>OX493346.1:17500-2952049 GCA_950371115.1 Anania fuscalis
TAACCTAACCTAACCTAACCTAACCTAACCTAACCTAACCTAACCTAACCTAACCTAACCTAACCTAACCTAACCTAACCTAACCTAACCTAACCTTTTTTTTTTTTTTTTTTTTTTAAAGTGGCAGGAAATGCTGTTACGCACTACCCCAGCCGCCGGGGGAGCAGCTGGGGCTCGTGTAGGACTCGCCCGTAGACCATACCCACTAAAACCTCCACTCGTTCATCTAGGCGCAGATGGGCGGGGAACGTGGGTTCGCGTTTGCATTCTACCACGTCCCTTCGCAGCGTCAGCCGCATCCGGCTCCATTCTAGGGAGCAGCGCTCCCGGCTCTCTTGGACGCTATGTCGCGTGCCTTCTCGGTCTCGTTTCTAGGGGGTTTGGGCGCCGCACCCGAGCCCTCACCCCTGAGACTGTTGGGTTGTAGCACCGGGCTGACTGCCACGCGGTGCTGTGGTTCCTCCTGTGGTGGGAGGCGCTCTTCAGCGTGTCTGCGCTGTCTTCTCTTGGGGGGAGCGGGGCAACAGGATTTCGCACCCACTCTGTGGTTGGCGGGCCGACCCTTCGCTGCGCAGAGTGCGCAATTGGGCTCGGCGCTGCATGAGGCAGACTTGTGGCCAACCTGGCCGCAGCGGTAGCATGCATCACTGCGGTCGATTTCCTCCCCACAGCGCTGCCGAACGTGTCCGAGTTCCAGGCAACGGAAACACCTTACTTGGCGAGGAGTCAGCACTCTGACGCGTGCTGACACCCAGCCGATTAGGAATCGCCCTAAGGCGAGCTTCCTCGCCGCCGTAGCGGGCAGTTTGGCCCAAATCATGAAGCTGCCATTTGGGGAGCGACGGAGTTGGCCCACCTTGATGAGCTCCTCCGAACAGCCGCCCTGTCTGGCCAGCTCGTGCACCACCTCTTCCGGTGTGACTGAGTCGTCGAGGCCGGTCACGCGGATCTCCGCACACTTGATCGGCCTGGACACCCGAAGGACATCACTGGGTAACAGCTCTTGTAGCTTTGCCGCAAGGGCGTCTGCTTGTTTCCCATCAGGGTCTCCCTCGATCTCTATGATCCTTCCACCGGTCGCAGTGTCGTGGATCTTCATCTTATGGGCTTCGATCCCAAGACTTGGTGGATCGACCTTCGTCTTCGCCTCTCTTAAAAATGAGGAGTACGTAATGCCGCGATTTGTGGCCACTGGCTCCAGGAGTGTGATCACGACAGCGGACGTACGAGGCGGGCGCAAACGATGTGTATTTGAACGGAAGTTCGACGTCCTTGAGGTGTTGGCAGGCTGCGGTTGCGCAGGGTGTTGTGGCGCTCTCGGCCGCGCAGTCTGCGTGCGCGCAGGTTGCGGTTGTTGTGCAGCCTGATTCTGCTTCTTTTCCTTCTTCTTTTTCTTCTTCTTTTTGTTTCGCTTCACGACCTCAGACCATTCCGCGTCCATAGGCACGGGGGCGGGAGGAGGTGGGCGATTAAAAGTCGTCGCCTCTGGGGTTCGAAGAACTCTGCCTCTCTCTATAAGGCGCCGCTCGTTATCCGCAGCGGCGGCAGCAGCTCTGGCATTCAGCTCGGCCTTCGTTGCACGAGCGCGACGTTTTGGCTTCTCTGCCGCTCCCGAGGTTGGGGGCTGAGTTTGAGCCTGTGGTCGCTCAGGACGTGTTGGAGGACGGACGCGTTCTTGGGAGGGGAGCCGCCTCTCAAAGTTTTTGAAGCGCACGTCCAGCATGGTTCCAACGGAATCGAGGATCGTGCGTGTCATTGCCTCTACGTCCTCTTGCCTTCTTAGGGTTAGCGGGAACCGCTCGCCGTCTATTGGGGTAGGAGGCAGGGGGGGTAGAGGAATTCCCTCCCGCATCTGCTCCCTCTCAACAGCGATCAACTCCCGTTCGATCGTCATCTCTCGACGCTCTTCGCGGAGAGATCTTCTTTCAGCGCAGAACTCGTCGTTGCGCCTTCTGACGTGTTGTACCTCTGCCTCCATCTGCTCGAGTTTGCTCTTCAACTCGAGGTGTTCAGCCAGTAAGAGATTGTGGTCCTCTTGGAGCCTCAAAATCTCCTCGTTGGTGTTGCGGTCGTGTAGTACCTGCACAGTCTCTAGTAGATTCGCGGCCGCAACAGAGATGTCACGGCACGTCGTTCCCTTCAAGTTCCTACAGGTGGAGGCAATGTTGAACAGCTTCTGGATATGTTCGAAGGCTGCCGCTTTGCACTCTCCAGCTGTTAGGTTTTCACACGGGTTGGCACGTTGTACGTCCTGTACGTGTGACTTCTGAGTCCGAGTGAGGTTGAGTGTGGGACTGGTTATCGACCGCCGCCGCTCGTTGCGCTCTACAGCGGATAGCTCCGCCGAATTACGCTCCAATAGGCGTTCCGTTCGGGAACCAGATCCACCCGGTGTCTCATCAGTGGGAGTGGCAATTCTCCTACGCTTGGGACGCTTCCGACCCTGTGAGTCCTCACTATAGTCCGTGGCGGAAGCGCTTTCTGTGGGAGGAGGCACGATCGTATCGTCTGAATCGATACCAGCTCCTTTCTGTCCATCCCGTACTCTCTCACCCACTTCGAGGACGCTTTCGCGGAATCTCTCGGGTGGGGAGGTAGAGGCCGCAACTGCTTGGCCTTGTCTTGTCCGGTGTGCGTCGGATTTACGGCGCGGGTAGCTCCTAACCGATGCACCCTCCGACAGCGTGTCTTCTCTTTCGCTCGCGGCGGAGCGCGAATGCGAGCGTGAGCGCGAGCGCGAGTGTGAGCGCGAGCGAATGCTCGTGCTGCTCTCGTCGTCAGCGCTATGAGCACCACTGTTAGTGGTCTTCGCGGACCTCCCGCGGTCGGGGCTATTGGCCCTAGAGTGTTCGTTGTCACCCCCCGTATACGATGGGACAGCGACCTTTCGGCCGACGGGATTCCCGGTCTGAGACCGGACCCGCCCGGGGAACTTTACCGTTTTTTGACGTGCACTCATGATTGTTTGCTGCTTACGGGCGCAGCTGCCCCCCCCTCTCTCTTTGTTGGCGCCTAGCATTTTGGAACACCGCCTGCGTGTCCACCCCCCGAAGGAGGCCCGGGCCGCCAGCGTCCACAGCGGCTCAGTTTTACAGTTTTTTATAGAGGTTCGCCCCTCGCGGCCCCGTAGAGCCCCCGCTCCGCCCGTGAAGGCGGGTTACGGTATACAAGGGTTTTTTATTGAGGTAGTCCTTCCTCGTAGCCCGGGCAAATGCCCCGACAGCCCCCGGCCCCTCATTTGGGGTAACGGGTTGCCCGGCGACCCGCCAGCCAGCGACGGCTGACTATAGGCGGGCACTGCCGCGCGTGGTAGTTTTTAGAGAGGCTTCCACCTCGTGGCCCAGGTGAACTGGACCCCCGGTCCGCCCTGAAAAGGGCAGGCTACGGTCTGCTTCGTGCCACATCCTTGCGTCGTTACGCTTAACGTAATGGCACAAGGAGCGGCACAGACAGAGTTCAGCCGTCAGCTAGTAACAACCCGAAGGAAATTATTAACTGCCGTTGCCCAGGGTGCACCGGGACAGGATGCTGCTCCTTACACCCGATCGTAACCAGATGTAATAAGCAACACCCCGCCGCACGAGGAGGTTACTCTGTAGCACCCCAACCTAACCTAACCTAACCTAACCTAACCTAACCTAACCTAACCTAACCTAACCTAACCTAACCTAACCTAACCTAACCTAACCTAACCTAACCTAACCTAACCTAACCTAACCTAACCTAACCTAACCTAACCTAACCTAACCTAACCTAACCTAACCTAACCTAACCTAACCTAACCTAACCTAACCTAACCTAACCTAACCTAACCTAACCTAACCTAACCTAACCTAACCTAACCTAACCTAACCTAACCTAACCTAACCTAACCTAACCTAACCTAACCTAACCTAACCTAACCTAACCTAACCTAACCTAACCTAACCTAACCTAACCTAACCTAACCTAACCTAACCTAACCTAACCTAACCTAACCTAACCTAACCTAACCTAACCTAACCTAACCTAACCTAACCTAACCTAACCTAACCTAACCTAACCTAACCTAACCTAACCTAACCTAACCTAACCTAACCTAACCTAACCTAACCTAACCTAACCTAACCTAACCTAACCTAACCTAACCTAACCTAACCTAACCTAACCTAACCTAACCTAACCTAACCTAACCTAACCTAACCTAACCTAACCTAACCTAACCTAACCTAACCTAACCTAACCTAACCTAACCTAACCTAACCTAACCTAACCTAACCTAACCTAACCTAACCTAACCTAACCTAACCTAACCTAACCTAACCTAACCTAACCTAACCTAACCTAACCTAACCTAACCTAACCTAACCTAACCTAACCTAACCTAACCTAACCTAACCTAACCTAACCTAACCTAACCTAACCTAACCTAACCTAACCTAACCTAACCTAACCTAACCTAACCTAACCTAACCTAACCTAACCTAACCTAACCTAACCTAACCTAACCTAACCTAACCTAACCTAACCTAACCTAACCTAACCTAACCTAACCTAACCTAACCTAACCTAACCTAACCTAACCTAACCTAACCTAACCTAACCTAACCTAACCTAACCTAACCTAACCTAACCTAACCTAACCTAACCTAACCTAACCTAACCTAACCTAACCTAACCTAACCTAACCTAACCTAACCTAACCTAACCTAACCTAACCTAACCTAACCTAACCTAACCTAACCTAACCTAACCTAACCTAACCTAACCTAACCTAACCTAACCTAACCTAACCTAACCTAACCTAACCTAACCTAACCTAACCTAACCTAACCTAACCTAACCTAACCTAACCTAACCTAACCTAACCTAACCTAACCTAACCTAACCTAACCTAACCTAACCTAACCTAACCTAACCTAACCTAACCTAACCTAACCTAACCTAACCTAACCTAACCTAACCTAACCTAACCTAACCTAACCTAACCTAACCTAACCTAACCTAACCTAACCTAACCTAACCTAACCTAACCTAACCTAACCTAACCTAACCTAACCTAACCTAACCTAACCTAACCTAACCTAACCTAACCTAACCTAACCTAACCTAACCTAACCTAACCTAACCTAACCTAACCTAACCTAACCTAACCTAACCTAACCTAACCTAACCTAACCTAACCTAACCTAACCTTTTTTTTTTTTTTTTTTTTTTTGGTGCGCAGGAAAAATGCATTTCGCATACCTACCACCGCGGGGGCAGCGGTAGGTTATGTGGGACTCCCTCGTCATCTAACAATGGCTTATAGCGACTGTTCCATGACGAAGTATCACCCAACTAAAAAACCTGCGGTGTACCACGCAACGTATGCTAGTGACACATGGGCACCCGTGTTCTGGTTTTCGTCCATGCGTCACAAACGTACGGCATGCTATGCCGGGCCTCAGGCACAGGGAATGGGTGATCCTGTACACACGGGATCACCCCAGACTGGCAGACTGTGCAATGTGAGCTAAGGGCCCCCGCCCCTCGCTCACTAGTCCGCTAGAAGGGGGAAGTTGAGTGCGGCGTAACGCCGTCTCCTCCTCCCCCTTCTTCGACGACGGATCGGGTCAGCAAGAGGATTTTCCTCCCTGGCCCGCTCCGCGGCCTCCTTCTGCGACATGACATCGTCGCAAAAGGAAGCCACTGCCCCCCAAGCCTCACCACTGCCCAGCATAGCTCTCACTATGCTGGGGAGCGAGAGGTCCCCTCCCACCACCGAGGTTAAAGTGCGGCGCTGCTGGACCCATGCTGAGCACTCCCGGAGGGTGTGATCAGCTGTATCCTCCGCAGCACCGCACTCGTGGCACTCGGGGGTGCGCTCCCTACCCGCTATGTGGTGCAGATACCAACCAAAGGCACCGTGCCCGGTTAGGATCTGCACCATATGGAAGGTAAGGGAGCCGTGCTTCCTTGCAATCCAGTCATCGAGGACCGGGTGAAATGCACTTATAGTGCGATTCGCCGGGCCCCCATAATGACTGGATTCCAGCCTGTGAGACCAAGCCCGCATCAGGTGCTCATGAGAGCGGAGTCTGATGCGAGCAGTCTCTTCCAACGACGGAATTTCTCCCTCCAATCTTCGTTCCTTCCGCCAAAAGTAGGTGGCGGCAAGGACACCAGCCTCTAAATCCCAGGGGGGAAATCCAGCGAGGACTAAGGCCACATCATGCGCTACGGTGCGGTACGCCCTGATGACCCGCAGCGCGATGATTCGCTGTGGCCTTCGGAGCAGAGTCCTCGCTTCCCTGTTAAGTGGGTGCCATACTGGAGCCCCGTATAGCGCCATGCTTTTAAGAACCCCAGCGTATAGCTTGCGACAGCTGACGCTGGGGCCCCCGACGTTAGGCAGAAGTCTGCCCAGGGCGGCTGCCGTGTTGACGAGGCGCGGCTTCATCAGCGCGAAGTGGCCCTCGAATTTCCATCTGCCGTCGAGATTGATACCCAGATATTTCATCTGGGTCCCAATCCCGACGGTGACTCCCTCCACAGTTATGTGAGCGCCCGGCGGTGGGCCCTGACGAGGGCCATGAAATAACATGGCCTCAGTTTTTTCAAGGGCGACTGTGAGGCCTAGGCGTCGGGCAGCATCCACAACGGCTGATGCAGCCGCCTCTCCGCGACGACACAGCTCTCCGAGGCTCCCCCCTTGAGCCACGACGAGGGTGTCGTCCGCGTAACATAGTACACGGGTTCGGGGCAGAGGCCGGTTCCGGAGGACGAAGTCGAAACCGATGTTCCACAGGGTCGGGCCTAGGACCGATCCCTGTGGGACACCGCATCGTATCTCCCTCCGCTCCAGTATCCCCCCCTCAACCGTGTACATGATTTCCCGGCCGTGGAGATAGTCCTCCAACAGCCTCACCAAGTAGAGAGGCACTCCATGGAACCGGAGTGCCTCTATGATGGTGGAAAATGGGAGGCTGTTGAAGGCGTTGGCGATGTCAATAGAGACCGCCAACACTCGATCGCCTTTCTCCACTGCCTCCTGGGCAAACGTCTTTAACGCTATGACGGCGTCATTTGTCGAGCGCCCGGTCCTAAAGCCGAACTGGGCGGGGGACAAATCCGGTCCTGTCTCTTCGAGATGCTCGATGAGACGGGATGCCACTATCTTCTCTAGCAGCTTCCCCGTCTCATCAAGCAGGACGATTGGCCTGTAGGCTGAGGGAGAGTCTGGTGGTTTGCCCTCCTTGGGAATGAGGCAGAGCTTTCCCTCCTTCCAAGGCTTCGGGAACCTTCCGGACCTGAATGACAGGTTAAAGATCTCCCGTAGCCGGCCCTCAAGGTGTTCGAGGGCCAGCCTTAGTACTCGGCCAGGGACGCCGTCGGGGCCGGGGGCCGTGTTCTTCCCTCTGAGCCTTCCCGTAGCCCTTTCCATCTCCTCGTCAGAGACAGGGGGGATGGACGATGCCGCGGGTGGCCGGGGTGGCCGTAGTGTCGGGGGTGTATGGGGCCCTCGATCTGGAAAGAGACCCTGCAAGACCTGCTCACGGAGAGGGGGATCGAGCGTCTCGGTGATGGGGGCGGTCATTGCACGGAATTTGTTCCGCACAGTGCGATACGGACGCCCCCATGGGTCTCTGTCCAGGTCTTCAAGTGCCTCAGCTTGGGCTTGCTCCTTGGCGATGGAGATCGCTCGTTGGAGGGCCTTCTTCGCCACCTTGTGGGCGGCGCGAAGCTGAGACTCCTCGGCTGGTGTGTGATGCCGCCTACGACAGCGGAGAAGAGCCCTTCGCGCGGCGTTACAGGTGGAGCGAAGAGCGGAAATCTCCTCGCTCCACCAGTACACCTGCCTGCGAGAGGGCTGGGGCCGTGCTCTTGGCATTGAGGCATCACACACCTGTGTAAGGGCCGATCGGAAGCGGACCGCAGCCTCGTCAACGCATTCCGATTGTTGGCCGTAGGCCAAGTCTTGTACAAGGGCCGAGTCTTTCGCCATCTCGTGGTCCAGGCGCGTGAGTGCCCAGCGAGGGAGACGACTAGAGACCGGCGCAGGTCGTTGGGTTAGGGGGGCGGAGGACTCGAAACGGATATATGTATGATCCGAGAGAGTTTCCTCCGCCGCAAGAACACGCCATTGGCCTATCCGGTGTGCAAGAGCGGGGGTAGCGAACGTGACGTCCACAACAGATCCCCCCCGCCCTCGGACACAGGTCGGGGTGCTGCCCACGTTGAGCAGCACTAGGCCGTGCTCGGCGATCCACTCCTCCAGAACGCCACCCTGGGGGTTAGGAGCGGGACTCCCCCAACTTCGGGATTTGGCGTTCAGATCGCCGAGCAGAAGGATTTGCCGGGGTGCCAGTCTTCGGACCACAGGACTGAGAGCATCCAGATATGTCTCAAACTGGTGGAGGGGTCTGTTGGGGGAGAAGTAGGTCCCCACAACAGCAAGCTCCCTCCACACCGCCGCAACATATCCGGGCCCCCGTTCCAGTGTCCGGAGCGGATGAGTGTTTGGGCCTGTCCGGGTCACAATCGCCACGTCTTGGTTGGCAGAGCCTGCCCAGTTGGATGCACCATCTGGGACGAAGTAGGGCTCTGCAGCAACCGCAATGTCGATGTTCCACGCCACCAAGTTTGCCATGAACAAGTCCTGGGACCTGGCGGCGTGGTTCAAGTTCGCCTGGAGGAGGGAGAAAGGGGACCTAAGCGGCATTAGATGGCCTGCTCTCTTCCTCTACCTCCTCAGGCCCGACCTGTGGTTGGACCTCCGACTCCATCGGCGTGGCGGCTGGGACCCGAACAGCCACCTGAACTGCTTTCCCTCTTGCAGTGGGGGGACGGCAAGCTTTCCCACCCATGATGTGGTCAGACGCCTTACCGGCATCTGCACACACTGCGCATCTGGGCTTTTTTGCCGAGCAGTCCAGTGACTTGTGGTCAGGGCGTCCACACCTAAAACACAAGTCGCTCCGGGTCTTTGTCGATGGGCACAACTGCTTGGTGTGTCCGAGTCCCATGCATCTATAACACCGCAAGGGGCGTGTCTCCAGCAACGTGACTTTGGCCGACGACCAGCCAACCAACAAACGGCTGGTTAGCAGGAGTTTGGCCGCAGCCACTGGGCAGGAGACTATAGCCGCTCCCACGCCCCTTGGCCCTGGTCTCACCTCTCCGACTCGGACATCCTCTGGTCTGCAGTTGCCCTTTGCAGCGACCGCCGCCACAATGTCTTCTTTCGACACCGAGTCATCCAGCTCTGTGACCCGAATGTCGACTTTTTTAATGGGGCGGGCCACAACGGCCACCCCATTTAAGACTTCGCGGAGCTTGTTGGCAAGCTGGTCGGCTTTTTCTCCGCTATTGGGGCCAGAGATTTCTAGCATTCTGGCCCCAGTGACCGTCTTACTGCATCGCAGTCCTTCAAGGCCCAGGCTAGGCAGGGATAGAACCCCGCGTGCCTTGGTAAGGGCCTCGTTGTAGGTGATTCCCCTATCCGCAGCTTCCGGCTGAAGGGTGATAACAACCGCGGAGGTGCGGGGGGGAGTCAAGGAGGCACCTTTGGGCTTGTTAAGCTTGGGACCTTGAGATTGGGCCGTGCTGGTGGCCAAATTAGAGGGCGGGGAAGGTGTCTTCCCTTTCTTCTTCTTTGGCCGCTTGTGGGTGACTCGGACCCACTCTTCCGAGTCTTGCTGGGTTGGAGTCGCAGAGGGTTGGTCTGCCACCGTCTGGCTGGTCTGCGGACGAGGCCGGGAGGGCCCAGCGATCGCAGCGGCTTGTTCCTGGGGAGTCCTCGCTGTCGCTGCCTTGGACTGAGGCTTCACAGGTTTCTGTGAGGCCGCGGCAGCGGCAAAGGTTTTAGGGCCCCTGGGTTGGGCTGCTGTGGCGTTTGCAGGCTGGCTTGGCGCTTTGGGCGCTTTCGCCTTTTTGGCCGGTGGGCCGGCAGAGCCGGAGGAGCTCGGCGTATTGGCCAGTCTATCTGCTGCCAGGGGTGGTCTTGGCGCAGGCAGGGGGTTGAGGCGATCCAATCGTCCCTCGAGGCATGCAAATCGACTCTCAAGGCGAGAGTCGATGAGCGCCGCGATAGACTCGAGGAGCGCCTCGTCCATCGATGGTGGTGCCGGAGCTGGAGCGGGGGCTGCTGCAATGGCAGCAGTCCTCGTCGAGAACTCCCTCCGGAAGGTTTTGACCTCCTCTTTGAGGTGGTCTACTTCCTCCCGAAGAGTTTTGTTGGCCCGGGCAAGGTTTCGGCTTTCCTGGTCCAGTGTGCGGGACGCTATCTCGTCAACCAGGATTGCGAGTGATTTGGTAGCGTCTTTTAAAGCCTTAACCATTCGTCCTTGCAAGTTGTTGGACTTCGACTTTACAGTGGAGACGGCGCCAATGCAGTGGTGGGCCATCTTCTGTAGCTCAGTCATGTCCATGGACGACATGTCTTCGGGTAAGTCCGGGCAGGTTAAGGCGTCAGAGGGCGGAGGAGCGACGAGGAGAGTGGGGGACTTCGTCCTCCGCTCGAGGAAGCGGTTGTATTCCGCCTCGCGCGCCTCCGTCTCCGCAGCCAAGTACTGCCTACGAGCAATGGTGGAGCAGGAGGTTGTGTTCCCTCTGCTTTCACCTCTGCTTCTGCCTCTATAGGAGCTGCTGATTTTTCGGGCCGAGCAGCTTTCGCTCTCGGAATCCGAGAAATCACCCTGGACAAACATCCCCTTGTTGGGTTGGGAACGGGCAACTGATCGTGTTGTGGGTCGTTTTCGACTACGCGAGCGGCCACGGGAGCGCTCGCTATCCGACGCAGCGATTGTTGACCGGCGGGAGCTACCCGCACCATCAGCTTCTTGGTCGACCGGATTCAACGGCGATCTGCTCGTTCCGGTCCTCCTTCCTCTCTCCGCCGAATTCACCAGGCCATCTGGTTCGGCTACAGGGTGAGCGCCTCGCGCTCGGGGGTTGGTCGAGAATTTAAGAGATAAAGGCTCCATTTTAATAATTTCTCACCACGCGTCTTCATCCGGCGGGGTCTCCACCCTCCTTGGAGCCCACATAAGGGGAGCCGCAGCCCAGAGTTGCCCGCCAGACATAGAGGGGATTCCACCCATACTCACAGAGTGGAACCGCCGAACGGGATCTTTGGCGCAGATGGTTAGGGCAAGGTTGGCACCAGTCGACCAAAACTAGCGCTTCACCGAGCCCGCCACTGGCCCTGTCCCCCGAACCCCCCTCTTACCAAGGGCGAAGGTTAAGCCGTTCGCCCGCAGCCGATTGATCCTGATGCGGCTACACCAGGACCGCCCGTGTTACCAGAATCAGGGGCCAAAGGAGTGTGTTGCCTGGGTGGTCTGCCACAGGCTCAACGCCCAGGATCCCCCTTTCCCGGGATTACGGGTCCCCGCACACGGCAAGAACATGCGGCCTGGTTTGGGAAGGGAAACCAGGAAAACCCGCGAGACCGCTACTACGGTCCCAACCACGCAGGGTCCAACCGCAGACCCCGCCGCCTGTCCCTACGGGAGGGACGCCCCTCTGGTAGTTTTTAGAGAGGACTACTACCTCGCGACTCTGACCTCCGTGGCCAGAATCCCCGGCCTCTAGCTAGAGGTTACGGGTTGCCCGGCATCCCGCCAGCCGACAATGGCCGGCTGTTGGCGGGTACCACCGCGCTGGTGTTTTTTATAGAGGTTTTCTCCTCGCAGTCCTGACATAACAGGACCCCCGGTCTGCCCTGAAAAGGACAGATTGCGGTGTGCATGGGTTTTTTATTGAGATGTTCCTTTCTCGCAGTCCGAGCAAATACCCCGACGACTCCCGGTCTGCCCCGGAGGGCAGGAAACGGTATGCATGGGTTTTTTATTGAGATTTTCCTTCCTCGCAGCCCGGGCAAGTGCCCCGGCGGCCCCCGGCCCCTCAATTGGGGTAACGGGTTGCCCGGCAGCCCACCAGCCAGCGGCGGCTGACTATGGGCGGGCTGAGCCGCGCGTGGTAGTATTTAAAGAGGTTTCCGCCTCGCGGTCCAGGTGAACTGGACCCCCGTCCCGCCGGTAGACCGTTGCGGATTACGGTGTGCTTCGTACCACATCCCTGCACCGCTATGCTTAACATAGTAGTGCAAGGAGCGGCACAGACAGAGTTCAGCCGCCAGCTAGCAATTACCCGTAGGCAATTCCTAACTGCCGTTGCCCAGGGTGCACCGGGACAGGATGCTGCTCCTTACACCCGATCGTAACCAGATGTAATAAGCAACACCCCGCCGCACGAGGAGGTTACTCTGTAGCACCCCAACCTAACCTAACCTAACCTAACCTAACCTAACCTAACCTAACCTAACCTAACCTAACCTAACCTAACCTAACCTAACCTAACCTAACCTAACCTAACCTAACCTAACCTAACCTAACCTAACCTAACCTAACCTAACCTAACCTAACCTAACCTAACCTAACCTAACCTAACCTAACCTAACCTAACCTAACCTAACCTAACCTAACCTAACCTAACCTAACCTAACCTAACCTAACCTAACCTAACCTAACCTAACCTAACCTAACCTAACCTAACCTAACCTAACCTAACCTAACCTAACCTAACCTAACCTAACCTAACCTAACCTAACCTAACCTAACCTAACCTAACCTAACCTAACCTAACCTAACCTAACCTAACCTAACCTAACCTAACCTAACCTAACCTAACCTAACCTAACCTAACCTAACCTAACCTAACCTAACCTAACCTAACCTAACCTAACCTAACCTAACCTAACCTAACCTAACCTAACCTAACCTAACCTAACCTAACCTAACCTAACCTAACCTAACCTAACCTAACCTAACCTAACCTAACCTAACCTAACCTAACCTAACCTAACCTAACCTAACCTAACCTAACCTAACCTAACCTAACCTAACCTAACCTAACCTAACCTAACCTAACCTAACCTAACCTAACCTAACCTAACCTAACCTAACCTAACCTAACCTAACCTAACCTAACCTAACCTAACCTAACCTAACCTAACCTAACCTAACCTAACCTAACCTAACCTAACCTAACCTAACCTAACCTAACCTAACCTAACCTAACCTAACCTAACCTAACCTAACCTAACCTAACCTAACCTAACCTAACCTAACCTAACCTAACCTAACCTAACCTAACCTAACCTAACCTAACCTAACCTAACCTAACCTAACCTAACCTAACCTAACCTAACCTAACCTAACCTAACCTAACCTAACCTAACCTAACCTAACCTAACCTAACCTAACCTAACCTAACCTAACCTAACCTAACCTAACCTAACCTAACCTAACCTAACCTAACCTAACCTAACCTAACCGAACTCAAAAACACCACTGAAAACTGAAATACAGTCACGTTTGCGCTTCTAATAGTTTTTAATTAGTAGATTCTATATTGTTTCAGCGAAAGAAGCGTGAAAAAATCTTATTTACCTACATTTTTGGCACTTTTTCAAATTTTTAATATTGACTTAGAAAAATTCCATACTAAATTTTGAACTTTGTTATTTTTGGTCCGTTTTTCAAAATTTTTTGAGTTTATCTTGTAGATCCAGTCCATACGAGCTAGACGCCGTCAATTTCAGCACGCTGCGACGCTCCTGGATTTTACAAAAAATTTTTGAAAGTACTGAATTTCAGTTTTTCGTCTATAACTTTTAAATTTTCTACGGCACCCCGGTTCCGTAGTTTGACAGTATTGTCCGTCTCGACGAGACGCATCTTTAGACACCCCTTTTGTACCCCTAGGACGTCATAAAGGGCGTAAATTCGTAATTTTCAGGCAAAATTTTCGATTTCTTTGATACCGAGGTTACTTGGTAAGTGACTGCTCGGAACAAAATTAACTCAAAAACACCACTGAAAACTGAAATACAGTCACGTTTGCGCTTCTAATAGTTTTTAATTAGTAGATTCTATATTGTTTCAGCGAAAGAAGCGTGAAAAAATCTTATTTACCTACATTTTTGGCACTTTTTCAAATTTTTAATATTGACTTAGAAAAATTCCATACTAAATTTTGAACTTTGTTATTTTTGGTCCGTTTTTCAAAATTTTTTGAGTTTATCTTGTAGATCCAGTCCATACGAGCTAGACGCCGTCAATTTCAGCACGCTGCGACGCTCCTGGATTTTACAAAAAATTTTTGAAAGTACTGAATTTCAGTTTTTCGTCTATAACTTTTAAATTTTCTACGGCACCCCGGTTCCGTAGTTTGACAGTATTGTCCGTCTCGACGAGACGCATCTTTAGACACCCCTTTTGTACCCCTAGGACGTCATAAAGGGCGTAAATTCGTAATTTTCAGGCAAAATTTTCGATTTCTTTGATACCGAGGTTACTTGGTAAGTGACTGCTCGGAACAAAATTAACTCAAAAACACCACTGAAAACTGAAATACAGTCACGTTTGCGCTTCTAATAGTTTTTAATTAGTAGATTCTATATTGTTTCAGCGAAAGAAGCGTGAAAAAATCTTATTTACCTACATTTTTGGCACTTTTTCAAATTTTTAATATTGACTTAGAAAAATTCCATACTAAATTTTGAACTTTGTTATTTTTGGTCCGTTTTTCAAAATTTTTTGAGTTTATCTTGTAGATCCAGTCCATACGAGCTAGACGCCGTCAATTTCAGCACGCTGCGACGCTCCTGGATTTTACAAAAAATTTTTGAAAGTACTGAATTTCAGTTTTTCGTCTATAACTTTTAAATTTTCTACGGCACCCCGGTTCCGTAGTTTGACAGTATTGTCCGTCTCGACGAGACGCATCTTTAGACACCCCTTTTGTACCCCTAGGACGTCATAAAGGGCAAAAATCCGCCCTCCCACCCTCCCTTACCTGCTTTACCATCTAAACTTGGTGGATTTTGACTTAATTTTATTTTATTTAAATTTATTTATTTTACTTGAGGGACAGGGAGGATACTCTCGCGTAGGTTACAGTTAGGTTTTTAGTTAGGTTAGACGATAGTAACACTATTGTGTTACTATTATTAGTTTAAGTTTTAATTTTATTTTTACACAGTCTGTTTCTACGACAGCATTTTAACCCAATTGTATTTTAATTGACAAATTTTATTGTTTTTACAACAATTTTTAACTTTTATCACTTGACGCGTTCCCAAAAGCATGTTTGGAATACACACTCCCGTTAAGAAGAAGACCGTGGCCAATACAAAGGCTGGCTCCACCAGCCCTCACGATGGCGACCAAGGGGCTAGCTCTTTGGCCGTCATCGCTCACCATAGCCGTGAGAGGGATCTGCCCACTCAAGTCTCAAAACGGGACTCGCTGGTCCGACGGCTCACTGGGGAATGGGAGGCAGGGAAGGTGGACGGTAACTCCAAATCCCCGCAATCACCCAGGAAGGTGGTCCCTGCTGCCCAACCCACAAAAGCCAAGACCTTGACGCAAGACTCCAGACCGACTGCCGCCCGCCGACCATCAGCCGAGACATTCAGTGTCTCTCCGAGGGCCGAGCCGAAGTATAACAGCCGGACGACAGAGGCTAAGGCCATGTTGACGAAGTCCAAACTCCACCTGCGGAATTCTAGAAATATTAGAACCGACATAAAGGTGGAGGTTACGGCGGCCCTCGAGCGGCTGTATCAATTGGTCAAAGAGGCGGAGTTGGAGAGGACTGCGAACAAGACGGAGCCGGACAGGACCAGCGGTACCGCGGAGCCCGAGAAGGCATCTAGAGTGGATGGTGAAGGGGAAGGAGAGAGAGTGAGGGTAGAAAAGGAGCTTATAGGAAAGATGGAAGAACATAGTAGACAGATGGAGGAAAATAGATTAGAAATGTTTAAGCTAAAAGAAGCGATTGAGAGGAGCCAGCTGGACACACAAAATAAACCGACATATGCGAGTGTAGCCGCTGCCTCTTCGAAGATAAAGTCTCCGGAGCATGCAGCGGTGCACTCGGTCATAATAACGTCAGAAGATAAAATGGAGACAGGGGAGGAAGTGCTAGAAAAGATTAGGAAAGTTGTTAGGGCCAAGGAGGAAGGATTTCAGATAGATAGGATTAGAAAGGGAAGAGATCAAAAGGTAATACTAGGCTGTAAAACAAAGGCAGAAGTGGATAGAGTCAAAGAAAAAATTAAAAAAGAAGGAAGAAACTTAAAATTAAATGTAGAAGAGATTAAAAATAAAGATCCACTCATAATTATCAAAAATATAAATAAACATAACAGCGAAGAGGAGATCCTGAAGGCCCTATACACGCAGAATAAGAACATTTTTAAAGAAATGAAGGAAGATGAGTGTAGGGCTATAATTCGATATAAGAAAATCGCTAGGAACCCACATCAAATGCACGTTGTGCTCAGCGTGTCGCCGCTCGCTTGGCAGCTTCTGGTAGAGGCTAACTGTGTCCATATTGACATGCAGCGCCTCAAAGCAGAGGATCAGTCTCCACTGGTCCAATGCTCGCGCTGCCTGTCATATGGACACAGCAAAAAAGTCTGCAGAGAGGCCGAGGACTCGTGCTCGCACTGCGGAGGCGCACACCTCCGCACGCAGTGCGCAGTCTATCTTGCCGCCGAGCCCCCGGCATGCCGAAACTGCCAAATCGCGAAGCTGGGAGACGCTGAGCACAACGCTTTCAGCTCAGATTGCCCGGTACGACGCAAATGGGATAGCATAGCGCGGTCAACAGTGGCGTACTGCTAAAGTTGTACCGGGCAAAAATAATGAGAGCAATGAAAATGCACTAGTTTTAAAAGGGCAACTGCAGCGGAGCTTCGCCCAAAATAGGGATAAAGACCGCAGGGCTACGCTGAACTCGGCTTTGTCACTCTCCGGGATGATGGACTCTCTTTACAAAGTAAAGAAAGGCGATTCCCGGAGAGTGATAGAGAATAGAAGCGCTACAACCCTCAAGCGCAGCACTGTGACGCCGCATCAAATTACGTGGTCTGAACACACCATCAGAGGTGCAGAGCTGTCCCGAAACGAGACTTGTGGCCCAAAACTGTCTATAGCAAACACATCAACAGAGGGAGAAGTCAGCGCAACAGTATCTCTGAGAGATAATGCGGCGCTGACCCAGTCCAGGGATCTCGGGTCGGAGCAGCTTTGCACAGCATGTCATGACAATAAACGGCGCCCGGTGCCATTTGTCAAGCATATCTTGAAGAATACGATTGACAAATGGACTTTGCGCTAAACGAAGCAAAGCTTGAACACCATATTCTTTAGCACTACATTCGTCAAGGAAAGAAAACTTAGAAAATTTCAAAATAGTATAGACAAAAACCAAAAAATTAGATACAAGCTTAAAGTAATATATACAATATAGACTAAAAACTAAAATCGCAAATAAAAACTTAGCCAATCAATTGAAAAAATGTTTACATAACTAAAGTACATGTTAGCAAAATTAAGTCATATATAACATAAAATAAAAATAAAGATAAGTACACTAAATTATTTTCGAAATTAATAAATATCGAAATAAAAGACATAATATAGGGTAAAATAAGAAAAATATAAAGATTAAACAATGAATTAGACTAGACAGATAGCAAAGATAAAATTTTGAAAACGATATAAAAAATCAAGACAAAATCGCAGATAATAGTAGATACACAAACAGATGAAATTTTCTAAGCAAATAATATACTTTAAAACAAAAAACTTTTTTTTTACATACAAACAGAACACTAAATAAAAAATAAGATGAAGAAAGGGCACTGGTCATGCTAGTGGGAACGAGAAAAAAAAAAAAAAAAAAAAAAAAAAAAAAACCTAACCTAACCTAACCTAACCTAACCTAACCTAACCTAACCTAACCTAACCTAACCTAACCTAACCTAACCTAACCTAACCTAACCTAACCTAACCTAACCTAACCTTTTTTTTTTTTTTTTTTTTTTTTAAAGTGGCAGGAAATGCTGTTACGCACTACCCCAGCCGCCGGGGGAGCAGCTGGGGCTCGTGTAGGACTCGCCCGTAGACCATACCCACTAAAACCTCCACTCGTTCATCTAGGCGCAGATGGGCGGGGAACGTGGGTTCGCGTTTGCATTCTACCACGTCCCCTCGCAGCGTCAGCCGCATCCGGCTCCATTCTAGGGAGCAGCGCTCCCGGCTTTCTTGGACGCTATGTCGCGTGCCTTCTCGGTCTCGTTTCTAGGGGGTTTGGGCGCCGCACCCGAGCCCTCACCCCTGAGACTGTTGGGTTGTAGCACCGGGCTGACTGCCACACGGTGCTGTGGATCCTCCTGTAGTGGGAGGCGCTCTTCAGCATGTCTTCGCTGTCTTCTCTTGGGGGGAGCGGGGCAACAAGCTTTTGCACCCACTCTGTGGTTGGCGGGCCGACCTTTCGCTGCGCAGAGTGCGCAGTTGGGCTCGGCGCTGCATGAAGCAGACTTGTGGCCAACCTGGCCGCAGCGGTAACATGCACCACTGCGGTCGATTTCCTCCCCACAACGCTGCCGAACGTGTCCAAGTTCCAGGCAACGGAAACATCTTACTTGGCGGGGAGTCAGCACTCTGACGCGCGCTGACACCCAGCCGATTAGGAATCGCCCTAAAGCGAGCTTCCTCGCCGCCGTAGCGGGCAGCTTGGCCCAAATCATGAAGCTGCCATTTGGGGAGCGACGGAGTTGGCCCACCTTGATGAGCTCCTCCGAACAGCCGCCCTGTCTGGCCAGCTCGTGCACCACCTCTTCCGGAGTGACTGAGTCGTCGAGGCCGGTCACGCGGATCTCCGCAGACTTGATCGGCCTGGACACCCGAAGGACATCGCTGGGTAGTAGCTCCTGTAGTTTTGCCGCAAGGGCATCTGCTTGCTTCCCGTCGGGGTCGCCCTCGATCTCTATGATCCTGCCGCCGGTCGCGGTGTCATGGATCCTCATCTTGTGTGGCTCGATCCCGAGGCTTGGGGGATCGATCTTCGTCTTCGCCTCTTTCAGGAATGAGGAGTACGTCATGTTGCGATGCGTAGCCACTGGCTCCAAGAGAGTGAACACGACAGCGGACGTACGAGGCGGGCGTAGGCGTTGGGTGTTCGAACGGAAGTTCGACGTCCTCGGAGTGTTGGCAGGCTGCGGTTGCGCAGGATGTTGTGGCGCTCTCGACCGCGCAGTCTGCGTGCGCGCAGGTTGCGGTTGTTGGGCAGCCTGTTTCTTCTTCTTCTTCTTCTTGCCTCGCCTGACGACCTCAGACCATTCCGTGTCCATAGGCACGGGGGCCGGGGGAGGTGGGCGATGCGAAGTCGAAGCCTCTGGAGTTCGCAATACTCTGCCTCTCTCTATTTGGCGCCGCTCGTTATCCGCAGCGGCGGCAGCGGCTCTGGCATTAAGCTCAGCCTTCGTTGCGCGACGGCGACGTTTGGGCTTCTCTGCCTCTCCCGAAGTCGGGGGCTGAGTTTGAGCCTGTGGTCGCTCAGGACGTGTTAGAGGACGGACGCGTTCTTGGGAGGGAAACAGTTAGGTTGCTAAGAATGACCTAACCAAAAAGTTAGGTTTTCCAGGTAGCAACCTTATTTTTTGGTTAGGTTATTCGTAGCAACCTATTTGTAGCAACCTAACTTTTTGGTTAGGTAATTCGTAGCAACCTAACTTTTTGGTTAGGTTATTCTTAGCAACCTAACTTTTTGGTTAGGTTATTCGTAGCAACCTATTTGTAGCAACCTAATTTTTTGGTTAGGTTATTCGTAGCAACCTAACTTTTTGGTTAGGTTATTCTTAGCAACCTTACTTTTTGGTTAGTTTATTCGTAGCAACCTAACTTTTTGGTTTGGTCATTCTTAGCAACCTAACTTTTTGGTTAGGTTATTCGTAGCAACCTATTTGTAGCAACCTTACTTTTTGGTTAGGTTATTCGTAGAAACCTAACTTTTTGGTTAGGTTATTCTTAGCAATCTAACTTTTTGGTTAGGTTATTCGTAGCAACCTTATTTTTTGGTTAGGTTATTCGTAGCAACCTATTTGTAGCAACCTAACTTTTTGGTTAGGTTATTCGTAGCAACCTAACTTTTTGGTTAGGTTATTCTTAGCAACCTAACTTTTTGGTTAGGTTATTCGTAGCAACCTATTTGTAGCAACCTAATTTTTTGGTTAGGTTATTCGTAGCAACCTTATTTTTTGGTTAGGTTATTCTTAGCAACCTAACTTTTTGGTTAGGTTATTCGTAGCAACCTATTTGTAGCAACCTAACTTTTTGGTTAGGTTATTCTTAGCAACCTAACTTTTTGGTTAGGTTATTCGTAGCCACCTAACTTTTTGGTTAGGTTATTCGTAGCAACCTAATTTTTTGGTTAGGTTATTCGTAGCAACCTTACTTTTTGGTTAGGTTATTCGTAGCAACCTATTTGTAGCAACCTTACTTTTTGGTTAGGTTATTCGTAGCAATCTAACTTTTTGGTTAGGTTATTCGTAGCAATCTAACTTTTTGGTTAGGTTATTCCTAGCAATCTAACTTTTTGGTTAGGTTATTCGTAGCAACCTAACTTTTTGGTTAGGTTATTCTTAGCAACCTAACTTTTTGGTTAGGTTATTCGTAGCAACCTATTTGTAGCAACCTTACTTTTTGGTTAGTTTATTCGTAGCAACCTAACTTTTTGGTTAGGTCATTCTTAGCAACCTAACTTTTTGGTTAGGTTATTCGTAGCAACCTATTTGTAGCAACCTTACTTTTTGGTTAGTTTATTCGTAGCAACCTAACTTTTTGGTTCGGTTATTCGTAGCAACCAATTTGTAGCAACCTTACTTTTTGGTTAGGTTATTCGTAGAAACCTAACTTTTTGGTTAGGTTATTCTTAGCAATCTAACTTTTTGGTTAGGTTATTCGTAGCAACCTTATTTTTTGGTTAGGTTATTCGTAGCAACCTATTTGTAGCAACCTAACTTTTTGGTTAGGTTATTCGTAGCAACCTAACTTTTTGGTTAGGTTATTCTTAGCAACCTAACTTTTTGGTTAGGTTATTCGTAGCAACCTATTTGTAGCAACCTAATTTTTTGGTTAGGTTATTCGTAGCAACCTAACTTTTTGGTTAGGTTATTCTTAGCAACCTAACTTTTTGGTTAGGTTATTCGTAGCCACCTAACTTTTTGGTTAGGTTATTCGTAGCAACCTAATTTTTTGGTTAGGTTATTCGTAGCAACCTTACTTTTTGGTTAGTTTATTCGTAGCAACCTAACTTTTTGGTTAGGTCATTCTTAGCAACCTAACTTTTTGGTTAGGTTATTCGTAGCCACCTAACTTTTTGGTTCGGTTATTCGTAGCAACCAATTTGTAGCAACCTTACTTTTTGGTTAGGTTATTCGTAGAAACCTAACTTTTTGGTTAGGTTATTCTTAGCAATCTAACTTTTTGGTTAGGTTATTCGTAGCAACCTTATTTTTTGGTTAGGTTATTCTTAGCAACCTAACTTTTTGGTTAGGTTATTCGTAGCAACCTATTTGTAGCAACCTAACTTTTTGGTTAGGTTATTCTTAGCAACCTAACTTTTTGGTTAGGTTATTCGTAGCCACCTAACTTTTTGGTTAGGTTATTCGTAGCAACCTAATTTTTTGGTTAGGTTATTCGTAGCAACCTTACTTTTTGGTTAGGTTATTCGTAGCAACCTATTTGTAGCAACCTTACTTTTTGGTTAGGTTATTCGTAGCAATCTAACTTTTTGGTTAGGTTATTCGTAGCAATCTAACTTTTTGGTTAGGTTATTCCTAGCAATCTAACTTTTTGGTTAGGTTATTCGTAGCAACCTAACTTTTTGGTTAGGTTATTCTTAGCAACCTAACTTTTTGGTTAGGTTATTCGTAGCAACCTATTTGTAGCAACCTTACTTTTTGGTTAGTTTATTCGTAGCAACCTAACTTTTTGGTTAGGTCATTCTTAGCAACCTAACTTTTTGGTTAGGTTATTCGTAGCAACCTATTTGTAGCAACCTTACTTTTTGGTTAGTTTATTCGTAGCAACCTAACTTTTTGGTTCGGTTATTCGTAGCAACCAATTTGTAGCAACCTTACTTTTTGGTTAGGTTATTCGTAGAAACCTAACTTTTTGGTTAGGTTATTATTAGCAATCTAACTTTTTGGGTAGGTTATTCGTAGCAACCTTATTTTTTGGTAAGGTTATTCGTAGCAACCTATTTGTAGCAACCTAACTTTTTGGTTAGGTTATTCGTAGCAACCTAACTTTTTGGTTAGGTTATTCTTAGCAACCTAACTTTTTGGTTAGGTTATTCGTAGCAACCTATTTGTAGCAACCTAATTTTTTGGTTAGGTTATTCGTAGCAACCTAACTTTTTGGTTAGGTTATTCTTAGCAACCTAACTTTTTGGTTAGGTTATTCGTAGCCACCTAACTTTTTGGTTAGGTTATTCGTAGCAACCTAATTTTTTGGTTAGGTTATTCGTAGCAACCTTACTTTTTGGTTAGTTTATTCGTAGCAACCTAACTTTTTGGTTAGGTCATTCTTAGCAACCTAACTTTTTGGTTAGGTTATTCGTAGCCACCTAACTTTTTGGTTCGGTTATTCGTAGCAACCAATTTGTAGCAACCTTACTTTTTGGTTAGGTTATTCGTAGAAACCTAACTTTTTGGTTAGGTTATTCTTAGCAATCTAACTTTTTGGTTAGGTTATTCGTAGCAACCTTATTTTTTGGTTAGGTTATTCTTAGCAACCTAACTTTTTGGTTAGGTTATTCGTAGCAACCTATTTGTAGCAACCTAACTTTTTGGTCAGGTTATTCGTAGCAACCTAACTTTTTGGTTAGGTTATTCTTAGCAACCTAACTTTTTGGTTAGGTTATTCGTAGCAACCTATTTGTAGCAATCTAACTTTTTGGTTAGGTTATTCGTAGCAATCTAACTTTTTGGTTAGGTTATTCCTAGCAATCTAACTTTTTGGTTAGGTTATTCGTAGCAACCTAACTTTTTGGTTAGGTCATTCTTAGCAACCTAACTTTTTGGTTAGGTTATTCGTAGCAACCTATTTGTAGCAACCTTACTTTTTGGTTAGTTTATTCGTAGCAACCTAACTTTTTGGTTCGGTTATTCGTAGCAACCAATTTGTAGCAACCTTACTTTTTGGTTAGGTTATTCGTAGAAACCTAACTTTTTGGTTAGGTTATTATTAGCAATCTAACTTTTTGGGTAGGTTATTCGTAGCAACCTTATTTTTTGGTAAGGTTATTCGTAGCAACCTATTTGTAGCAACCTAACTTTTTGGTTAGGTTATTCGTAGCAACCTAACTTTTTGGTTAGGTTATTCTTAGCAACCTAACTTTTTGGTTAGGTTATTCGTAGCAACCTATTTGTAGCAACCTAATTTTTTGGTTAGGTTATTCGTAGCAACCTAACTTTTTGGTTAGGTTATTCTTAGCAACCTAACTTTTTGGTTAGGTTATTCGTAGCCACCTAACTTTTTGGTTAGGTTATTCGTAGCAACCTAATTTTTTGGTTAGGTTATTCGTAGCAACCTTACTTTTTGGTTAGTTTATTCGTAAACCTAACTTTTTGGTTAGGTCATTCTTAGCAACCTAACTTTTTGGTTAGGTTATTCGTAGCCACCTAACTTTTTGGTTCGGTTATTCGTAGCAACCAATTTGTAGCAACCTTACTTTTTGGTTAGGTTATTCGTAGAAACCTAACTTTTTGGTTAGGTTATTCTTAGCAATCTAACTTTTTGGTTAGGTTATTCGTAGCAACCTTATTTTTTGGTTAGGTTATTCTTAGCAACCTAACTTTTTGGTTAGGTTATTCGTAGCAACCTATTTGTAGCAACCTAACTTTTTGGTTAGGTTATTCTTAGCAACCTAACTTTTTGGTTAGGTTATTCGTAGCCACCTAACTTTTTGGTTAGGTTATTCGTAGCAACCTAATTTTTTGGTTAGGTTATTCGTAGCAACCTTACTTTTTGGTTAGGTTATTCGTAGCAACCTATTTGTAGCAACCTTACTTTTTGGTTAGGTTATTCGTAGCAATCTAACTTTTTGGTTAGGTTATTCGTAGCAATCTAACTTTTTGGTTAGGTTATTCCTAGCAATCTAACTTTTTGGTTAGGTTATTCGTAGCAACCTAACTTTTTGGTTAGGTTATTCTTAGCAACCTAACTTTTTGGTTAGGTTATTCGTAGCAACCTATTTGTAGCAACCTTACTTTTTGGTTAGTTTATTCGTAGCAACCTTACTTTTTGGTTAGGTCATTCTTAGCAACCTAACTTTTTGGTTAGGTTATTCGTAGCAACCTATTTGTAGCAACCTTACTTTTTGGTTAGTTTATTCGTAGCAACCTAACTTTTTGGTTCGGTTATTCGTAGCAACCAATTTGTAGCAACCTTACTTTTAGGTTAGGTTATTCGTAGAAACCTAACTTTTTGGTTAGGTTATTCTTAGCAATCTAACTTTTTGGTTAGGTTATTCGTAGCAACCTTATTTTTTGGTTAGGTTATTCGTAGCAACCTATTTGTAGCAACCTAACTTTTTGGTTAGGTTATTCGTAGCAACCTAACTTTTTGGTTAGGTTATTCTTAGCAACCTAACTTTTTGGTTAGGTTATTCGTAGCAACCTATTTGTAGCAACCTAATTTTTTGGTTAGGTTATTCGTAGCAACCTAACTTTTTGGTTAGGTTATTCTTAGCAACCTAACTTTTTGGTTAGGTTATTCGTAGCCACCTAACTTTTTGGTTAGGTTATTCGTAGCAACCTAATTTTTTGGTTAGGTTATTCGTAGCAACCTTACTTTTTGGTTAGTTTATTCGTAGCAACCTAACTTTTTGGTTAGGTCATTCTTAGCAACCTAACTTTTTGGTTAGGTTATTCTTAGCAACCTAACTTTTTGGTTAGGTTATTCGTAGCAACCTATTTGTAGCAACCTAACTTTTTGGTTAGGTTATTCTTAGCAACCTAACTTTTTGGTTAGGTTATTCGTAGCCACCTAACTTTTTGGTTAGGTTATTCGTAGCAACCTAATTTTTTGGTTAGGTTATTCGTAGCAACCTTACTTTTTGGTTAGGTTATTCGTAGCAACCTATTTGTAGCAACCTTACTTTTTGGTTAGGTTATTCGTAGCAATCTAACTTTTTGGTTAGGTTATTCGTAGCAATCTAACTTTTTGGTTAGGTTATTCCTAGCAATCTAACTTTTTGGTTAGGTTATTCGTAGCAACCTAACTTTTTGGTTAGGTTATTCTTAGCAACCTAACTTTTTGGTTAGGTTATTCGTAGCAACCTATTTGTAGCAACCTTACTTTTTGGTTAGTTTATTCGTAGCAACCTAACTTTTTGGTTAGGTCATTCTTAGCAACCTAACTTTTTGGTTAGGTTATTCGTAGCAACCTATTTGTAGCAACCTTACTTTTTGGTTAGTTTATTCGTAGCAACCTAACTTTTTGGTTCGGTTATTCGTAGCAACCAATTTGTAGCAACCTTACTTTTAGGTTAGGTTATTCGTAGAAACCTAACTTTTTGGTTAGGTTATTCTTAGCAATCTAACTTTTTGGTTAGGTTATTCGTAGCAACCTTATTTTTTGGTTAGGTTATTCGTAGCAACCTATTTGTAGCAACCTAACTTTTTGGTTAGGTTATTCGTAGCAACCTAACTTTTTGGTTAGGTTATTCTTAGCAACCTAACTTTTTGGTTAGGTTATTCGTAGCAACCTATTTGTAGCAACCTAATTTTTTGGTTAGGTTATTCGTAGCAACCTAACTTTTTGGTTAGGTTATTCTTAGCAACCTAACTTTTTGGTTAGGTTATTCGTAGCCACCTAACTTTTTGGTTAGGTTATTCGTAGCAACCTAATTTTTTGGTTAGGTTATTCGTAGCAACCTTACTTTTTGGTTAGTTTATTCGTAGCAACCTAACTTTTTGGTTAGGTCATTCTTAGCAACCTAACTTTTTGGTTAGGTTATTCGTAGCCACCTAACTTTTTGGTTCGGTTATTCGTAGCAACCAATTTGTAGCAACCTTACTTTTTGGTTAGGTTATTCGTA
The DNA here is from genome assembly GCA_950371115.1 of Anania fuscalis. Lineage (NCBI taxonomy): Eukaryota > Metazoa > Arthropoda > Insecta > Lepidoptera > Crambidae > Anania > Anania fuscalis. Next base: position 43,427 of record OX493346.1, read on the forward strand.
GAAACCTAACTTTTTGGTTAGGTTATTCTTAGCAATCTAACTTTTTGGTTAGGTTATTCGTAGCAACCTTATTTTTTGGTTAGGTTATTCTTAGCAACCTAACTTTTTGGTTAGGTTATTCGTAGCAACCTATTTGTAGCAACCTAACTTTTTGGTTAGGTTATTCTTAGCAACCTAACTTTTTGGTTAGGTTATTCGTAGCCACCTAACTTTTTGGTTAGGTTATTCGTAGCAACCTAATTTTTTGGTTAGGTTATTCGTAGCAACCTTACTTTTTGGTTAGGTTATTCGTAGCAACCTATTTGTAGCAACCTTACTTTTTGGTTAGGTTATTCGTAGCAATCTAACTTTTTGGTTAGGTTATTCGTAGCAATCTAACTTTTTGGTTAGGTTATTCCTAGCAATCTAACTTTTTGGTTAGGTTATTCGTAGCAACCTAACTTTTTGGTTAGGTTATTCTTAGCAACCTAACTTTTTGGTTAGGTTATTCGTAGCAACCTATTTGTAGCAACCTTACTTTTTGGTTAGTTTATTCGTAGCAACCTAACTTTTTGGTTAGGTCATTCTTAGCAACCTAACTTTTTGGTTAGGTTATTCGTAGCAACCTATTTGTAGCAACCTTACTTTTTGGTTAGTTTATTCGTAGCAACCTAACTTTTTGGTTCGGTTATTCGTAGCAACCAATTTGTAGCAACCTTACTTTTTGGTTAGGTTATTCGTAGCAACCTATTTGTAGCAACCTAATTTTTTGGTTAGGTTATTCGTAGCCACCTAACTTTTTGGTTAGGTTATTCTTAGCAACCTAACTTTTTGGTTAGGTTATTCGTAGCCACCTAACTTTTTGGTTAGGTTATTCGTAGCAACCTAATTTTTTGGTTAGGTTATTCGTAGCAACCTTACTTTTTGGTTAGGTTATTCGTAGCAACCTATTTGTAGCAACCTTACTTTTTGGTTAGGTTATTCGTAGCAATCTAACTTTTTGGTTAGGTTATTCCTAGCAATCTAACTTTTTGGTTAGGTTATTCGTAGCAACCTTACTTTTTGGTTAGGTTATTCGTAGCAACCTAACTTTTTGGTTAGGTTATTCTTAGCAACCTTACTTTTTGGTTAGTTTATTCGTAGCAACCTAACTTTTTGGTTAGGTCATTCTTAGCAACCTAACTTTTTGGTTAGGTTATTCGTAGCAACCTATTTGTAGCAACCTTACTTTTTGGTTAGGTTATTCGTAGAAACCTAACTTTTTGGTTAGGTTATTCTTAGCAATCTAACTTTTTGGTTAGGTTATTCGTAGCAACCTTATTTTTTGGTTAGGTTATTCGTAGCAACCTATTTGTAGCAACCTAACTTTTTGGTTAGGTTATTCGTAGCAACCTAACTTTTTGGTTAGGTTATTCTTAGCAACCTAACTTTTTGGTTAGGTTATTCGTAGCAACCTATTTGTAGCAACCTAATTTTTTGGTTAGGTTATTCGTAGCAACCTTATTTTTTGGTTAGGTTATTCTTAGCAACCTAACTTTTTGGTTAGGTTATTCGTAGCAACCTATTTGTAGCAACCTAACTTTTTGGTTAGGTTATTCTTAGCAACCTAACTTTTTGGTTAGGTTATTCGTAGCCACCTAACTTTTTGGTTAGGTTATTCGTAGCAACCTAATTTTTTGGTTAGGTTATTCGTAGCAACCTAACTTTTTGGTTAGGTTATTCTTAGCAACCTTACTTTTTGGTTAGTTTATTCGTAGCAACCTAACTTTTTGGTTAGGTCATTCTTAGCAACCTAACTTTTTGGTTAGGTTATTCGTAGCAACCTATTTGTAGCAACCTTACTTTTTGGTTAGGTTATTCGTAGAAACCTAACTTTTTGGTTAGGTTATTCTTAGCAATCTAACTTTTTGGTTAGGTTATTCGTAGCAACCTTATTTTTTGGTTAGGTTATTCGTAGCAACCTATTTGTAGCAACCTAACTTTTTGGTTAGGTTATTCGTAGCAACCTAACTTTTTGGTTAGGTTATTCTTAGCAACCTAACTTTTTGGTTAGGTTATTCGTAGCAACCTATTTGTAGCAACCTAATTTTTTGGTTAGGTTATTCGTAGCAACCTTATTTTTTGGTTAGGTTATTCTTAGCAACCTAACTTTTTGGTTAGGTTATTCGTAGCAACCTATTTGTAGCAACCTAACTTTTTGGTAAGGTTATTCTTAGCAACCTAACTTTTTGGTTAGGTTATTCGTAGCCACCTAACTTTTTGGTTAGGTTATTCGTAGCAACCTAATTTTTTGGTTAGGTTATTCGTAGCAACCTTACTTTTTGGTTAGGTTATTCGTAGCAACCTATTTGTAGCAACCTTACTTTTTGGTTAGGTTATTCGTAGCAATCTAACTTTTTGGTTAGGTTATTCGTAGCAATCTAACTTTTTGGTTAGGTTATTCCTAGCAATCTAACTTTTTGGTTAGGTTATTCGTAGCAACCTAACTTTTTGGTTAGGTTATTCTTAGCAACCTAACTTTTTGGTTAGGTTATTCGTAGCAACCTATTTGTAGCAACCTTACTTTTTGGTTAGTTTATTCGTAGCAACCTAACTTTTTGGTTAGGTCATTCTTAGCAACCTAACTTTTTGGTTAGGTTATTCGTAGCAACCTATTTGTAGCAACCTTACTTTTTGGTTAGTTTATTCGTAGCAACCTAACTTTTTGGTTCGGTTATTCGTAGCAACCAATTTGTAGCAACCTTACTTTTTGGTTAGGTTATTCGTAGAAACCTAACTTTTTGGTTAGGTTATTCTTAGCAATCTAACTTTTTGGTTAGGTTATTCGTAGCAACCTTATTTTTTGGTTAGGTTATTCGTAGCAACCTATTTGTAGCAACCTAACTTTTTGGTTAGGTTATTCGTAGCAACCTAACTTTTTGGTTAGGTTATTCTTAGCAACCTAACTTTTTGGTTAGGTTATTCGTAGCAACCTATTTGTAGCAACCTAATTTTTTGGTTAGGTTATTCGTAGCAACCTAACTTTTTGGTTAGGTTATTCTTAGCAACCTAACTTTTTGGTTAGGTTATTCGTAGCCACCTAACTTTTTGGTTAGGTTATTCGTAGCAACCTAATTTTTTGGTTAGGTTATTCGTAGCAACCTTACTTTTTGGTTAGTTTATTCGTAGCAACCTAACTTTTTGGTTAGGTCATTCTTAGCAACCTAACTTTTTGGTTAGGTTATTCGTAGCCACCTAACTTTTTGGTTCGGTTATTCGTAGCAACCAATTTGTAGCAACCTTACTTTTTGGTTAGGTTATTCGTAGAAACCTAACTTTTTGGTTAGGTTATTCTTAGCAATCTAACTTTTTGGTTAGGTTATTCGTAGCAACCTTATTTTTTGGTTAGGTTATTCTTAGCAACCTAACTTTTTGGTTAGGTTATTCGTAGCAACCTATTTGTAGCAACCTAACTTTTTGGTTAGGTTATTCTTAGCAACCTAACTTTTTGGTTAGGTTATTCGTAGCCACCTAACTTTTTGGTTAGGTTATTCGTAGCAACCAAATTTTTTGGTTAGGTTATTCGTAGCAACCTTACTTTTTGGTTAGGTTATTCGTAGCAACCTATTTGTAGCAACCTTACTTTTTGGTTAGGTTATTCGTAGCAATCTAACTTTTTGGTTAGGTTATTCGTAGCAATCTAACTTTTTGGTTAGGTTATTCCTAGCAATCTAACTTTTTGGTTAGGTTATTCGTAGCAACCTAACTTTTTGGTTAGGTTATTCTTAGCAACCTAACTTTTTGGTTAGGTTATTCGTAGCAACCTATTTGTAGCAACCTTACTTTTTGGTTAGTTTATTCGTAGCAACCTAACTTTTTGGTTAGGTCATTCTTAGCAACCTAACTTTTTGGTTAGGTTATTCGTAGCAACCTATTTGTAGCAACCTTACTTTTTGGTTAGTTTATTCGTAGCAACCTAACTTTTTGGTTCGGTTATTCGTAGCAACCAATTTGTAGCAACCTTACTTTTTGGTTAGGTTATTCGTAGAAACCTAACTTTTTGGTTAGGTTATTATTAGCAATCTAACTTTTTGGGTAGGTTATTCGTAGCAACCTTATTTTTTGGTTAGGTTATTCGTAGCAACCTATTTGTAGCAACCTAACTTTTTGGTTAGGTTATTCGTAGCAACCTAACTTTTTGGTTAGGTTATTCTTAGCAACCTAACTTTTTGGTTAGGTTATTCGTAGCAACCTATTTGTAGCAACCTAATTTTTTGGTTAGGTTATTCGTAGCAACCTAACTTTTTGGTTAGGTTATTCTTAGCAACCTAACTTTTTGGTTAGGTTATTCGTAGCCACCTAACTTTTTGGTTAGGTTATTCGTAGCAACCTAATTTTTTGGTTAGGTTATTCGTAGCAACCTTACTTTTTGGTTAGTTTATTCGTAGCAACCTAACTTTTTGGTTAGGTCATTCTTAGCAACCTAACTTTTTGGTTAGGTTATTCGTAGCCACCTAACTTTTTGGTTCGGTTATTCGTAGCAACCAATTTGTAGCAACCTTACTTTTTGGTTAGGTTATTCGTAGAAACCTAACTTTTTGGTTAGGTTATTCTTAGCAATCTAACTTTTTGGTTAGGTTATTCGTAGCAACCTTATTTTTTGGTTAGGTTATTCGTAGCAACCTTACTTTTTGGTTAGTTTATTCGTAGCAACCTAACTTTTTGGTTAGGTCATTCTTAGCAACCTAACTTTTTGGTTAGGTTATTCGTAGCCACCTAACTTTTTGGTTCGGTTATTCGTAGCAACCAATTTGTAGCAACCTTACTTTTTGGTTAGGTTATTCGTAGAAACCTAACTTTTTGGTTAGGTTATTCTTAGCAATCTAACTTTTTGGTTAGGTTATTCGTAGCAATCTATTTGTAGCAACCTAACTTTTTGGTTAGGTTATTCGTAGCAACCTAACTTTTTGGTTAGGTTATTCTTAGCAACCTAACTTTTTGGTTAGGTTATTCGTAGCAACCTATTTGTAGCAATCTAACTTTTTGGTTAGGTTATTCGTAGCAATCTAACTTTTTGGTTAGGTTATTCCTAGCAATCTAACTTTTTGGTTAGGTTATTCGTAGCAACCTAACTTTTTGGTTAGGTTATTCTTAGCAACCTAACTTTTTGGTTAGGTTATTCGTAGCAACCTATTTGTAGCAACCTTACTTTTTGGTTAGTTTATTCGTAGCAACCTAACTTTTTGGTTAGGTCATTCTTAGCAACCTAACTTTTTGGTTAGGTTATTCGTAGCAACCTATTTGTAGCAACCTTACTTTTTGGTTAGTTTATTCGTAGCAACCTAACTTTTTGGTTCGGTTATTCGTAGCAACCAATTTGTAGCAACCTTACTTTTTGGTTAGGTTATTCGTAGAAACCTAACTTTTTGGTTAGGTTATTATTAGCAATCTAACTTTTTGGGTAGGTTATTCGTAGCAACCTTATTTTTTGGTTAGGTTATTCGTAGCAACCTATTTGTAGCAACCTAACTTTTTGGTTAGGTTATTCGTAGCAACCTAACTTTTTGGTTAGGTTATTCTTAGCAACCTAACTTTTTGGTTAGGTTATTCGTAGCAACCTATTTGTAGCAACCTAATTTTTTGGTTAGGTTATTCGTAGCAACCTAACTTTTTGGTTAGGTTATTCTTAGCAACCTAACTTTTTGGTTAGGTTATTCGTAGCCACCTAACTTTTTGGTTAGGTTATTCGTAGCAACCTAATTTTTTGGTTAGGTTATTCGTAGCAACCTTACTTTTTGGTTAGTTTATTCGTAAACCTAACTTTTTGGTTAGGTCATTCTTAGCAACCTAACTTTTTGGTTAGGTTATTCGTAGCCACCTAACTTTTTGGTTCGGTTATTCGTAGCAACCAATTTGTAGCAACCTTACTTTTTGGTTAGGTTATTCGTAGAAACCTAACTTTTTGGTTAGGTTATTCTTAGCAATCTAACTTTTTGGTTAGGTTATTCGTAGCAACCTTATTTTTTGGTTAGGTTATTCTTAGCAACCTAACTTTTTGGTTAGGTTATTCGTAGCAACCTATTTGTAGCAACCTAACTTTTTGGTTAGGTTATTCTTAGCAACCTAACTTTTTGGTTAGGTTATTCGTAGCCACCTAACTTTTTGGTTAGGTTATTCGTAGCAACCTAATTTTTTGGTTAGGTTATTCGTAGCAACCTTACTTTTTGGTTAGGTTATTCGTAGCAACCTATTTGTAGCAACCTTACTTTTTGGTTAGGTTATTCGTAGCAATCTAACTTTTTGGTTAGGTTATTCGTAGCAATCTAACTTTTTGGTTAGGTTATTCCTAGCAATCTAACTTTTTGGTTAGGTTATTCGTAGCAACCTAACTTTTTGGTTAGGTTATTCTTAGCAACCTAACTTTTTGGTTAGGTTATTCGTAGCAACCTATTTGTAGCAACCTTACTTTTTGGTTAGTTTATTCGTAGCAACCTTACTTTTTGGTTAGGTCATTCTTAGCAACCTAACTTTTTGGTTAGGTTATTCGTAGCAACCTATTTGTAGCAACCTTACTTTTTGGTTAGTTTATTCGTAGCAACCTAACTTTTTGGTTCGGTTATTCGTAGCAACCAATTTGTAGCAACCTTACTTTTAGGTTAGGTTATTCGTAGAAACCTAACTTTTTGGTTAGGTTATTCTTAGCAATCTAACTTTTTGGTTAGGTTATTCGTAGCAACCTTATTTTTTGGTTAGGTTATTCGTAGCAACCTATTTGTAGCAACCTAACTTTTTGGTTAGGTTATTCGTAGCAACCTAACTTTTTGGTTAGGTTATTCTTAGCAACCTAACTTTTTGGTTAGGTTATTCGTAGCAACCTATTTGTAGCAACCTAATTTTTTGGTTAGGTTATTCGTAGCAACCTAACTTTTTGGTTAGGTTATTCTTAGCAACCTAACTTTTTCGTTAGGTTATTCGTAGCCACCTAACTTTTTGGTTAGGTTATTCGTAGCAACCTAATTTTTTGGTTAGGTTATTCGTAGCAACCTTACTTTTTGGTTAGTTTATTCGTAGCAACCTAACTTTTTGGTTAGGTCATTCTTAGCAACCTAACTTTTTGGTTAGGTTATTCGTAGCCACCTAACTTTTTGGTTCGGTTATTCGTAGCAACCAATTTGTAGCAACCTTACTTTTTGGTTAGGTTATTCGTAGAAACCTAACTTTTTGGTTAGGTTATTCTTAGCAATCTAACTTTTTGGTTAGGTTATTCGTAGCAACCTTATTTTTTGGTTAGGTTATTCTTAGCAACCTTACTTTTTGGTTAGGTTATTCGTAGCAACCTATTTGTAGCAACCTAACTTTTTGGTTAGGTTATTCTTAGCAACCTAACTTTTTGGTTAGGTTATTCGTAGCCACCTAACTTTTTGGTTAGGTTATTCGTAGCAACCTAATTTTTTGGTTAGGTTATTCGTAGCAACCTTACTTTTTGGTTAGGTTATTCGTAGCAACCTATTTGTAGCAACCTTACTTTTTGGTTAGGTTATTCGTAGCAATCTAACTTTTTGGTTAGGTTATTCGTAGCAATCTAACTTTTTGGTTAGGTTATTCCTAGCAATCTAAATTTTTGGTTAGGTTATTCGTAGCAACCTAACTTTTTGGTTAGGTTATTCTTAGCAACCTAACTTTTTGGTTAGGTTATTCGTAGCAACCTATTTGTAGCAACCTTACTTTTTGGTTAGGTCATTCTTAGCAACCTAACTTTTTGGTTAGGTTATTCGTAGCAACCTATTTGTAGCAACCTTACTTTTTGGTTAGTTTATTCGTAGCAACCTAACTTTTTGGTTCGGTTATTCGTAGCAACCTATTTGTAGCAACCTAACTTTTTGGTTAGGTTATTCTTAGCAACCTAACTTTTTGGTTAGGTTATTCGTAGCCACCTAACTTTTTGGTTAGGTTATTCGTAGCAACCTAATTTTTTGGTTAGGTTATTCGTAGCAACCTTACTTTTTGGTTAGGTTATTCGTAGCAACCTATTTGTAGCAACCTTACTTTTTGGTTAGGTTATTCGTAGCAATCTAACTTTTTGGTTAGGTTATTCGTAGCAATCTAACTTTTTGGTTAGGTTATTCCTAGCAATCTAAATTTTTGGTTAGGTTATTCGTAGCAACCTAACTTTTTGGTTAGGTTATTCTTAGCAACCTAACTTTTTGGTTAGGTTATTCGTAGCAACCTATTTGTAGCAACCTTACTTTTTGGTTAGTTTATTCGTAGCAACCTAACTTTTTGGTTAGGTCATTCTTAGCAACCTAACTTTTTGGTTAGGTTATTCGTAGCAACCTATTTGTAGCAACCTTACTTTTTGGTTAGTTTATTCGTAGCAACCTAACTTTTTGGTTCGGTTATTCGTAGCAACCAATTTGTAGCAACCTTACTTTTAGGTTAGGTTATTCGTAGAAACCTAACTTTTTGGTTAGGTTATTCTTAGCAATCTAACTTTTTGGTTAGGTTATTCGTAGCAACCTTATTTTTTGGTTAGGTTATTCGTAGCAACCTATTTGTAGCAACCTAACTTTTTGGTTAGGTTATTCGTAGCAACCTAACTTTTTGGTTAGGTTATTCTTAGCAACCTAACTTTTTGGTTAGGTTATTCGTAGCAACCTATTTGTAGCAACCTAATTTTTTGGTTAGGTTATTCGTAGCAACCTAACTTTTTGGTTAGGTTATTCTTAGCAACCTAACTTTTTGGTTAGGTTATTCGTAGCCACCTAACTTTTTGGTTAGGTTATTCGTAGCAACCTAATTTTTTGGTTAGGTTATTCGTAGCAACCTTACTTTTTGGTTAGTTTATTCGTAGCAACCTAACTTTTTGGTTAGGTCATTCTTAGCAACCTAACTTTTTGGTTAGGTTATTCGTAGCCACCTTACTTTTTGGTTCGGTTATTCGTAGCAACCAATTTGTAGCAACCTTACTTTTTGGTTAGGTTATTCGTAGAAACCTAACTTTTTGGTTAGGTTATTCTTAGCAATCTAACTTTTTGGTTAGGTTATTCGTAGCAACCTTATTTTTTGGTTAGGTTATTCTTAGCAACCTAACTTTTTGGTTAGGTTATTCGTAGCAACCTATTTGTAGCAACCTAACTTTTTGGTTAGGTTATTCTTAGCAACCTAACTTTTTGGTTAGGTTATTCGTAGCCACCTTACTTTTTGGTTAGGTTATTCGTAGCAACCTAATTTTTTGGTTAGGTTATTCGTAGCAACCTTACTTTTTGGTTAGGTTATTCGTAGCAACCTATTTGTAGCAACCTTACTTTTTGGTTAGGTTATTCGTAGCAATCTAACTTTTTGGTTAGGTTATTCGTAGCAATCTAACTTTTTGGTTAGGTTATTCCTAGCAATCTAACTTTTTGGTTAGGTTATTCGTAGCAACCTAACTTTTTGGTTAGGTTATTCTTAGCAACCTAACTTTTTGGTTAGGTTATTCGTAGCAACCTATTTGTAGCAACCTTACTTTTTGGTTAGTTTATTCGTAGCAACCTAACTTTTTGGTTAGGTCATTCTTAGCAACCTAACTTTTTGGTTAGGTTATTCGTAGCAACCTATTTGTAGCAACCTTACTTTTTGGTTAGTTTATTCGTAGCAACCTAACTTTTTGGTTCGGTTATTCGTAGCAACCAATTTGTAGCAACCTTACTTTTTGGTTAGGTTATTCGTAGCAACCTATTTGTAGCAACCTAATTTTTTGGTTAGGTTATTCGTAGCCACCTAACTTTTTGGTTAGGTTATTCTTAGCAACCTAACTTTTTGGTTAGGTTATTCGTAGCCACCTAACTTTTTGGTTAGGTTATTCGTAGCAACCTAATTTTTTGGTTAGGTTATTCGTAGCAACCTTACTTTTTGGTTAGGTTATTCGTAGCAACCTATTTGTAGCAACCTTACTTTTTGGTTAGGTTATTCGTAGCAATCTAACTTTTTGGTTAGGTTATTCCTAGCAATCTAACTTTTTGGTTAGGTTATTCGTAGCAACCTTACTTTTTGGTTAGGTTATTCGTAGCAACCTAACTTTTTGGTTAGGTTATTCTTAGCAACCTTACTTTTTGGTTAGTTTATTCGTAGCAACCTAACTTTTTGGTTAGGTCATTCTTAGCAACCTAACTTTTTGGTTAGGTTATTCGTAGCAACCTATTTGTAGCAACCTTACTTTTTGGTTAGGTTATTCGTAGAAACCTAACTTTTTGGTTAGGTTATTCTTAGCAATCTAACTTTTTGGTTAGGTTATTCGTAGCAACCTTATTTTTTGGTTAGGTTATTCGTAGCAACCTATTTGTAGCAACCTAACTTTTTGGTTAGGTTATTCGTAGCAACCTAACTTTTTGGTTAGGTTATTCTTAGCAACCTAACTTTTTGGTTAGGTTATTCGTAGCAACCTATTTGTAGCAACCTAATTTTTTGGTTAGGTTATTCGTAGCAACCTTATTTTTTGGTTAGGTTATTCTTAGCAACCTAACTTTTTGGTTAGGTTATTCGTAGCAACCTATTTGTAGCAACCTAACTTTTTGGTTAGGTTATTCTTAGCAACCTAACTTTTTGGTTAGGTTATTCGTAGCCACCTAACTTTTTGGTTAGGTTATTCGTAGCAACCTAATTTTTTGGTTAGGTTATTCGTAGCAACCTAACTTTTTGGTTAGGTTATTCTTAGCAACCTTACTTTTTGGTTAGTTTATTCGTAGCAACCTAACTTTTTGGTTAGGTCATTCTTAGCAACCTAACTTTTTGGTTAGGTTATTCGTAGCAACCTATTTGTAGCAACCTTACTTTTTGGTTAGGTTATTCGTAGAAACCTAACTTTTTGGTTAGGTTATTCTTAGCAATCTAACTTTTTGGTTAGGTTATTCGTAGCAACCTTATTTTTTGGTTAGGTTATTCGTAGCAACCTATTTGTAGCAACCTAACTTTTTGGTTAGGTTATTCGTAGCAACCTAACTTTTTGGTTAGGTTATTCTTAGCAACCTAACTTTTTGGTTAGGTTATTCGTAGCAACCTATTTGTAGCAACCTAATTTTTTGGTAAGGTTATTCGTAGCAACCTTATTTTTTGGTTAGGTTATTCTTAGCAACCTAACTTTTTGGTTAGGTTATTCGTAGCAACCTATTTGTAGCAACCTAACTTTTTGGTTAGGTTATTCTTAGCAACCTAACTTTTTGGTTAGGTTATTCGTAGCCACCTAACTTTTTGGTTAGGTTATTCGTAGCAACCTAATTTTTTGGTTAGGTTATTCGTAGCAACCTTACTTTTTGGTTAGGTTATTCGTAGCAACCTATTTGTAGCAACCTTACTTTTTGGTTAGGTTATTCGTAGCAATCTAACTTTTTGGTTAGGTTATTCGTAGCAATCTAACTTTTTGGTTAGGTTATTCCTAGCAATCTAACTTTTTGGTTAGGTTATTCGTAGCAACCTAACTTTTTGGTTAGGTTATTCTTAGCAACCTAACTTTTTGGTTAGGTTATTCGTAGCAACCTATTTGTAGCAACCTTACTTTTTGGTTAGTTTATTCGTAGCAACCTTACTTTTTGGTTAGGTCATTCTTAGCAACCTAACTTTTTGGTTAGGTTATTCGTAGCAACCTATTTGTAGCAACCTTACTTTTTGGTTAGTTTATTCGTAGCAACCTAACTTTTTGGTTCGGTTATTCGTAGCAACCAATTTGTAGCAACCTTACTTTTTGGTTAGGTTATTCGTAGAAACCTAACTTTTTGGTTAGGTTATTCTTAGCAATCTAACTTTTTGGTTAGGTTATTCGTAGCAACCTTATTTTTTGGTTAGGTTATTCGTAGCAACCTATTTGTAGCAACCTAACTTTTTGGTTAGGTTATTCGTAGCAACCTAACTTTTTGGTTAGGTTATTCTTAGCAACCTAACTTTTTGGTTAGGTTATTCGTAGCAACCTATTTGTAGCAACCTAATTTTTTGGTTAGGTTATTCGTAGCAACCTAACTTTTTGGTTAGGTTATTCTTAGCAACCTAACTTTTTGGTTAGGTTATTCGTAGCCACCTAACTTTTTGGTTAGGTTATTCGTAGCAACCTAATTTTTTGGTTAGGTTATTCGTAGCAACCTTACTTTTTGGTTAGTTTATTCGTAGCAACCTAACTTTTTGGTTAGGTCATTCTTAGCAACCTAACTTTTTGGTTAGGTTATTCGTAGCCACCTAACTTTTTGGTTCGGTTATTCGTAGCAACCAATTTGTAGCAACCTTACTTTTTGGTTAGGTTATTCGTAGAAACCTAACTTTTTGGTTAGGTTATTCTTAGCAATCTAACTTTTTGGTTAGGTTATTCGTAGCAACCTTATTTTTTGGTTAGGTTATTCTTAGCAACCTAACTTTTTGGTTAGGTTATTCGTAGCAACCTATTTGTAGCAACCTAACTTTTTGGTTAGGTTATTCTTAGCAACCTAACTTTTTGGTTAGGTTATTCGTAGCCACCTAACTTTTTGGTTAGGTTATTCGTAGCAACCTAATTTTTTGGTTAGGTTATTCGTAGCAACCTTACTTTTTGGTTAGGTTATTCGTAGCAACCTATTTGTAGCAACCTTACTTTTTGGTTAGGTTATTCGTAGCAATCTAACTTTTTGGTTAGGTTATTCGTAGCAATCTAACTTTTTGGTTAGGTTATTCCTAGCAATCTAACTTTTTGGTTAGGTTATTCGTAGCAACCTAACTTTTTGGTTAGGTTATTCTTAGCAACCTAACTTTTTGGTTAGGTTATTCGTAGCAACCTATTTGTAGCAACCTTACTTTTTGGTTAGTTTATTCGTAGCAACCTAACTTTTTGGTTAGGTCATTCTTAGCAACCTAACTTTTTGGTTAGGTTATTCGTAGCAACCTATTTGTAGCAACCTTACTTTTTGGTTAGTTTATTCGTAGCAACCTAACTTTTTGGTTCGGTTATTCGTAGCAACCAATTTGTAGCAACCTTACTTTTTGGTTAGGTTATTCGTAGAAACCTAACTTTTTGGTTAGGTTATTATTAGCAATCTAACTTTTTGGGTAGGTTATTCGTAGCAACCTTATTTTTTGGTAAGGTTATTCGTAGCAACCTATTTGTAGCAACCTAACTTTTTGGTTAGGTTATTCGTAGCAACCTAACTTTTTGGTTAGGTTATTCTTAGCAACCTAACTTTTTGGTTAGGTTATTCGTAGCAACCTATTTGTAGCAACCTAATTTTTTGGTTAGGTTATTCGTAGCAACCTAACTTTTTGGTTAGGTTATTCTTAGCAACCTAACTTTTTGGTTAGGTTATTCGTAGCCACCTAACTTTTTGGTTAGGTTATTCGTAGCAACCTAATTTTTTGGTTAGGTTATTCGTAGCAACCTTACTTTTTGGTTAGTTTATTCGTAGCAACCTAACTTTTTGGTTAGGTCATTCTTAGCAACCTAACTTTTTGGTTAGGTTATTCGTAGCCACCTAACTTTTTGGTTCGGTTATTCGTAGCAACCAATTTGTAGCAACCTTACTTTTTGGTTAGGTTATTCGTAGAAACCTAACTTTTTGGTTAGGTTATTCTTAGCAATCTAACTTTTTGGTTAGGTTATTCGTAGCAACCTTATTTTTTGGTTAGGTTATTCTTAGCAACCTAACTTTTTGGTTAGGTTATTCGTAGCAACCTATTTGTAGCAACCTAACTTTTTGGTCAGGTTATTCGTAGCAACCTAACTTTTTGGTTAGGTTATTCTTAGCAACCTAACTTTTTGGTTAGGTTATTCGTAGCAACCTATTTGTAGCAATCTAACTTTTTGGTTAGGTTATTCGTAGCAATCTAACTTTTTGGTTAGGTTATTCCTAGCAATCTAACTTTTTGGTTAGGTTATTCGTAGCAACCTAACTTTTTGGTTAGGTCATTCTTAGCAACCTAACTTTTTGGTTAGGTTATTCGTAGCAACCTATTTGTAGCAACCTTACTTTTTGGTTAGTTTATTCGTAGCAACCTAACTTTTTGGTTCGGTTATTCGTAGCAACCAATTTGTAGCAACCTTACTTTTTGGTTAGGTTATTCGTAGAAACCTAACTTTTTGGTTAGGTTATTATTAGCAATCTAACTTTTTGGGTAGGTTATTCGTAGCAACCTTATTTTTTGGTAAGGTTATTCGTAGCAACCTATTTGTAGCAACCTAACTTTTTGGTTAGGTTATTCGTAGCAACCTAACTTTTTGGTTAGGTTATTCTTAGCAACCTAACTTTTTGGTTAGGTTATTCGTAGCAACCTATTTGTAGCAACCTAATTTTTTGGTTAGGTTATTCGTAGCAACCTAACTTTTTGGTTAGGTTATTCTTAGCAACCTAACTTTTTGGTTAGGTTATTCGTAGCCACCTAACTTTTTGGTTAGGTTATTCGTAGCAACCTAATTTTTTGGTTAGGTTATTCGTAGCAACCTTACTTTTTGGTTAGTTTATTCGTAAACCTAACTTTTTGGTTAGGTCATTCTTAGCAACCTAACTTTTTGGTTAGGTTATTCGTAGCCACCTAACTTTTTGGTTCGGTTATTCGTAGCAACCAATTTGTAGCAACCTTACTTTTTGGTTAGGTTATTCGTAGAAACCTAACTTTTTGGTTAGGTTATTCTTAGCAATCTAACTTTTTGGTTAGGTTATTCGTAGCAACCTTATTTTTTGGTTAGGTTATTCTTAGCAACCTAACTTTTTGGTTAGGTTATTCGTAGCAACCTATTTGTAGCAACCTAACTTTTTGGTTAGGTTATTCTTAGCAACCTAACTTTTTGGTTAGGTTATTCGTAGCCACCTAACTTTTTGGTTAGGTTATTCGTAGCAACCTAATTTTTTGGTTAGGTTATTCGTAGCAACCTTACTTTTTGGTTAGGTTATTCGTAGCAACCTATTTGTAGCAACCTTACTTTTTGGTTAGGTTATTCGTAGCAATCTAACTTTTTGGTTAGGTTATTCGTAGCAATCTAACTTTTTGGTTAGGTTATTCCTAGCAATCTAACTTTTTGGTTAGGTTATTCGTAGCAACCTAACTTTTTGGTTAGGTTATTCTTAGCAACCTAACTTTTTGGTTAGGTTATTCGTAGCAACCTATTTGTAGCAACCTTACTTTTTGGTTAGTTTATTCGTAGCAACCTTACTTTTTGGTTAGGTCATTCTTAGCAACCTAACTTTTTGGTTAGGTTATTCGTAGCAACCTATTTGTAGCAACCTTACTTTTTGGTTAGTTTATTCGTAGCAACCTAACTTTTTGGTTCGGTTATTCGTAGCAACCAATTTGTAGCAACCTTACTTTTAGGTTAGGTTATTCGTAGAAACCTAACTTTTTGGTTAGGTTATTCTTAGCAATCTAACTTTTTGGTTAGGTTATTCGTAGCAACCTTATTTTTTGGTTAGGTTATTCGTAGCAACCTATTTGTAGCAACCTAACTTTTTGGTTAGGTTATTCGTAGCAACCTAACTTTTTGGTTAGGTTATTCTTAGCAACCTAACTTTTTGGTTAGGTTATTCGTAGCAACCTATTTGTAGCAACCTAATTTTTTGGTTAGGTTATTCGTAGCAACCTAACTTTTTGGTTAGGTTATTCTTAGCAACCTAACTTTTTGGTTAGGTTATTCGTAGCCACCTAACTTTTTGGTTAGGTTATTCGTAGCAACCTAATTTTTTGGTTAGGTTATTCGTAGCAACCTTACTTTTTGGTTAGTTTATTCGTAGCAACCTAACTTTTTGGTTAGGTCATTCTTAGCAACCTAACTTTTTGGTTAGGTTATTCTTAGCAACCTAACTTTTTGGTTAGGTTATTCGTAGCAACCTATTTGTAGCAACCTAACTTTTTGGTTAGGTTATTCTTAGCAACCTAACTTTTTGGTTAGGTTATTCGTAGCCACCTAACTTTTTGGTTAGGTTATTCGTAGCAACCTAATTTTTTGGTTAGGTTATTCGTAGCAACCTTACTTTTTGGTTAGGTTATTCGTAGCAACCTATTTGTAGCAACCTTACTTTTTGGTTAGGTTATTCGTAGCAATCTAACTTTTTGGTTAGGTTATTCGTAGCAATCTAACTTTTTGGTTAGGTTATTCCTAGCAATCTAACTTTTTGGTTAGGTTATTCGTAGCAACCTAACTTTTTGGTTAGGTTATTCTTAGCAACCTAACTTTTTGGTTAGGTTATTCGTAGCAACCTATTTGTAGCAACCTTACTTTTTGGTTAGTTTATTCGTAGCAACCTAACTTTTTGGTTAGGTCATTCTTAGCAACCTAACTTTTTGGTTAGGTTATTCGTAGCAACCTATTTGTAGCAACCTTACTTTTTGGTTAGTTTATTCGTAGCAACCTAACTTTTTGGTTCGGTTATTCGTAGCAACCAATTTGTAGCAACCTTACTTTTAGGTTAGGTTATTCGTAGAAACCTAACTTTTTGGTTAGGTTATTCTTAGCAATCTAACTTTTTGGTTAGGTTATTCGTAGCAACCTTATTTTTTGGTTAGGTTATTCGTAGCAACCTATTTGTAGCAACCTAACTTTTTGGTTAGGTTATTCGTAGCAACCTAACTTTTTGGTTAGGTTATTCTTAGCAACCTAACTTTTTGGTTAGGTTATTCGTAGCAACCTATTTGTAGCAACCTAATTTTTTGGTTAGGTTATTCGTAGCAACCTAACTTTTTGGTTAGGTTATTCTTAGCAACCTAACTTTTTGGTTAGGTTATTCGTAGCCACCTAACTTTTTGGTTAGGTTATTCGTAGCAACCTAATTTTTTGGTTAGGTTATTCGTAGCAACCTTACTTTTTGGTTAGTTTATTCGTAGCAACCTAACTTTTTGGTTAGGTCATTCTTAGCAACCTAACTTTTTGGTTAGGTTATTCGTAGCCACCTAACTTTTTGGTTCGGTTATTCGTAGCAACCAATTTGTAGCAACCTTACTTTTTGGTTAGGTTATTCGTAGAAACCTAACTTTTTGGTTAGGTTATTCTTAGCAATCTAACTTTTTGGTTAGGTTATTCGTAGCAACCTTATTTTTTGGTTAGGTTATTCTTAGCAACCTAACTTTTTGGTTAGGTTATTCGTAGCAACCTAATTTTTTGGTTAGGTTATTCGTAGCAACCTTACTTTTTGGTTAGGTTATTCGTAGCAACCTATTTGTAGCAACCTTACTTTTTGGTTAGGTTATTCGTAGCAATCTAACTTTTTGGTTAGGTTATTCGTAGCAATCTAACTTTTTGGTTAGGTTATTCCTAGCAATCTAACTTTTTGGTTAGGTTATTCGTAGCAACCTAACTTTTTGGTTAGGTTATTCTTAGCAACCTAACTTTTTGGTTAGGTTATTCGTAGCAACCTATTTGTAGCAACCTTACTTTTTGGTTAGTTTATTCGTAGCAACCTAACTTTTTGGTTAGGTCATTCTTAGCAACCTAACTTTTTGGTTAGGTTATTCGTAGCAACCTATTTGTAGCAACCTTACTTTTTGGTTAGTTTATTCGTAGCAACCTAACTTTTTGGTTCGGTTATTCGTAGCAACCAATTTGTAGCAACCTTACTTTTTGGTTAGGTTATTCGTAGCAACCTATTTGTAGCAACCTAATTTTTTGGTTAGGTTATTCGTAGCCACCTAACTTTTTGGTTAGGTTATTCTTAGCAACCTAACTTTTTGGTTAGGTTATTCGTAGCCACCTAACTTTTTGGTTAGGTTATTCGTAGCAACCTAATTTTTTGGTTAGGTTATTCGTAGCAACCTTACTTTTTGGTTAGGTTATTCGTAGCAACCTATTTGTAGCAACCTTACTTTTTGGTTAGGTTATTCGTAGCAATCTAACTTTTTGGTTAGGTTATTCCTAGCAATCTAACTTTTTGGTTAGGTTATTCGTAGCAACCTTACTTTTTGGTTAGGTTATTCGTAGCAACCTAACTTTTTGGTTAGGTTATTCTTAGCAACCTTACTTTTTGGTTAGTTTATTCGTAGCAACCTAACTTTTTGGTTAGGTCATTCTTAGCAACCTAACTTTTTGGTTAGGTTATTCGTAGCAACCTATTTGTAGCAACCTTACTTTTTGGTTAGGTTATTCGTAGAAACCTAACTTTTTGGTTAGGTTATTCTTAGCAATCTAACTTTTTGGTTAGGTTATTCGTAGCAACCTTATTTTTTGGTTAGGTTATTCGTAGCAACCTATTTGTAGCAACCTAACTTTTTGGTTAGGTTATTCGTAGCAACCTAACTTTTTGGTTAGGTTATTCTTAGCAACCTAACTTTTTGGTTAGGTTATTCGTAGCAACCTATTTGTAGCAACCTAATTTTTTGGTTAGGTTATTCGTAGCAACCTTATTTTTTGGTTAGGTTATTCTTAGCAACCTAACTTTTTGGTTAGGTTATTCGTAGCAACCTATTTGTAGCAACCTAACTTTTTGGTTAGGTTATTCTTAGCAACCTAACTTTTTGGTTAGGTTATTCGTAGCCACCTAACTTTTTGGTTAGGTTATTCGTAGCAACCTAATTTTTTGGTTAGGTTATTCGTAGCAACCTAACTTTTTGGTTAGGTTATTCTTAGCAACCTTACTTTTTGGTTAGTTTATTCGTAGCAACCTAACTTTTTGGTTAGGTCATTCTTAGCAACCTAACTTTTTGGTTAGGTTATTCGTAGCAACCTATTTGTAGCAACCTTACTTTTTGGTTAGGTTATTCGTAGAAACCTAACTTTTTGGTTAGGTTATTCTTAGCAATCTAACTTTTTGGTTAGGTTATTCGTAGCAACCTTATTTTTTGGTTAGGTTATTCGTAGCAACCTATTTGTAGCAACCTAACTTTTTGGTTAGGTTATTCGTAGCAACCTAACTTTTTGGTTAGGTTATTCTTAGCAACCTAACTTTTTGGTTAGGTTATTCGTAGCAACCTATTTGTAGCAACCTAATTTTTTGGTTAGGTTATTCGTAGCAACCTTATTTTTTGGTTAGGTTATTCTTAGCAACCTAACTTTTTGGTTAGGTTATTCGTAGCAACCTATTTGTAGCAACCTAACTTTTTGGTAAGGTTATTCTTAGCAACCTAACTTTTTGGTTAGGTTATTCGTAGCCACCTAACTTTTTGGTTAGGTTATTCGTAGCAACCTAATTTTTTGGTTAGGTTATTCGTAGCAACCTTACTTTTTGGTTAGGTTATTCGTAGCAACCTATTTGTAGCAACCTTACTTTTTGGTTAGGTTATTCGTAGCAATCTAACTTTTTGGTTAGGTTATTCGTAGCAATCTAACTTTTTGGTTAGGTTATTCCTAGCAATCTAACTTTTTGGTTAGGTTATTCGTAGCAACCTAACTTTTTGGTTAGGTTATTCTTAGCAACCTAACTTTTTGGTTAGGTTATTCGTAGCAACCTATTTGTAGCAACCTTACTTTTTGGTTAGTTTATTCGTAGCAACCTAACTTTTTGGTTAGGTCATTCTTAGCAACCTAACTTTTTGGTTAGGTTATTCGTAGCAACCTATTTGTAGCAACCTTACTTTTTGGTTAGTTTATTCGTAGCAACCTAACTTTTTGGTTCGGTTATTCGTAGCAACCAATTTGTAGCAACCTTACTTTTTGGTTAGGTTATTCGTAGAAACCTAACTTTTTGGTTAGGTTATTCTTAGCAATCTAACTTTTTGGTTAGGTTATTCGTAGCAACCTTATTTTTTGGTTAGGTTATTCGTAGCAACCTATTTGTAGCAACCTAACTTTTTGGTTAGGTTATTCGTAGCAACCTAACTTTTTGGTTAGGTTATTCTTAGCAACCTAACTTTTTGGTTAGGTTATTCGTAGCAACCTATTTGTAGCAACCTAATTTTTTGGTTAGGTTATTCGTAGCAACCTAACTTTTTGGTTAGGTTATTCTTAGCAACCTAACTTTTTGGTTAGGTTATTCGTAGCCACCTAACTTTTTGGTTAGGTTATTCGTAGCAACCTAATTTTTTGGTTAGGTTATTCGTAGCAACCTTACTTTTTGGTTAGTTTATTCGTAGCAACCTAACTTTTTGGTTAGGTCATTCTTAGCAACCTAACTTTTTGGTTAGGTTATTCGTAGCCACCTAACTTTTTGGTTCGGTTATTCGTAGCAACCAATTTGTAGCAACCTTACTTTTTGGTTAGGTTATTCGTAGAAACCTAACTTTTTGGTTAGGTTATTCTTAGCAATCTAACTTTTTGGTTAGGTTATTCGTAGCAACCTTATTTTTTGGTTAGGTTATTCTTAGCAACCTAACTTTTTGGTTAGGTTATTCGTAGCAACCTATTTGTAGCAACCTAACTTTTTGGTTAGGTTATTCTTAGCAACCTAACTTTTTGGTTAGGTTATTCGTAGCCACCTAACTTTTTGGTTAGGTTATTCGTAGCAACCAAATTTTTTGGTTAGGTTATTCGTAGCAACCTTACTTTTTGGTTAGGTTATTCGTAGCAACCTAACTTTTTGGTTAGGTTATTCTTAGCAACCTAACTTTTTGGTTAGGTTATTCGTAGCCACCTAACTTTTTGGTTAGGTTATTCGTAGCAACCTAATTTTTTGGTTAGGTTATTCGTAGCAACCTTACTTTTTGGTTAGGTTATTCGTAGCAACCTATTTGTAGCAACCTTACTTTTTGGTTAGGTTATTCGTAGCAATCTAACTTTTTGGTTAGGTTATTCCTAGCAATCTAACTTTTTGGTTAGGTTATTCGTAGCAACCTTACTTTTTGGTTAGGTTATTCGTAGCAACCTAACTTTTTGGTTAGGTTATTCTTAGCAACCTTACTTTTTGGTTAGTTTATTCGTAGCAACCTAACTTTTTGGTTAGGTCATTCTTAGCAACCTAACTTTTTGGTTAGGTTATTCGTAGCAACCTATTTGTAGCAACCTTACTTTTTGGTTAGGTTATTCGTAGAAACCTAACTTTTTGGTTAGGTTATTCTTAGCAATCTAACTTTTTGGTTAGGTTATTCGTAGCAACCTTATTTTTTGGTTAGGTTATTCGTAGCAACCTATTTGTAGCAACCTAACTTTTTGGTTAGGTTATTCGTAGCAACCTAACTTTTTGGTTAGGTTATTCTTAGCAACCTAACTTTTTGGTTAGGTTATTCGTAGCAACCTATTTGTAGCAACCTAATTTTTTGGTTAGGTTATTCGTAGCAACCTTATTTTTTGGTTAGGTTATTCTTAGCAACCTAACTTTTTGGTTAGGTTATTCGTAGCAACCTATTTGTAGCAACCTAACTTTTTGGTTAGGTTATTCTTAGCAACCTAACTTTTTGGTTAGGTTATTCGTAGCCACCTAACTTTTTGGTTAGGTTATTCGTAGCAACCTAATTTTTTGGTTAGGTTATTCGTAGCAACCTAACTTTTTGGTTAGGTTATTCTTAGCAACCTTACTTTTTGGTTAGTTTATTCGTAGCAACCTAACTTTTTGGTTAGGTCATTCTTAGCAACCTAACTTTTTGGTTAGGTTATTCGTAGCAACCTATTTGTAGCAACCTTACTTTTTGGTTAGGTTATTCGTAGAAACCTAACTTTTTGGTTAGGTTATTCTTAGCAATCTAACTTTTTGGTTAGGTTATTCGTAGCAACCTTATTTTTTGGTTAGGTTATTCGTAGCAACCTATTTGTAGCAACCTAACTTTTTGGTTAGGTTATTCGTAGCAACCTAACTTTTTGGTTAGGTTATTCTTAGCAACCTAACTTTTTGGTTAGGTTATTCGTAGCAACCTATTTGTAGCAACCTAATTTTTTGGTTAGGTTATTCGTAGCAACCTTATTTTTTGGTTAGGTTATTCTTAGCAACCTAACTTTTTGGTTAGGTTATTCGTAGCAACCTATTTGTAGCAACCTAACTTTTTGGTAAGGTTATTCTTAGCAACCTAACTTTTTGGTTAGGTTATTCGTAGCCACCTAACTTTTTGGTTAGGTTATTCGTAGCAACCTAATTTTTTGGTTAGGTTATTCGTAGCAACCTTACTTTTTGGTTAGGTTATTCGTAGCAACCTATTTGTAGCAACCTTACTTTTTGGTTAGGTTATTCGTAGCAATCTAACTTTTTGGTTAGGTTATTCGTAGCAATCTAACTTTTTGGTTAGGTTATTCCTAGCAATCTAACTTTTTGGTTAGGTTATTCGTAGCAACCTAACTTTTTGGTTAGGTTATTCTTAGCAACCTAACTTTTTGGTTAGGTTATTCGTAGCAACCTATTTGTAGCAACCTTACTTTTTGGTTAGTTTATTCGTAGCAACCTAACTTTTTGGTTAGGTCATTCTTAGCAACCTAACTTTTTGGTTAGGTTATTCGTAGCAACCTATTTGTAGCAACCTTACTTTTTGGTTAGTTTATTCGTAGCAACCTAACTTTTTGGTTCGGTTATTCGTAGCAACCAATTTGTAGCAACCTTACTTTTTGGTTAGGTTATTCGTAGAAACCTAACTTTTTGGTTAGGTTATTCTTAGCAATCTAACTTTTTGGTTAGGTTATTCGTAGCAACCTTATTTTTTGGTTAGGTTATTCGTAGCAACCTATTTGTAGCAACCTAACTTTTTGGTTAGGTTATTCGTAGCAACCTAACTTTTTGGTTAGGTTATTCTTAGCAACCTAACTTTTTGGTTAGGTTATTCGTAGCAACCTATTTGTAGCAACCTAATTTTTTGGTTAGGTTATTCGTAGCAACCTAACTTTTTGGTTAGGTTATTCTTAGCAACCTAACTTTTTGGTTAGGTTATTCGTAGCCACCTAACTTTTTGGTTAGGTTATTCGTAGCAACCTAATTTTTTGGTTAGGTTATTCGTAGCAACCTTACTTTTTGGTTAGTTTATTCGTAGCAACCTAACTTTTTGGTTAGGTCATTCTTAGCAACCTAACTTTTTGGTTAGGTTATTCGTAGCCACCTAACTTTTTGGTTCGGTTATTCGTAGCAACCAATTTGTAGCAACCTTACTTTTTGGTTAGGTTATTCGTAGAAACCTAACTTTTTGGTTAGGTTATTCTTAGCAATCTAACTTTTTGGTTAGGTTATTCGTAGCAACCTTATTTTTTGGTTAGGTTATTCTTAGCAACCTAACTTTTTGGTTAGGTTATTCGTAGCAACCTATTTGTAGCAACCTAACTTTTTGGTTAGGTTATTCTTAGCAACCTAACTTTTTGGTTAGGTTATTCGTAGCCACCTAACTTTTTGGTTAGGTTATTCGTAGCAACCAAATTTTTTGGTTAGGTTATTCGTAGCAACCTTACTTTTTGGTTAGGTTATTCGTAGCAACCTATTTGTAGCAACCTTACTTTTTGGTTAGGTTATTCGTAGCAATCTAACTTTTTGGTTAGGTTATTCGTAGCAATCTAACTTTTTGGTTAGGTTATTCCTAGCAATCTAACTTTTTGGTTAGGTTATTCGTAGCAACCTAACTTTTTGGTTAGGTTATTCTTAGCAACCTAACTTTTTGGTTAGGTTATTCGTAGCAACCTATTTGTAGCAACCTTACTTTTTGGTTAGTTTATTCGTAGCAACCTAACTTTTTGGTTAGGTCATTCTTAGCAACCTAACTTTTTGGTTAGGTTATTCGTAGCAACCTATTTGTAGCAACCTTACTTTTTGGTTAGTTTATTCGTAGCAACCTAACTTTTTGGTTCGGTTATTCGTAGCAACCAATTTGTAGCAACCTTACTTTTTGGTTAGGTTATTCGTAGAAACCTAACTTTTTGGTTAGGTTATTATTAGCAATCTAACTTTTTGGGTAGGTTATTCGTAGCAACCTTATTTTTTGGTTAGGTTATTCGTAGCAACCTATTTGTAGCAACCTAACTTTTTGGTTAGGTTATTCGTAGCAACCTAACTTTTTGGTTAGGTTATTCTTAGCAACCTAACTTTTTGGTTAGGTTATTCGTAGCAACCTATTTGTAGCAACCTAATTTTTTGGTAAGGTTATTCGTAGCAACCTAACTTTTTGGTTAGGTTATTCTTAGCAACCTAACTTTTTGGTTAGGTTATTCGTAGCCACCTAACTTTTTGGTTAGGTTATTCGTAGCAACCTAATTTTTTGGTTAGGTTATTCGTAGCAACCTTACTTTTTGGTTAGTTTATTCGTAGCAACCTAACTTTTTGGTTAGGTCATTCTTAGCAACCTAACTTTTTGGTTAGGTTATTCGTAGCCACCTAACTTTTTGGTTCGGTTATTCGTAGCAACCAATTTGTAGCAACCTTACTTTTTGGTTAGGTTATTCGTAGAAACCTAACTTTTTGGTTAGGTTATTCTTAGCAATCTAACTTTTTGGTTAGGTTATTCGTAGCAACCTTATTTTTTGGTTAGGTTATTCGTAGCAACCTTACTTTTTGGTTAGTTTATTCGTAGCAACCTAACTTTTTGGTTAGGTCATTCTTAGCAACCTAACTTTTTGGTTAGGTTATTCGTAGCCACCTAACTTTTTGGTTCGGTTATTCGTAGCAACCAATTTGTAGCAACCTTACTTTTTGGTTAGGTTATTCGTAGAAACCTAACTTTTTGGTTAGGTTATTCTTAGCAATCTAACTTTTTGGTTAGGTTATTCGTAGCAATCTATTTGTAGCAACCTAACTTTTTGGTTAGGTTATTCGTAGCAACCTAACTTTTTGGTTAGGTTATTCTTAGCAACCTAACTTTTTGGTTAGGTTATTCGTAGCAACCTATTTGTAGCAATCTAACTTTTTGGTTAGGTTATTCGTAGCAATCTAACTTTTTGGTTAGGTTATTCCTAGCAATCTAACTTTTTGGTTAGGTTATTCGTAGCAACCTAACTTTTTGGTTAGGTTATTCTTAGCAACCTAACTTTTTGGTTAGGTTATTCGTAGCAACCTATTTGTAGCAACCTTACTTTTTGGTTAGTTTATTCGTAGCAACCTAACTTTTTGGTTAGGTCATTCTTAGCAACCTAACTTTTTGGTTAGGTTATTCGTAGCAACCTATTTGTAGCAACCTTACTTTTTGGTTAGTTTATTCGTAGCAACCTAACTTTTTGGTTCGGTTATTCGTAGCAACCAATTTGTAGCAACCTTACTTTTTGGTTAGGTTATTCGTAGAAACCTAACTTTTTGGTTAGGTTATTATTAGCAATCTAACTTTTTGGGTAGGTTATTCGTAGCAACCTTATTTTTTGGTTAGGTTATTCGTAGCAACCTATTTGTAGCAACCTAACTTTTTGGTTAGGTTATTCGTAGCAACCTAACTTTTTGGTTAGGTTATTCTTAGCAACCTAACTTTTTGGTTAGGTTATTCGTAGCAACCTATTTGTAGCAACCTAATTTTTTGGTTAGGTTATTCGTAGCAACCTAACTTTTTGGTTAGGTTATTCTTAGCAACCTAACTTTTTGGTTAGGTTATTCGTAGCCACCTAACTTTTTGGTTAGGTTATTCGTAGCAACCTAATTTTTTGGTTAGGTTATTCGTAGCAACCTTACTTTTTGGTTAGTTTATTCGTAAACCTAACTTTTTGGTTAGGTCATTCTTAGCAACCTAACTTTTTGGTTAGGTTATTCGTAGCCACCTAACTTTTTGGTTCGGTTATTCGTAGCAACCAATTTGTAGCAACCTTACTTTTTGGTTAGGTTATTCGTAGAAACCTAACTTTTTGGTTAGGTTATTCTTAGCAATCTAACTTTTTGGTTAGGTTATTCGTAGCAACCTTATTTTTTGGTTAGGTTATTCTTAGCAACCTAACTTTTTGGTTAGGTTATTCGTAGCAACCTATTTGTAGCAACCTAACTTTTTGGTTAGGTTATTCTTAGCAACCTAACTTTTTGGTTAGGTTATTCGTAGCCACCTAACTTTTTGGTTAGGTTATTCGTAGCAACCTAATTTTTTGGTTAGGTTATTCGTAGCAACCTTACTTTTTGGTTAGGTTATTCGTAGCAACCTATTTGTAGCAACCTTACTTTTTGGTTAGGTTATTCGTAGCAATCTAACTTTTTGGTTAGGTTATTCGTAGCAATCTAACTTTTTGGTTAGGTTATTCCTAGCAATCTAACTTTTTGGTTAGGTTATTCGTAGCAACCTAACTTTTTGGTTAGGTTATTCTTAGCAACCTAACTTTTTGGTTAGGTTATTCGTAGCAACCTATTTGTAGCAACCTTACTTTTTGGTTAGTTTATTCGTAGCAACCTTACTTTTTGGTTAGGTCATTCTTAGCAACCTAACTTTTTGGTTAGGTTATTCGTAGCAACCTATTTGTAGCAACCTTACTTTTTGGTTAGTTTATTCGTAGCAACCTAACTTTTTGGTTCGGTTATTCGTAGCAACCAATTTGTAGCAACCTTACTTTTAGGTTAGGTTATTCGTAGAAACCTAACTTTTTGGTTAGGTTATTCTTAGCAATCTAACTTTTTGGTTAGGTTATTCGTAGCAACCTTATTTTTTGGTTAGGTTATTCGTAGCAACCTATTTGTAGCAACCTAACTTTTTGGTTAGGTTATTCGTAGCAACCTAACTTTTTGGTTAGGTTATTCTTAGCAACCTAACTTTTTGGTTAGGTTATTCGTAGCAACCTATTTGTAGCAACCTAATTTTTTGGTTAGGTTATTCGTAGCAACCTAACTTTTTGGTTAGGTTATTCTTAGCAACCTAACTTTTTCGTTAGGTTATTCGTAGCCACTTAACTTTTTGGTTAGGTTATTCGTAGCAACCTAATTTTTTGGTTAGGTTATTCGTAGCAACCTTACTTTTTGGTTAGTTTATTCGTAGCAACCTAACTTTTTGGTTAGGTCATTCTTAGCAACCTAACTTTTTGGTTAGGTTATTCGTAGCCACCTAACTTTTTGGTTCGGTTATTCGTAGCAACCAATTTGTAGCAACCTTACTTTTTGGTTAGGTTATTCGTAGAAACCTAACTTTTTGGTTAGGTTATTCTTAGCAATCTAACTTTTTGGTTAGGTTATTCGTAGCAACCTTATTTTTTGGTTAGGTTATTCTTAGCAACCTTACTTTTTGGTTAGGTTATTCGTAGCAACCTATTTGTAGCAACCTAACTTTTTGGTTAGGTTATTCTTAGCAACCTAACTTTTTGGTTAGGTTATTCGTAGCCACCTAACTTTTTGGTTAGGTTATTCGTAGCAACCTAATTTTTTGGTTAGGTTATTCGTAGCAACCTTACTTTTTGGTTAGGTTATTCGTAGCAACCTATTTGTAGCAACCTTACTTTTTGGTTAGGTTATTCGTAGCAATCTAACTTTTTGGTTAGGTTATTCGTAGCAATCTAACTTTTTGGTTAGGTTATTCCTAGCAATCTAAATTTTTGGTTAGGTTATTCGTAGCAACCTAACTTTTTGGTTAGGTTATTCTTAGCAACCTAACTTTTTGGTTAGGTTATTCGTAGCAACCTATTTGTAGCAACCTTACTTTTTGGTTAGTTTATTCGTAGCAACCTAACTTTTTGGTAAGGTCATTCTTAGCAACCTAACTTTTTGGTTAGGTTATTCGTAGCAACCTATTTGTAGCAACCTTACTTTTTGGTTAGTTTATTCGTAGCAACCTAACTTTTTGGTTCGGTTATTCGTAGCAACCTATTTGTAGCAACCTAACTTTTTGGTTAGGTTATTCTTAGCAACCTAACTTTTTGGTTAGGTTATTCGTAGCCACCTAACTTTTTGGTTAGGTTATTCGTAGCAACCTAATTTTTTGGTTAGGTTATTCGTAGCAACCTTACTTTTTGGTTAGGTTATTCGTAGCAACCTATTTGTAGCAACCTTACTTTTTGGTTAGGTTATTCGTAGCAATCTAACTTTTTGGTTAGGTTATTCGTAGCAATCTAACTTTTTGGTTAGGTTATTCCTAGCAATCTAAATTTTTGGTTAGGTTATTCGTAGCAACCTAACTTTTTGGTTAGGTTATTCTTAGCAACCTAACTTTTTGGTTAGGTTATTCGTAGCAACCTATTTGTAGCAACCTTACTTTTTGGTTAGTTTATTCGTAGCAACCTAACTTTTTGGTTAGGTCATTCTTAGCAACCTAACTTTTTGGTTAGGTTATTCGTAGCAACCTATTTGTAGCAACCTTACTTTTTGGTTAGTTTATTCGTAGCAACCTAACTTTTTGGTTCGGTTATTCGTAGCAACCAATTTGTAGCAACCTTATTTTTAGGTTAGGTTATTCGTAGAAACCTAACTTTTTGGTTAGGTTATTCTTAGCAATCTAACTTTTTGGTTAGGTTATTCGTAGCAACCTTATTTTTTGGTTAGGTTATTCGTAGCAACCTATTTGTAGCAACCTAACTTTTTGGTTAGGTTATTCGTAGCAACCTAACTTTTTGGTTAGGTTATTCTTAGCAACCTAACTTTTTGGTTAGGTTATTCGTAGCAACCTATTTGTAGCAACCTAATTTTTTGGTTAGGTTATTCGTAGCAACCTAACTTTTTGGTTAGGTTATTCTTAGCAACCTAACTTTTTGGTTAGGTTATTCGTAGCCACCTAACTTTTTGGTTAGGTTATTCGTAGCAACCTAATTTTTTGGTTAGGTTATTCGTAGCAACCTTACTTTTTGGTTAGTTTATTCGTAGCAACCTAACTTTTTGGTTAGGTCATTCTTAGCAACCTAACTTTTTGGTTAGGTTATTCGTAGCCACCTAACTTTTTGGTTCGGTTATTCGTAGCAACCAATTTGTAGCAACCTTACTTTTTGGTTAGGTTATTCGTAGAAACCTAACTTTTTGGTTAGGTTATTCTTAGCAATCTAACTTTTTGGTTAGGTTATTCGTAGCAACCTTATTTTTTGGTTAGGTTATTCTTAGCAACCTAACTTTTTGGTTAGGTTATTCGTAGCAACCTATTTGTAGCAACCTAACTTTTTGGTTAGGTTATTCTTAGCAACCTAACTTTTTGGTTAGGTTATTCGTAGCCACCTTACTTTTTGGTTAGGTTATTCGTAGCAACCTAATTTTTTGGTTAGGTTATTCGTAGCAACCTTACTTTTTGGTTAGGTTATTCGTAGCAACCTATTTGTAGCAACCTTACTTTTTGGTTAGGTTATTCGTAGCAATCTAACTTTTTGGTTAGGTTATTCGTAGCAATCTAACTTTTTGGTTAGGTTATTCCTAGCAATCTAACTTTTTGGTTAGGTTATTCGTAGCAACCTAACTTTTTGGTTAGGTTATTCTTAGCAACCTAACTTTTTGGTTAGGTTATTCGTAGCAACCTATTTGTAGCAACCTTACTTTTTGGTTAGTTTATTCGTAGCAACCTAACTTTTTGGTTAGGTCATTCTTAGCAACCTAACTTTTTGGTTAGGTTATTCGTAGCAACCTATTTGTAGCAACCTTACTTTTTGGTTAGTTTATTCGTAGCAACCTAACTTTTTGGTTCGGTTATTCGTAGCAACCAATTTGTAGCAACCTTACTTTTTGGTTAGGTTATTCGTAGCAACCTATTTGTAGCAACCTAATTTTTTGGTTAGGTTATTCGTAGCCACCTAACTTTTTGGTTAGGTTATTCTTAGCAACCTAACTTTTTGGTTAGGTTATTCGTAGCCACCTAACTTTTTGGTTAGGTTATTCGTAGCAACCTAATTTTTTGGTTAGGTTATTCGTAGCAACCTTACTTTTTGGTTAGGTTATTCGTAGCAACCTATTTGTAGCAACCTTACTTTTTGGTTAGGTTATTCGTAGCAATCTAACTTTTTGGTTAGGTTATTCCTAGCAATCTAACTTTTTGGTTAGGTTATTCGTAGCAACCTTACTTTTTGGTTAGGTTATTCGTAGCAACCTAACTTTTTGGTTAGGTTATTCTTAGCAACCTTACTTTTTGGTTAGTTTATTCGTAGCAACCTAACTTTTTGGTTAGGTCATTCTTAGCAACCTAACTTTTTGGTTAGGTTATTCGTAGCAACCTATTTGTAGCAACCTTACTTTTTGGTTAGGTTATTCGTAGAAACCTAACTTTTTGGTTAGGTTATTCTTAGCAATCTAACTTTTTGGTTAGGTTATTCGTAGCAACCTTATTTTTTGGTTAGGTTATTCGTAGCAACCTATTTGTAGCAACCTAACTTTTTGGTTAGGTTATTCGTAGCAACCTAACTTTTTGGTTAGGTTATTCTTAGCAACCTAACTTTTTGGTTAGGTTATTCGTAGCAACCTATTTGTAGCAACCTAATTTTTTGGTTAGGTTATTCGTAGCAACCTTATTTTTTGGTTAGGTTATTCTTAGCAACCTAACTTTTTGGTTAGGTTATTCGTAGCAACCTATTTGTAGCAACCTAACTTTTTGGTTAGGTTATTCTTAGCAACCTAACTTTTTGGTTAGGTTATTCGTAGCCACCTAACTTTTTGGTTAGGTTATTCGTAGCAACCTAATTTTTTGGTTAGGTTATTCGTAGCAACCTAACTTTTTGGTTAGGTTATTCTTAGCAACCTTACTTTTTGGTTAGTTTATTCGTAGCAACCTAACTTTTTGGTTAGGTCATTCTTAGCAACCTAACTTTTTGGTTAGGTTATTCGTAGCAACCTATTTGTAGCAACCTTACTTTTTGGTTAGGTTATTCGTAGAAACCTAACTTTTTGGTTAGGTTATTCTTAGCAATCTAACTTTTTGGTTAGGTTATTCGTAGCAACCTTATTTTTTGGTTAGGTTATTCGTAGCAACCTATTTGTAGCAACCTAACTTTTTGGTTAGGTTATTCGTAGCAACCTAACTTTTTGGTTAGGTTATTCTTAGCAACCTAACTTTTTGGTTAGGTTATTCGTAGCAACCTATTTGTAGCAACCTAATTTTTTGGTAAGGTTATTCGTAGCAACCTTATTTTTTGGTTAGGTTATTCTTAGCAACCTAACTTTTTGGTTAGGTTATTCGTAGCAACCTATTTGTAGCAACCTAACTTTTTGGTTAGGTTATTCTTAGCAACCTAACTTTTTGGTTAGGTTATTCGTAGCCACCTAACTTTTTGGTTAGGTTATTCGTAGCAACCTAATTTTTTGGTTAGGTTATTCGTAGCAACCTTACTTTTTGGTTAGGTTATTCGTAGCAACCTATTTGTAGCAACCTTACTTTTTGGTTAGGTTATTCGTAGCAATCTAACTTTTTGGTTAGGTTATTCGTAGCAATCTAACTTTTTGGTTAGGTTATTCCTAGCAATCTAACTTTTTGGTTAGGTTATTCGTAGCAACCTAACTTTTTGGTTAGGTTATTCTTAGCAACCTAACTTTTTGGTTAGGTTATTCGTAGCAACCTATTTGTAGCAACCTTACTTTTTGGTTAGTTTATTCGTAGCAACCTAACTTTTTGGTTAGGTCATTCTTAGCAACCTAACTTTTTGGTTAGGTTATTCGTAGCAACCTATTTGTAGCAACCTTACTTTTTGGTTAGTTTATTCGTAGCAACCTAACTTTTTGGTTCGGTTATTCGTAGCAACCAATTTGTAGCAACCTTACTTTTTGGTTAGGTTATTCGTAGAAACCTAACTTTTTGGTTAGGTTATTCTTAGCAATCTAACTTTTTGGTTAGGTTATTCGTAGCAACCTTATTTTTTGGTTAGGTTATTCGTAGCAACCTATTTGTAGCAACCTAACTTTTTGGTTAGGTTATTCGTAGCAACCTAACTTTTTGGTTAGGTTATTCTTAGCAACCTAACTTTTTGGTTAGGTTATTCGTAGCAACCTATTTGTAGCAACCTAATTTTTTGGTTAGGTTATTCGTAGCAACCTAACTTTTTGGTTAGGTTATTCTTAGCAACCTAACTTTTTGGTTAGGTTATTCGTAGCCACCTAACTTTTTGGTTAGGTTATTCGTAGCAACCTAATTTTTTGGTTAGGTTATTCGTAGCAACCTTACTTTTTGGTTAGTTTATTCGTAGCAACCTAACTTTTTGGTTAGGTCATTCTTAGCAACCTAACTTTTTGGTTAGGTTATTCGTAGCCACCTAACTTTTTGGTTCGGTTATTCGTAGCAACCAATTTGTAGCAACCTTACTTTTTGGTTAGGTTATTCGTAGAAACCTAACTTTTTGGTTAGGTTATTCTTAGCAATCTAACTTTTTGGTTAGGTTATTCGTAGCAACCTTATTTTTTGGTTAGGTTATTCTTAGCAACCTAACTTTTTGGTTAGGTTATTCGTAGCAACCTATTTGTAGCAACCTAACTTTTTGGTTAGGTTATTCTTAGCAACCTAACTTTTTGGTTAGGTTATTCGTAGCCACCTAACTTTTTGGTTAGGTTATTCGTAGCAACCTAATTTTTTGGTTAGGTTATTCGTAGCAACCTTACTTTTTGGTTAGGTTATTCGTAGCAACCTATTTGTAGCAACCTTACTTTTTGGTTAGGTTATTCGTAGCAATCTAACTTTTTGGTTAGGTTATTCGTAGCAACCTAACTTTTTGGTTAGGTTATTCTTAGCAACCTAACTTTTTGGTTAGGTTATTCGTAGCAACCTATTTGTAGCAACCTTACTTTTTGGTTAGTTTATTCGTAGCAACCTAACTTTTTGGTTAGGTCATTCTTAGCAACCTAACTTTTTGGTTAGGTTATTCGTAGCAACCTATTTGTAGCAACCTTACTTTTTGGTTAGTTTATTCGTAGCAACCTAACTTTTTGGTTCGGTTATTCGTAGCAACCAATTTGTAGCAACCTTACTTTTTGGTTAGGTTATTCGTAGAAACCTAACTTTTTGGTTAGGTTATTATTAGCAATCTAACTTTTTGGGTAGGTTATTCGTAGCAACCTTATTTTTTGGTAAGGTTATTCGTAGCAACCTATTTGTAGCAACCTAACTTTTTGGTTAGGTTATTCGTAGCAACCTAACTTTTTGGTTAGGTTATTCTTAGCAACCTAACTTTTTGGTTAGGTTATTCGTAGCAACCTATTTGTAGCAACCTAATTTTTTGGTTAGGTTATTCGTAGCAACCTAACTTTTTGGTTAGGTTATTCTTAGCAACCTAACTTTTTGGTTAGGTTATTCGTAGCCACCTAACTTTTTGGTTAGGTTATTCGTAGCAACCTAATTTTTTGGTTAGGTTATTCGTAGCAACCTTACTTTTTGGTTAGTTTATTCGTAGCAACCTAACTTTTTGGTTAGGTCATTCTTAGCAACCTAACTTTTTGGTTAGGTTATTCGTAGCCACCTAACTTTTTGGTTCGGTTATTCGTAGCAACCAATTTGTAGCAACCTTACTTTTTGGTTAGGTTATTCGTAGAAACCTAACTTTTTGGTTAGGTTATTCTTAGCAATCTAACTTTTTGGTTAGGTTATTCGTAGCAACCTTATTTTTTGGTTAGGTTATTCTTAGCAACCTAACTTTTTGGTTAGGTTATTCGTAGCAACCTATTTGTAGCAACCTAACTTTTTGGTCAGGTTATTCGTAGCAACCTAACTTTTTGGTTAGGTTATTCTTAGCAACCTAACTTTTTGGTTAGGTTATTCGTAGCAACCTATTTGTAGCAATCTAACTTTTTGGTTAGGTTATTCGTAGCAATCTAACTTTTTGGTTAGGTTATTCCTAGCAATCTAACTTTTTGGTTAGGTTATTCGTAGCAACCTAACTTTTTGGTTAGGTCATTCTTAGCAACCTAACTTTTTGGTTAGGTTATTCGTAGCAACCTATTTGTAGCAACCTTACTTTTTGGTTAGTTTATTCGTAGCAACCTAACTTTTTGGTTCGGTTATTCGTAGCAACCAATTTGTAGCAACCTTACTTTTTGGTTAGGTTATTCGTAGAAACCTAACTTTTTGGTTAGGTTATTATTAGCAATCTAACTTTTTGGGTAGGTTATTCGTAGCAACCTTATTTTTTGGTAAGGTTATTCGTAGCAACCTATTTGTAGCAACCTAACTTTTTGGTTAGGTTATTCGTAGCAACCTAACTTTTTGGTTAGGTTATTCTTAGCAACCTAACTTTTTGGTTAGGTTATTCGTAGCAACCTATTTGTAGCAACCTAATTTTTTGGTTAGGTTATTCGTAGCAACCTAACTTTTTGGTTAGGTTATTCTTAGCAACCTAACTTTTTGGTTAGGTTATTCGTAGCCACCTAACTTTTTGGTTAGGTTATTCGTAGCAACCTAATTTTTTGGTTAGGTTATTCGTAGCAACCTTACTTTTTGGTTAGTTTATTCGTAAACCTAACTTTTTGGTTAGGTCATTCTTAGCAACCTAACTTTTTGGTTAGGTTATTCGTAGCCACCTAACTTTTTGGTTCGGTTATTCGTAGCAACCAATTTGTAGCAACCTTACTTTTTGGTTAGGTTATTCGTAGAAACCTAACTTTTTGGTTAGGTTATTCTTAGCAATCTAACTTTTTGGTTAGGTTATTCGTAGCAACCTTATTTTTTGGTTAGGTTATTCTTAGCAACCTAACTTTTTGGTTAGGTTATTCGTAGCAACCTATTTGTAGCAACCTAACTTTTTGGTTAGGTTATTCTTAGCAACCTAACTTTTTGGTTAGGTTATTCGTAGCCACCTAACTTTTTGGTTAGGTTATTCGTAGCAACCTAATTTTTTGGTTAGGTTATTCGTAGCAACCTTACTTTTTGGTTAGGTTATTCGTAGCAACCTATTTGTAGCAACCTTACTTTTTGGTTAGGTTATTCGTAGCAATCTAACTTTTTGGTTAGGTTATTCGTAGCAATCTAACTTTTTGGTTAGGTTATTCCTAGCAATCTAACTTTTTGGTTAGGTTATTCGTAGCAACCTAACTTTTTGGTTAGGTTATTCTTAGCAACCTAACTTTTTGGTTAGGTTATTCGTAGCAACCTATTTGTAGCAACCTTACTTTTTGGTTAGTTTATTCGTAGCAACCTTACTTTTTGGTTAGGTCATTCTTAGCAACCTAACTTTTTGGTTAGGTTATTCGTAGCAACCTATTTGTAGCAACCTTACTTTTTGGTTAGTTTATTCGTAGCAACCTAACTTTTTGGTTCGGTTATTCGTAGCAACCAATTTGTAGCAACCTTACTTTTAGGTTAGGTTATTCGTAGAAACCTAACTTTTTGGTTAGGTTATTCTTAGCAATCTAACTTTTTGGTTAGGTTATTCGTAGCAACCTTATTTTTTGGTTAGGTTATTCGTAGCAACCTATTTGTAGCAACCTAACTTTTTGGTTAGGTTATTCGTAGCAACCTAACTTTTTGGTTAGGTTATTCTTAGCAACCTAACTTTTTGGTTAGGTTATTCGTAGCAACCTATTTGTAGCAACCTAATTTTTTGGTTAGGTTATTCGTAGCAACCTAACTTTTTGGTTAGGTTATTCTTAGCAACCTAACTTTTTGGTTAGGTTATTCGTAGCCACCTAACTTTTTGGTTAGGTTATTCGTAGCAACCTAATTTTTTGGTTAGGTTATTCGTAGCAACCTTACTTTTTGGTTAGTTTATTCGTAGCAACCTAACTTTTTGGTTAGGTCATTCTTAGCAACCTAACTTTTTGGTTAGGTTATTCTTAGCAACCTAACTTTTTGGTTAGGTTATTCGTAGCAACCTATTTGTAGCAACCTAACTTTTTGGTTAGGTTATTCTTAGCAACCTAACTTTTTGGTTAGGTTATTCGTAGCCACCTAACTTTTTGGTTAGGTTATTCGTAGCAACCTAATTTTTTGGTTAGGTTATTCGTAGCAACCTTACTTTTTGGTTAGGTTATTCGTAGCAACCTATTTGTAGCAACCTTACTTTTTGGTTAGGTTATTCGTAGCAATCTAACTTTTTGGTTAGGTTATTCGTAGCAATCTAACTTTTTGGTTAGGTTATTCCTAGCAATCTAACTTTTTGGTTAGGTTATTCGTAGCAACCTAACTTTTTGGTTAGGTTATTCTTAGCAACCTAACTTTTTGGTTAGGTTATTCGTAGCAACCTATTTGTAGCAACCTTACTTTTTGGTTAGTTTATTCGTAGCAACCTAACTTTTTGGTTAGGTCATTCTTAGCAACCTAACTTTTTGGTTAGGTTATTCGTAGCAACCTATTTGTAGCAACCTTACTTTTTGGTTAGTTTATTCGTAGCAACCTAACTTTTTGGTTCGGTTATTCGTAGCAACCAATTTGTAGCAACCTTACTTTTAGGTTAGGTTATTCGTAGAAACCTAACTTTTTGGTTAGGTTATTCTTAGCAATCTAACTTTTTGGTTAGGTTATTCGTAGCAACCTTATTTTTTGGTTAGGTTATTCGTAGCAACCTATTTGTAGCAACCTAACTTTTTGGTTAGGTTATTCGTAGCAACCTAACTTTTTGGTTAGGTTATTCTTAGCAACCTAACTTTTTGGTTAGGTTATTCGTAGCAACCTATTTGTAGCAACCTAATTTTTTGGTTAGGTTATTCGTAGCAACCTAACTTTTTGGTTAGGTTATTCTTAGCAACCTAACTTTTTGGTTAGGTTATTCGTAGCCACCTAACTTTTTGGTTAGGTTATTCGTAGCAACCTAATTTTTTGGTTAGGTTATTCGTAGCAACCTTACTTTTTGGTTAGTTTATTCGTAGCAACCTAACTTTTTGGTTAGGTCATTCTTAGCAACCTAACTTTTTGGTTAGGTTATTCGTAGCCACCTAACTTTTTGGTTCGGTTATTCGTAGCAACCAATTTGTAGCAACCTTACTTTTTGGTTAGGTTATTCGTAGAAACCTAACTTTTTGGTTAGGTTATTCTTAGCAATCTAACTTTTTGGTTAGGTTATTCGTAGCAACCTTATTTTTTGGTTAGGTTATTCTTAGCAACCTAACTTTTTGGTTAGGTTATTCGTAGCAACCTATTTGTAGCAACCTAACTTTTTGGTTAGGTTATTCTTAGCAACCTAACTTTTTGGTTAGGTTATTCGTAGCCACCTAACTTTTTGGTTAGGTTATTCGTAGCAACCTAATTTTTTGGTTAGGTTATTCGTAGCAACCTTACTTTTTGGTTAGGTTATTCGTAGCAACCTATTTGTAGCAACCTTACTTTTTGGTTAGGTTATTCGTAGCAATCTAACTTTTTGGTTAGGTTATTCGTAGCAATCTAACTTTTTGGTTAGGTTATTCCTAGCAATCTAACTTTTTGGTTAGGTTATTCGTAGCAACCTAACTTTTTGGTTAGGTTATTCTTAGCAACCTAACTTTTTGGTTAGGTTATTCGTAGCAACCTATTTGTAGCAACCTTACTTTTTGGTTAGTTTATTCGTAGCAACCTAACTTTTTGGTTAGGTCATTCTTAGCAACCTAACTTTTTGGTTAGGTTATTCGTAGCAACCTATTTGTAGCAACCTTACTTTTTGGTTAGTTTATTCGTAGCAACCTAACTTTTTGGTTCGGTTATTCGTAGCAACCAATTTGTAGCAACCTTACTTTTTGGTTAGGTTATTCGTAGCAACCTATTTGTAGCAACCTAATTTTTTGGTTAGGTTATTCGTAGCCACCTAACTTTTTGGTTAGGTTATTCTTAGCAACCTAACTTTTTGGTTAGGTTATTCGTAGCCACCTAACTTTTTGGTTAGGTTATTCGTAGCAACCTAATTTTTTGGTTAGGTTATTCGTAGCAACCTTACTTTTTGGTTAGGTTATTCGTAGCAACCTATTTGTAGCAACCTTACTTTTTGGTTAGGTTATTCGTAGCAATCTAACTTTTTGGTTAGGTTATTCCTAGCAATCTAACTTTTTGGTTAGGTTATTCGTAGCAACCTTACTTTTTGGTTAGGTTATTCGTAGCAACCTAACTTTTTGGTTAGGTTATTCTTAGCAACCTTACTTTTTGGTTAGTTTATTCGTAGCAACCTAACTTTTTGGTTAGGTCATTCTTAGCAACCTAACTTTTTGGTTAGGTTATTCGTAGCAACCTATTTGTAGCAACCTTACTTTTTGGTTAGGTTATTCGTAGAAACCTAACTTTTTGGTTAGGTTATTCTTAGCAATCTAACTTTTTGGTTAGGTTATTCGTAGCAACCTTATTTTTTGGTTAGGTTATTCGTAGCAACCTATTTGTAGCAACCTAACTTTTTGGTTAGGTTATTCGTAGCAACCTAACTTTTTGGTTAGGTTATTCTTAGCAACCTAACTTTTTGGTTAGGTTATTCGTAGCAACCTATTTGTAGCAACCTAATTTTTTGGTTAGGTTATTCGTAGCAACCTTATTTTTTGGTTAGGTTATTCTTAGCAACCTAACTTTTTGGTTAGGTTATTCGTAGCAACCTATTTGTAGCAACCTAACTTTTTGGTTAGGTTATTCTTAGCAACCTAACTTTTTGGTTAGGTTATTCGTAGCCACCTAACTTTTTGGTTAGGTTATTCGTAGCAACCTAATTTTTTGGTTAGGTTATTCGTAGCAACCTAACTTTTTGGTTAGGTTATTCTTAGCAACCTAACTTTTTGGTTAGGTTATTCGTAGCAACCTATTTGTAGCAACCTTACTTTTTGGTTAGGTTATTCGTAGAAACCTAACTTTTTGGTTAGGTTATTCTTAGCAATCTAACTTTTTGGTTAGGTTATTCGTAGCAACCTTATTTTTTGGTTAGGTTATTCGTAGCAACCTATTTGTAGCAACCTAACTTTTTGGTTAGGTTATTCGTAGCAACCTAACTTTTTGGTTAGGTTATTCTTAGCAACCTAACTTTTTGGTTAGGTTATTCGTAGCAACCTATTTGTAGCAACCTAATTTTTTGGTTAGGTTATTCGTAGCAACCTTATTTTTTGGTTAGGTTATTCTTAGCAACCTAACTTTTTGGTTAGGTTATTCGTAGCAACCTATTTGTAGCAACCTAACTTTTTGGTAAGGTTATTCTTAGCAACCTAACTTTTTGGTTAGGTTATTCGTAGCCACCTAACTTTTTGGTTAGGTTATTCGTAGCAACCTAATTTTTTGGTTAGGTTATTCGTAGCAACCTTACTTTTTGGTTAGGTTATTCGTAGCAACCTATTTGTAGCAACCTTACTTTTTGGTTAGGTTATTCGTAGCAATCTAACTTTTTGGTTAGGTTATTCGTAGCAATCTAACTTTTTGGTTAGGTTATTCCTAGCAATCTAACTTTTTGGTTAGGTTATTCGTAGCAACCTAACTTTTTGGTTAGGTTATTCTTAGCAACCTAACTTTTTGGTTAGGTTATTCGTAGCAACCTATTTGTAGCAACCTTACTTTTTGGTTAGTTTATTCGTAGCAACCTAACTTTTTGGTTAGGTCATTCTTAGCAACCTAACTTTTTGGTTAGGTTATTCGTAGCAACCTATTTGTAGCAACCTTACTTTTTGGTTAGTTTATTCGTAGCAACCTAACTTTTTGGTTCGGTTATTCGTAGCAACCAATTTGTAGCAACCTTACTTTTTGGTTAGGTTATTCGTAGAAACCTAACTTTTTGGTTAGGTTATTCTTAGCAATCTAACTTTTTGGTTAGGTTATTCGTAGCAACCTTATTTTTTGGTTAGGTTATTCGTAGCAACCTATTTGTAGCAACCTAACTTTTTGGTTAGGTTATTCGTAGCAACCTAACTTTTTGGTTAGGTTATTCTTAGCAACCTAACTTTTTGGTTAGGTTATTCGTAGCAACCTATTTGTAGCAACCTAATTTTTTGGTTAGGTTATTCGTAGCAACCTAACTTTTTGGTTAGGTTATTCTTAGCAACCTAACTTTTTGGTTAGGTTATTCGTAGCCACCTAACTTTTTGGTTAGGTTATTCGTAGCAACCTAATTTTTTGGTTAGGTTATTCGTAGCAACCTTACTTTTTGGTTAGTTTATTCGTAGCAACCTAACTTTTTGGTTAGGTCATTCTTAGCAACCTAACTTTTTGGTTAGGTTATTCGTAGCCACCTAACTTTTTGGTTCGGTTATTCGTAGCAACCAATTTGTAGCAACCTTACTTTTTGGTTAGGTTATTCGTAGAAACCTAACTTTTTGGTTAGGTTATTCTTAGCAATCTAACTTTTTGGTTAGGTTATTCGTAGCAACCTTATTTTTTGGTTAGGTTATTCTTAGCAACCTAACTTTTTGGTTAGGTTATTCGTAGCAACCTATTTGTAGCAACCTAACTTTTTGGTTAGGTTATTCTTAGCAACCTAACTTTTTGGTTAGGTTATTCGTAGCCACCTAACTTTTTGGTTAGGTTATTCGTAGCAACCAAATTTTTTGGTTAGGTTATTCGTAGCAACCTTACTTTTTGGTTAGGTTATTCGTAGCAACCTATTTGTAGCAACCTTACTTTTTGGTTAGGTTATTCGTAGCAATCTAACTTTTTGGTTAGGTTATTCGTAGCAATCTAACTTTTTGGTTAGGTTATTCCTAGCAATCTAACTTTTTGGTTAGGTTATTCGTAGCAACCTAACTTTTTGGTTAGGTTATTCTTAGCAACCTAACTTTTTGGTTAGGTTATTCGTAGCAACCTATTTGTAGCAACCTTACTTTTTGGTTAGTTTATTCGTAGCAACCTAACTTTTTG
The DNA here is from genome assembly GCA_950371115.1 of Anania fuscalis. Lineage (NCBI taxonomy): Eukaryota > Metazoa > Arthropoda > Insecta > Lepidoptera > Crambidae > Anania > Anania fuscalis. Next base: position 83,666 of record OX493346.1, read on the forward strand.
GTTAGGTCATTCTTAGCAACCTAACTTTTTGGTTAGGTTATTCGTAGCAACCTATTTGTAGCAACCTTACTTTTTGGTTAGTTTATTCGTAGCAACCTAACTTTTTGGTTCGGTTATTCGTAGCAACCAATTTGTAGCAACCTTACTTTTTGGTTAGGTTATTCGTAGAAACCTAACTTTTTGGTTAGGTTATTATTAGCAATCTAACTTTTTGGGTAGGTTATTCGTAGCAACCTTATTTTTTGGTTAGGTTATTCGTAGCAACCTATTTGTAGCAACCTAACTTTTTGGTTAGGTTATTCGTAGCAACCTAACTTTTTGGTTAGGTTATTCTTAGCAACCTAACTTTTTGGTTAGGTTATTCGTAGCAACCTATTTGTAGCAACCTAATTTTTTGGTTAGGTTATTCGTAGCAACCTAACTTTTTGGTTAGGTTATTCTTAGCAACCTAACTTTTTGGTTAGGTTATTCGTAGCCACCTAACTTTTTGGTTAGGTTATTCGTAGCAACCTAATTTTTTGGTTAGGTTATTCGTAGCAACCTTACTTTTTGGTTAGTTTATTCGTAGCAACCTAACTTTTTGGTTAGGTCATTCTTAGCAACCTAACTTTTTGGTTAGGTTATTCGTAGCCACCTAACTTTTTGGTTCGGTTATTCGTAGCAACCAATTTGTAGCAACCTTACTTTTTGGTTAGGTTATTCGTAGAAACCTAACTTTTTGGTTAGGTTATTCTTAGCAATCTAACTTTTTGGTTAGGTTATTCGTAGCAACCTTATTTTTTGGTTAGGTTATTCGTAGCAACCTTACTTTTTGGTTAGTTTATTCGTAGCAACCTAACTTTTTGGTTAGGTCATTCTTAGCAACCTAACTTTTTGGTTAGGTTATTCGTAGCCACCTAACTTTTTGGTTCGGTTATTCGTAGCAACCAATTTGTAGCAACCTTACTTTTTGGTTAGGTTATTCGTAGAAACCTAACTTTTTGGTTAGGTTATTCTTAGCAATCTAACTTTTTGGTTAGGTTATTCGTAGCAATCTATTTGTAGCAACCTAACTTTTTGGTTAGGTTATTCGTAGCAACCTAACTTTTTGGTTAGGTTATTCTTAGCAACCTAACTTTTTGGTTAGGTTATTCGTAGCAACCTATTTGTAGCAATCTAACTTTTTGGTTAGGTTATTCGTAGCAATCTAACTTTTTGGTTAGGTTATTCCTAGCAATCTAACTTTTTGGTTAGGTTATTCGTAGCAACCTAACTTTTTGGTTAGGTTATTCTTAGCAACCTAACTTTTTGGTTAGGTTATTCGTAGCAACCTATTTGTAGCAACCTTACTTTTTGGTTAGTTTATTCGTAGCAACCTAACTTTTTGGTTAGGTCATTCTTAGCAACCTAACTTTTTGGTTAGGTTATTCGTAGCAACCTATTTGTAGCAACCTTACTTTTTGGTTAGTTTATTCGTAGCAACCTAACTTTTTGGTTCGGTTATTCGTAGCAACCAATTTGTAGCAACCTTACTTTTTGGTTAGGTTATTCGTAGAAACCTAACTTTTTGGTTAGGTTATTATTAGCAATCTAACTTTTTGGGTAGGTTATTCGTAGCAACCTTATTTTTTGGTTAGGTTATTCGTAGCAACCTATTTGTAGCAACCTAACTTTTTGGTTAGGTTATTCGTAGCAACCTAACTTTTTGGTTAGGTTATTCTTAGCAACCTAACTTTTTGGTTAGGTTATTCGTAGCAACCTATTTGTAGCAACCTAATTTTTTGGTTAGGTTATTCGTAGCAACCTAACTTTTTGGTTAGGTTATTCTTAGCAACCTAACTTTTTGGTTAGGTTATTCGTAGCCACCTAACTTTTTGGTTAGGTTATTCGTAGCAACCTAATTTTTTGGTTAGGTTATTCGTAGCAACCTTACTTTTTGGTTAGTTTATTCGTAAACCTAACTTTTTGGTTAGGTCATTCTTAGCAACCTAACTTTTTGGTTAGGTTATTCGTAGCCACCTAACTTTTTGGTTCGGTTATTCGTAGCAACCAATTTGTAGCAACCTTACTTTTTGGTTAGGTTATTCGTAGAAACCTAACTTTTTGGTTAGGTTATTCTTAGCAATCTAACTTTTTGGTTAGGTTATTCGTAGCAACCTTATTTTTTGGTTAGGTTATTCTTAGCAACCTAACTTTTTGGTTAGGTTATTCGTAGCAACCTATTTGTAGCAACCTAACTTTTTGGTTAGGTTATTCTTAGCAACCTAACTTTTTGGTTAGGTTATTCGTAGCCACCTAACTTTTTGGTTAGGTTATTCGTAGCAACCTAATTTTTTGGTTAGGTTATTCGTAGCAACCTTACTTTTTGGTTAGGTTATTCGTAGCAACCTATTTGTAGCAACCTTACTTTTTGGTTAGGTTATTCGTAGCAATCTAACTTTTTGGTTAGGTTATTCGTAGCAATCTAACTTTTTGGTTAGGTTATTCCTAGCAATCTAACTTTTTGGTTAGGTTATTCGTAGCAACCTAACTTTTTGGTTAGGTTATTCTTAGCAACCTAACTTTTTGGTTAGGTTATTCGTAGCAACCTATTTGTAGCAACCTTACTTTTTGGTTAGTTTATTCGTAGCAACCTTACTTTTTGGTTAGGTCATTCTTAGCAACCTAACTTTTTGGTTAGGTTATTCGTAGCAACCTATTTGTAGCAACCTTACTTTTTGGTTAGTTTATTCGTAGCAACCTAACTTTTTGGTTCGGTTATTCGTAGCAACCAATTTGTAGCAACCTTACTTTTAGGTTAGGTTATTCGTAGAAACCTAACTTTTTGGTTAGGTTATTCTTAGCAATCTAACTTTTTGGTTAGGTTATTCGTAGCAACCTTATTTTTTGGTTAGGTTATTCGTAGCAACCTATTTGTAGCAACCTAACTTTTTGGTTAGGTTATTCGTAGCAACCTAACTTTTTGGTTAGGTTATTCTTAGCAACCTAACTTTTTGGTTAGGTTATTCGTAGCAACCTATTTGTAGCAACCTAATTTTTTGGTTAGGTTATTCGTAGCAACCTAACTTTTTGGTTAGGTTATTCTTAGCAACCTAACTTTTTCGTTAGGTTATTCGTAGCCACCTAACTTTTTGGTTAGGTTATTCGTAGCAACCTAATTTTTTGGTTAGGTTATTCGTAGCAACCTTACTTTTTGGTTAGTTTATTCGTAGCAACCTAACTTTTTGGTTAGGTCATTCTTAGCAACCTAACTTTTTGGTTAGGTTATTCGTAGCCACCTAACTTTTTGGTTCGGTTATTCGTAGCAACCAATTTGTAGCAACCTTACTTTTTGGTTAGGTTATTCGTAGAAACCTAACTTTTTGGTTAGGTTATTCTTAGCAATCTAACTTTTTGGTTAGGTTATTCGTAGCAACCTTATTTTTTGGTTAGGTTATTCTTAGCAACCTAACTTTTTGGTTAGGTTATTCGTAGCAACCTATTTGTAGCAACCTAACTTTTTGGTTAGGTTATTCTTAGCAACCTAACTTTTTGGTTAGGTTATTCGTAGCCACCTAACTTTTTGGTTAGGTTATTCGTAGCAACCTAATTTTTTGGTTAGGTTATTCGTAGCAACCTTACTTTTTGGTTAGGTTATTCGTAGCAACCTATTTGTAGCAACCTTACTTTTTGGTTAGGTTATTCGTAGCAATCTAACTTTTTGGTTAGGTTATTCGTAGCAATCTAACTTTTTGGTTAGGTTATTCCTAGCAATCTAAATTTTTGGTTAGGTTATTCGTAGCAACCTAACTTTTTGGTTAGGTTATTCTTAGCAACCTAACTTTTTGGTTAGGTTATTCGTAGCAACCTATTTGTAGCAACCTTACTTTTTGGTTAGTTTATTCGTAGCAACCTAACTTTTTGGTTAGGTCATTCTTAGCAACCTAACTTTTTGGTTAGGTTATTCGTAGCAACCTATTTGTAGCAACCTTACTTTTTGGTTAGTTTATTCGTAGCAACCTAACTTTTTGGTTCGGTTATTCGTAGCAACCTATTTGTAGCAACCTAACTTTTTGGTTAGGTTATTCTTAGCAACCTAACTTTTTGGTTAGGTTATTCGTAGCCACCTAACTTTTTGGTTAGGTTATTCGTAGCAACCTAATTTTTTGGTTAGGTTATTCGTAGCAACCTTACTTTTTGGTTAGGTTATTCGTAGCAACCTATTTGTAGCAACCTTACTTTTTGGTTAGGTTATTCGTAGCAATCTAACTTTTTGGTTAGGTTATTCGTAGCAATCTAACTTTTTGGTTAGGTTATTCCTAGCAATCTAAATTTTTGGTTAGGTTATTCGTAGCAACCTAACTTTTTGGTTAGGTTATTCTTAGCAACCTAACTTTTTGGTTAGGTTATTCGTAGCAACCTATTTGTAGCAACCTTACTTTTTGGTTAGTTTATTCGTAGCAACCTAACTTTTTGGTTAGGTCATTCTTAGCAACCTAACTTTTTGGTTAGGTTATTCGTAGCAACCTATTTGTAGCAACCTTACTTTTTGGTTAGTTTATTCGTAGCAACCTAACTTTTTGGTTCGGTTATTCGTAGCAACCAATTTGTAGCAACCTTACTTTTAGGTTAGGTTATTCGTAGAAACCTAACTTTTTGGTTAGGTTATTCTTAGCAATCTAACTTTTTGGTTAGGTTATTCGTAGCAACCTTATTTTTTGGTTAGGTTATTCGTAGCAACCTATTTGTAGCAACCTAACTTTTTGGTTAGGTTATTCGTAGCAACCTAACTTTTTGGTTAGGTTATTCTTAGCAACCTAACTTTTTGGTTAGGTTATTCGTAGCAACCTATTTGTAGCAACCTAATTTTTTGGTTAGGTTATTCGTAGCAACCTAACTTTTTGGTTAGGTTATTCTTAGCAACCTAACTTTTTGGTTAGGTTATTCGTAGCCACCTAACTTTTTGGTTAGGTTATTCGTAGCAACCTAATTTTTTGGTTAGGTTATTCGTAGCAACCTTACTTTTTGGTTAGTTTATTCGTAGCAACCTAACTTTTTGGTTAGGTCATTCTTAGCAACCTAACTTTTTGGTTAGGTTATTCGTAGCCACCTAACTTTTTGGTTCGGTTATTCGTAGCAACCAATTTGTAGCAACCTTACTTTTTGGTTAGGTTATTCGTAGAAACCTAACTTTTTGGTTAGGTTATTCTTAGCAATCTAACTTTTTGGTTAGGTTATTCGTAGCAACCTTATTTTTTGGTTAGGTTATTCTTAGCAACCTAACTTTTTGGTTAGGTTATTCGTAGCAACCTATTTGTAGCAACCTAACTTTTTGGTTAGGTTATTCTTAGCAACCTAACTTTTTGGTTAGGTTATTCGTAGCCACCTTACTTTTTGGTTAGGTTATTCGTAGCAACCTAATTTTTTGGTTAGGTTATTCGTAGCAACCTTACTTTTTGGTTAGGTTATTCGTAGCAACCTATTTGTAGCAACCTTACTTTTTGGTTAGGTTATTCGTAGCAATCTAACTTTTTGGTTAGGTTATTCGTAGCAATCTAACTTTTTGGTTAGGTTATTCCTAGCAATCTAACTTTTTGGTTAGGTTATTCGTAGCAACCTAACTTTTTGGTTAGGTTATTCTTAGCAACCTAACTTTTTGGTTAGGTTATTCGTAGCAACCTATTTGTAGCAACCTTACTTTTTGGTTAGTTTATTCGTAGCAACCTAACTTTTTGGTTAGGTCATTCTTAGCAACCTAACTTTTTGGTTAGGTTATTCGTAGCAACCTATTTGTAGCAACCTTACTTTTTGGTTAGTTTATTCGTAGCAACCTAACTTTTTGGTTCGGTTATTCGTAGCAACCAATTTGTAGCAACCTTACTTTTTGGTTAGGTTATTCGTAGCAACCTATTTGTAGCAACCTAATTTTTTGGTTAGGTTATTCGTAGCCACCTAACTTTTTGGTTAGGTTATTCTTAGCAACCTAACTTTTTGGTTAGGTTATTCGTAGCCACCTAACTTTTTGGTTAGGTTATTCGTAGCAACCTAATTTTTTGGTTAGGTTATTCGTAGCAACCTTACTTTTTGGTTAGGTTATTCGTAGCAACCTATTTGTAGCAACCTTACTTTTTGGTTAGGTTATTCGTAGCAATCTAACTTTTTGGTTAGGTTATTCCTAGCAATCTAACTTTTTGGTTAGGTTATTCGTAGCAACCTTACTTTTTGGTTAGGTTATTCGTAGCAACCTAACTTTTTGGTTAGGTTATTCTTAGCAACCTTACTTTTTGGTTAGTTTATTCGTAGCAACCTAACTTTTTGGTTAGGTCATTCTTAGCAACCTAACTTTTTGGTTAGGTTATTCGTAGCAACCTATTTGTAGCAACCTTACTTTTTGGTTAGGTTATTCGTAGAAACCTAACTTTTTGGTTAGGTTATTCTTAGCAATCTAACTTTTTGGTTAGGTTATTCGTAGCAACCTTATTTTTTGGTTAGGTTATTCGTAGCAACCTATTTGTAGCAACCTAACTTTTTGGTTAGGTTATTCGTAGCAACCTAACTTTTTGGTTAGGTTATTCTTAGCAACCTAACTTTTTGGTTAGGTTATTCGTAGCAACCTATTTGTAGCAACCTAATTTTTTGGTTAGGTTATTCGTAGCAACCTTATTTTTTGGTTAGGTTATTCTTAGCAACCTAACTTTTTGGTTAGGTTATTCGTAGCAACCTATTTGTAGCAACCTAACTTTTTGGTTAGGTTATTCTTAGCAACCTAACTTTTTGGTTAGGTTATTCGTAGCCACCTAACTTTTTGGTTAGGTTATTCGTAGCAACCTAATTTTTTGGTTAGGTTATTCGTAGCAACCTAACTTTTTGGTTAGGTTATTCTTAGCAACCTTACTTTTTGGTTAGTTTATTCGTAGCAACCTAACTTTTTGGTTAGGTCATTCTTAGCAACCTAACTTTTTGGTTAGGTTATTCGTAGCAACCTATTTGTAGCAACCTTACTTTTTGGTTAGGTTATTCGTAGAAACCTAACTTTTTGGTTAGGTTATTCTTAGCAATCTAACTTTTTGGTTAGGTTATTCGTAGCAACCTTATTTTTTGGTTAGGTTATTCGTAGCAACCTATTTGTAGCAACCTAACTTTTTGGTTAGGTTATTCGTAGCAACCTAACTTTTTGGTTAGGTTATTCTTAGCAACCTAACTTTTTGGTTAGGTTATTCGTAGCAACCTATTTGTAGCAACCTAATTTTTTGGTAAGGTTATTCGTAGCAACCTTATTTTTTGGTTAGGTTATTCTTAGCAACCTAACTTTTTGGTTAGGTTATTCGTAGCAACCTATTTGTAGCAACCTAACTTTTTGGTTAGGTTATTCTTAGCAACCTAACTTTTTGGTTAGGTTATTCGTAGCCACCTAACTTTTTGGTTAGGTTATTCGTAGCAACCTAATTTTTTGGTTAGGTTATTCGTAGCAACCTTACTTTTTGGTTAGGTTATTCGTAGCAACCTATTTGTAGCAACCTTACTTTTTGGTTAGGTTATTCGTAGCAATCTAACTTTTTGGTTAGGTTATTCGTAGCAATCTAACTTTTTGGTTAGGTTATTCCTAGCAATCTAACTTTTTGGTTAGGTTATTCGTAGCAACCTAACTTTTTGGTTAGGTTATTCTTAGCAACCTAACTTTTTGGTTAGGTTATTCGTAGCAACCTATTTGTAGCAACCTTACTTTTTGGTTAGTTTATTCGTAGCAACCTAACTTTTTGGTTAGGTCATTCTTAGCAACCTAACTTTTTGGTTAGGTTATTCGTAGCAACCTATTTGTAGCAACCTTACTTTTTGGTTAGTTTATTCGTAGCAACCTAACTTTTTGGTTCGGTTATTCGTAGCAACCAATTTGTAGCAACCTTACTTTTTGGTTAGGTTATTCGTAGAAACCTAACTTTTTGGTTAGGTTATTCTTAGCAATCTAACTTTTTGGTTAGGTTATTCGTAGCAACCTTATTTTTTGGTTAGGTTATTCGTAGCAACCTATTTGTAGCAACCTAACTTTTTGGTTAGGTTATTCGTAGCAACCTAACTTTTTGGTTAGGTTATTCTTAGCAACCTAACTTTTTGGTTAGGTTATTCGTAGCAACCTATTTGTAGCAACCTAATTTTTTGGTTAGGTTATTCGTAGCAACCTAACTTTTTGGTTAGGTTATTCTTAGCAACCTAACTTTTTGGTTAGGTTATTCGTAGCCACCTAACTTTTTGGTTAGGTTATTCGTAGCAACCTAATTTTTTGGTTAGGTTATTCGTAGCAACCTTACTTTTTGGTTAGTTTATTCGTAGCAACCTAACTTTTTGGTTAGGTCATTCTTAGCAACCTAACTTTTTGGTTAGGTTATTCGTAGCCACCTAACTTTTTGGTTCGGTTATTCGTAGCAACCAATTTGTAGCAACCTTACTTTTTGGTTAGGTTATTCGTAGAAACCTAACTTTTTGGTTAGGTTATTCTTAGCAATCTAACTTTTTGGTTAGGTTATTCGTAGCAACCTTATTTTTTGGTTAGGTTATTCTTAGCAACCTAACTTTTTGGTTAGGTTATTCGTAGCAACCTATTTGTAGCAACCTAACTTTTTGGTTAGGTTATTCTTAGCAACCTAACTTTTTGGTTAGGTTATTCGTAGCCACCTAACTTTTTGGTTAGGTTATTCGTAGCAACCAAATTTTTTGGTTAGGTTATTCGTAGCAACCTTACTTTTTGGTTAGGTTATTCGTAGCAACCTATTTGTAGCAACCTTACTTTTTGGTTAGGTTATTCGTAGCAATCTAACTTTTTGGTTAGGTTATTCGTAGCAATCTAACTTTTTGGTTAGGTTATTCCTAGCAATCTAACTTTTTGGTTAGGTTATTCGTAGCAACCTAACTTTTTGGTTAGGTTATTCTTAGCAACCTAACTTTTTGGTTAGGTTATTCGTAGCAACCTATTTGTAGCAACCTTACTTTTTGGTTAGTTTATTCGTAGCAACCTAACTTTTTGGTTAGGTCATTCTTAGCAACCTAACTTTTTGGTTAGGTTATTCGTAGCAACCTATTTGTAGCAACCTTACTTTTTGGTTAGTTTATTCGTAGCAACCTAACTTTTTGGTTCGGTTATTCGTAGCAACCAATTTGTAGCAACCTTACTTTTTGGTTAGGTTATTCGTAGAAACCTAACTTTTTGGTTAGGTTATTATTAGCAATCTAACTTTTTGGGTAGGTTATTCGTAGCAACCTTATTTTTTGGTTAGGTTATTCGTAGCAACCTATTTGTAGCAACCTAACTTTTTGGTTAGGTTATTCGTAGCAACCTAACTTTTTGGTTAGGTTATTCTTAGCAACCTAACTTTTTGGTTAGGTTATTCGTAGCAACCTATTTGTAGCAACCTAATTTTTTGGTTAGGTTATTCGTAGCAACCTAACTTTTTGGTTAGGTTATTCTTAGCAACCTAACTTTTTGGTTAGGTTATTCGTAGCCACCTAACTTTTTGGTTAGGTTATTCGTAGCAACCTAATTTTTTGGTTAGGTTATTCGTAGCAACCTTACTTTTTGGTTAGTTTATTCGTAGCAACCTAACTTTTTGGTTAGGTCATTCTTAGCAACCTAACTTTTTGGTTAGGTTATTCGTAGCCACCTAACTTTTTGGTTCGGTTATTCGTAGCAACCAATTTGTAGCAACCTTACTTTTTGGTTAGGTTATTCGTAGAAACCTAACTTTTTGGTTAGGTTATTCTTAGCAATCTAACTTTTTGGTTAGGTTATTCGTAGCAACCTTATTTTTTGGTTAGGTTATTCGTAGCAACCTTACTTTTTGGTTAGTTTATTCGTAGCAACCTAACTTTTTGGTTAGGTCATTCTTAGCAACCTAACTTTTTGGTTAGGTTATTCGTAGCCACCTAACTTTTTGGTTCGGTTATTCGTAGCAACCAATTTGTAGCAACCTTACTTTTTGGTTAGGTTATTCGTAGAAACCTAACTTTTTGGTTAGGTTATTCTTAGCAATCTAACTTTTTGGTTAGGTTATTCGTAGCAATCTATTTGTAGCAACCTAACTTTTTGGTTAGGTTATTCGTAGCAACCTAACTTTTTGGTTAGGTTATTCTTAGCAACCTAACTTTTTGGTTAGGTTATTCGTAGCAACCTATTTGTAGCAATCTAACTTTTTGGTTAGGTTATTCGTAGCAATCTAACTTTTTGGTTAGGTTATTCCTAGCAATCTAACTTTTTGGTTAGGTTATTCGTAGCAACCTAACTTTTTGGTTAGGTTATTCTTAGCAACCTAACTTTTTGGTTAGGTTATTCGTAGCAACCTATTTGTAGCAACCTTACTTTTTGGTTAGTTTATTCGTAGCAACCTAACTTTTTGGTTAGGTCATTCTTAGCAACCTAACTTTTTGGTTAGGTTATTCGTAGCAACCTATTTGTAGCAACCTTACTTTTTGGTTAGTTTATTCGTAGCAACCTAACTTTTTGGTTCGGTTATTCGTAGCAACCAATTTGTAGCAACCTTACTTTTTGGTTAGGTTATTCGTAGAAACCTAACTTTTTGGTTAGGTTATTATTAGCAATCTAACTTTTTGGGTAGGTTATTCGTAGCAACCTTATTTTTTGGTTAGGTTATTCGTAGCAACCTATTTGTAGCAACCTAACTTTTTGGTTAGGTTATTCGTAGCAACCTAACTTTTTGGTTAGGTTATTCTTAGCAACCTAACTTTTTGGTTAGGTTATTCGTAGCAACCTATTTGTAGCAACCTAATTTTTTGGTTAGGTTATTCGTAGCAACCTAACTTTTTGGTTAGGTTATTCTTAGCAACCTAACTTTTTGGTTAGGTTATTCGTAGCCACCTAACTTTTTGGTTAGGTTATTCGTAGCAACCTAATTTTTTGGTTAGGTTATTCGTAGCAACCTTACTTTTTGGTTAGTTTATTCGTAAACCTAACTTTTTGGTTAGGTCATTCTTAGCAACCTAACTTTTTGGTTAGGTTATTCGTAGCCACCTAACTTTTTGGTTCGGTTATTCGTAGCAACCAATTTGTAGCAACCTTACTTTTTGGTTAGGTTATTCGTAGAAACCTAACTTTTTGGTTAGGTTATTCTTAGCAATCTAACTTTTTGGTTAGGTTATTCGTAGCAACCTTATTTTTTGGTTAGGTTATTCTTAGCAACCTAACTTTTTGGTTAGGTTATTCGTAGCAACCTATTTGTAGCAACCTAACTTTTTGGTTAGGTTATTCTTAGCAACCTAACTTTTTGGTTAGGTTATTCGTAGCCACCTAACTTTTTGGTTAGGTTATTCGTAGCAACCTAATTTTTTGGTTAGGTTATTCGTAGCAACCTTACTTTTTGGTTAGGTTATTCGTAGCAACCTATTTGTAGCAACCTTACTTTTTGGTTAGGTTATTCGTAGCAATCTAACTTTTTGGTTAGGTTATTCGTAGCAATCTAACTTTTTGGTTAGGTTATTCCTAGCAATCTAACTTTTTGGTTAGGTTATTCGTAGCAACCTAACTTTTTGGTTAGGTTATTCTTAGCAACCTAACTTTTTGGTTAGGTTATTCGTAGCAACCTATTTGTAGCAACCTTACTTTTTGGTTAGTTTATTCGTAGCAACCTTACTTTTTGGTTAGGTCATTCTAAGCAACCTAACTTTTTGGTTAGGTTATTCGTAGCAACCTATTTGTAGCAACCTTACTTTTTGGTTAGTTTATTCGTAGCAACCTAACTTTTTGGTTCGGTTATTCGTAGCAACCAATTTGTAGCAACCTTACTTTTAGGTTAGGTTATTCGTAGAAACCTAACTTTTTGGTTAGGTTATTCTTAGCAATCTAACTTTTTGGTTAGGTTATTCGTAGCAACCTTATTTTTTGGTTAGGTTATTCGTAGCAACCTATTTGTAGCAACCTAACTTTTTGGTTAGGTTATTCGTAGCAACCTAACTTTTTGGTTAGGTTATTCTTAGCAACCTAACTTTTTGGTTAGGTTATTCGTAGCAACCTATTTGTAGCAACCTAATTTTTTGGTTAGGTTATTCGTAGCAACCTAACTTTTTGGTTAGGTTATTCTTAGCAACCTAACTTTTTCGTTAGGTTATTCGTAGCCACCTAACTTTTTGGTTAGGTTATTCGTAGCAACCTAATTTTTTGGTTAGGTTATTCGTAGCAACCTTACTTTTTGGTTAGTTTATTCGTAGCAACCTAACTTTTTGGTTAGGTCATTCTTAGCAACCTAACTTTTTGGTTAGGTTATTCGTAGCCACCTAACTTTTTGGTTCGGTTATTCGTAGCAACCAATTTGTAGCAACCTTACTTTTTGGTTAGGTTATTCGTAGAAACCTAACTTTTTGGTTAGGTTATTCTTAGCAATCTAACTTTTTGGTTAGGTTATTCGTAGCAACCTTATTTTTTGGTTAGGTTATTCTTAGCAACCTAACTTTTTGGTTAGGTTATTCGTAGCAACCTATTTGTAGCAACCTAACTTTTTGGTAAGGTTATTCTTAGCAACCTAACTTTTTGGTTAGGTTATTCGTAGCCACCTAACTTTTTGGTTAGGTTATTCGTAGCAACCTAATTTTTTGGTTAGGTTATTCGTAGCAACCTTACTTTTTGGTTAGGTTATTCGTAGCAACCTATTTGTAGCAACCTTACTTTTTGGTTAGGTTATTCGTAGCAATCTAACTTTTTGGTTAGGTTATTCGTAGCAATCTAACTTTTTGGTTAGGTTATTCCTAGCAATCTAACTTTTTGGTTAGGTTATTCGTAGCAACCTAACTTTTTGGTTAGGTTATTCTTAGCAACCTAACTTTTTGGTTAGGTTATTCGTAGCAACCTATTTGTAGCAACCTTACTTTTTGGTTAGTTTATTCGTAGCAACCTAACTTTTTGGTTAGGTCATTCTTAGCAACCTAACTTTTTGGTTAGGTTATTCGTAGCAACCTATTTGTAGCAACCTTACTTTTTGGTTAGTTTATTCGTAGCAACCTAACTTTTTGGTTCGGTTATTCGTAGCAACCAATTTGTAGCAACCTTACTTTTAGGTTAGGTTATTCGTAGAAACCTAACTTTTTGGTTAGGTTATTCTTAGCAATCTAACTTTTTGGTTAGGTTATTCGTAGCAACCTTATTTTTTGGTTAGGTTATTCGTAGCAACCTATTTGTAGCAACCTAACTTTTTGGTTAGGTTATTCGTAGCAACCTAACTTTTTGGTTAGGTTATTCTTAGCAACCTAACTTTTTGGTTAGGTTATTCGTAGCAACCTATTTGTAGCAACCTAATTTTTTGGTTAGGTTATTCGTAGCAACCTAACTTTTTGGTTAGGTTATTCTTAGCAACCTAACTTTTTGGTTAGGTTATTCGTAGCCACCTAACTTTTTGGTTAGGTTATTCGTAGCAACCTAATTTTTTGGTTAGGTTATTCGTAGCAACCTTACTTTTTGGTTAGTTTATTCGTAGCAACCTAACTTTTTGGTTAGGTCATTCTTAGCAACCTAACTTTTTGGTTAGGTTATTCGTAGCCACCTAACTTTTTGGTTCGGTTATTCGTAGCAACCAATTTGTAGCAACCTTACTTTTTGGTTAGGTTATTCGTAGAAACCTAACTTTTTGGTTAGGTTATTCTTAGCAATCTAACTTTTTGGTTAGGTTATTCGTAGCAACCTTATTTTTTGGTTAGGTTATTCTTAGCAACCTAACTTTTTGGTTAGGTTATTCGTAGCAACCTATTTGTAGCAACCTAACTTTTTGGTTAGGTTATTCTTAGCAACCTAACTTTTTGGTTAGGTTATTCGTAGCCACCTTACTTTTTGGTTAGGTTATTCGTAGCAACCTAATTTTTTGGTTAGGTTATTCGTAGCAACCTTACTTTTTGGTTAGGTTATTCGTAGCAACCTATTTGTAGCAACCTTACTTTTTGGTTAGGTTATTCGTAGCAATCTAACTTTTTGGTTAGGTTATTCGTAGCAATCTAACTTTTTGGTTAGGTTATTCCTAGCAATCTAACTTTTTGGTTAGGTTATTCGTAGCAACCTAACTTTTTGGTTAGGTTATTCTTAGCAACCTAACTTTTTGGTTAGGTTATTCGTAGCAACCTATTTGTAGCAACCTTACTTTTTGGTTAGTTTATTCGTAGCAACCTAACTTTTTGGTTAGGTCATTCTTAGCAACCTAACTTTTTGGTTAGGTTATTCGTAGCAACCTATTTGTAGCAACCTTACTTTTTGGTTAGTTTATTCGTAGCAACCTAACTTTTTGGTTCGGTTATTCGTAGCAACCAATTTGTAGCAACCTTACTTTTTGGTTAGGTTATTCGTAGCAACCTATTTGTAGCAACCTAATTTTTTGGTTAGGTTATTCGTAGCCACCTAACTTTTTGGTTAGGTTATTCTTAGCAACCTAACTTTTTGGTTAGGTTATTCGTAGCCACCTAACTTTTTGGTTAGGTTATTCGTAGCAACCTAATTTTTTGGTTAGGTTATTCGTAGCAACCTTACTTTTTGGTTAGGTTATTCGTAGCAACCTATTTGTAGCAACCTTACTTTTTGGTTAGGTTATTCGTAGCAATCTAACTTTTTGGTTAGGTTATTCCTAGCAATCTAACTTTTTGGTTAGGTTATTCGTAGCAACCTTACTTTTTGGTTAGGTTATTCGTAGCAACCTAACTTTTTGGTTAGGTTATTCTTAGCAACCTTACTTTTTGGTTAGTTTATTCGTAGCAACCTAACTTTTTGGTTAGGTCATTCTTAGCAACCTAACTTTTTGGTTAGGTTATTCGTAGCAACCTATTTGTAGCAACCTTACTTTTTGGTTAGGTTATTCGTAGAAACCTAACTTTTTGGTTAGGTTATTCTTAGCAATCTAACTTTTTGGTTAGGTTATTCGTAGCAACCTTATTTTTTGGTTAGGTTATTCGTAGCAACCTATTTGTAGCAACCTAACTTTTTGGTTAGGTTATTCGTAGCAACCTAACTTTTTGGTTAGGTTATTCTTAGCAACCTAACTTTTTGGTTAGGTTATTCGTAGCAACCTATTTGTAGCAACCTAATTTTTTGGTTAGGTTATTCGTAGCAACCTTATTTTTTGGTTAGGTTATTCTTAGCAACCTAACTTTTTGGTTAGGTTATTCGTAGCAACCTATTTGTAGCAACCTAACTTTTTGGTTAGGTTATTCTTAGCAACCTAACTTTTTGGTTAGGTTATTCGTAGCCACCTAACTTTTTGGTTAGGTTATTCGTAGCAACCTAATTTTTTGGTTAGGTTATTCGTAGCAACCTAACTTTTTGGTTAGGTTATTCTTAGCAACCTTACTTTTTGGTTAGTTTATTCGTAGCAACCTAACTTTTTGGTTAGGTCATTCTTAGCAACCTAACTTTTTGGTTAGGTTATTCGTAGCAACCTATTTGTAGCAACCTTACTTTTTGGTTAGGTTATTCGTAGAAACCTAACTTTTTGGTTAGGTTATTCTTAGCAATCTAACTTTTTGGTTAGGTTATTCGTAGCAACCTTATTTTTTGGTTAGGTTATTCGTAGCAACCTATTTGTAGCAACCTAACTTTTTGGTTAGGTTATTCGTAGCAACCTAACTTTTTGGTTAGGTTATTCTTAGCAACCTAACTTTTTGGTTAGGTTATTCGTAGCAACCTATTTGTAGCAACCTAATTTTTTGGTAAGGTTATTCGTAGCAACCTTATTTTTTGGTTAGGTTATTCTTAGCAACCTAACTTTTTGGTTAGGTTATTCGTAGCAACCTATTTGTAGCAACCTAACTTTTTGGTTAGGTTATTCTTAGCAACCTAACTTTTTGGTTAGGTTATTCGTAGCCACCTAACTTTTTGGTTAGGTTATTCGTAGCAACCTAATTTTTTGGTTAGGTTATTCGTAGCAACCTTACTTTTTGGTTAGGTTATTCGTAGCAACCTATTTGTAGCAACCTTACTTTTTGGTTAGGTTATTCGTAGCAATCTAACTTTTTGGTTAGGTTATTCGTAGCAATCTAACTTTTTGGTTAGGTTATTCCTAGCAATCTAACTTTTTGGTTAGGTTATTCGTAGCAACCTAACTTTTTGGTTAGGTTATTCTTAGCAACCTAACTTTTTGGTTAGGTTATTCGTAGCAACCTATTTGTAGCAACCTTACTTTTTGGTTAGTTTATTCGTAGCAACCTAACTTTTTGGTTAGGTCATTCTTAGCAACCTAACTTTTTGGTTAGGTTATTCGTAGCAACCTATTTGTAGCAACCTTACTTTTTGGTTAGTTTATTCGTAGCAACCTAACTTTTTGGTTCGGTTATTCGTAGCAACCAATTTGTAGCAACCTTACTTTTTGGTTAGGTTATTCGTAGAAACCTAACTTTTTGGTTAGGTTATTCTTAGCAATCTAACTTTTTGGTTAGGTTATTCGTAGCAACCTTATTTTTTGGTTAGGTTATTCGTAGCAACCTATTTGTAGCAACCTAACTTTTTGGTTAGGTTATTCGTAGCAACCTAACTTTTTGGTTAGGTTATTCTTAGCAACCTAACTTTTTGGTTAGGTTATTCGTAGCAACCTATTTGTAGCAACCTAATTTTTTGGTTAGGTTATTCGTAGCAACCTAACTTTTTGGTTAGGTTATTCTTAGCAACCTAACTTTTTGGTTAGGTTATTCGTAGCCACCTAACTTTTTGGTTAGGTTATTCGTAGCAACCTAATTTTTTGGTTAGGTTATTCGTAGCAACCTTACTTTTTGGTTAGTTTATTCGTAGCAACCTAACTTTTTGGTTAGGTCATTCTTAGCAACCTAACTTTTTGGTTAGGTTATTCGTAGCCACCTAACTTTTTGGTTCGGTTATTCGTAGCAACCAATTTGTAGCAACCTTACTTTTTGGTTAGGTTATTCGTAGAAACCTAACTTTTTGGTTAGGTTATTCTTAGCAATCTAACTTTTTGGTTAGGTTATTCGTAGCAACCTTATTTTTTGGTTAGGTTATTCTTAGCAACCTAACTTTTTGGTTAGGTTATTCGTAGCAACCTATTTGTAGCAACCTAACTTTTTGGTTAGGTTATTCTTAGCAACCTAACTTTTTGGTTAGGTTATTCGTAGCCACCTAACTTTTTGGTTAGGTTATTCGTAGCAACCTAATTTTTTGGTTAGGTTATTCGTAGCAACCTTACTTTTTGGTTAGGTTATTCGTAGCAACCTATTTGTAGCAACCTTACTTTTTGGTTAGGTTATTCGTAGCAATCTAACTTTTTGGTTAGGTTATTCGTAGCAATCTAACTTTTTGGTTAGGTTATTCCTAGCAATCTAACTTTTTGGTTAGGTTATTCGTAGCAACCTAACTTTTTGGTTAGGTTATTCTTAGCAACCTAACTTTTTGGTTAGGTTATTCGTAGCAACCTATTTGTAGCAACCTTACTTTTTGGTTAGTTTATTCGTAGCAACCTAACTTTTTGGTTAGGTCATTCTTAGCAACCTAACTTTTTGGTTAGGTTATTCGTAGCAACCTATTTGTAGCAACCTTACTTTTTGGTTAGTTTATTCGTAGCAACCTAACTTTTTGGTTCGGTTATTCGTAGCAACCAATTTGTAGCAACCTTACTTTTTGGTTAGGTTATTCGTAGAAACCTAACTTTTTGGTTAGGTTATTATTAGCAATCTAACTTTTTGGGTAGGTTATTCGTAGCAACCTTATTTTTTGGTAAGGTTATTCGTAGCAACCTATTTGTAGCAACCTAACTTTTTGGTTAGGTTATTCGTAGCAACCTAACTTTTTGGTTAGGTTATTCTTAGCAACCTAACTTTTTGGTTAGGTTATTCGTAGCAACCTATTTGTAGCAACCTAATTTTTTGGTAAGGTTATTCGTAGCAACCTAACTTTTTGGTTAGGTTATTCTTAGCAACCTAACTTTTTGGTTAGGTTATTCGTAGCCACCTAACTTTTTGGTTAGGTTATTCGTAGCAACCTAATTTTTTGGTTAGGTTATTCGTAGCAACCTTACTTTTTGGTTAGTTTATTCGTAGCAACCTAACTTTTTGGTTAGGTCATTCTTAGCAACCTAACTTTTTGGTTAGGTTATTCGTAGCCACCTAACTTTTTGGTTCGGTTATTCGTAGCAACCAATTTGTAGCAACCTTACTTTTTGGTTAGGTTATTCGTAGAAACCTAACTTTTTGGTTAGGTTATTCTTAGCAATCTAACTTTTTGGTTAGGTTATTCGTAGCAACCTTATTTTTTGGTTAGGTTATTCTTAGCAACCTAACTTTTTGGTTAGGTTATTCGTAGCAACCTATTTGTAGCAACCTAACTTTTTGGTCAGGTTATTCGTAGCAACCTAACTTTTTGGTTAGGTTATTCTTAGCAACCTAACTTTTTGGTTAGGTTATTCGTAGCAACCTATTTGTAGCAATCTAACTTTTTGGTTAGGTTATTCGTAGCAATCTAACTTTTTGGTTAGGTTATTCCTAGCAATCTAACTTTTTGGTTAGGTTATTCGTAGCAACCTAACTTTTTGGTTAGGTCATTCTTAGCAACCTAACTTTTTGGTTAGGTTATTCGTAGCAACCTATTTGTAGCAACCTTACTTTTTGGTTAGTTTATTCGTAGCAACCTAACTTTTTGGTTCGGTTATTCGTAGCAACCAATTTGTAGCAACCTTACTTTTTGGTTAGGTTATTCGTAGAAACCTAACTTTTTGGTTAGGTTATTATTAGCAATCTAACTTTTTGGGTAGGTTATTCGTAGCAACCTTATTTTTTGGTAAGGTTATTCGTAGCAACCTATTTGTAGCAACCTAACTTTTTGGTTAGGTTATTCGTAGCAACCTAACTTTTTGGTTAGGTTATTCTTAGCAACCTAACTTTTTGGTTAGGTTATTCGTAGCAACCTATTTGTAGCAACCTAATTTTTTGGTTAGGTTATTCGTAGCAACCTAACTTTTTGGTTAGGTTATTCTTAGCAACCTAACTTTTTGGTTAGGTTATTCGTAGCCACCTAACTTTTTGGTTAGGTTATTCGTAGCAACCTAATTTTTTGGTTAGGTTATTCGTAGCAACCTTACTTTTTGGTTAGTTTATTCGTAAACCTAACTTTTTGGTTAGGTCATTCTTAGCAACCTAACTTTTTGGTTAGGTTATTCGTAGCCACCTAACTTTTTGGTTCGGTTATTCGTAGCAACCAATTTGTAGCAACCTTACTTTTTGGTTAGGTTATTCGTAGAAACCTAACTTTTTGGTTAGGTTATTCTTAGCAATCTAACTTTTTGGTTAGGTTATTCGTAGCAACCTTATTTTTTGGTTAGGTTATTCTTAGCAACCTAACTTTTTGGTTAGGTTATTCGTAGCAACCTATTTGTAGCAACCTAACTTTTTGGTTAGGTTATTCTTAGCAACCTAACTTTTTGGTTAGGTTATTCGTAGCCACCTAACTTTTTGGTTAGGTTATTCGTAGCAACCTAATTTTTTGGTTAGGTTATTCGTAGCAACCTTACTTTTTGGTTAGGTTATTCGTAGCAACCTATTTGTAGCAACCTTACTTTTTGGTTAGGTTATTCGTAGCAATCTAACTTTTTGGTTAGGTTATTCGTAGCAATCTAACTTTTTGGTTAGGTTATTCCTAGCAATCTAACTTTTTGGTTAGGTTATTCGTAGCAACCTAACTTTTTGGTTAGGTTATTCTTAGCAACCTAACTTTTTGGTTAGGTTATTCGTAGCAACCTATTTGTAGCAACCTTACTTTTTGGTTAGTTTATTCGTAGCAACCTTACTTTTTGGTTAGGTCATTCTTAGCAACCTAACTTTTTGGTTAGGTTATTCGTAGCAACCTATTTGTAGCAACCTTACTTTTTGGTTAGTTTATTCGTAGCAACCTAACTTTTTGGTTCGGTTATTCGTAGCAACCAATTTGTAGCAACCTTACTTTTAGGTTAGGTTATTCGTAGAAACCTAACTTTTTGGTTAGGTTATTCTTAGCAATCTAACTTTTTGGTTAGGTTATTCGTAGCAACCTTATTTTTTGGTTAGGTTATTCGTAGCAACCTATTTGTAGCAACCTAACTTTTTGGTTAGGTTATTCGTAGCAACCTAACTTTTTGGTTAGGTTATTCTTAGCAACCTAACTTTTTGGTTAGGTTATTCGTAGCAACCTATTTGTAGCAACCTAATTTTTTGGTTAGGTTATTCGTAGCAACCTAACTTTTTGGTTAGGTTATTCTTAGCAACCTAACTTTTTGGTTAGGTTATTCGTAGCCACCTAACTTTTTGGTTAGGTTATTCGTAGCAACCTAATTTTTTGGTTAGGTTATTCGTAGCAACCTTACTTTTTGGTTAGTTTATTCGTAGCAACCTAACTTTTTGGTTAGGTCATTCTTAGCAACCTAACTTTTTGGTTAGGTTATTCTTAGCAACCTAACTTTTTGGTTAGGTTATTCGTAGCAACCTATTTGTAGCAACCTAACTTTTTGGTTAGGTTATTCTTAGCAACCTAACTTTTTGGTTAGGTTATTCGTAGCCACCTAACTTTTTGGTTAGGTTATTCGTAGCAACCTAATTTTTTGGTTAGGTTATTCGTAGCAACCTTACTTTTTGGTTAGGTTATTCGTAGCAACCTATTTGTAGCAACCTTACTTTTTGGTTAGGTTATTCGTAGCAATCTAACTTTTTGGTTAGGTTATTCGTAGCAATCTAACTTTTTGGTTAGGTTATTCCTAGCAATCTAACTTTTTGGTTAGGTTATTCGTAGCAACCTAACTTTTTGGTTAGGTTATTCTTAGCAACCTAACTTTTTGGTTAGGTTATTCGTAGCAACCTATTTGTAGCAACCTTACTTTTTGGTTAGTTTATTCGTAGCAACCTAACTTTTTGGTTAGGTCATTCTTAGCAACCTAACTTTTTGGTTAGGTTATTCGTAGCAACCTATTTGTAGCAACCTTACTTTTTGGTTAGTTTATTCGTAGCAACCTAACTTTTTGGTTCGGTTATTCGTAGCAACCAATTTGTAGCAACCTTACTTTTAGGTTAGGTTATTCGTAGAAACCTAACTTTTTGGTTAGGTTATTCTTAGCAATCTAACTTTTTGGTTAGGTTATTCGTAGCAACCTTATTTTTTGGTTAGGTTATTCGTAGCAACCTATTTGTAGCAACCTAACTTTTTGGTTAGGTTATTCGTAGCAACCTAACTTTTTGGTTAGGTTATTCTTAGCAACCTAACTTTTTGGTTAGGTTATTCGTAGCAACCTATTTGTAGCAACCTAATTTTTTGGTTAGGTTATTCGTAGCAACCTAACTTTTTGGTTAGGTTATTCTTAGCAACCTAACTTTTTGGTTAGGTTATTCGTAGCCACCTAACTTTTTGGTTAGGTTATTCGTAGCAACCTAATTTTTTGGTTAGGTTATTCGTAGCAACCTTACTTTTTGGTTAGTTTATTCGTAGCAACCTAACTTTTTGGTTAGGTCATTCTTAGCAACCTAACTTTTTGGTTAGGTTATTCGTAGCCACCTAACTTTTTGGTTCGGTTATTCGTAGCAACCAATTTGTAGCAACCTTACTTTTTGGTTAGGTTATTCGTAGAAACCTAACTTTTTGGTTAGGTTATTCTTAGCAATCTAACTTTTTGGTTAGGTTATTCGTAGCAACCTTATTTTTTGGTTAGGTTATTCTTAGCAACCTAACTTTTTGGTTAGGTTATTCGTAGCAACCTATTTGTAGCAACCTAACTTTTTGGTTAGGTTATTCTTAGCAACCTAACTTTTTGGTTAGGTTATTCGTAGCCACCTAACTTTTTGGTTAGGTTATTCGTAGCAACCTAATTTTTTGGTTAGGTTATTCGTAGCAACCTTACTTTTTGGTTAGGTTATTCGTAGCAACCTATTTGTAGCAACCTTACTTTTTGGTTAGGTTATTCGTAGCAATCTAACTTTTTGGTTAGGTTATTCGTAGCAATCTAACTTTTTGGTTAGGTTATTCCTAGCAATCTAACTTTTTGGTTAGGTTATTCGTAGCAACCTAACTTTTTGGTTAGGTTATTCTTAGCAACCTAACTTTTTGGTTAGGTTATTCGTAGCAACCTATTTGTAGCAACCTTACTTTTTGGTTAGTTTATTCGTAGCAACCTAACTTTTTGGTTAGGTCATTCTTAGCAACCTAACTTTTTGGTTAGGTTATTCGTAGCAACCTATTTGTAGCAACCTTACTTTTTGGTTAGTTTATTCGTAGCAACCTAACTTTTTGGTTCGGTTATTCGTAGCAACCAATTTGTAGCAACCTTACTTTTTGGTTAGGTTATTCGTAGCAACCTATTTGTAGCAACCTAATTTTTTGGTTAGGTTATTCGTAGCCACCTAACTTTTTGGTTAGGTTATTCTTAGCAACCTAACTTTTTGGTTAGGTTATTCGTAGCCACCTAACTTTTTGGTTAGGTTATTCGTAGCAACCTAATTTTTTGGTTAGGTTATTCGTAGCAACCTTACTTTTTGGTTAGGTTATTCGTAGCAACCTATTTGTAGCAACCTTACTTTTTGGTTAGGTTATTCGTAGCAATCTAACTTTTTGGTTAGGTTATTCCTAGCAATCTAACTTTTTGGTTAGGTTATTCGTAGCAACCTTACTTTTTGGTTAGGTTATTCGTAGCAACCTAACTTTTTGGTTAGGTTATTCTTAGCAACCTTACTTTTTGGTTAGTTTATTCGTAGCAACCTAACTTTTTGGTTAGGTCATTCTTAGCAACCTAACTTTTTGGTTAGGTTATTCGTAGCAACCTATTTGTAGCAACCTTACTTTTTGGTTAGGTTATTCGTAGAAACCTAACTTTTTGGTTAGGTTATTCTTAGCAATCTAACTTTTTGGTTAGGTTATTCGTAGCAACCTTATTTTTTGGTTAGGTTATTCGTAGCAACCTATTTGTAGCAACCTAACTTTTTGGTTAGGTTATTCGTAGCAACCTAACTTTTTGGTTAGGTTATTCTTAGCAACCTAACTTTTTGGTTAGGTTATTCGTAGCAACCTATTTGTAGCAACCTAATTTTTTGGTTAGGTTATTCGTAGCAACCTTATTTTTTGGTTAGGTTATTCTTAGCAACCTAACTTTTTGGTTAGGTTATTCGTAGCAACCTATTTGTAGCAACCTAACTTTTTGGTTAGGTTATTCTTAGCAACCTAACTTTTTGGTTAGGTTATTCGTAGCCACCTAACTTTTTGGTTAGGTTATTCGTAGCAACCTAATTTTTTGGTTAGGTTATTCGTAGCAACCTAATTTTTTGGTTAGGTTATTCTTAGCAACCTAACTTTTTGGTTAGGTTATTCGTAGCAACCTATTTGTAGCAACCTTACTTTTTGGTTAGGTTATTCGTAGAAACCTAACTTTTTGGTTAGGTTATTCTTAGCAACCTAACTTTTTGGTTAGGTTATTCGTAGCAACCTATTTGTAGCAACCTTACTTTTTGGTTAGGTTATTCGTAGAAACCTAACTTTTTGGTTAGGTTATTCTTAGCAATCTAACTTTTTGGTTAGGTTATTCGTAGCAACCTTATTTTTTGGTTAGGTTATTCGTAGCAACCTATTTGTAGCAACCTAACTTTTTGGTTAGGTTATTCGTAGCAACCTAACTTTTTGGTTAGTTTATTCTTAGCAACCTAACTTTTTGGTTAGGTTATTCGTAGCAACCTATTTGTAGCAACCTAATTTTTTGGTTAGGTTATTCGTAGCAACCTTATTTTTTGGTTAGGTTATTCTTAGCAACCTAACTTTTTGGTTAGGTTATTCGTAGCAACCTATTTGTAGCAACCTAACTTTTTGGTAAGGTTATTCTTAGCAACCTAACTTTTTGGTTAGGTTATTCGTAGCCACCTAACTTTTTGGTTAGGTTATTCGTAGCAACCTAATTTTTTGGTTAGGTTATTCGTAGCAACCTTATTTTTTGGTTAGGTTATTCGTAGCAACCTATTTGTAGCAACCTTACTTTTTGGTTAGGTTATTCGTAGCAATCTAACTTTTTGGTTAGGTTATTCGTAGCAATCTAACTTTTTGGTTAGGTTATTCCTAGCAATCTAACTTTTTGGTTAGGTTATTCGTAGCAACCTAACTTTTTGGTTAGGTTATTCTTAGCAACCTAACTTTTTGGTTAGGTTATTCGTAGCAACCTATTTGTAGCAACCTTACTTTTTGGTTAGTTTATTCGTAGCAACCTAACTTTTTGGTTAGGTCATTCTTAGCAACCTAACTTTTTGGTTAGGTTATTCGTAGCAACCTATTTGTAGCAACCTTACTTTTTGGTTAGTTTATTCGTAGCAACCTAACTTTTTGGTTCGGTTATTCGTAGCAACCAATTTGTAGCAACCTTACTTTTTGGTTAGGTTATTCGTAGAAACCTAACTTTTTGGTTAGGTTATTCTTAGCAATCTAACTTTTTGGTTAGGTTATTCGTAGCAACCTTATTTTTTGGTTAGGTTATTCGTAGCAACCTATTTGTAGCAACCTAACTTTTTGGTTAGGTTATTCGTAGCAACCTAACTTTTTGGTTAGGTTATTCTTAGCAACCTAACTTTTTGGTTAGGTTATTCGTAGCAACCTATTTGTAGCAACCTAATTTTTTGGTTAGGTTATTCGTAGCAACCTAACTTTTTGGTTAGGTTATTCTTAGCAACCTAACTTTTTGGTTAGGTTATTCGTAGCCACCTAACTTTTTGGTTAGGTTATTCGTAGCAACCTAATTTTTTGGTTAGGTTATTCGTAGCAACCTTACTTTTTGGTTAGTTTATTCGTAGCAACCTAACTTTTTGGTTAGGTCATTCTTAGCAACCTAACTTTTTGGTTAGGTTATTCGTAGCCACCTAACTTTTTGGTTCGGTTATTCGTAGCAACCAATTTGTAGCAACCTTACTTTTTGGTTAGGTTATTCGTAGAAACCTAACTTTTTGGTTAGGTTATTCTTAGCAATCTAACTTTTTGGTTAGGTTATTCGTAGCAACCTTATTTTTTGGTTAGGTTATTCTTAGCAACCTAACTTTTTGGTTAGGTTATTCGTAGCAACCTATTTGTAGCAACCTTACTTTTTGGTTAGGTTATTCGTAGCAACCTATTTGTAGCAACCTAACTTTTTGGTTAGGTTATTCTTAGCAACCTAACTTTTTGGTTAGGTTATTCGTAGCCACCTAACTTTTTGGTTAGGTTATTCGTAGCAACCTAATTTTTTGGTTAGGTTATTCGTAGCAACCTTACTTTTTGGTTAGGTTATTCGTAGCAACCTATTTGTAGCAACCTTACTTTTTGGTTAGGTTATTCGTAGCAATCTAACTTTTTGGTTAGGTTATTCGTAGCAATCTAACTTTTTGGTTAGGTTATTCCTAGCAATCTAAATTTTTGGTTAGGTTATTCGTAGCAACCTAACTTTTTGGTTAGGTTATTCTTAGCAACCTAACTTTTTGGTTAGGTTATTCGTAGCAACCTATTTGTAGCAACCTTACTTTTTGGTTAGTTTATTCGTAGCAACCTAACTTTTTGGTTAGGTCATTCTTAGCAACCTAACTTTTTGGTTAGGTTATTCGTAGCAACCTATTTGTAGCAACCTTACTTTTTGGTTAGTTTATTCGTAGCAACCTAACTTTTTGGTTCGGTTATTCGTAGCAACCTATTTGTAGCAACCTAACTTTTTGGTTAGGTTATTCTTAGCAACCTAACTTTTTGGTTAGGTTATTCGTAGCCACCTAACTTTTTGGTTAGGTTATTCGTAGCAACCTAATTTTTTGGTTAGGTTATTCGTAGCAACCTTACTTTTTGGTTAGGTTATTCGTAGCAACCTATTTGTAGCAACCTTACTTTTTGGTTAGGTTATTCGTAGCAATCTAACTTTTTGGTTAGGTTATTCGTAGCAATCTAACTTTTTGGTTAGGTTATTCCTAGCAATCTAAATTTTTGGTTAGGTTATTCGTAGCAACCTAACTTTTTGGTTAGGTTATTCTTAGCAACCTAACTTTTTGGTTAGGTTATTCGTAGCAACCTATTTGTAGCAACCTTACTTTTTGGTTAGTTTATTCGTAGCAACCTAACTTTTTGGTTAGGTCATTCTTAGCAACCTAACTTTTTGGTTAGGTTATTCGTAGCAACCTATTTGTAGCAACCTTACTTTTTGGTTAGTTTATTCGTAGCAACCTAACTTTTTGGTTCGGTTATTCGTAGCAACCAATTTGTAGCAACCTTACTTTTAGGTTAGGTTATTCGTAGAAACCTAACTTTTTGGTTAGGTTATTCTTAGCAATCTAACTTTTTGGTTAGGTTATTCGTAGCAACCTTATTTTTTGGTTAGGTTATTCGTAGCAACCTATTTGTAGCAACCTAACTTTTTGGTTAGGTTATTCGTAGCAACCTAACTTTTTGGTTAGGTTATTCTTAGCAACCTAACTTTTTGGTTAGGTTATTCGTAGCAACCTATTTGTAGCAACCTAATTTTTTGGTTAGGTTATTCGTAGCAACCTAACTTTTTGGTTAGGTTATTCTTAGCAACCTAACTTTTTGGTTAGGTTATTCGTAGCCACCTAACTTTTTGGTTAGGTTATTCGTAGCAACCTAATTTTTTGGTTAGGTTATTCGTAGCAACCTTACTTTTTGGTTAGTTTATTCGTAGCAACCTAACTTTTTGGTTAGGTCATTCTTAGCAACCTAACTTTTTGGTTAGGTTATTCGTAGCCACCTTACTTTTTGGTTCGGTTATTCGTAGCAACCAATTTGTAGCAACCTTACTTTTTGGTTAGGTTATTCGTAGAAACCTAACTTTTTGGTTAGGTTATTCTTAGCAATCTAACTTTTTGGTTAGGTTATTCGTAGCAACCTTATTTTTTGGTTAGGTTATTCTTAGCAACCTAACTTTTTGGTTAGGTTATTCGTAGCAACCTATTTGTAGCAACCTAACTTTTTGGTTAGGTTATTCTTAGCAACCTAACTTTTTGGTTAGGTTATTCGTAGCCACCTTACTTTTTGGTTAGGTTATTCGTAGCAACCTAATTTTTTGGTTAGGTTATTCGTAGCAACCTTACTTTTTGGTTAGGTTATTCGTAGCAACCTATTTGTAGCAACCTTACTTTTTGGTTAGGTTATTCGTAGCAATCTAACTTTTTGGTTAGGTTATTCGTAGCAATCTAACTTTTTGGTTAGGTTATTCCTAGCAATCTAACTTTTTGGTTAGGTTATTCGTAGCAACCTAACTTTTTGGTTAGGTTATTCTTAGCAACCTAACTTTTTGGTTAGGTTATTCGTAGCAACCTATTTGTAGCAACCTTACTTTTTGGTTAGTTTATTCGTAGCAACCTAACTTTTTGGTTAGGTCATTCTTAGCAACCTAACTTTTTGGTTAGGTTATTCGTAGCAACCTATTTGTAGCAACCTTACTTTTTGGTTAGTTTATTCGTAGCAACCTAACTTTTTGGTTCGGTTATTCGTAGCAACCAATTTGTAGCAACCTTACTTTTTGGTTAGGTTATTCGTAGCAACCTATTTGTAGCAACCTAATTTTTTGGTTAGGTTATTCGTAGCCACCTAACTTTTTGGTTAGGTTATTCTTAGCAACCTAACTTTTTGGTTAGGTTATTCGTAGCCACCTAACTTTTTGGTTAGGTTATTCGTAGCAACCTAATTTTTTGGTTAGGTTATTCGTAGCAACCTTACTTTTTGGTTAGGTTATTCGTAGCAACCTATTTGTAGCAACCTTACTTTTTGGTTAGGTTATTCGTAGCAATCTAACTTTTTGGTTAGGTTATTCCTAGCAATCTAACTTTTTGGTTAGGTTATTCGTAGCAACCTTACTTTTTGGTTAGGTTATTCGTAGCAACCTAACTTTTTGGTTAGGTTATTCTTAGCAACCTTACTTTTTGGTTAGTTTATTCGTAGCAACCTAACTTTTTGGTTAGGTCATTCTTAGCAACCTAACTTTTTGGTTAGGTTATTCGTAGCAACCTATTTGTAGCAACCTTACTTTTTGGTTAGGTTATTCGTAGAAACCTAACTTTTTGGTTAGGTTATTCTTAGCAATCTAACTTTTTGGTTAGGTTATTCGTAGCAACCTTATTTTTTGGTTAGGTTATTCGTAGCAACCTATTTGTAGCAACCTAACTTTTTGGTTAGGTTATTCGTAGCAACCTAACTTTTTGGTTAGGTTATTCTTAGCAACCTAACTTTTTGGTTAGGTTATTCGTAGCAACCTATTTGTAGCAACCTAATTTTTTGGTTAGGTTATTCGTAGCAACCTTATTTTTTGGTTAGGTTATTCTTAGCAACCTAACTTTTTGGTTAGGTTATTCGTAGCAACCTATTTGTAGCAACCTAACTTTTTGGTTAGGTTATTCTTAGCAACCTAACTTTTTGGTTAGGTTATTCGTAGCCACCTAACTTTTTGGTTAGGTTATTCGTAGCAACCTAATTTTTTGGTTAGGTTATTCGTAGCAACCTAACTTTTTGGTTAGGTTATTCTTAGCAACCTTACTTTTTGGTTAGTTTATTCGTAGCAACCTAACTTTTTGGTTAGGTCATTCTTAGCAACCTAACTTTTTGGTTAGGTTATTCGTAGCAACCTATTTGTAGCAACCTTACTTTTTGGTTAGGTTATTCGTAGAAACCTAACTTTTTGGTTAGGTTATTCTTAGCAATCTAACTTTTTGGTTAGGTTATTCGTAGCAACCTTATTTTTTGGTTAGGTTATTCGTAGCAACCTATTTGTAGCAACCTAACTTTTTGGTTAGGTTATTCGTAGCAACCTAACTTTTTGGTTAGGTTATTCTTAGCAACCTAACTTTTTGGTTAGGTTATTCGTAGCAACCTATTTGTAGCAACCTAATTTTTTGGTAAGGTTATTCGTAGCAACCTTATTTTTTGGTTAGGTTATTCTTAGCAACCTAACTTTTTGGTTAGGTTATTCGTAGCAACCTATTTGTAGCAACCTAACTTTTTGGTTAGGTTATTCTTAGCAACCTAACTTTTTGGTTAGGTTATTCGTAGCCACCTAACTTTTTGGTTAGGTTATTCGTAGCAACCTAATTTTTTGGTTAGGTTATTCGTAGCAACCTTACTTTTTGGTTAGGTTATTCGTAGCAACCTATTTGTAGCAACCTTACTTTTTGGTTAGGTTATTCGTAGCAATCTAACTTTTTGGTTAGGTTATTCGTAGCAATCTAACTTTTTGGTTAGGTTATTCCTAGCAATCTAACTTTTTGGTTAGGTTATTCGTAGCAACCTAACTTTTTGGTTAGGTTATTCTTAGCAACCTAACTTTTTGGTTAGGTTATTCGTAGCAACCTATTTGTAGCAACCTTACTTTTTGGTTAGTTTATTCGTAGCAACCTTACTTTTTGGTTAGGTCATTCTTAGCAACCTAACTTTTTGGTTAGGTTATTCGTAGCAACCTATTTGTAGCAACCTTACTTTTTGGTTAGTTTATTCGTAGCAACCTAACTTTTTGGTTCGGTTATTCGTAGCAACCAATTTGTAGCAACCTTACTTTTTGGTTAGGTTATTCGTAGAAACCTAACTTTTTGGTTAGGTTATTCTTAGCAATCTAACTTTTTGGTTAGGTTATTCGTAGCAACCTTATTTTTTGGTTAGGTTATTCGTAGCAACCTATTTGTAGCAACCTAACTTTTTGGTTAGGTTATTCGTAGCAACCTAACTTTTTGGTTAGGTTATTCTTAGCAACCTAACTTTTTGGTTAGGTTATTCGTAGCAACCTATTTGTAGCAACCTAATTTTTTGGTTAGGTTATTCGTAGCAACCTAACTTTTTGGTTAGGTTATTCTTAGCAACCTAACTTTTTGGTTAGGTTATTCGTAGCCACCTAACTTTTTGGTTAGGTTATTCGTAGCAACCTAATTTTTTGGTTAGGTTATTCGTAGCAACCTTACTTTTTGGTTAGTTTATTCGTAGCAACCTAACTTTTTGGTTAGGTCATTCTTAGCAACCTAACTTTTTGGTTAGGTTATTCGTAGCCACCTAACTTTTTGGTTCGGTTATTCGTAGCAACCAATTTGTAGCAACCTTACTTTTTGGTTAGGTTATTCGTAGAAACCTAACTTTTTGGTTAGGTTATTCTTAGCAATCTAACTTTTTGGTTAGGTTATTCGTAGCAACCTTATTTTTTGGTTAGGTTATTCTTAGCAACCTAACTTTTTGGTTAGGTTATTCGTAGCAACCTATTTGTAGCAACCTAACTTTTTGGTTAGGTTATTCTTAGCAACCTAACTTTTTGGTTAGGTTATTCGTAGCCACCTAACTTTTTGGTTAGGTTATTCGTAGCAACCTAATTTTTTGGTTAGGTTATTCGTAGCAACCTTACTTTTTGGTTAGGTTATTCGTAGCAACCTATTTGTAGCAACCTTACTTTTTGGTTAGGTTATTCGTAGCAATCTAACTTTTTGGTTAGGTTATTCGTAGCAATCTAACTTTTTGGTTAGGTTATTCCTAGCAATCTAACTTTTTGGTTAGGTTATTCGTAGCAACCTAACTTTTTGGTTAGGTTATTCTTAGCAACCTAACTTTTTGGTTAGGTTATTCGTAGCAACCTATTTGTAGCAACCTTACTTTTTGGTTAGTTTATTCGTAGCAACCTAACTTTTTGGTTAGGTCATTCTTAGCAACCTAACTTTTTGGTTAGGTTATTCGTAGCAACCTATTTGTAGCAACCTTACTTTTTGGTTAGTTTATTCGTAGCAACCTAACTTTTTGGTTCGGTTATTCGTAGCAACCAATTTGTAGCAACCTTACTTTTTGGTTAGGTTATTCGTAGAAACCTAACTTTTTGGTTAGGTTATTATTAGCAATCTAACTTTTTGGGTAGGTTATTCGTAGCAACCTTATTTTTTGGTAAGGTTATTCGTAGCAACCTATTTGTAGCAACCTAACTTTTTGGTTAGGTTATTCGTAGCAACCTAACTTTTTGGTTAGGTTATTCTTAGCAACCTAACTTTTTGGTTAGGTTATTCGTAGCAACCTATTTGTAGCAACCTAATTTTTTGGTTAGGTTATTCGTAGCAACCTAACTTTTTGGTTAGGTTATTCTTAGCAACCTAACTTTTTGGTTAGGTTATTCGTAGCCACCTAACTTTTTGGTTAGGTTATTCGTAGCAACCTAATTTTTTGGTTAGGTTATTCGTAGCAACCTTACTTTTTGGTTAGTTTATTCGTAGCAACCTAACTTTTTGGTTAGGTCATTCTTAGCAACCTAACTTTTTGGTTAGGTTATTCGTAGCCACCTAACTTTTTGGTTCGGTTATTCGTAGCAACCAATTTGTAGCAACCTTACTTTTTGGTTAGGTTATTCGTAGAAACCTAACTTTTTGGTTAGGTTATTCTTAGCAATCTAACTTTTTGGTTAGGTTATTCGTAGCAACCTTATTTTTTGGTTAGGTTATTCTTAGCAACCTAACTTTTTGGTTAGGTTATTCGTAGCAACCTATTTGTAGCAACCTAACTTTTTGGTCAGGTTATTCGTAGCAACCTAACTTTTTGGTTAGGTTATTCTTAGCAACCTAACTTTTTGGTTAGGTTATTCGTAGCAACCTATTTGTAGCAATCTAACTTTTTGGTTAGGTTATTCGTAGCAATCTAACTTTTTGGTTAGGTTATTCCTAGCAATCTAACTTTTTGGTTAGGTTATTCGTAGCAACCTAACTTTTTGGTTAGGTCATTCTTAGCAACCTAACTTTTTGGTTAGGTTATTCGTAGCAACCTATTTGTAGCAACCTTACTTTTTGGTTAGTTTATTCGTAGCAACCTAACTTTTTGGTTCGGTTATTCGTAGCAACCAATTTGTAGCAACCTTACTTTTTGGTTAGGTTATTCGTAGAAACCTAACTTTTTGGTTAGGTTATTATTAGCAATCTAACTTTTTGGGTAGGTTATTCGTAGCAACCTTATTTTTTGGTAAGGTTATTCGTAGCAACCTATTTGTAGCAACCTAACTTTTTGGTTAGGTTATTCGTAGCAACCTAACTTTTTGGTTAGGTTATTCTTAGCAACCTAACTTTTTGGTTAGGTTATTCGTAGCAACCTATTTGTAGCAACCTAATTTTTTGGTTAGGTTATTCGTAGCAACCTAACTTTTTGGTTAGGTTATTCTTAGCAACCTAACTTTTTGGTTAGGTTATTCGTAGCCACCTAACTTTTTGGTTAGGTTATTCGTAGCAACCTAATTTTTTGGTTAGGTTATTCGTAGCAACCTTACTTTTTGGTTAGTTTATTCGTAAACCTAACTTTTTGGTTAGGTCATTCTTAGCAACCTAACTTTTTGGTTAGGTTATTCGTAGCCACCTAACTTTTTGGTTCGGTTATTCGTAGCAACCAATTTGTAGCAACCTTACTTTTTGGTTAGGTTATTCGTAGAAACCTAACTTTTTGGTTAGGTTATTCTTAGCAATCTAACTTTTTGGTTAGGTTATTCGTAGCAACCTTATTTTTTGGTTAGGTTATTCTTAGCAACCTAACTTTTTGGTTAGGTTATTCGTAGCAACCTATTTGTAGCAACCTAACTTTTTGGTTAGGTTATTCTTAGCAACCTAACTTTTTGGTTAGGTTATTCGTAGCCACCTAACTTTTTGGTTAGGTTATTCGTAGCAACCTAATTTTTTGGTTAGGTTATTCGTAGCAACCTTACTTTTTGGTTAGGTTATTCGTAGCAACCTATTTGTAGCAACCTTACTTTTTGGTTAGGTTATTCGTAGCAATCTAACTTTTTGGTTAGGTTATTCGTAGCAATCTAACTTTTTGGTTAGGTTATTCCTAGCAATCTAACTTTTTGGTTAGGTTATTCGTAGCAACCTAACTTTTTGGTTAGGTTATTCTTAGCAACCTAACTTTTTGGTTAGGTTATTCGTAGCAACCTATTTGTAGCAACCTTACTTTTTGGTTAGTTTATTCGTAGCAACCTTACTTTTTGGTTAGGTCATTCTTAGCAACCTAACTTTTTGGTTAGGTTATTCGTAGCAACCTATTTGTAGCAACCTTACTTTTTGGTTAGTTTATTCGTAGCAACCTAACTTTTTGGTTCGGTTATTCGTAGCAACCAATTTGTAGCAACCTTACTTTTAGGTTAGGTTATTCGTAGAAACCTAACTTTTTGGTTAGGTTATTCTTAGCAATCTAACTTTTTGGTTAGGTTATTCGTAGCAACCTTATTTTTTGGTTAGGTTATTCGTAGCAACCTATTTGTAGCAACCTAACTTTTTGGTTAGGTTATTCGTAGCAACCTAACTTTTTGGTTAGGTTATTCTTAGCAACCTAACTTTTTGGTTAGGTTATTCGTAGCAACCTATTTGTAGCAACCTAATTTTTTGGTTAGGTTATTCGTAGCAACCTAACTTTTTGGTTAGGTTATTCTTAGCAACCTAACTTTTTGGTTAGGTTATTCGTAGCCACCTAACTTTTTGGTTAGGTTATTCGTAGCAACCTAATTTTTTGGTTAGGTTATTCGTAGCAACCTTACTTTTTGGTTAGTTTATTCGTAGCAACCTAACTTTTTGGTTAGGTCATTCTTAGCAACCTAACTTTTTGGTTAGGTTATTCTTAGCAACCTAACTTTTTGGTTAGGTTATTCGTAGCAACCTATTTGTAGCAACCTAACTTTTTGGTTAGGTTATTCTTAGCAACCTAACTTTTTGGTTAGGTTATTCGTAGCCACCTAACTTTTTGGTTAGGTTATTCGTAGCAACCTAATTTTTTGGTTAGGTTATTCGTAGCAACCTTACTTTTTGGTTAGGTTATTCGTAGCAACCTATTTGTAGCAACCTTACTTTTTGGTTAGGTTATTCGTAGCAATCTAACTTTTTGGTTAGGTTATTCGTAGCAATCTAACTTTTTGGTTAGGTTATTCCTAGCAATCTAACTTTTTGGTTAGGTTATTCGTAGCAACCTAACTTTTTGGTTAGGTTATTCTTAGCAACCTAACTTTTTGGTTAGGTTATTCGTAGCAACCTATTTGTAGCAACCTTACTTTTTGGTTAGTTTATTCGTAGCAACCTAACTTTTTGGTTAGGTCATTCTTAGCAACCTAACTTTTTGGTTAGGTTATTCGTAGCAACCTATTTGTAGCAACCTTACTTTTTGGTTAGTTTATTCGTAGCAACCTAACTTTTTGGTTCGGTTATTCGTAGCAACCAATTTGTAGCAACCTTACTTTTAGGTTAGGTTATTCGTAGAAACCTAACTTTTTGGTTAGGTTATTCTTAGCAATCTAACTTTTTGGTTAGGTTATTCGTAGCAACCTTATTTTTTGGTTAGGTTATTCGTAGCAACCTATTTGTAGCAACCTAACTTTTTGGTTAGGTTATTCGTAGCAACCTAACTTTTTGGTTAGGTTATTCTTAGCAACCTAACTTTTTGGTTAGGTTATTCGTAGCAACCTATTTGTAGCAACCTAATTTTTTGGTTAGGTTATTCGTAGCAACCTAACTTTTTGGTTAGGTTATTCTTAGCAACCTAACTTTTTGGTTAGGTTATTCGTAGCCACCTAACTTTTTGGTTAGGTTATTCGTAGCAACCTAATTTTTTGGTTAGGTTATTCGTAGCAACCTTACTTTTTGGTTAGTTTATTCGTAGCAACCTAACTTTTTGGTTAGGTCATTCTTAGCAACCTAACTTTTTGGTTAGGTTATTCGTAGCCACCTAACTTTTTGGTTCGGTTATTCGTAGCAACCAATTTGTAGCAACCTTACTTTTTGGTTAGGTTATTCGTAGAAACCTAACTTTTTGGTTAGGTTATTCT
The DNA here is from genome assembly GCA_950371115.1 of Anania fuscalis. NCBI lineage: Eukaryota > Metazoa > Arthropoda > Insecta > Lepidoptera > Crambidae > Anania > Anania fuscalis. Next base: position 118,342 of record OX493346.1, read on the forward strand.
TAGCAATCTAACTTTTTGGTTAGGTTATTCGTAGCAACCTTATTTTTTGGTTAGGTTATTCTTAGCAACCTAACTTTTTGGTTAGGTTATTCGTAGCCACCTAACTTTTTGGTTAGGTTATTCGTAGCAACCTAATTTTTTGGTTAGGTTATTCGTAGCAACCTTACTTTTTGGTTAGGTTATTCGTAGCAACCTATTTGTAGCAACCTTACTTTTTGGTTAGGTTATTCGTAGCAATCTAACTTTTTGGTTAGGTTATTCGTAGCAATCTAACTTTTTGGTTAGGTTATTCCTAGCAATCTAACTTTTTGGTTAGGTTATTCGTAGCAACCTAACTTTTTGGTTAGGTTATTCTTAGCAACCTAACTTTTTGGTTAGGTTATTCGTAGCAACCTATTTGTAGCAACCTTACTTTTTGGTTAGTTTATTCGTAGCAACCTAACTTTTTGGTTAGGTCATTCTTAGCAACCTAACTTTTTGGTTAGGTTATTCGTAGCAACCTATTTGTAGCAACCTTACTTTTTGGTTAGTTTATTCGTAGCAACCTAACTTTTTGGTTCGGTTATTCGTAGCAACCAATTTGTAGCAACCTTACTTTTTGGTTAGGTTATTCGTAGCAACCTATTTGTAGCAACCTAATTTTTTGGTTAGGTTATTCGTAGCCACCTAACTTTTTGGTTAGGTTATTCTTAGCAACCTAACTTTTTGGTTAGGTTATTCGTAGCCACCTAACTTTTTGGTTAGGTTATTCGTAGCAACCTAATTTTTTGGTTAGGTTATTCGTAGCAACCTTACTTTTTGGTTAGGTTATTCGTAGCAACCTATTTGTAGCAACCTTACTTTTTGGTTAGGTTATTCGTAGCAATCTAACTTTTTGGTTAGGTTATTCCTAGCAATCTAACTTTTTGGTTAGGTTATTCGTAGCAACCTTACTTTTTGGTTAGGTTATTCGTAGCAACCTAACTTTTTGGTTAGGTTATTCTTAGCAACCTTACTTTTTGGTTAGTTTATTCGTAGCAACCTAACTTTTTGGTTAGGTCATTCTTAGCAACCTAACTTTTTGGTTAGGTTATTCGTAGCAACCTATTTGTAGCAACCTTACTTTTTGGTTAGGTTATTCGTAGAAACCTAACTTTTTGGTTAGGTTATTCTTAGCAATCTAACTTTTTGGTTAGGTTATTCGTAGCAACCTTATTTTTTGGTTAGGTTATTCGTAGCAACCTATTTGTAGCAACCTAACTTTTTGGTTAGGTTATTCGTAGCAACCTAACTTTTTGGTTAGGTTATTCTTAGCAACCTAACTTTTTGGTTAGGTTATTCGTAGCAACCTATTTGTAGCAACCTAATTTTTTGGTTAGGTTATTCGTAGCAACCTTATTTTTTGGTTAGGTTATTCTTAGCAACCTAACTTTTTGGTTAGGTTATTCGTAGCAACCTATTTGTAGCAACCTAACTTTTTGGTTAGGTTATTCTTAGCAACCTAACTTTTTGGTTAGGTTATTCGTAGCCACCTAACTTTTTGGTTAGGTTATTCGTAGCAACCTAATTTTTTGGTTAGGTTATTCGTAGCAACCTAACTTTTTGGTTAGGTTATTCTTAGCAACCTTACTTTTTGGTTAGTTTATTCGTAGCAACCTAACTTTTTGGTTAGGTCATTCTTAGCAACCTAACTTTTTGGTTAGGTTATTCGTAGCAACCTATTTGTAGCAACCTTACTTTTTGGTTAGGTTATTCGTAGAAACCTAACTTTTTGGTTAGGTTATTCTTAGCAATCTAACTTTTTGGTTAGGTTATTCGTAGCAACCTTATTTTTTGGTTAGGTTATTCGTAGCAACCTATTTGTAGCAACCTAACTTTTTGGTTAGGTTATTCGTAGCAACCTAACTTTTTGGTTAGGTTATTCTTAGCAACCTAACTTTTTGGTTAGGTTATTCGTAGCAACCTATTTGTAGCAACCTAATTTTTTGGTTAGGTTATTCGTAGCAACCTTATTTTTTGGTTAGGTTATTCTTAGCAACCTAACTTTTTGGTTAGGTTATTCGTAGCAACCTATTTGTAGCAACCTAACTTTTTGGTAAGGTTATTCTTAGCAACCTAACTTTTTGGTTAGGTTATTCGTAGCCACCTAACTTTTTGGTTAGGTTATTCGTAGCAACCTAATTTTTTGGTTAGGTTATTCGTAGCAACCTTACTTTTTGGTTAGGTTATTCGTAGCAACCTATTTGTAGCAACCTTACTTTTTGGTTAGGTTATTCGTAGCAATCTAACTTTTTGGTTAGGTTATTCGTAGCAATCTAACTTTTTGGTTAGGTTATTCCTAGCAATCTAACTTTTTGGTTAGGTTATTCGTAGCAACCTAACTTTTTGGTTAGGTTATTCTTAGCAACCTAACTTTTTGGTTAGGTTATTCGTAGCAACCTATTTGTAGCAACCTTACTTTTTGGTTAGTTTATTCGTAGCAACCTAACTTTTTGGTTAGGTCATTCTTAGCAACCTAACTTTTTGGTTAGGTTATTCGTAGCAACCTATTTGTAGCAACCTTACTTTTTGGTTAGTTTATTCGTAGCAACCTAACTTTTTGGTTCGGTTATTCGTAGCAACCAATTTGTAGCAACCTTACTTTTTGGTTAGGTTATTCGTAGAAACCTAACTTTTTGGTTAGGTTATTCTTAGCAATCTAACTTTTTGGTTAGGTTATTCGTAGCAACCTTATTTTTTGGTTAGGTTATTCGTAGCAACCTATTTGTAGCAACCTAACTTTTTGGTTAGGTTATTCGTAGCAACCTAACTTTTTGGTTAGGTTATTCTTAGCAACCTAACTTTTTGGTTAGGTTATTCGTAGCAACCTATTTGTAGCAACCTAATTTTTTGGTTAGGTTATTCGTAGCAACCTAACTTTTTGGTTAGGTTATTCTTAGCAACCTAACTTTTTGGTTAGGTTATTCGTAGCCACCTAACTTTTTGGTTAGGTTATTCGTAGCAACCTAATTTTTTGGTTAGGTTATTCGTAGCAACCTTACTTTTTGGTTAGTTTATTCGTAGCAACCTAACTTTTTGGTTAGGTCATTCTTAGCAACCTAACTTTTTGGTTAGGTTATTCGTAGCCACCTAACTTTTTGGTTCGGTTATTCGTAGCAACCAATTTGTAGCAACCTTACTTTTTGGTTAGGTTATTCGTAGAAACCTAACTTTTTGGTTAGGTTATTCTTAGCAATCTAACTTTTTGGTTAGGTTATTCGTAGCAACCTTATTTTTTGGTTAGGTTATTCTTAGCAACCTAACTTTTTGGTTAGGTTATTCGTAGCAACCTATTTGTAGCAACCTAACTTTTTGGTTAGGTTATTCTTAGCAACCTAACTTTTTGGTTAGGTTATTCGTAGCCACCTAACTTTTTGGTTAGGTTATTCGTAGCAACCAAATTTTTTGGTTAGGTTATTCGTAGCAACCTTACTTTTTGGTTAGGTTATTCGTAGCAACCTAACTTTTTGGTTAGGTTATTCTTAGCAACCTAACTTTTTGGTTAGGTTATTCGTAGCCACCTAACTTTTTGGTTAGGTTATTCGTAGCAACCTAATTTTTTGGTTAGGTTATTCGTAGCAACCTTACTTTTTGGTTAGGTTATTCGTAGCAACCTATTTGTAGCAACCTTACTTTTTGGTTAGGTTATTCGTAGCAATCTAACTTTTTGGTTAGGTTATTCCTAGCAATCTAACTTTTTGGTTAGGTTATTCGTAGCAACCTTACTTTTTGGTTAGGTTATTCGTAGCAACCTAACTTTTTGGTTAGGTTATTCTTAGCAACCTTACTTTTTGGTTAGTTTATTCGTAGCAACCTAACTTTTTGGTTAGGTCATTCTTAGCAACCTAACTTTTTGGTTAGGTTATTCGTAGCAACCTATTTGTAGCAACCTTACTTTTTGGTTAGGTTATTCGTAGAAACCTAACTTTTTGGTTAGGTTATTCTTAGCAATCTAACTTTTTGGTTAGGTTATTCGTAGCAACCTTATTTTTTGGTTAGGTTATTCGTAGCAACCTATTTGTAGCAACCTAACTTTTTGGTTAGGTTATTCGTAGCAACCTAACTTTTTGGTTAGGTTATTCTTAGCAACCTAACTTTTTGGTTAGGTTATTCGTAGCAACCTATTTGTAGCAACCTAATTTTTTGGTTAGGTTATTCGTAGCAACCTTATTTTTTGGTTAGGTTATTCTTAGCAACCTAACTTTTTGGTTAGGTTATTCGTAGCAACCTATTTGTAGCAACCTAACTTTTTGGTTAGGTTATTCTTAGCAACCTAACTTTTTGGTTAGGTTATTCGTAGCCACCTAACTTTTTGGTTAGGTTATTCGTAGCAACCTAATTTTTTGGTTAGGTTATTCGTAGCAACCTAACTTTTTGGTTAGGTTATTCTTAGCAACCTTACTTTTTGGTTAGTTTATTCGTAGCAACCTAACTTTTTGGTTAGGTCATTCTTAGCAACCTAACTTTTTGGTTAGGTTATTCGTAGCAACCTATTTGTAGCAACCTTACTTTTTGGTTAGGTTATTCGTAGAAACCTAACTTTTTGGTTAGGTTATTCTTAGCAATCTAACTTTTTGGTTAGGTTATTCGTAGCAACCTTATTTTTTGGTTAGGTTATTCGTAGCAACCTATTTGTAGCAACCTAACTTTTTGGTTAGGTTATTCGTAGCAACCTAACTTTTTGGTTAGGTTATTCTTAGCAACCTAACTTTTTGGTTAGGTTATTCGTAGCAACCTATTTGTAGCAACCTAATTTTTTGGTTAGGTTATTCGTAGCAACCTTATTTTTTGGTTAGGTTATTCTTAGCAACCTAACTTTTTGGTTAGGTTATTCGTAGCAACCTATTTGTAGCAACCTAACTTTTTGGTAAGGTTATTCTTAGCAACCTAACTTTTTGGTTAGGTTATTCGTAGCCACCTAACTTTTTGGTTAGGTTATTCGTAGCAACCTAATTTTTTGGTTAGGTTATTCGTAGCAACCTTACTTTTTGGTTAGGTTATTCGTAGCAACCTATTTGTAGCAACCTTACTTTTTGGTTAGGTTATTCGTAGCAATCTAACTTTTTGGTTAGGTTATTCGTAGCAATCTAACTTTTTGGTTAGGTTATTCCTAGCAATCTAACTTTTTGGTTAGGTTATTCGTAGCAACCTAACTTTTTGGTTAGGTTATTCTTAGCAACCTAACTTTTTGGTTAGGTTATTCGTAGCAACCTATTTGTAGCAACCTTACTTTTTGGTTAGTTTATTCGTAGCAACCTAACTTTTTGGTTAGGTCATTCTTAGCAACCTAACTTTTTGGTTAGGTTATTCGTAGCAACCTATTTGTAGCAACCTTACTTTTTGGTTAGTTTATTCGTAGCAACCTAACTTTTTGGTTCGGTTATTCGTAGCAACCAATTTGTAGCAACCTTACTTTTTGGTTAGGTTATTCGTAGAAACCTAACTTTTTGGTTAGGTTATTCTTAGCAATCTAACTTTTTGGTTAGGTTATTCGTAGCAACCTTATTTTTTGGTTAGGTTATTCGTAGCAACCTATTTGTAGCAACCTAACTTTTTGGTTAGGTTATTCGTAGCAACCTAACTTTTTGGTTAGGTTATTCTTAGCAACCTAACTTTTTGGTTAGGTTATTCGTAGCAACCTATTTGTAGCAACCTAATTTTTTGGTTAGGTTATTCGTAGCAACCTAACTTTTTGGTTAGGTTATTCTTAGCAACCTAACTTTTTGGTTAGGTTATTCGTAGCCACCTAACTTTTTGGTTAGGTTATTCGTAGCAACCTAATTTTTTGGTTAGGTTATTCGTAGCAACCTTACTTTTTGGTTAGTTTATTCGTAGCAACCTAACTTTTTGGTTAGGTCATTCTTAGCAACCTAACTTTTTGGTTAGGTTATTCGTAGCCACCTAACTTTTTGGTTCGGTTATTCGTAGCAACCAATTTGTAGCAACCTTACTTTTTGGTTAGGTTATTCGTAGAAACCTAACTTTTTGGTTAGGTTATTCTTAGCAATCTAACTTTTTGGTTAGGTTATTCGTAGCAACCTTATTTTTTGGTTAGGTTATTCTTAGCAACCTAACTTTTTGGTTAGGTTATTCGTAGCAACCTATTTGTAGCAACCTAACTTTTTGGTTAGGTTATTCTTAGCAACCTAACTTTTTGGTTAGGTTATTCGTAGCCACCTAACTTTTTGGTTAGGTTATTCGTAGCAACCAAATTTTTTGGTTAGGTTATTCGTAGCAACCTTACTTTTTGGTTAGGTTATTCGTAGCAACCTATTTGTAGCAACCTTACTTTTTGGTTAGGTTATTCGTAGCAATCTAACTTTTTGGTTAGGTTATTCGTAGCAATCTAACTTTTTGGTTAGGTTATTCCTAGCAATCTAACTTTTTGGTTAGGTTATTCGTAGCAACCTAACTTTTTGGTTAGGTTATTCTTAGCAACCTAACTTTTTGGTTAGGTTATTCGTAGCAACCTATTTGTAGCAACCTTACTTTTTGGTTAGTTTATTCGTAGCAACCTAACTTTTTGGTTAGGTCATTCTTAGCAACCTAACTTTTTGGTTAGGTTATTCGTAGCAACCTATTTGTAGCAACCTTACTTTTTGGTTAGTTTATTCGTAGCAACCTAACTTTTTGGTTCGGTTATTCGTAGCAACCAATTTGTAGCAACCTTACTTTTTGGTTAGGTTATTCGTAGAAACCTAACTTTTTGGTTAGGTTATTATTAGCAATCTAACTTTTTGGGTAGGTTATTCGTAGCAACCTTATTTTTTGGTTAGGTTATTCGTAGCAACCTATTTGTAGCAACCTAACTTTTTGGTTAGGTTATTCGTAGCAACCTAACTTTTTGGTTAGGTTATTCTTAGCAACCTAACTTTTTGGTTAGGTTATTCGTAGCAACCTATTTGTAGCAACCTAATTTTTTGGTAAGGTTATTCGTAGCAACCTAACTTTTTGGTTAGGTTATTCTTAGCAACCTAACTTTTTGGTTAGGTTATTCGTAGCCACCTAACTTTTTGGTTAGGTTATTCGTAGCAACCTAATTTTTTGGTTAGGTTATTCGTAGCAACCTTACTTTTTGGTTAGTTTATTCGTAGCAACCTAACTTTTTGGTTAGGTCATTCTTAGCAACCTAACTTTTTGGTTAGGTTATTCGTAGCCACCTAACTTTTTGGTTCGGTTATTCGTAGCAACCAATTTGTAGCAACCTTACTTTTTGGTTAGGTTATTCGTAGAAACCTAACTTTTTGGTTAGGTTATTCTTAGCAATCTAACTTTTTGGTTAGGTTATTCGTAGCAACCTTATTTTTTGGTTAGGTTATTCGTAGCAACCTTACTTTTTGGTTAGTTTATTCGTAGCAACCTAACTTTTTGGTTAGGTCATTCTTAGCAACCTAACTTTTTGGTTAGGTTATTCGTAGCCACCTAACTTTTTGGTTCGGTTATTCGTAGCAACCAATTTGTAGCAACCTTACTTTTTGGTTAGGTTATTCGTAGAAACCTAACTTTTTGGTTAGGTTATTCTTAGCAATCTAACTTTTTGGTTAGGTTATTCGTAGCAATCTATTTGTAGCAACCTAACTTTTTGGTTAGGTTATTCGTAGCAACCTAACTTTTTGGTTAGGTTATTCTTAGCAACCTAACTTTTTGGTTAGGTTATTCGTAGCAACCTATTTGTAGCAATCTAACTTTTTGGTTAGGTTATTCGTAGCAATCTAACTTTTTGGTTAGGTTATTCCTAGCAATCTAACTTTTTGGTTAGGTTATTCGTAGCAACCTAACTTTTTGGTTAGGTTATTCTTAGCAACCTAACTTTTTGGTTAGGTTATTCGTAGCAACCTATTTGTAGCAACCTTACTTTTTGGTTAGTTTATTCGTAGCAACCTAACTTTTTGGTTAGGTCATTCTTAGCAACCTAACTTTTTGGTTAGGTTATTCGTAGCAACCTATTTGTAGCAACCTTACTTTTTGGTTAGTTTATTCGTAGCAACCTAACTTTTTGGTTCGGTTATTCGTAGCAACCAATTTGTAGCAACCTTACTTTTTGGTTAGGTTATTCGTAGAAACCTAACTTTTTGGTTAGGTTATTATTAGCAATCTAACTTTTTGGGTAGGTTATTCGTAGCAACCTTATTTTTTGGTTAGGTTATTCGTAGCAACCTATTTGTAGCAACCTAACTTTTTGGTTAGGTTATTCGTAGCAACCTAACTTTTTGGTTAGGTTATTCTTAGCAACCTAACTTTTTGGTTAGGTTATTCGTAGCAACCTATTTGTAGCAACCTAATTTTTTGGTTAGGTTATTCGTAGCAACCTAACTTTTTGGTTAGGTTATTCTTAGCAACCTAACTTTTTGGTTAGGTTATTCGTAGCCACCTAACTTTTTGGTTAGGTTATTCGTAGCAACCTAATTTTTTGGTTAGGTTATTCGTAGCAACCTTACTTTTTGGTTAGTTTATTCGTAAACCTAACTTTTTGGTTAGGTCATTCTTAGCAACCTAACTTTTTGGTTAGGTTATTCGTAGCCACCTAACTTTTTGGTTCGGTTATTCGTAGCAACCAATTTGTAGCAACCTTACTTTTTGGTTAGGTTATTCGTAGAAACCTAACTTTTTGGTTAGGTTATTCTTAGCAATCTAACTTTTTGGTTAGGTTATTCGTAGCAACCTTATTTTTTGGTTAGGTTATTCTTAGCAACCTAACTTTTTGGTTAGGTTATTCGTAGCAACCTATTTGTAGCAACCTAACTTTTTGGTTAGGTTATTCTTAGCAACCTAACTTTTTGGTTAGGTTATTCGTAGCCACCTAACTTTTTGGTTAGGTTATTCGTAGCAACCTAATTTTTTGGTTAGGTTATTCGTAGCAACCTTACTTTTTGGTTAGGTTATTCGTAGCAACCTATTTGTAGCAACCTTACTTTTTGGTTAGGTTATTCGTAGCAATCTAACTTTTTGGTTAGGTTATTCGTAGCAATCTAACTTTTTGGTTAGGTTATTCCTAGCAATCTAACTTTTTGGTTAGGTTATTCGTAGCAACCTAACTTTTTGGTTAGGTTATTCTTAGCAACCTAACTTTTTGGTTAGGTTATTCGTAGCAACCTATTTGTAGCAACCTTACTTTTTGGTTAGTTTATTCGTAGCAACCTTACTTTTTGGTTAGGTCATTCTTAGCAACCTAACTTTTTGGTTAGGTTATTCGTAGCAACCTATTTGTAGCAACCTTACTTTTTGGTTAGTTTATTCGTAGCAACCTAACTTTTTGGTTCGGTTATTCGTAGCAACCAATTTGTAGCAACCTTACTTTTAGGTTAGGTTATTCGTAGAAACCTAACTTTTTGGTTAGGTTATTCTTAGCAATCTAACTTTTTGGTTAGGTTATTCGTAGCAACCTTATTTTTTGGTTAGGTTATTCGTAGCAACCTATTTGTAGCAACCTAACTTTTTGGTTAGGTTATTCGTAGCAACCTAACTTTTTGGTTAGGTTATTCTTAGCAACCTAACTTTTTGGTTAGGTTATTCGTAGCAACCTATTTGTAGCAACCTAATTTTTTGGTTAGGTTATTCGTAGCAACCTAACTTTTTGGTTAGGTTATTCTTAGCAACCTAACTTTTTCGTTAGGTTATTCGTAGCCACTTAACTTTTTGGTTAGGTTATTCGTAGCAACCTAATTTTTTGGTTAGGTTATTCGTAGCAACCTTACTTTTTGGTTAGTTTATTCGTAGCAACCTAACTTTTTGGTTAGGTCATTCTTAGCAACCTAACTTTTTGGTTAGGTTATTCGTAGCCACCTAACTTTTTGGTTCGGTTATTCGTAGCAACCAATTTGTAGCAACCTTACTTTTTGGTTAGGTTATTCGTAGAAACCTAACTTTTTGGTTAGGTTATTCTTAGCAATCTAACTTTTTGGTTAGGTTATTCGTAGCAACCTTATTTTTTGGTTAGGTTATTCTTAGCAACCTTACTTTTTGGTTAGGTTATTCGTAGCAACCTATTTGTAGCAACCTAACTTTTTGGTTAGGTTATTCTTAGCAACCTAACTTTTTGGTTAGGTTATTCGTAGCCACCTAACTTTTTGGTTAGGTTATTCGTAGCAACCTAATTTTTTGGTTAGGTTATTCGTAGCAACCTTACTTTTTGGTTAGGTTATTCGTAGCAACCTATTTGTAGCAACCTTACTTTTTGGTTAGGTTATTCGTAGCAATCTAACTTTTTGGTTAGGTTATTCGTAGCAATCTAACTTTTTGGTTAGGTTATTCCTAGCAATCTAAATTTTTGGTTAGGTTATTCGTAGCAACCTAACTTTTTGGTTAGGTTATTCTTAGCAACCTAACTTTTTGGTTAGGTTATTCGTAGCAACCTATTTGTAGCAACCTTACTTTTTGGTTAGTTTATTCGTAGCAACCTAACTTTTTGGTAAGGTCATTCTTAGCAACCTAACTTTTTGGTTAGGTTATTCGTAGCAACCTATTTGTAGCAACCTTACTTTTTGGTTAGTTTATTCGTAGCAACCTAACTTTTTGGTTCGGTTATTCGTAGCAACCTATTTGTAGCAACCTAACTTTTTGGTTAGGTTATTCTTAGCAACCTAACTTTTTGGTTAGGTTATTCGTAGCCACCTAACTTTTTGGTTAGGTTATTCGTAGCAACCTAATTTTTTGGTTAGGTTATTCGTAGCAACCTTACTTTTTGGTTAGGTTATTCGTAGCAACCTATTTGTAGCAACCTTACTTTTTGGTTAGGTTATTCGTAGCAATCTAACTTTTTGGTTAGGTTATTCGTAGCAATCTAACTTTTTGGTTAGGTTATTCCTAGCAATCTAAATTTTTGGTTAGGTTATTCGTAGCAACCTAACTTTTTGGTTAGGTTATTCTTAGCAACCTAACTTTTTGGTTAGGTTATTCGTAGCAACCTATTTGTAGCAACCTTACTTTTTGGTTAGTTTATTCGTAGCAACCTAACTTTTTGGTTAGGTCATTCTTAGCAACCTAACTTTTTGGTTAGGTTATTCGTAGCAACCTATTTGTAGCAACCTTACTTTTTGGTTAGTTTATTCGTAGCAACCTAACTTTTTGGTTCGGTTATTCGTAGCAACCAATTTGTAGCAACCTTATTTTTAGGTTAGGTTATTCGTAGAAACCTAACTTTTTGGTTAGGTTATTCTTAGCAATCTAACTTTTTGGTTAGGTTATTCGTAGCAACCTTATTTTTTGGTTAGGTTATTCGTAGCAACCTATTTGTAGCAACCTAACTTTTTGGTTAGGTTATTCGTAGCAACCTAACTTTTTGGTTAGGTTATTCTTAGCAACCTAACTTTTTGGTTAGGTTATTCGTAGCAACCTATTTGTAGCAACCTAATTTTTTGGTTAGGTTATTCGTAGCAACCTAACTTTTTGGTTAGGTTATTCTTAGCAACCTAACTTTTTGGTTAGGTTATTCGTAGCCACCTAACTTTTTGGTTAGGTTATTCGTAGCAACCTAATTTTTTGGTTAGGTTATTCGTAGCAACCTTACTTTTTGGTTAGTTTATTCGTAGCAACCTAACTTTTTGGTTAGGTCATTCTTAGCAACCTAACTTTTTGGTTAGGTTATTCGTAGCCACCTAACTTTTTGGTTCGGTTATTCGTAGCAACCAATTTGTAGCAACCTTACTTTTTGGTTAGGTTATTCGTAGAAACCTAACTTTTTGGTTAGGTTATTCTTAGCAATCTAACTTTTTGGTTAGGTTATTCGTAGCAACCTTATTTTTTGGTTAGGTTATTCTTAGCAACCTAACTTTTTGGTTAGGTTATTCGTAGCAACCTATTTGTAGCAACCTAACTTTTTGGTTAGGTTATTCTTAGCAACCTAACTTTTTGGTTAGGTTATTCGTAGCCACCTTACTTTTTGGTTAGGTTATTCGTAGCAACCTAATTTTTTGGTTAGGTTATTCGTAGCAACCTTACTTTTTGGTTAGGTTATTCGTAGCAACCTATTTGTAGCAACCTTACTTTTTGGTTAGGTTATTCGTAGCAATCTAACTTTTTGGTTAGGTTATTCGTAGCAATCTAACTTTTTGGTTAGGTTATTCCTAGCAATCTAACTTTTTGGTTAGGTTATTCGTAGCAACCTAACTTTTTGGTTAGGTTATTCTTAGCAACCTAACTTTTTGGTTAGGTTATTCGTAGCAACCTATTTGTAGCAACCTTACTTTTTGGTTAGTTTATTCGTAGCAACCTAACTTTTTGGTTAGGTCATTCTTAGCAACCTAACTTTTTGGTTAGGTTATTCGTAGCAACCTATTTGTAGCAACCTTACTTTTTGGTTAGTTTATTCGTAGCAACCTAACTTTTTGGTTCGGTTATTCGTAGCAACCAATTTGTAGCAACCTTACTTTTTGGTTAGGTTATTCGTAGCAACCTATTTGTAGCAACCTAATTTTTTGGTTAGGTTATTCGTAGCCACCTAACTTTTTGGTTAGGTTATTCTTAGCAACCTAACTTTTTGGTTAGGTTATTCGTAGCCACCTAACTTTTTGGTTAGGTTATTCGTAGCAACCTAATTTTTTGGTTAGGTTATTCGTAGCAACCTTACTTTTTGGTTAGGTTATTCGTAGCAACCTATTTGTAGCAACCTTACTTTTTGGTTAGGTTATTCGTAGCAATCTAACTTTTTGGTTAGGTTATTCCTAGCAATCTAACTTTTTGGTTAGGTTATTCGTAGCAACCTTACTTTTTGGTTAGGTTATTCGTAGCAACCTAACTTTTTGGTTAGGTTATTCTTAGCAACCTTACTTTTTGGTTAGTTTATTCGTAGCAACCTAACTTTTTGGTTAGGTCATTCTTAGCAACCTAACTTTTTGGTTAGGTTATTCGTAGCAACCTATTTGTAGCAACCTTACTTTTTGGTTAGGTTATTCGTAGAAACCTAACTTTTTGGTTAGGTTATTCTTAGCAATCTAACTTTTTGGTTAGGTTATTCGTAGCAACCTTATTTTTTGGTTAGGTTATTCGTAGCAACCTATTTGTAGCAACCTAACTTTTTGGTTAGGTTATTCGTAGCAACCTAACTTTTTGGTTAGGTTATTCTTAGCAACCTAACTTTTTGGTTAGGTTATTCGTAGCAACCTATTTGTAGCAACCTAATTTTTTGGTTAGGTTATTCGTAGCAACCTTATTTTTTGGTTAGGTTATTCTTAGCAACCTAACTTTTTGGTTAGGTTATTCGTAGCAACCTATTTGTAGCAACCTAACTTTTTGGTTAGGTTATTCTTAGCAACCTAACTTTTTGGTTAGGTTATTCGTAGCCACCTAACTTTTTGGTTAGGTTATTCGTAGCAACCTAATTTTTTGGTTAGGTTATTCGTAGCAACCTAACTTTTTGGTTAGGTTATTCTTAGCAACCTTACTTTTTGGTTAGTTTATTCGTAGCAACCTAACTTTTTGGTTAGGTCATTCTTAGCAACCTAACTTTTTGGTTAGGTTATTCGTAGCAACCTATTTGTAGCAACCTTACTTTTTGGTTAGGTTATTCGTAGAAACCTAACTTTTTGGTTAGGTTATTCTTAGCAATCTAACTTTTTGGTTAGGTTATTCGTAGCAACCTTATTTTTTGGTTAGGTTATTCGTAGCAACCTATTTGTAGCAACCTAACTTTTTGGTTAGGTTATTCGTAGCAACCTAACTTTTTGGTTAGGTTATTCTTAGCAACCTAACTTTTTGGTTAGGTTATTCGTAGCAACCTATTTGTAGCAACCTAATTTTTTGGTAAGGTTATTCGTAGCAACCTTATTTTTTGGTTAGGTTATTCTTAGCAACCTAACTTTTTGGTTAGGTTATTCGTAGCAACCTATTTGTAGCAACCTAACTTTTTGGTTAGGTTATTCTTAGCAACCTAACTTTTTGGTTAGGTTATTCGTAGCCACCTAACTTTTTGGTTAGGTTATTCGTAGCAACCTAATTTTTTGGTTAGGTTATTCGTAGCAACCTTACTTTTTGGTTAGGTTATTCGTAGCAACCTATTTGTAGCAACCTTACTTTTTGGTTAGGTTATTCGTAGCAATCTAACTTTTTGGTTAGGTTATTCGTAGCAATCTAACTTTTTGGTTAGGTTATTCCTAGCAATCTAACTTTTTGGTTAGGTTATTCGTAGCAACCTAACTTTTTGGTTAGGTTATTCTTAGCAACCTAACTTTTTGGTTAGGTTATTCGTAGCAACCTATTTGTAGCAACCTTACTTTTTGGTTAGTTTATTCGTAGCAACCTAACTTTTTGGTTAGGTCATTCTTAGCAACCTAACTTTTTGGTTAGGTTATTCGTAGCAACCTATTTGTAGCAACCTTACTTTTTGGTTAGTTTATTCGTAGCAACCTAACTTTTTGGTTCGGTTATTCGTAGCAACCAATTTGTAGCAACCTTACTTTTTGGTTAGGTTATTCGTAGAAACCTAACTTTTTGGTTAGGTTATTCTTAGCAATCTAACTTTTTGGTTAGGTTATTCGTAGCAACCTTATTTTTTGGTTAGGTTATTCGTAGCAACCTATTTGTAGCAACCTAACTTTTTGGTTAGGTTATTCGTAGCAACCTAACTTTTTGGTTAGGTTATTCTTAGCAACCTAACTTTTTGGTTAGGTTATTCGTAGCAACCTATTTGTAGCAACCTAATTTTTTGGTTAGGTTATTCGTAGCAACCTAACTTTTTGGTTAGGTTATTCTTAGCAACCTAACTTTTTGGTTAGGTTATTCGTAGCCACCTAACTTTTTGGTTAGGTTATTCGTAGCAACCTAATTTTTTGGTTAGGTTATTCGTAGCAACCTTACTTTTTGGTTAGTTTATTCGTAGCAACCTAACTTTTTGGTTAGGTCATTCTTAGCAACCTAACTTTTTGGTTAGGTTATTCGTAGCCACCTAACTTTTTGGTTCGGTTATTCGTAGCAACCAATTTGTAGCAACCTTACTTTTTGGTTAGGTTATTCGTAGAAACCTAACTTTTTGGTTAGGTTATTCTTAGCAATCTAACTTTTTGGTTAGGTTATTCGTAGCAACCTTATTTTTTGGTTAGGTTATTCTTAGCAACCTAACTTTTTGGTTAGGTTATTCGTAGCAACCTATTTGTAGCAACCTAACTTTTTGGTTAGGTTATTCTTAGCAACCTAACTTTTTGGTTAGGTTATTCGTAGCCACCTAACTTTTTGGTTAGGTTATTCGTAGCAACCTAATTTTTTGGTTAGGTTATTCGTAGCAACCTTACTTTTTGGTTAGGTTATTCGTAGCAACCTATTTGTAGCAACCTTACTTTTTGGTTAGGTTATTCGTAGCAATCTAACTTTTTGGTTAGGTTATTCGTAGCAACCTAACTTTTTGGTTAGGTTATTCTTAGCAACCTAACTTTTTGGTTAGGTTATTCGTAGCAACCTATTTGTAGCAACCTTACTTTTTGGTTAGTTTATTCGTAGCAACCTAACTTTTTGGTTAGGTCATTCTTAGCAACCTAACTTTTTGGTTAGGTTATTCGTAGCAACCTATTTGTAGCAACCTTACTTTTTGGTTAGTTTATTCGTAGCAACCTAACTTTTTGGTTCGGTTATTCGTAGCAACCAATTTGTAGCAACCTTACTTTTTGGTTAGGTTATTCGTAGAAACCTAACTTTTTGGTTAGGTTATTATTAGCAATCTAACTTTTTGGGTAGGTTATTCGTAGCAACCTTATTTTTTGGTAAGGTTATTCGTAGCAACCTATTTGTAGCAACCTAACTTTTTGGTTAGGTTATTCGTAGCAACCTAACTTTTTGGTTAGGTTATTCTTAGCAACCTAACTTTTTGGTTAGGTTATTCGTAGCAACCTATTTGTAGCAACCTAATTTTTTGGTTAGGTTATTCGTAGCAACCTAACTTTTTGGTTAGGTTATTCTTAGCAACCTAACTTTTTGGTTAGGTTATTCGTAGCCACCTAACTTTTTGGTTAGGTTATTCGTAGCAACCTAATTTTTTGGTTAGGTTATTCGTAGCAACCTTACTTTTTGGTTAGTTTATTCGTAGCAACCTAACTTTTTGGTTAGGTCATTCTTAGCAACCTAACTTTTTGGTTAGGTTATTCGTAGCCACCTAACTTTTTGGTTCGGTTATTCGTAGCAACCAATTTGTAGCAACCTTACTTTTTGGTTAGGTTATTCGTAGAAACCTAACTTTTTGGTTAGGTTATTCTTAGCAATCTAACTTTTTGGTTAGGTTATTCGTAGCAACCTTATTTTTTGGTTAGGTTATTCTTAGCAACCTAACTTTTTGGTTAGGTTATTCGTAGCAACCTATTTGTAGCAACCTAACTTTTTGGTCAGGTTATTCGTAGCAACCTAACTTTTTGGTTAGGTTATTCTTAGCAACCTAACTTTTTGGTTAGGTTATTCGTAGCAACCTATTTGTAGCAATCTAACTTTTTGGTTAGGTTATTCGTAGCAATCTAACTTTTTGGTTAGGTTATTCCTAGCAATCTAACTTTTTGGTTAGGTTATTCGTAGCAACCTAACTTTTTGGTTAGGTCATTCTTAGCAACCTAACTTTTTGGTTAGGTTATTCGTAGCAACCTATTTGTAGCAACCTTACTTTTTGGTTAGTTTATTCGTAGCAACCTAACTTTTTGGTTCGGTTATTCGTAGCAACCAATTTGTAGCAACCTTACTTTTTGGTTAGGTTATTCGTAGAAACCTAACTTTTTGGTTAGGTTATTATTAGCAATCTAACTTTTTGGGTAGGTTATTCGTAGCAACCTTATTTTTTGGTAAGGTTATTCGTAGCAACCTATTTGTAGCAACCTAACTTTTTGGTTAGGTTATTCGTAGCAACCTAACTTTTTGGTTAGGTTATTCTTAGCAACCTAACTTTTTGGTTAGGTTATTCGTAGCAACCTATTTGTAGCAACCTAATTTTTTGGTTAGGTTATTCGTAGCAACCTAACTTTTTGGTTAGGTTATTCTTAGCAACCTAACTTTTTGGTTAGGTTATTCGTAGCCACCTAACTTTTTGGTTAGGTTATTCGTAGCAACCTAATTTTTTGGTTAGGTTATTCGTAGCAACCTTACTTTTTGGTTAGTTTATTCGTAAACCTAACTTTTTGGTTAGGTCATTCTTAGCAACCTAACTTTTTGGTTAGGTTATTCGTAGCCACCTAACTTTTTGGTTCGGTTATTCGTAGCAACCAATTTGTAGCAACCTTACTTTTTGGTTAGGTTATTCGTAGAAACCTAACTTTTTGGTTAGGTTATTCTTAGCAATCTAACTTTTTGGTTAGGTTATTCGTAGCAACCTTATTTTTTGGTTAGGTTATTCTTAGCAACCTAACTTTTTGGTTAGGTTATTCGTAGCAACCTATTTGTAGCAACCTAACTTTTTGGTTAGGTTATTCTTAGCAACCTAACTTTTTGGTTAGGTTATTCGTAGCCACCTAACTTTTTGGTTAGGTTATTCGTAGCAACCTAATTTTTTGGTTAGGTTATTCGTAGCAACCTTACTTTTTGGTTAGGTTATTCGTAGCAACCTATTTGTAGCAACCTTACTTTTTGGTTAGGTTATTCGTAGCAATCTAACTTTTTGGTTAGGTTATTCGTAGCAATCTAACTTTTTGGTTAGGTTATTCCTAGCAATCTAACTTTTTGGTTAGGTTATTCGTAGCAACCTAACTTTTTGGTTAGGTTATTCTTAGCAACCTAACTTTTTGGTTAGGTTATTCGTAGCAACCTATTTGTAGCAACCTTACTTTTTGGTTAGTTTATTCGTAGCAACCTTACTTTTTGGTTAGGTCATTCTTAGCAACCTAACTTTTTGGTTAGGTTATTCGTAGCAACCTATTTGTAGCAACCTTACTTTTTGGTTAGTTTATTCGTAGCAACCTAACTTTTTGGTTCGGTTATTCGTAGCAACCAATTTGTAGCAACCTTACTTTTAGGTTAGGTTATTCGTAGAAACCTAACTTTTTGGTTAGGTTATTCTTAGCAATCTAACTTTTTGGTTAGGTTATTCGTAGCAACCTTATTTTTTGGTTAGGTTATTCGTAGCAACCTATTTGTAGCAACCTAACTTTTTGGTTAGGTTATTCGTAGCAACCTAACTTTTTGGTTAGGTTATTCTTAGCAACCTAACTTTTTGGTTAGGTTATTCGTAGCAACCTATTTGTAGCAACCTAATTTTTTGGTTAGGTTATTCGTAGCAACCTAACTTTTTGGTTAGGTTATTCTTAGCAACCTAACTTTTTGGTTAGGTTATTCGTAGCCACCTAACTTTTTGGTTAGGTTATTCGTAGCAACCTAATTTTTTGGTTAGGTTATTCGTAGCAACCTTACTTTTTGGTTAGTTTATTCGTAGCAACCTAACTTTTTGGTTAGGTCATTCTTAGCAACCTAACTTTTTGGTTAGGTTATTCTTAGCAACCTAACTTTTTGGTTAGGTTATTCGTAGCAACCTATTTGTAGCAACCTAACTTTTTGGTTAGGTTATTCTTAGCAACCTAACTTTTTGGTTAGGTTATTCGTAGCCACCTAACTTTTTGGTTAGGTTATTCGTAGCAACCTAATTTTTTGGTTAGGTTATTCGTAGCAACCTTACTTTTTGGTTAGGTTATTCGTAGCAACCTATTTGTAGCAACCTTACTTTTTGGTTAGGTTATTCGTAGCAATCTAACTTTTTGGTTAGGTTATTCGTAGCAATCTAACTTTTTGGTTAGGTTATTCCTAGCAATCTAACTTTTTGGTTAGGTTATTCGTAGCAACCTAACTTTTTGGTTAGGTTATTCTTAGCAACCTAACTTTTTGGTTAGGTTATTCGTAGCAACCTATTTGTAGCAACCTTACTTTTTGGTTAGTTTATTCGTAGCAACCTAACTTTTTGGTTAGGTCATTCTTAGCAACCTAACTTTTTGGTTAGGTTATTCGTAGCAACCTATTTGTAGCAACCTTACTTTTTGGTTAGTTTATTCGTAGCAACCTAACTTTTTGGTTCGGTTATTCGTAGCAACCAATTTGTAGCAACCTTACTTTTAGGTTAGGTTATTCGTAGAAACCTAACTTTTTGGTTAGGTTATTCTTAGCAATCTAACTTTTTGGTTAGGTTATTCGTAGCAACCTTATTTTTTGGTTAGGTTATTCGTAGCAACCTATTTGTAGCAACCTAACTTTTTGGTTAGGTTATTCGTAGCAACCTAACTTTTTGGTTAGGTTATTCTTAGCAACCTAACTTTTTGGTTAGGTTATTCGTAGCAACCTATTTGTAGCAACCTAATTTTTTGGTTAGGTTATTCGTAGCAACCTAACTTTTTGGTTAGGTTATTCTTAGCAACCTAACTTTTTGGTTAGGTTATTCGTAGCCACCTAACTTTTTGGTTAGGTTATTCGTAGCAACCTAATTTTTTGGTTAGGTTATTCGTAGCAACCTTACTTTTTGGTTAGTTTATTCGTAGCAACCTAACTTTTTGGTTAGGTCATTCTTAGCAACCTAACTTTTTGGTTAGGTTATTCGTAGCCACCTAACTTTTTGGTTCGGTTATTCGTAGCAACCAATTTGTAGCAACCTTACTTTTTGGTTAGGTTATTCGTAGAAACCTAACTTTTTGGTTAGGTTATTCTTAGCAATCTAACTTTTTGGTTAGGTTATTCGTAGCAACCTTATTTTTTGGTTAGGTTATTCTTAGCAACCTAACTTTTTGGTTAGGTTATTCGTAGCAACCTATTTGTAGCAACCTAACTTTTTGGTTAGGTTATTCTTAGCAACCTAACTTTTTGGTTAGGTTATTCGTAGCCACCTAACTTTTTGGTTAGGTTATTCGTAGCAACCTAATTTTTTGGTTAGGTTATTCGTAGCAACCTTACTTTTTGGTTAGGTTATTCGTAGCAACCTATTTGTAGCAACCTTACTTTTTGGTTAGGTTATTCGTAGCAATCTAACTTTTTGGTTAGGTTATTCGTAGCAATCTAACTTTTTGGTTAGGTTATTCCTAGCAATCTAACTTTTTGGTTAGGTTATTCGTAGCAACCTAACTTTTTGGTTAGGTTATTCTTAGCAACCTAACTTTTTGGTTAGGTTATTCGTAGCAACCTATTTGTAGCAACCTTACTTTTTGGTTAGTTTATTCGTAGCAACCTAACTTTTTGGTTAGGTCATTCTTAGCAACCTAACTTTTTGGTTAGGTTATTCGTAGCAACCTATTTGTAGCAACCTTACTTTTTGGTTAGTTTATTCGTAGCAACCTAACTTTTTGGTTCGGTTATTCGTAGCAACCAATTTGTAGCAACCTTACTTTTTGGTTAGGTTATTCGTAGCAACCTATTTGTAGCAACCTAATTTTTTGGTTAGGTTATTCGTAGCCACCTAACTTTTTGGTTAGGTTATTCTTAGCAACCTAACTTTTTGGTTAGGTTATTCGTAGCCACCTAACTTTTTGGTTAGGTTATTCGTAGCAACCTAATTTTTTGGTTAGGTTATTCGTAGCAACCTTACTTTTTGGTTAGGTTATTCGTAGCAACCTATTTGTAGCAACCTTACTTTTTGGTTAGGTTATTCGTAGCAATCTAACTTTTTGGTTAGGTTATTCCTAGCAATCTAACTTTTTGGTTAGGTTATTCGTAGCAACCTTACTTTTTGGTTAGGTTATTCGTAGCAACCTAACTTTTTGGTTAGGTTATTCTTAGCAACCTTACTTTTTGGTTAGTTTATTCGTAGCAACCTAACTTTTTGGTTAGGTCATTCTTAGCAACCTAACTTTTTGGTTAGGTTATTCGTAGCAACCTATTTGTAGCAACCTTACTTTTTGGTTAGGTTATTCGTAGAAACCTAACTTTTTGGTTAGGTTATTCTTAGCAATCTAACTTTTTGGTTAGGTTATTCGTAGCAACCTTATTTTTTGGTTAGGTTATTCGTAGCAACCTATTTGTAGCAACCTAACTTTTTGGTTAGGTTATTCGTAGCAACCTAACTTTTTGGTTAGGTTATTCTTAGCAACCTAACTTTTTGGTTAGGTTATTCGTAGCAACCTATTTGTAGCAACCTAATTTTTTGGTTAGGTTATTCGTAGCAACCTTATTTTTTGGTTAGGTTATTCTTAGCAACCTAACTTTTTGGTTAGGTTATTCGTAGCAACCTATTTGTAGCAACCTAACTTTTTGGTTAGGTTATTCTTAGCAACCTAACTTTTTGGTTAGGTTATTCGTAGCCACCTAACTTTTTGGTTAGGTTATTCGTAGCAACCTAATTTTTTGGTTAGGTTATTCGTAGCAACCTAACTTTTTGGTTAGGTTATTCTTAGCAACCTAACTTTTTGGTTAGGTTATTCGTAGCAACCTATTTGTAGCAACCTTACTTTTTGGTTAGGTTATTCGTAGAAACCTAACTTTTTGGTTAGGTTATTCTTAGCAATCTAACTTTTTGGTTAGGTTATTCGTAGCAACCTTATTTTTTGGTTAGGTTATTCGTAGCAACCTATTTGTAGCAACCTAACTTTTTGGTTAGGTTATTCGTAGCAACCTAACTTTTTGGTTAGGTTATTCTTAGCAACCTAACTTTTTGGTTAGGTTATTCGTAGCAACCTATTTGTAGCAACCTAATTTTTTGGTTAGGTTATTCGTAGCAACCTTATTTTTTGGTTAGGTTATTCTTAGCAACCTAACTTTTTGGTTAGGTTATTCGTAGCAACCTATTTGTAGCAACCTAACTTTTTGGTAAGGTTATTCTTAGCAACCTAACTTTTTGGTTAGGTTATTCGTAGCCACCTAACTTTTTGGTTAGGTTATTCGTAGCAACCTAATTTTTTGGTTAGGTTATTCGTAGCAACCTTACTTTTTGGTTAGGTTATTCGTAGCAACCTATTTGTAGCAACCTTACTTTTTGGTTAGGTTATTCGTAGCAATCTAACTTTTTGGTTAGGTTATTCGTAGCAATCTAACTTTTTGGTTAGGTTATTCCTAGCAATCTAACTTTTTGGTTAGGTTATTCGTAGCAACCTAACTTTTTGGTTAGGTTATTCTTAGCAACCTAACTTTTTGGTTAGGTTATTCGTAGCAACCTATTTGTAGCAACCTTACTTTTTGGTTAGTTTATTCGTAGCAACCTAACTTTTTGGTTAGGTCATTCTTAGCAACCTAACTTTTTGGTTAGGTTATTCGTAGCAACCTATTTGTAGCAACCTTACTTTTTGGTTAGTTTATTCGTAGCAACCTAACTTTTTGGTTCGGTTATTCGTAGCAACCAATTTGTAGCAACCTTACTTTTTGGTTAGGTTATTCGTAGAAACCTAACTTTTTGGTTAGGTTATTCTTAGCAATCTAACTTTTTGGTTAGGTTATTCGTAGCAACCTTATTTTTTGGTTAGGTTATTCGTAGCAACCTATTTGTAGCAACCTAACTTTTTGGTTAGGTTATTCGTAGCAACCTAACTTTTTGGTTAGGTTATTCTTAGCAACCTAACTTTTTGGTTAGGTTATTCGTAGCAACCTATTTGTAGCAACCTAATTTTTTGGTTAGGTTATTCGTAGCAACCTAACTTTTTGGTTAGGTTATTCTTAGCAACCTAACTTTTTGGTTAGGTTATTCGTAGCCACCTAACTTTTTGGTTAGGTTATTCGTAGCAACCTAATTTTTTGGTTAGGTTATTCGTAGCAACCTTACTTTTTGGTTAGTTTATTCGTAGCAACCTAACTTTTTGGTTAGGTCATTCTTAGCAACCTAACTTTTTGGTTAGGTTATTCGTAGCCACCTAACTTTTTGGTTCGGTTATTCGTAGCAACCAATTTGTAGCAACCTTACTTTTTGGTTAGGTTATTCGTAGAAACCTAACTTTTTGGTTAGGTTATTCTTAGCAATCTAACTTTTTGGTTAGGTTATTCGTAGCAACCTTATTTTTTGGTTAGGTTATTCTTAGCAACCTAACTTTTTGGTTAGGTTATTCGTAGCAACCTATTTGTAGCAACCTAACTTTTTGGTTAGGTTATTCTTAGCAACCTAACTTTTTGGTTAGGTTATTCGTAGCCACCTAACTTTTTGGTTAGGTTATTCGTAGCAACCAAATTTTTTGGTTAGGTTATTCGTAGCAACCTTACTTTTTGGTTAGGTTATTCGTAGCAACCTATTTGTAGCAACCTTACTTTTTGGTTAGGTTATTCGTAGCAATCTAACTTTTTGGTTAGGTTATTCGTAGCAATCTAACTTTTTGGTTAGGTTATTCCTAGCAATCTAACTTTTTGGTTAGGTTATTCGTAGCAACCTAACTTTTTGGTTAGGTTATTCTTAGCAACCTAACTTTTTGGTTAGGTTATTCGTAGCAACCTATTTGTAGCAACCTTACTTTTTGGTTAGTTTATTCGTAGCAACCTAACTTTTTGGTTAGGTCATTCTTAGCAACCTAACTTTTTGGTTAGGTTATTCGTAGCAACCTATTTGTAGCAACCTTACTTTTTGGTTAGTTTATTCGTAGCAACCTAACTTTTTGGTTCGGTTATTCGTAGCAACCAATTTGTAGCAACCTTACTTTTTGGTTAGGTTATTCGTAGAAACCTAACTTTTTGGTTAGGTTATTATTAGCAATCTAACTTTTTGGGTAGGTTATTCGTAGCAACCTTATTTTTTGGTTAGGTTATTCGTAGCAACCTATTTGTAGCAACCTAACTTTTTGGTTAGGTTATTCGTAGCAACCTAACTTTTTGGTTAGGTTATTCTTAGCAACCTAACTTTTTGGTTAGGTTATTCGTAGCAACCTATTTGTAGCAACCTAATTTTTTGGTTAGGTTATTCGTAGCAACCTAACTTTTTGGTTAGGTTATTCTTAGCAACCTAACTTTTTGGTTAGGTTATTCGTAGCCACCTAACTTTTTGGTTAGGTTATTCGTAGCAACCTAATTTTTTGGTTAGGTTATTCGTAGCAACCTTACTTTTTGGTTAGTTTATTCGTAGCAACCTAACTTTTTGGTTAGGTCATTCTTAGCAACCTAACTTTTTGGTTAGGTTATTCGTAGCCACCTAACTTTTTGGTTCGGTTATTCGTAGCAACCAATTTGTAGCAACCTTACTTTTTGGTTAGGTTATTCGTAGAAACCTAACTTTTTGGTTAGGTTATTCTTAGCAATCTAACTTTTTGGTTAGGTTATTCGTAGCAACCTTATTTTTTGGTTAGGTTATTCGTAGCAACCTTACTTTTTGGTTAGTTTATTCGTAGCAACCTAACTTTTTGGTTAGGTCATTCTTAGCAACCTAACTTTTTGGTTAGGTTATTCGTAGCCACCTAACTTTTTGGTTCGGTTATTCGTAGCAACCAATTTGTAGCAACCTTACTTTTTGGTTAGGTTATTCGTAGAAACCTAACTTTTTGGTTAGGTTATTCTTAGCAATCTAACTTTTTGGTTAGGTTATTCGTAGCAATCTATTTGTAGCAACCTAACTTTTTGGTTAGGTTATTCGTAGCAACCTAACTTTTTGGTTAGGTTATTCTTAGCAACCTAACTTTTTGGTTAGGTTATTCGTAGCAACCTATTTGTAGCAATCTAACTTTTTGGTTAGGTTATTCGTAGCAATCTAACTTTTTGGTTAGGTTATTCCTAGCAATCTAACTTTTTGGTTAGGTTATTCGTAGCAACCTAACTTTTTGGTTAGGTTATTCTTAGCAACCTAACTTTTTGGTTAGGTTATTCGTAGCAACCTATTTGTAGCAACCTTACTTTTTGGTTAGTTTATTCGTAGCAACCTAACTTTTTGGTTAGGTCATTCTTAGCAACCTAACTTTTTGGTTAGGTTATTCGTAGCAACCTATTTGTAGCAACCTTACTTTTTGGTTAGTTTATTCGTAGCAACCTAACTTTTTGGTTCGGTTATTCGTAGCAACCAATTTGTAGCAACCTTACTTTTTGGTTAGGTTATTCGTAGAAACCTAACTTTTTGGTTAGGTTATTATTAGCAATCTAACTTTTTGGGTAGGTTATTCGTAGCAACCTTATTTTTTGGTTAGGTTATTCGTAGCAACCTATTTGTAGCAACCTAACTTTTTGGTTAGGTTATTCGTAGCAACCTAACTTTTTGGTTAGGTTATTCTTAGCAACCTAACTTTTTGGTTAGGTTATTCGTAGCAACCTATTTGTAGCAACCTAATTTTTTGGTTAGGTTATTCGTAGCAACCTAACTTTTTGGTTAGGTTATTCTTAGCAACCTAACTTTTTGGTTAGGTTATTCGTAGCCACCTAACTTTTTGGTTAGGTTATTCGTAGCAACCTAATTTTTTGGTTAGGTTATTCGTAGCAACCTTACTTTTTGGTTAGTTTATTCGTAAACCTAACTTTTTGGTTAGGTCATTCTTAGCAACCTAACTTTTTGGTTAGGTTATTCGTAGCCACCTAACTTTTTGGTTCGGTTATTCGTAGCAACCAATTTGTAGCAACCTTACTTTTTGGTTAGGTTATTCGTAGAAACCTAACTTTTTGGTTAGGTTATTCTTAGCAATCTAACTTTTTGGTTAGGTTATTCGTAGCAACCTTATTTTTTGGTTAGGTTATTCTTAGCAACCTAACTTTTTGGTTAGGTTATTCGTAGCAACCTATTTGTAGCAACCTAACTTTTTGGTTAGGTTATTCTTAGCAACCTAACTTTTTGGTTAGGTTATTCGTAGCCACCTAACTTTTTGGTTAGGTTATTCGTAGCAACCTAATTTTTTGGTTAGGTTATTCGTAGCAACCTTACTTTTTGGTTAGGTTATTCGTAGCAACCTATTTGTAGCAACCTTACTTTTTGGTTAGGTTATTCGTAGCAATCTAACTTTTTGGTTAGGTTATTCGTAGCAATCTAACTTTTTGGTTAGGTTATTCCTAGCAATCTAACTTTTTGGTTAGGTTATTCGTAGCAACCTAACTTTTTGGTTAGGTTATTCTTAGCAACCTAACTTTTTGGTTAGGTTATTCGTAGCAACCTATTTGTAGCAACCTTACTTTTTGGTTAGTTTATTCGTAGCAACCTTACTTTTTGGTTAGGTCATTCTTAGCAACCTAACTTTTTGGTTAGGTTATTCGTAGCAACCTATTTGTAGCAACCTTACTTTTTGGTTAGTTTATTCGTAGCAACCTAACTTTTTGGTTCGGTTATTCGTAGCAACCAATTTGTAGCAACCTTACTTTTAGGTTAGGTTATTCGTAGAAACCTAACTTTTTGGTTAGGTTATTCTTAGCAATCTAACTTTTTGGTTAGGTTATTCGTAGCAACCTTATTTTTTGGTTAGGTTATTCGTAGCAACCTATTTGTAGCAACCTAACTTTTTGGTTAGGTTATTCGTAGCAACCTAACTTTTTGGTTAGGTTATTCTTAGCAACCTAACTTTTTGGTTAGGTTATTCGTAGCAACCTATTTGTAGCAACCTAATTTTTTGGTTAGGTTATTCGTAGCAACCTAACTTTTTGGTTAGGTTATTCTTAGCAACCTAACTTTTTCGTTAGGTTATTCGTAGCCACCTAACTTTTTGGTTAGGTTATTCGTAGCAACCTAATTTTTTGGTTAGGTTATTCGTAGCAACCTTACTTTTTGGTTAGTTTATTCGTAGCAACCTAACTTTTTGGTTAGGTCATTCTTAGCAACCTAACTTTTTGGTTAGGTTATTCGTAGCCACCTAACTTTTTGGTTCGGTTATTCGTAGCAACCAATTTGTAGCAACCTTACTTTTTGGTTAGGTTATTCGTAGAAACCTAACTTTTTGGTTAGGTTATTCTTAGCAATCTAACTTTTTGGTTAGGTTATTCGTAGCAACCTTATTTTTTGGTTAGGTTATTCTTAGCAACCTAACTTTTTGGTTAGGTTATTCGTAGCAACCTATTTGTAGCAACCTAACTTTTTGGTTAGGTTATTCTTAGCAACCTAACTTTTTGGTTAGGTTATTCGTAGCCACCTAACTTTTTGGTTAGGTTATTCGTAGCAACCTAATTTTTTGGTTAGGTTATTCGTAGCAACCTTACTTTTTGGTTAGGTTATTCGTAGCAACCTATTTGTAGCAACCTTACTTTTTGGTTAGGTTATTCGTAGCAATCTAACTTTTTGGTTAGGTTATTCGTAGCAATCTAACTTTTTGGTTAGGTTATTCCTAGCAATCTAAATTTTTGGTTAGGTTATTCGTAGCAACCTAACTTTTTGGTTAGGTTATTCTTAGCAACCTAACTTTTTGGTTAGGTTATTCGTAGCAACCTATTTGTAGCAACCTTACTTTTTGGTTAGTTTATTCGTAGCAACCTAACTTTTTGGTTAGGTCATTCTTAGCAACCTAACTTTTTGGTTAGGTTATTCGTAGCAACCTATTTGTAGCAACCTTACTTTTTGGTTAGTTTATTCGTAGCAACCTAACTTTTTGGTTCGGTTATTCGTAGCAACCTATTTGTAGCAACCTAACTTTTTGGTTAGGTTATTCTTAGCAACCTAACTTTTTGGTTAGGTTATTCGTAGCCACCTAACTTTTTGGTTAGGTTATTCGTAGCAACCTAATTTTTTGGTTAGGTTATTCGTAGCAACCTTACTTTTTGGTTAGGTTATTCGTAGCAACCTATTTGTAGCAACCTTACTTTTTGGTTAGGTTATTCGTAGCAATCTAACTTTTTGGTTAGGTTATTCGTAGCAATCTAACTTTTTGGTTAGGTTATTCCTAGCAATCTAAATTTTTGGTTAGGTTATTCGTAGCAACCTAACTTTTTGGTTAGGTTATTCTTAGCAACCTAACTTTTTGGTTAGGTTATTCGTAGCAACCTATTTGTAGCAACCTTACTTTTTGGTTAGTTTATTCGTAGCAACCTAACTTTTTGGTTAGGTCATTCTTAGCAACCTAACTTTTTGGTTAGGTTATTCGTAGCAACCTATTTGTAGCAACCTTACTTTTTGGTTAGTTTATTCGTAGCAACCTAACTTTTTGGTTCGGTTATTCGTAGCAACCAATTTGTAGCAACCTTACTTTTAGGTTAGGTTATTCGTAGAAACCTAACTTTTTGGTTAGGTTATTCTTAGCAATCTAACTTTTTGGTTAGGTTATTCGTAGCAACCTTATTTTTTGGTTAGGTTATTCGTAGCAACCTATTTGTAGCAACCTAACTTTTTGGTTAGGTTATTCGTAGCAACCTAACTTTTTGGTTAGGTTATTCTTAGCAACCTAACTTTTTGGTTAGGTTATTCGTAGCAACCTATTTGTAGCAACCTAATTTTTTGGTTAGGTTATTCGTAGCAACCTAACTTTTTGGTTAGGTTATTCTTAGCAACCTAACTTTTTGGTTAGGTTATTCGTAGCCACCTAACTTTTTGGTTAGGTTATTCGTAGCAACCTAATTTTTTGGTTAGGTTATTCGTAGCAACCTTACTTTTTGGTTAGTTTATTCGTAGCAACCTAACTTTTTGGTTAGGTCATTCTTAGCAACCTAACTTTTTGGTTAGGTTATTCGTAGCCACCTAACTTTTTGGTTCGGTTATTCGTAGCAACCAATTTGTAGCAACCTTACTTTTTGGTTAGGTTATTCGTAGAAACCTAACTTTTTGGTTAGGTTATTCTTAGCAATCTAACTTTTTGGTTAGGTTATTCGTAGCAACCTTATTTTTTGGTTAGGTTATTCTTAGCAACCTAACTTTTTGGTTAGGTTATTCGTAGCAACCTATTTGTAGCAACCTAACTTTTTGGTTAGGTTATTCTTAGCAACCTAACTTTTTGGTTAGGTTATTCGTAGCCACCTTACTTTTTGGTTAGGTTATTCGTAGCAACCTAATTTTTTGGTTAGGTTATTCGTAGCAACCTTACTTTTTGGTTAGGTTATTCGTAGCAACCTATTTGTAGCAACCTTACTTTTTGGTTAGGTTATTCGTAGCAATCTAACTTTTTGGTTAGGTTATTCGTAGCAATCTAACTTTTTGGTTAGGTTATTCCTAGCAATCTAACTTTTTGGTTAGGTTATTCGTAGCAACCTAACTTTTTGGTTAGGTTATTCTTAGCAACCTAACTTTTTGGTTAGGTTATTCGTAGCAACCTATTTGTAGCAACCTTACTTTTTGGTTAGTTTATTCGTAGCAACCTAACTTTTTGGTTAGGTCATTCTTAGCAACCTAACTTTTTGGTTAGGTTATTCGTAGCAACCTATTTGTAGCAACCTTACTTTTTGGTTAGTTTATTCGTAGCAACCTAACTTTTTGGTTCGGTTATTCGTAGCAACCAATTTGTAGCAACCTTACTTTTTGGTTAGGTTATTCGTAGCAACCTATTTGTAGCAACCTAATTTTTTGGTTAGGTTATTCGTAGCCACCTAACTTTTTGGTTAGGTTATTCTTAGCAACCTAACTTTTTGGTTAGGTTATTCGTAGCCACCTAACTTTTTGGTTAGGTTATTCGTAGCAACCTAATTTTTTGGTTAGGTTATTCGTAGCAACCTTACTTTTTGGTTAGGTTATTCGTAGCAACCTATTTGTAGCAACCTTACTTTTTGGTTAGGTTATTCGTAGCAATCTAACTTTTTGGTTAGGTTATTCCTAGCAATCTAACTTTTTGGTTAGGTTATTCGTAGCAACCTTACTTTTTGGTTAGGTTATTCGTAGCAACCTAACTTTTTGGTTAGGTTATTCTTAGCAACCTTACTTTTTGGTTAGTTTATTCGTAGCAACCTAACTTTTTGGTTAGGTCATTCTTAGCAACCTAACTTTTTGGTTAGGTTATTCGTAGCAACCTATTTGTAGCAACCTTACTTTTTGGTTAGGTTATTCGTAGAAACCTAACTTTTTGGTTAGGTTATTCTTAGCAATCTAACTTTTTGGTTAGGTTATTCGTAGCAACCTTATTTTTTGGTTAGGTTATTCGTAGCAACCTATTTGTAGCAACCTAACTTTTTGGTTAGGTTATTCGTAGCAACCTAACTTTTTGGTTAGGTTATTCTTAGCAACCTAACTTTTTGGTTAGGTTATTCGTAGCAACCTATTTGTAGCAACCTAATTTTTTGGTTAGGTTATTCGTAGCAACCTTATTTTTTGGTTAGGTTATTCTTAGCAACCTAACTTTTTGGTTAGGTTATTCGTAGCAACCTATTTGTAGCAACCTAACTTTTTGGTTAGGTTATTCTTAGCAACCTAACTTTTTGGTTAGGTTATTCGTAGCCACCTAACTTTTTGGTTAGGTTATTCGTAGCAACCTAATTTTTTGGTTAGGTTATTCGTAGCAACCTAACTTTTTGGTTAGGTTATTCTTAGCAACCTTACTTTTTGGTTAGTTTATTCGTAGCAACCTAACTTTTTGGTTAGGTCATTCTTAGCAACCTAACTTTTTGGTTAGGTTATTCGTAGCAACCTATTTGTAGCAACCTTACTTTTTGGTTAGGTTATTCGTAGAAACCTAACTTTTTGGTTAGGTTATTCTTAGCAATCTAACTTTTTGGTTAGGTTATTCGTAGCAACCTTATTTTTTGGTTAGGTTATTCGTAGCAACCTATTTGTAGCAACCTAACTTTTTGGTTAGGTTATTCGTAGCAACCTAACTTTTTGGTTAGGTTATTCTTAGCAACCTAACTTTTTGGTTAGGTTATTCGTAGCAACCTATTTGTAGCAACCTAATTTTTTGGTAAGGTTATTCGTAGCAACCTTATTTTTTGGTTAGGTTATTCTTAGCAACCTAACTTTTTGGTTAGGTTATTCGTAGCAACCTATTTGTAGCAACCTAACTTTTTGGTTAGGTTATTCTTAGCAACCTAACTTTTTGGTTAGGTTATTCGTAGCCACCTAACTTTTTGGTTAGGTTATTCGTAGCAACCTAATTTTTTGGTTAGGTTATTCGTAGCAACCTTACTTTTTGGTTAGGTTATTCGTAGCAACCTATTTGTAGCAACCTTACTTTTTGGTTAGGTTATTCGTAGCAATCTAACTTTTTGGTTAGGTTATTCGTAGCAATCTAACTTTTTGGTTAGGTTATTCCTAGCAATCTAACTTTTTGGTTAGGTTATTCGTAGCAACCTAACTTTTTGGTTAGGTTATTCTTAGCAACCTAACTTTTTGGTTAGGTTATTCGTAGCAACCTATTTGTAGCAACCTTACTTTTTGGTTAGTTTATTCGTAGCAACCTAACTTTTTGGTTAGGTCATTCTTAGCAACCTAACTTTTTGGTTAGGTTATTCGTAGCAACCTATTTGTAGCAACCTTACTTTTTGGTTAGTTTATTCGTAGCAACCTAACTTTTTGGTTCGGTTATTCGTAGCAACCAATTTGTAGCAACCTTACTTTTTGGTTAGGTTATTCGTAGAAACCTAACTTTTTGGTTAGGTTATTCTTAGCAATCTAACTTTTTGGTTAGGTTATTCGTAGCAACCTTATTTTTTGGTTAGGTTATTCGTAGCAACCTATTTGTAGCAACCTAACTTTTTGGTTAGGTTATTCGTAGCAACCTAACTTTTTGGTTAGGTTATTCTTAGCAACCTAACTTTTTGGTTAGGTTATTCGTAGCAACCTATTTGTAGCAACCTAATTTTTTGGTTAGGTTATTCGTAGCAACCTAACTTTTTGGTTAGGTTATTCTTAGCAACCTAACTTTTTGGTTAGGTTATTCGTAGCCACCTAACTTTTTGGTTAGGTTATTCGTAGCAACCTAATTTTTTGGTTAGGTTATTCGTAGCAACCTTACTTTTTGGTTAGTTTATTCGTAGCAACCTAACTTTTTGGTTAGGTCATTCTTAGCAACCTAACTTTTTGGTTAGGTTATTCGTAGCCACCTAACTTTTTGGTTCGGTTATTCGTAACAACCAATTTGTAGCAACCTTACTTTTTGGTTAGGTTATTCGTAGAAACCTAACTTTTTGGTTAGGTTATTCTTAGCAATCTAACTTTTTGGTTAGGTTATTCGTAGCAACCTTATTTTTTGGTTAGGTTATTCTTAGCAACCTAACTTTTTGGTTAGGTTATTCGTAGCAACCTATTTGTAGCAACCTAACTTTTTGGTTAGGTTATTCTTAGCAACCTAACTTTTTGGTTAGGTTATTCGTAGCCACCTAACTTTTTGGTTAGGTTATTCGTAGCAACCAAATTTTT
The DNA here is from genome assembly GCA_950371115.1 of Anania fuscalis. NCBI lineage: Eukaryota > Metazoa > Arthropoda > Insecta > Lepidoptera > Crambidae > Anania > Anania fuscalis. The sequence goes on from OX493346.1 coordinate 150,356, forward strand.
TGGTTAGGTTATTCGTAGCAACCTTACTTTTTGGTTAGGTTATTCGTAGCAACCTATTTGTAGCAACCTTACTTTTTGGTTAGGTTATTCGTAGCAATCTAACTTTTTGGTTAGGTTATTCGTAGCAATCTAACTTTTTGGTTAGGTTATTCCTAGCAATCTAACTTTTTGGTTAGGTTATTCGTAGCAACCTAACTTTTTGGTTAGGTTATTCTTAGCAACCTAACTTTTTGGTTAGGTTATTCGTAGCAACCTATTTGTAGCAACCTTACTTTTTGGTTAGTTTATTCGTAGCAACCTAACTTTTTGGTTAGGTCATTCTTAGCAACCTAACTTTTTGGTTAGGTTATTCGTAGCAACCTATTTGTAGCAACCTTACTTTTTGGTTAGTTTATTCGTAGCAACCTAACTTTTTGGTTCGGTTATTCGTAGCAACCAATTTGTAGCAACCTTACTTTTTGGTTAGGTTATTCGTAGAAACCTAACTTTTTGGTTAGGTTATTATTAGCAATCTAACTTTTTGGGTAGGTTATTCGTAGCAACCTTATTTTTTGGTTAGGTTATTCGTAGCAACCTATTTGTAGCAACCTAACTTTTTGGTTAGGTTATTCGTAGCAACCTAACTTTTTGGTTAGGTTATTCTTAGCAACCTAACTTTTTGGTTAGGTTATTCGTAGCAACCTATTTGTAGCAACCTAATTTTTTGGTTAGGTTATTCGTAGCAACCTAACTTTTTGGTTAGGTTATTCTTAGCAACCTAACTTTTTGGTTAGGTTATTCGTAGCCACCTAACTTTTTGGTTAGGTTATTCGTAGCAACCTAATTTTTTGGTTAGGTTATTCGTAGCAACCTTACTTTTTGGTTAGTTTATTCGTAGCAACCTAACTTTTTGGTTAGGTCATTCTTAGCAACCTAACTTTTTGGTTAGGTTATTCGTAGCCACCTAACTTTTTGGTTCGGTTATTCGTAGCAACCAATTTGTAGCAACCTTACTTTTTGGTTAGGTTATTCGTAGAAACCTAACTTTTTGGTTAGGTTATTCTTAGCAATCTAACTTTTTGGTTAGGTTATTCGTAGCAACCTTATTTTTTGGTTAGGTTATTCGTAGCAACCTTACTTTTTGGTTAGTTTATTCGTAGCAACCTAACTTTTTGGTTAGGTCATTCTTAGCAACCTAACTTTTTGGTTAGGTTATTCGTAGCCACCTAACTTTTTGGTTCGGTTATTCGTAGCAACCAATTTGTAGCAACCTTACTTTTTGGTTAGGTTATTCGTAGAAACCTAACTTTTTGGTTAGGTTATTCTTAGCAATCTAACTTTTTGGTTAGGTTATTCGTAGCAATCTATTTGTAGCAACCTAACTTTTTGGTTAGGTTATTCGTAGCAACCTAACTTTTTGGTTAGGTTATTCTTAGCAACCTAACTTTTTGGTTAGGTTATTCGTAGCAACCTATTTGTAGCAATCTAACTTTTTGGTTAGGTTATTCGTAGCAATCTAACTTTTTGGTTAGGTTATTCCTAGCAATCTAACTTTTTGGTTAGGTTATTCGTAGCAACCTAACTTTTTGGTTAGGTTATTCTTAGCAACCTAACTTTTTGGTTAGGTTATTCGTAGCAACCTATTTGTAGCAACCTTACTTTTTGGTTAGTTTATTCGTAGCAACCTAACTTTTTGGTTAGGTCATTCTTAGCAACCTAACTTTTTGGTTAGGTTATTCGTAGCAACCTATTTGTAGCAACCTTACTTTTTGGTTAGTTTATTCGTAGCAACCTAACTTTTTGGTTCGGTTATTCGTAGCAACCAATTTGTAGCAACCTTACTTTTTGGTTAGGTTATTCGTAGAAACCTAACTTTTTGGTTAGGTTATTATTAGCAATCTAACTTTTTGGGTAGGTTATTCGTAGCAACCTTATTTTTTGGTTAGGTTATTCGTAGCAACCTATTTGTAGCAACCTAACTTTTTGGTTAGGTTATTCGTAGCAACCTAACTTTTTGGTTAGGTTATTCTTAGCAACCTAACTTTTTGGTTAGGTTATTCGTAGCAACCTATTTGTAGCAACCTAATTTTTTGGTTAGGTTATTCGTAGCAACCTAACTTTTTGGTTAGGTTATTCTTAGCAACCTAACTTTTTGGTTAGGTTATTCGTAGCCACCTAACTTTTTGGTTAGGTTATTCGTAGCAACCTAATTTTTTGGTTAGGTTATTCGTAGCAACCTTACTTTTTGGTTAGTTTATTCGTAAACCTAACTTTTTGGTTAGGTCATTCTTAGCAACCTAACTTTTTGGTTAGGTTATTCGTAGCCACCTAACTTTTTGGTTCGGTTATTCGTAGCAACCAATTTGTAGCAACCTTACTTTTTGGTTAGGTTATTCGTAGAAACCTAACTTTTTGGTTAGGTTATTCTTAGCAATCTAACTTTTTGGTTAGGTTATTCGTAGCAACCTTATTTTTTGGTTAGGTTATTCTTAGCAACCTAACTTTTTGGTTAGGTTATTCGTAGCAACCTATTTGTAGCAACCTAACTTTTTGGTTAGGTTATTCTTAGCAACCTAACTTTTTGGTTAGGTTATTCGTAGCCACCTAACTTTTTGGTTAGGTTATTCGTAGCAACCTAATTTTTTGGTTAGGTTATTCGTAGCAACCTTACTTTTTGGTTAGGTTATTCGTAGCAACCTATTTGTAGCAACCTTACTTTTTGGTTAGGTTATTCGTAGCAATCTAACTTTTTGGTTAGGTTATTCGTAGCAATCTAACTTTTTGGTTAGGTTATTCCTAGCAATCTAACTTTTTGGTTAGGTTATTCGTAGCAACCTAACTTTTTGGTTAGGTTATTCTTAGCAACCTAACTTTTTGGTTAGGTTATTCGTAGCAACCTATTTGTAGCAACCTTACTTTTTGGTTAGTTTATTCGTAGCAACCTTACTTTTTGGTTAGGTCATTCTTAGCAACCTAACTTTTTGGTTAGGTTATTCGTAGCAACCTATTTGTAGCAACCTTACTTTTTGGTTAGTTTATTCGTAGCAACCTAACTTTTTGGTTCGGTTATTCGTAGCAACCAATTTGTAGCAACCTTACTTTTAGGTTAGGTTATTCGTAGAAACCTAACTTTTTGGTTAGGTTATTCTTAGCAATCTAACTTTTTGGTTAGGTTATTCGTAGCAACCTTATTTTTTGGTTAGGTTATTCGTAGCAACCTATTTGTAGCAACCTAACTTTTTGGTTAGGTTATTCGTAGCAACCTAACTTTTTGGTTAGGTTATTCTTAGCAACCTAACTTTTTGGTTAGGTTATTCGTAGCAACCTATTTGTAGCAACCTAATTTTTTGGTTAGGTTATTCGTAGCAACCTAACTTTTTGGTTAGGTTATTCTTAGCAACCTAACTTTTTCGTTAGGTTATTCGTAGCCACCTAACTTTTTGGTTAGGTTATTCGTAGCAACCTAATTTTTTGGTTAGGTTATTCGTAGCAACCTTACTTTTTGGTTAGTTTATTCGTAGCAACCTAACTTTTTGGTTAGGTCATTCTTAGCAACCTAACTTTTTGGTTAGGTTATTCGTAGCCACCTAACTTTTTGGTTCGGTTATTCGTAGCAACCAATTTGTAGCAACCTTACTTTTTGGTTAGGTTATTCGTAGAAACCTAACTTTTTGGTTAGGTTATTCTTAGCAATCTAACTTTTTGGTTAGGTTATTCGTAGCAACCTTATTTTTTGGTTAGGTTATTCTTAGCAACCTAACTTTTTGGTTAGGTTATTCGTAGCAACCTATTTGTAGCAACCTAACTTTTTGGTAAGGTTATTCTTAGCAACCTAACTTTTTGGTTAGGTTATTCGTAGCCACCTAACTTTTTGGTTAGGTTATTCGTAGCAACCTAATTTTTTGGTTAGGTTATTCGTAGCAACCTTACTTTTTGGTTAGGTTATTCGTAGCAACCTATTTGTAGCAACCTTACTTTTTGGTTAGGTTATTCGTAGCAATCTAACTTTTTGGTTAGGTTATTCGTAGCAATCTAACTTTTTGGTTAGGTTATTCCTAGCAATCTAACTTTTTGGTTAGGTTATTCGTAGCAACCTAACTTTTTGGTTAGGTTATTCTTAGCAACCTAACTTTTTGGTTAGGTTATTCGTAGCAACCTATTTGTAGCAACCTTACTTTTTGGTTAGTTTATTCGTAGCAACCTAACTTTTTGGTTAGGTCATTCTTAGCAACCTAACTTTTTGGTTAGGTTATTCGTAGCAACCTATTTGTAGCAACCTTACTTTTTGGTTAGTTTATTCGTAGCAACCTAACTTTTTGGTTCGGTTATTCGTAGCAACCAATTTGTAGCAACCTTACTTTTAGGTTAGGTTATTCGTAGAAACCTAACTTTTTGGTTAGGTTATTCTTAGCAATCTAACTTTTTGGTTAGGTTATTCGTAGCAACCTTATTTTTTGGTTAGGTTATTCGTAGCAACCTATTTGTAGCAACCTAACTTTTTGGTTAGGTTATTCGTAGCAACCTAACTTTTTGGTTAGGTTATTCTTAGCAACCTAACTTTTTGGTTAGGTTATTCGTAGCAACCTATTTGTAGCAACCTAATTTTTTGGTTAGGTTATTCGTAGCAACCTAACTTTTTGGTTAGGTTATTCTTAGCAACCTAACTTTTTGGTTAGGTTATTCGTAGCCACCTAACTTTTTGGTTAGGTTATTCGTAGCAACCTAATTTTTTGGTTAGGTTATTCGTAGCAACCTTACTTTTTGGTTAGTTTATTCGTAGCAACCTAACTTTTTGGTTAGGTCATTCTTAGCAACCTAACTTTTTGGTTAGGTTATTCGTAGCCACCTAACTTTTTGGTTCGGTTATTCGTAGCAACCAATTTGTAGCAACCTTACTTTTTGGTTAGGTTATTCGTAGAAACCTAACTTTTTGGTTAGGTTATTCTTAGCAATCTAACTTTTTGGTTAGGTTATTCGTAGCAACCTTATTTTTTGGTTAGGTTATTCTTAGCAACCTAACTTTTTGGTTAGGTTATTCGTAGCAACCTATTTGTAGCAACCTAACTTTTTGGTTAGGTTATTCTTAGCAACCTAACTTTTTGGTTAGGTTATTCGTAGCCACCTAACTTTTTGGTTAGGTTATTCGTAGCAACCTAATTTTTTGGTTAGGTTATTCGTAGCAACCTTACTTTTTGGTTAGGTTATTCGTAGCAACCTATTTGTAGCAACCTTACTTTTTGGTTAGGTTATTCGTAGCAATCTAACTTTTTGGTTAGGTTATTCGTAGCAATCTAACTTTTTGGTTAGGTTATTCCTAGCAATCTAACTTTTTGGTTAGGTTATTCGTAGCAACCTAACTTTTTGGTTAGGTTATTCTTAGCAACCTAACTTTTTGGTTAGGTTATTCGTAGCAACCTATTTGTAGCAACCTTACTTTTTGGTTAGTTTATTCGTAGCAACCTAACTTTTTGGTTAGGTCATTCTTAGCAACCTAACTTTTTGGTTAGGTTATTCGTAGCAACCTATTTGTAGCAACCTTACTTTTTGGTTAGTTTATTCGTAGCAACCTAACTTTTTGGTTCGGTTATTCGTAGCAACCAATTTGTAGCAACCTTACTTTTTGGTTAGGTTATTCGTAGAAACCTAACTTTTTGGTTAGGTTATTATTAGCAATCTAACTTTTTGGGTAGGTTATTCGTAGCAACCTTATTTTTTGGTTAGGTTATTCGTAGCAACCTATTTGTAGCAACCTAACTTTTTGGTTAGGTTATTCGTAGCAACCTAACTTTTTGGTTAGGTTATTCTTAGCAACCTAACTTTTTGGTTAGGTTATTCGTAGCAACCTATTTGTAGCAACCTAATTTTTTGGTTAGGTTATTCGTAGCAACCTAACTTTTTGGTTAGGTTATTCTTAGCAACCTAACTTTTTGGTTAGGTTATTCGTAGCCACCTAACTTTTTGGTTAGGTTATTCGTAGCAACCTAATTTTTTGGTTAGGTTATTCGTAGCAACCTTACTTTTTGGTTAGTTTATTCGTAGCAACCTAACTTTTTGGTTAGGTCATTCTTAGCAACCTAACTTTTTGGTTAGGTTATTCGTAGCCACCTAACTTTTTGGTTCGGTTATTCGTAGCAACCAATTTGTAGCAACCTTACTTTTTGGTTAGGTTATTCGTAGAAACCTAACTTTTTGGTTAGGTTATTCTTAGCAATCTAACTTTTTGGTTAGGTTATTCGTAGCAACCTTATTTTTTGGTTAGGTTATTCGTAGCAACCTTACTTTTTGGTTAGTTTATTCGTAGCAACCTAACTTTTTGGTTAGGTCATTCTTAGCAACCTAACTTTTTGGTTAGGTTATTCGTAGCCACCTAACTTTTTGGTTCGGTTATTCGTAGCAACCAATTTGTAGCAACCTTACTTTTTGGTTAGGTTATTCGTAGAAACCTAACTTTTTGGTTAGGTTATTCTTAGCAATCTAACTTTTTGGTTAGGTTATTCGTAGCAATCTATTTGTAGCAACCTAACTTTTTGGTTAGGTTATTCGTAGCAACCTAACTTTTTGGTTAGGTTATTCTTAGCAACCTAACTTTTTGGTTAGGTTATTCGTAGCAACCTATTTGTAGCAATCTAACTTTTTGGTTAGGTTATTCGTAGCAATCTAACTTTTTGGTTAGGTTATTCCTAGCAATCTAACTTTTTGGTTAGGTTATTCGTAGCAACCTAACTTTTTGGTTAGGTTATTCTTAGCAACCTAACTTTTTGGTTAGGTTATTCGTAGCAACCTATTTGTAGCAACCTTACTTTTTGGTTAGTTTATTCGTAGCAACCTAACTTTTTGGTTAGGTCATTCTTAGCAACCTAACTTTTTGGTTAGGTTATTCGTAGCAACCTATTTGTAGCAACCTTACTTTTTGGTTAGTTTATTCGTAGCAACCTAACTTTTTGGTTCGGTTATTCGTAGCAACCAATTTGTAGCAACCTTACTTTTTGGTTAGGTTATTCGTAGAAACCTAACTTTTTGGTTAGGTTATTATTAGCAATCTAACTTTTTGGGTAGGTTATTCGTAGCAACCTTATTTTTTGGTTAGGTTATTCGTAGCAACCTATTTGTAGCAACCTAACTTTTTGGTTAGGTTATTCGTAGCAACCTAACTTTTTGGTTAGGTTATTCTTAGCAACCTAACTTTTTGGTTAGGTTATTCGTAGCAACCTATTTGTAGCAACCTAATTTTTTGGTTAGGTTATTCGTAGCAACCTAACTTTTTGGTTAGGTTATTCTTAGCAACCTAACTTTTTGGTTAGGTTATTCGTAGCCACCTAACTTTTTGGTTAGGTTATTCGTAGCAACCTAATTTTTTGGTTAGGTTATTCGTAGCAACCTTACTTTTTGGTTAGTTTATTCGTAAACCTAACTTTTTGGTTAGGTCATTCTTAGCAACCTAACTTTTTGGTTAGGTTATTCGTAGCCACCTAACTTTTTGGTTCGGTTATTCGTAGCAACCAATTTGTAGCAACCTTACTTTTTGGTTAGGTTATTCGTAGAAACCTAACTTTTTGGTTAGGTTATTCTTAGCAATCTAACTTTTTGGTTAGGTTATTCGTAGCAACCTTATTTTTTGGTTAGGTTATTCTTAGCAACCTAACTTTTTGGTTAGGTTATTCGTAGCAACCTATTTGTAGCAACCTAACTTTTTGGTTAGGTTATTCTTAGCAACCTAACTTTTTGGTTAGGTTATTCGTAGCCACCTAACTTTTTGGTTAGGTTATTCGTAGCAACCTAATTTTTTGGTTAGGTTATTCGTAGCAACCTTACTTTTTGGTTAGGTTATTCGTAGCAACCTATTTGTAGCAACCTTACTTTTTGGTTAGGTTATTCGTAGCAATCTAACTTTTTGGTTAGGTTATTCGTAGCAATCTAACTTTTTGGTTAGGTTATTCCTAGCAATCTAACTTTTTGGTTAGGTTATTCGTAGCAACCTAACTTTTTGGTTAGGTTATTCTTAGCAACCTAACTTTTTGGTTAGGTTATTCGTAGCAACCTATTTGTAGCAACCTTACTTTTTGGTTAGTTTATTCGTAGCAACCTTACTTTTTGGTTAGGTCATTCTTAGCAACCTAACTTTTTGGTTAGGTTATTCGTAGCAACCTATTTGTAGCAACCTTACTTTTTGGTTAGTTTATTCGTAGCAACCTAACTTTTTGGTTCGGTTATTCGTAGCAACCAATTTGTAGCAACCTTACTTTTAGGTTAGGTTATTCGTAGAAACCTAACTTTTTGGTTAGGTTATTCTTAGCAATCTAACTTTTTGGTTAGGTTATTCGTAGCAACCTTATTTTTTGGTTAGGTTATTCGTAGCAACCTATTTGTAGCAACCTAACTTTTTGGTTAGGTTATTCGTAGCAACCTAACTTTTTGGTTAGGTTATTCTTAGCAACCTAACTTTTTGGTTAGGTTATTCGTAGCAACCTATTTGTAGCAACCTAATTTTTTGGTTAGGTTATTCGTAGCAACCTAACTTTTTGGTTAGGTTATTCTTAGCAACCTAACTTTTTCGTTAGGTTATTCGTAGCCACCTAACTTTTTGGTTAGGTTATTCGTAGCAACCTAATTTTTTGGTTAGGTTATTCGTAGCAACCTTACTTTTTGGTTAGTTTATTCGTAGCAACCTAACTTTTTGGTTAGGTCATTCTTAGCAACCTAACTTTTTGGTTAGGTTATTCGTAGCCACCTAACTTTTTGGTTCGGTTATTCGTAGCAACCAATTTGTAGCAACCTTACTTTTTGGTTAGGTTATTCGTAGAAACCTAACTTTTTGGTTAGGTTATTCTTAGCAATCTAACTTTTTGGTTAGGTTATTCGTAGCAACCTTATTTTTTGGTTAGGTTATTCTTAGCAACCTAACTTTTTGGTTAGGTTATTCGTAGCAACCTATTTGTAGCAACCTAACTTTTTGGTAAGGTTATTCTTAGCAACCTAACTTTTTGGTTAGGTTATTCGTAGCCACCTAACTTTTTGGTTAGGTTATTCGTAGCAACCTAATTTTTTGGTTAGGTTATTCGTAGCAACCTTACTTTTTGGTTAGGTTATTCGTAGCAACCTATTTGTAGCAACCTTACTTTTTGGTTAGGTTATTCGTAGCAATCTAACTTTTTGGTTAGGTTATTCGTAGCAATCTAACTTTTTGGTTAGGTTATTCCTAGCAATCTAACTTTTTGGTTAGGTTATTCGTAGCAACCTAACTTTTTGGTTAGGTTATTCTTAGCAACCTAACTTTTTGGTTAGGTTATTCGTAGCAACCTATTTGTAGCAACCTTACTTTTTGGTTAGTTTATTCGTAGCAACCTAACTTTTTGGTTAGGTCATTCTTAGCAACCTAACTTTTTGGTTAGGTTATTCGTAGCAACCTATTTGTAGCAACCTTACTTTTTGGTTAGTTTATTCGTAGCAACCTAACTTTTTGGTTCGGTTATTCGTAGCAACCAATTTGTAGCAACCTTACTTTTAGGTTAGGTTATTCGTAGAAACCTAACTTTTTGGTTAGGTTATTCTTAGCAATCTAACTTTTTGGTTAGGTTATTCGTAGCAACCTTATTTTTTGGTTAGGTTATTCGTAGCAACCTATTTGTAGCAACCTAACTTTTTGGTTAGGTTATTCGTAGCAACCTAACTTTTTGGTTAGGTTATTCTTAGCAACCTAACTTTTTGGTTAGGTTATTCGTAGCAACCTATTTGTAGCAACCTAATTTTTTGGTTAGGTTATTCGTAGCAACCTAACTTTTTGGTTAGGTTATTCTTAGCAACCTAACTTTTTGGTTAGGTTATTCGTAGCCACCTAACTTTTTGGTTAGGTTATTCGTAGCAACCTAATTTTTTGGTTAGGTTATTCGTAGCAACCTTACTTTTTGGTTAGTTTATTCGTAGCAACCTAACTTTTTGGTTAGGTCATTCTTAGCAACCTAACTTTTTGGTTAGGTTATTCGTAGCCACCTAACTTTTTGGTTCGGTTATTCGTAGCAACCAATTTGTAGCAACCTTACTTTTTGGTTAGGTTATTCGTAGAAACCTAACTTTTTGGTTAGGTTATTCTTAGCAATCTAACTTTTTGGTTAGGTTATTCGTAGCAACCTTATTTTTTGGTTAGGTTATTCTTAGCAACCTAACTTTTTGGTTAGGTTATTCGTAGCAACCTATTTGTAGCAACCTAACTTTTTGGTTAGGTTATTCTTAGCAACCTAACTTTTTGGTTAGGTTATTCGTAGCCACCTAACTTTTTGGTTAGGTTATTCGTAGCAACCTAATTTTTTGGTTAGGTTATTCGTAGCAACCTTACTTTTTGGTTAGGTTATTCGTAGCAACCTATTTGTAGCAACCTTACTTTTTGGTTAGGTTATTCGTAGCAATCTAACTTTTTGGTTAGGTTATTCGTAGCAATCTAACTTTTTGGTTAGGTTATTCCTAGCAATCTAACTTTTTGGTTAGGTTATTCGTAGCAACCTAACTTTTTGGTTAGGTTATTCTTAGCAACCTAACTTTTTGGTTAGGTTATTCGTAGCAACCTATTTGTAGCAACCTTACTTTTTGGTTAGTTTATTCGTAGCAACCTAACTTTTTGGTTAGGTCATTCTTAGCAACCTAACTTTTTGGTTAGGTTATTCGTAGCAACCTATTTGTAGCAACCTTACTTTTTGGTTAGTTTATTCGTAGCAACCTAACTTTTTGGTTCGGTTATTCGTAGCAACCAATTTGTAGCAACCTTACTTTTTGGTTAGGTTATTCGTAGCAACCTATTTGTAGCAACCTAATTTTTTGGTTAGGTTATTCGTAGCCACCTAACTTTTTGGTTAGGTTATTCTTAGCAACCTAACTTTTTGGTTAGGTTATTCGTAGCCACCTAACTTTTTGGTTAGGTTATTCGTAGCAACCTAATTTTTTGGTTAGGTTATTCGTAGCAACCTTACTTTTTGGTTAGGTTATTCGTAGCAACCTATTTGTAGCAACCTTACTTTTTGGTTAGGTTATTCGTAGCAATCTAACTTTTTGGTTAGGTTATTCCTAGCAATCTAACTTTTTGGTTAGGTTATTCGTAGCAACCTTACTTTTTGGTTAGGTTATTCGTAGCAACCTAACTTTTTGGTTAGGTTATTCTTAGCAACCTTACTTTTTGGTTAGTTTATTCGTAGCAACCTAACTTTTTGGTTAGGTCATTCTTAGCAACCTAACTTTTTGGTTAGGTTATTCGTAGCAACCTATTTGTAGCAACCTTACTTTTTGGTTAGGTTATTCGTAGAAACCTAACTTTTTGGTTAGGTTATTCTTAGCAATCTAACTTTTTGGTTAGGTTATTCGTAGCAACCTTATTTTTTGGTTAGGTTATTCGTAGCAACCTATTTGTAGCAACCTAACTTTTTGGTTAGGTTATTCGTAGCAACCTAACTTTTTGGTTAGGTTATTCTTAGCAACCTAACTTTTTGGTTAGGTTATTCGTAGCAACCTATTTGTAGCAACCTAATTTTTTGGTTAGGTTATTCGTAGCAACCTTATTTTTTGGTTAGGTTATTCTTAGCAACCTAACTTTTTGGTTAGGTTATTCGTAGCAACCTATTTGTAGCAACCTAACTTTTTGGTTAGGTTATTCTTAGCAACCTAACTTTTTGGTTAGGTTATTCGTAGCCACCTAACTTTTTGGTTAGGTTATTCGTAGCAACCTAATTTTTTGGTTAGGTTATTCGTAGCAACCTAACTTTTTGGTTAGGTTATTCTTAGCAACCTTACTTTTTGGTTAGTTTATTCGTAGCAACCTAACTTTTTGGTTAGGTCATTCTTAGCAACCTAACTTTTTGGTTAGGTTATTCGTAGCAACCTATTTGTAGCAACCTTACTTTTTGGTTAGGTTATTCGTAGAAACCTAACTTTTTGGTTAGGTTATTCTTAGCAATCTAACTTTTTGGTTAGGTTATTCGTAGCAACCTTATTTTTTGGTTAGGTTATTCGTAGCAACCTATTTGTAGCAACCTAACTTTTTGGTTAGGTTATTCGTAGCAACCTAACTTTTTGGTTAGGTTATTCTTAGCAACCTAACTTTTTGGTTAGGTTATTCGTAGCAACCTATTTGTAGCAACCTAATTTTTTGGTAAGGTTATTCGTAGCAACCTTATTTTTTGGTTAGGTTATTCTTAGCAACCTAACTTTTTGGTTAGGTTATTCGTAGCAACCTATTTGTAGCAACCTAACTTTTTGGTTAGGTTATTCTTAGCAACCTAACTTTTTGGTTAGGTTATTCGTAGCCACCTAACTTTTTGGTTAGGTTATTCGTAGCAACCTAATTTTTTGGTTAGGTTATTCGTAGCAACCTTACTTTTTGGTTAGGTTATTCGTAGCAACCTATTTGTAGCAACCTTACTTTTTGGTTAGGTTATTCGTAGCAATCTAACTTTTTGGTTAGGTTATTCGTAGCAATCTAACTTTTTGGTTAGGTTATTCCTAGCAATCTAACTTTTTGGTTAGGTTATTCGTAGCAACCTAACTTTTTGGTTAGGTTATTCTTAGCAACCTAACTTTTTGGTTAGGTTATTCGTAGCAACCTATTTGTAGCAACCTTACTTTTTGGTTAGTTTATTCGTAGCAACCTAACTTTTTGGTTAGGTCATTCTTAGCAACCTAACTTTTTGGTTAGGTTATTCGTAGCAACCTATTTGTAGCAACCTTACTTTTTGGTTAGTTTATTCGTAGCAACCTAACTTTTTGGTTCGGTTATTCGTAGCAACCAATTTGTAGCAACCTTACTTTTTGGTTAGGTTATTCGTAGAAACCTAACTTTTTGGTTAGGTTATTCTTAGCAATCTAACTTTTTGGTTAGGTTATTCGTAGCAACCTTATTTTTTGGTTAGGTTATTCGTAGCAACCTATTTGTAGCAACCTAACTTTTTGGTTAGGTTATTCGTAGCAACCTAACTTTTTGGTTAGGTTATTCTTAGCAACCTAACTTTTTGGTTAGGTTATTCGTAGCAACCTATTTGTAGCAACCTAATTTTTTGGTTAGGTTATTCGTAGCAACCTAACTTTTTGGTTAGGTTATTCTTAGCAACCTAACTTTTTGGTTAGGTTATTCGTAGCCACCTAACTTTTTGGTTAGGTTATTCGTAGCAACCTAATTTTTTGGTTAGGTTATTCGTAGCAACCTTACTTTTTGGTTAGTTTATTCGTAGCAACCTAACTTTTTGGTTAGGTCATTCTTAGCAACCTAACTTTTTGGTTAGGTTATTCGTAGCCACCTAACTTTTTGGTTCGGTTATTCGTAACAACCAATTTGTAGCAACCTTACTTTTTGGTTAGGTTATTCGTAGAAACCTAACTTTTTGGTTAGGTTATTCTTAGCAATCTAACTTTTTGGTTAGGTTATTCGTAGCAACCTTATTTTTTGGTTAGGTTATTCTTAGCAACCTAACTTTTTGGTTAGGTTATTCGTAGCAACCTATTTGTAGCAACCTAACTTTTTGGTTAGGTTATTCTTAGCAACCTAACTTTTTGGTTAGGTTATTCGTAGCCACCTAACTTTTTGGTTAGGTTATTCGTAGCAACCAAATTTTTTGGTTAGGTTATTCGTAGCAACCTTACTTTTTGGTTAGGTTATTCGTAGCAACCTATTTGTAGCAACCTTACTTTTTGGTTAGGTTATTCGTAGCAATCTAACTTTTTGGTTAGGTTATTCGTAGCAATCTAACTTTTTGGTTAGGTTATTCCTAGCAATCTAACTTTTTGGTTAGGTTATTCGTAGCAACCTAACTTTTTGGTTAGGTTATTCTTAGCAACCTAACTTTTTGGTTAGGTTATTCGTAGCAACCTATTTGTAGCAACCTTACTTTTTGGTTAGTTTATTCGTAGCAACCTAACTTTTTGGTTAGGTCATTCTTAGCAACCTAACTTTTTGGTTAGGTTATTCGTAGCAACCTATTTGTAGCAACCTTACTTTTTGGTTAGTTTATTCGTAGCAACCTAACTTTTTGGTTCGGTTATTCGTAGCAACCAATTTGTAGCAACCTTACTTTTTGGTTAGGTTATTCGTAGAAACCTAACTTTTTGGTTAGGTTATTATTAGCAATCTAACTTTTTGGGTAGGTTATTCGTAGCAACCTTATTTTTTGGTTAGGTTATTCGTAGCAACCTATTTGTAGCAACCTAACTTTTTGGTTAGGTTATTCGTAGCAACCTAACTTTTTGGTTAGGTTATTCTTAGCAACCTAACTTTTTGGTTAGGTTATTCGTAGCAACCTATTTGTAGCAACCTAATTTTTTGGTTAGGTTATTCGTAGCAACCTAACTTTTTGGTTAGGTTATTCTTAGCAACCTAACTTTTTGGTTAGGTTATTCGTAGCCACCTAACTTTTTGGTTAGGTTATTCGTAGCAACCTAATTTTTTGGTTAGGTTATTCGTAGCAACCTTACTTTTTGGTTAGTTTATTCGTAGCAACCTAACTTTTTGGTTAGGTCATTCTTAGCAACCTAACTTTTTGGTTAGGTTATTCGTAGCCACCTAACTTTTTGGTTCGGTTATTCGTAGCAACCAATTTGTAGCAACCTTACTTTTTGGTTAGGTTATTCGTAGAAACCTAACTTTTTGGTTAGGTTATTCTTAGCAATCTAACTTTTTGGTTAGGTTATTCGTAGCAACCTTATTTTTTGGTTAGGTTATTCGTAGCAACCTTACTTTTTGGTTAGTTTATTCGTAGCAACCTAACTTTTTGGTTAGGTCATTCTTAGCAACCTAACTTTTTGGTTAGGTTATTCGTAGCCACCTAACTTTTTGGTTCGGTTATTCGTAGCAACCAATTTGTAGCAACCTTACTTTTTGGTTAGGTTATTCGTAGAAACCTAACTTTTTGGTTAGGTTATTCTTAGCAATCTAACTTTTTGGTTAGGTTATTCGTAGCAATCTATTTGTAGCAACCTAACTTTTTGGTTAGGTTATTCGTAGCAACCTAACTTTTTGGTTAGGTTATTCTTAGCAACCTAACTTTTTGGTTAGGTTATTCGTAGCAACCTATTTGTAGCAATCTAACTTTTTGGTTAGGTTATTCGTAGCAATCTAACTTTTTGGTTAGGTTATTCCTAGCAATCTAACTTTTTGGTTAGGTTATTCGTAGCAACCTAACTTTTTGGTTAGGTTATTCTTAGCAACCTAACTTTTTGGTTAGGTTATTCGTAGCAACCTATTTGTAGCAACCTTACTTTTTGGTTAGTTTATTCGTAGCAACCTAACTTTTTGGTTAGGTCATTCTTAGCAACCTAACTTTTTGGTTAGGTTATTCGTAGCAACCTATTTGTAGCAACCTTACTTTTTGGTTAGTTTATTCGTAGCAACCTAACTTTTTGGTTCGGTTATTCGTAGCAACCAATTTGTAGCAACCTTACTTTTTGGTTAGGTTATTCGTAGAAACCTAACTTTTTGGTTAGGTTATTATTAGCAATCTAACTTTTTGGGTAGGTTATTCGTAGCAACCTTATTTTTTGGTTAGGTTATTCGTAGCAACCTATTTGTAGCAACCTAACTTTTTGGTTAGGTTATTCGTAGCAACCTAACTTTTTGGTTAGGTTATTCTTAGCAACCTAACTTTTTGGTTAGGTTATTCGTAGCAACCTATTTGTAGCAACCTAATTTTTTGGTTAGGTTATTCGTAGCAACCTAACTTTTTGGTTAGGTTATTCTTAGCAACCTAACTTTTTGGTTAGGTTATTCGTAGCCACCTAACTTTTTGGTTAGGTTATTCGTAGCAACCTAATTTTTTGGTTAGGTTATTCGTAGCAACCTTACTTTTTGGTTAGTTTATTCGTAAACCTAACTTTTTGGTTAGGTCATTCTTAGCAACCTAACTTTTTGGTTAGGTTATTCGTAGCCACCTAACTTTTTGGTTCGGTTATTCGTAGCAACCAATTTGTAGCAACCTTACTTTTTGGTTAGGTTATTCGTAGAAACCTAACTTTTTGGTTAGGTTATTCTTAGCAATCTAACTTTTTGGTTAGGTTATTCGTAGCAACCTTATTTTTTGGTTAGGTTATTCTTAGCAACCTAACTTTTTGGTTAGGTTATTCGTAGCAACCTATTTGTAGCAACCTAACTTTTTGGTTAGGTTATTCTTAGCAACCTAACTTTTTGGTTAGGTTATTCGTAGCCACCTAACTTTTTGGTTAGGTTATTCGTAGCAACCTAATTTTTTGGTTAGGTTATTCGTAGCAACCTTACTTTTTGGTTAGGTTATTCGTAGCAACCTATTTGTAGCAACCTTACTTTTTGGTTAGGTTATTCGTAGCAATCTAACTTTTTGGTTAGGTTATTCGTAGCAATCTAACTTTTTGGTTAGGTTATTCCTAGCAATCTAACTTTTTGGTTAGGTTATTCGTAGCAACCTAACTTTTTGGTTAGGTTATTCTTAGCAACCTAACTTTTTGGTTAGGTTATTCGTAGCAACCTATTTGTAGCAACCTTACTTTTTGGTTAGTTTATTCGTAGCAACCTTACTTTTTGGTTAGGTCATTCTTAGCAACCTAACTTTTTGGTTAGGTTATTCGTAGCAACCTATTTGTAGCAACCTTACTTTTTGGTTAGTTTATTCGTAGCAACCTAACTTTTTGGTTCGGTTATTCGTAGCAACCAATTTGTAGCAACCTTACTTTTAGGTTAGGTTATTCGTAGAAACCTAACTTTTTGGTTAGGTTATTCTTAGCAATCTAACTTTTTGGTTAGGTTATTCGTAGCAACCTTATTTTTTGGTTAGGTTATTCGTAGCAACCTATTTGTAGCAACCTAACTTTTTGGTTAGGTTATTCGTAGCAACCTAACTTTTTGGTTAGGTTATTCTTAGCAACCTAACTTTTTGGTTAGGTTATTCGTAGCAACCTATTTGTAGCAACCTAATTTTTTGGTTAGGTTATTCGTAGCAACCTAACTTTTTGGTTAGGTTATTCTTAGCAACCTAACTTTTTCGTTAGGTTATTCGTAGCCACCTAACTTTTTGGTTAGGTTATTCGTAGCAACCTAATTTTTTGGTTAGGTTATTCGTAGCAACCTTACTTTTTGGTTAGTTTATTCGTAGCAACCTAACTTTTTGGTTAGGTCATTCTTAGCAACCTAACTTTTTGGTTAGGTTATTCGTAGCCACCTAACTTTTTGGTTCGGTTATTCGTAGCAACCAATTTGTAGCAACCTTACTTTTTGGTTAGGTTATTCGTAGAAACCTAACTTTTTGGTTAGGTTATTCTTAGCAATCTAACTTTTTGGTTAGGTTATTCGTAGCAACCTTATTTTTTGGTTAGGTTATTCTTAGCAACCTAACTTTTTGGTTAGGTTATTCGTAGCAACCTATTTGTAGCAACCTAACTTTTTGGTAAGGTTATTCTTAGCAACCTAACTTTTTGGTTAGGTTATTCGTAGCCACCTAACTTTTTGGTTAGGTTATTCGTAGCAACCTAATTTTTTGGTTAGGTTATTCGTAGCAACCTTACTTTTTGGTTAGGTTATTCGTAGCAACCTATTTGTAGCAACCTTACTTTTTGGTTAGGTTATTCGTAGCAATCTAACTTTTTGGTTAGGTTATTCGTAGCAATCTAACTTTTTGGTTAGGTTATTCCTAGCAATCTAACTTTTTGGTTAGGTTATTCGTAGCAACCTAACTTTTTGGTTAGGTTATTCTTAGCAACCTAACTTTTTGGTTAGGTTATTCGTAGCAACCTATTTGTAGCAACCTTACTTTTTGGTTAGTTTATTCGTAGCAACCTAACTTTTTGGTTAGGTCATTCTTAGCAACCTAACTTTTTGGTTAGGTTATTCGTAGCAACCTATTTGTAGCAACCTTACTTTTTGGTTAGTTTATTCGTAGCAACCTAACTTTTTGGTTCGGTTATTCGTAGCAACCAATTTGTAGCAACCTTACTTTTAGGTTAGGTTATTCGTAGAAACCTAACTTTTTGGTTAGGTTATTCTTAGCAATCTAACTTTTTGGTTAGGTTATTCGTAGCAACCTTATTTTTTGGTTAGGTTATTCGTAGCAACCTATTTGTAGCAACCTAACTTTTTGGTTAGGTTATTCGTAGCAACCTAACTTTTTGGTTAGGTTATTCTTAGCAACCTAACTTTTTGGTTAGGTTATTCGTAGCAACCTATTTGTAGCAACCTAATTTTTTGGTTAGGTTATTCGTAGCAACCTAACTTTTTGGTTAGGTTATTCTTAGCAACCTAACTTTTTGGTTAGGTTATTCGTAGCCACCTAACTTTTTGGTTAGGTTATTCGTAGCAACCTAATTTTTTGGTTAGGTTATTCGTAGCAACCTTACTTTTTGGTTAGTTTATTCGTAGCAACCTAACTTTTTGGTTAGGTCATTCTTAGCAACCTAACTTTTTGGTTAGGTTATTCGTAGCCACCTAACTTTTTGGTTCGGTTATTCGTAGCAACCAATTTGTAGCAACCTTACTTTTTGGTTAGGTTATTCGTAGAAACCTAACTTTTTGGTTAGGTTATTCTTAGCAATCTAACTTTTTGGTTAGGTTATTCGTAGCAACCTTATTTTTTGGTTAGGTTATTCTTAGCAACCTAACTTTTTGGTTAGGTTATTCGTAGCAACCTATTTGTAGCAACCTAACTTTTTGGTTAGGTTATTCTTAGCAACCTAACTTTTTGGTTAGGTTATTCGTAGCCACCTAACTTTTTGGTTAGGTTATTCGTAGCAACCTAATTTTTTGGTTAGGTTATTCGTAGCAACCTTACTTTTTGGTTAGGTTATTCGTAGCAACCTATTTGTAGCAACCTTACTTTTTGGTTAGGTTATTCGTAGCAATCTAACTTTTTGGTTAGGTTATTCGTAGCAATCTAACTTTTTGGTTAGGTTATTCCTAGCAATCTAACTTTTTGGTTAGGTTATTCGTAGCAACCTAACTTTTTGGTTAGGTTATTCTTAGCAACCTAACTTTTTGGTTAGGTTATTCGTAGCAACCTATTTGTAGCAACCTTACTTTTTGGTTAGTTTATTCGTAGCAACCTAACTTTTTGGTTAGGTCATTCTTAGCAACCTAACTTTTTGGTTAGGTTATTCGTAGCCACCTAACTTTTTGGTTCGGTTATTCGTAGCAACCAATTTGTAGCAACCTTACTTTTTGGTTAGGTTATTCGTAGAAACCTAACTTTTTGGTTAGGTTATTCTTAGCAATCTAACTTTTTGGTTAGGTTATTCGTAGCAACCTTATTTTTTGGTTAGGTTATTCTTAGCAACCTAACTTTTTGGTTAGGTTATTCGTAGCAACCTATTTGTAGCAACCTAACTTTTTGGTTAGGTTATTCTTAGCAACCTAACTTTTTGGTTAGGTTATTCGTAGCCACCTAACTTTTTGGTTAGGTTATTCGTAGCAACCTAATTTTTTGGTTAGGTTATTCGTAGCAACCTTACTTTTTGGTTAGGTTATTCGTAGCAACCTATTTGTAGCAACCTTACTTTTTGGTTAGGTTATTCGTAGCAATCTAACTTTTTGGTTAGGTTATTCGTAGCAATCTAACTTTTTGGTTAGGTTATTCCTAGCAATCTAACTTTTTGGTTAGGTTATTCGTAGCAACCTAACTTTTTGGTTAGGTTATTCTTAGCAACCTAACTTTTTGGTTAGGTTATTCGTAGCAACCTATTTGTAGCAACCTTACTTTTTGGTTAGTTTATTCGTAGCAACCTAACTTTTTGGTTAGGTCATTCTTAGCAACCTAACTTTTTGGTTAGGTTATTCGTAGCAACCTATTTGTAGCAACCTTACTTTTTGGTTAGTTTATTCGTAGCAACCTAACTTTTTGGTTCGGTTATTCGTAGCAACCAATTTGTAGCAACCTTACTTTTTGGTTAGGTTATTCGTAGAAACCTAACTTTTTGGTTAGGTTATTATTAGCAATCTAACTTTTTGGGTAGGTTATTCGTAGCAACCTTATTTTTTGGTTAGGTTATTCGTAGCAACCTATTTGTAGCAACCTAACTTTTTGGTTAGGTTATTCGTAGCAACCTAACTTTTTGGTTAGGTTATTCTTAGCAACCTAACTTTTTGGTTAGGTTATTCGTAGCAACCTATTTGTAGCAACCTAATTTTTTGGTTAGGTTATTCGTAGCAACCTAACTTTTTGGTTAGGTTATTCTTAGCAACCTAACTTTTTGGTTAGGTTATTCGTAGCCACCTAACTTTTTGGTTAGGTTATTCGTAGCAACCTAATTTTTTGGTTAGGTTATTCGTAGCAACCTTACTTTTTGGTTAGTTTATTCGTAGCAACCTAACTTTTTGGTTAGGTCATTCTTAGCAACCTAACTTTTTGGTTAGGTTATTCGTAGCCACCTAACTTTTTGGTTCGGTTATTCGTAGCAACCAATTTGTAGCAACCTTACTTTTTGGTTAGGTTATTCGTAGAAACCTAACTTTTTGGTTAGGTTATTCTTAGCAATCTAACTTTTTGGTTAGGTTATTCGTAGCAACCTTATTTTTTGGTTAGGTTATTCGTAGCAACCTTACTTTTTGGTTAGTTTATTCGTAGCAACCTAACTTTTTGGTTAGGTCATTCTTAGCAACCTAACTTTTTGGTTAGGTTATTCGTAGCCACCTAACTTTTTGGTTCGGTTATTCGTAGCAACCAATTTGTAGCAACCTTACTTTTTGGTTAGGTTATTCGTAGAAACCTAACTTTTTGGTTAGGTTATTCTTAGCAATCTAACTTTTTGGTTAGGTTATTCGTAGCAATCTATTTGTAGCAACCTAACTTTTTGGTTAGGTTATTCGTAGCAACCTAACTTTTTGGTTAGGTTATTCTTAGCAACCTAACTTTTTGGTTAGGTTATTCGTAGCAACCTATTTGTAGCAATCTAACTTTTTGGTTAGGTTATTCGTAGCAATCTAACTTTTTGGTTAGGTTATTCCTAGCAATCTAACTTTTTGGTTAGGTTATTCGTAGCAACCTAACTTTTTGGTTAGGTTATTCTTAGCAACCTAACTTTTTGGTTAGGTTATTCGTAGCAACCTATTTGTAGCAACCTTACTTTTTGGTTAGTTTATTCGTAGCAACCTAACTTTTTGGTTAGGTCATTCTTAGCAACCTAACTTTTTGGTTAGGTTATTCGTAGCAACCTATTTGTAGCAACCTTACTTTTTGGTTAGTTTATTCGTAGCAACCTAACTTTTTGGTTCGGTTATTCGTAGCAACCAATTTGTAGCAACCTTACTTTTTGGTTAGGTTATTCGTAGAAACCTAACTTTTTGGTTAGGTTATTATTAGCAATCTAACTTTTTGGGTAGGTTATTCGTAGCAACCTTATTTTTTGGTTAGGTTATTCGTAGCAACCTATTTGTAGCAACCTAACTTTTTGGTTAGGTTATTCGTAGCAACCTAACTTTTTGGTTAGGTTATTCTTAGCAACCTAACTTTTTGGTTAGGTTATTCGTAGCAACCTATTTGTAGCAACCTAATTTTTTGGTTAGGTTATTCGTAGCAACCTAACTTTTTGGTTAGGTTATTCTTAGCAACCTAACTTTTTGGTTAGGTTATTCGTAGCCACCTAACTTTTTGGTTAGGTTATTCGTAGCAACCTAATTTTTTGGTTAGGTTATTCGTAGCAACCTTACTTTTTGGTTAGTTTATTCGTAAACCTAACTTTTTGGTTAGGTCATTCTTAGCAACCTAACTTTTTGGTTAGGTTATTCGTAGCCACCTAACTTTTTGGTTCGGTTATTCGTAGCAACCAATTTGTAGCAACCTTACTTTTTGGTTAGGTTATTCGTAGAAACCTAACTTTTTGGTTAGGTTATTCTTAGCAATCTAACTTTTTGGTTAGGTTATTCGTAGCAACCTTATTTTTTGGTTAGGTTATTCTTAGCAACCTAACTTTTTGGTTAGGTTATTCGTAGCAACCTATTTGTAGCAACCTAACTTTTTGGTTAGGTTATTCTTAGCAACCTAACTTTTTGGTTAGGTTATTCGTAGCCACCTAACTTTTTGGTTAGGTTATTCGTAGCAACCTAATTTTTTGGTTAGGTTATTCGTAGCAACCTTACTTTTTGGTTAGGTTATTCGTAGCAACCTATTTGTAGCAACCTTACTTTTTGGTTAGGTTATTCGTAGCAATCTAACTTTTTGGTTAGGTTATTCGTAGCAATCTAACTTTTTGGTTAGGTTATTCCTAGCAATCTAACTTTTTGGTTAGGTTATTCGTAGCAACCTAACTTTTTGGTTAGGTTATTCTTAGCAACCTAACTTTTTGGTTAGGTTATTCGTAGCAACCTATTTGTAGCAACCTTACTTTTTGGTTAGTTTATTCGTAGCAACCTTACTTTTTGGTTAGGTCATTCTTAGCAACCTAACTTTTTGGTTAGGTTATTCGTAGCAACCTATTTGTAGCAACCTTACTTTTTGGTTAGTTTATTCGTAGCAACCTAACTTTTTGGTTCGGTTATTCGTAGCAACCAATTTGTAGCAACCTTACTTTTAGGTTAGGTTATTCGTAGAAACCTAACTTTTTGGTTAGGTTATTCTTAGCAATCTAACTTTTTGGTTAGGTTATTCGTAGCAACCTTATTTTTTGGTTAGGTTATTCGTAGCAACCTATTTGTAGCAACCTAACTTTTTGGTTAGGTTATTCGTAGCAACCTAACTTTTTGGTTAGGTTATTCTTAGCAACCTAACTTTTTGGTTAGGTTATTCGTAGCAACCTATTTGTAGCAACCTAATTTTTTGGTTAGGTTATTCGTAGCAACCTAACTTTTTGGTTAGGTTATTCTTAGCAACCTAACTTTTTCGTTAGGTTATTCGTAGCCACCTAACTTTTTGGTTAGGTTATTCGTAGCAACCTAATTTTTTGGTTAGGTTATTCGTAGCAACCTTACTTTTTGGTTAGTTTATTCGTAGCAACCTAACTTTTTGGTTAGGTCATTCTTAGCAACCTAACTTTTTGGTTAGGTTATTCGTAGCCACCTAACTTTTTGGTTCGGTTATTCGTAGCAACCAATTTGTAGCAACCTTACTTTTTGGTTAGGTTATTCGTAGAAACCTAACTTTTTGGTTAGGTTATTCTTAGCAATCTAACTTTTTGGTTAGGTTATTCGTAGCAACCTTATTTTTTGGTTAGGTTATTCTTAGCAACCTAACTTTTTGGTTAGGTTATTCGTAGCAACCTATTTGTAGCAACCTAACTTTTTGGTAAGGTTATTCTTAGCAACCTAACTTTTTGGTTAGGTTATTCGTAGCCACCTAACTTTTTGGTTAGGTTATTCGTAGCAACCTAATTTTTTGGTTAGGTTATTCGTAGCAACCTTACTTTTTGGTTAGGTTATTCGTAGCAACCTATTTGTAGCAACCTTACTTTTTGGTTAGGTTATTCGTAGCAATCTAACTTTTTGGTTAGGTTATTCGTAGCAATCTAACTTTTTGGTTAGGTTATTCCTAGCAATCTAACTTTTTGGTTAGGTTATTCGTAGCAACCTAACTTTTTGGTTAGGTTATTCTTAGCAACCTAACTTTTTGGTTAGGTTATTCGTAGCAACCTATTTGTAGCAACCTTACTTTTTGGTTAGTTTATTCGTAGCAACCTAACTTTTTGGTTAGGTCATTCTTAGCAACCTAACTTTTTGGTTAGGTTATTCGTAGCAACCTATTTGTAGCAACCTTACTTTTTGGTTAGTTTATTCGTAGCAACCTAACTTTTTGGTTCGGTTATTCGTAGCAACCAATTTGTAGCAACCTTACTTTTAGGTTAGGTTATTCGTAGAAACCTAACTTTTTGGTTAGGTTATTCTTAGCAATCTAACTTTTTGGTTAGGTTATTCGTAGCAACCTTATTTTTTGGTTAGGTTATTCGTAGCAACCTATTTGTAGCAACCTAACTTTTTGGTTAGGTTATTCGTAGCAACCTAACTTTTTGGTTAGGTTATTCTTAGCAACCTAACTTTTTGGTTAGGTTATTCGTAGCAACCTATTTGTAGCAACCTAATTTTTTGGTTAGGTTATTCGTAGCAACCTAACTTTTTGGTTAGGTTATTCTTAGCAACCTAACTTTTTGGTTAGGTTATTCGTAGCCACCTAACTTTTTGGTTAGGTTATTCGTAGCAACCTAATTTTTTGGTTAGGTTATTCGTAGCAACCTTACTTTTTGGTTAGTTTATTCGTAGCAACCTAACTTTTTGGTTAGGTCATTCTTAGCAACCTAACTTTTTGGTTAGGTTATTCGTAGCCACCTAACTTTTTGGTTCGGTTATTCGTAGCAACCAATTTGTAGCAACCTTACTTTTTGGTTAGGTTATTCGTAGAAACCTAACTTTTTGGTTAGGTTATTCTTAGCAATCTAACTTTTTGGTTAGGTTATTCGTAGCAACCTTATTTTTTGGTTAGGTTATTCTTAGCAACCTAACTTTTTGGTTAGGTTATTCGTAGCAACCTATTTGTAGCAACCTAACTTTTTGGTTAGGTTATTCTTAGCAACCTAACTTTTTGGTTAGGTTATTCGTAGCCACCTAACTTTTTGGTTAGGTTATTCGTAGCAACCTAATTTTTTGGTTAGGTTATTCGTAGCAACCTTACTTTTTGGTTAGGTTATTCGTAGCAACCTATTTGTAGCAACCTTACTTTTTGGTTAGGTTATTCGTAGCAATCTAACTTTTTGGTTAGGTTATTCGTAGCAATCTAACTTTTTGGTTAGGTTATTCCTAGCAATCTAACTTTTTGGTTAGGTTATTCGTAGCAACCTAACTTTTTGGTTAGGTTATTCTTAGCAACCTAACTTTTTGGTTAGGTTATTCGTAGCAACCTATTTGTAGCAACCTTACTTTTTGGTTAGTTTATTCGTAGCAACCTAACTTTTTGGTTAGGTCATTCTTAGCAACCTAACTTTTTGGTTAGGTTATTCGTAGCAACCTATTTGTAGCAACCTTACTTTTTGGTTAGTTTATTCGTAGCAACCTAACTTTTTGGTTCGGTTATTCGTAGCAACCAATTTGTAGCAACCTTACTTTTTGGTTAGGTTATTCGTAGCAACCTATTTGTAGCAACCTAATTTTTTGGTTAGGTTATTCGTAGCCACCTAACTTTTTGGTTAGGTTATTCTTAGCAACCTAACTTTTTGGTTAGGTTATTCGTAGCCACCTAACTTTTTGGTTAGGTTATTCGTAGCAACCTAATTTTTTGGTTAGGTTATTCGTAGCAACCTTACTTTTTGGTTAGGTTATTCGTAGCAACCTATTTGTAGCAACCTTACTTTTTGGTTAGGTTATTCGTAGCAATCTAACTTTTTGGTTAGGTTATTCCTAGCAATCTAACTTTTTGGTTAGGTTATTCGTAGCAACCTTACTTTTTGGTTAGGTTATTCGTAGCAACCTAACTTTTTGGTTAGGTTATTCTTTACCAATTGTTTATTTAATAGTTGATAGTTTTACCTTGTATGGTGGCGCCACGAGCGAGTGCGCGCGGAGCGCGCGCGAGCGGATTTTTGTTTACAGGTCTTGCGGCGGACGGGAGCTCGTGTCGGCGCGCCTGTGTCCCCGCTTGTCGTTTCTCCCGTTCCGATTATTATCCTGAAAATTGGAAAATCCCTTTTTTTACTTAAAAGCTGCGAAAAAACCTGATTTATTTAAAATTTTATAGGAGTTGCCCCTTTTTTATTCCTGGAATACCTAGTTGTGCCAATGAACCGTGAAACAGACTTTTCAGGCTCTACGCTGTACCTTTTTATCATTTTAACAATATTATTCATAAGTTTCTTGAAGATTTAAATGCTGCTTCTTATGAAAGAATTATTTTTTACGGTAAAACACTTTATGTTGGTCTCCGAGTAAGCAACTAAAATCCTTTAATCGTTAACTGAGTAACTATCTGATGGCCAGACACATCTCTTAAACACGTAAACATTTTTAATAAACTTTACTTAATCTCAAGTTATTTCTGTAAGAAATCTAATAAAAGGAAACCCTAATCAACATACACTTCAGGCTAAATCTCTTAAGTCCAACAACAATCCACGGCCGCGCCAGTTGGAACATAGTTAATTTAGTTCTTTAAATATACCATGTTTATAAATGTGTATGTAGGATGTTTGATCTACAATAAGCAGACATCGAATTGTATATTTATTTTTGCGTTAAGTAACTATTTTCTTTCACCAGTCATTTAAGCTTTTAGTTATTTGCATAAATAGTTATTGCAATTACCGTTTTCAGCGAATTAAAGTACCCGGCAAAGCAACGTATTTCTTGTTACTGCGTTCTTCAGTCCCATAAGTAATTTATCTTTGATTGATGTTGAACTGATTTCTCACTGAAAGAATAGTAAGTTCTCATAAATTACTAAAAACAGCACTCCTGATCTAAACTGTACTAGTAACACTACAATAAATGTTTTTTGCATTGTTCCTTCACAATTGTTCTAGTAGTATAATAAAATCAAGCAACAAAGTACACTTTAATCATCAAATCTATCAATAAACATCAATCAACATAGATTCCAATATTATGAAGTGGTACTAAATAACATCCACGGGGCCAGTGTATAAGGAGTTGAACTTCAGCGTCTCTCGTGTTTTATACACACGTTTTTAGTTTATTTAACTTATTTGCTAGTAATAGCTACGCTTTTTGTACATACACAGGGCTGTTGTCCATTTTATCCCAAAAGTATAAACCAAAGTGAAAGCTTTGATCCTAAACATTAGTTTTGTCCTTAAGTCTTAAGTCTTAAAGTATTCGATGCTCAATATTCTCGTTATTTAAAAGGTGTACTCAACGTTTAAATCCGTTCCCAGTACGAGTAGCATTTTCATCGACAAATATACCAATTCCCATATGCTTAATGACGTATGTATTTGCATTATTGAATATTTGACGTTATATTATTGTTGTACGAGTATACTGTTGTGTAGTGTTTTTGGAATCGAATCAAAACTATATTTAGGCTACTTAAAAATTACTGGAATTTGGCTTTCAATCTGTCAACACCATCAGGTGAAGTGTAACTTAAGTTGTGTAAGAAACAAAACTGTGTACCCGCTCACCCGCGCCGCCACTCCTGCTGGAATAACAATAAATACGCACGTTTATACCGCTTCGGCATTTATATCAAAAATCTTTTAGCGTAATAAAATACAAAAGTCCCCCAGGCCTTAGATAACAATTGAATAACAATGGACCCGCGCAAACATTTGTGCGCGACCCGAGCTTAGTGCTTAAAGTTAATATTTCCTATTGGTAACCATTTCTTTAAGGAATATTTATTAAACCAATTTAGGACAATAAAATGACGAATTTCCATATTTTATTTTACCAGGGTATTTTTATTGTTATTATTAGTAACAAAAATTTTATGTGATATAAAAGTTGATACCGGAACTGAAAAATCGTAGCGTACGAAGTGGTTTGTTCAATTGTGTACCTAAAAACAATATATCACAATTTTACCTACAGAATTCGCTGTCAAAGTTATTCTGCTTTAGATTTGGTGAGGAATTCGACTTTCGACGTTCAACCTGAAAACACGTTAACAACAACGGTTAATACATTAATTGGCAACGATATAAAACAAAATATTAAAAAAAATAGTATCGCATTTATGTTATTAATAACGAGTAGCTCGCCATTAATAATAATTTGCGCTGTTGCTTATTACAAGCAATGAAATAGTAATAATAACTGATCTGGTTTATGTCTGCGGTCTAAATTATAATAATTATCATGAAACATAATTGTCAAAACCAAAAAAATACATAACATACATACGTAACTTTTGGCTTCACCGTCTCTCGAAAGCATAGTTTGAAGTGAGTAGTCCAAGAAAGAACTTAGATTTGTAACAACTGAAAAACACGTGAAGAATATCGATTAGAGTCATCGGTTTTAGGAATAAAGAGTCTGGTGGAGGAAAAATTAAAAACACTTAAAGATTCGAATATAAAATATATAAAATAGTAAAAGAAACCCAGAATAAGTAGTGCAATACAACTTACCTCACTTAAGCTTAGTAGCGCCTCTTGCGGCAGCCGTAGCAACCAACGGATCAGTCGAAGACCTGAAAAATAAAAGTTAAAACATTGTTAAGTGACCGGAATTATCGAATTAAAGACAAAGTCATTTATTTTGTATATGTATAGGCCCTCTCCCGGCCTAAAAATATAGCTTGGTCTGTCACACCACCGCTTCGGCGGGACTTTAAAGCGGCGAGTAATAAGAAGAAATGGCGCAATAAACTCAGTCACCTCAATCAACCCGATATCATTAAAGGAAATACAAAACATGTGCCTATGTAGTAAGTGCGAGCTAAGGTTAAACATTCTAAGCACTCTTACCTTACTATCTTATTCAGAGCGCATTTACTAGTAAAAATTAAAGTAATTAAAGTCCAGACTAAGGTTAAGCCACTGATTTTTGTGCGTTAAAACAGTGGTTTAACCTTAGTCCCGAAATAGCAAATGCGCTCTGAACAAGACAGTTGTAGTTTATTAAATAAAATGTACTTTACACTTCACTCGTTAGTAGGTACCTACATCTATTTACAGTACCCACAGTCATACCACGTAGTCTTATAGTAATCACGGACATGAACATGTAATGGTGACTAACAAAAGTAAGAATAAATAAAATAATAAGTAGCTACTGTATTACAACAATTAAAAGTCGAACACTTACATTTTGATTATATTGATTTCATTGTTATGAAGTAGAAACGGGCAAATCTAATCCAAAATCTCAATTTCCAAAAAGCTTTTTTTCTGCATTGTCGACCCGCCCCGCCAACACAGCACAATCACTTTTTTTATTGTTACATAGAAAGGCCAAGGTATCTGCACTTATACAGCCAGGTAAACTGTATTTTTTGACCAAAGAACAAAATACTCGGTCTAAGAAATGAACGAGCTTATTGCTTTGTCCTTGTGCAAATTCTATTAGTCTCTGCTAGTCATCAGTCTATAAGTTTTTTATTTCATACCTTCAATTTTTTGCTACATTTTGATTATATATACAGCAGAAAAGCTTTGAGTTTTTTGGTTGTTTAGTCAATTAAAATGGAGGTTAATTACCATACCA
Source organism: Anania fuscalis (assembly GCA_950371115.1). Taxonomy (NCBI): domain Eukaryota; kingdom Metazoa; phylum Arthropoda; class Insecta; order Lepidoptera; family Crambidae; genus Anania; species Anania fuscalis. The sequence goes on from OX493346.1 coordinate 179,394, forward strand.
AGTACCAACTCCGTAAACGATTATGAGTACAAGTGTAAAGGATGAAATTTTTGTAGCGTAAAATACTGACGGGTTTGTATTTTAAACTACTCATTTTATTATAAAACTTTGCCTAAGCATAACTTATTTTTAACCGACTAAAAAACGGAGTAGTTCTCAAGTCGACGCGTATGATCACGCTAAACTTTTTACAGATTAGTCCTAATTTGATGATTCTTTTTTATTAGAAAGGGTATAGCCCGAAGTTGGCCCCATATAAATTTGAAAAAAAAAAACAAACCTAAGGGTAGGAAAACAGGGCATGATTGATTGTTCACTCACTGATTGTAATGTTTGACCACGCATAACTTTTTACAGAGTAATCCGATTTTGATAATTGTTTTTTTATTACATAAGGTGGTAGGTATACCCGCAAAATTGGTCTCATATAAAATTGAAAAAAAAACTTACCCTAAGGGTGGGAAAATAGGAGTTGATTTATTGTTCACTCTCAGATTTTAATGCTGATTTTATATCAATTGAAAATCTTAAAATAAAATCTTTTAACAAAAACATTTAACCGCCGAACAGAAAAGCAAAAAATAATAAACTTATTTTGATTTAACCATAATAACTAATTTCCTTAAATAATTTAAGTATACCAAATCAGTTCTTTTTGGTTTTATTATTTTTTGCTTTTCAGTTTTTTGGCAGTAAAATTGTTTTTGTTATAAAGTTTTTGTGAGTGTACGCTTGCCATCTGCGTTATTCTTAAGAAATAGTTTATGCACACTAAATCAAATCAAATCAAAACGATTATTTGCAACTAAAAAAAAATGTTAACTAAGTAGTTTCTTTGGCAAAATCCGTAAGTATTTTACACAAATAAAAATTATCTCGCAGACTATCAAAACAAAAACAATTTCGTTAAAATTCGTTCGACACCACTGATCGTGGTGTAGATTTGTACAAAAAACTATTTTTATTTTCATAGCTTATTTTGTACATAAATTATCATGGCCAGCCTCACTATTACTAATTCCAATGGCGCGGTGGTACGGCGTCTAAGAATGCAAGGAATCGATTACCAGTTTGGGCTATTTAGAAAACGGACAAGGTGCCTATTTTGTATCGGCTCAAGTCTGGTTCTCTGGGAAAAGTCTCCGCCAAAAAATCATAGTTTTTTGACGACCTTCGTAGGCGAGAAATGCCGGAAATGGCAACGCCTAGTACCATCTTTGAGGTTCAGGGTTCGATTCCCGGTCGGCTCATGTCTGGATATTGTGGTTCCGTCATTGTACAGCTACTGACATTAAGATCAGCAAAAAATATGTAATGTTGTTCGATATTTATCTTCGTAAATATCGTAATATTTAGGGTATAGTTTTTAAAAATCTTTAACAATAAATTAAGTAATAATTAACTAAGTATCGTTCGCATGTTTAAATGTATCAAATTAATCAAACCAAAATAAAATACGTCCTTGGAATATGCCCGGCTCAAACTTCGCCGCGCTCTTCCCTAGTATTGCGTCTGCTTTTTGCATCGTTTTTACCGCGGCCTCATAAATACTAACTAACTTTAGTGAAGCCCAATCAACATTCTATCTGAGCAGGCAAAAGTCCTCTTTGTTTGATTCCTTTATTTCTGCACAGGGGTACTTCCCCGGTTGGGCAACTGATCCACTGGTAAATGCTTCCTGGCGTTAAGACCTCTATTTATATTTTTATGTTTGCAATATAGTATTAAAAAGTAGACTAGAGTTAAACTCACGATGCGCTATGGGTCAAAGATAGAAACAAATCAAATAAATACATCTAATTTTATTTAAATACATATAGGTGTATGGGGGGGGGGGGGAAGGGTTGGTATGTGTTTACTGCTTGGTGGCGGCCTCGTGCAGCTTCTTCTGCACCTCCTGCGCCTGCTTCACGAAGTCGTCGTACGCCTGCTTGATCTGCGGCGCCAGCTTCGCGTTCGTGCCCTCAACGTTGGCCTGCACCTCCTTCGCCAGCTTCTGGGTCTCCTGCACGATACAGAAACGTTTATATATTGTTGCTTGTAAAACACATAAGGGTATTGGGTACCTAGCTGATTTAAGTTTAGTCTTGGACAGAGCCATCGTCGCCTATTTGCTAAACCAATTTTATTGCACAAATAGGTAAATAACTAAATGACTATTTCATATTTCTAATTGTGATGTTATTAGAGAAATACCTGCATTATCTCTTATCATCGCGTAAGATCGATGTCGAATGTTAAATCGTACAAACAGACTTAAAATACTAATAATTAAGAAATTATAATAGTCTTTAAAAGGATAAATTAATTTCAACCATTGCTCATTATAGCACAAACAAAAGATACGTTCCCGCCATTTGAGAGATTAGATGAGACCACTTACTGAGTTCTAATGATTTAATTAATAATTATAGATCGCTTTCTTATTTACTGGTTGAAAAAACTAGCTTGGCCGGAAGTGAAAATGTAGTTCAATAACGAATAAATAGAAAGAGACTAAAACAATAAGCATGTAGGCATCGTGTTCTGGTAAAGGTGGACCAAATATGTTTTGTGAATATCAAAAGATTCTTTTCCAAAAAATAAAACAGCACTATGTGTCAAGTGGCAGTATTAAGGACGAGGTACCTGGACGGTGTTCTGGACGGCGGCCTGCAGCTTGTCCTTGAGCTCGTTGGCTTTCTTCTCGACGTCGGGGTGCGACTTGCGCAGCTCCTCGGCGGTGCGCGCCAGGTTCTGGCGCGTCGCCTCCAGCGCCTCCTTGGCCTTGCCGTTCGCGTCAACCAGCTGCACGAAAAAACACATGAACAACACTGATGCTATTTTAAATATTATTAAGTGCAAAAGAGATGCATGGTATTTATGAGCCGTACAAGAGCTCATAAATGCAATCCACTTTTAACTATAGTTGATGAATCGAAATTATCAATGAAATTATAATTTGTCGGCTTACATTGACATTCGAAGAAAATTAGGACAATTTACTTATTGAAGATGATTATCGGTACGGAAGATGCAATCCACGTCGAATGGGTAATTAAGAAGATTTAAACGCACTCTCTTATCACGTGCGCGTCCGGTATGATAAAAATAAAACGTGTGGACCATAATCGCTGAGCTGTTGCTGGGCGGTCAGTCAGCACACTCCATTTCATTAATAACAACAGCACAAGCGAGTAAAGTAGACTAGATAGCGTAGAGGTGGCGAGTACTGACCGCGCCCTGCAGGCTGGTGGAGAGCGCGGACAGCTGCTGCAGCACGGAGTCGGAGCCCTCCTTGACCGCCTTGTTGAGCTCCTGCGTGTTCTTGGAGTTGACCAGCGAGTTGAATTGCTCGCTTATCGTCTTCTGGAACTCGGCGGCGTGCTTCTCTATTTCCTGCAGCGGTGTGGCGGGCGCGTCGCGCTTCACTAGCGCCGCCTGCGTCTGTGGGCACACGTTAACGGTCAATTGACTATTTGTTGGACGATTGAACCCGGATATCTCGATTGAGTCGACGTCGCCTTCCGCCATAGTCAGCCTACAAAGGGAAAGAGGATGGGTAATTTGAAATACTTACGAGAGCGAGGCACGAGACGAGTACGACGAACTTGGCGGCCATTGTGATCGGATGAGGTACGATGCTTCTCCGTCTGTAACACAAGGGGTAGTGTGTAGGGAGTTGGCGGGCGATGGATTATATACGAGCGTGCGGGGCGCGGGGCGGGGCGGGGTGGGCGCGGGCGCCGATAAGCGTCTCCGGGAGGGCTGCGGGCAAATTTTCCCTTGCGCCCTCCGCCTTCACCTTAGGCCCGTGTTTACAAACACAGTGCACGGCGGAATGCGGCGCAGGCGCATGTCAGCGACAGGGCGCGTGACCCTTCCGCCTGCTGCGAGGCTCTCGGAGCCTATCGATGCCGTGTTCTCTGAATCAGAACTCTGATTACATCTTCGCAAAGTGCAAGTACCTACCTCCGCATAGAGCTGGTTTTTCCTTTGTTTGGACCATAATTTTATCAGGTTAAAAGTGACAAACTCAATAACTGACACTCTATGACGTTCATTGTGACATTTTTATTAACATCATATAGGTATTTAAAGTTTAAATTGGGTAAGGTAGAGGTATACATTACAAATTATTTACTTGAAATTTAAATATTATTTGCATCGTTACAAATCTTAGTAAATATTTAAAAGTAAACCTAAACAGAAATAGATAATTAAGGTTATATTGTTAACTTCAATTTGTGGGTGATTGTACACAGCAACAATAAGACCAACGAAGAAATCGGAAACAAATTAATACCATGCCATATCGCCGATCACCAGTTATACTAATAGGTGTACTGGAATATTGGCCTTTGTGATTTTTTTCGATAGTAAAAGTTGTGGTTTTAAGTATAATTACCTCCATAGCTAATGAGAGTATTCTTCTGATTTTTAAAAAAATGGTTTAGACTATCATGGAAATTGAATGTAGAGCTGGAAGAAACACCGGCCCTACCTTCAATTTCATACTAATTGCGACTCATTAAATCATGATGAGTTAATTTGGCACAGTTTCCTTTTGAAGACAAAACGCGCCGCAAGCCGTTGCCACCGACATGGGACCTAATCCAATTAATTGGTTAAAAATTAAATCGCCTATGATAGTTAAATAATCGATAGCTTCATTAAACACTACGCTAACTAAAATTATATTTTTCGTTTTTTACCTAAATCTACATATTATTTTACTAATACTATGCCTCCAAAATTTTATGATAATATCGTTAGAATTAAGAAGTTTTGATATTTTACTTATCGCCAAGTAAATGTACTTTCTTCAATAACGAGGTGGACAAGCCGCTGTAAAAGAGCTCCGCCTGTAAACCAACAACTTTGAAGTTGGCGTAGTGCTCGTTGGAGGTTTGAAAGTTACATTTTAAATAGACTTATTTATTTGCGTTTTATACATTATTTATTGTGTGTATCGTTTTTAAGTAAAATTATGTTTGTCATAGTATCCCACTATTATTATAAATGCAAATGTTTCTGAGGACTCAATCACGCTTATACGTCTGATCGGATTTGAATACAATTTTGCGCACATATAGAATATGATCGGGATTAACATATGAGATACTTTTTGTCCTGGTTATAAGATCCTGTGGGATATTTTTCTATATATTGTTATTATCTTTATTTTGACGTGTTGCGTTTTGTATCTACTTTTATCACGAAACAATGAAATTGACATCATAAGTGATGCATGAGTCACTTTGTCTATGTGGCCAAAACGTTCGCAGGACACTTGAAGATAAGTGATGAGTAAGCCCGTCGCCCGTCACCGAACGCTGTCACAGAGAGATAGCTAAAACTGTGCCTATCTCATTTTGGCAGCAGCGTTGAATTTGAGTTAAAGCAAATATTAACAATACTACACCACAACAACTAACACCTGTGTGATTGTTTAGGCGATTTCTTAATTTTACCGGTCTTTCATTCAAGTTTATTAATTTAATATAAAATAAGCAGAATTGGCCAGGAAGTATTATTTTTGCTGGTAAAGATGCCATATTTAATGATACTTCAGCAAGTTAGAAGTATTAATGTTAAATCAATGGGAACGAGAAGTGTCAGTGGGCAGATTAGTAAAGTTTAAATTAAAATTCAATAAGTTGAGGATTCTTTTTATGTGAAAGATAATTCTCTAAACCTATAATGGGCTACACGATATTACGTTGAGTCTAAAAAATTATAACTTATTTAAAAAACCAGACAAGTGCGAGTTAACTCATGTGAAGATGGTTCTGTACTTTTTGCAGGTGTTTCTGTCATCTGAAGTATACTTAGAACTATTGTCTGTATTTGTTTTCTAATTTTAAGCTCGATAGTATAGGTGATCAGGGTAGAATGGAAAATGTTCAATATCTCTTCTTAGATCTTTAAGAAAACGTATAGGATAGGACACTGTTTAAATCAGTTCGTGATCAGCTGCACATACAACCACTTTAACTATAGGAGCAATATCTAATTTATTTCAGATGCTTAATAACAATATCATCGGAGCAGCACGTTCGTTTGTATCACATGAGTAAAGAAACGGAATTTGTATGGAGCACCGTTTTGTTTTCAATTTAGATTTTTCGACCATAAAAAAATTAAAAACTCGATGTATACAAGGTCTACATTTATTATCTAACTATGTTCTCTGCTTGTTTTGTTAAAACCGTGAAATAATTTAATATTTTCTCAAAACTGTGTCAAAAAAGTACCTCAAAGTTATGTTATCCAATCATATGATACGATAGTTATGTTATCCAATCATTGGAAGATATTTGTAAAGAACATTATTATGTATGGCAGTAAAAAAAGAACTTAACTGCCAGCATGGATGAGTGTATATATACATATTAACATATAAGCTAGTGTAGAAATATCATCATCATCATTTCAGCAACTGCTCGCTTCATTGGCTTCCAAATTAGCCGGTTGAAAGCGGCACCATGCAACCTTTATCGTGTAGAAATATTTTTTTTACAAAAGTTTTGCGAATTAAGACAAATTGCAAAAAACGGCGCAATCGCGACGGCCGTGACCGCGACCCGCAGATACGAGCTATCGGACGCCGCCGATAAGTGCTAACCTAACCCTCGAGTGCGTACGGGGAGCGCGCTTGTTGTAACATGCCGCAGACAATGACTGTCCGCTACATCAATTATTAGGTACATGGTACCAGCAACACAAATTACTTAAGTAATTACTCAGTAAATCGACTTTGAGTTTCTACACAAACAAATAATTATCATTAATACTAATTGTGTTCCAAACAGTCACGGAATATAGAGGTATAATACATATACATACATTTGTCGTTAAACAAGTTATTGAGAAATTGATGGTGGTAGTAAGTATAGCACGAATAACAGGCCTTTGGTGTACTTTTTTTAGCGCTTTGCCCCGTTCTTTCTTAGTACGCTTGACCACGCTCGTGCTCACAGCAGGCTTGCACTAACACTCTCCACGCTTTCGCTCAAAACTTTACATTAAAATCTAAGCAACCATAGAGGTGACAAACTTTTGCTAGGCCCTTATGGCAGAGAGTTTTTGGTTAGGTCTAGACATAAATTACTTTGATTTCTTGAAATTTGATTGATTAATTATAAATATAAAAATTAAATAGCGTGTTACAAAAATACCCCTGTAGCCGAAAAGGGGTTACAAGGTCGCCTGTAAAGAGTTTATTGGCAATATTTAAAACCTAACTTGACTAAAAAAAAATATTTTGGATAAAACTTGAAATAATTATCATTAAAACAGAAACCGGATCTCGTAATTTACAAACAGATTGATTACATGAGTATGGAATTCGATTGTCGATGGCGCGCATGAACTGGGGATCACATAGCAACATTGTTGGCTGGGTTGTTGCATACATTGTAGCTGGGTTAGTTGCTTACGATACTTTAATTGTGATAGTTGTACAATATTAATATAAGTAATAATTGTAATGTTTTATTGAATGTGGAAGGACATGACTGGAGGTCAGTTATTTTCCACATCTAGCACAAATCTATTCAATCATTTGTAGGATCCTACATTACTGGTGTACATACTCGTCTTAGTTTTACAGGTAAAAAAAACAATGTCAAATTCTATACCGGTACCTAAAAACGAGTACCTAACAGTACCATTTGAATGTAGAGCCAACAGAGTGTTACTGTAGGTACTCCATTCTCGTAGTCATCCTTTATCGGCGGGCTATTTCTATAAGGAACCGTTTAAGCGACCAGACCGCCTAAATTGTGCATAATATTTCTATAAATTTCTACGTGTGTTGAGTAATAAAGAGTATTATCAAATATCAACTAATTAGTTTGGATAGTAGCATAACTTATTGTAATAAAACTAACGGATCCGTGACAACAAGTGAACGTTTATTTCAACTTACATAGTTAAAACACAAGAGTGGCGCTAGTGTGACAATACCTCCTTTTTTTTTTTTTAATTTATAAGACAGGACATGACTTTGTTACTTATTAATCTAACACTCCCACTTAACAAAGTCTATCAAACAATTTAAATTTTTACAAGACCTAACATTTTTACAAATTTATAATGTTTTTTTTCACACAGACCTTTAGTAAGTAAATCTGCAGGCATCTCTGCAGTTTGCATGTATCTAACTAGTATTGAGTTATTGGCTATACACTCCCTGCAAAAATGATACCTTACGTCTATATGTTTTGACCTTTTATGGTACACAGGGTTGACTGACAGCTAAATTGCTGATTGATTGTCATTATATATTGTAATTGGGTAATTCTCATTAGTAACTTCATAAAGTAGATTTTTAAGATAAATGGCTTCTTTGCAGCAATCAGCCAAACCCATGTACTCCGCCTCCGTACTGGACAAAGCAACTGTACATTGTTTTCTGGTTTCCCACGCTACTGCACAACCAGAGAGTTGGAAAAAATACCCTGTATATGACTTTCTATCAATCTGATTACTAGCCCAGTCAGCATCAACATAGGCCTCCAACTGTTTATTACCACTTTTTGTAAACATTAAACAAAAATCTCTAGTAGTTTTCAAATATTTCAGTACCCTTTTTGCATAAGTCCAATGTTCCTCTGTGAAACAGTTATTAAACTGACTTAAGTAATTAATTGAAAAAACAATATCTGGTCTTGTGAGGACCGCTAAGTACATCATACTACCTATTAACTGCTGATATAAAAACCTCTTATCACAAGCAGAACTTTTGGTTAAATTCAATTTTTGTTCAATAGGTGTTTTTACTGGTTTACAATCATTTACATTAAATTTTTGAACTAACTCACTTATGTAATCTTTTTGATTAATACTTATTACACTATTTTTCTTATCAAAATTGACATTCATGCCAAGACACCTTTTTATACATCCAAGATCCTTAATTTTAAAATTTTCTGATAATTTTCTCTTTAATCTGGTAGTCTCTTTATCACAATTCGAAAATAAGAAAAAATCATCTACATATAATAATACCATAGTTCTTAAATTTCCATCATTTTTAGTAAATAGACATGGTTCTAATTGAGATTTTACATAGCCAATACTTTTTAACAATTCCTCAACTCGCTGATACCATATCCTAGATGACTGTTTTAAGCCATAGATTGCTCGTTTAAGTTTAAGTACTACATTATCATCATTGCATTGTAAACCAACTGGCTTTTGCATATAAATTTCTTCTGACAAGACACCATTTAGAAAAGCTGTATTTACATCTAAGTGACACATTTCTAAATTTAATTGCACTGCCAAAGCAAACATTAATCTTAATGTCGAATGACGCAAAACTGGCGAAAAAGTTTCATAAAAATCTATACCCGGCCTTTGGGTAAAGCCCTTGGCTACTAACCTGGCCCTATACCGTACAGTATTATCAGAGTTTAACTTCTTTTAAAAAACCCATCTACAAGAAACTACAGTACCTTGATCTGGTGATTGCACTACCTCCCAGGCATCATTATCCTCAAACGATTTGAGTTCCTCTGCCATAGCCTGCTTCCACTGCAAACTCTCGGGTCCATTAAGTGCATCATCTATAGAAAGTTCACTTTCACTAACACTGACATCACTTTTTGCTATACCTACAACGAACCGATCAGGCTTTTTTCGCTCACGTTTAGGTAGTACTACACTGACTTCTTCTGGAACTTCTGGTATGTCACTCGCTGTTTTTGTAGATGTCTCTGGTTTTAATTCAATTTTCTGAATAAATTCTGCATCTCCCACTGTTTCTGGCTTTATTTCCTCCTTCTGCATTAAATCTGGCATGCTTTCATCTATTTGTATCTCCACATGGTCATTCTGATTACCTTCCTCAATCACAACAATATCTCTGCTTGTTGATATCTGATTATTCTCTGGGTTGTAGTATCTGTAACCTTTCACATGGTCGGGGTAGCCAACAAGGATGCATTGTTTTGCCTTTTTATCAAACTTAAGCCGTTTTTCTTTTGGTATATGTACCATTATCTTACTGCCAAAAATACGCAAATGGCTGACATCTGGCTTTTTTCCTGTCCATTGTTCAAACGGCGTTTTGTTGTTAAGTCCTGATACAACTGATCTATTTCGCAGGTATACCGCAGTGTTTACGGCTTCCGCCCAAAATTTCTTGGGTAGATTCGCATCATATAACAAACACTTCGCTTTTTCAACTATAGTTCTGTTGAGTCTTTCACACAAGCCGTTTTGTTCTGGCGTGTACGTATTTGTCTTTTGGTGAATTATTCCTGCATTCTGTAAGTATACTTCAAATTCTTTACTGCAAAATTCCAATCCATTATCGGTTCTTAATGCTTTTATTGTCTTTCCTGTTTGATTTTCTACTAATGTCTTATATGTCTTAAAACAACTAAATGTTTGATCTTTTGTTTTCAGAAAGTAAACATAAGTCATTCTGCTGTAGTCGTCAACAAACAATAGAAAGTATTTGGAGCCACCTATGGATCTGGTCTCCATTGGTCCGCAAACATCTGCGTGCACGGTGTCTAGCAATTCTGTACTCCTGTTACCAGCATTTGGGAATGGTAACCTGGTCTGCTTCCCTTCACAGCACACTTTGCAATTTGATTTTGTTATCTGGGACTTTTCAGTGTATGACACTCCTATGACAGCTCCATCTTTCATTTTTTCTAGGTCACTGCTGTTCAAATGTCCTAGGCGTCTATGCCACACTGTACCCGACACTGAAGATAATAAACATTGAACATTTTTAACATTCAGTTTATAAACTCCTTCTGTTAGACTTGCTGTTGCCACAAGCTGATCCTTTTTATTGTAAATATAACAGTTATTATCGGCAAAAGAAACTCTGTTACCCTGCTTCATCAATTGACTTACTGATAATAAATTTGTAGCCAGACTGGGAACACACAAAACTTCTTGAACTGGAATTTCAAAGCTCGTATTCTTTAATACTGTTGTGATTAGGGTATCACCACAACATGTTACTGGTATTCTCGACCGATCTGCAATAACAATTTCTTTCACGTCGTGATTTGTTTTGTTGATTAACCAATCTTCATTCGGTGTCATATGCTTACTAGCTCCCGAGTCTATATACCAATCTGAGCTACTGAAACTTCCACTTAGAAATACTGCACTAAATGCATTCGAAGATTGTTTGTTTTGTTTTCCGCACTGATTTTTGTAGTGTCCTGACTGTTTACATTTGTAACAAATAATGGCAGACTTGTTGACGTTTGTTTTTGACACATCTGACATTTGCGTGTTGGCAGCCTTGCCATTTTTCTGTTGCCAACTTCTAGCTGCAAATGCACTTTGCGGACTGTTAGTATCACTTCCGTCTTCCATGTCGATTAATTTTGTTTTAATGGCGTCTGCCGTTATGTCTATGCCGGAATGCTCGATTGCCATTATCATTGGCGCGAATTTTTCAGGTAATCCCGCCAACAGCAATGAGCCAATCCACTCGTCATTAATCTTGAATCCTGTATTATTCAATCTCTGACTCGTTTCCACCATTGATGTAACATACTGAGCCATTGAATCGCAGTTTTCACGACGAATCGAAATAAGATTTCGTAGCAGCCCAATTCTTCTCGTAAAGCCGGTGTCATCAAACATCCTTTTTAACTTTAACCACAGTTCTTTCGTACTTTTCTCGTTTTTAATATGCACGTAAAGACTTGGATCGATTGTTAAAATAATCTTAGCCTTCGCTTTGGCGTCGTTTGCACAGTCATCCTTGAAGATGCATTCTTGCATTCCCTCCAAAATCAGGAAATTCTCGACCGCAAACGCCCAATCTTCATAGTTTTCTCTTCCTTTAAGCTTTGTTATCGTCGAAATGATACTTGAAGCCATTATAACTGTCTTTTACACTATTCACAATAATTTTAAAGCGTGAGGCACATAACCTGTAATAAAACTAACGGATCCGTGACAACAAGTGAACGTTTATTTCAACTTACATAGTTAAAACACAAGAGTGGCGCTAGTGTGACAATACCTCCTTTTTTTTTTTTTAATTTATAAGACAGGACATGACTTTGTTACTTATTAATCTAACACTTATTAATCAAACACACTCTAATTATTTGTTAGGTTCAGAGTAGGTAATATCTGCATGCCAGAGTGAATTGTTTTAACTTTGTTATTTATTTTTCATCTAAATATAACCTTTTTAACCTTTTGAGCAAATAAACCAATTTGCGTTATGCCTTTAAAAAAACAGTTAAATATAACGGTATAAAACTCCGACTGGTTATATAAATAATAATAATAAATAAATATTGGACAACATCACATACATTGCTCTGATCCTAAGGTAAGTAGCTAAAGCACTTGTGTTATAGAAATCAGAAACAACGACGGTACCACAACACCCAGACCCGAGCCAATATAGAAAAGTTCGTTTTCATATTGACCCGACCGGGGATCGAACCCGGAACCTCAGAGATGGCGACGCCATATAGTCCGGCGTACTTGCCTCTCGGCTACGGAGGTCGTATATGCATAAGAATTGCGGCTCTGTGGCCGGGAACTTCACATAGGAAGTCTACTTGATCTCTAATATAAGCGATAGTGATACACGTTTGTTACCATTAAGTTTTTATTATAATATGTAGAGCTGTAGATACTTAGGTAGTATGTTTTAGAACTAATCGCTTAATTGCTTGGAGCTAGATCAGGCGGTGAGCACGGGGCGCGGGGGCGCGGGGTCGCGGGGGCGCAGGCCACAGGGCGCCTAGCTGGGAGCTATCTCAAGTTACCTATCCGAGTTAATTATTACGACTGTTATTTTCCATAATGCTGTAAGCATTATGCAACATACACGAAGACATTTTGTGAGTACAACGTGTTCAAGTTCTTGATTTCCCATAAATTATATGTATCTAGCAAGTAGGGTATACGTGGTCAATGACTTGTACGAAATTCTGTTTTCAGAATCAAAATCATTTATTTGCCATTGAATAAGGTAAATACGGACATTACAACATACGGACGGATAAAAGTTTTAAATAAACCCACAGGCCTAACCCTTAGGCCTAGAAACTTAAAATTGCGCACAGGTACTCCTTTTATGACGTAATCATCCATTAAGGAAGGATTTTCTAAAATTCAACCCCTAAGTGGGTTAAAGAGGGGATGAATTTTTATCAAAAAACGCACAGACAGGCCCAACCCTTAGGGCTAGAAAATTTCAATTTCGCACACGTATTCCTCATATGACGAAAGCATCTACTAAGGGAGAATTTTCCAAAATTAAACCCACAAGGGTGTGAAATAGGGGATAATAGTTTATATGAAACTTTTTATTTCTTGGACATATACGAAATTTCGTATGAATTGAGTACGGCAAAATGATGGTTACGTATTTCAGCGCTTTTTAAAATTCAACCCCTAAGAGGGTACTCGGTGACTTTGGTTATTCTCTGGTTATTCAGGATTGGGAAAATATCTCAGCTGTCTGGAAATGTTTGATTTGAGAAACTTGTGGATGGACCTCCGCCCGTCTATCTGTCAGTCTGTCTGCTGTCTGTCTGCCACGAGCAAATAGCTCAACTGTCAGCACTATTTTTTATTATTTTAATTGGATAAACTTTAAAGATCATATTGTTTCTTTAAAAAAAACTAGATCAGCGCGGACGAAGCCGCGGGCAACAGCTATATTAAATATTTCTTCTTTTGATTCTTTATATTCTTACCCGACTATGTACTGTACGCATAATTATACTTAATTTTATTGCAAGTTAGATAAGTGATGTGTGCGCTGGCGTGTAGTTACCAAGCGGATAGGCTGGGGGTAATGACAACAATAACATGTAGGTATTTTGATAAAGGAATTGGACCACACCTATTTACTTGATCTTATTTATTTGACTTGTAAGGGTCGGGGATCATAACAACCCAAAAGTTTGTTCAATTAATCAGTTCCGGATGTAAAATAACTTGATGTCATGTGTAAAATATTTTTGGTCATTTGATAAAATCACACGCATAGTACCAGCCCTTAGTATTCTGTGCCGAAGTATATCTTTTTCTGCGCGAGTGCTGTGTGGCTGTTTCATAAAAGGTTTTAAGCTTTTTTCCTTCGTCTCCATTGCCAATGAATGCTAGAAACCGATTTGTTTTAACGACTTAGCTTGTAATGTTAGATAAGACCACTAAAGAATCTTAAGAATGCCTATTACCAAAACTACAGATAACATACAGTACCTAGTTTTTAACGAAGAAGTAAGTAAATGTAATTACATAATAAGAAGACAAGTTTGTTTGCGAAAAATCACCAATTCATGTGACATCTAACTAATGATTTATAAGCATGTATTAATACTTATCATTGTATGTAGCTTAAGTTTTACTTTTTTTATAAATTTATTTAGAAAATCAACGGCGATGTAATTATGTTTAAATATACTTATTAGTTTCTTAAAATATATAGCTAATAACAGATTTCCACGGTTTAACAATAATAAGTAAATCGGAGGCATGGTGCCAAAATAATATATATACCCGTTTTCCGTTGTCACGGCATCACGCGTGAACGGCTGGACCGATTTCGCTCATTCTTTTTTTGTTGTGTTTGTTATTGACAGGAGAAGGTTCTTATGAAATAAAAATATAAGAAAAAGGCGCGGAAAATTAAAAAAAAAATACAAATCTAAAGACAACGGGAACGAAGTCGCGGGCAACAGCTAGTTTTATATAAAACTAGGGTTAAACAAAATTATTATAAAATTAAAACTTTTATGCTCGTCACCAGTGTGTGTGTGTACACACACACACGTGTGTTACTCTCACATCATTTAAGGATTATTCAACGGTACCTTAATGGCATGTGACCTAAATGTTTCCTTACTATCATAGGCTAAGTATAGTTTACTATAAGCGAAAAGATCCACCTCACTAAAGATCTCGTTGTAAACCCTGTCTCTGGGTAAGCGCGCGTAATTTTTTATACCAAATAAACTAAATTTACTTCACCATGTATCTAAAAGCTTTATTGCCTTCATAGTCTAGAACAATGCATAATACATGTAAATTATTACACAAAAAAGAAAAACGGGTTAGTTTTACTAATAACTTGTATAACACAAGAACGGGTGGACCGATTTAATGATCTTGAAAAAGTCTTTGTTTTAAATGTCTACCAAAATATGTAAAATTTAAAAAAATCTTTTTCACAAATTCATTTATTATTATGAGAGGCGGTACTATGGTGATTTTGTCGGGGCAGCTGGCAGCTAGGTAAAAACAAATACAAACAAGCTTCTTTCTAAATTAACCAACGTAAAGTCTGCTTGCTGTATGGCTCTGAATAATGTACCTAGCTTTTTTTTTAGCAATTACATGCTAGGTTTATTTGAGATAATATTATAATACTTGAAGAGTTGATTTAAATAATGGTTTCCAGATGTGCAGTTATCGAGAGATAGTGCACCTACTTGAGTGATTTGTTTGTTTGTTTTGCAAGCTCGGTGGCAGCAAGGGGTGCTAGGAGAGGAGGGAGGGTCAGCGACGTGCACCTTGAACTTGGAGGCGGATGCTGATTAAGTTCATCATAAACAAGATATCGCTAATGAGGGCACAAACACGACCCGATGATTGCTCTTCCTGGTTCATTGTTTTTAAAAGTTATCTGGAAGAAACCTATATAGACTTTATAACCTTATTAAGACTGCCTAAATTTGTAATTTTCTGTACGTTACTTGGTTTGTGTGTTGTGCAATTGAGAGTACTTATACAGTTCCCCTCAACAGTTGCAGTGCCCGGCAGACAGGCAGAGGCTGCGGTGATATAAAATTCGACATAGACAATGTATAATATAAGTAATAAATCGACACATTACATTTCTGTTTTTATATCAGTATCGGAGTACTTGAAAGAACAGTAGATAGTACACATAAACAATTCACGGTATGATTCACGCGTAATGCCATCCCGATAACTTTTAATACTAAGAATCATTTAAAAAACTAAAGGACAAAGTATTTTAAGCAAACTATAATAACACTTCTTATCGATTGATACGTATTTACCTTCGAAATCGAGTACCGAGCTAAGATGACATATGTTTTCTAAAAATCGTGCATGGGGTTTTTTACTCTCTTAATTAAACTCAGATGTTAGTATCGAAACTGTAAGGCTCGGTCTATACGCTGCCGGAATCCGTAACCATCCGCAAGAATCCGTTCAAAAAACGACCTTATAGCTTAAGTGATTGCGTTAACCCGGTCCGGTTTCCGGCTGGGTATAGACCGAGCCTTAGTCTGGAACTGTTTTAATATATAATCTCATGTTTTGTTTAGCGAAATTGCAAGCATTCTTGCCTTCTACTATTGCTATACCACTCGGAGTCACGTACATGGTTTGATTGTTTAGTAACTAGACTTTAGTTAGTTTAGTTAATGTTTGTACCTATAGAATTATCATAAATTATATTCGTAAAATAATAATTACACGCACAAAGGAGCAATGGTCTATACAAGATAGTGATTTCATATTTCTGTGATTGTTGCTTATGTCAGTAATTCTAAAATTGTTAGGTATGCTACGTACGTAATAGTACCTAAGTGCTCATGTCATGGTCACCCTGAAGCCGCTCACGCACTATTCCAATACGCTTAGTAAATCCCACGAGGCACAACACAGGAGTTTCTCGAACCCAGAAGTTACAATATTTTTGTGTACTAGGGATATTGTTGTTGTATACGAGTTCGAACAAAGCTCTACCATTTGACGCCAAAGCCTTGTTCGTTAATAAGTAACCGAAATAAATTAGTCATTGAGTTAATAACACACACAATTCCGAATCTGAACGATGACACAGGCGGATGTGTCAGCGATCGAATAGTCAATATACTCAATAGGCCTCCAATAAATTAAACCGTCGAACTAATGCCATTGGACCACTTGGCTTTTAACCTTTTCAGCAGTAAATGTATTGTCGCATTGTCAAAATCCGATACCTGAAGAGCGCTTAGTTTGATTGAGTCGCATTGAAATTCGAGTTAACTCATCCATCACACAGATAAGCATCATATTATTTAAAACAAAACTTGAATATTTATGCGGCTAGTAGTACGCGTAATTTAGATTCAGTCAATAATATTCAAATCTAAAAATAATATCCCTTATACATTTCAGAATAGCCGCGTATTTGGCAAGGTTTGTTGGTTTAATTTATTTGTATTTCGAAGCATACTATAGATCAGTATAACAAAGTGTATATGCACACATAATGTTCAGAGACCTGAGAATGTTCTATGGCTCAGTGATTGCAGGAGATTCCTAAATGTTCATTCTGCCACAGCCATCTAAAGGTTTATTGGAACAAATTAAACAAAACGAAAATCAAAAATCTTACTTTTCACAGTTTTTGTAGCAGCGAAAAATGCCCTATTTAAATTAATAATTAAAATTGGTTTAGTTGAGAATTTTGGCAGCGAATAGCGATATTCCACAAGACACTTTTCTTATAATTCATTAGTTTTCAACCCCATAATGAAGCCTTAATTTTCCCTACATATAAGTATGTATAAAAAATGAGTACCTATCTACTTTTTTTAATCGTGTGGCCATTAGTTACCAACCTATCATCATGGTATTAAATGGTGATCATCTTCAGTTTATTGTTAAGCAGGCAACAGATAAATAGACTCTAATCGTTGTGGTTCTAAAAAATACAATACAAAGCGTGCAGAGACGGTACTATTGTCTATTCTGTGGTGCAGGTAAGTTTAACGACAAAAAAAACTTTTTGTGAACTGTAGATAAAAGATATCCTTGGTGATTCAAAATTTTTAAGTTCTCTTTAAAAAATCTTTTGTCTATATTACATGTTATTTTCGGTAACTGGAATAGGGGTATTCAAATTTCACGATATATTGTTGAAGACTCCAAAGTTATTATTTAAAATTCAAATACTAATACTAATTCAATCTAAACACCATAAAATGCAAATGTAGAAATAATAGATCTGTCATTTCATACCCTCATTAAATAAAACTATAATAAATAATATTAGCTGATTGCTATTAGCAACCGAGTAATTTGTTAACTAGTTAGTAAATATTGATTTCATTATTGTTGGTAATCTTTATGAAAACAAGAGATTAGAAAACTCTTAGCTGCTCGTACTAACGATAAAATGTTAACTCATTTTGCAGACATAAGAAATCCCCATCACATCTTTGTTACTAGCCATGTGATAAGACTATCTTGTTGACGCAATACATATTATTTATTACACATCACCATAAACGCAGGGGTCATTGTGATAAAAAAGGTAGGGTTAAAGTTAAGTCACCAAGAATATAATTAAAAGGTTATATAAAAATTGTAATTGTTTCATCCCTTAAAAAAAATTGGTAACTTAAACTTGGCATGATCAATTCTTTAGAATTTCTACTATAAATTCTAAGTAACATTTTGAATCGCCGTTTGTATAAAATACCTAGACTAGACGATAACAATACATGTGATAGAATTGAAGATATATTTTTGTGTCATTTTCATAAAAAAAAATTAAAGGTTTGTGCATTAGTAGCTGATTGTGATGATTATGAAATGACATTAAAAAGCCATAATATTATAGATAAAGGTTATTAAAGGAAACCAAGTCATATTCTTTATAATTTCAACTTAAGAGCAACTTAACTTGAGTCATTATCACCCAAAGATATAGTTAAAGACCGATACGAGTCTTTCGCTTGTTCGATACACTATTTGTTAATTTATTTTATAGGTACGTAACCGACTCACCTGTCCTGCGGCGATGCTGCGGGTGCCACTGCGACTCCCGCGCAGGCCGGCGCGGGCGTCGCATACGAACCATTGTTCCCCTAATATAGACCATGGCAAGGGCTGTGGCAAAACCATGGCGTTTTTTATTGCATACAAATATTTTGTTGTTTCTTTTTGCGAGGTTTACATCATAATAATTATGTTATGTTTCAATTTTGGCAGCCATGGATCGTTCGCGTAGGACATTAATGGTTGATAAAAACGCAAAGATTTCAAAATAATAGCTATGCTATGTGCAAAACTATTTATAACAAAATACCAACTCGCATTAAGGACCTCCCAGTCAATAGTTATAAATCATCGTTGCGAAAGGGGTTGTTGGACAAGACATTCTATTCAATTGATGAGTTTATAAAACATACAGAACCATAATAAATGTGGTCGATGCATGGTTTGAAAAAAGAAATAGGTCTGTATGATTAGTTAACTTGTTGACATTATATTGATCACTTAATTGAATGCTGTGATTGAATTGACTGAGGAATTAAGATCATTTAGGTATTCGAAACTGTTTTCTATATATAATATTTGCATGCTAATTGTATAGTTAAGTAGGCTAATGCACCATCTCTAATAATAATATCACCCTACCCTACTTAATAGCAAATAAATATTTGAATTTGAATTTGATGTTATACAGGCTGTTGAAAAAGTACGAGCCTTTTATAAATGGGGTTGTTTTGAGTCGAGTCTAAAATGAAAAAAAAAAATTATTACCTATATACATTTGTGTTATTTTTTAACCTGCATAAGGGCAAGGGAGGGCTTCACAAACAACACTAAAAGTAAGGCAAACCATATCAAATGTTCGCACAAAAAATAATACGCTTCACCAACTTGCTAGGCAGAGTGACTAAAGCTTATGTTCATTAAACCTATACTAAACGGCGGGAATCGCTTGAAGATGGATGGACAATAGACAGAAGAAAAACGTCGGATGCAGGAAGATGTAGATCGTTCCCATTAAGGTATCTGTTCTTGTTAAGGCTAAAACGACGATGCAAATGAATCGAGTGGCAGCCCTATGGAGTCTGCCCAAAGCGTCGCAAGGCTGCACCTCCGGAACGACGATAATGAACACTTTGTGACATGTTGATTATTACACCTAAGTATAATTTGCTTCGACACTGCCACACAACTATAACAACATACATATAATTAAACTGCGCCTAAATATAGGCTGTGCAGATTAGGTAGTGGACATTGTATAGAACTGTGTAGTTCTATTATGTTTATATCAACTTGAGTAGAATCACATTTGATCAAAATTGCCTAGAATACAAAGGCATCATTACAATGCAAGATAAAAAAATGATACAGACGCAAATGTAAGCAGATATACCAGAAATAGAAACGCCATATGAAATGAAAATGAAAAAGAAGTCAACATAAAATAAAAACATTATAGACATGAGGAAGAAAGGTAAATCGAAATGCCAGATGAAACTAAAAGGAAATGAGAAACGTATAGGTAAAAACCGTTTTCGTCGTCACCGTTCGTTTTTGTTTTAATTTTAAGCTATACAATAAGTTATACCTGTTTGATGAAGCCTGCGTAAATTAGTAAGTACATTAAAATGTATCATAGTCATTTATGCATGCAAAAAAACAACAAAAAATATGAAAAAAACCGTATTTTTCTCTATTCCAACTTTTATACGCCAGGTCACTGAGGCAAGTCAGGCCCTCTATAAACGTTGTAATATAAAAAGGATTAAATAAAATATAAAACCCCTACGCTGCCAATTCCTGTCAAATTACAAGTGAAATATAACAGTTTTAGAGTAAGTATAGTTTCATTGGTTAAATTTATTTAAACTCGTCCGATATAAGCGCACCGCATGCGAAGAGTTCCCGCATGCAACATCAATAACATTTATTTTACTCTGATCCTGAGGTAATAGCTAAAGCATTTGTGTTATAGACATCAAAAACAACGACGGTACCATAACACTCAGACCCGAAATAATATAGAAAAGTTCGTTTTCTACATTGACCCCGGGAATCGAACCCGGGACCTCAGAGATGGTACCGCCAAGTCCGGCGTGCGCGTATCCCGGCTACGGAGGTCGTCTATCAGTTTAATGGAAGTCAACGTCTCTTATTCGGTAAAGTAAGGTATACTTCGCTAATGTCGACAGTGTGTTTACGTGCCTCCCGTAAACACATGGCATTGCCGGAATTACTGCTCTAGTCTATGTAAGTCCATAAAACCATGAGTCCGAAAACAACAACATTGCACTATCAATTTTAAGTTTAAATCATGCACTGAACTAATCGTCTCTGTTACGTCATATCTTCTCGAATAATTCAAGGAATTATTTTATTTTGTTTCTGCAATCATATACAAAAAGATACATTGAACATGTTTACTTTTACGTAGTAATTAAAGCAAAGTATTGTTATTTGTTTTTAAATGTGTTTTTCTGGGAAAAGTTTTGACTAAAATAAAATGTTTCTCTTTTCAATATTTCGCGTTCTGATTGAGCGTTTATTTATAATGTTCTGATGTGGCGTCTGCAGATGTTGCAATAGGTACTCCATTACTGCTTTTGTTTTCATGTCGAGTTGCTACCTTGAGTTAGTTAAATAAAAGTGTGTTACATTGTAATTGCAAAAAAATATGAAGGTGAAAAAAATATGCTAAATAATGTTTTTAATGTTCCAATAAAATGTAACACGCTTTTATTTAAAAAAAAAATGAAATGTGGGCACCTAAATACCTAATGGTATTTTTCTTATCACGCTTAAATGATTTTTAACTTATTAGTTATTTTTATTAACAAGTAATAAAAGCTTGTTTTTTTTTCAAGTTTTCTTTCTTATATTTTTTAAATTAAAACTATGTGATAAAAACCATCAGCAAACGTCAAATTGTGCAACAATGGTACACTAGTATTCTCCATAAATTTACTGACTATGGAGTCACTCAAGCAATTTTGTAGTTATTTACCATGACTATAAAATTCGATAACGACAAAATTAAACATTATTAACACATCTTTTTCTATTGCCCTGATTGCAGTTTGCGCATAATAGACACTGTCATTCCTTTACCTATCAAAGAGTATGCACAATAGGTAAAGCTATTGTTATGACGACCTCCGTAGTAGCCGTGAGGCGAGCACGACGGACTTGGCGTCGCCATCTCTGAGGTTCCGGGTTCGATACCGGTCAGGTCAATGTAGAAAACAAACTTCTCTATAATGGCTCGGGTCTGGGTGTTGTGGTACCTACCGCCGTTGTTTCTGATTTCTATAACACAACTGCTTTAGCTACTTACTCTACCTTAGGGTCAGATAGAGCAATGTATGTGATGTTGTCCAATATTTATTTATATTTATTTGTTCGACGCAGTTGTCAAACAATTTCCCATGTCCTACTAAAAGTTTTAACTAAAAGAGCTCTTAGAAACACTGGATGTAGGATGTAGAAATGTGTTTTATTTAAAGTGGGTATTGTGCAAACATGTTTATGCCCAACCCAATGCACTCGATTTGTTTTACTGGGAGAAGCGGCGTCAGCTAGTACCTGTTACTTCTGACAAAATATAGTGGCTCAAGATTGTTTAGTCGGGAAAAAAAAGCAAAAAATTGTAAGTGCCTACTCACCAGACACTTAGGTATAAAATTATTCAAAGATGTTAACAATCATATCAATAACCCATTCTTTTATTTGTAAGTAATTTTGTTATTCTTATTTTATTGTTTGTTTCAACCTGAAAATACATTCATAATTAATAAAAAAGGCAAATCCGTCAGTCTTAAAGTAAGGATCTTCAAATTTAGTGCTGTGTGAAAACTAATTCATATGAATCTCTGTGCTTTTGATGAAAATACCCCTTATGGGGTGAAAAAGGGGATGACGTTGTGTATGGAAAGTCCTTCGTTTTCAAAGTAAACTACACTTATATTATTATTTAGGCTTACGGTTAGGATAGGATCTCACTCAAAGTATATAAGTAGGTGTTGTTCGGATTAACTAAAATGTTATATTTGAAGTTCATTATTTTCTAAGTATAGGTTAAGCAATGATATTAGAAGTATTATTTGCGATACATTAGTTTATTTTTTAATCTAGATTAGCGCGGGCGAAGCCGCGTTTAACAGCTAGTCATAAATAAACACAGATTCAAACGCCCTCATAAATAGTTCATGCAACAATTTACTCTCTGCACAAAATATGCCAAGACAAAATTGACAGTAAATGCTGTTGTTTTTTTAGGGTTCCGTACCCAAAGGGTAAAACGGGACCCTATTACTAATGCTCCGCTGTCCGTCTGTCTGTCTGTCCGTCCGTCATCAGGCTGTATCTCATGAACCGTGATAGTTAGAGAGTTGAAATTTTCACAGATGATGTATTTCTGTTGCCGCAATAACAACAAATACAATAAATATTGAAAAACAGAATACAATAAATATTTAAGGGGGCTCCCATATATATAACAAACGTGATTTTTTTGTCGTTTTTAGAGATAATTTTACGGAACCCTTCTTGCGCGAGTCCGACTCGCACTTGGCCGGTTTTATCGTCAAAAATGATCTCACTCACTATTTACCATACCACCTGGTTAAGGATTTGGATATTGTAAAAGAATTTAATTTATTTTGCCTATCATCATCTCATCATCAGCATTTCAGCCATAGGATGTCCACTGCTGAACATGGGTCTCTCCCAATGACTTGGAGATTGGCCGGGTGGGAGCGGCCAGCATCCAGCGGCTGTTTGCAATCTTAACCGGGCTATCTGTCCACTTTACGGGTGGACGTCCTACGCTATGTTGGTCGGTACGTGGCCTCTATGCTAGATTTTTTCTGGCCAATTGGCCGTTAGTTCTACGTGCTATGTGCCTGCCCCGCCAACTGCCACTTTAGCTCGATGATTTATTGAAAATAATACAAGTCTCTGACATAAGTCAGTGATTTGTATTCTTCGGATCTTCTCCTCCGAGAAACAGTAAGCATAGCCTACGCCGTGCATGCAGCCTTGGCCTTGAGGTTCCCTAAATAGTTAGAGGCCACGTTTCTGCTCTATAGCTTATTACAGTAACCCACACTGGTTAAACTCATCGTGCGTATGGATATCAATAAATAATAACTACAATCATCAGACAAGCTGCACATAGCGACACGTACTAGCGCGTCCATGTGCGGACGAGGAAGCTGCGCGCCACGTGCGCATAATTAAAGGAATTGAGTTTTGGTTCGGTGGCTTAATAGAAGCTGAGTTGCTTTATTATATAAAACTATTACAGTCTTACGGGAGATCGTGCTCTTTGGCGCTCTTTGGGAGGCCTACGTCCAGCAGTGGACTGCAATAGGCTGAGATGATGATTACAGTCTTTAAACTTTAACCTACGACAAAAAGGGGGAAATATGCGTTTAGGGTAAAAGGTTGGTTGTTAGGTCAAATCAAATCAAATCAAATCATTTATTTGTAAAACATAGGTGACAGGATACAGGTGGTACATAATATTAATTAGAGCTCCATGTTTGGCCTATGAGTTGCGTACAAAGTGTCAAAATTTAGCTCCAATAGGCTTTATCTCCAAAATGGTTTGATCGCCGTAGATAGATACGTTCGGTAAAGAGTTGGCAATTTATTTGTGACAGTCCTTAGATAGGTTTTTTGGCGTTAACAAGTCAGGATACATTTCAAGCTACAAGAAACGATTAGTTAATGAGGGAAATTGGAGGGCTGAGATATTTTCGGGGGATGATTTGTCATACTTACAGTGTTGGGTGCAGGCCGCTTACAAACTAGCCAATCCGAAAGTCATAGGGGGAGGCCTAGGTTCATCACGTCCGTCACGTCACGTGGACATCCTGTAGCTGAAACGATGAAGATGATGAAAGTTTTACATAAGTACCTACTCTGCAAAGATTTACCTATATCTACGGGTAGGTAGACACTCGGCACCATCTGTAGTCATTTTCTAGTGTTACTACATACCTATCAAAAGCAGTATTGCATGATAAATATGCATAGATAGTGCTATGACCTAATCCAGTAAACCCATGCCAGAGGGCGCTACAGTGGTGACTTGATTTATTCCTATCTCCCAAAGATACTTTCACCGGATAGGTATTATGATAATAAGTAATCTACTTATAAATTACTACGTAACCAAAGCACATTTTTATTATAATCTGACAGAATTTAGTCTAATATCATTTTTATGAATGATTACCATGGGTGTAAATGATCCTAAGTGACGTTATAATAGGTTTTTGTCTAATGATAAATATTAATGGTAGTGAAAGCGTTTTAAAAATTCATTTTAATCTTTTCGAGTGATACTCGAACTACGTTTTACCTAAAAAACGTTAAACGCCTCCCCCACACTAGCGTCCAATCAGTGTTGACGCAACTGAATGCAACGCTTGCGCAGCGGCATTTACTGAACGGGACACTGCCACGGCGTCGGCGCTCGAAAGACGCTAGAGTGGGGGAGACCCTGCGCTGAGGAAGGAAAAACATCGTGAGGAAACCTAGTCATTAACTAAGCTCGGGTCGCGCACAAATGTTTGCGCGGGCGACCATTGTTATTCAATTGTTATCTTTTTTTTCCTTCAATTAGAACGTGCGTATTGTGCAGCACCACAGCATACTAACTGCTGTTACTTGTCATTTACACCGACGACCTCCAGCTCCGTAGCCGAGAGGCGAGCACGCCGGACTTGAAATGGCGCCGCCATCTCTGAGGTTCCGGGTTCGATCCCCGGTCGGGTCAATGTAGAAAACGAACTTTTCTGTATTGGCTCGGGTCTTGGAGGTTGTGGTACCGTCGTTGTTTCTGATTTCTATAACACAAGTGCTTTCGCTACTTACCTTAGGATCAGAGCAATGTATGTGATGTTGTCCATTATTAATTTATATTTATTTGTTCGACGCAGTTGTCATACAATTTCCCATGTCCTGCTAAAAGTTTTAACTAAAAGAGCTCTTAGAAACACTGGATGTAGGATGTAGAAATGGTGTGAAAATGGTTCCACTGAAGGGAAAACTCAGAAGGTCCGATGGCAATTGCTCTAAACATTCCAACGAGACCCCGACGAGGAATGGACAAAGCGCAAGGCAGAAGACAATATTGACCAGGCTAAAACTTATAATGCACAAATTTCTAGTCTGGGTGGTTATAGCATTTGGTATAATTATTACATACTAGCTGTTTACGACTTCGCTCTCGTGGTCTGTAGGTTATACAATATATCTCACAGGAACATTTAACCGGGATAATAAGTAGCCTTTATGTTATTCCAGATCATATTCTATATGTGTGCAAACTTTCATCCAAATCCGTTCAGTAGTTTTTGCGTGAAAGAGTAACAAACATCCAAACTTTGTGATTGTGACGTTAGGCCTTGCTAATTAATCTACCTACTTAGGAGGAGAAATAACTAACCCAAGTTAACAAACTTTTGCATTTATAATACTAATAATAACTAGGAGTAGGTGTAGCAGCTAGGGTATGTAGTCGATAGGGGGGCAACCACACAGACAATTTGAACCCCTCTCCCCTATGTCACGCTTTTTCCAATCTCTATAGCACATACTGTCACGTTTGGCTTGACGGTGACATTATATCGGGTGTAAAAAAAGGCTTAACGAAGCCGAATACCAGATATTCTACGTATTATTTACGATCATTTTTTTCTTTTACACTATACCTGGGAAATGACGGGTTACCGAGTTATTGACAGTCAGTTTTTTTTTTTAAAAGATTTTTTCAAAATTGACTTCTGTTTGATAATACTAAACTTTTTTACAAAGAAACATGAAAAACATTTTCAGCACTTCTTTCTTCTGTGGCGTGCGCGCTATACATTGCAGGTAAGAAATAAGTTATTTTTTTTGATACCCAAAAATAAAAGTAATTTCCCAGCAATTATTTTTTTTGCATTCTTCTTGGTTTTATGTATAGAATTCGTGGTTTAAGGCTTCGTTAAGCCTTTTTTTACATCCTGTATGTGGCATTATGTGGACGATCCCTTAATCCGATCGTGGTCGTAAGTGTAACAGTTAAGCACAGAAAATTTTGTTCAAACTTGTATGGAGGGCGTCAAACGTAAAAAATTGAAACAAACAGATAATTTTAAAATATTTATATACTATTTACACAATCCAAATTCCATTAGTACATCGCTTTATAATAATAAATGGGATTTGAATCAAAGACATCAGTCATTCACTTCTCATACATTGACTTTTTAATAGTAACACATCTACGCACGGCACACGTCTATAAAACCAAGCATGGAAGTAAATTGTACTAAAATTAAGTAGGTTTCCATTATTTACGGCTGCCTTAAGAGATTTTGTTTTTTACATGTTTCCTGCTTCACATAATGTAATACTAATATAAGTAATGTTTTGTGATATGTATTAATATACATAATAAAATACAATTCCATAGTGACTAAAGTTCTTGTATTGGATGCACCAAACTTCCAGTTCGCCTTGAAGTTGTTTCATGCAGGTTCTTATTCGATAATAAAGTTTGTAAGTCTTAATAAAGTATTGAATATTTAAATAAGTTACAGCAAGGACTTAGAATGTTAAGTCTATAGGTATTATTTTATTCCCGACTAAAACCTGCATTAAAGAAGTTCAAAGTGAAATACATAGACAAAAGGTTTTGAGCTCGCTAAATGCCATTTAATTGTAATGTAGCGCTCGCAGTTATAGCGTTATAGGAACATGACAAGGAGTTAGATGCTTAACATAAATAAATTCATAACATGCAAAGGTCTATTGCCGTTGCACATATTATTATGTTAAGAACCTGTTATAATACAGTGCAGTTTTCACTAATACTTATGGATATTTCACCGATTTCTTCTCACCACATTTTGTACATAAAGGAAAAGCCAAGTTGAACTTTATAAAATTGAATACTAGCATTTAATACATAAGGGACTAAGCGTAGGAAAGCGCCGCCTGCCCGGGCGGGCGCGGCGGGCGGCCCGGGACCGGACTGCTCCTATGGACAGTTCTACCGACACCTAGAGTAGAGTTCTTTTTAGAACTCTGGACCTGTTTTGTTCTCATTTTACAATATTGAACTGCTGCTCAACCTTTTATTTTTTAACAAAAAAGGTAGTATTATGCGTGACTAAGTGTGCTAGATTTCGAGTATAATAAATATTTTTGATGTTAAAACATTTAAAAAAAAATTCGTCATAAACCCAAACGAAAGTTCTAAAGAATTTGAACAAATCGGTAATGTCATTTTAGTACTTACTGTACCTAAAGATTAATTTTTTCGGGCAAATGCTGCCAATTTTAATATTAAATAGACAAATGAGCAGCAGAACAAATCAGTTAACGGGAACTCCCAAGCGTAGAACTAGCTCAAGTTCTAATCGGGAGTTCCCGTCCGCTAGCTGATCGGTCGGGCCGGGGCCGAGGGGCGGGCGTCCGAGGGTCGGGGCGGGCGACAGGGTCACCGGTGCGGGGCGAGGAAGCCGAGCGCGTGCAGCGCGGCGTCGACGCGCGCGACCAGGGGCTCCCGCCAGCGCCACAGCGCCGCGTCGCGCACGGGCTGCGCGCTGAGCTCGCCGCACGACTTGCTGAGCGCGGACACGCAGTCGGCGCGGTAGTGCTGCAGCCGCGCGTGCTCGTGCTCCAGCGCGTACGACGAGCACGCGCCGCCGAGGCACGCCAGCGGGAAGTGGTTGTGCAGCGCCAGCACGCGCTCCGTCTCGTGGAACGCCTGCAACGGGGAACACGGGACTCATTACTATTATGAAACTAATTATCATTAAAAAACTTTATGTACCTACTACAACGGTGCAGTTAGATTTCACATTTGGTATGAGACGTCTCTTCTAATACATTTCGCTAAGATCTTAAAATGATCGCGTGTTGTAACAAGATTAAATAAAGAGATATTTGTGATTTACTGTTACTCAAAGTACAAAGTAAATAGGCATCCTTTTTTAACTCTATCATAGACCACTTTTCCATTCTTTAAGTCAATAACTCCTTACCTTATTTTTGATAAAGTTTCTTAGCGAAGCTTTGGAAAGAAGTATTTGATTTTTTTTTTTTGTTTTTAGCAATTCCATGCAAGGTTTAATTAAAGATAAATAACACTTGAAAAAAATCATCGACCTCAGGTGGGACTCGGACCCACGTCCCATCACACGATGCACGATCTTGCGATGGGACGTGGGTTCGAGTCCCACCTGAGGTCGATGATTTTTTTTTTCAAGTGTTATTTATCTTTACGTAATCTAAACTTTGGATTCCCTATACTTTGTCAAAAATATTAGTGAAAGTATTATTTTTATTGATCCATGTGGTTTTACAGATGCTTCAAAGATAGATGCACAGCATAAAGTTTTCTAACTTAAAGTACAATTTTAAGTGTAAAGTTAGTAGTCTCACCTTGACATATTGTCCAGGCTTGGTGAAGTTTCTGGTGCGGAAAACGTGCTGCATCATGTGCATGTAGCGCGGCACGCCGTCTTCCCAACCGTGCTCGTGCCGCAGCGAGTCCAGGAAGTACAGGTTGGAGGCGTGGTACGACGAGCGCGCCGGCTTGCCCGCCAGCGGCGCCGCCAGCGGCAGCACGCGCTCCATCAGGCCGGCCCAGTCGCCGTCCTCCAGCGGCACGATCACCTCGTCGATGTCCAGCAGCGCGAGCCACCGGTACTCGTACATGTGCCGGTACAAACAGTCATTGTACGGAATCAACTCCATCTGTCTTTTGTGCGTCGTCTTCTTCTTCAGATACATGTGCTGCAGCCCCGGCAGGTTCGGCTGGCCGCCGGGCAGCGTGATCGGAGTCACCGTGACGTCCCCCCGCGCCGAGTAGTAGTCGAGGACTTTCGTTATGTTCGGGTGCACCTGCAGCTCGTAGAAGAAGATCTTGTCGGCGCCGAGGAGCCTCACCAGCTCTATCCACTCGACGAGACGAACGGATAGATCCTCGTGGAGAAAATCGAGCCCCTTGACGCAGACAGCGAATTTTTTCTGGTCAGGCGGGCGGCTGTAGTGCACGCGCAGGTTGTTGGTGGCGCGGTCGCAGGGGCTCTCCACGATGGAGACGGAGGCGGGCGTGAGGTGGCGCACCTCCTGCGGCAGCACGCACGCCATCAGGTACGGCTGCAGCACGTGATCGCGGTAGTTGCCCCACTTGCTGTTCCACACGTACTTATACTCGAGATTTCGCACGACCACGGGCGCCTCCCGCTCCTCGAACCAGAGCTGGCAGTGAGTGGCGAGCGTGGGCTTGATGCGGTCGTGAACGGCGAGAATGCGGACGGCGGGGCCGATGCGGGAGGTGTTTCGGGCATCGAGGTAGGCGCCGTAGAAATGGAAGACACCCTGAGTCGAGCGGAAGGTCTGCCAGTACGTGTTGTGGAACTCGAGGTCGTATATCGAGGGGAACGGAGCGCAGTCCTTCTTCTTGTAATACTTGTTCTTGTCGTTTTTGTGCTTGTGCCAGTAGGCGAGCGGGAGGGAGGGCAGACGGCGCTCGGCTTCGGCCACCTGCTCGTCCTCGGAGAGCACGCGCGTGTCGGTGGCGGGCAGCGAGCTGGCGGCGGCGGTGCCGGGCGGCGCGGGCGGCGCGGCGGGCGGCGAGGGCGCCGGCGTGGAGGCGGCCGGCTCGGACTGCAGCAGCAGGCGCGCGGGGGGCGCGGGGGGCGCGGCGGCGGCGGGGGGCGCGCGGCGGGGCCCCGGCGGCTGCAGGCGCGGCAGCGCGAGTGCGGCCAGCGCGCCCCAGCACAGCAGCGCCGCCAGCCAGCGCGCGCGGCTGCGCGACGCGCCGCTCCACCAGCGCACGCACCAGCCTCGCATCGCCTGGAAAACCACAGAACGACACTTTAGCATAAAGTCACGAAGGAATCTTTTAACTTAATTTAAAGTTATTCTACGTCATCGCACAGACCGAGTCATGTTCCCCGCAAGAACGATGAAAGTACGACTCTACAGAACCTGACCACAGTATTACAAAAAAAACTATGACTGTTTTCATGTATAATTATTAAATAGCACACGAAACGCTCGCATTTCGGTGATTTCCCTAGCGTTTAATTTGCACAAAAGCGACTAGAATAGACATTACATGATCCGCGGGAGTGTCGGCGCACTCGGCGCCGGCTGGCATGCTTCCCCGGCAGCATAGCTCCTGACGATTCGCTCACAAATTTGACATCGGAATATCACGTACTACGAATTTAACCTCACATCGTTTTCTAATCCTAATTAACATAAACTAAAAGTTGTACAAGTACAAAAACATCCACACTTTCACATTAACTTCATTGTTGTTATGACAGCTTATGACATTACCCGTGTCATAACAAACATAGATAAGAAGGTTCAAGCAAAACAGAATACAAATGAAACAACTGCTAACACAGCATAAAGGTTTGTGTTGCTTGAGTTTGACTTTTGAGATTTGGCAGCAAAGACGATATGAATGCCTTTTCAGCTTCGTTCAGCCGTTGCCCATTGTTGGTTATGCACCTGTGCAATATCGCTGTATAAGTGTTAGTAGCGTTCAGCAGATGCACGGACAGCGGAGAGCAAGTAACGGGACGGTCTCGGTCTAGCCGCGGCCGCGGTACCGTTCGCGACGCCCACTCGGACGCGCGTGACGTCGGCAGCAACAACTATTTAGGACACATCTCATTTGCATTGTAACATGTCGTGACATCTCAACAAGAGAAAGGACGGCAAAGATTGCAAGGAATGTCAAAACGTTGCAGGGCAATTTTGGCACTAAGTCACAGTAAATGCATTCTCAGATAGAACATTAGTCATGGACAAGTTTCCTGTTTACGTAGGTACTCGTATCTTCCGCAATTTAATTTTAGCATGAGAGTCCTTATCATGCTGGACGCGTTAAAGTTCGTTGGGTCTGCATCCTACAAACAAGCGAGTCAAGTCATCATCACGGTTTAAATTTATTTGTAATACGAAATACAATCACGAGTTTTAACACGTCTATAGATTTGTGACTCCCTTAACGACTCGTACGTGCAACCAAGAATACAACGATGAATCACTGTTTTAAGTAACTTGTTAACTACCCACTTCGCTTTGGCGCGTTTAACTGTTTTCTGAGTATTCGTTATCTACCTTTAAATGTTTCGGAGAAGCGAACAGCCCTGAAGCCGCGCCGAGCGCCGAGCGCCGAGCCGAGTTGAGGTAAGCGATGCAACATCACGGCTTGAATGGATTTTCCTAATCCGAGTGACGCAACGCGAATAAAACGCCGTAAGTACTTCACACCACTAGATTTTTATACCAAGATTCTTGCCATATTAATCAGATTCACTTATGGTAAAGCCTGTTTTTCTACATACATATTCCTATAAGAATGAGTAAGATCATTGCTTACGTCATTCTTCACTTCCTTAGAGAAGTCCATACGCTTATTTATTTATTTTTTTGTTAAAACTGAATCATGTTGACGTCAGTACTCACTTCGATCCTGATACTTCGATCATCAGAGCATTCTATAACATGATCGATGACCTCTTTGCAGATTGCCAACATCTTAGCCCTTTTCTAGTGCATCACAGTTGCTAAATTATCATAAACCAAGTGAAGATCAATGTAAGCGTTATTTACTTGTACCAATTTGCTAACAGAGTGAATCGTGAATGAGCCAGTCACGACCTGTCACTTGGCTGAAGTGAGAATTGGTTCTAATGGAGTCGTTGAATTAACTGCAGCCAATAATAACTA
Source organism: Anania fuscalis (assembly GCA_950371115.1). Taxonomy (NCBI): domain Eukaryota; kingdom Metazoa; phylum Arthropoda; class Insecta; order Lepidoptera; family Crambidae; genus Anania; species Anania fuscalis. Next base: position 211,893 of record OX493346.1, read on the forward strand.
GTCGATCTACTTTGTGCAATACATGAAGGATTTGAAAGTATGATTGCCGTATACGAGTATACCTTAAGAGAGATAATCCAAATTAATCCTCACTTATCGTATCCACATAACGCAACGCGTGGTTGTATTCTTCCATCTGTTGATGTTAAGCAAATCCATAAAGACTTGTCTTTATGGATGTGTTTTTTGTCCTTGGCAAACTTCAGAACCATAATCTTTATTGCGTTTTTATGTTGCTGTAAAAGACTTAAAAAAGTATCTCTTGGATGTAGAGCTTGTGACAAAAAATGCTCTATTAGGCCAACCTTTATTGTATATTTGGTAAGACAGCGCTTGCGCTGCGTCGTCGGATGGCACCGACGCGACGCAACAAAGTGAATGTGCCGCTGCATGCTTGCAGCTATTCCGGTCAGATGGAACTATCGTTAGACAACGAATCTACCAGAACGCTTTACGTAACTGCTAATGTAGATACTGCCGAAATGATGTCACATACTAATCCAATCCTATTCAGTAGCCAAGGAATATCTAAACCATACCTTTTTATCTTTTTCCAATTAACACTTTCCGATACACATCACACACAATAGACATATTTTTTTAAATAATTGAAAACATTGTATCTAGCGTAGTGTCTCGGAAAGTGTTAAAGCCAACGCCTCTTCGTGGGATCAGCTCATTTGAAGCCAACAAATTTAATTCATGCTACAATAATGTCAATTTACCCATGACGACAATTTAAAGAGTAAGAGTGACCATCTAATTGTGTGTTGTGTATCACAAAATTAGTAAACAGAGGAACATAATTATGCTAGGTTAAAAGTTAACTAGCAATAACACTGTCAGGCTTGGCTTTGTTGCAAAAATGTATTTAGCCAATAACATATAGATACTTAAGTGAAGGTAATTTCAGTTAGTCTGGAGACAACGTGACTTTTGAGTGACATTAACATTTTCGAATTAGATATCTAAGTAAAAACATACATGTTTTTTTTTGCAGTACAAGCTATTTCATTGTTATCTTGCACAATTTTGACAGAAATGATTTATGTAACCTTGTATTATTTACTTATTTGATAATTACTAAAACAATGGAAATATTCCGCCTCAGTCTCTTGACTCATAAACCGAGATGAGACCGTGTCAATTTACCTCAAAGAGTACTTACACCAGCAGAACATATTCTATGCTTAAGAGACATTGCAGACAGAAAATGATAAGAAATTATGAGTTGTCTTGGCGGAAATTGTAGAGATGTATACTTATTTACAATAATGAAAAATGGGACGGCCAGATTAGTTATCATAACGAATTTTTATGGGTAATTCTGTTAATCTACAAGAGAACTTCTATCTCATGATACAGTAATAAAAGCAGGTAATGTACGCAATAACAACCCAATCATGTTCGTGCTGAGTTTATTCTAGCCGAATGAACTTGCAGTTAATGAGTTTTTAGCTCGTAAAATGTCGTTTTGTGTAATAAATAGTGGGTAGCCGTCTGGTTGTGAGTTTGAAAGTGTCGCGGCGGGAGGTCAAGGCCGCAACACTGCGCGCACGCCGCACGCCGCGCGACTGCTAACGCGGCTGTACGAGTCTAAGACTACACTACTTCTTTGTCACAAGAATGGCAACAAAAATATCGGCTGAAGATAATTTAATGGAAATTAAATGCAAGTTACTAACAACGCCGCTATCTCAGATAAGATTGTGGTGAAATACCTACGAAGGTATTATGTTTTGTAGAGGGTTTCTATGATTATATACAAAATTACGTAAGTGGCAAGGATTGTTGATAGGAGACACCCTGTGGTTGATGCTACATTTGAAGTTGTAAACGTAGACATTAAATAAATAATTTATCAGATTGTCGCAATATAAAATAAAAAGGTGCAAGTATTAACTCGTACCTACTGTTAGGAAGAAAACGGTTCGCTTCAGCGCGCCGCGGGTGACAATAGAATCCTTTTCCGATATTATCCTCAGACGAGAAGAAAACGTTTAGCGATTACATCCCACGCAGAAATATAAATTGAGAGTTATACGCACATAAAGTTACTCCTCAAGGGACCAAATAAGACAAAATGTATGGTTGAATAACACAAATGAGTGTGGAGCAGCGTTTAAACGCATTTCAACGTTGGCACTGATTGCTCGTTCTTCGAATTGAAAAATGCTTCACCCAGTTTGTAATTATGTTATTATTTAGATAACACAAAATTATGTTATTACTAGCTCCGCTCGCCGACTACCTATAGCGAAAAAGGTGTCTGGAATAAATGTAGAGATTGTAGAGATGGTTTTTAGCTTTCACTGTGATAATAATAGAGACAAATTGATAATTTTTCGTTTGTAGTGCACAAAAATATGCAAATTATACAACATACGGTAATCCCGGATAATTGGTTTCTGTTAAAATTACATTTGTATATGTATATTAAGATCTTGGATGGAATTTTTAATTCGCATTTATTACGTTCGTTTAAATTAGCCTATCATCGTTCACTGCCCAGCGTTCGGTCCTGTCTCCTGTATCTGCCTTTCAGCCTCATCCATCATCATCATCATTTCAGCCTCTGGATGTCTACTGACTGCTGAGCATAGGCCTCCCCCAGTGACTTCCAGATTGGCCGGTTGGAAACGGTCTGCATTCAACAGCTTTTTGCAACCAGGTCGTCTGTCTGCATTGTAATGCATGATTCATTAATATTCACGATTTGCGTTTTGGACTAGGTGGTTATGAACATTTAGTATAATAATTACACACGAGTTGATTCCCGCGACTTCGCTCGCGTATTATTAAAACTCAATAGGTAAATACCGTATAGTCTAATGACACATGTCTATCAAATGAGTTGCTTGCGTTTCACAAGTCATCGGTAAGCAGAACCGATCGGCGGTTAATTTTAACCTTGCCATTCAGAGGGCCGCTTCCGGCGCGGTACGCGCGCGCAACGGTCGGCGACCGGCGCGCGCGGCGGGGCAGGGCTGGGAATTACTTTTATAAGTACACTGAACCGACTAATAACGAATTAATCTCAATATCCACCTAAAATCTGTGAAGAAGGTGCCAGTTTAATTAAGTGTTTATTTACCATTTAGCGGAATTAAAAATCTGTGTAAACTTGATTTAATTAATATAAGTATACATAAGTAGTCAAGTGTTAAGGTAAAAAATACGAAATGTAACTGTCTAATAGCTTAATTCATTTAGGCACCACCTAACTTCTATGCCGGTCAACTCCTGCCTGCTCCCTGTAATTCTACTCATTAGGGACATTCGTAGAGAAATAGAAAATTCATGTTTAGTAAGTTGTTGTTGTAGATAAGTAACCTTAAAGATAATCAAAATAAAATGCTTAAAAACAACAGCTCCAAGCTTCATAGCTAAACATCAAGTTATGTGTTTTGAATTACGAACAAAGGAATAACCTTTTTCGTTGTTAACTCTATCATTTACTTTCCAGTCTATTATCTTAGATTTAACTTTGCAAATCTAAAAACAAAATCGCTGACATATCGATTAAACAATAAAACACAAACACAGAGCAGTCACGATAAGATTCTGCTTTCGCATAAGATTCTGTCAGTCAACCCTAAGTGCAGCGAAACTGGAGTCGCGAACCGGTCCCCGCGGCGCAGGCGCACGCCTCCCCTTTCCCCCTGTGCAACCCTCGCGCTCGCGCCGGGAACGAACAAAACGAGCACAACCACGACTTGTTTCTCAGACGGATGTCTGGCTCCACTCTGAGAAAACTTGCGAACTTGTTACTCATTAGTGGGCGTATAATAAATCATGGATGTCTGATAAGAAAATTGCCATAAAGTAAATTGCCTAATTGCTTGGCCCACAAATGGGAACAAGCTCCTATCGTATATTCTAGGTAGGCACTTCAGCTGGATAGCAAAATTATGGATGTAGGTGCATGTTGCACCCGGGGTTTCTTTTGCCCTAGTCACCCTATGGGCATGCAAATGAATGTTAAATGTAATGGCATACTTCACGCAGATAGATATACAGTCTGAAGCTTTTTTATAATTAGAATATTTAATGACGATAATAATATAATGTGTATATTTCAAATGTATTTTTTTTAAAACTATATTTGTTAATTTCTCTTTTAAAAGTTAAATATCACACACACTCACATTTGAAAGTCGTGGCAGACTGTAACTGAATCTACTACTTATTTTTTTTATAGTTTAACTTTTTAATTGTATTAGTGTACGATTTGTTGGTTGCCCTTAATAAATAAATAAATAAATATTTGTCACATTGCTCGATAGCACATCATGACCCTATGCGCAAAACTCATTATTAAAGGATATCTTTAGAGATATCCAGTTAGAGATATGCAGTTCTAGAACTGCATAAATATTACATGCTACCATATTTCTGTAGTCGTTTTTAAAGTTTAAGGTTAATTTAAATCTTAATTACTATTTCAGATATTAGCGAGCCATTTTGAAAGTTAGCACGACATTAACTCGGTCATTTGATTTGCTCAGAATAATCCAAATATTGATCACGATCCAAATGATTGTGAAACTCCTGACAGAATCAGCATAACAGGAAGATTTATAAGTAGGGAGGTGTTTTATTATTAGAAGTGGATGTGTGTATTTTTTATAATTTTCTTTTATTTGCTTTACTTGTAATAACATCAATTCTATTAAACTTTCAAATTGATGCGAGTAGATGAAAACTTTCTGAGCGAAGAAAAACATCGCCTCTTAGCGGAGAGAAACCTCCGCCCGCGGCCAGCAGCACAACGGGTTTATCCATACCTACTTCCCAGTCTCAGTAATGTTTACTTTCCTATTTATACAAAAAAGCACACGGAAGCTTCTATTACTCCCTTTATTTTAAACGTAATTGCTGGGATTTCATAGATATAAAACTTAAAATATAATATAAGACTCGCGATACTTCTAAGAAACCGTTAGCCTATTCATTCAGGAATAAAAATATCTTCAATAAACTGATATTCACATTTTATTCACATTTAGATACAAGTATACTTTTCAACTGAAAAAAAGTGACGTCTGTCGTCAAGGCTAACACACTTTAATGCCACTGTCGCATACTGGGAATTGCAACCCTTGTAAAATGAGATCTATGACATCCAAAGTGGTTTGTATAAAGTGGCTTTCATTAATTAATTTATTAATTTCCAACATAATGAATCTTCCATCGTATTAATGATGACTAGTTATAATGGAGTGCCAGTTGCGTACCATATGTGCCATTTTCAGAACACGTCATATCGACAGCCAACTAGTGTGAAACATAGAGTCACAAGCCGGGCATCATACGCAGGACCTCTGATGTTTTGTCGTTTACTACAATGTATAAATACAAGACATATAACATAACTTCCATGAAATCTTACGAAGTTTGTAACGGTAAATGAAGTCGTCCAGTTATTGCAAACATTCTACCACTCGGCGTCATGTGGGGCAACAAGCACGCATGGCTAAGCCTCGCCAATTTGTTATCATTCATTACCCTTCGAGCTAACTAGGTGTTACTAAGTTACCGCTTGGTCGATGCCCCCTATTTTAAACTCTGCTAATTAATAACAGCAAATCAGTCCCGCATGGAAAATGCAACTAGGTTTTGTCATGTGGGCGATAATTGGAAGGTTTATGGAGCGTTTTCGTCACAACATGTTAATTGGTTTAGCTGCTTTCTGTGAGCTTGAGGGAGTATTGTGGCTTTTTGTCTACGTGGGTGTGAATTACGTATATGTTTAGAAAGAAAAAGGTATGTATTTATATGGTTCTTAACACAAATAGGTAATAGATGTATACATCAATGTTCTCGATATTTTTTACGTTATTAATATATTAACTGGGTAAGTAAGATAACGATTGTTACGTTATTATTTCTTATCTAATAAAAGATATTTACTTGCCAATAAAAAAAATAAAAAATTAAGTGAGAATAAGGTACTTAATCTGCGAATAATTTTGCATCGACTATTGCATGTTAGATGTGCATTTGTGCAATATTCGTAGTAACAAATAGTATTTGGTAATCAGAGCGTCGTTTGCGCAAAGTCCCTAATGCACGACGCTTCGCAGACGTATTTTCAGGCGACTTCAACCTGCAACAGTTAACCACACGCTTTACTCGCTCGCTGCAGCGTCTTAGTGCTGACAACTGTTGAGATGCACTATCGATGTTTATTTATATTTACTTTTAAGGTAACATTTTTACAACTGTCATTACAGGGAATACCTAAAGCGATAATGTATACCTATCTTAGATTATGTTTAAAATTGTCCACTATTCAACAATTATTCGAATATAGAATACTATGTACTGAATTGCTAGTATTTTTTATTGTTTTGGTTTAGCTTGCACTTGACTTAATTTAATACTTAAGAACTTGTCACGGTTTAAGTTTACCCAATGAAAGGAATGTATATCCTTGCGTGCAGGTAATGTTTTTTCCCAGGGCATTTTTCAGTTGTCTCAACACCTAACTACATGTAGGTTTAAAATGTTTTCTCTACATTAGCTAGCGCTTGACTTTGTCGCTGGAGCAATAACAAAAAATCAGGACTACCTAGAACCGTTCTGGTTCTCCGTTCTTAGAAATGTACTGGCTCTAAAGACTTAATATGTCGTTTTAATAGCTTTCATATTAAGTCGATTTGATAGTTTTCACCATCGATAGACTACCAGTTCATCACTATCTAATATCGATGGATGTGCGCCCGCAGTCGAGTGACACAAGTGCGTTATGTAAAGATGGGCGGTATTTCTGTATTTCGGGCGGACGCCAACTGTGCCACTCGGCTAACTGCGCAGTGCAACTGAAGCGGTGACACTTGCTTGTTGCTACTGCAAAACTGTTGGCTAACGACACTAAGATGGATCCAGTCAACTGAACAAAATATATATTTAGGGTTCCATACAAGGAACCGTAGGCCTAAAGACGCAGAGCATAAACTATTTCAGTCACGTCTCACCTCAACGAGATGTGTAGTGGTGGATGATTTATAATAACACATTAATGAATGGACTTTATGTCATTTATTTTATTTTAAATGTAGAATTTATTATTAATTAGTAATAATGTGATTTGCAAGACCTTTATGTTAACATGAGGATAACTACTGTAAAAACTTGTACTACCATGTTTATAGCAAATAAAATTATTCTATCATTAGTATATGTAGACGATACCCCAATGATAAGAAATGCATTGATTTATATTTGTACATTGAGACTACTCTATCTCTACCATTTTATGTACATAATTATGTATAAATCATCATTACTTCTAAGACTATAAAATGTTACTTTTAAGTTATTGTATCTTACTACATACGAGTAGGTATCTCATGCATGTTAAGAGAGTATAGCAACAAATAACAGTTAACGTAAAAAAATACCTATGTATACCCTATGTACCTATGTGACAATCACTTCTAAAAATAAGTGATTGTCACTTCTTTTTAGAAGTAACTTTTATCACATCAATACGTCAAACTGTTTTAAGCGGTTTAGGAAGCTGCAAAATTTAATAGTATAAAGTTCCGACCTGAACCCTGTAGTGAACCTCTTCAAACAGTAGCCCTAGTCGGCGGCTTATCTTTACTTCTGAGTAATGCACTCTGCGAAATCCTGAATTGGTTCGCCCGATGGCGTCCTGAGTGAGTCAGTCGCGGTGAATCACGCGCAGTCGGGTCTAACTTTGGTGACCGGTTCTCGCCTTGGGCGAGACACTACTGAACTTAAACCTTACTTCGTCCTTAAGGCGAGAAAGTGGCAGCCATCTCTTTTCAATCAACTATCCTTAGCGTTTATGCGAAAAGATTTTGATGTCTTGCCGAGTTTCTAAAGTATAGGAAAGCTTGACACGAAAAAATATACTTAAATATAACCAGAATTATTTCTAACTCTTTTTAGTGATATTAATCATTTTAATGTTGGTTACATAATCTCTAGTAATGTAAAATGAAACAAAACTATCCTTAGAATAGTTTGTTACGGGATTGCTACCATGTACCTTATTTTTGAGTTCCCGATATAAGGTACATGGTAGCAATCCCGTAACAAACTATTCTAATGTTAGTGACCATGAAAGTTTAAAAGAATATAAAACTATCCTTGTTTTGAAATAATACTTTTGAAATAACCAAATGATGTTAACCTTAGAAGCAATCGCCATCTTCTTTATCCCTAATACAAATACACTTAAGAGTGATTCAGCTAAATTTCCGTAGCGTCAACTTCTAGTGCTTTTCGTATTGAATAAGCCGAGAGGATGTAGATTTTATTGTCTGCGATAAATGGCGTGTAAGTCATCATTGTTAACACTATTTTATAAACTATACAGAGTCCTCTAACGTGTTTGAATGTCTCAGTTTCTGTATGTTTGTCTTGGTTAATCTCAGAAACTATTGTAGGGATTTGAATACCCTTTTCATCAATAGTTAAACTGATTTAAAAAGAAGGATTTATTATGTTCTTGCTTTAAGTCCAGGCTGAGCTAGTAAAAAATAACGATTCTCGTAAGTTTGTAATAGCTTGCTAACTTAATTTTGTTTAAGTAGTATTTTACAGATGTCAAAAATGTATTAAAGGTGGACCTAATGTCTGTAGCATTTTCTGTCAGAAAGATAAGAAATATATTTGTTGTATAATGTGACGATATTGTTATAGCAATCGGTGTTGCTTAATCATTGACCGATGCATATTGACAGTCGCGATCCGGAGGGGCCCGGTTTAAACCGAAACCTTGTCCGGTAATGAGATTATAACTATGAAAGATATAGATCATTTCGCGAGTCAACATAATTGGTCAGTGTTTTGACATTGAGAATTTTGTAATACCTACTTGCAATCTTTTAAATATTTATTTGGGGAGTTATATTGAACGTTCGTTATGATATTATTTTCGTAGTAAGCAAACCCCATTATCACGAAATAACTCCATTTTAAACTTTTAAGTAAAACGTGACAATATCCACTTCAAATTTGCTATGACAAAATAAAATTCACCATAGCAAGTAATTATTTCTTTGACAAAGAAGTACCAACAAAAGGTTAACGTCGAGAACTTTGAAACAAGTATTTTCTTTGAAGTGTTCAAAAGTGACAAACTTTAGATTGATTTTCTAAATAATACTTAAATTGTAATAGCAGTCTTTCGAAATGTTCCTTGCGTGTGATCTCGATGCTTCAAGGCAAGGAAGATGGGTGTATCGATATCAAACATTACAAAGAATGTCGATCGCTGATAATCTCATTTAGATGATTGAGTGGTGTTGCAATATTTCCTAACAGGGATATCTAACAGTTATTTTATCAACTACTCTATTCAGATTCTAAAACATTTGTGTGCAATACGAACAAAGGATGGATGTGATGAAATTGTATTGTAGTATCTATACAGACTCTAAAGATCTTGTTAATCGTAAAATATCGCAATATACGTACATTTGTTTGTGTTTAAAAACGAATGATACTGTAATAATTAATATGAGTTCGCTAACTCAACAGGACCTTTTAATGAGTGCATGGAATGAAGCATGAGTCACTCATTAGATACGATGAAATTATTGTATGACCAAATTTGTTAACAGAACTGATATACTTGCATACTAAAATAATATTTAAAGTCTATGTCAACACATTTCTGAGTGTCCCTGACCGTTTGATATTGAATAAACTAAACAATTATCTGCTGTTATAAGTACAACATCATTATTGTTAGGGAACAGACAAAAGAATCGAGAAAAATAAAGTTTATTTAATTTGTCTATACTGCTCTATACTCGTACATTTATAATCGTTGAAGTATTGACAAGTAAGTAATTCTATTCAAATGGTCTTCTACCATTTTTGTTCGGGACTTTTGGACTTCTATAAGAGTTGATGTCAGATGACGTAAGCTGCGCGCGCGGCGCTGCACCGCTATCTAATCACGATCACCATCGCTCTCCTTCGCTGCGTTGCAGTAACAAGTACCGACACTACATACAACTATCCAATAAATACATTTGTACTATACAGTTGTACGCCTATGTGGCTAGGTATGAAGCAGTTAATTACGACTGTCTTATATTTTTAGACGGTCTGTTACGAGGTTACGACATTTAGCTTAAATTTCTGATTTCTTTCTATGATTTGTATTATTTTGGTATAGGTTCATAATAGAAATTTCGTCACACTCCAGAAAATTATAGTCCGTGATCTTTACATGGCACTTAACATTGCAAAATTACAAAGGTCTAAGAATGTTAAAAGCTCTTTGTCATTTCTTACTTTTCGTCTAGTCATTTGTCATTATTTATTATTCGTTGGTTCTGCCTGATCACAAAACAAATTTGTTATATTCCAAAGTCCTAAATACCCCACAAATATCAATTCTAGTAAATTTTTCAACGATAAACATATAAAAACTCTACGTCAATGACACTACCTGCCTCACTACCTGAGTCACATAACTTTATAAATGTATATCCCGGATACACCCCGACTGGTTTTAACTCAGTTTTTGGTGCTAACTCTTGGTACTTACACAATATTGATGTGATTACAGTAGACGCCTCAAAGTAGACACGTGTTTAATAAACACTGAGCGTTTCTTTAAAAAACTATTTCAGCTAATGCCAGCTAGCAACAACACTGCACTAACTAACATTGCAATTTATTTATCAATATAAATGCGTCGTACCATTGTTTGCGTTAAATAAAAAGCGACTTGTAGAGTTTCAATAAACAGATTTCTGAAGGCTCTTCAAAGACGGTGTACATTACATAATACCGTGTTCACAGTGTAGTAATGTGTTGGATAATTACCATTTTATACACTTTGAATCAGAATAATTTATTTGCCATTGAATAAGGTACATATGAAGATCAAAAGTGCCAAAGTGCACAGAAGTGTCGTGTGGTGCCGGCACTTTAAAAGAATTACACCACCCCTTCTCTTCCTATGGGTGTCGTAAGAGGCGACTACAGGAGAACCGCCACAAGAAGACGGGCAGCAGCGTCTCCTCTCCACCATTGGCCAAACTGCGATCGCCAATCCGCCTGCCAAGCGTGGTGATTATGGCAAAATCCTCTTTTTGGAGAGGCCTGTGTCCAGCAGTGGACTGTTAAGGCTGGTGATGTGTGATGTATGAAGATCACAAATTTATTTTGGTCTCACTTATCCAGCTATTGACAATAGGATGCAAATGTGTTTTAATTAGCGTTAGTCACAGAATAATTGAGTGCTTATGCCTTTTTGCTAATGCTTAGTTTAATTGATTTCTCGGTGCTATCAATAACTACATGCATACATACTAACAGACGAAATTGACACAGTAAGTCAGTATGATGGGCTCGTAAACTGTACTGATATGCGACAGCAAAGCATTGGACTGGCTTGAAACTAACTTCAGTTACAAGACAACGCGGAACGAATTTAATTTACTGGCACACTATTGATATTGTGAAAATTAATCATAACCATCCATCCATCTCCATCTGACCGTCGACCGTCTGGTGTAGTGGTTCGCGCTCCGGAGTACAATGCCTGGCGGTTGCAGGTTTGAATCCCGCGAAAGGCAAATGTTTGTGTGATGAGCACGAGCATTTGCACCTAAGTCATGGATGTTTATAAACGTATTTAAGTATGTTTATCCGTTATCTAGCCGCCATAGCACAAGCTTTTATTAGTTTGGGGCTATATAATTGGTGTGATTGTGGAAACAATTTATTTATTTATTTATCTGTTTCATAATCAGCCTCTGGAAGTCCACTGCTGGGCGTAGGAATCCCCTACATAATGCCTCAGCGAGTGGCTCTGGAATGTTTGCATCCAGCGGGTGCCCGCAAACCTGAATTGGTCCACCGCGCATCTATTTGCTTTTAATTGGAAACAAATGAAATCTGTCATTTAGATTTTAAAAGCACAGGTTTTTGTATAGAATAGCTTTTAGATGTATACCTCATTTTGCGTTTATAGAAACTGGACATTAGTGGGGAGAGAGCCTACCGTACGTGTCTCCATAGCTAGCGTTGGAAAGCGCAGGCGCGGTAGAAATCGTGTGTTTGTGCAGTATGGTGTGGGCGACGCGACGTAAGACAGCGCTGCGCTGCGGTTTGAGGATTAAGTCGGCATTATCTCAGAGAAACTCGATAGCAGTCATGGCTGGCCGGTACTTTCTTATGCCATACAAAACATATTCTCATTTCTAATCTAAGACGTTATAGAATCGTTAAATCGAGTACGTCAGCTAGCGTTATGTTGCTTATTTGGTACACAAACACGTATAATGCTAAATTGTGCATGATGATGCAAAATAAATGAAGATTTGAATCTTAATTGTGCAGCTTCAAATGTTCATTATTTATATTTATTTTACATGTGTGATCCATAGTGTCAGAGCAATAGTCTCATTGTTATGTCCAATCATTCCTCTATCGGTCGCATAATTCTTGTATTTTTACGAACTTACTATATAATTATACTTAGTATAATCATGTCTTTTGACACCCCTATCAAAAATATACCTTAAAATATGTACTTCTACGAGTAGAAAAGTTTGTTAGAGCCGGTTTGCGTCGCCTTTACTAAATACTAGCGACCCGCCCCGGCCTCGCACGGGTGCAATGCTGATACTAAATACTTTACTACATTATAGATATAAACCTTCCTCTTCAATCTCTCTATCTATTAGAAAATCCGCATCAAAATCCGTTGCGGACTTTAAAGATTTAAGCATACATAGGGATATAGGGACAGAGAAAGCGACTTTGTTTTATACTATGTAGTGATTAAGTTTTTTTTCGGATATACCTATTACTGTTGGCATTTAAGGATGACCTCTTCAGCTACAGCGGGCAGTTAAGCGCTGAAGGTTCCTAGCCTAGGTTGGTCCCACTAGCGTTCGCCGCGACCTGGCCGAATGTAAGGCTTTGCACAACGAAACCTCAGGCTCGTACATGGCGCGCCCTATACTAGCAGGCGGATCGGGCCAGTGTCGAGTTCACAAGGCTTTATTAAATGTTATGAGACTGATAATAACATCCTAAGCACGGGGCGAGACAAATGTGCAGCCCCCGCTTGACAACTTTCAAACGCTGACCGCGGCCAAGGTGGCCTGGCCTATTTGGAACGTGTTTGATAAATATGAGACAATTTTAGTCATGAGTAATTAAATATATAATATCAGATTCTTTATTCAATCTTTTGTAGCCCCATTTTCTACCCTCTGGTGTAGATAACTGAAATGTCCTGAAATACCTGAACTTGAAATATCCAATAAGCCGAAGGTACCTATATTCCTCTACGGTACATCCTCTACTGCGTCTGCGTCTTCGTCTACTGCTACTGACTGCTCTAGTCATTCATTATGTGTGCAGCAATAGCTTTAATGCAATCAAAATAGTAATTATTATGTAGATAGGTACCTAACTAAAGTGCGTTAAATGTAAGAACAAAAGTTTTAGACAGACGTCAATGCTAAATACACCTTATCTTTATTTTTTAATATTTCTTATTGTCAACACTAAAACGAACGAAAACGAATACGTTAATACGATGAAAAAGTATTATACATATCTGCCACAATTAATGCTTCTTAAAGTTAAGTTTTAAATAGACAATGAATTGGTAGATGCGGCGTGGGTAGGCCTTTTTACCCTACCCGGTGGACTGATTACCTATACATGTTCAGGTTGCGGGCAGCCGTTTCATTAAACGGCTCTGAGCCGTTCGCCTATTATGACAGCATTGGACGTCTACTGATATTGATGATGAAAGTTATTAAGTCGGAACACTCAGAACGTAGTTGGTTTCTACATAATCGACACTGACATGTTTAATAGGTAATTCATCTTAATTAATTGGTGTTAATAAATTAATGATGAATTTAATCTTTACTTGAAAAGATTGGGTAGCTACGTGAGCAAATCAGCTGTTTACCTTATAGGTAACCCTCCACTCTCCAGTCATTTATCGGAAATCTTCAACAAGCTAAATTATTTCGACTGCAACGTAATGAGCTTAAATCGCGGGTTCCTCGAATGTTTGGATCGGCAGTTATGTCACGTTTACCGCCAATACGTACGGTAGGAGTGCGTACGGCTGATTGCCGATGACATGTGATTACCATTGCGTGTGACTGTTCCACCTGTCGTTATACTCATTATGCACATCAAAACACGATTACCGGACAACACATCATAAACTACTACCTACCTACTTACAATGTCTATTGCAGCCGATTCTTTTTCTTTAGTGTCAATCTCCAATTTTCATACAAAAACTTATAAATACAGCCAAATGAAACCTACATATCTGTTTATTTAATTCAATTGATATTTTGTATAAAATAAAGAGACAACAATGTTTACATACTAATATAAGAAAGAAATAACGGTGCTGATTGTGCAATTAGTAATATGTATTGTTGTAAAACATTGTTGTATTTGGAATTGTACAATTGTTTGTTATCCTAAATACATAAATAAAATAAAACAGTGTTAGGTAGGTAATTGAAAACCTACACCGAGTTGTAGTCATTCCACAAATAAACTCGTAATCTGTGGTTTAATTTGTACGGTCGTTGCCAAACTCGGCTGTGAACTTGAAAAGGTGTTCCGGGCGAGTGCCCTCGGGCGGAGTCACTGAATCGCCGGCCCGGCCGCGCCGCGGCGCCGTCGGAAACGGTATTACTGCATTTTTATGAATTCGCAAACTTTTTGGTAGGCATTTTGTTATGTCGCGGTCCTATCGTAGAATTTACCAAAACATCTTATATAATTAGGAAATAACTTGTGTATGATTTTACAATTGTGTAACCGTGTTGTACCTAACTTTCCGCTTCACTAGGGTCAGATCATGCATCCGGAAATTTTCTGTCCCGCTAAAACGGTCACTCACATGTCCGAATTCAATTCGTCGCTCAATCAAGGATGTGAATTTAGAAACCGCACACAACCCGGTGCCATCCAATTCTTATTTTAGAGTTCCGAACCATACTCCGGCTTCTCTGGTCACTGAAGGTTGTCAAAGGAAGGCTTTATTAATGTTTAAAAACGCACCTACTTATCTACTATTAAAGGTATGAACACTATCTCAAATGTGTTTTACGATGTGATATCCATTGATAATGTACTTTATTAAAGACAGCGTAAGTAACGTCTTTGATAAAAGATAAATAAGAGCAAAGAGGTCTAATAACGTATACACAAAAGGGTCAGCTAAGTAAATATAAATGATGATATATTATTTTAGTCTCATTGAATGTGGAGCGGACTGGAGGGAGCCCATTAGAACAAACATTAGGGATAAGAGGGTTACTCAAACTCATTTACCATACTAAATGTGTCACTGTAGAAATAACAAACAGACATGGATATTTTATTGGAGTATTATTTATTACGACCGAATACTGAAAGGCAGAACCCTTAAGGCTATTTTTTTATCGCCACAAAGCGCCGATTTAAGTATAAATTCGATAATATGATTTATAGACATACAGACAAGTCACAATGTCAATTGACGTGATATCGCGATGTAAGAATCACTACGAGTCTTAACCTATACATGAATAGAAGCTATTAAATGTAACCGTCATGAAGTTGCAGCGGTTGCCCACAGCATTCATTCATGCATGTTTCCCATATAACTTTTCAACCCCCATTTCACCCCATTAATTGATTTTATTAGCAAATAACAATTTCTAAGCTCAAAGTGCGGTACGAAGGAATCTGGAGGGACGGTAGTGCGGTCGGTGTAGAGCATAAAGTTAATATACCTTCCGTAGTAACTTTATGGTGTAGAGTCAGGGCGTGTAGAGATAGAAGCTTGACTCTATATTATAAGATCTGAAAACTGTTTGACAGTGCGAGCCTTAGGGTCTCGTCTTGACAACATTATACGTAAAATTTTTTTAGTGGGATATTTTGTGCTACTATAATCTGCAGGAGTTTTTCGAGGAGATCCCAGATTGATTAATACATTGTGATTTGTTTGTTTAAAAAAAACTTAATGTAATGCTTATTTATTTATTATTAAGTTGCTATGCCCTGCTAGGGTTACATGTTACGGGACTAATGAAAATGTAAAACATCTCTCCAACCACATGTGGCAATAAACAATTTGAATTTGAATTTGTTTTATCTACGGTGGTTCAGCTTAAGAGAAAATACACGACATGTAGATTTGGAGAGTACAGTGGAAAAACTTCACATTGTAAAATCCGGTGGCCCTTGACAGAGTTTTCTTAAGGGTAGCCTCGTAGACAAGCGAATAGTAAGTTAATTGCGGTGGGCGGCCGGCGGATGTGGGCGGCGCGCCGGAGCTACCCGCGCACGGTCGCGCGAGACTTGCTGTTCGCGCGGGGAATTCTAAGTAGGTATGCTGTTTGTTCTGGCGGTTAAGTTTAGGAATCGCTAATTGTTTAACTGTTATAGATAGATACTCTTTTTTGCACACCAAACAAAGAAGTTACAATTGATGTTTACAGAAATATGTATAATTTAGGTTATTTAATTTGTTATGTTTTAGTTTTGTTTACCTATGTGTATTGGGTGGAATATTGGATTTATTGATGATCAGTATGTAATTTACGTTAAGTACGATAAAAATAAGAAATTAACTACTTATACAGGGTGTAAAAAAAGGCTTAACGAAGCCTTAAACCACGAATTCTATACATAAAACCAAGTAGAATGCAAAAAAAATAATTGCTGGGAAATGACTTATTTTTGGGTATCAAAAAAATACAACTTATTTCTAACCCGCAATGTATAGCGCGCACGCCGCAGACTATGCCTGTGTGTGTAAGCGGATCATGTTTATTTGTAAAAAAGTTTAGTATTATCAAACAGAACTCAATTTTGTAAAAAAAAATGAAAAAAAATTGTAACTTTGACTGTCAATAACTCAGTAACCCGTCATTTCCCAGGTATAGTGTAAAAGAAAAAAATGATCGTAATAATACGTAGAATATGTGGTATTCGGCTTCGTTAAGCCTTTTTTTACACCCAATATAATAGGTACCTAGTATCTACATACCTTAAACACCCAAAAAGCTTCATGGTGCGGTGATTTGCTTAAAGCGCAACGTTTGATTAGGTACCGGTTGGATTTTTTTTGGAACTTTTTAAATTAGCTTAATTAAGGCGGGCTACGATTATTGTAGAGTGCTTATTCCAAAAGCATTCCGCAAAAATCTTAGCCTGGTCTACGAGTACATACATAATTATATCCAATAATGCGTGAGTAAAGAATGTTAATTCCATACTTCGAGACCTTGACTGGTTGTTGTGGCAAATATTAATTATAGTATTACATTTATTACTCATCATAAAACCTATTCTCGGGTGTGTTGCAATTTCTCCGATAAGGATAGCATAATGGTGTGATTGTGAAAAGATTAAGAAAAACCAATTTATTTCTGGAAAATGAACAAGTACAGTCAACAGCACGTCGACCTACCCCAAAAGTGAAAATTCTCCAATAAATTTTCAACTTTAAGCCTGACATATAGAGATCATTTTCAAATGAGAAAATTTGACATTTTGTGGTAGGTCGACGTGCTGTTGTCCGTACAATATATTATAATGCCTACAGAAATGTTTATGTAGGGATATATTTTGTGCATTAGACACTGTAACTACCCACTTTTATTATATTTTTTCTGCAACTCAAACAACAAAATAAGAAAAAAGTAATACTTTAACCTCAGAGTAAGAATTATACTACGTAAAACTTATACATAAACCCAAATTATGCAAATGCAATTACTAATTCTAAGTGAACGCAGGAACGCCAATCAGCTCTGAGCGATAACTTTAATTACTTTAATAATTATGTGCATTGCCAATGCCCGAGATAATCCTCGAAGGCCGTTGTGACGCTAATGACTTACGTACGGCTGCGCCTGCGCCACTTGGCGGATCGGGGTTAGTGCTCCGCACTATTGAAATTGCTATTATACGAACACAGTAATTTTAAATGATAATAATTATCTGCAACTCTCATACCGCAATGTAGAAAGGAATAGAAGACCCACTACTAAACGATACGATTCGATCTGACAAGAGAAAACATTAAACTCCTTGATTACGAAGCACATTTACAAGTAACTTGAAACTTTTGATTAAAACAATTATCTAGGTATGTTATCATTGAAAATGTTTGGTATATGAATTCCCTTAATTAAATACTAATAAAAAACTAATAATAGAAGAAATAATGAAGAGGTTTGCCACTGTCACATTTTGCCATTGAACATTATCTAGGTAACGTATTTTATTTGGTAGTACCTACCTGCCAAATAAAATACCTACGTTACAATCAATGAATTCCTGTCTTTCACATTCCAGTTTGTGGTAAATTGTGTGGTATTTGTCATTTGTACCATCTCATGTACCTCTTTTCGAACGAAAAGATAAATTATTACGATTTCACAAATAGACCAACTGCTAGCTTAGTTCCCCCAGACAACTTTTTTTTGCCAGGAAAATGCTTTACGCATACCACACCAGCCGCATGGCGTCTCTGGGTTATGTGGGACTCTGGACCTCAGACTGAGGCCCGTTTACCCTGACGGTGTCCATACAGAGCTCTATGAGTCGGAACTACGGGTTTTCACTATATGCATTCTCCGCTGTCCCCAAACTAGCCTTTGTTACGTGGTGTGTGTGTTTGTGCCTAATGAGTGAAGCTGAGTAAATAACAAGGCTACTGTATTCATCAGCATTGTGCTCGTGCGTTAATTATTACTGAGAGTAAAGCTTGGTATTGTCTAATTAGTTGTATGCTAGCAACAGTTGAAGTCAATTATTGTTGTATAATAGCTCCCATAATACATTGTATTATGTATGAGATCTAGCTTGGATCATTGGTGAGCAAAAGTTATACTTCGTTTGACCCGTAAAGTAGGCAAGATAAATATTTACAAGAAAACTAATCTTAAGATAATGTAGATCTCAGGATTAGTTCCAGATTGGGAATAAATAGCAAAATTATTAAGTGGAAAAAAGCTTTAGTTTCAATTTGAGATACAGAAAAGTTTGAAGGACATATTTTAATATTTTTTTGGTTTGTTTATACTGTACTACAGTATAACACACAATTTATAGCCATATCTTTGTCAGACTTAACGTTTTTGTTTAGGTACGTGTTTCGTGATTTGATTATGTTTACTCAAGTGATTATCTGATGCGATTAGTGATCATGGGATTACAGTTATTAAACTCACGTAATTACACAAATGTTCAATTTGAAAGTGTTCTATCTCTCTTTTGTGATATAGTGCTATCGGAAGTAGGTAGTTTGTGCGTGAACGTGTCGTGTTATCAATTATCACATAGTTGAACACAATGCCTCGTTGACGGTATCACGGAAAGGGTGTTCACTAAGGTTTATAAGCAATGCTATAGGTAATTGCTGTAAGTAATCTCCTAAAAAAATTACTCTTAATAACGTTAAATACTTTAATAAACTATAATAGGTGACAACCCTACGTGTCACCTAGAACATCCATGTTAAAATCAAATAAAAAATGTTTTTTTTTTTACTTGACCCGAACTTGGAGGCTGATCAATCAAGACCACAGCTAATGAAAGAATGTTCAGTAAGATAATAACAATTTATTAAAGGTTCTTATCATTAGGTTAGGGCAATATTCAATACAGAGCAATGATGACCAAATTCATCAGTCAAAGTCAATTTAAAATCACGGGTTCGGAATTTCAGATGGTAGAGTGTTTCCTCTGTATATTTATGAGTAGAAACTGTAATATTAAATATCGAAAAAACAGCATGATTTTTCAACAAAAAGCAAATAATTATCTTTGAGCACGTTATCAGATTAATAGATACACGGTTTTCCCCGTTTAGCAAGTGTCATGATGATTTAATGCAATTACAACTTTAGCGACCAAAACCGATTCACTCCAATTTAGTTAGCTTTAGCTGAATTTGAGGTGTACCACGGCCTCGCTCAGAAGACCTATTAAAACTTCTATAATAGGAAGCTCGAAATTAAATTCAACTTAATAATATTCCAACGACTCGGTGGGTACAAGCCTTATATAGCAATATTGTTAACATTGGCCATCATGAAATCCCTAGGCACACATACACGGGAAGACAACAGCTATTGAAATACACTAAAATATAACAAATACAATTTAGAAAAGTTCTCGTTTTTAGGGTTCCGTACCCAAAGGGTAAAACGGGACCCTATTACTAAGGCTCCGCTGTCCGTCTGTCTGTGTCATGAACCGTGATAGATAGAGAGTTGAAATTTACACAGATGATGTATTTTTGTTGCCGCTATAACAACAAATACTAAAAAACAGAATACAATAAATATTTAAGGGGGCTTCCGTGATTATTTGCCGTTTATATAGAAAATGGTACGGAACCCTACGTGTGCGAGTCCGACTCGCATTTGGCCTATTTTAATTCTAAGTAAGTACTATAAATTACTACTAAGTAACTGATAAAACATTAAAACGCTACGGTAGAAGATAGTGTTCCCAACACCAACAGAAATTTGTGGTCGGTTGATGCTGACTGTAGTACCTACTACCAGAACCTAAAACGGGAATTACTGTGATAATACTTTTTCCTTGCCTCGTTTAACTGGGCGTAACATGTAACCTTAGAGCATTTAACATGTAACAATTGACGAGGGTCCGAACACCGAACATAAAGTCGTGGGATGAAGGACCCTTTCATGATCAAGTCTGTTTTTGTAGTTGGTTGGTCCTATTAAGTCACCACGAAAATAATCTTAGTAAAATTGTTTTCGTTTGAATAGAGTTAACTGAGACAGTTGTTACTGAGAAGCTAGTTAAAACAGACGTTAATATTAATGCGGCGGCCGCAGCGGCCGTGAAGCGTCGCGCGATGCGCGCGCGCAGGAATAGCCGCGGGCGCTGACGCGAAAACTCCACTGCCATCTAGGGCTGCCAATTTGCAAGTTTTTTTTCTTGACCTTTTCAACAAGTTTCTAAATAGACCTCTTATAAACTTTTTATTAAGACTCATCGTGCGTGCACGCTATGAAAAGGGCAATGCTCCGTGTTACTTCGCGAGATCGAATCAGAAATATAAAGTGGCGGTAGGGAGCACATAGCACGTTAAGTTGACGGCCGATAGGCCAAAAGGGTTCTGGAATAGACGTGGCGTCTACCAGATGACGATGATTCAAACTCAGAAAGATAGAAAAATCCGTTACGTGTAGCGATTTTAGCCCCTCATAGGATGCGTCTATCATTGATGATCACTATCGATGATGAACTATTTTTAATATAAATGAATAACTTAGAAGATAAACAATTATCAACTAAAGGTTGTCTGGAAGAGATCGCATTTTAGCGATAAGACCGCCTAAATTGTCCATCTTTCTGTAAATATCAACCGTATCTTCTTTGTTTGGTGTGCAATAAAGAGTATCTATCTATAGCCTAGTCTATACTAATATTATAAAGATTTGTACCTATTTTTGTATGTTTGTAATGAATAGGCTCAAAAATTACTGGGCCGATTTAAAAAATTCTTTCACCAATAGAATGCTACATTCTTCCAATTTGACATAGGCTACATTTCATCTTGAAAAAAATTAGGGATCCTTGGTAACATTTGAACAATGTAACCGAAGGTGTAGAAAAATGAGTCTTAAAATGTCTTTCGTCGAATGCGCTGCCGAAACTATTAGCGATAATTGTCTACCCCGTGCGAAGCCGGGACGGGCTGCTAGTGCTTTATAAAGCCCTAACTGCGTGGTCATTGCGATTAAACTCGAGACAGCCCAAGGACCGGCGCGCGCGCATCCGTGACGGCGCGACGCGAAGACGGCGATGGTGTTACTTGATAACTATTCATTGTACTTCACTGCACAGTCTCTCATGATATAGATTACTAATGTAGTATTCGCATCCTGCAGCCTCAAACCACGAGAGTCCAGAGCACTATCTAGTTTTTGAACGAAGAAAAAATAATACAATATCAATTCCTGAACGTCTTCAACCAATCAGCGCCCTCGGCCGGACCTGTCATTCTCGTTTTCGTGCAGCCTAGTAAACTGCGTTTTAAAAAATTTTATTGTTAAAATTACTTAAAAAATGGGTAAAGAACCCAAGAAATCTGTAGAAAAACTGTTGACAAAGTTAAGGAAGATCAAAAATAATCTTAAAGTGAGGTCGAGATAACATTCCACCAGGAAAACACAACAGTCGCTTCGTTTACGTCGCTAACACTTCTACGCCGGTTCGCACAAGAACCAAAACATAAACAAGATTTCGTTCGAGGTTACTTTCATCACCTGCTCATCACAGAGTTAAAGAAATCTAATTTCCAATTGTTAACCGAGGAATCTACAGGTAAGTGATTAACTATGGGATAATTATTGGCGACTTACTAAGTAGAGTAATTCCCAACTAACGACAAGCATGGCGTGCTACAAAGTTGTGTAGTTCCCTGGTTTTCTTGTCAATCCCACACTTAATAAATATTAAGTCCTACTAAACATGCGTTCTACTGTATGGGTAGATCCTTGTTTTCCCCTTTTTTAATACAACAAAATAATACTAAGGCCTACTAAACCTGCGTTCTACTGTATGGGTAGATCCTTGTTTTCCCTTTTTTTAATACAACAAATAATATTAAGGCCTACTAAACCTGCGTTCTACTGTATGGGTAGATCCTTGTTTTCCCTTTTTTAATACAACAAAATAATATTAAGTCCTACCAAACCTGCGTTCTACTGTATGGGTAGATCCTTGTTTTTCTCTTTTTTAAATACAACAAATATTAAGTCCTACCAAACCTGCGTTCTACTGTATGGGTAGATCCTTGTTTCTCTTTTTTAATACAATAAACATCTTCAGTCATAACTGAAGATGTGGATTCCGATGTTTTGAAATTATTGGGCAATTTTACTGTAACCATTTATGGCCGTAAACTGTGGCCAAGCATGTTAAAACTGTTTATCTACCTATTGATGCACCAAAGCTGAACCTTGAGGCACAGGCTGCATTGAGCATAGAGGCTATAAAAGGGTGCCGTAGCTCAGCGGCGGCAGCTCCTTGGTATCGATTACATAAGTTAAGCAACCTACATCGTGGTTGTGAGTGGCTGGGTGACCATTCCGATCATATTTGTGATATTTTTATCACGAGCATCTCCGTGCTTCAAAAGATAGTTGGCCCTGGCCAATATCAGTTGATACTGGTTGTGAAGCCTAGTCATAGGCTTGAGGCGAGGTAGTACTGTTTTCGGAGTTAAATTTTCCGTGTAATTCCAGTGTGAGTAGCAAAGATAGCATAGAGCTAAATAAGTGATGCTGCTCGTTAACTATGTGTTTGCCACTATAATGAACAACGGGCGAGACTTGATGGCAGTATAAACTTTAACAAAA
This sequence comes from Anania fuscalis, assembly GCA_950371115.1. Lineage (NCBI taxonomy): Eukaryota > Metazoa > Arthropoda > Insecta > Lepidoptera > Crambidae > Anania > Anania fuscalis. The sequence goes on from OX493346.1 coordinate 235,289, forward strand.
AATTTCTTACAAAAATAATTTAAACTCTCAATGCCCAAGAGATATCTAAAATATTTAAATAAAACCCCTAAGTTAAACGCATGGTTTTTTATGGAACACTGCTTTATTGTAGCGATGCATATGTATGGTGACATTCACCTTATGTCACTGCCCCAAATGTGGGTCGCGACAAAAGTGCAATTCCCTGATCATTTGCAAGTGATAGAAAATATGCCTTTAGCTAAATTCTAATTATGTACATACTTTGTACAACTGCCAAGATTTTTTGTGGCCAATTACAAAATCAAAGGATACTACTAAGCAGAATCTCTCTTTATATGATCCATGTAGCTGTAAACCAACCCGATCTCATAATTCAAAGAATAATAAATTTTCTGCTGTAGAAATTTTAAGGAAATTGATGTTTTATACTGAAACCTATAACTAGATAAACTATAAATAGACTAGATAGAGGTGAAATTATTAGTTGTAAACCATGCCGAAAGACAATATTTTTTCAAATAATTACTGTTCCTAAACCTGAAGGCAAATTTATTTTAAATTTATAGAACTTGAATAAGTTCCTTGTGACAGAACATTTTAAATTAAAGTGTAAACAGTTCTAAAACTGATAACACCTAGTTGTTATTTAGCCACTAGAGATATAATAATTTTTTTTTTAAGACTTTTTCTTTGCCTATTCATGCTAATCATAAAATACCTTCGCATGTGAAAGTCAAAATGTATGAATTTCATGTTAATTATTTTGGCCTTTACACAGCTCCCAGTTTTCATTAAACTTATGAAACCAGTTGCTTAGTGGCTGAGATCTCAAGGTATTCCCATAACTACATTATATTAGACGATATAAAATAATAATAATTTTCATTGAAAAGAATTTTAAAACAGTGTGTATAATCTAAAATTTATTATAATACTGACCAGTCTTGATTTTCACATAAATCAGTAAAATTCAAAGGGCTGTTTTTTGATTTTGAAAATTTTCAACTGTCACTTCCAAAGGATAAAATATGTAAATCAAAACTGAAATTAGGAAATTTCTTTATATTAATTTATACAAAATAAAACCCTTTGCACATCTGCAAGATCTTCTTATCTTAGCCTGCCTAGCCGTGGAATATGGTTGGATATACACAAAAGAAAATTAGAGACAAGAGTTTTAAGTATACAACAATATATTAACATTTCCAATAGTGTTAAATAAGTTGTAATGTGGTGGTCTGAAAACATTTAAAAAAAAAAATCTAACAATGAAATCATACATTTAAAACAATTTCAAAAATGAATTTATTTTGATTCATCATTACCAGGTGGGAGGCAGTTTACAGTCAACCATCTGAATTGTAATGCTAAAAATATTAAAATGGTGACACCACAAAATATTTTTTATCTTATTTACATCTTATTTAACAAGGAAGGAAGGACAAGGAATTCAGAAGAAAACACTTAGAAATTGTATAGTGACAATGATTTTAAAACATCACAGATACTTTTGGTTCACCAGAAACAAATCCATCTCTTAATCCTAGTTCCCAGCTAAGCTAACGCTAAATGTCATTGTCAAGATATTCAATCTTGGAAAGGCGATTGGGATGCATATAAGATAAATGCGTTTACAGTTCCTCGATCTCAGTATATTTTGTTTTTTCTATGTTTCTTCAATATGTTACGAAAAATTATCACTAAACAATCAGAAAACACAGTGGTGGTACCCTAATGGCAAGCTCAACGATGGTATTGGGTATTCAAAAATTTAATAAATACTGATTTGTTTTAAATCTTTTTAAAATTAAATTAAATCTTTTTCCAGTAACCTAACGTTCCAAAACCGTTTTATAGTGTTGTCGCGACACTGTTACGGTTTACGAATAGATATATTATATATATAAAAAAAAAAAAAAAAAAAGCTACGAAATAATACTGATGTCACAATCGTACAGCACCGCCATACAGTATGATACGTACTTTAAACAATGGTACTAATATTGTAATCAAATTAAAATTAATTAACCCTAGAAAATTTTGAGATAAGGACACCAATCATAAATAATTCTAAAACATTATTTATTAATATGACACCTTATTTACACTTATTACGCCCGAAAACCTGGTACATAATCAAAATCATTTTTTTTTGTTTGCTTCAAAATCAAGAAGTCAAGCAGTTGTCCGGCTGATGACATAGCTTGCTAATCGCATTACAAATATTAGGACAAAGGTGCGTTTTGACAGCGCATAAAAAGTATATCAATTAATTGGTGGTGTCAACTAGCCTAATAGGCTAGAGAGTAAAAACAATATCACATCATCTCCTCTTTCAGATATTAGTTAAAATGCCAGATTTAATAAAGATATAAGATATGGGTTCCAGCCAACTTCTTCTAACAGTACCTTTTTTCCAAGAAAGACCCCAAAAATGCCCAGCAGAAAACCTTAATGCCTTAATTAAACATGACAATAACTGTTTTAAAAAAAAAAACATACTTATTACAAAGTTACATTACAAATAATTATTTGATGATTAAAAAATTACATTTTAAATAAGGGGCATTATAAATTCTATATTCACAGCTCATATTATAAGACATGCCATTTCGGCTGCAAATTATTGTGTGTGAGTTTAGCAAAATTTTATGACAAATAGAGACATCTGATTGTCTAAAAACAAAAAAAAAATTTGTTTTTGTTAATTATTTCATAGAAATGCTCATTTTTACTGTTCCTGAAAGGATTGCTTTTTAATGAGTCTAATTGATAATAACTGACTTAAGTATAAGGTATATTAATGAAAATGAAAACAAGATTTTCCGAACATAAATAATGATTGTAATCGTTATTATCATCTTATTATTTCACGACAACTCTAAACATCTACATTAGTAATCTATATCATGAGAGACTGTGCAGTGAAGTACAATTATTAATTAAACGAACTTACCTTAAGTGAAGTTCTATTATAATTGTACGAACTGCACAGTCTCGAAATGATATACTAACCCGCCCACCCCGTCACTTTGACATGGCCCAAACATTAGTAATCGTGAAATAATAATCAACAAAAACAAACTATTTTGATTAAACTTGTGTTAAGTACCTAACTAATTATTTCTTAATTGCTCTAAACTTAATGACAGGTCCGGCCGAGGGCGCTGATTGGTTGAAGACGTTCAGGAATTGATATTGTATTATTTTTTCTTCGTTCAAAAACTAGATAGTGCTCTGGACTCTCGTGGTTTGAGGCTGCAGGATGCGAATACTACATTAGTAATCTATATCATTTCGAGACTGTGCAGTTCGTACAATTATAATAGAACTTCACTTAAGGTAAGTTCGTTTAATTAATAATTATTCTTGTTTTTCTGTTTGCAGCCATTTTTATTTTATAAATACCTTGAAAAGCGTCAGGTTAATTGCTACCTTGTTTTGTATGGCTCCTTAATAACAGTTTTTTATTAATCAGAAGAAAGTCTGAAGACGTATGTCCCGTTAAATTCACACCGTGTATAAATTATGTACCTATATTGTTAGTTAAATCTTCGTACCTAAATACGTTTTTATTCGCATGTTTTGAAATTAAAATTATGATCGCAAATTAATATTGAATGTTCGAAAAATGTATTCGGTTGCCATACTTTTTAGAGGCAATTTAATTATTTGCCTTAGATTAAAATAATGTGTACCAAATGACCAATTATGATCAAGACACACTTAGATTTAATTAAAATGTTAATTTTGAAAACGCTATTAAACAAATATTGGGGTAAAATTATACAAAAGTTTTTCTTTCTTTAAAACTGTTTCTTTTGCGGCTAAGCAAACATTTCACTTCAATCATGGTGATGTTTTGTGATGTTTTCATCTAATATAGAGCACGGAATACTGTATATAGTGCATGGAATACTAAATATAGAGCACGGAATACTAAATATGTATAACAAAAATGCTTGTTGCAAGAAATAAACGACTGTGGGAGGAGAGTGTCGAGTTCGCGCTAGCTGCTCGGCAGGAAGCAAAACGCGATGAGTCTAAACTTGGATTTTATACGATGTTCATAATAATAATATTAATTTCATACTCGTACATGTACATCTCTCTAATAACTATGTCAAATTCACCTCGCATCTATTGACGCATTAATCGGTGGGGCGCAGTTCGACTCGACTTGGTTGGTTTCTTTATGGCTAGACATCCAACTTGTGGATTGAGAGTGCAGGTTGCTTAACTTTTACTATGGATCGTATAGTAAAATTAACACCAGTCACAAAATCCAAAATTAGGCAAACACTGAAGATCTCATTACATTCCGATCGCACGCGGGACATGTGTCTCTCAGAGCGTTTGCTTTATTAGTTCGGTCAGCACATGTCGCCTCCGACGCCGCTGACAACATGTGAAGGCATAATCCCCGCACAATATGCGACAGCCGTCCGGAACTCTGTACAGAATATCGTGATGTAATGCAAATAACGGTAAACCAACTTCGGATAGTTCTTCAAAAGTCAAAGGTAAGTTTCTAAATGTTCGGCTAAACATTGATAAATATTTAATTTTTATCAGATAAAACGTCGACCGACGACCGTGTTATGTAGTGGTTCGCGCTCCGGACTACAAAGCCTGGCGGTTGCGGGTTCGAATCGAGCGAGGGGCAAATGTTTGTGTGATGAACACGAGCATTTGTACCTCAGTCATAGATGTTTTTAAAAGTATTTAGGTATGTTTATCCGTTATCTAGTCGCCATAGTACAAGCTAATGCTTAGTTTGGGGTTTAGCTAATTGGTGTGATTGTGGAAACAATTTATAATTTTGTTTTAAACTTTCATGGTCACTAACATTAGAATAGTTTGTTACGTAACATCAGTTACTCCGTGATCATGGCGCTTGCAACAGTGCCAAAATATCGGGAACTCAAAAATAAGGTACATGGTAGCAATCTCGTAACAAACTATTCTAATTTATAATTTAATTTAAACCAAAGTTGTTGCAAAGTGAACATTATTTTCTTTGATCATAATTTTCTCTTGTATTTATTACTGAAGATTTTTACTACAGATAAAATGTACACATTGAGTCATCGACAGATCTCTCTTATATTATTGTAAAGAAAGCTAAGTGAGCCTAAACATTGACATACAGCGACCGCGGACAATGGATGTGGACGTCCACTACACGGGTCGGCTACACACCGATACAGTGTCATGGGAGTAACATACACGGCTACTCCATTTATTAAAGTAGAACACTGATGTTTTTTAGGTGGTAAAAGTTCCAAAAATTTGGTTTAACCATTAATACTAACATGCCTTACTCGATTTTATAAATATTTCAAAGTCTTGAACTTGATGAAAAAATAAGATCATCCACATCCCGTATCCCTTGTGTGACTCATCTGTTTTTTACTAAATACCTATTATCACGGCGGATATACTCACATGTATAGCCATGTAGCCAAACGCCACATGAATTCACAACACGCTCGCTTACTTTACGGACTTAACTCTAGTGCATTTAAGAATGGAAATAGATTTTATTAGATTATAGAAAGATGTAAGGACAATTTAGGCGGTCTTATCGCTGAGATCAATCAAAAATCATAAAAACTACATTCTTACCTTGCTGACGCCTAAAATAATATTACCGTGCCTAAGAGTTCCACTTTTAAAAAGACAAATAAGAATTTCCAACGCTTGTTCTAATTTGAACTCTTTCGAAAACCAGTTGTAACATTTTTTCACCCAACTTTTAGCTGCATAGTGGGTCACCCTACAACAACCGTAAGAGACCACATCAGCCGTAACGGCATTTAAGATTAGGAAAAAGTCGAATGACCAAGACTACTTTGTAAACTACTTTTTTTATTTTTTTTTGGCGATCGGATGCCTTGATTTGTTTAGAAACTGCTGGTGTTTCACTTCATCAAAAACTAAAACATTATTTCTAGTGTGTATGAATTTGAAAAAGGACTTCTACTTATAAAAACATTTAATTCATAAAATCCACAGCTTATAATTAAAATGGTTGGGACTGGGAAATAAGAAATGGTGTTCTAGATATATCTAGGATTAACATTCACAGATTATATTTGTGAGTGGTCCGTCTGCACACTCCTCGGACAACATCACATACATTGCTCTGATCCTAAGGTAAGAAGCCAAAGCACTTGTGTTATAGAAATCAGAAACAACGACGGTACCACAACACCCAATATAAAAAAGTTTGTTTCTACATTGACCCCGGAACCTCAGAGATGGCGGCGCCATTTAAAGTCCTGCGTGCTCGCCTCTCGGCTACGGAGGTCGTCAAAAGAATATGAAAGGAATATTTATCAACTATAACCACATTGATAGCAAAATAAATATTGTCGTTCGTCGTTCTCATAAATATTAATAGTGATTTATGAGATGTTTACTAACTGTAGTGTGAATACTTCGAGAGTTAAGTACTTTGTTTAATGTGTCATTTATTGAAATAGATCATAGGTCATTACGTCTTTCTCAAATTTGAAATAGCTTCATGTGTCAAGATCACTATGATGTTCTGAATCTATTTGAACTTGCGTTCTGGGCAATAAACGCATTTATTTATTTATTCGTTACGTTAGCCGTAAATATACGGTAAATATTTACCTATACGAGGAAATTGTTTGACCTTATTCTATAATGAGTAGTGAACGAAAGCATTGATGAGTTTATTAGAGAGTACAAAACGATTGAGTATAAGTAACAAGCTAGTTGCTCTAGAAGCAGGTCTGAGGCATAATCATGAAATCAAAACAGTACCTATGCAGTGTTGTTCCTAATCCGTCAAACTCTTACTACAGACGACAATTGAGTGGAGGTTCGTCCGTTTTTCATTATTGGTTAATATTTTATTTTAGATTATCGTTTTTCCTCGGAATTAATATTATCCTAATTCAAAACATTCTTTTTGAGATGTTATCGATGTTCAGCTTTTATACATGATTAAAACAGCAGCAGACATAACGATTTATCATAAATGTTTATTCCCAGCTCCATTTTAATTCAGCTGTCAAAAGTGTCAGAAGACGTGTTACAATGACACATTTTAGCGCTCGTGCATCGTCTGTCATTTATTTTTGTAACTGGTCCACGACAACGTGCAACGTTCAAGCTTTTTGATTTTAATGAAACGTTTCGGATACACACGCACCGGGACGTGTGAAGTTTAAATGTATATCCCGTACCTGGTCAAACAATTATCAATTACACTTGGAATCTTAGTTATAACCAACAGTTGAATCATTAATAATTACATATACATATAAATACATTAATATAAATAATTATGGAAAACCTCATCACATGTCTAGGCTAGACAGAGCTAAGTGGAGATGCAATTGCAGCAGAGATTTTGATTCCATCACAAAAGATGCCCGCGTGGTGGAGTATGGCCCAAACCACCTTATAGTTGAGGTGAGGCCTGTGCCCTGCAGTGGGACGTATATAGGCATACTTTACTTTGCAAAAGAAGTAACAAATAAATAATAACAAAACTTAATGTATTTTCTCTCGTGTCCATGTTATCAAATAGACCCCGACCAAAAATTTGGCCGCTTCAATCGTTTATGATGAATTATTAGTCTCAAAACTAGCAGTGATATTATTAGCTCTCGTGTCGTCATCGAATCAGACCGTCGAACTCTAGCCGAGTTGCAAAATGTGCAGTTTTTTAGAACATGACTGATAGATGGTGCCTATTTACAATCTACTGAATATTTAACAAAGTGCATCAGTAAATAAATTGTCTTTTTGTTTTAGCAACGATATTTCATCTTCTCTCTTAATGCCAACCCTGTCTGTCTAATGTCATAATAATATACAGTGTGAATAAATATAGCGAGATTTAAGGCCTAAAGTCAGCCGATTTCTCGCAAAAATAATACACTTAATAATAAGGATAGTTAATTGAAATTGGTCAGAACCGAGCTCTTTAAAAACTGTCAATTAACGTCATAACATAACACAGTAAATATTTAAAATATCTCGTAGTTACATTGCTTGATACGATCGGGTCCTAACGTGTACACGCAAATAGGCACACGCACGCAGTATGCAAACTGCTGTCATTATATTAATTGCTATCGCAAACGACAACTGGCAACTACTCGCAGGATTGAGCATAAATCATGAACAAGTTCACTTAGTCTGCGACTTGTTTTATTGACAAATCTAGGACAGGCGTCGGTTTAGGCTGTATCTTTAATATTCAATGAATAAACTTTAATAATTTTAGCCGAAGTTTTATGCTGCCCACGAGGGCAATTTGATGTTTCAACTTTTTAAGCAGCTTAATTTGTTATTTATTTAGTCCTTGACGACGACATAGGTATATTTTTTGTTTATCAGCATGGAAAACATATCCCTAATTTACGTATTTAAGAAAAACGCAATTAATTAACACGAGTTTTTGAACGTTATTTAGGTACATTTTTGTTTAGTTATTGTATGCTTCTATCTAACGTATAATATTTCCATTAGAGGCGTATGCCAAGAGGCCAGCTCTGTAGAAAGCCGCGGCAAAGGCAAACACTCTCCCAGCCGCGTAATATGCAGATAGCAGAAGATATTGCGAATGCCTCGCAAACAATCCGAGACTTATTCAGTCAAAGGTCACGCTATTTATGTTCATGTCACCTTTTCTAACATTTGAATACCACGGTTTTATGGTGGTAGGTACAAATAAATTGAATTTTTGGAGTTTTGATTAGTACCTTACCCAGGAAGGAGGAGGCGGGACGTCGAAGCCCGGACACGCCGCGTGGCTCACAGTAATGAACATGTCCTTCGCATACTGCCGAGTTGATTGTAGGTGTACCCCATTACATTTATAAGACATGTCCAGATTTTATCGGTTAGTTAGTGAAAAATATCCGGCCATTAAATTAGAGGTTAAACTACGTTTATTACTTATCTAATTATATTGAGTCATCTATGAAATGTCAATGTTGGTTTTAATGAATGTTTGGTTCAGATGAGTAATTAACTTACTATGATTTAATTTTATTGAAGTTACATTGCCAATATTAATTATGGCCCAGTATTATGGTATTTTGACTTATCATAATTATAAAACTTTTTAGTATGCCCAATATAATAAAATAAAATATAATTACAAACTCACTTATTATACACTTGCAGGAAAACACTAATTGTATCAGTCCAACAGATAAGTTAAGAAAGTCTTAGATGTCTTAGCAAAAAATATTTTTAAGGCTTTCCCGCACCTTTTAATAACATACTATAAGTAAATATTGGTAAAATTATGTCGTTTTCGTTTTAAATCATTCCAATTTCTGATAATTTGTTTTGCGAATGATGTATGTATGATGTATGACGTGGTTTCATAAACCTTTGTTGTGATGTGATCAATGTTTTGAGGAAATATTGTTCCTGTATTAAGAATTAATGCCAAAACATTTTCTTGCGGTTTTTCCCATAATGGGTACAAATTACTTAAATAAATTACCATTCTGACTAACATGAGAGACCAAATTTAGTGTAAAATAAAATTGTTGATATTAAAAGCTGCACTAATAAAGCAAATGCATTTGACGTTTAGTATCTGTAGCCTTAACAAAGTGTCCCCTTCACAAAAACTCATCCAGTTTTTTGCAGGACTGATTCATGACATCAGTCCCCCTAGTACGACCAACAAAACACGATATGATATGATATGATATAGCGATTTATCGACAGCCAACTGTCAAAATAAATGCTATTTATCGAAACAGCGAGCATGACACCGGTACGGACAAGCTAGCTGTCTCGACCATATTTTGACAGTTTTGTGTTGAAAAATCGCTATATCATATATGGTTTTTTTGGTCATACTAGGGGGGCTGGAGTGATACCAAATAAGCCAGAATATTATCTGAGAAATTTCTCAAACGGTTTTCCAGCATTACGTAAAAAGAAAACGCGTTTAGTGATCGCTAATGTAATGACTCGCAGATACGTGCCTCGCTTCTGAACTTAGAAATTGGATAAATCAATCAATCGATGGTATTCCTCAGGGGGAAGAAATGTTACATTCATTACGAAGGCTTTTGGGCAGTTTTATGTTGGGCTTTAGTTTTTCGTTCAACCAATACCAATTTTGTCGACGTGTTTACATTTAATTTGATTTCTATTCCGAATCATATCAGGATTAGGGGCTCTCTTCAAAAATAAAATTGCTCGTAACAAAGCAATAAACCGCTAGATTATGGCAAGCGAACTACATAATATTTATTCAAAAAACCACTAATAGGTACAAAATAGCGGGTTTCCCGTGACTTCGCTCGTGTGGTAGTCGGTAAGCCCTAAAAACACTCAGAATTATTTTTCCCTAAAATATGACGAAGCATAATGAAATAAGTCCAAATTTTTAATCTTCTGCCCATTTAAAACTCAATGAAACGGGAATTAACGCGATCATAATTTAGGTACAAAATGTTGCCTCTTTTGCCTGACGTTTCGATCGGGTTACACCGACCGTGGTCACAGGCTTATGGAAGTGCTTGAGCCACTTCCGGTTAATTGTGTATGTGTGGAATTAAAGTGAGCAAGTCCAAATGCACTATTAATATTGTTTATTCACAATACACAGAACATACAAGAAGGAGTACATAAAAGAGACGAATTTACACAGTAGCAGTCAAAGTACAATGCACAAAACACGAGAAGATGAACGCGAACAATGAAACGATGAAATTATAATTACGTAACCGAGCGCGTAGGCATCGGCGGCGCGGCGAGGGGCACGGGTTATACGTCAGACTATGTTCTCTCGACTGGCGAGCATTCGCGATGCGCGGGAGTCGAACGAACCTCCGACCGGTGCGCGCAGCTATAGTGCATCGATATACAACGCTCGCTGCATACTACGAGTATCGCGCGGGTTTGCTCGTGCAATTAATTTTATTTATGTTTTAGTGTTTTTATGTTAATAATTATGTGCAAGTGTGATGAATGAATGTATTATGTGTAATATAGAAATGAACTGTATTTTGCATTATAAATAAATATTTTAGTGTAGGGTTTAGTGTTATATTATGTAAATAAATATGTTTAATATTGTAAATATGTTGTTATAAATATTATGAATGTAAATAAGTGTTGTAATAAATGTGTTGCCCACATCACTCCCCTCCAGAGACCTGGTTAAGGGCGATAAAAATCAGGAAAATGAACTTTCCTTCCAAATCTGGTAGTTTTTGTCACTGGAGAGTTGTGATTGTTGGGTTGTGCTATAGGTGGATCATCATGACGTGATGATGATGTATCAGCACATGGTGTGTCTTGTGATGCTGTAGATGTGTCGTCGGACAGTAAGTAGGCAGGTTTAAGGCGGTCTATGCTTACTGTCACGTCTTTATTTTTGACGCTAATTTTAAAGTATTTAGCACCTCTTTTTAGCACTTCGTGTGGGCCTGTATAGGCTGGTTGGAGTGAGCCACGGAGCGCGTCTTCCCTAAGAAATACGTGGCTGCAAGTGGCGAGTTCCTTAAACACAAAGATTTTATTTTTCGTGTGGTGCTGAGTTGGGACTGGGCGTATGTTTTTGGCAAACGACTTAATACGAGCTGTAAAATCGTTGATGTCGGTGGTGTAACCAGAGATATCGTGGCCAAAAAATTCGCCAGGTAAGCGAAGCGGCTCACCGAACATCAGTTCAGCTGATGAGGACTGGAGGTCTTCTTTGAAGGCGCTCCTGATGCCGAGGAGAACAAGAGGTAAGTTCTCAACCCAGTTGGCGTTAGCGTGGCAGGTGATGGCTGCTTTCAATTGCCTGTGAAAGCGTTCCACCAAGCCGTTACACTGTGGGTGATATGCGGTGGTCCGGCGGTGGTCAAATCCTATGGACTTGGACAACTGCGGGAAAAGTGCCGATTGAAATTGTGCACCACGGTCAGTAACGACGTTGGTTGGACAGCCGTATCGAGATACCCAGCAGGAGACAAATGCTTTGGCTACAGTTTCCGCGGTGATATCGGTAAGTGGCACAGCTTCTGGCCATCGCGTGAAGCGATCGACGGCTGTGAGGCAATACCGATAATCACCAGCAGGTGGCAATGGGCCGATTAGGTCTATATGGACATGTTTGAAACGCGCAGAAGGTAAGTCCAGCGTACCTAAAGGTGATGAGACGTGTCTACTTACCTTTGAACGTTGACAGTTCAAACATGCCTTAGCCCACTCACGGCAGTTTTTGCGCATTAACGGCCAGACAAAGCGTTGGGCTACGAGTTTGGCTGTAGCGTTGGGACCTGGGTGGCTCAATGAATGCAGGCAATTAAATACCTGCTGACGCAGTTGCTTCGGGACGAAAGGTCTGGGGGCCAGTGTACTGACGTCGCAGTATAGTTCCGTACGGCTGCCAGGCATGCTCATTTTTATCAGGCGAAGTGAAGTTTTGCCATCTAGGTGAGTTGCGAGTTCGGGATCTGTGGCTTGGAGCTTGGCCATTTCTTCGAGATCGACTGGTATCTGCAGTTCATTAATCCGAGAAAGGGTATCTGCAACAACATTGCTAGCACCCGATATGTGCTGGATATCGGTAGTGAACTGCGAGATAAAGTCGAGGTGTCTATACTGACGCGGAGAACAGTTACTTTTGCGCTCGTGGAATGCGTAACACAGTGGCTTGTGGTCAGTATAGATTGTAAAATGGGTCGCCTCTAGCATATGGCGGAAGTACTTAATGCTCTCATAGATCGCAAGGAGCTCACGGTCGTATGGTGAGTACTTCGTTTGTGACGGGCTCAACTTACGTGAAAAGAATGCTAGAGGTTCCCAAGCTCCTTCCTTACGCTGCTGCAGGACTCCACCTATCGCCGTATCAGAGGCGTCAGTCACCAGTCCTAACTTAGCTTGCGTGTCAGGGTGAGCCAACAGAGCTGCATTGCAAAGGCTCTTCTTGCAATCCTCGAAGGCTTGAAGTGCGTTCCCCTCTATGGCGACTGGATGTGAACCTTTGACAGAACCGGTTAGTAAGGCGTTCAAAGGCGTTTGGGTTTGAGCGGCATTTTTCAGGAATCGCCTATAAAAATTCACCATTCCCAAAAATCGACGGAGTTCTCTGACGGTCTTTGGGACTGGGAAATCAGCGATGGCTTGAACTCTGCCGTCAACCGGTTTGGTACCCTTTCCAGAGATTTGGTAGCCCAGAAACGTGACTTCAGAAGCACCGAAAACGCATTTGGCAGTGTTGATTAAAACGCCGTAATCTCTCATGCGTGTGAAGAGCTGATGCAGGTGTTCTTCGTGTTCTTGGGCTGATCTGCTCGAGACTAAAAAATCGTCCAAATACGGGTAACAGAAGTCGAGTCCGCGCGTCATTTCGTCGACAAATCTCTGGAAAGTTTGGCCTGCGTTACGTAGACCAAACGCCATAAAAGGGAATTCATATAAACCGAAGGGTGTGGTGAGTGCAGTCTTCGGAATGTCGTCCTTGAAGACCGGGATCTGATTGTACGCTTTCACTAAATCTATGGTGGAGAAGATCGTACAACCAGTTAGACTGTGTGAAAGATCGTGGATATGTTTGATTGGGTATTTGTCGGGTATAGTCCGAGCGTTAAGAAGTCTATAATCTCCACATGGACGCCAGCCATTGTCCTTTTTGGACGCAAGGTGTAGCGGCGACGCCCATGGGCTATCTGAGGGACGGATTGTCCCGTTGGCTAACATGGCGTCGAACTTTTGTTTCGCTATCTTGAGTTTGTCTGGGGCAAGACGTCGAGGTGAGCATGAGACAGGTGGGCCTGGTGTGGTGCGAATGTGGTGTGTAGTAGTGTGTCGAACGATACCCGGAGTACCAGCGGGACGTGTTAGTTCCGGATAATCGGACAATATTTTGTGATACCTACTATTGCCACCAGTCGAGATTTTCACACTAGAAACGAGACAATCAGGCTTAAATAAAGATGTCACCATGCTCACATTGGTTAGACTATCGATGAGTTTTTGTTTGCTAACATCAACGATGAGACGATAAAATGAAAGAAAATCAACGCCGATAATTGCTTTCGTCACATCAGCGATAACAAAGCGCCATGGAAAATTGCGTCGTAAGCCTAGGTTAAGATTAAGCTGTATGTGACCGTATGTGTCGATAGTCGAACCATTGGCAGCACTAAGATGGTAATTAGTTTTACACAGGCGCTCACGGAGCGCAGATACGGGGTATACACAAATATCACTGCCAGTGTCTATTAGAAATTGAGTCTTCGTCGTGCGGTCCGTGATGAAGAGGCGACCTGGTGAGCTGTGGCAGTCATCCGTCGCCATTACTGACTGCCTGGTATGTTTCCCGTCGCCTTGTAGTCGCAGGGCTTGACACATTTGCGGGCTTGGTCACCGTGCTTGTGGTGGTACCAGCAGACTGGGTGACGCCTGTAATTGGAGTGCGACCGTTGTGATGAGGAACGGCCACGCTGGTTGTGTTGGTGTCGTTCTCGTGATCGTGGGCGGCGGTTGACTTGCGTGGACAGAGCGCTTACTTGTCTGGTCAGCTCGGCCACCTGACGCGTGAGCTCGTCGATTGGTGAGGAGCTTGCAGCTGCAACCTGCTGTGTTGGCGATGCAATATCGTTGACACGGTCGGCTAGCTCTGCTAGGGCATCTAGGCTCAACGACGGTTGGCAGGCGATGATAGGTTGCATACCGGTGGGTAGACGGCTCATCCAAATCGTCTTCAAAAAATCGGTCGGTATACCAGGTCCGGCGAGGTGTTGCAGGTGACGGAGAAACTGCGACGGTTTTCGGTCACCGAGCTGCTCGTGCATCAACAGCTGTTTCACCTTATTCTCGCGTGACACCGATAATCGCTTAATGAGTTCCGATTTTAATTTTTCATAATCGGCTGGACCGGTAAGGATGTCCTCCACCTCTGCAGCGTATTGTCTGTCGAGTGTAGCCAAAATGTGGTAAAATTTGGTCGCGTCGTCAGCAATTCGCATTATCGCAAACTGACCTTCGACTTGCGCGAACCATATCGCCGGCTTCTCTGGCCAAAATGGCGGAATGCGAATCTGCACGGGCGGCGGTGGTGGTATGGCTGCGCCGGCAATCTCAGGTCGACGTCGTGGCAACGTATTGACATTCTCCTCGCAATCCTCGAAGTCTGCTTTTGACATTATGTGTTGTCTCCTTGTGTGCTCTTGCGGAGGGTCACCAGTATGGAAGTGCTTGAGCCACTTCCGGTTAATTGTGTATGTGTGGATTTAAAGTGAGCAAGTCCAAATGCACTATTAATATTGTTTATTCACAATACACAGAACATACAAGAAGGAGTACATAAAAGAGACGAATTTACACAGTAGCAGTCAAAGTACAATGCACAAAACACGAGAAGATGAACGCGAACAATGAAACGATGAAATTATAATTACGTAACCGAGCGCGTAGGCATCGGCGGCGCGGCTAGGGGCACGGGTTATACGTCAGACTATGTTCTCTCGACTGGCGAGCATTCGCGATGCGCGGGAGTCGAACGAACCTCCGACCGGTGCGCGCAGCTATAGTGCATCGATATACAACGCTCGCTGCATACTACGAGTATCGCGCGGGTTTGCTCGTGCAATTAATTTTATTTATGTTTTAGTGTTTTTATGTTAATAATTATGTGCAAGTGTGATGAATGAATGTATTATGTGTAATATAGAAATGAACTGTATTTTGCATTATAAATAAATATTTTAGTGTAGGGTTTAGTGTTATATTATGTAAATAAATATGTTTAATATTGTAAATATGTTGTTATAAATATTATGAATGTAAATAAGTGTTGTAATAAATGTGTTGCCCACAGGCTGACTGGAACAGCGATGTCTTCACTCCGTATGAGAGGCAGATTCTTCATCTACCCTCATGATATTATTTTCACGCCAAGTACCGTCACACACTACACTCACTGTGTCCCTATTCTGCACACTAACCGCCGCGTCCGTATTCAGGTGAGAACTCGATCGCGAAACAAAACGAGATTGTTTATTTTTAATCACTGGATTCCATGTCGCGGATAATTTGTAACCGTCTTCCCGATTGAAATTTTTATACTTTTTGATTTCAATAGCTTCACGCACAACTCTTGAATAAAAGTGGCGATCCGTGGAAAGAACTTGCGTTTGATGAAATTCAATCCAGTGATTAGTGCCCGATTCAAGAAGGTGTTCGGCAATCGCTGATTTCGCAGTTTGGCGGTTTTTCACAGCAGCTATATGCTCTTTAAGCCTTTCAGCGATGGTTCGTTTCGTTTCTTCTGCCCATGTAAAGCTAGTTTATTTTGTAGTTATTAGAACAACAACCTCTTAAACACTCTTATCAACCTATGTTAATATGTCTACTACATACACCGGGTATATGTTTGAAATCTCCTTTAGTCACATAATTTTAAACAAATAAAAAAGCAGTAAATATATTGTATTTCAACGACAGAATGCGCCACAATAGTGTCCGTGGCCGTGTCAGAAGCACCACTCCCGGCTACATTTGCATCCAAACTGCAAGGAACTCCTATGAGAATCAAAGCCAATTAATAATACAACGCAGTCCATTCAAATTTGACATTTGTTCGGTAACCATTGCTTGTTTTACCTGAGAGAGGCGGATGAGAGATGAAGATGATTATGCAATGTAACGAAATGGTTATTAAATACATTGACATAATAAAATGTAGTTTATTAATAATTGAATTGAATTAAAATTAAGCATCTCTGTAACAGATTAGTTAACAACTATCAAGGATAGCAGAAGTACCATTGGAAATATGGATTCCTTATCTGAATGACAAACTTCATTTAAATTCGTTAAGTCTGTTTACTGTTTTCACATAATCAATAGTAAGATGTCTGTTATGAAATGCTGTCAGTAAAATAGGGTAGGCGAAGGGAGCAGGAAGCGCGATCGCGGTCACTCGCGGCTAATTGGTCGCGTTCGCTGCGCGCGCGCAGATGCGGTGCGGCGAGAAAGTCGCACGAAAGCTGGCGAGACGGCCGCGGGTGCGCTGTCATTAACATTTACATTAGGAGAACAGTGAAGCAAATGTAAAATATACTTTATAAACTGGGTAACTCGGGATTAGTTTACGTAAAAACTTATTAGTAGGGTGTGGTTACGCATTTTCGGAAATTCAAACCATGCCAAACTGAATTTCAGGCAAAACATAAAATTGAAAACGAATGCAAGCTTGATTAACGACGACCTCCGTAGCCGAGAGGCGAGCACGCCGGACTGTATATGGCGCCGCCATATCTGAGGTTCCGGGTTCGATCCCCGGTCGGGTCAATGTGGAAAACGAACTTTTCTATATTGTCTCGGGTCTGGGTGTTGTGGTACCGTCGTTGTTTCTGATTTCTACAACACAAGTGCTTTAGCTACTTACCTTAGGATCAGAGCAATGTATGTGATGTTGTCCAATATTTATTTATTATTATTTACACTATTATCTCATTTCATACATAAGTGCCCAGCCCAGAGAAACGAGAAACAAGGTCATTATTGTATGCGGTCTCATATGGACACCTATCAAGAGCGTTCAATGAGTTAAAGGATAAACAGTATCTGGTCAAACCACACCCCTAACAAAAGAGCACTTTGTCTTATTTGTTCATTAATAATTGTTGTCTTAAATTGTCAAACTACTACATAACTTTTAACTGAATTACATTTTAAAAAATGGCTGACTGAGTTAGCAGCACCGTTTCTTCTCATCGCCAGCCAATATAGTAGTCCCAGAGCAGTGGTAAGGCAAAGCTGTATTTTGGGACATGTTACAAGTGCAAGGAGAGGGTATATTTTACTAAAATATTGTAGATTAAGCCTGTTAAAAAAATTGCACGCAATCAATAATAGTGTAACTTAAATGAAAACAAGATTTTAAATGTGTTTTCGCCGTTTGTCGTCATTTACTCAGTCGCACATATGAATGGGGTTTCTATTGCCATAGAAATACATCTTGCATCTCGTGACAACTCGGTATTTTATCGGGGTGAAATAAAATCCTCAAATGAAACAGCTGGGCGGCTTAGCCGTGAAAACGTAACAGAGATTTATGGCAAAATAATATTCCTTTTTAATCTAATCTTATTTATCGGATTAGTTAAGACCAGTACAGTAGATATTTTACAATGATAAGAGATACGCAGTATTATTATTTAAACAATAAATAAGTTTTTAATTCATGAAATTGATTGTGTCATAACTTAAGATAATTTAATAATTGTATCTGTCAGTAACGCAATAATAATCGCTTGAAAGTTTACACGCACGAAAACTATTTTTAACCGACTTCAAAAAAGGAGGAGGTTCTCAAAATTCGACTGAATGTTGTTGTTTTAATTTTATCAAATTCGCACACTTTTGTCGTTAAATCTTTAAATAGCAGGTAATTCACTTTTCCACACAATTGATGAATGAAACAAAAAGTTGTTTGTACTCACTTGCACACAGTTCGTCATGGCGTGAGTTTCCGAATTGTTTAGTTAGAACTGTTAGGAGACAGTTTGCTCATAATTCGCGAAGAATCAATTAAAACGTGTTGCTAACATCGTCACTATCACTTGTCACTTATCGGCATCACACGCGTTATCAGTCTGTCGGCGCGGCCTCCTCCCGAGCCTGTCCAAACGAACTGAGCCTCAAACTCTGCTATAATGCTATTGCTATCACAGGAAATATCTAATCTAATCGTAATTGTTGTATCATGGCGCACGTCACTGACGTGATACTATGCAGTAAACACTACTGTCTACGCATACTACACTAGATAGTACCAAATATTGGAAATAAATGCAAATTAAGGAAAAGATGTACGAGATAATCCGTTGATGTCAAACCTTTTAGTTGTTTTATTTACTAAGCTTTCGAAATTATTCATCGTCTTAGTGTATAAGCCAATTTAGGAAAATAGTGTGGTAAATGGTATTTATTTTATAATCCAAACTTTGCCAAATTTACCCTGATTTCAAGGAGGTGATGTCAATGAAAATTTTAATTTAATTCTGACACCACGGCATAAATTATCACTTAAAAAGGATTTTCTAGATTAAGCGATCATTTCTTAAGTACCACAAGATATCCTTTAAAAAACGAGCTTTATATCTACTCAATTTTGAATACTATCCTTCTACAAGTGTTTGTTACAAAAGGACAAGTAACAGATACACGTTAAAGATAACTTAGGTAGAAGTCTGTGAATAAAACCTAGTTTCAGCCTGTTCAGGAATACGATAAGATTAATAATCGATTGTTTCTCGAAGCTCATTAGGCTCTTGCCACTCGGACTGAAGCGTTATTAACAGTTTCATACCGAAGCTAACGACTTTCTGATAACACTCAGTTAATTATTCGTAAGTATGTGTTTGCAAATTCCTACTTTTATTACTTTTTCATACCATGCTGACTAATCAAACGAGGTGTGATTTAGTTAGTATTTAATTATTCGATTTTTTACGCATACTTTTAAATAATAAACAAATTATTTAGTTTATCAGGTGTATTAGTGATATAATAATGCGTTTAATATTTTTTTACATTGCAATAAAAGAAAAGCAATGAATAAACAAGCAGCTCTCTTATACCGAACTAGCTGATTGTATATGTTCATATATTAGGGAAAATCAGAAAAGAGGCGAAGTTTCTATTAAAAAAACAATTTTTTTTTCGGGTTTTGTGGCAAATCTAAAACCCTTCTAGTTTCGCCATATCCGTACTTACCAGCTGTATGTCTACTGTCCCATCTGTCAGCTTAATGGTAGCAAATACATCATATTGTGATAAGTAGCTACAGAAATCTTTATTCCGCGTGGCCCGACATGCACCTGGCCATTGTTTTAATAAATCTACTACTATATTAATTGAGAAACACCAAACGGCGACGGCTAATCACTAATCGAAGACCGCGAAAGTCCTAAGCATCTTTTAATCATAAATTAATGTTTTGCCTTTTTACGCACACAATAAAACGTTAAACCCTATTATTGAATGGGGTAATAGATTAGAATGCGGCCGGTGCAAGGCACGGACGGCTCGGCTTTGTAATGTTCCGATGTCAAAGGGTAGACACTAGACAATAATGGCCTTACTACAAGAAGATAGACTAGTGTTGAACACTTGTCTAAAGATTAGTCCACCAATTTGAAATGTTGACACATCAGACATTCGAGACATATTATTAAGAAACATTTCAAATTCATTGACTTATCTTTAAGTGTTCACCACTAGTCTATAGTCTTGAACACTTGTCTTATGATTAGTTCACCAATTTGAAATGTTGACACATCACATTCGAGACATTTAACAAACATTTCAAATTGGTAGACTTATCTTTAAACAAGTGTTCAACACTAGTCTATCTTTTTGTAGTACGGCCATAAGAGTTCAAACTAAACATAGTTGTTTTCGAATACGTGGCCAAATTGTAATAACCTCGATATGAATGAATCCTCGTTTATTACCTGTAACAAACAAAATATTCTATTAAGTACATATAAAATTTTACAAAAGTCAACTGTTTATTTTAATTTTCGACTTATAAAATTTATGTATTTCTACCAATAGCCCTCAATCGAGAAGCACTTTTACACTTCCCAATCTTTTTTTACCAAACCACTGCTTTAGGTTACTTTGTCTGCCGGTAAAACAGTAACACATACAATACTTGTACTTCATTGAAAGGTGCAGTAAACGTTCTCGAGTGGAAACCACGCTTTGGCAAACGTAGAGTAGGACGCCCCCCAGATCGATGGACCGACGACCTAAGGGAGATGGCTGGCAGTGGATGGATGTAAAAAGCGGGAGATTGTGTTTTTTGGTGCTCTTTGGGGGAGGCTTACGTCCATCAATGGACTGCAATAGGCTGAGGTGATAATGATAATATAAACTGAAGGTATTATATACAAATCTCTGCATACTAAGGCATTATGTTATGAAAGTATGGACACAAAGAAATCTTTGAAGTGGAACAACGTATATTAAAAGCAAGTCAAAGTCATTTACTTAATATTTAGGCCCCCTTGCAGGCACTTAAACACGTCCCAAAACAAACTTAGCTCTACCACCTTTGGGACTACATATCGGTCAAGTCAAGTGTGAGTGGGGCTCGCGCTAAAAATCCCAAACCAAAGAAACAAAAAAGGTCTAAGTTGCACTTGTTGCTATCCTGAACTGGCTGTTATCGCTGAGCTACAGGGCCCAGGGCTCGAGACTAAGAAAGTTTCTTATTCGAATGTGTCTGATAATGATCTGCGCATTAATTAGATACGGCGTTAACTTTTAATTGCCAGAGATTCATGTATGGCTTGATATCGCTCGTTATAGAAATTATTCATCACTTTCTTTTAGTTGAAAATAATTGTTTTACGCATCGAAAAACTTGAAGCTAGAACAGTGGATGCTGATGAGACTTGACCTTCACAAGTTTAAAACCTGATGTCGCACTAAAATTTTGGGTCAGATCATGAAGGTTTTCTTGATTATATGTTATGTTGAACGAGAGGCTTAAGAGGGGTATGTATAGGTCAGTCGGTAAATAAAAATCTGCTGTTCCATTACTACTACCAGTCCGTCAAGTCCGTCATGATACTTATGTGCTCATCCAAAATGCGTTTAACAAATGATTTTATATTCTCGATTGATCGAAAATAATTTAAGAAGAACAAACTTTTTTTTTTTCATTCAATCGGATAGGTCACATTAGCTGTTATTAAGCGCGTTTGGCCAAGCTAATAAAACTGATTTGTTACGTCTGGTAATGTTCATAACACTAAATTAGCTTTCATTTAAACATAGGCTTAATTTTCTGCCCATACACTTCACTATGACTCAACGAAAAGAAGTAATTGTTGGGTTTATTTAGGTAAGTTTATTTCAGATTTTGACATAAAGTTAACCGCAGTAGATACAGCTTTTTATAACGATAACAGTTTTAATACAGACACAAATATTTACAATGACATTATATCAGTATAAAACATAATAACCTTTGTCGAGATAGCAAACCATACAGCAACCGACACTTAGTGAGAGCATCAGTTATTTCCGCCAGCGAAGTAAAACAAACGATCTTGACAAACAGATACAATGATATACATCTAAAGCTGTTTTAATATTAGTTTCCTTTCAAATAAGGTTACATAAGCCTTTCTTATTTTTAAAAGACATAAAAAGTATTCCTTTTGTTTCATAATAATTATAAAGTCTTATGAATGCATTTGATTTTTAGGCAAACGATAAAACGTTTGTGCCTAAACAAAGTAGTTAGTACTCGTTGTAGCTTTTAGCATGCATTAAGCATACCTAAGACAACTTAGGTGACTGGTAGCTTTTGATAGGCCTATTTCTAAAAGAGTAAAAACATAAAATCGGGTAGTCCAGTGACATAATTATAATTATTTTATACATTAAATAAATTTTAATAATTTTAACTTACAGGAACACAAATAATTATATCACAGGATATGACATACAGATTAGGGCAGTGATGCAAATAAAGTAGAGAAAGAGAAGCCGAGTGAGACTGACACATCATCTGGAAAAACAATATCTTTATAGACCTCAAAGATCTGAACTTTATGATAACTCAAGATAAATTGGACGACACCAATTTATTATTTTGGACCAAAGTAATATGAGAAAAAGTTTGTAAGTTTTTCTTTTAGTGATTTCATTGGATTTGATGAAGTCATTCAGCACAGAGTTCTATATCATCATCAAGAACGAAATCGTGAGAACGAGCGCAAAACATTTAAAACGTTTATTAAGTTAAGTAACTTTTAAAATATGGACCATTTAAGAGATCCCTTCATTAGCATGGGCACAAAGAGCCTGGCAGATAGCTTCTGTCACACACACAGACACTACTATAAATCATTACACAGCCCCATTGTCTTGCGGTCATCTGTTACGTTACATAATGGAATTGATTCGGTATGCTATTTTATTTTAGTTGGTGCAAGTATGTTATTAGTAACAACATGCATAAATTACGCGCTGGGCGATATTACATTTATTGAAAGTCAGTGATATTGCAAATTATGTTAAGTCGACTTCATTAGTTACAATTACTAAATAAAGTTACAAACTTTCATGATGCTTTCGTGAAGAAATAATAAATAAATAATAAGTAGTAGGTATGCGTTGTGGTCAAATCTTCCACGTTCATTATAAGCTTTTTAGTCTTAATCAGTCCTAATCTATGAATAATGCAAATATTGTCGAATAGTAATTAATCAGTGAACTAAACCCCTTTACTAATTACAGTTTGGACACGGTACAATGTCACGCGACCATCACAAACTCATTATTACATCGCTGACTCACCAATTGATTATTGTTCGGACATACTTAAATGTATTACAAAATTAAAATGTTTTGTAGACAAATTTAATTCATTTTAATCATAATTACGACACGTGTTAATTTCTGCATATTAGCAGAAGTTTTAAAGTGCTTATTATGGTGGTTTCCTTCCTTATGCAATCGGTTAACCTATTAACCTTCATTGTAATAGTATAATATCATAGATGAGGGTTACATAGAATGGCTGAGGTATATTTTTCTATTTCACGGCTCGTTTAACTCGTTAAATTATGGTGTAACTGCTGCTGGTATAAATTTTTGTCTTATTTCAACGCGCTAAGGTTTAAAAAACGAATGAAAAAAGTGGCAGGTGCAATGGTGTTTTATGGTAACTAATTGATGAAATTGAAAGCTTGGGGCTCTACTATTTCGGGTTTCGCTTCGGTTATTAAGCATAAGCTTTATGTCTTTCCGTTCGTCCTAGTTAATCAAAAGGCTTTAGGTGCTGTAGTTTTCGAACTTTAATAGGTAGCCAGTTAAAATGTTAACGAAATAAACATGTGTTATTAAGGCAGATAATATAGCTATACAAGAACATTCATCGTCATCTCAGCCTATTGCAGTCCACTGCTGGACATTACTACAAGAACATTACTACACTATAAGTGCAAGAAACGAGCATCTCGATATGTGTTATTTTTCGGTGCTAAAAGAAGGTAAGTTGATCGATGTTTTTAATTGCAGTTATTAGGCACTGGCTCTAATTTAAAATGAATAGCTTGAATCTCTCAAAAGATCCACTTGGCGTATCGCTGCTATAGGCT
This sequence comes from Anania fuscalis, assembly GCA_950371115.1. Lineage (NCBI taxonomy): Eukaryota > Metazoa > Arthropoda > Insecta > Lepidoptera > Crambidae > Anania > Anania fuscalis. The sequence goes on from OX493346.1 coordinate 259,411, forward strand.
ATAAAAGTTCCTACTAGCCCGCATTCGCGGTATCGAGGGCAGTGGGCGGGCGGTTTACAGTTGAGGCTGCGCCGCCGGCGCCGGTACCGTTGCTCTCGGAGACTCGGAGATACCACTGACCTCTCTTTGTGTTGTTATTAAACAGAGCTATCTGAGATAGTGTCAACAGTTTACAAGTGAGAGCTAATACCATTATACCACGAAAAATGGTAAAATAAGAATACTGAATTCTATTAATCACTTCACAATGTATTTTTAGGGTTCCGTACCCAAAGGGTAAAAGGGGACCATATTACTAAGACTCCGCTGTCCGTCTGTCTGTCTGTCCGTCTGTCACCAGGCTGCATCTCATGAACCGTGATAGCTAGAGACTTAAAATATTCACAGATGATGTATTTCTGTAGCCGCTATAACAACAAATACTAAAAAACAGGATACAATATATATTTAAGGGGGCTCCCATACAACAAACGTGATTTTTTTGCTCGTTTTTATTGATAATGGAGCGGAATCCTTCGTGCGCAAGTCCGACTCGCACTTGGCCAGTTTTTATTTATTATTTTGATCAGCAATGAAACTCACATCAGAATTTAGCTTTTATCGATATTATGATACCTACCTACTCGGCGTATTATTACTAACGAACGACATAATATACTCGTATATAGCGCGACGCTTTGTCTTGTTGTTGGTTACCAAAATAGAAAGATGACTGACGACTTTGAGTTTAATGTTATGCATCTGCGAGCTGCAAGGCTGTCGAAGCGCATAAACTAAACCGCAGATTGTGATCATATTTCATTATTTTAATTAAGTTCACAATAATAACGGCAAGTTTCGCCTTTTGAACGTTAAAAACACAGAATCGTTTGGTAGGAGGGCAGAATAATATCTATGTTAATTCTATGTTTTCCGTGGCGCTCTCTCGAACCAATAAGCTTAGCGAATACTAATGCTTGTACTTTTTGAAGATGGATTGAAATTGTGAAATCATCTTTTTATAGAGTAGTTGGAAAAATGCCGGATTAGCAGAACAGAGGACAGAAAGGACTGGATATACAATCGCAGTTTAGCTACACCCTTGAGCGATGTGTATACCTAAAGTTTAAATAATGAAGAATAGAAAAGACTGACCAAGTGCAAGTCGGACTCGCGCACGAAGGGTTCCGTACCATTATCTATAAAAACGGCCAAAAATCACGTTTGTTTTATGGGAGCCACCTTATATAGTTATTGTATTGTTTTTTTAGTATTTGTTGTTATAGCGGCAACAGAAATACATCGTCTATGAAAATTTCAACTCTCTAACTGTCACGGTTCATCAGATACAAAATGGTGACAGACGGACAGACGGACAGACAGGCAGACAGACGGACAGCGAAGCCTTAGTAATAGGGTCTCCTTTTACCCTTTGGGTACGGTACCCTAAAAAGGCGCGATGAATAAGAATAAATCAATATTAAAGTAACGAAAGTTCGCACTCGTATCAAAATTATTACAAGGTTCATTTCGTCTATAACTTAATTTCACAATGACGTCTAATCCCAGTCAATGACGAAAAATATTTTTCAACACTCCTTCAATCAAACTATATATTCGTTAATTCGAAAATCATAATGATATTTTGTTACTTGCTATTCAAGCGTTAAATATACACGGTTCGTAATAAATACCACACATTTTTAAATAGCTGCGTGTACGTTTTAAAGTTTATACATGTAGGTATGTACCATGGCGTGGATGTAATAGTCAAACAGTATTGAGTAGTTCTAAAATGTTGCTAAATTAACTTACACTTTTGGTCTTAGCAGTAAAATCATATATTTATTTGGCGTAACCAAGTTGATAAACTAGTGCCTAGTGCGAGGCACCTTACAATAGTTAAAAATACTTTGATATTAGTTCCGCCAATATAGTCACCCTACTAGAAAGAGACAAAGTCCTCAGATTTGTTATCTCTGTCGGACGTTTATTTCGCATAGTGCTGAGTTCAGTTTGACTATTAAATCCATGGTAGGTGCATAAAACACCGACATAAACAGATTTTTTCTACACCTTCGGTTACTTTGTTCAAATTTTACCAAGGATCCCTAATATTTTTTTTAAATGAAATGTAGCCTATGTCAAATTGGAAGAATGTAGCATTCTATTGGTGAAAGAATTTTTTAAATCGGCCCAGTACTTTTTGAGCCTATTCATTACAAACATACAAAAATAGGTACAAATCTTTCCTCTTTATAATATTAGTATAGATATAGATAGATACACAGACAGATCATTACTTAGTATTACTATTTATACAGCATACCAATCACACTAAAACATTTACATAAACTTGTTAAATTTTAGCTTGTCACCTTCAAAACAGGATTATACGCCCTTAGCATTATGAATATTTAACATATTATTTAGATTACATTAAATACAGCCAAATAGGAATCGTAAAAGTATAATAATTTTCCTATATCCATTTTTAATATTATTTCAAGCACTTAGGAGTATTGATAACAACTTCGAAGCAAATCACCCCCGAAATAACTGTAATTTAGATAAAATAATTTTAATTTTTTTTTTAGTTCATTCCGATTTGATAGAGGTTTAAAGATTAGCCCAATTTCGGCACTACAGCCGACCCGCGGGCAGACGTAACGCATTGTGCACGGCACGACACGACACAACAATGTCACAGACAGCGTCTGCATGCGCGCGCGCCGCGGGCGTGCGACGGCCGGCGGCATTGTGCATTCGCGGGACTTGGTACCACATGATTGTACACTCAGTTCATTTGACACTTTTCGATCAGAAAATTGGTAAAAGAAATATAAGACGTCCTAAGCAAGCTGGTAATACTTGTCTCGGTTTACGCTCAATGGTTTTATAAAGCCATCCAGTGAGAAAACGCTGCTAGAATCCTCATTTCCATGCTTTATGGACGAGCTTTTTTAAAACGGTACAAAAAAATGCACTGATTTTTACGGGGCCAAAAATTTGGAATGTCTGTGATAACCTTACTTGATTTGATCTCAACTTATAGGGACACGATTCCTATAAAAACTGAATAACATCAGGTTCCTGTTTCACACGGACACAAAGCACCCCAGCATTCAACCGGAGAACAATCTTAAACAATGACAGAACATTAGCAAACTAATCTATAGTAAGTATTCTATGTTACTGCACAATGACTCAAATAACATTGAATATAACTGGTGAATAGAAAGGCAAAGACATGACTAGTCTGTGTAATTTACAAAGATTACATACATCAAATCAATGTCTAAGTGAGAAATTGATAATCGTGGTCTTCACGATACTGACCGTTGATTTTTCGGGATGATTGTAGCCGATGATTATGCACAATAATTGTAATATTATTTTTAGATTAGTAGAATGATGACGAACGTAGAGCTAAGCCATTAACTCACTATACTCACTATAATATACCGGTAATCGTGCCATTAATGTTCAATTTAATAGCCGATGTTTTCACTCGTCGCTTTTTTATTCAATTAGAAAATGTAATTTTGAGTTGTTGTATTGCAATCATTATTTACATTCTATGATCCCAGTATTCCCCGTGCGTCACTAAAAAGTTTTAATCACTTAGTTTAGTGTGATCCCTCTTGACGAGCTGGTGGGTAGAGTTGTTTAACCGAGCGTGTAATGACGCTTCATATTTATGGGAAAATAATTGCGACGAGGTTAATACAAGTCCATGGCCATGGGCTATCCGCAACGAGCTAAATATAAACAATCCAACTCAAACACATAACATAAATAACTTTACACTTTGTTTGCCTTATTTTGCTGGACCAGTTTTTATTATAAAAATATCACTATCTCGATCACGATATCTCGATGTTAGAAATGTTAGTAGATCTCAAAATGAGTGATAATTATGGACATATAAATAAATATATGCGCCTACTTTACAACAAATTTTACTGTAGAAGGGATAGTGTAATTGTGGAGATAAATCCCACACATTATCGCTCTACTTTCACTATGATTTGTCCTCCCTCACTCAAGGTTTGACTTATAGATAAAGCCTTAATGTAGTCCGCCATTTTTGTGCAATATGCACTTTTGTTAATTTACAATTATTGTGTTCCAAATTATACTTTGTTTGGAACTTTGGTTGTCATTTTGCTGCTTACTGTCATGATATAAAGCAGCATTTGCGTATGCTATCGCTTGATTGAACTTGCTCTGTGCGGGAGAACTATTTGTACATCGCGCTTCGGGGAATCATAAATATTCTAAACGTAGCATCTCTGCTATGCGCATAGTTCGTGTATCAAGGTGCATTCTTTGGCAAGCTTCGAGCACTTTGCTTACGAATCAACTACTGCATCTGAAGTAATGGATCCACTTGACACGCAAATTCTGTTGCATTCAGAACATGCCTCAATGTTTAGTTTTATGTTACGGTAAGGTGAGTTTTAGTAAGCCGCTTAAACCACTACGTCTAATTTGTCTAAAATATAAACTGATTAGAAATTCCTCCATTTCTTCAAAAATAGGTGGCGAGGGTAGCGAAAAATAAATGCATAAAGTCAACTTTAGGATAAAAACATTCTAAATAAATTGCTGTGAGCATTTATCAATCAATTTTATAGCCTTCCAAAAACACGGTGTCCAAGTTACTAAGTTTTCTTTTGGTACAAAAGTGAATTAGAAAACAAAGTACTTCAGTTTCAGAGTGTACGGAATGCTATTCGGGTTAGTCCGTCCGTTTCTCTCGCTGCATTTCTGCTCATCCGTAAAAAACGGGTTAATAGACGCCTCACGTGCCGGCTCCATGGCACATTCACTGATCTCGGCTCCACACATCCACGTTTCTAAGAACACTTCATTCAATAGGGTTACAATTGGAGGAAATACAATGGGCTATGTAATCTGCCACTTAAGGCAACACTATTTGGCAATGATTGAAATTTGAGCTATTGGATAAGTAGGTCAAACTATTCAAGAATGATTTTTTGTCTCAAAGATTTTTAACCCTTGAATGAAGTTGAATGCCGAAACATCAGGCGGGTATTTTAATCCCTATTCTCAACAGATGATACTGTTCGTAATTGGTAAGTCGATACGTGTTTCCAGTCTGAGGTCGTTTCTTTGAAGTGAGTTACTGATAATATCTGTAGGTCGAAGATACATTCATAAACAGAACACGAATTCAATTGACGTCCAATGTTTACAAAAGGATCTTATAGAGGCGGCATTATTTTTTTCACCACAGATTTAAATTTTAAATACACAGTTAAACGCAAATACTAGTAAATCAATTTGCACAATTCCTGCGAAGTGTGACTTGTATATTTAAGTTCCAAGTAAAATCGTTGTGTGCGCAATTATTTGCGCAGTACAAACATTCTCACAAATTTTAATTCTCTACGAAACCAGCTTTGTAAAATAGCTTTAATACACGTTTGAATCATTGTTTATGATGCATTGTTTAGTTACGGAACAGTATATCTGAGTTATGCTGGTCGTGCCGGGGTGTCGGGCGCGATAGAGCCGCCCAGCTGGCCGTCGGATTACCAGTTGTGTAACGAACTCAAGTCACAAGCGATGTTACCCAACGGGGCTAAACTCTGAACTCTGACACCCCTCATCAAAATTCAGCAGATGCAACATTTCCATCGCATTGTTCTCCATTTTCCAATGCCAGTTTAAAAGGTTACGTGTTTTAGTAAAATTATTATATAGTGTCAATCAATGTGTCACGGTTGAAGGCGGTGTAGAAAGTGATGACCATTCGTGCCGTGGGCTTATGTTGGCTTGGACACAACTTATTATAATACAGTAGACTGGCTTCACACTAAGTGTGATGATGATTTTCACCATAGCTTAGAATCACGGAATACCATTGGAATTTGGAAGACTACCACTAAGTGATACCTTCTTAACATGCTTCTTTTCGACATAAAAACCAGATGCTGTTAACGATCTGAGCTTATTGCCTATTTGAACAGTCGCATCGTCAGGTCAGTCCAGACTATTACAAAATTCGATGTCACAAGAATAGGTTCGGACGTGAAGTTGACTAGGTGACAGTTGAAACTTGAAACAGACAACCGGATCACGACCTAGGATGAACCTACTGCGCCCTCTCACATGCTGGCTCTGGCTCATCTTTCACCGTGGCGATTGTCTCCGTGTGTTACATAAACAACTGATCGGCGTTGCGCCACGAGCCGGCCCGTCTGCGCCGGCGCATCACAGTTTACAACTAGGAAGTTGTGGTTTATGCAGCGGGATGTAATTAAAACATTATTACAACAAATCCAAACCAGTTTCAAAATGTTCAAACGTGATTCCGTTCCAAAATAGTCTTGTGTAATGTTTTCTTTCTATTATCAACATCATCTTAACCTATATGCATCTGCAGCCGAGCTAAGCCTCCATAGGGGGCCGATGATATAGCGGGCATCAAATGGCAATGCAATCTTCTTCATTTACTTAGATTATCCTTCAACTATCATATATATTTAACTAATACTACTGTAAGTCTTACTTGAAACTCAGAAGTTTGCTTAGACGCATAAAATTAAACAAAACTAGTCTGCAAAAGATGCAAGTGGAACTCAACAAGTTGCAAAATATGGAGACGATTCCTGCAAAAAGTGCATCGCCTTGGCCGAGTCAGGGTGAACAACCAGCCTTCGGTGTTTTTTATGCAAACCTGCTTTCTTCTTCGGGATCCGCGGACTTCCCACACTCAAAGCCGGTTCCCATAATTGGCTGCTTAAAGACCGGCAGCATTTATATCGACCTTTACTTATACGGATGCCTTTTGACGCTGAGTTATGTAGCTTCATCTGCGTTAACGCTGAGATCATGGCTGGCATTTCAATTTAAGACAAAGGAATATCGAGAGCATCTTCGAGTACACCGTCTATAGTTGCCTCGCATACTAAAACAACTTTATTAGATTTATTTGTATCTTTATTTTGTCTTACCGGAAACCACATTGCATTATGACTCAATTTGTAAATTTTATGTTTGTATTTGTTTAATAGGTCTAATAAATTCAATTTGGATGAAACTCTAGTTTACCGTTTACCTTATTTATATTGCTCGTCTTTATTAAACAGTTTCAAGATGAACATAAGTTATTCAGTTTTATGATCCGATCCATTGTCAACTGTTTCTTAGTCCTAGTAACATTGACACCAGCATGTTTTTAGGACACAATATCTGCAGATTATCTAATACATTATTACCTACTTACGTCGAGTCTCAACAAAAACCATTGCAATTTTATTACCGTTAAATCCAAGTTTGTCAGTTTATTTTGTTTGCATTGGCTGCGGCGTCGTCGCTTAAAAGCGGAGTGATGGATGGACTATTGTTAAACAACTTTGTCAATGTTTATTTGTGTTCGAAGTGCCAGCCGCCGCGCAGTGCTCGTCGCTCAATCGGAAAGTTCAAAAGCTGCACACATTTCATTTGAGCGCTTTTGCAAACTTATTATGCGCCAGAAATCAATTCTAATCAATGTGACTTCATTTACCTCCATAACTGATTCTTTATCATACTTTCATTTTAAGTGCCTAGAGACTGTGTGTTTAGTTTTTTTGTCACCATTACCAGTTCTCAGCACACGTTTCATGTGTTTAGTGAGTCGTGAAATCATTTAGTTCCTTATTCAAACCAGTCCGAGTGTGAGCGACTGCTTTGTCCGTATTCACAAGTTGAGCGTGGTAATTGGAGTGGCTCGTAATAAGGAGACGTAATGTATCGAGATTGGAGAGATTTGCTTCATCGCAACCACACATTGCATTATTTTCACGCTTTGCATTTTAAAGAGATTCATCAAGAACATTCCCACTAACTACGGACGTGAAGTGTTCGCCATCTATTGAAACAATCTAATTTGGATAATAGGTACTTGTCGATACTGATCGATTATAATCTTTGAAAGCTTTTGTCGATAACTGTTTGTTTATCGTATTGGGACCTTAGGTGTTTATGTTTTGGTATCGAGTCTGTAAATGTAGATATTAAGCATGTATTCATGTATTTGCATTCAATAGAAGGATAAAAGGATTAGGCATATTTGATACCTGTAGAAACCTGTACTGCATTCGCTTGTAATGTCTTGCATTTAAATTCGAAAAAGATTGGAAATAGTTGACATTCCTTAAAAGCTTTGCATTCCAAACAGCATGTACCTGATTTGTTACAAGTGTTCGAATAAGATTCTAGCAGAATGTTTATTCTTCTCAAATACTTTCGGCCAGATGTTTAAGACTTGCTCGGCGCAAAAGCTCTGTCACAAACGGGTTCTCGGGTGAAGGGTTTATGAGTGGGACTGGAGCTCACCTCGAGTGTGTCCGGTTAGAGGTGTGCGTCGGTCGGCGGCGCCTGAGGGAGGCGAGCGCTCATGCTCGCGGTCGACGACCTGCGGGAGCCGGTAACTGGGTAACTGTGCACAACACAACACTCGCGGGACGTGCGCTCGGGGTGGGCGCGCGGGGCGGACTGGCGCGCCGCCGCCGCGTGCGCCTGCGGCCTTGACCGCCCCCTCTCCCCTTGCGCATCCGCATGCAGAGTGCGGACCCTCGGGCGGGCTCCTCTCAGGTAGATGGAAAGTACACCGTTAGGTAATTGCAATTACGTCTTTTTTGTCACACAATCTCAGTAATCGAGGCAATCGCGTAATTGTGTGTGGAACTGTGGAACGGTCCCAAGTTCAATGGTCTTTCTTAAAATTTCAGGTAACTACAATAGCTTTGGATAATATAGGAACCTACTATAGGATTAGTTTCAAATCTGCTTATGACCCTTTTGCATGGTGTCGACCAGGGAAGGGAGTGAATGATTCGGTGACGAGTGCACTACAAGAGGATTGCATGGACCCTAGGTGACCCCATTAAAATGACTTGGAAACAGGGCAGGCTCATGATGATGGGGTCCACAGGACACGTTGTATTTCTTATTTTTGTTCGTGCAATCTTGACCGAATTGTCGCGTTTGGGTTTTAGTTGGATGATTCACATTGACTGCCATTCGTATCAATGTACGGGGCCACCCAAACCTGCTTTGAAATTCGATTTTGTTGGGATTCTGTAATTTAAGAGAACATTTGAAATACACTTTAGCGTAAAACCAGAACACTGAGTGAATGACTGACAGACAAAAACTCACAGCCTAAAGTGGATCTAGAGTCTTTTTATATTAGATATTGCCTGATCAGTGCTGTAGAGAACCACCACACCACCGACTTCAATTCGCTCACCAAGTATGGAAAGGGCGATGTTTGGAACTTAGTTGAAATTCTTGGAAAGTGATAAACTCTTAAAAAGATGGCTTGCAGTGACTTGATGAAAAAAGAGGAAGATTGTGCTCTTTGGCGCTCTTTGCGAGGCTTATAGACTACAAAAGACTGACATGATGATGATGATTCCTTGAGTACCTAGAAGTGCACTAAGAAGTGATTTCTTGAAGTTCCATTCCTATGAAGGTTGTTGTATTTTAAAGTTACGACGATGACACTTTGACATCATGATTTTTTAATTTCTAATTTCTTAACGTAGACGTTTTTTTCTGATTTCACATTTCATGCACGCACAAAAAAACGTGGGGAACTGCTTTAACTTTTTAATAATTCTTCTGCCTTTAGGAAAAAGCGTGACGCCTTTAGCTAACTGTAATGTCTTTTGTTTCACAATTTGGGCACAATCAAGAAGCTTGACAAAACTAAAGTTCAACGATCGTTAAATTAAAAAGCTCCGCGATGCAGTTGTTTGCCGAAATTGTCGTTCAATCGACTACCGGAAACTCCGATCTTAAATCAAATCAAATCAATTATTCATTATCGATGTTTGTTATAATTATTAGTATACAGTGTTATCTAAGCAGTTTGCAAAACGTTTGTTATGAAGTTTATTGTTTATTTTCTACGTTTATGACCATCATGCCTGTTGAGTGCCTACTCTCCTAAATCTTATTTTCTTCAGCACTTTCCCATTTTTTTTAAATTATTGAGGTATTTTTAAAATGTGTGAATTCTAACCATCCCGTTTTCTGTGAGGTCCTTTCTGTCTTTTTACTCTGGTCGATGCAAAACTCCCTAAAGGTTTTGCAAGTAGGTATACCTTATATAAGAAAAATACAGTAGGTAAATATAACAAATTTTGAAGGTTTTATAGCGGTATTTTCGGGGCTTAGTCTACCAACTTAAAATGTACCAAAATCTGATTTTATTAAGTAGATCGTATGACAAAACACCCGATAAACGGTTAACCAGTCACGTCAGGCAACAGGTTCTTGGGGACGATGGTGGGATACCTCCTCGCGGTGTTACCTGGGCAACGGACGCGCGCAATGAGCGCGTGGACGGCTAAACTTCCACCACCACCCGCGCGGCGGTGCCTGCCTATAGGCGCCTAAGGCGTCTGGTAGGCCCGCCGGGCAACCCGTTAACCCCCATGGAGGGGGAACGGGGATTGTCGGGGCATTTGCCCGGGTCAAGTGGAGCGACCACAATAAAAAAGCACTGAGGGGTCCCTCTCGAAGGGACAGCGGCTGGGCCTGCGGTTGGGCTCTGCGTGGCGGGGGCCACAGTAGTGGTTCTGATAGGGTTTTCTTAAGTTTCCCTTCCCAAACTTGAGCCACGTGTTATTGCCGTGCGTGGGGACCCGTAATCCGGGAGAAGGGGATCCTGGTCGTTGAGTCTGTGGCAGTCCACCCAGGCAACATGCGTCTTCGGCCCCAGATTCCGGTAACTCGGGCGGCCCTGGCCTAGCCAAGTCAGGGTCAACCGGCTGGAGGTGGCCGGCTTAACCGCCGCCTCGGCGAGGGGGGGGTGTAGGGGGCAGGGCCGACGGCGGGCTCGGTGTTGCGTGTGTTTGGTCGACACTACGCTAGCCTTGCCCCAACCTGTCGCGTCAAGGATCCTACACCCGGGCTCCGTTAAAAGGGCCTCCCCCCTATATCCGGCACGTAGCTCTGGGCTACAGCTCCCCAAATTATGTGGGCTCCAAGGAGGGTGGAGATCGTGCTGGACGAAACCCTATTTTATTTTGGATATGGATGATACTATTTTAACTCCTCATCATCGACCAACCCCTGAGCGCGAGGCGCTTACAATTCATCCCACAACAGCCGTAGGAGCGGCTTACCCTGCCAATGACATCCAGGCAGATGAACCCAATCAATCCATTAGGATGACAGCGAACGAGACAGGGATGGTGGAATACAACCGCATCCAGCCATCAATGACCTCGTCTCTAGAGTCCGATATGAATTGCCCCAGATTGAGCGGTGTACCTAACGTACATCACCCTGACGATGACGCGTGCAGTACCAACTGTACTACACAAAACCCCGGAGGTAACCTGGTGGGCAGTGGTGCTATGAGTACCGCTGCGAGTATCAATAGCTTGTATTCTGAAGCACTTTTTGACGAACGCGAGCGAATAGTGGTCTTGAAAAAAACTGTTACCGAAAACAGCACAGCGGAGATGTCAGCTGCCATTGGCAACTTGAAATCTCGATACCGATTGCGCAGAAGGGAGCGCAGAGTAAGTGAGGACGAGGGAAGCCCCGATTCGGCAGAGTCAGCGCGACCCGCCAAGGTTCTGGCTTTTAAGGTCGGAAAAACAGGACGTGGCCGCGGCAGACCGCCTACTGCAGGGGCAAAAGCAGTCAAAAACACTGCTAAGGAGCTATTAAAAGATGACAAGAAGAGACTGCGTGTGCAAGAGGCTGAGGAGGAGGCCGAAACCTGGTCTGCGAAGCTTCAAAAGGCACTTAGCATAGCGAGGTATACAGCCAGGGAGCAGACTGCACAAGAACTAGTACGGGCCGTGCGGACAGGAACAGATACGGTTCTGCATTGTTCCAGAAGGAGCGGCAATGTAAGTGGCGTTTTCCAGCGTAATTTCAATGATGCAGTTGCTTTAATTACTGCGGCAGTTGAGGCCTTGGCGGAAAGGACGTCAAGTGAGGAAATCAGGCGTCTCAATGCCGCCAACGACAAACTAGCGAAAGAACTGGCCGAGCTGCGACAGGAATTCGCGGCTCTAAAACAGCTAAGGCAAGGACAGGAGACGAACATCACACTATCCAATCCTGCCTCTCCTGCAGTTGAAGAAATTGAGCGTGACATCATGGTACGATGCAGTACAATGATTAATGCTCGCATCGACGGCATTGGTGACCGGTTACTCCCGGAAAAGCGGCGAATCCCGCTTGCCGCGGACCGCCAACGAAGTGTCATGCTAGTAGACACACCCCTCCCCGCGGTGGTGGCAAAATCAACAGATCTGCCAAAGACTGCCGCTCCATCCACGGGTGGGAAAAATACCAAAAAGGCAACAAAGAAGACGGCTTCAAATATATCGCCTTCTCAGATGAGTACAACTGCTGTAACACCACAACCAATATCTGCAATGCCAAAACAGCTAGGAAAAAGTCAAGGGTCCGAAGCTCCTTTAAAGACCAAAGAGCTCACCACAACTGCAAAAACTCGCAGCAGAAGTAGGAAAAAGCGACAGGCTACGCTGAATGTGGCAGCTGCGAAAGAACCTCGGCCGCTTCCACCTGCTCCCAAAACGATGGATGAAGGTTGGACGACGGTGGTAAAGAGGGGCTCCAAGCGTCGTGAACAACCGCCACGAACGAGTGCTAGGCTGACGAACGCTCAATCAGTCACCAACAAACCCACCCCGAAGCTCCGTCCGCCCCGCTCTTCAGCCATCGTGCTAACCCTGCTACCGGAAGCAGAAGAGAAAGGCGTGACCTACGAGACAGTCATCCGGGATGCTAAATCTCGGATAAATATTGAACAGATAGGCATTAGTGGTATGCGTTTCACCAAAGCCAAAACCGGGGGCAAACTACTGGAAATTCCCGGATCTACTAGTGGGGAGAAAGCGGACATCTTAGCAAAGAAACTGCAGGAAGTCTTACCAGCAAATCTCGTGCGGGTCACCAGGCCCATGAAGACTGCCGACGTAAGGCTGTCAGGCCTGGATGATTCCATAACTAAGGAGGAGGTTGCAGAGGCTGTAGCGAGAACTGGGGGCTGCACAGTCGAATCTATCAAGGTGGGTGACATTCGGCAGACTTATGCCGGTAGCGGATCAGTGGTGGTCAAAATTCCGGTATTAGCTGCCAAAAAAATATCGCAGGGCCGACTACTGATAGGCTGGGTGTCAGTCCGAGTCCAGGTGTTAGAGGCTAAGCCCTTGCACTGTTACCGGTGTTTGGAGAAAGGCCATGTACGGGCGCAATGCCAGACCGAGACAGACCGCAGTGAACTGTGCTACCGCTGCGGTCGTCCGGGACACAAAGCCAGAGGATGCACAGATGCGCCAAATTGCCCGATCTGTGAAGAACATGAATTGCCGGCAAGTCATAAAGCGGGAAGTAAAAGCTGCTCGCCACCAAAAAGCAAAAAGGCTGCCAAGACAGCATCTGCCACCAATAGCACAGGGCACTACGAGACGGCAATGGAGACCAACCACCCATAATGGCTCTTCGTTTCCTACAAGTAAACGTAAACCATGCCAGAGCTGCACAAGATATCTTGTTGCAGCACATTGCGGAGTGGCAGGTCGACGTGGCTATAGTCCCCGAACCCTACTGGATTCCCCCAGATAGGGACAACTGGGTAGTCGACGCGAAAGGCCTTGTTGCAATTCTTGTGTCTGGCGTACAACCGGTTGTAATAGCTCGTGGAGACGGTTTCATCGTGGCAAAATGGAGGAGCTTGCTAATCGCTGGGGTGTATTTTTCCCCCAACATAAGCAATGCCACAGTCGAAGCCGGATTGGACAGACTGAGTGCTATACTGAGGCAGTCGCCACTTCCTGCATTAGTTGCGGGAGATTTTAACGCCAAAGCGACGGCATGGGGTGAACGGGCTACAAATGCCCGTGGAGAAATGGTGATGGAGTGGGCTACGGTATCAGGGTTAGTGCTCCTCAATAAGGGGGCTGTACCCACATGCGTGAGGCCGCAAGGTGAATCAATTGTTGACCTTACTTTTGCAACCCCTGCGATCGCAGCCCGTATCGATGGATGGCAGGTACTTGTAGAGGCGGTGTCGTTGTCGGATCACCGTAATATTCGGTTCGAATTATCCGCCACACCCAACAATTTAGCTTCCAGTCCCGCCAACTCTAGGTCGGCATACCCTCGATGGCGCATCAAAGCTCTAGACAGAGACATGCTAAAAGAGGCTGCTCTGGTCAAAGCATGGCTCCCCACGTCAAACGGGCCAGTCGAGGTTAACGAGGAGGCTGAGTGGTTCCAAGAGGCAATGACTCAAGTATGTGATGCGTCGATGCCACGATCCGGGCCCTTGCCTCCCAAGCGGCAGGTGTATTGGTGGTCGGAAGAGCTTACACAGCTACGGAAGGCTTGCATTGCAGCGCGTCGCGAGTCCACCCGGCACCGCCGAAGAAGAAACCGAGATCCCGAACTGGACGGCCCACTTTATGAAGCCTGGAAGGTTGCCAAAAAGGCCCTGCAGGTGGCCATCGCAAAAGCCAAGAGCCAAGCACGTGAGGAGCTATTGAAGACGCTCAATAGTGATCCGTGGGGGCGCCCCTATCGCACTGTCAGGGGTAAACTCCGCCCTTGGGTGCCTCCGGTAACGGAGAGCATGGAGCCTGGATTCCTTCAGACGGTTGTCTCTGGCCTTTTCCCATCCCGTATGGAACACATCCCACCGGCGATGCAGCCTCACCCAGTCGCTTCAACAAGCGCACCTGAACCGGTCTCAGAGGCGGAACTTGGGGCAGTGGTTCTGCGAATGAAGGCTAAAAACGTGGCCCCAGGCCCTGATGGAATACCGGGTAAAGCCTGGACTCTAAGTATAGACGCGCTGGGCAACCGACTAAGACGACTATACAGTGCGTGCCTTGAACAGGGCCGTTTTCCACGATCGTGGAAAACTGGAAAATTGGTCCTGCTGAGAAAAGAGGGACGCCCAATGGATTCACCAACAGGGTATCGGCCTATAGTGCTGCTTGATGAGGTCAGTAAGCTTTTCGAGCGAATTATTGCTGTTCGACTCGTCCAGCATCTGGGAAACCCTGGGCCAAATTTGTCGGACGCTCAGTTCGGGTTTAGAGCGCAGAGGTCAACTGTAGACGCGATACTTCGCCTAAAAGGGCTAGCGGAGCGAGCAGTAGCCATAGGCGGGGTGCTATTGGCGGTGTCTCTTGACATCGCCAACGCTTTTAACACCCTGCCGTGGGCATGTATTAGACAGGCCCTCGTCCACCATGGGGTGCCAGAGTATCTGCAAAAGGTTATTGCAGATTACCTAACAGAGCGCAGTGTAACATGCCTTACGCCTAGGGGTATTTATACGCATCAGATGTCATGTGGTGTTCCACAGGGGTCGGTCCTTGGCCCACTTCTGTGGAACATTGGGTTCGACTGGGTGTTACGCGGTCGTCTTGTAGCAGGAGTCGATGTGACGTGTTACGCCGACGACACCCTGGTTACAGCTTGCGGGAGAGATTATCCGGAGGCGGCGTGTAATGCTACAGTGGGAGTAGCAATGATTGTCCAACGAATGCGAGAGCTAGGCCTGGAGGTGGCGCTGGAGAAGTCGGAAGCCCTGTGCTTCCACAAGGCTCGTAGAACGCTACCGGCAGATGCTCATATTGTAGCAGGTGGAACACGCATAGAGGTTGGCAGCACAATGCGATATCTGGGGCTAACTCTTGATGGCCGTTTTAGTTTTGAGGCGCATTTTAAACGCCTTGCACCCAAACTGATTGCTACAGCAGGCGCTCTCAGCCGTCTTCTGCCCAACACCGGCGGGCCCTCCGCAACTTGCAGGCGTTTGTATGTGGGTATCGTTCGCTCTATGGCCCTGTACGGGGCCCCCGTGTGGTACGGAGCCCTAAATAAAAACAATGTGCTGCAACTACGGAGAGCACAGCGTCTTATAGCGGTAAGAGTGGTCAGAGGATATCGCACCATAGCGGGAGACGCGGCTCTCACCCTGGCCGGAACTTTGCCATGGGAACTGGATTCCCTGGTCCTTGCCGCAGTCTACGAGTGGCGTGGAGACCAAAGGTCCCAAGGTCAGAGACCAGCGCTTCGGGAAATTCAGGCGGAGCGCATGAAATTCGAAGAGGAGGCCCTACGTAAGTGGCAGTACCAGCTAGAACGCAGCAAGTATGGGCACCGTGCCATAAGGGCAATTTTCCCGGTGCTGGAGAAGTGGGTGCGGCGGCAGCATGGTCAAATCACGTATCGGCTGACCCAAATACTGACGGGCCATGGATGTTTTGGGAATTACCTATGCAGGATTGGTCGGGAAGACAGCGTTAAGTGCCATCATTGCACGGCAGCGGAGGACACAGCGCAGCATACCTTGGAGGTATGCCCAGCCTGGACAGCTGAGCGCAGAATCCTCGTTGCGGAAATCGGGCAAGACCTCTCAGTCGGGGCGGTAGTGACCCGCATGGTAGACAGCAAGGAGGCGTGGCAAGCGGTGCTCACCTTCTGTGAGAAGGTTGTCTCGCAGAAGGAAGCAGCGGAGAGGGAACGAGAGGCTTCGGCTGACGCCCCAATGATCCGCCGCCGACGCCATGGGCGCCGTAGGAGGCAGTACGGCCTCCAATTGCCCCTCCCTGATGGGCCTAGGGCGACCGACACGGGGGTGTCGGCCGTCCGTTGAAAGAGGCCTGTGACGGCGTGGCGCGTGTCCCGCGCGCCGTTTAGCTGGAGACCGGGGAGAACTATTTTTTCTCTCTGAAGCCGGGTGGCGCTTGCGTGTAGCGAGCCACAGCCAGAGGAGGAACTGCGGACGAATGCCCGGGGTAAACGCCCGGGGCGCTGACCCGTAGTTTCTACTCACTTAATGGCACCGGTGGACACCGTCAGGTTTTTAGTGGGTATACGGCATCTCACTTCAGACGTCCGGAGTCCCACATAACCCCCGGCCGCCCCCGCGGCTGGAGTGGTATGCGTAAAGCATTTCCCTGACGTAAAAAAAAAAAAAAAAAAAAAAGGCAACAGGTTCTTAGGATAGTCACTGCAGGAATTTGGCTAACCCCGACATTAGGTATAATATTTAAAGCTAACGTAAACATTAATTTCGAATTTAATTCGCAAAATATTTTAAACCTGTTCAAATAGGTACTCCAACAATGTGAAATTTTGTGTTGCACGGGTTGCTCGGTAGATTATACTTTTTGGTACCTATTGACACCACTTTAAAAACCAATAACACTAATTTATTTTTGCAAATATTCTTAAACTAAGCGCTTTTACACGCCCCATTTTTTTTCCCTACCACTGCTTCGGGCCAAATTTGGGATAACTAGCGCCGAGGAGAAGCAGCGCAGGAAAGGCGCTCACTATTGCCAGTATCTTTTAAAAAGTGTCAAACATACATAACAAAATAGTATATTACAAGATAAATGTACCTGTGCAAGCAAGGCAGTATTCCATCATCACTATTTCATCATCATCATCATTTCATCCATTGACATCTACTACCTCCCCCAGTGACTTCCAGATCGGCCGGATGCACGCGATCTGCATCCAGCGGCTTCCTGCAACGTTTACCAGGTCGTCTGTCCACCTTGTGGGTAGGTGTCCACTATTTATTCTGATTCATGTTATTATATACCAAAAATATTTCAAGTGAATGCATAGGATAAAAATATTGGTCAGAATGATAATGATAAATGTCAGCTGTTCTTAATTTTCAAGGCTGTAATAATCAGTTGTTTACACCAATCATATAATCATCAGAAAGCAATTTAAAGTCCTTAGGTCGTCATGTGTAGCGAATTGGTACAATCTGACTGTAATAGATTGGTTTTAGCTCTCGTTATTTCAACAATGGCTAACTGCACGTTAAGATTATGACCAGGCATTGAGTTCGGTCTTAAAGACATTATTTGTTGAATGATTTGCTGTATCCTTTAAACGCCTTTCCTTGCAAATGAATGAATAATATATGGCAAAATACTAAAAACGATTAATAATTGCTACTGATAGACACAATCACTTAATTCAACACAAGCAACCAGTATTTATATGATTTTATAAGTGCATCGTAAATGTTTGATTGGCGAACGTTAACCCAAATATAATTATAAACAATTACGGCCACACTCCCACAGCACAGCCATAGTAGTAGTGCATATACAGAAGGCTTGCTCCAGCGACAGTATAAACTGTCAAATGTGTTCAAATGTATAAACATTTGAACACATATTTTTTTTCTCTTGTGCAGTTCATTGACTTGTTTTGTAAGTTCTGTGATCTACGCGCGGTTGAATTTAGCAAGATGCTTTAATTTCTTCTCAGGTTTACCTTCTAGAGCAGAGAGTCAGACTAGAGAAAGCTGTTTTGAGTAAGATCTCCTAGCGAAAGAGTATCTAATTATCTAAACGTGGCAAAGCGCTTTATTGTTCATTTTAATTATCGCTTGTAGAGACTAGTGTTCCTCAATCGAGGTTATGGTTTTAGCAGGTCATCATCTCAGTCTATCGCAGTCCACTGCTGGACGTAAGCCTCCCCCAAAGAGCGATGTAGAGTTGTGTGTTTCGGACCGCAAATATTGTAATGGTGAATGATTCGGAACGCTAGAATGACAGATTTCAGTAATAAAGTAATTGTTTGTTCGCGGTTAAATCCGGTGGTTTTATTTATATAAATATCTAAGATTCCCTACAATTCTGGCGACGAGGATGGGATAATTGAATCAAGCGCCAAAGAGCACGATCTCCCGCTTTTCTCATCTATCCACTGCCAGCCGTCTTTTTAGGTCGTCGTTAGTCCATCAAGTTTTAGCGGGTAAGCCCGTCAAATGTTAAAAGATAAATTACGGACCTCCTGCCCCCGCGCCTAGTGTGGCCCAGCTGATGAGCTGACCCACATGCGACGCTGGCGGCGCTTGCGCAAGCACGAGGAAGCGGCTCACGTTCAATATCTCCAAGTACTTGTGCAAGGCGAATAGACTTGCGGAAGGAAATCTTACTACCTAATTCTATATATCTAAGGAATTTCTTTAATGACAAGCATGGATTTCAAACTCAGATTATAAAACATAAGATTTTAATAAAATGAATGCTTAAACTCTTCGCTAGCTCTTAAAAACAAGCTTTTAAAAGGAAATTAAATAAGTACTAAGATAAATAACAGAATCAAAGCCTAAAATTAAGTACAGACGAGCATTTATTAGTAACAGAACAAGAAGCTGCGCATTAAAGTCTAATTTTATTAACTAACCAGAAAATTTGGGTAGCATTTCATAGTGTAAAGACACGAGTGCAGGCAGAATCCAAAAAAGAAAAAAACTAAACAAATAAATTATACCTACAAGTAAAAAAATATAGCTCGTCGTGACCATTGCATCGAACTCAGCGCAGCGGCGTCGTGCATTCGCGGGAGGCACATTTTTGTATGAAAAGTTCAAATGCAAATTCGCATTTTAATACAAAATCTTAAGAATCGTATAGTTTCCTAGGATTTCAAATGCGATTCTTGTGAGTTCGTATGCGAATCGGAATTCGAATACTTCAAAATTACGCCTCCAAAAACGTTACATTACATGGAAAATCACGAGAAAATTCTCTAGTCTAAAATGAATATTAGATAGATCTAGAATCTGGAATTTACCAAGTATAATACGATACTATCTACATACCAAATCGTGCACGAACTCTATCTATGAGTGACATGAAATTTTATTAATGCCGGGCCGAGAAAACGACTTTGCTCAGGTTGACCTTAGATACTAGTAGGGTGGCCAAGCATTCGGAATACGGCAATTGCATTGTTATAAATCCACCTTAGACCACTACACCAAATAGTAGTGTTATTGCAGTTTTTTTATAAACAAAATAAAGATAAAACGTTATCAGATTGTACCTTTCGTTTTGCTAATAAATGTGACTTTATTGCGGGCGAATTATGGCAAATTTTACATTTAAACGTGGACGTTTAACAAAAGTTAATTGCATTATATTAATAGTATGGCTATACTACCGACTTTACCATTAAGTAATTTCGTTGAGTTGTTTGAGGTTGTTGAATTTTTGCTTGGTGTTACTATATTTTAAGTGACAATAAAGTCAAAGTGGCGTACCTATGAGCACACACTAGACATGATGGGCATCAACTCTCTTCATCTTTAAGTCGCCTAGGTTGTGTCACTCTTCCCTTCATAATATTGGGTATTGCTTAAGTAAAGCAAGGACTAACCCAACTCTTTAAGCTGGTTATTTAAAAAAATAACACATTGTAAATATAAAGTAAGGTCATCGTGCTTTGTTAAAGAATCTCACACTTCACTTTTCAAATTTCAATTAACTTCTAAATGAATAAAGATAAAATAAACTTTTAAACAATCCACCTTTCTCGATCACAGCAGGCCATGGCCACCCTATGTGTCTGGTATTCGTGACGTGTCTGGTAGCTAAGTTCAGGCTTTGTATGGTCGTTTGTATGGCTGTCATTAAGGGACGTGCTTGTGCCGCAGGCGCCTACGGAGTCTAGGTCCCGAGAAGCCCAAATATTACGTGTAAACAAATTTATGATGAGCATATACTACGCGAATGGGTGAACCCACATTCCAGACTCATTAAGTCTAAACGTGACGACACTTCAAATGTGTCAACTACTGCAACCTGATGATAGCTCTTAATGTAGCAGTATTATTTGAAGCTTGTTTTTTTTATAACTAACAGAGTTTAATGTGAAAACAATACTTCTTACGTACAGCTATTAAATAATTACTAAGCACTCTGCACCACTTTCCCCTTTCTTTATAGTTGTCCTCTGCCTGAAGGTTGTCTGGAAGAGATCGCTTTTTAGCGATACATCTTTCTGTAAATATTAACTGTAACTTCTTTGTTTGGTATGCAATTAAGAGTATCTATATAAGTTGAGTTTATGCAGGGCACATAACGCAAAGAATTCGCAGTCACCGAGGAAGGTAATGGATTTTTATACAGTCAAGAGCAATGAATTCGGATAACTTACAAAAACATTACTATTCAACAAAACAATAATGTTTTAAATAAGTCAGTAAACTCAAGTATTTCAGGACCAATGGCGGAGACAGCTAGCAGTGCACCCTTAAATGATACATAATTAATCCTAGTGGTTTCCGTTTATAGGTTTTCGAGCTGGATACCCTGCAAATATTATAAATGTTGCTATTTAAGGTCAGCCAGCACTCCATTATCTGTTGAGTTTACTTATGGGAATGAGGATAATCTTAGTATTCTTCCTGCGTAGCTACGCACTACTAACTGGTTTCTGTTACTGAGCGTAAGCATGAATTATTCTCGACCTTCAAATAAAGCAATTGCCAAAAACATTATGGCTTACTTCACTAGGTTGTGTTCACCAAGGCTTAAATGACTTTCGATAGTGAAAAAATAAGATTTAGTAATCGCAAAACACCTAATAATGGTCGTTTCATCTCGGCCGCAGTGGAGATCTGCCCGCGACCTTGCAAGGCAACGAGCTTACTTGGTACTTATGTCCATTGGGAAATGTTGTATGAAACTGAAATTCGATACGCACGATGATAGGATGCTATTTGGATCTTGGATAATTTACTAATAATAGCTAGTAATAAAACTACACCAATTACACCTTACAAAGAGTAGGTATTTATTTTAATTGGTGGCTTTTTTTAACATAAAAATAAATCCTCGATCTTCCAAAATAATATCAACCGGAGATATCGGGCGGTGCTGGGTTTTGATCCCGGGTTTTGTTCCCAGTTCGGTTCAATTCAGTAAATGTTTTTTTCTCAATTAGCTCGAGTCTAGGTTCGAGTTTAATTACCATCTGCTGATGGAGCCAGGAGGTGGATATTGAAACTCTTCAATGACTCCAGTTGAAACCCGCCTATTTAGGCTCATATAATTTGTTTTCGAGTTCCATACCCAACATATTTTGAAACAATTATAGTTTATTGAACTGCAACTAATAAAATGATCCATGATCCTAATACTATGTATTTACATTCTGAAGCTGGTAAACATCTAAACATCAATTTGTGTAGTTTATGAGCTCCTCGAGAGTGTGTGATGTCACAATCACCTAGTTTCAGCACAGAGTTTGTTTACTCGTCTGCGCTTCCAAATACGCCGCGTGGGTCGACGACATCAAATTGTTATGAACGATCCATGTAGCTAATTAAAATGCTTATTTATTAAATTTCAGCAGTTTGTTTTTGCCAAAACTCCAAGAGTTAAAAGAAGTCTAACAAGTTGTATCACATTAATATTATATCAATTGCTATTATATTCAACATCATCATCAGCCCATGTCAGTCCACTGTTGGACATAGACCTCTACCAGTGCACCGGTTCTTAACCCAATTGAAGGTTTCTCGGTATATCACGCTACCTCGGCTAATTCTTTTATATTATTTTATAGTTTTATCCTCATAATTAAACTTCAATCAATGGTCAATTAGTTAGTGAGTAGCTTAGACAAGAGTTTGGCTTAAAACAGTTCTTGAAATTTTAACATCACATGCGGTTTAACAGACCGAACAGCTTGACCTAGGTTGCAACCGGGGCTTGACATTTGATCATGCATTAAATTATTTTTTGCTCAGCTGTTTGCAGTAGCTAAGAATCGTATTCGAGGGTACCGAAGCGTCAATTGTTCATTTACTCAGTGATTCCTCGTCACCTTGACACGATTCTCGTCTATTTTCGTTAATGGCCAAGCGTTGTTAGTGTTAAAACTTTGTAACACAAACACTAGGTTACTACGCGGAACAGAGGGCAATGATTATCAGTCTGATCAAACAAAGTATTATTGAGAGACATTTTGCGTTGGGATCACACTTTGTCCTTTTCTATCCGGTTTGCAAATATAATCCTTAAAATGAAAATAATAAACTGATAACTATTAAATCTGCTCAGTAACGTAAGTATGAAAAATAATAATTCCTTGAACTTGTGATTGGATACAAGTGATCACGATTTGTTAAGGAAATAACACAAAAAATTGTAAAATAAAATAAAGTTTTGTATAAAAATAAAAATCTACTTCAAAATTAAACTAATAGGCAAATAATAATATTTACTAAATCATACCTATTTAGTATTAACTTAGTTATTTTTGCAGTCGGTCTTCAGATAATATTGAAGGTTAAAATGTGTTCCAAATTCGGAAGAAAAAAGTTTGCCTTAATTATTTACCTGATAATATACCAAAATTGTTATTTACCTGATAATTGCATCGAATAGTCACTGGCCCTATATTTAAACGTCTCCTCCTCGCATCGGTATCCTCACTGCTGAGGGCCGTGACCGCGTTCTGATAGAACTATAGTATTTCTGACTGTTTGGCGCCAGCCCGTTTTGTCCTCTGCTGCCCGGGCTCCTGCC
This sequence comes from Anania fuscalis, assembly GCA_950371115.1. Classification (NCBI taxonomy): domain Eukaryota; kingdom Metazoa; phylum Arthropoda; class Insecta; order Lepidoptera; family Crambidae; genus Anania; species Anania fuscalis. The sequence goes on from OX493346.1 coordinate 282,771, forward strand.
CCGTGGTCTCTTTCCTGGTACTTTTCCAGTGACAATAAGTCGCTCGAGGTTGTTACCGTCCTTTCGCGCTATGTTCAAAGTACTCGAGGATCCTACGGAGGCAGATGGTGGAGAGCCTTGTTTTGATTTTGAGCTCTTGCAGGATTAACACGTTAGCGCGGTGTGCTGTCCATGGTATTCCGAGCATTTTTCTCCAACACCACATCTCGAATGCATCAATACGGTTGCGGTCCTTCCTTCAGGTCCATGTTTCTGCGCCGTACATAAATATCGAAAAGACTAGGGTTCGCACAAGGCTGCATTTAGTCTTGACGGAGATGCTCCTGTCCTTCCAGATCTTTCCCAGCTGTGTCAAGGCACCCTTAGCCATCCCTATTCTCCGGCGCACTTTCGCCTCCCATGATCCATTGTTACTTATGTTAGAACCAAGGTAGATGAAATGGTTGGTTTTTTCGAGGTTGAGTGTTCCACTTGGTTCGAGCTTGCTTGTACGATCCACTATTAAAAGTAAGCTTAGTTAAAATAATTGCCTTATATACCTCCTTACCAGTCACTCGAATTTGTATATATAAACAAGGTGATTTATAAACAAATCAAGCCCCTCCCTTTACACAACCTCGTTCAAAAGATTATCATGTACTTATCCAGTGTTGGTAGCTTTAAGCCTGTGAATTTGGCAACATTGCAAAATTTTAGGTATCTATAGAATAAGTCAGTGACTACACAGTACTTTTCAGTAGGTACGTATTGAAACTAGACTTAGAACACACAAGACGGTATTTAAGCCGCTGGACACATATTGCTTTGAGGGTTGCGGAATCACAAAGCGAGACTAGCTTTGTGAGCAATAATTGTAGTGCCTATACATCGCGAGGTATTAATCTGTTGTCACGCAAATGGCAGGTAATTGTGCAAACAGACGCACCGATGTAGTGCGCGTTGTGACACGCGCAGATCGAGTGGAACAACTGGGTCAGAAGCGCTCGCTAGAGACTGTCAGTCAGGGCTGACAATTTTAATCCTCCTTCATAGTCTTTTCCTTAAGGATCGTGACCCCGTCTACTTAGTCACCTCGATAATGAGCCACTTCCAGTCATTTTGATCCTGCGCCTGTCTGAATACCTCGTAGAATGGCACTTGCAGGGTCTCATGAGTTAAGAGCAAGAAAAACTTGAGAGGAAGAGGCGGCAAATGTTAGAGGAAAGTGAATATCTCAACATAGTATGCCACTTTTCGCTCACATTTGCACCAACCAGACAATAATGGCTGTTTCACTCAAAGTCCAGGTGCTACGCGAACAAAATGTGACTTGACGTAGAGCAGGAGATAAGTATAATTTGTATATATTCATGAGTAGAAAACAACAGTTGAGCTTGGCTAATCTTTAGTTCCATTATACGCTAAAGCTAAATTGATTCTTAACATACTACTCATCGGTAGCGGGGGTAGCCTTGCGGTAGCCGGGGTAGCCTTGCAGTGGCGGGGGTGTCCCCACGCGCCCCGCACCCGCGGCCAATGATGGCGCCGCCCGCCCACCGCGCCCACGCATTGCTCAACTGCGCAGTATGAACTCCATCAAAAATATTTGCTATGACTCTTTCATCATCATCATTATTTCAGCCATAGGACGTCCACTGCTGAACATAGGCCTCCCTCTAATAATAAAACCCTTTAATGCTCTGTAATAGTCATATTTATTTATCTAAAACTCTAAAACAAAGACGGCGCTAAGATGTAAATAATTCTGATCCGGGAGACTGCGGCAGCGACAACCAAGTAACATCATTATAGCTGGCTTACTTTTACGCCATCTTTAATAGCATGTCACCAAGCTTAACTTGTAAACATTTTGTGAGATACATTTAAGTGTGAATATAATTTGCGACTTTTTCCTGCCAGTGTCAGTACACACCTTTAATCGAATTCTCACCATCGGCAATTATAGTTGCACGGAACAAATGCGTTTCTCACGTCGCGCGCTTATTAACTAAGTAATTGATGCAGATTGCCAGCTGGACGCTATGTTGTTCTTGAATCTGCTAGTTGACAAGAACCTCATGCTGTGCCCTTTCATTTGAGACGTCTTGAGCCGAACGCAAGTCGTATTATTACGAAAGCACTTTTCTTCTGCTTGTTCTCTTGCCACAGGCAATACAATATTTTTGTGTGAATAATCTGTCACAGAACCGATAAAAAGTGGCGTAAATGGGTTCTCGAGTGGAGACCACGCCTTAGTATAGAGGAGCCCGATGGACCGACGACCTTAGGAAGATGGCTGGCAGTGGCTGGATGCAAAAAGCGGGAGATCGGGCTCTTTGGCGCTCTTTGGGGGAGGCTTACGTCCAGCAGTGGACTGCAATAGGCTGAATAGATAGATAGATAGTGTAAATAAAAAATCGGCCACTCCGACAGGGTTTTCAGTGGTGCGCCGCACAACACCGCGTATGGTATCGTGCTACACCATGCTACACCCTCACGCTAGGAACCTTTCACAATGGACGGATATCTCATAGGTATTGTTTCAAACTAGGCGAGCAATTGAGATCGTCAATTACCGTGTGTACCGAATGATTACAGGTTGCCCGTTGGCCGACACGCAATGATTGAATGTGGCTGCAGCTGGCTCTTAATAACAGAGAATGTGGAGCGCGGCCCAATTACAAGTCGGACCGAGATGCGACGGAGGTGCACTGATTCAATCACTGGATGTAGGTGAATTGCACAATGTCGGGTGTTTATATAGAAGAGAGTAATTGACACAATTACTTAGTATATAAAATTTAAGACATAGCATCATCATCATTCATAATTTCACCCATATAGAGGACGTCCACTGCTGAATATAGGCCTCCCTCGATACCTTCCAGAAAATATGGTTGAAAGCGGCCTGCAGCCAGCGGCTTTCTGTAACCTATGGACGTCTGCCCGGACGAATCTTTAGCGTAGGATATTAATACTCGTAGTTTGAATCCTTTGATTATTTTGTGAGTTACAAAGGTTATTTCAAAAAGATAAATATAATCTCGATGTGGAAGGAAACTGCGGTTTCTCAGGCAATGGTAGAAGTAGTTAATGTCAAATACTACTTAATCCTTGTACCTATACGGACTTTAATGCGGACACCAAAGAGCTGATAACTATCTCAGATACAAAAATATCGTATGTTATTGTGGAGCAATTAAATTCGTGAGCAGTCTTCATGTGCACCTTGTATCGGTTCTACTTTCTGATTCTCGACAATAACTATTGTTGCTCAAACAATCTAGCCCGCGCGATGTTCAAGCAAAGCTCCGATAACAGTAACATTACTTTTGAGTTTAGGAACATCATAACATTTTCCATTCATTTTGATACTTTGTGAAAGTACCAGTAAAGGCAAAGGCTACGGATAATCGTTGGATGTCATCATTCATAATTTCAGCCATAAGACGTCCACACTGCTGAACATATGCCTCCCCCTGTAATCCCATGCCAAAAATGCTAAAACAGAATGTCTTTCAACGACTAATTATAGCAATAAAGACAGGGGAACTATTCATTTTAGAATACGGCTGAACATCCAATGCTAAAGCTGAATTCGTTAGGGTTTTCATGAAGTTTTTCCTCACAGTGGTGGTGCCCGAAGGTAGGTGGCACCAATCCGTACTTAAAGTCCGAAATATCCGGAGGCACGTTCTGAGATTCAAATCCAAAACCCACTGATGTAAGACGAGTCTCCGATCATCGAGCTGCCACCGCTAAAAGTATGTACTTTGGTAAATAAATATCAGCCACTTTAACTATTTATAGCCATTTTCGTCCCTTCTTATAGCTCAATAGAAGTTTACAATTGTTTCGGTGCTTTGTGCTGTTTAATAAACTCGTAAATACTTATCTAAAATGACGTAAGTTCTATTCAGGTCAAATATTCGCATAAGCATCGTTTCTCTGCGTCGGAGTAACAAGTGTTTGTTGTGGAACGCTGAACAAGATATTTGTTATCATTGGACCACTTACCGCTCGATAAAAAGAATGCATCCTTTTTTATTGATTGCTAAATAATAATATGTACAATTGCATTTTGTTTTGCAATATTTTAAAGTTTTATTTTATACCTTTACATATTATACCAATCAGTATCAGTAATGAGTTTATCTACGTATCATCTACCCCGAATAGGTATGAGGGTAACTATGCTAAAGGGTCTAGAATAATTTCCTAGCAACCATTCCACCATGGTAGCAGTAGACTTAATACTTTGAACTAAATATGTACATGATGGGGTATTCAACCTGTCTAATCAATCATTGTCACTTCGACGCGCGGAGTACGCGTGAAGCCGTTTCATGGCCCAGTTTATTTTTACGTCGCTTGTCAAGTCATCTAGCCCCCTAGCGGCGAGCATGCAAATCGTTTTCTTTGGACGCAACGGCACCGGAAACGCTGCGTCTGCGCAGTAATTGAGTTCCGACCGCATCAAGCGGTGCGCACGCTATGACCACAACTGTACTGCGAAGTGTATATCATTGATTGCACACCTATGTACCTATATACTTTGTCTACTATATATATGACTAGCGGTTTTCTGCATATTCGTCTGTGCAATAGAATTGCTCATTATTTGATCTATGCTATGCTGCCCAAACACGTTTCCACATTAACTGTATGTTTTCTGTTCGACGTAATTTACGCCTATAATTTTCATAGTAACATAAAATTCAAGATAAACTAATTATGGGTAATTCAGTTTTTATAAAAATGCAATTACTTGGGTTACGTCCAGTAGCAGCAGTAGACTGCAAGATGCAGAAATGTTAGGAAAAGTTAAAGTTTCTACCACATCATTAGCGTAAAGATAGCGTGCTACAGTAGTTACTTCCAGTGGCCTCCGTTCCTATTGGATACTTCCTGTGCCACTATCAGAGTGTCATTACGAAGATATATCGTTATTAGACTAATCTTATCTCGGCCTACATACTCGCGCCGTGATTGCATCTACAGATATGCTAGGAAGAACGGCCAGGCTTTACCAAGAGGAAAACATAAGCTGCAAAGGAATCATCTCAATCAGGTGCATCAACGTATACTCGTATCTTTTGTAACTGTGCCAAATATTTTTTTATTCGTGCATTTCGTAATATAACCTAAATGAGTGTAAATTTTTTATATTCACTGTGAATTCAGACCTTCATTTTCATTCGATTTCGTGCGAGTTGCTAAGCATGGTAGGAGACAAGGTAAGGGTGGTGAGTGCTGGGCGAAAGATGCGCAAAAGACCATTACAATTACGTGATTGGCTAGTCGAGCGACGCGCCTGCACCGCTGGCTGTTATTCGTTGTTTTTTTAGCTCCACGCACACGAGTCTCTGATACCATTATCGGCTCTTAGGATGCGCTATGCCAATCCTATTCACTCTTTGCCATGCCAGGATTTGTATTAGCTAGGCACCGCTTCGTACCTCGCTGATTTCGCTGCGCTGTGCCCGTATCTAGTATCTGGTGTAGTATCTGGTTGCACCGCGCCGGTCTGTTAGCGCGCTGCACAAGTTACCTCGTGTTAATGTGTCAGTGAGGTGTCCCACTTTAGCGGATTATTAATACAAGTTAATACCACCTGTGCTTATCTGGGTATTTGTAGTGTGAAAATACACAGATAATAAGGAGAACACTTGGGCGGCCTATGCCAAAGAGCAAGACTCACGAAACCGGTGTCTCATACAAATGATAATATTTAATTACGTTGCTTTCATGAACAACCATGTTCCATGTTAGTAGTACATAAGTAGTCATAAGATCAATGTAAGATTGTTAATAAAGGCTTTATTTATTTATCATATGTATTTTCACGAATAAAATTATTATACTGACTGTAATTTTATACTTAACATGCTTTTCTTAGACTTAATTATAGGCTTTCTATCCTGATAGTCAGACGACAATTCTAAGTGATTAAAGTAACGTACTGTAAGTAAAATTTCAATTTGACATTTGCATGCTAGTAAGTTAGCGAAACATGTTTGAACATAATATTTGAATGTAACACCTTATAACATGTACCGTGTTTCTTGTAAATAAATGAATTTAAATAAATAAATAAACAATCATTTATTATCTTCTCAATGTTTTACAATAATTAACAATCTAAACATGCTTAATATAACTACATTAAAAAAAGACAAATGGTACAAAGCAGATGTTGAATCGTGTCGTGCAAAATAAACGCGACTATACAACAATTACAACAAATAATGTATCATGCAAACCAGACTTAATCTGTCCAGTCCTGTGAATTAAGGGTCTCCTGGCACGTGCACTAGTTTTGCTTCACTCTGCCTTAATAAAATAAATGTAAACTAAGTAGTAAAAGTAACCCCACCACCCTTAGCCTAGTGGTGATGTACACTTCGGAACACAAAAGAAGCGGTAGCGCGTTTGTATCCCGCAAGGGGCAATTTGACGAGCATGCATTTGTACTTACGTCATTGACGAATGTTTATAAGGACCGATTTTTCAATAGCCCTGCCCCCTAACCATGAACTCTAAAAACAATCTCAAAGATGTCAAACATTATCATATCTGTCAAATTTTGTATGAAATGACGTACCAAAATTGACAGATTTGACAACTTTGAAATTGTTTTAAGAGTTCATGGTTACCGCCCAGATATCTTCTAACTGACGATTAAGTTTGACATGTTGACTGTTTTCGTATAGAATATGTGTCAAAACGTCAATTTTTCGTTAGATAAAAGTTAACTGGAGTAAAAAAAACCGGCCCTTAATATATATTAAGTAGGTACCTACTCTACTCGTACGTTTAACAGTCGCCATAGTATCAGCTCTGCTTTGTTTGGAGCCTAGATAAAGAGTTGAGGCTTAATGACTAATAACAAGTAATGATACAAATAGAATGACATAACCAGCTAGTTATTAGCCGACGTTAGCTTTATTAAAAATTGGTTGTCTGTAAGGTCGGTTTACGGACGTTAATTTTACGTAATAACATCTTAAGAAAACATTGATGCTACTCGGACGCATCGGCCGATGGAGTGTAAGAGAGATAGATGCGTCACAAGTCGAACGCTTAGGCCGATCGTTTCTCTATCGCTTGTTCAGCGCTCTCGCACGCGGAACGTGACACTTTTTCGTGCGTGCGCCGGTCATCGATTTATGACGTTATCACGTCAAAAGTGCTAAACTAATTTGGAATAGTAATGAACGAGTGTGGCGCCGGCTCCGTGACCCAATTCAGCGCCCGCGCAGTTAATGAACTTGCCGCGTATTTATAGGTGAGGGTCAACGACACTGCCCACTGCCGAGTCGCGCTTGCAACGCTTATTTGCTATTTCTTGTTTACTGATAGATTTTATGGGAATTGAAATAGATTTTAATGAATATAATTTGAAGTCTTCGTATTCAGTTCCTGCTATTTGGCTCAAACACAGATTAAAGTCAGTTCCTCTAACATGGCTAACAAAACACGATACAATATGATATGATATGATATAGTGATTTATCGACATTCGACACCCAACGGTCAAAATATGATATACATAGCAGCCATCTTGAACTTTTATCGAAAAAGAGAGCTTGTACGTGCCGGTGACGTCACGGTAAAGCTCTTTGTTTCGATTCATATTTTGACCGTTGGGTGTCGATAAATCGTTATATCATATCATATCATATTTTGTTTTCATTAGTCATGCTAGAGGGGCTGCATAAGTCAAATGATAAAGTTTGTGATATTTTCTTTCACTCTACAATTCAACCGTCTCTCGGTTTGTTTAGCGAATGTAATATTATTTATTTTCAATTGTGTTTTGGGATTTGTAATTAATGTTTAGTCACAGAATACTCAATAGGTTTAGTGAGCATATTGTCATAGTGTAAAATATTAACGTCAACTATTCTGCGGATTGCCCCCTTGGTCCGGATATCGGAAAACCCCTTACCTGTTGTTTTAAGTCAAACAAAGGTAATAGGTAAATTGTGAATAAGCCGTTTCTCCCGCGTAAACAAACTCGAAGCAAATTGAGTGTTGACGAGGAGCACGGTTTACGTTTGCAGCAAATTGACTTTTGCCTCTGTCTCCTTTGAAATGAAATAGATTATAAATTGCCTCTAGATTCAAGTATTATTTTACGCTTATACAATTAGTGGCCATTTTGTAAACTGACAAGGATTAATATTTTCAGTAAGTTATTTTTATTAGGTAACTAGCTGTTGGCCGCGGCTTCGCTCGCGTGATCTTTAGTTTATTCAATGTATCTCAGGATCATTAAACTGAGATAAAAAGTATCCTATATGTTAATCCAGATCACATTCTATATGTATGCAAAATTTCATCTAAATCCCTTTAGTAGTTTTTGCGTGAAAGAGTAACAAACATCCATCCATACTTACAAACTTTCGCATTTATAATATGAGGAGGATCAAGAATTTCGAGCTTTGTTTAAATTAAATTAAATTAAATTTCATTTATTTCAGATAAAACAGTTTTCATAATTCACACAATATTGACAATTTATTAAAATAGGTGCAAGTTAAATCAATTAAATAATAATTACTTTTAAACTTTCGCGTTGCATAATTTAAAACTCAATGAAACGGGAATTAACGCGATCATAATTTAGGTACAAAATGTTACCTCTTTTGCCTGACGTTTCGATCGGGTTACACCGACATCCAGCAAGCAACATCCCGCATTTTTGCCTTACGTGAAAGGAGTGACTGATAAAATTGGCTCCCTGCTAAAGAAATGGTCCATTCCCACGATTTACACCCCGGGGTTAAAAGTACAGACTTTACTAGGCACACCGAAGGATGTCTTGCCGTTACAAACACCAGGGGATTACAAAATAAACTGTAGCTGCGGGAGTTCCTACATAGGCCAAACGAAACGAACCATCGCTGAAAGGCTTAAAGAGCATATAGCTGCTGTGAAAAACCGCCAAACTGCGAAATCAGCGATTGCCGAACACCTTCTTGAATCGGGCACTAATCACGGGATTGAATTTCGTCAAACGCAAGTTCTTTCCACGGATCGCCACTTTTATTCAAGAGTTGTGCGTGAAGCTATTGAAATCAAAAAGTATAAAAATTTCAATCGGGAAGACGGTTACAAATTATCCGCGACATGGAATCCAGTGATTAAAAATAAACAATCTCGTTTTGTTTCGCGATCGAGTTCTCACCTGAATACGGACGCGGCGGTTAGTGTGCAGAATAGGGACACAGTGAGTGTAGTGTGTGACGGTACTTGGCGTGAAAATAATATCATGAGGGTAGATGAAGAATCTGCCTCTCATACGGAGTGAAGACATCGCTGTTCCAGTCAGCCTGTGACCACGGTCGGTGTAACCCGATCGAAACGTCAGGCAAAAGAGGTAACATTTTGTACCTAAATTATGATCGCGTTAATTCCCGTTTCATTGAGTTTTAAATTAAATAATAATATAAAAAAAATAGATTTAAATTAAATAATAAAATTTTCAAGAATTAAATAAAATAATAAAATCAAAAATAAAAATCAAATTAAACAATAAAAAATAAAATAAAATAAAATAAATATGTCACTTTTTTATATAAAATAAAAGGCGATGAACTGGCAGGCAGCTTCATCCACCTGCGCATCATCGGGGAATCCAAACGCTCGGCCAATGCATTCTTTCAATGTTTAGGCAGGTGTCCGTCACAAAAGTAATCAAACAGAAATAATATAAGTACACAAAATTTGAGCAACTAGATGTATGGATATGTCACAATAAGGGATGTAAGAGCAATATTTTGCGATCATTAACTAGATAGTAAGAATATTCAGTTAGGAAGTTCATAACCTCGTTCCGCTCTACAAGTACAAGAAATCGAGAAATTATAATCATAATTTCAGTAAATATATCGAAATCTGACATCCAGACTTATTTAACGACGCAAATTTCGAACGATTTTGATATTCTTTCGTGTGTCTGTCAACTATAAAGATACAATTAATGTACTCTGTGGTCTCCCAAGACATATTCCCTGTTCAGGCAGCACCCCAAAATCGCACAAATCAAGGTTTTATATTGTTTGTTTACGCAAAGGTCGGATGGGTGAGCGAGCGCTGGTGGCGCGGGCGGCGCGCAAACGACAAAAACTCAAATGGCGCGCGGATGAATAGGCCCTAATGAGGTTTTACCCAGGGCTGGCATTTGCATTTGTTTTATGTTAAGCACTTTGCAAACCACTAATCCTAATCCTAATTTTATTTTTGACATTTTGGGAATGTTGTAGAACAAAACAATATTGCTCAGTTTCATGGGCTAAGGTACCACCAGAGAGGTTTTGCGTTATTTCATTAACACGTAGTAGAATACTTGCCGTTGATCTAGAATCATGAGTAAGAAGCAATATGTCTGTTAAATATAGTCTAAATAAAGGACAAAGTACGAAACCGTACATCTGTACTTTTATCACAGAAAACAGAGGTTTTGCGTTATTTCATTTACACGTTGCATAGGTTTTGATTCCTGTGCGATTATAAAAAATGCGGCATAATCAAACAACCTTAACCTTATATAGTTAAGGGGTTTTAGATTTAGATTCAGATATAAATTTCATCTTGATATCTTACTCCACTCGTTTCTGGTAAAAAGGATATTGACTGACAGACAGATGGATAACGATGTGATCCTTTAATTAATTTAAGGCACGGAACCCTAAAAAGAAGCAAAAGTGTTGCTTATTATTTGGTAATGGATGTATAATTTTCATCCATCACTCAGAGTCGGGTTCTTACTTTTAGTCCTAGGGGAATTTTGGCTCGTGCTTGACTTTTTGATTTAATTATAATTTACGAGTATCCAATACCATTACGTATTCTTAAACTTTATGTAAAATATATGTGTAGATTTTGTTCATTTTATCAATGGTTTTGGTAAAAAACAAAGAAGCCCTAGTACCTACCTAAGGTTAATAGTACATAAAGGGTTATTATATTAATTTAAAGGAAACCATTATCTTATCTAACATAAGTATTAATATTCAAAACCATTATTTTTTATAAATAAATAAATAAATTGTTTCCACAAAAACACCAATTATCTAGCCCCAAACTAAGCAAAGCTTGTGCTATGGCGACTAGATAACGGATAAACATACTTAAATACGTTTATAAACATCCATGACTTAGGTGCAAATGCTAGTGCTCATCACACTTACATTTGCCCCTCGCGGGTTCGAACCCGCAACCGCCAGGCATTGTAGTCCAGAGCGAGAACCACTACACCAGACGGTCGTCTATAATGTAGGTATTTATAGGTATGTTTTGAACTCGATTACAAAAAATAAACCTAATTAGGCTTGACGCATGTGACGGCCAACAATTATGTAGGAGGTAATTTCAATAGAAGCTCATTAAATAAGAGCCCAAATTACTACGAAGCCTAACAATTTGAAGCCATACAAATTCTATGTCATTGTCAGTTAATTCAATAATGATGTGCTGATATTAGCTTCTCTAAAATCCGTATATTCAATGATGACACGAGCATATTATTAAATTATTTGTATGATAACTTTTGGACATCATATCTAAAGCACTTGTTTTATAGAAATCAGAAACATGATAGTATCACACCACCGAAGGAACCGAAACTATTTAAGAAAGTTCATCTTCGAATCGAACCCGAGACCTCAGGGATGGCGACGACAAGTCCGGCGTGCTCGCCTCTCGGTTACGGAAGTCGTCAGATAATTAAAGTCAGCACAAAAGTTAATCACAGCTACGCTTTAAATTAAATTTAAAAGCGCATTAAATTTAAAACCGCATTAAAACTAGGTCTAAATTACTGTTAAAACCTTGTTAAAGGTTAGGTGGCAGGTTAGCAATTACAAATGAATATTTAAAAGAAAATTGTCATGCTCTATAAACATGTTGTGATAATATGACATTCATATACCGAAATAAAGTATTGAATCAGCGAGTCGGGTCCAATTGCTCTATACGATATGTACCTAAGTGTTTATGCAAATAAGGTTAAGCCGGGTATTCATTAGGCAACATTTGTTAATAAACACTGTTTATAAACAGTGTTTCACAATGTTTCATCATCTCTGTAAACAGTCTATATACAAAGGCGATGAAACAATGTTTATGACCATGTTGCCGTGCCCCCCACTTTGAGTGGAGAGCAAGGCGAAACATCTAATTTTTAAACGAAAACTCAACCAAAAAAAACGGTAAACTTGTCTAGAAACTCGTCATAAACAGTTTCTCAACAAATTTTGCCTAATTAATACCCGGCTTTAAGCTCCTGTCCTGCTACCCGCACATGGTTCGGCGCGATTGTCATGCGATACAATTCGTCCCCGTCAGCATGATGTGACGACGCATTTAATGACAATCCAATTCAAAATGTTACACGTGTTGTGTAAGGCCCACTGTCTGCTGAGATGAGCGAGTGTAAGCTATAAAAAATGCTGTAGTTGGTGCAAGTGAGAGCCCGTAACGTTACGCTACTAGTTGCTGGTGGCATCGCATACTATGATACTACAGCAAAGTGCATTTAGGTATACAGGTTGACAGGTAGACGATCGATTTGCTGCAAAGCAACAGAACCCAATTACAAACTACTAAAGTAGCTACGCAAAACAAAGTTCGAACATCATACAACCATATAAGCTCTCGTAGCTGTGGGTAAAGCTATAAAAAAGTTTTACTTCTTCGTGGTGTATTTTCAGAACAATTTCGATCAACTTTTAATTCACATTGATATGAAATTATAATACTTAGGTATGCTTTCTGGTCGACATCGAGGTGTCTGTCTATAGTCTGTAGTTGGTCAGCCTCTCTGTGTGTAATTGGATTAGATTATCAAACAAGAATAGAACACATATATTTGACACATAAGCACAATTACAAACAGAATCAAATAGGCATAAACATAAAAAGAGTGTCAAAATGGTTCCCGCTCAGCATTTGTCGTTACAGCCAGAGCCATAACGACGCTGGTTTTCAACTAAACTCTATTTGACATAAGAACAATAAACGCATCTATAAAGCTGTAACGCAGTGGACACTATGCCTGAGCCCGATCGCGTTTATAGCAAGGGTTCCATTGTCGGCACTGGAGCAGCCAACAAAGCGCATTCAACAACTAAATGCCAAGTCGCCGCCCCGGGTACCCTAACATCAGTGCTAATAGGAGCGGAAATAAAGAGGGAATATTGTCTTCAAAAGTTCAAACCCTTCAATGGTTTTGGCCTGGTTATTTAATAGTTAGGGATTCTTTTGAAATATCAGAAGGTAACATAGCTGTCAACGGGTATAGAGGCATTAAGTTGATCATGACGAAAGAATTTAAGAAGTACAGTAGAAATATGAAATGAATGTATCATCATCATCATAAGCAGCCCACTTGAGTCCACTGCTGGACATAGCCCTTTCCCAATGGATGTCACTGAGCCTTATCCTTGGCTTTTATTTTCCATTCCAGTAGATTTACGGTAACCATTGCTCCACCTTGTCGGTGGTCTATGGGATAAGGATCAACCAGTGACCACGGTCGGTGTAACCCGTTCGAAATGTGGGGCAATAGGTAACATTTGTAAAACTTATAGCGGTACGGATGTTGAGCGATGAGTGAAAGATGCGCAGAAGACCACTACGATTACGTGATTGGCTAGTCGTGCGACGGGCCTGCACCGCCGGTCGGGATTGGTTGTGTTAGCTCCGCGCATTCATCTCTGATACGATTATTGTCTCGATCCCCACTCCTAGCGCCAGCGCTCAGCTTCGGCGTCGCTTACTGTACCTAAATAATTATAATCGCGTTAATTCCCGTTTCAGTGTGTATTAATTGTGCAAGGCGAAAGTTTAAAAGTTATTATTAGGATAAGGATGCATCTATAGATGGGCTCAAATCTTAACACGATGGGTGCCTACAGATGGCGATCACCCTTCGGAAGAGGCGGCACAAGGAAATATGGTGCGAGGATTTAGTTCCTGATCAGGGATTGGAAATTATTGGTGTTAGATAATAATACAGGTGTGTGGAAGATAATATGAAAATTTACCCAGCAATAAAAATAGTTTAACAAAATTTTGTTAAAGAAGCAAGTAATTTTAATGTTATTTAAACAATAATTACTTTTAAACTTTCGCGTTGCATAATTTAAAACTCAATAAAACGGGAATTAACGCGATCATAATTTAGGTACAAAATGTTACCTCTTTTGCCTGACGTTTCGATCGGGTTACACCGACCGTGGTCACAGGCTGACTGAAACAGTGATTTCTTCACTACGTATGAGATGCAGATTCTTCATCTACCCTCAAAATAACGCCAAGTACCGTCACACACTACATTCACTGTGTCCCTATTCTGCACACGAACCGCCGCGTTTTATTGAGTTTTAAGTTACTAAAACAATATCTTGATTGCAACTGCAAAAAGTAAATTTCAATCAACCGTCTGCTATGTCGGAATCGAAAACCATCGTTTGAATGCATTTCAATAACTGTATCATAAATCTTCGCAGCGAGTCTGTTTTGGCTACAGTGAGTGTAATGTGGGCCATTTACATACACTTACCCACTCGTGCGGCGGTTCAACGGACACCGCCGGAAGTGCCATATCGGACTCAATCAATCAATAATTAATTACGCAACATTAAAAACATTTATAGTTTACTTTTAGCGCTACAAGAGTCTAGAACCATCATCACTAAGTATGCCTGCAGCGATCTTTAAAACCCATCTTGTTATGTAAAAGATGAGCATAGGATAGAATAAGCTATGTATTTATACTTATTTATGCGATGGTAAGTCTGAAATAATTAAATGAGTAAATAAAATAAAAACTAATACAAAAAGTGAAAAGTAAAATTGAGTTTTTTACTTTTTGTAGTCATTTTTATTTTTAGTACTTAAGTTTTTATTTAATAAAAACTTAATTACCTACCTAACCATTTATTTTTAAAGTAGTCGGTACAAACAAAACATTTCAAACCCTCGCCGGTTGGCTGGCTCAGAGCAGACTCCAAAAATAACTAACAAGGTTTTTATGCATCATGTATGATTTAAACCAGTTTTTTGATGTTTGTTTCTTTTTTTCTAATTCTGGAAACTGATATGAAAAACATATTTAAAACATGATACCACAAAAAATAAATAGTATTATCTGTAAATAAACTCTAACACATTGCCCAAAAGCGACGTCATTGATCGCAGGCGCACATCTGCGATGACACCCGATCCGACCCGAAGTTGGACGAGCGCGGATAACGAACAATGCGACAACGCAGGAGCACATCCGCCCATCAAAGGGAACACTGTATTCGGATCACTTGCCATTAGCAATGCTGATGCTAATGTGTTACTAATGCGTAGTGTTATTGAGCATTGGTCATACTATAGTACATCTTTTAGGTTTAAAGCGTCGTCCCACATTTTTGTCGCGTTTACTTGAACTAATTATAATTAGATGCCGAACGACACGGGATAGAGGACGACCTAAGAAGAGATGGATGGATTGTATGAGGTCCGATATGTCTGACAAGGGACTGAATGACTCGATGAGGAGTGACCGAATTGCATGGAAGAAGAAAACATATTGCGTCGACCCCAAATAGCCTGGGAACAGGGCAGGCGAATGATGAATTTGATGCCGAACGGTTGCAAGAGACCTCGTAAATAATTTTGATTATTTTTCGTTTTACTGGACTGACTGACGGGCAAATATGCAAAATTAATTGAACTCATTTCCTTACCTTCTTCTTTGGAAACGATAATTACCTAACATTTAATTCTGCAAATAAATACACTGACGTACCGGCAAACGCAGCGTGGGACGACCCACAAGGTGGACAGACGACCTGGTAAAGGTTGCAGGGAGTCGCTGGATGCTATCTGGATGGTCAGGTCAGGTCAGGATGCAGGTCAGGAACTAACTGGGTGAGGTCTATGTTCAGCAGTGGACGTCCGCCAGCTGAAATTATGATGATGATGATGATGACAGTACTGAGAGAAAAAGCCACGGCGGGAAGCCTATTCCACCCTTCGTCCGTTACAGAAACGACTTAAATATTTTGAACATTGTGGCATATTTATTAAAACTTTCGGGCACATCTAATATATTTTATCAAATAGATGTTTAAAATTCCTATGAATGTGTATTATATTCGTTGGATAACAGTGAGATCCGCCGTTCCGATCGATTGACTGCGCAAGTGGATCATACGAGTATCAATATCATTGTGTGGTGCACACGTACTCATTGCGGGCAATACCGGCGAGAGAGCCGGTAGGAACCACCTTAATCATCATTGTGTCACAATACTGAATGTGGTCTCATTGTTGTTCATGTAGCTCTGAAGAGTAGGTTTGAAAGGAAATTAATGGTGTTCCAATCAAAATAAACGCATTTAGGGTGAAAATTGTCACTTAGAATTGTATGTAGTAAAGTTCCGGTGGATGCTGTCGAAATAGGTCTACGCCATTTTTCACTAGTCACGTGATATGAACTTGTTAGAAATGAAAATTATGCCACCGGGACATATGTTTTCAAGTTAAGTAATATCTCGGTTCCTATGTCGGCGTAACTAAGCGGAAGTTGTAACAAAATAATTACATTTTCATAATTATTTAGTTATGGATTTCCGCAAAGTAACGCCTGATTCTATCAAGTTTAGCTACTGCTTGATGTGGTTAAAAGTAACTGCACGACACTAGTACTCAATCAAAGTTTCTTGTTCTGCGGCGGTAGAACAACACGTGACGGAGAAACTAATTTAGGAAACAACTTTAAACTTGCTTAACTTTAATATCTGCAGTGACAGGACTGTCTAACTTTTTGATATTATCGCTACTAAGTGGATCTTGCTCCTTTATCCGGGCATGGTTATGCTACAAAAAGCATTGTTGAAATATATAAAATTTAATAATAAAACCGTCCAAGTGCGAGTCGGACTCGCGCACGAAGGGTTCCGTACCATTATCTATGAAAACGGCAAAAAAAACACGTTTGTTGTATGGGAGCCCCCTTAAATATTTATTGTATTCTGTTTTTTTAGTATTTGTTGGTGTAGCGGCAACAGAAATACATCATCTGTGAAAATTTCAACTCTCTTACTATCACGGTTCATAAGATACAACCTGGTGACAGACAGACGGACAGACAGACAGACAAACCGACAAACAGACAGACGGACAGCGGAGCCTTAGTAATAGGGTCCCGTTTTACCGTTTGGGTGCGGAACCCTAAAAAACATTCTGTCTAAAATTAATAAAAATGCCACCAGCGATAAAGTTTGATCCTTTGACCTGTGATCCTTTAATTTAAATAATGGTACCTACTTCAAATTTACTGTCTCTTTTGTTAGGAATTTGAATTTTAATGCCATCTGACAAGTTATATTATAGAAAGTAGTTGGGTAAAAAAAATACATTAGCACGTGTAAAAGTACTTAATTCAGGCCTATTATTTACTGAAATAAATTAGTTTTGTTGGCTTTAATTGGTCACATCAAAAACATTTCACTCTCGGTCTAGATTATGTAGAGACATTTTACATTGTGTATTGTTGTTGCCAAAGGAAGGGATCTTGGAAAACCCTCTAGGAGGAAAGTCTGCCTGCTAGCTACTTTCCTTATCTTTAGGCTTAGTGCTTCAGGAATAAGAAGACAAATAATTTGAGAATGCTGAGAAGAAGGCGCAGCACAAAGTCTCTATACTCAAACGACACTCAGTTTTATGGCAAGATGTGTTGTTGTTTCTTGTATTGATGTGGCACTACTGCAAAAACACTGACTATTTTTCCTCGATAATTTATCGGCCAGTGTGACAGCATGCGTAAGATCTCAACATTGAGGCAATGGGATATTGGGCTTTTAATTATCGTCAGTGACATAACGTGCCCAATTATCACTAGCGACAAACCATGTCATATTATACAGAGTGGTAATAACTGTAGGGAAATTCCTTAAAAAGGTAACTTGGATTTTTTATGCTCATGCTTTTAATACTTGCCTAGTCTAATCTGCTCATGCCCTGCGTTTCCCTACACCTGCACACGCGAGGATCTTTACAAGGCCACCAATAGGCTGAGTTTTGGTCCTCACATATATAAAAGCCTGAGTCAACACGCAAAGATGAAGAAGATCTAATCTTTCTTCTAGCGCTTTGTCTCATATCTACTCGATAAACCAAGGTCCAGAACGTCTAGCTAAGAAATATATGTTTGTAATTTGGAGCAGTTACCATCAGACCTTTGTTGTCATTGAAGTTTAATAGTAGTGTTACAACTGCGCTCACTGACCTTATATGATCCCATCGTAAGAGTAAGTGTTATACAGCAGCTTCTATTTTATAAGTTTTCCTAAAGAAAACAGTACTGCTACTCTTCTATTTTACAATGTACGAATAAGTGCCAAATAGCTACGTAAAATATGTAAAGGAAAAAAGTGCTTGAATTAATGCGTCATATAGCGCTATTTAACGCCGTGAAACGCAAAAATTGTGTTTATTCTTCATATAAGTAGAAAATAGCTTATTCAGAACTTATCCGTACATTGTGAAACAGGCCCATAATATAATAATATATAACTTATCATTTCCAATCCAGCAATATACTTTTGTAGGCCAATTTCAGTTAAAACACTTTTCAAAACTCTTTCGTCATACAAAACGCAATTAAGTTTTATATTTTCGTGAATAGAAGAAAGCTTATTAAAGTTATAATATTATAATTTATTTTAGGATACGTTTCGATCAAGGTCTATTGATTTCGCCCACCCTGTATTGTGAGTATCCTCGTCATTGTTTTATCTGCTGATTATCGCGACGTGGGCACAAAATAGAAAAAATACAGAAGGTCCACTCCCGCCGTTCTCGAAAACAACTGCCCAAATTGGGCTGACTGCCTAGGGTTGCTATTCTGATTTTTGAAATAAATAAGTGTGCCTTATTACACCGATACAACGGTTAGTTAAGTCATTCATCTTATCATACGTCCAGGCCTTAATGGGAAGACAGAGCAATAATTACTCTCCCCAACTTGGCTTCTTCAATTACTGTCGTTTTTAACAGCGGCGGCAGCTGCGCGTTGTTAGAAATTATACGTACTAACTACATTACTTAGGTACTGTTATGACATATACTGACATTTCTAGGTGGCGTATTTGTCCTAGCAACGACAATGTAAAAAAAAACAATGAATAATTTAATATGTTTATAATCTTTTATTCAACGCTTACCTAAAACACTGGTGTTAAACCAATGACGATTTAAGTAAAATTTAAAAGCTCATTCCTGCTGAATGTGTAATGTAATGAAATGAATGATTGATCGCTATAAAAACTTATCTTTACCTTTACTACTTACTTACTTTACTTTACTTACAAGAGAAAACCTAGACCTAGTTTTATATACCTTTTAATATTATTTTGGAAATTTAAAGAACGTCAAATTTTCATCAAAATCAAAATTTTGTATTGTATTATAACATCCAAACACACTACAGCAGTACCTAATAAAAACGCTTATATCCATTTTTCGCACGTAACAATGATCAATACGTAGTAAACTGTCATGTCGTGAGTGACAGTCCGCTGTAGTACTGCCCCGGATCGTCCGAGATTGCATATAAACGCAATTGTCAATTTGTGCGTAACGATTTTGACGCTTAGTTCCGAGTGGCCTATCTGTCTAGCGCGCCGCCGCTATACGTAATTTGTGACGTGGGCATGTGAGCCGATGCGTTGAGATGACAGATACGTCGGCAAGGTCTATGTTGTGTGTTGACCTCCTGCGGAATTTGGTGTTGTGGCCATCGAAAATAGAGGTAAAGCATTACTACTAGGTAGGTTCGCACTCCAGGCTCTATATGTATACAGACGGTTGCGGGTTCAAATCCCGCGTGTGCCACACGTTTATGTGAAGAGCACAAACAATGTGTATTGTATTTTATTACGGGTAGTCACTGTAATCATAGATGTTTTAATGTATTTAAGTTATTTAACTGCGATCTAGTCACCATAGTATAAGCTACACGTAAACTAAATAATACTGCCGTCAAATATAAGTATTTACTTCTATCTAAACGTCATTACAAAACTATTATTAACAGATATATTAATTTATGGCGTACTGAGACTGTATGTTGACTTAATAACAAAATTTAAAAAAAATTTAGTTATTTCTTAATTTAATATTTTTAATGTTGAATAAGCGCTAACCTACTTTACGTGTTTTAATAGTAGATACCTAAGATACAAGCAATACCATTGCTTAGTTTAGGTATTAACTGCATAACATTAGATTAAACTGAATTATTTATGCTAAGTTTTATACAAAGAATAAATTTTATCTTATCTTTTTATCTTTTTTAATTTTCAAAATGATAAAAATGTAGCCCTCTTACCATATTTTTGCAACACCTGTAAATAAGGTTATAAAGTTTAAGCACAACCTAATTTAAGAACCTGTACACACTTGGTATGCAAATAAATACTTGAATAGGTACTTGAATTACTACTCGTGTGGCTAGTTTGAGGACGAATTCGTATTTTGATGAAAATTCTGCAAAATTAATACCAATGCCTCAATGTTTTTTTTATTGATACAGATTAACCAGCTACATATCAATAAACAGTACAGTTAAGAGTAATATGGTTAACACGTATGGTATGGTATGGGCACTGTATGGGTATCCTTGTTGTTGTCGTATGAATGATAATTTTAGACAGGTATTTTTGAATTTACAGATGCCTCTCTCCTTAACAACTGTTGTAACTGTTTTACAACGACAAGCAACATGATTCAATTCATTTCTTCGCTTTTGTACAACATGTTACAGAAGTACCACCGTAAATGGCGTACGAACTAGCTCTTCCTAGCACTCGGTCTATAATTGTAAACTGCTTTTGCTCCGTATTAGTTGATAAAACATTTCAAACTCTAATGCTTTGTGACAAAGTTCAAAATTGTGGGAATTACAAGTTAAAATAAATAGCCACAACAAAGCTTGTCGATAATCTTCGGTGTACTACAAGGCGGACATTGATCTTCCTAATAATAGATCTTTAAGCTGTTGACACTTCTTCACTGTTATCCAAAAGCCAAATAATGTAATACTATATAAATACATTTAAGGATCCCAAAATCATTTGTAAGGAGAAAGTATCGGTTTTAATATTTTTGTAACCTTTTAAAAATCATCCAATTTTAAAAATAAGTGTAGTATCTTTCTTTCAAAACATGCGATTATAATTTATAGATGGGTAGTTCAACAATAGAGTAATTTGTTAAAAAAGCGAACACGTTTTCCAATGCACGTTTTTATATGTTTTAATATCGTTTAATTACTGTGTGTGATGATCACCAAGTCTAATTAATGATTTGCACTTCTTGTACTTCTTATTCTTCTTCAGGACTGCACTTGACATGAAAAATTGTTTATATATGTGTATAAAAATTTACAATAAAATACCAACATACATAAAAACATTAGGACCAATATTATTTAAAAAGAAATTATTTGAATGGCTTTTAGAACGTAATTTTTCATAGTGTTAAGGAATTTACAAAATAATTTTGACTATGATAATTATTAATGATGACATAAAATATTAATATGACTAAAAAGCTAAATTAATTATAATGCCGTGTATTAATGAATTGTATTGATTAAATAATGTAATCAACTACTTATTAAATTTTACATGCCATACAATGGCGAGACATGTTGAAATATCAAATATATATTTATTCATCTTATTGTACCGTGTCTCTATGTAAATAAATGATTTGATTTGATTTGATTAGGAGCGTCTTTCAGTTCAGTGGAAGGTAAGCACAGAACAAGTAAGAATCGCTACGCTCCCTGTTCTGTGTAGGTAAGGGTTGCTTAAAACCGTTGATTAATAAAACATAGTGTAAATGTGCCTATTAAAGCTAGCTGCAAGTATCTGAATTGTTAAATTACTTACATGAGTAAGCAAATATCTGATAAACACCATTTTGATATTTTACAGCTATATAACTTAATCGTTCATTAATTGTGAGTTTATGTTTGTGGCGTTCGTATTACGACCTCCGACCAGAATAATTATAGATGAAGAAACATCCAGAAATTTCCTTAAATTATATTTAATTATAATACTCAACTGTATTTAAAAATTAAATTAATTGAAACCGAATATTTAATTAATATGAAATTGTGAAAGCTTTTTCGTAGCCCTCAGTTAACCAAATCAGATGATGGCTGAAATCTTAAACCCCAATTTAAAATTCAAATCAATACAAACACAGTTTAACACAGTCAATTAGTTTATTACCCTTTTAGCTTAAACAGACACAACTATAAAACATTATTCCATCACGATTTGACGACCTCCGTAGCCGAGAGGCGAGCACGCCGGACTCGGCGCCGTCATCACTGAGGTTCGATTCCCGGTCAGTTCAATGCAGAAAACGAACTTTTCTATATTGTCTCGGGTCTAGGTGTTGTGGTACAAGTTGTTTTTGATTTTTTTTAACACGTGCTTTAGCTACTTACCTTAGGGTCAGAGCAAGTATGTGATGCTGTTCTATATTTATATTTATTTATTTATGCTCTGAAAGTCTGGCGACTACAGGAGAACCGCCACAAGAAGACGGGCAGTAGCGTCTCCTTTCCACCATTGGCCAAACTGCGATCGCCAACCTGCCTGCCAAGCGTGGCGATTATGGAAAAATCCTCCTTTTGGAGAGGCCTGTGTCCAGCAGTGGACTGATATAGGCTGGTGATGATGATGATGATGCTCTGGAAGTCCACTAATGAATATAGAACTCCCCCAGAAAACAGCTCTAGGTAATATGTGTCTTTGTATGCTCACTTATAAGTAACCTATTCATTTTAAATTCATCGATAAAAGTTGTGTAACAAAGTAAAGTAGTAAATTGATCCAAATTGATGCTACAGATTTACGGCAACCGCAATTTAGTCGTAGTTTAGGTAATATAACCAAGAGTACCCACTGAAATAACATACATTTAACGGCTGCGGTTGGCTGGTATGGTCTTGGCTATGTTGGGCTAGTTTATATAACACGGCTCGGCTAGTAAATATATTAGTAGGTACTTAAAGATAATTTTAGAAACTTAAGTTGCGTGAGCCAACTTTATGGATTCATATTTATAAACCTCGGTATATCCATTTGTTGCACAGAAGAGATAAGTCAGAGATACATTAGCAAACAAAAAAGCTTTAGAATCTACAACATTGATCAGAGATACGCTGGCTTTAACAGCGAGAAAAAACACTTGAGGATTTTCATCTTGTCACGTGACGTCCTCGGTAGCTTAGTTGGTAAAGCACACGCCCGGCATGAAATGGGACGTGGGTTCGAATCCTACCTGAGGTCGATGGTTTTTTTTCAAGTGCTATTTATCTTCAATTTAGAAACTTGTAAACTTCAACCTTTGGTGGAGAGATCACATTTAATTTTATAAAGTGACCATGAAGTAATAAAATGTTTCAAATGAATCATCTACTTGCAACAAGCAAGACATATGGTATTGAAGGTGTTTTAAATGCATGTAAAGTGACTGACAGAATAATAATTTCACAAGATTATTCAAAAAACAAAACAAATTGATTAGGGATACACAACATGTCTAGCTTTCTATCTAAATAATCCTTTACAGTAAACAATTATTACAGTTTTATTTAAATAAAATATGATGATGATGGCCGTTGGGGCAGGAAGGTCCTTGAATGGCGGCCGCGGGCCGGAAGGCGTAGTGTTGGTAGGCCCCCCACAAGGTGGACAGACGATCTGGTGAAGGTCGCGGGAAGCCGCTGGATGCGGGTGGCACAGGACCGATCTTCGTGGAAATTGGGGGAGGCCTATGTCCAGCAGTGGACGTCTTTCGGCTGATGGATGGATGGATGTATAAAAAGGATTGCGGAAGCACTATATTGAAATTAAATCATTTCAATCTGGCCGTAGATTAGGTAAATATCGTATCGCAGAAGCTTTGTTTGGTTTAATTGTGTAAAACAGAAGGTTTAATTGTTGTTGGACTGCCCATGTTTATAGAATGTATCGTGGGAAGTAGTCGCGGATCGTTACTCGGTGACATAAGGGATAGCCCAAGAAAAAGGTGGCAAGACAATTTGGACACGTCAAGCAGGATTGGTACAGTTTGTCCGTAAAGATGATAGTAGATAATTAAAGGAATTTATAAGAGTAGCGTTTGCTCTGCAGTGGGAAAATCTATTTTATACTGTTATTTAAACTATTATATTATTAAAATAACGCCCAATAAAATACTAACTTTAATTACCAACTCGGCGAAGAGCTCTTACTTAATTGATATAATGAATTAACGAGTTTCACAAATTCTTTAGACATCCCCAGTCCTCACGTCCTCATCAAAATCAAAAGCATTTGACAGACATTGTAAAGAATAATTATAAGTATTATTAGCAATTATCAAAAATCCTTCAACTTTAGGTTGCAAAACATGAACTTATATAAAATGAATTACATACTAGCTTTCACTATGATCTTAAATCTAAAATATAACCTTCACGATAGTTTGATTGCTTATCCATTAATAAAGTTGATAACAACTCTAACGAATTAAGTCCATATAAACATACTGTGAAATAACAAGAGTAATCTGATTGGGATAAATAAGAATAAATCAAAAGAACATTACATCGAATATTTCGTAACTTTTAACAGGAAACGTCCACAATCAATCATATTGTTGATATTCGTATCACCTAGATTTCTGATAGACCATCATGATGTTTAAAGGTTGAATGTTTGTCTATATGTTGCGCAACCATCTATTATTATAATTAATAGATGAAAGGCATATGCAACTATATTTGAATTCCACTATTACTAATGTATTAATAGTTGTAACAATTTTAAATTGACAAGAGTCCACTGCGTTATACCAAGCTTGTTGTTTATTTAGTCGCGCAGACGACACAGTTTTATTATTAGTATGATCATTATTTTTTAAGGTCGAAAACCTCTCTCCTCTTGGGCGGTAATGACCGGCAGTAGCACTGTTGGCCGGGATCAGGGCAAAAGAGAGAAATCGGCGGACGATGCGTGCAGTATCAAGCACCACCGCCTTCTGCATCTTTGCAGGAAGCGAGCCGCCGACTAATCCCAGCCTTTTCAGGTGTAAACCTAATGTGGCTGGGATTGACCCGTTTGCCAATATAACAATTGGTGTGATTTCAGTAGATGCCACTTCCCACATTTTGGTAACCTAGTATACTAGGTCCCAAGTACTTGCGTTGCTTTTCGGTCTCGGCCTTCACAAGGTTCTAGTCATGAGGGATCCTGACGTCCACCGAAAACACCTTATCATCATTATATTACTATCAGTATGAGCATTATTATGGTGCCCTCATCCTCCCATTGAACTAAAGGACAGCCTCAAACAATGCAACATTGAAACAGCAAAGGCGTCCACCAGATCCAATATGGCTGTGGAGTTCTGCTTAGAATACTAAACGGGCCAATGATGACGACTGGCTGTGACTGTTAATTTGTACCGGACGTATCGTCGGAAGATCATCAATCATAGAGGCTTACACATTCAAGTGAATGCTTAATTAAAATAATTAAAAATATATAACCCAAAATATTTTTTAACTATGAAATTCGCGACTGACTGACGAAGTGACAAATTCTTTTTTTTATTTAGCAGAGTTATATTAAATTATAGACAAACGGCTAATAACGGATTTTCATTTTATAGCCAGATATATTTTAAGCCTTCGAACTCCTGTTTTAGTATCGATCTAACTAAGTTAATAATAGTCTAAGGTATAAGTGTTACACCTGCCACTTGCCAGGTTTTAACAAATATATCAATATTGTAAGAAGGGACAAGGGACATAGGTATACCCGTAAATAAAAAAATGTGTTTAAATACAGGGTGTACAAAAGAATAGGACACTCCTAAAAACCACGTGATCAGCAGGTCATATACAAGAACTTTTCCTATGGGAGCAACATCGAAATCGTGATTTTATTTTCAGATTCTCCATACATTATCATCGAGGTATGCGAGTAAGTTTGTATGGGGAAGCTGAAAAAAAAATTCGATTTCAATGTTGCTCCCATAGAAAAAGTTGTTGTATATGACCAGCTGATCACGTGGTTTTAAGGAGTGTCCTATTCTCTTGTACACCTGTATATGACAGCACTGACCAAGGACAACAGCAGACATACAATGGGGGCGATGTCCGCACTCCGCAGTCTCGCGCGCAGCCACTGACAGTGCATACATAATTAATTACTAATAATAGGAAAGGCACATGTATGGTTAGAATTTTTCACGGCATGAGATAATTCACGTAATACGCCGATAAAGAGCTACAGACTACAGGGCTACAGAAGTGCAAAGACATAATTTTCTAAGTCATTTTTCTTTATGCACTATGCTTATCTTTCGTGCTATAAATTTCTACGATGTACGATATTAGGAAGTGCATCGTAAGGAAACATGCACATTGTGATAACACTGGAGGTTTACTTAGTCATGACTATACAAGGAAAACCTCAAACTACGGAGGCCGAAAGGCAAGCGTGCCGGACTTCTAAGGCGTCGCCATCTCTGAGGTTCCGGGATCGATCCCCGGTCGGGTCAATAAAGAAAACGAACTTTTCTATATTGTCTCGGGTCTGTAGGGTGTTGTGGTACCGTCGCTGTTTCTGATTGCTACAACAGAAGTGCTTAAGCTACTTACTTACCTTAGGATCAGAGCAATGATTGTGATGTTGTCAAATATTTATATAAATAAATGTTCCTTGGTTATAACAACTATAACTAATCTTCCCGCATCTAGTATCATTAGTAAGCGTACCACGATTGGAAACTAGCCTAAATAACTAGGGACAATACAGTGTTCAAAAGGTTCCAAGTCAAAAACCGAAGATTGCAACCTCAGTGCGCAGTTCAGCGATCAGCAGTCAACACAGGCGACTAATCGTGACGCTCCTCAGTTCACCGCGTCACCGCTGCGCGCGCGCCTCTGTAATGAGCTTCATCAAACATCGTGACACTGACTAACAGATTGTTCGCTTGCGGTATTTGCTTACCATATAGGTACGCAATCTATTTGATTTACCTAATATAAGTAGCTAATATTGACTTTAAAATATTTTCTGGTGACAAAAATCACGAGTCTTTAAGAGAGTTATTTATTTTGAGACATAACAAGAATCTAAAGATAATATTATTGATTAGGTATTATATGTACAATAATGTTTGTAGCAGTATTTTCTTTCAACAGTATTATACTGTTTATATTGTTTTAAGACAGGATACCTTCTGATAAGTTATCTTACATTTGCATAATTTATCATTAAAGATATTAACGCATGATAATAAAATTACGAGGCATTTTATACCTTCAATTTAGCATATTACTTCCATTGCCTGATTATTCAGTTAATTCAACGACGCTGTTTATGTGTTCATCGTATTGTGCAATGTCATTCGAAGATATTACATTACAGGCGCAATGAACCTACTTACCAGTAGGCTCATTATAAGAAAGAGGCGTGTTGCGTCGAATTCAGAAAATATCAGAGGGTGTATGATGTGAGCTGACAATACCTACTACTTTATTTCCTGATTATTTATTTATTATTAACAAACATTTATTTTTTACCTAGCTAATACATATAACAGTGCTGCATAAACCAACATACAACACCATCAAGTACAATACAGAAGTATACAAAACTATCATCATCATCATCACCAGCCTATATCAGTCCACTGCTGGACACAGGCCTCTCCAAAAGGAGGATTTTTCCATAATCGCCACGCTTGGCAGGTGGGTTGGCGATCGCAGTTTGACCAATGGTGGAGAGGAGACGATTCATGTTTAGTCGACCTCCGTAGCCGAAAGGCGAGCACGCCGGACTTGGCGTGCGCCATCTCTATAAGGTCTGGGTTTGATTCCCGCGGAAAACGATATTTTCAATGTATCTCGCGTCTCGGTGTTGTGGTATCGTTGTTGTTCTTTATTTATGTAACACAAGTGCTTTAGCTAGTGGGTTCCGTACCCAAAGGGTAAAACGGGACCCTATTACTAAGGCTCCGCTGTCCGTCTGTCTGTCTGTCACCAGGCTGTATCTCATGAACCGTGATAGTAAGAGAGTTGAAATTTTCACAGATGATGTATTTCTGTTGCCGCTTTAACAACAAATACTGAAAAACAGAATACAATAAATATTTAAGGGGGCTCCCATACAACAAACGTGATTTTTTTGCCGGTTTTATAGATAATTGTACGGAACCCTTCGTCGGACTCGCCGACTCGCACTTGGTCGGGTTTTTATTTATTGATTGTTATTGTGATTAAACTCTACGTGTCCCAGTAACTAAACAGTAGGTAATAGACCATCCATCACCCCGTAATAGGCACCCGCTGCGTATCGAAGATGACAAAGTGCGAGGGCTGCCTTGAGCCATGCGCACGCGCAGCTCAAACCGATTTGCGAAAAAACATGAAAACAAGCAACTAGCTATTTACATGCAGCGATCTTTTTCATGAAAACTAATTCAAAACCAGATTTTGCAAGTAATGCCTAAATACTTGCCTATAAAAAAATTACATGATAACTTAGCACGTCAGGGATAAATGAATGCCGTATCAAACTGAAATGCCACATCAGTACGCTTTTCAATTTTCATTGATTTGTCTAATTATACCTACCTAATTCCTATAACCACAGAGTATGTATTATACTACGTCTATAACTAAACAATGATTATAAAATAAACAATTGAATTTAGACTTGATTAACTTTGCTTAGCGATGCCGATACCACTCGATGCAGCTTTTGACGCAACGAGGGGGACGGTACTTTATAAAGTTCGTCAATGACAGTAAATGAAGACACTGACATCACTGACTACGGCAATGGCGTGTTTTTTCACCTACGGCTTGTGTAGGGTAATTTTGTAACCGATTTTTTTTACTGTTTTGCTTGAACAGGGAGATGCGCACGAACAAAAAAAATTGTTGTGGTGCTTCATGCTATAAAGGATATTAAATTCAAAATTGTGAAAATCAGGGTGTCGACTTCGTCATAAAATGTATTAACTCGATTCGTGTAAAGTCTTAGCTAGTATGACCTCTTCACAGCACCTTGGCTACCAATAGTAACTGACACGTACACAATCACGCAGTAGTATACTCAGCTGTAAACAATATCGCTACAAAGCTGTCAAATAACGTCTCAGCCCTTTACAATGTTCGACAAGCGAAGTCCTCAATTGACTACCAATAAGATATAGCACTTAAGCAAGGCCGTGAGTAGTAAAATACATTGTCTCTTTTTTGTTTGCATGAATGATTGTGTAATTTTAGCGTTTAAACTTTACAGAAGTGGTTATAAATTCTTACAACTGCGAGGTCAAACGTTTAAAAGATACACGTATACAATAAACTTACTGGCTATTTTATTTTGTTTGACATGTTTAGGTATTTTTAATTACACAAACAGTATTTACAAATTAATTTGGGAAAAATCCCTACGTCCTCCTGCCGCTATTTTCTAAATTGGCAATTATTACATGGGTGATTATTACATTTTAAACCTAAAATTTTAGAACTGTGTAACTTATAAACGAGGAATCAGACTATTTAGGACCATAGCTACATACACACACACATACACGCGCACGCACACAAACACAAAGACATTTATACACATACGCATACACAATTCTAGTTTTTAAGTAATTTGTTGAAGCTCTGTCTAAACCTACATGGTCCGGGAGGGGCCCTGGAGTCCTGAAATACAGTAATATCCTAGTTTAGGCTCCAGTCCTCCCGGGTGTTATAAGTTTTCTCTTTTTATATTATATGTTTAATTCTCTTAGGCTTATTTTTACTTACATTTAAGTTTGGAATAGCGAACATGTTAGAAAAACCTTTTTTTATAATATAGCTACAAATTTACTTGCATCATTTAAGCCTTAGGACGTCCACAACGGAACTTAGGCTGGGGGTGACTTCAAGATTGTCCGGTAGCGGCAGCGGCTTCCTGCAACCTTTGCCAGTTCGTCTGTCCACCTAATCTATCGACTAACCTGTCGGTACGTGGCCTCCATTTCAGAACCTTTCTGCCCCATCGGCTTGTTCTACGTGATATAATAATATGTGCCCTATCCACTGCTACTTTAGCTTGCTAATACGATTACTGATGAAAAATAATATTAAAAATTACATGGCTTATTGGAAGTTATGTCATTCCTCTCAAACAAAAGTATGTTTATTTGGTACTCTGCTGTTAACATAGTGCTTTTTAGTGGCTTAATAAAAACGGGTTTTGAAACATTTTATTTTCAAGAATATAGCAGTGCAGTGGTCTCTACAACAATAAAATTGCGCAGTGATTATGTTTTTGCGCATCCTCCTGTGAGTCGCGGCCGCCACTACTATTACGAGAACAATTAGCCGCGTTTTTGCGGATTCTTACCGACTGCGGGATTCTTCGCTAAACGGTAAGGTAACAGCGCCGGTCTTGGTCGGGGATCTTGTGGTCTAAATATTTATTTTAAGTTAGATTGTCATTCATTTTCGTCAGAAAAAATTACCTCAAGCTAAAATTCAGAGGTAGAAAACTAGAGAGCCGATGGGATCCCCTCGTGAGTGTGAAAATATGCGGCAGTCAGCCGTATCTTTTTACTGCATTGAATTAGATAGAAGTTTGTCTTTTTCACAGCTTCACTAGGGATTGAAACCTAAGTATTGATACCTGACCCTCCTGACTGAGTATATCAATTTGATACCTTCCCGCGTTTCTGCTAATATTGTCTTGACGGACAGACTGAGGCCACAAAATATAACTACCATTGTCCTTATTAAAGTCGACCTAACAAATTATTATAAGTACATTACGCTATTTTAGATAGAACTAACTATTAGCGTGCCTTCCGAAGCATGAAGATGCACAAACATACCCACTAAGTATAAAATGTCCAAAATCGTTAAAGTAAACTAAAGTTCAGAATATGTGTTCTTACGTGGCGACGCTTCACGGCTTCGGTATTGTCAGCAAACTACTTTCAATTGAACACAAACAATTACCTTCACCTCTGAGCGAGCATCGACGTGGCATCGCGATACAATAGCAACTATCTGAGTACTCAAATAGACATAGTATTTTGTGTGTAATAGGAGAGTATTTTATGTAACTTTGATATGAACATTTTATTTAATTTATTGTAGAGCAACAGCGTGCATACCAATCTGTATTGTTACCAGTGTGACTGCGGGCAAGAGTTGACAAGGGTTTTCAACTCTTGTCGCAGATCAGTTTCAGAGCTAGAGGGTCTAGCTAGATCGTTGTACGCAGAATAAAAGAGTAAGCAGAATTTAGATTGGTAGTTGTAAAGAGGGACAAGCTTACGTGACGATCTACACAGTATATGGGGATACAATTTCAATCGTGCTTCTTCGATAGATATACTATAATATTATTCAGAATGTTTCATTTCATTTTAACGCCAGTTAATATCCCTTTTGATTTCGTCTCTTCGTTCTCGTCTTTATTACAACAAATTTCATCATTTCATAAGACCGACTTGTATTAAGACGATATTTTAATATCTCATGAACAGTACGATGAACATGTAATTAAAATTATTTGTCTCGTGTTTCATGAGCTAAGTTTTTATTTCCTTTAAAACTTCGTGGGCTCGTGGCACATTAATATCGTTCGTTCTCCTTGTCAATCAAACTTAGAGCTAATTACCTGATACATGAATTTTCCGTCTCGATCACGCTCGCTCAGACGTAAAACAATCTAATTGCCTCGTGTCCTTGCTGTCACTCAGCTTTGTCTCAGATTCGGTCGAATTACAACGTCATTTTTTGTGAAACCAAAAGATGAATAATAAATGAGGGGATCTGTGAACGAACATAAGTCACTGACATACCTTTTAGCCTGACGGATTTGCAAGCTCAAGTGGCAGTGGGTATGTCGTAAGGCACATAGCACGTAGAACTGACGGCTGATGGGGCAGAAAAGTTCTGGAACGGAGGCCACGTACCGGCAAACACAGCGGGACTTTCACCCACAAGGTGGACAGACGACCTGGTAAAGGTTACAGAAAGCCGCTGAATACAGACCGCGCGCAACCGTACAATCTGGATGTCACTGGGGGAGGCCTATGTTTAGCAGTGGACATTCTTTGGCTGTAATGACGATGATGATGATGAAATATGCGCCGGACAACACTCATATACACATTAACGAATAATCCTCGTACTTCAAACTTCACAGCTTATGTTGAACTAATTTTGATACCACAGTTACTTAGTAAACATCTGATTGACATATCTGCTCAACAACTAACCTGTTGAGAAATGCTACAGCTACAAGCGCCAAACTGTCTGACCAGATGATTGATCCCCGAACAAACAAGCTAATCTATTCCCGGCGCAGGAACACATCGGTGCGACGACAGTAGGGTTGCCATCTCTACACGTTGGCAACCAGGAAAAAACGCGTGAAATACCCGGAATTTGAGTAAAAATTAAACTTAAACTAATTAGAAGGCAAGTTGGACATTTACCATACCAACGTTGGTGCGGCGAGGAGGCTGTTAAGCGAGCACTTTTTTAAAATTTGATAAATAATTAAAAATAAGCTTTGCGTGTATTATACTTAATTCTCTAAGAATTAGCTATGTTTTGATATGTTTTGTTAATTACTAGATTGTCGCTACTAGTAAAGACCTATAAGTGGATTAATAGATGCTATTCTGATATATTTTAATATTGTGTAAACCCTGGTTTACCTGTAATAAATAAATTAAATAAAAACAAATAAACCCCGGACTCTCTCCAGGCGCCCTCACTAGGATAAATCCGTGGTACCCCGGATGATGGCAACCCTAGGCGGGAGCAAGAATAGCGCCGAATGGGAACACTTTGATGTGTAGTGAGATGCGTTCACGCGTCACTTGTCAGGGAAGGAGAAGGAACCCACCTTAACGGTTTGGACAAAATCTTATTTAGACTTGGAAATGTGAAACTCTGGCTTTGGGCCAGCTTTTGGATTCATTGGATGTCGGTTCATTTTAGCTGTGATACGAAATAAATTGTGTTGCAATTTTACTTTTAGTTTTTTTAATTAATTATATTGATATTTTCTTGTATTTTGAACCAACATACTTTGACGTAATATATCATCATCATCACCAGCTTATATCAGTCCACTGCTGGACACAGGCCTCTCCAAAAGGAGGATTTTGCCATAATCGCCACGCTTGGCAGGCGGGTTGGCGATCGCAGTTTGGCCAATGGTGGAAAGGAGTCGCTGCTGCCCGTCTTCTTGTGGCGGTTCTCCTGTAGTCGCCTCTTACGACACCCATAGGAAGAGAAGGGGTGGTGCTATTCTTTTGACGTGCCACCACACGACACCGTCGACGTAATATAATATTGGTATTAAATTAGAAAATACATGAACATAGGTATACATAAATTTAAATCACCTGGTAACAATTTTCAGAAACTAAAGATAAGGTTGGAAAATACATATGTATGTGAGATTTATATCAATATAAAAATGGGTTCTCTATTTTGTTTCCTAACTTTTTTATTTATAATCTAAAGTGCAATAAAAAAAATGTCCTAATCAATTAAATACAATGTAAGGAGAAGAAAGGGAGTACCATAAAATGATGAATACAATAAAAGTTTATAAACGAGTCGTTTTCAAACTAGATACACTAGTGAAAATGTCATAGATTAATTTAAAATAAAATATATGCCACTTTATATGTTCATCGGTGTATTGTACACTAGCCTTTAGTTTAATTAAGTAATTTCAGTTAAAACACAAGTAGTATAATTAGTAGTGTCATTAATAATTTTAAAACATTATTCTTGTTTATTTTATATCTTATTATTATTCTAAATAGCTTCTTTTATACATGTTGCATATTTTAAAAATACCAACTACCTATATGACTGACTTCGCAAGAGTGTACGTATACAGGGTGTATAGGGCAGCATGTAGGTAAATTAAAGTCAAGGTAAAATGAGAAGTCGAGATAATAGATAAAAAATATTTCACTGAATAAATTTAGACATGTATGAAATTATCACATCGGGAACCATTCCGCAAAATGACCGAAACTCATGGGTACAACGTTAGCCGGGCCGTTATGTTTATTAATTGTTTGTAATTGTATGGTACGCCGAAAGACGAAAACGGCCCGTGGTAAAGCGGGTAAGCCACGTGCGCCATGACCAAAATTTAAGATAAATGTGGATAGTCTCATGAAAATACAAGTACGGTACGGTACGGTTTTTTTTAATTGATTCATGAACAGAATCGTTTACTGAGCTATCTCCTTAATTTACCTACGCGCTGCCACTTACATCCTGTATATGTTTAGTCTGCATAATTTTCAAGTCGGCTGTCGCGCGCCTTGACATTTCCATGGAGGCACTAATTCGACAGTTCGCTTGCTATTGTGAACACAATTCGCATGCTTATGACAAATGCCAACAGTTATTGTAACATTTTGTACGCATTGATCAAAGACAACACTCAATAGGCGTTAAACATCGAATTATATATGAGTAGGTAGGTATTACTCACATGGCCATGAATTCCGAACATTAAACACTGCTAATTAATTAGGTACATGTAAATATATGCGTAAATGTGACTTTTAGAAAGTGATGATACGTTACTGTAAAACTGAGAAAAATCAATCAATAACTATAAGCAAGGCAACACAAAAAAAAATTTTTTTGACCCAAGCCACTTTACAAAATGACATTTTCTTAATTGATCCGACCGGCGATCGAACCCGGAACCTCAGATATGGCAACGCCATATAGTCCGGCGTGCTTATCTCTCAGCTATGGAGGTCTAATCACAATATTCACAATCAATTGCGGCACTTGAAGCGGCTGAAACAAATAGCAAGTACTGTATTATATTGAAATAGACAGCCAAGATGTTTAATGCAGTACAAAATTAGCTCAATTACTACCATCAGCATACTTACTACTCATTGAAAGTATTTCAATATGTTCACCGTGTAAGAGAGTGCCGTTACTCGCGTTACACCCTCGCTCGTAAATCTCCGTGATCCGGCGCAGCAATAACTAACACGCCAGGGTTACCTATGGCTTAGTTTACAACAGGTAAAACTAAGTGTGCGCAAAAACTCCGGAGCTATGTAGGTGGGACTCATATCCCCAACCCTCCCCACTGTAATCGTACAGTCCGCGTCGCTATGGGATTACGACGCCATCCGTAGCCGAGAGGCGAGCACGCTGGGCTATAGTCTATGGCGTCACCATCTCTGAGGTTCCGGATTCGACCCCGGTCGGTTCAATGTGGCAAACGAACTTATTTTTATTGTCTCGGGTCTGGTTGTTGTGGTACCGTCGTTGTGTTCGATTTCTATAACACGAGTGCTTTAGCTACTTGTCTACCGAGGATCAGAGCAATGTACGTGATGCTGTCCAATGTTTAACGAAAATTCTACACCGCCCATAAGACGCTAGCATATTCTTCACTTTCACTACTATCACAGTGATCCAGACATACAATAATAAATATGAACCCGTCCATTAAGTCACTTATCGAACGAAACAGGTAAAGTAAAAGATTATAGGGCACGGAAATATTACATATAACAGTCTTTAATAAGCGCTACTTGGCCCTAGAACTTCTGTGTCCCTATACCACACCAAAACCAATGCTCTATAAATTGTGCACCTTCAATTGTTTTAAGAATTTCTTTTTGTCCTACCACTCAGCAGAAGCGTGCGGTATGAGGTAGGCAGTAGGTACTTACAAATGTGTGTTATTGATGAAAACCACTGATTTTCATCAATAAAACAC
Source organism: Anania fuscalis (assembly GCA_950371115.1). Taxonomy (NCBI): domain Eukaryota; kingdom Metazoa; phylum Arthropoda; class Insecta; order Lepidoptera; family Crambidae; genus Anania; species Anania fuscalis. The sequence continues at coordinate 318,641 of OX493346.1, forward strand.
ATTACTGCCTACCTCGAACTAAACCAATGCCTGCTACTGAGCTGTAGGTGCACGGATTAATTGACTATGATAGTTGGGCTCACTGAAAACAGGGATTTCGTTTTTCCACAAATTGCAAACATGTTTTCGTAGCTAGTTCTTCAGTTACTACGCCTGCAGCAGCATGACAAAAGATCCTAATAGAGTAACGAAAAATGCCTTTAATGCAGTTTATTTGCAAATTCAAATTAATTTATTTACGTGAAACATGGTACATTGAGATCATATTTCACACTTAGATTCGAGCATGTCTCGAAAGCATGCATGCAAGCAGCATTGAATCGAAAGAAGATTGAATAATTGATATCTTCTTCTGAGTTCTTAGCAGGCGGCCTATAGTGTCAAGGACTAAGCATTAAAGAAGTTAACTCCTCCTAAATAAAACACAGTAAAAATATCACAGCTCAAATGATGACGATGATGAAACAAATAGTAGCACCCCTAGTAAATCTGCGCGAGCGCATCTGACGCACTCCGCTACTATATTTATACCGCGTGACTTGCAGGCGGGATTGCAACAAGTTGCAATACATGCACAGAAGTCACATTACACTTCGCGAAATCCCCATAAAACTTACAGTTATAAATAAATAAAAACAATAAAAATAAAATTTGTTTATTAAATACTTGAAAGGCAGTAACATTCGGTTATGGTAAAAACTTAAAACTAAACAGTGCAGAAAATGATGTTTTGCCTGAACTAGGTGGAACCTGTGCTTCAGGCATGAGAGATCTTATGTTGTACAAATGAACAATATAATTAAATATAAGTAAAACACAATTAAGTTGGGTAACAATTCTAAACTACGAATCTTTTTTTTATTTATTTATATAACAGAAGAATTACTTATAGCTTGTAAATACAAGCTATAAGTAATTCTTCTGTTTTATCGTAGGTCAAGTTTTTAAAATATTTTTCGAGTGCTATTTTACACTCGAAAAATATTTTAAAAAAACTATAATGTATATATGTATAGATATGTTAAGTATAGAACAAGTAATATGCCTCAGTAAATTATTTCGTCAAGTTAATAGTTTTGTATGGAAAGGTGCAAAATATTTCCCGATTTTATCGCTGCTTAGCATTAAACTGTTATTCATTAAGTAGTTGATTTTGAAGGACAATTAAAAAAAATGTTTTTAGCAATTCCATGCAAGGTTTAATTGAAGATAAATAACACTTTAAAAAAATCATCGACCTCAGGAGGAACTCGAACTTAAAAAGAAGTTGATTTGTTATAAGGATACCTATCCTAATCAACCTGTACAATGGTCATAAAAAATATCACACAAGTTGACGACATCGATCCATGATGGTGAACTGTTTCAGTATTCTGCCTTACTTATCTAGTAAACAAGATATACATAAATACTTTATGTTAAGTAAGCACGTTTGCGCTACGACGAGACATCTGAGTAATTAGCCATCGTCGTCTATTGACAACTTGACAGTAACGAGTTTAGGGCTTGTTTCACAATCTACGGATAAAGTGCCAAACAGATACGTTACAGATGAAAATATGCAGAGGATACAAGTGTTTGAATTAATGGGTCATATAGCGCTATTTATTAGACGGATTATCCAGCTAAAGTGCCAATGGGTGGGACACATATATAGCACGTAGAACTGACGGCCGATAGGGCAGAAATGTTCTGGAATGGAGGCACGTACCGGCAAGCGCAGCGTGGGACGTCCACCCACAAGGTGGACAGACGACCTGGTAAAGGTTGCAAGACGAAGCTGGATGCAGAACGCTTCCAACCGGCCGATCTGGAAGTCACTGGAGGCCTATGTTCAGCAGTGGACGTCCTGTGGCTGAAATGATGATGATGATGATAGCGCTATTTGACGGTCGTTAAACGCAAAAATAGTGTTTATCTTAAAGATAAGTAGCAAATAGCCTATACAGAACTTATGCAGAACTTATCCGTACATTGTGTGATAGGATTAACCTTTTACAATGCATAAGGCTCGCCACACACAGCCAAAGCCGGCACCGAGTTGCGGGTTGAAGTGTCAATAGATTTTGTATCAGCTCGCCGCACGTGCGCACGTGGTATCGCAGATGTTATCCCCCACCACATATCTGACTACTGACTACAAATCGCAAATGTCATCTCGCTCTCATGCATGATACTGGTTAAAAAGTAGTAGGACCCAAGATGTTGCCACCTGCTTTCGCTACATAGTTTTTTTTTTGACGTGCTTACAGATATGGTACTGTACTGGCCAACGAAGCTGTTAGGTTACTCCGCTGGTCAGCAGTTTGTTGTGTTTTGTGTGTGATTTAAATTACATAAGTATTCAATGTGTTATTATTTGGTTTATTAAAGTTTTTAATTTCTGTCACTATGTGAGTGAAGCTTCTTAGCGAACTGTAACTTGATACTATTGCGAATGGCCCTTAAGCGTATTCTCCTCTACATTTAGTAACATTGAGCAACTTTCAATAATTTTCTCATAGAAAAGTAATTTATTCAGAAAGTACTACCTACACTCAGAAACATCGCTCAACAAAACCTAGCCTTAGTGTGGATGCACCTTATATGTATAGTAGCCGTAGTGACTGCACGTTAAAGAAATAAACAATTTAAGCCGTATACCATAGAGCAGAGGAAGTAGATTTTAGACATAATAATAACCGTATAATAACTAATAATTTGTGTCTAAATTACCTTTTTTGTTCTTCAAGAAAAACTCTTACCAAAGCCGGATTTGTTAATGTTTTTCTTCAGTCGAGGTCATTTTTTGTGTTTTCCACAAACAAAATGAAGAGATGATTTATTTTACGATATTGTTTACAGAATTGTAATTCTAAATATTGTATCAATCTTTAAGTAATTACACATTACTTAAACAAAGAGCTGTTATAACTTTATTTGATTAGGATATTATTCAGATTTACACGATTTTGGTGCTAGCTATACCATGTCGTTTATAAATTGTTTATTTGAATAACTAGTTAATATTTAAATAACTGAACAAATAACACGACTTTTTCTATTAGTACATAATAAACGAGTAAAAAAGACAAACTTTCTCAGCAAATAAAATTCTGATTCTGGTTCTGAACTTACTTATATCTATGAAATGACAAATTTTAACGCTTTCTTAACGAAATTCATGGCCACCCCTAAAAGAGCGGTGATTGTTTAATGTATTCACCTCATTTTATTACCTACACATTCTTTTTAACCAGCAAACATAGATATTATATAACCCTTCTATTTTAGAATCATAAGAAACTTCGAATATTACCATTTCATAATAATTATGTGTGGCTCGTGCGGCAATATTTATAAGGCAGGTAATTTAAATTTAAATTATGTAAATTGCAGGTCATAAGGCCAACTCATATTTAAGAAGTAAGACACAGAGTACCCTATTACTTCTTGCTTATTAATATTATTTTCAAAGCTATAACTTTAATGAAAAATTATATTGTTGCAGCGGACCCTTTGCAATAATATACATTGTATACAACTAAGATTTCCCTTCTTTTGAATAATTGCAGCAAAAGATTGCGAAAAATTCAGTCTTCACATTTCGGGGATTCATTAAAAAGCGGCCAAGTGTGAGTCGGACTCACGCATCGAAGCTTGCCTAAAAACCTGTCTCCCGAAAATCGTTTTTCCTTTTCTTTTTGTAATTAAACTACACGATTTGATGAAAGTTCTTTTATGCTAAATTAATTTTAGTAATCGTCATTTTTTTCGCTGTCGCATCAAGTGAAATGCCCATATTTACGGATTTTTGTTACACTGCGGTGCCATTAGGTCAAATAACCGAATATAGATGTCAAAGTTGAAAGTCAGTCATTTATTCAGCCTACGAGCCTTCTTACGGGAGTCGTCCCGTATGTAAGTCGTTACATACGCGTCCCAAAAATATTGCTCTGCCCAACCACCGCTTCGGGTCGGGACTACATATCGGCTGTTGATAAGAAGAAACGGCGCAACAAACCACCACAGTCAGATCAGTTACTCCATACATAATCTGGTACCCTTATTATTTTAACAGCAAATATCCAGGTCCATGGAAGTTACGAAAGTGCTCATATGAATCCTACCTCATACGTTCAATGTGTATTAGTATGAACCTTTATTATATCTATATGGACCTTTATTATACGAGTATCTATGTGGAGCTAGACAGAGCCATATACTTCGGCGCTATGCCTCGGGGTCAGCCGGGAAGGGCGGCGCGCAGACGATACCATTCGCTTTCACAAACACACTAGGTACTTATCTGTCTGCGTCGGGTTGCAAATACCAGATTCTGCCTACGATTGCTTTTACATTATGAACTGAACTTTATCTTAGAACAGCTAGCTAGGAAGCGTCTGTTGTGCTTGAAGATAGAAACTACACTATGAAATGTTACCTTGATTTATCCAGTGTGATAGTTGCGAGATGTAGCAAGTCATTGGATGTTTAAGGTTTAGAGCCTATTATTCTAAGGGAGACATATTCAGCAGTAGACTATTCTAAGCTCGTCAAATAAAAATTGGAATAGAGCAAAATATGACGACCTCCGTAGCCGAGAGGCGAGCACGCCGGATTTTAAATGGCGCCGCCATCTCTGAGGTTCTGGGTTCGATGCCCGGTCGGGTCAATGTAGAAAACGAACTTTTTTATATTGGCTCGGGTCTGTGTGTAGAGGTACCGTCGTTGTTTCTGATTTTTTTAACACAAGTGCTTTAGCAACTTACCTTAGGATTAGAGCAATGTAGGTGACGTTGTCCAATATTTATTTATTAATAAAAATTGGCTGATGGTGAATGCCCATGGTAACTTTACTTTAAAGAGCCTAGCATTTGCTGATGGTTGATTTGCAACCGCTACCATGGCCTGAGTTCATAAAACTAAAGTCAGAAGCGTAGGTACAACCAACACTTGATCCTAAATCGCGATAAATAATACATGTTGGTAAGTGAATTGCAAAATCCAGAACTTTCCAAATACGTTCAATCCCGAAACGTTGAAACTTGAACCACAACGTGTCCCATATACACCGTGAATTTTGAGATACCCGAGAAAATTAACTAACATACTCAGATATCGATATACATCGAATTCGGCGAATAAAAAAAATTTTTTTTATGCGAAATTTATTTAATAGGTCCCTAACATTCCTTAAAAAATATGCACTATAAAAGTCCTGCTAATTCAAATAGTAATCATTATCATTCCAACATTAACGGAACCAAAATCTACCTAATTTAGTCGCGTAATATTGGCGTACGGAAGGAATAACTATGAATGTTTTTTTTTTCATTCATAGTTATTCCTTCCGTACGCCAACGCCGTACGCCGTTCCGTTTTTTTTATTCGCCAAATTCGATGTATATCGATATCTGAGTATGTTAGTTAATTTTCTCGGGTATCTCAAAATTCACGGTGTATTAGCACAGTCGTGTGATCGTGTCCCCTAAACACAGGCATCGTGATCTTATGTGGCATGAGACACAAGCAACCACTTTCCTGGCAGACTTATTGAGTTATTTACTAGCCTTCTATTTTACACACTCAAAATTACATGGAGGTTACATTATACGAGTATCACTCGTTCTGACAATCCTTACGAAATCTTCGTCCTTAAACGTGATGACGGCTTACAAGATTTAAACAAAATGTCACATTCATAAATTTAACTAGCATACCTTTATTAAAAGGTTAATTAAAAATAATGATGTGATCGTACGCATATTTTTCAGACGAGGCACGATGGACCAGCACGATGTTATTTAGAGGTTAACATTAATAGCTATATACGTCATCGCTGCAAAAAATATGATGATACATAGTTCAAGTCACTTCTATTCTACAGTTTATTGTAACTAGTGAAAATAACGGACGAAAGAGCAAATGAAAGCAATTCCTTCTGCCTTTAAATAGCAAAAAATAACTACAAGTAGTGTTTTGTTTCTAATGAAAAATAGGTTTTAGAAAAAAAACTAAACAAAAACCAACTTTATAATAAAGCCAGCGAGCACACTTACCACTTTATCGTGCTACAAATTAGACGCAATTAACGAACTGTATGCGCGAACCGAACGAAACAATAAACGCTACATGCGCGCACGCACGCCTCGCGAACGCGCACGCTCCGAGCACAATTGAATTGCCTCCATCAGGCCAAGTTCGGCTTGAGTATAGTTTTTGTGTCACTCGATAACTGCAATTAGAAGAATCAATGATCAATGACGAACCCTTGGGAGTACGGTCTTCCGTATTATTCAATGTTATTTGTCGCTTTATGAGTATCTAACACACTTGGTGATGTTTTTCAGAAGAATTTTATTTACGTCATACACTGATCCTGATCTTTGAAGCTTTTAATACGAAATGGCTGCAAGCTATGTTCTACATGCTAACAGCCGTGAAGCCATTCTGAAGACTAAAGACACTACATCATTTCAATGAAAAAGAAAACTAAGTAAATTACTTGGCACAACAAATGAGACTATGGTTAAATTTGGGTACCTACATTAAATTAGAAGACATGAAATCAAAAGAAATCGGATATTGGAATCTATTTCAAAAAGGTCTCCCGCTCAATATTAGTCGTGGCAGGATAAGGTACGCCACGACAATGATACTTTGTTCTGCCTTGCACACTGAACATTCGATAGAAACGGTACAAACTCCGTCGTTGTTTATAAAACTGGCAATATCATAAATAAGAGTATTCACTAATTGCCTAGCAACTCAGATCTTCTAGTGTGTGACCTTTATTTTAATTAGTATTGTTTGACAATAATTGCGACTGTTGCAAGGGTCGTGGGAGCGCCGCGGGCGGAAGAGACCGCGGCAGCCGTGTGAGAGGGTCACAGATCACAGTAACACCCATTACCGATTTTACGTCAAGTGTTACATAAGAAGCTTTACACACTAGACAGATGTGTGATGGGCTATACTGTCGCTTCTTCGAAGCGAATGAGCGACAAGAGGCTTGACAGCAGAAACGGCAATAATGCCATGGATTATTTGGTTTAATGCTTTTCGGTAATACGGATACGGAATCTGAATATGAATACAGATAGACAGATTAGTATAATTGCGTGACAATAATAGTAAACAAATTAGCATCATTGTAATATGAGGAAGATAAAGGATTTCGTTAGGGACGGCTCCCTAGTACCTACACACCAGACATCAATTTAGGAAATGAAAGATTTCTGAATTGATCTGACCATATTAACTCGTTTAATGCATTTTTATTAAATTAAGATTTGAGATTAGATCGCTTACCCTAGCAGCCTTATCTGACGATTAAATTAATTAGGGTAGGTACATGGTAGGTATTATATCTTATTTCATAAATTCAATCAATTTACCCGGCGTGTATGAATAACGATGGTTTCCACTTGATTCCCTATTTGTCAGAATTGCAATTCACAAGCGCTTTTTGTCATTTATCAGTGTGTTACAGACGGTAAATTTATGTTGTAGGTACTTAAATCTATTACGAGTCTGAAGTAGTGTGCGAACCTTAACATAGCACAGAACCTGTGAACGTAACGCACCCAGGAGAAGCACAAATATGTGTGTGAATATGAAAATATTGCAATTAAAATCTATCCCTGCCTAGTCAGTAGAAATTGGAAAATTCCTTAGTAAGGCGCGTGCGGCGCGGGCGGGTGTGGTTTAACTTCAAACTTTCGTTGACATTTAATACATTCGTGCCAGGTGCCCAGTCCTGTAATTCTCATCGTTAACCAGCCTACACGGAATAAAGATGAGATAGAAAGAAAGACAGATATACCATTTATTTGCAAAGCATTACGCACAATACTTAGAAAACTACAAAAGAGTGGTTAAATGACATTCATAGCCTCTTGTTATATCGCCGATTGTACCGAAGAGGAACCGAATGCTCTCATAATTAGCGCAGATCGGTTTTCTTCTAATGATTGACAATAATTAGCGCGTAAACGGCTCACGCGCAGGTGCCTAAGTTATAGACTGTAACATGTCTGTGTGGAGTGGGAAGGAAAAATGGGTTAGGTAAGGCTTTTAATATTATATCTCAAGAGAGGAATGAAAGTCGTAGTTTCATTATCGCTTGCGATATTAACAACGACTTCGGTTAGGTATGAATAATGTTTATTAAAAAGCGAAATAAGATCTTTTTAGAATCGAAAGATTTTCATTGCATTTCTCATTTATTGCTCTAACTCATTGAACAGGATTTTTTCTTAAACCGTTAAAACAAATAAAAACGAATCAGATATCATCTGGGGAATAGAATACTTGCTTTCTGATCCAAAAGAAACTATTATTATTACTACTTATTTTTTTCATTTATATTTATAAATAGTTTAGGTGCATATTATGTTATTTATATTATTGATTTTTAAGTTGTAAATATGTTAATAGGTATTAAAACCTTGTATGGAATTGCTAAAAATAAACATTTTCAATTTAAAAAAAATAAAGAAAATAAAAGAAACTTCAATGAATCTTCATTGAAGTTTCTTTTTTTTTCTTTATTTTTTTCGGAATGTTATATCTATAACATTCCGAATTCAAGTAAGTACACTGAGCTCTAAATTAACGCATGTACAATTGTCCTGTTAAAGTACTCCAATACATACTTGTTCTTTCAAAATGTTAATTGTTTTAATTTCTATAAGCCGAATTTGTTATAAAGTGTTTCACATTTTCGTAAATGGTGTTACTAAACAAGGTTTATAGTTACAATTTTCGACCTAAACCACCTACCCTACGCTTAATAAGTCCGAATTGATGTAAATAAGCAAATATTTTTTACGATTAGAATCCTACCAGCCTGAAAATAATTTTCTACCGAACCTCACCACTTTCGCGCAGGCACATAGTTTTTACCATCGATGTAGTCACCCAGTGACAGTGATATTGTGCGATGCAAGCGATGTTTTGTTCTCTCTGTGCGCGCGCATTGTCTCCAAATTAGTGTGGTCTTGATGCGCGCACACCGGGACAATGAAGAGCTTCCGAAAAATTTTATTTCATGAATCAAATTAATAAAATCTTACACATAACATATTAATGAGGGATACGATGAAATGATGATGATGATGGATGTGGCATGTTCCTGTGTTAGGGAGTTAGAAAGGAGGTCAGAGTGCATGATTCAATGATGACTGACATGTCGACAGTGCTTTGAAAGTAAAAAAAAAAATTGCTTATCCGACCTGAAATGTCACATTTGAATATTTTTCTAAACCTTAATAGTGTGGTTTGTAACTTCCAATCTCATTTGAGATGATTTATGGGCATTCAATAAATAATAACGTTTAAAAGTAATTTAATTAACTTTCTCAAATCATCTGAAGCATGCAAACAGCCTTTACGACAATCGTGCTCTCGGCCAGTGGAAATGTGTTCGCCCGGATGCGAGCTTTCCTTTGTCGATGTCTGATTGATTTATTTAAGTATTGATGGAATGCTTTGCTTTCGTTATCTTTCTACTAATCCTTCAATTTACTAACTGCTAGTCATCAAAGAAAAGCGTTATAAGTACTGTTTCATTTTGATTATATTATGTAGAAGTCTGGAAGAGATATCACTACTCTATATGAGACTACTGTAAGACTCTTAAAACAATCTCAAATCTGTCAAAAATTATCAAATCTGTCAAATTTTGTATGTAATGACGTACCAAAATTGACAGATTTGACAGCTTTGAGTTTGTTTTAAGAGTTCATGGTTACCCCGCTGGAAGGTGCAGTGTGGGCAGCTCTCCCAACCGGTGAACTTTCGTCAAAATTGCTGAAAATCGCTGGATACAATCAGCCCAGAGCCTCACAATGGCGTTTTATGGGGTAAGCTTATGACCATCAGTGGATTTTCAAAATCCAAAGACGAAACAGCAGAAAGTCCAAGTTTAGTATCGAACTATCGTAATAGTGGGACATTTCTCTGGCTCCTGGGACAGTGGCGCCTCTACATGTGACTGCGCGCCATCAGTTCACTTTCACGCATGCGCGTGGGCGCGTTGCGTCACCGAGCGCAGCGGCGCGGCGCGGGACAGTCCCTTCCGTGCTGTACCTTCCTTGCTGACACTTTATGTAATGGGGTTATTATGGGTATTGGTGTGTTTATCAAGTAATTTACGATCTTAGGTGCTAAACATTCTGTTGTATGGCTACTTTCGAAGCGACAAGCACGCTAGACTTGTCGTCGCTGTCTCTGAGGTCCCGAGTTCGATATCGAAAACGAACTTTTCTAAATTGTTTCTAGTCTACTTATATGGTGTGGTGCTATCTCTGATTTTATACTTTATTTTATTTATTAGGAAAACAAACATCAGTTTTATAGCACAAAGTTTTTTCTAATACATTTCATAACTGAACGAACATCTAAAGCGGGATTTTTAAAAGCTCGATAATTTTGCTAATTGAACACAGGTGAGATCAATGGAACAAAATTTGAGCAAAAGTCTTATCTAAATAAGATTTTTTAAAGAACATTCTGATATTAATAACCATATGTAGATATATCTAGAGTTAAGACCTCGTTGTGATAAGTCACAACGAGGTATTAAAACGGGTAAAAATACAAATTCTACCAATTTTTTAAAATCTACCAAGAATGACGCTTACGCAGTCTCTCAAATTCCATCATGGCCAGCTAATTACGCGATGACGAAACTGCGTACTTGACGCTAATCCGATGAGGCCTCATAACCGACACTCCATTATTTGATCACGATCGAAAATTTGATTTATGCGTAATAAAATCCATTAGATTAACGCAAAGTTCACGTAACCAGCAAAAAACAAGCAGGACTTGTTAGTTTATCCTGCCAACGAGAACTGCCCACAAAGTAAATACTGCAATTAGTTTGCAATCAGTCAAAATTACTATTAGCAAAGGGTATTTGTGAGATACGTGTGTAATCAACTCTGGATCATCACGTTATTAAGAGACATGACACCTCAGAAACAATACAAATGTGTCGACACGTTCTGTTGTGGTATAATAAGGGCTAATATACCTGCAGGCTATTTTTCTATAAGCTATTTATTCCAAACAGTTGTTAGTCACTTTTTTTATTAATAAAGTTTTTCTTGATTTAACTATTAGTTTTCTAGTCTTTTTTCATATTCATAGAAGGCAAATCCGTATCCTTAATATTACCTAACATCTTGTAGATAGAATGGAACATTTTAATTCTTTATTACATAGTGTAGGTACCACAAACTGGCCGATCTGGAAGGCACTGGGGGAGGCCTATTTTCAGCAGTGGACGTCCTGTGGCTGAAATAATGATGATGTACCACAAAGTTGTTTTTCTTAATGAATACGATACTTTGTAGAAATAATACTAAAGAAGAACAATTTTTTTTTGTATATTAACAATTGATACATATCTTAATTTAGCATTTTTGTGGTGATGAACTGTTGAAGATTGATGATAGCAACCTTATTCTATCAAAATAAAAATGAATTCCTATTTTCCTTGGTCACGGCATCACGCGTGAACGGCTGGACCGATTTCGCTAATTCTTTTTTGTTATGTTTGTTATCGTCAGGAAAAGGTTACTATGAATGAAAAAAATAAAAAAACTAAAGACTACGGGAACGAAGTCGCGGGCAACACCTGCAAGACAGCAAATATAAAAATTCATAAATAAACGAAAAAGCAAAAGGGAAATGGACATCACGAACTTGACTTAAACCCTGTGAATAATAACACTTGACTTACACCTCGTGAATATAATTTTAGGCAGCCTTAACCGGCAGAAAACAGTTGAACATATCAATTTACTAATGTTTCTAAGTATCAATATTGATAATGCCCCATCCGATGGGTGACAAGATCGGTCGTGACCCTCGGTCGCGACCCCGGAGGCTTCGCGACCTCAGGTCGATGACATCATCGAAGCCATGATGCAAGCCAGTCCTTGCTGAAGATAACCAAAAACGTGAAACAGACAAACCAAGTGCTTCCTAATGAACCGATGGAAAAACTTAAGGAAGTAACGATTACTCGTAAATCATAATGGTGGTGAAGTTTGACTTAATCTTTTATAATAATGAAACAATGTGCCATAATATTGGTCAAAAATAAAATCAGACATAAGGTTATTATTCTAACACTGAAGTTATTGATAGAGCCTAAAGAATTAGCAAGCTGGTCACATTTCCTGTTGAGCTGTTAGCAAATGGCGTAGATAGAAGTGTTTGGGATCGGAGACCAAGACTGGTATACACGGGTGTTGTATGTTGTATGGCGCCCTCTACAAGGTGGACCGACATATACCTATGTAAATGATGTTGGCAGTGAATGGGATAGGAAAGAATAGTACAGGAGGCCTACTACGAAGAGTATCGTTTGTACGGACGTATAAACCTAATAAATTTAAATTACGATCTCCTTGTATCAATCCTTTGACAATATTGACCAACTCAAACTAGCCATGTAAAAACCCGACCGTTTTCAATTGTTCATAAATTGTCAAAGGTTTGATACACGTGAATGGTTATTTTGTTTTTATTTTAACACGTCCAAACGAACGAAACGCTTTCGTAGAAGCCTCTAAGATGGGACACAATAGCGTGATGGAAAGGCCAATGTCCAGCAGTGGACTGAAGTGGGCTGATTATGATGTTCCTTGACTCTCATAGTAAGTTATCCATAATTATGTTATATTATAATTTATACTTTGGGACGATTAATTAAGTTATATTTTGGGACGTGTATATGTGCCCGGAAGAGGGCCTATATTATACAGAATAAAGAATTTCATTTCATTTCATTTCATGACTAGAACACTGCACGTCTTGTAGATGAACCCTCCAGCCTTTCGGTGTTCTACTAATGAGTCACACTTTTAGCATACCTACCTACAGATGTCATTAATCATTGCATCACAGTTCTTTGTGCATATTTTGTCTTAACTTTAACATTGTATAATTTTCTAGGTTTTCTAGCTATTGCAATTTCAAAGCTGTCTAAGACAGCCACCATTATCTCAATATCTGTCATTTTGCTTCAAACCATAACGTGTCGTAAACCAGTTTCATGATTTTTCCTCCGTTATGTAAGAACTCTTGTGTGGCGTATTATTAACTAAAATTGCCTTTGCAACCTGACTCACTAAGCGGTGTCTAATAATAGAACTGGTAGAGTCAATAAAAACGACTACACAAGGTCGGTTCAAGTACTTAAAGGCAACCCCCTGTACGTTTCAAGTGTCCACCCATGGGCTACCTATAGCCACTGTGTGACTTTGACCATGTTTTAGTTTTAACAGGGGCCTAAGCATAAATTGGAGATTAAAAAGTACTTAAAGAGTAATAAAAAAAACAAAATTAGATAAAAGGCAGTATGCCTTGATTTCGTTTAGGCCCTTGTATGGAGTGTGACATAAAATACATTGCTATAGAGCTTACGTACTTTTTAGCGACTAACGTACTTTACAGGAGTGCTAGTGGGTAGTTCTCTTACGAAGTCATGAGCCATATTAACCCAGGTATACACATCCTATATCCTCTACAGGACGCGGCAAAGGTGACGCGTCTGCATGTTCAATTTATACCTAGCATCTGAAATCAGAATAAAGAAAGGTGTTGATTACAATAAAGTAAGATTTCGATGATAAGTTTAAAAAATACATTTCATTGGATTAATTAAATTAAGACAATAAATATTGTTAAATTATAAACAAAAAATAATGTTATTCTTATCAGGCTTGCACCTACACCAGGAAAGTTGCTTATCCCTATTAATTAGTAGCTTATCTAATAAAGAGGCTTTGAATTTGTGGTCGCAAAACAATGTTTAAGCTCTAAGTGGCTCCCTGACTTAAGTCCCCAACTGCTGGTGACCAACAAATTGGTTAGCAAATTGACCTTTGCACTGCGCGCGAATCTTACAAGTTTTAAGATATACTTTTATTATCCCTCACCTTTACAAATACAAAAACACAAGACAACGCAAAAAGAGCTGCGGTTTGAGAATTAAAACTGAATACGTAATTACGAGTCGAGAATTTAGTAACGACAACGAAATAGTTATCGTAGCCTTGGAGGCAGTACTCGAGTACAAACATGAATTGTTTTTAAATAGCATATTTAATTTTATTGAGTGTACTCTGATTGCCCATTTGGATGCCATTCGTATTATTACGCGCTAATTTGTGTAATTATTGTACGCGTACATGTTTTAATTTCCTTTACTTATTTGCCGTGACTCTATGGTATTTCAAATTATGTGATTATTATTTGGTTTTTATATGATGGATATTGTTGAGGAGCAAATACCCACACATTATTAATGGATACAGATTTCATCCATTCCCCGTATCAGAGGTTTGGCAATTTTTGAACAGTTGTAAACGGTCGGGTTTTTACACGGCTAGATTGAGTTGATCATATTTTATCAAAGAATTTACACATGATGATGATTTTTAATTTGTTAGGTTTATACGACGAACGATACACTTTCGTGCTAGGCCTTCAGTTGTAGCACTAGCAGCTAATCTGATATTTAAAATAAGGAAGTGATTTTCTCTTTGCGAATTCAATTTTGATTTCATGCGATAAAATGTTGTTATGTTTGATGCCATCATCATCATTTCAGCCACAGCCTACGTCCACTGCAAAAGGCCTCCCCCAGTGACTTCCAGATCGGCCGGTCGGAAGTGTCCTGCACCCAGCAGCTTCCTGCAACCTTTACCAGGTCGTCTGTCCACCTTGTGGGTGGATGTCCCACGCTGCGCTTGCCGGTACGTGACCTCCATTCCAGAACCTTTCCAGAATGTTTTAGCTAGCTATATTATGATCGCCTATAATGAATTTAACTAACAAAATTATACCTTATTTTAATAATAAATTATACTATATTTAAAAACACCAGATTTAAGAAATTTTCAAAATACAACTTTAAAAGAAAATAGAGCAACAATTTGGCATGTTAAAAAAAAATTATAATCATTGTACTGATGCTACAAGAAGTTTCCTATAATTTAGTATTGAGCCAAATTTGTAAGTGAAACCATACTTAATGTAAAGATAAAATTTATTTCGGTTTCTCGGCCGATTTCGTAAAAGAATACAATTTTCCTTCAAACTTTCTTACATCTTTCGCATGAGTTGCTTCCACCCTTGGGACTTGTATTTATTATATCCTCGAACTTATTTAAGTTTCTTAAGCCTCCGCTTCCCCAGCTCCTTGTTACCCGCGCATTAAGGCGATGCGTGGCGTAATTCGATATTTCGATCAGTGTGAGCTAAATCAGGCAACGTCTTTCTCTTTGGTTGTGCTTCAATCAAGGGTTTTTCATTAAAAATTTAATGATACAGTTTAAACAACTATAAAACACACTTTTTAGGAGTAAAACGAAATAATGAACCCAAATACTTTACTAGTTTCCATTGACGGTCGTCATTGGTAAAGATTGCAGGACGACGCTGGATGCAGGCCGCTTCCAATCGGCCGATCTGGAAGTCACTGGGGGAGGCCTATGTTCAGCGGTGGCCGTCCGCCGCATGAAATGATGATGATGATCCATTGACGAGTTCCAGTACCTTTAATCTCGTGTCAATTTGACGACCTCCGTAGCCGAGAGGCGAGCACGTCGGACTTTAAATGGCGCCGCCATCTCTGAGGTTCCGGGTTCGATCCCCGGTCGGATCAATGTAGAAAACGAACTTTTCTAATTGGCTCGGGTCTGGGTGTTGTGGTACCGTCGTTGTTTCTGATTTCTATAACACAAGTGCTTTAGCTACTTACCTTAGGATCAGAGCAATGTATGTGATGTTGTCCAATATTTATTTATTTATATTTATTTATTAATTTCACAAACTTTTACTGTCTTATTCAGAGTGCATTTACTAGTCCAGACTAAGGTTAAACCACAGATTTTTGTACGTTAAAACAGTGGTTTTACCTTAGTCCCGGAATAGCAAATGCACTCTGAATAAGAGTGTTAAGGTTTAAAATCAATACGACAGTAGAAGTATAACATTACACCTTTGTTTGGAACCAATCTAGATGTAGATGAAATAAAAGGTTTATCGTGTGACGTATCTTATTATTATTTACCATCTCTACCGCCTATGTACACCTATTTAATACTGCTGATACATAAAAATTTATTAAATAAATATAAATGACAGTTGTTACTTGTTAAACTTTAATACGTTCTTTTGACAAATCTTCGAATTAACTTAGAAATGTACAGTTAATCAAAACAAGTGCCTACCTCTTGTGGTTACAAAACAAACTTCAAACAGACCTCCACACTTCACTACTTCCTTTACCCAGTCTAAGTGAACTTGAGTGGAGAATTAATTGCCAATTTGCTTATATAAATATGTGTTTACATTTTATTCGGGCACTCCAGTCTGATGAATCAATGTCAATAGACTCTTTAAGACTCGTATTGCAGTATAATTGAGAGCCCTTGCCTTTGATCACCATTCAAGGATAAAATAAACACGGTTTGGACTTCGCTATTCGTTCGTTTTTTTTTATTTTTAAAGGCCAGTTACGCTTTAGACATACATAATGTAGGTTTACATAAATAAAATAAAATAAGCTTGGGTGGTAAATGGGTGGCAGTGGGCTGGCCACATCTGTCGCAGAACCGACGAAAGGTGGAGTAAACGGGTTCTCGAGTGGAGACCATGCCTAGGCAAACGTAGTGAAGGACGCCCTCCAGCTCGATGGACCGACGAACTTAGGATGGCTGGCAGTGGATGGATGAAAAAAGCGGGAGATCGTACTCTTTGGCGCTCTTTGGGGGAGGCCTACGTCCAGCAGTGGACTGCAATAGGCTGAGATGATGATGACGATGATGAATAAAATAAAAAAATGACGACATCACACATTACTCTGATCATAAGGTAAGTAGCTAAGCACTTGTGTTATAGGAACAACGACGGTACCACAACAACAGATTTTTTAAAGTCTTGGCGAAATACCTTAGTTTTTCATACCTAATTACTCAGGATAAATGAATATAGTCAACACAGACTTTACGGAGGTTAATGTCTCCACCTTGAACTCTAAGTTACGTGAGCTATGAAGTTTTACGTAAAAAATATACGGAAACATAAAACAAGGTTCAAATAAAACTAAACCTCAACGTTAAACCACAAATTACGTATAGCGCCGGCGCGCTAAACAGATAGTCCACTCGGAACTAAGTGTCATAATCGTCACGCACAGATTGACAATTGCGTTGACTAGAAATCTCGGACGATCGGGGATAGAGCTGTAGCGGGCTGTCACTCACGACAGTTTACTACGCATTGATCATTGTTACGTGCAAAAAATGGATAAGCGTTTTTATTACTGCTGCAGTGTGTTTGGATGTTTTAATACAACACAAAATTGTGATTACACGTTCTTCAAATTTCCAAATTTCCAAAGGTCTTGGTTTTTTCTTGTTAGTAAAGTAAGTAAGTAGTAAAGCTGAAGATAATTTTTGATAGCGATCAATTATTCATTTCATTTGCATTGCACATTCAGCAGAAATGGGCTTTTAAATTTCCCCTAGCATATCGTCGCTGGTATAACACCAGTGTTTTAGGTAAGCGTTAAATAAAAGATAATAGACATTAAATTATTCATTGGTATTTTTACATAATCGTTGCTAGAATAAACACATCACCTTGAAATGTGAGTATATAACAAGTTAGTACGTATAATTTCTGTCAATCAACGCGCAGCTGCCGCCGCTGTTAAAAACGACAGTCATTGAAGAAGCCAAGTTGAGGAAAGTAAATATTGCTTTGTCTTCTTATTTAGGCTTGGACGTATTATAAGATGAATGATAAGCTAATCGATGTATCGGAGTAATAAAGCACACTAACTTATTTGAAAAATTCAGAATAGCAACCCTAGGTAGTCAGCCCAATTTAGGCAGTTGTTTTCAAGAACGGCGGGAGTGGACCTTCTGTATTTTTTCTATTTTGTGGTTAAACCTCAGATTTTCTTAACTTAAATGAAATTTCTCCAATAAAAAATGATTTTTTTACACTAGGACTTTCTATTGCATATTAGTTTGCATGAGTTATCAGACCAAGTCGGAAATTAAAAGTGTTTTCTCTCAAATTTCATTAGTTCCCACATAATGTAGGCCAAGTTTAGACGCCGTAACTCTATCAATTTACATTTTTACTAGAAATTAATGTAGATTGTAGAGCTTATGTCGTGTAACACAGACGAGCCTTAACCCGATATTTTTATAATTTTTTTGTTGCAAGAATAAGCTACTTAATTGACGACCAACTTCACTTTTGACGACCTCCGTAGCCGAGAGACAAACTGGCAAACACGCCGAAATATATGTGGCCTCGCCATCTTTGAGGTTGCGGGCTCGATCCCCGGTCAGGTCAGTATAGAAAATGAACTTTCTATATTATCTCGGGTCTGGGTGTTGTGGTACCGTCGTTGTTTCTGATTTCTTTAACACAAGTGCTTTAGCGACTTATAATAGATTCAGAGAAATGTATGCAATGTGATGTTGTCCAATATTTATTTATTTGTAAATTTTTGTTTTTAGCAATTCCATGCAAGGTTTAATTGAAGATAAATAACACTTGAAAAAAATCATCGACCTCAGGTGGGACTCGAACCCACGTCTATTTATTTATTTATTTATTATTATCTGACGTAGTGTCAGAGTAATCCGTATTTATTATTCCAATTGATAATCCACGCCTCTCTTTAGCCTGGTTGCCTGAGGAGAATATGAAAAAAATATCACTAGTATTATATCAATAGTACCAATGATGGTTTGGGCACCGCAGATCTATGAGCTCTCTAGATTTTTTCTTGTAAATACTTTTAAGATAAATAACACTTGAAAAAAATCACCGACCTCAGGTGGGACTCGAACCCACGTCCCATCGCATACCGGGCGAGTGCTTTGACCACTAAGCTACCGAGGACCACCTGAGGTCGGTGATTTTTTTCAAGTGTTATTTATCTTCAATTAAACCTTGCATGGAATTGCTAAAAACAAAAATTTACAAAATACTTTTAAGTTACCCTGTGTATATCTAGTCCTACTCTCAGGTATCTATAGTTCTCCAAAACGCCTCATCGCACTGTTGACTCGAACTCTCCTTTATTTGTATGTGTCCTTTATTTACTCACATCTGATTCTTTCCTGTAAGTACACACAAATGGTTAAATGCAAAAAAAACAAGGCAAATGTAAATAATGTTTGAAGGGCAATAATAGAGCCTTAGACTAGCGATTGTCGTGAATGCAATAACGAAAACACAAACAAACAATAGACGCTTCGCATGTTATTATGAATCGGCCTCACGATGCGCGGGCGCAGCGAGCCGGCGCGGCGCGGCGCGAACTGAGCTCAATGGCCGGAAGAATTAGGATTTGTTGCCTCCAATAGGGATGTTGATCCCATTCATAAATAATTCTAATGCATCATTTATTAAAACAGACACATCATTTTAGGCCTAATAACTCAGTACAATTTCATTTAAGAGGCAAACTGATTTTTGATTGCTTTAAAATTGTAAAAAAGTAAGGCAGTTGAGTTTATCGGATAGTGACGTCATAAAACGATATCGCTATACAAATTATTAGGAAGATATCTGTTTTGACAGCTCATAAAAAGTATGTCAATTGATTGGTGGTGTCAACTAGCCTATTACTTACCTACTTGAAAAGACTAAGCTATACCTACTAATAATATAAATGCGAAAGTAACTTTGTCTGCATGTTACTCGTTCACGCCTAAACACGTCTAAACCGATTTTAATGTAATTTGGTAGCTTGGGAATGAACACTTTTCCTTTTAATGCGAAAAAAATGTTGAAATAGGGGATAAAAGTTTGAATAAGATATAACCATGAAACTTAAAACCAAGGAAGATCAGAAATAAATAGTCATAAGTTGTAGCGTTTTTTAATTTTTTTGACCCTGTTTCATGTGTTCCCAACTTCCAAGTTGCATTTGTCATCTGAAAATACAACTTGGGAGTTTCAAATCCAAAGTAATAAGGTCCGTGCTTCAGGGCAGACCACATCGTTGCCATGCATAATGTCACATACAACATATCCTAGTGTCGGCAATGAGATGTCTGCAAGCCGAAGCACAACGGCGAGCCTTGTCTTAGACCCGGAATGTGTTTAAAATTTTTGATAACAGTGACCTATGAGCCTTCTTCTTCAGTCCGTTTATTTTAATTTAATAACGTCCCAGGTGTGATCTCTAATGATTCCTTTGTATTTGGCATACTTAGCGGTAACTTGATGATTTGGTATTCTGGAATTGGTTGGGAGGAAGTATGTGTGGTCTATAACCGAACTGGCAGTTCTAGTTGAGCTTTAGTAAAGAGTGTGCGTTCTAGATTATTGATTATTATATGCATTATTTAGTTGTATAAACCAGTTAATTGAGTAAAGGATTAAATAGTGATTAGAAGTTCTACTTTATCGGACTTTCATTCATCATCGCATACAGTTACGCCTAAGGCCCTTCTCTGGCAACGGCAAGCATCGCCCGTATCAGAGTGACGATGGTTTCAGTCAAAATCGTTCTCAGTCTAATCCGTTTTATCTTTATTGCGAAAGGACTTCAACTTGCCCAAGTTTTCGGAGCGATAATTTAAGACCAGTTAAAATAACCGGTGTCGGTTTGAGAAAGTATTTCAGAGATAAGAACCAAGAATATCATCATAGTTTGTTTTCGTCTAAACTATTTTTTGCATATATATTGGGAGCTTTTTGGTTGTGTTAAAAAACACATAAATTTAATCATTGTTTTATTTGGTGTCCCGTTATTCAAATTTTTAGAACTTTGCTTAATAGGTTTGGTAAAAGATGTGTTTACAAAGTCAAATCCTTTTTTTGTCGGTTGTTATTGTTTTTATTTTGTAGGTTCCAATTTTTTGTGACATAGCAGGTAGGCGACGACCTACGTAGCTAATCGGCGTCACCATCCTTAAGGTCGCGAGTTCGATTCCCGGTGGGACCCGACCCGAGACAATATATAATCTTATTGGCTCGGGTCTGGGTGTTGTGGTACTGTCGTTATTATTGGGTTCAATAACACAGGTGTTTTAACAGCTTAGGATCAGAAAAGACAAATTTATGATAACCGTATCAGAAACATAAAAGCTAGACACAATTTATTCGTTGCAGGGTCCAATGCACAGTTATGTATTTACAAAGTCACGAATTTAATAAAAGAGGCATTGTCCTAGCTCCTACCGGGATGTTCCGTGTAGGTGTCAACTCGTTATTTCATATCCGGCCGATAGCGGGAGCGCTGAACTTGCAACAATCCTATCTCGTCTACCAATTAGAATCGCGGCTGTGCCACAATGCAGACAAACACACAATTAACGATAGACATCACATATTCTGTTCCCATGTTATCCAGAAAGGTGAATGATCACGCCAAAAAGAGCAGATATCGCTAAAGGAAATCCATGTTATTAAACTCGGTGAATGGAGTTTTTCGAGACGTGATGAAGTTCGTTATACAGTGTTTACAAAAGAAGAGAGAAGAGTTTTATAAACTCCTCAAAACCACGTGGTCAGCTAATATGTTACAACAAGGAGCAACATTAGATTAATAACATTGCAGCACCTGAAAAGGGTAATTAAGTACTTAAGTTCCAAAACATATTGTAAAATCTCTTGTAACTTAATTCGCAATAGACGTATTTGAATTTGAAATTGTTATCTTTTTCTCAGTCGCTTCCTACAGTTTTATATGAAAAACTGATTGTATTATAGTAACCCTATGTGTAGACACGGGAAATGAACCAATTTGGACCATAACTAAATACATGTACACAACTACAAGTGTAAATATTTTTGCCAATAATGAGGACATTATTGTGACGTTCTCTGATGGTTATATTATTATGTATGGTTATAGTGATTATTTGTTTAAGATTTTTTTAACATTTACATTTAATTGAAAATCTGTCCATGTATATATATATCAGTACACGCGATTTTCTCACTTTCTTTAAGCAGTTCAACCACTGTATTGTTGAAAGTGTAATTAATAAACAGAATTTTCATTTAATTTAGTTTTTTTTTGTTTTACTTAAATTGTACCAAATAAATTATATTCTTATGCAAATACAGATATATGTAGGATAACAACTACTTTGAACTCCCGACCAAAGGATGTCTCGACGAGACTCCAAACTAGGAGTCCACAGCCCTAGACTTGTGATGTAAATGCTGTAGCTAAACAAAGCATGTGTTAAATAAACCGTGACTAACGGCCTATGTTAATTAGAGATTTGCTAATCGATTGTCGACGCTCGCTGATTGCGATTTAATCAAATCGACATTTAGATCCAGCCAGAAGCTAAACTAATGAACGACGGCGGTACTTCGAAAAACTCGTCTGTCTGTTTTATTTCACTAACTCGATTTATTCCCGCCGAAGGGTTAATGTCAAGCTTTTATTCATGATGATGAAGAAGTAGAAAATTTTACTTACCACTATATAATAATGGCACATATTAATAAATAGATTTGTAAACAGGTCTGTGTGTCGTTGTATCTGATTTCTATAACACAACACAAGTTACTACTTATCATAGAATATAATGTCCAATATGTCCAATATGTATGGAATGTTGTCCAATAACATTTTTTTATAAGATAATATAAAAACAAACATAACAGAAGAACGATTGCAGAGTAGAGCAAAAAATCCTATTAGCTATTAATAAGTTGCAGAAGAAATATAAGTGTCGACTTGTTTTTCCTATTCATTCTACATTTCAATATATTAACACGATACATGGTGCTGTTATACTATATGTTATATGTATGTAAAAGGGCTGTGATGACCCAATAGTTCGCGAAACAATTTGTATTGCACAATTTGATTAGTAGACAGCGCCAGTTCGATCCCAATTAAATCCCAACCGCGGACTCGGTGACACTTGCCCCAAATTAATTCAGATTTTTATATTTCAAATAAACATTCTTTTTTTAAGGGAATTTCAATAATTCCTATAACAGCGCGCTGTTTCCAAGTCTAAATAGCAACTTAACTGCAACAAAAACGCTTCTGCGAGCTTCAATTGTTTTTGCAGACGATCGTGACTTCCGAACGTGTGTGTGCGATCATCGGCTAGCACGAATCAGATGTTATAAAACAGCCAAAAGGTAATCAAAGGTCAAATAGGTATGTTTAGATTTGTGGAAAATATAAAGAAGTTACTTTGGATTCGACCTTTCCTTTAAATAATATGTTCTTTCTAGACCTTATCGATCTCTTTCTTTTCCTTCTATTTTGTTGTAGTCCTAGACTGCATCGATTTTATAAGAATTCAGGAAAAACAAGAATTTCTCGTTGTATATTAAGGATGGATGACATTATTTGATACCTCCTGCCGCGTGTAAGGTGATATCTTCTGACATTGACGCTTGACGCCGCGTATGTGCAGGCGCCTGCCCACCACCACAGAATAAATATTATATTACCACACAGGTAATATAATATTTATTAAGATAACAATCGTGATGGGAGATTTGAGGAAATTAACAAGTACCCTCTTTGACTCTACTCAATCTCAGAACTAAGAAAACTTAGATGTCCTAAGTAGTACCTACCTACCAGATAGCTAAAAGATAGCTGACGCAATTAGAAATGTAGCGATAAGACCGCCTAAATTGTACATCTTTCTATAAATATCAACTGTAACTTCTTTGTTTGGTGTGCAATAAAGAGTATCTATACTATCTGTCATGTAGGGTCTTATGGAAAAAGCAACATCTACGAGAACTAAGTATTAAACCGCTCCTTCATAACATTTATAGTTTGTTAAAATAATAAGATGACAAATTAGAGGTAGTAAATGCCTTCATCGCAGAAGCCAGAGAGTAATGTCTAAAACTAAGTTGTTGTTCTTTTAGTACTTAGTTCGTTTAGTAGTCATACTTGTTTAAGAACAATATTAACTAACATAATCTTTTCTCTCCTAAAATATTACCACGTTAATGAGATAATAAAATGATAAAAGCAGTGCTCTTTTGCGTGGCATTATAAAAATGATAGTTCAAATGTCAAAATAATTTGACATTTGAACAATTATTTTTATAATTAAACGACGTATATGTCGACACGACAATGCTTCGGAGTGTAATGTGGTGACACATCAGATGGCATGCCTTGAGTGGGCGCGTGATGCAAGACTTGTGGAGGAATTAACATATAACCGCTTGATTACCATAGGCAATGTAAGACATACTGGCATTGTAATCCTACTACATGATAGCTTGAGACAACCCATTAATTACAAAGTAGCTTAGATATTTGATCAGTGCCATGAGTAGGCTATTTCATTTCTGGCGCCACCCCTACTGAAGCGGCCTTTTGACACATCCAGGACTGTTTTTGATGATGATATTGACTTCTTGGAATCCAAAATTAGAGACATACCTCCAAATTCAAATTCATTTATTTACAAGAAACAAAGTGAATCTTATTAGGTTTGCAGTTGAAAAATTCACATCTGCTGCTCAGATATCAATATTTTGTATGGGACCAACATTGAAATCGTAAAAAAATAACTTGCCCGTTACTAAGTAAACACCTAATATCGGCTCCAAAAGCAGTGATTACGCGAAAGTGAAACCAATAGCGGAATAGATTTTCATAGTTGAAATTTTGCTCAGTAATTTGGCGTAGGCGTTGCCACTGGGACAGCTTATTAGGGTTTCGTACCCAAAGGGTAAAACGGGACCCTATAACTAAGGCGCCGCTGTCTGTCTGTCTGTCCGTCTGCCATCAGGCTGTATCTCATGAACCGTCATAGGAAGAGAGTTGAAATTTTCAAAGATGATGTATTTCTGTTGCCGCTATAACAACAAATACTAAAAAACAGAATACAATAAATATTTAAGGGGGCTCCCATACAATAAACGAGATTTATTTGCCATTTTTATAGATTATGGTACGAAACCCTTCGTCCGCGAGTCCGACTCGCACTTGGCCGGTTTTTAAAAGAAATTCAATTCGCTCTATAAGTAGGGCTAATTAACTTGCTTATTCTTATCTATTTTTGTGGTAAATCATAATATACACCTATTCTACAATCCTAAGTTCGTAGACATAGTTATCGACATCAACTAAGGTAAGTTTGTAATCTCTTCTGTATTTGTAGCCATGAAAATATTTGAATCCCAAAACAAATTACTTAAAAATCTTCGAATCATAAACACAATAATATTTGGAGGTGCTTATACGAGTTGCTCAGTGGCGGCAGATCTTTGGTGTTGATTACCAAAGCTAAACAACGCACGCTGCGATTGTGAGTGTTGCACAGTGTTTTAAGAGACCGAAAAAAGTGGCATCCTCTTTTTATTGCAAAATACTATAGTTAAGATTATTACAAATGCTAGACCGAAACTCCCGCGTTTTTATTATGTATGGTTTTTTTTTAAATATTTTTTTAAAAATATCATTTTCGCGACCCGGATATAACGAAAAATAATCATAAATAAAAAGATTGTCAGGAAACTGTTTGATTAGCCTAGGTGTTTGATAAACACAACAAATACACACATTTTAAACTAATCGCGAACTCTATAGGTAAATTCGCTACGAAGCTATTAATTGTTTTATTGATTTTAGTTTTAAATTTATTTCTTCGATATTTTATGCGATTAGGACGCGATATTTATATTATAGCTTCTTTTACGTGTCTTCTATGCACCCTGTTAATATCATGACATAACTCCATGGATTATTCAATCTGCAGTTAATTTTAGTTTTTAGTCAGGGTTGTCACTCGTAATATGCGGGTATATTTGGATGTAAAATTAATACAGCACTTACTGACATTATTTTGGCGGTACAGGAACATAGTATTAGGTAACTTGAATACATCATAAATAAAGAGGGTTTTTTGAATAATTTATTGAAGATACCTAATGAATGAGTGTTTTTTTTTTCGAAATGCTTTATATTTTATTTACAGTTCTTGTACATGCTGTCACATTTTGACAAAATACTAGGTAGCGTATTAGTAACCTCCTCCCTGGATCGAGATATTGCATACTCATTTTCATTTCCTATCGCAGTGAACACTATTTCTACTCGCTCGGGGAGTGAAAGTGTTTTGTTTTTGCCTGATAAAAGCTTATAAACATCCAATCTAGTTAATATTTTTGTATTGGATGCACCGATAGCAGCATTGTTGTCATTATCCAGTTCTCCACATTTGAATGTGTCGTGCACACTTGAATTAAGAGTGCCAGTTGTGGCATTGACCACAACTTCATTTGCCTCGCGCTGACCAGCATGAGGGTTGGCGCCCTCATGCCCTCCTAGCATTAAGTCCCCCGGTCGGAGCCCGGTAGGACATCCCTCAGCCAAAGTGACGCCTTGGGTCTGTGACGGCTCTATGGTGACTCACCTCCGTTAGCTAGAATATGTGTATTGACATGGGTTTTCAGTATTACCCTAACGAGGGTGGACCCCTTCCCATATCACACATAACCTTTTATCGAAAATTTAAAAATCAACTTACAACAGAGTATCTATACGAAATTACGGAGCCTCTTCAATAACAGTCACATTTAAATAATAATAAAAAATCATGCATAAATATTACTTCTATTTGTATTAACTAACGTTTTAAGACATGTTTCTTGATCAGTTTAGCGTATCGTTTTACCTTACTTCTAAAACACTTCATTTCAATTAGTAACCTACATAGTATATTAAAATATTGAAGTGACAACCCTAGAACCCAGATATTACGGATATTAATATTTTTGGCAATTAATTCAATAATACATGGAGTTATGTCATGATATTAACAGGGTGCATAGAAGACATGTAAAAGAAGCTATGATATAAATATCGCGTCCTAATCGCGTAGAATATCGAAGCAATAAATTTAAAACAATTAATAGCTTCGTAGCTAATTTACCTATAGAGTTCGCGATTAGTTTAAAATGTGTGTATTTGTTGTGTTTATCAAACACCTAGGCTAATCAAACAGTTTCCTGACAATCTTTTAATTTATGATTATTTTTCGTTATATCCGGGTCACGAAAATGATATTTTTAAAAATGTATATAAAAAAAATCATAAATAATAGAAACGCGGGAGTTTCGGTCTAGCATTTGTAATAATCTTAACTATAGTATTTTGCAAAAAAGAGAGGATGTAACTTTTTTCGGTCTCTTAAAACACTGTGTGCCCTACCATAAATAATTAACTTTATCACAAGCAAGCATCTTCGTGCTTCGGAAGGCACATTAATTGTTGGTTCCAGCTTATATCCCTTGATACTAGTTATGAAACATATTCAAAGGCCAGTAGGGCCATTTGATACATCTGGCAGTAAAGTTTAGTGGCCTTACACCGCTCCATCAATCCGCCTGGGTCCTCGTGGTAGAGTATGGTCCAAACCACTTAGTTGGATCGTTACGTATTCTTCATCATCATCATCACCAGCCTATAACAGTCCACTTCTGGACACAGGCCTCTCCAAAAGGAGGATTTTGCCATAATCGCCACGCTTGGCAGGCGGGTTGGCAATGGTGGAGAGGAGACGCTGCTGCCCGTCTTCTTATGGCGGTTCTCCTGTAGTCGCCTCTTACGACACCCATAGGAAGAGAAGAGGTGGTGCAATTCTTTTCTAAAGTGCCGGCACCACACGGCACGTATTCTTAGCTCTCATAAAAAAACACACAATAACACAGTGGAAGTGGCGGAAAATCAACGCCGTTTGCCTGTTTGAGATCACAAGCTGAGCAGATTATAGTTTAAAAACCCTTATAGTAAGCTACCTTTAGTTCTGAGACAGCAATAAACTCATAGGTACCTATTTAGCTTACTACAATGAAGATTAAGGATACAAATCGTTTAATTATAAGTACTTACATTGATTATTAGCTACTTGTTGTCTTCTTGCGCCTTTATAATGATAAATGTTTTACTGCACCATCACATCACATCACATGGTCACATCTCTGGAAGTGGTGCCTGGCGCATAAATCAAACATTAGATGTGCCTGCGGCATACATTAACGGTGATTTAGACTCAATTTACGCTTGATTCAGTCATTGAATATCTATTTAGAGGGCTAGAGGGCAATTGGCGGGCAATCAGGTCAATGGCGCTTATAATTTTGCACGAATAAAGAATAGATTGGTCTCGGGACCAACCATAAAATAATCTACTCCAACCAGACTAAATAAAATCTGCATTAAACATATAATTTAATGTTACCTGTAATGCTCGGGCTTCACCTGCGTCTAATGTCATTAATTAGTGCGCTATTTGATATAGTACGCAGGTGTGGTTAGTCTTAATGCGCTAATTTGCTTTAATTACACTACTAGACGTTAGGCGACTGTCACCTACATTCAAATAAATGTATTTTGTGCGTGTAACAAAAAGTATTTTAATTAACAATTTTTTTTAAAAATTACGAATATTAGTTTTTTTCGTGTTTTTACGATGTGTTCATGTGTGCATGTGTTACGTTTTCCGCTAATAACATGTAAGTGTTCTTGTATTTATATACTTAAGCGATTTGTATTCTTTTAGAGAAATAATTATTTCAACCTAAAAAAAACAGACGGTCGTCAAAAAAACTACCTCTAAAGCGTTTAACAGTGTATCAGACTTATGTTACCTATCTATTAACTGCTACAATAGCGGGCATGTGGGTATGTTGGTATACTATACCTACTATTAGTATCAAGGTGCGTTGGCGGCTCCACTCACTCAGCACGGGTTGAGCAAGTGCCACACTCGACTGCTTTCTTTACTACATAAGTACAAGCCGTAAAATCCTAGCGAGACATACTATTTTTGTATTTCTTTTTGACAACATCACAACATACCTCTCTCTAATCCTAAGTAGCTAAAGCACTTGTGTTATAAAAATCAGAAACAAAGACGGTACCACAACACACAGACCCCGAGACAATTCGTTTTCTATATTGACCCGACCGGGAATCGAACTCGGAACCTCAGAGATGGCGACGCCATATATAGTCCGACGTGCTCGCCTCTAGGCTACGTAATGTTGTATGTATTAAGGTTCAGTATAAAATTTAACGACCTCCGTAGCCGAGATGCGAGCACTCAATTACTCAATTTAATTTACTTTAATTTAACTCAATTACTTAATACTCAATTAGTAAGCACAGTAGTAGCTTCTGGTTTCTATAACATAAGTGCTTGGCTACTTTCCTTTGGATCAGAGCAATATATCTGATATCGGCCAATATCAACTCAACTGATCGATCCAGTAGGATTGGCCTACCCACAGAACAAGTAAGACTCGCTACGGGGGCCTACCCATGCGATTTAATTTGAAAATAGTATGTCGATGCCGTATAGCCGAATATTCGGCCAGATAGTTGGCCGACTACTATGCAAACAATATCAGATAGCGATCTCTTCTCCATTGGGCTAGCTTAACCAGCCAATTTTCCACCCTGTTATAGGCCGCGCCACTCCACGCGGACAATGGCGTTGCCCAACAACTCGTATCATCGCGTAAGCGATGACTTATCGCTGATACGCTTGTTTTAATCCCGTAAGTGGTTTCCTAACTCGAGGATTTCGCGGTGTGGAAATCGTACACACCACTGACCCGAAATTAATATCTGGACTGGCGCTGGAGCTGACGCTAGCTATGCTGTAGGTCATAGCATATGAGTATATTGAATACAGGGTGACTGGTACAGAGCGTAAGAGTATATTGAATACAGGGTGACTGATACAGGACCCGCCATAGCAAAATCTCGTATGGAGGAGGTCCTTTGCAAACTATTGAAACTTAAAAAAAAGTTAGAGCAGCTCTAAGGTCAAATTTCGGGAAAAATCGTAAAAAGATGAATAATTACCCTATCTCCTAAACTGTAAAACTTTAGTTAGGGAAAGTAAGTTTCCATAGATAGCAAAATGACCTCCTCCATACGAGATTTTTCTATGGCGGGTCCTGTACCAGTCACCCTGTTTAGAAAACTGTAGGCCACTGGTACGGGCAGATGCGAGGGTCATCATGTCAGCCTATGGCAGTCCACTGCTGGACGTAAGTAAAGAGCGGCAAAGAGCACGATCTCGCTTTTTTATCTAGTCAGCCACTGCCAGGCATCTTCCTAAGATAGTCGGTCCATCGAGCTACATACGGCGGGGGTACATGGAACTACATAAAAAAAACTCGTCATATGCAGCGTGCGTTAATGGGTACTCCGGCTTGTGTCTATGCAAATGGGCAATTCATTTTTATGGGACAAGCAGTCCACATTATTATTTCAGGCCAGGTAGAGACATACAAATGGAAGTAGGTCCTTTAAAAACTGAGACCTTATCATGAGCTCTTATAACAGACTTGCAAGCCTGCCTGCCAGCATGCCTGCCTGCAGTCCTTATTGAAGGTCCTGCCTGTTGAAAATTTTTGTTTATTAGCAATTCCATGCAAGGTTTAATTGAAGATAAATACCCACCCTGAGGTCGAAGATTTTTTTCAAGTGTTATAAATGTATCTTCAATTAGTCCTGTCTGTTACCTTTCAATGGCGTCTGACAGATACTTAGCTGATGTACTAAAAGGCTACTTTTATTTTTTTTAAGAATTAGTGTTTTGCTCAAAGAAAGTACCAAGAGAAATGACCAAGGTACCGGACATTGATATTTTCGGCGACTCTGCCCAAAGCTTCAAAAAAAAATTGACCAATTAGTTTTGCCCTCTCAGCACACACTCATTCCTTAGTTAATTTTGTCTTTTTTTATTTTAATTTAGTTTTAGTTATTTTGTTTGTTTTATTTTTAGTTAATATAGTTTTAGTTTTAGTCAATTAAATTAAAACTGAGCTACACATTACGGTAAATGTTGTGTATACCTGTTATTGGCAAACATATTTAACCATATACTTGTAATCGTGTTGTTGTTAATGTTTTATGTGTTTCGCTGTTGGTGTACCTTATAAATAAATAAATAAAGTGCCTTAAAATACTATTCAAATATGAAGGTTTTGCATTCATTTAGATTGCACGAACAAAGTCGCGAGCAACAGCTAGTATTACAACACGCAATGATAAATAGTAATACCATAGAGAAAGAATTATACTACGTAATAGTAATACCTAAATATTACAAGGAAATAAAAACTACGTTACGAACGACTAGAGTTGTTTTAATACCTTTCATTGTTTGTAATGTAAGTATAACCATAATAAATTTTTAATATTCAATTATTATTACACACTTTTAAGTATGTTACATACAATTTAGTTAAGTTTAGATATCCAGTTCTTACTTATGTGTACAATTAAAAGATATTTAATATAAAATAAATTATTTACTTTCATTGTATTACTATTAAGCCTAATAAAACTTAACCTTAATCTAATTTAACTTTTGAAAAGAAGATACAATAAATGAGTGAAAAGAGACATTTTGTATTTTACCATGGGTACTTAAAACAGTATTGGTTTAAAATTGTTTGTCACTGTTTTAGTTTGAACTTTGACATAAAAACAATCCTGCATTAGTACTTTTAAGCAGTAAACAGTGTTGTTTACCAAAACAATATGGTTCATACTACTATGTTATAAATAGTAAGCCCCTAGCCCTTGATGTATTTTTTTATACATCCCTCTATCAATATATATTTTTTGTATCAATATATTTGGACAACATCACATACACAGGGGCGTGCGGTACATAAAGGCAATAAGGCAGTGCCTACCTGATAATTGAAATGAGGTAAGCAGTAGGTACTTACAAGTGTGGATTATTGATGAAAACCACTGATTTTCATCAAACACGTGTTAGACAGTAGGCAAGGGCAATACTTATAGTGTGTTTACACTATAAGTATCTACTGCCTACCTCGAAATAAAACCAATGCACGCCACTGCACATACATTGCTCTGATCCTAAGGTAAGTAGCTAAAGCACTTGTGTTATAGAAATCAGAAACAACGACGGTACCACAACCCACAGACCCGAGCCAATATAGAAAAGTTCGTTTACATCTCTACATTGGGTCAATGTAGAAAACGAACGAACCGGAAATCGAACCCGGAACCTCAGACATGGCAACGCGGCCAAGTCCGGCGTGCTCGCCTCTCGGCTATGGAGGTCGACAATAAGTAAATCGGAAAATAACTATTTATAATTGTACTGATAAATACTACTTTTTTATTATAAAAGGTAGGTACTATTTTATTTCTGCTTATAATCCATAATAAATTCTATAAAAACCCTGATAGACAATATACAACAACGTAAATTGAATTATATTCTTAATAATTTTACTTAGAATAAAATTAATTATAAAAAATAAATAATACAATTAAAAAAACTAAATATAACTATGGAATGGAAATAGAGACTGTTATGGAGTTTATAAAATAGAATTGAGATCAGTTTGTACATCCCAGCCAGAACATACTTACTACTAATATTCATTGTCAATGTCAGGAAAATCAGTATCAGTGGTCGGCTTCAAAGTAGTTTCCTGCGTCCAATAATAAAACAAACTCCCTCTATAGCCCTCTCCACTACCTCGGAAATACTTAAAAGGATAGCGTTCATCAGTTGGAATAACTTTAATATTTTTTGTTACTAGTTTTTTAGCATCGATTTTAGATTGAGCCTTGTCTGACATGCTTGGGTTATTATGCTCAGTGAGGCATCTGACGAAAAGCAGGGACGGATGCTTATCAAGATCCCTGATCATGCTATTTGTAAGTGTAATATCTAAATCTAAAAAGCGAAGACACGATAATGATTCTGCCAGTATCACTGCGCCTCTAGCCGTCAGGCGACACTTCCAAAGTTCGATGACTCGGAGCGCCGGCAGCCTGTGTATGAGTGGCGCGATATGCTCGTCGCCGAACCAGCTCATGCTAAGGACCAGTTCCTCGACATTCGGCGGGATGTGCTCAAGGAAAGTTGTGAGTGCCTGCGTGCGCACCATCCGCGCGCCGGTGATGTGCAGCCGGCGAAGGTGGCGCGGCCGCGTGGTGCACTGGATGCCGACGCCCGTCATCAGCCAGCAGGAATACAGCTGCAGCGATGTGAGGTTGTCGCACTGCCCGATGGTGTCGTACGACGCATCGTGCAGCTCGTTGCAGCGCAGCACGAGCTCCCGGAGGTGATGCTTTCGAGCACGTAACAAAATGAGCAGCTCTCTCCGTGGATAGTACAGAGATCGCCCGTACATGTACAACGCCTGCAGTCGCTCGCCTGCGGCCAACGTGCGCAGAACCTTATTGGAAATGATCTCATTGATCACCAGCGACTTCATCTTCAACATCGCGGGTAGCAGTTGCGCGTCAATCACGCGATCGCGCAAGAATATATCTAGGTGCTCTAAATGTAAAAAGCAGTTAAGTATTGTAAAATTTTCCGGTGATAAAGGGGTTACTGCGTAGATAGTCAGTTCACGGAGGTACGGAGAGACTTTAGGAGTGAATAAAAGGAACATTCTGAACGGAACAATGCGCGTAAGTACCCGGAGGGAGCGGGTGCGGCGGTTCATGCGGTCTACGTCTTGCATCTCCTCCAGGCTCAGCGTGTTGTGCTCCGCCAGCGCCGCCCATCGCGAGCAGACGTGCCGCACGCACCCGAAGATGTCTCGAGACGGCAAATATTGAAAGATCATCAACAAAACCTCATCTGGAAAATCCTCCATATCGAGATGTTTTACGAGTGTTCTAAAGTGTGAGTATCAGTGCAGGTTACTCATTGCTTCACCTTTAAAACAGAACATTTTGTTTCATTCCGTAAACGATCTAAAAAACACGATTTTTAAAACCATTAAAAACCACAACAAATACAATACATCAGTCATGTCAATTTGACATTTTTAATCACGTTTAAAAATTATGAGACCTACCTAGCCAACCTGTTGAATGCACTGACATTTAATCACCTGGACTTACTGCTGTCAGAAAAAATCAATCTTCATGCTGATTTGATTTTGTGCTGTAGTCCTAGTAAATAAGTAGATGGTACACGTATCTTGTAATCAGTGCAGTCTACATGCTTTAATAATTAATTAATGTATGGGCCAGCCAGTCCAAGTATTTATAAAGGCATTTTTATTGAGCTATTAAAATAGAGCTCATCCTCTAGCTCATCAAACAAACTACACTATAACTCAGCGCCAACTGTCAACGACTCTTATCTTCAAGACCATAAAAAAAATACGATCAGCTGATTGTCATTTGGTATTTTGTTTGTTCGGATCGAAATAAGTTTAATTAGAACGAAAAGGGTTTACTTTGAACTTAATACTGTTTCAAGGGCGCTATGCGATGCTATGAGTGTTAACAATGCGTTTACCAACGTTCAGTATCTTGAGAAGTCTCAAGTTCAAATATATCCCACATATCTCCAGGACTTTGAGCAGCGATGCACAAACCAAGATAAATGTAGAGAAAATAGCAGGTATTTTCAATACTCTAGTAACTTTTTAATATGTCCCATTAAATTGTGGGTAGATCTGAAAGCGGGTGTACCTTGTCATTATATATAGTTTACTTCACCAATCCCTGCATTCACACCAAAGACTAATAAAGTTGAGATTTCATACTTCAATAAAGCTAACCCAAGTCAAGTGAAAAGTGAGAAATGCCACACTAGGTACTAATTTTATTTTTTCTACTGTAATAATAACTAGAAGTTTCTATAAATATTTATTAAAAGTAGACATTTTTTTAATAATAATTAATAATCGAGAGAGAGGCGAGCATGCTGGATTGGCGTCGCCATCTCTGAGGTTCCAGGTTCGATCCCTGGTCGGGTCAATGTAGAAAACGAACTTTTCTACATTGTCTCAGGTCTGGGAGTTGTGGTACCGTAGTTGTTTCTGATTTCTATAACACAAGTTCTTTAGCCACTTACCTTAGGATCAGAGCAATGTATGTGATGTCCAATATTTACTTATATTAACCTGTCAGGCGAAGGTCAAAAGACACAATGAAAAATTTATTGTTACTGAACGGCCGGATTGGTCTTTGCCGCTTGATAGGTTAATAATTCTATCTTTCTAACTTTTTTGAACAAGATAACAATTTTGCATCAAAATATAGCAAGTGTTTGTGCAAAAATTGACATTATTGAACTGACAAATAATGAATTTTGTGACAATAACAGGGAGGTGGATATATTATGTTTTAGTGAGACATTCGTTAAAGAGAGTTCCGAAGCGAATATAAAGCTGAACAATTACAAACTAACCTCGTCTTACTGCCGCGATAAAAGTAGAGGTGGTACGTGTATATTAGTTAAGACGCTTTGGGATGTCAAGCCTTTGACTTTTGGACCAGGGCTGGCTACTAAGTTTCATTTTGAATGCTGTGGTACGGAAATTGTAGGGCTTAATCTTATTGTTTGTACAGTTTACAGAATACCTGACACTAAAAAGGCCTCAAAAGGCATTTTTCTATATAAACTCGATAGGCTGTTAGACTATTTAACAAATAAATATTTTGAAAAAAAATTGTTATATGCGGCGATTGGAACTTAGATATTTTAAATCCTAACGAGTATACCGAGGAACTAATAAGTATCCTTAAAAGTTTCAATTTTCAACTTCACATACAGGTTCCAACAAGAGGAGAGTCTTGCTTGGACCAAATAGCTAGTAACATAAAACATATTGAATCGGGTGTTCATTACCTTGGTCTTTCAGACCACGAAACTGCGCAAACTGTGACATTCAGAGCGAATAAGAAAAATTGCTACTCAACCTGGTTTGAATACAAAAGGGATTATAGCGCGGATAACATTAGAAAATTTTGCAGCTGCATATCTAGCCTCTCCTTTTCTGAGGTAATTGAATCATTTCAGTTACAAGAAGCATTTAGACAAATGAAATGAAATGAAATGAAATGAAATAAATTTATTTGCCTAAAAACATGGTACAAATAAGGTAACAAAATATTTATAGTGCCATCATGTTTTGTCTGGGTAAGACATGCAAAATTTTAAAATTTTAATAAATTGTACTAATGTCATTAATTTACAAATTAAATTAAATAATGAGATTATACACATGGAATTCATACAATATAAATAAATAAAATGTCAAAATTTTTAAATTTAATGTCAAAAAAGTTATCTAGCGAATATTATTATTTATAATTTAAAAATTCATTAACATTGTAAAAGCATTTATCGATCAGCCAAATATGCAATCTTTTTTTAAATTGGTAAATGGGCAAGTCTGTGATAGTATCCGGTATTCTATTAAATATTTTAATGGCCATGATGAAACAGTTTTTACTGAATAAAGCTGTCTTTTTTGCCGGAAGCTTAAGCCTATTGGGATACCTTCTAGTGTAAAGGTCATTCTCTTTAAATTTAGTAAAAAGATATGGGTATTTTTTTACAAACAATGCTATTTCATATATATACAAGCATGGCAGAGTTAGAATGCTTAATTTTATGAACCATGGCTTGCAGGAATCCATAGGATTCAAGCTACACATTGCTCGAATGCATTTTTTTTGGATTTTGAACAATGTTTCAATATCAGTTGAGTTACCCCACATTACTATCCCATAACATTTTTATAAAACATTCCTTTTGTTCTATGAATTGTGCTTTCCTAAAATCAAGGTCAAAACAACCAATAGACCGGCCAAGTTAAGATGGGTGACGAAAGGAATTAGGGAATCATGCAAAACTAAGCGACAGCTATACTTAAAATCTCGATTGAGCAAATCAAACAAGAATTTACATAGGACACGCTTTCGACAGTATAGCAGAGTATTTAGGAAATGTTTGAAAAATGCGCAAAGAATCAGTAATAACAGGTTTATAAGCAGTAGTAAAAATAAAGGTAAAGCCACATGGGACACTATTTCAAAAACAACTTCTGATTCAGTAAAGAGTAATGATATTAACATGATTAATTTTAATAATAGGACATATACGAATTCCATTGACATTTGCAATTTATTTAACAATTATTTTATTAATTTGACTGGCCATAATAGGCCTAGTAATAACATGATACCCAACTATTTAACCAGCAATTCTCACACAATCTACCTGACACCGATTGACGACAGCCAGACATACAAAATTATAATGTCCCTAAATAATAGTAAATCGGGTGGGTATGATAGCATCATTACTAAAGTATTAAAAGCCTGTGCCAAATACGTAAGTCGACCCATTGCGCATATCATCAACCTCTCTTTTTCTGAGGGTCTCTTCCCGGAAGATTTGAAGTTCTCAATAATAAAGCCAATATATAAGAAGGGTGATAAGAGGGATCTAGGTAATTACAGGCCAATCACCCTAGGCTCTATATTATCTAAAGTATTTGAAAAGGCAATGCTTGATAGACTAAATAGCTTTGTGACTGCTTGTAACATACTGCAGCCTCAACAATATGGTTTTCGTAAGGGAAGTTCGACCACCTTAGCTTGCTTTGACCTGGTAAAGTACGTCACGGAATGTATAAACGACAAAAAACCAGTGATGTCAGTATTTCTCGACATGAGTAGTGCATTTGATTTCGTGAATCACGATAAGCTCTTAAGCAAGCTGGAATCGTACGGTATAAGGGGAAAAGCTTATGATTAGATTAAAAGCTACCTTAGAGACAGGAAACAATGCACAGAGCTAACAAAAATTGCGAAAATCGGACAAAACTTAGTCAAGGAATCATATAGGTCTGAACTATTAATAAAGAAATCAGGGGTTCTCCAAGGCAGCATTCTAGGGCCATTGCTGTTTTTATTATATATAAATGACCTGCCAAATGCTACCACACATAAGTGTGTACTCTTCGCAGACGACACGACAGTCCTAATAAAGGGAGATGAAAATAATCCGATGGACTCAACCGCAAATAGGGCTCTAGAAAATATTATAGACTGGTTGAGTGCTAATGACCTGAGTATTAATATCAGTAAAACGGTAGTCATGCAATTTCGGTCATATAATACTCACAAGCAATCATTAAAAATTGTATATAATAGCGAAAAAATTGACGAGGTAGATCATTTTAAATTCCTAGGACTATATATTGACACACATCTTAATTGGAAAAAACACATTGACGTTATATGTAAAAAGCTAGAGCGATTTGCTTTTGCTATAAAACGATTGCGACAAACGGTATCAATTGAGGCTGCACTCACGGCTTACCACGGATACGTGTCGTCGGTCCTGAGTTATGCCATAGTTCTGTGGGGCAACTCAGTTGATATAGACAGAGCTTTCAAAATACAGAAGAGATGCATTCGCGCTCTGTGTAACGTCTGGTATTTGGACAGCTGCAGACCCCTCTTTAAACAGCTTAATCTGCTTCCACTTTCATGCATTTACATCAGGGAGGCTTGTCTCTTTGTAAGGTCATTTCCCAGCTATTACAAAACACGCAGAGAAATCGCTGGTAGGCAATTAAGACAGCAATACATAAACCTAATGCATCAACCTCCCTGTCGCAAAGACATATATAAAAGAAATGCATATAATAAGAGTATTGTTTTGTATAACTTGTTACCGGAAGAGTTAAAAACACTTCAAGGTCCAATACTTAAGAGGAAATTGACTAATTGGCTTTTGGACAAATGTTTTTATAATTTCAATGAATATTTTAATTGGCGACAACATTCTAATATCTTATCTAATTTAAACTACCTAACATTAATTATTCTATTCTAATTTAATTGACATCAATATTATGTGTAATTTTATAACTGAATTTTTGCACGTCTGCGAGCAGGCTGAACACATGCGCTACTTACTTTTAAAATAATGTTATCCTTATTTACTGTGTTCTTGGCAAATAAACGCTTGAGTTTGAGTTTGAGTTTAAATAAAAATAATTACATCATGGAAGAGTTGTTAATCTGCTAGTGGTAGTTATGGTGTAACTATTAAGGTCTGAAAAGTCATGTTCAGAAAAAGCAGAAGCTAAAACCTGAATGCAGATTTAATAGAAAATCGGCATGTAAAGGTAAATAAACCGTTTGTAGGTGACCCAAGCTTTATAGAATTCCTGCCCACATGGAAGGCCGATGAGCAGCCAGAACTGCGCGCAGCAGTCATGCGGGACATGCAGATCCTGCCTGACTTTGTGACGGAGGATGAGGAGGCCAGCTTGCTTGCTGAGCTGGAGCCTGTACTAAAGCGGATGCGATATGAGTTTGACCATTGGGACAATGTAAGCAACCATGCATTATTGACTTGTAAATAATGATATCAATTGCCTAAACATAAACAT
This sequence comes from Anania fuscalis, assembly GCA_950371115.1. Lineage (NCBI taxonomy): Eukaryota > Metazoa > Arthropoda > Insecta > Lepidoptera > Crambidae > Anania > Anania fuscalis. Next base: position 357,866 of record OX493346.1, read on the forward strand.
TTTATAATGCTGGGGCTTCACCTGCGTCTAATGTCGTTAATTAGTGCTCTATTTGACATAATACGTAGGTGTGGCCGGTCTTTGTGCGCTAATTTGCTTCAATAACGTTAGACGTTAGGCGATAGCTCGGACGGCGGTAACTTTTTACACATCAAAGGGATTAAGCGGGCGCTTAGTGCGTTGTTGTGGCTACACCTACTACACTAAACATGTTAAAACACGGTCACATTCAAAAACTCTTTGTGAAATAAATGTTAAAGTGCATAGTTATTAAGTTAGGATGGAGTAGACAAAATAAGAAAAGTATTGAGTTCTTGGAAGCGTTTTATTTTATTTTAAAGACACACTCACAGATCACACGCTAACTAAGTCCCTAGACGCTAGAATCAAACGTCAAATAAGTGTGGCCACGCACTTAGCGCGTAGCTTAATGCTTTAATTTAGTTAACGCTAATCATGCCTTTATTTGAACGTTAGGCGTCACGCAGGTGAAGCCCCAGCATTATGAAGACTCATTTCATCTTATGTATGCAGGGAGTTTAATAATTACTACTACAGGGGTCATTCACAATCGAGTCTAGCTCTAAAGTGCCATCCTTATGCAAAGTAATGAAATCATACAGGGTTACATTGCAAGGTAGTGCCAATTTTTCAGGGACTACTCACAATCAGTAACTAAATTGATCTATGTAAAATACAAACTATTGTTTATATTATTTTTAACTATTATTTTAAGTCGTAGACCCATTTGTCTCAATAATTAGTTTTATACATGTTTTATTAATATTTCTATGTATTTTTTTTTTGAGACAATAATTTTTATTATTATTTATTTATTATTATCACTATCGGCTGTTAAAAGATGGTATGCCCTTATAATCTTGTCTGATAAAAAATAAGCACGGACTATCCCTGTCAAACCTAGAACTGCAAAGTTCAATGCAATAATAGTCACAATAGCGCGCGAAAAACCAACCTTAGCCTTTTCGATGTAAGGTACATTTCTAACAGCTGAAGCGAACTGCAAACCAGAGGTTCAAATTGCCAACATGACCTTATGAAGTGCACCTCTCGATCTTTTTAAAATTTGGCACTACTTTGTGCAATGTAATATTCTCTGTGCATACTCTGATAATTATATGCGCCGCCCAAAATTGTCCCGAAGTAGTGGTAGGGAAAAAAATATTGGGACGTGTAAAAGCGCTTAGTTTAAGCCTATTTACAGAAATACATTGGTTTTATTGGTTTTTATTGGCCTTTACAGCACGCAGTTATATAAAAGTTGATAAAAAATTAGCTAACATGCCATATAAGCTACCTCTTATGGCACCTCAGCTAGTTTTTTATCAATTGTCATAAGGGGGAAACTTTGTCGTAAATAAATAACGTTATTTCCTATTCTTTCTCTACGCCCTTTACAAGAGAGAGAGAGAGAGAGAGAAATATTTTATTAGACACACACAACAATACAAAAGTAGAATACATTAAAAATACAAAAATCATAAAAAAGAAAAGGCAGACAAATAACAACATTAAACAACAAGAAAAAGCACAAAAGATTGCATACCATGATCCGCATCGATGTGGTGTCTAATGGGCACCAGCTCAGCATGTGCTGCAGAAAATTGCAGCGCTGATTTTCAGCTGGAGCCCTAGAGCTGGATACAAGTCAATTAAATGCGTACTGTTTCCTGCCAGGCCATCGAAGGTTTCCGCGAGACGGAACGCGGCAGCTGGAGCGCGGCGAACGCTCTGGTGCTCGCGCGCGTGCGCGGCGCCGCGTTCGCGAGCGCAGACGCGGGCGCGCCGCTGCCGACCGCGCACGTGCTGGACCTCGCCTCGGCGGGGTTCATCAAGCCGCATATTGATGCTGTCAGGGTTCGTATGCCTATTAGAGCAGTGGTTCCTAGGTTATCGATTTTGTAACCCCTATGATTTAGTCAGCGGCTTTACTCTCCAAGCTCTCTTTGTTCACTGGTATTCGCCAGTCCGTGTCCATCGTCTAAACTCTAAACTGTGTGGTTGCTTCTAGATAATAATTATTGAAGTGTTGTTCTCAATCTTTTTCAAATAATAATAGTACCCACTTTTCAGTGAATTAAAACATTCCTTTTTTTTTTAAATCTAATCGTGATTTCCCGCGTCGTAACAGTATGTATTGTAATATCCGAATAAATATTTGCCTCATTTGTATAAGTAGGTATGTTATCTTAGATTCATTGTGCCAAAGGCAGCATCGCTCAAATTGAACTCTGTACAATGTGACCGCAATCAAGTAAAAATCCGGTAGCCCACAATTGGTTCCTTCACCCTAACTACTTTTCGCGCGCTATAATAGAAGCGCGGCTCCGACTTGTCATTTAATTACGCACTTTGGGCATCGTGTGCCGTGTGGTGCCGGCACGTTAAAAGAATTGCACCATCCCTTCTCTTCCTAAGGGTGTCGTAAGAGGCGACTACAAGAGAACCGCCACAAGAAGACGGGCAGCAGCGTCTCCTCTCCACCATTGGCCAAACTGCGATCGCCAACCCGCCTGCCAAGCGTGACGATTATGGCAAAATCCTCCTTTTGGAGAGGCCTGTGTCCAGCAGTGGACTGATATAGGCTGGTGATGATTTGGGCATAAAATGCACTGGCGAGCTAGATTAGATAGTCTTATTGGTTTGTTATTAATTTATAAGCTTATTACTCACGCACAATACCCGTTTTATACACCTAGGGGTAAGATAATTACCCGCAGGCAGTAGCAGGCTGTATAATGAGCTCGATCTAAAAGAAGCCCCCCCCCCCCTCCCTTTCTTTTAGATCGAGCCCGCTATAAAGTCACGATAAGAATGATGCGAACGTTGGTTGCAGTTCTGCGGCGAAGTGATCGCGGGGCTGTGCCTGGCGTCGAGCGCGGTGATGCGGCTGCAGCACGAGCGCGACGCGCGTCTCGCGCTCGACGCTCTGCTCGCGCAGCGCTGCCTCTACATCATGAGGTAAAAGCCCACTGCGAACATGTTAGTGCTGAAGTTTAGGGCTCAGACTATAAGCAGCCGGAAACGGCTCCGGGTAAGCCCGGATTCAATCCGTCGCTCAAACAGTAAAGCTACGGCCAAACCAGCCACGCCACTGCGCACGTGTTGGTTTGGCCGGGACTTAAGGTCGCTTTTATACGGGTTCTTGCGGAATCTAATTTCGGCCCATACTACTTACGAATAAATAATTGAATATTTTATGAAAAACAGTTATTATTTTAGTTGAATATTATTGCAAAATTCTTTAAAACATTGCATCTAGAAATCCAAGTGATTATTTTATTCATTATTTACGAATTTAAAAATAAGTGAACAAAAAATCTCCTAAAATACTCGATAGAACGCTTTTCTATAGGGATTGACCACACAAAATCGATACCTATCCGATGAATCAGCGCGGTCGGCTTGTCAAAGCCAAGCCCAAAAGTTCTTTCCCTACATTAACCCAACCGGGGGGTTCGAACCCGGAACCTCTCGGACTCGAAGGTGGCGAGGGACCCGCCATTTATACTCTCCTCTTGTTTTTTCATTCGTTGCAGAGGCGTGGCGCGCTACTCGTTCTCGCACGCGGTGCTGGGCGGCGAGGGCAGCCTGTGGCGCGGCGTCCGCCTCGCGCGCCGCCGCCGCGTCGCCGTCATCACGCGCTCCCAGCCGGGCAAACTTGCCGAGTAGATGACCTCTACTCTATGCGAACGGGAAACACGATAGCTCTGGGGTTTGGGATAAACCCCCATTTCGATGGCGAAGTGCGTTTACCTTTTAACTGACATAGATACATGTAGGAAAAAAATTGAATTTTATGCTAAAGTTTTATTTAATGAAATAACCTTAAGGACATAGATAAGAAAAAAATTTTTTTATCCAAAAGTAATAGGAGGTATTAGGACTTTGCCGTCGATTTATGTCTTTAGGCATTCAAGATATTCAATTACCCTCTCCAGCGAATTTGTGGTTATTTACATTATGTAGGTAAATTAAAAGGATGTCTATTCGTGTTTAAAATCAAAAAGAAAGAAGTGTTGACAATCCAAGCTAAACCTCAACTAGAAACTGTACAATAACTACTTGCTGAAATTCAGTAATTTAATTTCGCCTAATCGTTTGAATATTTCCGAATTTAAAATATTTCGGCAAAAACTAATTTGACAAAGTAGATTCAATTTGACCTCAAGCCATAACGAGTTCTTATTATTTTACGATGACTTGACGATTTCAATCCTGTCACTAAACGTGATGCTTTACCCGCTTTTTGTGATACCTACAGTAGTCAGTATTTTTATATAGTTATATAATTCTGTTCTTTATGTAAATATAGAATTTGTTATATTAAAATGTTGAATTTAAAACTAAACGCTTTTATTTAATGAAATAACCTTTTTCTTTAATTTATTTATTAAACAAATTTTATACATCTTAGTGCAAACCTTTATTGCAATAATTATAATAATATGCTTTTAGTACACGCAATGCTATTTACTTATTATTATGACTTATAATGAAGAGTCTTCATTACTACAGAATGGTGTAGGTTAATTTAGTTCTCGTAGAAGGCACTTCGACAACTGGTTTCAATTTTTCATCCAAGATCATAAATGTAAACAAAGGTGTTGCCATTAAAAGAAAAGAGTTTTGCTTAATTTTTTGTACAGGGTCGTGCAATACTAAAATGTATTTGTTTAGCAATGAAGTGCACATAAAGAATAAAATATACATAATAAGGGTTTGAGAATGGAATGTTTTTTACATTTATGATCTTGACTCAAAAATATGTGTTTATTTACAAAAGCTGGAAAAACCGAAGGTTTTCTCTATTTCCTTTTAGTTAATTTATGTTCCAATTGGGGTAATTGATGAATTCATTTAAAAGTTCAGTAATTTTTGACTCGATACTAATGGTCTTTTTGGTCTACTGTTGTCTTTTCCCGCAATTCTATCCGTCTTCTGCCAGTGGAACTTCAATAAATCTTTTTTCGATTAGTAAACGGTCTTTTCAGCCAGAAGACCGAGTAGACCGGTGGTCTTTCTGGTCTACTCGGCCTGGTACTCGATCTCCTCCAACGTTTCGACCTCGAGGTACTCCACGTCGCCCTCCTGCGCGTCGGGCTCCAGCCTCAGCTCCATGTCTTCCATCGACACGTCGTTCTCTACCTGAGACTCGTTACCTTCCTCCTGCAAGATCAAGGATGTAATGCTAGGGTATTTTAATTAAACTTAACATAAATGAGTAAAGTTTATCTAGGAATATAAAATGTTGAATCCACCGATTGTTGGTTTGTCGGGGTTGAAAAATATGCAAAATATTTACCAGTAAGTTTTCTTTTTACCCGACTACGGAGCCAAAACGAAGAGTAATGATTTTGTCAGTCTATGTATGTATGTTCCACTGTAGCGCCTAAGCTTCTGAACCGATTTGAATGAGGTGTCAATAAATTTGTAATAATAGCCGGGTTGACATAGATTATATAAATTTTATCAAAATTGTATACTACAGATTTAAACCTCAGATTCTAATCCAAAATAATTTAACTGAGATAATCGCCACGACGTGTTTGGTATCAAAAGAAACTTGGCGGTCGTACGTTTTTAACTATTTTCGTAGTCGGGATATAGTTTTTTTAAACTTTTAACAAACAATTATATTGACGGCTTATGTACTTAACTATACAGGGTGCTTAGGATATACCAGCGAACATATGGTGTTATTAATTTTCGCTGAAATTACACCGGTCAAATCAAGCGCTCTCTGGTACATACTTCTTGGGACATCCTTTATGCTGTTTAGAGTTACTGGCAATTAGTGTCAATTTGCAAACAAGAAAGAATTCCTTTCGATTCCTTCGATTCGATTTTAGAAGTTAAAAATGAAAGAGGAGAATCATAACAGAGGATCAAAAATATAACAAGGACAAAACCGGAATGGAAACAGCATAGAGCATTATCAGAATTATACATATAAGTAAGAATATCTGATGAATCGTACCTGTTGAGCGACTTCGTTGCGGTTGCGGTGCACTCGCGCGTGCCTCTTCATAGCCGCCACTGAAGCGAACCTGGAAACGTTGAGATTATGTCAATTCTTTGGAAATCGATCAAATTCTTGGCAAAAGGCAGCAGTTCAGTCAACAAAAGGATAGCAATTTTCCAAGCCGGTACGATGATGGCTCGTTTTTGTTTAAAGATCTGGCCCTGGATGTGACGGCGGCTGATTGTAAATATCGACCGAATGGAATGTAGGGAATGTGGTTTGGAAATTCATGCGAAGATTATTCAAATCAAGGACAGAATTCTCAAGTGCCAACAAGAACTGGAAGACATACCATGGGCAGTGGGCAAGTCACCCGGCGGACGCTATTGAGTTGTATGGAGACAGCCTATATGTCCAGCAGTAGACTTGCAAAGGCTGATGAACCACATTATGTGAAGGGAGTTAGATTCAAACAGCGCAGTCTCTAACTGTAGCGTTCTATGGGAGAAGCCAATGTCAAGCAGTAATCGTACAAAAGTTGATGAACCACATGTGTGAAGAATTGAAACAGTACGAAGCTTTTCGCTGGCTTTCTATGGGAGGTTTAAGTTGAGGATTTGCCACGGCCTCGGTTGATGAACCACATTTGTGGAGGTGTCTGGATTCAAACAGCCCAGAGCCTTTTGGTGTACCGTTCTATGGGGGGAGCCTACGTCCAGCAGTAGTCATGTCTTGCAAAGGCTGTGATAAAGGTGTCTGGTGTAGTACGTTGAGCAGTAGATGATGACCTGATGAAGTGTGAAGTCAAGGTGGCTGGATTTAAACAGCGCAGAGCTTCGATGTAGCATTCTATGGAGACGGCCTATGTCCAGCAGTGGACTTGCAAAGGCTGATAAACCACATATGTGAAGGTGGCTGAATTCAAACAACCCAGATCCTCTCGCTGTAGCGTTCCATGAGGGAGGCCTACGTCCTTTGTCCAGCTGTAGACTTGCAAAGACTGATGATGATGGATCACTAGTGTGAAGGTGTCTGGTTGGTTATTTATTTATTAGGAAACTTATACAGCTTTTTTAACAATCGTGCTTCAATAAATCACTTAACCAATAACAGAGTTCCACAACATGGACTTATGTGTACGAGATGTACTGTATGTCGAGCATTGGTTATGCGAGGGCTGGTGCAGTGTGAAGGGTGTTTGGTGCGTGGTGTAAACTTGTAGAGTACGTACGTGCGCTGGCAGTGCTCGCAGGTGGTGGAGGCGGCGGCGGGCTCGACCGGCTCGGCCGCGCCCGCGTGGCACTTGCGGATGTGAGACATCAGGTTAGCGCTACAACAACACAACACATTTTACAGCGAACATCAATACTTCGCACCCCTTCAAGCTTTCAACTCACCTACTGGCATCGCCTTTTCTAGCATAAGACAAAAGAAAGAGAGAGCAGTCTTGTTTAGACGTCGTCATAATCAAATACCCTCGCGCAGTAAAACTTTTGTACCGTATTGTCATTCATCCTGGAGTCTTACCGCGAGTCAGAATCACACTGGACCGTAATAATCTCACCAAGATTGACGCTTGTCACGTATAATCATTAAACCTTTTACTGCAGAACCTAATACGCCCAGTTAAGTGTGCGTTGGACTCATCCAAGCTGAGTTTTCGCAAAATGTATGTAAGGAGACCACACAGTGTTTTTGCATTAGTATCGTCGTTTTTTATGTCGAGAAGAAAGGTCGTTTGGTTTGAGGCGCAGGTCGCAAGAGGTGCTCGAGGTTCTTAAGGGACGTTCGAAAGCAAGGGGGCACTGTGCAGGTTATCCGTTACTATATTTGGGAAAAAAATATTTTGTAAGTTGTGATTGGTGAGACATTGGGTTATTTATAACAAGGGTTTTTTCTTCCCCACGACGTGTCGAAGGCAACTGGATATTTTATAGGACTAATGTGGATAGCATTTTTAGGGGCGTGAAGTATAAATCTTGGCATGAGCAAGTGTCCGGACAAGAGGGACATGACAAGAGATAAGCCATTGTTTGGAGGGACGCTCCCCACTCGTATCTGTTGTTAAGGTTGTCATGAGTGTAATCCTATCCACACATTTAACAGGCAAAACATTTTTAACAGGATGCAGACTCAGGACGGTTGATGCAAGAATAAAAAGAGAGCATAAAGGGTAATAATTGATAAAGAACAGTGTTGTCTTAACATTGTCAGGAGTGACTTACCGCGTCCCAAAGCGTAGTATGCACCCGTCGTACCCACAGACGTACTGCTTCGCCTGGCGATGTCGCAGCATGTGTGCGGCGAGCGCGTTCGCGTCCGGCAGCGTCAGGAAGCAGGCGCCGCACAGCGCCGGCCGCGTGCGCGCGTGGTGAGACAGCGCGTGCGCCGACAGCGCGACCCGAGAGCCCGCCCACGCGCCGCACAGCGGGCACGCGCCCCCGCAGCCGCCCTCGTGCCGCCGCAGCTCCGCCTGGCTCTGCGGGCACAGAGCGAGCCGTCACCCTACTGTAGTGTGTATACTGGACGCGCACGCTGAGCGCCCGACTACTGTAACCCTAGAGCCCGCCCACGCGCCGCACAGCGGGCACGCGCCCCCGCAGCCGCCCTCGTGCCGCCGCAGCTCCGCCTGGCTCTGCGGGCACAGAGCGAGCCGTCACCCTACTGTAGTGTGTATACTGGACGCGCACGCTGAGCGCCCGACTACTGTAACCCTAGAGCCCGCCCACGCGCCGCACAGCGGGCACGCGCCCCCGCAGCCGCCCTCGTGCCGCCGCAGCTCCGCCTGGCTCTGCGGGCACAGAGCGAGCCGTCACCCTACTGTAGTGTGTATACTGGACGCGCACGCTGAGCGCCCGACTACTGTAACCCTAGAGCCCGCCCACGCGCCGCACAGCGGGCACGCGCCCCCGCAGCCGCCCTCGTGCCGCCGCAGCTCCGCCTGGCTCTGCGGGCACAGAGCGAGCCGTCACCCTACTGTAGTGTGTATACTGGACGCGCACGCTGAGCGCCCGACTACTGTAACCCTAGAGCCCGCCCACGCGCCGCACAGCGGGCACGCGCCCCCGCAGCCGCCCTCGTGCCGCCGCAGCTCCGCCTGGCTCTGCGGGCACAGAGCGAGCCGTCACCCTACTGTAGTGTGTATACTGGACGCGCACGCTGAGCGCCCGACTACTGTAACCCTAGAGCCCGCCCACGCGCCGCACAGCGGGCACGCGCCCCCGCAGCCGCCCTCGTGCCGCCGCAGCTCCGCCTGGCTCTGCGGGCACAGAGCGAGCCGTCACCCTACTGTAGTGTGTATACTGGACGCGCACGCTGAGCGCCCGACTACTGTAACCCTAGAGCCCGCCCACGCGCCGCACAGCGGGCACGCGCCCCCGCAGCCGCCCTCGTGCCGCCGCAGCTCCGCCTGGCTCTGCGGGCACAGAGCGAGCCGTCACCCTACTGTAGTGTGTATACTGGACGCGCACGCTGAGCGCCCGACTACTGTAACCCTAGAGCCCGCCCACGCGCCGCACAGCGGGCACGCGCCCCCGCAGCCGCCCTCGTGCCGCCGCAGCTCCGCCTGGCTCTGCGGGCACAGAGCGAGCCGTCACCCTACTGTAGTGTGTATACTGGACGCGCACGCTGAGCGCCCGACTACTGTAACCCTAGAGCCCACCCACGCGCCGCACAGCGGGCACGCGCCCCCGCAGCCGCCCTCGTGCCGCCGCAGCTCCGCCTGGCTCTGCGGGCACAGAGCGAGCCGTCACCCTACTGTAGTGTGTATACTGGACGCGCACGCTGAGCGCCCGACTACTGTAACCCTAGAGCCCGCCCACGCGCCGCACACCGGGCACGCGCCCCCGCAGCCGCCCTCGTGCCGCCGCAGCTCCGCCTGGCTCTGCGGGCACAGAGCGAGCCGTCACCCTACTGTAGTGTGTATACTGGACGCGCACGCTGAGCGCCCGACTACTGTAACCCTAGAGCCCGCCCACGCGCCGCACAGCGGGCACGCGCCCCCGCAGCCGCCCTCGTGCCGCCGCAGCTCCGCCTGGCTCTGCGGGCACAGAGCGAGCCGTCACCCTACTGTAGTGTGTATACTGGACGCGCACGCTGAGCGCCCGACTACTGTAACCCTAGAGCCCGCCCACGCGCCGCACAGCGGGCACGCGCCCCCGCAGCCGCCCTCGTGCCGCCGCAGCTCCGCCTGGCTCTGCGGGCACAGAGCGAGCCGTCACCCTACTGTAGTGTGTATACTGGACGCGCACGCTGAGCGCCCGACTACTGTAACCCTAGAGCCCGCCCACGCGCCGCACAGCGGGCACGCGCCCCCGCAGCCGCCCTCGTGCCGCCGCAGCTCCGCCTGGCTCTGCGGGCACAGAGCGAGCCGTCACCCTACTGTAGTGTGTATACTGGACGCGCACGCTGAGCGCCCGACTACTGTAACCCTAGAGCCCGCCCACGCGCCGCACACCGGGCACGCGCCCCCGCAGCCGCCCTCGTGCCGCCGCAGCTCCGCCTGGCTCTGCGGGCACAGAGCGAGCCGTCACCCTACTGTAGTGTGTATACTGGACGCGCACGCTGAGCGCCCGACTACTGTAACCCTAGAGCCCGCCCACGCGCCGCACAGCGGGCACGCGCCCCCGCAGCCGCCCTCGTGCCGCCGCAGCTCCGCCTGGCTCTGCGGGCACAGAGCGAGCCGTCACCCTACTGTAGTGTGTATACTGGACGCGCACGCTGAGCGCCCGACTACTGTAACCCTAGAGCCCGCCCACGCGCCGCACAGCGGGCACGCGCCCCCGCAGCCGCCCTCGTGCCGCCGCAGCTCCGCCTGGCTCTGCGGGCACAGAGCGAGCCGTCACCCTACTGTAGTGTGTATACTGGACGCGCACGCTGAGCGCCCGACTACTGTAACCCTAGAGCCCGCCCACGCGCCGCACAGCGGGCACGCGCCCCCGCAGCCGCCCTCGTGCCGCCGCAGCTCCGCCTGGCTCTGCGGGCACAGAGCGAGCCGTCACCCTACTGTAGTGTGTATACTGGACGCGCACGCTGAGCGCCCGACTACTGTAACCCTAGAGCCCGCCCACGCGCCGCACAGCGGGCACGCGCCCCCGCAGCCGCCCTCGTGCCGCCGCAGCTCCGCCTGGCTCTGCGGGCACAGAGCGAGCCGTCACCCTACTGTAGTGTGTATACTGGACGCGCACGCTGAGCGCCCGACTACTGTAACCCTAGAGCCCGCCCACGCGCCGCGCATTTTTTTCAAGTGTTATTTATCTTCAATTAAACCTTGCATGGAATTGCTAAAAACAAAAATTTACAGTCCTTGAGTGCGATAACAAGTATGCCATAAGCAGCTTCTGCTTTTGCATTGTTTTCTTAACAGAACTCTAAAAATTAAAGTATAAATTGTTATCAATATGAAGTATATGAAGTTACTTACCGCAAAAGTAGTGTTGCACAGATGGCAGACGAGCGTGGCCAAGCCGGCGTGGTCTGCGGCGTGGTCGCGCAGCGCCGAGCGCGCCGCGAACTGCGCGCCGCACGTCCAGCACGAGTGCAGCGCGTCCGGCGCGTGCGACGCCGCGTGCGCGCGGTACTGCGACACGCGCTGCGGAGAGTTAGCGTCACTAGAGACAGAACTAGTAGGAATATGACAGCAACACAGTATTGGAACTGCGCGCCGCACGTCCAGCACGAGTGCAGCGCGTCCGGCGCGTGCGACGCCGCGTGCGCGCGGTACTGCGACACGCGCTGCGGAGAGTTAGCGTCACTAGAGACAGAACTAGTAGGAATATGACAGCAACACAGTATTGGAACTGCGCGCCGCACGTCCAGCACGAGTGCAGCGCGTCCGGCGCGTGCGACGCCGCGTGCGCGCGGTACTGCGACACGCGCTGCGGAGAGTTAGCGTCACTAGAGACAGAACTAGTAGTAATAGGACAGCAACACAGTATTGGAACTGCGCGCCGCACGTCCAGCACGAGTGCAGCGCGTCCGGCGCGTGCGACGCCGCGTGCGCGCGGTACTGCGACACGCGCTGCGGAGAGTTAGCGTCACTAGAGACAGAACTAGTAGTAATAGGACAGCAACACAGTATTGGAACTGCGCGCCGCACGTCCAGCACGAGTGCAGCGCGTCCGGCGCGTGCGACGCCGCGTGCGCGCGGTACTGCGACACGCGCTGCGGAGAGTTAGCGTCACTAGAGACAGAACTAGTAGTAATAGGACAGCAACACAGTATTGGAACTGCGCGCCGCACGTCCAGCACGAGTGCAGCGCGTCCGGCGCGTGCGACGCCGCGTGCGCGCGGTACTGCGACACGCGCTGCGGAGAGTTAGCGTCACTAGAGACAGAACTAGTAGGAATATGACAGCAACACAGTATTGGAACTGCGCGCCGCACGTCCAGCACGAGTGCAGCGCGTCCGGCGCGTGCGACGCCGCGTGCGCGCGGTACTGCGACACGCGCTGCGGAGAGTTAGCGTCACTAGAGACAGAACTAGTAGTAATAGGACAGCAACACAGTATTGGAACTGCGCGCCGCACGTCCAGCACGAGTGCAGCGCGTCCGGCGCGTGCGACGCCGCGTGCGCGCGGTACTGCGACACGCGCTGCGGAGAGTTAGCGTCACTAGAGACAGAACTAGTAGGAATATGACAGCAACACAGTATTGGAACTGCGCGCCGCACGTCCAGCACGAGTGCAGCGCGTCCGGCGCGTGCGACGCCGCGTGCGCGCGGTACTGCGACACGCGCTGCGGAGAGTTAGCGTCACTAGAGACAGAACTAGTAGGAATATGACAGCAACACAGTATTGGAACTGCGCGCCGCACGTCCAGCACGAGTGCAGCGCGTCCGGCGCGTGCGACGCCGCGTGCGCGCGGTACTGCGACACGCGCTGCGGAGAGTTAGCGTCACTAGAGACAGAACTAGTAGGAATATGACAGCAACACAGTATTGGAACTGCGCGCCGCACGTCCAGCACGAGTGCGGCGCGTCCGGCGCGTGCGACGCCGCGTGCGCGCGGTACTGCGACACGCGCTGCGGAGAGTTAGCGTCACTAGAGACAGAACTAGTAGTAATAGGACAGCAACACAGTATTGGAACTGCGCGCCGCACGTCCAGCACGAGTGCAGCGCGTCCGGCGCGTGCGACGCCGCGTGCGCGCGGTACTGCGACACGCGCTGCGGAGAGTTAGCGTCACTAGAGACAGAACTAGTAGGAATATGACAGCAACACAGTATTGGAACTGCGCGCCGCACGTCCAGCACGAGTGCAGCGCGTCCGGCGCGTGCGACGCCGCGTGCGCGCGGTACTGCGACACGCGCTGCGGAGAGTTAGCGTCACTAGAGACAGAACTAGTAGGAATATGACAGCAACACAGTATTGGAACTGCGCGCCGCACGTCCAGCACGAGTGCAGCGCGTCCGGCGCGTGCGACGCCGCGTGCGCGCGGTACTGCGACACGCGCTGCGGAGAGTTAGCGTCACTAGAGACAGAACTAGTAGTAATAGGACAGCAACACAGTATTGGAACTGCGCGCCGCACGTCCAGCACGAGTGCAGCGCGTCCGGCGCGTGCGACGCCGCGTGCGCGCGGTACTGCGACTTGCGCTGCGGAGAGTTAGCGTCACTAGAGACAGAACTAGTAGGAATATGACAGCAACACAGTATTGGAACTGCGCGCCGCACGTCCAGCACGAGTGCAGCGCGTCCGGCGCGTGCGACGCCGCGTGCGCGCGGTACTGCGACACGCGCTGCGGAGAGTTAGCGTCACTAGAGACAGAACTAGTAGTAATAGGACAGCAACACAGTATTGGAACTGCGCGCCGCACGTCCAGCACGAGTGCAGCGCGTCCGGCGCGTGCGCGCGGTACTGCGACACGCGCTGCGGAGAGTTAGCGTCACTAGAGACAGAACTAGTAGGAATATGACAGCAACACAGTATTGGAACTGCGCGCCGCACGTCCAGCACGAGTGCAGCGCGTCCGGCGCGTGCGACGCCGCGTGCGCGCGGTACTGCGACACGCGCTGCGGAGAGTTAGCGTCACTAGAGACAGAACTAGTAGGAATATGACAGCAACACAGTATTGGAACTGCGCGCCGCACGTCCAGCACGAGTGCAGCGCGTCCGGCGCGTGCGACGCCGCGTGCGCGCGGTACTGCGACACGCGCTGCGGAGAGTTAGCGTCACTAGAGACAGAACTAGTAGGAATATGACAGCAACACAGTATTGGAACTGCGCGCCGCACGTCCAGCACGAGTGCAGCGCGTCCGGCGCGTGCGACGCCGCGTGCGCGCGGTACTGCGACACGCGCTGCGGAGAGTTAGCGTCACTAGAGACAGAACTAGTAGGAATATGACAGCAACACAGTATTGGAACTGCGCGCCGCACGTCCAGCACGAGTGCAGCGCGTCCGGCGCGTGCGACGCCGCGTGCGCGCGGTACTGCGACACGCGCTGCGGAGAGTTAGCGTCACTAGAGACAGAACTAGTAGGAATATGACAGCAACACAGTATTGGAACTGCGCGCCGCACGTCCAGCACGAGTGCAGCGCGTCCGGCGCGTGCGACGCCGCGTGCGCGCGGTACTGCGACACGCGCTGCGGAGAGTTAGCGTCACTAGAGACAGAACTAGTAGGAATATGACAGCAACACAGTATTGGAACTGCGCGCCGCACGTCCAGCACGAGTGCAGCGCGTCCGGCGCGTGCGACGCCGCGTGCGCGCGGTACTGCGACACGCGCTGCGGAGAGTTAGCGTCACTGGAGACAGAACTAGTAGGAATTTCACAGCAACACAGTATTGAAAGTAGGACCAAAAAAAAAACTAGGGAATACCGACTAAGAAAATCATGAAGTGCTAAACCTTGCATGGTTATCCAGAATTTAACTTGACTTCACCCACATCTATCTTTGATATTGTCCAAGCCGGACAATTTAATAAACATAATGTTGCAATGATTGTTCATTTTTGCAACCAGCATCCTCTTAAGGCTTGGACACTGGCGATTGATGACTACTATGGGTGCTACAATAGGGCTAGCTTCCCGCTACTGAAGGCACACGACTTTCAACTACATATTTGGACCAGATAAATCCAGATGGCCACTAAAACTGGATAGATAAGACAGGCGCCATAGAACATGATGTGTAGTCAACTGATTAAGCCAGCTAGTTTATTGGATGACTAATTGTTTACTATAACATAACAATACTATGTACAAATCAACCTATGATATTGAAATTATATCATCAGTCTTTCATCTGGTACAAATTATATTTACAATCTCACCTGGAATGATTGGGGACACACGGAACACTGGTACACAGTGTCACCACGAGCATTCCTTGCCCGCTCTAGATCCTCATCGTCGGCAGCTGCTCCTGCTGCCAGTGCATCCTTTTCAACCATTATAATGTCCTCCTCACTGTACGTGCCCCCAGCGTTGACACCGGGACCTCCCACGACAATAAACACATCTATTTTCTGAGTCAGCTCATGCAGCCTCCGACGGAGAGCTCTGATTTTCTCACTAAGAGGAGGCTCAGTTTTGGTTGATAGCGCAGTGCTAAACTCGTATGAATCAATGGTTCTTCGGATGCAGTCTGTACACAGTCGCCCATCAGGCACAACCTAGAAAAATGGTTATATTTTATTGCTATGCTGTTAAAAGTTCAATTATAGTATTTGCCATAAAAAATAAATTTTAGACTAAAAAGAAAGACTACTAATGCTATGTTAAAAAATAATATGGCGGTGATTTATAGTTTCCAGACCCTTTTTATTAAATTGATACAACAGAGACAATTTTTGGAGTAGCCAATCTATTTGGAAGATGATTTAGTTAGTTATTTTGGGGTCTATTGTTGAATAAGTTGGTAAATCCTGGTTGGTATTATTAAGCGGCGAGTGGGCGAGTGATCTGGTAAAGGTTGCAGTAAGCCGCTGGATGCAGGTCGCTTCCAATCGGCCGATCTGGATGTCACTGGGGGAGGCCTGTGTTCAACAGTGGACGTCCTGGGGCTGAAATGATGATGATGATGATGGGCATCTCACCTTGTTGTTGTTGAGGTGCAGCAGCATCGCGCGCAGCGGGGCCAGCATCGCGGAGCTGTGAGCGTCGTGCTCCTCCGGCGACTGCAGCTCGCCACCGCCGCCGCACACGCAGCACGTCTCTGACTCCACCTCTACTTTCATCACAGCTGTCGCCATAATTTTAATATGTAGATTATAATTTGATTGCACTAATTTCAGTTCAGTTCACACAGTTTTCGGAAATTTTGGATTGGAATGACTGAAAAGCAAGCGTTTACGAAATTACGAGTTTTGGTGACGCTGTCAAACCAAACATTCAAAGTGACAGTTGACGTTTTGGTCGAAGCGACAGGTCATCCAAGCTCGAACAGCACACGGAAACCTAATTAATTCTATTTGACCTTGTTAAGGCCCTGCTGCTCCGTCAGGTGATGTTAGGCTCGGTCTATACGCTGCCGGAATCCGTAAGCATTCGAAAGAATCCGTTCAAAAAACGACCTTATTGCATGTGATGGATTGAATCCGCGCTAACCCGGTCCGGTTGTACACGTATCAAATACCTAGTCTAGAGCTTTTCATCTTTCACAATGACAACAAATAAAAGTCAAGGTCAACTAAGTTGAACTAAGGTGTTTTTTTTTGTCTGTTTACTAGACAAGAATCTATTTCTTTTCTAGTAAAAGTAAAAAAAGCATCAAAGACAAGATTCAAGAAGTCCGCCAACTGTCAAACTGTCTAGTGAGAGATAGATTCACATTATAACATAAGACTTGGCTGCATGGCGAAAGCCTTTGCTTTTTCCAAACATCGGAAGGAAAGAAAATTATTCCGTTTCTTTTAACTTTGTTTCCCATAATCGTTTCCTTACCTTTAAACTCCATCCGTGGCGAATACACTAGTCGTGCGAGCCAATAAAAAAAAGAATGGAACAAAAAAAAAATGTCAAACTATCTGACACTTGCTGTCAAATTGAATGTCAAGTCAAATAGGCCATTGTTGTTGTAGTACGATTCGTATATTTTCGGTCGCCGAAAAATCTATTGACATCATACATTTTGTGCTTTAGTTTGATAATTTTCATCTAATTTGCCATTCTTGATATTCCACTATGTCTATCGGTGTACCTATTAAAGTACTTCACGAGGCGGAAGGCCATGTAGTGACCTGTGAAACGAACACCGGTGAAGTTTATCGCGGGAAGCTGATCGAAGCCGAGGATAACATGAATTGCCAAATGACGCTGGTTACAGTGACTTACCGCGACGGCCGTGTCGCCCAACTCGAGAATGTGTACATTCGGGGCTCTAAAATTAGGTTCCTGATATTACCGGACATGTTGAAGAATGCTCCTATGTTCAAACGACAAGGAAATAAACCGACCGCTGGACGCGGTAAAAGTGCTATATTACGAGCTCAGGGTTAGTATCAGACACATCCTATTAATATTAGGTCATCTACTTTATAGATTCAACCTTTGGAAATATTTGTTTGTTTACAAACAAACAAAAGACTACTAGAACTAAATAAATAGTAAATATCAGGTGCATCTCTGATGAAACTACTTTAATAGGTTAATCATAACATTTAGCATTATTTATTTTGTTATAAATGTATAATTTAAACCTACCTCCAAAATTAATATTGGTGCATCCACATCCTCCTAACTCAATATCAAGCTTAATTTCTTGTGTTATTGTGCTTTCAATAAAAAAAGTATATAAATATTTCTTGTTTGTAATTTTCTTAAGGCTCTATTGAAATATCTATCAGTAGCAACAACAATGGAATTCATTTTAAATCATTTATGCCAAATCAATCTTAGATCTTCTTAATTTAATGATATAAATTTAAGTACTAAATAAAATAGAGAAGAGTAAAAGATCTTTGCAATTTTTTTTTTACTTTATCAATATCTTTGTTACCAATGGCAACTAATATTGATTGTCTATCGTTTACAGCTGCAGGCCGAGGTCGAGGGACAGGCGGTAGGGGAGGGGGGCACCGTGGCGGCTGGCAGGGTGGCTCCGGACCTTCAAGACGCTAACCGCCCAATATACTACATTAGGCTTAAGTTCACATCCCAGTAAATACGAACTGAATGGAACATGCTAAATTCCTCTTCAATGTCCTCATTAAAAAATAAGTTTATTTCCAACACAAAATAAGCGTATAGTGTATTTTTATTATTTTCAACTAGGTTTATGTAATATTTAAACAGTGTTTTTAAAAGGGTGTAGGCATAAAAAGTTATGAAGTCAATAAAAAAAGTTCAGCGACAATGGAAATTGTAAAATTATTTTCGAGAGTGCAAGCTGAAGTTGTGTTTATAGATTTAGTTTGTATTTTAATGCAGAATAATTTACTGTAACCACTTATAGTGCGTACAGGTTTTACTATTTCACTAGAATAACTAAGGCTCTTGTGATAATGTGAGTGTGTATGATGGACTCAATAAAGTCAAATTGACTACCAATTTTGGATTTTATTTGTAAACTATCATTCTGATATAAGTTCTTGTAATTTGCTGAATAATTGCATATCAAAGATGTCACTGTTAGCCAGCATAGTTCCATCCAACACTTAAAACAAAAATACACTCAAACATCCAAAAGAAACTTGCAAATATTTGACAATTAGTTATATGAAACAGGTAGCCCATATAAAATAGCGAAGCTAGCTTTTTGGCGTTTTACTATACAATATAATACGTACATAAGTTTTACTTATGTACGTATTATATTGTACTTTGGCGACGACAGATTGACAGATAGTACAAACATTCAAAATGTACTACCACACAAACACTTGTCTCATGTGGGATTTGAACCCACGATTACTTGCATGACAGTTCGGAGTGCAGGCCAAGACGGTCCAAGTGCATTTTAGGTGTTCTGAAGATTGGTACATTCACACGCGATAGACCCTCATATCATCGCTTGTGTCTGCCATCCTATTTCTCATAAGGAGAAATAGAATCATACCATACTGTATTTCTTGTTAGGGCTGCCAGGCCAATTACATTCGGCGTGTTGACCAATTCAAATGAAGCTAAAAATGCTTCAAGCCAGGCTGTTCATACTTTTGCGCTACATTGTCAAGGAAATTAGGGTTTAACTGTAAAAAGGGCCTTTTAAAATACAAACAATCTTTTTTAAGGAAATCAAGGTAAGTATCACTAGCTATCTGCTACATTAATGAAACAAGTGATATTATATTATTTACAAATGTATTTCCATTATAACCGGCACTTATGTAACCAATTAAGTCTTTCACCGCAATTCACTTAACACTAAAGTATACTATCACATTCACAATACATAGCTACTATGTACTTAATTACACTAAATCTAAGGACAGTTAATTATTTCTGTAGCAAGTCTCAACTAAACATCCATCAATTAAACATCTTGCTCAAGAATTCTCCCTATGTGTGAAGATTTTATTTTTAAACATGTTACAAGCACACAAATAATAAGAGAATTGATGTCAAGGTTTTAAAGTTACTAACTATTCTCGACATGACCAATTTTATTTGGTAGTTATATACAAGATGGTCTGTCTGTTTCCAATCTGCAATTTCTGCTTCGTTTCCGACTAGAATTTTGCATAACATTTAGTTTCTGCTAAATGTTACAAAATCAAATTCCTGAATTTTCATACTAATATAAATTTAGAGGAAATTGAAATAAATTATTTTTAAAGTGAGACACTGAGATTGTAAGTAGTTTCACATCATTCTAAACATAAAGAAAACCTTTTCATATTTTATACAGGGTGTAAAGGAGACAGGACACACAGCGCGTGATCAGCTGGACATTACCTACAGCAATTTTTATAAGGGAGCAACGTCGAAATCGTGTTTTTCTCCAGATGCTTCATACATTATCATATCATCATACTGTATGCGAGTAAGTTTGTATGGAGCAGCTAAAAAAATTGATTACGATGTTGCTCTCATAGAAAAACTTGTTCTTTTAGACCAGCTGATCAAGTGCTTTTAATTCTAAGGAGTGGCCTATTCTCTTGTACACCCTGTAGATCCCGAATACTGAAATGAACCGCAAAATTAAGACTCCGTTATTGCCCGTCATACGAAATAACGTCAGCTTGACCGCGGAAATTTTGCTTACATCATTATTTGGTCGTTTACGTTTTATTTATAATTAAGTAATAACGGCGTAATATCGGAGACTCAACTTTAGAGTAATAAAAAGTCATTGCTGTCACCGGCCTTCACCTAATAATAGAATACAGAAGTTAATAAACTGGAAATACTTAGTATCAGAAGAGGGTTTCGGGATTCTAATTTAAGTAATCCGACTGTCTTTTAAAAACTCATAATTTTTAACTGCAATGAGCAGATTGGCCCGATCATTTACCTAAACCAATAGCCTGCTTGATTGCCTTGCGACTTCAGAAATACAATTTTGTTTAGCCGGGCCTTTAAACCCAATAGGTACTTGTTTGCTTACCAAAACTTGTCATTTCAAAAATACAACTAATATAGGTAGTCGGGCCTTCAATTTGGATTATTTTTTAATGGCTTTAATTAGTTATTTTTCAACTCGCGACGTCAGTTTTCTCCTGCGAGGGGGCCACGGCTCGGTCGGGTGGCGGCGCGGCGCACGGGGTGCGGAGAGCCTTGTACAGGCGCTGGACTGGAATCTCCACCAGCAACGCTAGTGGCAATGCCGCCATGTAGGAAGCTACGGCCACGCCGAACCATTGCAGTACCTGGAACGAGGGGATTGAATGTTTAACTATTCTTGGAAAGCAGGAAGGGGAAGGTACATAAAGTACCTACCTATTGCAAATATTTTAATCTCGTTTATTTTCTTATTAAGAGAATTTAAGGCTTATTCAGGGTGCTGCATTGATATACAGGTGTCACTCTTTTTGGGACATTGATGTCCCAAAAAGAGCGTGCCAAACTTAAGGAGAGATTATTAGATAGACTAACAGACGAGACGACCATCTTAGACAAAAAAAGTAAGTGTAGTAAAATTATCACCATATCATTCCATTTATCTTATTCTTGTTGTCAAATATCTGCTGATTTGTATACGCAGCAACAAGAGATAGGCTAAAATTGGAAATTAAAAAAGAATATGATATAAATCATATCTCTGAAATAGTGTAATCTTTATTTTATTTTTTGGACGTCTATCATCTTAAGTTTGGCACGCTCTTTTTGGGACACCCTATATATGGAGTGCGCTGTACATCTGTAAAACCACGATTCGCAGGATTAGATTCTCTTCTGAAAATCATTGTTTCTCAAGATCATCAAGATGACACTCACTTAGTTGAACTATTCAAACGTTTCTATAGTTTCTGTTAGGCACTGACACTGACCATCCTATCACCCCTATCACTGTCTAGTCTACTGGTTGTGTTGTGGTGCATTGTTACTGATGTCTGCTGAACTCTGCTAGTTAGGTAGCGTCCTATAGCTGTCTACTTATTGGCCGACGAGCGAGCGGGCTTGGTTCAGTTGCGTCCTTCTTAGGCTTCCCCTACACTAGCGTCTTTCGAGCGTCGACGTCAGTTAACGCAACGCTTGCTTGCGACCAGCAGCGACTTGTTGCTGGGCATGTGCCTGCTGGGCGCGGCCTGACTGCCGCCGCTATGTGGGCGAGGCGGTACTCACCACTCCCTGGCGGTCGAAGTGCGTAGTGCCGAGCTGCGCGGCCAGCAGCGACTTGTTGCTGGGCATGTGCCTGCTGGGCGCGGCCTGACTGCCGCCGCTATGTGGGCGAGGCGGTACTCACCACTCCCTGGCGGTCGAAGTGCGTAGTGCCGAGCTGCGCGGCCAGCAGCGACTTGTTGCTGGGCATGTGCCTGCTGGGCGCGGCCTTACTGCCGCCGCTATGTGGGCGAGGCGGTACTCACCACTCCCTGGCGGTCGAAGTGCGTAGTGCCGAGCTGCGCGGCCAGCAGCGACTTGTTGCTGGGCATGTGCCTGCTGGGCGCGGCCTTACTGCCGCCGCTATGTGGGCGAGGCGGTACTCACCACTCCCTGGCGGTCGAAGTGCGTAGTGCCGAGCTGCGCGGCCAGCAGCGACTTGTTGCTGGGCATGTGCCTGCTGGGCGCGGCCTTACTGCCGCCGCTATGTGGGCGAGGCGGTACTCACCACTCCCTGGCGGTCGAAGTGCGTAGTGCCGAGCTGCGCGGCCAGCAGCGACTTGTTGCTGGGCATGTGCCTGCTGGGCGCGGCCTTACTGCCGCCGCTATGTGGGCGAGGCGGTACTCACCACTCCCTGGCGGTCGAAGTGCGTAGTGCCGAGCTGCGCGGCCAGCAGCGACTTGTTGCTGGGCATGTGCCTGCTGGGCGCGGCCTTACTGCCGCCGCTATGTGGGCGAGGCGGTACTCACCACTCCCTGGCGGTCGAAGTGCGTAGTGCCGAGCTGCGCGGCCAGCAGCGACTTGTTGCTGGGCATGTGCCTGCTGGGCGCGGCCTTACTGCCGCCGCTATGTGGGCGAGGCGGTACTCACCACTCCCTGGCGGTCGAAGTGCGTAGTGCCGAGCTGCGCGGCCAGCAGCGACTTGTTGCTGGGCATGTGCCTGCTGGGCGCGGCCTTACTGCCGCCGCTATGTGGGCGAGGCGGTACTCACCACTCCCTGGCGGTCGAAGTGCGTAGTGCCGAGCTGCGCGGCCAGCAGCGACTTGTTGCTGGGCATGTGCCTGCTGGGCGCGGCCTTACTGCCGCCGCTATGTGGGCGAGGCGGTACTCACCACTCCCTGGCGGTCGAAGTGCGTAGTGCCGAGCTGCGCGGCCAGCAGCGACTTGTTGCTGGGCATGTGCCTGCTGGGCGCGGCCTTACTGCCGCCGCTATGTGGGCGAGGCGGTACTCACCACTCCCTGGCGGTCGAAGTGCGTAGTGCCGAGCTGCGCGGCCAGCAGCGACTTGTTGCTGGGCATGTGCCTGCTGGGCGCGGCCTTACTGCCGCCGCTATGTGGGCGAGGCGGTACTCACCACTCCCTGGCGGTCGAAGTGCGTAGTGCCGAGCTGCGCGGCCAGCAGCGACTTGTTGCTGGGCATGTGCCTGCTGGGCGCGGCCTTACTGCCGCCGCTATGTGGGCGAGGCGGTACTCACCACTCCCTGGCGGTCGAAGTGCGTAGTGCCGAGCTGCGCGGCCAGCAGCGACTTGTTGCTGGGCATGTGCCTGCTGGGCGCGGCCTTACTGCCGCCGCTATGTGGGCGAGGCGGTACTCACCACTCCCTGGCGGTCGAAGTGCGTAGTGCCGAGCTGCGCGGCCAGCAGCGACTTGTTGCTGGGCATGTGCCTGCTGGGCGCGGCCTTACTGCCGCCGCTATGTGGGCGAGGCGGTACTCACCACTCCCTGGCGGTCGAAGTGCGTAGTGCCGAGCTGCGCGGCCAGCAGCGACTTGTTGCTGGGCATGTGCCTGCTGGGCGCGGCCTTACTGCCGCCGCTATGTGGGCGAGGCGGTACTCACCACTCCCTGGCGGTCGAAGTGCGTAGTGCCGAGCTGCGCGGCCAGCAGCGACTTGTTGCTGGGCATGTGCCTGCTGGGCGCGGCCTTACTGCCGCCGCTATGTGGGCGAGGCGGTACTCACCACTCCCTGGCGGTCGAAGTGCGTAGTGCCGAGCTGCGCGGCCAGCAGCGACTTGTTGCTGGGCATGTGCCTGCTGGGCGCGGCCTTACTGCCGCCGCTATGTGGGCGAGGCGGTACTCACCACTCCCTGGCGGTCGAAGTGCGTAGTGCCGAGCTGCGCGGCCAGCAGCGACTTGTTGCTGGGCATGTGCCTGCTGGGCGCGGCCTTACTGCCGCCGCTATGTGGGCGAGGCGGTACTCACCACTCCCTGGCGGTCGAAGTGCGTAGTGCCGAGCTGCGCGGCCAGCAGCGACTTGTTGATGGGCATGTGCAGCAGCAGCGCGCCGAAGGAGAGCCGCGCCGGCGCCGCCCAGCCGCGCCACGACAGCACGCGCCGGACCGGCGCTGCGAGCGACACGCATCACATGATTGACATGATAAAGTCCATAGGGTACGTCACAAAAGACAAACCCTTTTAACGTTGAGTTAAGATAAACTTAGGGACTGTACTTGTGAACGAATAAACTTAAGCCCTTTATATAGCCCAAATACTCAGTTTCATCATCACCAGCCTATAACATGCAGTCCACTGCTGGACACAGGCCTCTCCAATAGGAGGATTTTGCCATAATCACCACCCTTGGCAGGCGGGTTGGCGATCGCAGTTTGGCCAATGGTGGAAAGGAGACGCTGCTGCCCGTTTTCTTGTGGCGGTTCTCCTGTAGTCGCCTCTTACGACACCCATAGGAAGATAGAATATAAGGGATAAAGAATACTTTGTTTAACCCTATATTATTTAAGATCACGCCATACTCGGTCGATCATTACATGAAGCTCAAAGTGACGTAAGTGCCTCAAAAACAACCAAATATATGGATTTAATTACTATCTTTATAACTTATCTTTGCCTAATTTACACATTAGTAAAAAAATACCTACCTGAATCCGATGGGATTCGCATTAAAGGTCCATCCATTAATCGAGAACATTATCGGTCCAACCAAGCAAAACCATGATTAGTACTCCAGATTAAGCTTCACGGAGTAACGCCTCCACTTCAGATTAGTTGTAACATTGGCACAATAATAAATAAATATTGTCCACACTCTAGTTTTACAACTCCAAGCCGGGAGACATTACATAAATTTGGTGTCAAAAGTGGGATTCCGTGCAGCTACTCATCGTTAAAAGTTCGACTTCAACTAAGGCACTTCGAACCAGCAGGACAGTCTTTAGACCTTGGCATGGGACGAATGTATATTCACAAGTTCCGTAACCTCGACCTTGTATGGCCTATTCAACGATTTAGGCCCTCAACGGCAACGACGGCAAAAAAATAGAGAAGACCCAAAAGAACGAAACGATCGTGACATTGGCCCTCGACGGCAACAAGGCAACGACGGCATAGAAATAGAGGAACAAGAAAGGCGGCAAAGCGATCGTGACATTGGTCCTCGACGTCAACAAGGCAACGACAGCATAGAAATAGAGGAACAAGAAAGGCGGCAAAGCGATCGTGACATTGGTCCTCGACGTCAACAAGGCAACGACAGCATATAAATAGAGGAACAAGAAAGGCGGCAAAGCGATCGTGACATTGGTCCTCGACGTCAACAAGGCAACGACAGCATAGAAATAGAGGAACAAGAAAGGCGGCGAAGCGATCGTGACATCGGTCCTCGACGGCAACAAGGCAACGACAGCATAGAAATAGAGGAACAAGAAAGGCAGTTAAGCGATCGTGACATTGGCCCTCGACGGCAACAAGGCAACGACAGCATAGAAATAGAGGAACAAGTAAGGCGGCGAAGCAATTTAATCGTGACATTGACACTCGACGGCAAGAACCAACACCTTCGCACCACATCAAGGTAGACGACAGCTGGACCAGTCATCAATCAAGTCGAAGTACAGACACCACCCGGAGTTTATTCATCAACATCTTCAAGATCACTTCGCGTGCTAAAAATGTAGATTACACTTACATTGGAAGTAAGTAAATTATACTTCACTTCTAAGTAGTGATCAGCTATTTAGGGATATTTTTTTGGATGTTGTTTATAATATCGCGTTAAAATTTCAATAGCTTTATTTGGGAGCTTGTAAATACAATTATTAGATCATTATTTTAAATTTGTTTAGATGCGATTAATTTGGATTTTTTACTCGATTAATATGGTGAATCGACGTGTTTATGAGTGGTACAAAGCGTTCAAAAGCGGTCGAGATGTGATGGAAGATTTGCCTCGCTCTGGTAGGCCATCAAAGTCTGCTACTGAAGATAACATCGCAAAAGTGAAGGAAATAGTGACTGAAAATCCTTATTCAAGTTTGAGAGAGCTAGCCGTCGAACTTTCTGTGTCACACGAGTCGATTCGTACCATTCTAAATTATCAATTGGGTATGAAACATGTTGCCGCTCGGCTAGTCCCAAAAGACCTG
This sequence comes from Anania fuscalis, assembly GCA_950371115.1. NCBI lineage: Eukaryota > Metazoa > Arthropoda > Insecta > Lepidoptera > Crambidae > Anania > Anania fuscalis. The sequence goes on from OX493346.1 coordinate 383,876, forward strand.
AATTTTCTCCAAAAACTCAATCGCAAAAGAGTTGCTGAGGACATGCTAGAACGAGTCAATTCCGACCCAACATTCATGAAACGCATTGTTACTGGTGACGAGACGTGGGTTTACGAATTTGACATGCAAACTAGTCAACAAGCTTCGGAGTGGCGCCTTCCAACTGAACCGAAACCGAAGAAACCGCGCCAAACTCGATCGAAAGTCAAAGTCATGTTGACTGTTCTCTTTGACAGTCGCGGTGTTGTGCACTCAGAATTCTTGCCAGAAGGTCAAACGATAAAAGAAGAGTATTATTTAAGCGTTATGCGGCGTTTAAGAGCGCAAATTAGACGAAAAAGGCCAGATTTGTGGAATGAAAATTCTTGGATATTGCACCACGATAATGCGCCTTCCCACAAGGCCATCATTGTGAACGAATTTTTGACCAAAAACTTAAAAAGTACCATCGAGCAGCCACCTTATTCACCAGATATGGCTCCAGCCGACTTCTTTCTTCTTCCTAAACTCAAATTACCACTTCGTGGCACCCGGTTTCATTCGGTAGAAGACATAAAGGAGAATTCGCGGCGAGAACTGAACTCGATTCCGGAAAAAGCGTTTAAAAAATGTTTTAATGATTGGATTATTCGTTGGCGTAAGTGTATCGCTTCTGAAGGAGCATACTTTGAAGTTTGAAGGTGATAAAATAAATTTGGATGAATAACTAACATTTTGTGTATTATTAATCTTTTCCGGGTACTTTCTTGACAGAGTTGCTCTGATCCTAAAATAATTAACCAAAGCACTTGTGTTATAGAAATCAGAAACAACGACGGTACCATAACACACAGACCCGAGACAATATAGAAAAGTACGTTTTTCTACATTGACCCGACCGAGGACCGAACCCGGAACCTCAGAGATGGCGACGCCAAATATAAGGTCCGATTTTATTAGTGTACATCCCGTTAACCTGTGACTTTATATGTGAAAAGCAATCGTAAAAACCAACCTTCAAATGTCTATCAAAAAGTTAAAAATAAAAATACAAAATAACAACATCGACTTCATATTGCATAAACTCGTCCTATCTTCAACTCTTTCTCGCTCTGACAAGGGGAAGGAATAAGACAATAATCAGATGTTTAAACCATAGAGAAAGAATAATACTACGTAAAACAGAGGGACAGTCTCGGTACTTTGAAAATTTCCACCTTAACTCGCGCGAAAGACAGCGAAGGTGGTGAGTAAATGGAACTAAAATATAACTACGCCATCGTTTGTTTCCCTCTCTGACTAGATGGCACTATCTGCGCAATGATAGATAACTTGCCCATAATTCATAGAACCATAGAGAAAGAATTATACTACGTCAAAATAGAACATTTATTTACATTAATTTCTGTTTTGGTCCGTCAGAGAATGCCAAACCACCATAAGGTTTACAATTGTTTGCACACTCTGTCAAAAAATATAAACTAACACTTGACAAATTCGAAAATCGTTCTAACGTCCTTGTAGCTTAGTTGGAAAGGCACTCGCTCGTAGTTTCTATGAGATATGGGTTCGGATCCCACATGATACGGTCTTTTTTTTTACAAGTTGTTATATTATTTTGAATAACTTTTTGTGCGCATCCATAACTTTTTTAAGATATTAAGTACTATATTTATCTTCATTTTAGTCGGTTGCTGATTCCACTAGCTAGAGTATGATCCTATTTTTTATGAAAACTGATGACGGCGAGCTGGGACCCATTTTCTATTTGTTATTTATTTTGTTAATATTGTGTAAAAAAATAATAATCAAAAAATCAGTACTAAGTTTAGTTATTAAAAATGGTTTTAAATGTGAATAAACAATTTTCATCATTTTTTTAAATACAAGTCTGGATTTCGAAAAAATGTTGCCGCCGACCAAGATTCGAAGTCGCGCCCCATGGAATATTATCCCGAATTATTAGCACTTTGGGCATCGATACTTGACAATACACAACGAAATTACTAATTAGGTTTTAACTTGAAACGTCCGTTTATGACATATTTACGTCATTTAGACTTGACCTTTGGACGTGACACACAAATGCCTTCAAATAAAATTCATTGTTAATCAAAGTTGATGAAAAAAATTAGAATCGTGATTAGGGTTACCAAATTGTCTTTTTTAGATTCACCGAAAGAATTTATTCCAAAATTATTGCTGTTGGGATCAAATCTCTCTCTCGATCAAAGCAAAACTCTCTTCAAAACCATTTAGCCATTTCAACCATTTTTTAACGGTAAATTATTTTTCCAAGGTAAAACAAACGTCGATGCAACATGATATTTTCAATGTTTGAGCGTAAGCATGTAAATCGTATGCCATGCAATATTTTGCAAAGAGTAAGTTGTGCCAAATGAATCATCTAATTAAATAATATTTGATTAAATGAAACATAACCAAACAATTATTTGTTATACAATAATATCCCAAATAAGAGATTTCGTAACTAAAAAATTGCAATGAGTTGTTTTGATAAATGCCTTTTTGCCAAATGAAAATTTGCGTAAAATAGATGGGTTGTAATATTTTCGGAAACGTTTTTTGGCTAAACATTGGTAATCCATATTTTTCTCCTAAAAATTAATTTTTAAAATCACTTCCTTAATATTAAAACAAATCCCCATATTATAAAACTACAATACTCCAACTGGTAGCCCTACAAACAAATATTTGACAGTTGTCGAAAACAAACATTATTTTGAAGCTTCTTGCTTTTGACTGTTAATTACCAGAGAGTATATAATTACTCATTAAAAAAAAACCTATATTGTAAAATTTGGATTTCCTTTATTTATTTTTATAAATTATTCGATAAAATAATTCTAAATGCATATTACCTCTATAATCAACATAAATGCCGTGTTTAGTTTTTTTCAATCCAATAACTGACGTTGTGTTTCCATAAATGATAGTTTAAGTTAAAACCGATAGATGGCATTATACAGTAAATGTTTTAAATTTTAGTTAAAATGATTTGTTTTGTAATAAATGTTAAAATTCTATTAACATTTCATTTTTAAAAAAGTAAAGTGTTAAAAAAGTGTTTTGATAACGTTTATATCAAGAGTTATCGTTCATTTAAATCAATCGCAATCCTAATGAGCCTTGTAGTGACATCTATTCGTTTTTAATATGTACTAAACCTACGGTCTATGGCGTTGACCAGACATGTTTAAACTTACCAAAGATAGGAGGAGTTTATGCAATATGACGTCAATGTTGTTGATTTTAATTTTTAACTTTTTTAGTTTTTATGGTACACATTTGAAAATTGGTTTTTACAATTGCTTTTCACCTATATAGTCACAGGTTAACAGGATGTACACTAATAAAATCGGACCCTATACAGGTTGTACAAGAGAATGGGACACTCCTTAAAACCACGTGATCAGCTGATCATATACAACAACTTTTCCTTTAGGAGCAACATCGATATCGTGATTTTATTTTCAGATGCTCCATACATTATCATCCAGGTATGCGAGTAAGTATGTATGAAAAAGCTGAAAAAAAAAATTGCGATTTCGATGTTTCTTCTATAGTAAAAGTTGAAGTATATGATCTGCTGACCACGTGGTTTTAAGGAGTGTCCCATTCTCTTGTACACCCTGTATAGTCCGGCGTGTTTGCCGCTTACGGAGGTTGTCTCATCGCCCTTGGCATTGAGATCTGCTTCACGATTTTGTTCAAAGGTAGAGGTAGGTAGTAGACACTCACAGTTGACCCCGTGCATGGCGCCCAGCAGCGCGGTAGCGACAAGCATCGCGAAGACGGCGCGCTCTGCGGCGGCGAGCGCGGCGGCGGCGGCGCGCGGCGGCGGCCCGGCGCCCGCGCCCGCCAGCCGCGGCGCCCACGCCGTCCAGCACAGCGCCAGCCACGGCGCCCACCACGACGCCCAGCGGAACCACTGCCAACACAACAACATCCACTAAACACAAGGACACATGCATCCAGATATTTACAGAAAAACGGATTCAATCCGTCGGTTATGCAAACATATTTTTTTTCTGATCCAGTGCCGGAAGCTGTATTTTAGGGTTCCGTACTCAACGGGTAAAACGGGACCCTATTACTAAGACTCCGCTGTCCGTCCGTTCCGTCTGTCTGTCTGTCTGTCTGTCCGTCTGTCCGTCTGTCCGTTTGTCCTTCTGTCCTTCTGTCCGTCTGTCCGTCTGTCCGTCTGTCCGTCTGTCCGTCTGTCCGTCTGTCCATCTGTCCGTCTGTCCGTCTGTCCGTCTGTCCGTCTGTCCGTCTGTCCGTCTGTCCGTCTGTCCGTCTGTCCGTCTGTCCGTCTGTTCGTCTGTCACCAGCCTATATACCATGAACCGTCATAGTTAGACAGTTAAAATATTCACAGATGATGTATTTCTGTTAACGCTATAACAACAAATACTAAAACCTAGAATAACATAAATTTTTAAGGGCGCTCCCATACAACAAACGTGATTTTTTTGCTCGTTTGTAGGATAAAACCAGGATAGATGCCACACTTTTTGAAAATATGTAATATCTCCCTATACAATTATTTCATTATTTTAATTGTAAAAGTGGCAAGTACTTTGGTCTTTTACCTATGGATTTATAAAAGGAAGAAAATATTACCTTTGACATTTCCAGAGTATTACCGATTATTGCGGACCTTTAAATTTTGGGACATTTATCCCATATAGGGGATAGTTGCCAAGTCCATATAAATAACATTAAGGATAGACGACCCGCTGAGAAATAGGACATCCATCCCTAAAAAACTTTGATCGCACCTAACCGTCCCATGCAATCGCACAGAGACATGAGATAGGTACGATCTATTTGGTAATAGTTGGAAAGTCTCTCGTTAATTAAATAGCTATGTATTTTCGAAACTAGAGTAATTACAATCTATACTATATCATCTATACCACTGGGGCGTCTATCACGGTTTTACCCTATATAATTGTGCGGAACCCTTTGTGCGCTAGTCCGACTCGCACTTGGCCGGTTTTTTTAACGGGACTGCTAAATTGCTTATATTTTATTTTATTGATTTTAATTGTTAAATTAAATGACGTATCAAGTGTAATGTTATAAACAAAAAATAAAGTAAATTAATATAAATGGATCTTAAAAAATCCACCGATTTCGTCTTTGAATGTGTGGTATTTCTTAAAAAAAACTTTTTACGAATACTCCACTAAATACGCGGAACGATAAATTTCATTAGTCTGGTGACTGAGAACATGGCGCAGTTGATGCCTGCTGCACTATCCCCCCTGGACCTCTGCATCGCAATTTTTACTCCAAATAAAAACAAACCAAAAAAAGTAAACGTTTTAAAATTCGTGCCTTTCCCAATATACAATGTGATATGGGTGGTAATTCCAACCCGTCAAGGCTAAGTTCGGTATCGAATTTTATTGCCAAAAAAAGTAATTTTGGGTCAAAACAAATCTGCAAAAAAAGATTTTTTAAGAAAATAATTTCATGAATTATTATTTTTTCTAGCAAAGGAAACCCTAAAAAGCAGCAATGAAATTTATGGTCACTTACTCTGTTCTTTTAGCTATCTTGTGGTATTACTTTCATGTTTTTACGACACATAAAACCTTTGTTATTGCCTAAAGTGTTATAAAACTAAAATGGCCGCTATTCATAGGGGGTCAGAGTTTGACCTCCCAAATTATTATTTTTGTCGATGAAATTAGATATTGCACTTAGCCTTAACGGGTTAGAAGTACCTCCCATATCACATTGTACCTATAGTTTTAATGTGTGTGCGTATGGTGCGAGAATTAAAACGCACTTTTCAACACGTTTCAGCAGACATTGAAGCTAATATGAAAGGCACAAACTTTATAAGCGGGTTAGCCGTTTTGGGCGTTCTATCTGCGTCTTATTTTCGGCATTAAATAAAATGTATATTTCATGAGGAAAACCTTAAATATAACAGTGCTACTATGAGCTTTATGTTGGTTTTACCATAGCAATCTTACCCGGTATTCGCTAAGCCTGATATTGGAATCAAGCAGCGAGTGATGAAGGTGTGCCAAGAGCAGCCCGACCAAGGTGCCGGGCGCGTTGCCCAGCGGCGACTGGTAGATCAGATTGAAGGAGAGGTCTCCGCTGTACAGAGTGCGCACTGCCCTGCAAGAGGTTACAATCACGAGCTATAAATATTGCTATTTACGTCCTCCGTAGCCAAGAGGCGAGCACGCCGGACTGTTTAAGGCACCGCCATCACTGGGGTTCCGAGTCCGATACCCAGTCGGAATAATGTAGAATACTAACATTTCTGTATTGTCTCGGATCTGTGTGTTGTGGTACCGTCGTTGTTTCTGATTTCTATAACACAAGTGCTTTAGCTACTTACCTTAGGATCAGAGCAATGTATGTAAGTGATGCTGTCCAATATTTATTTATTTATTTAATGAAATGGATCTACTTGATCATTAAAATCACTGAAAATATAGCGGGGGGATTTGTCACGCTTTTACTCTATTTATTCACCCCAACGATGGCGTGATAGTCAAAGGATGGCAAATATTCACTAGAGCGTTTCCATGTCTTAGTAAACACAATAGCCAGATGCAAGCTTTGGTAGTTCCAATATAGGTCACTATCACCTTCTTAACTAATAAATGAACGACAGTGTTTTAAGTTTGTTTAACTCAAAGGTGCATGCGTAGCTTGACGTATACCGCCAACTGAACTCCAGCAGCTTGGATAACTCGTATACTAGCACTGGTTGCAGCATCCACAAGTCAACTACCGGCTCTCTAGAGCTACGTTCAAGGAAACTCGGGGCGTCGGGCGGTGCGGTGCGCGAAACGGCAGCGGAAAAACAAAAAAACCGCGTTCAAGGAGAAGCGTTTTTGCACGCGTTTGTCGGAATTATAGCGTCGCATGCAACGGGCGACGCAGCATCGGACGCGGCCGGTAAAGTGTCCAGCGAGTGACGCAACGGGGGAAGTAAACAGCTATTCCGTACGCCCCGTTCCTTTATAAACGAATAAACTAGTTGCCATATGTTTTGACGACCACCGTAGCCGAGAGGCGAGCACGCCGGACTATATGACGTCGCCATCTCTGTGGTTCCGGGTTCGATCCCCGGTCGGGTCAATGTGGAAAAAATGAACTTTTCTATTTTGTCTGCGAGTCTGGGTGCTGTGGTACCTTTGTTCTTTCTGATTTCTATAACACAAGTGCTTTAGCTACTTACCTTAGGATCAGAGCAATGTATGTGATGTTGTCTAATATTTTTCTTTATGTTTGTCTTTACGCGTCAAATGCGGCGGGAAGCAACGCACTCCGCCTCTCCTTAAACGGATAAAACACTTGGCGCAATCCGCTCCGCGCACCGCGCCGCATGATCCCCTGCTTCTCTTTGAATGTGCCCTAAGACTAGAAGGCGTGACTCACTCAGGGCGGTGCAGCACGTGCGTGGGCACGAGGCGCCGCGCGTAGGCGAGCGCGAAGGCGGCCGCCACGCTCAGCGCCAGCGCCGCCCGACGCCCTGCTTGTGAACGTGGTCTAAGGCTGGAGCGTTGTAAGGCGGGACTCACTCGGGGCGGTGCAGCACGTGCGTGGGCACGAGGCGCAGCGCGTAGGCGAGCGCGAAGGCGGCCGCCACGCTCAGCGCCAGCAGCGCGCCCAGCGCCGGCACCGCCGCGCGCCGCAGCCGCCACAGCGCCAGCGTCAGTACCAGCGCCGCCAAGTATAGTTGCATGTCCGCCGCTAGGTACCTACAGGAAACACTCACATTCAATGGAACCATGAAAAACGAAATTATCGTCGATTGTGCAATCACGAATTTTTACGTTCTGGGGCACATCACCCGCAACGAGGACTCAATGTACCGACTGGTGGTGCAAGGAAAAGTTGGGGGAAAGAGATTACGTGGGTGCTCTCCAACACGATGGACAGATCTCATTAAATCTGTGACGCACTCCAACATTAACGATTGCTCTCGCTCCGCCAAACATCGATTTACATGGCGACGCATCACTAGAACAGTGGTGACACAAGAATCGACCGAGACATGACCACGACCACTGCCAAGGGTACACGACTAAAAGAAGAAAATGGACTGAAGAACCATTTAGGTACTTAACAAAGTTCTAAGTATGACTTTACACTTTACTCATCCACAAAGTCATAAAGGTAATGTTTTGTATGTTGCTTTTAGGAAGCTCGAGCGATGAAATCGCCTCCAATTATGATTGCTATTTTCACGATAAATGTTTTATGTGGTGTTTGTGCAAATTGCAACAAAGAGTCAACCTATCGCTCTTGTTAGCTGAACTGCAATAACGACGACAATAGATTCCTTTCATTCTTTTTTTCTGAGCACAACAGTATACTCGTAGGTAAAGTGTCCCGACGATCATAGAATGTAACTACTAAACATTATAAATGCTATAAAAATATTGAGTATTGTTCAAAATCAGTAAGTAGGATAGTAAGTTTATTCGTGCGCAAACGAGAGCGAAGTACCTGTCATCATTATCATAATAAAATAAAATAATTTCCAGGCCACAGGACGTCCAATGTTGAACATAGGCCTCACCCAGTGACTTCCAGATCGGCCGGTTGGAAGCGGCCTGCATCCAGAAGCTTCCTGCAACCTTTGCCAGGTCGTCTGTCTACCTTGTGGGTCACTCCTAAGTTGCTCTTCAGCGCAATGATATGAGCAAAGACGATAAAAGGCTGACCATCGTAAGGAGATACTCACCAGGTCTGTATAAGGCACTTCTCGTCCGCATACAGCAGGTTGTTCAGGTACAACAGCTGCGTCCACCACTTGTGGCGGCAGGTGGCGCTCTCGCCGCCCACCAGCGGCGCCCACAGCGGCCCCGAGCCGCCGCGCGCCCACCACGTCGCCGCGAACCACACCACCATGAAGTACGAGGGACTCATTCTGGAAGGGCATCATAAGTTACGTAATCTTCACGATAAAATTGCAGAAAATCAAGCTATATTCCTCAATAGTAAACTCTATATTGTCTCGGGTCTAGTGTTAGTGGTATCCGTTGTTGTTTCTGATTTCTATAACACAAGCGCTTTAGCTACCTACTTATTTAGGATCAGAGCAATGTAGGTATTGGATGTTGTCCAACATTTAAACTAAATAAGGGGCCACACCAATATTCCAACTGAGCTGCTGTTAAAGTCAAAGTTATTTTTCAGGATATAAGGTGTTTTAAAAATATCTTTAGTGGCGCAGATATTTTTGAAACACATTTTATAGGCCCTCCTTCGGGAACTCTTATACCATTGCCATGGCTTTTCTATGAAAGACAACAATAACTATTGAGGCTTCGAACTTTAAAATTTCGATATCTTTATTAACCAGTTACCAAAATGACTAAAGTCTATTTCCTGTAATTCCTGTATACACCAGTTAATCAATAGAACAGAACAAAACGCTATACCAAAAAGTTCTAATTGCGCCGAATTGCCTTCTCAAATGGCCTGAGCAGCAAGGACATCTGGACAACAACATCACATATATGTTGCACTGGTCCTACAATAAGTAGCTATAGTACTTGTGTTATAGAAATCTTAAACAACGACACGGTACTAAAACACCCAGACCCCAGGTATATTTAGCCACTTTGCTACCGACTCCTCGTGTGTATCCCCCAGTCCCGCTGGCTTCCGAGTACCGACCTGATGATCCTGTTGAACATGGTCTCGGCGACGGTGGAGAGGTTGGCGACGCGCTGCTGCCGGCGCCGCTGGTGCAGCAGCTTGTTGGCGAGCAGGAAGGCGGACATTAGGAAAAACGCCTGCACCATCAGTGTGCTGTTCGTCACCAGGATCGCGTCGCCCTCGCTACGCATCTGAAAACAAAAGTTCAATACTAACCTAGCGTTCAGGTTCCATCCTAATACTAACTAAACAGTTTGTTTTATAGGCATAAAGTTTCCAATTTCAATATAGATTTTAAAATACTGGCCAAGTGCGAGTCGTACTCGCGCACGAAGGGTTTCGTACCATTATCTAAAAAACGGCAAAAAAATACTTTTGTTGTATAGGAGCTCATAAATATTTATTTGTTGTTAAACTTAGCGGCAAAAGAAAAACATCATCTGTGATAATTTCAACTGTCTAACTATTACGTTTCATGAGATACAGCCTGGTGACAGGCGGACAGACAGACGAACAGCGGAGCCTTAGTAATAGGGTCCAGTTGTACCCTTAAAACAGTATAGATAGTAGGTAACGCCATGCTAAGCCCAGTACCTTCTCCACATAGCGCGTGTTGCCGATGTAGGTTAGCGTGTTGAGCCAGCACACGTGCTCCACGATGAAGCACAGCATGCCGAGCACGCGCAGCCCGTCCAGCGCGGCCAGGTCCGCGCCCGCCGCTGGTGGCGCCGCCTGCAGGACTTCCCAGCTGCCGCGGACAGACCACGAGAGCGCCCAGGAGAGACCTAAATAACAAGGAGAGAGTGTTAAGGATAAGAAAGGTTTGAGATTGTAATTTTTTTGTTAATTTTTACCAAAGTTCTTTATTCAGTATAAGCCTCACCCTTCTAGTCCTCTTCCTGGCACTTTAAACACATCCTAAATATAACATAAATGCAGGCTGCTTCCAACCAGCCAATATGGAAGTCACTGAGGGTATGTTCAGCAGTGGAAGTCTTTCGTATGGTTGAAATGACGATGACTCACTCACCACTAACTTTTTGCCATACCACGCGCTTTGGAACTTCATTATGGCTAAGTTGACTAATCGTTAATGGCAGACGGCACCTTATCTTCACGATCAAATGAACCTTTGGTGGGAGAAGAAAGAGCATTATGTAATGCATTTCTTCGTTATAAAAAGGGGAGTAGACACAGCACTATTAGTACGCACTTTAATAAATGAATAAAATGACCAGCGAAGAGACAAGTAGTCAAAAACTCTAAATAGCAGTCTATACATAAGTATAACCAGACCATAAAAATAAGATATTGACTTGCCTGAAACGATCTTAACTTCTTAGAAAGGATTAAGACGTTCGTAACAGGCGCTATGAAAGGCTAAGCTGTTGCAAACTCTACTACCTATGTAACTTACTAATATACAACATGTAAGAGATTCACAAAGGAACGTTTAACTTTTTGAAACAAAGAGGTTTCTACACGAATGTTGTGTCTGTGACATTCACTACTGATTAATTAATATTTATTGAGCAGTGTGCAACAACTCTTTACGGTCGTGATCTGTGATGGCTAATGATATTTTGTCGCCTTTGATTAATGAACTTTGGGTAGAAAGGATTATCCATCAACCTTTTGATGTTCTGGTCCTTGGCCAATTACAATTTTAGAAACCATTACCATAGAGAAAAAAATATACCCATTACAGTAGATAGATAATGTATGTCATAGGTAAGGACGAGTTGTTGTGTCTCTTGAATTATTTAGTGTCTAAAATGTAGCCATATTAAAAAATGATGTATTAAAAGGCACTGTTAGCTGTCCTGATTTCTTCATCTTACTACAGCTTGATAGTTGCAAGCTAGTGCTAATAAGACTAATTAGTTATGCGTTAATGATATTACGGAAATTTATAAAAAAATAACGCATAAATATTTATATAATATGTAGCAAGCTTAAGTGGCAGTGGGCTGGCCACATCTGTCGCAGAACCGATGAAAGGTGGAGTAAACAGGTTCTCGAGTGGAGACCACGCCTAGGAAAATGTAGTGTAGGACACCCCCCAGCTCGATGGACCGACGATCTTAGGAAGATGGCTGGCAGTGGATAGATGAAAAAAGCGGGAGATCGTGCTCTTTGGCGCTCTTTGGGGGAGGACTACGTCCAGCAGTAGATTGCAATAGGCTGAGATGATGATGAGATGATGTACCAAAATTACTGATCGTTGATTTTATCGTAAGTGTTTCTTTGTCTTTACTCGGTACCATTAGTTAAGTTAATACCTTTCATAGTTCCGTTTTGCGTCGCTTACTTATTTTCCGATGGCTGGTATTATAACTCAAGTTACGTGATGCAAATATCTGCTTTTAGTTATGTAAGCTAAATCAATAAACAGTCGATATTTAATGTCTCGCGTGTTTCGGCACATAATGTTTTCGAGCAAGTTGCGAAGTGGTTGTGAAATGAGGTTTGAAGTCTTTCCCTTTGAAACCTTAGATTGAGGTAAGCAAGTTCATAATATTATTGTTTGGTAACAGTTATTAAAACATTATAATAAAATATTACGCAGGGTAAACACATAAAAACTTTCCGGTAACTAGATCTCACTGATTTCATAATTATAATGTTAATTGCTAAGTTACTAAGGCTTCTGCTAACTTAATTAAACAATTTTTGTCTGTCTGTCTTTCTGTCTGTCTGTCTGTTGTTCGCCTTTCACGCAAAAACTACTGGACGGATTTTGATGAAACTTTTTTTATTATATAGCTTCCTCGGAAACATATAGGCTATAATTTATTTTGAAGGTCTGAATACATAATGTGGAACACCAGTGGCCCGTCTAATTTTTAATAGGAATTTATATAGCGCCTAAGAAAAAGTTGGTCAACGTCATCAGCACTTACTGTTGACATAAATAAAAACGAGGGACTGGTCTATCTGATGTGGAACCCTAGCAGGCCAGCTAAACTTTGAGAGCTATTAAAATAACGTCTTAGGAAAGGTTGTTCAGCATGATGAGCTCATGCTGATAACGTTAGAAAATTTAAGTTCTAATAGCTTCGAAATGTTTATGATAAAAATGTACTTCACTAGCAAGATTGATATTCTTTGGAACTACTTTCGCAATTTTATTTCTTAACTGAAGGAAATATAGCAATTTCAGCTAGCACAACTAGTGTATAAAATACGAGTACTGACGTCAGAAACATTCAATTGAATTTACCGCGAAAGGAATTTAGGTACGAGATGAGCTTTCAATCTGAAAATAATTTATTTTGCAAATAGGCCGGCGCCTGTAGCACTTTCTAATGTTATTTACTGCTTGAGGACGATTTGTGGACTCCACTCATCAGCCTTGGAATACAGAGAGCCTAAACAGACATATTGCTATAATATACTCGTACAACTACGTAACTAATGTGGCATGTCCAGCAAACCCCCCCTAGCATGACCAACAAAACACGATGATATAGCGATTTATTGACACTCAACTGTCCAAATATTAACTTTTATCGAAATGGACATGCTCGCCGTTTCCATAAAAGTATACGTATATCATTATTTGACAGGTGGGTATCGACAAATCGCTTTAACATATCATATCGTGTTTTTTTTTGGTCATGCTTCCTAACAGCTCTCCTGGGCAGACTCATGTTAACATGCGATGTCTTCCACCTGTGTATATCGGTACTTCATCATCATCATTTCACCATAGGACGTCTACTGCTGCAGACCTTCCCAATGACTTCAAAGTTAGCCGGTTTGAAGCGGTTGTTAATGCGATACTCTCTTGGCTAATTGATATAGTCTCGATAATTACATAAAATAAAATAATGAACTAACCACGGTGCATAATTCCGTCTTAATTAATAATTTATGATAATGTGAGTGTTAGGGGACATTAAATTAATCTAAAAGGGCTATTAATGAGATAAAATCTAAGTTAGAGCATGGACTAGGTAATATTTCACTTAGTCCATGGTAAGAGTCAAACTCACGACTGAATTATACAGGGTTACGTTGCAAAGAGGTGCCAAATTTTAAAAATAAGATCTAGAGATGCACTGCTTATGGTATTTGTTGTCAATTTGAACCTCTGGTATGCGCGGACGCTCTTGCTGTTAGAAATGTACCTTACATCGAAAAGGCTAAAGTTTGTTTTCGCGCGCCATTGTGACTATTATTGCATTGAACTTTGCAGTTCTAGGTTGCACAGAGATAGTGCGTGCATATTTTTTTATGAATGAGATAAGATTATCCACGCGTACCATCTTTGAACAGCGGATAGTAATAAAAAGAATAAAACAAATAATTTTGTTTTTTAGATCGTTTATATTGTAGATCGATTTAGTTACTGATTCTGAGTGGTCCCTGAAAATTTGGCACTACCTTGCAATATAAACCTAGCATTGGAATAACTATTATTCATTAAAATAAAAATATTGGACAACATCACATACATTGCTCTGATCCTAACGTAAGTAGCTAAAGCACTTGTGTTATAGAAATCAGAAACAACGACGGTCCAACAACACCCAAACCCGAGACAACATAGAAAAGTTCGTTTTCTACTTTGACCCGACCGGGAAACGATCGAACGAACCCGAGACCTCAGAGATGACGACGCCAAGTCCGGTACGCTTGCCTCTCGGCTACGGAGGTCATGATTTTTATCTTAATTTTGACAAAGAATACTACTACAAAGAATAATATTTCCAAATAGTTTTTATCTAGGGCATCTTAAGTTGCTTGTGCATGGAGGGAGTTAAGGTATAATATCGTTATTATTTTCTATATGCTATTGCCAATTGACGTCATGTCTATTGCGAAAATATTCATTATTAAATTTTATAATGCAAATATTCTATCATTCGGTATGGAACAATCATTTAGCAAACTCACAAAACTATTAGGAGGATATCAAAAAGGAGAAATTATACCATTTTAAGGCTTTTTCAGCTGTATAAAAAGAGGTGCTATCTTCCTTCACGTCTTTACAGCCTATCCAGATGCACTTTTAGTATTTATGAAGCATAGTGAACGTCAAGCCAGGACAATGGTTTGTGAAACGGAATAATATCTGGTAATCTTGTCAAAGTTAGTTTTACGAAATCTGTAATTTAGATAATAATTGGTTGCGCGAGCGAAGGCACTGAACTAACCATGCCATATACTTATAATTTTGTTAGCGAAATATTGCAATGCTATCTTAAGATTAAAGTTAGTAATATTAAGTTTGTAAAACATTTATAGGAGCAAAAATAAAACGCCGATACAAAAGACATCAACGAGTCAGCGACTTTTTTTAGGTTTGTAGCTATTAACGTTTATTTGAAAACCTCTGTAGCCAAGAGGCGAGCATGAGTCCCTATTGATTCTCTGTTTAGGTAAGTTCAAAAAATATTTGTTTAAAAGCTCGAGTCTGGGTGCGCTGGGAAAGCCAAAATACTTTAACTGGTACCTCGTAACGTAAGGATATACTAATTAAAAGGGCAGTAAACCTCACGTACCTATTGCAAAATCTAATAAACTAGGTCTAATATGAGATCGCTAGTTTTAATAAATTAGAAACAGCACAGCACCAGTCTCTGCGCCGATCGATGCGTGCCTGCGCTTGCGCAACGCGAAGGGACTGTCGCGGGTCCTTCTACCGTTCGACCTGTCCATTCGACGCCCGTCTGGTGTAGTGGTTCGCTCCGGACTACAAAGCCTGGCGGTTGCGAGTTTATAAACGTATTTAAGTATGTTTATCCGTTATCTAAAGCTCAAATTGCAGCTAGAAAGTTGGGCGTCCTGAATAAAGTCAAGCGGTACTTCACGCCTGGACAGCTTTTAACTCTTTACAAAGCCCAAGTCCGATCTTGCATGGAGTACTGCTGCCACCTTTGGGACGGCTCGGCGAAATACCAACTTGCTGCACTTGACTCGGTGGAACGCAGAGCCAAGAGAATAATAGGCGATAAAAAACTGGTGGCGTCCAAGCTGCACAGCCTGGCTCACCGCCGCAAGGTTGCTTGCCTATCGGTCTTCTATAGATTGTACTTCGGAGAGTGTGCTCATGAGCTGCATGAACTCATACCACCGTCACCTTTCTTCCATCGGACATCCAGACGCACGGCCGGCTACCATCCGTTCTTAGTTGATATACCCATAATCCGCACTAAGCGCTTCTCATCATCTTTTATAATGCGCACAGCTAAGGATTGGAATTCCCTGCCTGCGTCTGTATTTTCGAGTGCATATAACCTGACTCTCTTTAAGTCCAGAGTGAATAGGCATCTTCTGGGCAAGCTCGCTCTATCGTAGATCCCATCTATGCTCTAGAGCAAGATTGGGGTCAAGAGTAAGCCCATCTCAAATAAAAAAATAAAAAAAATCTAGTCGCCATAGTACAAGCTTTACTTAGTTTGGGGCTAGATAATTGGTGTGATTGTGGGAACAATTTATTATTTAATATTATTTATTTTGTAAGAAAACGCAAGTAAACTTGCTCTAAAACTCGCCTAAGCGGTACAAACAAACATAACCTCTATTTTGCTGAGAAGTGGATTCACATTACTTATTGTCGATGAGTGTTAAAGTGTCAAAGTGACAGCGCGGTTCATCAAAGCGGTACAAATTAATAAAGCTCTACTTATTACAGGTTCACAATACATACGATAAGTGAGTTCAGTGACAGAGCTGGCGCGGTTTCGTTTCAAAGAATCGACAGTATGATAACTTCCATTCGCCAAAACCAATTTTAAAGAATGAGGTCTAAAAGAGCAAATGATATTTTACTAAGTCTATTCTATTTATTTCTATTATTATGAAATTTAAGTGTTTAAATTTTTGTTTTTAGCACTTACCATGCTTGGTTTATCTAAGATTTTTTTCAAGTATTAAAAATCTTAAGTTTAAGTGTAATAATTTTGAGCGATATCTGACGATATTAAAGTACCTAACTAAAATGTTAAAGAGGTATCATCGCTTAGTGTTTTGGCTAGTTTATGTAATTTGGTTAGTTAATTCGGATGGTTGATGTTTACTATTATCATAACTTCAGCTTTAATTCGTCTGTTTAATTGGCGTCCAAGCAAAAACGTCGTATAAGTCTTGACTTGTACGACATACAGTTAGATAGCAGTCTTATAATGGTAATGAGATGACTACTAGGTCCTATAGAGGTCTTTAATTACACTTATTAGTCGTGAGCTACTGTAATCTTATTTTACCAAAGCCTACTCGTAATTGCAATAAAGTAAAAGTTATGGTTTTTGCAATTTTAGTACATACACTTTGTGTCTGTGTGTGTCAAATGAAAAGCGTAATTATTTCGACTGGTGATGAGAATAAACTATCACTTACATAAACTTACATTCTAATAATATTCCTTTGCATTGCATCAATTCACATTCCGGGTTATAATTTTACGCTGAGCGAGTCGCGGTTACCATTTTTTCGTTCCTTTCATAAGGCGTTCATTACTTCAGTTTGTAACACATTCGTTGGCGAACATTTTAATTACTAGGTTTAAATGAAGTTATATTTATGTGTTAATGTCCAAATACTATTATTAGTTAAGTGTAATGGTTGTGTAAAGGTACAAAACCACTAATACCTATGTGCCAAAATGCCGTTAAGTGTTTTTTCAACACAGTTGCTCGTAAATTCACTCTTATAACACCGTTTTTAGTATCATAACTCATCATATTACGCACTTGTGCTGTAAAAAGATTATCGCACTAGTGCGGTAATGTAAACTTTTTTTTAAAAAATCCAGCAAAAGTTTGTGTCTAAGAACATTGAATATCTTACGAATATTAAATTATTTAAGGGTTAAGATGACAAATAAATATTTCATTTTATTAAATTGTATATTAATAAACACAAACTAACTTAACTATCATTTTTAGAAACAATAATTTATAGTTTATTTTATTTTTTAAATTGCTGCTACTCGGCTGAACAGCCAGTTTTTCCTGTGCCATTATTGAACCTGCGCGCGCATCGAAATTGCGGCGCGCGAAAAAAACAAACGTGCTATTTTCCATTATTATTTGGTAAAGTTGTTGCTGTGTGGTTAATTACTATCAAAAATGTCTACTTTAAATAGTAAAGACGAGTAAAATGTTATTCAACCCCGTCGTAAATACTTATCGAGGCACGAAACGCGAGTGATAGCCTGTTGCCGCCAAAATGCATAGAAAAACAGCAAAAACGCCAAGTCATATTCGGAGAAGGTATTTTAGATTTTAGTTCGTTTTTTCCTCGCAATTGTGTTGAAAAACGTCGTATGCAACTCGTGTGCATTGATCATTATCACACTCGGCTTCCTTACCGCGCTCGCCTGCGGCTCGCGCTTATAATAATGCCTCGTGTATAATGTCCAACGTAGCACACTTGTATCATAATGTACTATTTTATAATAAGTAATCTCCGTGTACCAGTGTACTCATTTGTAAACAAATATGCGTCAGACAACACAATAATTAGACGAGCTCCGTAGCCGAGAGGCGAACACGCCGGACTTAAATGGCGTCGCCATCTCTGAGGTTCCGGGTTCGATCCCCGGTCGGGTCAATGTAGAAAACGAACTTTTCTATATTGGCTCGAGTTTGGGTGTTGTGGTACCGTCGTTGTTTCTGATTTCTATAACACACGTGCTTTAGCTACTTACCTTAGGATCAGAGCAATGTATGTGATGTTGTCAAAATATTTAAATTTATTTAAAAAAATAAAAATGTTAAAGGCAATTGTCGTAGTTCCAAAGTAAGGAACAAACATCCTTGTGTTACGAAATAAACGGGAATCGAACCCGGGACCCAATGGGGTCCTTTTTCGCAAATTAGTGCGCCACTAATTGTTTTTGATATAATCTGTACTTACGTGGGGAAAGTATGTATTGCATGCGAAAGTATTTATAAGCAGAATTTAAAACAAAACAGTGTTGAATAAAATAATAAATTCAAAGTCGTTGTAAGTGGTTATCTATAATGTATTAGTAGGCAATATAATCTGTGTATCGTATCGCCTAATACCTACGTCAATTTTATTCAGGCTGGTAATCATACAAGAAATGGAAATTGAGCTAATTAATCTCGCAATTTGCAAGGAGAAACATCAATTCCGAATGTCGATAAGGAATATTCTGATAAAGTATGCCTACGTCCCACTGCAGGGCACAGGCCTCACCTCAACTATGAGTTTGGGTTGTTGTGTGTCGAGTTGTGGTTTGGGCCATACTCCACCAAGCGGGGCTAGTGCACCGTGGTGGACGGGACGGGTGTTGTAAAGCCAGTGACTAAACCTTACTGTTAGATGTTATCAAGCCGCCTTAAGGCCTCTGACTAGGCTTCACGACCAATATCAAGCGATATTAGCCAGGACTAACTTTTAACGTGCCTTCTGAAGCAGATGATGCTCGTGATAAATGTCACTAAATATGGTCGGAATGGTCACCCATCCACTTACGACCGCGGCGTTGGTTGCCTAACTTTCGTAATCGATACCAAAGCGCTGCCGCCACTGAGCTAAGAACACCTCCTCCAAATATTCTGATACTAAAATTATAATTTATGTATCTGGCGTTTTATCGATGTTAAAATTACATATTTTTTTATCTATCGACACTCTCTAACTACTTATTTAAAACTTAACATCAGTCTTACTTGTGTGGCTTTGCTTACAACTTGCAACAGGGTAGACAATGTCTGAGTAATGAGTTAAGCTTTCTCTTGGACTTGACTTAACCACAAATGTATCTCTGTTTAGACCTCGCCCTGCAATACGCTTTCTTGTTTACTCAATTGTGTCTGCGTTTCACCATCATTAAATAAATAACAACGCCTCATACCAATATTTCACATAAACGTGTGATTTGTTAGAAATGTTATTGCATATCGTAATAGGAGGACAGTCGATACAAGCAGTGGTTTCGAAGACTGCTTTTTAATAGTAAAACGCCACGTTACTTAACGCGCCGAATGCAGCAGACAAAAGTATTTTTCTACACTAGATATAATCAAACGGTTATGATTTTAAACTTCAAAAATTAAATCATTTATGTACCGAATGATTTATTAGACTAAGTAAAGTATAAATGGCACATTTCATTCAATCTTAAAAGCTTTAATTTCAGATAAGTTCTTTTGATTCTCTCGCTTAGTTCGCGCACACATGTGTGACGTGACGGGGCCATATTGTTATCAAATTGTTATCTTTTTTTCCGTGTTAACCGTTTAATATGTTTATTGATGTGTTTAATTACGCAACCATTAAAAAAGTAGCTAGTAAATGTAAAAAAAACATAGGTACGCTAATACGTATTTTTTTTGGTAATCCCAAAAAATATTTCTACAAACTTAGGAAAGAGAAAAGAAAAGGAACTCATTTTCCTCTTTTTAATTCAACTTCTTATGAATCTGGCACTAAGAATAATGAATTTGTAAAGCGCAGATTACTAGCGATTACCGCTGCGGTTGATGCGTAAACCAACAGAGCACTGTATACACCAATCACACGGTTATGTTCGATCCGCCGCGCGGGGAATTGGTAGTATTGCCTTTCACATAATATGAACGCACCTAATCTGTACCTAGGAACGTATCTTATGTAATTGTAGGTACTAGACTGGCTTTTGAATTTATGGTTATTCAGAAACACATTTCTAAGGTAATTGTTGTTGATTATTAATTAAAAAGAAAAAATACTAGGTAACATACAAAGTAAATCACGTTTGTTTTTATTATTTTTACATATAACAGGCATTTTTTTTCCTTTTACTGTGTAAATTATCTCTATCCTTCATCACCATTGGGAATGGCCAAATCAAAAAGATACCTACTAAGTCCTAAAAACCAGGTTACGCAAGCTTGACGATGTCTGTAGCTAAGATTCGCCTGTCATCCCGGGTTTGATTACCGATCGGGTCAATGTCAAAAACGTATTTTTGTATATTGTCTCGGGACTGGGTGTTGTGATTGTTTTTGTTTTCCATGACACAAGTGACTTAGCTTCTACCTTAGTTAGGATCAGAGCAATTTAAGTGACGTTGTATACCATATTTATTATTTATTTAACTTATATGATCTCATAAATATAAGAGATTAGTAATTAAAAAAAGTCAGAAGTCTAACGAATGGAACCTGTTCTAAGTGACGGCGATAATTATACTATACTGTTACATTTGCTATGGTCTAATAAACGCACAATATTTAAAAGTTGGAACATCCATTCACTTAGTTTATTTGGCTGAATTTTAAGTATTTAGTTTCTTAAAAAAGTTGAGTCTTTACATTTTCATAGAGTACCTCGCCTATTTTTTTTTCCTGTTTAAGATTATCACTTTTATAAATGACGGCAAACATTGAAATAGAATAGTAAAATGAAAACTTTTCAACCAACTTTCTATACTTACCAAATAATTTTGTAAAGTGGTATTATTTCTATTGTAACCGCAACCGCGAGCTAAGCCGCGAGTCACGGCGCGTTCGAGCGAACCGCAAACAATTCTTACAATCGTAAGAAACGTAAACAGGTCAACGTTTTTATATTATATCTGTTATCTAACTGCACGAATTAACCACTAAAATATTACGTTATCATCCTTTAAATAAATCTTATATTCTCTCAAAAACAAAAACAAAGCAAAAAAGGCAAAAGTCTCTCCCTAGTGCCATGCTTTTCTATCGAGGGGATTACCTACACTCTTTCTCTCAAATTATGGAATTACTGATTAACCCTAAAACCGATAGGTACACGTGTTTTGAAAAAAAATAGCGACATAGCAACATAGTACTTACAAGTTACCTTAAAGAAAGATCGGTTGGAAAGTATTTTGTCATCATCATTCTGGTTTTGTGCCGATAACCTTATTTAATGACTAGCAATAGTAATATACTTTACAATAATAAGTAATATCGATATAATTATCGCCATAAAAATACCGATCCCATAGATAAATCTCTCAAAAACATATCGGTAAGTGCAATCTATAAACGTACAACGATGGCCATGAATTTGTTTATATCCCACAAGTTACATAAGACGTGCCGTTATTTTGTTAACTGACCCCAAGTGGACTGGTTGTTGCATCGGCCGGCGCCGGCGTTCGGCGGCACACGATCTAGGCTGCTTATTATTGCACACTATTGACCTCTTCTTTAGTTGAAGACAAAAGTTGTGTAATTGTGATAACATCATTAGCTAAGTCGCGAAATTTGCGGATTTTATGTTAAGATAAATTTACTCTGAGGCGGCATATCCTATGATTTGACAAACAACGTCCGTGTACTTTCTTCAAGTACAGGTGAGAAACGCTACACTCCGCTAATCGATTTTCTTGCCTAGAAATTGGAAACTGTAATTTAAGTCATTTCCGACCTTCGTAGCCGACTGACGAGCACGCCAGAGGTTTTGGGTTCGATCTCCGGTCGGGTCGCAAACGAACTTTTTTTATTTTGTCTCGGGTCTGGATGTTTTGGTACCGTCATTGTTTTCAATTTCTACAACACAAGCTTTAGCTACCTTACCTTAGGATTAAAGCGATGTATGTGATGTCCTCGTTATCACTAAACATTTTTGACTACAATAATAATTGATATCCGAGAGTATACCTACTTACCTAAATAATATTTAAATGTAAACATGGATACTTAAGAGTTAGCATTGCGTCGTAACGGCTCAGTGGCTTAGCAGTAACAGAATTCTATGGCTTGCGGCATGCGTAGTAGCCAGTGAACCGTGAAGTCCAGATTGTTTTCTAGGTCTATGTACGGACTTGAATGTCGGAAGTAGGCAGTCTTACATACATTTTGTAAAGAAAAATTCTTGATGTCAGCACTTTTTACATTACATCGTTTAGTTCAGTTAAAAGCCCGTCTTGGTAAGGTCTTCTTCTTGTCGTCTTAGTCGTTTTATCGAGGTCATGACAGCCACATCCGAGACTTCTAATATGAGAATATCCTATCATTTGAAAAAAAAACTTCAATCACCAGTCATACAATAGGGAATCGAGCTCGGAATCCATTGCGTTGTAAGAAATAACATCACCATACTAGGTAATCGGGTCATCAAAGGAATGAATAGCCACCTACTTTTCTAAGCATGGTCGGACAGCGTGACATCGAGCACGGTGCTGACGGCGGCGAGCGCGAGCAGCGCGGCGAGCACGCCCGCGAACGCTCGCTCGCTCGCGCCCAGCGGCGGGTCGGCGTTCGGCTGTTCATCATCATTTTAGCCATATGACGTCCAGCTGAACATAGGCCTCCCCTAGTGACTTCCAGATTTTCCGAATGGTAGTAGCCTTCATCCAGCGGCTTCCTCCAACCTTTACCATGTCGTCTGTCCACCTTTTGGTTGGACGTCCCCCGCTGCAATTGCCGGTACGTGGCCTCCATTCTAGAACCTTTCTGCCGAATCAGCCGTCAATTGTACGTGCTATGTGCCCTGCCCACCATCATTTAAGCTTGCTAATCCTTCGGGCTTTGTCGGCGACTTTGGTTCGTTCACGGATCTCCTCAATTTCTCGTTCTTGATTAGATCTTTCAAAGAAACACCTAGCATAGCCCATCCATAGCGCGTTGTGCAACCTTGAATTCCCCTATAAAGCATATGGTGAGAGGCCAAGTTTCTGTCCAGCTGGTTACTTTAAGCAAATGAATAGCCACCTACTTTTCTTAGCGTGATCGGACAGCGTGACATCGAGCACGGTGCTGACGGCGGCGAGCGCGAGCAGCGCGGCGAGCACGCCCGCGAATGCTCGCTCGCTCGCACCTAGCGGTGGGTCGTTGTTGGGCTGGGCCACGCCGGTGCCGCGCTCGCAGTAGTCCAGCTGGTAGAGGCGCGCTGACAAGTTGTAGTTGGACATCATGCTCGCGTTCACGCAGGATGCGAACCTGGTGGACAATAAAGCATTAAGCTTTAAGCACAATTGTACCTAATTTAAGAACTGTACACACTTGGTATGCAAATAAACACTTGAATACTTGAATACTATATTTTAGGTAGGTATGTACAACTAGGACATTCATTAAAATCACGTGATCAGCTACTCTATCTATATCGTCTTTTAAATGGGAGCAGTATCTAAATTAGATGCACTTAACTAACGTGTTATCACGATGATAATGTATAGAGCATTTGAAAAACACAAAATTTGAGAAGTTTTTCAATGTTTTAGTATATTATAGTTTAGTTATCTCCTACTATAATAGGTACTTATCACAACCCACTACTGAGCACGATCACGATCCCGCTTTTTCATCTAGGTCAGTTGTAGTTTTGTAGTTTATTCAAACTGAAAGAGTTAAACCGGTACCGGTAGTGATCGAAGCCTCACCTCGTCTAAACTACATCTTTGGGTCATGACTACGCATTCTAGTACGTAAGTACCTTTTTACATCATGAGTTAACCTGCACATTAAGATATCACTGGATTACCAATTCTAGCCGTGGTCCAAAAACGGTATATACGGTTCGTAGCTTAATTCGTTTCAAATCATAATTTGAAGCATTTAGGGTCATGATCATGGTTCAAGGTAGTGAAAAAGAAGAAGTGCGTGAATGAAACCATGCTCCGTAGTCCGTACTCACCAAGCATCGAGCGGCTGCGCGTGCGCATCATGCCCGCCGCAGCGCCGCGACACGCACAGCCCGCGGTGCAGCCGCGTGTGGTTGAAGTTGTCCACCCAGTTCGACGTGTGCAGCTGCCGGGAAAGAACTCATTAGGCCACCAAATTCATGATAGTACTAACACCAATTTTAAAAAATCACAGACGATAGTATTTCATGCAAGGACAATATTTCGACATATTATTCACAAAACAATAATACCGAGTGCTGCATTCGCAAAACATACCAATACATAGCATTTAAAAAAAAATATTTAAATAACCGCGGTTCAAATTCTTTTTTAAAAATGTTCTTATAATCAAGACCGAGGTCCTAATGAGAAGTACATTTTCGAACATAGTTTTCTAATTTTCTCCTCTCTGAATAACTTATACTGAGAAGTTTTATAATCTTCTTAGGGGGGAGAAAACAAGTCACTAAATCCGCGTCTATCTGTGTCTATGCTTAGTTCTTTATTTTTAGGCAACAGATTTAGACTGAGTTTCTACTTATATTTAGAAAATTACTTTCGAAATGTGTAACCATGCATTATACATTATAGAAAGTAATAAAAAGTCATGCGAAGTAACTAGTCTACTATAAGTACACCGCCTGTCAATCACCACGACCTTGTCCCTACAAGCCTACAAGCTGTCAGCAACAAAACGCAGTCTAATCGCACGGTGTGTTTGATGGAAGATATCGCGTTGCATAAGAAAAGCTCATTTGAGTGTTAAAGACCCCGCGACATGTGTGTCAAGGGTACCAACACACAAACAGTCTCAATTCACTTTCAAAAGATCGCGTGATTAGATATTATAATAGCTTCATAGCTTGTTGTGTTGTGCACTTGTCTTTTGCTACGATTTTTGTCAGAGGTGACTCATTTTCACATTTTGGGTTGGGTTTTATTTTTTATTTAGGTCTTCTTCTTTGCGTGTCGACTCAGGCTTTCATATATGTGAGTACCAAAACTCAGTCACCGAAATAGCAGTATCGGTGGCCTTGTAAAGATCCTCGCGTGTGCAGGTGTAGGGACACGCAGGACATGTTAAGAGATGAGTCATTGTCTGGGGGGAAATACCGCATCTATAGACATGCAATCTTCAAGCTGTAACCCCACCTGTGCAGGTTCTCCCTTCTTCGGCCTACCTGGGTCCGTAACCTATTTAAGGACTTCCAGGTTGCCCAAGGCAGAATATGTCCAGGGGGGAGTCGCTCTAATAGCTCCATATTCTGTGGGATATTTCTTTTTCCATAGCTTGAAGCGAGCGTCTTTTATTCAGGTTATACTTGTTTTGACAGCGGCTGCCGGGTGAATGGCGAAGTAAACTCCAATCATAGCCAATAGTCAAGTAATTTGGCGGAGGAAATAAACACTAAAGTGTGTAACATTGGTTCCCCTTACCATCGGTTTTGGCTTGATATTGTTTATTTTCAGATGTTATTCAAAATCCCTTACGAGATTTAAAAGAATCCTCGTACGAATAATTTTTAATGCACTCTAAACTAATTTCAGATGCCTGCTTCCGGAGATATGTAATCACAAGAACACTTTCAGACGAGTAATATAAGATGTAAAGGTATCAGGTAATTATTTTCTAGGAGGTGGTTCTACTGCTCAAATAAAAAAAAATTGTATGAGACCAACTTCGAAATCGTAAAAAAATATATCATATCTTTATAAAAACTAATATCAGCTGGTCTGCCGTTTTGTATGGGGAAATGGTTTTTTGTTTTGCGATTTCGAAGTTGGTTCCATAGAAAAATTTGTTCTATTTAAGCAGTAGAACCATCCCCTAGAAAAGAGTTAACTGATAAGTTTACACCTTATATAAACTAAGTAAAGGTAGTATTGAATCTCTAGATCATAGATAGCTTTGCATTTACGAGCATTACATAGCAGCGGGTGTTAATTGTTACATTGATTACGATGTAACACTAACAATTATAATTTCCTAATGTAGAGAAGTGGCTTTTGTTTTAAATTGCTTGGATCCATAAATGTTTAAAGTTATAGCAAACAGTGGTGGTTATCAGAGTAGAATCTAAAATTTGTAAGATAGCCTCTTTATCTTCTATAATACGAGAACATGTATTAATAGAGTTATTATCTTTACGAACTTACTTTTAGGCTCTCAAAATTTTATTGATTGTAAGAATCGTATGAATTAACTATTAATATTATTTTTAAAGTTTATATATTTTATTTTTAAAATAATGCAATGTTTAGTTTCTTGTAGCATTGTTCAATTATTGTTTATACCTCGTATTTTACGGCACCTTTTGAAAACTTTCATATTACCTAAACGTAAAGTTTTCCTGGAAAATAATGCTTCTCGCATTAAACCCACTTTTTGCACACCTTTATAATATAAGTTTGTGTAAAAATTGTGAAAACATAAAAAAATATGTGTAGTGAGCATCATTGTTTTTTCGAAGTTTATTTACTTGTTGAAAATACTGCGTTATGTGAACCGCCAGGAAATCATTATTATGGGTTCTCTGCACCCTGCGCCTGCGCTAGCAAGCCGTCCGGTCAGTTACACACGTAATGAAATATTTTACGCCGGTTACGAAACTCGCGATGTACGTAGAACTTAGAGTACGAAACACTTCAAGATCAAGTAATTTTGTAAAACAATATAACTGGTATTTTCCCTGGTAAGGTGTTTTATAAGAGCTTAAAGAGTCCTTTCTACTAGTTCCATCTTTCGACTATACATAGCTTTGCGAATAATATGGCTGGTTATGAAAAACTCATTCTGCAGCTGAGAAGTAAGTCTAACCTGAGAGCCACTAATTTGAACTGTGCTAGTATGTTCTAAAATAATTTGGGTTTTTAAACTAATATAATTAAAGTTTACCCCAAACTTAACTAAATGAAGTATAAAGTTCGTTATGTGTGACAAAATATAATTATAACATACCTAATCAACTCAAAACAGGTCATGTAAAGTTTCAAATTATCAGACTACGGGAATGGCTGACCACTTTCAGTTTTTACAGTGTAAAGGAATTCCTTGACCATTACCAGAATACGCCACTAGATGTCTTGATATTGTAACAACAGCAAACCTATTCTTTATATATAAATGTCATTTTTTAGTTTTTTCCTACGTGTTAGTGGGAGTTAGAAGTTCAGAATAGAGTGGAGACGTGGTGTTGATGATTTACGTGGAAACAAACCTCTATAAGCTGGAACACCTGGTTCCCCGGCTCGTCTGGCGCCAGCTCGAAGCTGCCCACGCAGTACACGCCGCGCGAGGCCATGCATTCTTCGTAGTGGTCCAGGTGGAACAGCCTGGGCATCTGATAGAACTGCTCATCTGAAACAAACAGCTAGATTAGCGGTAACCTTTAGGTATTTAAAAAACCGTTACGTATATATTATACAAGTCGCGGGGCAGCCAAAGGTAATGTGGAACTCCAGAATTTAGAGAGAGTGAGGCCCCATGCCCACAAAAATCTGTCTCTCCGACTACGTGCCTGTTTTTCAGCGAGCGTCACTTAAGCGGACAGATTATCAGAATTCTGGAATGTTATTAATAATACTATAAAAATACTGTATTGCAAACATTACCAATAGAAGTCTCTTCGAACATTAAAAAAAAAATGATTGGTCAGAACAAATCCAAACATCAATGAAGAAATTGAATTCAATTTAAAATTAAAGTCCATTGTTAAATTCGGTGCCCTTAAGTACATCTTTACGAAATACCACACAAAACTACTAAAAGGCCTGATGAAAACTAATTTAAGATCTGCAATAAACGAATACTGACAATGAACTTGATCGTATTAAGTGTTGCTATTTTTTTTTCAGTACCTCTCCTGTTGTGCCTACTGTGGATGTTACTGGTAACCTACTCGTATACGGGCATAAAAAGTTACAAATAAGATCGACGGAAATTAACAGGAGACGACTCTAGGAAGATGGCTGGCAGTGGATGGATGTAAAATGCGAGAGATTGTGCTCTTTGGGGAAGGCTTACGTCCAGCAGTGGACTGCAATAGGCTGATGATAATGATGATACTTAGATGTTGTTATGTAGACGCTGCACGCGCTGTGGCGACACTGGTACGACCTTGGGCGAGGGAAGGATCTACAGATCGAGAGTACATGCCGGTGGAATCAATTTTCAGATGTTTGGATATGTTTAATACCTTATTTAAGTACAGTAGAGTAGTGTTTGTATTTCAGTTAGTTTAAAGGTCAAATAAAAAGTATTTTGTTAATTTGCGTGAGATGAAAGTTTTTGTTTCCTAATAACGTGAATCGAGATCCGCAGAAATTATCCTTTGTAAATAATGTTTTTAAAAATACTCAACCAATTATTACTTTACCATATGAACAGTTAGGTCTTACAATTTTGGCAGTACATAATATGAATTTAGATTCATATTATGTACTGCCAAAATGAAAAAGAGTGCACATTAACTTCACCATAGTTACATCCAGGTACCTATGGTGAAGTTACATAGTTACCATAGTCCTTTTTAATCTCTTTAAATCCATTAACATTGCAACAAGAAAATATTTTACTAACTTTTAGTACTCAAAATCACTGTTAATTATTAGTCTTACACGCTAATCAAGTGTATGTACCACAATTGAGATATGATTAATCGTTTATATGGTGTAAATGGTGCTATAATAAGTTTTAACGACATTATAACGAAACCATTAAATGCATTGCCTGTAATATACATAATACTTAAATGAACTTCGTTTAGCGAGGGTATGGGATAACTCATTTGTCGAAGGCCCTGCTTCAGGTCGTGACATGGCCGTTATATCACCTTCTAGTTAAAGCTGTTTACTGGTTTGTTATGTCATTTCCTAGTGCCTAAGTCTTGGTAGCTCTTGGGCTGAAACATGGTGTGGTGTCTGTCTGGCCAGTCTGTTGCGAATGAGATTTATGGCAGTAATGCAGAGAGTCTAAAGTGAATTTTGTAAAGTGGTCGCTTCCCATAAATCGATTTTAAGTAGTAAAAGTCTAGTTTATAGAATGACTGGCTAATATTGTTAGTCGTAAAAGAAAGTCTAATTTAGTTCATTTAAAAGATACCTATTTTCTATTTTATTTGAAAAGAATTTTTCGCTATCCGATTTAATCCCGAGTCTGGGTGTGTTTGTGCTGGGATTATTTTATATATTACGGTTATTTTTTATATTTATCAAGAACATCGGTTTTATTTGGCTGCTGTTAGACGTATTACTAATTTTAAGTAATACCACAAATTACGTATAGCGGCGGCGCGCTAATACCGATAGTCTAAAAACAAAAAGTTATTCTATACATATTTATCTGTTTCAGATCAAGAAAGAAAAATATATGCCCACGTCATTGCTGTTTTCCTAAAACTCATTCTGACTTGCAAAGGTCTCGTCTAAAGTACCTATATAAGGTGTAAGTGAATTAGTGTCAGATATTTTTAGAAGTAACTTAGACTATCACATGGATCACATATAAGATAAATTTAAAATTATAGAACAAACTTTAATTCACGCACCAAGTAATATGATATTATGATGAACAGTGTTATTTGAGTGCATGAATGTGATTCTGGAGAGATTATGAATCAGCTAGCGTTGTGTGAGTAGTCTACTTGTGGTGTTTGGGTACATGTACAGGATGATGTAGATTCTTTATTTTAATACTTTTTATTTTTTTCGATTTTTTAAAGTTTGTTCTATAATTTTAAATTTATCTTATATGTGATCCATGTGATAGTCTAAGGTACTCCTAAAAATATCTGACACTAATTTACTTACACCTTATATAATTAGGAACATATGAATGAAAATGCCGAAATCGTCGTCGTTTCATCTTTAGTTTAGGTGCTTCTAGTAGCCACTCGCATAATAATGTGTTGCGTGGCGTACAGGAAGTGTGAGACTTGTGTCACTGCGACCGCTCCGGCGATTAACAAGAAAAACATTCTCTTTACTAGGGCTGCTAAAACTTGATTCTGATTTTTATTTCATTTAGTATTTATTTACAAGAAACACGGGAAGTCTATCCACGCCTCCTCCTTAAAAACTGTAAAAGTTGTGTCGTATACACCGAGATATTTTAGTGGTTGTTTTACAGTAGTAAAATGATTATATCTTAGTTGTACCTACAATAGAATAATGAAGTTTTTTTTTAATTCAAATCACCTGGTAGGCATTCAAATTGAAATCGCCTGCAGTGCGTGCGATGCAGTTTATGCTGTATTAATTTGTGCGGGAGCTTCTTTTATTTTAAACATTTATTTTGTGCGGCAGGCAGTACCCAAATACGTCGCATCTCGTAAAAGAAACTATCGTTTCTCACGATTTCGAGTTGATATTTTTTTTTTTATTAGTTGAGAATAAAAAAAAAATTATAAAAAAAAATACTCGCATGGTTCGATAGTACTACTAAAGGTAAATCGTTCTGCCGCGGGAATAAGTACCACTAAAATGTCTCGGTGTATAAGTTTTCTGGAAATGCAAATTATCCTACCGAAGCAGGACCTCAGTACGGTAAGGTGTATTTTAAAGACGAACTTTTCTAAAATGGCCGTGTTTAGGGTGTGTAACTAGAAGCCTTTGGTAAAATTGATGGTTACTCGTAAGATAAGGATATCAGTTTCTTATTTCGAAAGTAATTTTGTTTGGTTTGTGCATATTATTATTTATTTTCATTATGTTGAGACTTTGGCAACATAGTTGAATATCGTGACTTTTTTATGATATCTTTATACCATTTTATCTTTAAAAAAACTAGCCAAGTGCAAGTCGGACTCGCGCACGAAGGGTTCTGTACCATTATTTATAAAAACGGCAAAAAAACATGTCTTTTGTATGGGAGCCCCCATAAATATTAGTTTTATTCTGATTTTTACTTGTTGTTATAGCGGCTACAGAAATACATCATCTGTGAAAATTTCAACTGTCTTACTATCACGGTTCATGAGTCACAGCCTGGTGACAGGCGGACAGACAGACAGAGAGACATACGGACAGTGGAGCCTCAGTAATAGGGTCCCATTTTATCCTTTGGGTACGGAACCCTAAAAGAGAGACCAAACGTATAGACAGCAGTGGGCTAATCCGCTCAAACGTAACGTAAATAAAACAACATGAAGCAACAATTATAGAAGAAGCCCTGTATTATATCTATGGAGCCCTAGAATAGCACTGCAGTAGAAAGTGCATCTGATAACTAACATGCGTTGCGCAAGAGTCACCGCGAGCGCGATTAAACACTATCAACGCGGTAGCTGCCTCACTGCTTAAATTAGCTTAATCTTATTTAATCACTGGCGAGAACATACTATCGCGGACTCCGACATCTGACCCGTCTTAAAGCTAAAATCGTTTGCAAGCACCTCATTGCCACTCATTTTAAGCCACGCCCTACGTTCATTTAAAATGTTTCGGGTTCAATCAAGACAATAGGTAAAGTAATAGTTTAGGCACAAGCAAGAAAGCTTCTATTTGTATCTAATTGGTTGTAGTAAAATGTAGTAAAATGCATAAATAATCAGGGCGGGTTGGGGCGTGTCCGGCGCGATGCGCTTACACAGAAATATTTCTAAGGGTAAAGCGTCAAAGCCCGCGATAGTACATGAAAATGTTCCAAAATAGCTTATTGCTTGCCGCCCGGGAGTCAATGACAGAGGCTCACTATGATATTATAAAAGTTTAAAACAGTATTACTTTAACATTTTTTAGAACTTGAAACTCCTAATACGAAAACAACACACATATACACATGTTATAGTTTTGTATATTGCCTTGCTAGAAATTGTTCTATTAATTAGTTTTATATTTCCTCTTTAAACATAAAAGACTCCGTAGGGTACCGGTCACTCGTGGTCACCTGTTGTCCACATTGCTTGAATCTACCTCAGCCTCTCTCAGGGCTATAAGTCTAATCTAAGTATGTACTGGCATACTAAATCTCAATAATAACTTTCGAAAAAGGAAAGTAGTTACTTCAAAAAACTCTCTACCGCTCTTCACTTAATAAAAATTCACACACACTAATTCTATGCTATTGAAATAAAATGAAATTATTAATTAGTATGTACCGACTTGCTTACCGTTAGGAAGCTTTACATATTCTTCTAAAAACGCACAAATCCTTAGGATACTACCCTGAGAAGGAGACTAGGAGAAGAAAAGATAAAGTAGCCCTCGCTACATATCACTCTCGGTTTGCTAAATATCAGTTTCTGCATTTATCCTCAATAATCTATAATAAAATAAACAATAATCTTAGAATATACCCCATGACATTACGAGAATGCAAAGACGTAATTACCAAATGGCTGAAGAGTCTTGATTATGATGAAACTGAAAATGTTATAAAATTGTAACTGGGCTTTTACACAAACATACACAAACACACACACCTTTTTTAAAATTCTGTGTCATGCTTTTTTTCTGTTTTTCTTTATAGTTTGTTATTTGTTACTTAAATAAAAGTCTATTTTGTTAAAATTAGAATGTTAAGGAAGAGTGACCTCCTCTGACACAGGTACTACTGCCCCTAATAGAGGAAGTCGATACTTAAATTGTAAGCTAAGCTTGTGGACTGAATAAACATTTATTATTATTATTATTTTTATTTATTATTAACTTATAAATGTCCCAAAATATAACTTAGCCCTACCACAGCTTCGCGACAATATATCGGCTGGTGTGAGAAGAATCGGCGCAACAAATTCAGTCACCTTTGTCAGCCTGATTTTATTACAGGAAATACAATTACAAAGATCATGTAAGTGCGAGCTTGGCAGGTTGTTAAGTCCATGCACTCTTGTCGTTCAAGTAATCCTCAAATTTTATCCTTTTTTTATAAGGTTTTTTTAAATGTAGTTTTTGAACTCATAACCAAGTAGTAGTATAAGTCAACAAGAGTTTGTGGTACTTTATTGAAAAAATGAATTACCTACTTTTTTAAATCTGAAGCTCGGAACAGCAAGTTTATTTTTATTTCTAGTAAGTACTATAAAACGTAAAGTACCTACTTACACATTATAAACTAACTTGTTTACATTGCTATTTAATGACAAGTCACAGGTCAAACTTTTATTAATAGGTTTAATGAATAGATGCCTATAAAATTTAATGCCTCACTTAAACTGCATAATAGCCATCAGCTGACACTTAATAACCCATCAATCATTGTGAATTTAATGGGCTCAAAGATACATTGTTCATCTTTTTCTTCTTCTTCTCTAGCCTGTCTCGACCGATTTGGTGTAGGCCTCCTTCAACATTTTCCATTTTTCTCGGCATTGAGCCTCTTGCATCCAGTTAGTGCCTGCAACTCTCTTCACGTCGTCTTTCCAGCGCATTTTTGGTGCAAACGCCTCCTCGATTGGTAGCCGTGGGGAAATAAACGTCCGAAAGGTAGACATTGTTCATATTTTTATGCATATGTTACCGTAAAAATTAGAAAAACGGCCAACATGATGAGATGTCATTAGATTCGTCTCAGTTGTGGGAGTGACACAGGGTATGTTATTTCCCGAAATTCCCATAGGTACAGGAATTAAACGTGAAAAACCGATTTCGAATACTAACTAGCTACCTAATATAATATAGTTATCTAGTTAATATTTTTTTTTATATATAAATATAAAATTCTCGTGTCACAATGTTCGTTCCCGTACTCCTCCGAAACGGCTTGACCGATTCTCATGAAGTTTTGTGAGCATATTGAGTAGGTCTGAGAATCGGCTAACATCTATTTTTCATACCCCTTAGTGATAAGGGTTGTCAACCCTTAACATTTTTCATTTATATGGCAAAACAACGTTTGCCGGGTCAGCTAGTAGTATATAGAATAGTAGGCAGGCTTTACTTTGCACCCGTGGTCGACGCCCCCGATTCTAATAATTTTATGAATCATTTTTTTGTGCTTTTGCACTTAGTACAGTTAATGTCAAAAGTGTACCTTAACCAAAACAAAATATCAAATGTATCATGCGTGGTTATTAAAAACTAGTATTAAAAATTTTGTCATGTTAAAAACCGATCAGTCAATTATTTTCGGTATGTAGCTACTGTATACATCATGTGTCACACTCCGTCAAACCCCCGAGTACGACAACATTTTATCATGAGGAGACCACGCAGTACGTAAAACTGTGCATCTGCTTAACCTAAGATCTTCCTAAAGAAGAAATAGAAGACGACTGGCTTTCAATAATGAAAAACAGGTTACTTCAAACTTTGTGTTTCTGGTATTTTTACTGTTGCCGCATAATTTGATACAAAAAAGATAAACAAGTAACTAACTTCAATGACTATTTTGTTGAAAAGTGGCTTGTAAAAGTAGTTGATTATTTTTATTTTTAATTGTAACAAAGTTTAAAAGAACATTTTACATTAAAAGTTAGTAGCTCTACAGTTCTACACTACTTTTTACGACTAATTATTGGAATAATTAAGAAAAAAAAAAATTATTATTGATATAGGGTATCTTAACTGTCCGAAAACGGGCTACGTTTTCGGACAGTTAAGCGGATTCCTGACTTTGACATTACACCTAGCAATGATCTATTAATCAAAGTCTGGTCAACATTTTTTTTTTAACAAAACAGGTATTGCTCTCCCATTAATTGAAGTCATTTGCATGAAAATAGCACTGAAAAAATTACAAAAAATGTAAATGTTCAAAATTAGCGATTTCGTCTGTTTTCGGACACTTACATTAGTTGTCGGCCGCCAGTGTGTTAGTTTTCGGACGCTAATTTTGAACATCGAAAATGGCTTTTGTAAGGTTGTAAAAAGGACTATAATTGAATACCAACCACATTATTCATCTTAGCTTTCTTCCACCTCTGTTAGATGATTTAATTAGAATTTAACGAACTTTTGCTGGCTGTTAGGATTAAACTGTAGATATTTAAAATAATTTAAATATTTTTAGTGCGAATTGACTTGAAAAATAAATAAAAATATTGTAATCTTTATTTAGTTGAGTACGAACTGAGTGATATTAAAAGTATTCATAAAAAGCTATAAAAAGTCGCCTGTTATAAAAAGTTTAATCTTTTATAAATAAAAAAAATACAATCATTGTCTGTAAAACTGTAGTTATACTTAATAATTGACAAAGCCTTTGAAACACAGCCGAAACTTATAAGCTGGTCGAATATAATTTAAAATCTAAAATATATTATCCCAAACTTAAATATTTGTTTTGATGTATTTTATATAAAATATACTTTGAAAAGTAGCTTTAAATATAAAAAAATCAAATAAAAGCATGGGTACCTTTTCAATGGCCGAAAACTAAATAGCTACTTGTCATTTCTCGGACATCGATTTAAGGTATGTCGAAAACCAACTTCAAAAAATGTAGTTTTCGGCCTTCAAATACCTAATAAGTTAATGGGGTTTTTCTGCAAGTTTTTTGTCAAAATTTGCGTCCGACTGTTAACCTCTCGCTGTAGAAATGAATAGAGTTTAAGAAAAAATAGTGTCTCTTTAAATAATTCTTTCATATACATATGTACAATTTATTTGATTTAATACATTACATTTCGGTTCTCGGCCGGCCGGCCGAGAACTAGATTACTCACTAATTTGTACGTTGGTTAGCCGGCCACTAGATTTAGTTAACACAAACTATAAATATCACTTAGTTGGACCAATATATCATTTACTGAACCAATCCACAATGTCCTAAAACATTTTCAAAACATTATATACAATAGTAAGTACTTTTACTTACCTTGCAAGTAACTCCTGCGCACTATTTTTTTGCTATGTCTAGGCACACCAACGTACTACTTTACTCTTTAGAAGCCCACTGACCAGGCGTATGAACTATTAATATCATACAAATTTAAAAATGTATGGGGTACATTCGACAAAATCAAGTAAACATTGGTTTTTGAACGAGTAAGGTCATATTTTCTTATTATTGCGACAAAACTGAAAAGTGTCCGAAAACAGGGGGTGTCCGGCAAACGGGCTAAACTACCCTAGGAGATCAAATCTGTGATTTGAATACCAATTTCTACTAGATTACTTATCGTTTTCAATAAATAAATGATTTGAAATAGTTAATATTTTTTTAAACATACATAGATCCAAATCAAAGAAGTTCTAATAAGAATCGCTATGATTTAATATATTGCAATCTTATGCCTTTTTCGCCTGCCAGTACATTTGATTAAAAATTTGTTTAAAGTAAATTAAATTAACTGGGACGTCCACCACTGGGGGCGTAAGCCACGGTCCCACTTTTTCCCTAAATTCCAACGGGAACAGACAAAACAATCTACAGGATTTGATGCCTTCGACTACAAATCGATTATTTACATCTTGTTGCCAACCTAGGAGTTACGCAGTCGGGTTTTTTGAATTTTGAATAGAATAGAATAGAATAGAATAGAATAGAATAAGATTTATTTGACACACACAGACTACAAAAGGAAAAAAAACATTTACAGGATAATAAAAAGCAGTATGTGTCCAAAAGGCCCCCGCTCAGCATTTGTCGTGACAGTCAGGGACGTATCACGACGCTGGTTTTCAGCAGGGACCCTGACGGTAGGCTCGGACCATACCCGACCGGAAACCCGACTTGGTTAGCGCGGAATCAATACATCGTAAAGCAAAAAGGTTGTTTTTGAATTTATTTTATTTCTTTGTATACAATCTATCTATCTAAATAAATCAAAATCAGTATAAATTATTTGAGCTGGTTCTCGCATTATGAAAATACAACTAACGTGTGCTACGTTTACACATTCTGTATGTTAAAAAGTGCTAGATATAATAAAATTAAACGGTCAAAACTAACATACGTGGCCAACAGATGGCGCTGTATCACTTTAGTTCGCGGTAGCATTTGATTTCTTCGGAGGTGGTAAGTTCTTTTTAGAATTTTCAAACTAGAAAATACTCTACGTTTACATTTTGTCTAAACAATTTTTTTGAAATATCCTTGTGTTTTTTTTGCAAGGATATTATGTAAATGGACTAAGTGGTTTGCTGACTGAGTTATTTGTTATTACTTTCGGGATTCAAGTAAGTCGTAAAGGTATTGTAAGTAAAGTAATAATAATTGTATTGTAAGTTATTGTATTTTAATCACAAGCTCAATCCGAAGTAGGTAGGTACTGCTAAATCAAATGATCAAGATCTTCAATACATCATACAGGATGTCCCAAAAAAAATTTAACTAAAGCAAATGAATGTTTAAAAATAGAGCTCCCCTAAATATATTGCACAAATTAAAAAGAATACAATGGACTTAATGCTATCTGACATAAACTGACATTTTAAGCAATAATTAGATAGAAGGTTTTTATTTTAAGTAAACAAAGAAATTACAGCTGATATGACAGAAAAATACATGTAACGGTCAAATTGCTAAAAGCGATCTGTCCCATACAAACTTCTTAAAGAGGACAACTTCAGAGAAAGGAGAATGTAATTACGCACCAGTTAACAATATGCACGAGGAACAGAAGAGCTAGCTTAGAAATAAACGCTCTAAAATTTACCTAAATACAAAATCAAACTCATGGCACTGCGCCCATGTGCCCTAAATATTTGTCAAATAATATCCAACTAGAAACAATATTCATGGTATAACTTATACCACAAAGTACTTATACCTTATAAGTACTTTGTGCGTCCTAAGAAAGCTGAGATGAAGTTGCGGGAAATAGGTAGGTATGTACTACTTATATTTAAAGAATAATAAAACCAATAATAAAACCAATAACCAAAACAATGTACCTACAAAATTATTTATAATTCATTCGTAAGAAGTATTCTCGAGTTTGCTAGTGTAGTATGGACACCATACTATCAAATTCATATTGATCGTATAGAGAGAATCCAAAATATTTTTATTAAATCCCTTTCTTACAGAACGTGCTATCACTCGGATAGTGCCTCGGCATCTCGTGCACATTTTAGTATTCCTACTCTCTGTAACAGGAGACTTTATCTTGACTTAATTTTCTTCTTAAAACTACTAAAAAACGAAATAAAATGTCCTAACTTCTTGCAAAACATAAAGTTGCGTGTACCATTAAGACGTTGTCGCCCGCGACAAGCTTTATTTAATGTGAGTTTTGCTCGTACCAATTATGTTAAACACACATTTTTCAGACGGGTCTGCAAATATTTTAATGATAATTTAAGCGAAGTTGATCCTTTTCAAGCTGTTAACAAGCTAACTTGTATTGCTTTTAACTTAACTTGCTTGCTTTAATCTGGTTAGAAGAGTATTTTTTATTAAAAATGTATAGTGATCGCGAAATCCTAAGATATTACTATAACTTATATTGTATTTGGCTCTTTATGCGTACCATTGTCTGTTGCGTTTTGGTAGGGAACCTAAAAGTGACGTTTGTGACACCGTCTTCCGATTAAAATTTTACGACGTAGATCAATTTGGGTCCTAAACTGAATTGCAAAAAGAGATGATGGTTCGCATTCATTTAATATGTATCGTGTAATTTCTATGTTTGGAATATTTAGGTCCGACACCGCTGCTTGTATTTTATACTTTGTTAAAATTATAATAAGGAACCTCCAGGTCTGTTATCATACCGAACTAGTTTTTAACATGTTTGTATATGACTGTATGAGTTCTAAATAAAAAAAATATATATTTAAAGAAGAAAAGTTGAGAACATTAATTCTAGCCCTTATGAAGGTCGTTCATGAAATGACAAATAAAAAAGGTTACTCTGGAAATCACAAGAAAATAAACCTAATTTTATTTTATTGTATTATCTACAGTTTATACTTTCATTGAATACATCAAATCGGTCATTAGAAAATAGAAACCCCGTTTAATGTCCATCAGAAAAGTGATGTCACTCGTCGCTTTGAAAGCTTAAACAAGTGGATTTTCTAATAGAGGTATATTTTACTCGTATAGAATTGAGGTCAAATTATATTTGTCAATAAATAATCATGTAAAGAGGGGTCATACATAAATGCAAGCAAGGTTTCCCATAATTCCAGGTCAAACTTGTAACCACATATTTTATGCATCATAGTAAACAACTTTTGTTCTATATCTGAAGAATTGATTATGGTTGCGAGTGGGTAAATAATTCTTGAGAACGAACCCGGATCACGAAGAACCACGAGTTATAACGGCTCTTGACATACTTCGATGCGGTAGAGGGTCTGATACCACTGCTGTAATCAATCTCCCTTGGAATCATGCTCACAAGTTTTCTTTACATTTTTTAGGGTTCCGTACCCAAAGGGTAAAACGGGACCCTATTAATGAGGCTCCGCTGTCCGTCCGTCTGTCTGTCTGTCTCTTCGTCTGTCACCAGGCTGTATCTCATGAACCGTGATAGATAGAGAGTTAAAATTTTCACAGACTATGTATTACTGTTGCCGCTATAACAATAAATACTAAAAAACAGAATACACTAAATATTTCAGGGGGCTCCCATACAACAAACGTGATTTTTTTGTCGTTTTTATAGATAATGGTACGGAACCCTTCGTGCGCGAGTCAGACTCGCACTTGGCCGGTTTATTTTATTTTATTATAGTGTAGTCATAAAGATGTCAGTTAAATTTCAATGGTCCCATAAAGAAAGTTTATATATCAAAGCACAATTACAGAATTAAAAACTAAATAAAGAAATTAAAGCAATAGACAAGTACTTTGTCTTTTTGTGCGATAGGTCAATGGCCCCTTATCGCAAGAGCACTTCCAGGCACTTGATAAAGATAAATCATTAATTGTAATTATTTATTCGACGCTATCATCGGAACCGGCGAACTTGAATGAAAAAAATTGAATAAATTGTACTGAATATTTGTTGATTTCATTGATATTCCATAATGACACTTTTTAGGGGAAGCATGTGTCATGCAGTTGATGTTGAAATGCTGCTCTATAACCAATTGAGTTTAGTCGCAACAAAGGGACATGGTAAACGCAAGGGTACTGGGTTTGATTTCCAGTAGTGGTAACTTACAAATTTAAACTATGCTACTAAAATTTAGTAGAATAGTTCATTTTCGATTTAAATGGTCTCGAATATGGTGGTGGAGGAGAAACCCTTGGCAAACAGTCGTTTTCAAATTGTCTCTACAACGATCTAGTTTCTTAGTTGGTTGGATATACGAGATTTTTTTGTAACGAAATTTTAGGGAGTCGTGGTGGCCAGCATCTGTTCTAGGAATTAATGAAAGCAGTTTAAATTTCAATGTTTCTATGGAGAAATTTGTTATATTTGAGTAGATGTCGGACCTATTTAATATCCACAGATCTTATAAAAATATAAGTTTAGTCGATAGAATATTTTAGTGCGGGGTAACCATGAACTCTTAAAACAATCTCAAAGTTGTCAAATATGTCAATTTTGGTACGTCATTTCATACAAAATTTGACAGAAATGATAATGTTTGACAGATTTGAGATTGTTTTAAGAGTTCGTGGTTACCGCCTGATCTTTATATAATCGTTTTTGGTATATTAGCCGCAGACTTAACCATTTGGGCGTGTTGCTTTGCTAAATAGAATATTACTGCAAATAGACTATTTAAATAATAATAACCACCTTCTAATTTTTATATAAGCGTGAATGTTTATTCTAAGCCAATTTTATAACAATGTACATGGCCGTATTATCTGTTGTGCAAGCAAGATGCAACATTATCATGCCTCAGGAGACGTATTTTTGAAGCACTCGAATTTGAATTCGCATACAAGCATCGCATCGCAAATTCATAAGAATCGCATACAAACTCCTAGGAAACTGTATACCATTCTTAGGATTTCGTATGCGAATTGTAATTCGAACACTTCAAAAATACGCCTCCTGGTCAATGACCATTAGAAGTACCTACTCACACCTGCGAGTACTGTAGCGATATGGACCTTTCACATTATACTAAACATAGTATGTTGAACGGTAAATAGAATCGAGTGAAAGAGTTTTGAAAAATGAATAGTACTTAATAAATATGGCGGCTTGAGCCAGGAAATTCAACAAATGTGTTGTGGACACCAATCATTAATAAATATTAGGACATACTTTATTAAATCTGACACCTTATTCTAGGCTCGATAACTCGGTAAATTTTTGTTTGCTAAAAACCAATAAAAAGTAAGGCAGTTGAGTCCGGTAAACTATGACGTCAAAGCTTGCTATCACCATACAAATTATATGGCAGAGGTGCGTTAAAAACACCACTTAAAAATTTCACGTAGTATAATCTTACTTTGTGCTTAAAAAGTATACTGGTAAGTAGATATATTCTGTGAACCGCATTAAGGTTTTTACACCAAAATAGATATTAAACAATAAATTTTGGGGGTGCCCCATACTTAGAACTGAAATTCAATTTTTTTTTCATCAAACCCATACGGATAGTATCTTCAATAATGATATTAAGGCTTCTAATATCATTTTTTCAATCACCGAAAATTAGTTTGAACGCGATCTAGTAAGTATTTTTTTTTAATATGTCATAAATCGTAAACCGCAACTAGATAATGGTACGGAACCCTTCGTGCGCGAGTCCGACTCGCACTTGGCCGGTTTTTTTTTAAATCAATGATTGAATTTCTTACATTGAGTTAAATAAGGT
The DNA here is from genome assembly GCA_950371115.1 of Anania fuscalis. Lineage (NCBI taxonomy): Eukaryota > Metazoa > Arthropoda > Insecta > Lepidoptera > Crambidae > Anania > Anania fuscalis. The sequence continues at coordinate 425,706 of OX493346.1, forward strand.
ACCAATGGTTTCTTATGTTTAAAAAACTATTACATTCGAAATTCAAGCATTTATGAGCGGCCAGGGCCATAACCATGAACTCTTAAAACAATCTCAAAGTTGTCAAATCTGTCAATTTTGGTACGTCATTACATACAAAATTTGACAGAAATGATAATGTTTGACAGATTTGTGATTGTTTTAACAGTTCATGGTTAGGGCCCAGAGCGCAGAACATATAATGTGAAGATAAATAACACTTGAAAAAAAAATCATTGACCTCAGGTGGGACTCGAACCCACGTCCCATCGCATACCGGGCGAGTGCTTTGACCACTAAGCTACCGAGGACGTCACGTGACAAGATGAAATTCCTCAAGTGTTTATTCTCGCTGTCAAAGCCAGCGTATTCTGATCAATGTTGTAGCTATATGTATAGCTGAGTAGTATACTACCGTCAACACCCTATAGAAATATTTTTACAAATATTTGACTATTGGTTAAGATCAGAAATGCTTAAACATTGTAAATTTTTGTTTTTAGCAATTCCATGCAAGGTTTAATTGAAGATAAATAACACTTGAAAAAAATCATCGACCTCAGGTGGGACTCGAACCCACGTCCCATCGCATACCGGGCGAGTGCTTTGACCACTAAGCTACCGAGGACGTCACGTGACAAGATGAAATTCCTCAAGTGTTTATTCTCGCTGTCAAAGCCAGCGTATTCTGATCAATGTTGTAGCTATATGTATAGCTGAGTAGTATACTACCGTCAACACCCTATAGAAATATTTTTACAAATATTTGACTATTGGTTAAGATCAGAAATGCTTAAACATTGTAAATTTTTGTTTTTAGCAATTCCATGCAAGGTTTAATTGAAGATAAATAACACTTGAAAAAAAATCATCGACCTCAGGTGGGACTCGAACCCACGTCCCATCGCATACCGGGCGAGTGCTTTGACCACTAAGCTACCGAGGACCTTGCATGGAATTGCTAAAAACAAAAATTTACTTATAATGTGCTCTATACGCTAGACAAAACTGTGGAAAAACACTATTTAACATTATATGCTGTGTCATTACCCTTCCCCTTTCTTACAGTTGTCCTCTGCCTAAAGGTTATCTGGAAGAGATCGCTTTTTAGCTATAAGACCGCCTAAATTGTACATCTTTCTGTAAATATTAACTGTAACTTCTTTGTTTGGTGTGCAATCTATCGATCTATTAGCGTGCTAATTGTCTCGGATGCAAAGTTAGTAATTAATATTCCATCAGACAACAATAACTTTGCTAGGGGCGTCTCCCAGCGCACCCAGACTCTTATTTTAACTACTCTTATGTGTTATGCATTTTGCTGTTCATGTTTATTCATTGGCTAGTCATATTAGTGTAATACCTAGGCATTTTTGGGATTCTGTTACTCTAAATAAATATAAAATCTTAATTGGATCATTCTCTCTCTCTCTCTCTCTATCACTTTGATGTTTATCTGTCTGTGAAGGGCCTTGTCATCAGGAAATCTTGGAGGTATCAAATTTATGTAAGTTATCCCACAGTCCCACAGAATCCTAATTACTCTTATAATCAGTCATCATATCATATCAGCCTGTTGCAGTCCACTGCTGGACATAGGCCTCCCCCAAGGAGCGCCACAGCGCACGATCTCCCGCCCTTTGCATCCAGTCGCTGCCAGCTGCCTTCTTCAGGTCATCGGTCTATCTAGCCGGGGGGCGTCCTACACTACGTTTGCCTAAGCGTGGTCTCCATTCGAGTATAATCAGTAAATGAGATAATAATATTCCTTGACTATAAAATTTAAGAAAATAGAGGCAAAGTCTTATTGGACTACGAATCCGAATATAAAGTAACTTAAACGTAACATACCTTTAACTTTTATCCACACTGCAGCTCAAACAATTATACATTTAACTAAAAATACTAAACTAATAAGCAATTCAAAAATAACGAACGAACTTTTCTATATTGGCTCGGGTCTGGGTGTTGTGGTACCGTCGTTGTTTCTGATTTATATAACACAAGTGCTTTAGCTACGTACCTTAGGATCAGAGCAATGTATGTGATTTTGTCCAACATTTGTTTATTTAGTTATTTAAAAATAGAAATCCCTAACCTACTTAGTATCTCATTTAGTATTTTAAATCTTGTCCCAAACTAAGTAAAGATACAACAAGTTAAAGAACACAAATTTTAACTCAAATTGCTTGTGCTCTCGTATCTTGCAGGATTCAAACCCGCGACCGGTGTTTTCGTATTCCGTGTTGCTCACAACTAAACCAGAACTTTCAAGCAGAAATTTATGTCAAAATAATAGGCCTATTTTATAGATTACACCTCTCATACACGAATCACAAACAACGATGTTTAAAACCAGAAATCCAGGACCTAAAATAAAACACTTTCAAAATCCCGAAAAATTTCACGAAATCTCTCCAAAAAAAAGAATTTCCACTTATAAACCCTTTATAATTTCTACAAGAAAGATTTCAACAATAATAAACACAAAAACCCCGTACCACTAATATCTGCGCCTACGCAGACCGCGACAGCCGCGGCAAGGACCGCGCTCGCCCGCATGACGACTGACGCCTTTCGCTAACACGGCTAGCTTACAGTGGGGAAACCAGTTAGATAATTCACACTGGATTTGCGGAGATGTTGACTGAAATTGCGAAAATGTTTCAGCAATGAAAACATCGCACTTAATTTAATTAGTTGGGTTACGATGTGTTACGAGACTGAAATTTAAAACTAATTCTAGATATTAAAGATTTGCTTTTGTTTTTATACATTGAGCACCACGGGGGTCACCAGGAAACAAACAACAGATTTTCTATTGTGTCTAGTATCGTGGCAGTCAAAGGTTTATGTTAATAGTTAAAAAGCTGAGTTAAAGTTTAAAATCGGTAGTTTATAAATCATTCTGTGTGGTTATCAGATAAGAAACTGACAGTAACAATGAATTTTGAGTCCATCAACAACAAACGAGGTGGTGATGATTAAAGCCGGTTTTACACACTGCTAATTTTAATTTAATAAATATTAAATTGACAGGAATAGACTGTATTCTAAACCAGGTTAAGGCGAGCTCTAGGTTTTAAAAAGCTAGTTTGATAGAAACAGACGACTTTAGAAAGTTTTAAACCAAAATATCTCTAAACTAGCTCGCAATGGAACTTGGATCGGACAGGATTGGTCAGGCCGCCTTTCGCCGCCAACTGCATGACCAATGCAACACTCTCGTGAGTTTAGAGTTAGATAATTTAAGCTGAATCTCTACAAAACTACAATCAGATCTATCAGACAACAACAGATGTTTGATTTAGTAAATTTTACAGCTGTCCAAGCCACAGCTGGGGTAAAATAACTGGGCTTTTGAGATGTTTTCTTTCTTTATTTTTCTATATTTGGTGTAGCTGTTGACGCGACTACGCTCGCGTGGTCCTGAGTTTATTCAATATATCCAATCACAGAAACATTTAACTGCATGGGATAAAAAGTATCATCTAAGTTAATTCAGATCATTTTAAATTTTTGTTTTTAGCAATAACCATGCTAGGTTTATCTAAGATTTTTAATACTTGAAAAAAATCGTCCGCCCCAGGTTAATTGTTTAAGCTTTTCTGATCTTTACCAATAGTTAAATATTTGTAAAAATATTTCTATCGGGTGTTGACGGTAGTAGTATATACCGCAACATTGATCAGAAAATACGCTGGCTTTGACAGCGAGAACTACTTGAAAGGTTTCGTCGAGTCGACTAACGTCTTGGTAGCTTAGTGTTAAAGCACTCGCCCGGTATGCGAAGGACGTGGGTTCGGATCCCACCTGAGGCGGACGATTTTTTTTCAAGTATTAAAAATCTTAATTCAGATCATATTCTATATGTGTGCAAAATTTCATCCAAATCCGTTCAGTAGTTTTCGCGTGAAAGAGTAACAAAGATCCTTAGCATCCACGCTTACAAACTTTTGCATTAAACAATTCTAAAGTAGGATTTAAAAAATCTGACTATTTATTGGTAGAGAAAATTAGTTACATAATTAAATTAATATATTTTATTACCTATTAGTTTAATTGCCTAATTTAACTTATGGATCAAACATATTTGAGAAACAGACGCTTACCTTGAGCGTAAAGAGTATTTAACTTTACTTCAACTTTTAAATGTGGTCCTGAAGCGGTGGTAAAAAAAAAATTGGGACATGTAAAAGTGCCGTTGATGGCCAATTTGCAGAAATAAATTACTTTGACTTTAAAATCTCCTCTCAATAATATCTTATGATTTTGTGTTTAAAGGTTACAATTCAAATTAGATATTATCTAATCTAATTGAAGTTACAATAGCAATAACCTCATTATGTATACCTTTGTAATCGTCGAATGCAATCATTTGACCACTCATAAGCGGTGGCGGGAGATGAAGCGGATGGGTATTAGGTACTGAGATACATAAGAGGAACGATAATTATAATTTATTCATTCTTGTTGATGTTAAATATATTTAATTTTAATTTCATAACATGCTTTTACCATAATTCGTTCGTAAAAATTTATCGGGATGATATTTTTTGCATCTTAGTACAATATCTGTCATCCGATTGAACATCCAGCTGATATTAGATTTTTTAAGTGTATAGTAATTGAATAATCAAAATTATTTTTTTATTACCACTTACACTATACAGAACTATTACAATACAACACAGAAATCTAAATACAGAGCTATATCAAAGTGCGTTAATATAAATAGGTCCACAGTAACAGCCACCGCTTGTGTTTGGTCGAATTAAACGGTAGCGCGTCCGAATTCCGTGGAGTGAAGAAATGTGTCAGAAGCGTGAACTGCGCGTGCGCTGGTTCCGTTATTAAGTACTCTTAGTAAATTGTTTTCTTCTTTTGTGCAGGCTACCATACTGGAAGAGCAAGCAACGAGACCCTAACCGGCCAAGTGCGTGTCGTGCCACGCGCAGTGTAGGGTTCCGTAGTTGTTCGTTGTTACCACAATATATTTCAGCAATTACTTCATTTAAGTCACTTTTAATGTTTTTCTCTGTTATTAGGTAACAATTTTTCTAATACTTTAGTTGAAGGCTATCAGGTACTCAAACTATTGTTAGTTCCGATAAATTAGTATTTATCGGAACCGTTATGATTTTCCTTAAAAATTCATAAAAAGCACTATAATCATAAATTTTTCTAGATTTTTTAAGCCAATAGTTTAGCTTTTAGAGGGGAGGGAGGGACAGGGTATCCTACTCAAACAAAAATTTGCACTTTAAAGTTTAATATTTCGCAAACGGATCCCTAAATCGAAAAATAATTTTAACAACCCCTACGTCCATTTTAAAGGACCTATTCAACGATACTCCACACAAACACTCAATGGGGTAGACGATGAAAATAAAAATATCCCCACGTAATGCATGGGAGCTACCCTAAAAAATATTTTTCAAAAATTTTATTCTTCCACTTTGTCGGCGTGGTTGACATACGTCCACCAAATTACAGCTTTTTAGTGTCAATAATCTCCAAGCAAAACCTCGGACGGGCAGACAGACAGACGGACATGACGAAACTATAAGAGTTCCTTGTCAGGACTTTAGAACCCTAACTGATTTTAATGGAGTGTGTAATTATGACGTAACATTAATAAAAAAATGCGTTTGTTGAAGAAAAAAACCGGCCAAGTGCGAATCGGACTCGCGCACCAAGGGTTCCGTACCATTATCTATAAAAACAGCAAAAAAAATCACGTTTGTTGTATGGGAGTTCCCTTAAATATTTATTGTATTCTGTTTTTTAGTATTTGTTGTTATTACGGCAACAGAAATCATCTGTGAAAATTTCAACTCTCTAATTATCACGGTTCATGAGATACAATATATTGTTTTAAACTTTCATGGTCACTAACATTAGAATAGTTTGTTACGGGATTGCTACCATGTACCTTATTTTTGAGTTCCCGATATTTCGGCACTGTTGCAAGCGCCATGATCACGGAGTAACTGAAGATCTTGCGGGTAAGTTGTTAAGGGCAAACATATCGGTCTACCCTCTTTCGCTGTCTTTTATTGCACGCGTCGGTACCATTGTCTACAAACTCACTATTTTCTCGCACCTGTTCTCGACACACAACACTAACAGTATCTGACCGCGAAACAGCAGTTTGTTGTTTTTTCCGGTTTTTGCACATACGAATCACTGGATTCCAGACACTTGACAATTTAAACCCATCCTCGCGATTGAAATTTTTGTACTTTGTAATTTCAATCGCTTCCCTGACCATTCTTGGTATGTAGTGGCGTTCTGTCGCAATGATCTGAGGGTTGTGAAACTCAATCCAGTGATTTAGACCTGATTCCAACAAATGTTCTGCGATTGCCGATTTCTGTTTGTCGTTGTTTTTGACCGCTTTTATGTGTTCCTTCATTCGGCACGCTATGGTACGTTTTGTTTGGCCGATATATGAACTGCCACAGCTGCAGTCAATCTTATAGACACCCGGTTTCTCCATTGGGAAACTGTCTTTTGGAGATCGTAGACATTGTGTTACTTTTCTTAATGGAGTGAAGACAGTATTAAGTGAGTATTTATGAAGTACGTTTGAGATCTTGTCTGTCACTCCTCTTATGTATGGCAAGAACACAGGTTGCCTGTCTACTGTGTCTTTAAAGTGTCATGATTTGTGTCTAGATGGTAGCTGCCCTCTATATCCATTATTCTGTAAGACTTTCTGAACATGTTCCAACTCTTGGTTTAGGTGTTCAAGGTCACACAAGTCATAGGCTCGGTTTGTCAGTGCAGTTACTACAGAATTAAGATGTCGAGGGTGGTGATGCGAGGTTGCGTTGAGATAGCGGTCAGTGTGAGTGGATTTTCTATAGACAGAGTGACTCAGTGAACCGTCACTCCGCACTTCAATCTTCACATCCAAAAATGCTAGGCTTCTGTTTTCTTCTATCTCGCAGGTAAAATTTATTTTTGGATGGATACCATTTAAATATGACAGGTGAGTTTCTACATCTTGGTTGTTTCCTCTCAATACACAGAAAACGTCGTCTACATACCTCTTCCATAGTTTGATTTCGGTGCGGGCGGTGGCCAGGGATTTTTCTTCGAAAAACTCCATCCAAATATTAGCTATAACTGGAGCTACGGGGCTGCCCATCGCGACTCCGTCTATTTGGAGATAGTATTGACCCTGGTATACAAAGAAATTCTTCGACAAACAATGATGTAGAAGTGTGCCATATTCCATCGGGATGTCATTATCTTCCAACTTCACCTTAACCACTTCAAGACAATCTGCTACTGGGACATTTGTGAAGAGTGATTCTACGTCAAAACTGACCATCAACTCATCCATATCAACCTTGTTTTGGTGCAGGATTTCAATGAAGTGACGAGAATCTTTGACAAACGATGACGTACGGCCTACTAATGGTTGCAAGACTTTAGCTACGTGCTTGGCCAGGTCATACGTAGGTGAGTCTATCTGACTCACAATCGGTCGTAGTGGCACGTTCTGCTTGTGTAATTTAGGCAAGCCATATAGTTTCGGGGGCTGGACATTTCTAGGCCGCAGTAAGTATTTAAAAGTCTCGTCGTCGAAAACGTCCTCGCACTGTCTAATGAGTGAGCGAGTGCTTCGATCCGTTCTCGCCGTCGGGTTGTAATTTACCTTTTTGTATGTATTGACATCACTGAGTAGATTTTGGATCTTTCTATCGTACTCAACGACATCCATTATAACAGTCGCGTTCCCTTTATCAGCTTTCAGAACCAGTATAGTTTCATCCTTTCGGAGTTCATTCAGCGCAGTTGATTCGGAAGAAGTGATATTCGGTTTTGGTGGTGCTACGTGGCGTAATATCACGGCAATATCCTGTCTTAATGTATCCGCGTCTACAGATGGTATTTTATTACGCACGATACATTCTTCAACCGACCCAATCACCTCCTCATAGGGAATACGTTTAGGTGTAATGGCAAAATTCATCCCTTTTTCAAGAACTGATTGTGCAGCAGCAGACAACTCGACACTCGACATGTTGACTACCGTTCGAGTTGCGATCGAGTTCTCGTGGTAGGCCGCTGGCTTTTGTTTTCGTAGTAATGATTCGAACTTACGATCCTGTTTCATAGCACTAAGTTCTCTTGAGCGCTGAGCTTGTAGGTAGGTAACACGATCACAAGTATCAAAATCACTTTTAGAAAGCAACTCACTGCACTTTTGGTGTATTTCGTATAACTCACACTGAAACTGGTCAAGTTGGTACCTACAATTGCGTATTAATTTTCGCAATAATTTTACACTCGCATATCGCAGAATACTTGCGGAGCCGTGAATGTCAGGTCGAGGTTTTATCCGAACACACACTGGGATAATGTCCGTATCCCGACACTTCACTAAGAATGACAGGGACTCCTTCAAACATTCACACTTTTTCCGCGCGCGTTCTAGGTGTTTTATTGTATTTGCTGTTTCCGGCCCGTACCGGTTAACAATATATTGTTTTAAACTTTCATGGTCACTAACATTAGAATAGTTTGTTACGGGATTGCTACCATGTACCTTATTTTTGAGTTCCCGATATTTCGGCACTGTTGCAAGCGCCATGATCACGGAGTAACTGAAGATCTTGCGGGTAAGTTGTTAAGGGCAAACATATCGGTCTACCCTCTTTCGCTGTCTTTTATTGCACGCGTCGGTACCATTGTCTACAAACTCACTATTTTCTCGCACCTGTTCTCGACACACAACACTAACAGTATCTGACCGCGAAACAGCAGTTTGTTGTTTTTTCCGGTTTTTGCACATACGAATCACTGGATTCCAGACACTTGACAATTTAAACCCATCCTCGCGATTGAAATTTTTGTACTTTGTAATTTCAATCGCTTCCCTGACCATTCTTGGTATGAAGTGGCGTTCTGTCGCAATGATCTGAGGGTTGTGAAACTCAATCCAGTGATTTAGACCTGATTCCAACAAATGTTCTGCGATTGCCGATTTCTGTTTGTCGTTGTTTTTGACCGCTTTTATGTGTTCCTTCATTCGGCACGCTATGGTACGTTTTGTTTGGCCGATATATGAACTGCCACAGCTGCAGTCAATCTTATAGACACCCGGTTTCTCCATTGGGAAACTGTCTTTTGGAGATCGTAGACATTGTGTTACTTTTCTTAATGGAGTGAAGACAGTATTAAGTGAGTATTTATGAAGTACGTTTGAGATCTTGTCTGTCACTCCTCTTATGTATGGCAAGAACACAGGTTGCCTGTCTACTGTGTCTTTAAAGTGTCTTGATTTGTGTCTAGATGGTAGCTGCCCTCTATATCCATTATTCTGTAAGACTTTCTGAACATGTTCCAACTCTTGGTTTAGGTGTTCAAGGTCACACAAGTCATAGGCTCGGTTTGTCAGTGCAGTTACTACAGAATTAAGATGTCGAGGGTGGTGATGCGAGGTTGCGTTGAGATAGCGGTCAGTGTGAGTGGATTTTCTATAGACAGAGTGACTCAGTGAACCGTCACTCCGCACTTCAATCTTCACATCCAAAAATGCTAGGCTTCTGTTTTCTTCTATCTCGCAGGTAAAATTTATTTTTGGATGGATACCATTTAAATATGACAGGTGAGTTTCTACATCTTGGTTGTTTCCTCTCAATACACAGAAAACGTCGTCTACATACCTCTTCCATAGTTTGATTTCGGTGCGGGCGGTGGCCAGGGATTTTTCTTCGAAAAACTCCATCCAAATATTAGCTATAACTGGAGCTACGGGGCTGCCCATCGCGACTCCGTCTATTTGGAGATAGTATTGACCCTGGTATACAAAGAAATTCTTCGACAAACAATGATGTAGAAGTGTGCCATATTCCATCGGGATGTCATTATCTTCCAACTTCACCTTAACCACTTCAAGACAATCTGCTACTGGGACATTTGTGAAGAGTGATTCTACGTCAAAACTGACCATCAACTCATCCATATCAACCTTGTTTTGGTGCAGGATTTCAATGAAGTGACGAGAATCTTTGACAAACGATGACGTACGGCCTACTAATGGTTGCAAGACTTTAGCTACGTGCTTGGCCAGGTCATACGTAGGTGAGTCTATCTGACTCACAATCGGTCGTAGTGGCACGTTCTGCTTGTGTACTTTAGGCAAGCCATATAGTTTCGGGGGCTGGACATTTCTAGGCCGCAGTAAGTATTTAAAAGTCTCGTCGTCGAAAACGTCCTCGCACTGTCTAATGAGTGAGCGAGTGCTTCGATCCGTTCTCGCCGTCGGGTTGTAATTTACCTTTTTGTATGTATTGACATCACTGAGTAGATTTTGGATCTTTCTATCGTACTCAACGACATCCATTATAACAGTCGCGTTCCCTTTATCAGCTTTCAGAACCAGTATAGTTTCATCCTTTCGGAGTTCATTCAGCGCAGTTGATTCGGAAGAAGTGATATTCGGTTTTGGTGGTGCTACGTGGCGTAATATCACGGCAATATCCTGTCTTAATGTATCCGCGTCTACAGATGGTATTTTATTACGCACGATACATTCTTCAACCGACCCAATCACCTCCTCATAGGGAATACGTTTAGGTGTAATGGCAAAATTCATCCCTTTTTCAAGAACTGATTGTGCAGCAGCAGACAACTCGACACTCGACATGTTGACTACCGTTCGAGTTGCGATCGAGTTCTCGTGGTAGGCCGCTGGCTTTTGTTTTCGTAGTAATGATTCGAACTTACGATCCTGTTTCATAGCACTAAGTTCTCTTGAGCGCTGAGCTTGTAGGTAGGTAACACGATCACAAGTATCAAAATCACTTTTAGAAAGCAACTCACTGCACTTTTGGTGTATTTCGTATAACTCACACTGAAACTGGTCAAGTTGGTACCTACAATTGCGTATTAATTTTCGCAATAATTTTACACTCGCATATCGCAGAATACTTGCGGAGCCGTGAATGTCAGGTCGAGGTTTTATCCGAACACACACTGGGATAATGTCCGTATCCCGACACTTCACTAAGAATGACAGGGACTCCTTCAAACATTCACACTTTTTCCGCGCGCGTTCTAGGTGTTTTATTGTATTTGCTGTTTCCGGCCCGTACCGGTTAACAATATATTGTTTTAAACTTTCATGGTCACTAACATTAGAATAGTTTGTTACGGGATTGCTACCATGTACCTTATTTTTGAGTTCCCGATATTTCGGCACTGTTGCAAGCGCCATGATCACGGAGTAACTGAAGATCTTGCGGGTAAGTTGTTAAGGGCAAACATATCGGTCTACCCTCTTTCGCTGTCTTTTATTGCACGCGTCGGTACCATTGTCTACAAACTCACTATTTTCTCGCACCTGTTCTCGACACACAACACTAACAGTATCTGACCGCGAAACAGCAGTTTGTTGTTTTTTCCGGTTTTTGCACATACGAATCACTGGATTCCAGACACTTGACAATTTAAACCCATCCTCGCGATTGAAATTTTTGTACTTTGTAATTTCAATCGCTTCCCTGACCATTCTTGGTATGTAGTGGCGTTCTGTCGCAATGATCTGAGGGTTGTGAAACTCAATCCAGTGATTTAGACCTGATTCCAACAAATGTTCTGCGATTGCCGATTTCTGTTTGTCGTTGTTTTTGACCGCTTTTATGTGTTCCTTCATTCGGCACGCTATGGTACGTTTTGTTTGGCCGATATATGAACTGCCACAGCTGCAGTCAATCTTATAGACACCCGGTTTCTCCATTGGGAAAATGTCTTTTGGAGATCGTAGACATTGTGTTACTTTTCTTAATGGAGTGAAGACAGTATTAAGTGAGTATTTATGAAGTACGTTTGAGATCTTGTCTGTCACTCCTCTTATGTATGGCAAGAACACAGGTTGCCTGTCTACTGTGTCTTTAAAGTGTCTTGATTTGTGTCTAGATGGTAGCTGCCCTCTATATCCATTATTCTGTAAGACTTTCTGAACATGTTCCAACTCTTGGTTTAGGTGTTCAAGGTCACACAAGTCATAGGCTCGGTTTGTCAGTGCAGTTACTACAGAATTAAGATGTCGAGGGTGGTGATGCGAGGTTGCGTTGAGATAGCGGTCAGTGTGAGTGGATTTTCTATAGACAGAGTGACTCAGTGAACCGTCACTCCGCACTTCAATCTTCACATCCAAAAATGCTAGGCTTCTGTTTTCTTCTATCTCGCAGGTAAAATTTATTTTTGGATGGATACCATTTAAATATGACAGGTGAGTTTCTACATCTTGGTTGTTTCCTCTCAATACACAGAAAACGTCGTCTACATACCTCTTCCATAGTTTGATTTCGGTGCGGGCGGTGGCCAGGGATTTTTCTTCGAAAAACTCCATCCAAATATTAGCTATAACTGGAGCTACGGGGCTGCCCATCGCGACTCCGTCTATTTGGAGATAGTATTGACCCTGGTATACAAAGAAATTCTTCGACAAACAATGATGTAGAAGTGTGCCATATTCCATCGGGATGTCATTATCTTCCAACTTCACCTTAACCACTTCAAGACAATCTGCTACTGGGACATTTGTGAAGAGTGATTCTACGTCAAAACTGACCATCAACTCATCCATATCAACCTTGTTTTGGTGCAGGATTTCAATGAAGTGACGAGAATCTTTGACAAACGATGACGTACGGCCTACTAATGGTTGCAAGACTTTAGCTACGTGCTTGGCCAGGTCATACGTAGGTGAGTCTATCTGACTCACAATCGGTCGTAGTGGCACGTTCTGCTTGTGTACTTTAGGCAAGCCATATAGTTTCGGGGGCTGGACATTTCTAGGCCGCAGTAAGTATTTAAAAGTCTCGTCGTCGAAAACTCTTCACTCCATTAAGAAAAGTAACACAATGTCTACGATCTCCAAAAGACAGTTTCCCAATGGAGAAACCGGGTGTCTATAAGATTGACTGCAGCTGTGGCAGTTCATATATCGGCCAAACAAAACGTACCATAGCGTGCCGAATGAAGGAACACATAAAAGCGGTCAAAAACAACGACAAACAGAAATCGGCAATCGCAGAACATTTGTTGGAATCAGGTCTAAATCACTGGATTGAGTTTCACAACCCTCAGATCATTGCGACAGAACGCCACTACATACCAAGAATGGTCAGGGAAGCGATTGAAATTACAAAGTACAAAAATTTCAATCGCGAGGATGGGTTTAAATTGTCAAGTGTCTGGAATCCAGTGATTCGTATGTGCAAAAACCGGAAAAAACAACAAACTGCTGTTTCGCGGTCAGATACTGTTAGTGTTGTGTGTCGAGAACAGGTGCGAGAAAATAGTGAGTTTGTAGACAATGGTACCGACGCGTGCAATAAAAGACAGCGAAAGAGGGTAGACCGATATGTTTGCCCTTAACAACTTACCCGCAAGATCTTCAGTTACTCCGTGATCATGGCGCTTGCAACAGTGCCGAAATATCGGGAACTCAAAAATAAGGTACATGGTAGCAATCCCGTAACAAACTATTCTAATGTTAGTGACCATGAAAGTTTAAAACAATATATTGTTAACCGGTACGGGCCGGAAACAGCAAATACAATAAAACACCTAGAACGCGCGCGGAAAAAGTGTGAATGTTTGAAGGAGTCCCTGTCATTCTTAGTGAAGTGTCGGGATACGGACATTATCCCAGTGTGTGTTCGGATAAAACCTCGACCTGACATTAACGGCTCCGCAAGTATTCTGCGATATGCGAGTGTAAAATTATTGCGAAAATTAATACGCAATTGTAGGTACCAACTTGACCAGTTTCAGTGTGAGTTATACGAAATACACCAAAAGTGCAGTGAGTTGCTTTCTAAAAGTGATTTTGATACTTGTGATCGTGTTACCTACCTACAAGCTCAGCGCTCAAGAGAACTTAGTGCTATGAAACAGGATCGTAAGTTCGAATCATTACTACGAAAACAAAAGCCAGCGGCCTACCACGAGAACTCGATCGCAACTCGAACGGTAGTCAACATGTCGAGTGTCGAGTTGTCTGCTGCTGCACAATCAGTTCTTGAAAAAGGGATGAATTTTGCCATTACACCTAAACGTATTCCCTATGAGGAGGTGATTGGGTCGGTTGAAGAATGTATCGTGCGTAATAAAATACCATCTGTAGACGCGGATACATTAAGACAGGATATTGCCGTGATATTACGCCACGTAGCACCACCAAAACCGAATATCACTTCTTCCGAATCAACTGCGCTGAATGAACTCCGAAAGGATGAAACTATACTGGTTCTGAAAGCTGATAAAGGGAACGCGACTGTTATAATGGATGTCGTTGAGTACGATAGAAAGATCCAAAATCTACTCAGTGATGTCAATACATACAAAAAGGTAAATTACAACCCGACGGCGAGAACGGATCGAAGCACTCGCTCACTCATTAGACAGTGCGAGGACGTTTTCGACGACGAGACTTTTAAATACTTACTGCGGCCTAGAAATGTCCAGCCCCCGAAACTATATGGCTTGCCTAAAGTACACAAGCAGAACGTGCCACTACGACCGATTGTGAGTCAGATAGACTCACCTACGTATGACCTGGCCAAGCACGTAGCTAAAGTCTTGCAACCATTAGTAGGCCGTACGTCATCGTTTGTCAAAGATTCTCGTCACTTCATTGAAATCCTGCACCAAAACAAGGTTGATATGGATGAGTTGATGGTCAGTTTTGACGTAGAATCACTCTTCACAAATGTCCCAGTAGCAGATTGTCTTGAAGTGGTTAAGGTGAAGTTGGAAGATAATGACATCCCGATGGAATATGGCACACTTCTACATCATTGTTTGTCGAAGAATTTCTTTGTATACCAGGGTCAATACTATCTCCAAATAGACGGAGTCGCGATGGGCAGCCCCGTAGCTCCAGTTATAGCTAATATTTGGATGGAGTTTTTCGAAGAAAAATCCCTGGCCACCGCCCGCACCGAAATCAAACTATGGAAGAGGTATGTAGACGACGTTTTCTGTGTATTGAGAGGAAACAACCAAGATGTAGAAACTCACCTGTCATATTTAAATGGTATCCATCCAAAAATAAATTTTACCTGCGAGATAGAAGAAAACAGAAGCCTAGCATTTTTGGATGTGAAGATTGAAGTGCGGAGTGACGGTTCACTGAGTCACTCTGTCTATAGAAAATCCACTCACACTGACCGCTATCTCAACGCAACCTCGCATCACCACCCTCGACATCTTAATTCTGTAGTAACTGCACTGACAAACCGAGCCTATGACTTGTGTGACCTTGAACACCTAAACCAAGAGTTGGAACATGTTCAGAAAGTCTTACAGAATAATGGATATAGAGGGCAGCTACCATCTAGACACAAATTTAAGACACTTTAAAGACACAGTAGACAGGCAACCTGTGTTCTTGCCATACATAAGAGGAGTGACAGACAAGATCTCAAACGTACTTCATAAATACTCACTTAATACTGTCTTCACTCCATTAAGAAAAGTAACACAATGTCTACGATCTCCAAAAGACAGTTTCCCAATGGAGAAACCGGGTGTCTATAAGATTGACTGCAGCTGTGGCAGTTCATATATCGGCCAAACAAAACGTACCATAGCGTGCCGAATGAAGGAACACATAAAAGCGGTCAAAAACAACGACAAACAGAAATCGGCAATCGCAGAACATTTGTTGGAATCAGGTCTAAATCACTGGATTGAGTTTCACAACCCTCAGATCATTGCGACAGAACGCCACTACATACCAAGAATGGTCAGGGAAGCGATTGAAATTACAAAGTACAAAAATTTCAATCGCGAGGATAGGTTTAAATTGTCAAGTGTCTGGAATCCAGTGATTCGTATGTGCAAAAACCGGAAAAAACAACAAACTGCTGTTTCGCGGTCAGATACTGTTAGTGTTGTGTGTCGAGAACAGGTGCGAGAAAATAGTGAGTTTGTAGACAATGGTACCGACGCGTGCAATAAAAGACAGCGAAAGAGGGTAGACCGATATGTTTGCCCTTAACAACTTACCCGCAAGATCTTCAGTTACTCCGTGATCATGGCGCTTGCAACAGTGCCGAAATATCGGAAACTCAAAAATAAGGTACATGGTAGCAATCCCGTAACAAACTATTCATGAGATACAGCCTGGTGACGGATGGACGAACAGTCAGACAGACAGACAGACGGACAGCGGAGCCTTAGTAATAGGGTCCCGTTTTACCCTTTGGGTACGGAACCCTAAATAATGCTCTAATGATAAATAATAAAACGTACCGGTCAAAGTTAGTGTGATTGTAATAGAAACAACAAATAAAAATTGTTTCCTATTACCATTTAGGCCCCAAACTAAGCAAAGCTAGCTGTCAACAAGTGAGTAGAGCCCTTGGTAAGGCTCCTTGGTGCAGAACAGAGTTACACACTTTTTAATTATGGCCCTTCCCTAGTGTTTAATCAGACTTATCTTGTTGTTTAGCCGAGATATTTATAAAACAATGAAAAGGGCTATCACACGTTGCTACCAGGTAGCGCGTAGGGCGGGCACACACGGGCAGCTTGAACTGCTTTGAGCTGCTTCGCATTCAGAACTACTTCTTCTTCTTAGTCGTTTCACTTTTGGCAGAGCGGTCGTGGTCGTCAGTCAGGAGCACGTTGAGTGACAATTTTCGTCATTCGGCGCCATTCATGTTGAACCTCAGCCTTCCTAGTACATTCATGAACGGGGCAGTTTGTTGCAGCGTTAATTTGAACTACTTAGACTCTTTTTTTACTCGCATAAAACAAGGTAAAATTGATAGAATCAGGCGTAACTTTGCGGAAATCCATAACTAAATAATTATGAAAACGTAATTATTTTGCTTACGACTTCCGCTACGTTCCGCCAGCATAGGAACCCCAATTACACCACCTGTAACCCACAATCTAAAAGCAAAATAATTAAGTTTTCATAATTAATTTAAACAAGGTACATTTTTTGGCTCTTAAATTTAAGTATTGTGAATTCTACCTACTTTACTTATGAACTCACTCAATGTATTACGCTAGAAGTCGAGATTAATTTTACTGAAAGGGAAATCTTCTTGAAAGGTCAGTTCTTTGGATAATTCCTAAATGTTATAATGTCTTCTTGGGTATTTCAATATAAAACGATTAATACAATTCACTAATTCAATATAATATACTTAGAATGTGATTGAAACAATAAAGTATTGTGCAACGTCATGCATAGAGTTAGATATTTTTTTAATAATTGATAAGAATTAAAATAGTTTAAACAAACATAATAATGAAAATTGTAAGAAATAAATTAGTATTTTATTGCGAATTTAATATATATTTTGGTATCTTTGTTTTTTTAGCAGTAAAAATGAACGCTGTAGCAGACTTTACCAGCCTGCTTCGAGCTGTCCGAGTGCGCCCGCCCTTATGGCGCTTACGTCAAAACCGGCCGCGCTGACACACTGCCCCCGACTGTTTGTTGTCGGACATGTTGCGACACACGGCCGATCCGATCGGACTGCGAGACATCAAAATAATATGACTATTGGTTCTTATGTAAACGATGATAGGATGTCGGAAAGATCTATAAAAAGTGAGAAATATAAATTAATTGTTTTCACAGTCACACCAATTATCTAGCCCCAAACTAAGCAAAGCTTGTACTATGGCGACTAGATAACGGATAAACATACTTAAATACGTTTATAAACATCCATGACTTAGGTGCAATTAATGCTCGTGCTCTGCATCACACTAACATTTGTTCCTCGCGGGATTCGAACCCGCAACCGCCAGGCATTGTAGTCCGGAGCGCGAACCACTACACCAGACGGTCGCATTAATATCCTTAAGACTTTCAATTAACTTTTATTGTATTATTTAGAAAATCAATGCAATACAATGATGTAACCTAACGCACTCACTCAAAAGTTACACTAATAAATAATAGATTTTCCTTGAACTTCACGTTGCAGACAGGGTAACGGTGTTGGAATACTTACTTTGTTATTCTAAGTAGACTACGAATTGCACTATTATCTAAGCTTAGTTTTAAATCACTGGAAATTAATATTAAAACTAAGATCAATAGATTTAAAGCAATATTGTAAAATTCTAACTAACTTATTTTAACGACCTGAAAAAAAACTGATACACACAGGGTACTCCTTTAAACTACGTGGTCAGCTTTTACTATGAGAGCAACACCTAATTCGTTTTTTTTCAGATGCCATAAACAGATTTTTATCAGGCAGAGGACTAAAGTAACGGACATAGTCCAAAAATGTAGGAAGCGGCCACATATGTCGCAGACCCGATGAAAGGTGGAGTAAACGGGTTCTCAGTGGAGACCACGCCTTGGCAAACGTAGTGTAGGACGCCTCCAGCTCGATGATCCGACGACCTTAGGAAGATGGCTGGCAGTGGATGGATAAATAAAAGCTGGAGATCTTGCTCTTTGGCGCACTTCGGTGGAGGCTTACGTCCAGCAGTGGACTGCAATAGGCTGACACGATGATACATTATTATCATTGCAGTAGTTTGTATGGAGCATTGAGAAAAAAAAAGATTTCGATGTTGCTCAAATTGTTGCTTATGGCCATCTGATTGCATGATTTTATGGATTGTGCTATTCTTTAGTAAAGCTAAAACACTTGTAAATTTTTGTTTTTAGGAATTACCATGCTAGGTTTATCTAAGATTTTTTTTATACTTAAAAAAAATCGTCCGCCTCAGGTGGGATCCGAACCCACGTCCATCACATACCGGGCGAGTGCTTTGACCACTAAGCTACCGAGACGTAAGTCAACTCGACAAAACCTTTCAAGTGGTTCTCGCTGTCAAAGCCAGCGTATTTTCTAATCAATGTTGCGGTATATACTACTACCGTCAACACCCGAGGAAATTAGGGCGAATTAGTCTCGCAGGTCCAAACTTGGACCTGCGAGATGGCGACGCCAAGTCCGGCGTGCTCGCTTCTCGGTTAGGTTAGGTTATGTTAGTGACGGATGTAAAACGTAGAGTTCATATTTGTTAATAATATTTTTTCTAAAATCTCAACGAATAGTTTTAAACGTTTCTCTTTACAATGTGGCCTGGTTAAAACCTTTTATTAGCAGTTAGCAACCGTTTAATTGTTGCATTAAAATTAGAAATGTACACAAACTGAACCAGTTATACTTCACGCGTGTTTCCTCACCGAATGTTTAGGTGGCAGATTGCGGCCGAAATGTACTCATTATCAAATCATAATGAAGTGTAATGTGAGGCAAACTCCTTAAGTAATCTACTTACTAAATGTGCATCTACTTAACTTACATAATCAGCAGTCTATAAAGCGCCTAGGAGTTTTAAATAGCAATTCCTGTGTTAAGAATTGCTAACAAAAAATTGTAGGCGTTTTAAAAACGTAGCTATACTCGTATAAACGTTGTAATGTTCAGACTCTGTAGTCTGCCTCACATGACTCACATTCGTAGGTCTTGAGGTCTGCAGGGAATGCACCATTTACTTCTAGATTTTTGAAAAGCTAAGTATGGGAATTATGGATTTATGCAACCTGGTTTGCGGTAAGGGACAACGTCTTAAGAGAACTGCATAATAAGACTACACTGAATGTATAGCCATGAAGCAAAAATGATCTAGTTCTTCTATTGAATGGTACCTAACGCAGATCTATTCAAAACTATTCAAAATGTAATAACTATTGCATGCATCTACGTGGCTAAAAATAAATAAAAAATTAAATATGTTTATTTCGGACCAAAATTAAATCCATATTAGTAAGTAGCTAAGCGTACCTTGATCGGATAGATGGACACTTAAGTGCACATCATTTAACTAGTTAAAGTTGAACAGTAGCATGCAATAGTAGGCCTTTTCGCTATAAGCAATCTCCTCCAGACAACTTGCAGGTAAAAGAGTGTCTACTAGGGTCGTGGAAAAGCACTAGGAGAAATACATGTGTGTACATTAAAAGATTATTTCAAAACTTTCTTGCGTATTGATAAATAAATACACAAACCAATTACGTATATCAAAAAGACTGATGGAGGTAGTGCACGCTGTCAGCCAGTGGCGGGGAGCCGATAATGTGGCGCCCAAGGTGCTCCGTAATGGTTCTCGTAACTCGCGACAACAGTCGTATCATTTAATTGTAAGCTGCGGAATATGACCTTGGTTTTAGGGTTCACATGTTTTTTGGAAATTCCAAAAACAGAGCCGAAACTTGAAGATTAAATAAGCACTCTGCACTTCTTTCCCCTTTATTTATAGCTGTGCCTGTGTCTAAAGGTTGTTTGGAAGGCATCGCTTTTAGCTTTTAGGCGATAAGACCGCCTAATTTAAGTCTTTACGTAAATAACAACTGTAACTTCTTTGTTTGGTGTGCAATAAAAAGTATCTATATATGTATTAGACATTAAAATAACCCTATTGTCTAATCTTTAAGTTTCATTCGTAATAAGCCGAATAGGTCCCGGGTCGATTCCCGGTCGGGGCGATGTTGAAAACGAACTTCTTTTCTATGAAAAAAAAACGAACTTGTCTCGGGTCTGTGTGTTGTGGTACCGTCGTTGTTTCTGATAATTTCTATAACACAAGTGCTTTAGCTAATTTCAGGATCAGCAATGTATGTGATGATGCTGTCCAATATTGTCCAACTAGCTGTTGCTCGCGACTTCGCTCGCGTAATCTTTAGTTTATTCAATGTATCTTACAGGATCATTTATCGGAGATAAAAGTATCCTATATGTTAATTCAGATCATATTCTGTATGTATGCAAAATATCATCCAAATCCGTTCAGTAGTTGTTGCGTCAAAGAGTAACAAACATCCATCCATACTTATAAACTTTCGTATTTATAATATTAGTAGGATATATAGGATTTGACAGAACGTACTTTGGTAAGCAGATGGTCAAAAATAGTTTACACTTGAGCATCGCATATTATTAGAAAATCTACATCGGTAAACAAACTTATCTTGAGCACAGATATGGCTAACGTGCCGCAAATGTGTCTTTTGTCTACTGCGAGATTTAGGAGAACGCTTTCTTTTTAATATAATAATATCTATAATATGGATTACCTACACATTTGATCTAATACCGACACTGGGCTACACTGATGCAAGCAATAAAAGAAAATAAAAGTTTTTTTATTAGTGCTAGTTTTGGAATGATGCCTGACAAGTAGATTTTTTTTACCCGACACTGTGTCCCAAACGCGCGCGTGTCAATTATAAAATGGAAAAATTGAGAAGCACGGAACCCTTCTTTTTAAGATGCTCAGGTCACGTGGGGCTCCGGCTGCGAGTCATTAACACGTCTGCCTTTGAACTTTAGCGGTCGGAAGTCATTTCATCTGATTAAGGAAGGTGGCACCTTGAAGCTAAGAAGAGCAGCGAAAAAGGGCATTAAAATGCAATGCTCTCATACTTACAACTTTCCGAACCATAATTATTAAATCGGCCAAGTGCGAATCATAAAACGCGCAGAAAATGGTTTTTGGAACTCATTGGTTGGTGATAATGAAAAATACTTCTTACCCTAGTCGTGTTTCCAGAAAAAAATAACATAGTAATGTAGTTCCCCTTATGTTATAAAAACATTTTGACAAGTAAATTTAGGTAGGTACCTATCTACATATATTTAGTATAAAAAAAAGTTTGTTTGGATATAGGAAATAATCTCCGGAACTATTTTTTCAATATAAATAATTATTATGACTAACAGGCAAGCCTTTATCCTTCAAAATGGAAACCTCCGGAGACATACGAGATATGTGTCATAAATGATATGATGATGGGCGCTAGTAAACTTAGATATCGCTGTTCAGGGGTGAATTATTTTTATATAAACTACCCGTTTCACAGAATTTATTAATAGTACTTTCGTATTCAATGCGAGCACAGCGTAAAACGTCAACCCACAAGGTGGACAAACGACCTGGTGAAGGTTGTAGGAAACTGCTGGATGCAGGCCGCGCGCAACTGGCCAATCCAGAAGTCACCTAAGTTCAGTAGTAGATTTCCCATGGCTAGCATGATGGTTCCATGAGAGCAAACCCGTAGATAGCTTGAAAAATATGTTTATACCCTGAGGAAGGTGGGTATCTAGTTGTGTGTAAGTTGTGTAAAATGAAAAATTTAATGATAATTATCATAAAAACTTGAATCAAAGTAACCCCTGGTAACATTGGGCAGAACTGCAAAAAATGGGCATGCGCACTCGGGTTTTTTGGTGATCTTAATTACGCATTCGACTTGTTTACTTTTCCTTAACGGAACTATTTTGCTACTACTCGACATACAAACCGCGAAACCATAATTAGGAAACCGATTTAGTACGGAGACGATTAAAATTTAGCTTTTTTGTTATAAGGACACTGATTCATTAACAGACGGATGTGAAGTGAAGGTAGTAACCTATTTCTAAATTTTTCAGCGTGTTCTACTACAAGTTTGTTGACAGCAAGGGCCATTTTCATGCCCTATAATTTAATTGCAGTCTCAGTAAGGCTCTCATTTTTCCAATTCAAATTCAAATGTATTTATTACACTTTATGCAACTGTCTACCAATAAAACCAATTTATTTTTGCAAATAGGCTAAAATTAAGCACTTTTACACGTCCCATTGTTATTTTTTTCCCTACCACTGCTTCGGGATAAGTTTGGGCTAGCGCCGAGAAGAAACAGCGCAAGAAACTCGGTCACTATTGTCAGCCTCTTTTAAAAGTTTTAAATATACATAATTAAAATCTATATTATATAAGTGACTTATTGATAAATTAATACATGACATGAAAGATTTTGACTACTAGCTGTCCCGACGAACTTTGTACCGCCAAATAATATTTTTTCCGTCAACTTTTTAATGTTTTTATTTTTATATTTTTATTGGGACGGAGACAAAACTAACAAATCATAAACCATGAAAATCGGTCCAGACGTTCTCTTGTTATAGGTGTTGAAACAAACACGAGTTTATTTTATTTATTAAGGATTCCTAAAACGATTGAATTTACCTGACATATTTTATCTTTATTTTACTTTAATTTAAGAGACACCGTCTGTCATATCACTAATTGATAAAAAGTAATTGAAATGAAATGAAATCTCTACCTACGACCGGATTTTCTTAAAACCTGTTCAAAAAACGATCTTATTGCTTGAGCGATGGGTTGAGAATCCGGGTTACCCGGAGCCGTTTCCGGCTGCTTTAGTCCGAGCCTAAGAGTTAAAAATAGGTTCGTGTTCTGAATAAACCTGAGTAGCTCCAACTTATTTTACCAACTACAAGTATAGATCATGCATGTCTTTCATCATTTACACCGGGTTCCTATATTGTACTATGCGTAAGTGTACATCAGCAACTAATCGTATTGGTGTCAAAAGTAACGAGCCGTTATAGTCGTTCCTATAAAATTGTATAGGAACGCTTTTGAGTATGTCAAATTGACAATTCCTACCATCCGTTAGCAAAACCAACCGTTTCTCGGATATAGACCAGGCTTTAGACATCCCGATTAGCGTAGTGTGATTCCCGATGCAGGCCAATTTATAAATCGAAATTGGCTCGGGTCTGGGTGTCTTATGAGATGTCTCTGGCACATTGCCCTGTCTGGTACCTCGAAAAACAAGAAAATTATTTTCCTCCTTCTGGTCTAACACATGGTAAGATAGGCTCACGGTTAAGAGGCCATTGTGAACTATCACCTCAATAAAACCTATATTTATGTTTAAAACAATTTTGTATTTTCCAAATCCCATTTTCTTTGTACCGTATCACTGCTTCGGGACAATATTGTGAGCAAGCGCAAAGAACAACCAGTCATTCTTCAGCCTTACGGAAATACCTAGATATTTTTCTCATTCAAATGTCACTATGCTGAATAATAATCTGTTTTAATTAAAGTCATCTTGACATGCGATTTAAATTCATAAACAGGTACCAGAAGTGCAACAATAGAGTGCTGTAATTTGCAACAAAAGTGAATTAGGGTTGCTACACACATTTGGGCCGGCATTAATCGACAAACTCGGGCGGCCAAACAGAATATGTGAAGATGGATGTAATGTCGTAGATGCTTCTGGTCAGCTTTGTTGTTCGACGTATACTCCCGAACTGTGGCGGGCTGAATATACATATAAGGTGTAAACTTATCAGTTAACTATATTCTGGGGAGTGATTTTCCTTTTTAAATATAACAACTTTCTCTACGGAACCAACTTTAAAATCGCAAAAAAAAAACTTCCCCATACAAAACGGCAGACCAGCTGACATCGAAGTTGGTCCCATAGAAATAGTTGTTGTATATAAAGAATAATATTAGGAACAAGAATAAATTTATTTCCTTAAAAAAATATACATTACAAAACTTTTTACAGGTCTCCACACTAGGCTAAGCCTGTCCTGTGGAGAACAGTATACGATTATCAAATTATGTATTTAAGCAGTAGAACCACCCCCTAAAAAAAATAGTTAACTGATTACACCTTATACTAGTAGAGTATTACCCTTATATTTTTCGATACACGAATACGATACAAAAGCGTTACTGTGGAAAACACTACTCATGATCTGTAAGGTCGAGCGTTCGATTATAGGTTAACGCATGACCATAAAGTTATTATACCTGCGGAATTCCGTAGGTATATTAACTTTATGCGCATGACGCAGGGTTCGTTTACCTGCAAGTCATTTAAAAATATCACATAATAGCGAAAGAAACCTCGCGAGGAAAATTTTATTAGTTAGTTACAATAACACAGTCAAGTCTGTATGTCTGTCTGTAAAGTTAACCTTTTTCAAGGGTGTCCATTACGCCAAATAACTGTAAATATGCGGAGCCCCAAAAACTAACATTTAGTATCAGTTTTTCTATTGAAATGTAAAAGGAAAAACAATCTTGCCAGAAAGTCGTTGAATATTGTGTATCATTTCACATCACGGCCCTAACCCTCATCAATGAAGGAATTGATTAAAAAGATATCGATAATAACAACTTGAAATTGAAAATTGTAATTGGGTTGTGGACACCAATAGTAAATAATTCTAAGACATCATTTATTAAATTTGACACCTTATTTTAGGCGATAAAACGGAACTGTACGGTGTGAGGCTTACACCTGAAGATTTGCTAAATAAAATACCGGAGATTGAGTTGATGTAGAGTTTATTGTTAATTAGCGTAAATACAGTACTTGGATAATGCTAAAGATGACGTGTGATTGCTATGAATGCGATGTGTGCACTCACTTATTGATTGTAAAACTGGATTGTACAAAATGCTAAACAGCTGATGGAGTGATTTGGGCGTAATTCAATATGTACACCGTACAGGAACATTATCATTTATTTGAAAAAAATAATTTTTGCTTGCTTCAATACCAATAAAAAGCTAGGCAGATGAGTCCGGTAAACAATGACGTCAAAGCTTGCTATCGCCATACAAATTATAGGGCAGAGTTATATATATAAGGTCTGATTTTATTAGTGTACATTCTGTTAACCTATGACTGTATAGGTGTGAAAAGCAATCGTAAAAACCAATTTTCAAACGTGTACCATAAATCTTAATTGGTCCCATGTAGTTGACTGAATAAATGAATATTATTATTATTATTATAAAAACTAAAAAAGTTAAAAATCAAAATCAACAACATTGACTTCATATTGCATAAACTCGTCCTATCATTGGTACGTTTAACCATCTGATTATCCGTCTTATTCCTTCCCCTTGTCAGAGCGAGAAAGAGTTGAAGATAGGACGAGTTTATGCAATATGAATTCGATGTTGTTATTTTGTATTTTTATTTTTAACTTTTTTAGTTTTTATGATAGACATTTGAAAGTTGGTTTTAACGATCGCTTTTCACCTTGTATAGTCACAGGTTAACAGGATGTACACTAATAAAATCGGACCTTATATAAATACCACCCGTCAACACGTTCAACTCGTAAGAGGTCTGAGAGTAGAGGTCATAGAGGTCAAAGGAAGCCTTCCTTCATAATTAATTTCTAACTTAGTGGCTACCCCGTTTCTTCAAACACTACGGTCTTATACCATCACTTTAAAGAAAGTCCTACATAATAAGATCGTCATCGCCATCTTGGTTTATTAACTCACTAGCTGGCCCAGTGAACTTCATACCTCCTAACAGAATTTTTTTTCGTCTGCTTTTCGTATGTTTTTATTATTTATTCTGCTATTCGGGGCGGAGACAAATCTAACAAAATTAATAAAAGATTTCTTGCAATTTTTAAATCTTAAAATAAAACTAATATAAACCTAAACTATTTATGTACATAAGATCAGATACTTTATTTAAAGGACAAATCAAACCTAAGAAAAAAATAAAAAAACAAATCATAAACCATGAAAATCGGTCCAGCCGTTCTCGAGTTATAAGTGTTGTAACAAACCCGACTTTGTTTTATACTTATAATAAGATAAAAAGTAATGTGACCACGGGATCGTTTCCCTTTTAAGAGAAGGTCTTGGAACCATAGCTGTCGTTATGCTTGCAAAATCATTTTTCTTTTTAACAGCATCGTTAACTACAGCAATTAATATAAATTTATTTATCGCACATAATTTTGTTCGCACGAGGTGATTTAAACATTTACAGATCCGTAAAATAAGTAAGACTGTCGGGATGTGCAACCATGTTAAGACGTTGTAACAATATTTACTTGTTGTATTTTGTTTTGTTTTTTAGCATTTTTGTCTTTTTTTAACTTATTTGTTACAAAATTCCTCTTGCTTACATAATAAATAATAAAATAAATGACGATTAACGACCTCCGTAGCCGAGAGGAGAGCACGCCGGACTTTAAATGGCGCCGCCATCTCTGAGGTTCCGGGTTCGATCCCCAATCGGGTCAATGTAGAAAACGAACTTCTCTATATTGGCTCGGGTCTGGGTGTTGAGGTACCGTCGTTGTCTTTGGTTTCTATAACACAAGCTTGCTTGCTTTAGCTACTTACCTTAGGATCGGAGCAATGTATGTGATGTTCTCCAATATTTATATAATCAATATATTTTTTTAATAATAATAAATTCTTTGTTTGCAACAAAACATGGTACCTATATCTAGGTGATGAAAATACATAAGTGCACATGTTTTGCCTTAATTAGCATGCAAATTCGTATTTTGAACAGTACAAATAGTTGAATAATTTTAATAACTTTATATTATTACCTTCCATTAGAGGTATTTTTTTTTTTTAGAGGTAGGTATATTCAATAGTTAAAATGTCATAAATCTTAATAAATTCAATACATACAATCAACAATTTATCATACATACACGCAAATGTCAGTAAATTCTTTTATGTCAACACCTTCTGTTCAATAAGCCTTTTTAGAGCTTTGATTTAATTAAATTAAAATTTAGATTTACTTTTCCTGAATTTAGCAGATCTCGGAATGACACTCAAGACTAGTTAATCTATGATTTACATCTCTAGCTTCCTGAAAAAGCTCATTATGATGTTCAACAAAACAACTGATTTCAAAAATGTAGAGTGCTGGCAGCGGAAGTAAGCTCAGGCTCCAAAAGTAGGCTCTACATGACTCGCCAGTTGGTAGCCCGCATATAGCTCTGATACATTTCTTTTGCGCAATAAATGCCCGTTCTTCTTCTTTGCGTGTCGACTCAGGCTTTTATATATGTGAAGACCAAAACTCAGGCACCGATAGACCACTATCGGTGGCCATGCAAAGATCTTCGCGTCTGCAATGCCCGTTGTCTCTCAGTACTATTACCCCCATTGAGTTATAATATCTAGTACATTATACCTCAATGATTACCCCATATAATCACCCCGTAACGTAGGATAGAGGCTACATAGGTACGCCTTATAAGTGGTAACCGCCGTTTGCAACTTAGTAACATTTCTCATTTAATAGAGAGCATAAACAAAGCTGTTGATACCATGTAATGTAATGTAATACCATGTAATGAGACCATTTCAGTACCTGCAATAATGGTAGAGGTTAAAATGTACATACAATTAAGATTAAAACATGAATGCATTTGCTCTCAGATCTACATATTACATACAATTATAATTATGCAACCCTGATCTATTATTTCGCAAAAAGTAATATGTCATGTATGCTACATCTAAGTTGCAACAATAATTGACGACCTCCGTATCCGAGAGGAGAGCACGCCGGTATTTAAATGGCGCCGCCACCCGACCGGGGATCGAACCCGGAACCTCAGAGTTCCGGGTTCGATCACCGGTCGGGTCAATGTAGAAAACAAACTTTTCCCTATTGGCTTGGGTCTGGGTGTTGTGGTACCGTCGTTGTTTCTGATTTCTATAACACAAGTGCTTTAGCTACTTACCTTAGGATCAGAGCAATGTAGGTATGTGATGTTGTCCAATATTTATTTATTTATTTATAAGTAAAATAGTAAATGTTTTACTGTTTTTTGGCTCATGTTCGGTGTTATTGACGTTACCTTTGACGTTGTTCTGTTGTCTTGTACCTCTAAATGGATAAAAGAAAGCTTACAGAATTACTAAAGTAACTCCATAACTTCATAAAGTCATGATTTCAAATTAATTTGACGGCATATTGCAATTGTTTAAAAAGAGCTTTTTAAGCACCATTTTTAACAGACTTCAAAAAAAGGAGGAGATTCTTAATTCGATTGAATATTTTTCTTAGATAAGTTACTCTCTTTCGTTTTCTGTTTCCCATGGTTACCATAATTATTTTGTTGCTAAACTCTATTGTACAGATTAAAAATAAGTTTAATAAAAAACTAAAAACCGACTTCAAAATGAAACTAAAAAGCGAATAATAATATTGACTAAAACATACCTAATCAGTTCTATTTGGAGTCGGGCCAGCAATCGAGAGTTAAAATGTGTTCATTCGCACCGACTCCAAAAAGAACTGATTAGGTATGTTTTAGTCAATATTATTATTCGCTTTTTAGTTTCATTTTGAAGTCGGTTTTTAGTTTTTTATTAAACTTATTTTATTTTACAATTTTAAGTGTTAAGTCCTCTATTTTTCCCCTCCTAACTCCGCCAAGAATGACTTTACAGCAAAGTGACCTAGACAAATGTTGTTTTTCTGTGGACCACCCACCCAATGGTATAATAAAGATAGGGTGCTATTATTAATCAATTTTTCGACGAAATTTATTACAAGTCCCAGACGCCTTTAAAATAAGCTTTAGTTTTCACCTTCCAACTCCGCCAAAAATGACTTAACAGCAAAGTAACCTTAGCTAATGTTGGTCCTCTATGGACCCCCCATCGAATGGTATGATAAAAATAAGGTGTTATATTGGGTCAATATATCGACGAAAATTTGTAAGTCTTAAGAAAAGGGTTTTCCTACATTCCAACCAGAACAGCGGCTTTTTTGGCGTCGTTATCATAGGATAAGGTCTTGCATTAAATACCAAGTCAATTTAAGAAAGGAACTTTTAATTTTTTTTTCGTTACTGGGTGTGCGGGTACTCCCCCAGTAAATAAAAACTACCTCATAAGCTCCACGTCTGCTCAACACACTGCGAAATACGTTCTGTCGACAAAAAGCAGTATTTTCTTCTAACTCCTATCCGTTAAGGAGTTCTGTGGCTTCCATCATCAGGTCAGCAACATGACATGATGATTACCAGACCCAAAAATCAGCATTGAGTCAGAAAATATATGCAAAACATTATGGGTGCCTATAAAAATTGAGGGTTGCCCTCGATTTCCCAAGGATCCCATCATCAGAATCTGACTTGGTGTAAATGGGACCACGTCGGGAAAATACCCTTTCAAACTAAAAAATACATTTTGAAATCGGTCCATAATTGACGGCGTAATCGCGTAACAAACATACAAAAAAAACAACATTCAGTCGAATTGAGAACCTCCTTCTTTTTTTGAAGTCGGTTAAAAATCGTACAAAAGGTAGACGTAAAGCCACGAGACATAATTCTCTGCCAATCGACTATTATTATGGTGAATATTCTTTATTTTCTATGGCTTCTATCTGAAGACTATGCAAAAGCTCCGAGTTAATTAAGCAAGTTTCTTATAATTATGAAGGAGATGACGTATTACGAAAAGTTACCAATTTAGTAAACTCATGAAATCAAAAGAAAATTAAAGAAAAATCTCAAAAATGAAATTAACCTTTTCTTCCGTTATGCTTAACCTTCAAGTCAACCTGAAGCTCCCAACAATTCATTCAAGCGCAAATTTATAAATATTTGTAATGGTGCGCGCGCGCAACGCAGTGGTCTCCGGCCGCCTCAGCGCAGAGGGCCAGATAATACCATTGGGATTAATTAATAATATTATTGTAAAAATTATTACAATACGTTTTAATAGTTCGGTGAATAATGTGGTTGATTTTGTGCGTGCTGTTGGTTTTGGCCAGTGGAAAGGAGCTTACAGGTAACAATACTTTGTAATAATAATAATAGTTTATAACAATAATAGTCATTTGTAACTAGCTGTTGCCCGTGACTTCGCTCGCGTGATCTTTAGTTTATTCAATATATCTCACAGGATCAGGACAGGATTTATCGGAGATAAAAAGCATCTTGTATGTTAATCCAGATCATATTCTATATGTATGCAAAATTTCATCCAAATCCGTTCAGTAGTTTTTGCGAGAAAGAGTAACAAACATCCATCCATACTTACAAACTTTCGTATATACAGGGTGTTCCAGGCCAGGTGGATATATTTTTTTTTTTTGGTAGACGGCTTAGGGACCTATTTTTACCCGCCAGGAAAAAATCCGCTTACAATTTATATTTATAAATATGAGTAGGATTATGTACTTAACTAGGTTTCTACTTGTATACAGTCTGTGGCCTAGAACTGGGGATAATATTGAAAACAGAGACTCTATAAGGTGTTAGTTTATCAGTTAACTCTTTTCTAGGAGGTGATTCTACTGCTCAAAGTCAAAGTCAAAGCATTTATGTGCATAGAATAGGTAAATAATTTAACTTACAATAAGGTCTTATAATGAGTACAGTACTACTATTCTGCTTAAACATTATCGCATGCAAATTTTCCGTTAAGGAATTCGTCGATATTATAGAAACAGCAATCTCAAATATAACTACTTTTTGTATGAGACCAACTTCGTAATCGTAAAAAAATATTTTATATTTTTATACAAACTGATCTCAGCTGGTCTGCAGTTTTGTATGGGGAAATGGTTTTTTGTTTTTCGATTTTGAAGTTGGTCCCATAGAAAAATTTGTTCTATTTAAGCAGTAGAATTATCCCCTAGAAAAGAGTTAACTGATAAGTTTACACCTTATATAGGTCACTTGTAATTGAATAATTATGTTTCCAACTAATTAAAATCAAAACTCTACTTTTGAGTTCATTCTGCATCGTAGGTACTTATTCGGAGCTTGGACGGCGGAACGTCTCTTTACAAAATAAAAAGTTTCCAGAAAGTCCACTCCCGTCGTTCTCGAAAACAACAACCTAAATTGTATCAATGTGTGCGTAACATATGGCGTTTAGTTCCGAGTGGACTATAATAATATGTATAGCGCGCCGCAAGGTATACGTAATTTGTGGTCTCTTTGACAATCGACATTGACAACGTTAGCGATGATAAATCTTAATTTTAAATTCATATTCAGTCTTATTCAGAGTGCATTTACTAGTCCAGAAAAAACTTAAACCACTGATTTTTGTACGTTAGAACAGTGGTTTAACCTTAGTCCCGGAATAGCTAATGCGCTCTGAATAAGACAGATTGTGTGTTGCATGGGTTTTGGTTCAAAAATAGTTCAAAATTCAAAAATATTTATTTTCTTAAACAGATTAGAGAATTTCCTAACAATTAATTACTTATTTAACAATCTGTTGGTAATTATGCTAATGTTGTATGTATATTATACGTATTTATTTTATATTTAACTATTAGCTATTACAGTTTTATGGCTCAAATCTAAATTTAGATCCATTTAAATGTGTAATTCTCACGAATAAAATATTAGTTTTTACATAGTTCAATACTTTGAGTACTACTTACTTTATTTAACTTTACTAAAGATTATCTATATTATCATAATTTAAGGTTAATATTCATATTCATATATTTCATCTTTTGGTAATACACTTAGATACGTAATTTTACATTTTAGAGTCAATAAAATGAAATGTTAGCAATCTAAGGCTTCGTCAAATGTACAAAAATAAAAATGAAAATACAATAAGATACAGACATAAGTCAATGGATACAATATTAAGTTTTAATTAAGTTAAGGTTTTTATATAATTAGCAACAAACAACAAAGTTTTACATTTATAATAAGTCTTTGAGTAAATTTCCACTTTCCTGTTGACCCTTTTACCTTAAACTGTGGGTGAGTAAATTTTGTTTTGTTGACTAAAGAAACCGGTATGATATATTTCCTACGCTCGTCTGTTAACATTTTTGGGCTATAATTAAGTTTTTTACGTCTTCTAAGGATTGTATTTACTACATAATGTTTTCTAACCGGTAACATATCACACACTGATAAAGAATATTTGTAGAGAAACGCTGCTGCTTAGAGTACATAACTTTGAGGAGGGCGGGCACGTTGAGCCTTTTCTAATACCAGAAAACGTGGTTTAAGAGCTCCTCTCCAAACTGGAATACAATAACCTATTAGTGACTGCACCAAAACCAATTAGATCTCATTTAAAAGTTTATTGTGAGAGAGACACTCACCTTAAGTTGTTCTTGGCACTAGAAGAATTAAAACTAGAGACTAGGTTTAACGTATTCAAAATTGAATTAAAGAAATTTCTATTGGAAAGGTGTCTGTATAGCGTTGAAGATTTTGAGTTATTTAGTTGCATGCATATCTGTTATAAATTATGTAAAATATTCAAACACAATGCTTATTGTTTATTGAATAAATAAAATGAAATTAAATTAAATATGTGTATACCCCCCGATGACAGAAGTCACTGGGGGAGGCCTATGTTCAGCAGTGGACGTCCTGTGGCTGAATCAAAACAAACGAACGAAATGTGTCTGAGATATTTAAACATCCAAATAAATTTTCAAATCTTTGAGGTAATTGCTTAACTTGAGGATACCAAAATATCATAATTTGATATGACTAGCTCCGCTTAAGATTGGGCAATTACATGTTTGTTGTGTCGTGAGATCCGTATATTTTAATGTTAAAATCCTGTGAAGGTTGCGCCCTGTTACTGATTCCAAAACAGATATAGTGTGTCTTTGCTGTATTTAGAGTAGTATAAGACGATTATGTTTAAGCCATGAAGTAACCCGAGACATGCCCCATTCAGCATTTTC
Organism: Anania fuscalis; assembly: GCA_950371115.1. Taxonomy (NCBI): domain Eukaryota; kingdom Metazoa; phylum Arthropoda; class Insecta; order Lepidoptera; family Crambidae; genus Anania; species Anania fuscalis. The sequence goes on from OX493346.1 coordinate 459,050, forward strand.
CTTAACCCCATTCCACGATGAGCCAGAAAAAATGAATACTGTAATCATTTTTCGTCGCGTATGAGAATAACTTAGCATCAATCAGGTTCATATTAAAACAGGGTTGGTCCAAGGACACTGCCCTGTGGTACGCCGTACAATATGCTAACCTCCTCACTTACAAATGTTAACCCTCTGTGTTAAATTGAAAGACATTTGAGAGATAGTCTTTAAAAATGATAGATGATTATCACGTATACCAATTTTTTCAAGATTATGTAAAAGGATGGGGACAGAGACGGTGTCAAAAGCTTTTTTTAGGTCTATAAAAATGGATAGACATTATTTTCCCGTATCACGTATCAATGTGTTCACTTTTATATGAACTACTATGTGGTTAGTGATGTTTCATTTCATTTCATTTCATTTATTCAGACATCTTAAAAGCTAACAGATACAGATATCCAAAACGCTTATAAGACTAAATTTCATTATATTCTAGGATATTACAATGTCATCAAAAAACAAAACAATAGTACGAGTCCAAGAAATAATAATTACAATATTATATGTCAAAAAAAACCGAGTCACATAAAATTACAGATTGATTGCGTAAATGTCAAGATTATAATAATTACCTACTTAAAAAAAAACTAAATTGGTTGCACAGGTTACGGCATCTTCAATAGATATACCACCCCTGAAGCCAAACTGATTAGATGATAATATATCTTAAGTGTTTAAGTATTTTAGTAGACGGTTATTTAATAATTTCTTGACAATCTTAGCCTAAGCAGATATTACTGAGATAGGTCGGTAGTTTCCGACAGCGTCCCTGGCACTAGCCTTATACACAAGACTAATTAGTGAGTTTTTAAATGGATTAGGGAAAGTACCAGTCCTGAATCAGGTATTAACAAAGTGTGTCAGTAGTTCAGTACAGGGTTAATAATATTATGTTATGTATTTAAGATATTTTGTCACTTCCGGGGGCACTATCAGATTTCAGGCTCATAATTATGTTACTTAGTTCCACAGGATCAGTATCTAATAAGAAAAACGATGTGGGCAGACTAGGTTATTTATTGAGGTATATATTTGTTGAAACATCAGCTCGGGACGACTTTATTTCTTAAGCTAATGTTTGGCCAATATTAGCGAAGTAGCCGTTAATGTATTAGCAGATTCAATAGGAGTACTTTATTTCGTTGTACCCTCTGGGTACGGAAGCCTAAAAATGGTAACTATTAAGTAGTACCTCTACTACACTGTTTACTAAACCACACTAAACTAAAATTAAGTCAATTGAAATCCTTCGCTTTGAAGTCGGCTAAAAAGACTGATCTTGTAATTTTTTGGTAGTTTTAGATTTGCTAAAATCTGTCTTTTTTATTTACGTTGAATTGAAAAATAATTATTGCACTTTGGTACGTTATTGTACTTAGGTACATTATTGTACCTATTTAGGTACGTTATTGTACTTAAGTACTTTATTGTACTTAGGTACGTTATTTTATAATACTTAGTTACGTCATTAGTGACGGACGACCCGATTAGTGGCGCTATGATTCGCCTTGAGAGTCCTGGGTTTGATTCTTCATTCGTAAATTCAAGTTTTTTGTTGAAATTTCTATTAAGTTTGAAAACCAAATTGATATTTTTTTACCTACCCTCTTTAGATAGAGGGTAGGTAAAAAAATACTTAAAAAGTACTTAGTATAGCTACGAACTATTCAAACTATTAATTTCCAATAAAACAAAACTTTTATTGAATAGTCGGTTGCAAGTAAGTTGTGAGTAGTAAATAAGACTTTATCCTTTAATGGAAACACATAGCTAGCCTAATATTTACCTGGCGTACCTACAAACAATACAACCATTCGATTGCCAGAGCAAACTAAAACCTGCCTAGCCCAAAAAGACTCAGAAGTCACAGAGTCAAAGTCAATTCACAGTCGAAAACTGTATAGTTAAAGATGCAATATTAAAAACCTGTTTTAAAGGATCGTCCACATTTAATACATAGTAAATAATCTGCCAATGTGAGACAAGAATTAGAAACTAAGTAATTTTGCAGTCGCTTATTACCTACGATAGTATGAAAAATTTTGCTTTGAAATAATTACTTGCCAACCGGTTGGTGTAGTGGTTCGCGCTCCGGACTACAAAGCCTAGCTGTTGCGGCTTCGAATCCCGCAAGGGGCAAATGTTTGTGTGATGAGCACGAGCGTTTGTACCTGAATCATGGGTGTTTATATAGTTTATATTTAATTAAGTTTATCCTTTATCTAGTCGCCATAGCTTTGCTTAGTTTGGGTTACGTAGTATAATTTTTTCTCTATTGTTTGGGGCTAGAAAATTAATTGATTTTTGAACAATCTTTAATACAATGCCGTTGAAACCTACTTCTCCGTAATCGGTTATTATAGATAAATATGAAATGACTGCCATTTCATACAACAAGTCCCAAGTGTCTCCAAAAGAAGATTCCAAAATTGAGGTTTCTTCGCGTATCAAAAACAAAGTCATCAATTTTTGCAAATGGCACTCTTTAATGACATTTTTTTTTTACTAAGCTATGCTTCGTGATAATTTGTGAGCTAGCGGCAAGCGCGGAGGAAAACCATCACAACTTTTTAAATTCGACCAAGTTTCTTATCTAGCGACCCGCGCTTTTATTCATAATTTATGGATTATTTTTACCTCCAGACGAGGGATACTCTCGCCTGCCTCGCTTGTTCCACCTGGACGACTACGAGGCGTGCCTCGCGAGGCGCGGCGGCCTCTACTGCCTCGGCAGCTTCCGCCTCGCGCCGCGCACTAGAGATGACGCCGTCTACAGCATGATGTTGGTAAGGGATGTGGACTACTAAGCGTGCCTCGAGAGGCGCGGCGGCTTCTACTGCCTCGGGAGCTTCCGCCTTGCGCCACGCGCTAGGGGTGACGTCGTCTACAGCATGATGTTGGTAAGGGATGTGGACTACGAGGCGTGCCTCGCGAGGCGCTGCGGCCTCTACTGCCTCGGCAGCTTCCGCCTTGCGTCGCGTGCTAGAGGTGACGCCGTCTACAGCATGATGTTGGTAAGGGATGTGGACTACTAAGCGTGCCTCGCGAGGCGCGGCGGCTTCTACTGCCTCGGGAGCTTCCGCCTTGCGCCACGCGCTAGGGGTGACGTCGTCTACAGCATGATGTTGGTAAGGGATGTGGACTACGAGGCGTGCCTCGCGAGGCGCTGCGGCCTCTACTGCCTCGGCAGCTTCCGCCTTGCGTCGCGTGCTAGAGGTGACGCCGTCTACAGCATGATGTTGGTAAGGGATGTGGACTACGAGGCGGGCCTCGCGAGGCGCGGCGGCCTCTACTGCCTCGGGAGCTTCCGCCTCGCGTCGCGTACTAGAGATGACGCCGTCTACAGCATGATGTTGGTAAGGGATGTGGACTACGAGGCGTGCCTCGCGAGGCGCGGCGGCCTCTACTGCCTCGGGAGCTTCCGCCTCGCGTCGCGCGCTAGAGGTGACACCGTCTACAGGCACACACATACACATACTATACATATTTACATTAGCTACCAAAGTCGTCAAAAATCTTAGGTTCTACTGTAACTAATGGCGATACAAAATCTTTTTCGGCATAACAAGATGTAAAAAAAAATATGTTGCAGGAATATTCAAGCAGCAGGCAGCACTTCAACCGCACACGCGTGCACCGCGGCTACTGCGTCAGCGCGCGCTGCCCGCTCGAGAGCGAGCGGTCCGAGCGAACCGAGCGGAACGAGAGCTGGCGGTTCGAGCGGTGCGTCGAGCGGTGGGCGCTCTCGCAGGGGTTCCGCTCCGCTCCGTATGCGATTGAGGTGAGACACCATCATTCTAGAAGATAGATAGTTACTCTTTATTGCACGCCAAACAAAGAAGCTACAGTTGATATTTACAGAAAGATGTACAATTTAGGCGGTCATATCGCTAAAAAGCGATCTTTTCCAGACAACCTTCAGGCAGAGGATAACTATAAAGAAAGGGGAAAGTGGTGCAGAGTGCTTATTGTGGAATTTTATATACATACCTACAATTACAATATCAATAAGTATAAACTACATACAACATACAAAATAATACCTGTAAAATATAAATGCTTAGATAAAATTAACATACATACATACATACTTAAATATGTTACATAAAAAATTCAAGGAAATAACATGACTAACAACCAGTGATATTCCAGAAACAACAATTCGCAAACCAGAAACGATTTGTTTTCAAAGTGCAAGAAAATGTGCTTTGAGCCGACTTTTAAAAATGGCAATTGGCTCGGATTGCCGTACTGCTAAAGATAACGAGTAACACAAACGGGTTGACTGAATAGTAAACGAACGCGTATAATAGTCTGTAGAATGGGGAGGAAATTTAAGAAGAAGCCTTTTGGATGACCGCATGTCATGACCCCGTGATGACTGCAGAAATTGAAAGCCTAGATGTATGTGTATAGTACCAAGGGAACGATTTTAAAGCCGACCATATTTAGTATTCTGGTTGGCATGTTTTGGTTTGTCATTTATACATTCAAAGTCATATTTTCTAGTCAAGTATCTACTCTACATTTATAAAAAAAACCTTAGAAGTTAGAACCTCAAATATAAGCATTCGAGTTATTTTGAAAAAAAACTAACCTGGGTTATAAATATTTTTTATCTGGTTGTAAAAAACATAATTATAAAAGAACTTTTAGTAAATAATTTGCATAGAACGATTTAAGTTTTGACACGAAAAGGCCGAGGACAATGCTCTTCAAGTTCAACATGTAGAATTTAATTTTTAATTAGGGAGGCGCTTGATGCAGGTCGCTTCCAACCGGCCGATCTGAAAGTCACTGGGGGAGGCCTATGTTTAGCAGTGGACTGACGCACGTCCTGTGGCTGAAATGATGAAGAACATTTTTAATTATGTTTGATGATGCTCTTGAATGTACAGTCAACCGCACGTCGACCTACCCAAAAAGTCAAAAATTCTCCAATAGATTTTTAACTTTAAGCCTGACATATAGAGATCATTTTCAAATGAGAAATCTCGTCGACCTACTACAAAATTTGACATTTTGTAGTAGGTCGACGAGCTGTTGTCCGAACCTAGCTACCTAAAACCTAAATCATTTAATATCCTGTAGATTATTACATGGATGCAACATAAATTGATCTCCATAAACTAACATTGGTCACCATTTTCAGTACTGCCGCACTACAGAGCAGGCGAGAGCAAGGAAGACCACCGAGATAGATACTCCAATGACCATATTTGTAGCGGTTGTCTTCTGTCTTTTGTTCATCAACGCGGTCAGCACTGCATATGACTTGATTACGCCGGACAGTAAGAAAAGTAAGACATTTTACATAACCTAGTACATAAAAGTTTAACAATGCTACTAAAAACCATTTCAGGCTTAGGGGAGACAAGCCCAAAACGGGAGAGCCCGCTTAAAACAGGTAAACGTTCTGAATTTTGTGCCTTTTACATATTCGTTTCAGGGTGTAGTAGCACAGTAAATATGTAGTATGATAATGAAGGATAGCACAAGCATTGAAACACGCTATTGAACACGTTTTAGCACAAACTGTAACTAATGCAAAAAAAACAAAATTCTAAAACCGGCTAAGTGTGAGTCGGACTCGAGTAAAAAGGGTTCTGTACCATTTATCTATAAAAAACGGTAAAAAAAAAAATGTCTGTTGTATGGGAGCCCCCTTAAATAAGTAAGTATTTTATTCTGTTTTTTTGTATTTTTTGTTATAGCGGCAACAAAAATACGTCATCATTATAACTGTCTAACTATCACGGTTCATGAGGTACAGCCTGGTGACAGAAGGACAGACAGACGGACGGACACCGGAGTTTTACAAATGGGGTCCCGTTTTACCCTTTGAGTATGGAACCCCAAAAACTTTACCCGTTTTAGGCGGGCTGCCGGTTTTTGGCTTGTCTCCCCTAAGTAGGAAAATAACAGTTCAGACTACCAGTCATATTTTGCAATCCATTCCAGAGAACAAACTATTGGTAGCGTGGTCGATGAGGAGCAACTGGCGGCGGCTGACGGCGCGCTACGAGGAGGGAGACCCGCGGCTCTCGGCCCTGACGCCGTTGCAAGGAGTCCGGTATCTATGTTAGGGTCAAACTTAAACCTCAAAACCGATTACAATGACCACTTTTGAACCATAATAAGCACCTCCGTAGCCGATAGATAGATAGATATATATTACCGTCGTAAGTTCTGATTTCTAAAACACAGCGCTTTGGCCTTGACTAGGTGCTTTTTTTTTATTTATTTGCGTGAAATTCGTAGACAATGGAAACACACAGGTATTTTCAAGGACGTATTTACCATAGAGCCACGGGGACCATGGCCCGGGGCGGCATGGCTGCCGGGGGCGAAGCGCCCTTCACTAAGCGCCTTTTATTATTATATAATAATTATAACAATAAAAGGCGCCCTGTAAAGGCCACTTCGCCGCCCCATCAATCATTGTTTTTTTTTCATTACCAGCCTATATTAGTCCACTGCTGGACACAGGCCTCTCCAAAAGGAGGATTTTGCCATAATCGCCACGCTTGGCAGGCGGGTTTATTAATATTAATAATTTATAATATATTAAGTATTGATAATTGAAGACAATTTTGAGCTCGTTTCGCTCGCTATTTTTTTCGGATTTAAAACGCAAAAAAAAATTGATTCCCTCTAGTAACTTATGTTCTCTAGTCGAAGCTAAGAATTAATTACCTAATATGTAATCCAATTCGAGTGTGTCCTCCTAACTGGACATAAACTATGCGACTGCACCCCCCTCGACGATGGCTAGATTCGCTCTTGGCTGCCCCCCCTAAGCAAAATCCTTAGCTACAGTAATGTGTATACCCGTTCAATCTCGCGGTAGACCTTCTAGACGAATGCGTTCTGACACTTCTTGACAGCAGTGGCGTATCTACTGTTGGGTAGGCGGGTCAGTCCCCGGGGGCCCCCAAACTCAAGTTAAGATCTTAATTAACGACGTTCGAGAAAGTTACATCATACCCTAACCTAGTCAAAAAGAAATTCTTGACTATTCTGGCCCCTAACTAACAAACTCTGGATCAGGTTGAGCTAACATCACACATTTACGCACAAAAATACGCGCTCGCTTCGCTCGCGCTGGTGACCTTTTCATGTTTTCAATCCTGAAATTCTTAAGGATTCATTAGAGTCGTGTGTACAACTTCCATACAATTTGTGTACCGCTGCTATCGAACTCAAAAATGCCTTGTCGTTGGCGCGCTGTATAGTATAAAACATTCAAAATCACGAAGACGAAAAAAAAATTGCTTACTTCTCTTCCAGCTTTAGTTCTGCTTACATTTAAATTATACTACCCATCACCACCATGATATTTTATAGTATTTTTTTTACATTGACATAATTAAATGAATATGTAATGGTTCTAATTTTAGGATTTTTTTCCATTTATAATTTTCCACCTGTCGGAGGTATTTTTATGTTAAATGAAATACTTTATCAAATCGAGTTGGCCCGGGGCGCCAAATCTTTAAATACGCCTCTGGGTATTTTACTCTCAATCCAGCAAGTAATGTCAATCGATTCTATTTTCAGGGCGTTCATAATGTTGCTCGTGATAGCGTTGCACAGCGGGCTCTTTTACCACATGCTGTACACCCACAACACCAGGAGCCTCGAAAATGTGAGTCATGATAAATTTTTTATAATTAAACTACCGTCCCATTTTGCAATTTGTTAGCTAGTGGGACGTTCCACTACCAGACAGTTAGACAATAATTATTGACCTCCGTAGCCGAGAGGCGAGCACGCCGGTCGTAACAAGCCATCTATGAGTTCTCGGGTTCGATTCCCGGTTGGATCAATACGGTAAATGATAGTTTCTATATTGTCGTCGTCGCATCGTTGTTTAAAATTTTGGCATAAAGGCAATGTACTTACTACTTACCCAGTATGTGATCTCAAATATTTATTCCAAGCATTAATACTAACAATTTTCTCAGTTTATGACTGTGTAGGTAACTGTTTAAACAATAATCTAGCGGCACGTATGCTGAGCGCTGGGTGAAAGATGCGCAGAGGACCATTACGATTACGTGATTGGCCAGTCGTGCGACGCGCCCGCACCGTCGGCCGTAATTGATTGTTTATAGCTCCGCGCACACACATCACTGATACGATGATCGTCTCGTAAGATGCGCTAAGTCAGGGTTTCATAACCCATAAAACGTCGGGGTTAAAACCCCCAATGTGCTAGGGGTCCGCAGCAGCTTTATTAGTTCCCAAAATTAAATAAAAATCTGTGGAGTAAACTAACTCATCGTTTGTTTCATTCATCACTCTCGCTGGTTTTTGGGTCCAATTCAATTCCACAATTTAAAGTGCTCATTGAGGCAAAACAACAGCATCCCTCGCATTTGCTATATTTAATAATACCTATTTAATAATAATAAAGTGTGAGTAGGTATATTATTACCAATAGAAGTAATTTTTAAGTTTTCGTTTTTTTCGCTACAATGTGTGGAGGGAATTAGCAATTACCATGCTAGGTTTATCTAAGATTTTTAATACTTGAAAAAATTCGTGTGGTTCGGATCCCACCTAAGGCGGACGATTTTTTTCAAGTATTAAAAATCTGAATAATTCATTATGTTTATATAATTTATAGTATGTATTCTTCTCGATTCTAGTTATTAAGTGACTGCGATTCGTTCGCCCGCTCTGGTTCGAGTTTATTAGAGTCAATTTTAATCTACATTAAAATTTTATTATTAGTAGTTGTCATAAGATTTAAGTATGTAGTCTGTCTATTAACTATTTAAATTATATGTACGTATGTATGTATGTATATAACAGTAGTAGTGTGAAGTCTTAATCTATAGTAGTATTACTTTATGAAGAGGTCGTCATCGAATATAGAAACGTAAATAATATGATATGCATTTTGTGGCCCTGAAAAGGGCCTTTTGATTTAGTGTCCTCCTTCTTGTCGCGCACACACACATTATGCGAACGAGCGAGAGACGAGACACTGAGAGTATCCCAATTCACTTGGAGCTGGTGTACTTAGTGACGGCCTTAGTGCCTTCACTGACCGCGAGTTCACCGGGCAGAAGGAGCCTGACAGATGTCTGCACCTCCCTGGATGTGATGGTGGATCGCTTGTTGTAGTGTGCCAGGGTGTGGGAATTTTGTGGAATTTCAGAAAATCTAAAATGGACCCCCCATGGCTGCAATAAGTTTAAGAAACACTGCGCTCGATCCCCACTCTTTCTTTGCCCCACTGCTTACAATCGGTGCTGGGGATTGTACAATGTGATGTGATTAACTTCTCATACCTGACTTGTGTAGATGATGAAGCTGCCCATCATGATACTGGTGCGCAACGGCACGTCGCTGGTGGAGGTGTTCGTGCTGCTGTCCAGCTTCCTGCTCGCGTACCACCTACTGCTGCACTCCAAGACGCACCAGCTCGGCTTGCACATGCTGCCCAAGATCTGGATCACTAGAATCATCAGGTAACATGCATCATACCAACGCAAAAGTAACCAGAAGGGTCATCTGACAAACATTATCAAATGGTCGGTGTTTGGCTGATCATACTTGAAGAATTCTGCAGTTAGAAGGTAGGGGTAAGCCCGAAACGGAAAGTGTTAGGGTCCTGTCAATGAAATAAAACTAGCGGACGGTAAACTATAGGCGCTGTAATTTTCGCCTCTCAATTACAATGAATTAATAAGAAATACGCAATATGGCCCGGCGACGGTGGGTGTCCCAAGGCGAGTGTCCCAGCGCGGTCGCGATGATCGCGATGACGTCACTGCCCGCACTCGTCTCCCGCGCCTAGTGTTGTTGTTTTCGCAACAGAAAGCTTGTCCAAAACGTGTCAGCATTTAAAATTTCATGCCTTTTGCATTAGTTTTATATTGTATGTTTAGAACAGTTGAAACACACACTTGACCACATTGAACCCAATTTGAGGGGGCCACCCGTTTTGGGGTTGTCGCTCCGACCTAACAAGCGACTTCAAATACAGGTACCATAGTTAGTAAATTATACAGGATGAACAAAAGAATGGGACACTCCTTAAACCGCGTGATCAGCTGGTCACAACAACTTTTTCTATGGGAGCATAATCAAAATCGACAATGTTTCTTTAGCTGCTCCATACAAACATACTCGCATTACTCGATGATAATATATGGGGCATCTGAAAATAAAATCACGATTTCGATGTTGCTGTCATAGAAATAGTTGTTTTATGATCAGCTAATCACATGGTTTTAAGAAGTGTCCCATTCTATTGTACACCCTTTCATCTTAGGGGACTTACTTTCTTAGCCCTGGGAACCCGCGTGTTCCGAGCGACACACACTTGCACATTTGTTTTTAAATGAAATATTATTTCCGTTCATCAGATTATCCCCCCTCCACCTATTGGCTGTGGGCTTCGCTGCGACCTGGTGGCCGGCGCTGAACGACGGGCCAATGTGGCACCTGGTGGAGAGCTCGGCCGGCGCCTGCAGACGCAAGTTCTGGGCGCACTTCGCCTACCTGCACAACGTCCTGGACCCTGACGACCAGTGCTTGGTGCAGACTTGGCAAGTTATCGATAATAGCCACCTCACTACAACTTCAGTTCAAAGATCCTACTTAGGCTTGGTGAAATTCAGCCATGCTCAGCTGTCGCAGCTTGTCGACTTTTGCGAGTTACCCACTTACGATCGAAATGAGAATATCCGTTTAAGCAACAATGACACTGATAGAGCTTGCTGAATTGTTGATTGCTGCTATAGTTAGTGGCAAACAAGCCATTGCGTAGAGAACAAAAGGCATCGCTTTTCTTCTCTATGCAATGGCTAGATGCAAACGGTTTAGCACTAGTCGCTGTGGCGTGGTATGGGAGAGGCGGGTGTCCTGCAGTGGACTTCTAAAGGCTACTGATGACGTTGTTCTGAATGAAATCATATTGATGTTCATCATCATTATTTAAGCCATAGGACGTCCAATGCTGAACATAGGCCTCCCCAATGACTTCCAGATTGGCTGGTTGGAGGCCTGCATCCAGCAGCTTTCTACAACCTTTATAGGTTTGACGACCGTCTGGTGTAGTGGTTCGCGCTCCAGACTACAATGCCTGGTGGTTGCGGGTTCGAATCCCGCAAGGGGCAAATGTTAAGTGTGATGAATACGAGCATTTGTACCTAAGTTATGGATGTTTATAAACGTATTTAAGTATGTTTAATGGTTATCCTAGTCGCCATAATACAACCTTTGCTTAGTTTGGGGCTAGATAATTGGTGTGATTGTGGAAATTATTTATTTATTTATTTATAGGTCGTCCGTCCACCTTATTGTCCGACAAATATAAATAAATGACTATATCATGATATCGAGGTGTTCGGTATCGATTACTAAAGTTAAGCAACCAACGCAGCGGTTGTGAGTGGATAGGTGGGTGATCATTCCGACCATATTTAGTGACATTTATCACGAGCATCTCCGTGCTTCGGAAGGCATGTTAAAAAGTTGGTCCCTGCTAATATCGCCTGATATTGGTCGTGAAGCCTAGTCAGAGGCCTCAAGGTGGCTTGATAACATCTGACAGTAAGGTTTAGTCACTGGTCATACAACACCCCTCCACCGCAGTGCACTAAGCCCGCGTGGTGGAGTATAGCTCGAACCACCTCATAGTTGAGGTGAGGCCAGTGCTCTGCAGTGGGACGTATATAAGGTCGCTTTTTATAAACTGGTGAAACTTTAACAGAACTTCTAATTATTTTAGAGAAACCGAGCCATATTATTTTCGTTCTTAAAAACGGGCTAGTTTTCATCTTTATTTTTCCTAATAAAAAAAAGGAATATATTTTTAATAGCATCCTGTCTAGTCTGAGACATCCCTACGTCATCGCCTCCGTCTCTCTTATTTCAATTGTGCCCTACTCTTCCCTCATTTCTTTTACGTTGTTTTATTTTACGTTTAAATCAAAATAGTTTTTGGCGTTTTTCTCGAAAACTAGCGTATAAAATTGTACTTTTTTTTTAACAAAAATGATTCATTTATGTTTTAAATTCGCCCTTTAAATTTCACCAGTTTATAAAAAGCGACCTTGTATAGGCATAGGTACTTATTATATCAGACTGATACTATAGGCTGATAATATCGGGGTTCTCCTGTAATGGTAGTGAAAAATGGTAATAGTAATAAAATAAAAAATAAATATTGTTTTAAACTTTCATGTCACTAACATTACAATAGTTTGTTACGAGATTGCTACCATGTACCTTATTTTTGAGTTCCCGATATTTCGGCACTGTTGCAAGCGCCATGATCACGGAGTAACTGGAGCTTTCATGATATCACCAGGTTCCTAGCAGTGGACATGCAGCTGTTCGTGGTGTCGAGCGCGCTGACGCTGGTGCTGGCGCGGCGTGCGCGCGCGCTGCCGGCGCTGGCGGCGCTGCTGGCGGCCGCCTGCCTCGCCAACGGGCTGCTGGCCTACCACTACGGGTGGACCACCATGCTGTATCTCATGACCGCTGAGTAAGTCTTGAAGATAACTATAAAGTCGCCGCTATTTTGTTAGAGTTCCGTACCCAAAGGGTAAAACGGGACCCTATTACTAATCCGCTGTCCGTCTGTCTGTCTGTCTGTACATCTGTCACCAGGCTATATCTCATGAACCGTGGTAGCTATAGACAGTTGAAATTTTCACAGAAGATGTATTTATGTTCCCCATATAACAACAAATACTAAAAAACAGAATACAATAAATATTTAAGGGTGCTCCCATACATCAAACGTATTATTTTGCCGTTTTTATAGATAATCAAAATATACAAGGCTTTTCCGGCAAAGACCTGGAAATAACTCTTTATTTACAGGAATTGAATATACATGTCCTTTGTCTTACTGAGCACTGGCTTAAGAAATGTGAAGTGCTCATAGGGATTGAAAATTGGGAAGTCATTAGTTTGTTCAGTAGAGAGTCAGCTCAACGAGGGGGATCACTAATTCTTGTTAAAAATAATATTAAGTCAAAAGATCGTAAAGACATCGTAGCACTTTCTATAGAGCAAACTATTGAACTAGCGTGTGCTGAGCTGGAGCGGTATATTATTGTTAGTGTATATAAACCCCCATCTGCCGATTACCTTCTTTTTGAGTCCACTATGGAACAGGTATTAAAAAAATTATCAAAAACGAATAAGAAGATAGTTGTATGTGGAGACTTTAACATTGATTTATTAGAGGTAACTCAAAACTCTATAAGGTTCCTAAATCTTTTTAAATCCTTTAATTTAATTAATCTTTTTAATGAACCTACACGAATTACTCCTACAACAGCTACTTGCTTAGATAATATTTTCTGTAATTGTAAAGTTATGCAAAAATCTATTATAAACTGTCTAAGATCAGATCATAGTGGACAAATAGCCACATTTGAGCACCATCATGTTTCACCAATAGTGGATATTGTTTGTAGGCCAGTCACCACCAATAAATTAGATAGATTTAAGAAAAATATTGATTATGGAATAAATATATTGCCATTCAACAGCGCTAATACGGATGTGTCATATGAAAATTTGTTTGGATTTGTTAAAGATGAGTTTAACAATATATTTAAGCAAAAACACCTTAGAATAAATACAAATAAATGTAAATTCAGCGACTGGGCCACAACCGGTATTCATAAAAGTAGGATAAAATTATATGAATTATATGAACTTAAAGCTCAAACTCAAGACCCTAAAATTATTGAGCATGTGAAAAAATTCTATAAAATCTTTAAAAAAGTATGTTCAGTAGCCAAATCAAATTACATTCGTGATATTATTGCTAGCTCCAAAAATAAAATAAAAGCCACTTGGAGCATTATTAATAGAGAAACATGCAAAAATAAACAATTAGATCGCACAATTAGCCTTAACGTTGATAATAAAATTATTCAATCCGACAATGAGGTAGCAAACGCGTTTAAGGATTTTTTTTCTAATATACCTATTGCTACAACTAGTAATTTAAACTCTTCACAAGGTCTTGCGGAAACTTTTTTGAAATCAAATGTCGAAAAATGTACTTCTATTCTAAATTTTAGGCATATAAATCCCGAAGTTATTGTAAAAACTTTTAAAGAGTTAAATATGAAAAAAACAGAAGATTTATGGGGCATTTCAGTTAATATAATCAACCATATAATTGATAGTATAGCAACGCATCTTGCTTGTATATTTAATCAGTGTATTGATGAAGGTTCGTTTCCTAATTTGATGAAGTACAGCAAAATCATACCCTTATTTAAATCCGGAGATAAAAGTGATCCCTCTAACTATAGACCGATATCAATTTTACCAGCTCTTAGTAAAATATTTGAAAAGTTAATCTTCAATCAACTCTTATCACACTTCAGAATAAACAAACTATTGCATGAGAATCAGTTTGGTTTCACAAAGGGGAGAAACACAACTGATGCGGGAGTTGCACTCATTAAGCATATCTTTGATGCATTTGAAAGTAAGCAGGATGCTTTAGGGGTTTTTTTCGATTTGTCTAAGGCTTTCGATTGTGTAGATCACAAAACGTTATTAATGAAATTACGGCATTATGGTGTCTCAAATGAGTCAGGAAAATTGTTAGAGTCATACCTCACAGATAGAACGCAAACAGTTAATGTCAATGGAACTGACTCATCCGGGGCTCCATTACGCATGGGTGTGCCCCAGGGCTCTATATTGGGACCTTTATTATTCCTGATATATATAAATGACCTTCCTTACTTTACTAAAGATCTGTGTGAGATAGTATTGTTTGCAGATGATACGTCATTGATTTTTAAAACTGACAGAGGTGAAGCAACCTTTGACGATGTAAATAATGCTCTCTCTCAAGTACTACGATGGTTTACTGCTAACAATCTTTTACTTAATGCAAAAAAAACCAAGCTCATCAAATTCACTATGCCCAATGTGAGGCAGGTCAGTACGCATATTAATATGTCAGACGATCACATAGACGCAGTCGATTCAACAACCTTTTTGGGAATTACTATAGACTCCCGACTGCAATGGGGTCCCCATATAATTGCCTTGTCAGGAAGGCTCAGTTCAGCGGCTTATGCTGTGAGGAAAATAAGGCTTTTAACTGATGTCGAAACGGCAAGACTAGTATATTTTAGTTATTTTCATAGTTTATTGTCGTATGGTCTATTGCTATGGGGCTCAGCTGCTGACATCGAATCAATCTTCGTGTTGCAGAAAAGAGCTGTACGTGCAATATATTGTCTTGGGCCTCGCGACTCTCTGAGGGAGGTCTTTAAAGATATTAAAATATTAACAGTAGCGTCACAATACATTTTTGATAATATTATGTATGTTAGAAAAAACATTAGTTCGTTTAGCCTTAAATGTGATTCACATCATTATAATACTAGAAATAAAAATAAACTTGCCGTTCCGAGCTTCAGATTAAAGAAAGTAGGTAATTCATTTTTGGGGAAATGTATAAAAATATTTAATAAAGTACCACAAACTCTTGTTGACTTGCCTGTTTATAAGTTCAAAAACCACATTAAAAAAATCCTTATGGAAAAAGGATATTACAAAGTTGAAGATTACTTGAACGACAAGAGTGCATGGACTTAATAACCTGCCTAGCTCGCACTTACACTATCTTGTAATTGTATTTCCTGTAATAAAATCAGGCTGACAAAGGTGACTGAGTTTCTTGCGCCGTTTCTTCTCATCACCAGCCGATATGTAGTCCCGAAGCGGTGGTAGGAAAAAAAAATTGGGACATGTAAAAGTGCCATTGATGGCCAATTTGCAAAAATAAATGACTTTGACTTTGACTTTGAATGGTACGGAACCCTTCGTGCGCAAGTCCGACTCGGATTGGCAGGTATTTTTTATAGAAATTAAGTAACGGTTAAGCCGAATTCCATATCAAAATGCAGGAATGCTTTAAGGATTTTATTTTATATCTGGTATGAAGGTACAATTCTCAAAGTATATATGAGTCAGTATAGTTAAATTAAATCTAACTAAGTGAGATTCGCACCCGCAGTCAACCACGGAAGTGGTTTGTGAGGCAATTTATTAAATTATTTTTTTTGTAAAAGAATAATAATAAATTAATAAATAATAATAAATAATAAATAAGTAGTACGTAAGTAATAACATATTTATGTGCCAAATCGAAACCAATATCGGCGTTACACGCACGTAGCTATTCCATACTAGCTATAAAGCATGGGGCTCGATTAATGGGGTCAAAAGAACCGAAATGTAGTTAACTCTCTCATGTTGGACAATGCGTTGCAATAACGGAAACAATATTACCTATCGACGACCTCCGTAGCCGAGAGGCGAGCACGCCGGACTATATGGCGTCGCCATCTCTGAGGTTCCGGATTCGATCCCCGGTCGGGTCAATGTAGAAAACGAACTTTTCTATATTGTCTCGGGTCTGGGTGTTGTGGTACGCCGTTGTTTCTGATTTCTATAACACAAGTGCTTTAGCTACTTACCATAGGATCAGAGCAATGTATGTGATGTTGTCCAATATTTATTTATTTACTAGTTATCATCAGGAAGCTCTCTGAATATCTCTTACCCCAAGAGACTACATGAATTACCAACTTAACAAAAACGGTCTTCATATCAGGCCGGTACGTACAGATAAATCTAGTAGGTAATCATCATCATCATCATTTCAGCCACAGGACGTCTACACTGCTGAACATAGGCCTCCCCCAGTGACTTCCATGTTAGCCGGTTGGAAGCGGCCTGCATCCAGCGGCTTCCTGCAACCTTTACCAAGTCGTAGTAGGTAAAGGAATCTCTTAAATATCTCATGGAGGTGGCTGAAAACCAGCGCTGGGTGGGATCGCGTTCCCACATCAGCACAAGCTGAGCCACGTCCAATTGCTTTCGAAATAAGTTAAAATTAATATATAAGTGAATGTATGTTTGTAACGCCATTAAAGAAATTAACCATTTTTCATTTCATTTCCTTAAATACAACAAAACCTGAAATTTCATCCCAATCACAAACAGAATCAATGTATTACGCCTGCAAATCAAGAGTTGACCTTGTTATATTCTCATTCGCTTCAGAAACCGACGCTCCGTATTCCAAGGGTTGGCGTCTTTCAAGTGGTACTACGCGGCGCCGTGGGGCAGCCTCCCCGCGGCCCTCATCGGCCTCTTCATGGCTTTCCTGCACTTTGACCTCCAGGAGAAAGCGTTCAAAATCACTGACCATAAAGTAACGTGTTTCTGCGATCGTTATTCTATTACGATATTAGATGTAGAAACTGTCATGTATTTTATCTTATATAAGGTGTAAGTGAATTAGTGTCAGATATTTTTAGGAGTAACTTAGACTATCACATGGATCACATATAAGATACATTTAAAATTATAGAACAAACTTAAAAAAAACGAAAAAATAAAAAGTTTTAAAATAAAGAATCTACATCATCCTGTACATGAACCCAAACATCACAAGTAGACTACTCACACAACGCTAGCCGATTCATAACCTCTCCAGAATTACATTAATGCACTCAAATAATCATATTACACTGTTCATCATAATATCATATTACTTGGTGCGTGAATTAAAGTTTGTTCTTTAATTTTAAATTTATCTTATATGTGATCCATGAGATAGTCTAAGTTACTCCTAAAAATATCTGACACTAATTCACTTACACCTTATATACAACTATGTACTGTGCTTTTCTTATAATGAGATCAGCAGCAGTGAAGATATTTTCTATGTCTCATCCATCTTTGCCTTCTTATGGTTCCGTACCCAAAGGGTAAAACGGGACCCTATTACTGAGGCTCCGCTGTCCGTCTGTCTGTCTGTCTTGTCTGTCTGTCCGTCTGTCCGTCTGTCCGTCTGTCCGTCTGTCCGTCTGTCCGTCTGTCCGTCTGTCCGTCTGTCCGTCTGTCCGTCTGTCCGTCTGTCCGTCTGTCCGTCTGTCCGTCTGTCCGTCTGTCCGTCTGTCCGTCTGTCCGTCTGTCCGTCTGTCCGTCTGTCCGTCTGTCCGTCTGTCCATCTGTCACCAGGCTGTGTCTCATGAAACGTGATAGTTAGACAGTTGCAATTTTCACAGATGTGTGTTTGATGTGTATTTCTGTTGCCGCTATAACAGCAAATACTAAAAAATAGAATATAATAAATATTTAAAAGGGGCTCCCATACAACAAACGTGATTTTTTGCCGTTTTTTTTTTTTAGATAATGGTACGGAACCCTTTGTGCGCGAGTCCGACTCGCACTTGGCCGGTTTTTTTTCTATGGCATAAGTTTTTTGTTCAAATGTTTGTGTTTGTAAGTAACAAGTTTATGAACATTGTCTCTGCTTTTAATGCTTAGAGTTCATCGGGATTATGGTCTTTTTAACTTAACAATATAATAATATTTGCCGACTGTTCGTGTAACTTAAAAAATAATTAAATAAGTAACTTGGAACATATTTTAATTATCATCTTGGTATGTTCCCAGTGGCTGGTGTGTCTGTACCACTGCACCATCCCCCTGGGCATATGCTTCATCCTGTTGGGCGCGCTCGTAGAACACGCCACCTCTCGGCTTTTCCTCGCAGTCTACGTGGCGCTGGAGCGGCCCATCTTCAGCCTCCTCGGCGCGGTTTGCCTGTTTGGGATGATCAACAATGTCGACAGTAAGCCTCTTCTCAATTAATCAAATTAATAAGCTTTTCATTTCTATTTTTAGCAACATAATGTAAGTAAGAGAGGACGATGCCCAATCGCGACTGTGTCGATGCTGATACAATCTTTTTGCGATTGCACTGCTAATTGCTGCATAAGTCGTAGACGTAGAGTCATTTCCCAGTTTCCAGCAATAGATGAATGTTTATGATGATCCTAGCAGGCTTTACGGTACCCTGGACTTAGCCTAATAAAACGTCGAATCTAGTTTGTGTCAAGTCAAGTGTACCACCTGCCCGAAGGACGGACGCCTAAATGTTCATCGAAGGGGGAACTATTGGCAGGCGGCTGGAGATGAAAAATGAGGCCTATGGTCAGTAGGTTCCTAATGGTATTAACAATACAGGATGTACAAGAAAATAAGACACTCCTTAAAACTACGTGATCAGCTGGTCATATACACCAACTTTTTCTCTAAGAGCAACATTCTTGATAATGTGAAAATAAAATCACGATTCCGATTTTGCTCCCATAGGAAAAGTTGTTGTATATGACCAGCTAATCACGTAGTTTTATGGAGTGTCTCATTCTATTGTACACACATTGAGTGTAAACCGCTATTTCAGTCAGCCTACGATCACGTTCGGTGTAAACCGGTCGAAACGTCAGGCAAAAGGGGTAACATTTTGTACCTAAATTATGATCGCGTTAATTCCCGGTTCATTGAGTTTAAATTGCGCAATGCGAAAGTTTAAAGTAAGCCTGTAATGTGGTTGTATGGTCAGGTCAATGTCGAGACGACCTCCGTAGCCGAGAGGCGAGCACGCCGGACTTTAAATGGCGCCGCCATCTCTGAGGTTCCGGGTTCGATTCCCGGTCGGGTCAATGTAGAAAACGAATTTTTCTATATTGTCTCTGGTCTGGGTGTTGTGGTACCGTCGTTGTTTCTGATTTCCATAACACGCGTGCTTTAGCTACTTACCTTAGGATCAAAGCAATGTAAGTGATGTTGTCCAATATTTATTTATTTATGTTGTCAGGCGCAGTCCGGCGGTTCTACGGCTGGCGCGGCTTCCACGCGCTGGGGCGCATGACGCTGGCGGCGCTGCTGCTGCACTGGCCGCTCGAGCTGACCCTGCTCGCCGCCAGCCCGCTGCCGCTCACGCATTCCAACTTCGGATTCGTTAGTAAACTGCATTCATTATTAATAATAACCATGATTAGTGCAGGTCGCTTCCAACCGGCCGATCTGGAAGTCACTGGTCACCTATGTTCAGCAGTGGACGTCCTGTGGCCGAAATGATGATGATGATCAATAACTATTAGGGCCTGTTTCACAATGTTCGGCTAAGTTCTGCATTAGTTCGGAAGCTATATTTTACTTATCTGATAAACACGATTGTTGACACATTTTTGACACGATTTTCAAGCACTTTTATCCTCTACATATTTTTATCATTTACATAACTTTATCCGTACATTGTGATACAGGCTACATCCCTTAGACACAAATTACGTATAGCGGCGGCGTGCTTTCTATTTTGTGCCTTAGACTACATCACATCCATTGCTCAGGAGGCGTACTACGAAAGCGTTTCGTTCGTTCGGACGTACGTACAAATTAAAATAATCATTCACTTGTGCCGTGTGGCGTGTGCTAAAAAAAGAATTGCACTACCCCTTCTCTTCCTATGGGCGTCGTAAGAGGCGACTACAGGAGAACCGCCATAAGAAGACGGACAGCAGCGTCTCCTCTCCACCATTGGCCAAACTGCGATCGCCAACCCGCCTGTCAAGCGTGGCGATTATGGCAAAATCCTCCTTTTGGAGAGGCCTGTGTCCAGCAGTGGACTGATATAGGCTGGTGATGATGATATTATTTAAAGCAAGAAATAATAAAGCAAGGTTGTAGGTAACTCATGCAGCCGAGCTTGCAGAAATCTTTTAAAAATTATAACAGCTTAGTAGGTATGGTTAATCACACTTCCTTGACAGTTGGTTAGCTTCATGTTTCTCATGCCAATGAGTGTAGATTGGTTTTCATTTAAACTTTTAATATTCCAGTTTTGCGGATACGTGGCGATACTTATCCTCACTTACGTGATATCCGTACCATTCACGATAATGGTGGAGATGCCGTTCCAGAGGATGTTTGCTGCAATCTTCGCTTGACCTTAGAGTAGGTAGAGAGTGCAAACAAGTACCTACAGCGCCAGAATTTCCATTCAAACGATATTACACTGCTCCATTGAGGTATAATGTACAGTCAACAGCACGTCGACCTACCCAAAAAGTCAAAAATACTCCAATAGATTTTTAACTTTAAGCCTGACATATAGAGATCATTTTCAAATGAGAAAATTTGACTTTTGTGGTAGGTCGACGAGCTGTTGTTCGTACTAGCTAGCGTATAAGCGTAGTAAATACATTATACCTCAATGCACTGCTCTCGACAACGTGAACCATCGGACCGCGTTTGGATAATTTTACTAAAGAAATAGTTTTTAACAAGTAGACCATTTCTGAATGTGATAACTGGAGTCACAAAGTGTAGTATTAAGTGTTAACGGATCTCTTAATGACTTTGGGATCATTTTATGGTGCAAGACGTGATGCTAATATTTACTTATGTTGGTGGTGCTTGTAAGAAATATAGGATACTTACCATAAGAACTAATTGTGGGTCAACTGACAATTCATTTTTTAAAACTATTTAGCATAGAAATAAACACTTTACTTACTTATCTTTGCAGTTATAAATCAGTAAAATATAATATGACCCTATGTTTTGGCTTATATTATATACTATATTGTTAGGACCTATGATACCTATCTTATACGTTTAATTAATTTAAGTTTATTATTATGGACGCATTAAACGATTGAGTATTGAGTTTTATTATTTTTCTCTGTTGCATACCTAAGCATAAAAAATACCCTTAGAGCCTGTTACACAATGTACGGATAAAGTTAAGTAAACAATAAAAATACGTAGAGAATAAAAGGGTTTCAAAATGATGTCAAAAATTGTGTTTATCCTTCAGATAAGTGAAATAATCTTATTTAGAAGTAATGCAGAACTTATCTGTTCTAAAAAAAATACTAAAATTGGTCATACTCAAAACTCATGAAACTTTTCTATGGGCATATTAGGCTGGTTCGATGCGTCTTAAGCACATATACCTCCGGTGTCCGTGTGACGTGCTAATTTTGAGACAACCTGTATAAGATAAGTGAACCAAAACAATTACATTCACTTAAAATCGGTCCTAACTCTGATTCGGACCGTGCCTTTCCTTATGACAGCCGCCTGACGTTTGACATTTGAGACGTTTCAGACGCCAAATAACTAGGGATGCACAATAAGTGTTTTATTAATATCGATAATAAAAATCACTTTCTGAATCGCCGTGTGATTATAATACTAGGAATAATGATCGTATTGGAAATTGGTTTCAAGCTACTATTTCAGGCAACTCTATTTATAGAAAGAATCTTAAATAAAACAAATAAATTATCTTCTTGTTCACTCTTTAAACTTGGACTATAACCAGTCGAAACGAGTCCGGGTAAGCCCAGTTTCAATCTACCACTCTAGCAAAAAAGTCTTTTTTTGAACGGGTTCTAAAAAATTCGGAAACATTCGCTTCTTATAGTCTGAGCATTTCCCCGAGTTTAAAGTTGCCCTTTTGTCAGTACTCGACGCCATCTCAGCCATTTTATAAACAAATAAGTGTTTTTTCTTTGTGCCAATAGAGACGTCTAATGATCTATTAATACCATACTGCCAATCCATAATATTGGAGCATTCGTGTCGTGACACGTTATATCGATAAAGCCCGAATCAGATCTTGTCGAACATCCCTAAAATAAACGTCATTTAATCGCCATACGCGACTGACGTTTTATTTTCTACGAATTTGTAATATTCAGGACATGGAAGTATTTTTCCATTGTCTATCGCGAGTGATCTTTACTTAATTAGTTCAATTGGACCTTGTTAGTGATGGGAAACCACCATAGTCATGAGAAGGGTGAGCAGAGTGGCAGTGGGAATTCGACGCCTCGAGGGTCCCAGCGCGGAGCTTCCTCGCGCTCAGGGTCTGGAGGCGACCTGCAGGGGCTGCCAGAGAAGTCGGACAGGCCTCCCCCTTCTATGGTCCCAGTGGAGAAGCTTGGCAAGGTAGGTATCTTCGTGAAAGATATGTCTCGATTCAGGGTTAGGTTGTGACGTCCTACTGTTTGTTTTGCTGTCAAGGTTGTTGTTTGCCGCGACTTTAATGCTACGTAGTTTAAGCCATAATTTATTGCTTTGAAATCTTTCAGTTGGTGCATTTTACTTAGGTATCTTGTAAAACATTTCAGAGCAATATAGAATTAGTAGAAAAAGTGGCATCAAAAGATATTTTAAATAAATACCACATGCATGACTCTAATCCTACTACTAGTTTGACGATTTATTTCATAAATAGGCATGACAAAGAGCTAACAGTCCTTTCAGTAAATATCTAAATTAGGGGTTTAGTGTCTGACTCACAGGCACAAGTCACATTTTTTTCATTAAAGAAAAATCTTATCTTTAGATAAATCTTGTCTTAATAATCTGTCACAGTTTAATTTATCTCACATCAATCTTTTAGCTAGGTATACACTGATTGTACAACAAAGTTATTTTAATATTTTTTGTTATCTTTTAATTTTAAAATAACTATAAAAAATAGTTTCAAGTGATAAGAGTTACAAAGATTTTTTTTTAAAATTTATTTAAAAAGTATTATACTACTTACTATTAAGCTACAGTACCTATTACATTTAGTAAGACACCTACTTCTTATCTATAAAAAACCTATAAATTTGCACACTTTTATTACCTAATTTGCTATGTTTCCTAGTAATAAAATTACCTAGTAGCCTAGGTATAAAATTATCTTGCTATTATGCAAAACAAAAACTTAACTGAGTTAGAATAAACCATCATTTGTTGCCGCTTTCTCTATAGTTGCCCTCTACTTTAATGTTGCCCCAAAGAGATTGCTAATAGCATCCATACCACCAAAATTGAACTTCTTTCTGTAAGTAGGTACACCTCAACTGTAAAGTTTTTGTAGGTATAGTATTCAATAAATAAAAACTATTAACTAACCATCAGGGTTGTTATTGTATATAATTATTAATTATTAATTATATACAATAACAACTTTTATAATTATTAATGATAATTATCTTGATAAACCTTGATAATTATAAAATGAATAGGGGCACTAAAGAATCTGTCTAACAAAAGTTGACATTGCCTTTTTTATTCCGAAAATGTATCTGGAAACACTAAACAAACATATAAAGTGTAATCAACAAAAAAAAGTAAAAAATATTATTAGATTTCTAATTGAAAACAAGTTTTGCAATCTATTGTAAATATATAATAAATGAGTATTAAGCCTTTTTTTTATTTTCACTCAACAATCCAAATATTTAATTTTAAAATATAAGTGAAGTAAATATGGCCCAGCAAAGATAATTAGGTATTTATCAAAGAATATAATTATCTTGATAATTAACAACCCTCCTAACTATCTATTCTATCAAAAATTTCCACTTTTCCTCCGTGGATGGGACCACTTGTATGTCTTTACGGATGATTCTCAATGACAATCTCAAGCTCAATAAGCCAATCACCCGTCCGGCGAGTGATCGCAATGACTAAACATAGAAATAGCTATAAATAGCACAGAGAATCCATGATAGTATTAATTAACAACGATCACAATGTCGGGTAGTGTACAAGGTACTAATATAGCGTCGGGGGGTTTTATACTTGATGATGTACATTAATAAGATTGGTACTGACTTTATTTTATTTTATTTATTGTAGGGAAACAAACAGTTCATAGTTAAATATAAATTAGAACATAATATTTAGATTATGAACCAATAAAGTCTCCACGGACAACAATACCGTAATAAATACATTACAAGCAGCTAATAATGTATTTTTCTTATGATTTTGCCCGTGTTGAATAAGATCCAGTTTGGAACTTATTATACAACTTATTTAATTTATTGTATTCATGTCAAATTTTACCTAAATCCATGCAGCTATAAGTGGGATAAGTTAAAGAAGTTTTTTTACAAAATTAGAAACACTGTCAATAAAATTTAAATGCTAAATATCTGGGGCTTTTTCTGTTGATTGAACACTTACCATTCATTCCTTCTCTTCATTTAAATAACATGTTTACAGAATTGCAGATTAGTTATTTTAAACTTTTTTAACCCATATGCTCGGAAAAAAAAGATAACAAATGAATAACAATAAACCCACAACACCTGTGTGCGCAAAGAACCATTTCAAACAAATAATTTTAGATTATTTTTAACAGATTTTATCAAGTTAATATATTAAAATGAACATGAAAATTAATTAATATTTGTAAATTTTTATCTCTATAATTAATCACATGATTACATGTCATTAGGCTTATAGCTTATGGATACGTTTGTTGTTCTAACAAAATAAAAATTACAATTTGTATGTGTGTTATATTATTAACTTTGCAAGGAGCTGGATATTTTTTTGTTTCTTTTCTAGAATACCAAATGAAACTAATATAAATAAAACCAGGTTACTTGAGCTGAAAATATGACTTAAATAAATGATTAAATAGTTAACCTATCAAATTAATATAACTATTCACTTGTATCAAACCTTTGACAATTTGTGAGCTATTGAGTTGCACTTTCATTTATTAAGGCCTTCACCGTGAAAATGTGACGTTACAAGTAAATTAGGGTTATGGCCTACAACCCATGGTCTGGGCATGCTCACCGTGCCCACTACGGTGGATCCGCCCTTGAGACTGCTGTCCGTTCGTCTGTCTGTCCGTCTATCACCAGGTTGTATCTCATGAACCGTGATAGTTAGACAGTTGACATTTTTACAGATGATAAATTACTGTTGCCGCTATAACAACAAATAAATATCAGAAGTAAAATAAATATTTAAGGGGGCTACCATACAACAAACGTGATTTTTTTCCGTTTTTATACATAATGGTACGGAACCCTTCGTGCGCCAGTCCGACTCGCACTTGACCGGTTTGTTATGCTACCGCTACTCTTGCATTACGATACAATACGCCTGGTAGCGTCATCTCATGATAGTCATGATGGAGTTGGGGGCAAGTGAGTATAATTAAAATTATTTAAGTACTTCTCAGCTTAAATTAAACTCCACTTGTTTTTAAACATTCGCATTCGTAAACATGTTATTTTTGCATTATCCTAATGAACTTGAATATCAAAGCTTTTATAAATAGGAATGAGTCATGCAATTTTGTGAAACACAAAAAGTATGTTTAGAACTGAATATAATAGTGACCTTCAGCACTTGATTTACGAAAGGCAATTGCAACCAGTTGCAATGTTTCTGTCTGCACTTTTGTGTTCAGTGGTGGCTGCAGGCCTACTACGAGAATGTATCGTTCCTTCCGACGTATAAACTTAACAAATTGAAATTAGCATAGCCCTTGTATCAATCCTTTGACAAAATATGACCAACTCAAAACTTCACGTTTGTTGTATGGTAGCCCCCTTAAATATTTATTTTACTTCTGATATTTATTTGTTGTTATAGCGGCAACAGTAATTTATCATCTGTAAAAATGTCAACTGTCTAACTATCACGGTTCATGAGATACAACCTGGTGATAGACGGACAGACAGACGAACGGACAGCAGTCTCAAGGGCGGATCCACCGTAGTGGGCACGGTGAGCATGCCCAGACCATGGGTTGTAGGCCATAACCCTAATTTACTTGTAACGTCACATTTTCACGGTGGAGGCCTTAATAAATGAAAGTGCAACTTATAGTGTGCGGCTTTTATACATTCTGCGTGCCGCTGCTGCCGTTGCATTTTCTTGCTCAAAACTCAAAAAATGTTCGTGCTCGCTTCGCTTTCGCTTGTTGCTTATACACCGTCTGATCCAAATTACGGTGCAATGGGTACGTTAATTCATTATTGAAGTCTTTCATTTTTATTCAACAGTTCCTAGTTCAGGGTAGGGCATAGGCATTGATTACTCGGACTCTTTGAAAACTTAGGTTCTATTAGTCGAAGTTTAAAAAAAAAAATGTTTTAAAACAAGATATCTTTTAGAATTGCCTTTTATTCTGATTGGACTAAGGCTATACGACCGCATCTCCCCCTCCTAAACGAAGGATTAAATTTGGTTTAAATTGCAATCTCTGTTGTGGTACTTGTGGTTTATGATGGGGTGTTTACGCCTGAATAAAGCTCATTCACGTGAAGACGTCCATACTCTTAAATGCTATCTATACCACATACACAACTTCTTTGTAAGTAGCCTGCAAGCACCTTATGTTAAATACAAAGAAATATTAAATCCTGCTTAATTACCGCGATAAGATTCGTAAGTGTCAATGCAAGTGCACAACAAATATGGCCTATAAAACAATAGTGATAATCTGCAGTTGATGCGCAGTTTCAGGAATCACACTGCAGATAACTAAGCACTTCACCGAGGATTAGCTTCAAATAATTACTTCCACATAAATAAAACGTACCTATCATAATATTATCGTACATAGTCCATCTCCCATTTAATGATAGAAACAGGCTCACCGAGTCAATTAACGTCCGGAATGTAGATCTATACGAATATAATTTGTAATGCGATTTTAAATAGATATGACGCTAGTGTGTAATTAGTTTGACACTAACCCGCGCTTATTTGACGACCTCCGCAGGCTCCGCAGCTGAGGGGCGAGCACAACGGACTATATATGGCGGCCGTCATCTCGTTCTGGGTTCAATCCCCGGTCCGGTCGAGTCAATGTAGAAAACGAACTTTTCTATATTGTCTCGGGTCTGGGTATTGTGGTACCGTCGTTGTTTCTGATTTCTATAACACAAATGCCTTAGCTCCTTACCTGAGGATCAGATCAATGTAAGTGATGTTGTCCAATATTTAAAAAAAAAAAGTGGCAAGTTTGGCCTTGCTCCACTTCTGCGTGCTTCTCGGGACGCAGGTGATGTCTGTCCATTTAGACAATCCCAAATCCCCCTACGACCACACAGAATTGCTCAGCTATCAATAGATTAAGTAGACTCAATAATTTTATTGCATTTCATAGGTTCCAAAAGGTGTTACTTATATAGTTTTATGGTATCTCTATGGACCCTGAAAGTCGTTAGTATCTTCTGTTTTCGATAATAAGCTGTCACAGAATTACCTTACTCAATGATACAAATTTTTAGGCTTTCTCATGTAGGCTTATACACTTCCCAAAATATAGTTTTATCCTAAAATCGCTTCAAGGTCTACCATATTAGCTGATGATGAGAAAGAAACGGAACGCGGTGCAAAACACGGGAAATACAATTCCCAGACTCGTAGAAATTGGGTATGTGAACTAGGCAGGTTATTAAGTCCATGAAATCTTGCCGTTTAATAATAATCGTCTACAAAACAATATATTTTTTAAAAGCTAACTTGAAATAGTTATGAACTCCGATGTCTAGATCTCGGCTAGAATCTGCTACAATGTTATGGCTTTTCGTGCGATTATCGACCGTTCATGATTCGGTCTATTGTTGAATCTGTGACTGATTATTTTAAAAGGATCTAATAAAACTAAAATGCTTTGAAATTTTAAACATATTGTACACAGTATATTGTGTGTGCTGTAGATAATGAACGCGTGCTGCCTTCGTTAACAGCTGACTGACCGTGTGATTTGCTGTCAATGACACGGTCACGCGGTTGCGAACCTTGCTGCTTCGTGTTAAGGACTGCCTTTATAATTATGAGCATACGACCGCGAGAACGTGGAAGTTTATTATTAAACAGTGGGGCCATGTCGTCTCCACTTAAGGCAATGAATGTAAAACGTTTACCTAGTTGAAGTCATTAAGATGACATAAAGGCGCCAGTTATACGAGATCTAAAGGGTACAACTATCAGGTAGTCTAAACTATCAACTTTTTTTACTATTACTTACATATTTGATGATAGTGATGTGCGTCTTTACAAAGTATACCCTTTAAAACCCCGGATTGTTTTATTAATTTAGTATAGAGGCTGTGGGCTTTCGTATCTACCATCCCCCATGGCACCACTGCTTGACCTGCAGTCTGCACTCGCCAGAAAGTTCTTTAAAACACTTGAAACTCTTTTCGTTCGCCTACTCGCTCTCAAATCGAAAGTCGGGTAATTGATAATGTGGATATCTGGCCAACCTCATCGGCAGGCGATGGAATAAAACTTCTAAGACATAGCTGTAAACACTAATTAAACTATTTAAATCAGATTCACCACTTTTGCAAATACATTTTTGGATTTTGCAATGGATCTATTTAGATGCATGGCATTAGTTTCGGCTGCCCATTACAGCTGGTTGTAAATCTAATGGCCTTCTCTCTTCCTGTCATTGTGAACTTAGAACTGACATGTTAATAGAAGACAAGACATTGTTTTCCTCACGTTGTGTTCCTGCGTTACTCAACCGCGCCTCGAGTAACGCAAGGAAAACGATAAAAAAGTTAGACCATTTTTAGCGAAGGTTATTAGGTAAGTATGCAAATGAAATGCAGTTTTTTTCCTCTTTAATTTGAAGGCTTTACAAATTGTAAATTTTTGTTTTTAGCAATTCCATGCAAGGTTTAATTGAAGATAAATAACACTTAGTGGTCAAAGCACTCGCCCGGTATGCGATGGGACGTGGGTTCGAGTCCCACCTGAGGTCGATGATTTTTTTCAAGTGTTATTTATCTTCGGCTTTACAAATATTTTAACTGTATTTTTTGAAATATGGAATGGAAAATTTGGGACATTTATCACTCAAACTTCTCGATACCTTAAACATTCTAAACTAATCTAAAAGATAGTTAAGCTGTTAAACATAACATTGACGGAACATTTTAGGAGGCATGTCACGATTATAATGTTGCGAAAAGAAAGATAAGTCTAACTTTGACAGTTTTTAGTTTGTCAGTTCAACGATTTTCTACCCACATGCCATCATTTAACCGAAACAGTTAGATTTTGAAAATGCCACCAGTTTCAGCCCAAAATTAAACAACAACAAAATGGTGAAAACAAGATTCTTTTTAAACCCAAACTAAGTCATCAAATTAAGCGAAACCAAATGCTTTTTCTAGTGTTTACTAAATACTTAATCACTCTGACTAATCCTGACGATAATGCTTTATTATTGTCGCAGTTTTTACAGCCATTACTGGAAAATATCCTACGTTTATATTAACGGATTCCGTAGATAACCGTTTATCTAATAAGCTGCGGAGCGGTCGCATCAGACCGTGATCGTGTGGGCTAAGAAACCATTAAAACAATTGTTTAGTTTATTTATGTTATTAGCATTAGAAACCGGTTCCAAATTGTAATTAGCATTCGCTAAGCTCCGTCGACGTCATCTCTTACAATCAGGTCACACTGAAGTATGGCCACAATTCTCACGAACTATTTTGAACCCCGACGCAAAAAGAGAGGGGTGTTATAAGTTTAACGTGCCTGTCTGTGGTATCGTAGCTCTCAAACGGATGAACAGATTTTCGTTTAGTTTTTTTTGTGTCATAGATAATTTTATCACGAGTGTTCTTAGCCATGTTTCATGAAAATCTGTTCAGCCGTTTAAGGATCATCAGCTCTTTTCTAATTGATAAGGGGATCTGACTAACTTTCTTATGTCCGATCGATTCAAAATTTGGTACCGTGTTACTACAATGATATTGAAAGTAATATGGTAAGGTAAACTTGACCCGATCAGCCGTTTGAAGATCATCGGAGGTTTTTTAAAATTATAATTTTAATTTATTATAAGTACACGTCTTTGATAAACAATGACCTGTTGGGAGTCGAACCCATTTTAGTTGGATAGTCCTTTTATGGCATGGTTTAAAGAGACATTAAGCACGTACTGAAATAATCGATAAATGAGTAAAGATGCGATGTGAATAGCTGTACCAGGCAGGAATCATTATAAATAACAAATATAAATATCAAATCAGAAATAAGGAGATCCGTAAACAAACAAAAGTAGCTGACATAGCCCGACGGATTAGCAAGCTGTAGTGGCAGTGGGCGGGGCACATAGCACGTAGAACTGACGGCCGATGGGGCAGAAAGGTTTTGAAATGGAGGCCACGTACCGGCAAGCGCAGCGTGGGCCGTCCACCCACAAGGTGGCGACCTAATAAAGGTTGCAGAAAGCCGCTGGATGCAAGTCGCTTATGCAGATCTGGAAGTCACTGGCGGAGGCCTATGTTCAGCAGTGGACGTCCTGTGGCTGAAATGAAATGATGATGATAAATAAAGGATTTCTGCGCGATTGTTTAGAATCAAAAAACAAATACAGAACTCTAAAAGGTAATCTCAGCGATAATCCGATGAAATCGCGTTAATTTTATCAAATCACAGCAGATAGCGCGAGTCCATTCGTTTCATTGTCATGATTCTTGTTGTGCTGCACTCTGTGACTCCCAGGTGTTGTGACGTGTGTCGTTAGGGTATTATTTAAGTCAAAAATAAACATTGGATAAAGATTCCGTTATTCCTATCAACAAAAACAAGGACAGTCAATTTGTTCCATTGCGTGGTGCCTTGAATAATTTGTTGTTACACTTATTTATGGTTTATAAATATTTCGAAGTCAGCTCAGTGTCCGTAAAAACAACAGTATTTTGGGATACAAAATAAGTAACTAAAGTTGCAAAGGTTTTAGTTAGCAATAATAAGACGGTTAGACGAATTTGAAAACGAATTTTGAAGATTTGCATTAACAAAGTCGGTTAAAATTAAAACCAAAAGTGAGACTGGTAAGACAATCAATTTAAATGAATGGCTTAATTTATCACCTCTATTTAGAGTGCACAAGGATAAGTGAGTAATGTGGCATATTAATAAGGTGACAAACAAGGTGATAGAACCGTACAGAAGTGCTATGGAAGATGATTGGGCGCCAAAAAACCTCAAATTCCGGATCGTGGGTATACAAGCACACAGAATTAAGAAACAAACAACTGCCAGTGCCAAACCGGCCTGTAAGGTGTGTAAACTATTAGACAGTATTTTGATTTTACAAAAAAAACATCATTTTTGAAAAGGTTTACTCAGTATAACGTTGTTTTTTCCAACATCATCACTTTTTCTATCAGTAGACACACTTTTTCTATCCCTTTTTCATCACTTTTTCTATCAGTAGATACACTGCTGGACGAAGGTCTGTTCCATTAATCTACACCGGGATCGTGTTCATTGTCGAACGACTTATTTTATCGTTGTCAGGTCTGGTCTCTACAAGGGATCAAATTTAATTAAGGATAGCTTTTCCCTCTCTTATATATTATGCATCACCTTCCAATCTAATCCAGTTACCGAATATCAGCTAATTTCTTTATCGGTTCGATTTTTTTAAGCGCTCGGACAAAAATCGTAAAATAAATAAAAATAACCGTAATTGAGCTCTTACAAAATAACTTATCAATATTGTTAGGTGCGTGTCTTTTTTTTAAACGTTCAATTAAGAGTACGCAAATACGCAATACACTTAAACGCAGCAATCGATCAACCGATTATTTTGATAACTGAACTAATTTCCATCCTGTACGGTGATAAGGAAGTGGAGAGTCAAGTGCATAACGTTACCGTTACGCTCTTGAAATTTGATTATTTTTGGACGGAAAAAACTGTAACGTTGGAAAAAAGTAATAAAGGCAAAGATTAGAGTATTATCGAGTAATTCATATTCAATGAATCATGAACCACAACTAATCGATAATCCAAATAAGACCTGCCCCAGTAGAAACGCTAATAAAATTTCTCTTTTGTCCACAGCTCCTAGCCCAACGATCTCAAAAAGAAGATGGCGTCAACGGTGTCACAGAAAAGTCATTTAGTGTAAGTATGTTTTATTCCGTTTTGTTTCAGAACCAAATTACAAAACCAGTCCATCGGTCTGTTTATTTTCCATAGGAAGGTACATTTGACTTTTAAAGAAAAAAAGACTTGTGTACGGATATATGTTTCTTGTCATTGTCATGTCACTTGAGGCAATGCGGACCAGTGCTCTGTCTTATTGGTGAAGACCCATTGACAGATGCTAATGAATCATTTGTTTCTTCAGAAATACCTGTTCCCCATGTACCCGGACCTGGCGCGGCAGTTCTACAAGTTCGTGCACCGCGCGGGCAAGTGCAAGAACAAGCACATCACCGTGGCCACCTTCCGGCAGCAGTGCGAGCGCATCCTGAGCATGCTGGACGACGCCGCCATCATCGAGACATACGTCAGGTACTCATCAGCATTATATAATCTTTACTAATTCATCATTTCAGCCATAGGACGTCCACTGCTGAACATAAGCTTCCCCCCGTACCCTTCCAGATTATCCGGTTTGAAGCGGCCTGCATCCAGCGGATTTTTCCAACCTTTACCAGGTCGTCTATGTTAGAGCAGCGTGCTGTTGAATCGCTAGTTTAGGGGGGGAGGGGGGCTTCAAGTCTCCTAGTTTGCCACGTTAAGTTGCAAAAAGCTTAGAAGTTTTATGTCGGTGTTGGGTACTACACCTTGTCGTCGAAGTCGGAAAAGTACAAGGCACTAGACCGCGAAGGTCACTCACGCGTTGTACTGACCGGATCAAGTCTGCCATTGGTTCAGTTAACGAGTGCAGCAGGATGACCTCTAGCAGCCAGCGGTGTCGAATTTCGTGAAGCGCATCACATTTGCCCCTTCCAATACTGCTACGAGCAGTTAACGGTCACGACCGCTCTGTCAAGAGCGTACCGGATAAAATCAAGTTGGGTACATTCATCTATTGCGGGAAAACGGGAGGTGCTCCCTGGATTTGAATGCTTGTCCACAGTGGTTGTGTGATTTCCTATGCCGGCGTAACTGAGCTTTATTTACTCCCTAGTTTCAAACATTCGTTCTTTGGACAGGATGTTCGGCGCGGACACAGACGACAACATGGTGACGCCGGAAGGGTTCCGCAACCTGCTGTTCACCAGCTACAAGCTGTCCATGGACCACTACCCCGAGGGGCCGCAGACCTGTCTCATGGTAAGTTCTGATGAAATACTTGCCCAGAACCTGGTCCAACCCGAAGCTACATGGTTGAGAATATTCTGAAAAGATTTTCAAACTTTTTATTAGAATATTTTGTGTTGTTGTTTCTGATGTGACATAATGTCATGTCTCAACTTTATTACAAGATTTTTATTGGTCACTTGAAATGGTTAAAATTCATTTAGCTAATGTGTTGCCGTACATGCCACTCGGTTAGCATTAGTTCCTAAAATACCCGCTCATGGCAGTGCTGTCTGTATCGAATGATTATCGATCTTGAATGGTTAATATTTTCATTGAGGAAACAGAGACACCACTAAACACTGTTTCTTCAACTTGGTTTCTTTTATGTATAATTATATGAATATTTATTATGTATTTGTATATTTAAATGTATTTTTCTCTTCCATGTTTATCCCACAGTCAGTGGTTCATGATAGCCCCGAACAGGTGAATGTTACATTTATTTATTTATCATTTTGGAGTCTCAACGTGTAAAAACATACGCTAGATTAAAAATAGATACGTTATAACCTGTATCTAGTTCCATGCATTAGAATTTATCTAGTTTTTATTCATTTATTTATTTATTGTAGTGTTTTTATAATTAATGCTGCACGTTAATAATCCTAAGCATTCCTGATACACTAATTATTAGTTATTAAATGAAATCATGAAATAATTTGCTAATTTGGAAAAAACATGCTAAAAGTTATCTATGTTCCACGAGCCACTGAACATGTCAAGAAAAATGTATGTCTATGATTGGTTGATCGATTGCGCCTGTTACATTTTGCTTTAACCAATCAAAGTAAACAGACTGAAGTGCTGCATGCACTTAACTCTTTAGGCGATTGGCCAATGAAAATATCTTATTCTCATTGGCCAATCGCAGATGTTCATTATTTTGATAACTATAAACTCGGAAAACCAACTGCAAAAAACTGCAGGTTGTACCTAGATATTATAAGTTTAGTGTTACTTAATCATTTTTGTATGTTGTGGACATGTGTTAATGTAGTGCATGTCTGTGTTAAATATTTATAAAAAGTAACGGCCTTACTACAAAAAGACAGACTAGGTTTAAACACTTGTCTAAAGATTAATCAACCAATTAAAAATGTTGGTAATAATATGTCTCGAATGTCTGATGTGTGAACATTTCAAATTGGTTGGCTAATTTTTAGACAGTGTTTAAGCCTAGTATATCTTTTTTGTAGTAAGCCCATAAATGTTTACATATTTGATTTTAATAATGGCCTCAGACATCGGAATTCAGAAATATCCTTAGATCTGGCTCTTGCCAAAGTGGATACGATTGTTATGACGTCAACTTAGCAAAACCTATAACATAGTGATTATATTATGACCAATGGCAAAACCAGTGATCAAATAATCGCTGCTGGCAAGACCAAACGCTAAGCGACATCTATCGGGATAAATCTTCTGACGATCTCACTAATTACAACGAGGTTTTAGCGATTCCGATATTCTCTAATACTTGGAGTTTAATAATTGCAATCGTTGTAGATAAACAAGACGCTGTCGGCGGTGATTAACGGGTGCTTCAACAAGAAGGACTGCCACAGCATCGGCTTCGTGGTGCGCTGGCTCGAGGAGCACTGCCACAGACTGATATTCCCCGTTCACAGGTCAGGGACTTCCCTCATCTCAAGACTAATATTATTTTGCTTCCTTTTGTTTTTTTCGTGAATTCGCCCCGTAAAGTATGGTCCATACTAGCGGCACAAAATTTGAGCGCTGGGCGAAAGACGCAGAGGACCATTCCGATTACGTGATTGGCTAGTTGCGTGCCGCACCTGCACCGCCACCGGGATTGGTTGTCAGCTCCGCGCACGCGTCTCTGATACGATGATTGTCTCGTAAGATGCGCAAAGCGATCACCACTCTTTTCCCCAGCGTGTCCGCGTGTAACTTCTTGATTAAAAAAATAGATAATCTTTAAGGGGAAATATAGCTTTCATAATAGCTTAAACTGTTTTAAAAAGGTAATAAATCCTTGAGTTACAAACATTTTTGTTATTGCAAATAAAATATTTGTAAGGCGTGACTTTTAGAAAATCTTGAATATTTTCGATGTTAAATACACTGTGAAACTATGATATTTGTATCTCACTTTTATCATGACATGCCAAGAAATCTTAAATTTGGTACATAAACCTAAGTAAAATAAACTAATATGATTCCCCCCAAAAAAAGGAACTAAAATAAATAAAAAGTATGTCATCAATTTGTTTCTCTCGACAAGAAGTTACAGGGCCAGGGCCCAAGTAATAGGTATTACTTGGGCCCTGGCCATGGTCTGGCCTAGCCAATGGTAGGGTATTGTTTAAAAAAATGATAACAGTTTTTATCTCATTATTCAAGCCATCAAAAATGCAGGCCATGAAAAAGATATACCTTTTTCAAAGGCAAATAAATCTTCATTTCATTTCATCCTCGTACCATTGACCAACCTGTATAAGTAATGAATATTTGTCGGATCGCCCTGTATAAGTGTTAGCGTGGCTGCTTAGGTACTGCGTGCACATGCTGGCGACGAAGCACCGCGACATCGAGGCCGCCATCGAGTCCAACAGCTTCGGCGCCGGCCTCGACCTCGCTACACCCGTGCTAGGTATGATACTACCTTTTATTACGGCTTACTTTTAATTGCTTTTTTTGAATAAAGAGATGTCAAAAATTTGGCAAACCCAAAAAAGTCTTTTGATAACTCCTCCTTGCTGTTTTAAGTCGTTGACTGCCGAAAAACTAGACACAATATAAAATCTATTAAAAATTTGTTTTTAGGGTTCCGTACCCAAAGGGTAAAACGGGACCCTATTACTAAGGCTCCGCTGTCCGTCTGTCTGTCTGTCCGGCTGTATCTCATGAACCGTGATAGCTAGATAGAAAGTTGAAATTTTCACAGATGATGTTTTTCTGTTGCCGCTATAACAACAAATACTAAAAAACAGAATACAATTAATATTTAAGGGCAATAAATAAAAACGGCAAAAAAAACACGTTTGTTGTATGGGAGCCATACAACAAACGTGGTTTTTTTGCCGTTTAAATAGAAAATGGTACGGAACCCTTTGTGCGCGAGTCCGACTCGCACTTGGCCTAAAATGGTCGTTTTTCATGATGCGACACAGTACCCGCTGGCCACATCATGATGTTGATAGGCCAGATCAATGAATCAGTCAGCGTTTGGCGATATGATCGTCTACTTCATGAAATGGCCAAACGTTGGTGGTCATATCTTAAAACAGTTATACCGGCAGAGGCGCTGATGTCGCTTTGTTATTGTGGTACAACATGGCGGCGGATAAATATTCTGTTCTTGTGAATTGTGAAAGTGAATCATAAGTGTAATTCGAAGATTAAATTGCAGTGAATTATCGTTAAAACATTAAGCTAGGTGATTTTTATGAAAGTCACTCGAAAAAAAGGCTCAACGTCAAAAGTCGTGGAGTTAGACACGTAATTTGGGAGGTTAGTTAGTTTGGTTATTTAAATCTTTTTATTTATTAGTTTTCTTTCAAAATTACAAATATTTATAATGTTTTACTTATCTATTGAGAAAATTAATATTATACAAATTCCAATGGGTTGTTATCGTATTTATACCTATTTTAATGATATGGCCAAACGTTGATTAACATATCATCAAACGTTGACGTTTAAACGATATGGCCAGTTTTGATTTGCCGTTTTATGAAATACGACCATTTTTTGAAATGGCCGGCCACATCATGAAGTGTTTAATTTTAAGATCGGGCCACGACATATCTAAGCCTATTTATCGATAATATCTCAACCTCAATAAACACTAGCACTGCACTACCTCGCGAACGGCGCATGCGGCCGTACCATGTTATTTTCACAGAGCAGTGGGTATCGGTAGCAACAAAATACATTGCGGTGTCATTAGATGTAACATTAAGTGGTTGCTGTACTAAGCCATCAATGTATAACATGTCTAAATAAACATCACAATCAAGTTCGGTATTATGGTAGCTCATTCGGCACTGAATTTATTCGTGCAATTGTTACTTTTTTTAACTTTTAAGCTAAATAATAATGATAATAACAATTCTAATACTTAATATAAGTAAGTGACTCAATAATTTGTAGTTTTTCGTTTCACTTCTGTTTTTGCACGTAACCAAGCAATAATTCGGTATTTTGCAAAAATATCGGAGAACATTACCGTTGTACGCCTGAGCTGTGATTAAAGAGTGGCGCGACTTGTTCACGAGCGATGTTTTTCTCTGGCCATGTCGCGGAGACACGCGCCACGCCTCCAATATATATCTAGTCCTTTCTCTGATCTGAGGGCATGTGAAATAGGCGGTAACCTCGAGAAGGATAAGCCACTAGCTTTGTTTAAGGGATCAGAGATATCTGTAATGATAAACTTCGCTGATCCTTTTTTGGGATTCTTATAAGTGCCCGGAAGAGGGCTTATACAGAAATAGGTGTCACGTTCCTAGTGCGAGCGAGAACGCGGAACAAGCGACAGCATTCGGCTTGAAATAGAGATGGGTCGTCGACGTTGTTACAGTCAACGAAACTAGACCGTTAAATTTCGTTCATGGACGGGTCGATCAACTAGTTAAATTCGTCGACTAGTTAACGTGTCGTCTCGTCGACTATTATCGTCGTATTAAACGTTAGACTTGACGATTAACTTAGACTAGATGACACGTTGCGTAATGCGGCACACGGCGCACACCCGCATTTAACCAGCGCATTCCCTCTCTTTCACATCCGCTACATTACCGTATTTTCCATCCTCTTTTTTTAAGTTTAACGCGAGACTAAAAGACCTATCATCTTAGAGCGTATATTTTAATAATAAAGATCTTATTTCTCTTAGTTTAGAGTTTACTTTAGATTATTTCAACTGGAACACCTGACCCATCCGACGACCCGTTGATTTGTGATAATAACGTACCTATTGCGTTAGAGTTAAAGTTTACTTTAACCTATCAAGCTTCAATTACCC
Source organism: Anania fuscalis (assembly GCA_950371115.1). Classification (NCBI taxonomy): domain Eukaryota; kingdom Metazoa; phylum Arthropoda; class Insecta; order Lepidoptera; family Crambidae; genus Anania; species Anania fuscalis. The sequence continues at coordinate 497,862 of OX493346.1, forward strand.
ACCGGTGGCCGCGAATAATAGATTTTTTATTGTGTCTCTTGACCTTGGCCTGACAGGTTAATTTGTTTAAACGTAAAGTAACGTAATAAGCGGTCACGGTAAAGAGTCGACGTTGCATAGCGCGTTGAAAAAAACGTGGGGACTACTCGTTTAGTAGTTTACTAATTTAACTAGTTGATCAGAGAACGGTAGACCGTCGAAGCGTGGATTGTACGTCGACGGTTAATTTAACTAGTCCGTCTATTATCTCTAGCTTGAAACGCATCTCTTTTCGACTTTGACTTTGTTCTTCCATCGGTCCAGCTTTTTGCCGTCTCCCGGAGAGCATTAAAGTCACGTCGGTATTGGTTACAACTAGCGACATAGAAGTTTAGCGCTGGGCGAAAGATGCGCAGAAGACCATTATAATTACGTGATTGGCTAGTCGTGCGCCGCGCCTGCACCGCCGGCCTGGATCGGTTGTTAGTTCCGCGCACACGCGTCTTTGATACGATGATCGTCTTGTAAGATGCGCAAAGCAATCTCCACTCTTTGCCCCAGCGCTTAACTTCGGTATCGAGTACTGTAAATGAGATGTGTATTGTGTTGTTAGAGCGCGCGTCGCCGCTGGCGCAGAGTTCGGCGCGGCTGGCGCTGTCGGTGGCGTGGCTGCTGGCCGCCGCCGCGCCGCCGCTGTACAGCCGCCCCACGCAGCCGCCGCAGGCGCACGCCGGTATGTATAGTGTTGGTAGAGCGCGCTCGGCGGCGTGGCTGCTGGCCGCCGCCGCGCCGCCGCTGTACAGCCGCCCCACGCAGCCGCCGCAGGCGCACGCCGGTATGTATAGTGTTGGTAGAGCGCGCTCGGCGGCGTGGCTGCTGGCCGCCGCCGCGCCGCCGCTGTACAGCCGCCCCACGCAGCCGCCGCAGGCGCACGCCGGTATGTATAGTGTTGGTAGAGCGCGCTCGGCGGCGTGGCTGCTGGCCGCCGCCGCGCCGCCGCTGTACAGCCGCCCCACGCAGCCGCCGCAGGCGCACGCCGGTATGTATAGTGTTGGTAGAGTAGCATTAGCATCATTATAGTGTAATATGTGTACACTTCGCAGGCAGGCTAGCGTCAGTGGAGGCTCTGCCCCGCTAGCTTTAACGTCATTAAAGCAATATGAGTGTCCCGGCAGGCGGGCTAGCGTCACGAGAGGCTCTGCCTCGCTAGCTTTAGCGTCATTAAAGCAGTATTAGTGCGTTTAGGCGGGCTGGCGTCAGGATAGGCTCTGCCTCGCTATGTTTAGCGTCATTAAAGCATTATTAATGTGTTCAGGCTGGCTGGCGTCAGTAGAGGCTCTGCCCTGCTAGCTTTAGCTCCATTAAAGCAGTATTCGTGTGTTCAGGCGGGCTGGCGTCGGTGGAGCTCTGCCTCGCTAGGTTTAGCGCCATTAAATAAGTATGAGTGTCCCGGCAGGCGGGCTGGCGTCGGTGGAGCCTCTGCCTCGTTAGGTTTAGCGCCATTAAATCAGTATGAGTGTCCCGGCAGGTGGGCTGGCGTCAGTGTAGCCTCCGCCTCGCTAGGCTTAGCGCCATTAAATGAGTATGAGTGTCCCGGCAGGCGGGCTGGCGTCGGTGGAGCGTCTGCCTCGTTAGGTTTAGCGCCATTAAATGAGTATGAGTGTCCCGGCAGGCGGGCTGGCGTCAGTGTAGCCTCCGCCTCGCTAGGCTTAGCGCCATTAAATGAGTATGAGTGTCCCGGCAGGCGGGCTGGCGTCAGTGTAGCCTCCGCCTCGCTAGGCTTAGCGCCATTAAATGAGTATGAGCGTCCCGGCAGGCGGGCTGGCGTCAGTGTAGCCTCCGCCTCGCTAGGCTTAGCGCCATTAAATGAGTATGAGCGTCCCGGCAGGCGGGCTGGCGTCAGTGTAGCCTCCGCCTCGCTAGGCTTAGCGCCATTAAATGAGTATGAGTGTCCCGGCAGGCGGGCTGGCGTCAGTGTAGCCTCCGCCTCGCTAGGCTTAGCGCCATTAAATGAGTATGAGTGTCCCGGCAGGCGGGCTGGCGTCAGTGTAGCCTCCGCCTCGCTAGGCTTAGCGCCATTAAATGAGTATGAGTGTCCCGGCAGGCGGGCTGGCGTCAGTGTAGCCTCCGCCTCGCTAGGCTTAGCGCCATTAAATGAGTATGAGTGTCCCGGCAGGCGGGCTGGCGTCAGTGTAGCCTCCGCCTCGCTAGGCTTAGCGCCATTAAATGAGTATGAGTGTCCCGGCAGGCGGGCTGGCGTCAGTGTAGCCTCCGCCTCGCTAGGCTTAGCGCCATTAAATGAGTATGAGTGTCCCGGCAGGCGGGCTGGCGTCGGTGGCGTGGCTGGCGCGGCTGGTGTGCGCGGTGCCGTCGCACTGGGCGCCGCTGTACTGCTCGCGCGACCACGGGCTCGGCGCCAACCGCTTCCTGCACCACACCACCTCCTACAGGTACGTTGTCGAGAGTTAGGGCCTACGTACGAGACGATCATCGTATCAGAGACGCGTGCGCTGAGCTAACAAACAATCCCGGCCGGCGGTGCAAGCGAGGCGCGCGACTAGCCAATTACGTGATCGTAATGGTCTTCTGGTGCAACTGTCGCCCAGCGCTTAAGTTTCGTGTCGCTTGTTGTATTCGTTGATACCGAAAGACCAAGTAATCCCACCATTGAAATATTTTACAAAAAAATTACGGAAAAAAAACACAAACTTTTCTCTTCTTTCTAGTTGCTATCTTTCACATGATTGTTTATTAAATGCCAAATAGATTAAACATGTTTAAAAATACATTATAAATCTCGATGAAATGTCTGAACGCGTCGCCGTCAAAGTCCACCGCAATGACTCAGCATAATATGTCCTCTTAGTCCACAACATAAGCCACGAAGCTGGTTTTCAGTAGGCCTTTGTCAAACATACGATCTTTGAGGATATTGGCGTGTTTATAATATGTGTTTGTTCGCAGGGGACCGACGCTGGTGGTGCTTGAAGCAGGCGAACTATCCCTAGTGCTGGCGAGCCCGCAGGAGTGGCGCGAGACGCACCAGTACTGGGGCGGGCCCGACGCAGCGCTCATGCAGCTCCTCCCCACGTGAGTGTAGCCGTACTGTACTGTACTGTACTACTGTACTGTACAGGAGTGGCGCGAGACGCACCAGTACTGGGGCGGGCCCGACGCAGCGCTCATGCAGCTCCTCCCCACGTGAGTGTAGCCGTACTGTACTGTACTGTACTACTGTACTGTACAGGAGTGGCGCGAGACGCACCAGTACTGGGGCGGGCCCGACGCAGCGCTCATGCAGCTCCTCCCCACGTGAGTGTAGCCGTACTGTACTGTACTGTACTACTGTACTGTACAGGAGTGGCGCGAGACGCACCAGTACTGGGGCGGGCCCGACGCAGCGCTCATGCAGCTCCTCCCCACGTGAGTGTAGCCGTACTGCTGTACTGTACTGTACTGTACTACTGTACTGTACAGGAGTGGCGCGAGACGCACCAGTACTGGGGCGGGCCCGACGCAGCGCTCATGCAGCTCCTCCCCACGTGAGTGTAGCCGTACTGCTGTACTGTACTGTACTGTACTACTGTACTGTACAGGAGTGGCGCGAGACGCGCCAGTACTGGGGCGGGCCCGACGCAGCGCTCATGCAGCTCCTCCCCACGTGAGTGTAGCCGTACTGCTGTACTGTACTGTACTGTACTACTGTACTGTACAGGAGTGGCGCGAGACGCACCAGTACTGGGGCGGGCCCGACGCAGCGCTCATGCAGCTCCTCCCCACGTGAGTGTAGCCGTACTGCTGTACTGTACTGTACTGTACTACTGTACTGTACAGGAGTGGCGCGAGACGCACCAGTACTGGGGCGGGCCCGACGCAGCGCTCATGCAGCTCCTCCCCACGTGAGTGTAGCCGTACTGCTGTACTGTACTGTACTGTACTACTGTACTGTACAGGAGTGGCGCGAGACGCACCAGTACTGGGGCGGGCCCGACGCAGCGCTCATGCAGCTCCTCCCCACGTGAGTGTAGCCGTACTGCTGTACTGTACTGTACTGTACTACTGTACTGTACAGGAGTGGCGCGAGACGCACCAGTACTGGGGCGGGCCCGACGCAGCGCTCATGCAGCTCCTCCCCACGTGAGTGTAGCCGTACTGCTGTACTGTACTACTGTACTGTACAGGAGTGGCGCGAGACGCACCAGTACTAGGGCGGGCCCTAAATTAATAAGAATAAAAGTTTTCATGCCAGCTAAGCTATTTTATATAGAAAAAATATTACATTTATTTAATATTTACGTTGTAATAGCCCTTTTTTATAATCAATACATTCTGCATAATTATAATACTGCATAACATTAGATTAAACTAAATTACTTATGCTTCTTGTATTTATGCTAAGTTTTATACAGAGAATAAATTTTATCTTTTTATTTTTTTTTATTCATAAACTATTAGTTCAGCAATAAATCATGGTAATTTAATTTAAATACGAATACATTTCCTCACTAACGAACTTCATACCTTGTGCAATCTGAGATGTTGAACTGGTTTATCTTTATACTATTTTACTTACGCACCCAGGTTCGCGATGATCGAGCGCGCGCCCAAGATGCTGTACCTGAACACGTCCATCCGCGGCTACCCCAAGGGCCTCCGGGCCGGCTCCGACCCGCGCCATCCCATCCTCATAGTGCCCGAAGACTTCGACTGCATCACCTTCCAGGGCGCGCCCTACCCGCTGCACGCGATACAGGTTACACTACACTTTATTTTGTTCCCATTTTAGCATTTAAATAAAAATAAATAAATAAAATTTATAAGTTTTGTTGATAAAATGGTACCGGTACAGATTTTTCTTATCTGATCGTAAATAGACATTAATTTCTATGTAACATTTAACAGAACGCGTCTAAGGACGGCAATCTAAAGAAAGGGTTCTATTTTGATTAGTAGCTTTCTTTTGATTTTACTATTTATATGTATTAAACAATTTTTAGTATGGGACTAGTAGTAAAAGTGGTTGTAGTAGAGTTAAAGAAATACGCTCTCTATCTGCTATACTCGTAGTGCCTGAGGACTTCGACTGCGTCACTTTGTTCCCATACTCTTAGTGCTTGAGGACTTTGACTACGTCACTTTGTTCCCATACTCTTAGTGCTTGAGGACTTTGACTGCGTCACTTTGTTCTCATACTCTTAGTACTTGAGGACTACAACTGCGTCACTTTGTTCCCATACTCTTGGTACTTGAGGACTTCGGCTGCGTCACTTTGTTCCCATACTCCTAGTGCTTGAGGACTTAGACTGCGTCACTTTGTTCCCATACTCTTAGTGCTTGAGAAGTTCGACTTCGTCACTTTGTTCCCATACTCTTAGTACTTGAAGACTTCGACTACGTCACTTTGTTCCCATACTCTTAGTGCTTAAGGAATGCGACTTCGTCACTTTGTTCCCATACTCTTAGTGCTTGAAAAGTTCGACTGCGTCACTTTGTTCCCATACTCTTAGTACTTGAAGACTTCGACTGCGTCACTTTGTTCCCATACTCTTAGTGCTTGAGGAGTTCGACTGCGGCACTTTGTTCCCATACTCTTAGTGCCTGAGGACTTCGACAGCATCGCTTTGTTCTTATACTCGTAGTGCCTGATGACTTCGACGCGTCGCTTTATTCCTATACTCGTAGTACCTGAGGACTTCGACAGCGTCACTTTGTTGCCATACTCGTACTGTCTGAGGGCTTCGACAGCGTCACTTTGTTCGTATACTCGTAGTGCCGAAGGAAATAAATTGACATTTAATAGACGATACAGTCACTTAACTAATTCTATCAAATGTATTTTAATAATTTTACAACTAATATTGACTTGTGGAATCAAAAGTTTTCGTCTTAATTCCATAAAACCATAACAAAACACTTAACAGATTTTCTTAGTATACTCAAATTTAACTAAACTTACTTCAAAGGCAATGTTTTGTTTGGATTTTTTCAATAATGTCATGTTATTGGCAGGTGTGGGGCTGCGGTGACCAGGCGTCTAGAGAAACTCAACTAGAAATCAAGAAATGGCAAGTGCGGGAAGCGGAGCGCCAGAGACAGGTAACATATAAGCAGGATAAAGGGGGTGCGTGATTTGAATGTTGCCAATAAAATTATGTCAACTTGCTACTATTCCACCATCGGAAGGTATGGTAGGCTTAGAAATAAAAAAAATAACTCAAATATGAACTGTTGAGTGTTATTCTTTTATGCAAACAGCCTTATCAATTTAAAATTCTTTCTTTTCTTAAAAAAAAACATTCTTCAGAAAATAATGTTTTTTTTTTGTGTTTTTTTAATGTTATTTTCACGATGGAAAAGATATTTTTTTTTGCATCACTAGGTGGGTGTGCATAATGATAAAGGTGTGTCAGTATTAGTATTTTGGTCGCAGGTGAAGCTGTCTGCGGCTGACTGGATCGAACACCCAGACCGCTACCTGCTGGAGCTGGCGGGCCGGCCGCAGTACAACAACTCCGCCTCCTAACCCGGTACGTACTATACTAGCGTACGTACGTACTACGCTACTACCTGCTGGAGCTGGCGGGCCGGCCACAGTACAACAACTCCGCCTCCTAACCCGGTACGTACTATACTAGCGTACGTACGTACTACGCTACTACCTGCTGGAGCTGGCGGGCCGGCCACAGTACAACAACTCCGCCTCCTAACCCGGTACGTACTATACTAGCGTACGTACGTACTACGCTACTACCTGCTGGAGCTGGCGGGCCGGCCGCAGTACAACAACTCCGCCTCCTAACCCGGTACGTACTATACTAGCGTACGTACGTACTACGCTACTACCTGCTGGAGCTGGCGGGCCGGCCACAGTACAACAACTCCGCCTCCTAACCCGGTACGTACTATACTAGCGTACGTACGTACTACGCTACTACCTGCTGGAGCTGGCGGGCCGGCCGCAGTACAACAACTCCGCCTCCTAACCCGGTACGTACTATACTAGCGTACGTACGTACTACGCTACTACCTGCTGGAGCTGGCGGGCCGGCCGCAGTACAACAACTCCGCCTCCTAACCCGGTACGTACTATACTAGCGTACGTACGTACTACGCTACTACCTGCTGGAGCTGGCGGGCCGGCCGCAGTACAACAACTCCGCCTCCTAACCCGGTACGTACTATACTAGCGTACGTACGTACTACGCTACTACCTGCTGGAGCTGGCGGGCCGGCCGCAGTACAACAACTCCGCCTCCTAACCCGGTACGTACTATACTAGCGTACGTACGTACTACGCTACTACCTGCTGGAGCTGGCGGGCCGGCCGCAGTACAACAACTCCGCCTCCTAACCCGGTACGTACTATACTAGCGTACGTACGTACTACGCTACTACCTGCTGGAGCTGGCGGGCCGGCCGCAGTACAACAACTCCGCCTCCTAACCCGGTACGTACTATACTAGCGTACGTACGTACTACGCTACTACCTGCTGGAGCTGGCGGGCCGGCCGCAGTACAACAACTCCGCCTCCTAACCCGGTACGTACTATACTAGCGTACGTACGTACTACGCTACTACCTGCTGGAGCTGGCGGGCCGGCCGCAGTACAACAACTCCGCCTCCTAACCCGGTACGTACTATACTTGCGTACGTACGTACTACGCTACTACCTGCTGGAGCTGGCGGGCCGGCCGCAGTACAACAACTCCGCCTCCTAACCCGGTACGTACTATACTAGCGTACGTACGTACTACGCTACTACCTGCTGGAGCTGGCGGGCCGGCCGCAGTACAACAACTCCGCCTCCTAACCCGGTACGTACTATACTAGCGTACGTACGTACTACGCTACTACCTGCTGGAGCTGGCGGGCCGGCCGCAGTACAACAACTCCGCCTCCTAACCCGGTACGTACTATACTAGCGTACGTACGTACTACGCTACTACCTGCTGGAGCTGGCGGGCCGGCCGCAGTACAACAACTCCGCCTCCTAACCCGGTACGTACTATACTTGCGTACGTACGTACTACGCTACTACCTGCTGGAGCTGGCGGGCCGGCCGCAGTACAACAACTCCGCCTCCTAACCCGGTACGTACTATACTAGCGTACGTACGTACTACGCTACTACCTGCTGGAGCTGGCGGGCCGGCCGCAGTACAACAACTCCGCCTCCTAACCCGGTACGTACTATACTAGCGTACGTACGTACTACGCTACTACCTGCTGGAGCTGGCGGGCCGGCCGCAGTACAACAACTCCGCCTCCTAACCCGGTACGTACTATACTAGCGTACGTACGTACTACGCTACTACCTGCTGGAGCTGGCGGGCCGGCCGCAGTACAACAACTCCGCCTCCTAACCCGGTACGTACTATACTAGCGTACGTACGTACTACGCTACTACCTGCTGGAGCTGGCGGGCCGGCCGCAGTACAACAACTCCGCCTCCTAACCCGGTACGTACTATACTAGCGTACGTACGTACTACGCTACTACCTGCTGGAGCTGGCGGGCCGGCCGCAGTACAACAACTCCGCCTCCTAACCCGGTACGTACTATACTTGCGTACGTACGTACTACGCTACTACCTGCTGGAGCTGGCGGGCCGGCCGCAGTACAACAACTCCGCCTCCTAACCCGGTACGTACTATACTAGCGTACGTACGTACTACGCTACTACCTGCTGGAGCTGGCGGGCCGGCCGCAGTACAACAACTCCGCCTCCTAACCCGGTACGTACTATACTTGCGTACGTACGTACTACGGTACTACCTGCTGGAGCTGGCGGGCCGGCCGCAGTACAACAACTCCGCCTCCTAACCCGGTACGTACTATACTAGCGTACGTACGTACTACGCTACTACCTGCTGGAGCTGGCGGGCCGGCCGCAGTACAACAACTCCGCCTCCTAACCCGGTACGTACTATACTTGCGTACGTACGTACTACGCTACTACCTGCTGGAGCTGGCGGGCCGGCCGCAGTACAACAACTCCGCCTCCTAACCCGGTACGTACTATACTAGCGTACGTACGTACTACGCTACTACCTGCTGGAGCTGGCGGGCCGGCCGCAGTACAACAACTCCGCCTCCTAACCCGGTACGTACTATACTAGCGTACGTACGTACTACGCTACTACCTGCTGGAGCTGGCGGGCCGGCCGCAGTACAACAACTCCGCCTCCTAACCCGGTACGTACTATACTAGCGTACGTACGTACTACGCTACTACCTGCTGGAGCTGGCGGGCCGGCCGCAGTACAACAACTCCGCCTCCTAACCCGGTACGTACTATACTAGCGTACGTACGTACTACGCTACTACCTGCTGGAGCTGGCGGGCCGGCCGCAGTACAACAACTCCGCCTCCTAACCCGGTACGTACTATACTAGCGTACGTACGTACTACGCTACTACCTGCTGGAGCTGGCGGGCCGGCCGCAGTACAACAACTCCGCCTCCTAACCCGGTACGTACTATACTAGCGTACGTACGTACTACGCTACTACCTGCTGGAGCTGGCGGGCCGGCCGCAGTACAACAACTCCGCCTCCTAACCCGGTACGTACTATACTAGCGTACGTACGTACTACGCTACTACCTGCTGGAGCTGGCGGGCCGGCCGCAGTACAACAACTCCGCCTCCTAACCCGGTACGTACTATACTAGCGTACGTACGTACTACGCTACTACCTTTTGGAGCTGGCGGGCCGGCCGCAGTACAACAACTCCGCCTCCTAACCCGGTACGTACTATACTAGCGTACGTACGTACTACGCTACTACCTGCTGGAGCTGGCGGGCCGGCCGCAGTACAACAACTCCGCCTCCTAACCCGGTACGTACTATACTAGCGTACGTACGTACTACGCTACTACCTGCTGGAGCTGGCGGGCCGGCCGCAGTACAACAACTCCGCCTCCTAACCCGGTACGTACTATACTAGCGTACGTACGTACTACGCTACTACCTGCTGGAGCTGGCGGGCCGGCCGCAGTACAACAACTCCGCCTCCTAACCCGGTACGTACTATACTAGCGTACGTACGTACTACGCTACTACCTGCTGGAGCTGGCGGGCCGGCCGCAGTACAACAACTCCGCCTCCTAACCCGGTACGTACTATACTAGCGTACGTACGTACTACGCTACTACTACTATACTAACATTATTTATTTAACATACACAACAAGACAAAAATACAAGATTATTTTTAGATTCTAAATCAAAAGAGAGCTAAATGAATAAAAATAAAATAATTTCGATTTTGACCCATTTCTTTATGTTGATGAATTCATTCCTCCTTTTGGCTACTTTTTAAAATGGTTGGTTTTGTACAACACTTGAACCAATAATAATATTTAATGTATAATTTCAGAATAAAAGGGACTATGCGGACTTACTTCAGATTGGAGCGAGATAGCTATAGGCTGGTGTGAGGCGATGCGACGTATATCGAAGAAGGACAGTGGGCGAAACCTAACTATATTCTCTTTTCCTTCAATTTGTTATCATTATTTTTAGATTATTGCATTTCGTTATTTATTGCTCCGAGGTACGCCAAAAGCAAGTGTTCTATTATATTTTTCTTACTAAGTTGTATTACTTTATACAAATTCTACTATCACCTATAATTAACATTGTACTTAAACTAAACATTAATCAATTTTGCATCACCTACTAACCTCTAAGTAATATTATAATTTATAGATTTGAGTTTTGAGATCTTTGTATACTCATTTAAGTATGCCAAATATATTTTAGCATTTCTAATTAATCGTAAATTATCGGATGTGGAAGAACGAAAGCGTTGAAGCATCGTGAGTTTCTGAAATAGGTATTTTTTTAGCTGTCACAATTTCACAAATACCAAATTTACAACTTAAGTCCTAACAACGGAAGGTGTCTCTCACGATATAATAGTTTTTTATTGAGTTTCAATACAAACTGTTGCATTTTCTGTAAACATTAATTGTAATTTCACTACTTAGTATGATGTACAGTCAACAGCACGTCGACCTATCCCAAAAGTCAAAAATTCTCCAATAGATTTTCAACTTTAAGCCTGACTTATAGAGTTCATTTTCAAATGAGAAAATTTGACATTTTGTGGTAGGTCGACGTGCTGTTGTCCGTAAAATAAAGAGTCTCGACTCTTTATAGTATACACACTCTATACTCGTCTAACTGCTAGTCTATGGTAAGCGACAACTTTCGTTGGTCAGACAGCACTAGAGGGCATTTCTGAGATGTCGCTTTATAACATTATTTTTAATTACTACTACAGATCAGGATACTTATTTTTTTAAGCATTCGAAATGAATCTTGAATTCGAACACGAATACGATTTGTGTGCGGACTCTTCCATTGCTCCCGATTTTACGCATTTTTGAATCACTCGAATTAGTGTTGCTATTAAAGTAAAATTCTTGTAACTATTTTCGTTTAACGCAGAAAATATTAAAACCCGGAATGCAAAAAAACTTATTGATTTTAAAAACCGGCAATGAATCACATAGAACGGAACGAAAAAAGTTTTTAATCTGTGAACCATATTTACTTGTCAATGTCATACAACTTCCGAACTTTCTACTAGTAGAATCGAAATACGAGTGGGTGGGACCGCTCGTTGCAGAATTCACGGAATGAATTTTCAAAAATCGGGATTTTAGTCATTCGCTTGTAAATCTTGACATTTCGCATTCGAATTGGAATTTGCATAATTCAAAAATACGTCTCTAGTTCCTGTTCAACTTACTTAGCTTATCGCTTGTTATATGCGCGCGGAATTATGTATAAAAAATGGTTATATATTATGAAATATAATAGTTTACGAGGCATTTTATTGACTTAGTGTAGTTTGCTCAAATGTTGGAATTCCATTCGAGCGGTTATGATTTTGTTAATATCATTATTACCTGTAAGGTTATTATGAAGATAGGATAAATGCTGTTTACATTGGTTAATTTATATGTATAATAAACCTGGAAAGAAAGTGTCTGTAAAAATCTTTAAACCAAAATGAATACACAGCAGATATTTCGTAATTACCTATGAACAACTTTGAATCGGAATAAAAAGTGTTATATTATATATATTTATAATGAGCGGCTGATTACGTGGTTTTAATGTCTTATTTTTTGTTGCAAACTGTATATACGCATCGAATTAAATCTTTTTTAAAGTCGGTTTAAAAGCGGACACCAACCGCTTGCTACGCTCAGCTCAAACCGCTTACTTCGCTCCACGTATTGTTCCTAGTTATAAGCCATAAGGTCGCGAGTCATTAATGTTATTGTAAATAAACAAATTAGTGAAAACACCAACTTTTATAAAAAAGAACCAAATGTTGATGTTTCTTCCTTTACGAATGTAGTTGTAAGTTTTGATAGATGCCTTTTGGAGCATTAAGTCAGAGAGATGGTTTTATGATAATCATGCATTAGTTATGTTTTAATAAAATTGTAAAATATAATAATGACATGATGATTATTTTGAGGTTGTATATTTACGCCTCACCTTGTGTTATTTATAGTTTTTTTTGCAAAAATAATACAATGAGAACAATACAATCTCTCTTCCTATTATTTTATCTCTCTCTGTAAGTAGGTGCCTTTTTATGAAGTAAAGGTGTCCACGCTTTACTTTGATTTGCTAATAATAACCCTGTATGTTTAAGAGCTCAAGGTGAATTCTGCGAGCCTGGATAATATTTCCAAAATGAAAACTGCGCAGTCATAGTATAGGGATCGCGCTTGACTCAAAGGTGCTAATCATATTGTTTATATGACTATTGTGTTAGTATGATGTACCTACCTTACGAATAAATTATTTTAGTAAATCTCTTGTCTTATTATCCCTGAAGATTTTTATTTTCGACTTAGAAATCCGACCGGAAAAATAATACTTCGCGAACTTAAATAAGATAAGTATTGTAGATAAAACATGTGAATACAAAAGGGTCTAGCCTCAAAATAGGTTAAACCCTTTATATCAGGCTGGCTGGACAGTAAGGCGCTTTGCAGACGGCGGGCCGGGCCAGGGTCGATCGTGCTAGGCAGGCAGGAATACTTTACACCTTGTACCTGCACTATGCGTCAGAGTCACCCTTGCGATATCTATTGTCATACTTAGCACTCACTATTCTACATTTGTAGCGTACGTGTGTTGATTCCTGCTCAGAATATGTCTATCTATCTGTTTAGCCTATTGCAGTCCACTGCTGGACGTAAGCCTCACCGAAACCCTCCCCCCGCGCCAAACTGAGCTATCGATAGGCCTATAAATATTATAGATGATTATCGAAGTCAACTATATCGCTAGTTCGGCAACACTACTTTTGACGTATTTTGTCTTATCTGTGACAGTCGACAGTCACACTCACAGACACAGATAAGACAGCTGACTTTGACAGAAAAGAAATAATAAACAAAATTGACGAAAAACTGGCTGAAACTCGCTCTAGCTGAAGCTATTAGCCCTAATATTTACAAAATTAAATGAAATAATTAATTTGGTGTTTGTAAGTCACGAAAATAATGGCCGTATATGCTGCTCACATAACTAGAACACTACAAGGAACTCCTTCGATTTTCCAAGTTACAGCTCAAGATGCTCTGGGATCCACTGTGAAACCAGCTTTGAAGAAACTAATTGAGGTAAGTAATACCTATTTTCTTTTTTTAAATAAAATATCGCATTTTCAGTCGTCATTTTATAGGTTAGAAATTGGTACTGTAAAATAAGATTAAATGACATTATAGCTATAAAATTGATATCTCTGAAATAGTGTGATCATAGATACTAATTGATATGGTATTCTATATTCTATAATGTTAGGATTTTGTTGATTATTTTTTTTTTTTTTTTTTATTTAATTATTTTTGATTGTTTGAGGCCCTCGCAGAATATCAGTGTCGTGGCAGCCTTAAGTTGCCACGGCGAATACTGAGCGAGGGTCCTTTTTGGCACGTTTATTTATTTTTATTTATAATATTGATATTAGTTCTGTGTCAATCTGTGTTATTTTCTTTTTCATGTTTATGTCAATTTTGAGTGCCAAATAAATAATATTCTATTCTATATTCTATTCTAATGTATATGTGCCTGATAAGAGGTATAAAAACTTCATATTATAATAAAACTGTTAAGTAGTTACAAAACTATGTCGTTTGTAAGAAGATAGAAAGCATTCCTACTCCCTATACCTTTCAGTTTACCTCATACTTTTTTATGTGATCTCTTTATGTTTCCCAAACTAGAATCTTTGCCCAGCCTCAGGCTATTGTTAGTTGTTACTATAGGTATTCAATAGATAAGTATCAGGTATTGTTTATTATTACTTATCTGTCGGCCTAGTGCCTTTTGACAAATTCATCCAGTAGTAATAGGCAAAGGCCTGTCCTTAAGACTGCCTTAATTGTACATCTTTCTGTAAATATCAACTGTAACTTCTTTGGTGTGCAATAAAGAGAATCTATCTGCAAAAAACAAGGCCTATTTAGTGTGCCCTACTAATACAATATAATAGCTATAATAGGCAGTGGTGACATTGATTTCATTTCGAGGTAGGCAGTAGATACATACTGATGTTTTTTTTTTTTTTTTTCATTTATTTTGGCACAAACAGTCATTATACATTATCAGTACTGTTTACAAAAAGTAATTATCAGATAGACAATACAGTGCCGAAAATTAAATATACATTGTTAATACTGGAACTTGTTAATAACTAAAGACAGGCAATAGCAACAGATTTATAGGTAAGCTTAAATTATTGGAAATGTGTAAGTAATGGATTGTACATAAAGAAAAGTTGAGTACACTGTTTATAAACCTTCGAGTAGATTCTTAATTACCATACGCTTGAATGCTCCTAAAGGACTATTAAGCAAATCAAGTTGTGAGAACTCTTTGTTGTACATTATTAAACAGCGGTGAAAAAAAGAGTTCTGTGTGTATTTCTTTTTAAGGCGGGGAGGTACAAATGTGTCTATAGTACGGGAAGAACGAAGAGGAAGGCGGACCTTGGCAAGAAAATTAATTTTTGACAAAAGATAAGGGGAGTCTATTTTGTTATTAAGTAATTTATGCAGAAAAACTAAATCACACTGTTTACGGCGTTCATTTAAGGATAGCAGACGATGATAAGAAAGAGAGGCCTCGTATGACTCCTTTTTACGAAAACTACGGTAATTTAACAATTTGATAAATATTTTTTGGACCTTTTCTATTCTATCAATGTGATTCTTGAAGTACGGACTCCAAACAACACAACCAAAATTAAGGATCGAGCGTACAAATGAATAATAAAGAATTTTTAACGTTAACGTTTTATTGATGAAAGTTAGTGGTTTTCATCAATGATACACATTTGTAAGTAGGTACCTACTGACTACCTCTTTTCTATTATCAGGTAGGCATTGCCTAATTTAATTGCCTATATGCACCGCACACTTCTGATAATAGGTTATAATAGCTTCTGAATCCTAATAATGTTGCAGTACCTAGCAGCAGTATACCCAAACAAGTGTGGCTGGTGCCTCCGCTGGTACGATGAGCTCTATCTGCTCTTCGACTGCTGCCTGCAGTACCACTACCTCAAGCATTATGGTGAGTTCTGATGTTACTCAACAAAATCTGTACATTTATTCTTATAAAATGTCATTACACATACTTTTTTACCGTATGAAACAAACTCTGTAATTCAGAAAAAAAATCTACTATGTTGTATGTACAAGCCTAATGTCACTTGATAAAATTTAAGGCACAACAAATTTATTTTCACTAGTTCCGGTTTAGTTCAGTAACAGTTAATCCTATGAAATCCTATAATGATATATGGAATTACTTTTGAAATATAATATACAATTTTAGCTACTAAGAATCACCAAGTGTGTATGTATGTAAATTATACAGTTTGCTGTGGGTTGTGTGCTTTGTATGAGTTCACAGTTTCAAACTTGTTAGTGTATGAACACCCTGTCTTAGTCATTACCATTCTCTCTAATACTGGGGCTTCACCTGCGTCTAATGTCGTTAATTAGTGCTCTATTTGACGTAATACGCAGGTGTGGCCGGTCTTTGTGCGCTAATTTGCTTCAATAACATTAGACGTTAGGCGATAGCTCGGACGGCGGTAACTTTTGACACATCAAAGGGATTAAGCGGGCGTTTAGTGCGTTGTTGTGGCTAAATCTACTACACTAAACATGTTAAAACACGGTCACATTCAAAAACTCTTTGTGAATTAAATGTTAAAGTGCATAGTTATTAAGTGAGGATGGAGTAGACAAAGTAAGAAAAGTATTGAGTTCTTGGAAGCGTTTTATTTTATTTTAAAGACACACTCACAGATCACACGCTAACTAAGTCGCTAGAAGCTAGAATCAAACGTCAAATAAGTGTGGCCACGCACTTAGCGCGTAGCTTAATGCTTTAATTTAGTAAACGCTAATCATGCCTTTATTTTAACGTTAGGCGTCACGCAGGTGAAGCCCCAGCATAATAATAGTACAGTCAGCACGTCAACCTACCCAAAAATTCTCCAATAGATTTTCAACTTTAAGCCTGACATATAGAGATCATTTTCAAATGAGAAAATTTGACATTTTGTGGTAGGTCGACGAGCTGTTGTCCGTACATTATGATACAAGTGTGCTAAGATGGTCGTTACACACGAAGCACTATTGTAAGCGCAGCTGTAGGCCAGCGCGGTAAGGAAGCTGAGTGTGTAATGAATGATCAATGCATACGCGTTGCATACGACGTTTTTCAACACAATTGCGAGAAAAAAAAGCAAACTAAAAATACCTTTTCATAAATTTCCTCTGATGAATGTTTCGTAAGCCGCCAGATAAATTTCTCTGGATTATGGCGGTAACAGACTATCACTCGCGTTACGTGCCTCGGCCCTCGATAAGAATTCCCGGCGGGGTTGAAAATATTTAATGTTCTCAGACATACAATTTTGCTGAAATTTAAAAAAACGTTTTTAATACTTGCTCTTTTGCGCATTTGCGGTAACGTTTTTACAGCACAAATTGGTAATATGCTGAATTATGAAACTACAAACGGTGTGCTAAGAGTCAATTTACGAGCAACTGTGTTGAAAACACTGTTCCTTCCCCAGCGGCATCGTTCTCGGAGAGTTTCTACGGGCTCCTCCGCGTGCCCCAGTCGCTCAGCACGGAGTTCCCTGCCGCGCACAAGCGCCTGCCCTACTTCGCGGAGAAGGGCTCGCTAGCGCTGCTCGTGCTAGTGCCATACCTGAAGGACAAGCTGGAGAGGGTTATAGACCGCTGGAGGGAGGATCACGAGGATGGGAGGCTGGGGAAGGTGAGCTTCTTTTTATAATAAAAATAAAAATGTTTATTAATCGGACTACAAAGATCCATATATGCGTTAGTAACATTATGACTTAATAACTAGTGTTATTCAATAAATAATGTTGGGTATAATTTTTTTCTTAATTTATTATGGTACAAACAGTCATTACAAAAAATAACTTAATTAACTTTACATAGTTAATAGACAACAAGTACCGAATAACATGTTTTTAGATTAACTATTACTACAAGTAGGCTTACTTGTTGTTGAAAGGGTTACCCATTATTGTCGAATTTATTAAATATACATACTTATGTGTAGATATTCAATGACTCACACGCCAGTATATTATCCAGGGTATTATCTGGTTTTGACGACCGCTTGGTGCTCCGAACTACAAAGTCAGGAGGTTGTGGGTTTTGAATCCCGCAAGAGTGACGATCAGATAAGCACTTGTACCCAAGTCGTGGATGTTTCATTGTTATATTTATGATTAGTACTCTGTTTGGGTCTGAGCACACTCTGACTTTTTGTGATCAAAAATTACATGCCATTCGAACTTGTTTTTAAGCTTTGAAAACGTTTGTTGGATCGCAAATAACTCGCTTCATGACTCATCACCTTTGAATGGATATTCACTGCTGAACATAAATTTATGTTCAGCAGTGAAGGTTAACCTTCTCCAATTACTTCCTGATTGGCAGTGGCTTCCTGCAACCTTTATCATCTGTCTGCTTTGTGGGTGAATGTCCTACTAATACATATTAAGAGCTCACAGTCGGCCTGAGAAAACGGATTAGCAAGCTAAAGTGGCAGTTGCCAAGGCACATAACACGTAGAACTGACGGCCGATGGGGCAGAAAGGTTCTGGAATAGAGGCCACGAACCGGCAAGTGCAGCGTGGCCGTGGGACTCACACCCAAAAAGTGGACGGACCTCGACTAAGGACGAGCGACCTCACAAAAGTTGCAGGAAGCCGTTAGATGCAGGCCGCTTCCAACCGGCCAATTTAGAAGTCGCTGGGGGAGGCCTACGTTCAGCGGTAGACGCCTTATTGCTAAAATGATGATGAATCGGGCTTAGTAGCTTAGAGCGTGAACCAAACGATTGTACATGTACAACAGGATACCTCATCCAACCTCCGCCGCGCAGCCATCAAAGTGTACGGGCTAGCGCACTTTATATCGGAGTGCGCGCGGCTAGCGCAGGCGGCGCGGTACCTGACCGGCGCGTCGGCCGCGCACGCGCCGGCACTCGCCGCGCTCGGCCTCACGTTAAGGGAGGCGCCGGAACAAAGGCAGGAGGAGTACACGTGGCAAGACTTGGCGAGGAGCCTGCTGACGGGGCAGATCGGGTAACTTACTGACTTATACATATTTGTACTTACCTAACACACTCACCTTCACACTCTCTCTCTCTCTCTCTCTCTCTCTCTCTCTCTCTCTCTCTCTCTCTCTCTCTCTCTCTCTCTCTCTCTCTCTCTCTCTCTCTCTCTCTCTCTCTCTCTCACACACACACACACACACACACAAACTTACATTCTCTCAAAAACACACACACACTCTCTCACACATACATTCTCATACATCATACACTTTACATACACTTTAAAAACAGATTTAAAGTATTTCTATGATAGTATAGCTATTGATCGAAAAATGCCATTGAAGAGACTTGGAGTCTCTACCGATAAATTATCTGATAAAAATGTTGTTCTCATAAATTTAAAATAGCATGAACTTAAGAGCGCTGTCCTTAAATTAAAAAAAAAATCTGTTGACACAAGGGACTTCCTAGTCTAGTTCTCCCAACGATACCACCTGTCTCGTTGCAGGCAAGCGGTGGTGACGTTCCCCATGGTGGGTGGTTTGGTGTTGCGCGCGGTGGAGTACGGCGCGTTCGGGGTTCAGTTCCTGCGCTGGTGGGACTCCGCCAACCACTACAGCGCCGCCAATTTGCCCACGCCCCGACCACCTAAGGTATTATCATGTCATCCACTTGATATTACGAAAAGCTAGAATCATAACCAAACCAAATCAAAGTCATACATACTGTTAGTTTAACCCCTTGTTCCGAATGGAGCTAAACACGAATCCATATAAATGCAGTAGGTAGGTAGGTACCCTTTTTGACGTGATAATGTCTTATAAATCGATGACCGGCACGCACGAAAAAATGACACGTTCCGCGTGCGAACGAGAGCGCGGAACAAGTGATAGAGAGGCATGATCGGCCTAAGCGTTCGGCTTGTGACGCATCTATCTCTCTTCCACTCCATCGATGCGTCCGAGTAGCATCAATGTTTTCTTATGACGTTATCATCACGTAAAATTAACGTCCGTAAACCGACTTTACAGACACCCAATTTTACTATTATATTTAGTCGGTTTCGCGCTGAAAGTATTAGAAGTCAAGCCATAAATTGACTTGACTTGCCATTTCAAATGTTCGCTGATGGTGTTAAAAATATAATTACAGAAAGAAGAACACCATGAAAGGTTAAAAAACAAATGTCCACTTTGTTTGAGGACGTGGAAGATCCCTACAGTGCTACCAGTGTCGGGGTGAGTTTCTATTTATTTAAACTTTTTAACTATTTTTATCTTTATTTAATACTTGGGCAACACTAGATTAATATTTTAAGTAAAAAATATGTTTAACATTGAATCATGCCAAGGGTTCCCCTTGGCCTTGGGGCGAATCAATCTTCGTTCAACGAATCAAAAAAAGAAACCTTATTCTAATCAAACATTTTAATGATTGCCTTTTGGTCCAAAGATAAACAATCACCAACCTTAGGCCCTATTTGACCAAACACAGAGTTATCCCTGTTTACCTATTATGAGAATAACTTTATATTACTACTCGTTAAATTCAACTTGGCTTACGTTTTTTCAATTTGCTTTAGGAATACATTGTACTCGTTATTGTTGTTCTATGGTTCAACTGTGAATGATGAACGAATTTATAAACCTATTAACCTTTTAATTCCCAATAGACGTGCGGTAACTGGTTATCGCTTAAGAGTTGAAGGATTAAAATCCATGCAATTCATTTTCTTCTAGATTGACCTGAAATGCCATCACAACAATTATATTTTGTGCTATTTATTAGAATGTCAATGCCAGTTATTGACATCTTGTCATTTTTTAGGTGACAGGTCAGGTCGATTTGGCGTTAGCCAACTTTGACATTAATTTATTGTCAAGATAATCTTTACACGACCAAAATCATATTATGTATAAAAATATGCTCGTGTTTTATTACCTTATTCTCAGATTTTTGGTAGGTAAAATTAAAAATTGGCTTACTCTAGAGTAAGCAGTAGTTTACTCTCGAGTAAAAACTTACTCCAGCTTGGTCGAATCGGGCCTTGGGGCGTTTCTACCGTATTATTGTAAATTCGGTAGAGTGTGTATGAGAGGTGTGACGTTGTGTATGACGTGGCAGGTACATATTCTGCTACGTGTGCATCTCGCGCCACGTGCGCGCGCACGCCGCCTGCCCCGTCACGCGCTACCCCGCCGCCGACGCGGACCTGCTGCGCCTCTACGTCGACTGACTGTGACCAGTGACCAAACTCATGCGCGTGAGTGACTCACTCACGTCTCGGCGTTGACCTTCACTCACGTCTCCGCGTTGACCTGCTGCGCCTCTACGTCGAATGACTGTGACCAGTGACCAAACTCATGCGCGCGAGTGACCTTTACTCACGTCTCAGCGTTGACCTGCTGCGCCTCTACTTCTAATAACTGTGACCAGTGACTACTGACTAACCAGTGACCAAACTCATGCGCGTTAGTGACCTTCACTCACGTCTCGGCGTTGACTTGCTGCGCCTCTACGTCGAATGACTGTGACCAGTGACCACTAACTGACAAGTGACCAAACTCATGCGCGTGAGTGACCTTCACTCATGTCAACACTGAACACTAACCAGTGAACACACGCTCGCTCGCAGTTAAGTCACCTACACTGACTTACGCCGACTATTCACTGAGCTGACCAGTGACCAAACCCACGACCGCACGTAAGTCACCACGCTGACGTCTCGTCGTGGATGTCGCGAGTCTACGTTGACTGTTCATATGACAGCTGACCAATGACCAGTGACCACACGCTAGCGCGTAAGTTACCTACACTGACTGATTAGACATACTCGTACTTATAACTGAGTCTGTCTGTCAAGTATTTTATTAATATCATAAATACTGTGAATCTGTTTCACAATGTACGGAGGATAAAGTTATGTAATAGTACATTATAATACAAGTGTGCAAAGTAATGTCTCGTGTGTAATTATCAATGCACACGAGTTGCATACGACGTTTTTTAACACAATTGCGAGGAAAAAATAAATAAAAAACTAAAAATACCTTCTCCGAATATAATATGACGGCTTTTTTGCTGTTTTTCCACTGATTGAGTATTTCGTAAGCAGCTAGGTATTTTTCTCAGGATTTTGGCGGCAACAGCAGAGGCTACTCGCGTTTTGTGCCTCGATAAGTATTTCCGGCGCGTTAAATTAATATTTTACTTGTCTTTACTATTTGAGATAGACATTTTTGATAGAATTATCCACACAGCAACAACTTTATCAAATATTTATGAAAAATGACACGTTAGTTTTGTTTTTTTCGCGCGCCGCACCTGGCTGGCACAGGAAACCTGGCTGTTCAGCCGGAGTAGCAGCAATTTAAACAAAAATAAAATAAACTATAAATTATTGTTTCTAAAAATGATAGTTAAGTTAATTTCTGTTTATTAATATACAATTTAATAAAATGAAATATGTATTTGTCATCTTAACCCTAAAATAATGTAATATTGGTAAAATATTCAATGTTCTTAGACATAAACTTAGGCTGAATTTAAAAAAAAGTTTACATTACCGCACTAGTGCGATAATGTTATTACAGCACAAGTGCGTAATATGATGAATTATGAAACTAAAAACGGTGTTATAACAGTCAATTTACTAGCAACTGTGTTGAAAAAGATAAAAATATGTAGAGGATAAAAGTGCTGAATAATCGTGTTTATCCTTCAGATAAGTAAAATATAGCTTATTTAGAGCTAATGCAGAACTTATCCTTACATTTTGAAACAGGTCCTGTATGTATATTATACAAAACGATTGAATTTTATGTAATGTCGGCTTTAACGCCTAAATCAAAGGTTATTATGGTCCACTGTTTGTGTTTCCACTTTGATTGCTTCAGTTTGTTGAATGTCAACTTACATTCCACGAATGTACTTGTAAATATTGTAGCGTATTTTTTGTATTCATTTTTAAATCTGTTTTGTGTTATTGGTTTGGGGATAAAGGGAAGTATTTAATCGGGTAAACATTTGTAATAGAATATAATCGTAAGGAACTATTTGTTGTCATATTGATATGGTTCAATTTGTAAGACTGAATGTGTTAGTTGGATTTTATAATTTGTCGTAGGTATTTAAAACACATTTGGATGTGACAACTTATTTATTAATGCTTAAAATGCACGAGGCAAATGTTTTTTAAAGGGACCATCCTTATTTTTAAGGTGATTTGATTTGGTTGTTGAAATGTTGCCGTAATTATATTTAATTATAATTATAAGATAATGACGGAATTTTATGTAATTTATTATTATATTGTTATGTAAATAAAACAATTTAAGTAAATATAACTTATTTTTATTGATTAAAAAAGGTTCTTAGACTAAATTGCAAAAATTATGGCGTATTGAATCTTAAACTTACATTATTTAACAATGAATTATATTGTAAATAGATTAAATTACATAATATACACAATATCACTCCCCACGCTGGTTATATACGTGTGACTTTTTTACCGTCAGGAAAAAATAACTGTGTATTCTGTACCTAAAACTATGTAATATTATGTGAGTGTGTTTATAAAATACAACTGATTTTGTAAATTTTGGAATGTCCAAAAAAATGTATAAACATAGAATACATCAGTGAATATGCGTTTGAGTTTTGGTCGGTTTCATATTTTTATTATAACTTTACCAATATTCTTTTTTTAATGTTCAGTTAGTCAAAATTTACTTTTTTTTTTAATTATTATGTTATCTCACACGTTTATTTTCTTGACGGTAAAAAAAGTCATCCAGTATATGTCGTAGCCCGATCTTAGAATTAATCACTTCATGATGTGGCCAACCATTTCATAAAATTGACCCGCGCAAACATTTGTGCGCGATCCGAGCTTAGTGCTGGACCCTCAGCATTACAAATAGTCGATGTTAGTAGTGAGCACCCCTTGCAAGTAGTGGTGCGCGAGCTGGCGGCCGTTCTGCGCGACGAGCGCGAGGCGCGCGTGCGCACCGCGCAGCAGTGCGGGCCGCGCCGGCGCCGCAGCGCACACCTGCGCGGCCGGCAGCGCGTGTACATACTGCTGAAGCTCCTCGCGCGTAGGAAACGTGTGCGTGCCGTAGACGAGCCGGCCCTCCGGCGCGTCGAGCACCTCCCACGGCTGGCTCGTCTCGAAGTAGCCGCCCTCGCCCTGCGATTACGTAAAAGACATTCAAATCCAATTTCCTAATTTGTTTCTGCTTAAACTCATTTATTCGTCCGGTTTTTGACTCTAGCACTGCTAGGGAGAATATTGTCGGCCAATTCGCAAAAAAATTTGGTCCGTTAACCAATTGACGTAGCACTTACTTCGAAAGCTAAGACAGTGAGGTTGTCACATTACTCGGCGGTGAGCATGAGCACTGTCTATATTGATGATGGCACGTCAAGAGGTAACAAGGCCATAAACTCGTCGAAGTGAAGTTCTCACTTCAAAAGAGGAGAAGCGTAGTTGTTCCAACGCTCGGCGATGAGAACTGACAAGCTCTATCTTTATTAATGCCTGCACTTCAATGTTTTAACATAGCTGTAGACTTGTCACAGACATTTATTCATTATATGGGCTCTCTTCAGAGCACTTATTGATGTGAAGTTCAAAAGTAGAGACAAATTTTCACCTAATTCATTAACGACAAAGTGAAGTACTAACTTCGAAAGTAGAGACAGCGTTATTGTTCCCACGCTTGGCGGTGAATATGGTGACATTCTAGTTGACAAAGAGTCTTCAAAGGCTTACATGAATTTCTTAAAGTGAAATACTAACTTCGAAAGTGGAGACAGCGTAGTTGTTCCCGCGCTTGGCGGTGAGCACGGTGACGAGCGCGCCGTCCTTGTTGACGACGGGCGTGCCGGCGAGGAACTGGTTGGCGGACTCGAAAGTGGCCGCGCAGCGCCACTGCGCCATCGCGCCGTCGCTCGAGATCAGCAGGATGCGCTTGCTGCGGTTTATGAACACCTGCAGGAAACACGAGATATTATGGAGCGGCTAAATAATCTCTTACGCAATTATGATGACGTTAATACCCGAAATTTTAAGACTATTATTTATCTATGTAGACAAATATGAAAACTTAAATTCAGTAAGCAGTAAATAGGTTATTTTATTGACTAACAATATGTAGGTAATGGTAATAATGACAGTATAAACTCCGTCTGAATAACTAAGTTAAAGTAACTATGTTGAAAATTATGCAATATCAGGCCTTACCCTATACTACTTATCAAGGTCCTGAATGCAAACGGCTTAGTGCCGCGCCCTGGGGCTGCAAGCCATCGGCCTGCCATCCCAGCCTACCCGGTCATCTATCGCGGACAGTATACACGAGCCTGCAATAGGTTGTAAAGAGTTCGGCCTACCTTCTCAGCCGTGTTCTCGTCGAGGCGCACGTAGGCGAGCTCGCCCAGCGGCGCCAGCAACTCCTCCGTGAACACGTCGCAGTAGTGGTGCGTCTTGTTCGCGAACTGTTCCACCTGGAACATTAAAACTTGTTCGTAAGTCCGATCCCTACTCGGGTTAAATAGAAAACGAACTTTCTGAATTGGCTCGTTCTTTTGACTCTCTTGCATTCGATGCGAATTAGGCACCTACACCAATCGGGTCGTCGGGAAGTTGGTAGGTAAGTAATAAATAATTACTCATATAAAAATTTTTACTCTTCCAACAATTTAAAATTACTAAGTCCCAAACCAGCCCAAAAGAAAAATATTTTTTAAGAAAATAATACAAAGAAACAATAAACCGGCGGTTTCAAAACCATCATTTTTTAAGTTGATTAAGAAACTATGTTCATAATAGTAGTTTCATCGTATACACGTTTTGCATAAAAAGTTAAGTAGGTAGGTACATCTTAGAAGGTAGTAATAGTTTTCGATAAAAATGAATGTAGGTTGGTAAGTTATTATAGCAAATGTTGTTTGAGATCTGTCAACCAATGCCGATGCGAGTAAAAACAAAAGGATTGCTGTTCACGGCAAGTGTGTCCTTTGTAATCCATACTTGTATTAGTAGTATGTACCTATCGTCGTAACTGACTGATTGATAAATAACGCTCAACTTAAATGGTGGATGGATAAAGGAATTATTTTTTGCCAATGTATTATCCTCCTTTTGGGCAAAGGATTTGAATTTAAATTAAAGGATTGCTCAAAATCTCCCACGGATCTCCTATTGTCAGTGACGCCGTCGTCGTCAGGATAACCAAATCGTCACACCATCTTTTCTTGGGTCTCCCACTTCGCCGATGACGACCGTCTGGTGTAGTGGTTCGCGCTCCGGACTACAATGCCTGGCGGTTGCGGGTTCGAATCCCGCGAGGGGCAAATGTTAGTGTGATGAGCACGAGCATTTGCACCTAAGTCTTGGATGTTTATTATCCATTATCTAGTCGCCATAGCACAAGCTTTGCTTAGTTTCGGGCTAGATAATTGGTGTGATTGTGGAAACAATTTTTTTATTAAATTTACTTAGCCATCTGTAAGGCACCCGAAATTGTAGTGTGACTTGTGGGCTCACCTATCTGAATGCACGTGCCCCGCCAACTTCAATTTTAGGTTTCTTTTAAGTTAAGATAAAAAGTTTATATGCAGAATTTGACATTTGCACGGACGCAATCACAGGGAACTGCTCCATTTTATTACAAGTTTGTAATCTCTTCACATCGAAATATCTTACTCAGACAATTTCATCACTAAAAAGAGATCTTGAACAGTTTATGCAAAGAGTGCGTGCCCCTAACGATGATTATTCAGAAATAATAACGTACCTCTTCTGGCGAGGCGCAGTGAATAGGCAGGACCGAGCCGTAGCTAGCAAAGATCTTGCCGTCTCGCTCGTGCAGCTCGGCCGGGATGGACATGGACTCCACCAGCCCCTTGTAGTTCTGGTTGAGGACCGTGCGTTTCGACATCGTGCTTCTCTGGAGACAGAAATAAATAATAGTACATTATGATACAAGTGTGCTACGTTGGTCATTATACACGAGGCATTATTATAAGCGCGAGCCGCAGGCGAGCGCGGTAAGGAAGCCGAGTGTGATAATGATCAAGGCACACGAGTTGCATACGACGTTTTTCAACACAATTGCGAGGAAAAAACAAACTAAAATCTAAAATACCTTCTCCGAATATGACTTGGCGTTTTTGCTGTTTTCCTATGCATTTTGGCGGCAACAGGCTATCACTCGCGTTTCGTGCCTCGATAAGTATTTCCGACGGGGTTGAATAACATTTTACTCGTCTTTACTATTTAAAGTAGACATTTTTGATAGTAATTAACCACACAGCAACAACTTTATCAAATAATAATGGAAAATAGCACGTAAGTTTTGTTTTATTCGCGCGCCGCAATTTCGATGCGCGCGCAGGTTCAATAATGGCACAGGAAAAACTGGCTGTTCAGCCGAGTAGCAGCAATTTAAAAAATAAAATAAACTATAAATTATTGTTTCTAAAAATGATAGTTAAGTTAGTTTGTGTTTATTAATATACAATTTAATAAAATGAAATATTTATTTGTCATCTTAACTCTTAAATAATTTAATATTCGTAAAATATTCAATGTTCTTAGACAAAAACTTTTGCTGGATTTTTTAAAAAAAAGTTTACATTACCGCACTACTGCGATAATCTTTTTACAGCACAAGTGCGTAATATGATGAGTTATGATACTAAAAACGGTGTTATAAGAGTGAATTTACGAGCAACTGTGTTGAAAAGTTTTTTAATTGTCTATTGTCTTAGCGATGCAAAGATTGCAAGCGCGCGTGTAGCACGGAAAGAGTATACACCGAGGATACACCGAAATTTCACGGTGTATACCTAACCTATACACCGTGAAATTTCTACCGTTTTAAAAAAGTTTGTAGGATACTCTTTCCATGAAAATGAACAACTTTTTTACGGTTTATAATTGTTATGGGTATCAGAAGTTAAGTTTCGTACATGTTAGACCCGTCAGAACACTCTTGACAGTATTTCGAGTCCGAGCGTTTCGAGGACGAAGTGTGCTTACTTCTTCGGACGAGGCAGAGAAGGTTTTAACTAAAGACAGTTGTTCTTTATTCTCCGCTATGACTAAAGATTAAACAATTTGAAATGTATGACACATTCATAATTATCATTGAATAAAATAATGGTGACACAGTTGTAATTGTTTGACTATTCGTTAGTCATAGTTTAAAGTAACCTTTTTTTTTAAATACAATCTTAGATAGGACATTAGTAGAAATACTTTCTGTCTGTGAGTCCACCTCGAGCAGGACGGTGACTTTACAGACTTCACAGTCCTGCAGTGGTGGGAATTACACCTTAGAAATAGGTACCACATTGATTAGGCGACTAACATTGATATGTCTACGAAATAACGATACATAGCACATATAAGTTATTATTATTCGTTATTTGACGAATGCTACACTAAACATTTACTGGCTTATTCAGAGTGCATTTACTAGTCCAGAATAAGCTTAAACCACTGATTTTTGTACTTAGAACAGTGGTTTAACCTAAGTCCCGAAATATCTAATGCACTTTGAATAAGACAGTTAACGACAAGAGCAAGAAACCATTGACCAACACAACACGTAACCAAAAGTTGCCTATCACCTACCCTGACTTTACTTAGCTCCATCCAGGCGCTTCCCTTCTCGTCCCGAGGACCTTGTGTATAATATTATTACTTTTATTATTTTCACAAATATTTTGTACTACATTGTGTAAGATTAATTGTAGAACTAGCGACTCATTAGATTAGAATGTGGACTGCGAAGCGAGACGAATAAGTCGTGAGCGGAACTATAATTAAAAATGGCTGAATCTACTGATTTATATTATAAGACACTAGCTGTTGCCCGCGATTTCGCTCGCGTGATCTTTCGTTTATTCAATGTATCTCGCAGGATCATTTATCGGAGATAAAAAGTATCCTAATATGTAAATCCAGATCATATTCTAAATGTATGCAAAATTTCATCCAAATCCGTTCAGTAGTTTTTGCGTGAAAGAGTATCAAACTCCCATCCATACTTACAAACTTTCGCATTTATAATATTAGAAGGATATATGTACATCATACAGAGCTATTAAATATGACTGACACTTTATCCACAAATTAAGCTTTATCGGTGGTCAAGTACAACTTTTGCTGAGTCATATCATGTTGAGTTTACGATAATTTTGATGCAAAAGGAAAAGCGTTTTTCTGTGTTGTTGTATTATTGCATTGTTGAGAAAGTTATTTGTCAGCCTCTGTAAACGCTATCCTCACAGGCAAAAGAAAACGTTTAACTACTTTCCTATAGAAATGGTTAATCATTTATTTATTGATACCGATTACGGAAAGTGAATAGAGTTTTGATTGTCGAATTTTACTCAATAACCCATGTAGTATTTTTTATAAGGCACCAATACTAGATGTATGGTTGCAATAGCTATCTGCCACGTAAAGCGCTCTCTGAAATCGGTCAATTACCTACTAGATTTGCAGTATCTCAGACACCCTGTATGATACAACTGATACCTACACAAAAACATTACACAGGCAGAAGGTTGTCTACATTTCGCAATCAGTGTCAAAATGTATCTGTATCTAAGGCTTAGATTCTAAGCCTTACATAGTGGGGATTAGAATGATCTGTGATCCATAATCGATTGTTAGCCGATCGATCAAGTTTTTTGACGTGGTTCAGGGATTTATATTGTTTATCGAAGTTCGAACTAACATTAAGTATGATGTTCATGTGTGAAGAGGCCTATTACAAAATTTTGAAAGTTTTGCGATTGTTTGGTGATTAGGTCATTTAAAAGATAAATCGAAAATCGGAGGCCGCTACGTTCTATAAAAAAGGGAAACCTGCAAGTATCAATAAGTATTTTTTATTAAATCATCATAACCTATTGGGACAAAGCAAAAAGTAATTTCCCTATTTTTTGCACGTTCCTATAAATTTATACCGTTTTTGCAGTTATGACTTATTAATATGTTTGACTTTCGTTATTTTGTAGTTCGTAGCGGCCTCCGATTTTTGATTTATCTTTTGAATATTGACCAGTAATCATCAAAAAACCGCAAAACTGACAAAATTTTGTAATAGGCCTCTTAAGTTAGCTTATTATTTTTCTATGAAACCAAAGTCTAAGAATTTTAATGTAACTTCAGTTTACGCAACTGTATAAGGTACCTACTGAAAACGTGCTATAATGTACCCATAGTCTGATTTTATGGGATCCTTTCCCGTGCCAAAAATAAGCACAGAATTTTATTGTAATTTATTGAAAGAGTCGAAACAAAAGTTCTGAGACAGCTTTAAAAATGTGGTTAATATTTTCATTGAAAATTTAACATAGAGCCAGTATAATTGAAAACACAGAGATGAGTGATGCCAAGTAGGGTCTTCTTATGTAAGTAATACTTACTTTAAATTATTTGATAATAAAAATAGTACTTACCTACGTTGTTATTTTATAATTTTATTTTAATTTTATTAAGTTGAACGCATGTTATTAACTAACGAACCATAGACTAGTTGTTATGAATGATGTCACATGTTTAGGCCGGGAGCTGTCACCGGCTTAACGTTGTTATTAAGTAGGTACTATTAATTACGGTACCTACAAAATAATATCCTAAGTATGGGCTTTATTATAAATTTTCGTTTAAACAAACTTAGGAAAGTAAAATAACAAAAATAACTTGTTAAAGCTAATGAAAATCTCTGATAAAATATTAAGTCAGCAGTTATCAAGTAACTTTAATAACGCTTGAACAAATTAAATTGATTACTTACATGAAATAATAATAAAATCCAATTTGAACACAGAAATCCTAACCTTAGTCCTAACTTAAAACAAAACACAACTAAGCTCACTCATGCATCACATGACTCACCGAATCTGTCCGCAGAAAAGAAACTCACTTCAGTGTGTCACTTTCGAGTAATTTCGGTTTATTATTAATTATATTCACCTTACCTGACGGTGGTAACTGATAACGCGTATTTATCACAGCCGATAACGTCTGTTATTGTGTGCACTAGGTAATCATGAAGCGGACTGCGCCCGCGCAACCGCGAGGCGGGGGGGCGCCACTGCGCAGCCGAAAATCGCGCAGCATCATCTTGACATTGGTCTAAGGTCGTGACATTCGTGACGTATACGAGTAAGTTTATGCGTCGACATTAAAAATATAATACTGACAATAGAAATCTTTCCTTTTTAGGGTCCGTACCCAAAGGGTGAACGGGACCCTATTACTAAGGCTCCGCTCTCCGTCTATCTGTCTGTCTGTCTGGTTGACCGTCTGTCACCAGGCTGTATCTCATGAACCGTGATAGTTAGAGTTGAAATTTTTACAGATGATGTATTTCGGTTGCCGCTATAACAACAAATACTAAAAAACTGAATACAATAATTGTTTAAGGGGGCTCCCATACAACAAACGGGATTGTTTTTGCCGTTTTTATAGATAAAGGTACGGAACCCTTCGTGCGCGAGTCCGACTCGCACTTGGCCGGTTTTTCCATGATCTGATTCAGTTGTAGGCTTTTAGACTAATAGTGAGTAGGTCTATTACTTTCCTCTTAAGTGAATGAAAGAGACTAAAAGAGCTGCCAAGCAGAATCATACAGGGTGGTGCATTATTTAAACTTTAAATGTAGTATGAGAAAAAGTGATTTGTAGTTGTACTAATTGTCAATAATTATGGCGGATAGCATCAAAAACTGTTTAATCGTTGATTTGCTGCCATTTCATGCCTCCGATCTTCTACATTACTACGTTAGACATTTTGAATAATTGCGACTATTCTCAAAATGAGTTTATTCAGTTATGCGATTCGTACTACATCTCTTCCTACATAGCTTCCTTCAACCAAACAATCTCAAATGTATACGTTCAAACCCTCACTCAATTCATTGAGGACGGATTTGAGCGAGGCATGGTCACAGGTGCTGTATTTGTCGACCTCTCAGCAGCGTATGACACAGTGAACATAAAAAAATTGCTGTCTAAAGTATCGAGTGCCACAAACGATCCCACTTTCGTATCACTGTTAAGTGAGCTCCTTCGTAACCGCCGCTTCTGCGTCCACTTACACGGAAAGAAGAGCAGATGGCGATGTCAGAAAAACGGCCTTCCGCAAGGAAGCGTCCTGGCACCACTTCTATTTAACGTCTACACGAATGATCAGCCCCACCACCCTAACACTCAGCGATATATCTATGCCGATGATCTTGCACTAACTTGCCAAGATAAGACCTTCGAAACCGTGGAAAGTACACTGAATCTTGCCTTGGAAAACCTTCATAAATATTACGAGCATAACGCTCTAAGGCCCAATCCAAGCAAAACCCAATCATGTGCTTTCCACCTACGTAACCGCGAGGCAAACAGGGAGCTGAACATTT
Organism: Anania fuscalis; assembly: GCA_950371115.1. NCBI lineage: Eukaryota > Metazoa > Arthropoda > Insecta > Lepidoptera > Crambidae > Anania > Anania fuscalis. The sequence continues at coordinate 529,934 of OX493346.1, forward strand.
CCTGGAAGGGCGTCGCCATCCAACACTGCAACTTCCCTAGATACCTGGGAGTGACACTGGACCGCTCCCTGACATACAAGACCCACTGTAGAAACACAAAACAAAAGGTTAGTTCCCGCAATAACCTACTGCGCCGTCTCTCCTCCACTAACTGGGGAGCAAACCCAACGGTTATGCGCACTACGGGACTAGCTTTGTGTTTCTCAGCAGGAGAATACGCGTGTCCAGTGTGGGCTAGGTCAGCACATACTAGAGACGTGGACGCAGAGCTGAACGACACCTGCCGCATAGTGACTGGCTGTCTTAAGCCAACCCCGGTCGGTATGCTGTTTCCTCTTGCGGGAATAGCTCCACCAAGAGTCCGCAGAGAAGTGACATGTTCGCTTGAAAAACAAAAACAGGAAAGCGACCCGAGACATCCACTCTACGGGCTCTCCCCCGCCACAGGTCGGTTGAGAAGCCGCAAAAGCTTCCTGCGATCTACGCAGCCTACCGACGAAACCCCTACTGACATGAGGTGCAGGCTTTGGGCAAGCGAGTATCCACATTCACTATACCCCCCCGATGAAAATCTGCCTCCAGGCTATAAGGAACCTTGGCCAACCTGGAGAAGTCTAAACAGGCTGAGGACCCAGGTTGGTCGAAGTAAAGATAACCTGTGTCGGTGGGGGTACTCAAGTAGCGCAGACGCCAGCTGTGAATGTGGAGAACCCCTGCAAACCATGGCTCACCTCACTAACTGTCCCGCGTGCCCGACCACCTGCTCGCGTGAGGACCTACTCGTCAGCAACCAGAGGGCTACCACGGTAGCCGCCTTCTGGGCAAGTAAGATCTAGCCCGTGTTCTTGCCGACACGAAAGAAGAAGAAGAAGACGTTCAAACCAAAATATAGGTTTAGGTATATTGTAATCAAAAGTAAAATTACAAGAAGATTATTGCCAATTATTGTTTCACATAATCACTAAATTCGACTCTAGTTACATCCATAATTATGACGGAATAAGTCTTGTACCTCTAAATTAACTTTTTAAAGTAGGACACATCTTATTACCCAAAATTAAAACTGTATTAACCATTACGGCTTAACTTTATTTGTTTCAAGTAGCTAATTAAATGACTTAATTTGTGCTATACAATTTATCTAAAATACTTATCCAAAATGAGGGCTGGTACCTACTTACATTTTGGTAAAAATTAGAAATCTAGATTCTCGCAAAAGCAGTTTACAATTTTTATTAACTTTTTGTAACAGAATAATTGTGCTTACCGAGACAGCGTCACCTCGCAACAACCGGTGACAAGACAACTCAAACAATAAGTCTGTGATAATAACAGGCAACGAGATTATTACCTATTATCAGCTTCAGGTGAGGTCCAGGTCAGAAGGCCTACCTACTACGAAAGCCTTTCGTTTGGAACGATGAATTAAGTAGGTAAGTAACCTAATAAATTAAAATTTGGTAATTTTAATACGATTCGTATCAAACCTTTGACAGTTTAAAACGGTATTATCCTTGTAAATTTTGTTTTTAGCAATTCCATGCAAGGTTTATTTGAAGATAAATAACACTTGAAAAAAATCATCGACCTCAGGTGGGACTCGAACCCACGTCCCATCGTATTATCCTTTACCTGTATTATTCAGAGTGCATTTGTTAGTACTGTACTAACGTCATAAATTAATGGTTTAATCTTAGTCCCCGACTAGCAAATGCATAACATGGCTATTTTAAGTTGTTCATATTTGGATAAAGCATTGATGATACAAGTGATTTTGTATTTATATTTATTAAGGTTATACCTAAGTACGTCCAAACGAACAAGATATCTAAAACTAGCAATCAGCAATAATCGCATTCTTGCAAATAAACGTTTTGATTTGATTCATTTAATTTCAAACATTTTCATAGTAGGCCTCCTGATATAATGCTATCGGCTCGCATACGAAGCCTCGTCATCGCACATTGCAACTGCCTTGGTCAATGTTGATTTTGCTGTTATGCAATTTTAGTCAAGGGTACTAAGTGTTGACAGTACAATATGCTATGTCATGATGATCAGTTGTTTAGACACTTCCCTGCTCGCACACGCATAATACAAGATGTTAGTTTATGATTTCTTAGGACAGAAAAAGACCTGTGTGCCTACTAGTACGAGTTGCACAAAACAACCAAGTCACCTAAATCGATCAAAAAGTAATACAAATTAACATTGACTTTTTGAAAAAACCGGCCAAGTGCGAGACGGACTAGCGCACAAAGGGTTCCGTACCATTATCTATAAAAACGGCAAAAAATCACGTTAATTGTTGTATGGGAGCCCCTTAAATATTTATTGTATTCTGTTTTTCAGTATTTGTAATAGCGGCAACAGAAATCATCATCTGTGAAAATTTCAACTCTATCACGGTTCATGAGATACAGCCTGGTGAAAAAGTAAGCGCTTGCACTCGCACTAGGCCCTCTGACGTAATATACGTATTTTGACGACCAGCTGGTTAAGTGGTTCACGCACCGGACTACAAAGCTAAGCGGTTGCGGGTTCGAATCATGTAAGGGGTAATTGTTTGTGTGGTGACGATGATGATGATATTGATAAACGTAATTAAGAATGATTTATCCGTTTTCATGTAAAAATCTTCAATTCGTTTGGGACTCGATACATTAGTAAGTAGGTACAAACAAGCATTCATTAATTTGGGATTCGATAAATAGTGCGATTGTGAAAATAATTTATTTATTCAATTGATCTTCTATCTTTGAATAAACAATCAAGTTACATACCTACCTATAGAACCTTTTCTTACATTTATTTAAAAAAATAAAATTAAAAAAAAACATTTATTTCAGGCATCTTGGCCCATAACTTCAAAACCTTCACACAGATATTTAAAAAATAATAAAATACATTAAAATTTACTGAACAAGACATTTGCTATTATAATTTTGCAGGCATAAGGGTTACACACACATCTGGTTAAAAAAAAGTAACAAAGTAGAGTGGATTCCATTGCTTTAGGCAAGTACATAGTACATCTTAAGGCCTCCGCCACACTAGCGCCTTTCGAGCGTCGACGTCGTCGTCGTGGCAGTGTCCAATCAGCGTTAAGTAACAAGCGTTGCGTTGCGTTGCATCAACCAACAACACTGACACATTAGATGCTGCCGCCACGCGCGACGACACGTCGACGCTCGAAATGCCTCGATCCTCGAAAGACGCTAGTGTGGGGTTGGCCTTAAGTTAGTTAACAGGTTCATACCCGAAAACTCCTCGCGGAGTCGGACGGTGTTGTTTTGCTATTATGTTTTTTAGTTTGACAGAAACATTGGTGTTGATAAATCGCTATATCATAATAATCATATCGTGTTTTGTTGCTATGCCAGAGGGGCAGGATCGTATGAAAAGCATAACGCCGCCATTTTGTCTAGTAGTCGGTCTAGTGAAGCAAGCAGTTATTGTGTGTAGTGTCGTGCGTTAATAATCACGCCCATTTCCTCATTAAACGTCCGCTTAAGTAATAGGTAGGCGTCAAGACCGTAAGCACCTAGCACGTATTACAATTCTGTCAGCAAGGTTATTGACTTTTGTAAATAGTTGCTTGAAGATCGAGTTCAACTTATTCTATTCGTCTATGATCATACCTACCGTGGGACGGGGAATCCCCTGATTTAACCACAGACTATGAACACTAATCACGATGACTGACTGACGACAAGAAAAATAATTTCATTTGACCGAAAGCCCACTTAACTAGGTGATACAAGGTGAATTTTTTAAGCAGTGAAAATAAAATAAATACTAATAAATATATAAATGTATGGAAATGTCAATATTTTGCAAAAAATATGTATATACTAACCAGAAGTTAAATTATTTTTCAATCTTCTTACTGTCGAAAAAATTAAATGTCTAAAGCAAATCAGAAAACACCATTTCTAGTGTGATGTTAAGCATTGGAATGGTAGATACTACTTACCCATTAATTGAGAGTAACGCCCACAAATGTCAGTTTTACACAAATACACGTACTTAAGCAGTCACGAACCTTAGGCTTATTTGCTAATAAAACTATAAAATGATCACTACACTACACTACACACTACTTACCTTTTTCATGTAGTTTTCCCTGTCACCCGACCTAACTGTTGTTTACCCAATGGTGAGGAACTAACTAGCTGACTTGATCGAATGTCTGTTATGCTGGGGCTTTACCTGCGTCTAATGTCCTTATTTAGTGCTCTATTTGACGGTATACGCAGGTGTGGCCGGTCTTTATGCGCTAATTTGCTTTAATAACATTAGACGTTAGTCGATAGCTCGGACGGCGGTAACTTTTGACACATCAAAGGGATTAAGCGGGCGTTTAGTGCGTTGTTGTGGCTACACCTACTATACTAAACATGTTAAAACACGGTTACATTCAAAAACTCTTTGTGAAATATATGTTAAAGTGCATAGTTATTAAGTTAGAATGGAGTAGACAAAACGAAAAAAGTATTGAGTTCTTGGAAGCTTTTTATTTTATTTTAAAGACACACTCACAAATCACACGCTAACTAAGTCGCTAGACACTAGAATCAAACGTCAAATAAGTGTGGCCACGCACTTAGCGCGTAGCTTAATGCTTTAATTTAGTTAACGCTAATCATGCCTTTATTTGAACGTTAGGCGTCACGCAGGTGAAGCCCCAGCATTAAAGAGTCGGTGCATTTAAATAGGAGTCCTCGGAATATGAATGAAAGAAAAGTGAACAGATAATGTTGCCAGCGGATTTTTTTTTTTAAATTTGGTTGGTTTTAGTGTTGCCAACAGATACTTACGTTACCATAAGTTTATGGAAATGCGATCTCTGGGATTTTTTAAAATGTATAATCAACAAATTATTTATTATTAAATTATATACAATTGGAATTTTAAGATCTCTATGATCTTGAAATGGAAAATTTGCTGGGAAACACTCAATAAACGCACGAAACGAAAACGTGACAACTAAGTAAATTTCAATGGGTTATTTATTATTTATATTAGATGCCAATGTCAATTAACAATACCTAAATAATTTGTGGGTTATCATTGTTCAAAAATGGTCTTTATTTGTATCAACTTTAGTAGTTATTACACGTTTTTCTTAAGTAACTATTAAAGTTTTGCGACGTCTCCGAGTGCGGCGGTAACCTTACCTAGTCCCGTAATGATAGCTCGCGGTGATGTGATTAAGATGATTTAAATAAAGATTGTTAATAAGTCTTACCACCTTAGATGTTTCCAAGTGCTAAGTATTCTATGGTATAATTAGTAAAGCCAATACTTCACTATTTGAAACCCGAGATGTAGGTAACTATTTCAACTTAAAGTCTCAATGGCTCGATCGTACGATACTTATATATAACATTTGCACACAAACTTATGCAGTTTAAACGAAAATTTATTTTAGACGAAAACTAAGAAATATATGTTGTGGATTTGATATTACCTATGTCTATCTCTACGTAATTATTATGAAAAAAAAAATTGGTACTCACTGCCACTGCCACGTCTGCCACAGCCTCGGCAAAATCGACGGAAAATATCAAAGCGCACGTTATATAAATCAGTTTCGTCATTTTAGAGTGAATTACTGAAACGTATTGCTTAGGTATAGTTGTCGGTTAGTTTATATACCAACCAAGTACCGGAAAATATTTGTAGGTACCTAAAATATGAATTGTTATCGGGACTCTCTGGATTGGTGGGATTTTATGGGGCGTACACTAAAGCCATATTTAGGCTTGTTTGAAAGTCTGAATATGTACATTGTCTGGTGCATTAGTTTGTTGTAACAATTCTTAAATTCGCTTGGTACTTCAATAAAAAGCACCTGTTATAACCTTTATTTTTGATAATATGCTTCGTATTAAACTGAGATCTAGGTAGGACTCTTGCTAAATAAAAGCACTCTTGAATGTTTGTCGATGATAAATTCTCATCTCTTACACTGGGATCGAGAAAATATGTACAATGTACAAGTATGCTATAGCAAAGGATTTTATTAATTTCCCCTACTTACACGTCTGGAATGGAAGACTAAAATACGGAATTTATATTATTTACGGTCCTTGAGGACCTATCTTAATTTATAGGCCCATCTCTTTTGTGAGTGGTTCGAAATAGCAACTTTTTTCAAAAAATGTATTAATACGTTAGTAATAAGGCAGATACTGTACGAATTTTAAAATTTCAATTTAAGAAATTACTATAAAACACGGTTTTATAAGTATGTAATGTATGGAACTTGCAGCGTAGGTTATCGTAGATAAGGGCAGTTCAGACGGTCGACTGTCAGCCAGCGGTGCAACCTTCAATCCTCAAAAATAAGTCATAAGGGCGCAAAAGTTACAACAGGTAGCCTCTAGCCTCTACCTATGTATTCAAATTCAAATTCATTTATTTACATGAAACACGGTACATGTTATAAGGTGTTACATTCAAATATTATGTTCAAACATGTTTCGCTAACTTACTAGCATGCAAATGTCAAATGAGAAAAATAATAATTAAATAAATATGCCAAATAAGTAATGTAAATCATGTCAAATATTAAGCACAATACTACATTATTAAAATAAAATGTCAGTTCTTACATTATACAACACTCCACAGTATCATTCCACATATTAATGTAGCCACAGAACAAGTAAGACTCGTATGTAGATATATACGACCCTAAATTAATGATCCTAAACTACAAGTACAAATTGTTTGACTAGTCTATCTACCTATTAAAGAGTTCCACTATCCACGTCCCCATCATCAGATCAGCTGGATGGTGTCAAATAGTTTTATTTAAATCCGGTTACAATTTCACAAGGTTTCTAATCGTTGCGACATTTTTAAAAAGTAAAATCTACTTTTCATACTTCATTATGTATACTATACACACATAAATGACTTATAAAAAATGTAAAAAAAATGGAGGATTGTTATCTCAATAAAATACCTAAAGGCCGTAATGACTGAGACGGACGTCACTCCCACACGTGTGGGTTTGGATCGGATGCTGTGATTGAGCATTCGATTTTAGGGAAATCCCTGAGCATAGACAAGACACAGTGGTGGTTCGCGCCTACCGAGAATGTTTTTTTTTCCTTCAACTATTTAATCTGTGTCCGAGCATGGTCCGAGACTAGAAATCGATGCGTGTTTGCGGTCAAAGAGTAAGTAAATGGGTATTTTTTGTTGTTGTAATGATTAGAGTTTAAAACTTAGGAGCAGCATTACGTATTAATAATAATTGTTTTAATTGCAAAAATACATAAAAGCGGTTGTGCTTGTGACCGTAAAGTCGCAGGTTTGTTACCCGTTTAAGTTTTATTTAAATCTATTTATTTCCCAGTGACAGGCACGGATTTGTTTGCTACGTCAAGTTAAAATATATACAAATGATGCGCGTGTGATGGCGGTACGGTACGAGGCAATGTGAATTTAACATACAATAATGCTTCGTAAACAGTAAACTCCTACTCATTTATTTCGGGCAATATTTCGCGGTGCGTCTTCATCGTTACAGCTCTCAAGGAGAGATTAAATTCCAAACAAAACGCTTAGAACGGTGCTAGAAGGGTGTTAAGATAATAAATTACAATAAAAGTACATTACGGTGTAAAAATAAAGATTTATTTACTTAGGAACATATGAATTTAATTTCATACAACGTTGCCACAAGTTTAATACACTTTGGCTTCAAATCCTCATAAACTTTGACCTCAAGTCCTTACACACTTAGGCCTTAAGACCTAATACACTTAGGCCTCAAATCCTTATACACTTTGGCCTCAAGTCCTACTACACTTAAGTTCTTATACAAGTCAAGTCTTGAGGCCAAAGTGCGTTAGGACTTGAGACAATCAAGTCCAAATTCACTTTGGCCTCAAATCCTATGAACTTTGGCCTCAAGTCCTAATACACCTTGGCCTCATGTCCTCAATAAACTTTGGCTTGAAGTCCTCAATAAACTTTGGCTTGAAGTCCTAATACACTTTGGCCTCAAATCCTATGAACTTTGGCCTCAAGTCCTCATACACTGGCCGCAAATCCTATAAACTTTGGCCTCAAGACTCAAGTCCTAATACACTTCGGCCTCAAGTTGTCATAAACTTTGGCCTTAAATCCTCATTTACTTTGGCCTCAAGTCCTACTTCACTTTGGCCTCAATTCTTCATAAATTTTGGCCTCAAACTGTTACACACTTTGGCCTTAAATCCTTACACAGTGTCACCTAAAGTCCTTATACACTAGCACGGCGTCCTGGTCGGTCCCGTGCGCCAGTCTCGCGCGGCTGACGGTGACGAGCGAGGCGGCGCACAGGCGCGGCGCGAGCGCAGGGTCGCGGTACAGAAACTTGCCGCGTGACCGCCCTACTAACAGGATGTAGTGGCCGCGGTAGCCGCCGCCGAAGCAACGTCTGACCACAATACAAACATACGTACAATTAAACAAATAGATATTGGACAACATCACATACATTGCTCTGATCCTAAGGTAAGTAGCTAAAGCACTTGTGTTATAGAAATAAGAAACAACGACGGTACCGCAACACCCGGACCCGAGACAAAATAGAAAAGTTCGTGTTCTACATTAACCCGACCGGGGATCCAACCCGGTCAAGCCCGGAGATCCGCACCGGAGAGGCGAGCACGCTGGACTTAATTATGGCGTCGCCGTCTCTGAGGTTCGGGGTTCGAGCCCCGGTCGGGTCAACGTAGAAAAAAAAACTTCTATATTATCTCAGGTCTGGGTGTTGTCGTACTGTCGTTGTTTCTGATTTCTATAACACAAGTGCTTTACCTACTTACCTTAGGATAAGAGCAATATATGTGATGTTGTCCAATATAAAAAAACAGGTAAGAGCGCTGTAATCAGCCTTGGCGGCATACAATGTACCTATACGGATTTTGAACGAAAATTGTTAAGTAACTTATTTATGCCGCGATTACATTATTCGACTAGGCTCAGTTCGGTTGCAGGACTTACGACTAACAGCCCTTAAACGATCACCGACTTGTAAAAAACCATAATTTAAAATTACAACTGCTAGTAGCTAGCCTGGGCGATCTCTAGTGGTGCTAAGTTGGCCGAATACATCAATACTATGGCCTAACCGAATAATTTAACACGTTGGTTAATAGATGTTTATCGCTAGCTAACTATATTGTTCTAAAACAGTGGTAGGGTGAAAAAAAATGTATGTAACGTTTCATCATCATTCAGTATTGTGCTTATAATTTCAGCCTTGGAATGTCCACTGCTGAACATAGGTTTTCCCCTATGCCTTCCAGATTGGCCGGTTATAAGAAGCCTGCCTGCATAAAAAAATAATAATATAAAGAATAATAGGCGATAAAAAACTGGTGGCGTCCAAGCTGCACAGCCTGGCTCACCGCCGCAAGGTTGCTTGCCTATCGGTCTTCTATAGATTGTACTTCGGAGAGTGTGCTCATGAGCTGCATGAACTCATACCACCGTCACCTTTCTTCCATCGGACATCCAGACGCACGGCCGGCTACCATCCGTTCTTAGTTGATATACCCATAACCCGCACTAAGCGCTTCTCATCATCTTTTATAATGCGCACAGCTAAGGATTGGAATTCCCTGCCTGCGTCTGTATTTCCGAGTGCATATAACCTGACTCTCTTTAAGTCCAGAGTGAATAGGCATCTTCTGGGCAAGCTCGCTCTATCGTAGATCCCATCTATGCTCTAGAGCAAGATTGGGGTCAAGAGTAAGCCCATCTCAAATAAAAAAAAAAAAAAAAAAAAAAAAAGGACTAACAGAGCTTACAAAATTAGGTCTTAATACAATTTATGCGTTGGCGTATTTAACCACTTTACCTGAACTCGGCCTTCAGCTTATTATGCTTGCACAGGTCGCAGACCAGGAGTCCGGCGTCCACCAACAAGATGACAGGGCCACGCCGGGCCACGTGTCCCACAAGCTCCGCGTCAGACAGCGAGCGCCGGGAAACCGGCACGCCGGCGCCGGACGCCTCGTCGAAGCGGCGCCGGACGCGCGACCGGTCCTGGGTTTAGTGTTAAACTTTACATAGAAAAAAAGAAAACAAAGGCAAAAGAGGTTCATTGAGCTCATTGAGCTCATTGAGAGTAGGTCACGGGCCGCGCTGATTTTCAACTGCCCCCTACTCTCGACTTGATGGTGCTGGCCGACTTTATAAAGATCATAGTAAAAATAGACATAACCTCGCTAAAGGCAAATAAAGTAGTAATATTATTGTTTCATCATTTCAGCCACAGGACGTCCCGTTCACAGCTGAACATAGGCCTCCCCAGTGACTTCCAAATCGGCTGGGTGGAAGCGGCCTGCATCCAGCAGTTTCATGAAACCATACCAGGTCATCTGTCCACCTTCCATTATTTACTCATAAAGAAATGGCTTAATCATCTCAGCCGCAACCCTCCTCAAAAGAGAGCCATGAAACACGATTTTTCGTCCAGCCAATGCAGCCATATTCTTCTTTGTTTTCTTTTTGCATTTCATCAGATGCTTGTCAAGGCGAATCTTAAACCCTACACTACGTTTTCGAGACATACCTAGTCTCTTTTCATTGATTTTGCCTGCTGGCAAAATGCTGCTGCTCAATGGTACCGGTGCAATAGACTACCTTCAAAGCCTGATTTTAAAAATATGAGAAAGCAATTGCAAAACAAAATGGGAATTATCAATGAAGTTGTAGCTTACCAAGTCTAATATCCTGTCATAGTACCTATGCCGTTTATACTCTTCTTTCACGCCCAGCATGGTTGTGCACATTTGATGATTGATGCCAAACCTACTTTACAAACAAATTATTACATATAAGTACTTTACCTTTTACTCAAATAAATACTACAACTAAATATTTAAAGATATTCATTTACCAAACAAATAGAAAGTAAGTATAATAAATAATTATGTGCATGCAGCCAACTCCAAAATAATATGATTACCTATAGACCAAAAATAAAATATTTGAATTTGACTTTATGAATATCTTTTGTATTAATGGTTAAAGTTTTTTTGTACATTGTAACTCAATTATTTAGACATACCAGGAGACATTAACATAACTAGAGTGCTTTCCTGAGAGATGAACACAAAGCTAATAAGAAATAGTTGTTAACCGTTTAAGCAAGTAGCACAAATCTATAGTCCATGTGGACTGATTGAAGCCCTCTTCCTGGCATATCTGAGTGAACCGTCCCAGGAACTCCTGCCGCTGCTCCTCAGATAGCAGCATCAGCACGCACGACACCCCGCAGTCCCAGTTGTAGCGCTGCTGGTAGTGCTCTAACTGGTATTCTACGTAGGAGGGTGAGCCTGTACAAGAGGGGGCTGTGTATCACTCAAGTCTTTAACTATAATGTAAAGCTATAGTGTAGTGGACTATTATAGCATTTCACATTGTTGAAAAATAATATCATCATATAATTATCAGGCAGGCAGTTAAGACAACTGATGGTTGCCTGTATCTTGCTGGTCCCCACTGGTTAATCTTTTTTGCAGTTAGACAGATGCTTGTTGAGTCTATTTATACTTTTGGCTGAGACTACGTCTTCTGGGAGTTTATTCCACGCTCTGACTACTCACTTGCTTAGAAAGTGCTTATGTGATTACTACTAATTACAATAAAAAAGTTTGCTTCTTAGTCATTGTAGCTAAGTTATGCAGGTAACTAAAGTGCAAAGTAACATTAACTATGACTTATCGAACTTATTATTCATTTTACCGGTAGGTAACTTTGTATTGCCACTTGATTATTTTGAATATGAGTATAACCTACTAAAAGTATAAACATTTACATACCTTCCTTTTCAGTGGCCATAATTTATTTCAGTCAAAGAATGTTAAGCATATGTTTAGAGTTTAGTTCAAAATCATTTTTTTCAGCGTTTCCCATAAATATTAAGTAAGCCGGCGAAGTTATGCAAATCGATGAATTTTAGTTTCACTGAAATCCTATCGCCGAATTTTATTTAGGGACAATTTTCCTTGGTGCCTTAAGATTTTAAAAGAGTAGTAATGCATAAAGAAATTGGAAACAGAGACGAGTAAAATAATAATGTTTTCGTCCTTTGCGTTGATATCAAAGTCTGTCAAAGCAAGCTTATCACAAAAATCTTGGCTTATCAATTTTATTTCGTTTCATTTCACCTAATTTAGTTTTTTTTTCAAAATAAATACTTTGTACTGTGTATCTTCTTCCATCCATCCATCAGTCGAAAGACGTCCAGTGCTGGACAAAGGCATCTTCTTATTAATATTTTTTTTTAAAACTGCCCTTTTAATAAATTAAATCGGCATTTTTTATTTCTATTATTCTCCTTAAAATAAAGTATGACTGGTACAGCAACTGATGTTAAGCATGTCTGTGGTTATTTATGTTACGTAGAAAGAAACGTTTTTCTTCTGCGTGTGGTTTTTGCTTATTACTATCTTAAAAAGTAATAATGATAAAAAGTTTATTTTACGTATTTCATTCTAATAAAATGATGATTATCAGCTTTTTCAGGTTTATTTTTATTTTCGTAAGTTCATTAATTAATAAATAATGAAATCTTATAAATCTTACATAATTACCATAACTATTTACTCAATTTCTACATTTTCAACTCATCTTTCCGTGCCATGTGTACGAGACATAGTGCTTCTCATGGTCGCGCTTTTTAAAAGCTAGTTTTCAGTTTTTTTTTATTTAATAATATCTCAAAAGTAAACTAAATTTGAAACGAACGAAACGTAATTACATCAGCTGACTGTCTGTCAAGTCAATGTAATGGCAGTCAAACTGTCATCGGGTGAAGTTGAAGATTGATGCTGACAGTTTACTTTTTTCCGATTTTTCAGAACTTTTCTTCAGGAAGACCCTGAATTAAAGTCGTATTCAAAAATGGCATTGAGAAGGGCGATTTATAAAGTAGCAAGTAGAGGATCTTCCTGTAGCACGTACAGGGTACGAGCGCTGAGCACACAGACTACTCAAAAGGAAAATGAGAATCAGTCATCAAAACAAACACACTTTGGCTTCCAGACGGTAGACGAGGAAGAAAAGTGGAAAAAGGGTTAGAAAACCAAATTTATTTTTAAAAACTTTAAAACTAAGACTATCTTTATTCGTATCATAGTTCATAATTTTGCTCACATAACCTCGCATGTCAAAAATATTTAAAAAATACACTCTTATACCTCAATTTTTCATCAAAATCTTTAATAAACTCCCAGACTCGATAAAAAATATTGACATAGAAACCACTTTCATAAATCAACTCGAAGAATTTTTCATTTCAAAACATTACTTTGCTGTAAGTGAATACCTAAACGACAAATTATAAAAACGAATTAACTAATAATACCTACCTAACTAATAAATTCTCATGGTCCTCCCCTCTTCTTCCCTACAGGGCCCATAATGTCTTATAGCTTTAGTCATCTAGTTTTAAGTTCATTATGATCATCAATAAACGATTGAGTATTGAGTATTGCTGAGCTTTATACGTATACTTTTATATTTCCAGTTCACGAAGTATTTGAAACAGTAGCTGAGAAGTATGACCTGATGAACGATGCCATGTCTTTCGGAATTCACAGGATCTGGAAAGACATTTTTATGAACCGCCTCGCTCCGACACACGGCACCAAACTGCTCGACATGGCTGGAGGCACTGGTAAGTTCGAGCACATTAAAAAAGGATAAGTTTTAAAACATTTTATATGAATTAGTCCTTGTTGTAGTTTTAAGTTTTGCAATTTTCAATTACATTATTTATCTATGTAGATTATACATAATCACAAAATGATTACTTATTCTTTGCTCTACGATTATCTATATTAAATAAAACTTTCTATGGCTACTGGAGTCAACCGTCTAAACTTCAAATAACATAATTTACCCAGTAGGGAAATTTTGTTTTTTTAGTTTAGTTTAGTTTAGTAGTTTTTAGTAGTATTTAGTTAGTAGTTTAGTTTATTAAATTGATTTACTTATGTGAAACATGGTACATTAATGAGTATTAGATGGTTCTCTTGTTAAGTATTAGTAGCTTAGTTTGGGGTTAGGTAATTGAAGTTATTGTTGAAACTAATATGTAATAAAACCATCAAATTCCTTAACTACATTAAACGTTTGCAGGAGACATATCATTTCGGTACATAAACTACCTGAAGAATCTGGGCCCCGCGCCGCCCGGCAAGGAGAGCAGCGTCACCGTGTGCGACATCAACCAGGCTATGCTCGACGTTGGAAAACTTAGAGCACAAAGGTAAGATCAATAAAATATATACATACCTACAGTATAGCTGAACATAGAACCTGTCCCTTTTTTAGGGTTCCATACCCAAAGGGTAAACCGAGACCCTATTACTAAGGCTCCGCTGTCGGTCTGTCTGTCCGTCCGTCTGTCACCAGGCTGTATCCCTTGAACCGTGACAGTTAGAGAGTTAAGATTTTACAGATGATGTATTTCTGTTGCCGCTATAACAACAAATACTAAAAAACAGAATACAATAAATATTTAAGGGGGCTCCCATACAACAAACATGATTTTTTTCGCCGTTTTTATAGATAATGGTACGGAACCCTTCTTGCGCGAGTCCGACTTGCACTTGGCCGGTTTTTGAAGTTGGGTTAAAAATGGTGTTAATTGTTATTTAATTATGCATAGTATTGGTAAAGAGTTGAACATAGATAAAACTCCATTAGATCCAAAAAGCCTATACTGGACCCCTAGCTAGCAAAGCGCGTTTCATAACTGATTTACGTTGTTTAACCTAGTAAAAAGGAGAAGGGAGGTTTTTTCATAGCTTTTTTGACATGTTGGTAGCCTAACATGTCTGTCTGCTTAGTAATAAGAAAATGTTTTATGTACCTACTTAAGAACTGTGGATTTTGTAAATAAATAAAATAAAATAAAACATCACCGAACATTAATATATCTTCATAATAAGGATTATAATTTTAAGAATAACAAAATAAAAATAAGGGTTTACTTGTCTATGCCAATTTGAAATCAAGCGCCATTCTGACATCGGCAGTCATCGGGGAGTGACGTGTACGGCACCTTATTATTAAGAAAATTATATTATCGAGGAAGAGATTAAAGCAGCTAAATTGGATCCTGGTGGTATTATTTTCGGTGAAATCCTGAAGTTATAACATTTGTGTCTTGTCTCAGATACAAACTGCCGATGAATAATTGATTTATATTGAATTAGTATAAAATCATCCACTCCATGCGCATACATTAATATTTTTTGTGTCCAGTTGCTTCCATTTAACACATAGTCATATCGATCAAAGTGTTTAGTGTCGGTAACTGGAAACTAAAAGTCGTCAGTTGAAGACACAAGCAACATTAACAAATTTCTTTACAATTTTACTAAGCTGCGCAGCTACCGGACACAGAAAGTCGGTTTCCTGTAATGGTGTGCCGGATCGGTAACAAAAAAAGTCTACGTTTGCGCAGCGCCTTATCGATAGCCTCCTTATTGTTATTAAAAAAAACTTTGTTGGTTGAACAGTGCCAATATCGTAATTCATAATTGATTCTCAGACAAGGCTACACGAAGGAATCGTGTGGCGTGGACGTGAGCTGGGTGTGCGCGGACGCGGAGCGGCTGGCGCTGCCGGACGACACCTTCACGGCCTACACCATCGCCTTCGGCATCAGGAACTGCACGCATGTCGACAAGGTCAGGGCTGGGGTGGCTTATTTCTCTGCAGTTATTTTAAATGGCCCTCATGTTTGCTTAAGATCTATAAGTATATCTTATAGTTGAGTTCTAATTTCGGACTGATCGCTTAGTTTAGGTGTTTATTGCCTATCTCTAGTCATAACTAGTTCTCAAGCTAGGATTGATTTGTATAGGACAGTCAGTCCACCACAAGTCCACAACGAATTACTTGTTTACTTAATGTGGGCCGTTTCCGTACTTAGATGTATTTTTGTAAAGAAATATCTCCATCTTTTTGAAATACAAGAAAAATAATCTGGATATTGGGGCAGAAGAGTTGATAATTTGACTATTTCACCACAGATATTAGTCCTTTACTCCAGAAATGTGTACTGTATGTCTATACGAATATTTAATAAACTTCCTGTTGACTTAAAAACATTCACATTTACAAAATTTAAAAACCATTTATTTAATTTTTTAAATTCCTGACTGATAAAATTTGACACTATTGATAAGTCTAATTTGTACTGTATTTATTGACAATAATTGTATGATAAACATTATCATTTGAACGTCGCATTGCGATAGAATATGGAAAAACAGTATCTTTCATCTTTTTAATGAACCGTATTCTGGCAAATAAATGATTTGATTGATTTGTCCATGCAGCTTTATTTATTATAATTATTATATTATTAGCCTCCTGATTAGGCCATTATGCGTGCTACATATTCTTTCATACTCCAACCAGCCCAGGTCATCCCTGAAGGTCAGCAGCTCTTTCAGACTCCAGCAACCTTCAAGGACCGATCCAGGCGACGAGAATCCTTATAAATGTACTATAGTAAATATTAATTTGATTGTATGTAAGGTACTGGAGGAGGCGTACCGCGTGCTGGCGCCGGGCGGGCGGCTGCTGTGCCTGGAGTTCAGCCAGCTGCCCAACGACGCGCTGCAGTGGTGAGTGATATACACGGACACATTTTAGTGGTGGTATTCCCGCAGTAAAATGATTCTATCTTGGTACCTAGTACAATAGATTAATTAAGTTTTTAGGGTTCCGTACTCAAAGGGTAAAACGGGACCCTATTACTAAGGCTCCGTTGTCCGTCTGTCACCAGGCTGTATCTCATGAACCGTAATAGTTAGACAGTTGAAATTTTCACAGATGATGTAGGTATTTCTGTTGCCGCTATAACAACAAATACTAAAAACCAGAATAGAATAAACATTTAAGGGGCTCCCATACAACAAACATTACATACATTTTTATAGATAATGGTGCGGAACCCTTCGTGCGCGAGTCCGACTCGCATTTGGCCGGTTTTTTTTATTCAAATCACCTGTAGGTATTCAAATTCAAATCGCCTGCAGCGCGTGCGATGCAGTTTATGCTGTATTACTTTGTGCGGGAGCTTCTTTCACTTTAAACATTTATTTTGTGCGGCAGGCAGTACCCAAATACCTACGTCACATCTCGTAAAAGAAACTATCGTTTCTCACGCTTTCGAGATTATTTTTTGTTTGTTTGATAAGTTGGTAAAAAAATTGATTTATTTAAAAAAAAACTAGCATGGTTCAATAATACCTACTAAAGGTAAATCGTTCTGCCGCGGGAAAACAACCACTAAAATGTCTCGGTGTATACTTACCATCATCACTATGCCTAGCTTTCACTTACAACTAGCGGCAGGGAAGTTGCGCAAAAGATCATTACGATAACGTGATTGGGAAGCCTCGCGGCGTGCCTCTACCGCCTGCGGCGATTGGTTGTTAGCTCCGCGCCGCGTCTCTGATACGATGATCGTCTCGTAAGATGCGCAAGCGATCCCCAGCTCTTTGCTCCAGCGCTCAACATCGATGACGCGATGCCGCCCGTACCGGTTATGGCCTCGACTGCCTACATCTGGAGTTTTTAACCTATTTACCGCTTCTGTATGATTAGACAAATATTTGCTTGCCTGTCCTTTTTTTATCGGGTTCTGTAATATTCCGCCTGCATGTAGTCGGAGTTACTATATTTTGTGATATCGATTAAGTTTATTCCAAAATGGCGCAGGTACATATAAAAGATATAATTGAAATAACGCAAAATCAACCAGGGGGCTGATTTTACTGCTCAAATAAAAAGTTTTCTATGGAATCAACTAAAAAAAGACACTTCTCCATAGTAAAGAAGAAAAATTATATGAGATTTTTTAGTCCCATACAAAGAATAACCACCAAGAGGTTAATTGCATTATTTCAATTAAATACTAAGATTCTAAGGCACTTAGCTATAAAGCACCAAGTGAAGTTTTCACTTACGGGAATAAAAACGTACATTGCAATGTATCCAGGGTGTACGACCAGTACTCGTTCCAAGTGATCCCAGTGCTGGGCCAGCTCATCGCGGGCCAGTGGCGCCCCTACCAGTACCTCGTCGAGAGCATCCGACAGTTCCCTAATCAGGTATACTACTACACTGGACTCAATGCCTATAATACCGGTGTTAAGCTTCGGCCAAACCAACGCGGGGGCGTGGGCGTGGGCGTGCAGTTCAGTTCACACCAAACACGCGGACACTACGCCTTCAGGAGGCCTAGCACGAAAATGTATCTGTCGCTCAGACGTATAAACCTAACAAGAAAGAGATTAGTCATGAATGAAGTCAAAGAAGATTAAAAAGGTTAGTCATAATAATGGTGTATATCTAATGATGTTGTAGAAATTATGATTTAACAATTGTTTATCAGATTATTTGCAGATATACCTACTACGAATATAAAAGCTCAACCCTTTTACTAAATAAACATTTATTAATTTACTGAGTTTCGCATTAATTAATTCCAACGCGGTTACCCGAGCGAAGCTATTGAAGATGTAGGAAAGAAAAAAGCTAGTTGGCTTCACTCATTGCTTTTTTTCTTATAGATTTAAACGTAATTATTTATATTATCATAGTAGCGCACCATCTGTCTGTTGAGCCTGTCACGTCAAATGTCATGTCCGCGCGTGCAAGAGCTGTATGTCAAGCTGCACGCGGCAGCTGTCCGCGCCGGTGTGAACTCGTCGAAACAAATGCTATGGCACGATCTGAACGCCCACGCCACCACGCACGCCACCGCGCACGCGTTGGTTTGGCCGGGACTTTCTAGTAAGTCAAGTTTTACGGGGTGGTTTATAGTCGAGCCTATATTCCAAGACTAAAAAAATACTCAATTACGCACGCGCCGCAGCACTATGATGATTTTGTTTTTATTTTAATTATTACTAAATAATTTCTGTCTAGTCTAGAAGATTCATTTTTGATTGAACAAAAAAAACAATATTTTTTAATTCCTTTCCTTCAAATTATATTCTATTATGAACCAACCCCTAAGGTCTCCCCCATACTAGGGCTTTGGATCGTCGACGTCGTGTCAGTGTCCAATCAGCGTTAAGTAAATGTATCTGCGCAAGCGTTGCCTCAACACTGATTGGATGCTACCACTGTCGACGCTCGAAAGAAGCTAGTGAGGGGGAGGCCCTAGATTTGGCTCGCACTTTTTTAGGGTTCCGTACACAAAGAGTAAAACGGAACCCTATTACTAAGACTCCGCTTTCCGTCTGTCACCAGGCTGTATCTCATGAACCGTGATAGTAAGACAGTTGACATTTTCACACAGGATATATTTCTGTTGTTGTTAAAACAACAAAGACTAATAATAAATATTTAAGGGTGCACCTATACAACAGACATGTTTTTTTGCCGTTTTTATAGATCAACAAATGAAAAAAATAAATAGTTTCGCGAGTCCGACTCGCATTTGGCTGGTATTTTTTAACATCCTTTACTTTAATGTTTCCCAGGAGAAGTTCAAATCCATGATCGAGGACGCGGGCTTCCGCCAGGTCACGTACGAGAATCTGACCTTCGGCACGTGCGCCATACACTCCGGCTTTAAAATCTAGCACAACTCCTCAGTCTTTAAACATTGGTGATATGATTTCGTAGAAAAAAAGTATCAACCATCACGAGCATTAAAATGTATACAGCTAGCACGTAAGTTTAGCGCTGGGCGAAAGTAGCGCAGATAATTACGATTACGTGATTGGCTGGACGCGCGGCGCGCCTGCACCGCCGGCCGGGATTGGTTGTTAGCTCCGCGCACGTGTCTCTGATACGACGATAGTCTCGTAAGATGCGCAAAGCGATCCCCACTCTTTGCCTAGCGCTAAACTTACGTGCCGCTAGCCGTTTTGCCGTGTCTGTACATACTATGGAGATCGATTTTGGCGAAAATCAAAACTAATGTTTTAACAATGTTTTGTGTAATTTATTTTAAAAAATCATTAGTTTACCAGGTTTACAGGTACAATAGGGAGTCAATAGTTTTATTTCTTAAAATATTGACAAAATGTTAATTTTCGCCAAAATCGAGCTTGTGACTTTTTAGAAACCTCGGTATAGGATGTGACTGAAGAAAAATAGAAGAGTATAAGGCTACGTTTCCACCAGAGATGAGCGAGGATCTAAGCATTCTCGCTCATCTTGGTTGTTTTTGTTATGAACCAATAGAATCTGATTCACTGAGCGAGGCTAGGTAAATGAAGTGATTCTATTGGTTCTTAACAAACATCCCTCGCTCACCTCTGCACCTGGTGGAAACGCATCAAGTTTCAAGCTCTTTATGTAAATAGTTTTTTATTTATGAGGTCAACGGTTAGGTGTTACAATTTTCCAATAAAACAAAAGTTAATAGTTCAGTGTTTTATTAAGTCCATCAAACTGTGTTGGTCTTTGGAATGCAGATCCAGTACCTAAATTACATTTTCCACACATTAAAACTATGATATCGATACCGCCCACTAAGAGACGTCTTACAAATTCATTATTTTACAATTTGTGATTTACTTTTGAGTCTAAATTATTGCGTTGCGCATTATATTCTATCATTTTCTCTCTTTTATTATATCCAGATAATGTTTACAATCACACTAATCGAAAATATCTATGTCAACACTAAAAATTATCAATCGTCCTTCTCACTCACGCGTCTGCTCACAACGTATGAAGCTCATAAGCATGCTAGGGCCCGTATTCACAAACCCCCCCCCAACTTGCTGCTGATTTTGGTGTTATTTTTATTAATAAACATGATGAAAGTGCATCTCAAGTCAAGGTTTATTAATAACAGCACGCTCAAGTAGTCCGGTTCGTGAATACGGGCCGAACGACACAGTGTTAGGTCTAACACTAACGAGCGAAGCTACCGTCGAACCGTGGCTCTCCTAAGGAAAATAACGCAGACATCGAAAAGCAAATAAAGTGTGAGTAAAGGATTCAAACATTAATACTCTGACCGAGCGTGCACTCAAAAATAAGTTATTTGCAATAATTTCAAAATCATACCAAAGATCCGTGATCCTGCGGTGCATCCGATCCGAATCCGTGTTCCAAATATCCAAAGTCACAACACAATCCAAAAAGTTAATGTCCGAAATGCGACCACTATCCGACCACAGCGGCGATCCTTCGCTTCGGTACGATCCAGAAATTCCAGAATCCAGATTCCTAATAATGCCGTCTCCTAGATCCTGACTCACACCTCCGCCAAGCACATCCATGAGCCCAATCCACAGTGGATGAAACAAAAGAAAATGCTTTTAATTATACGTGTCCAGTTGCAGTGCGCCAGGCAAAATTGCGAGTACATTTCACAAACAATAGGGTACTTGAACAATACATCATTTATTGAAATTTATACGTGGATGTCACTACACGATCCTCGAATTATTATACCAATAAAAATATCAATCAATATCTGTGTTAACACAAGACGTTTATCCCCGATTTCATTGTTGGTCTCGATTAAAAATTGTTTATTTCGATAGTAAAGACATGATGTCAATCGATTCCCTCGCTTTACCAGTCTTCCTGAATCACCATAATTAAAATGTGACAAGCATTTAGATGACTGAAAACTCAAAAAATTGACAAATACCCCATTGTCATTCATAATTGTACGTGATATCATCGTTAGTCTCGAAATGTATTCGGAAATTTCGCTAATAAAGTGGCGTTATATTACACAAATAAGTTCGTTCCGACGCCGACCACTAGTGGAACTACATATCCGATAAAATTTAGCAATTATACGACTAATTCCCGACAACTACATAACACTGAGAAAGGATTACAAGACAAGATATTTTAAGATAGATAAGGAAAATATTCGTCGGTTATATAAAAACAATTATTATTTACACAGTGTGCTTCTTATGTTAGTTTTGCTTAAAATATAGGTGTGCAAAGAACAAACCAAGTTTCACATTATTCCCAGAAAAATTATTATAACACACAAAAAATATTTCCCATCTTCAAATGTTATTTGATATTCAAAAGATATGTAATGCAGAGTAACCGTTTCCCATATTATGTGCAGTAGCCGAAACGCAATATGTCGGAGTCGGAACGAGTTAGTTCTAAGTCTTAACGCTAGACGGCGCCGCGGCGATGTCGTCGACCCCCGGTGTTGCCTCGCTACACTGTCGATAAACATCACCTTCAGTTGGTCACACAGATAAATTAAATAGATACATACAGCTGACACTAACAACATGTAATTTATGAAACTAAACATTTAAGAAAATACTACTCAAATAGGTCAAAACGTCAGTCAGTATGTCGATGTATTAATATGCAAAGATCCCCAAAAACAATAGCTTTCCATCACATGCAAGACAGTTAAAAAAGAACCAGTTGCAAGAAACGACTTTTAGTATGTCTTAGCTCATGTTACTATTAGATAAATTGAAATGTAAACAGTACCAAGTAATCCATGTAAGAAAGATAATATGCAGTGAAAAATGAAATTTAATTTAAAATAGTCACTGAAAATAGTAAAGTCTCGTTTTATACTTTTCCCCCCAAAAATTTTTTCTTAAGTGCTAATTGATTCCCACATTCTATGATATTTTGTACAAATGGTTTTAGTATTTGTTGATATTTTATATGGTAATCATCCCAGTGTAATGAATGCCAGAGCTAGGTCCTAAGACTATGCTGTCCCGACTGATAACGGAGTATGGAGGTGGGACGGTAATGACTTGACAACGCCACGTAACAGAAATTAAGCGCTAAATCTCGGAATATGCTGAAACGCTTAAGCGTTTAGCAGCCTTCCTTCCTAGCATGATCAACAAAAAACGATATTATAAGATGTAGCGATATATCGACACCCAACTGTCAAAATATGATATAAAGTCGTCATCTTGAACTTTTATCGAAACAGCGAGCATTTCCGTGCCGGTAACGTCACGGTCATGCTCGCTGCTTTGATAAAAGTTCATCTTTTGACAGTTGGGTGTCGATAAATCTCTATTTTTCGTGTTTTGCTGGTTATGCTATGGGGGCTAAGGCCGTGTAAGTATTATTTATTCTGTAGACTATGTGTGAGTAAAGAGGCATTTTTACTGAAACAAGACTTCGCCTGGAGTTGTGTTTGTATTTCGTTTTAAGTTATCTGGCATTTACTTAAAGTATGAGCGCGAGTAAACTGCATCTGAGTACTGTTACGTGTGTGTTGTGTTGTGTTGTGTGTGTGTGTGTGTGTGTGTGTGTGTGTGTGTGTGTGTGTGTGTGTGTGTGTGTGTGTTTGTGTGTTGCAGTGGCAGATTTGCTTGCAGTCATGTCTGTCCTAGGCTGCGTAGTACCAACCGTCTGTTTCTCAGCTCGCGCTCGTGCGTGTGTGTATATATGAGTACGTGCGTGCGGTACCGACCTGCGTGGCCGTGTAGTGCGGCGGCTAGTAGTTGTGGCTGCGGCTGCGGCTGCGCGAGCGCGAGTAGCTGCGGCGCACGGGCGAGTACGTGGGCGAGCCGCGCCGCCGCGGGGAGTACGAGCGAGACCTGACGACATACAGCTTATAGTCACCCGCTACGTACGACTAGCAGCATCGGTGTTGAGCGATGGGCGAAAGATGCGCAGAAAACCGTTAAGATTACGCGATTGACTAGTGGCGACGCAACTGTACCGCCGCGCCAGCCAGGATTGGTTGTAACTTGTAAGCTCCGCGCACACGCGTTTCTGATACGATGATTGTCTCGTAAAATACGCAAAGCGATCCACACTTTGACCGAGCGCTCAACATCCATTTGAGTATTACAATGTCTACAGACATAAACACAAAACAAATTAACACGTTCTCTGCCAACGCGGTCAGTGCTGACCGACAGCGAACTTTCCCTTTAGGCCTAGCAAAAATTACAGTTTTGTCTAAAATTAGTCAAATGATTTATTTGCTCATATGCTTTTTTCTAATGTTCAAATGTATGTTGATTATATCAAAAGTCAATTTGTGCCATTATTCATGGAAATAATTAACGTCGGGCAGCCTTGACTGACGCGGCCTATACAGAGGAAAAATCGACTTTCCGTTACAGGGGGCCGCGCGGGTCGCGGTATGTCGGGCAGTGTGTGTTGGTATTGCTGCTACCTACTAAAATGGCGAATAAATATTATTGTTAAGTTTTCTTTTTTCATTGGGTCCGATTTTTAGAAATAAGATTCATTTTTTTGGTGTTCCTTGAAAAAACCTTTTTTCTATGGTAATTATTGTTTTTCTTTCTAAGTTTTTATTTTTTTCAAAAACCATTTTATTTGGAGCAACTAGAGGGCCACGCGGGTCAATGAATATGGGATTAAGTTTGATAGCACTGCCCTACGGCCTGTAAGAGCGAAACGAAAACCCTCGTAAAACGCGGTCATCACTGACTGACGCGGCCCGAACGGAAAGTTTAAATGTCGACCATCACTGACTGACGCGGCCTGAATGAGACAATGCTTTTTTTTCCTCGACATAGAACGTGTTAATGACACTCCATGCCTGTATTTTTTTGATTTGTAACGTTACTATATAGGAATATTTTTCCCATAATTTTACAACACCATAAGGTTGGGAATAAAAAAAAATAAACGTTGAATATTACAGAAGAGTGCAATAAGCTAATCAAATATAAGATATTGAACCTACACTAAAACGGAGACAAATTTAGATACATATTTCTACAATGAAATAGATTTGTAGTCTGGAATACTGCAAATTCCAATAATTATACTTTTTTCTCTGAAGAGACTGAACTGACTAAAGTCAGCGTCAGTCGTTCATAAGCGCGCCCGAAAATTAACACAAGTATAATAATTCACAAATAAACATAGTAAATAATAAAGTAACAAAAGTGTTTTCACCTATCCCTGTCTTTGGCTAACCTGTCGCCTCCGCCGCCGCCGCCGCCGCCGCCGTAGTCCTCCTTCACGCGGATGTACGACACCTCGCCCTAAGGACAATGACACAACTTAACGACATGTTCCTCACTGTGTACAACCACCGTTATATAAGATAAATAAATAAATTGTTTTCAGTCACACCAATTATCTGGCCCCAAACTAAGCAAAGCTTGTGCTATGGCGACTAGATAACGGATAAACATACTTAAATACATTTATAAACATCCATGACTCAGGTGCAAATGCTCGTGCTCATCACACTAACATTTGCCCCTCGCGGAATTCGAACCCGCAACCGCCAGGCATTGTAGTCCGGAGCGCGAACCACTACACCAGACGGTCGTCAATGGTCTTAGTAATGGGAAACACTGCGAATTACCAGCATCTATTGCTAATCTGCCCATGTTTAAATTATTCTTATGAAAAAAGGGTATTATACTGTTAATGACTATTTAAATGACAAAAATGTTTAGAATGAAATACTGCCTTGCTCTCACAGGTACATTTAACTTGTAATAAAATATTTGTAATGTATGTTTAACACTTTCTAAAAGAAGCTGCCAATAGTAAGAGGGTGTTTGCGCTGCTTCTTCTTGGCGCTAACCCAAATTTGTCACGAAGCAGTGGAAAAAAAATAAGGACGTGTAAAAGCGCTGTTTTACGGACGTACATATGGACGTACACATACGTCCAGTAATATATTACTGGACAGGCTGCTGTCTAATTAAATCCGTGTCTATTTAATTAACGCATACAACACATCATCACCAGCCTATATCAGTCCACTGCTGGACACAGGCCTCTCCAAAACGAGGATTTTGCCATAATCGCCACGCTTGGCAGGCGGGTTGGCGATCGCAATTTGGCCAATGGTGGAGAGGAGACGCTGCTGCCCGTCTTCTTGTGGCGGTTCTCCTGTAGTCGCCTCTTACGTCACCCATAGGAAGAGAAGGGGTGGTGCAATTCTTTTAACGTACCGGCACCACACGGCACGCATACAACACATGTAATGCAGTAAATGGTTTGATTTGATAACGCCATTTTGGCGCTGTAGGCCACTTTTTGTAGATACGAGTGTCCGTGAAACTTAAATACGCTAGTTAACACAATCAATTAACATACTTTTCATGAGCATTCAAAACGCATATCTTTCTTATAATTTGTATGACGATAGCGAATTATGACGTCACTGTTTACCCAACTCGACTTCAACTACAACTTTTAATTGATTCCGAAGCAATCGAAAATCAGATTTTTCTAATAAATGGTAATGGATTTTAATCTGGATGGTAATGAATTTCTAATAAATGGTTATGGATTTACATGGATTTTTCTAATAAATGGGTTATCAGACCTAAAATAGGGTGTTAGTTTTATTTAAATAATGTCTTGATTGAAATGATTCTAATTTAAGAATGACTTCAAAGTTCAACATTCCCATCAGAATTTTCCGCAAGGAAGGAAAGGCAAAAGCAAATAAGATTTGCGAGCCCGAAATATCGCAATGGTGCTGTTGTATGCTTGCGGCGTTGCCGATTAATGCCGGCCCGAATGTGTGTAGCAACCCTTACATTTTAAGGGTGTTAAAAGCAAATACTAAGACGATTAGCAATGGAAATGTAAATAGGTATGCCAAATCGGTTTTAAAGTTTGTTACAGTAAATCTTGTAAAAATCATAGAAAATGATTTGGAAATCGTTTAATTATAAAAGAAATAAAAATTTTACATTGTTTTTAATTTTTTATAATTAAAAAAAAATGAACATTTCAATATTTTTTTAAGATTATTGACGAAAATTTAAACAATAGTTAACATTTTATTTATCTACTACAATTTACTTTTAGTGACAACTGCTTTTGACTAAAAACGTTGGTTAAAACCACTTTAGACTGCTAAAATCAGTCAAACCTGTTTTTGACTAAAGACATCAGTCAAAACTATTATTGACTGATTTTTGCAGTTAAAAGTGGTTTTGACCGGCAATGAGTTTTGACTGTAACATATACAATACAAATACACTAGTATTTGTTATAGTAAAAAATGGCATTTAAACTTACGATAAATATCGAGTCCCGCAAACAGTCACGTGACCGCATGTGACGTCAATGTACAACGCTCCGCTCCGTTTACTTCTATAAATCGGAAACTAATTGACGTATCGAAGTAATTATTTTACTTGTATTTTTTATTTTTGACAGAGAATATGGGAAGTTAATAATCAAAATTATCATTCTTTATTACGGTTGTATGTTTTTGTAGACTTCGTATTGAGTTGATCCTATAGTAACTAACTAACTATTTGTAAGCGGTAGAAATTCTTACGATGTTAAAATGCTAGTAATAAATAGCGCTAGTCAATTAAATACAACCTTTAAGCATTATTAGAAAAAAAGAATTTATTCACAAGGTTATCCTACTGATACAAATTGATTGGACAATCAACATAGCATTGGCAGCAGTTGCGCTGTTAGTTCAGTGAACCGATCGATATTTATTGATTTAACAATCAACGCAGGAACTTCTAATAATAGCATTGCCTTCAAAGTGAAATGGAAAATTTCAAAAACGAAAGCTAATAAAAATAACAAGTAAATGTCCATAATGATGAATGAGAATCACTTCCAAATGCATTTTTTATAGGCAAATTTTATTCAACCGACTTCAATAGGGATGTTGACCCCATTCATAAATAATTCTAAGGCATCATTTATTAAAACATGCACTTTATTTTAGGCCTAATAACTCAGTACAATTTTATTTAGGAGACAAACTGATTTTTGATTGCTTTAAAATCGTAAAAAAGTAAGGCAATTGAATTTATCGGATAGTGACGTCATAATCCGAAATTGCCATACAAATTATAAGGAAAATATCCGTTTTGACAGCTCATAAAAAGTATGTCAATTGATTGGTGGTGTCAACCACCAATTGTATTAAGGAGGAGGTTTTCAATTCGACTGAATGTTACTTTTTGAGATAGTATTTGGATTGGAGACGCGCCATTAATTAGTTTAATTAGGGGTCCGTTTACTTAAATGTCCTTTTGTTTGAATACTGTCACGCTGTTCGTTTGATAGACGACTACAAGCAACTAATATTTAAAAATATTAATTAATAAAAAAATATAAGAATTTCGTCCACTAGCACTAAGCAGTGAAATTCCTAGATAAAGATATCAATTATTTTGTTTCAGTAATACAAATTGAAATGATGCTCCAAAAGTGTCTCCTGGCATAGACTGCATGGCGTGGCACAGAGAAAGACAGGAGATAAAAGATAGAGAGGAAGATGAAGATAGAGGGAATTAAGAAAGAGAGAATAGAGGAAGTTGAAGAGAGAGAGGGAGGATAGAAAGAAGAGAAGAAGGAAAAGATAAAGGAAAAGAGGGAGCTAAGAAAGGGAGAGAAGAATAGTGGAAGTGGAAGAGACAAAGAGAGGATAGAAAGAAGGGCTGAAAAAAAAAGAATATTATCTTACCTCGTGACTTCTGAACCGCGAGTCATCGAGCTTCTTGACGGCGTACTTCATGTCTTCATGGCGCAGGAACTCGACGACGCCGGTGCCGTCCTTGAACGTGTCCGCGAAGCACACGTCGCCCGCCTCGCGCATGTGGTCCTTCAGGTCTTGCCACGAACCTGGCAGGGGGAATAGGCTAGTTGACAACACCAATCAATTGACATACTTTTTATGTGTGGATTGGTGCGACACCACTTTTACTGATGCACTCAGTCAGTTATCACCAAACTTTTATGGTTACTTAAGAAAAATCTATTATATTATAAAATGAGAACCTGTTATACATATTCTTAGCAAATAAATGTTTATATCTATACATACATGTCTTTAAAATCTGTCATACTATAACCAATACGAGTAAATCAATTCTTTCCACAATTACACAAATTATCTAGCCTCAAACTAAGCAAAGCTTGTATTGACTTGGGTGCAAATGCTTGTACTCATTGCACAAACATTTACCCCTTGCGGGATTCAAACTCGTAACCGCTAGGCGTTGTAGTATTGGGAATAACGAAAATTATTGGCTGAACAAAAATGTAAAATAGTTAAGAGACCTTCAAATTTGAGACAGAGACATAAATTAGCCTTTCTGAACTCAAAATTAAAAAAATCATCAAAACGGACCTCACACAAACGCTGTAAAAATTTATAACAAAATCCCCGCAAATATAAAACAAATTGAAATCTTACACAAATTCAACCAAACTTTAAAAGAACACCTTATTCATAAGTGCTACTATAATCTGCAGGAGTTTTTCGAGGAGATCCCAGATTGATTAATAAATGGATGGAATACATTGTGATTTGTTTATTGTTTAAAAAAAAAACTTATTTATTTATTATTAAGTTGCTATGCCCTGCCAGGGTTACATGTTACGGGACTTATGAAAATGTAAAACATCTCTCCAACGACATGTGTGCAATAAACAATTTGAATTTGAGTATAGTGTCGTGTGTGTTACCTGAAGGCGGCAGGCCAGTCACCAGCACTCGGTACTCGCTCCGCCTGGCAGGCGGGCCCCGCGTAGAGCCGCGCGCGCCGAAGCGCTCGCCGCCGCCGCGCGCGCCGCCGCGGCCGCCGCCGCCGCCGCCGCCGCGCGGGAACTCCACGCGCAGCCGGTAGCCGTCGTAGTCGTAGCCGTCGCGCGCGCGGACCGCGTCGTCCGCGTCTCTGCGGGGAAACGACGATCTAAATGATACAACTGTTTTACTCCAATCACCCGGATCACTCCCGGAAGCCTTCGGGTGCCTGAAAAGGCTGCTGACCTTCTGGGAGGACTGGAGTAAAGGGAAAAGATGTAGCACGCACAATGGCCCAATCAAGAGGCTATGTGCGGAAACCTCCCAGCCAAAACAAACAAACAAATGATGCTACTGTTACCAAATGAGCTGTTGAATGCGACTTCTTTTGTATTTAAATCATTTCAGAAACCTTTGAGGTAAACCCAACAACTTGTATGTTTTATAATACGTATGTTATATTAGATGACTGTTTGTGTCAAAATTGTAAATTGCGATTTATACGGCACTGAGGCTATGGCTTGGATGTCAGCTACATAACAAAGATACAATACACAGAAATAATACAGATGTGGACACTGCCTTGATTGGTTCCTTGACCTGACACAATAACGAAAATTAATGTTTTGTATCATATATGATACACCGGTGGGTTAAATTATATGTGATACATCAGACAATGAAGCTGTTAAATTGCTTCCTGCATATTTCTGAGACACAGGGAATCAGGCTTCTGTATTATGTAGGGACAGAAAGTCTCAATTACATGACAAACATCAATGAACTACTAAAAGAAAATCTAACAGGAAATCCACAGACAAAGAGAAAGAGACTCAGACATGTGCAAATGGCATTTAAAATGCTACATCCGAAATGATGTAACCACTAAAACCTACAAAAACAACAGCATTGCAACACATGTTTTCGTAAGAAATAGTAATTACACATTCAACCGGTACTTTGCTTTTGATGGACTACAAAAAGCTTGTTTAGAAATAGTCGACACATGTCAAATTTTTGAGTATATATATGTACATGCCCTCTTCCAAGCTTATACACATCCCCATAATATAATAATGATAAGAAATGGTCAAATCAAATCAATTTATTTATCTCTCACAATATGGTGCAAGAACTCAGTGACCTTTATTACCTTTTTTTACAGGAAACAGTTGCAAGACATGTCATATCAAATCAAATTCTTTATTTTCCTTTTTTTTTTTAAACCTATGTCATCCCACTGCTGGGCAAAGGTCTCCCCCAAACTCCTCCACCTATCTCTATCCATGGCCAACGACTCCCAATCCTTAGCAAAACTAACCAAATCGTCACACCAGCGCTTTCTGGGTCTGCCCCTGCGGCGATAGCCATCTGCTGGTATCCACTGCATGACGATTTGGGCCCATCTATCCGGGTGCATCCTACATATGTGTCCCGCCCACTCCCACTTTAGCCTTGCTGTTTTCTTGCCTACATCCGCTATACCAGTTCTGGAGCGTATTGTGGTATTACGGACCTTATCCATCCTTTTAATAGCCAACACGCTCCTTTCCATGGCTCTTTGGCAAACCTTGAGTTTGGATTTTTGACTTTCGGTTAGTGACCACGTCTGCGCTCCATACGTAAGAACGGGCCTTTAAATAGGGTATTTACAAAAAATTGTGGATGGTAAATAACAGTAAGGTTCTTATGCCTATTTAGGTATGCAGATGTAATAAGTTAGCTAAAAACCCAATAACTACTGTAAAGGCTTGTTTGACAGTTAAGGTTATGATCAATTACTATGGTGCTCAAATCAACATAAACAAAATTTAATCATGAAGTCATGACTGAAAATTGATTGGGATTGTTAAAGGCTAAATTCTGTAAACATTTACAGATGTAAAATTGGACACACACTACTCGTACACATAGTTAGGCTGGTAACAGTGATCCACCAATCGTCAGTGCATCCGGTTCCTCCTGACGATACTTTTAAACTGACTATCAGTGTTTTTTACCATTCAGTACTCTTCTGAACCAAACTGACCGGACTGGTACAGATGCAGACACCCATATGGTCAGTCTGCTAGTTGGTGCAATACTGAATGTGTTCATTTGTTTGCATACTTTGTCATAGCGCGTCGGCTGACCGACGGCACGTACGCGGACGCGCTCGTACGTACTGTACGATTTATGAATTTTCAAATAAATGACAAGCGCTACTGACGTACGCACTGACAGTCGGTGAAGCACTGTAATTAGCCTTAACTCAATTCATTCTGAGACATTCCATTCGTCCAGTCACAACAACATATTGATAGCCAATTTCACTTCATTACTAGGCCACATATGCCCAAATCAAATAAATTTTCAAAGGTAAAACAACAACACCTAATGGTTGTGTGGTCATTTAAAAATGACATTTTTTTTGTCTATATACATTTATAAATGGGGGATGTGTTAAAGATATTTTTATGCTAGGGCTTTACCTGGGTTTAATGCCATTAATATGTACAATATTTATATGAAATAGAGTACTTATTAATGGCAATAAACGCATGTGAAGCCCCAGCGTTAAGAGTACACCTCAACTTTGCATATTGTTTTTTTTTTAGGAACTAATGACTTGTATTTATAATATTGCTTTAACTGTAGTATCAATATGATTGACACTTGATTTCATGTCTTCCTTTTTAAGCTACGAAAAATGGAGTAGATTCTCAAGTTGACGCATATTTCCAATATATTTCTAATCCGATTTACGTGATTATTTGTTCGTCTTAAAAGTGAGGGCTGAAGCTATAGCCCTGCTCTTAGCTCATCTGAGTGATAACTCTTCATAATATCATACACTCTTTTCTCTTTTATATGTCATATTATTGTATCGTCCTAGATACATACTGACAGATAGATAATCTTTATTGCACACTAAACAAAGAAGTTACAGATGATATTTACAGAAAGATGTACAATTTAGGCGGTCTTATCGCTAAAAAGCGATATCTTCCAAACAACCTTTAGGCAGAGGACAACTAAAAAGAAAGGGGAAAGTAGTGCAGAGTGCTTATTGTGTTTTTTTATTTATATACCTACAATGTTAAAATCAATAAGTATAAACTACATACACATGTATGTATATAAATGCTAAGATAAAAACAAACATACATACATACTTAAATATAATATATATAAACCTATATTCCAGGAAATGACATGACTAACAACCAGTGATATTCCAGAAACAGCAATTCTCAAACCAGAAACGATTTGTTCTCACAGTGCAAGAAAATGTAAACAGCAATTGATTCGGATTGCCGAATTACTAAGGGTAAGGAGTTCCATAGACGGGTTGACTGAACAGTAAACGACTGCATATAATAGTTTGTAGTATGGAGAGGAAATTTAAGAAGCAGGCTTTTGGATGACCGCATGTCATGACCCCGTGATGACTGCAGAAATTGAAAGCGCTCTTTCAGATACGGAGGTGATTTCAGACTAAACAATATTATACAGATATATTTAGACAGATATATTTTTTTTATGATTTCGTAACAGTACTTACTTTGTACTTTGTAACTCACTCACTCATATAGTAAATTTCAAATAACCAGTAGTACAACATAATTTGTATGTAAGTCCATTATCATTCTGTTAATGGGGACATGATAATAGAGCTATGGAATGCGTTATCAATACACTGACAAGTGACAGTCGTGGCTAACAAGCATCAGAACAGGAAAATAATCGATTATTTCTAATATTACTACAATAATCGACATGGTTGAAGTCGGAATATTGTGTAGTTTCATTAAGAGTTGAAGGTAGGCGGCAATTGATAAAAAAACAATAGGTAGGCAAAAATATGATGCAAACGCAAAATAATAAATATGTAGGATCATTACCTCGGATCCTCAAATTCAACGAAAGCAAATGGTGGTCCCTTCCTATTTTTCAAGTCAACAAAGGTTACTTTGCCGAATTTATAGAAGAGGTCTTGGATGTCCTTTGTCCTAATGTCTGGGGGTAGGTTACCGACGTATATTCTGCACTCGTTTCTGTTACTGCCGCTTCCACCCGACATCCTGGTTAATTTTCAACAAACTAAACACAATTTTTAAGTTCTTACTCCAATTTATTACGTTTATTTCTATAAAGATTTCGGCGTTTCACAGGTCTAAACACTAATCAGTTCACAATTTCACATCCACTTCATCAAAGATGGCGACTGACAGCAGGCCGGCCAGGCGCAAGCAGGAAACAGGGTTACCAGTCTTATCCCCTAAAATATCGCTGTTATGCTGGGGCTTCACCTGCGTGACGCCTAACGTTCAAATAAAAGCATGATTAGCGTTAACTAAATTAAAGCATTAAGCTACGCGCCAAGTGCGTGGCCACACTTATTTGACGTTTGATTCTAGCGTCTAGCGACTTAGTTAGCGTGTGATCTGTGAGTGTGTCTTTAAAATAAAATAAAACGCTTCCAAGAACTCAATACTTTTCTTATTTTGTCTACTCCATCCTAACTTAATAACTATGCACTTTAACATTTATTTCACAAAGAGTTTTTGAATGTGACCGTGTTTTAACATGTTAAGTATAGTAGGTGTAGCCACAACAACGCACTAAACGCCCGCTTAATCCCTTTGATGTGTCAAAAGTTACCGCCGTCCGAGCTATCGACTAACGTCTAATGTTATTAAAGCAAATTAGCGCATAAAGACCGGCTACACCTGCGTATTACGTCAAATAGAGCACTAAATAACGACATTAGACGCAGGTGAAGCCCCAGCATTATCGCTATCCGCATCTTCATTACGGCGCGATGGCATAGAAATTATTCAGTGGAAAATAAATCAAATAATGTAGACTCAAAACTTTTTATTTGGTTCGTGACGTCAATATAATATAGGAAACAATGAACTTTCAAAGGAACTGTTTTGTAACCGTCAAACAATCAATTCTTGGCAGATTAGTGGTATCTGATGATGCATCCATAATTCGCGCTAGAAATTATTGTTATACTGTAACAAAATAATTCGATAGCAAACTGTGAATCATGCATGGGTTGCATACTTGCATGGCGTACTTAACAAAAATAGTTTAGTGTTTTTTTTAAGTTGTATCGGTTGGTAACTTTTGACAAGACACTACGTGATTCGTGAGCCATTCACAAAAGAAACCAGATGATATTATTATTTTGAAACAACTATTAAAGTGTCGCGCAATGTGCAGCTAACCATACAAAATTACTTAAAAACTTTTTAGCCACCTGCCCCTCTAGCATGAGCAATAAAACACGATATGATATTATACGATATGGCGATTTATCGATACCCAACTTTCAAAATATGATAAAATAGCCAACATCTTGAACTTTTATCGAAACAGTGAGCATCCGTGCCGGCAACATCACGGTCATGCTCGATTTTTCGATAAAAGATCATATTTTGACAAAAAATATGCGATAAATTGCTATATCATATCATATCATATCGTGTTTTGTTGCTCATGCTGGAGGCTAATAATACTGATAATTTACACTTGTTAATTTTGGGGGAAAATCTCTAAACTGGTAACTCTGGGCGGAAACGGATTTGCTTGTTGTTTTAATTTCATGTCATGGTTCAAGAAAAATAAATTAATACAATGCCTATTCTATTCAGCGCAACGCACGATAAAAAACTTAAGATTTCAGCCGAATTTAGGCAAAGATTTTGTTTTATTTCGCACTAAATATGCTAAAATCTGTATTTTATTTCACGATTTCAAAACGTACCTATTGCTTTTAGTTTTTATTTTATGGTGTCTTTGTTGATTTTAAATGAGAAAAAAAGGTTGTGCTATTTATATTAGTTTCAGATAGTTTAATTATTATTTTTGACCTATTTTTATTTCAGAAGAACTTTAATTCTGGCCAAAAATATAATATTCATGACAGAGAACATTGTACTACTATTTTTCTTTTTGAATTTCGAACGCCCCCTGTCGCACGACAAACTAATCTTGTCTGAAAGAAGCCTGTGAAAGAATCCTCTAGAAAGTAGGCATAGAATCTCCGGTATCAAAATCTTTACGTGAGAATTTATTCGTTTTCCCGAAGTTAAAGTGAGTATTTTCTGTAGTTTACAATAGTTTTCAGTGTGTTTAATAATACGTATCGTTATTTGGTGAGTTTTGTAATTTTTCCGAAATTTATAAAATGGAGATTGAAGATCGAATAATGTTTCAACATGTTTCAATGGTGTTTTCGCAAAAATGTGCATTGGATTGCTACTATCGATTTAACTTTCCATTTCCATAGCAATAACCTAGAGTTGATGTATTAATTTTATCTTTTGACATCAATTTTTATGTCGAGAGTCTCACTCGCGGTTTTGCTGTATTTTGATGACGGGTTTAATTGCTAGTGCTTCCGTACGAATTCGCACGAAAAAGTGTTCTCAGGGCGTTCAAGTAATCAGGTAACCTGTGGCTCTGAAATTTCCACTAGAAACTCGTAGGCGCTGATTAATTAGTTGTGATTTCCGTCGGGGCATTACCCTTGCGCTCGAAGAATTTCAAAAGGGCGCCCTCGGGAGTCCCGGATTTTGCGTACCTATATGACCTTTACTGGAGGTTATTTATAGGTTCTCCTGTATATAAACAATCAATGGTCCGATGCACGAGCTGGAAAATCTATTTGACGTTATCGGGAAAGCATTGACGCGCTTGATAACCTTTCACATATTGATTGTTTCCTTCTGAA
Source organism: Anania fuscalis (assembly GCA_950371115.1). Lineage (NCBI taxonomy): Eukaryota > Metazoa > Arthropoda > Insecta > Lepidoptera > Crambidae > Anania > Anania fuscalis. Next base: position 566,155 of record OX493346.1, read on the forward strand.
GCGTGTAAAGTAGCCCCCATGTGGTAAATAATGCTTGAATAGTGACTCATGTCAAGTTTCAATATAGCATGTAGTTGGAGATAATTTAATATTCTGCAATGTCCTTGGTCTGCTCAGGCATGCTAATAAAATGTTATATCATATCTGCATTGCAACTAGTAAATAAATTACACTGCAATTGTATTACGGTAAATTAGAATAAAATTAATGAAATCAAACAAAACTACCTTATATGGTTAAGGTTTTTTGGCAGGTTACTGTACTAATATACTTCCCAGATTCAAAATTCCCAAATCCTGTTGTAAAAATTGCCCAAGTCAAGTTTTTATTGTTTTTATTCCAGAAACACAGCTGTCAAAATGTGTGACCGCAAGGCGGTGATCAAGAATGCTGACATGAGCGAGGAGATGCAGCAGGATGCAGTAGATTGTGCGACGCAAGCACTGGAAAAATTCAACATCGAAAAGGTTTGTGAAACATTCTTACCAAATTTTTATAGGTTACTGCAAGCTGATTTTTGCTGTTTCAACTTATTTACTGTATTATTGCATCCTTCTTTTATTACACAAATTTACTTTATAAAAATATTTCTAAGTTGAATGAGCTTCTCACGTCTAAAACTTGCAACGCAATTTAATTTTGCCAATGAATTATTTTCACATGCTAATAAGTAATAAAACATTCTAATGCGTAGTTCAAACTGTGCTATAGTGATTCACACACAAAAATCTATGGTTCCCACGGCAGATAAACATTGTGGCTTCCTCATGTGGTCAGGATACTGTTTTTATGTTTATTAAATTATTTTAGTTCCTTTCAATAGGTACCTAATCAGTTTCATTGCTATTACAAAAGAATTTCTACATCACAGAATTATTTCATTCATATTAGCAGAAAAATAATTTAAATTTCAAAATAATGAATAAATGACACATGCGGGTGGCACAGGACCGATCTTTGTGGAAATCCTTGGGGGAGGCCTATGTCCAGCAGTGGACGTCTTTCGGCATATGGATGGAATAAATGAGTCATAAAGTATATTGTTGATCAATTTGCAGTAGGTTTTAAATATTCATTTTTAAATATAGCCCTTATTTATTGCTTGCAAATTTTTTCAAAGTTTCTTTGTCCTTTCCCTTTTCCAACCAGTCTTGGTTTTCATCTAGGTTTAGAGTAAAGGAAAAATTTATGAATTTTGAAAAATAAATTTATTTAAGCTTTTTTCTTTGTAATTTTGATGTTGATCCTTTAGTAAAAGTTTCTAAATTTGAACAGTAGAATCGATTAGGATGAACTTATCCAAAATATGGATTTTTAAATTTTTATTTTAAACCTTATAAATTATTAGAAATCTCATAAAGTGAGTTTCTACTGAGGCAGAAGTGAGAGCAACCAGAGCAACCACTCAAGTCTGCTTATATTTAATTTAATAAAAATGTAATGTCTCTGAAAATGCATTGTTACCAAAAGACGAATTAGTATTTGCACAACCATTACTATAGTGGAACTTGCAATAAATGAAGGTAATATTGAATAATTGCAGGATATCGCTGCATTCATCAAGAAGGAGTTCGACAAGAAGTACAACCCGACGTGGCACTGCATCGTGGGCCGCAACTTCGGCTCGTACGTGACGCACGAGACGCGCCACTTCATCTACTTCTACCTGGGGCAGGTCGCCATCCTGCTGTTCAAGAGCGGCTAGCCGCGCCCCCCCTACGCTCTAAATTTTTCGTTAGCCTCGGACGTGGGCCGGCGGGCCGGCAGGCCTGGCCTGCGGGCCCGGCAGGCCTCGCCGCCCGGCAGGCCCCGCTGCCAGGCCTGCCGGCCCGCCGGGCCTGCCGGCCGGGCCCGCGCCTCGCGAGTGTCGCATGTTTATTTCCAACGCCGTACACCCGCACTCATGTATGTTCGTAATGTGTTAGCTATTACTTAAGGTTCAATATTGACTTGGGTAACTTTCACTTCTTAGTGTATTTATATTAAAATAAAATTTTAGTTAATTATTCCTAGACTTATACCTAGCATAGCGTAAAAGTCATATGTTAGTACCTAACTAAATTTATTGTTTAATTTCTTTGTTAATACATTCACTGGAGATATTTTCAATACTTCTATAATTATTAAACTTTCTTACAAACCATGCATGTGTTTTATATTCCTCGCTCCTCGTGACACACTAACTGTATGTAACGCCTCAGGTCGTGTACCTACTAATTGAGATTGTTTACACAACTGCAGATCATTAACACGCCTTATCATAAATACTTAGTGCAATTGCCCGTTTTCTTGCTGGAATACCTACCACACAAAATTTACAAAGTCTTACCAAGTTAAAGAAAACAAACCCAAATACACAATCGGAACCTCCTATAACAAAGAGGTTAGTATAATTGAGGACACACCCCTCTCGCTACAAAACTATCGCTAGAGATACTCGTAACTAAAAGGTACTAACGGACTGTTAGCAGCCATCGAGAGTTAAAATATGTTCATTCGCACCGACTCCATAAAGAACTGATTAGGTATGTTTTAGTCAATATTATTTTTCGCTTTTTAGTTTCATTTTGAAGTCGGTTTTTAGTTTTTTATTAAACTTTTTTTATTTTACAATTTTAAGTGTTAAGTCGTCTATTTTTTCCCTCCTAACTTCGCAAAAATGACTTTACAGCAAAGTAACCTTAACTAATATTGGTCCTCTATGGACCCCCCCATCCAATGTATGATAAAAATAAGGTGTTATATAGGGTCAATTTTTCGACGAAAAGAAAAGGGTTTACCTACACTCCAACCAGAACGGCGGCTATTTTGGTGTCGAAACCATAGGATAAGGTCTTGAGTTACATAACAAGTCAAGTTAAGAAAGGAACTTTTAAATTTTTTTTCGTTACTGGGTGTGCGGGTACGCCCCCAGTAAATAAAAATTGGCGGTCTGGTACCTCATAAGCTCCACGTCTGCTCAACACACTGCGAAATACCTTCTGTCGACAAATTGCAGTATTATCTTCTAACTCCTATCCGTTAAGGAGTTCTGTGGCTTCCATCATCAGGTCAGCAACATGACATGATGATTACCAGACCCAAAAATCAGCATTGAGTCAGAAAATATATGCAAAACATTATGGGTGCCTATAAAAATTGAGGGTTGCCCTCAATTTCCCAAGGATCCCATCATCAGAATCTGACTTGGTGTAAATGGGACCACTTCGGGAGTATACCCTTTCAAACTTAAAAATAAATTTTGAAATCGGTCCATAATTGACGGCGTAATCGCGTAACAAACATACAAAAAAAAAAAAAAACATTCAGACGAATTGAGAACCTCCTCCTTTTTTTAAAGTCGGTTAAAAAAAACTGTCGCTGAGGTGTTGCCGAACTAAGTAGTGCATTCGATATTGAGTTTCGATATTATTGCTGTCGCTTGTCTATAGTATTTTCGCTTACGGGGCTATCGATAGTATCGACACTATAGAAAGTATCGATAGCTCTATCGATGCTATTGCCTTTGCCCAACTATCGATAGTGAACTATCGAGCGGCACCACTAGTGTTGCAGAACTATCGATAGTTGACTTTGAAATTAAGTTACAATATCAATAGTATTGATACAATCCAATAGTATCGAGACTATCGATTGCTAAAGAAATACCATACTATTTGATACGCAGCAATACCATCGATACTATCGATATGTAGGGATGTAGACTGTTTTAATACTGCCATAAGTAGTTAAGTTGGAGAGCATTATTGTCGATAGTATTGTGCTTAACAAAATGTCTCTGCCATTCACATAACGTCAAATGTCTTTGTAGCTTAATCAATACTATTGCTTTAGTTTAACAATCGACACTAATCGATAGTACCGATACTATTATATTATTGACGAATTCCAAAATACATATTTTAAATTGAAAAAAGACAACTTTCGTTCATGCCGGGATTTGAACCCTGATCTCCTGCTTAGCGCGCAGGCATCAAGCAGGAGATCAGGGTTCAAATCCAGGCATGGACGAAAGTTGTCTTTTTTCAATTTAAAATATGTAGTTCACAATATTAGCAAAATAATTTGCTAAAAGAAATACATAAAAACTTAAGTTATTGACGAATTCCTAAATGACTAAAACATAATCCAATCTGACTTCACCTAACGACTTCCTATTATTTTGTTTGTTTTGTGTTGTATGAATTATTGTTTTTGCGTTGTTTACTGTTCTATACTATTATTCAATATTTATATAATACAATGACTTTCACAAGTGCAATCTGTAATGCCTAGACTGAAATAAAAAATATATATTCTATTCTATTGAATCGTACGATAGTATCGATAGGCAAAGGCCTATATATAGATCAATAGTGATAATCTATCGAGCGGCAACCATTTTATGTAACTAAGTAGGCACTTGAAACAGTTTATTACTGCCATAGTTACTGCTTAATATCAATAAATTAGGATTTTATCATCTCTTAGCGAGATCTTAATTAATAATCATTATAGCTGCTGCCAAAACTCACTGAAAATTACAACTAGTGGTATGGAACTTGAGCGCTGGGCGAAAGTTGCGCAAAAGACCATGACGATTACGTGAGGCGACTAGCTCCGCCTGCACCGCCAAGCATGATTGGTTGTTAGCTCCGCGCACCCCCCTCGGATTCGATACTCGTCTCGCGCATCAGCAGCGCTTAACTTCGATGGCGCGTACTGTGTACAAGTTGTTAAAAAAAGTTATTTTCAGAGGGCGGCTCAAAGTAGACTACAGAATACTTATAAAAAAAACAAAACTGGATTTGTTTGTGCACTACACTTGTTTATGACTGAAGAAAAATAAATGTTGATTGGTAGAGAATAGATACTGTATGTATTTGTATAGCATTTAATTAGTATGTACCTGTGCAATAAAATTAAAATAAATAAAATTGATGTGTCTGCTTTTAATAACAACCAAGGTACTTATGTTACAGCTCCCCCCCATACATACAAATGATATCACGTGACCAAGAAGTTCGACAACAAAAAACTTTAAAAAAGTGTACTATAAATGTAATTATGTATTACTTAAATCATCCATTACTGTCTGTAAGTTTATTCCGGTTCAGAAATTCCAGGAATTTATATGTACTACGCTTTGATATGTATGTTCCGGTTAGGGCTGCTGGACCGATTTTGATCGGACTTTCACCGGCACCTACTCGTGTAGGTATCTCGATGATAACGTTTGGAGCATCTAAAAATCAAATTCATGATTTAGATGTTTGCTTCCACCACTCCCAATGGAAAAGTTGTTTTATATGACCTGCCCCTCTAGCACGAGCAACAAATATGATATGATATAGCGATTTATCGCCTTTTTACTTTTAAAATTATGATAACATAGCCGCCATCTTGAACTTTTATTGAAACAGTGAACATGTCGATAAAAGTTCATATTTCAACAAAAAATAGTATCATATCGTGTTTTGTAGCTTAAGAGGGGCAGTCGATTGTATATCAGCAGTTGATCACTTTTAATAAGGAGTGTCCTATTTTTTTGTACACTGTATACATAACACCCTCTAATTAAGAGGTGGCCATCTTTTGATTCCGTAGAAAAATTGAATATTAAGTAGATAAAAATACGGCCGAATAAGATAAGACGGCCGTGTTTGGTGTAGTGGTTCGCGCTCTGGACCACGAAGCCCGGCGGTCGCGAGTTCGAATCCCGCGAGGGCAAAGGTAAGTGTGATGAGCACGAGCATTTGTACCTATGCCATGGATATTTATAAAATATTTTAAGTATGTTTATCCGTTATCTAGTCGCCATATTACAAGCTATGCTAGTTTCGGGCTAGCTAATTGGTGTGGTTGTGGAAACTATATTAAAACGGATGGACTGTATCACCTACTAGGTCGCAGGTAGGTGGAACATGCAAGTAAACTTCTTGCATTTACTGCAATGCACTTAAATTTTCAAAATGCACAACGGTCCCCTTGGACCTTATTCCCTTGGGATGGGTGTAATAACCATATACTTGTATCTATGTATGTGTAAGACTTGCTTGTATTTAAAGGCGTATATTATCAAAATATAGTCAGTATTTAATCAGCATTCTATGGTTTCATTCCCTTCCAAGTCCCGGCTCTACATGGCGACCCTGCCAGTAGCGCTACACGCGCGCGAATTCGACACCAATAGTGCACAGTGACCTGCATCATATAAGGAATTGAATCATATTTGTAAACATTTTAATCTCTGACGATACATAACATAGATACGAGTATATAGTTATTACACCCATCTCACCCTAAAAAATAGCAATCAGCAATAATCGCGCCGTCATCGCCCGATTGAAGTGTCAAAATCCAAATCAAAATCTATTGGCAGCACTGACAGTAGATTGCTTTGTTTTTGTTTTTTGCTGTCAATTTGCGATTTTGTGACAGAATTGGTAAATTTTCGCGCCATCGCATTACTTTTGCAAGATACGTAATACTAGGGTACCGCTTTTATAAACGAACTAGCTGTGTGTCTCCTAATTGCAGTTCCCTATAGGGCCCATAATGTCTTGTAGTTTTAATTACCAAGTTTTTGTTTTTAGTACATTATTGAAGCAATTAACGATTGACGACGACCTCCGTAGCCGAGAGGCGAGCACGCCGGACTTTAAATGGCGCCGCCATCTCTGAGGTTCCGGGTTCGATCCCCGGTCGGGTCAATGTAGAAAACGAACTTTTCTATATTGGCTCGGGTCTGGGTGTTGTGGTAGCGTCGTTGTTTCTGATTTCTATAACACAAGTGCTTCAGCTACTTACCTTAGGATCAGAGCAATGTATGTGATGTTGTCCAATATTTATTTATTTATTATTTATATAATATATTATTGAGTGTTGATCTGTGCCCGCTACCTCCTTTGCGTGGGCTACAGGATGTTTGGTATGTGTCATATAAAGGGTGTTACGTAAATGGTATATCGACTAACTAAATAGCCTATGTTAACATATATAAATAGTAGGGTAAAGTCAGAAAATTTATATCATATTATTTATTTTCCGTGCGATGCCTATCACCATACATTGTTAGTTGAGCGATCGGAAACCGCAATCAAATATATTTTTTATCAGTCCGGTACCTACGTTTCTATGCTCCCTATGGACTGCGCACCGATATTTTGCACCCGGAGTTGAAATTTCTGGTATAAATTGGTCTGAAAACGGCTCAACAGCACAGTCGAGCCGTGTCACACGGCTTGCTACCTCAAGACAAAATAGTTTTTAGTTTTATTTTTTTAATTTTCCGGAAAAGTTTTGGGTAAGTGTTTTTAATAAATATTTAAAATAATTAAATAGAAAGTTTGGTCTTGTTTGTAAAAAGAAGCATAATTATATTATTGACTTATATTAAAATTTGAAACGAAGCTCCTTAGCCGGGAGGCGACAAGAGGCGAGCATCTTGACTTGGCGTCTCCGTCTTCGAGGTCCCGGGTTCGATTCCCGGTCGACCAATATCGAAAATGAACTTTTCTGTGTTGTTTCGGGTCTGGGCGTTGTCTTACCGTCGTTGTTTCTGATTTCTATAACACAAGTGCTTAAAGCACGCGCACTGTGCTTGGCTACTTACTTAGAATAGAAAAATGAGTGTAATATATGTTGTCTAATAAATAAACACATAAACTTAAACACACACACTCACGTTTGATGGATGGTTCACATAGCTAGACTTGCAAAGACGAATTGTTAATTTAAGAAAAACCTGTTATTGGCCTTACTAAAACACATGTACGTACTTTTAAGTATATTTGTAAGTTACGCTGTTGGTTTTTTAAAATAAATAAATAAATAAAAAAAACAATCGTTCGTTATATCAAATGCTAAGTAAGTCTGATTTACATTATGATTAGTTCAAGTAACAAATATGTGTAATTGTACAGTTGCACTCGTCACAACGTATCGTAAAACATTGTTGCTCAAGTTTGTTTTCTAATTGTATAAATTTTTTACTTTTAAAATCCGTTTAGCGTAAAAATATCTTGATTTTACAAACACTAAAATTAAAAATTTCTTTACTAATAATGTATTTAAATATGAATAAGTACTTATTTGTTTTAATTTTGTTTCATTATCTTGCCACAGGCATAAAAATGTCGGACGAAGCTAAAAAGAACCTGTTGCTGTTCTTCGACCGGCCTACGGAGCCCTGCTTCATGCAGAAAGGAGACGAGAAGGCTGTCTTCCAAGTGCCCGACCATTACTACGTAAGTGAACTACTTATCCTTCAGCATCATTATCATTTCAACCACAGAACGTCTACTGCTGAACATAGCCAGTGACTTCCAGATCGGCCGGTCGGAAGCGGCCTGCATCCAGCGGTTTCTGCAACCTTTACCAGGTCGTCTGCCCACCATGTGGGTGGACGTCTCACGCTGCGCTTGCCGGTACGTGGCCTCCATTCCAGAACCTTTCTGCCCCATCATCTCACTTATCATACTGTGTATAAGTGCCCGGAGGAGGGCCTACATACAGAATAAATAGTTTCATATCCTTCATCGTCATCATTTCAGCCACAGGAAGTCTACTGCTGTACATAGGTACTGTAACGTACTGTATCGTACTGTAACGGGCCAATGGCCGAAGCTGGGATAGACTATTGGGAATTGATCGAGAACAAATTATTTCACTTAACGAATTATATTTATTAAAAGGTTCTTTACATGAGGAATGCAGAAAATACTTAACTTTTGAATCGTTTTGCTCAATTGTAAATATCAAGGTTTACTTTTATATATATTTTACTTATTTTTCTTCAACTCCAGATTTTCTAAACAATCCCGAAAACAAAAGTTCTTTCTACGTCAAAGAAAAATATTCAAAAGCAAGTAGACGTAGAGGTTTTATTCGCTCGGCTATAAACCTCTACAGTACATACGTCTTCCATAATTTCTACATTTTTTTTTACAATCAAACCGATTGGCTAGCCCCAAACTAAACAAAGCTTGTACTATGGAATTATAAACATCCATGACTTAGATACAAATGCTCGTGCTCATCACACAAACATTTGCCCCTTGCGAGATTCGAACCCGCAACCATCAGGCTTTGTACCTCGGAGCAAGAACCACTACACTATACTAGACGGTCGTCAAATTGTCCGGTCGCGCGCGGCCTGCATCCAGCGGCTTCCTGCAACCTTTGGTCGTCTGTCCACCTCTACCAGTACCCACGTCCTACGCCGATTCCACACTATATATTTGTGTATTTAAGGATTAAGATCGCTTTTACTTAACTAGGCACGCAGTTAAACCGCGCTACTAACTGCCGCACTCAAAACGTCACTTAACTTATATTACTGCTGTTACATTGTTACTAACTCTAATTAGTATAGTTTAACACATAACCAGTCAATGTAATTGTTTGTTGACTCAAATAAAGAGAGAAAAAAAGCTTTAATAGTTATTTAAAAAAAAACAAATGTACTATTAAAATCGATACAAATAAAGACTATTATTGAATAAAGAAACATGTTAATCTAGCATTTATTGTAACTGACGCCTCTTGAGATGTTAACTTCACAGCCGATCATATGTGGGCATAGGAAAGTTTACCAGGCTATAATCTACGGAATCTATATGGAGTAAATAATTAATATTTTTGTGTAAATGAACTCTGACGGACGCGATATTACCCGATGCACGCGATGTACCATTCTCCATACAAAGTTCGTACGTTATCACTGACTAGGTATCGATCGACACAGTATCGATGGGTCCACATTGCCACAGACGTCATTTCAATATTACCAATTCAGTCTGCAAACGCTGCTTACTTTAGAGCGCATTCTGATCAAACTATCGACTATCCCTTATTTAAAATCTGATGATATCTGGAAAATAATATAATTTATTTGCTATAAGAGTGGTAACATAATATGGTTTAACATTTTATCGTATCTCACAATTAATCTTTTCAGACATGCAAAATTTAATTAATTACATTATGAATTTACATATTTAAGAGCATTTTAATTAAATTAAAAACACATTTAAATTTAAGTACAATTATTTTAACAATGTCAGTAAAATAAATAGGAATTTCAATAGAATTTTAATAAATAACATTTTAGTTCATACAATCACAGGATTTTGTCAGTTTATTTGAGTCACTTTATCTGTCAAATATTCCTTCACCTCGTAGTAGCCTTTATCTGGGGCTCGCATTAGTACATCAACTTCCTTTGTTGAATAGAACGCATGTTACATTACTTCTATCACCAGCCTTTGGAAGTCCACCGGTGGCAGCCTCCCCTGCAGAACACCACAGCTAGTGGCTCTGACTTCTCAGCTGTTTGCATACAGCACCTACCCGCAACATTAATTGCCTATAAGGAGTAATATATATTACTCCTTAAATAAGCTGCTAGGTGTGCCAGCAACTTTGTTTGTGTGAACTACATGTTTGGTATATAATCACATATATCCCACAGGAACATCTAACTGGCATAAAAAGTATCCTATTTATGTTAATACAGATATTTTTTTTTTTCAAAATCCACATCTCTATAAAACTTACAATTCACACAAATACATAAGTTACAGACAATAATGGATTCTTTATATTATACTAATAAACAGCTTTAAAAATAACATATTCCATATGGTGTGCAAAATTTCATCCAAATCCGTTCAGCCTTTGAGTCACAGATTGAGTCACAAAAATTCAAACGTCATCACAAAATTTCGCATTTATAATAAATATTGGGATTTATTGTTGAATTCCAGCCGGACAAATACAGGCCCCTGAGTTCGACCCTGTCCAACCGCTTCGGCACCGATGAGGCGAAGATCATTCCAGTTTCCAACATCGGGCTGCCCGACCTGACCCTGCCCATGCAGCTGCCATACAACGAGCAGTTCTCGCTGTTCATCCAGAAGCACAGGGAGATGGCTGGGAACCTCATCGACACCTTCGTCGGTGAGTCAACTCAGATTCAACCATTAAACACCTTATATGTATCCCAAAAGAATGTGACACTTCTTAAAACCACGTGATCAGCTGGTGATATACAACAACTTTTCCTATGGGAGCAACATCGAAATCGTAATATTATTTTTAGATGCCCCATACATTATCATCATGGTATGCGAGTTAGTTTGTAAGGAGCAGCTTAAAAAAAACTAGATTTCGATGTTGCCCCCGTAGAAAAAGTTGTTGTTTAAGAGTATGACCAGCTGATCACGTTGTTTTAAAGAGTGTCTTATTCTCTTGTTCATCCAGTATACCAAGTATCAGTCTGTACGATTGTCAGTTGTTTTGTTTTTATTTTACCTATCAGTTATAGTAGAGCAAGTATCAGACTGCGTGATCGTCAGTTATTTAGAGATAAATTACTTCGCAGTTAGGTGTAGCTGCCGTTTTCAAGTCGGGAATCATTACTATTTGAACTTATCACAGTTAAATACAAGCCAGCACAAAAGGATAAGCATGCTGATGTCACATTTGCCGTTCCAATATCTGGTGAAGACGTTTTCTTGAGTGGAGATTGTGACTTAGCAAATGCAGTGTGGGGCAAGATGGAGTAAAGCTTTAGACAAAGCAGCTCTCTGTAGATGAAAAGGAATAGAGGCCCGCAATACGCATCGTATCTCTGGCGTACCATTCCATCAATGTGAATTTTTTATATAAACTTAGTGTCGCTTTGTTCCCAGGTATGCGCAACATCGAAGACCTGACGTCTCTCTGCACGTACTGCCAGCTCCGCATCAACCCTTACATGTTCAACTACTGTCTGTCTGTCGCGCTCCTGCACAGGTAATCACATATTTTTGTTAATTGAAATAAAGAGGACACCAAGTTACGGTACAGCTAAATCTTATAGGTAATTTTGTATTATATTTATATTTGCTTCATTTGTTTTGGATAAATTGTACACCATCTTTTGGTGGATTCTGGGAACTAGTAAGATAAAAAATTTAATGAAGATTTAAAGTGATCTGCGCTAGTTGAATAACCACTTAGGAATACGAGAGATGATCAGGTTTTCAGATAAAGATATTGAGTTATTCCAATTCAAGTTACAAAAAAGATTTCAATGGCGATAGATATTTCTACTTAGCTAATCTTGTTTTTGTGCCTCTCTTATAGCTTGGCTCTATTTAGGTTTTTTCTCTTAGTGTCTCACCTAGATAGAAGACGCTTAGCGAGGTTACCAGCAACAACTAGTTTTGGCTTAAAATATATCATCATCGCTTCATTTTCAGAGATGACACTAAGGGCTTCAACGTGCCCACGGTGGTCCAAACCTTCCCCGACAAGTTCATGGACCCCAAGGTGTTCCGCCGCGCCAGAGAGGTCTCCAACGTCGTGAAGACTGGCGACAGGGTAAGTCTTGGCTTTACTACTGAAAGAAAATTAGAATAAAAACACTGACCATGAGGCCTGGTACGAAGTAATTGCAATTACAGAAAATAATCTCCTAGACACTGCGCAATTGAGATACTATATTATTTACTACTACTACTATTTTATTATGTTCCCGACGTTTCGGCCTGATTGCATAGGCCGTGGTAAGAAAAAGAGTTATGTGTTACATAAATACCCGTGTGTATAGTGTTAGTTTGAAAAGATGCAACAAGAAAGTTTAAAGTGTTAATTTTTGATACCATCGATTTTCCTTTCACACACTCTGCTGTGCTCATAACATCTTTGAGTAGCCCACACGATGTACTCGAGCGTCTTCCACCAAACCCCTTAGATGCCGGTCGTGATCCCGTCAAACCTGACGGCCTCCGAGGCGGAGCCCGAGCAGCGCGTGGCGTACTTCCGCGAGGACATCGGCATCAACCTGCACCACTGGCACTGGCACCTGGTGTACCCCTTCGAGGCTGACTTCGCCATCGTCAACAAGGACAGGAGGGGAGAACTCTTCTACTATATGCACCAGCAGATTATTGCCCGGTAAGTGACGGTGCCCGGAATGGAGGCCACGTACCGGCAAGCGCAGCGTGGGATACGTCCACCCACCAGGTGGACAGACGACCTGTCGTAAAGGTTGCAGGAAGCCGCTGTATGCAGACCGCTTACAACCGGCTGATCTGGAAGTCTCTGGGAGACGTCCTGTGGCTGAAATGATAATGATGATGAAGTGACAGTGACCCACCAATGTATGCTGAATATACGTTTAGAATACAAGCTCAGATTTAAAATAACTTGCCTATTAAAACCCCTTAACGACAAAACTAAGACGGCAACGTGCAAATGAAGAATGGACTAGGGAAGAATATCAGATAGTTGAACAAGTTATAATTGAAGAATAGAAAACAAGCTGTCCGCTCATATGCAAAATTTCTACTATCACCTACCAAATGTTTTTTTAACAAGATATACCTAGTCACTGCTGATGGTTTTATTGAAACGACCCTAGAACTAACAAGGCTCCATTTCCAGATACACCGTTGAGCGCTTCTGCAACGGGCTGGGCCCCGTGAAGAGGTACACCAACTTCAGAGCACCCATCGAAGAGGCGTACTTCCCGAAGCTGGACTCGCAGGTCGCTAGCCGCGCTTGGCCACCAAGGTACGATATACGATCAGCATTTGGGTATCAGATGACTTGGATGCAGGGCAAACGAATAATGATGATTAATTGAAAACAATTGTGACATCAAGTAAAAGTGGTTGCAATCAATCATCATGATTGCAGGAGTTGAGTTTAGTCTCCTTTAGACCAACATTGATTCTTAGAAAAAGCACTCCTCAAACAAATTCCATGTTTTCGATTTTTCTATTGATCTGGTGTGTCCTAAGATTTTCTTGTTTATTTTACTGCTAACAAAACACATCATCTTTGCTATTGAGTTTGAGTATACCTATTTGAGCGTTAGGTTAAGTTATTGAGAGACATTTATCATCAAGATGGATGTTAATTCGTTTAGACAGGTGAAATGTATCGCGATTTAAATCATTGCAGTGCTGCTCCCATCCCATAGTATTTGTAGTACTTAAGCAGCTGATTATGTAATCAAATAAACAATTTTACGTAAACTTCGATGACTATTTCCCCCAGGTTTGCGGGCACTATGCTCCGGGACATAGACCGTCCAGTCGACCGCATCAGGATCGAGGTGTCAGAGATCGAGCGATGGAGAGACCGCTTCATCCAAGCCATCGAAGACAATGCTATCATCGTTGTACGTATCAACTTCTTTTTGGAAACAAGACATATATTTTACTGGTCTCTACTAATAAGTTACTAAATAGGACTTTGGTGTTTTGCTTATACTAACTAATGCGTAACAGTCACAATTACAGGGCCCTTTATCCCCAATAGGCTAGTTTATAAGAGCTGTCAAAACGCACCTCTTTTAAATTTGTACAGCGATATCGAACTATGACGTCAATGTTCTGTTTACCTAACTTAACCGGCTTTCTTTTATTTATATTTATCGCTTTTGAAGTAATCATAAATCAGTATTTTCTAATAAAACATAATGTAGCGCGTGATATGAAAATTACTAGTATTACTAGTTAGTTTTAATAAATGATGCCTAAGAATTATTTATAAAAGGTGTTAACATACCAATTCTTCTTCTACCAGTCCGGCAACCGCACGATGCCTTTGACTGAGGAGAACGGCATCGACATCCTCGGCAACTTGATGGAGTCGTCCATCCTCAGCCGCAACCGCACCTACTACGGCGACCTGCACAACATGGGACACGTCTTCTGCTCCTACGCCCACGACCCTGACCATCGCCACTTGGTAACAGTTCTATACAATATTTTAAAACATCTACCCCCCATTTTTCTACCATAGCAATAATTTCAGGAGGCTGGCCTAGTTAAGTTAGCTAATACTAAGAGGTCATGTCGTAACTCACTGCAGATTTAAGTGAACACACAGCCACCGCCTCAACTTCTGTCATGACGTTGGAGGTTCAAGACTAGTTTATAAGCTCTGTAGGTTGCCAATTTGCGGAGTCGTCTATATAAGAGCATTGACACGCCAGAATAACAAGTCCTAATCAGACGTTGTGACTATAGTGCTAGTAACTACATTGTTACCTAAGGCCCACATATCTCAGGATTAGCAAATTTAATCTCGAACTATCCACTAACATTTTCATCATAATTCTGTAGCTGTCAGTTTCTACGATGATGACAGAGACAGAACGATGTCTTAACGACTCTTAACCTCGTACTAAAATAATACCTAAGTATTTCGTTCAATATCGTTTTTACGTAGATTCAACTTTCGTTTTCTTCAAATTTCTAGGTTATGTTTACCTTATTAGAGATTTAAATGGTTTCAAGCCATTTGCTTAACTAAGAAGAGTTTAAGCAGATGCTAGTTGTTAACAAAAGTCTGACCATCCAGGAACAATACGGCGTGATGGGCGACTCAGCAACCGCCATGCGAGACCCCTTCTTCTACCGCTGGCACGCGTTCGTGGACGACATCTTCAACATGCACAAGATAAAGCTGCCACCATACGGCAATGACAGGGTAAGTTCAGTTGTACACTTTACAAATATTTTAATTGTAAAGGGGATAACGCATTAGATTCCAACACACCAGATACTTATCTAGCCCTAAGCTAGCAAAGTTTGTTAGACTTATAAGGCTTGGACTATAAGCAGCCGGAAACGGCTCCGGGTAAGCCCAGATTCAATCCGTCGCTTAAGCAATAATGTCGTTTTTTGAATGGTTTCTAAAAAAATCCGACCGGAAACAGCTGCTTTTAGTCCGAGCCTATGAACATCGATAAATACAGCTATGAACATCCATAACTTAGGTATAAAATTAGAGGATTTTGCTAATGACATAAACATTATCGATGGACCGACGACCTTAGGAAGATGGCTGGTAGTGGATGGATGAAAAAAGCGGGAGATCGTGCTCTTTGCCGCTCTTTGGGGGAGGCCTACGTCCAGCAGTGGACTGCAATAGGCTGAGATAAATGAATGAATTATTGAAATAAACATTATCTCCTTTGATAATTCTGGCTAACCGCCTGACTAGAGCAGACGGTCGTCAAACTTTCTTGCATTCTTTTCTCTCGGTCTTCCGTTGGACTATCTATGTGCCTTGCAAATCTCTATGGTTCCATTGCTTACAGCACTAGTTTCTAGTTAGTTATTACTAGATTTAGGACGACCTCCCGTAGCCGAGAGGGGAGCACGCCGGCCTTTAAATGGCGCCGCCATCTCTGAGGTTCCGGGTTCGATTCCCGGTCGGGTCAATGTAGAAAACGAACTTTTCTATATTATCTCGGATTTGGGTTTTGTGGTACCGTAGTTTCTGATTTCTATAACACAAGTGCTTAAGCTACTTACCTAGATCAGAGCAATGTATGTGATGTTGTCCAATATTTGTGTATGCCTATATACTTCCCACTGCGGGGCACAGGCCTCACCTCAACTATGAGGTGGTTTGGGTCATACTCCACCACGCGGGCCCAGTTCGGATTATCAAGCCGCCTTAAGGCCTCAGACTAGGCTTCACGACCAATATCAAGCGATATTAGCCGGGACCAACTTTTAACGTGCCTTCCGAAGCACGGAGATGCTCGTCATAAATGTCATTAAATATGGTCGGAATGGTCACCCATCCACTCACGACCGCAGCGTTGGTTGCTTAACTTTAGTAATCGAAACCAAAGCGCTGTCGCCACTAAGCTACGAGCACCTATATGTCCAATATTTATTTAATTAACTTTTGCATTTGTTTGTGCATTGATGAATTATTATTGTTATTAAGGTATTTTGTAATTTAACTAACACTGACATTGCTTTTATCATTTAATTTACTGTAATTATTATTGAATACTCTTACTACATCTGTATGCCGCCAAGGCTGATCACAGCGCTCCTACGTTTTTATGTTATAACTATCTACTATTTACCTGTGTATCACAAATAAATGATTTGAATTTGAATTTGCGTTCAGCTGGACTTCCCCGGCATCCGCGTTTCCTCTATTAGTGTGACAAGCCCGGCCGGCAACAACACGTTCGCGACGCAGTGGGAGCAGAGCATGGTGGACCTCGCCCGCGGCTTGGACTTTACGCCGCGCGGCAGCGTGCTGGCCAAGTTCACGCACCTTCAGCACGAAGATTATACTTATGTGTAAGTTGGCATTATCAACCAATCGTCTGTTAAAATAGATGGGACCTGGTCGTCACTTACTTTGATCGAAAAGTCAATTAAGTATTACCTTTTTGATCGAAAAGGCTAGTTGACACTTAGGTAGTTTTATGAAGTACCTAGGTCATAAATTGTTAATTACTGTTCCATTCTGGTCTTGGCATCTGGCTGGTTCAGTTCAAACAAGAAGTTAAGTTGCGAGATCGTCTTTTGTGATATTTTGGAAAATATCACAAAATACTGTCTAACGTCTCGGTAGCTTAGTTGGAAAAGCACTCGCATGCGATGGTTGTGGGTTCGGGCCCCACCTGAGACAGTCGCTTGAAAAAATTCAAGTATTATATGGTCTAGGACGCCCTGCAGCTCGTAAACCAACCTTAGGAAGATGGCAGGGGCTGGATGAAAAAAGCGGGAGATCGTGCTCTTTGGCGCTCTTTGAGGCTTACGTCCAGCAGGGGACTGCAATAGGCTGAGATGATGATGATAATGATGACGATGATCTATTGCAGCATCGAAGTGAACAACACCAGCGGCAGCGGAGCCATGGGCACTTTCCGCATCTTTCTGGCGCCCGTCAACGACGAGCGCGGCCAGCCGCTGCGCTTCGCAGATCAGAGGAGGCTGTTCATCGAGCTTGACAAGTTCTCCATGCCGTGTGAGTTGATTCTCTTCTTAATTCGTAAGGCAACCGTCCATAAGGTGATTCACTCATTCTTACCTCATCCTTAGCCAGGTCAGTTTGGCACTGTCCCAACTCAACTATGAGAGGTGTAGTGCGAATTGATGGAGGTTTTCAATTAGGGCTTTTGATTGAGTACGTGTTAGCCACTAGTTCTAAGTTCTTGTAGCCACTTGATGACCTGGGTATCTGATGATATTTCCTTTTTTTACAGTCCGTAAAATATATCATTGGATATTGTAATTCTAAGGGCTATATTGTCTTTACATTAAAATTTAAATTTCATTCTAAGTAGGTACTGTTACTGTTCTGACCCTCTTTACTTCATATCTATTAAGAAAAATATGTGCCAGAGAATCGCAAAATAATGATTTACCATTCTTGTACCTGCAAAATAATGATTTACCATTCTTGTACCAGAAGATTTTTTAGATCAAAGGCGTCTCCAAATTGTCCCTACCGAAAATCGTTGTTTTATTATGTCGTCAAATAACAGAATTGAAGTTGTCAATCTGTAATATCTTCATCATCAACATCCATCCATCTATCAGCCGAAAGACGTCCACTGCTGGACATAGGCCTCCCCCAAGGATTTCCGCAAAGGTCGGTCCTGTGCCACCCGCATCCAGCGGCTTCCCGCGACCTTAACCAGATCGTCGGTCCAGCTTGTGGGGGGCCTACCAACACTACGCCTTCCGGCCCGCGGCCGCCATTCAAGGACCTTCCTGCCCGAACGGCCATCAGTCCTGCGAGCAATGTGCCCCGCCCACTGCCACTTAAGGTTTGCGATTTATCAACATAACCCTCTGTTGTAATGTAATTCCATAAACTTAATCCCCCAGTGAACGCCGGCAACAACACAATCCGGCGCAGCAGCGTGGACTCGTCCGTCACGATCCCGTACGAGCGCACGTTCATGAGCCAGGCGGCGCGGCCCGGCGACCCCGGCTCGGCGCAGGCGGCCGAGTTCGACTTCTGCGGCTGCGGGTGGCCGCACCACATGCTCATACCGAAGGGCACGGCCCAGGGGTATCCTATGGTGCTGTTCGTGATGGTGTCCAACTGGAACGATGACCGCGTAAGTTATATTCCGATCGAAATTAAACTCGTTTATTTCACTGACACGGCATCATGACACTTTTACTACATAACCCGCACCCCGCTCTCCTTTAGCAAAAACAAGATAATTCTTCTTGTTCAGTTGCAAGATATTCTTTGGAGCTTCTGATAAACAGGTCAGTCCAATCAGCAAGAAGAATTAGATAATTTTTTGGAGTAGTGACATAAAAATAGTACACGACAGTTTTGATCCCTGCCAGCAAAATAATGTTTCTTAATGCAAAAAGAAAATTCCATCCCAGCCTATTAAAATTATCCGTTATATCAGAATATAGCAGTGTATGCCTTTAATTCCTCACCCACCTCACTTAATGGCATCCATATGCCTATTTTGTCAGTTATTTTTCATTTTCAGAAACTTAGTAAACCTTTCCCTCTAAATCAAGCATTCTCGTTATATTATGTCTCGACTACACCATTACTCTTTCGTTTTAGATTCTTTATTTTTGAAATACTATAGCATTGGCATGGTGAGCTCTAATGACCTGCTGTAGAGCCTTTATCATACCACGTTCTCATACTCTTAACATCTTCCTGGCAGGTGCAACAAGACACCGTGGGTACCTGTAACGACGCCGCCTCGTACTGCGGCATCCGCGACCGGAAGTACCCCGACAGGCGCGCCATGGGATTCCCCTTCGACCGGCCCGCGCAGGCGTCGACGCTCACAGACTTCATGAGGCCCAACATGTCGGTCAGACCGTGCACTGTGCGGTTCACCGACGCCACCAGGGTTAGGCAGCAGCGGTAGGTGGATAACTGTTGGGACTGGCAACACTTTAAATGGTTTAAAAATTAATATGTAACGGTTTTAATTCTTTGAAATTCAAAAGTAGATCAATAATAGAAGATGTTTGAAACTTTGATAATTTGTGGTTTATTAGCATGTCTTCATTTTGTGTATCTTTTAGCTGTTTTAAAAATGATTTAACCTGTAGGAATATTTAACCTATAAGTAAGCTCGGGTCAGATTGTTTTCAATTGTTAACTTTTTTTTCTGAGCATACACAGGTTAAAAATTGACTATCAACATATTGATTTTCAATATGATTAGAATTTATTGTTGTGATTCATTCTTCGCTGTCATAAGTTATCAAAAATTGATTTAAAATCGTTGCCAGTCCCTGTAAAACGACATTGGCTTTGTCTTACAATAATTGATGTGCTTAGTGAAAAATATGGTTATTTTGAATAATTACCAGTTACAAAATCAATAAAACTGCAAATGGTTAACTTAGGTTGATACGTTTTTCAAAGACTAACTATTCAATCTAATTGTGGTATGATGTTCTTTTCCAAATTATTTTAAAATAATTTAGTTTGGTCACTTCACTACAAGAAGTATTGTGAGGCAGAAGGTACCTCAAGATAAATGTGTTTAAATGAATTATGTTTCTCGATATGCATAGTAAGTTTCTTCGCGATCTGTGTGTAACATAATAAGAAGGGACATTCTACAATTCCAAATTAGTTATTTTTAAATAGGATGACCGTGAATCAGTATAATGCCCCTCAAATTAGGAAGACTAAGATCCCACCCCTCTAGATAGTGTAACAAGGGGGTGTACCTTTAATTTGGACAGACTTAAGATATACCCCCTAGATAGTATAGTTACAAGGGGATGTTCCTTAAATTTGGCCAGACTCAGCATACACCCCTCTAGATAGTATAGTAACAAAAGGATGTCCCTAAATTTGGCCAAACTCAGGATACACCCCTCTAGATAGTATAGTAACAAAAGATTGTCCCTAAATTTGGCCAGACTCAGGGTACACCCCTCTAGATAGTATTGTAACAAAAGGATGTCCCTAAATTTGGTCAAACTCAGGATACACCCCTCTAGATAGTATTGTAACAAAAGGATGTCCCTAAATTTGGTCAAACTC
Organism: Anania fuscalis; assembly: GCA_950371115.1. Lineage (NCBI taxonomy): Eukaryota > Metazoa > Arthropoda > Insecta > Lepidoptera > Crambidae > Anania > Anania fuscalis. The sequence continues at coordinate 586,951 of OX493346.1, forward strand.
AGGATACACCCCTCTAGATAGTATAGTAACAAAAGGATGTCCCTTAATTTGGCCAAACTCAGGATACACCCCTCTTAGATAGATTAGTAACAAGAGGATGTCCCTAAATTTGGCCAGGCTCAGCATACACCATCTAGATAATATAGTAACAAAAAGATGTCCCTAAATTTGGCCAGACTCAGGGTACACCCCTCTAGATAGTATAGTAACAAGGGGATGTTCCTTAAATTTGAATAGACTTAACATACACCCCTACCCCTCTAGATAGATTAGTAACAAGGGGATGTTTTCCGTAGGGTCACTGCCGGCGTATCTAGGGTGCGCCGCTGCGGTTGCCCCAAGCAGTACACTGCGGCTGACGTAGACGCTCTTATTCGAAAGCCTTACTACTACGACCCGGCCACTAAACGCCCTTTAGTTTAAAGAGACTTAAATCTTTGCTTCTAGTGACGACTTTTGGGGACTACAGAAATAATCTTCTTAAAGTAAAAGGGAATTCATCTTTGTTTCTAGCACAGAGTAAGAATGATACTCTTCTAGAAACTAATTTTTGGGGACTTCAGAAAAAATCTTCTTTTAAAGTAAAAGGGAAGTTGGAAGTAGGTAAATCTGTAATTAGAAAGATATTTGATTAAACTGGGGACCGCATTTAGCGACTACTATTAACTATTGCCAATTATCTTCTACTTAACGTTCTTTGTGTATAACAAGTGTTGTGTACACCTGTAATTGGCAAACATAGAAGACTAAGACCTTTTCCATTTGTACTGTCATTGTTTTTTATGTCTTGCTATTGGTGTGCCTTTTTTATAAAATAAAATAACCTTTTTTCGTTGCCTGTCGGCAAAAAGAAGGTTTGCAAAACCAAATATAGCATACGAAGATGAATATAAGTTATGGTTATGTAGTCTAGCCCATATAAACACACAGTGTGCTTAATTTTGCTCTTACTTTTTCTACGTTAGATTTTGTTTTGGAAAATATGGGAATATTTTTAAATATTTTCCTTTGTCCAACTTAAAATACCCACTTACTTTCTTGTTTATGGCTTCTTTTCAACCTTTGTCCAAAAATGTTTTCAAGTAGATATCCCCTGTCGCATTCTGGTTTTACATTTCTGACGAATTTTAATATTTAAGCCACTTTATCTTGTTTTACTTATATCAATAATATCTCGGCTTTCTCTTTTCTTTCTTTATGTAATTGAGTTTTTTAACTGTTACAATTTATAATATTGTTACTGGTAATACCGAACTTGGCGATGTATAACGGACTTCGATTGCTACATTATTTTAGTTATAACTACTATTGCATGCTTAGTCTTTAATCTAGGTTAAACAAATGGGTCATTAATCATAAGTTTCTCTGTAAATATGTACATATTATTACTTTACGATTCATGAGACTGAATAAATAGCCTTTCAACAATTTTGTGGTTTTATTTTTGATTTATTTATTTATTCAGTAGGTAATTGACTTATGGTACCACTAGAAAAAGTGGTAATGTGTTTAATGATATTAACTGATTTATTAATAATTAACACGCTAAAAGGAAACACTTGAAATTTTATTTAAGTATTACTCATGGCTTAAATAACTTTAATTATATGTAGGTAATATTAATTTCGCATTAGTACCATTTAGGTATAATGTACTAGCGTACTAGAAAACACATCTCGAACTAAATGTTTCAGCCAAGCATTGTAGTCCAGCCAGTGGACACAAAGCAAAGCTTCAGTCAGTGTCTATAATTGAACTCAATGAAACTGGAATTAACGCGATTATAATTTAGGTACAAAATGTTACCTCTTTTAATTCCCGTTTCATTGAGTTTAAAATTATGCAACGCGAAAGTTTAAAAGTTATCAATAATTGAAGTTGTCAAAACTGCTTCTTGATTGTTCAATACTACAATGCTTGGCTGAAACATTTAGTTCGAGATGTGTTCTCGTACGCTAGTACATTATACCTCAATGATCAGTACCTACTAAAGTTATGACGGAAGTGTGTTACCTACAATGGAATGGTAATAATGCTGGCGCGCACACACACACACACACACACACACACACACATGCTAAGGTCCTGGATTCGAATCCCAATGCCAAAGGGAGGTCATTGAGGATTTGGTCCCATTGTTTGGTCCCATTTTTTATGTAACTAAATGTCAAAATGACAGGATTTGCCAGATAAATTGGATATTTACAACTTACACTTATTTATGATATGACATAGAGCAGATGCAAACAGGGTTATTCGTCTACAAAATATGCAGACCGCATTCTACTTCTGATACTGGCTGTTGTGTTACCACGGCCCAATGCGCAATGAAAGACAGGGATGGCTGACCGCAATAGACTAGCAACATCAGCATTTCGAAATATTGGTATCACAACAACAAGTAACAGAAGCCATAGACTACGGTCTGCATATTTTGCATACGAGCCCAGTGAACCCAGGAGTCACATTTGAACAATGATAAATGATGCGATCTTTTTCATTTGAAATTGTACCGTCTTAATTTATTTATGAAAACATAATGTACATCCGCAAAAACCTGTCCTTATTCCTTAAGAAAAGTGACATTCATAATCTTAACACCCGGAATAAGAATAAGCTTGAGGTTTCCAATTTCAGACTGCATAAAGTGGGTAATTCGTTTATAGGAAAATGTATTCGCTTTTTTAATAAATTACCAGAGTCTATTGTAGAACTGCCCCTGTTAAAATTTAAATCGCATATTAAAACAACTTTAATGAAAAGAGGATATTATACTGTAAATGATTATATAAATGATAAAAATATTTGGAAATAAATACTGCCCTGCTCGCACACCTGTGCCTACATTTATCTTGTAATGTAAACTATATACTATTTAAAAAGAGGCTGACAATAGAGACCGAGTTTCTTGTGCTACTTCTTCTCGGCGCTAGCCCAAAATTGTCCCGAAGTAGTGGTAGGGAAAAAAAAATATTGATGGATGGATGTTGGTCTGATAGTTGAAATTGTTGTAGGTTGACCACTTAAGTTACCCCCTTTTATATCGAACAGGGGTTTTTTATATATTGTAGTTTTTGGGTAGATGCTGCATTTCGGATAAAACAAAACGAAATTAGACCAATGACTAATGCTGTCTCCTTTTAATTGGTCAAATTAAATATGAATTAACACCGCGGCTGACCGTGTGTCACCTGGGCGAAGATTTTCCAATATAAATCACTTTTTAATCGATGAACGTGCCCGTTCCAGTCATTTGTGTAACGACCATGGATTTATACGGACCGGTACGTAGATATTATTTTATTTATACTTAACTAGCCGACCCGACGAACTTCGTACCGCCTAACAGTTATTTTTTTTGTCAGTTTTTGTCAGGTTTTTTTTTCAATGTTTCTATTATTTATTCTGCTATTCGGGGCGGAGATCGGTACGGCCGTTCTCGTGTTGTAAACAACACGCTTTGTCTAGAAGGATTAGAAGTTTGGGGTTTTACTTTCAGTAATCTTAGGCCAAGCATGGGTTTTTTTTTACTTTGTAAGGCTGGGTTGCACCGTCTTATTTTAATTGTAACAAACGTCAAGTCTGTCAAATTCCATACAGAAACACCTGATACTCTGCCTCTGCCAACTCAGCCTAAGATGATTTAAAAGTGTGTTCGTGGTAAATTGGTGGTTCGGAACTTCGGAGTGGCGACACCTTGTGGCTTTCCTTACCAATGAGATTGAGAACGTTATAGGGATGATGATACCATCAATCAATTGACGTACTTTTTAGGAGCTGTCAAAACGCAGTCCATAAATTTTATGTATGGGAATACCATGGATATACGGGAATACTAACTTATAACATCCCTTCTATGTAGGCTAAAAAAAGTAAAATGACTAAATATTGGCCGAAATAAAGTATTTTTAATTTTTTTTAGAATCCTAGTTTAAAAAATTAGTTTAAAATTTTTCAAGTAATGTATTATTTCAAACAAGTGGTCAGCATCAGTATTTTTACAGGTGACATTTGTATCACTATTCTTATATATGTAGTAACATTTTCTTTTTATACACCCTGTGTTTTAAATTATATTATGACGTTACGAAACTTACAATTTATTACGACGTTCTCCGTCGAAGCCTCTGAAGACGTCCTCGGGGAGTGTTCGCGATTTTTTTCCCAATTCCAATCGTAAGCTATTCGAGTCCCCCGCCGAACTCCTGTTATTACTTTTGTTTCGTGCTTATTGGGGAAATGTCGATAGTTTTGGTATCGATAGTTTTTTTTCAAATTTAATACTAGATTAAGTTTCTCATCATCATCTCTGAGGTCGCGGGTTCGATTCCCGGTCGGGTGTAGAGAATGTAGACATCGAACTTTTCTAAATTGTCTCGGGCCTGGGGGTTGTGGTACGGTGGTGTGGAATGTAAAGATAACAGCAGACAGGTTGACTTTCAGAAAATTGTAATAATTTCTCAGTGTGAATTGCGATAAATAAATAGAACCAAAAACTTATCAACATACCCATAATAAAGTTTATTTTTACTGATATCGAGTGTAGCACAAGCACACCACTAATCTTAAGATACCTATTTGTTCACTGTCCAAGTGTTGTTAGTAGTTGTTAAACACACTTTGGTCATTTGCTGAGCGAAACTTTCTGACACACGCAATGAGAAAGAAAATAGCCTTTAAATATGTCTACCAATCAGTCTATCAAAGACTTATTTAATTTACCTACTAGAACACAAATTAAAATTTTGACTATTGTCTCTTTTGTCATCCCAACATAACGTAATTTTGATTATACAATAGAATAGAATAGAACAGAATAAAAAAAGATTTATTTGACACACACAGAATACAAAAGGAAAAAAATATTACAGGATAATAAAAAGCAATATGTGTCAAAAAGGCCCCCGCTCAGCATTTGTTGTGACAGTCAGGGACGTATCACGACGCTGGTTTTCAGCAGGGACCCTAACGGTAACGATATTAATATTTCCCCTCTTCTTGCCTATAGTTACAAAGCTGGTATAATTTTGAAATGAATTATCAATTTCTTAATAAAGTAATAGATCGTTAATAAGAACGTTACCTGGGCCCTTAGCACTTACATAATTATGACTCTGAAATTTACCTTTCTTATAAGAATTTAATATTTTACTATAAATTAGTATAATAAAGTGAGAATGATTATATAAAATCATTGTTTCAGATGTTTCTACTATTCACTAGCTTCGTAGTTACAATTCACTGCCTGCCAGATGAGTTGAAGAGTCTACCCGATCCAAGTGTGTTCGTCATGAAGCCCCCGAAAGAATTTATGGACTTATTTCAACCAGATGACAGCAAAAACCTCACTAACCCTATGAAATCTCTATTAAGTAATAAGAATGCAAGCAACAATCTTTTAGATCTATCGAAGTTTCTCCCAGATCCAAGTGTATTCGAAATGATACCTCCTAAAGAATTTGTAGACTTATTTCGGTTGAAAGAAAAGGAAAACGTTGATGCTGGTAAGGACACCGAAAACCTTATTAATCTCAAGAAAGAATCGTCTAATTTTGAGGTTAGAACTGTACCAGATCTACAAGAGCCAATCGTGGTCAATATGAAACCATCGAAGGAGAGTCTTGATACCACCGATAGAGATACAGAAAATTTTGGTAGCTCTTTAAAAGAGATTTCCGGCATAATTACAAACTTGCCCGATAAGAAATACATCCCTGATCCAAAGGTCTTTGAAATGGAGCCTCCAAAAGAGTTCCTTGACCTATTTAAATTCAGGAGTGGGAAAAAAATTGACAATCAGAGAGATAACATTTTAAGTTCCATAAACATACCTTCCGATGATATGGTCACAACTTTGTCGGATGAGAAATCTATCCAAGATCCAAGTGTCTATGAGATAAAGCCTGCGAAAGATTACTTAAATTTGATTCAATTCAAACAGAAAGAAGATTCTGATAAGTCTAAGAAAGAGTCTTCCGATGCTATAGTTCCAAGCCATAGTATCATTGATGAAAAGAAAACTTTATCTAATCAGAACGTGTTTGATATGAAACCGCCACAAGAATTCACTAACTTATTTAATTTCCAAGACAAAGAGGAATCAAACAAACCACTAAAGTGGCCATCATGGTCTTTTGAAATGAACAACTATGGAGAAAAAATAAACTTACCAAATTGGTTTTATTTGTCTGGTTTGAAACCTGGAGAATATACGAAAATTGACAAACATACTGAACCAAACGAAGCCCAGAAACCTCAAGATGAACACTGGAACCAACAAACGTTTGAATCACATAGCTTCTATGATCAGTCGCCTCCTGGAAACAAACAATTTAAACCATTTAACATGTTTATTGCTAATGAACATCTTCCAGGCCAAAATATATTTAACATTAAAGAAGACGATAATGATATACAAGTACGTTCCAAAGATGACTCAAAAACCATAACACATACTAAGACAGATATCTTAAAATTCACTACTGAAAAGACGGATAAGATAAGTGATACAACAAATGGTAAAGCGGGTGATGTTGTAATAGCAAAATCTGGTGCAGTACTTATTGATTCGCCTACAAAGTTTTCTACAACTGTTTTAGGCATAAATGACGAGAAAGGTGAGTCAATTAACAAAAATTCTGATGCCATAATTATTCCGAAAGATGATATTTTAGTAAAAAAAGATACCACAGAATTTAAGCCCGTTAAAATTAAATCAAATGAAAAATTAAGTCTTGTCAGTAAAAACCTAGACAAGCAACTACAACAATCTCCACCAAAAATATCAGTACTAGATAACTCTATTGTCGTTCCAGTACAATTACTGCCAAGCCCACAAACGCAACATTATGGATTAGGGAATATGGTGTTTATGTCAACTCTTTATCCATCGCCGAACTATGGATTTCCAATGCAAAGTGAAGGTTATAGGTTTGAGTACACTAATCAACCAAATAATCAAGTTTATCTTAGCCCATATAGTTCAGAAGTGAAGCCGGATGCATTAGCCCTTAGTGGTAATCTAGAACATGACTTGTCATTACCTAGTGATAAACCTACTATTGATCATGACTTACTACAGACTCAGAATGTGAAACCTAATGATATTATCATTTCTAGTATTAAACCCAGCAGTAAAGACAATGATCCACCTCACTCACAAGTGGCAGCAATGATTATACCCTCAAAGACTGTCCCTCAAACCAGAAGTGTCATATCTGGTAACAATATGGTGATTAACAACGGCGATAAGCTAGCAAATGTAGATCAAATTATGAATGGAACTCCTGCTCTAAATGCTTACAATTTTCCGAGCCATGAAGAATCAAATCAGGAAGGTATTGTGTCAAATGTACGACCAGAGACGAATTTAAACCAAGGCAACATACCAAATAGCCCACCGCTTTTAGGACAGTCTGTCAATTATCCTGCCTTTGGATCTAACAGCAATATGCTCAGTCAGAATAACTACCCTCAAAACCAGAAGCCAGAGACAACAATTCAAGGTAATATACCCGTTAAACCACCTAACTTAAACCAACCTGTCAACTATCCACCCTTTGTATCTAACAGCAATAACATTGTCGGCCAAAGTCAGTACCCTCAAAATCAGCAACCACTATTTATGAATGTACCTTACGGATCTAACGGAGTGCCGTTAAACTATGTTTTTGCAAATGGAGCACCATTGTTGAATGGGCAAATGACAAACAACCAGAATTACCAACTTAACTCAGGTGTGGTGGTGCCAAGCCCAATGGTAGGGGGATACAGTCAGAACAGTTTGTATGCCCTGGTACCAATTTCAAAGCCCAAACCATATTTTAATAACAACGTTGGTGGGAATGGGTATCAACAAGTGCCTGGACAGGTTTTTAATATAGTTCCGGCTCAAAACAATATGTTGTTGACGACAAAAGATCAAGTGTAACTAGATTTTATATTAGTAATTATGTACGTAATTGTTAAGACGATTAACTAATTAAATAAACCATTTAATGTATTCCATTATGCTATTTTTATAACATTAAATGAGCAAAAAACAGGTATTTTATTGCAATTTGATTTCATTTGCAGTATTTGAGAGATTTGCAAATAACTTAAAAACCAAGCAGATTCGATTGTGTAGGTAGGTAATAGTTAAAACTTACTTAGGCTGTGTCTCCGAAAACCATTTAGAACAAACTAAATAAAAATCACAAATCTTTCATGCCCTTATACATTTTTGTCTAAATTGATCTGTAATTTTTATACAAATGAAAGAAGGAAATAGTGTTAAACAACTTTAGCTTAAGACATTCTAAAGTTCTTATCTGAAATGTTCGAGCTAAAACCTGATACCTTGGAAGTATCTCAAAATCCTTTAAACCGTTTGCACAAAGAAACTCAGAACTCACACGAAATTATCACATTCCTTCTTTCTAAGGAAGCTGGGTGAAAACGGATCCCCCGAGAACAATTTTCGGAACAAAGTTGCAACTGCTAAATTTCATTATCTTTCCGTACTTAAAGTTAAAAGGAAGCTAAATGATCAAATTCGCTGTGCAGTGTAATAAATATCGTTCATTAGCGGGTAGCGTTTGCATCTACCCGTTGGGAAATCAAGAGCGGAGTGTGGTTTCTATTTTGTACTCGCGCGAAACGATGATAAATGCAGCTGAACTAGAACTCGACAAGATTGTGTTGGAAACGCTTTTGGCAGGTTCCGTAAGTCTTGTTGTGGTTAAAGAAATTTATTTCTCATAAAAAAACATTAAAGGTTTATTTAGAATTAGATACAGTAAATTATTATTAGAATATAACAATTCGTAAACTGAGCTTATTTCAACTCAAACGTTCAATACAATCCAAAAAGAACAGCCGAAACTATACATACAACACATGTTGATGTGCCGATACAAAAATTAAGGCTTAATCTTAGAAAAATACTATTTATTTTACACCACATAAAAGAGGTGCCTAATTTAAAAAATTACAGAATGAAATCTTATTTTTTTATCGTTAAACACAACCTCGGCTCCGCTCGACTTCATAATGATTATTTACCTCTTAAATGAATTATGTAGTGTTTTTGTAAAAAGGTTTTTTACGACTTATAAGGTAAGATAAATAAAAAATAAAGCTGAAGAAGAAGGGCTAACAAAAATCAACAAAAATAAGTTAACCTCAAACCTTTCTGTAGTGTGAATATATTATATCGAGTGACTCTCTATTCAGGTGGCCGATGGCCAGCTGTAAATATCGGACGACACTCGGGCTCTCGTCTGGGGACGCTCTCGCCTTCCAGCGGAACCGGACCCGTATTTGCCGACTTCACCCCGCAGGAGTTGTAAAAACTGGACTGATAAGGTCTTAGAAATATCGACTTAAAAATAAAAAAGGTTAAAGGCCAGTGACTAAACCTCACCAGGGTGCCTCCTAGTGCGAGTTGCACAAAACAACCAAGTCACTTAAATCGATCGAAAAGTAATACAAAACATTGACTTTTCGATCTCAACTCAATCGTTCATTGCTTCCATAATGAACCTAAAACTAGATGACTAAAGCTATAAGACATTATGGGCCCTGTAGGGCACTGCAATAAGAAGAGGGTAGGACCATACGAATTTATTAGATAGGTAGGTATTATTAGTTAATTCGTTTGATTCGTTCGATCAAAAGTAAGTGACGCGATTATTTTGCGGAACTTGCACTAGGCTCTCGGAAGACCTTACCTATAGACCAGGCTTCACGACAAGTAGCGATTATAGTTGAGACCAAGCTTTGATATATGTCACTAAATATAATAGGAATGGTACCCATCTACTCCCAACAAGCGTTGTACTGAACGACAAGTAAGCATCTCCAATTTAGGCACCTGTCATATCTCGGCCTGTGTTTAATCGAAAAGTTTGTTTAGTATGAACACAACGAAATACTTGCATTAATAAGGTAGTCACGCATGTACATTAAAATAACAAACAAAAACAGCTTCCAAAAATAGACAAATAACAGACAAAAATAACATAAAAATAAATATTAGAAAACATCACATACATTGCTCTGATCCTAAGGTAAGTAGCTAAAGCACTTGTGTCATAGAAATCAGGAACAACGACGCAACACAACATAATAACACAACATAGTTTAAAAGACATAAAGCCAGAAAATATAACTTATTCAGATTATAAAATCGAAGCAAAAATATTATACCTGTGCAGTAGATACTTTCGTAACTATTGGAACTTTATTATTGTAGTTACCTAAATAATTTGATAAGTCACGAAAACCCAGTATTTTCAGTACAGTTTACTGGCTAGAAAAATCGAATTAAAACATAAAGAACAATTCCTAAAACAAAAGCTGGAGCCAGTCAGTACCAAAAAGGGTTAAATTAATAATTTGCGAGTGTTTCTTTAGTCTGCGGTGGGTTAATATTAGGCTAGCTAGAGCGACTTTTATTATTTACACACTTTACGAGTTATGAAAAGTTTTCACATTAAAATTTGATAAATTTTTTGACTGTTTTGCGGCAAACTTTATTAATTTGGAAACTTATTCCAAGACTAGTAAAATATACCCATTCTAGGTTTGATGCTAGCGACGAGGTAACCACAACATGTACCAAATTGTGTCTTTGACAACATTCAAATTGTGCAACGTCTGGCGTAGTTGTTCGCGCTCCGGACTACAAAGCTTGGCGGTTGCAGGTTCGTATCCCGCGAGGGGCAAATGTTTGTGTGACGAGCACGAGCATTTGTACCCAAGTCATGGATGTTTATAAACGTATGTTTATCCGTAATCTAGTCGCCATAGTACAAGCTTTGCTTAGTTTGGGGCTAGCTTATTGGTGTGATTGTGGAAACAATTAATTTAGTTAATTAACTTTGGTGTGAAGCTATTATTAAAATGGATTTAGACATATTTTTTTATTTCACTAGAGAAGATATTTTCACTGTTTTTCTTGCTCAAATGCTCGTGCTCAACAAACATTTGCGACTTGCGGATTCGAACTTGCCTGGCTTTAAGTCCAAAGCACAAGCCACTAGAATTCACTAAGTTCGTTCGCGTTAAGAATGCAGTGAGTTCTACTTGTGCCCCGGCCTAGCCAAGTCCCCTAACCAATCAAATCGTTCCTAATAAATAAATAAATAAAATATAAATATTGGACAACATCACATACATTGCTCTGATCCTAAGGTAAGTAGCTATAGCACTTGTGTTATAGAAATCAGAAACAACGACGGTACCACAACACCCAGACCCGAGCCAATATAGAAAAGTTCGTTTTCTACATTGACCCGACCGGGGATCGAACCCGGAACCTCAGAGATTGCGGCGCCATTTAAAGTCCGGCATGCTCGCCTCTCGGCTACGGAGGTCGTCTAAGGAAGTTAAGTTCACAGTGAACGCATACTTTCAAACGAAACTGTTATGAAACTTACCCTGCAGCAATGATGACTCTGCATTCGCACGCGAACGTAACGTACTATAGATGATCGTCAAATGTTTGCTCAGTATGTCTCTATTAGTATTTTAAGTATCCCGTTTATTATGATAACCAGCTCATTTATGATTGACAAATAAACCGTTACAGGCCTCAATCCCAATTAATCCCAACCTAGTTCGTAAACATCGGTCCGCCGCGCCTGCGCCCCTACAAGCTTTACGATGCGTTCGAGGCAGAAGAAACTGTCTTGTAACAACCACACCAAATTTATAGCTTTAGTCTATAATCATTATGCTCTGTCTTCACCTGCGTGACGCCTAACGTTGAACGTTAGTAAATTACGGCATGATTAGCGTTCATTAGTTAATTTTATTTATTTTTATTTATTGTTTCACCAGCAATTGTTACAAATATTCTTGCACAGTATGATACACAGACAGTTAGGTATCCATCTAAATGCACATTTTTTTAAGGTGAACACCGCATGCAAAATGTTTTCTTCTACCCAATTATAAGTAACATCAATATTTAAAATTTAAAACTTAATGCATTAAACTACGCGCTAAATGTTTGGCCACACTTATTTGACGTTTGATTCGAGCGTCCAGTGGCTTAGTTAGCGTGTGATCTGCAAAAATAAACGGTTCCAAGAACTCAATACTTTTCTCGTTTTGTCCACTCCATCCTAACTCAATGACACTATAACATTTATTTTACAAAGAGTTTTTGAATGTGACCGTTTTAACATGTTTAGTGTAGGGTGTAGCCACAACAACGCACAGACACCCGCTAAATCCCTTTGATGTGTCGCCGTCCGAGGTATCGCCTAGCTTCTAATGCCATTAAAGCAAATTAGCGCGCTAAGTCGGCCACACCTGCATAGTATATCAGTTAGCGCACTAATTAATGGCATTAGACGCACGAAGTGCGTCTTAAGTGAAGAAAGAAAAACAATCCCTTGTCTAAATCGATTTTACTTGTAAGAGTCAAAGTCGTTTATTCGATAAGTGACAAGTTTTTGCTCGCGGCTTCGCTTGCGTTACTTTTTATTTTGAGCGTATGAATGAATGTAAACTCAGTAAATAAATAAATAAACTCTACAAAATTTCTTTAGAGACAATATATTCTTCACTAATTGCTTATTTAGTAAAAGGATTACCCTCGCGATTTTGGTGTGCTCCATACAAACTTTGAACCTCAGTTTTACCCCTTTAGTATGTGAATTGTGGAAAATCCTTTCAAAGCGCACGCCTACATCATAATAGCTATATGTGTGCCAAATTTCAGCGCAATCCGTTAAGTTGTTTTAGCTGTGCGTTGATAGGTCAGTTAGTCAGTAACGGTTGCCTTTTATATATTTAACTAAATATATAATATCTGTATTCAGTATATAGGCCTTCTTCGGGGCACTCATACACGTCCCGTGTAAACGAATACAGTCTGGGAAGGAGTTAAAACCGATTAATGATCGATTCCTATAATTTACTAAGCGTCAGTGTACCTACATCAGCAACTGCTTGTATTTGTGTCAAAAGTAACAAGATACTTAGTTACTTCCTATAAAATGGTTTTTCATTACAAGCGTTTCTATAGATTTTTTAGAGTCGAGTGTAGAAGCGCTTGGTTTAAAGAAGAGGCTACGCGCATTTTTTCTCTTGTGTACATTTGGCTCAAATATTGGACTACAATACATATATTCAACTATGACCAATAACTATACCTACAGTTAGTTAGGTATTCTGTGTTATTACAGAGTAATAAATAGATTTAGATTCAGGGTAGACCAATAGAATACTTACCTACATACATAAATTGTTATTTTATAATGGGAAAAGATGAACCATAAATTATAGATATTTTTTTCCAATCAATAATTTCAGCATTAAAATGAACAGAAAAATTGGGAATTAGTTTAAAAATAGGTAGGTAACCACCACATAGCATTTATTTATTTAATGGCTAATTTTGCTAACCACAAGGTTATTCTGTATGAGGCTACTGGATTGCCTTCTGGCACATTTTTAAAACCAAAAAGTCGTGGTCGGAGGTTTGTCTAATGTATTTTGAAATCTATTAACTTTTTAAGTTTTATTTGGTACATTCGTTGAACTTGCTTATTTTTTTTTGATATATCTTCAATGTTATTAGGTTTTACGTGGTATGCACATTTTTTCAAAACTATTGTACCTACACACTTTTTGTTCCACTTGTAACTAACTCATTTAAATTTAACAAAGTAACTCAAGTAGATCATAATTTTAATTAAAATGCTCAAACGTTTTAACGAACGACAATTTTCGTGTAGGCCTTTAGACGCGAATCATTTGTTAATGTCAAAAATCAAAGTAGACATAACATTTTCAGCAGGGGCTGTCCCAAGCCTCCAGGCTTTTGGATTGAGTTATCGATGCCACCTGAAACTCGGAGTCCCCGGGGCTAAGCATTTCCATAAACAATTCATTGATCTTGTCGTGTTGTGGTCCGTGTGGAGTTTGGTTTACTGGAACAGGGATATACTACTCTGTCAAGAAAGTACCGGGAAAAGATTAATAATACAGAATATGTTAGTTATTCATCCAAATTTATTTCATCACCTTCAAAGTATGCTCCTTCAGAAGCGATACACTTACGCCAACGAATAATCAAATCATCAAAACATTTTTAAACGCTTTTTCCGGAATCAATTTCAGTTCTCGCCGCGAATTCTCCTTTATGTCTTCTACCGAATGAAACCGGGTGCCACGAAGTGGTAATTTGAGTTTAGGAAAAAGAAAGAAGTCTGCTGGAGCCATATCTGGTGAATAAGGTGGCTGCTCGATGGTATTTGTTGAGTTTTTGGTCAAAAATTCGTTCACAATGATGGTCTTCCCACAAGACCATCATTGTGAACGAATTTTTGACCGCATTATCGTGGTGCAAAATCCAAGAATTTTCATTCCACAAATCTGGCCTTTTTCGTCTAATTTGCTCTCTTGAACGCCGCATAACACTTAAATAATACTCTTTTTTATCGTTTGACCTTCTGGCAAGAATGCTGAGTGCATAAAACCGCGACAGTCAAAGAAAACAGTCAACATGACTTTGACTTTCGATCGAGTTTGGCGCGGTTTCTTCGGTTTCGGTTTAGTTGGAAGGCGCCACTCCGAAGCTTGTTGACTAGTTTGCATGTCAAACTCGTAAACCCACGTCTCGTCACCAGTAACAATGCGTTTCATGAATGTTGGGTTGGAATTGACTCGTTCTAGCTTTGTTTAGTTTGAGTTTTTGCAGAAAATTCAGGTTTTTTGGGACTAGCCGAGCGGACATGTTTCATACCCAATTGATTATTTAAAATGGTACGAATCGACTCGACGGCTTCGACGGCTAGCTCTCTCAAACTTGAATGAGGATTTTCAGCCACTATTTCCTTCACTTTTGCGATGCTATCTTCAGTAGCAGACGTTGATGGCCTACCAGAGCGAGGCAAATCTTCCATTACATCTCGACCGCTTTTGAACGCCTTATACCACTCATAAACACGTGTTTTTGATAAAGTCGATTTACCGTAAGCCTTCTGTAACATTTTCAGAGACTCCGAACACGAAATCTCATTGGCGATGCAAAATTTAAGACAAACTCTTTGCTCGATGTTTTTGTCTATTATGAAATTCGCAATACACACTAGATATGGTATAACTAAAAACAATACTGCATTTAATCTAATTATCAGATGTAACTCAAACTCCGCGCCAAAATGGAAAACAGTTGTGCCAATCTAACAACAACAAAAAAAATATAATTTTGAATATGGAACCATAAACAAATCATCAATTCCCGAAACATTTTTGACAGAATGTACAGGCAATTTATCGAAATACTAAAATATATTACTTTTTACATAACTCGTAAAATTGAAACTGTGAGTTACAATTTTGCAATGAGCACTCTGCACCACTTTCTTCTTCTTTATAAAATCAAAATCATTTATGCTTAAAGGCCATTTTAAGGCACTTTTACATAGTTGTTGTCCTCTACCCGAAGGTTGTCTAAAAAAAATCGCTCTTAGCTATGCGTTCACCTAATTTCTACATATTCTGCAAACATCGACTGTACATGGTGTGCTCTTTTAATTTAAGCTTTTTCTGCGTGATAGAGTAGGTACAACTATATGTCACACTTAGTTTATGGAAATCAGTCGATTTTAAGAGAAGTAATTCGTGGGATTTTACCGATGAACAAATATCCGTAGAGGTACTTACCTTGATAAATATTTTACTTAAGCGGTTAGAGTTTTGGTGAATAAGTGTATTGTTATTGTACTTCATTTTCGTAGTTCTTGTTACGTCATTTCTCTGCCGATACATGTTCTATCATGAACTACTTATCTGCATTACTAAGTAATATTTTTGCGTATTGATGTTCTTTGGCATTGATTTTTCTTGAAATTGGAGATTCCATAAATTATTTGATTCAGTAAGAAATGTGACTGTTTTGTTGCTTTTACTTATATGTATAACATATCGTGGTTAAAAATATTGACGAATAAAAACCATTTTGGGACCACTCCTTCAAATAATACAAAGTTCAATAGGATCGTAATATTTTATTTTAAGATCAAAATATCTTAATAAAGCAACAATGTATTTAAAAATAAGCAGATCTGTTTAATTGAATGCATTTATTTGTGCAATTAGCCCTCAGTTTCTAGAATGAATGAATGAATTGATTGAACTTTTAATCATTGTTACTGAAAAAGTGCCCGATTAAGTTAGAAATATATAAAAACCATGTTTACTAGATAACTTTTTACGCTAATTTATAACATGTATAATTTTGCTAATATTTTTTTGTTAATTTATAAAAAGGATATCTAAAATAATATATAATTTGATACATTTCCTAAAGCAATAATCATTATTTGTATTGATTTGTTTTCATGATAGGTTCATTTGACAAATGTCTGTCAGTATAGGTATGCATTGTGATTCGTGAATTATTTCTGTTAGACAAAGTTAATAGTTACCTACATCCTAAAAACTGAGAGCAAAGTTTTATTCATATTTTAAATTCCCATCAAAATTAAATAAAATGTTTAAATTATTAACAAATGTGTTCCTCTTAGAAAAATATTAAATGCTTTGTGCATAAAGAACAAATAAATTCGTAAAAACTCATTACCATTACAATTATTATAAACAAAATTAACAAAATAATTGTTTAATTATAGTTTGAAATCAATTTTAACTTGTATCTACAAATTTAAACCATTTTAAAATTCACACAATGATGGGGTTGCTTTCCCAACTAGCATATCTATGAAAGTTCACAATTTCAAAGAGACGATTTAAAAATTACATACAATTATATACAAGTCGGTATATTAAAAGCGTTCCGCCCCTATTTCTCTATCACAACATTTAAAGGCAAGTAACACTTGGACCATTCGCTTGCAAAGGATAAATTTATGTTATTCTCTAAGAATATATTTTTAATTAAAAACCGTTGAAACCTATTTCTCCTATTTTATAGGCTTTTTAATAGGTCTGATTCACTGTCTGATATTTCATCTACCAAGAAATCACGTCTGTCGTATGAAGCTGACAATTGTGTTTTTGCGTTGTAAAAGTAGCTTCTCTAAGGAAATACATTTATGTCAAAGGTCAGATAGAATATTAGGTATATTAGTAAAGTTCGTCAACCGCAAAATGGCAGGAAGTCTATAATGATAGTTGATGTCAAGTTTGACTCAGTTTTATTAATTTGTAATATCGCTTTGGAAATTGACATACTATATGCCCAGGGTAAACAAATATTTGTTTGACCCCATTGACGCCAGTGAACTATTAATTCAATCATTTTTGTATAAAGTAATATTAATGGACTTTATAATTTGCCATGTCTACTGTATTTTTTACCTTATTATAATCATCAAAGCATAATTTTAAACTACACAGCTACAAATTATTTTTCTTATGAGAATAACATTTTAACCAATGAACATCACAAATCAAAACACCTTACTCTAAGCTTGGACAATCGACTAAAACACCTAAACGTACAAAATAACGAAATCATCAAACGGGACCCTGTTCGCTAAAATATAATAATTATAATAAGTACGGATAAATATAAGTCGAAGGTAAAGTCAACCAGGGTAAAACCTGATTTTAAAAAGGTGCACAATTTTTTAAAGTATCTGTATTTATTTTAAAACTTTACATTTTCATTTATGTTATAGTATTTTGAAACGACAATTTATATAAGTAGGACCCTAAACAAAATAATGTATTTAATAAAACATTTTTGAAAATTATATTTTACCCTGCTAAACATTACCCTACCAAATATAAGTTTATCTAGCCATGTTCTAATTTACTTAGATGTTACTTACCAAGATTGATAAACATCTTTACCCCTTACATGTCGAATCAGTCCACTACGGGTCAGGGCTAATTTTAAAAATTCAATATAGTAATGTATAAGTGCAAAAAGTAAAAAATATATCATTTATACACCGCATTGGTTTAAATTATTTTTGCAAGCTAATATTTTACAGCATTATACAGATATAATTTGGAGCAATTTTACAATAAGTAAGTATTTAATTAATGTGATAAAAATTTACGATGCAATTATACATATTTGTGTATTTATACAACGCTTACAGACATATAAAAAGGCTAATTTGACGTCAAAATTGGTCATTTATTTAACCATAATAGCATTGTTTCATAATTGATAAACTTAAATAAAATTATATGACCTTTTGCAAATTAACACATAATCGTAAAAAATAATAGCTGAGATTGAAGGCTTCTTAGTCTGTCCGTTGCAGCCGTCATTACTACGGAAAATAAAGTAAATACCACGAAATGTTATATTACCACGATCAATTGTTGACTTTAAGTTCCATATACATAATTTCAATATCAATCATTAATTCTTTTTACATATTACGGACGTTGGGACGTGTAAAAGTGCTTAGTTTAAGCCTATTTGCAAAAAAATAATTGGTTTTATTAGTTTTATACAGACAAAATCACATCAAGTCACCACAAACTGTAAAAAAACATCTCTTTTGCTAGAAAAAAATAGTTGAAAATCCATACGTGCTGTTGTTTTAACGTACAGTGGTTGAAAAAGAGCCATTTATTTGACTTACAAAATGTATTTATTATTTTACGTTTGCATAAGTAAAAACAAATGATTATTATTTTATACATTCGATGTTTTGTGTCATGTAAATTGTGGAATAGTGTATTATTAAGGCTAATTATGGCTAACTGTATAAGACTAGATTAAGGGAAAAGTGTAACTTTAAAACGTTTTTGTAATGATGTTAATATTTACTTACTAACAGAATATCCTGTAGTAATAATAAAATGTTTACATCATTACTAAAAAAAAAAAAAATATGATTAATCTTAAATATAAAATTGTTCCTATTTACAATGGGGACGTCAAAAGATATTTGAGCAATTGGATGATGTATAAAGTGAATAATGAATAAGATAGGTATGGATTTAATAACAGTTTTCAAGGAAAAAAAAGAAAAATAATATTTTAAAATGCCCTTTTAGGTAATTAAAAATCACTAACTAATTAGTTGCAAAAATAAACAGTCAACTTTAATAACTATTAAAATTCTAAAGTTATATCTTAATGTTATTAGAAAGAGGATTAAAGTTAGTTTAAAAAGACTTTAATTATCATTAACACTTGACGACTAGCTGAGGAATGAAATATATTTATTTACTTAACTTTTAAATTTTATAATAAACTAGAAATCCCCCTAGATATATAAAAATATAACTCTATCACCAACGACACATAAATATAATAATTGCTATAGTCCTCACTATATGTCATTATATATAAGCAACAAAATACATATAATCTGTGTATATTTAAAACATAATTTTCATGGCAGTAAAGTAAGTATGATAAATAAAACATGTTTTATATAATTATGCATTTTCAGGAGTTTTTAGCTGTAGCTAATCTGCTAATGAATACTATCATCAAGAATATTGACCATTTTTGAAGTATCATTAGTAAAGTTCTATTCATTTTGTACAAAAAAAAAAGTTTTCTGGTTATCTATTTTTACTTTTAGAAACTAGCCATACTGGTATTTTATTAAATCCCATGTAATTATTCTTTATAAATAATTCGTATAAAATAATCTGTTCACAAAATTATACATACTTATAATCCTTTATGAATAATATTATATAAATGCTTAATTGTCACCAATCTTAGTACTCGGTTCAATTTATGTACCTCGTAAGACAATTCAAAGTTGCGATTCCATAGTTTTAAGCAACTTGATAATAGAATACAAAATGAAGATGTACTAAGTACACTTATATAAATATTTTCGAATAAACGTCGATGCAGTTTAGCCTAATTATAGCATTAGCTAAAAAATAAAAGTGGCGAGAATGTCAACTAAGTAGCGGGAATGTCAATCAAGTAGCGAGAAGCGTAGTTCTTTTGTAATTGGGCTTGGGCTCCCTCCGCACGTTGAGGGAGCGGCAGGGGAGCGCGTATCACCGCGCGGAC
This sequence comes from Anania fuscalis, assembly GCA_950371115.1. Lineage (NCBI taxonomy): Eukaryota > Metazoa > Arthropoda > Insecta > Lepidoptera > Crambidae > Anania > Anania fuscalis. The sequence goes on from OX493346.1 coordinate 606,923, forward strand.
TGGACCCGTCCCTTCTCTTCTGTGCTGTTCTCTTTCTGCACCTCTTGACTCTGGTCGCGCGTCTCTTCCACTGACTCCAGACCGATGTCGAATGATTGTTGTCTGTGGGAGATAGTGCGTGTTTAGAGATCTGGAAAATATTTTGGTATTAACTAAATAAATAAATAAAAGAAAGAAGATAAAGAGAAGAGGTTCAGCTCATGCTGCCAAAAGACTAGGTCACGGGCCGCGCTGATTTTCAACTGTTCGTTGCTTTTCTCGGTCTCGGCCTTCACAAGGTTCTCGTGATGAGGGATAGTGACGTCCATCAGCACTATATCAGGCTTATTCGCAAGAATGGTCCTGTCAGTGATGGTGATGTCAGTTAACTCTTTTCTAGGGGATGATTCTACTGCTTAAATAGAACAAATTTTTCTATGGGACCAACTTCAAAATCGCAAATACCATTTCCCCATACAAAACGGCAGAGTCGGCAGACCAGCTGAGATCAGTTTGTATAAAGATATGAAATATTTTTTTACGATTTCGAAGTTGGTCTCATATACACACAGTTGTTTTATTTGAGCAGTAGAACCACCTCCTAGAAAACAGTTAACTGATAAGTTTACACCTTATATATACGTTACTGTTATTATACGTTACCTGTCAGTGAGGTAGTTCCCCGGCGCGGAGAGCGAGCGGCCGGCCCTGGCGAGCTGTCCGCGGCGCGCGCACCGGTCCAGCTCGCCGCGCCCGCCGCCGGACTCGCGCCGCGCCGTGCTGCCCTCGCGGCTTCGGAGGAACGGGTTCTAGGGACAGAGGAAGATATCATATATAAAGAAGCAGTTGCAAAGTTAGAAACGTTGGGGAGAGAGGTTCTTGAAAGGTGACCACAAACTGACAAACGGTGCATTGATGACCTAGTGAAGGTTGCTGGAAGCCGTGTGATGTAATCGGCCCCGAGCTGCTTAGTGTGGTGTTTCATGGACGAGGCTAGTCTAAAAAGGCTGACGATACTGGTAAGGAAGGTAATAAATGTATACCTATACAGATACAAATGATAGAAGTTTCAAGGCTAAGGTAATCTCTCGAAGTATGTACTGATTTAAATTTTAAACGGCAGCGTTTTATAAACGTCAAATTACTTAACTAAAAATAAAACAAGGATAGAGTAATAATCGCTACAGAGCCTGCAGAAAGTAGCAGCACATAAGAATAAATAAATAAATATTGGACAACATCACATAAATTGCTCTGATCCTAAGGTAAATAGCTTAAGCACTTGTGTTATAGAAAATCAGAAACAACGACGGTACCACAACACCCAGACCCGAGCCAATATAGAAAAGTTCGTTTTCTACATTGACCCGACCGGGGATCGAACCCGGAACCTCAGAGAAGGCGGCGCCATTTATAGTCCGGCGCGCTCGCCTCTCGGCTACGGAGGTCGTTGCTATGTACGTGTGATTATTTAGGTAAGGTTACTACGGGAGTAATTGACAAGACGGTGGCTCGCGGTTAACTGATTTATTGAAAAGAATGCAGGCAGATACAACTGTGCGATAACTATACATGCGTGTCTATAACTATGTAAGTACGTACAACTTAGCTAGGTTAATACACTACAGTCGTCATGATGCTCTAGAATAAATTCTAGAGCATCTGTATAGACTTCACTTTCACCTATTGACGTCCCAGCAAAACTGCAAACAAAGTAATGGTATTCCGATATTAGGGCAGCGAGACGTTAGGGGCTAAATGAGAACCAAACCTGAAAGCTGTGTTTCTTGAGCATCGTCTTGATGAGTATGAGCGTGGAGAGGTTGGGGATGGAGGTGACGACCTGCGCCATATCCTCATCGGTCACCTCCACCAGGCGGCAGTTCTCCTGCTCCGAAGGCAGCGGATCCTGTCCGAAGTTCGTTATCCACTCGTGTTCCTGGGTGGAATATTAAAGATTTGTTGTTTATTCCCATCATCATCAACATTTTAGCTATAGAAAGTCTATAATACTGCTGAACATAGGTCTCCCCCATGGACATTCAGATTTACCAGGTTGTCGTCCATCTTGTGGACACATTGTTGTTTATTTATGTAGAATTTACATGATTGTAGAGAGATATAAGAAAGAAGTTTGGGGTTTGCATGTAAACAGCAATCCTACGTTCTGCTAAGCGACTTGATGGAACGCGCGGAGGTTTTAGTGCGTATACTTGGCAAGTCGAGAAATCTTACATTAATTGCTGTCGTACCCACACCAGCTTTGCGTAAAGCATTACCCTTCTTAGCGAAAAAAGGGGCTTCTTAGCTAAAATATAATTAACTTAAATTTATATCTTTGGTTATAGAAATGCTTCTTGTTATATTAAAAATATGATGGTTTCCTAGAATTAGGTATAAGAAGTTTACCTTGATCTCTTGCATAGTCGCCCTTGTCCCTGGATTCTTGTCCAGCATTCTACTTAGGAAGTGCTTTAGCTGCCTCGTCAGTTGTGGCCTCTGAGGGAAAGTTAGAGGCTCCTCTAGCACCCTCCTCTGGAGCTCCGTGGCTGTCGGCCCGCACCAGGGCACCTTCCCCGTCACCATCGCGAAGAGAGTTACTCCCAGGGACCAAACGTCGGCTGCCTGGAAAGAGTCAGTGGATAAAGAAGATAGCACTTAACCTAAAAATCAAAAAATGACTATTCTGGACTTCAAGAAATATTAACTTATTTATTTTTTCTATCTCAGGGAGTTGTAATCATGAGACTCGTGAAACACGAGCAGACGAGGAAGCAGTCTTGTTTCCGTAGGATGTGGCCTTGAGGGTTTCATGAGTGAAAGCTAATGTTTATCGGATGATTTGTCTGTAATCGACAAATAACGATAATATTATGTTTGTTGCAGAACGCAAAGCTAGAGAATAGCTAGATTTATTATGATTGTAATATTCCAAGACTAAGGATTTACTAGAAGGAAAAATTGGAAAATACTAATTCAATTTGCGAATATCTTGCTTGTTGGAAACGCAGCACCACTACGTACGGGACACGAGTGCGGGCGGTGACGCCATCGCGAGATCATTGCGACCGCGCTCGGACACTCGCCCAACACCAAACGTTGCCGGTTCACTGTCGCCTATTTCCAATATTGAGTTGTTATTAGGAAAATTCTTCTTCTTTTTGTAGTGCCTCTCCACTACTTGAGGAGGTTGGCCGCTCTCTCTCGCTAGCCGAAACAGTTCTCCGAAACAGTTCAGAATTAGGTAAATTAGTAAGAGTAAAAGAAGTTACCTCTCCATTGTATTTGTCAGCGGTGGCCACTGCCTCTGGCGCTCTAAAGGCCGGCGTGCCCACGGCACCGGTCAGCCGGCCCGCACCATCTAATTTGTCGATATCTAAAGTAAGGTCGTTATGAGTTGAAGGATCTGCTGCATCCCTTACCTCTCCATTGTACTTGTCAGCGGTGGCCACTGCCTCTGGCGCCCTGAAGGCGGGCGTACCCACGGCGCCGGTCAGCCGGCCCGCGCCGGCCAGCTCCCCGCACGCGCCCAGGTCAGCCACCTGCACCCTGCCCTCGCCGAGCAGGAGGTTCGCTGGCTTGATGTCGCGGTGGGCGATGCGTTGGTAGTGCACTACGAAGTTGAAAAACGCAGTTCTTTAGAAGCTTAGCTTAGCTTAGCATTTTTGAGTTCAGCATAGAATATGGTGTATGTGAATATGTTCAGCAGAGTAGAATTAAAATTGATCACTGATTGTTAAATGCCAATCAGTAAACCAAATTCTTTTAAGGATGCTTTTGTTGTTTTATGCAAGTCATTGTTATTTTCATTCATAGAACTTTAGGCCTTTATACATTAGCAGTAGTGCTTGTTTGAATATTAATTTTAATGCAGCTATTACACAAAAGACATCCGATTCAGGAGTAGTGACCGATGGGTTATGTACATAACACCAAAATTGCACCCGGAAAACTAGGTCTGGCAAAATGAACTTATGAATAACGCAGGAAACTAGGACTGCTAGTACTAGTCTATCGACTGTTATTAAAACTGTTCGGGCTGTTTAAAATAAGGCGTTATGTTTTTAAGCTAGACGCCAGACGTGCGTTTGCAGCACCATATCTAATTCTTGGTAGTTGTCATAAAAAAATCCATTTGCGATCCTGCAAAGGCACGACTAATGTCCTACTTAACGTCTTAATCAAAAGAACCCTTAGGTAGCATTAGCGGAAACCTACATACAATATTCAGTGGCAATAGGTTAGCCACATCGCTTGCAGAACTGATAACCGTACGTTGGCCTTTACCTCTTCCCTGCCATTGGGGAAGAAAGATAAACAAGTGGCGATCCCGAATGAACTGGAAGACGCAGCGTAGGCAAGCCCCACGCAGTGGACTGACGACCTACTCAAGGTCTCAGATAGCCGCTGTATTTAAACCGCCTAGACCTGCTTGCTGTGGCGCTCTGTAGGGGAAGCATAAACCTGTATCCAGCAGTATACTTCCAAAGGCTGATGATGATAACTTACAATATTCTACTCCTAGTAGCGCGTCCCTGAAGTACCTCCTGGCCAGGAGTTCGCTGAGAGGGTTCTCGGTGGGGATGTCTATCACAGGCCCACCTTCTAGCAGCTGGAAGACGAGGTACAGCTGGTCTTCTGCAGGGTCGTCTAATACCTGACGTAGAGCAATACGATTATTTATAAAAAAATATATTCAAAATGAATGCTTTAAAATGAGAGTTGATGATTATTTGCATGTTAGTATTAAACTATAAACATATTTATTTTAAATGTCTGTCTATTTGTTTGCCTTGGCTATCAAAAAGCTGACACTACTTAGAGTGGATTTCGTATTTTAACAACGACGTCTGAATTGGCTTACTCTTCTGATCTGATCCAATCCTAATCTTACCCAAGTTTATTGCCTAAATTCAGACTTATCTATAGAAATAAATTAATGGTTTCAATGTAAGTCACTGTATGAAATGTCATAATATTGACATGGATATAGGAATGATAATAAATACTGGCCTACGGCTTACCTCTACTAGCTTCACAACATTCGGGTGGTCCAGTTTCTTGAGCACGGCTATTTCTCTGTACACCCTCTGCAGAGGGTCGGGAGGAGGCCCTCTCCCGGGAGTCCTCGGAGGGGCCCGTCCAAAGAGCCCCGCTCTCCGCATCAGTTTTCGCTTTGAGAGGATTTTCATTGCCTGTCGAAAATGTTATTTCAATCAGTCACTGTTGATAAAAGATAAGTTTAAAAAAATATATATGAACCTAAAATAAACTTACATAGTGTGTGTCATCTTCTTCGTTGTAAGCTAACTTGACGATACCGTAAGAGCCCTGCAAAAGAGATTGTTTAATTAATGAATGAAACAGCGGAGCATGAATTGTTACGTACAGCGGGATATTCAAACTTATGGCCGTCTATAGAATCGTTCACATAGAAGCCTTAGCGATGATCACGGCGGTTTGTGTATCCTAGTCTACCAGGATATCAGCAGCATTACGTGGTTTTAAGTAGTGTGCTATACTTTTTTACGCACTCTCATACAAGTAAAATCCTCTCGTCTATATAACGCACGAGTGGGATGGTAAACACTAGCAACAGGTACAACACAGACCTGTCCGATGGGCTCGAGCAGGCGGTACTGGTTGAGCTGCACGTAGCCCGGCGCCTGCGCAAGCGACACGCGGCGCGACTCACTACACACACACGTGAGCAGCGAGCACACTACACTGCAACAGGTACAACACACACCTGTCCGATGGGCTCGAGCAGGCGGTACTGGTTGAGCTGCACGTAGCCCGGCGCCTGCGCAAGCGACACGCGGCGCGACTCACTACACACACACGTGAGCAGCGAGCACACTACACTGCAACAGGTACAACACACACCTGTCCGATGGGCTCGAGCAGGCGGTACTGGTTGAGCTGCACGTAGCCCGGCGCCTGCGCAAGCGACACGCGGCGCGACTCACTACACACACACGTGAGCAGCGAGCACACTACACTGCAACAGGTACAACACACACCTGTCCGATGGGCTCGAGCAGGCGGTACTGGTTGAGCTGCACGTAGCCCGGCGCCTGCGCAAGCGACACGCGGCGCGACTCACTACACACACACGTGAGCAGCGAGCACACTACACTGCAACAGGTACAACACACACCTGTCCGATGAGCTCGAGCAGGCGGTACTGGTTGAGCTGCACGTAGCCCGGCGCCTGCGCAAGCGACACGCGGCGCGACTCACTACACACACACGTGAGCAGCGAGCACACTACACTGCAACAGGTACAACACACACCTGTCCGATGGGCTCGAGCAGGCGGTACTGGTTGAGCTGCACGTAGCCCGGCGCCTGCGCAAGCGACACGCGGCGCGACTCCCGCGGCGCGCGGCGCGGGCGCGGCGAGCTGTGGCCGCACTCGGCTGACTTGGCGGCGTGCGAGCGGAGGAGGTTGGATCGGTCGCCCGTCGGTAAGGTCGATAATCTGGGGAGAATACCCTTGTTAGATAGATACTCTTTATTGCACACAAAACAAACAGTACAAAGAAAAATATATTTAGAATGGTACAATTTAGGTAGTCTTATCGCTAGAAACAATCTCTTCCAGACAACCTTCAGGTAGAAGACAGTTTAAAAAGAGGGGGGAGGCGGTAAAGAGTTGAAATGAAATGAAATTCTTTATTCTGTATATAGGCCCTCTTCCGGGCACTTATACACGTCCCAACATATAACTTAGCCCTACCACGCTTCGGGACAACATTCGGGACAATATGTAGCTGGTGATGAGAAGAAACGGCGCAACAAACTCAGTCACCTTTGTCAGCCTGATTTTATTACAGGAAAAACAAGATAGTGTAAGTGCGAGCTAGGCAGGCTATTAAGTCCACGCACTGTTGTCGTTCAAGTAATCTTCAACTTTGTAGTATCCTTTTCCATAAGGATTTTTTAATGTGGTTTTTGAACTCATGAACAGGGTAGTCAACAAGAGTTTGTGGTACTTTATTGAAGATTTTTATACGTTTCCCCAAAAATGAATCACCCACTTTCTTTAATTTTTATTTTTAATTTAATGACCTTTTGATACTAATATTATACTATGATAATGTAACAATTATGCACTGTATTTTTATATGGGTACTTTTTTGCCTGAAATAAATGATATTTAATTTAATTTAATTTAATCTGAAGCTCGGAACGGCAAGTTTATTTTTATTTCTAGTATTATAATGATGTGAATCACATTTAAGGCTAAACGAACTTAGGTTTTTTCTAACATACATAATATTTTAACTTTTTATGTATTTCTTTTAGCAAATTACTTTGCCAATATGTGGAATACATATTTTTAAATTGAAAAAAGACAACTCGTCCATGTCGGGATTTGAACCCTAATCTCCTGCTTAGCGCGCAGGCGCTATACCAATTAAGCTACAGGGACATATCTTGACCGGACGAAATTTGCCTTCTCAATTTATTTGTGACATCAACGCCATCTACGCTGGAGTTGCACTCTTGAAACATATATTTGATGCTTAGGAGAGTAAGCAAGACGCTTTAGGTGTCTTTTGTGATCTTTCAAAAGCTATTGATTGTGTAGATCATCAAACTTTACTTAAAAAACTGAGACATTATGGTGTATCAAAGAAGTCTTTAGATTTAATAAATTCATATCTCACAGGTAGAACGCAAAAAGTATGTATAAATAGAGCTGAGTCTTCCGGATCACCTCTAACTATGGGTGTACCGCAGGGATCGATATTAGGACCGCTGTTGTTTCTTATATATATAAATGACCTTCCTTACTTTACAAAAGATGTATGTGAGATGGTACTGTTTGCAGATGATACATCAATAATTTTCAAAATCAAAAGGGGCCAAGAATCTTTCGATGATGTCAATTATGCCCTCTCGCAAGTATTGCATTGGTTTACTACCAACAATCTTTTGCTCAGTGCGAACAAAACTAAATGCATTAAATTTACAATGCCTAATGTGAGACAGGTCTCAAACTCTCAACGCATATTATTGTAAAAGATGAACAACTAGATACGACTAATTCCTCAACGTTCTTAGGAATAACTTTAGATTCCCGTTTGCAGTGGGGTGCTCATATTGAGGCTTTATCGGGAAGACTTAGTTCAGCTGCTTATGCCGTGAGAATGGTAAGACAACTGACTGATGTTGAAACGGCAAGATTAGTGTATTTTACTTATTTTCACAGTTTAATGTCATACAGCATACTGTTATGGGGCTCAGCTGCAGATATTGAAACCATATTTGTCCTGCAAAAGAGAGCTGTTCGGGCTATTTACAATCTTAGACCCCGAGATTCGCTAAGAGAACTATTTAAAGAAATTAACGTATTTACAGTCGGTTTACAATATATTTTTGAAAATATTATGTATGTTCGCAAAAATCTGCACTTGTTTACTAAGAAAAATGACATACATAAGTATAATACCAGGCATAAAGATAAACTTGCCGTTCCAATGTTTAGATTGCACAAGGTAGGAAGTTCTTTCATGGGCAATTGTATCCGTTTTTTTAATAAATTACCACAATCCATTGTTGAAATGCCTGTATATGAATTCAAATTGCATGTTAAAAGGACTCTAATGAAAAAGGGCTATTACGCCGTTAGTGATTATATAAATGATAAAAATGTGTGGATTTAAAACTGCTTAGCTCACAACAAATCTTGTAAAATATTTATTTATTTTTAAAAGAGGCTGACAATAGTGACCGAGTTTCTTGCGCTGCTTCTTCTCGGCACTAGCCCACAATAGACACGAAGCAGTGGTAGGGAAAAAAATTGGGACATGTAAAAGTGCCTTTTATGGCCAATTTACAGAAATAAATGATTTTGATTTTGATCAAAATTTTCGTGATTTTTTACTTTTTTGTACAATAAAGTAAAAAATCACGAAAATTTTGCGTGCAGCATTTCCTAGATGGCGTTGATGTCACAAATAAATTGAAAAGACAAATTTCGTCCGGTCGAGATATGTCCCTGTAGCTTAATTGGTAAAGCGCCTGCGCGCTAAGCAGGAGATTAGGGTTCAAATCCCGACATGGAAGAGTTGTCTTTTTTCAATTTAAAAATATGTATTCCACATATTGGCAAAGTAATTTGCTAAAAGATATACATAAAAAGTTAAGTTATTATGAAATAATAATTTACAAAAAAGTAAAAAATCACGCCTAATTTAGAGTCATGGTGCGGCAAGCATCGACTCGAAAAAACGAAAAAGGAATAATGCGTGCAGCATTTCCTAGATGGCGTTGATGTCACAAATAAATTGAGAAGGCAAATTTCGTCCGGTCGAGATATGTCCCTGTAGCTTAATTGGTAAAGCGCCTGCGCGCTAAGCAGGAGATAAGGGGTTCAAATCCCGACATGGACGAGTTGTCTTTTTTCAATTTAAAAATATGTATACATAATATTGTCAAAAATGTATTGTGACGCTACTGTTAATATTTTAATATCTTTAAAGACCTCCCTCAGAGAGTCGCGAGGGCCAAGACAGTATATTGCACGTACAGCTCTTTTCTGCAACACAAAGATTGACTCAATATCAGCAGCTGAGCCCCATAGCAATAGACCATACGACAACAAGCTATGAAAATAACTAAAGTATACTAGTCTTGCCGTTTCGACATCAGTTAAAAGCCTTATTTTCCTCACAGCATAAGCCGCCGAACTGAGCCTTCCTGACAAGGCAATTATATGGGGACTCCATTGCAGTCGGGAGTCTATTGTAATTCCCAAAAAGGTTGTTGAATTATCTATATGATCGTCTGACATATTAATATGCGTACTGACCTGCCTCATATTGGGCATAGTAAATTTGATAAGCTTGGTTTTTTTTTGCATTAAGTAACAGATTGTTATCAGTAAACCGTCGTACTACTTGAGAGAGAGCATCATTCACATCGTCAAAGGCAGCTTTACCTCTGTCAGTTTTAAAAATCAATGATGTATCATCTGCAAACAATACTATCTCACAAAGGTCTTAAGTAAAAGTTAGTTACTGTTTGCCAATATTTTTGTATTTTTTCTTCGTTTTTTGACATTTGTATTATGAATTGTTTCCCTGATTGTAATTTATTACCTACTTAATACAAACACAATGTATATTGTTATATTTAAACTTTTAATAAATGAATTGAATTTAAAAACATAATGCTAAACTTAATAAAATAATACCTAAAATTATGAAGTCCATTTATTTAAGAATCTTTATTAAGGTAGAAGTTTTAATTTCAGCCTAATTCAGTCCACAGCTGGACAAAGGTCTTGCCCTCTCCTATGAATGCCACTGAGTTCGATCCTCGGCTGTTTTGTAATGGTGAATAGACCTGGCAGTGGCCAGCACAGTATAGGTACATCTTCTCGACTTGTCGGAGGGCGCCCTACGCTGCGTTTTGCCAAGTCGTGGTCACTCACGAACACGTCTACCTCATTAAGAGGACTATTACAAAATTTTGACAGTTTTGCGGTTTTTTAATGATTACTGCTCATTCAAAAGATTAATCGAAAATCGGAGGCCGCTACGAACTACAAAATAACGAAAGTCAAACATATTAATAAGTTAACTGCAAAAGCGGTATAAATTTATAGGAAAGTGCAAAAAATAGGGAAATGACTTTTTTGCTTTGTCCCAATAGGTTATGATGATTTAATAAAAAATATTTATTGATACTTGCAGGTTTCCCTTTTTTATAGTACGTAGCGGCCTCCGATTTTCTATTTATCTTTTAAATGACCAGTACCACCAAGCAATTGCAAAACTCTCAAAATATTGTAATGCGTAAGCCTCTTTATCATCAGTTTCGGAGAAATGTGACCACTGGAGCCGTATTTTTGAAGCATTCTTTCAATTCGTATACGAAATCTAAAAAAAACCATACATTCCTCTATATTCGTAAACGATTTTAAGGATATCGTATGCGAATTCTAATCCTAATATTCCTAATGCTTTAAATACGTCTCCAGCCCATTTCCCACTTCATGTTTGCTCTCTTGTATTTAGCTAATCCTTTGAGCTCACCTATACATGTGGTGTTGTAACAGGAACGCCACGCGTATTTTGGTTAGAAGCCTTTACTTTGCAAGGAAGTAACGAGTAGATTGCGGGTACGAATCTCACAAAGTAAGTACGTTTGCGTTCGTTTGATTAAAGAGAAAGCAGGTAAAACATAAAAAAAACAAAAAAAAAAACAGCCAAGTCAAGCGAGTCATACTCGCGCACGAAAAGTTCCTTACCATTATCTATAAAAACGGCAAAAAATCACGTTTGTTGTATGGTAGCCCCCTTAAATATTTACTTCATTCTGTTTTTTAATATTTGTTGTAATAGCGGCAACAGAAATACATCATCTGTAAAAATATGAACTGTTTACTATCACGGTTCATGAGATACGGCTTGGTGATAGACGGACAGACAGACGGACAGCGGAGTCTTAGTAATAGGGTCCCATTTTACTTTTTGTGTACGGAACCATAAAACACTATCTTCAACAGTGTAATTTACTAGTAAGTAAATAGGAATTCGTTAAATCGTTATTTTTAGTGAAATAAATACTTTATTAGATTTATGAAAATAACCATTTCGGGTGGGATAAGTGTCTCGGTTAGCAATAATTGAAATCGTCCATAAAATTTGGGCCTGAAAAGGAAATAGTAAAAGCCACAAAACGTGACCGACCGACCGAACGAGACAGACAAGATAGAGCATTTCACGAATTCAGTTCTCTTTTTATCACGTACGTAGCCACAAAGTACTGAGAATAGTTTTATGTAGTAACAGCTCTTGATCACAAGTACGTTCGATAGTGTTTTCTGTAAAAAAATGTTTTCAGCGAAAAAAATCTGTTAGATATTTAGGATATCTTGTGACAAAACTTTACTGCTAAAGCTATGGGAGGTGTAGATATTCATAGTGAAAACATATAAAAAAAAACCTGTAGCTAATTTCTAACTGACATGAATAATGTCAAGAAATATTGGGAATGCAAAAAACTGTGCTCATAAAATTTTGAAACTGAAATTGTATCTACTCATCACAAATAAACTAATAAACAATGCGTGGTTCAGGGTTTTTGGATTTTCAGATTGAAATTAAATGAAATTTATTTGCTTATGAAAAGGGTGCATTTTAGATGGAATGGTAGTTTAAAGTTTGGCTTTTTCAGCCATCTACAATTATCAAGCAAATTTGATTCTTATTAACATGAAAAATTCAAAATGTTAATGTCGAACTAAGTAATTGAAGGGGGAAATGGCTAGAAATTGGTACGGAACCCTTGGTTCGCGAGTCCGACTTGCACTTGGCCGGTTTTTTAAATTTTAACCCTGGTATTATATGTCAATATTATATTATTTCAAAGTCAAAGTCAAAGATTTTGACTTTGACTTTGAAATAAATCCAATAACCGCCCATACGAAGTTGTGGGTAACACCTACTTGACGATAATTTCTGAAAAACAATCAACATGTCGGTATTACCTACTGCAAAGCTTTCCATAGTATCATGGTTTCAGCCAGGCTTAATAGCAGCTGTTTTCGATTTACTTTTTCATTTAGGTACCCAGCATTAGCTGAGCTTTTTATGTAATCTTCTTTGATAGTTATTTTCATCTTATTTCGTTGAGTTTGCGTCATTGTGTCCGTAATCATATCTCCCTTGGTTGTACTTAGAAGATTTGTAAAAAGGTTTATTTTAAACAGTTTTGTATAAAATAAAAAATATATCATTTTTAGGGTTCCGTAGTCCTAACAGGGAAGCCTTATAGTTTCGTCACATCCCTCTGTCTGTCTGTCTGTCCGTTCGAGGTTTTGCTTTGTTTTGGAGACTGTTGACTCTATCTAGAGAGCTATAATTTTGTGGAGATGTGTAAATCAATCACGCCGACAAAGTGGTAAAATATTGAAAAATAGTTTTTTTGACTTGCCATGAAGGGGTTGACATGACTGTTTTTCGATTCAGGGATCCGTTTGCAAAATATTAAACTTTAAAGTGCCATTTTTTTGGGTTCCCTAGTCAAAGGGTAAAACGGGACCCTATTACTAAGACTATGCTGTCCGTCTGTCTGTCCGTCTGTCCGTCTGTCCGTCTGTCCGTCTGTCCGTCTGTCCGTCTGTCCGTCTGTCCGTCTATCCGTCTGTCCGTACCTAAACACAGCAACTAAAAACCAGAATACAATAAATATTTAAGGGGGCTCCCATACAACAAACGTGATTTTTTTTTGCTCGCACTTGGCCGGTTTTTTTTTCTGTTCCATACCCAGCCCAATAGCCGTGCGTCCATCACATGAAGTTGCGTTCCGTAGTCTTCAGGCTATATTTTATGGCTGTCTTACCTGGTAGAGACAAGTTAGGAACGTGACTATGGATATTTGGTTACTTTCGGATATAATATCCGTTGCATAAACCCTTTAATTATTAATACGGTTTTGACTTCGTTAGCTTATCGATGTTTATTATTATTTTTCTGACACGATGATCTATGGACACTTTAGATATCATGACCATCATCATTTCAGCCACAGGACGTCAACTGCTGAACATAGGCCTCTCCCAGTGACTTACAGATCGGCCGGTTAGAAGCGGCCTGCATCCAGCGTCGTCCTGCAACCTTTACCAGGTCGTCTGCCTACCTTGTGGGTAATATATTGGAAATTTGGATATATTGGACTTCAAATATATTGGAAGAGAATCATGGGAGAATTGAGAAAATGGAACGTGTATATGTACGCAATAGTGTATTGCGTACCTACCAGTCGAAATAAATAACATCAAGAGGATTGCAGTTACTATTTATTTATATACAAACAATCAAACCAACCCTATTGCATAAACCTGAAATAAAAATGTCAAACTGATATACAGGGTTACATTGCAAGTAAGTAGTGCCAAATTTTAAAAATAAGATCTAGAGGTGCACTGCTTAAGGTATTTTTTGTCAATTTGAACCTCTAGTATGCGCGGGCGCTCCTGCTGTTAGAAATGTACCTTACAACGAAAAGTCTAAGGTTTGTTTCGCGCGCCTTGTGTCTATTTTTGCATTTAAAACTTTGCAGTTCTAGGTTGCACAGAGAGAGTGCGTTCGTAATTTTATGAATGAGACAAGATTATCCACGCGTACCATTTTTGAACAGCGGATAGTAATAAAATTTTAAAAAAAAAAGTGTCATAGATCGTTTATATCGTAGATCGATTTAGTTACTGAGTGGTCCCTGAAAATTTGGCACTACCTTGCAATGTAACCCTGTATTTAATTCGTCTACACTCAAGAGGTATCACGAGAGCGCGTAAAAATTAAATTATTATGCCTCGATAACGCATAGCTGATCGAAAAGATGAAAAGAAAGCATTAGTCAAATACCTCGAATTAAACCACAAAGCTCTTTGCTTTTAACGTAATAAGAAAATTAAAAAGCACTCTTGTTTGTGGATGTAGGCCGAAATGATTGATGAAGATGAAATAAGAAGGAAATTAATGTTAAGTACTTCGCCTCAGAATAGAAACTAGTAGGTGTATTGTACTCGTAGAGGCTCGACGGGTTTCGTATTATGCTAAAGTTTTGACGTTCATCAGGCGGCTAAGCTTATAGGTCAGATATTAATTATGTTTTTGGTAAGTCTAGTTTATACCTAGTATAAACACACTTAAGTAATTATAGTTTAATGGATTATACAAGATTACATCTGTTGACACAAGCCTTAATGTAAACACCTATTTTTTTTTTTTTTTCTCTATTTATGTATTTGTGTCAAATAAACCATTTTCTATTTCTATTTCTGTATTTGCTTAGCAAATGTAGGTCAAATTGTAAGTAACTTTCGACACTATCACTTATTCATAAGAGTAAGTATAGATTATTTTCTTTTAGCTAATTCGAGTTAACACGCTACTAAAAGTTTTTCAACTCCAATGTTATTCATAATTTTTTTAGTACTTCCCTTAAATAATAAATTATATTATTAAATAATATTTAATTATATTTAATTTTGGCGCGGCGTCCAAAAGCAACCCTGTTCTAAACTATCGTCCAAAAATATCCGAAACAGTCCACCCCTACCCAATACCCGTTAATAGGTAATATAGGTCAGAAAGGCCGATAACGGCGCATATTGGGTCCTTAGACCTCGTAAACTTGCTGGGTGAAACTAGGAAACAATTTATTGCAAACAAGATGGGCCCCACTCGGCCTTATTACCGCGAGGCTGAAAACATGTGTTGTTTTGACGGTATTGTCTTTTTCTTTAGTTCCGTAATATTTTGTTTAAGCTATGATGCTGCGGGAAGCGCAGAGCAGAAAAAAAGAAAAAAAAATGAAATTGAAAATATTTATTTGAAGTAATATTAGGTTACATACAGAGGCAGAACCACTCCTTTTAAGCGTTAAAAACACTTGTGCCAGGAGCGGGTGTGTGTGTGTGTGTGTGTGTGTAGCTGTTTCACTTATTGTGTGCTATGAAGTTAAAGTTACCGGGATTCTTTATGTTAGCTTCTATTTCTTAAACTCTTAGGTCCTGTTTCACAATGTATGGATCCATCCATCCATCCATCAGCCGAAAGACGTCTACTGCTGGACATAGGACTCCCCCAAGGATTTCCACAAAGATCGGTCAATGTATGGATAAAGTTATGTAAAAATATATAAATATGTAAAGGATAAAAGTGCTTGAAAATCGTGTTTAGGTATCCTTCAGATAAGTTAAATATAGCTTATTCAGAACTAATGTAGAACTTATCAGTAGGTACATTAGAAAATTTAATGATAACTTTTTTCGTCTTTACACCTCGTTTTTCTTAGTATCTAGTTCTGTTCATTCGCTACTTTCACACCTCAATCTTAATCTTTCATTCATTCGTCATTCGCCGTCCTCCAATATATCACCTTACGCTTTGTTCCATCTGTCCCTACAATGCTTTGTGATATATTATGTGCGTATCGTTATAATGATTACCGGATTCGATTCTCGGTCAGTGCATTAAAAGTTAACGATTTTTTCTTTTTAGTGTTGAGGGTGGGTGTGTGTGTTATGAGATGTCCCTGTCTGCTGTCTCGTAAGAATGTGTTAATTTATTTATTGAAAATTTTAATGTACAACGCTGCAATTTCCACTATTGAACACATAAACCATCAAAAGTAGTCTTATTGCTTGAATTCTGTGTCAGTAAAGTTTTAGTTTTGCAGAAAGCTTACAATGGGTGCAGTTAAAATATGAGACAGGAAAAATCCAATGCTACTAAAACCACTGCATCAATAAAAAAAAATCAATAAAAAGCTCTAGCCAAACTTTTGGAGGTGTTTCAGAGTCAAGTCTTATATTCAGGAATTGTATACTTTGAGCAATAAAACCCACGAAATGCGCCCCGCACCGTATAAATATTCTATTAGTATTATACTGGAGATTGCAGTGGGTTCTAATCCCGACTTAGGACTGAGATGTAGTCTATTGGATTCCATTTCCACAGTGCTGGTATAATCAATTTATGTGTCAGACCTCTACCACTAACTACGCGAAAATTTTACGCCGATTTTCCGAAAAAAGGATACGTTAATTCCGCGTAGTGTGCCCTGAGGCAGAAAATTGTATGTACTGACATGTATGCGAGAGGCCTTAACACCCCCCAAGTGCCTAAAATCTCGAATATGAAAATCAAATTGTCAGAATACCTGTTACTTGAATCTAAAAAATTAAAATACAATATGTTAGAAGAGGATTTAATAAACATCTTTAACTAAATAATTTTGATTTTCCGTTAGGTCCCTTGGATTAAAACATGCACAAAAAAGTGACTATTTTTTCATAAATTGCAAATGTTCTCTTAAACGACACAAGCTATTTCATTACTGTTTTCACACAAAACAAGATGTTGGAAATAAACATATTTTGAATTGAGAGTTTTATTTGAAAAATCTCGTTAAAGGCATTAATTTCATAAAAAAACATGTTTTTCCGATTTTTAGAGGACATCCGCACGCGCGAAATTGTATGGGCGCAACTCGTCAAGGTCGTTCAAGCATGTTAAGACCTTGCAGTGGGTTATATAGGCTGACGATGGTGAATAACTTGTATCGGCCGAAATGAAATGAAAATTTATTTGCTTCTAAAAAAGAGTGCATTTAGATGGTAATTTGTGTGTCCAGCTGGATGCGTTAAAACTATAAACAATGTCATTGGTTAAAACTCTGCATAATGTAACACAGGCGTTACGGCCACAGTCAGTTTTTAAGGGGTTATCTACGCGTTAGAAAAATTAAAATCTTAAACTATAGATAATACCTATAACAATTACGCGACAGACCACACGTCAATTCGCATGGTCTCCCATGGTCGCAAATTTCCTTCAAATTTAAAAATATTTATGTTAGTTTATGGCTGTTCAGTCACAGTCGACTGTTTTATAAATCCTAGAATTTACCATCTTCTTTTGTCATTTCAATGGCGATTATAGATGGACATCGAACAAAATTTGGCGACTTCTACGGCATTTTGTGTCGCTCCGTTTTAGGTCATTCCTCGTGCAGGTAGGGACACAAAGTGAGCCATAAGCCATTACATTTTGGATAACCTCAGTCACATCTACTCTGCCGCTTCTCCTCTGTCGCATCTATTGTTAAATGTAATCCTACTTAGTTCAAACTGGCGAAGGATATTTATCAGCGATCAACCAGAAATTGTCACAGATTAGTCCTAGACATCATTCCAAAAACCCAAATTTTCACAAAAATTGTTATGCGATGTGCAAAACCATCTTCAATAAAATTCCAAACAGCTTTAAAGATTTGCCTCTAAATCAATTTAAAATCCTGTTGCGTACATGGTTGCTAGATAAGGCATTCTACTCAATCGAGGATTTCATTAAACAAAAGGAACCCAATTATAGTCGATGCAGTCTAATTTATTAATAATTTTGTAAAAAAATACACACGAATTAAATTTCTGCTCTTCACATTTTAAGCAAATCAATATGTTTTGACTTTTAACTGACTGTAATTTTTTTTTTTTTCTCCATATCTATTATAATTATTTAAGTATTTGCATGCTATCTTATATGGCTAAATAGGTCAAAGCTCTATTTCTCAATGTTTTTTATGACCACATGTCTATGTAATGTGCCCTATTTATGAGCAAATAAAATTTGAATTTGAATCTAACCGAATTCCGTTTATAGCCAACATATAGCCAACCTCTATACGAAGATGAATAATTTACCTTCCATGTTTCCAAAGGTTGTTCGTCCTCTATGGCGATATAAAATTGAAGAATACGTATAGGTTGGCCAAGTCTGTTTGTGATCAGATGGTAGATTTGGAGGTGTTTTTAAAAGGGTTTAGATAAATGAATGCTGGTCACCTGTTTCCGTCGGTCCATCTGGCGTGTTCGTGTTCCTTGGCAGCACTGGACACGTCCACTGCCGAGTGCCTAAAACAAAGAGAATAGGGACCGATTAATTTAGAGCATTAAAAATACAGGTAGGACTAGGTAAACAGCATATACCCTCCGGCTGGCAAGCGTAGCGTAGGATGTCCCTGCACAAGGTGGACAGACGACCTGGTAAAGGTTGCAGGAAGCCGCTGGATGCAGGCCGCGCGTAACCGGCTAATCTGGAAGTCACTGGGGAAGCCTATGTTCAGCAGTGGATGTCCTATAGCTGAAATGGTGACGATGATGATACACTACAATCACAAAAACGACCTCCGTAGCCGAGAGGCGAGCACGCCGGACTTTAAGGCGCCGCCATCTCTGAGGTTCCGGGTTCGATCCCCGGTCGGGTCAATGTGGACAACGAACTTTTCTATATTGGCTCGGGTCTGGGTGTTGTGGTACCGTCAATGTTTCTGATTTCTATAACACAAGTGCTTTAGCTACTTACCTTAGAATCAGAGCAATGTACGATGTTGTCCAATATAAGTATATTAAAAAAAAAAATTTATGCTACATATTTTCAGTTCAGTTATAATAAATTACTTTTAAAAACA
Source organism: Anania fuscalis (assembly GCA_950371115.1). NCBI lineage: Eukaryota > Metazoa > Arthropoda > Insecta > Lepidoptera > Crambidae > Anania > Anania fuscalis. Next base: position 625,901 of record OX493346.1, read on the forward strand.
ATTGCAGGTTGTGCTAAAAAAGTTTAAATATTAAAAAATATATATTTAAAATTAGATGCAACTTCAGCCTTTAACTATTAAACTTTCATGTTCCGTTTCTTTACTCATGTGGCCTTACTACAAAAAGATAAACTAGTGTTGAACACTTGTCTCAAGATTAGTTAACCAATTTGAAATGTTGACACATCAGACATTCGAGACATATTATTAAGAAACATTTCAAATTGGTTGACTTATCTTTAGACAAGTGTTCAATACTAGTCTATCCTTTTGTAGTACGGCCATCACTCTTCAAAGGCTCAGGACCATTACCAAGACTCAGACAAAAGGGTCAGAGCATTAACATCCAATGTAGTGTGTATTTATTTCGCTATAGTCATGGTGGTAGGAGGGTCCAGAGTGGTCACGTGCTTAGCGGCTTACTGTCATTACACTCGCAATCAACCAAATGACCAGGGGACATACGTCGCTTTGGCTTGGCTTGTTGCATAGCGGGGACTATACAAGACGGGGAGAAATAAATTCTTCTGCCTTCTTTCAAAATGGTCTTAAAGAACTGGTATTTTTATCGTTTATATGTTACAATTTGTCAAAGTATACGGTCAAAAATTTTAGTTTGAAATAAAAATAGAAAAAAATGTAGGTCCCTAGACAGCTTTAGAATCATTTAGAATGAATTTAAAAAATACCAATTCTTAAAAAAAACAGGTATGAGTCGGATTCGCCCATTCCTATTTCGTCGTATCAGACTTGTGTACAAGGCTTTCATAAAAACTTGTAATAGTTCGCATTTATAACGGAATATCGAGTATCGAAACTATTCACCACATTTTCCTAAATTATTAAAAAAAATGGTCTTATTACAAATTAACGTTTTCGGTCTACGTGCTTTTTAACTTTTAAAGTTTCCAAATTGTTACGGTAGAGTAGATATTGCAAGGACTGCAGCCTTACAAGCTTTGCGCCGCTCTCAGTCAAACCCTAGCCCGCCCTAGTAGGTATAAAATAATTCGATTCCTGTGTTATATCTGGGTGACCCATATACGACGGGCTCGTCTGTCCGTCGCGCCATCATCACGCGACACCCGACTCTGCCTGACTGAGCCGGGAAATTGAGCGATTCACATACAGGAAGCTGATAGTTTCTAGAATTTATCTTTCCAACATTCAACATTTTCAATCTTTTCAATGTTATAAAATCAAAAGTAAGAAAACCGGTCAAGTGCGAGTCGGACTCGCGCACGAAGGGTTCCGTACCATTATTTATTTGTTTTATTTATTTATTTAAAACTTTATTGCACAAACTTACAATAAGTGTACAAATGGTGGACTTATCTATAAAAACGACAAAAAAACCACGTTTGTTGTATGGGAGCCCCCTTAAATATTTATTGTTTTCTGTTTTTTAGTATTTTTTGTTATAGCGGCAACAGAAATACATAATCTGTGAAAATTTCAACTCTCTAAGTATCACGGTTTATGAGATACAGCCTGGTGACAGACAGACAGACAGACAGACGGACGGACAGCGGAGTCTTAGTAATAGGGTCCCGTTTTACCCTTTGGGTACGGACCTAATTATAATCACGGTAATATTAAAAGTAACTTTATAATCAGTATTTATACACCTGCCAGTATAATAAAGTACGAAGTCAGTTGCACTATAAAAATTATCGCAAATGAAATTTGCATGAAAACCAATTAACAGTGTGTACTTGCATGTACTGGTAGTTATTAGAGAACATTAAGAGGCGAACCCTGCTCTTAGATAATTTATCTGAACCTCGTGTCAAATATAATAGCATACATTATTTGTGGTATAGTAATTATGTAAAATACAGATTGTCATAAACCTTTATAATTTACTTAGATAATTAATTTTGCCAGACGATGTTTACATCACTGGGTTATTGCGTTTCAAAGCTAGTTTTTGTGATACAATTATTACTCTTTGAGTTACTGTACCCGCAACCTGACCACAGATATTTTAACACAGCCCTTTATACAACGATATTAAAAATATCTTTATAATGTAATATGTATATTATTTCAAAATGTAATAATCCATAAATGAAGTTTTAATACATTTAGCGACAAGAGTGGTATCTTAATGAGTGGAGACCACGTCTTGGCAGACGTAGTGTAGGACGTCCCCTAATTCGATGGACTGACGACCTGAGGAATCTTTCTAGGACATAATGGCCCTATGGTTGACTGGTAGAGAATGCTTTTAGCATTAAGTCCGCCATTTGTACCACATGTTTTTTGTCTGTGCAATAAAGTTTAAATAAAATAAAATAAAATAAATAATAAGGCCCTGAAACAGCATGATTGTCTTACTTAACTTAAATAAACACGAAACGATGTTCGTGAGGCGTAGGTAGTTTTATAGTTTGCGATATGGCCCGCGATTTATGGCTTTATGGCGATAACACCATGCTTATCGTTATGGGAACGTTGACCGAGATCTAATCAGTTATGCTAACTTGTTTCTTTTGTTTTACAAATCTTGATCGCCACTTAAAATTGTTATGGCAATGAGTTGGGAACAAATTAGATTTAGAGTGTCTGACTGAGGTCTGAGTCATACATATTAATATATTTTTGAGCTATTATTTAGTCCTGGTTGTAATCTAGCATTTGTTTTCTTGGGAATTTTGGGAATAAGATTAGGAATTTTCTTAAACTTTTGAATAAACATATCACTTTAACTTGCTAATACATTATTAGGCTAGGTAGTATTATCCTGACCACCACCTAGGTACTTCGATTAGGATGCTAAATAAATAAAAAATAAAATTGAAAAGTGTAAAAACTAGCTAAAGAGCTAGCTAGTATATTTAAAAACGCGAAAAATTCAATTTAACCATCAAAGGCATTTAAAAAGTTATACAGCTACAAAGCTGTACAAAGATTGATTAACCAGCCTGCTAGCTGGTTAGAGATCCTCGCTAACTAATGCCAACACTAGAAAAGTAGAATAAAACTGGGTCAAATAAATAGACACCCATCTCTTGACGTGTCCAACAATAATTATTGTATACGGGCTCGTAAAGCCTTTTCTACAATGTACGTTGAAACAGTAAGCCAGCCAGCAGTACAGTTATGTAATATTCTGCTGCTACAGTAGCGGCACGAACGTATGCTTAGCGCTGGGCGAAAGCTGCGCTGAAGGCCATTACGACTAAATGTTTGTAATGTTGAACAAAAGTCGCTGACATAGCCCGACGGATTAGCCGGCTAAAGTGGCAATGGGCGGGGCACATAGCACGTAGAACTGACGGCCGATGGGGCAGAAAGGTTCTGGAATAGAGGCCGCGTACCGGCAAGCGCAGCGTGGGACGTCCACCCACAAGGTGGTCAGACGACATGGTAAAAGTCGCAGGACGACGCTGGATGCAGGCCGCTTCCAACCGGCCGATCTAAAAGTCACTGGGGGAGGCCTATGTTCAGCAGTGGACGTCCTGTGGCTGAGATGATGATGATGATAGTCGCGCGCCGCGACCGCCGGCCGGGATTGGTTATTAGCTCCGCGCACACGCGTCTCTAATACGATGATCGTCTGGTAAGATGCGCAAAGAGATTTCCACTCTTTGTCCCAGCGCTACGAAATCAAAGCCTGGTGGTGCGGGTTCGAATCCCGCAAGGGTCAAAATATGTTTGTGATAAGCACGAGCATTTGTCAAGTCATGGATTTTCATAGATAAGTATATTTCTGTCGTTATCTCGTCGAGTGATTCATAAATGCGTAAAATCGGGAGCAATAGTAATAGTGTTCGCATACGAATCGTTTTCTCCTGAATATAGTGATATCGTCGTTGTTTCCGACTGCTTAATCACAAGTAGGTACTTACCTTAGATTAAATGTACCTATGAGATGGTCTTCTATATTTATTTATTTATATTAATTAACTAACAGGGTCTTCTAAGCGTTCCTGCTTTGTGCCACTACGACGCGACGGACGAGCGGCGAGGGATCAGAGGTACAATTATTGTGAATGTTATTGTTTTGTGTAAACCCCTGCCATGTTGTGTAATGTGTTAACACATTGTCTGTTTTTAGGTCATTACCTACCCCACATTACAAAGCTAGCAAAATACTTCAAAGTGAATGTAAATGGTTTAATTAAATATCAAAATACATTTTAACAAATTTGGGATTGTTTAGGAGTTAATTATTGTAAAGTGACTACAACATTGGACCTTAACCGAACCGATAACTTGTTTCCTGTATGACACTTAGGTCGGCTGGCAGAAAATGCTTTTAACATTAAGTCCACATATTGTACACTTTGACCCAAAAATGGTCTGCTGGCCCCCAGGGTCTGCACCCTGTCTGCCCTAGTTACGGCACTGGATGACTATCTCCATAATATAAAAAGAAAGCTTTGGGACTTCACGAAACTCGCGCTTTGACGCCAAAGGGACTGAGTTATATCAAACTTGGTTCAACTTGTTTTTGGAGCCGATGAGGTTATTTATAAATGAAATAATAACAATGAAAGAATAAAAGATACTTATCGTAGGATATGACTGGCGTTTGCTTTAACGATGAGCGGTGAAAAAGAGTCACGTCTCTATAACTTTAAAAAAATATATAAAAAAAATTCAAACAAAAATTTAACTTGACCCATAATGAGATAGGTATGTAATATTTCAATTGTAGTACTTATTTAGGTTATAATTGGATAATCGTGAAATTGTATCGAAACAAGTTCATTGATGCACAAAGCTCCTTTGAGGAAGCTCTGCTTTCCCCTTTTCCGCGCCAATCCATTACTTTTCTACCACGAAGTTGTTGTTAACAAGACGAATTTTTGTCAAAAAGGCAAGGCATTTGTTCTTTTGACACACAACCCGTATAAAGGGACCTCGCATAGACAAGGACCTTTGTCAAAAGACACAACTATTAGGACTCGTTTGCGGTTAATATCCTTTGAAGGCAATATGGCGACAGAAAACCATTTTATATGGCAAGCAAAGCTTAGAACTGTGAAAGTTGTGGACTTGTAGAATGTAGAATTTGATTTATTCTACGTCGGTTTGAATATCTACAAATTAAGGTAACTTACTATTCGATCAGGGGACTTAGTGTAGGAACACCCCCCCCTCCCCTAGTTCGATAGACCGACGAGCTTAAGAAGATGGCTGGCGGTGGTTGAATAAAAAAAACGGGAGATTGTGCTCTTTGGCGCTGTTTGGCCTTGAGGCCTACGGCAAGCAGTGGACTGCAATAGGCTGACATGATGACGATGATTCGATCAGAGTATGCAAAGCGACCATTATACAAAAGTTTTACCAGGCCACCTGATAAATTACAAACGTGAATTAGAGTTTTACAATTTGACTACTTAAAATGTGGACCAGTTCTGAATTTAACTTTTAATTTGTGATCACAATACAGATTAGAATCATCGGCTGGCTGGAGCATTCGCATGCGAGCAACAAGCTGCTATATGCTCGCTTTTCCCATGCTGACCGAACAAATGCCCGCTTTGACGTGTGACATTATGCCTCTCTTTGATTATACAGGCTGTACAAGAGAATGGAACACTCCTTAAAACCACGTGATCAGCTGGTCAGGTCACAACAACTTTTTCTATGGGAGCAACATCGAAATCGAAATTTTTTTTTAGCTGCTCCATACAAACTTTCGCATTACCTCGATGATAATGTATGGAGCATCTGAAAATAAAATCACGATTTCGATATTGCTCCCATAGGAAAAATTGTTGCCTATCACCAGCTGATCAAGTGGTTTTAAGGAGTGTCCCATTCTTTTGTACACTTGTATACATGTCTAGATTCCCTGTTCGAGTGTTATAAACGTCAAAAATATATACGCTAACTGTTGGCGACAAAGTTTGTTTCGCCCGTTCAGTGGCGCGCTTGTTACCTTAGCAACCCATAATTGTTACCATAGTAACCATAGTTGTTACTCACTCAAACCCGGCCTGTTCTTTTGGTGACAATTGCCGCACCACACTCTATCTAGACATGTTTATAATCAAAGTATGCCCCATAACTCCGGTCAGTCCCTACCTTTAGGGGGAACCTCACGTAGAGTTTACTTACGAGTATTTTGAGGGTACATCGTCAGGGCACGTGCCTCCACTAACCCTAATGTAGGAACCTCATAAAGTCACGAGGCGACTGACTCCGAGTGGCTTTGTCAAATGACAATCTGAATATTTATAAGAAGCGTGAATTTTCCTAGAGAAGTCATACAGGGTGTACCATGGAATATATTATTTCTTAAAAACCCTTGTTTAGCTAATCAGCTGTATAAGCAGCTGCTTATACATTGAATATAAATAGTATACTGAAGTCACAAATTTGATATCATATTTTTTTAAAAAATTTCATACAAAGCAACATTTTAAGATTCCGATTTGTATGCTTTTTTTTTTCAAATGTGAATATCAAATTTTGACTTCTCCACAGTGTTTATTTGGTATTTAACCAAAGGGAGTTCTATTAGTTTTATTTATAGGTCTGATGCCATTAAATTAAAATCTTTTATCTGTGTTTTCATTTCACACCGAAAAATATAATACCAGCAAGCAATAGATCATTAATTTGCAAAACCGGTAATGAGTTGCGGGGAACGGAACGTAAATTAAAAAGTTATTATGCCAGTGTCGTAAAAAAATATCAAAATTACCAGGTATTTTACAGCGTTCAAAAGTGCGAGATAGGTCACGTTATTCGTGCATACGAGTCCATAAATTTGAACGAAAAAATCACAAACTAAAATGGTAAAATACAGGGTGTTTCTAGAAGTATCGATCAAATCTAACAGGAGCGTAGGGGGTTTTTTCATTCTTAAATAGGCTAGGGGCCTGTTTTCAAAATACGGATAAAGTGCAAAATGACTACTTATATTGGAGGATAAAAGTTCGTCATATAGCGCTATTGGACGGTCGTGAAACGCAAAAATTGTGTTTATCCTAAAGATAAGTAACAAAAAGCCTATACAGTACTTATGCATAACTTATCCGTGAAATGAAATGAAATTATTTATTCTGTATGTAGGCCCTCCTCCGGGCACTTATACACGTCCCAAAATATAACTTAGCCCTACCACCGCTTCGGTACTACATATAGGCTGGTGATGAGAAGAAACGGCGCAACGAACTCAGTCACCTTTGTCAGCCTGATTTTACAGGAAATACATTTTACAAGACAATCTTGTCGTTTAAATAATCTTCTAATTTGTACTATCCTTTTGTCATAAGGACTTTTTAATGTTGATTTTGAACTCATGAATCGGTAGTTCAACAAGAGTTTGTGGTAATTTATTGAAAATTTTTATCCATTCCTCATAAATGAATTACCAACTTTTTTTAATCTGAAGCACGGAACGGCAAGTTTATTTTCATTTCTAGTATTATAATGATGTGAATCACTTTTTAGACTAAACAAACTTAGATTTTTTCTTACTTAAATAAATTTAGTTACCGTAAATTTTAAAACAGGCCGATAAATTAAAATCTAACTTTAAGTTTAAACTCGTGTGCAACTTACAGTAAGCCTACTGTGGTAAGTACACAACCGTAATTCAACGCTACCCTCCATTTGGCTTGGCATCCATTTTGTTTTGCAGCCCGTTTGCTCGTTTTATCCGACAGGGCGCACCAGCGTCGCCCCTGCAAATATTCTGCATTCATTTTATTCTGAGTTACGCTACAAAATGAACAAGTTTTAAGCTTTGTAAAGTCTGGCAGAGTTATTGCGACGTACATTTTTAGCAGTTCACAAAATTATTTACGGCTAAAAATACTGATGTATTTTTTTTGCAAAATGGTCTAGCTACGTCACTAGACTAAAAAAGTCTACCATCCCACAGAAATAACTAATGTAAATAAATATATAAATATAAATAAATAAATATTGGACAACATCACATACATTGCTCTGATCCTATGGTAAGTAGCTAAAGCACTAGTGTTATAGAAATCAGAAACAACGACGGTACCACAACACCCAGACCCGAGACAATATAGGAAAGTTCGTTTCCTACATTGAACCGACCGGGGATCGAACCCGGAACCTCAGAGATGGCGAATTGGCGACACCATATTAGTCCGGCGTGCTCGCCTCTCGGCTACGGAGGTCGTCAATGTAAAACCAATAACATGTTACAACAGAAAAAAAGATTCGTTTATTCGCTCGATTTCTTCGTGAAGGGTGCGTTTGGTGAACTAATAAAGTATAGAAGCATTAAATACCAATCCATAATCAAACAACTTCTCGCGCATACTGTTGTTGGTAAGTAGTTGATATTCCTTCCATGCTAAAAGCATCAACATCATTAAAATCCAAATTGTTTATGTGACTACTTTATAATAGTAAAATACACTAAATGTATGTCGACACAAGCCAATAAGACTGCGTAAGAATACGGTTTACCTAAGTATTTTATTTCTGATGCTCGGGCTTCACCTACGTCTAATGCCATTAATTAGTGCGCTATTTGATATAGCACGCAGGTGTGGCCGGTCTTAATGCGCTATTTTGCATTAATGACCCTAGACGTTAGGCGATAGCTCGAACGGCGGTAGCTTTCGACGCATCAAAGGCATTTAGCGGGCGTCTAGTGCGTTGTTGTGGCTACACCTACTACACTAAACATGTTAAAACACGGTCAAATTCAAAAACTCTTTGTGAAATAAATGTTAAAGTGCATAGTTATTAAGTTAGGATAGAGTACACAGTATGAGAAACGTATAGAGTTCTTGAAAGCGTATTATTTTATTTTAAAGACTTGTATCCACAGATCACACGCTAACTAAGCCGCTAGACGCTTGAATCAAACGTCGAATAACTGTAGCCACGCACTTAGCACGTAGCTTAGTCCTTTTATTTAGTTAACGCTAATCATGCCGTTATTTGAAGGTTAGGCGTCACGCAGGTGGAACCCCAGCATAAAAAAGAATACATTAATTTACTTACTTGAGACAAAACGCAGAAAAAAGGCTAACGCAGTTCGCGTTACATTGCACAAATGTAAATGTATGTATTAGTTTGATGATGATTCGAATCCGTTATTTAGTCTTTTAAGCTTTGTTTAGTCTGGGGCACGATAATCGCTGTAATTGTTAAAACAATTGTCAATTTAAACAGCACTATAATTACAAGCCATGTTCATAAAAAAAAATATTCGTATGCAGACAAGGCCTGAAGCCGTTTGCAGTTCCAATTAAGTGAATTTCCTACGACCGTTCGGTTCATGCATATTGATGCCATGTTGCCAGAGCTTTGTTTATGGTGTGTGCTTGATCACAAATGTGCTTCAAACAGGACGAAATCACAGGAAATGCTAGGTTTAAGGGTGATTCGACTGTTCAAATAAACTTTTATGGGAAGAACATCAAAATCTCTTTACAACTGTCGAGGACATTAGCTTACTTTTTGAAAATTCAAGTGTTTCTTGTCGTCAAAAAATATACAGGGTGACAGGTTTTGAGTGGTGGAGCCTTTAAGCTGGGATAGTAGAGTTTATTTCCATTCATTTTCACCCTACAATGTGCTGTCCTAAAATTAGCCAATTTTGAGATAACTGAAGCTTAATAATATCGTTATCTTTACCCTAATAAGAATTAAAAAAATGTCTGTAATAAAAAAACAATAAATTTTGTTTTTAAAAACTCTATTTTTTATTTTATACAGATAGTAACAAAAAGAAGAGTCCAATTTTTTAGGGGTGACAAAGCATCGATCATAGAAAGATCATTAAAGATCACAGGGAAAATAAAATAAAAATTACGCAACGTTTATTTGTATTAAAAAAACTAGCTGGACTAAATTGTAATTGTACGGTGTGAGGCGTACACCTGAAGATTTGCTAAATGAAATACCGGAGATTGAGTTAATGTAGAGTTTATTGTTAATTAGCGTAAATACAGTACTTTGATAATGCTAAAGATGACGTGTGATTGCTATGAATGCGATGTGTGCACTGACTTATTGAGTGTAAAACTGGATTGTACAAAATGCTAAACTGCTGATGGAGTGATTTGGGCGTAATTTAATATGTACACCGTACATGCTCCCGGGGGAGAAAGATCCGGCTCGAAGGACCACACTTAGATGTACGGTGTGAGGCGTACACCTGAAGATTTGCTAAATGAAATACCGGAGATTGAGTTAATGTAGAGTTTATTGTTAATTAGCGTAAATACAGTACTTTGATAATGCTAAAGATGACGTGAGATGCTATGAATGCGATGTGTGCACTGACTTATTGAGTGTAAAAACTGGATTGTACAAAATGCTAAACTGCTGATGGAGTGATTTGGGCGTAATTCAATATGTACACCGTACATGCTCCCGGGGGAGAAAGATGATGGGGTGAGATGAAATGTTAAATGAATTAAATCTAGTAACAAGGTGATTGTACATTTTTTCTTAATGCTATGATTAATCTTTAATTCTATGCGCTATCATCGGAGATATTAAGAACCGATCGGAGCACTGGAGATGTGCCATGGTCTCTTTTGGATTTGTGATAGTTAAAATGTTTGTCTTTCACTACACTACACTTTGCATTGCCACTAGATTGCCCATCTTTACTATACGAAACACTTTCACTGACACAACACTGTCCACTTGACTGCTGCTGCTGTTGCGGCTCCGCACGCTGTTCTCGGAGCTTCCGATATCGCTTCCACATGTAGACTGCTCCACCCGCTACAACGATTACGGCTACAATGTATATAGCGGCATAGTGATGAATGTCATGATTCGAGATTTCATCGCTCAATGGTATAGTTTGCTGCATCGTGTCAATTTGCTTACGAATTTCAGCTATTTGCGTTTTTTGATCATTAGCTTCATACTCTGATATATTCGATGAGCTTATGTTACTAATTTGAAAATTGAATAAGTGATTAATTGGTGCTATCTTAATTGACTCTATGTCTGCTTTGATGTTCATGCTACTCGCATCTTGTCTATGTGGATAAATAATAAAGTCTTTCGATTTGATAATGCAACCGTGACTCACTATCAGCAGGCCGGCGAGCTTTAGTTGTAGAGTGGTAATTTGATCCTCGCACATCAGCTGTAGAGTGCAGTCGCCACAACAAAAATAGAAATAAGTGTTAATTTTGTTTAATTCTTCCCATTTATTTGAGCAGAAGGATGTCGTAGCTTGACATGTTCTAGAATCTTTATGTGTCTCGCACAAGCTCTCATCATCTTTGATGTGATAAATTGGTCGTTTTAGATAGCATAAACTTGTTTCAGTGTCTAAATGCAAGCAAGAGTTCATGTCATTTTCTGATAAGGAAAGTAATGCATCTCTTTGTAGGTTAACTGCAGCATATTCAGTTACAGGTTTAAGGTACGTCATTGTATCGTTAAATTGTTTAGGTATAGGAATAATTCGTAAAATATCGTATAAGTCTCTGCTAATAAGTGGTATTTTGATCTCAAATAATACGTAATTCTTAGTTATCTTAGTTTTTACCTTTAATAACTTATAAATTGTAGTCAAGTCCGCAGTATAGACAGGTAAGGATAAATCGCTTGGAAATTTGCTTGATATTATATTCAGTTCGTTGCTTAGTTGCTCGGGTGTTAAAAGGTGTAAATTTATTTTTCCATTGTAAATATCAGTTAGAGTATCTAAAATATTGTCTTGTATACTTTGTAGATGTATAAGCATATTGTTAGTTATTAATGAAGATAAGGTAAAATCGTTGACACTTGATATATTTTGAAACCTTGTTATCAATGTGTTTATGTTGTTTTCTAGATCTAGCATTCTCTGATTTGCAAATTTGTGTTGTTTGTCCATTATATCTCTTGTTCTTTGTATAAGATTAAACTCAGCTTCCACAACCGATGTTTGATTCTTCCACAGTGCAGCCAGATGTTTTTGATTTTTTCTTATAAGTCCGATATCTTTTTCATATTGCTCTGCAAAGCGGTCGTCTAGTACTCCAAACAAACTATTTGCTACGTTGCCTAATGCATTGATAAGGCCGCGCCTCCGGCGTGAATGAACTCCAAAGTGCTGACTTAGCAACATGCGGTTGTAGTACTCCAGTTCTGAGTAACCATGACGTAGTTGCAACATTATCGCTTCGCAATGTGATTCTGTTTTTATCTTGGTACATATGTTTTCAAGGTAGTTAAAATGTTTAGAGTAAGCACGGGTACCTTCCCAGTAAGGTTCCATATCGTAGTATACTATCAGCCTCCAGTCGTCTCTTATAAGGTACATGTTTGTAATTTTGTCGAAATACAAACTCTTGTTATTTTGTAGTGACGTAATGTTGTATTTGCCTTCTGTTGGCGAGAAATTGGTCATGAATAATAATAAAAGAGACATTATCATCGTTGCTAGACAGAAACCCTTTTTTGTTTGTTTACATTTTCCATTTTGTTTGTTGCTTGTTGTTTTCTTGTTAATTGCTGTGTTTTGATTTTTGGTGTCTTCATCGGCGTTGGAATTATCTAGTTTAGTTGGTAGTATAGATAATTTGACCATTGGCCTTTTTAATAACCCGTTTTTTGTTTTTAAGGTCACGACTCGGACATAACCGTCAGCACCCGGATGAAGTTCCACAACCCGTCCAAGGGCCCATTTACCAGCTGGTAGATTGGCATCGTGAATGATAACTACGTCATTTATTTGAATATTGTGTTGGGGTCGCGTCCATTTACTGCATATGTTTAATTGAGTTAAATATTCACTGCGCCATCTTTTCCAGATATCTTCAAATATCTTTTGTGCTAAGTGCCACCTAGTACGTAAATCGTGTTCTGTGTCATAAAGTGATAATGTAGGCCCATGAGTCAAAAAATGAGATGGAGTTAAAAAGTTGAGGTCATCGGGGTCTTCTGATAATGGACATAAAGGCCTTGCGTTTAGACATGCTTCTAGTTGAGCCAATATTGTGCTGTATTCTTCGAAGGTCAGCTTTTGATCGCCAACTACTCGTTTCAGGTGATACTTTAGGCTTTTAACTGCACTTTCCCAAACTCCACCTGCTGAAGGCCAGGAGGGAACGTTAAAATGCCAATTAATACCCATTTCAGTCAATTCTTTCATAAAATCTTGATTTGTTTCAAATAATTCGGACAACTCTTCTTGTAAAACCCGATTTGCTTTTATAAAATCAGTGCCTTGATCACTGTACAAATGACCAGGGGTTCCTTTTCGGGCAGCCATTCGTTTTAGGGCCGCGAGAAATGCTGATGAGGTTAAGTCGGAAACTAGTTCCAAATGTACGGCTTTGGTAGCCATACATATGAATACCGCCACGTAGCCCTTAGTGGTTTTTGTTCCTCGACCTTTGTTGGTTTTAATGAAAACGTGTCCCGTGTAATCCACTCCTGTGTGATAGAAAGGTCTTGAGGGATTACTTCGCACTGTTGGTAAATCGCCCATAATTTGGTGATGTTTGCTGGGATCGTTCCTTCTACAGGTCACACATAATCGTATTTGCTTTTTAGTTAATCTGTTTCCACCTACGATCCAATATTTTTGTCTGATAAAGGCATTGGTCAGCCTTGCTCCACCGTGAAAGGTGAGTTTATGGGCATGGTCTATGATAAGCTCTGATAACCGAGACCCGCTAGGTATGATAATTGGATGTTTCATCTCAATGTTAATATGCGCATTTTCCAACCTCCCTCCAACTCGCAGGATGCCAGCTTCATCAAGGTAAGGTTTTAGTTTTGTTATTGTGCTTTTGGTAGATACGCATTTCTTTGCTTGTAAGTTACTTATTTCTTCTTTAAATGCTTCGCTTTGCATGTCTTTTACAATTAATAACTGTGCTTGTTTTAATTCATTGAGTGATAAATATGCTTGTTTTGCCTTTTCCTTGCTAATAAATCTCCTTATCCATGCTACTACACGAATAACGCGCGAAAATGAACTGTGCTTTGCTAATAACTGCTTGATAATCGAATCTTCTGTTACAGACTGCGTAACAACATTGCTTTGCTGAGATTTCTTCGCTTCTTCGTTTGTAGTATAGACCTCTGTGTTGCTTTTTTCTTCTTTTTGATAGGTAGATAACCAAGTGGGGCCACTGAGCCATAAGGTATTCTCCTTTAACTGTGATGGTAACTGACCTCTGCTTGCTGAGTCTGCAGGATTGTCTGCCGACTTTACATAACGCCAACAATCAGCTGGCATGACCTTGACAACATTCTTCACTCGGTTAACGACAAACTGTTTCCATTTGTTGCCTGAATTTTGCAACCATGCTAGTACGACCTTTGAATCACTCCAGCCAATAATAACAATGTTATGTTGATTTAAGCTTTCTAATACTTTAGTCATTAATTTTGCCAATAAATCGGCTGCACAAAGTTCCAACTGTGGTATAGTCAGTCCTTTGGTGGGGGGAACAAGCTTAGATTTTGCTGCGACTATAATAGCTTGTTGTAATTTTTCAATTCTGGCGTATATTACACAAGCATAAGCTTGCGAAGATGCGTCACAGAAACCATGTAATTGGATGACGTCATCTTTGTTACATCCGATCCATCGCGGTACTTCGTAATCGTTCATGTTTTTTATATCCAGCCGTAACTTATCCCACTCGCTAGCTATATCATTTGGTATGACGTCATCCCACTGCAATCCGCATACATATACCTTTTGAAACATCAATTTAAGTTTAGTTGTAACGGGTGCTAACCAACCTAGGGGGTCGAATATCTTTGATATTTCAGATAAAAGTTGTCGCTTGGTTGGTGAACTTAACGATTGATCAATGTTAATTTCAAACATGAATTTATCCCGTGTAGCGTCCCAAAATAAACCTAAAATTTTTGCTTTATTTTGTGACTTAAAATTGAATACTTCTTGTTTGTCACTCTTGCTCTCAATATTACATAGAATTTTGCGATTATTCGACGACCACTTTCTTAAGTTAAAGCCGCCTTTTTGCAATAATAAATGTAATTTTTCTATTAATTGTTTACCTTCATTTAATGAGTAGGCCCCATGGACTAGGTCGTCCATGTAAAAAGATTGATCCAAAACCTGTGCAGCTTCAGGAAAGGAATTACGTTCATCAGATGCTAATTGTTGTAATGTCATCATTGCTAAAAAGGGGGCGGCTTTTGTGCCGTATGTGACTGTGTTTAATTGATAAATTTGAATAGGTTGATCTTCATTTTCTCTCCACAAAACTTTTTGATACTTCCGATGTTCTTTTGCTATTTTAATTTGCCTGTACATTTTCTCTATATCTGCTGTGAAACCATAAGGATATTGTCTAAATTTAAGAATTAGCATTTGTAAATCTTGTTGAAGGTTAGGGCCTGTACACATTAAATCGTTTAAACTGTATCCTGATGACGTCTTTGATGACGCATTGAATACTGCTCTATATTTTGTAGTTGTACTGCTTTCTCGTTGGACGCAGTGATGTGGTAGATAGCACTCGAGTTTCGAGGTACTACTAGTGCGTTCCATATGTTGTAATTGCTCGTATTCTTTAAAAAATAATTTATATTCCATTGCTAAAACGGGCTCCCTACGAAATTTTCTTTCTAGATTAAAAAATTGAGCCATTGCTATTTGCTTAGATGATCCTAATTTTTCATTTATGTTGTCCTTGAGGGGTAACATGACTTCGTATTGACCATTTGGTAATCGTTTTGTTGTGTCTTTGTAATAGGAAATGCAATTTTGTTCTTCGTTTGATAAATTTGATGCTGTAGTGATATCTTCTACTTCCCAAAATGTTTTGATATCTTCTAAGTTATTTAACACGACGTTACATTGATATGTTTTGATGCTACCACATAGCAACCACCCTAAATGAGTCTGCTGTGCTATTGGTTGTGTAATATGATCTCCTTTTATGATTCCGCCCAACATTATTCTTGAATAGACTTCTGCTCCAAGTAATAAATCAACTGGACGACTAATGTTAAACTCGGGATCTGCTAAAGTAATATTTTCAATATGCTGCCAAGATGGTTTAATAAATGATTTACTCGGTAAATGCTTTACTAAATTGTTCATAATCAATACTTCGACATTAAATGAATAATCACTGACAAGTGACGAACATGTGATGTCCAACATGCCCTTGCAATTGTTTTCGGTTTGTCCTACTCCAAATATGACTCCGCTACATTTTTGTCGTTTCAAACCAATTTTTTGAGCTGCGTGTTCCGTAATTAATGATATTTGCGACCCTTGATCGATTAGAGCTCGCATTGTTTGATATGAACCATCTGCTGATAAAACATTTATTTTAGCTGTTGCTAAGAGTGTTTCGGAAGTATTTTCCTGAGACACATGAGCTGCTGAATTTAAATTATGTTGAAATTGTCCAGGTGTCGATTTTGCATTCGTTGAATTTCCACCGGACGTCGTCGGCTTTGCCTTTGTGCAGGCATCATGTAACATGGAATTATGATCGGAACCGCAAAGGCGGCATCGCTTTAATGATTTACACTTATTACCATTATGATCAAATAAACAGTTTACACATACATGCAAATTGCGGATGGTTTTTAATTTCGTTTCGTTAGACATTTCCAAGAACTTGTTGCAATTATAAAGGCCATGATTATTTTTACAAAGCGGGCACGTATGTGTCGCATATTGCTGAGGTCTTGTGATCTTATTAAATGAGTTGTTTAATGTATAATAAGGTTTTTTAATGTTACTCAATTGTTGATGTTGCTGTCTATATTGAGGAGGTGATGATGTTTTAGGTTCCTGCTTCCGTCTTGCAGTTTCCAAAGATGTAAATTTTGTTTCTAGATAGTTTAAGAATTCTTGTAAATTTGGTAGGTCGCGTGGATTCTTGATAAATTCAACGTAGTCGTTGTAGGACTCGGAATCTAATTTTTGCGATAATATATGGACCAATATTGGGTCCCAGGTGCTGACGTCAATGCCCAAGTTTTTGATTGAATGAAGGCACTCTAATGTGACGTCATGCATCTTTTTAATTGAGATAAATGTTTGCTGTTGTATATTTGGAAGACCAAGAAGAATATTAATGTAAGATGTAAATAAAAGCTTTTTGTTGTTGTAGCGATGGTTTAGAATGTCCCAACTAATAGCGTAATTTTCGGAACTAATTTGCAAATGCTGGATTAATCTTTCAGCTTCACCCTTAACCTTGCTTTTCAGAAATTGCATTTTTTGTGCATTGGAGAGCGAAGGATTGTTATGGATTGCTTCATGAAATAAGTCCTTAAACGAAATCCATTGATTGTAATAACCGTGAAAAATAGGAATGTCTAATGACGGTGTTGACTTATCCCTGTGTGAGGCAGACCATAGTTTAGTGTTAATTGCTTTCTTCAATTCTGTGTATTTCTTTTCATACTTAGTGTAGATTCTCTCATAACTCTCGTCTTGTCCGTTTTGCTCGCTATCGATTTCCCAATGAAGGCAATCGATAGCCACCCATCTCGATTGTAATGATTTTAAGGCATCCTCGAACTCCCATTTGTCCGTCAGGATGTCAATGTCAATGCTAGCAACTGTTCTGATAAATGCTCTGAAATTTGCTGTTTGTTTTTTCAACATTTCGTCTAGCTTGCTGGATGACCCTTGATTTTTAAACTGAATCTGTTTCTCTGCTGAGCGACCTGAAAGGTCAGCTGTTTGCTGTTGCTTTGCTGTCTGACCCGTTGGGTCAGCTATTTGCTGCTGTCCTGTTAACTGACTTGAAGGTTCTAACTCTACCTCTTTTTTAGCTTTTTCGAACTGCTGCACCTGTTCTGCTTTACTAGACGTACCTGCTGCTGGAATTTTTGTCATGATTAACTCTTGATACTGCTGGCTAAATAAGGTTTTTGCTGAGTTATACTTTCCAAGTGTTTGCTCATATTCGGAGTTAGTAAAATAGGTATGACTCCTGCTTGCTTCTGTACAAAACCGATCATGGTTATGCTCATATTCCGTCCAATATGCTTCTAATGTCTCCAAACGTCTTTTAAAATAATCAGATGTTTTTCGTTCCGGACCATCTTTTTTAAAGTTGATAATTAATTTATTGATTGCTTCACTGATTTCGACTTGTGCTAGATATAATTCCTCAATCTCCATTGCTGCTGATATAAATAGACAGTAGTTTTAAAGTAAGTTATTAATTGGATAGATCTTACTTTATATGCTGATGCTGAATGTTCCGGTGATGCTGATTAGCTACCCAAGGTAACTCGATGATGTTGATGCTGGACTGTGCGAGCACCCTGCCCGCTGCTGCTGCGATGTGAGCGTCGCCGATGAAATAGTCTACTTGCTGATGCTGTGGTGCGAGCTGATTACTCGCTGTTGCTGATGATATTTACTCACAATTCACTGATAACTTGTCACTGATAACCCACAGTTCCTCACTAGCCGAAAAACACGACGCGTAAGGTCCCGCAGATACCGCTGCTCGAAGGACCACTTAGATGTACGGTGTGAGGCGTACACCTGAAGATTTGCTAAATGAAATACCGGAGATTGAGTTAATGTAGAGTTTATTGTTAATTAGCGTAAATACAGTACTTTGATAATGCTAAAGATGACGTGTGATTGCTATGAATGCGATGTGTGCACTGACTTATTGAGTGTAAAAACTGGATTGTACAAAATGCTAAACTGCTGATGGAGTGATTTGGGCGTAATTCAATATGTACACCGTACAGTAATAAATCTAAAATATACATAATTGGAACTCGATACAGTAGAACTATTTTTACTATAATTACACGTCAGAGCTTTTTTACTCTATTTTTTCCTATGTTTTATACAATTATCACCTCTGAAAAATGGTCACAAATATTTTTTTACGTCTTGTCTATTAAACTAGCTTCAACAAAGCGAACTTCGTAGACCGTACCGCCTAACAGTTATGTTTTTTTGTCAGCTTTTCTAATGGTTTTTATTATTTCTTTTGCTATTCGGGGCGGAGACAATTCTATTAAGACTAAGACCTTTCCCATTTGTACTGTAATGGTTTTTATGTCTTGCTGTTGGTGTGCCTTTTTTAAAAATAAAATAAATTAATTGCAACAAATTATAAACAATGAAAATCGGTCCAGCCGTTCTCGAGTTATAAGTGTTGTAACGAACCCGACTTTGTTTTATATAAGATATTGTCTTGTCTCATTACTCTAGTGAGTAATGAGATATACCCTGAAACCACAGAACCTTCGGCGAAAAAAACACGCACCCCAGGATCGGGCGCGACGATGCGCGCGCGCCACTCCGCGACCGGCCGCCGCCAGCGCAACATGGCGCCGCTCGCGCTTCTAGTCCTCGCCACGTGCGCGGGCGCAGAGAAATAGGTGTGTTGTCTTGTCTCATTACTCTAGTGAGTAATAAGACAAGACAACATTATATTAAGTAATAACCACATAATATACATGCGATTATATTAAGAAAAATACTATATTCCGAAACTCTTATGCATTTAAATGAAGAAACGGAATCCTATCAACAGGTCGTAACTGGAGGTATTTATGTAAATACAGATTACGAATGAAAGAGAACGGACATTGAATATTTTCCGAAAGCTTTTTGGGGAGCGTCGATGAATAAATTTGATTGTTTTTAAATAAAAGATAAAGTCAGCGTAATCCTGAGTATAAAACGTAAATATCAGTTTACTAATAATCATGCAAAAATTTGCATTATTATTGGTAAACTGTCTGGACTTTATCTTTTATTTAAAAACAATCAAATTTATTCATCGACGCTCCCCAAAAAGTTTTCGGAAAATATTCAATGGCCGTTTCTCTTCCATAAGCATTCTCTATTTACATAAATACCTCCAGTTACGACCTGTTGACAGGTTTCCGTTCCGTCATTTTAATAGTCTATGTATAAGAGTTTCGGAATATAGTATTTTTCCTAATATAATCGCAGATAGGAGAATCATAGTGATCACAGGTTAACGGTATAAAGTTTTCTTTTCGATATATGTAATGAGTAATCGCAGCTAGAAGAAATCATAGAGATTCGTTTTCACAATTTCGTCGGAGATAAGTCTAGCAAGTTTGCTTACAACCCAATGGTTAGTTCATACGCTTATAATGCTATTTAATGTACCAGGAGGCACAAATGAATAAAAAAAATAAAAGTTATTACAGTCAGGTTTAGTCGCTGGCGTTACAGTACCTTCCACCGCACCGCACTGGGTCCGCGTTGCGGAAAATAGCCCAAACCACCTCATAGCTACCGCGATGTTTGTAGGCAACTTTACTGTGGTGAATGATTCTACTGCCGAAGTTCATACTTGGATTTATTTAACATGAGTTGATGATTACTTAGATTGACATAGTAACTGCTTAGCAACTGCCTACTTCAAATGCTCACGAGCAACTGGCCGAGTAGCGATCTCTACCGATACTCGCAGTAGTATTTCCCGACCACAACTCAATAACGTCATGTCTTTTTTCCGGTCGACCAGTTAGTGTTGCCAACATTTGATTAAAATACATCGAATCACGACATTACTTTTTTAACACAGGTAATTTCCTAAGTATAATGTCTATTACACTCTTGGAAAAGTAACTAAACCACATACGGCCTTACTACAAAAATATAGACTAGGTTTTAACATTTTTGTCTAAAGATTAGTCAACCAATTAAACATGTTTGTTAATAATACGTCTCAAATGTCTGATGTGTCAACATTTCAAATTGGTTGGCTATTTTTTAGATATGGCTTAACCCTAGTCTATCTTTTTTCTAATAAGGCCATTATATTTTAGCCATAAGATAAGATTGTATACATTTTTATGCCAGCCTTGTGATTTACTTAAACTACGCCTCAGGTCTCAGTGCCATCTAATAACTTATTAGAAGTTCACTTACAGCAAATAAATAAAATGTAACTCCTTTAATTGTAACTTTACATACACATGTTTTGGCTTACAGTTTAGTACTTACTTATGATTTAAAAAAAATGTATAACTACAACTGTAAACTGTTTTGTGTTAATAAAATAAAATAAAACAAAATAAAAAATGCAAGTAACTTAAATATGAAGCTACCAGTAAATCTTAAGTTACTTGTATAATATGCAATTTATCTGTCCGTATGTTTGCAGAACGCTGGATTCTGCAGACCCTTGATGAAACTTCGGGACAAATCCAATAACGCTGGAACTTCCAAGTGATGCATCATGTCCCGCTAAGTTGGAATGAATCCCCTTAAATCACTAACAGGGCGAACGAAAAGTTTAGAATCGGAATTTCATACAAATTTACAAATTTTGTGTGACATTGATATTTGACATCTGGCAATGTGTATTCTTTAGATTTTTAATAGTTTTGGATATTCTTCTGTTAGCTTTTAATTGATTCCTATATTTATACTCTTAAATTAATTACTTTTGACATTGTATTTCTTACTGTTTAAATACTTGTAAACTAGCATGCTGGCGTTTTGGATACACTGTAAGTCAGCATGTTTCTGTTTTATAACAAATTAAATTAATAAAAAATCTATTTTAATGGCTAACCACCCCTTATAAGGTACAAATCACAATAGGTATCTACATACACATTTAAATAGTCCTACCTACTTTGAGTAGTCCATAATAGTTGTAGATAATAAATAAATAAATAATAAATACGTTTATTTGCCAGAACACAAGTTTTTAAAGGTGGTAACAGTAACTAAAGTACAAGTATTCAACCTGCATGCAGGTGTGCAAATTCATGTCGTAATTAATAAGTGAACAATGCAATTAATAAATGTGATTGTGATATTCCATACTAATTTATAA
Source organism: Anania fuscalis (assembly GCA_950371115.1). NCBI lineage: Eukaryota > Metazoa > Arthropoda > Insecta > Lepidoptera > Crambidae > Anania > Anania fuscalis. Next base: position 647,629 of record OX493346.1, read on the forward strand.
TTCCGTAAGTTATTGGGTATGACTGTATTGGAGTCAAGGATAATTTTATTTTATGGCAAAATCGACCAATATTGATATTAGTTTGGTAAAACTACAACAATATCTCTATGTGTGCCAAATATTATACATTATCGTTTAGCTATCAAGACAAAATTAAATTAAATTTGGGAAAAAGAAAGCTTGAGCCCTAGAGAAATATACACGCAACTTTTTTTATCTACCTCCTACGGGGGTAAAATAAGCTTAGGAGTGTCGGAGGCACATACTAGGCAGATTTTTAAAAGTTTGGTTTAGAGAATCATACAGAAAACGAAACAAAAACTTTAAAGATAAGAAGTTAATAAACATTTTGACACTGTAATACTAATTTATTGTTGTAATTTTCTTTTATGTACATCTATACTAATACTAATATTATAAAGAGGAAAGATTTGTACCTATTTTTGTATGTTTGTAATGAATAGGCTCAAAAAGTACTGGGCCGATTTAAAAAATTCTTTCACCAATAGAATGCTACATTCTTCCAATTTGACATAGGCTACATTTCATTTTGAAAAAAATTAGGGATCCTTGGTAAAATTTGAACAATGTAACCGAAGGTGTAGAAAAATGAGTCTTAAAATGTCTTTCGTCGAATGCGCTGCCGAAACTATTAGCGATAATTGTCTACCCCGTGCGAAGCCGGGACGGGCTGTTCGTTTAATATAAACTTTGTATATTTGCATGACTAATTTAGTCAAACATGTGGACATAATAATTGTAAAATATCTTGTATTTACCATGTTTATACAAATAAATATTTCTGATTCTGAAGTTGTCTGTACTAGGAAACCTCTATTTAAGCCCTCCTTTGATTAAACTTTCCTTGCTGACCTATTTTTAACCGACTTCAAAAAAAAGGAGGAGGTTCTCAATTCGTCTAAATGTTTTTTTTTTTTTTTTTGTATGTATGTTACGCGATTACGCCGTGATGATGGGATCCCTGGGAAATCGAGGGCAACCCTCAATTTGACTCTCGATGGCTGGCACCGACTCCAAAAAGAACTGATTAGGTATGTTTTAGTCAATATTATTTTTCGCTTTTTAGTTTCATTTTTGATTGTGTCCACTGCTATTGTAGTACTAATAAAGCCAGTATTTTCTTTTACCAAATATTGTCTAGACGAGCGAATATTTTTGCATGAGCATAACCTATTACATGGCATTCAAAGTAAATGATTTACGAGAAGGTTTCCTTTCAACATGCCTCCGCGTCTGTCGGCGCTCTCTTTGTGAAGATGTGTAATCAGCGGTGGCTAGGGCTGTCACTAAACTACTAATTGCGAATAATTTGTTAAGCCGACCGTCTGGTCTTGTTTGTGCTTCGGACTTCAAAGCTAGTTTGTGGTTTAGTCTCTGTACGCCACAGTCCTGCATTTACACCATATTGTTGCATAAAATATTTTATTTTAAGTGAGAGAGAGAGACAGAGAATATTTTATTAGACACACACAACAATACAAAAGTAGAATACATAAAAAATACAAAAAACATAAAAAAGAAAAGGCAGACAAATAACAACATTAAACAACAAGAAAAAGCACAAAAGATTGCATACCATGATCCGCATCGATGTGGTGTCTAATGGGCACCAGCTCAGCATGTGCTGCAGAAAATTGCAGCGCTGATTTTCAGCTGGAGCCCTAGGTGGCCCAGTTCGTAATTACTGCGTGCTCAGTAAACTACATTAAATAACATAAATGAGTATACTGGATTCAAATTATGTTCTTGGTTGCTAGGTGTTTTTTATAACAATGTTTTTTACTTCTGTCATCTTTTAAATACGAATATAATTTAATAAATATATTTTAATTTAATTATTATTTACATTCAGCAGTAGACATTTTATGTATTTATTTTGTTAGGTTAGCCTGACTGCCATATGCTGTCTCCTTTCATTCTTAAAAGAGGGACAACGATCTAAGTACTGAGTTTCAATATAGAGCTAAGTAAAATATTGTTAGCAATAACAAACTTAGACTTAGAAAAACTAATATTTTAAGTAATTCGGAAATATATGTGTTAATTATTGACAGGTTATTAAGTCCGTCCTTTAACTGACTTGATAACCAATAAATAATTAACAGAGGATGTTTAATGTTCTTACATTTGTCAGCCCAAGCTCTAACAATAATTGTTTTAATTACATTATGACCTAAACAGACAAAACACTAATAGTCATGTGTTGACGGTTATTCATCAACTCGGACCACATGTCTACTGCCCACTTCTGGAACGAGTTGCAGAAATGTAAAAAAATAATTAAAATTGAATTTAACAGTCAACTCGTCACACTACTGGTACAGTTGCCAAGAAAGGTGTCTATTTAAGAAATATATTACACACTTTGTTCTGATCCTAAGGTAAGTAGCTAAAGCACTTGTGTTATAGAAATCAGAAGCAACGATGGTACCGCGACACCCAGACCCGAGACAATATAGAAAAGTTCGTTTTCTACATTGACCCGACCCGGGATCGAACCCAGTACCTCAGAGATGGCGACGGGGTATAGTCCGGAGTGCTCGCTTCTCGGCTACGGAGGTCGTCAAAGTATGAATTTGGCAACGCACAATTACGCCCAATCTGCGGGGTAACCATGAACTCTTAAAACAATCTCAAATCTGTCAATTTCGTACGTCATTACGTACTAAATTTGACAGATTTGAGATTGTTTTAAGAGTTCATGGTTACCCCTCTGGTTAACAAATAGTGATAAGTTGCATGAAGACAGTGAGCCAACCCTACGCTTATCATTTAACAGATTTTTAATATAATTTCACAAGCCACTCCACGCTTTGTTGTTCCTTGAAGTGTGAACTCAAAGCCTGTCAGAGCCCACCAGAACTCACATCCAGAGATTTTTAGGCGTTCATGGAATATAAAAGTTAATATTTTTGCAAATCTTGTGTGATTCGATAGGTAGATATATAGATACTCTTTTTCTCTTCTTCGATACTTATCGCTAGAAGCGATCTCTTCCAGACATCCTTCAGGTAGGTAGTTGATTGTAAGAATTTTAATAATGGCATAGAATAAAATTTATTTTAAAGAAAACATTTAAGTTTGATACATGGTGTTCAGTGTGTAATAATTTAAAGAACTCGTGCGTTAAAATATCGAGTAGGTACTTTAGTTTAAGCGTTACAATGAGCATTCGTTAGTTATTGAAAGAAACAGCGACGTAAGTAGCGCATAGATTTAAATCGCATATTAAAACAACTTTAATGAAAAAAGGATATTATACTGTAAATGATTATATAAATGATAAAAATATTTGGAAATAAATACTGCCCTGCTCGCACAGGTACATTTATCTTGTAATGTAAAATATATACTATTTAAAAAGAGGCTGACAATAGTGACCGAGTTTCTTGCGCTACTTTTTCTCGGCGCTAGCCCAAAATTGTCCCGAAGTAGTGGTAGGGAAAAAAATATTGGGACGTGTAAAAGCGTTTAGTTTAAGCCTATTTACAGAAATAAAATGCGGTTTTTAATTAAATAAAAATAAGTGTAAATACGAAATTTACCAATAATTAATAAATTAGGTTCTTTAATCTCTATTTATATAAATGAATTGCTGTTCGTTAGTCTCGCTTAAACTCGAGAACGGCTGAACTGATTTGGCTAATTTTGGCCTTGAAATATTTTTCGAAGTCTAGGGAAGGTTTAACCGATGAGAAAATGTATGCAAAAATTACGAGGAAAATATTAAAAACGTCAATATTATTTTCCCATACTAACTGTTCGCAGCGTGGCAGCGTTCGGGAAATTAAGTAACACCCTCTCGTCCAAAATACCTCAGTGCCTAAAGACGAAAGTCTACAACCAGTGTGTGTTACCAGTGATGACATACGGAACAGAAAAGTGGCCTCTTACTATGGGCCTTATAAGGAAGCTCAAAGTTGCACAGCGCGCGCGCGAGATCAAATCAGAAATGAGGATATCCGTGAACGAACAAAAGTCGCTGACATAGCCCGACGGATTAGCCAGCTAAAGTGGCAATGGGCGGGGCACATAGCACGTAGAACTGACGGCCGATGGGGCAGAAAGGTTCTGGAATGGAGGCCGCGTACCGGCAAGCGCAGCGTGGTACGTCCACCCCAAGGTGGGCAGACGACATTGTAAAAGTCGCAGGACGACGCTGGATGCAGGCCGCTTCCAACCGGCCGATCTGGAAGTCACTGGGGGAGGCCTATGTTCAGCAGTGGACGTCCTGTGGCTGAGATGATGATGATGATGATGACTAACTGTTCGTACCTCTCAAATCAGGGTGTCTAGGCGGGACGACTATTTCGCTAGTCAGCTAGTATTAGTTATAAATAAATAAAGTTTATTTTCTACTTTTGTACAATGATTCGGGAATAGCTAGCGTTGGCGATGCACTTAAATTTTAGCTCTTTTGCTGGTTACAGAGCAGTGTGGTTTGTTTCAAATATTACGATTAGCGCAAGTGTGCCATTAGCTGCAGCTGGGTGTTGGAACTCCAGAAAGCTTGTGTGAGAAAATTGAAAACTTTCTCAATGTTGGCAGTGGGAAAGCTGAGTGGCTAAATAGTTCATATTAGGTATTTATCACTAGCAGTAATACGATTTCGAAAGATTGTTTCATTTTTTTTAGAATGTCGTAAGAGCGGTTTGCCATTACTTAGTAAGTTAATTTGATCAACCAGCAAACATGTTTGACAAAACTATTTTTTAAATTTTTTTATTAATTTGCCGACCGTCTGGCGTACTGGTTCGCGCTCTGGACTACAATGCCTGGCGGTTGCGGGTTCGAATCCCGCAAGGGGCAAATGTTAGTGTGATGAGCACGAGCATTTGTACCTAAGTCATGGATGTTTATAAACGTATTTAAGTATGTTTATCCGTTATTTAGTCGCCATAGTACTGCTTTGCTTAGTTTGGGGCTAGCTAATTGGTGTGATTGTGGAAACAATTTATTTATTTATTTAATTTATTAGTCATAAATAAAATCTACCTTTATATGAATAGCCAAAATTTCGGGATTCACTCCGGCTATGCTTCTGTTCGATTCGATGAAAACTTTCAGGGATATCCTGTATACTGAATAAATTAACATTAAAGAACAATGGGCATTTTGGCCCCAGCTTGTAACATCTTGCGACCTTTATAATTTACTAGCAGCCCGTCCCGGCTTCGCACGGGGTAGACAATTATCGCTAATAGTTTCGGCAGCGCATTCGACGAAAGACATTTTAAGACTCATTTTTCTACACCTTCGGTTACATTGTTCAAATTTTACCAAGGATCCCTAATTTTTTTCAAATGCCTATGTCAAATTGGAAGAATGTAGCATTCTATTGGTGAAATAATTTTTTAAATCGGCCCAGTACTTTTTGAGCCTATTCATTACAAACATACAAAAATAGGTACAAATCTTTCCTCTTTATAATATTAGTATAGAAAAGGCCTATAAAAATGCATAATTTTTTTCTTCGGTGAGGTACTTCTAAACGATGGTAGGAAAATACTAGGTGATGTCAAAGTATGCCTACTTTCATACATGATATTCGAAAATAATCTATTATTTCATTACATTATTTTCGTTTCCGTTTTGTTTACCATAACCATTCTATTAACTATTTTCCATTTCATTGTTTCATTTACAATGGTCAATTTCCTTTATATTTATATCTAATGAAAAATATCTAAAATAATAAAAAAACAGGTTTTTTTTTGTCATATTGTTTCCTCCATATTTGTATGAAAACACGTAAGAAGATTCTATGGGACAGATCGCTTTTAGCAATCTGACCGTTACATGTATCTTTCTGTCACATCAGCTGTAATTTCTTTGTCTATCTTATTATTGCTTAAAAATGCCAGAATAAGTCCATTGTATTTTTTTTAATTTGTGCAATATATTTTAGAGTTGTGTAACTCGTGAGTGAAAGACAAAAATGATATATATCTTTCCGAAAGATGACGATGAATGTTGAATCACTCACTAGCTCACTTGCATCTCAAATGTATCTTTATATCTTTTGAGATAAGACTCCTTTCCGAGCGACTAAACTATAATTGGCTTCGGGTGCTGCTAGTTTTTACTAGTAAACATGAAATAATAATTAAAAATTTATTTTTTTAATCTACGTAAGTAAAAACGGTTACATCTTTAGCTCTGAGTAGCAGCCACCTATTCTCTCTCTCTAGTCTCTACGGACTACACTACACACACCTAGCTCAGCGATTAAATCACTCATGAATTGACGTTTGGATCATTGAGATAAAAGAGCTGAAGATATAAAAGAGTGATATATATCAGTAGACCACAATGATATACATCTCTCTTTTCTTTTCAGTGTTATATTTTGCGCATCTCTAATATATTTAGGGGGCTCTATTTCTAACATCAATTTGCTTTAGTTAGACTTTTTTTTGGGACATCCTGTATGATGTTTTGAAGATCTTGATGTTTGATTTAGCAGTACCTACCTTCCTACCTCGGATTGAGCTTGTGATTAAAATACAATAACTTACAAAACAATTATTATAACTTCACAATAACTTTTACGACTTACTTGTATCTAGGCATGGCAATGATTGCTATTTTTCAGTCATTGTCATATGAAATCACCTGTGATAAATCATTGGCAATGATTTTTTGTCGCAGTGTCATAATGTAACACTTTTGCTATTTGTTACTTAGAATGAAATATGATTTATTGTGAACAGTTGCTCCTTGCTACTTTGCTACTTTTTTATGAAATGTCATATATAGTTCGTGCGCTACGTAATGTGCTATTTGTGTGTATTATTTAAGCATTTTTTTTAAACAATTAACTTCCCCTCATACTTGTACAGGCTTGGGACTGACAATGTAAAATTTTTCATGTGAATTTTTTTTAAATCCTGAATGTGTGAGTAAACTTATTTTTACATTGGCGTATGCACCTATCAGTCATTACCGGGCGACTAGTGAATTTAAAAACAACATCATAAAATCATAATTCACACATAAAACAAAATTTCATTGTAAACAAAACGAGCTAGACGTTCCCTACTATAAAATCATAACAAGATAATCTAAACCTTACGGCGCTCAGCATAAAATTCAACAAACTAGAAGGTTTCAACCTGCCACTCGTAACAAAAATCATGACAAACGAATCTAAACTTTACGGTCATAAGTTTAAAGCTCTTAAAATGCTCAGTATCGTTATCGTTCGTCACCTATGATGGCATAAAAAATAGCACAGCATGTTTGTCTTTTTCTAACACGCATCTGTAGCAAATCATTCCTACTCGCTCGCGCGCTCAAGGCCTGCGCTCGCTAGACCCGCTCTGCTACATGTCATCAACGAATGAAAAGAAATTTGCGCATGACATATGATTTCAGTCTGTGATTTGTAGCAGTCAATATGACAAAAAGTAGCAGGTGTGACAAATGTTTTTCATATCATATGATTTTTCACCTGCTCCTCATGAAATCGTCCATTCCTACTAGCGGTGAGGCGTATTTATCGTAACAGATAAATATAACAGGTATTTAAATACCGAATTTAACAACTGTTCTTCCTAAGATAAATATCTGTTATAGAAAATAACAGCAAAATCATAACAGTTACCGTAAGAACAGCAGAAGAAAGTGTAACAGATGCCTAAATATTATTTTTCCAATCAATTTCTTACATCAATGATAATAGTGTATGTTTGAATAAAAATAATATAATTTAACTTAAAATATACTAAATCGGATACATGAGTAGAGTATCGAATATTGAAAAAATAAGTTTAATAAAAAAAAGTTTAATAAAAAACTAAAAACCGACTTCAAAATGAAACTAAAAAGCGAAAAATAATATTGACTAAAACATACCTAATCAGTTCTTTTTGGAGTCGGTGCCAGCCATCGAGAGTTAAAATGTGTTCATTCGCACCGACTCCAAAAAGAACTGATTAGGTATGTTTTAGTCAATATTATTTTTCGCTTTTTAGTTTCATTTTGAAGTCGGTTTTTAGTTTTTTATTAAACTTTTTTTATTTGACAATTTTTAGTGTTAAGTTTCCTATTTTTTCCCTCCTAACTTCGCCAAAAATGACTTTACAGCAAAGTAACCTTAACTAATATTGGTCCTCTATGGACCCCCCATCCAATGGTATGATAAAAATAAGGTGTTATATAGGGTAAATTTTTCGACGAAAATATTTAAGTCTTTAGAAAAGGGTTTACCTACACTCCAACCAGAACGGCGGCTATTTTGGTGTCGAAACCATAGGATAAGGTCTTGCGTTAAATAACAAGTCAAATTAAAAAAGGAACTTTCAAATTTTTTTTCGTTACTGGGTGTGCGGGTACGCCCCCAGTAAATAAAAATTGGCGGTCTGGTACCTCATAAGCTCCACGTCTGCTTAACACACTGCGAAATACGTTCTGTCGACAAATTGCAGTATTATCTTCTAACTCCTATCCTTTAAGGAGTTCTGTGGTGGTGAGTCAGAAAATATATGCAAAACATTATGGGTGCCTATAAAAATTGAGGGTTGCCCTCGATTTCCCAGGGATCCCATCATCAGAATCTGACTTGGTGTAAATGGTACCACCTCGGGAGTATACCCTTTCAAAATAAAAATTAAATTTTGAAATCGGTCCATAATTGACGGCGTAATCGCGTAACAAACATACAAAAAAAAAAAAAAAACAACATTCAGACGAATTGAGAACCTCCTTTTTTTTGAAGTCGGTTAAAACCTTATTGCAACTTTACAAGAGCATATCCAAACATGTTTTCCTTACTTAATCATGATTGGTTGAAATTTTAAACATGAACTTTAGGTCTTATTGCATAGAAAATAATAACAAAATAAGAAATAACAGGCTGTTATTTAATAACAGATATTTGGAACTGTTATTTTTTCATAATTGGAACAGTTGTAACAGATATTGAGTTCTACCTGTTATAACTCATCTCTAATTCCTACTTGTATCAGACAAACCATTTTGTCCATTTTAAATATCCTTGCAAAAAAAAACACAAGGATATTTTAAAAAAATTGTTTAGGAGAAATGTAAAAATGGAGTATTTCCTTAAATTTGAAAATTCTAAAAAGAACTTACCACCTCCGAAGAAATCAAATGCTACCGCGAATTAAAGTGATACAGCGCCATCTGTTGGCCACGTATGTTAGTTCTGACCGAGTTTAATGTTATCACAATTTTAATATATTCAGCGCTTTTGTTTAGCACTTTTTAACATACAGAATGTGTTAACGTTGTATTTTAATTATGCGAGAACCAGCTCAAATTATTTTAACTGATTTAACCAGGCAGTGAAAATTAGGAATTAATTTCACGCAATGAAACTTGAAAATAATTAGCTTTATGTGCAAAGTGTAAATTTGGTTGTAGAATGGCGTAGGTAAATACTGAAAAATTAGAATTGCAACCTGGTTTTTCAGAGAATTATGTTATTGACAGATTTAAGCTTACCCAACAGCTGATTACGTGATACGTTGATTTTATATTCAGCACTGTAGTGATGTCGATCTATCGGTATCCATTTATCGAATCGAGATATGTCGATTTATCGAATCAATTAGTACCAATTGTATAAGGTACTCTAAGTTCTATACAATTTTGTTTCATATATTTGTCTCTCTAATCGATAGTTGAACCTAAGTTCGGATGTCAAATCAAACTTTAATCAGAAGTACTCTTTTAAGTTATCGCGGCAGTAGGGCTTTAAGTAAAAGGATTTTGTTAGTTCACACGAATAGTTCAGTTGTTTATAATTTCTTAAAGATTTTACATACCTAAGGAAGTGGTAAGTTAAATTTTTATTTCATAAAACCCGCCTTATTTTTGCACGAACTGTTTAAATGTTCGATATTTCTCAAAGGTTTTTTTTTATTTGTTTGGAAACTCAACAGCTTTTTCATAACAATCATGCTTAAATAAACTTACAATGATACACTTAGCCAATAACAGAGTCCCACAACATGGTACTTATATTTACGAGGTGTACAGGTACTACTTAGGTAGGTTATAGTTATTTTAAATTGGTTTGGCAGCAGTTATTGATTAAAACAAAATAAATATACAGATAATAATTTATATATAAATAATATTAATAAGTTTTACACAAAAAAGTAAGTAATTAAACCCATACTTTTTGTTTAAACTGCGATTCTGACTGTACTTTGAGTTCATGACGAAACTCCACCAGGCTAATAAAATTTAATAGAATAATGACCAAACTACACCATTTTTTTTCATGACGAAACTACACTAACCTGTTTTTTAATAGGTTTTATACTTAAATAAAAATTAAGAGCAAATCAAAGTTCCTCAAAGCCTTAACCCTAAGTCCAAACTGAACCATAAGTGACTAGTTCTTGCCAGCAAAATATACGACTGTCGGATTGAGACACTATCGATAGAGCGATATCGACATCACTAACACCATCACCATGTAGTCAACTTTATTAACTAGGTTTGTTAAAATATTTCCCGGCTGAAAATCCCGGGTTGTTCGTTAGTCCGCGTTTGTACATGGCATTAAAACAAACTACATACATCCAATTAGCTGTCAGACTTTCCCTCAAAAATACTCGAATTGAATTTTATACAGAAATAGGTGTTGCTGGCGACTTAAATTGCGTGGGTTTCAATTTAATTAAGAAAGTATTGCCGGCGTTCGCGCTAAAACTCGCCAAAGTTTCATTGCAATAGATAGAAAGATACTTAGATACTTTATTGCACACCAAACAAAGAAGTAACAGTTGATATTTACAGAAAGATGAACAATTTAGGCGGTCTTATCACTAAAAGCAATCAGCGGGTCTAAAACGGCCGCATTGGATGTTTCACATTTCGTTCATAATATGTTTCATTTAGCAAATCTTAAAATGACAAGTTATTTGATAAATCATAAAATGAGCCTCGAACATTTCATATTTGCAGTTCATCTAATTTGACAGTTTTCTATGGAAATTCGTAATATGGTCCACTTATTATGAAATGAGTAATTCATATTAAATGTCAAATTGGTGAACCACCATTTTAATGTTATTTTTATTATTATTTTGTATTGGTATTTGTAGAACACACAAAACTTGAGTATTTTGAAACATTTGGTTCCTTTGTGTTGTTAAAAACATTCATTTTCACAAAAACCGTAAAGTAAGATTGGACGCGTCACTATATTTTTTTAACGTCATCAAATATGATCCATTTGATAAAATGAATTGCATATGATTCATTTATTAATGTGGCCGTTTTAGGGTTTTGTAAAGCATTTCCGCTACATTTCACTAAATGAATCAGATTAAAAATGAAACATCCAATGCGGCCGTTTTAGACCCGCAGATGGATGGTAAGGAAAGAAATCAATATACCTACTAATAATTATTATATTTATATAGGTAGTTAATAAGATAGTGGGTAAAGTGCGTATTGGAATAATTTTAAAGTAAACAGATTAAAAATGCAACCAAACTCGTAAAGTCATGTCCTTTTGAAAAGCAATCAAACAGATTTAATTAAACGATCTTATAAATTCATCACAGCAAAAGGAAACAAATCCTCGCCATTTTCATAAAAGAAAATGAAAATAAACTAGCTTCGAAATTAAACTGGAGTTTATCTGTGAAATGGAAGCAGTATTGGTTATTGGAAAATATTAAATAGCTCTGTTGGGTTTATCCACAGTAAACATTTGCGTTTTATAGCAGTAGGTTGAATTTGGCGTGCTGTCAATTTAGTTTTAATATGGCCTGACGTAAAAGAAAGTGAAAGAAAATGAACGTTTTATTTATTAGTTTAATGAACAGATTTACCAGCAACACATCAATAAACATTACAGTTCAGAGTAATACGGATAACATAATGTGTAAAATATATTATGTCTTAACGATTGAATTGCTACTTCTTTATTTTAGTCAATGGTGGTACAGGTATGTATTATATGCTCTCCAACCATGGCTTTCAACACTAAATGGCTTTGACTTGAACTGGGTGGTTTAGCCCTAACAACATTATTTGTCTGACACCTTGGATGTTAAGTTCTTAGTCCGACACTAAGACAATTGTTGTATTCTGGTAATTAAGAATATTTATTTTATAAAAACTTCAACCTCTAATTCGTCGCTTTAGGCCCTCTTTTATTAAAAATTATAAACAGAGGAACGAGGGCATCAAAAGTGCTATGCCATTGTTGGGTGTGTTGTGGTACCGTCGTTCTTTCTGATTTCTATAACACAAGTGCTTTAGCTACTTATCTTAGGATCAGAGCAATGTATGTGATGTTGTCAAATATATTGTCCAATATATTATATTGCTTTAGGTCAGTGCTCTCATCTTCAAAGCCCATTTCAGCATGTTTTTCTCCAGCGGCCAATCCCCGAGCGGGTGGGATTTCATAATTGCCAGCTAGGCTAAGACTGCTTGTCGATTCTCTAACTAAACAAAACCACGATCTCTTCGACATCACTTCACTATTCGCCGATTAATAATGTGAACCATCTCTGTAACAAAATAAGGTCTATGTTCGTTTGTATCGCTCCGGTGATATTTAGAGGGAATTTACGCGCGTTTTTTTAAAGAATTGTCCCCCTGTTCGTTCGTAGCAGTTATTATATAGGTAGGTACATTATAAATTTAAGGGAGTAGGGATTTAAAAAGATTTTTGAACATAAAGTTATGAAAATGGACAAAGGCCTGTTTGTGAAAGTCGTCACTCAAACATATTAAGTTGTGAGCAATTTTTAGTCACATAGTTAAGTTTGGATCTAAGTTGAGCTATTGTATATCATTATCATGTGTACTGTGGCTTAGCTGCAGCTACGCTCAACTTTAGACAATAACGAGGCTAGTTTTAAATGAACAATTTGTTACTTCATTTTATGAAGACCGTAGTGTATTTTTAAAATACAATATAGGGCGGCCGATTTACAATGCGTATATTTATAAAGTTCTTAACAAGGGTTTCTGTTGCATAACTTATCTAAATCTGGACAGTTTTGACAGCCATAAGCATGAAGAACTGATGGTCGATGACGCAGGAAGGTTTTAGAATGGGAGCCTCGTACCGGGAAGTGCAGCATTGGACTTTGCAAAACACCGTTGAATATAGAAGACACTGGGGGAAGCCTTTGAACGTCCTAAGGCTGAAACGATGATGATGATAATGGTGGTGATGATGAATACATAAACGCAAATTAGTTTAAAAATTAAATACCGCCACTTAAGGCTTCAACTTCGTAACACGATTAAACGGCTAAGTTTAACAAGAAATCCAATAGACCTACGTAATATGTAAAATAACAAGCTCAAAATTAACCCTGTCAGAAAGATTTAGCAGCAAACAAACACGGAGTCAAGTTGTGGTAAGGAATTACACGGTACGACGCCTCCGCGACGGGTGTCGTTTAGGCAAATAAATCCGTGTATAGAGATATTTATTGGCACAAGAACAAAATACGAGACGTGCTCAACCGAGTGTGAGGTTTAGGAAAGTATGTAATGGATTTTATATCTACACGTGGGTGTTTTCAATTTCATTCATCGTTCGTTCGTTTCAGCCACAGGACGTCCACTGCTGAACATAGGCCTCCCCCAGTGACTTCTGTCATTGGGGGGTTTTTGCCATTCTCGCCACGCTTGGCAGGCGGGTTGGCGAGCACAGTTTTTTATTATTTCGCACGCAGACGCTGCTCCCCGTCTCGTGCTACAGGATGTAGTCGCCTCTTACGACACGCCTCCTGTTGGCGGTGGGGAAGTGTAATCTTTACGGCCGTCCCCACACGGCACGCAATTTCATTATTCTTATCTAACTATCGTTCTTCGCTTTTTTTCTGAATCGGCTACAACGCAACCGATAGATAAAAAAACTGCATTTCCTATATAAAAGTAATGTGGTAAAAAAGTACGAGCCAAATTTTTGAGGATGGCAAAGTAGAACCTAGAATACTTATTTGGTTAGGTATGGTAGAAAGGTATAAATCCATACTTAGGGTAAAACCTTGATAGACGCCCCAGTGGTATAGATGACCCGATTGTAATTACTCTAGTTTCGAAAATACATAGCGTGTTATTTTATTTATCTATCGAGAGACTTTCCAACTACCACCAAATGGATCGTGTCTCGTGTCTCTGTGCGATTGCATGGGACGGCTAGATGCGATCAAAGTTTTTTCGGGATAGATGCCCTATTTCTCAGCGGGTCGTCTATCCTTAGTGTTATTTATATGGACTTGGCAACTATCCCCTATATGGGATGGATGTCCCAAAATTTAAGGTCCGCAATAATCGGTAATACTCAGGAAATGTCAAAGGTAATATTTTCTTCCTTTTATAAATCCATAGATAAAAGACCAAAGTACTTGCCACTTTTACAATTAAAATAATGAAATAATTGTACAGGGACATATAACATATTTTCAAAAAGTGTGGCATATATCCTGGTTTTACCCTACTAAAAATCTTATGGATTTTTACTTTACCCTGTATTGTTACTTAGAGTTACAACAATTTAGTCAAAATATCGATAAAACTGATAACTTGGTAACCCATCAGTTTGAAAAGCAGTTCACTAAACTATTAGGTTATCGACCAAAAAAATCGATCAATGGCCGTGCAACACTAGCAAACGATAATGGATCCGACAGGAATCCGTTTTACGTCAATGTTTTTTCTTGCACAAAATGCCAGCTGTCGATGTAAAACAGGAACAAAGTGGTCAAATAAAAAAATGCCGTACTCTGCGTTGGTTAGTTGACTCACAGTTTAAAAGCGCTATATAACATTTAAGTGTAATGCTGGGGCTTCACCTGCGTGACGCCTAACGTTTAAATTACGGTATGATTAGCGTTAACTAAATTAAAGCATTAAGCTACGCGCTAAGTGCGTAGCCACACTTATTTGATGTTTGATTCTAGCGTCTAGCGACGTAGTTATGACGTAGTGTGATCTGTGAGTGTGTCTTTAAAATAGAATAAAAACGCTACCAAGAACTCAATACTTTTCTCATTTTGTCTACTCCATCCTTACTTTATAACTATGCGCTTTAACATATATTTCACAAAGAGTTTTTTTAATGTGACCGTGTTTTAACATGTTCAGTGTAGTAGGTGTAGCCACAACAACGCACTAGACGCCCGCTTAATCCCTTTGATGTGTCAAAAGTTACCGCCGTCCGAGCTATCGCCTAACGTCTAATGTTATAGAAGCAAAATAGCGCACAAAGACCGGCCACACCTGCGTACTACGTCAAATAGAGCACTTATTAACGACATTAGACGCAGGTGAAGCCCCAGCTTAAGCGAAAGCCGTGAAATGCTAACCGCTTGGCATTTATTTATTTATTTTGGTCTCAGCGACAACAAAGCGTCAGCATAACGCATGGCCTCCATCGATAAAATCAACGATAAGAGAATGCCATTGTTCATGGCGTTATCAAAAACATAAATACCCAGTCGTAGTCGGTTAGCTTGGTATGAAAAATTGAGTCTTTTCATAGAATTTTATCTTCAGTAGCCGAGAATAATTTTAGGTAACCTTAATAGGATTACTCGTAGTTCATGAAATAGTAATAACAATAAATTTATCTAACATCTCATATTTTATTCATAACACAACGGAATTAGTTTTGTAATCGACAATGAAGATCCACTTCAAAGATAGGCGTGTATTCAGAACTCGTAAAACAGGGTTTTGTCTATTTAAGCAGTGTTGTTACATTGGTCTTAGGTTCTATCGATAAAGTCTGTAAAAATTGTCTCAACATTATAAAAACATAATAATATTGTTGCCTTATTTCTATACTTTCGTGTAAACATCCTATCAGTAGTGTTTGCTAAAGTATGCAATAAAAAGTTTTAATGTATCTTTTGTACTATGTTAAATATTACGCAACAGATACTTTTAAATATATTCCATTATGATGTATGAAACTATTGTTACTTTATTGTTGAACATTATTTATTGGTATTAACCATATTCATATTAGTTGAAATCTACCATTACAATAATAGCAATAAACGTCGGATAGGGTGATTAAGTTTTGTTTAGTTTTATGGTATACAATAAAAAGGTCGCATAAAAATATGACTTTTTATATGTATTGTGCCAAATTATGATTATCGATAGTATAAGTATCGACTACGCAGCAACACTATAAATCCAAGTTCACTCAAACTTGAATAGGAGGGCGCGGTGGTGTTAATTATTATGATTTAAAATTCATGTCCCCTATTAAACTTTTGCCCTGATGAATCTTAGACTCATTTAAAGTTAGAATATTTTGGCAAGTTTTCCTGGACTAAAGTAAACAATATTTCACAGGCTGTCTTGATTTCAATCTTTAATTTAGTTTAAAAAGTTATTAGACGGACTTCATCGTAAGGTAATTAGCTAATTCAAGGTGCATGCTTATTGCCTCTAAATAAAAAAATATATTTTTAGGGTTCTGAAACCAAACGGTAAAACGGGACTAACAAAAGTTCCGCTGTCCGTCTGTCCGTCCGACAGAGGGACAGACGAACAGACGGACAGACGGACAGACGGACAGACGGACAGACGGACAGACGGACAGACGGACAGACGGACAGACGGACAGACGGACAGACGGACAGCGGAGCCTTAGTAATAGAGCCCCGTTTTACCCTTTAGGTACGGAACCCTAAAAAAGATTACCATTAAAAAAAGATTATCAATTTCTATTCATTGCCTTATTCATTTTAAAAATACTTTACGAGCACTGTCTTGTTAAGTTGATTTTCTTTAACCTTGTATAAGATTCCCAGAGGTCGCATCAGTACATACATAACAAGATTACTCTATTATCAAGCAATAATTCGATGGTTTCATCACAGAGTCATTATGTTGTATGTTGACAAACGTGCACTATGATTACAATCAACCTTCTGCCACAATGCATACGAATGTAGTATGTTTGCTCACCACAAAATGCTCTTACAAGTTACAACACGGTTTTTTTACAACATAAAAAAATATTTTATTGATAAGACCGCATTAATTGTTTATATCTGAACTTGAATAACATTTTTTAGGGTTTAACTCTTTGGGTACGAAACCGAAAATCCGATTCAAAAAAGGGTAAGACCCTATTACTATGGCTCCGCTGTCCGTCTGTCTGTCTGTCTGTCCGCCTGTCACCAGACTGTATCTCATGAACCGTGATAGTTAGACAGTTAAAATTGTCACAGATGATGTATTTCTGTTCCCGCTATAACAACAAATGCTAAAAAACACAATAAATTAAATATTTAAGGGGGCTCCCATACAACAAACGTGATTTTTTTGCCGTTTATATAGATAATGGTGCGCGAGTCCGACTCGTACTTGGCTGGTAATATATATAGAGTATAATATATAATGGAGTGTGAAATTAAATATATATCCACCCAATAAAAGTCTGGGAGCTGTGTGTGATAGAGTCGTCGTTTCTGATTTCTATAATACAAGTGCTTTAGTTACTTACCTTAGGATCAGAGCAATGTATGTGATGTTGTCCAATATTTACCTCGGTATCTAATTGATGATGATGATTTTAATAAATGTGCATCAAACAACACTTAAAATATTGTCTGTAGTCACATAAAATAAGGAATTTACATGCTTGTGTTATAAGGTACCAGACAATGAATATAACCAGAGACGTTTACTAGCACACCCAGATCCGAGCCAACTAAGAAAATACCGTTTTATAAAACCGAAAAAAAACCGGAAATTTTGTACCGGGAAGTTGCGGTTAAAGATCGTACCCACAGTTTTTCTTGACGAGTGGACCTACTACACTCTACTGCTGTGTGGTCGACCCAAACCCGCCATTACAGTCAACAGACAAGACAGAGGTTACGTATCATTATGGAGCATAATCAATGTCTTGTTGCGCAATGCGTATTTGTGAGTAAAATGCGTAATAAGAATATTAACCTACCTTTCATTTAACATCAAACAACACATCAACTATCGTCTCAGGAATTAAATGAAATACGGAACCCTTCATGCGCGAGTCCGACTCTCACTTGCCCGGTTTTTTTTTAAATAGATCAGACGTGGCCGCCCTTTTTGAAGAAAATCCACGTTTAATCTTTAACAGCCTTAGTAAAAAAACTTGACCTACAGACAACTCATTATACTAAATTGTCTAAAACTTCATTAAATAACAAACCTAGAATATGAAGAACCTATTTTAATTTCGGCAGACGCCTGATACTGTATTTATAAAGAGAATACCCTTTCTTAGCTCGAGGCAACTCTTTACAACGATATTAATGAACAAAGCCTTCTATAGACCATAACAGATTGCCACAATGGCCCTTGTCTTGTCGGTTAAAATAACCTTTAGGGTGAGGATCCTCCAGTGAGGATTATGAAAAAGTATTGCTGGCTTGTTTTGTGGAGAGAAAAAAATACATTTTAAAAACACTGCTGGTTACATGAGTTACGAGTCAATTTTTAAAGCAAAGGTTTCTGTAAGACAAATGACAACCTTACTGTAAGATTGTAATTCAGCCGCCCTGAGGCGTCCGACTATATTTGGGATAAGAATGATAAATTTGTGTTTGTAACGCAATTGTTATTACTAATTAGAGAAATGCGTTTTGTTTTTCAAAATCGCTTAAAATCAATTGTGTTATTATAATTAATATTGAATAAATATCCCAATAAGGTACCAAAACTGTCAAAATATTAGTAAGTACTTTTAGTAGGACAAGCCTACTAAAAGAAAGTTTAATGAAAGTGCTATATTTACAATAGAGTCGGGTCAAAATGGATGAAGAATTTACATCTCATTAAAGATTTACCCTAAAACATTTGGGTTGGATAAAATTGGTCTGATTGTTGACATAACGACGTGTTTATCGTTTATTTTTATTTAAGTAGGTGGTAAGCTTTACCAGCGATCCTTTTGACATTAAATCAGTTAAGTCTATTCAGCGCTTGTCAACTGCTATTGTTCAAACTTATATTTTAGGAAACTGAGACAAAAAGTAAGTTTCGAATCCTTCAGACGTTGTCTTTGAAAGAAGTTGATAATTTTAAACAATATAAATTGACTGTTTCTTTGTTTCAATAAGGAATATTTAGCAATAAAAGCTGGTAAATTTAGGTGACTTGATATAGAAAATAATAGAGGTCTGGGCTCAATTGCAGCATTAAGAGACTCATCTGGTTGACCTCACCAATTAATCGAAATACTTTTTATAAGCTGTCAAAACGGATCTCTGACATTCACATCAATTTGTAGGACGATATCGAACTATGACTTCACAGTTTATTTAACACAAGTGACTTACTTTTTATTGATTTCGAAGCAATCAAATATTTATATGTTTGACTTAATTCTCTGTAAATCCTTTATTGCCTGTAAGGTAAGCATATTATATTTATTATTACAATTATGTTAATTAAGAGCTCTGGATTTTGTTTCATAAATAAAATTATAGCATTATAATCTTTGTTTTTAGCAGATTCGAAATACAACTGCTTTACGACTCACTAAGAGTTACAAAGTTCAAACAAAATAATGTTTGCTTTTAAGAAACCTAACATAGAATTTTCAATTTGCACCCACAAGAGCATGAAAAACGTTTTCACGCAGATAAAGCCAAGGTCATTAAAAATGAATTTAACACAGAATAAAATATAACAGAGCAAACAGCCCAGGCCTCGTTTCTTGCCTACTTAACCTTTTATAAACACCGTGTAATTTGAAAAGCGATAAAAGATGACTTTCCCAAAGAAACGTTGTGTGATTTTTGTGAAAATTTTCCTCGTTTTCTAGACGGATGGCTTTGTGGAGTATCTTTAGCGTTAGTGATGCCATGTCCTATAATTTTTACTTTAAATAAAGCATCTAAGCATTTAAAAAAAGGCTAATTTAATTAATGTATCTCTTGCAACAATTTTTATAATAAATCTGTTAGCAATACTTTTGATTCACACATTATTACCTCTTTCTTATGTACTGACTCTGGCGCTAGTAAACTTTGTTCTAAATATATGTTTATGTTGTTTCAATTAAATGAGCGAGAGACCAATTCACTTTTTACAAGACTCCATTTAAACATTTTCTTGAGCGTTATTATTGTATGCTAACCCATGTTGTTTGAAATAAACGTATTTAAATTGAATTGAAAAGATTAAAGGCGACTGACATTAAGCCCTATTAACTGTTTTGGCATTGTGTTTTAGTAGGCGTTTTAATTATGGTTCTTCGTTTGAGTAATTTAAACGACATGTTTCTTAACTAAGCCCAGCAAAAATAGAAACAATTTATGTTATGTGGTATCATGCGATCGATTATTTAACAAACTACCTTCGAATCTAAAGAACGTACCAAAAGTTAAATTTAAAAATATGTTGTTGCGTTGGCTCTCAGAACGAAATTTCTATAGTGTAAAAGAATATTTAGAATTTAAGTAGATATTTAGGAAATAGGAATGCATATAATATGTAAAAATATTGTAAACTTATTTATTAATGTACTGACTTTTTTTTTACGACAACTCTAATTAATAATTAATCAAAAACCTGACATTTTCAATTACTTGTAATAATATATTTAGTGCTAACTAATAATTAATGTAATTCTATTCATAACTATAATGAACAATATTTTGTAAAAAAAATGACTTCGTACAATTATTTTTGTGTATAAATGCCTTTTTATTAAATTAAATAAATTTGCATGCCTACACTTTAAGGTATAAGACTGTTGATACTTTTAAAAAACTATGACATGCCAACATCTAATATTGTACACAGTTTTAAAGCAAATAAAGATTATTTCTATTATTTCTATTTCTATTAATATAGCATTTGCGTACTCGAGTACTCGAGTATCTGAGAGCAAAGAAAAGATGAAAATCTATGAATACTTAAGTAATACTCGAGAGTATGTGGTAAGTGACATCACTAGAGTTTTAACATTAAGCTTTCATACTTGTGATACGACTGATACGAGGATCAAAGGTCGGTTTTGTGTGGCTTGCGCATGCTAACACGGAGTTATTTCATGTTTGTTTCGGCTGGAGGATTTCGCTAAGAAACTTAACAATACCAGTTAATTGGGAGGTTTCTTCGGAAAAATTAGGTTTTGTTGAAAACTACATACTTTTTATGCTATTAATACATTTACGTAAATAAAATTTGGTGACGACAATACCAACTTTTAGTACAATAGGGTAATAGTGAGTTTGTAGACAATGGTACCGACGCGTGCAATAAAAGACAGCGAAAGAGGGTAGACCGATATGTTTGCCCTTAACAACTTACCCGCAAGATCTTCATTTACTCCGTGATCATGGCGCTTGCAACAGTGCCGAAATATCGGGAACTCAAAAATAAGGTACATTATATTCTTTTAAACTTTCATGGTCACTTACATTAGAATAGTTTGTTACGGGATTGCTACCATGTACCTTATTTTTGAGTTCCCGATATTTCGGCACTGTTGCAAGCGCCATGATCACGGAGTAACTCCGTAAAGTACACTTTCGCTTTTAGCGATAAAACCGCCTAAATTGTACATCTTTCTGTGTAACTTCTTTGTTTGACGTGCAATAAAGAGTATCTATCTATCTATCACGAATTAGCAAGCGAAATAGCAATTAAGAAGTTTACCCTGCTATACAAGTTATGCCCTACTGTTTCATTTATTCTCGTGTCCACTATTGGTCCTAGGGGTTAAGTTTTTTAAATATTTTATACGAAAAACCAACCCTTAGAAGTTTTACCCCCTTTCTATCATCATATAAATAAATAAATGAGGTGTTATATAATCTTGTTTTTAATAAAAAAACACATTAAAATCGACCTTTCAAATAAAAACGTAGTTAGCATAATAACAGATCGTTGTAAATAGAACGAGCCAGGGGTCGAAGCGGCGACCCCAGGGCAGCGATAATAATATTATCGCCGCGATTGTTAAGCGGCGCGGAAAATGGCGCGCTAGGCCATGACAGGAGCTCTACCGAGGCTACTATTTCTAGGCACTAATCAATATAGGGTGGTAAGTCAAACGACGAATGTACTGCTTTGTTGTTCTTCTCATCATGATTTAAAACCGGCCAAGTGCGAGTCGGACTCACGCACAGAGGCTTTCGTACCATTTTCTATAAAAACGGCAAAAAAATCACGTTTGTTGTATGGGAGCCCCCTTAAATATTGATTGTATTCTGTTTTTTTACTTAAGTTAACTTGTTGTTATAGCGTCAATAGAAATACATCATCTGTGAAAAAAACAACTTTCTTAATATCACGGTTCATGAGATACAGGTTCGTGACAGACGGACAGACAAACAGACAGAGTGACGGACAGCGAAGTCTTAGTAATAGGGTCCCGTTTTTCCCTTTGGGTACGGAAGTAACATAAGAAACAGGTTATTTTTTGGTAAAACAAGCGCGAATATTTCGTTCCGTTTTCTTTCTTGCATTTCTGGAGTTAGACAACACTTTCTATAATATTTCCAAGACGTAGTTCGTTCCGACTTTACAAACTAGACTGGGAAAGTTTTATTTGCTGTCCGGATTTTAAAAGCCACGATGTCCTTCCACGCGGTGAGAATACTTATTTCTTCTAGGAGTAGTTTCGTTTAGAAATCATCAATTTGTATGAGTCCGATTCTCATGGTCATGATACAGATTTTGGGCCTCTTCATCAATTGTAATATAATTATATCTAAAAGAGTTCATAAAACCAGTAAAAAATTAACGTTTTGAACAAAAAAACATTTAAATGAATTAAATAAAAATATATGGTTTTCATTGGTATCAAAGTTATGCGGTGACATTCTTTACAAGGTATAAAATACTTAAATTTTGTTAAGATCACACCTAAAATTTTATTAAGACCTCATTGGGTCTGGGCAATCTAAGTAAAAAGTACTCTAAATTGTTGAAACACACGATTAAAAAGTTGATAAGCGAAAAGAGTTGTTAATTAATTAATTTTCAATACAATTATGACCTCCGTAGCCATGAGGCGAACACGCTGGACTATAATAAGGCGTCGCGTCGCCATCTCTGAGGTTCCGGGTTCGATCCCCGGACGGGTCAATGTAGAAAAACTAACCTTTCTGCATTGTCTCGAGTCTGAGTGTTGTGTACCGTCGTTGTTTCTGATTTTTATAACTCGAGTGCTTTAGCTACTTACCTTACGACAGTGTAATGTAATGTGAATTATGTGATGTTGTCCAATATTTACCTTATGGATTTGTCATGTCTGTCTGTCCGTCCGTATGTCACAGCCACTTTTTACCGAAACTATAAGAACTATTCTGTTGAAACTTGGTAAGTAGATGTATTCTGTAAACCACATTAAGATATTTACACAAAAAAAGATAAAAAACAAAAAAAAATGGGTTTCATCAAACCCATACGTGTGGGGTATCTATGGATAGGTCTTCAAAAATGATAATGAGGTTTATAATATATTTTTTTCTAAACTGAATAGTTTACGCAAGAGACACTGCCAAAGTGCTAAAATTTGCCCCCCCCCCCCCCCCTGTAACTTCTAAAATAAGAGAATGATAAAACTAAAAAAAATATATGATATACATTACCATGCAAACTTCCACCGAAAATTGGTTTGAACGAGATCTAGTAAGTAGTTATTTAGGTTAAATGAAAAAAAGTTTATTATTTTTTGCTTTTCAGTTTTTCAGCGGTTATTTTTTTTTGTTAAAAAGCTTTTTAATTATAGATAGCCACGGCATGCAATAATGGACTTAAATCATTAATTTTCTGCTATTATTAATTTATTAACTATTTCACATATATTATTTACTAGATAATCTCATGGTCGCGAGGAAACTGCCGTTGTTTGTAAACCCTAACCGCTTGCTAACGAGGACTTAACGAGCTATGGGAGTTCCTTATTGTCCGGGGTGTCTTTGAATTGGGATATTAGCGTGTAGTATTAAAGTGTGCTAATGAACCTAGAGAAGAATATTGTAGTACACAAAAACAGGAATTAATGCGATCATCATAAAGTTTATTAAAAAAAACCGGCCAAGTGCGAGTCGGACTCGCGCACGGAGGGTTCCGTATCATTATCTATAAAAACGGCAAAAAAAAGACGGACAGACGGACAGACGGACAGACGGACAGACGGACAGACGGACAGACGGACAGACGGACAGACGGACAGACGGACAGACGGACAGACGGACAGACGGACAGACGGACAGACGGACAGACGGACAGACGGACAGACGGACAGACGGACAGACGGACAGACGGACAGACGGACAGACGGACAGACGGACAGACGGACAGACGGACAGACGGACAGACGGACAGACGGACAGACGGACAGACGGACAGACGGACAGACGGACAGACGGACAGACGGACAGACGGACAGACGGACAGACGGACAGACGGACAGACGGACAGACGGACAGACGGACAGACGGACAGACGGACAGACGGACAGACGGACAGACGGACAGACGGACAGACGGACAGACGGACAGACGGACAGACGGACAGACGGACAGACGGACAGACGGACAGACGGACAGACGGACAGACGGACAGACGGACAGACGGACAGACGGACAGGCGGACAGACGGACAGACGGACAGGCGGACAGACGGACAGACGGACAGACCGGTCCCGTTTTACCCTTTGGGTACGGAACCCTAAAAACATGTTGAATTGTCATCGATACTGAGAGCTTGGGCAAAGAGTTGATTTCATAAATGTAGGTACAACATGAAACCGTTATGTACAACATGAAATGTTCACAGGTTATTTTGTACCAGGATATCAAGCGATATAAGCCAGAACCAACTTTTAACGTGCCTTTCGAAGCATGGAGATGCTTGTGATAGATGTCTCTAAATATGGTCGGAATGGTCACCCATGCACTCACAGCCACGGCGGGGGTTGCTTTACTTTGATAATCAGCGCAAAGCGCTGCTACCACTGACTGAACTACTATACATACGTATATTCTGAACCATTTTGCCTTTACGTAATTTAATTTTACTAACAATATTTGTGCACAACTAATATCGGAATTCGGAAGTAAGCAGCATCGGTAAGCTTAATTTAAGTTGCCTCACTCCACACATTTCAAAGGCCGTTTGAAGAAACTACCCCTTGAATATTCAAAAACTCGCCTTTGATAGCAAGTGAGCCGCGAAATGGAAGCAAAACATTGAATAAGGGCACCTAATTACGAACACAATACAGGTGGATCCACAAGGCTCATACTAATTGATTTTTATAACATAAGTCCTTAGGTCAGAGTATGTACTATCGCGGGCTCCGTCGCCTTACCGCTTTGTAGAAATATTCCTGTGAAAGCGCATCGCGCCGGACTTGCCCCAACCCGCCCTGATTGGTTATGCATTCTACTACGTTTTACTACAACCAATTAGATACATAGAAGCTTGCTTGCTTGTGCCTAAACACCTATTGTTTTGACTGAACCCGAAACATAAATTAACGTAGGGCGTAGCCTGAAGTGAATGGCAATGCGGTGCTTGCAAGCGATTTTAGCTTTAAGACTGGTCAGGCGTCGGAGCCCGCGATAGTACCTATGTGATGTTGTCCAATATTTTATATAAAAAAACGCAGATGAACATTGTTTTTACAAGTCTTTAGTAGCAACTTCATCATATTTTTTTTCTTTTTTTTGACAAAGGCAAAACTGCTTAATTTAGGCTCATTTGCAGAAATAAGCTGTATTTACTGGTTATTTGTTTTTTCATACCGTTGCCTGTATTTTGTTTCTGTATTTATAGCCAAGAGGCGAACATGCCGGACCGTCTGAGGTCCCGGGTTCGATTCCCGGTCGGGTCAATGTAGACTAGAAAACGATCTTTTCTATATTCTCACGGATGTCGGTGTTGTGTTACTGTCGTTGTTTCTGATTTCTATAACACAAGTGCTTTAGCTACTTACCTTAGGATCAGAGCAATGTTTGTGATGTTGTCTTATATTTATTTATTTATTATATGTATAAGAGTGAATCTACTGATAATTGTGCAGCTGTGGTACAAACAAGGTCGGTACCACGAGGGTAAAGAGTATGCGGGTACTGTGTTTATATAGAGTTCTCACTAAACTTGCATTCAAGTTTGTTCCAAAGTTATGTGATCATACAACTTTCGGGTCTAGGGGCGTTCCTTGACCTTTTTACATTGTATTAATCGAACCTTTTTTTTTAAATAAAGGTACGGACTACGGAACTTAATTTTTTTTGTGAGAGGGTTTAAAAAGATGATTTGTTTCTTCAACTTTTTGATATTAAACTAAGAGTAAACAGTGTCTCCTTTTAAGTTTAGGTAAAGCCCGTGCCAGGAGACACAACTCTTCTTTAAAATATACACCGTGAATTTTTAATTACCCGAAAAAATTAATTAACATACTCAGATATCGATATGCATCGAATTTGGCGAATAAAAAAAAAAAAAATTATGAGAAATTTACTTAAAGGACACCTAACATTCCTTAAAAAATATGCACCATAAAAGTCCTGCTAATTCAAATAGTGATCATTATCATTCCAACATTAACGGAACCAAAATCCACCTAATTTGGTCGCGTAATATTGGCGTACGGAAGAAATAACTATGAATGATTTTTATTTCATTCATAGTTATTCCTTCCGTGCGCCAACGCCGTACGCCGTTCCGTTTTTTTATTCGCCAAATTCGATGTATATCGATATCTGAGTATGTTAGTTAATTTTCTCGGGTAATTAAAAATTCACGGTGTAGATAGTAGGTAGGTACAGGTAGGATTTTAGATTTTGATTAATTAAAATAAGCCTATAAATAATGTGGTATGTTTGTGTGATGTTTGAGTGGTGTGTGTGAAAAACTTTAGTTGACAAAAAGAATAGGAATAGCATTTTGTATGTTGTGAGGTACCAGATAATGTATTTTAACAGGGGTGTCTTAAAGACGGCCTCAGTAACCGAGAGGCCAGTACGCCGGAATGTATGGCGTCGCCATCTCGGAGGTATCGGGTTCGATCCCCGGTCGGGTCAATGTAGAAAATGAACTTTTCTTTATTCTATATTAGACGGAGACTCGAGCTAACTTAGAAATGTTGTTTTTTTGAATAGACCTGCCTGTCGATTCTTTAAACAAAACTACTCATTTCGACACTGAACTCACTTATCGACGATAAGTAATATGAACCCTCTCTGTTACGAAATAGAGTCTATGTTCGATTGTACCGCTTAGGTGAGTTTTAGAGCGAGTTCACTGGCGTGTTTTTTACTGGTGAATTGACAGATTGACTGACTTGACTGAACCGGAAATAATTAAATTATGAAAATAAATTGTATTGAAGTTAAGCAAGAAGCGGAGAGTTATTTACTTCTCAAGGCACACACCCTGTATTGTGTGTGCACATTACAAACTAAAGAGTAGCACTGAATTAATTTAAATGTGGCATAATTGTAAATCAATTGGATCTCATTGTAATTGTTTGACACATTTGGTATGCTGCTACTAGTTTAAGACTTAAATTTAAGACTTGAATTTAAGACTTAAATTTAAGTTTAAGTTTAAATACAGTTAATTTAAGACTTAAATTTAAGTCTTAAATTAACTGTATTGGGTCCCTGAATCGGGAATAATTAAATGATTAAAAAACATTTTATTGCAGTTTAGCAAGACATCAGACAGTTATTTACTTTTCAGAACCCACGCCCACCTTGTATTGTGTGTGTGTGTTACAGACTAAAGAGTGTGTGTCTAACTCGGTAGACTCAAGCGGGTAATTGCGGCGGTAAACTGTTTGCGGCCGCGATTCAGACGGAGCTATAAATAGGTACGAGTCCACTGCGAACTCTTTGGGACAGGTAGGCAAGAACAGCCACTTCGGTACACACGATCGTAATACCATTCACACCACTGCCCGCAGACTAAGTCTTAGGCTCGGTCTAGACCCAACCGGAAACCGGACCGGGTTAACGCGGATTCAATCCATCGCTTAAGCAATAAGGTCGTTTTTTAAACGGATTCTTGCGGATGCTTACGGATTCCGGCAGCGTATAGACCGAGCCTTAGGCCGTGTGTCGGCGCAGCAGCGGCGCGGCATCAGCATGCTCGGTATACGCTGTAAAGAAAGTATTGAATCTGTGACGCGCCGCTCCCGCGCATACCGCGCCAATCAGGAACGCTCCATTGAAATATAGGCGCTTGGTAAGTTCTCTGTACCGCGTATACCGTGCATGCTGATGCCGCGCCGCTGCTGCGCCGACAAATCAGAAAACGGCCTTTGTCTGCGGGCACGAAAATGCCGACGGCCGAGCGTTATGCATCAAACACGTGCGTGCGCCAGTAAATTAAATTCCCATTAAAATTTGTTACATAAAGTCTATTTGTTAAATATTCTTATTGATTGATTTTTTAAGTGAATGGTCACTGTAAGCAATCTGAGGTAAATGGTGTGCAAAAAAGAGTAACTATCAATAATATTTGTATTTAGCAATTAGTTCTTAGCTCAGGGGGGTAACCATGAACTCTTAAAATAATCTCAAATCTATCAAATCTTGCCAAATCTGTCAAATTTCGTACGTAATGACGTACGAAATTGACATATTTGAGATTGTTTTAAAGCTACGGCCAAACTAACGTGGGGGCGTGAGCGTGGGCGTGGGCGAGCGCGGTGGCGTGGGCGTGGGCGTGTAGGCCAGTTCACACTAAACACGCGGAAACTAGGCGTTCAGGAGGCCTAGCACGAAAATGTATCTTCCGGTCGGATGTATAAACCTAACAAGAAAGAGATTATTCATGAATAAAGTCAAATAAGATTATGAATTAATAGTCTTAATAAAGGTATCTACTGATGTTGTAGAAATTATGATTTAAACTATTGTTCATCAGATTATTTGCCGATATACTACGAATATAAAAGCTCAACCCTTTTACTAAATAAACAAATAATTTTTGTAGAGTTTTTAATTTATTTATTTACTGAGTTTCGCATTAATTCATTCCAACGCGGTTACCCGAGTGAAGCTATTTGAAGATGTAGGAAAGAAAAAACTCTTCGCTTCGCTCATTGCTTATCGGAAAAAAATTAGTAGCTTTAAACCTAATTATTTATATTATCGTAGTAGCGCACCATGTGTCTGTTGAGCCTGTCACGTCAAATGTCATGTCCGCACGTGCAAAGCTGAATGTCAAGCTGCACGCGTGATGCACGCCGCCGCTGTAAGCGCCGGTGTGAACTCGTCGATACAAATGCTATGGCACGATCTGAACGCCCACGCCCACGCCACCACGCACGCCACCGCGCACGCGTCTGTTTGGCCGGGACTTAAGAGTTCATGGTTACCCCGCAGAAGATGCAATGATGCTCCCAACTCCGACCGAGCCATTCAACTTGTACAACTGATCATTGTCTTCAAAGACTATTGAGTTCTATAATTAGCGGTGAATACGTTAGCTGTTTTGAGCTTAGGTCACAGTTCGGCGAGATAAGCCAGTTGAATCGAGTTTTTGACGACCTCCGTAGCCGAGAAAGCCGGACTATATATGGCGTCGCCATCTCTGAGGTTCCGGGTTCGATTCCCGGTTGGGTCAATGTGGAAAACGATCTTTTCATATTGTCTCAGGTCTGGGTGTTGTGGTACCGTCGTTGTTTCTGATTTCTGTAACACAAGTGCTTTAGCTACTAACTTTAGGATCAAACAATGTATGTGAATTTGTCCAATATTTAATATTTATTATTTATTTTTATTAAGCAGGCCACTCACCTAGCCTTGTAGCATGTAACGTATCTGATACTGAATCTCGGCGGGGCACTGCGAGCATATGCGCTCCACGCGTGAACATGAACCGTAAAAGTTAGAGAGTTGACATTTTAACAGATGATGTATTTCTGTTGCCGCTAAAACAACAAATACTAAAATACACAATACAATAAATATTTAAGGGGGCTCCCATACAACAGACGTGATTTTTTTGACGTTTTTATAGAAAATGGTACGGAACCCCTTATGCGCGAGTCCGACTCGCACTTGACTGGTTTTTTTATTGAAAGCAGCCTGTGCTTATTTTTAACATCGGTTTCATTAGCTTTATTTATTTAAATAGTTAATGACATTGGGATGACATTTCAATATTTTAATTGGTACCCAAGCCGATCTAATAATGGAGCCAGGATTGTGTATTTATGTTTTACTCTTGATAGCTGTTGTCCGCGACCTTGCTTGCGTAGTCAAATCAAATCAAATTTATTTGCGTAAAAACATGGTAGTCTTTAGATTATTCAATATATCTCACAGGAACATTTAAACGAAATAAAGAAGATCTTTTGCGTTAATCCAGATAATTTATTTCATACAAATCCGTTCAGTAGTTTTTGCATACTCTATACATTACTCACAAACTTTCGCATTTTCAATACACTAGATGACTAGACCGAAAAGAAAAAGGGTCGGTTAGAAAATCTTTTATTTAAAAGTACCTGACCTAACTAACTTTATGAAATAAAGACTAAATTTAAAACAATTTCTTCAGCGCAATATCCAGAGGAGATTTTGACGAGTCTGTTTAAAAGCCTCGTCAAGTGCCCTTTGTCGGACAGCCGTATAAAAGTCGGCAATTTCAACAGTTTTAAATTTCATGGCATTTACAAAACATCGCGGAAACTCGGGGCACGCGCATAAACACGCTTTTGGAATTGTTACGAAGCTTTTTAAAAACTTTTCTGTTGATTTTGAAAGGGTTTTTTAAGAGAGGGTTTAGGGGTAGAAAAGCTATTTTTACCTAAACAAATGGTGTGTAATGAAGAGGACAAATATATCATATGACGACCTCCGTAGCCGAGAGGCGAGCACGCCGGACTAATATCGTGTCGCCATGTCTGAGGTTCCGGGTTCGATCCTCTGTCAGGTCAATGTAGGAAACGAACTTTTCTATATTGTCTCGGGTCTGGGTGTTGTGGTACCGTCGTTGTTTCTGATTTCTATAACACAAGTGCTTTAGCTACTTACCATAGGATCAGAGCAATGTATGTGATGTTGTCCGATATTATTATTTATCATAAATGTTTGTAACACCTGATATACATAAGTGACAAATACATCAGAAACGTTAAAAGCATTATGTTGTATTCTCGAGGCTGTACCCTATTTGTTAAAAAATAAATATCTATAGATTTTTATAAAAGAATATTCTTTTCAATATTAATGTATTGAACGTGATAAGTGGTTTGAAATGCGCAAATCCCGGACTTTCCTGTCAATTTCGCAATGACGTATGTATCGTACTGCTCCTGAAAGTATAAAGTGATTGAAGGCACTTACGCGCGGCTCCAAACGGGAAACTTACCTGAAACATAAATTTGAGTCGTTAGTCATACTTGTCATAACTGTAGGTTATTGGATCGGGAGAGAAATAAATAGTAAAATTCTGAACTTGATCTTGTAGAAAAACTGCGTCGAGCCTGTACCAGTGACAAGGCAACGGTTAACCATCTTGAATACATTTATGGTGGGTACCTTTAGTTTAGTACCATAAAGCGCCATCCATTGATATATATGTTAACACTAGATAAGCAGTTGCCGCGCTGACGCGCGCAACTGCGCTGATGGCCACAGGCATCAGCACGGTCAATGTACAACTAGTGCCTAAAGAGACGTTGACTGAGTAAGGCGTCCGAATAAAAAAATCTAAATGGTTGAATGCGTGGTAAAATATTACAATTCGAAAGTTCAAAACAATAAAAGAGTATGCAGGATAACCTTTTATAAGTTAATATCTAGCTTTTGATGCAAAATCATTGTAAAAACCACAAATTACTAAATAAAATATAGCATAGCATATTTGAGATTCAGTGTTGCCAGTAAAATCATCATTTGGTTTTCCCATATTTTAGGGAGAATTGCTAAGTTGATAAGAGATATAAATAAATATATCCCGTTTTGCTCGGCTGGGTGGGTTTTCGTAACCACAAAAAGAAACTGCAGTGTGGATGCAAACAAATTCTCGTACTTATGACATAAATACAAAAGTACCCATTCGAACTGATATTATATTCTCGTACTTATGACAAAAACACAAAAGTACCCATTCGAACCGACAAAAATTTAAAAATATACCAAATACTGCAAGCTGTGAAAAAATAAAATTTAAGGTCAAAGTCATCAAAATATACGGTTCACCACTTTTTAGGGTTCCCTAGTCCAGCAGGGCTAGCATGCGCGCATCGGCTATTTTATCAATAGACAAGACAAATTTTGTCTTCGTCGATAATTTTGTCGTATTCCCTAACCTAACAGATCACAGACGTCTCAAATCCTTTTTCTTAATATTTTTTTTAGGTTCTCCCGTTCTTCGTAGCCACTTACTTTTACTTAGTAACTCGGCATTGCCATGATATTTTGGTATTTTCTTTGTTATCGTCGAAGACAAAACGACATATTTACGTCAAAAGTTGATAAAATGCCACGACAAAATTTTATCGTGTTGCGCATGCTAGCCCTGCTGACAAGGAACCCTTATAGTTTGATCATGTCAGTTTGTCTGTCTGTCAGTTCGTCTGAGGTTTTGCTTGGAGACTGTTGGCACTAAAGAGCTGCAATTTTCTCATCAATCAAACAAAGTAGAATCAATTTTTTTCGTTCATCTATCCCAGTACCGGTTACCAATATGCCGGTTTTTTTCTACTCGCAAGGAAATTAATACCTTTAGGATCCCGTTCCACCATGTAGAAAAGTTCGTTTTCTACAATGACCCGACCGGGTATTAAACCCGGAACCTCGGAGATTTATAAGTGTGAACGGATCCCTCAGTGCGTAAGTCCGACTCGCAGTTGGCCAGTTTTTTACGGTATTTGGTGAAATTATTGTCTATAGATGCTAGGTTCACTAGGACTTAAGGCCTCGAATAAGTTTCAGTCTATTGGTTTTGATGATGAAAAAAGCAAATATATAAATAATAATAAAGTTCCATGACATGGCACTAGACAGCGCTACAGGAAAAATTTAATTCAAATAATTCACGTTAATTCAATTCAATAATGCTATCGATTAATTCTTTTCCTAAATTATTCTCAGTATAGCCAGTAACGATATATTATTTACGAGTATTTATTACCTAACAATTTTATTTACGATACTGAAACACACTTACAACAAACCTTTATGATAAAACATTTAAATAAAAAAATAATACATTGTCATACTATTGGATTTATTAATTTAAAAAATGGGGAGAAATTCATACGCATGCAACACCGAGCCTGCCAAAAAAGGCAATATCGCTATCTTTGTCTAATTAGAATGACAGCTCCTTTGTAAGCTCTAGTGCGAGTGAGACAAATATATGTTTTTGGCTAAAGGGTAAGTTGTTTCAAAGCTACGGCTTTCAAACTGAAATGTGGAAGACTTTTTTACCGCGAAACAGTGAAGTTTGCTTCTCTATACATTTAACTCAATGGCGCCATCACACAAAATCTTAGTAAACCCCCACACTACACTAACGCACAAATTACGTATAGCGGCGCTGCGCGCAACGTCTCTCGAGCGTCGACGTCGTGGCAGCGACCAATCGGTGTTGACGCAACGTTTGCACAGCGGCATTTACTTAATGCTGATTGGTCGACGCTCTTAAGACCCTAGTGTGGGGGCCTTTTGGTACCAACCAAACAAGATACCAAGATACCTGAGGTACTTGTTCGAAAACAAACTCTGTAAAACAAAATATGTGTCGCGGTTCAACGGTTATTCCTATGACTCATCTTCTCGATATCACTTTTTAAAGTTTCGACGATCTCCGTAGCCGAGAGGCGAGCACGCCGGACTTAGCGTCACTATCTCTGAGGTCCCGGGTTCTATTCCCGGTCAGGTCAATGTGGAAAACGAACTTTTTATACTATCTCGGGTCCGGCTCAAGCAATTTTACTATGTAATGTCGTCCAATATTTGTTATAAATATAGAATATATTATTTAATAAAAAGTAAGTAAACAAATAATAACCTAATAACAAATGCCAATGTTCATCAGCCTCATCACAAAAACATTTGCCCCATCCGGGATTAGAACGCTTTGTGGAGCGAACGCAAACCACTCGACCAAACGGTCTTCAAAGACGCCTGTAGCATAATTCATTGTCTAGTGCCTCGTAACGTCGTCACACAGAGATGTTAATGCCGTTCTCTAAGCCCATGACAATTAGTGTGTCTGACGTATATTATTACATTACACAGGGTGTCCCAAATATTCCCATGTCCCAGAATTCTGGACAGAGTTAATGAAGTAAATGAGAGAGAAGTTATGGTAAGATGGATTTTTTAAATATTGGACAACATCACATAATTAAGGTAAGGTTAGTAGCTAAAGCATTTGTGCTATAGAAATCAAAAACAACGATGGTCTCAAAACATCCAGACCCGAGACAATATAGAAAATTTCGTTTGATACATTGACCAGACCGGGGATTGAACCCGGAACCTCAGAGATGGCGACTCTACGTATCTCCATCTAGACTTAAGTTTGAAACTGTTTGGAACACCCTGTATTAAGTAGTACAGTCATGTAGTAACTTAGAATTTGAATTTCCTATAGAATTGCATAGGAATCATATCACGATGACAATAGGACAATAGTCTGACAAAATCACTAGAGCAAAAGTCAAAAGAAAGTCAAATTATTGTGAAAAAACCGGCCAAGTGCGAGTCGGACTCCCGCACGAAGGGTTCCGTACCATTATGTATAATAACGGCAAAAAAATTACGTTTGTTGTATGGGAGCCCCCTTAAATATTTATTGTATTCTGTTTTTTGGTATTTTTTTGTTATAGCAGCAACAGAAATACATCATCTGTGAAAATTTCAACTCTCTAACTGTTCGGTTCATGACATACAGCCTGATGACAGATGGACAGACAGAAATACAGACGGACAGCGGAGCCTTAGTAATAGGGTCCCGATTTACCCCTTGGGTACGGAACCCTAAAAAAAGTTATTACTTTTGGAGGTTAGTCAGCTATAATGCTGACTGTAGCTAAATAAATAAAGTCCATTAGCATTCTCGATAGCAATCTCCAAGGCTAGATACAAAACACTTCGTAATGAATTGTATGCATTTCCCCAGGTTGCATGTCGAGATGACCTCGCTCTTGGCACTCTGATGGTAGTATAGCCTTCGGTTCGTTGGCCAAGGACGAATCATCATTCATCGTTTCAGCCATAGGACGTCCACTGCCGAACATAAGCCTCCCCCAGTGACTTCTGTCATCGGAGGATTGTTGCCATACTCACCACGCTTGGCAGGCGGGTTGGCGAGCGCAGTTTTTTATATTATTTCGCACGCAGACGCTGCTCCCCGTCTCGTGCTACAGGATTTAGTCGCCTCTTACGACACGCCTCCTGTTGGCGGTGGGGAAGTGTATTCTTTACGGCCGTCCTCACATGGCACAAGGACGAATACTAATGCAAAATAACTGAGTTAGAAACGTACTCAAAGGTATGCCTATATGCATCCCACTACAGGGCACATGCCTCACCTCAACTATGAGGTGGTTTGGGCCATACTTCAACACGCGGGCCCAGTGCGAATTGGTCGAGGGGTGTTGTAAGGCCAGTGACTAAACATTACTGTCAGGTGTAATCAAGCCGCCTTAAGGAATAAGAGGCTTCACGACTAGTATCAACTTATCAAGCGATATTAACCAGGAAGTTTGTGATAAATATCTCTGTCATTATATGGTCGGAATGGCCTCTCATTTCCTCACGGCAGAACTGATCGAATACCTTGTTGTTTAGGCATCACCAGCCTATATCAGTCCACTGCTGGACACAGGCCTCTCCAAAAAGAGGATTTTGCCATAATCGCCACGCTTAATTGGCAGGCGGGTTTGCGATCGCAGTTTGGCCAATGGTGGAGAGGAGACGCTGCTGCACGTCTTTTTGTGGCGGTTCTCCTGTAGTCGCTTCTTACGACACCCATTGGAAGAGAAGGTTTGGTGCAATTCTGTTAACGTGCCGGCACCACACGGCCTATTAAAAGAAAATGTTGTTTAGGCATTGTAATACAATGCCTATCATATTAATAAATCATGAAGGTGTCTTCTGTAACTTACAAATATACTTTGAGTTCATTAAATGAACGTGACCATAGCTGATAAGATAACCGCACCGTAATATAGTTATAGTTGCTAAGGTCAGCGATAAGGTGAAGTACTCTACATTTTGAATTGGATTTGAGCCAAATTAGGTTAAAATAAGTTGCCTACGTGTCCTAAATACTTTGTATTTGAAATCACTTACACTTAAGCAGTATAATTATTTACTGTTGTCTTTTATTTACGCGAACACGATACATTTAAATGAAACTACTTGAACATAAATTAATATTAACTGAGAGACGGTAGTTTATATTTTTTCAAAATATTGTAAAGACGAATAACACCTTAGTCTACCTGTGACCACGAACGCTGTAAAGTGTTCGAAACGTCAGGTTAAATAAAATGTTAATAAATCGCGAAATAATCCGTAAAAGTAGTTTCAGTATAATTATTACTAATAATAAGGATGTTGACAAAATCTTAGAACTGTTTTCATTTTAAGGGTAGACGTAATTATCACAAAAAATATTTTAAATTCTTATTCGCTAACTTTAGGTAAAAAAATACGTATAATTAGTTAAAGGAATGAAATGGAAGGAATGAAAAAATAAAATGATGCTGAGGAATTTTGTGTCTTATTTTTTTATTGTATACTTACGGCCTTACTTATAAAAATCGACTAATCACCATCTTAGTAACTGATTAACTATTCACTGCTTAACTTCATAAGTAGTGCGTAACTATTCTTCACTCATAAACGCTACTTAGGCGTTAGTTAGTTAATTACTAAAATTTTTATTTTACTCTGCCAACACCGGACTCTAGTCATTATAAAAGACCCAGAATACTGTCATTGAAGCAAAAATTCAAAAAAATAATATTCAAAGCAATGTAACTTGTTAATCTATCTTGAGACCAAAGAGTAGTATTTGTATTTTTCCACGAAGAGAAAGGTGATGGCTAGAGCCATACAGCCATTATTAAGAAATCTCTTATGTCATTAAGGAGTGTTTAACACATCACTGTATGCGGAACCCCCGATGATAGCTAGCTAGACAGAAAATAGCTGTTGCTGCGACGCCATTTCGGTAATTAAATTTTAAACAAGGGTACGATGCTGCTTATCTTGACAGCTAGTTACGAGGTCACTAATACGATGATTAACTTTATTAAGCGTTTATGAGTAATGATATTTTTTAATAAGCTGTTCAGCAGTGTCTTAAATTTAATCAACGTTTATAAGTAAGACCGTTAATGTTTAGTTTTTACGTAGTAAATTATTGGTGTTGTCTCTAGTACATGGTGTTGTCGTCTATTATTAAGTTTGAACTTAGCAATTATTATTATGAATTGGCATAGGTTCTGTTGGTGCTACCTTGTTGGTGATCTAAATAAATAAATCTTTTTTAAGATTATGATGTTGCGCAATATACATATATATCCATAATAAAACATTGCAATTATTTTAGTTTTTTAAAAGATTTTTCTATTGTAGTACATTCTGCATAATAAAGGTCTTAAAATAATAATTTTGGTAACGGTGTTTTATTCATGATTCCAAAGGAACCCTTTCAAAGGTGTAACAGGGTCTTTTATACATTCGGAATCTTCTAGTTGGAGGGTATTGCACTCTATTGAAAAGACCCACTTTAGTTTGCATATTTTCCGAACCCTATTTGGAAAAAAGAACCCTTTTCTTGACTCAGAGATGGAAATAGTGTCCTTTCCTATTTAGAATTATTATAAGGAACTATTTTAGATTTACACTTGTAAAGCTCATTAAATATCTTATATATAAGGTGTAAACTTATCAGTTAACTCTTTTCTAGGAGGTGATTCTACTGCTCAAATAAAACAACTTTTTGTAAGAGACCAACTTCGAAATCGTAAAAAAATATTTCATATCTTTATACAAACTGATCTCAGCTGGTCTGCCGTTTTGTATGGGGAAATGGTTATTTGTTTTGCGATTTTGAAGTTGGTTCCATAGAAAAAAATATTCTATTTAAGCAGTAGAATCATCCCCTAGAAAAGAGTTAATTGATAAGTTTACACCTTATATAGGGTGCAGTAAGAATAGGGAACATTAAAACATATTTAAGTGTAGAAAAAGGGCAAAATTAAAAGTCAATTATTTGTTCATAAACTTTTTCCTTTCAGTTAAAATGGGCAATATTATACATTCTTCTAACCTTTTTTTTTCAATGTGTTCTGGATTCCAAATAACATTGTTTATTTTTGCAATATGCTTAACCTATCTCTCAGTAAATAAGTAATTTTTATTAGAAAAAAAAGTACATTCTCCAACTGTACTCATGACTCAACATGATTGGCTCAAACCGATCAGCAGCCACACACAACACTCGAGCGGGTCAATGACCTGTAAAGGCAGGCACTTGACACGATGACGTCATAATTTACGAATGTAGTTCCCGCCTCGATAGACGAACGGCGCTAAGGCCAAGGCCTAAGTGTGACGACAAGAGAAAATAAAAGTATGAACACACACACAAACAGGGAAAACCGTGAAGTGTGACGATTATCTCGTAAATTTTAAACGTACGAACATACAGGGTGATGGTGCGACAATTCTATAGATATTAAAAAAGTTGAAAGTGATTTCCACATAACAGCCACAGGACGTCTACTGCTGAACATAGGCCTTCCCCAGTGACTTCCAGATCTGCCGGTTGGAAACGGCCTGCATCCATCCGTTCAAATTCAAATTCAAAATTCAAATATATTTATTATTCATTGCGTAGACCGATATAAAAATGTTGAAAAACATGTTCAGGATTAGAAGCTCTCGTGCTTTTAGTAGTACGGGTCTGGGGGTCGGGTTTTGACGACCTACATGACCGAGAGGCGAGCATGCCGGACTTTGAATCCCGGTCGGGTCAATGTAGAAAAAACGAACTTTTCTATATTTTCACGGGTCTGGGTGTTGTGGTACCGTCGTTGTTTCTGATTTATATATCACAAGTGCTTTAGCTACTTACCTTAGGATCAGAGCAATGTATGTGATGTTGTCCAATATTTATTATATTCTTGCTTTTAAAGCCACCGTTGTGTCATTCATTTATTACCGTAAGTTCCATTCCTACTTGAGACAGTCGATATCTTATTAAAATGAATCTTTAAGGAACTCAATAAAATAACTAATATAACCCCCTAGCATGACCAACAAAACACGATATGATATGCTATAGCGATTTATCGACCCCCAACTGTCAAAATATTAACTTTTATCGTAACAGCAGGCATGACCGTGACTCCACGTAAATGCTCGCTGTTTCGATAAAAGTTCAATATGACGGCTATTTATATCATATTTTGACAGTTGGGTGTCGATAAATCGCTAATATCATATCATGTTTTGTTGATCATGCTAGGGTGACAGTTCGAACTACGCTAAACATGCGATGTGATGTTTTATTTATCAACTCCAAGACTGTTGCTTTATGACAACAACTTCAAGCTCAAAATGTTACAAAGCTGCTCGTTATTTCTAATATTAGAATCACTTGTATGCTAAAGACGGCCCACTCAGTGTTTCAGAGGCGTCGCTAAGATATACGCTTTAGATTATTCAAAACGGACTCTAAACGATACAAAAGAAAATAGATAAGCCAGCTAATATCAGAGACATCATTTTTAACTTTTTTTTTTTTCACTTCAGTTTTATACAGAATGATTTTTTTATGAATACACAAAGAAGACTGGCAGACTTCTATGGAGCTTCCGTCCCAAATTTCGAAACCCGTAATAAATGAAATAAAATGATATTCGTACATCTAAGCAAGCCTTTTAAAAAAAATACCAAACGTACCTTCATAATGTTTTAATTTAACATATTACGATAAAACTTAAAATGTTTAGGTTAAGTTCTGTTGTAAGTTATTTTTACTCTGCCTGACTATTATCACAATAAATTATATCAGTAATGTCATCAAAAATCGACTTCTTACATAAATAATTTTCTATTACACACTACATAATACAATAATACTTACAGAGATCAAGCGAACAACACTTCATTTAAATTATTTTTGTTTACAAGCTTGCAATTTGACATTGACAGCCATATTGATGAAAAAATAAAATCAGTCCGAATTAAGCTAAAGTTGGTCTTAGCATACCCAAACTCTAGTGTTAGTGAACTAAAATGAAACGGGACAAAAATTTTGGTTTCTGCATCATTAAAGACATTTTTTTATTCGAAAAGAATTAAATTTCTGAATTCCTTCTTTCAAAATAATGATATTTTGGGGATAAAATCAGTCAACCCTACTATCTATGATTCTTATCGTTTCCAACATGAAGAACATCTTCGGAAAAATTTTGAGCCGAGTTTCGCCGTCCTTCTTTTAATACGGTGTTCTACACATGAATATAAACAACTTTCATCTTTCTTTCATTGAGAAAAAAATGTTACTATTGGTTTTCATGAGTAGAAAACCATATTAATATTTTGTCCTCATTAAAAAAAACATTCTGTGTAACAACTGGTCAACGACCGTCTGGTGTAGTGGCTCGCGCTCCGGACTAC
This sequence comes from Anania fuscalis, assembly GCA_950371115.1. Lineage (NCBI taxonomy): Eukaryota > Metazoa > Arthropoda > Insecta > Lepidoptera > Crambidae > Anania > Anania fuscalis. The sequence continues at coordinate 688,254 of OX493346.1, forward strand.
AAAGCCTGCCGGTAGCGGGTTCGAATCCCGCAAGGGGCAAATTTAAGTGTGATGATCATGAGCATTTGTGCCTAAGTCATGGATGTTTAAAAACTTACTTAAGTATGTTTGACTACAAAGCCTGCCGGTAGCGGGTTCGAATCCCGCAAGGGGCAAATTTAAGTGTGATGATCATGAGCATTTGTGCCTAAGTCATGGATGTTTAAAAACTTACTTAAGTATGTTTATCCATCATCTATTCGCCACAGTACAAGCTTTGCTTAGTTTGGGGCTAGATAATTGGTGTGATTGTGAAAACAATTTATTATTTATTAAGTATTATTATTTATTCAAGTGTGCTTGTTTGTTGTCTTGTCACTGGTACAAGCTCTACTCAGTAATTTTAAAAACAAGGAATTTAAGGAGCAAGAATTATTTCTTCCGTACTTTCTTATTTTTACTTTGACGATAAAATGTAAAGAGGTGGCTGTTCTTTCTTAGCTGTAACCGAGTTGTGTTGTAAGATGTGGTTTATTCCCGTGCTCAATAGACAAGGGTGTTAACAGATTATTGTTGGGAAACTATTTACATTTACATTAATTGCGCGTCCATCTAACTGCCAAAACGCAAACTTACTTGGCATTTATGAACAGCGGGGTAACCATGAACTCTTAAAACAAACGTACGAAATTTGACAGATTTGAGATTGTTTTAAGAGTTCATGGTTACCCCGCAGATCTAAAATTACTACATTACATTGGACAACATCACATACATTGCTCTGATCCTAATGTAAGTAGCTAAAGCACTTGTGTTATAATCAGACACAACGACGGTACCACAACACCCAGACCCGAGACAATATATGTAGAAAAGTTCGTTTTCCACATTGACCCAACCGGGGATCGAACCCGGAACCTCAGAGATGACGGTGCCATTTAAAGTCCGGCGTGCTCGCCTTTCGGCTACAAAGGTCGTCAAAATTACTAATTAGGTACTATTGATAATGTAGATCTTATTCCTACTAATATTATAAATACGAAAGTATGGATGTATGTGACTCTTTCGCGCAAAAACTACTTAACGGATTTGGATGATATTTTGCACACATATACATAGAATATGACCTGGATTAATATATAATATACTTTTTATGTTCCTGTGGGATATATTGAATAAAGTCCACGCGAGTAAAGTCGCGGGCAACAGCTAGTATTCATTAAATAATTTACATAAAATTTACTAAAAAATAAATTGAATTAACGAAAACAATTTAGGATTTTTAAACAGGCACAAAAGTAATGAAAAATCTCCACTATGTGCCTCGGAGATTTGAATCACATAGTGCCATGAGCACAAGCAATTCAAAATTAAAATCAAAATCAAAATCATTTATTTCTGTATATTGGCCATAAAAGGCACTTTTACATGTCCCAATTTTTTACGTGTAATTTGTAACCTGAGTCATGGATATGACAATGATAGTCTTATATCTCTTCTGCTGGGACTTCACCTGCACTTTAATGCCATTAATTAGTGCGGTATTTGATATAGTACGCAGGTGTTGCCAGTTTAACGCGCTTATTTGCTTTAATGCCATTAGATGTTAGGGAATAGCTCGGACGGCGTCGACTTTCGACACATCAAAGGGATTTAGCGGGCCTCTAGTGGGTTGTTGTGGCTAACTCGGTATACGAACTTGTCAAACCACGGTCAAATTCAAAAACTCTTTGTGAATAAATTGGGTTAGGAGTGAACCAAATAATGAGAAATGTGTTGAGTTCTTGAAAGCTATTTTTATTTATAATTAAACGTGTAAGCAGATCACACGCTAACTAAACCGCTAGACGCTAGAATCAAACGAGTGTGGCGACACATTTATCGCATAGTTTAGTGCTCAATATAAGGAACGCTATTGCCTATATCATGCCGTCATTTGAAAGTTATTCGTCACGCAGGTGAAGCCTCAGCATATTATCTAGTCGCCATATAAACAAGCATTTCTAAGTTTGCGGCTGGATAAATTTTGATGTGTTTTTGATACTTCTAATTGTTGCAAGAGTTTTTAGATTTAAAATAATCATATGGTAATATAATAAATATTCATGGCTATTTTATTGGTATTGTCGTGTTAATTCTAACTCTGGATTCTGAAAGCAGTCTTAATTAGGTTCGTTTTGGTTAAATATTAATTTTTGATAATTATGTTTTCCCAATTATTTTTACTTTAAATTATAAATCTTTATGTTGCGATGCCCTAACAGGGTTCATGTTACTGTTAACAAATACATATAACACCTTTGTAAACCACATGAGTGCAAATTGAAGATAAATAACACTTGAAAAAAATCATCGACCTCAGGTGGGACTCGAACCCACGTCCCATCGCATACCGGGCGAGTGCTTTGACCACTAAGCTACCGAGGACGTCACGTGATAAGATGAAATTCCTCAAGTGTTTTTTGTCGCTGTCAAAGCCAGCGTATTCTGTTCAATGTTGTAGCTATATGTATAGCTGAGTAGTATACTACCGTCAACACCCTATAGAAATATTTTTACAAATATTTGACTATTGGTTAAGATCAGAAATGCTTAAACACTTGAGGAATTTCATCTTGTCACGTGGCGTCCTCGGTAGCTTAGTGGTTAAAGCACTCGCCCGGTATGCGATGGGACGTGGGTTCGAGTCCCACCTGAGGTCGATGATTTTTTTCAAGTCGATGATTATTTATCTTCAATTAAACCTTGCATGGAATTGCTAAAAACAAAATTTACACATGAGTGCAATAAATATATTGAATTTGAATTTGATTGTGTTGTGATTTGGAAAGTTTTTATAAATCTAAAAATAAATAAAGAGTCTTTGATCACTCGTAAATATTATTTCAATAGAAAACTGTAGCGTTTCTGGCAAAGTTTCCCTGCTGAAGTCAACACAGCAGGCTAGATTATTCATGCAGAACCGAAGTTAGTTTGATTGAATATGTTGAGAAACCAATCAGGAGTAAGTCTTGGGTTCGGAGGCGCAAGATTTGCTTTTGGCACTACTGAACGAACACATACTGAGTAATTACTTTTAAACTTTCGCGTTGTATAATTCAAAACTCAATAAAACGGGAATTAACGCGATCATAATTTAGGTACAAAATGTTACCTGCATTTTTGCTTTACGTGAAAGGAGTGACTGATAAAATTGGCTCCCTGCTTAAGAAATGGTCCTTTTCCACGAAATACACCCCGGGGTTAAAAGTACAGACTTTACTAGGCACACCGAAGGATGTCTTGCCGTTACAAAAACCTGGTGTTTTCAAGATAAAATGTAGCTGCGGGAGTTCCTACATAGGCCAAACGAAACGAACCATCGCTGAAAGGAGAGCATATGTCTGCTGTGAAAAACCGCCTTTCAATCGGGAAGACGGTTTCAAATTATCCGCGACATGGAATCCAGTGATTAAAAATATACAATTTCGTTTTGTTTCACGATCGAGTGCTCACCTGAATACGGACGCGGCGGTTAGTGTGCAGAATAGGGACACAGTGACACTCACTGTGTCCCTACACACTTTGTGTGTGACGGTACTTGGCGTGAAAATAATATTATGAGGGTAGATGAAGAATCTGCCTCTCATACGGAGTGAAGACATCGCTGTTCCAGTCAGCCTGTGACCACGGTCGGTGTAACCCGATCGAAACGTCAGCCAAAAGAGGTAACATTTTGTACCTAAATTATGATCGCGTTAATTTTCGTTTCACTGAGTATTAATTAAAAAAAGTAAGTTGATGCTTTGATGATGCATTTGCTGTGGATTTCTTTAATACTTATTTCACATTTTTATTACATTCCTTGGCTACTAGTACCGCGAGTTTAGGATTGATTTGGTATAGGAATTTACTACATTTATACTTCATTCAATGTACTCGGCTTACCAAATGAATGTGTAAGCACCATAGGCTCAGTGGCGCGCAATCGGTTCAAAGCTCAGAGGCGTTCAAACACTCGACTATGATCAGAGTGCTAATGAGTGCCTACTCCGCATCGAGAGGCAAATATACTCATTCATTTTCATTGTCAGTAAAACGGGTTTCAATATTGATTTTTTTCAGGGTTCTGTACCGAAAGGATAAAACGGGACCCTATTACTAAGACTCCGCCGTCCGTCTGTCTGTCTGTCGGTCTGTCATCAGGCTGTATCTTAAGAACCGTGATAGTTAGACAGTTGAAATTTTCACAGATGATGTATTTCTGTTGCCGCTATGACAACAAATACTAAAAATCCGAATAAAATAAATATTTAAGGAGGCTCCCATACAACAAACGTGATATTTTTTGCTCGTTTTTAAAGATAATGGCGCGGAACTCTTTATGCGCGAGTACGACTCGCCCTTGCCGGTTTTATATGATAGGTGATTTACACTTGAAAAAATCGACTGTCGTAGGTGGTTATCAAACCCACATCTTATTGTAGGTATGTCAGGCGAGTGCCTTTACAATAGGGATGACAACTAAAAAATTTTCTTCGTCTATTAGGCAGATCATCAAAAAGTAGGTATTGGACACATATTTTATCTTTTTTTACATAATCAAAATATTACAGAGATATATTGATTTGAAATGTCGCATGACGTCACGCCTAGGTACAATTTAACTTAGAGGTGACGTCACGAGCTCCTTTGACGAACTTTGACGCGCTTTATCTTGGTATATTTTTGGTTGATTGACAAAAGAAAAAATATAAGTCCATTATTTTTTGATAATCTAACTGACGGACTATAAAGAATTTTAATTTTATTTACCCTGTCGTCTTTCCAAGCTACCGAGGATATAGCTAACTTGTCGAAAATCAAGTGTCTCTCGCTGTCGAAGCCATCATTTTATGTGGTAAAATTTGTGGTTCCATGTAGCTTGACCTAAGTAGTATACTACTGTCAAGATCATGTAACTGCTAGAAACAAAAAAATTAATTTATGTTTTTTACTTTTTATACAGTTTTTAAATTCACAAGGACCATCAGCCCCTCTAGCATGTGCAACAAAACACGATATGATACGATATGATATAGCGATTTATCGCATATTTTTTGTCAAAATATGAACTTTTATTAAAAAAGCGAGCATAACCGCGTAGTCGTCGGCACGGAAATGCTTACTGTTTCAATAAAAGTTCAAGATGGGCTATGTTATCATATTTTGAAAGTATTATTAAATAGGAGATAAATTACTATATCATATCGTATCATATCGTGTTTTGTTGATCGTGCTAGAAGGGCAGGTGTGGTGGTTCGGTGCTTCGGACGACAAAGTCGAGTTCCGTGTTCAAATGCCGCAAGGAGCCAATGTTTGTGTGATTAGCACGAGCTTTTGTACCTACCTAAGTCATGATGAAAGTATTTAAAAGTATGTTTATTTATCTGTGTCCAGATTACAAGCTATGCTTATTTTGGGACTGGTTAATTAGTGTGAGTAAATTTAGAATAGAATAGAATAGAAAAATATTTATTTGACACACAGAATACAAAAGGAAAAAAACATTTACAGGATAATAAAAAGCAATATGTGTCAAAAAGGCTCAGCATTTGTCGTGACAGTCAGGGACGTATCACGACGCTGGTTTTCAGCAGGGACCCTGACGGTAGGCTCGGACCATACCCGACCGGAAACCCGACTTGAAAAGGATTTTGTTTAATTATTTTAGCAAATTTGCTTGCCTGTTTGTAGTCGCCACTCTAAAAACTTTCTTTCCCGGTTGTTAGCTCTGGGCCCGAACCATGAACTCTTATAACAATCTCAAAGCTGTCAAATCTGTCAACTTTGGTACGTCATTACATACAAAATTTGACAGAAATGATAATGTTTGACAGATTTAGGATTGTTTTAAGAGTTCGTGGTTACCGCTGATGTGGCCTGTCCATTGCCACATTAACTATGCATTTCAAAGAACACAGGTGCCTATATAAGGTCCGATTTTATAAGTGTTCATCCTGTTAACCTGTGACTATATAGGTGAAAAGCAATCGTAAAAACCTATTTTCAAATGTGTACCATAAAAACTAAAAAAGTTAAAAATCAACAACATCGACTTCATATTGTATAAACTCGTCCTATCATTGCTACGTTTAACCATCTGATTATCCGTCTTATTTCTTCCCCTTGTACAGAGCGAGAAAGAGTTGAAGATAGGACGAGTTTATGCAATATGAAGTCGATGTTGTTATTTTGTAATTTATTTTTAACTTTTTTAGTTTTTATGATAGACATTTGAAAGTTGGTTTTTACGATTGCTTTTCCCCTATATAGTCACAGGTTAACAGGATGAACACTAATAAAATCGGACCTTATATTTTTTTCAGTCCTGTCTAAATACCATAGCTTTATTCCTACCAGCCTAAAACGTTCTTAGCATTATTTATTCAATCCTCAGGTTCCTTTTAGCTCAAATTTCCAGCAGTCATCAAAGTTTCACCGCGGTATTACGTCACATGCAGAATTAAAACCGGGAACATTTGCGGCCTGCCCAAATCCCTCGTGAATTTTTAACGCAGTGCCCGCAGCATCAAACCACAAGATTGAAAGAGATTACATTTTTAAATTAAAAGTTACATTACTGTGGAAATACAAAGCCGAGGTGAAAACGTAATAAACTTTGGACCCTGGGTCTTTTACTTGAGTAAGTATTATTCAAATTCATTTATTACGGTGGGCAGACGATCTGGTAAAGGTTGCAGGACGGCGCTGGATGCACGCCGCTTTCAATCGGCCGATCTGGAAGTCACTGGGGGAGGCCTATGTTCAGCAGTGGACGTCCTGTGGCTGAGATGATGATGATTTATTACGGACAGCAAAGTTTTGTATTATAGACTTAAAAACATAAATAAATTATTTTAAATGACACCAGATCGAATGCCTTTGATAGATCCAGATAACAGGCGTAAACAGGCGTTTTTCTATACGTATACTATTGGACAGTCTGCTTGAGACAAAGAATGGCGCTCTCTGTTGACAAACATGGCCTAAACCCAAAGTGACATTCATAATTTTAACACCCGGAATAAGGATAAGCTTGCCGTTCCAGATTTCAGACTGCATAAAGTGGGAAATTCGTTCATGGGGAAATGTATTCGCTTTTTTAATAAATTACCAGCATCTATTGCTGAACTGCCCATGTTTAAATTTAAAGCTCATGTAAAAAATATTCTCATGAAAAAAGGGTATTATACTGTTATAGATTATTTAAATGATAAAAATGTTTGGATATAAATACTGCCTTGCTCGCACAGGTGCATTTATCTTGTAATTAAATATTTTGTTATGTATATTTAAAACTTTTTAAAAGAGGCTGACAATAGTGACCGAGTTTCTTGCGCTGCTTCTTCTCGGCGCTAGCCCAAACTTGTCCCGAAGCAGTGGTAGGGAATAAAATAACAATGGGACGTGTAAAAGTGCTTAGTTTAAGCCTATTTGCAAAAATAAATTGGTTTTATTGGTTTTATTGAGCGTCGTGTAGATTAAGGCGCTGATTCAATTGATTGTTTAGCAGACTGTCCAGCACCTTAGCTATGACTGTATCCAAAAAATTAATCTATAGCTAGCCAGGTCAGATACGTCTCCAGTCTAATTTTTTTCTCAGTCATCTGGCAGGTAACAGTTTTCACAGTATAAAAAACATAGATACACAGATTAAAAAAACATAGGGAGTATCCTCGGTAAATGCACACCCGCATACTTTACAATCACATCAATAATCTCTTTCCTCAACTTAGGACTTAACTAAAAATAGCTTATACGAATACTATGGAGACTCGATAACGGTTAGAAATAACCTAAACATACTAAAAAGCATATTATATGACTCAAAACGGGGTGACCATACAAACACTGCTCCTTCTTAATTCATAAAAATCATCGTTTATTATTACAGTCACATTATATGTTATTTAAAAATAAGTGACTACTTATTTAAACAATGAAAATATGATTGACATAATGCCATGGCACATTTTCAACAATCATTCAACATTCATTGTTGCTCACACGAAACAAAACTATTATACTACTAAACTAACACGTCAAGCTATGTATATTTACTTTTAATGTCTGCTGTCGAGTGTAATCAAGTTAAAATAAATAAGTATTAGAATAGTTTGTTACGGGATTGCTACCATGTACCTTATTTTTGAGTTCCCGATATTTCGGCACTGTTGCAAGCGCCATGATCACGGAGTAACATCATCGGAGGATCATGGCGCTTGCAACAGTGCCGAAATATCGGGAACTCAAAAATAAGGTACATGGTAGCAATCCCGTAACAAACTATTCTAATGTTAGTGACCATGAAAGTTTAAAACAATAAATAAGTAGGTTAAAATGTCCGTGCTTGGGCCATCGTTTTTACCAATTTTTCAACGCACGGTCCAATTAGCCGGGGGATTTTGGGAGACAACCGTAATATCGTACGACAAAGGAAATTACTTTAGTTGATCAAGAGAAACGTTCAACGTTCGATGCGGCGTAAAACGTTAAAATTTGCGTGTTTATGAATATTTCACAAAGGTTAATTAATTTTCTGTAATAACCGGCAAAGTGCGAGTGGAACTCGTGGACGAAGGTTTTTGTGCAACTTATTGTCCTTTCATTAATTTCGGGGCGCATACTAATACGTTTAAGAGTTCATGGTTACCCCCCAGATCAATTTCATACGTCATTACGTCAAATCAAATCTTGTCTTATCTGTCAATATTCGTAATATTGACAGATAAGACAAGATTTGACAGATTTGAGATTGTTTTAAGAGTTCATGTTTACCCCCCAGATCACATTTGAGATGTTTTTGTTTATTTGTTGTTTAACTTGTGAGTTGATACTTCAATCGTACAAATTGGTAAGTATAAGAGAAGTTTTTTTTACAAAAAAATAATAATGCTAAAAATACATTGTATTATCTTGGCTATGACTGGTAGAGAATGCTGTATAGCACACTTCAAACGCTAAACGGACCTATGGGACCGCTTGACAATGAAATTTCAATTGTACTTATCTTGTTTCAGTACTAACACATGTAATAAAATTAAACTAAATACACTCTACAAATACCTAAATGGCAAAATTACCGTTTATTATTTAATCATTCGAGAATTGTCTATCATTATAAAACCATCGTGTGATCAAACAATACCCAGCCTGACCATACATTTCATTACTATTCACATTCAAGTGTAATATAATATTAATAACATCATTTTACAAATTACGCTATGAACAGTCGACCACAAAATACGTTTAGCTAAATTGAAATAATTACTTTTTAATTTCTGCATTGCATGAATACATCACCATCATCACCAGCCTATATTAGTCTACACACACAGGCCTCTCCAAAAGGAGGATTTGCCATAATCGCCACGCTTGGCAGGCGGGCTGGCGATCGCAGTTTGGCCAATGGTGGAGAGGAGACGCTGCTGCCCGTCTTCTTATGGCGGTTCTCCTAGATTCGCCTCTTACGACATAGGAAGAGAAGGAGTGGTGCAATTCTTTTAACAGAATGAATGAATGCATGAATACAACAATCACAAAATTTGACAACGGCTATGTTTTTACTGAAGCTCGTGATCTGAGTAATGTGTGAATTGAATCACTGACACAACACTGAAGCACTGATACTGAACTGAGCAGACACTTTTACGGAACTCTGGCTTCACTGATACTTATGGTGTGAACCATGTGACCATAAGTCTTTTGAATCCCGCGGCTGCCCGCAACTTTGACTAGGTCAATGAAAATACATAGGTACTTATTTCGTTTAGCTTCAATAGTCAAATATAATACTCGGCGATATTAGAGCTCTTTCTCATCAATTTAATTCTTAATTTATTAAATTGTTTTATTTTACTGTCCAGTGATTTTGCGCGTGACTGTACCAAACCACCTGTACGAGACAATCATGTTGATAACTCATTATCGTAATTGTAAGCATTACTGTAATACGTTATTATGTTTTTCTAGAAATAATAATGGTGGGAATTGTATTAAGTTAATAATATTCAATGTAATTCAATTCTTTATTGCATAGCCATATTGTAGGATATAGGTAGTTGAATATATTGTTTTAAACGTTCATGGTCACTAACATTAAAATAGTTTGTTACGAGATTGCAACCATGTAACCTTATTTCGTATGTGCAAAAACCGGAAAAAACAACAAACTGCTGTTTCGCGGTCAGATACTGTTAGTGTTGTGTGTCGAGAACAGGTGCGAGAAAATAGTGTGTTTGTAGACAATGGTACCGGCGCGTGCAATAAAAGACAGCAAAAGAGGGTAGACCGATATGTTTGCCCTTAACAACTTAACCGCAAGATCTTCAGTTACTCCGCGATCGTGGCGCTTGCAACAGTGTCGAAATATCGGGGACTCAAAAATAAGGTACATGGTAGCAATCCCGTAACAAACTATTCTAATAATAGGTAGTTGAAGATGTTATTTACTACAAGTTACACAATATGGACCCTGATGAGATTAGTATATCATAAATGATGTAATCTTACTAATTATAAACTAGCTGACTCGGCGAACTTCGTACCGCCTAACAGTATTTTTTTCGTTAGCTTTTCTAATGATTTTATTAGTTATTCTGCTATATAAGGTGTACACTTATCAGTTAACTCTTTTCTAGGGGCTGATTCTACTGCTTAAATAGAACAAATTTTTCTATGGGACCAACTTCAAAATCGCAAAACAAAAAACCATTTCCCCATACAAAACGGCAGACCAGCCGAGATCAGTTTGTATGGAGATATGAAATATATTTGAACGATTTCGAAGTTGATCTTATACAAAAAGTTGTTTTATTTGAGCAGTAGAACCACCTCCTAGAAAATAATTATCTGATACGTTTACATCTTATATAAGACCGCCTAAATTGTACCATTCTCAATGTATTTTTACTGTGTACTTACTGTTTGTTTTGTGTGGTGTGCAATAAAGAGTATCTATCTATCTATTCGGGGCGGAGACAAATCCAACAAATTAAAAACCATGAAAATCGGTCCATCCAGCCATTCTCGAGTTATATGTGTTATAACAAACTCGACTTTGTTTTTTATATAAAGATGTAAAAGATTGTATTCTGCTAATCAATCATTACGGCTGAACTGGATTAGATAAAATTTGCCACTCATTAAGATTTACTTTTAAACCGATGTTAACCCACTGCTGGACATAGTCTGACCGGATCTTCCATCAATCTCTATCTAACGATCTACTTATTAAAACCTTTTTAGGGTTCCGTACTAAAAGGGCTAAACGGGACCCTATTCCTAAGACTCCGTTGTCCGTCAGTCTGTCTATCCGTCAGTCGCCAGGCTGTATCTCACGAACCGTGATAGTAAGACAGTTGACATTTTCACAGATGATGTATTTCCGTTGCCGCTATAACAACAAACGTGGCTCTCACACAACAAACGTGTTTTTTTTCACTCGTTTTTGTAGACAATGATGCGGAACCCTTCGTGCGCGAGTCCGACTCGCACTTGGCCGGTTTTCTTTTTTAATCAATGTTATCCCACTTCTGGACAAAGTCTCAACCGGACTTGCCATCAGTCTCTATCGAACGATCTACTTATTAAAACCCTTTTTCGTGGTATTGCCAGAGGGATAGTAGGTAATTCCTCTTTGGCTTTATTTTGAGTTTACACAGATGAAGACGCGGGAAAAGCTAATAATTCTTAAAAGTTACAAAAGTAGTATTCATTTTGTTTAGACCATAGACAAGAGTAAGCCCATCTCAAATAATAATAAAAAAAAACATCGTTTAATAAACTAATAACTTTGTTAAATAATTATTATAAAAAGTAGATTCGTTACATTTAACTGAATATAACTATTCTAATATAAGTAGGATTGTTTGATTTGGATTCAAGGTTGGCTCGCGAACCGGTTTCCTAAACATTGGCTATTAATACCTACCTTCGTGGTGAAATCTTAATATCGCCCTCTTTACGATTGTGTATGTTTTTGTACGTACAGTCTGTCTGTGTGTGCTGAATACAACACTGAGAAGTTGTGTATTACTGACAATAAAAAGCAACGAGCCGCTCAGTTATGAGTACTGACGATTTACAGCTTCTTCCCGCTTCTTCTCATCACTAGCCGATATGTAGTCCCGAAGCGGTGGTAGGAAAAACCTTCCATCAATTTCTATCTAACGATCTACTTATTAAAACCTTTTCAGGGTTCCGTACCTAAAGGGTAAAACGGGACCCCTATTACTAAGACTCCGCTGTCCGTCTGTCACCAGGCTGTATCTCTTGAACCATGATAGTTAGACAGTTATTTTTTTACAAATGATGTACATTCTGTCAAAAAAGTTTATGTTATATGTATTTGTTTATGGTTCCAAATTCAAAATTATATTTCTTTTGTTGTTGTTAGATTGGCACAACTGTTTTCCATTTTGGCGTGGAGTTTGAGTTACATCTGATAATTAGATTGAATACATTCTTCCCGCTTCTTCTCATCACCAGCCGATATGTAGTCCCGAAGCGGTGGTAGGAAAAACAAATATTATTAGGCCCTAGTAGTATGACTTCTTGCCTAACATCAGAAAAGAAGTGGAAGTGGCTGAAAGAGAGCGCCAGTGCCAGCGCTGGGTGAGATCGCGTTCCCATATGAGCACAAGCTGAGTCACCTCCAATTGCCTTCATAATAAGTTAAAAATAGTATATAAGTAAATGTATGTTTGTATCGCCATGAAAGAAATACACCTATTATTCATTTCACACGTAAAACTGCCTTTAATGTCCAATTTTCAGAAAATGATTTTGATTTTGATGACATGTCTATTTACGCACATCGCCAGTATTCCCGCGACCATGGCTTATGCAATCAGGTCAAAACCAGAAAATAATAAATACCCGAAACGACGAAAAAATAATTAATAATAAAAAAAAGTTTTAAAAAACTAAGAACCGATTTCAAAAATAAACTAAAAAGAGATTTTTTTTTTTAAACTAAAACATTCCTAATCAGTTATTTTCTTAGTCGGTGCTCCATGGAGAGTTCAAAATGTGTTCATTAATCGCCCCGACTCCAACATTATTTTAATAATAAAATATTTGTAATAATAACAGTAATATTAGTAATACCTAATACCAGCGAGGTAACCATGAACGCTTAAAACAATCTCAAAGCTGTCAAATCTGACAATTTGGTACGTCATTACATACAAAATTTGTCAGATTTGATATTGTTTTAAGAGTTCGTGGTTACCGTCCTGTAATACGACGATACAATGAGCGGATACTAATTTAGTTCTTGAGTGTGTAAGCAACTTATTAGGATTTATCATAGGTATGTAAACATTTTTTTATTTCCATTGCAAGCGAAGTGTGTGAAACCGCTTACTCTACGACACGAAACGCGCAAACTTACAATGAAGTAGTTGTTCCTCCGGGAGGGCCGTGTCCCTCTGTCAACATATCTACTCCCAAAGATAACGGGATGCTTTCAAAGAATACCCTTGTTCTCGTCTTCGTCATGTTTGTATGCGGTAAGAACTTATTTACGTATCAATATCATGTAAATTCTCTGAAAATCACTAGTTGAAGAGGCACTCTTAGAAGAAGAAGAAGGTCTTTTCGCCAAAAAATTGACTTCTCAATACAAAGTATCAATTAAAGTGATACTGGGCCCATAAAAAAGGTTCTTGTATTTGATCACCCAGAACAGAATTCCAATTCGTCCATAAGATTGTTGACGTTATTTTCAATTACACTATATGTATTAAGTTCAAAAACGTAGCAAAGCTATTTATGTTTCGTCCCTTAGTACATAAAATATCGGATGACAGAAGGGCGATCGGCCTAGAAGTGACATAGGACAGTTTTGTTGTTTTGCTGACGGTACACGATAGTAAGGGAATTGGATTGAAGCCAGTCGATCGGAAAATATACTGGACTAGACCACAGTCGATTCGAATATAGTAGGGCACCCCTTACGAAATATGAAATAGATGGATATAAAATACACTGAGACATTTTAGTGGTTGTTTTCCCGCGGCAGAACGATTTACCTTTAATAGTAGGTACTATCAAACCATGCGAGTATTTTTTTAAATAAAATTATTATTGTTCTCAACTAATCAAAAAAATAATCATCAACTCGAAAGCGTGAGAAATGATAGTTTCTTTTACGAGATGTGACGTATTTGGGTACTGCCTGCCGCACAAAATAAAATTTTAAAGTAAAAGGAGCTCCCGCATAGAGTAATACAGCATAAACTGCATCGTACGCGCGATTTGAATTTGAATGCCTACAGGCGATTTGAATAAAAAAAACTTCATTAATCTATTGTACTACTAAGATAGAATCATTTAACTGCGGGAAAACCACCATTAAAATGTCTCGTTGTTTCATTCAGACATCGCAAACACGTTACGTTTATCAACATCAAATAAAAAACCACTCCATTACACTTTTAAAACGGATTTTTAAATGTGTGCCTGCCTTTATGCGTCTTTAGCGTATGTATGTGTGTTCTTTGCTTCTAAAGCCACTGGAGCCCTAAAAATTTTAAGTGCTACTGTAATCTCTAGATTACGAGGGATTTTCGTCACTCAGAAATTTTATTTTGAACTTCAATAGAAATCCAGAGTCAGAGTGATATTGAGTGATATTTTTCTCTGTTAATAATTACTTGTGCGCTCTTAATATAACCATGTCAGCATGCCTTAACAAGTTTTCCATTACACACACATCACCAGCCTTATCAGTCCACTGCTGGACATTGGCCTCTCCAAAAGGAGGATTTTGCCATAATCTCCACGCTTGGCAGGCGGATTGGCGATCGCAGTTTGGCCAATGGTGGAGAGGAGATGCTGCTGCCCGTCTTCTTGTGGCGGTTCTCCTGTAGTCGCCTCTTACGACACCAATAGGAATAGAAGGGGTGTGGTGCAGTTCTTTTAACGGGCTGGCACCACACGAGTTTTCCTTTAAAAAGCCTAAATTATCGAGACGTGAACTGACATTAAAATGTTTGTAATATAATGAGTTGCATCGCATTTTCTCGTTTTTAGTAGCTCACGAAGATCTCCTTACGAAGATTTATGGTTTTTTAAGTATTGCACTATAAATGTGTTGTTGGAGAGAAACTACTTTATATATCTCTATTGTGGTTGGATCAAACAGGCCTATTACTGGGAAAACACTTTGTGTCGTCAAATCGAACGAAGTTTATTTTTGTGTGATTAGGTTTTTATCTGAGGTCAAGAATTTGTTCTGTAGATTAAACCGAAACATGACTTTACTGGGAGTAGAACCCAGTGATAAGTTAATTAGGGACAACTGACTAAATATTGCTGGTTGAGTTTTGTCGTTCTCCGTAGCTGCGAGGCGAGCATGCCGGACTATATATGGCGGAATCTCTGAGGTTCCGAGTTCGATCTCAATCGTTCGTGTTCCACATTGACATGATCGTCATGACAATGTGGAAAACGAACTTTACTATATTGTATCGGGTGTTGTGGTACCGTCGTTGTTTCTGATTCCAATAACACAAGTGCTTTAGCTACTTACCTATCAGAGCAATGTAATTTTGTCCAATATTTATGGTAAAAAAGTAGTTCAATTAACACTTTTCCTTGCTAAAACATAATATAATATAGAAACGATGAAAGACCACGATGTGTAAAACGCATTAAGGGTTCCCTTGTTTCATTTACCCGATGGCCTGACGACCTAGTCAATTTAATATGAAGCTGCTGGACGTTCTATGGGAGACCTGTGGTCTTCAGGCTGATGACGCTAGCCTACAGTCAGGCTACGGCCACAACGACTATGAGTTAACTACAATGTCACCGAATCAAAACCTGGGCAGATAAGACATTGTTCACCTTTATGATATAACATATACATAGAATTAAGAAGTCTGCAAATTTAACTACCGTGCCAGCTACATTTAAGGGAGTAAGGCGAGTATCATTATCATTAAAAGAACTTGGAAGTCTACTGCTGGACATAGGCCTGGTTCTTTATTTGTAGGGAAACAGCGAGTGGCCCTGGGCTGTTTGCATTTAGGGGGGCAGCCCCTAAATAGCAGCAGCCCTGACTAGACTGTCAGTCTACCGCGTGGGAGGCCTGCTTAAAAGGCGAGGCTCATCTTACTGAGCTAATACCGTCCTCCACTCCTCAGTGGAAAATGTGTTTGTTATTAATACAATGAAATGTGAGATCCGATGCAAGTGATATTTGAGAAAACAACAAAAATAAACCAACTCCCACAGAATATCTGCACAAACAAACATTTTGAAATACATTTTGCTTCCGAAAAATTCCTCTGGAAATTTTACAAAACCAATTTTCGTGGGAAAAAGGATATGGTGAATTTTTCAATTCTATTTACAGAGCAGATATTTCAGAACGAAAAATTCAACATTTCGCTGATATTTACGATGCATTCCCAGAGAATACTTATAAAGAAGGCGACACCGACACTCGGCTGTCGTGGCAAATGAGTCAACAGCGTAAAAGCTCCTTTTGTTCCCGAGGCCACACACAGTACACATTTGCTGAAGCAGTAAATCGTATCGATGGCTAAAGATAAATAAGTATTTTTTATATTTATATTTTTTCAAGTATTAAAAATCTAAGATAAATAAAATTAAAATCCTGCCAATTATGTATTTTTTTTTCTTTTCAGTTTTTCGCCTGTGTTATATTTTTTGTAAAAAAGTTTTTATTTTATGATTTTCTGTGGATATAAGATCTGGGCCATAACCATGAACTCTTAAAATAATCTCAAAGTTGTCAAATCTGTCAATTTTGGTACGTCATTTCATACAAAATTTGACAGAAATGATAATATTTGACAGATTTGTGATTGTTTTAACAGTTCATGGTTAGGGCCCAGGGCGGTAACCACGAACTATTAAAACAATCTCAAATCTGTCAAACATTAAATCTGTCGAATTTTGTATGTCATGTAATGACGTACCCAAGTTGTCAGATTTGACAGCTTTGAGATTGTTTTAAGAGTTCATGGTTACCCCGCAGCATTAAATTCTGAGAATCAACAATAAATCATCCCTATTTTCCCACCCTTAGTATAAGTTTTTTTTAAAGTTATATGGAATAAATTTCAAGGTAACCCTATTAATTAAAAAAAAAGATTTATTTAAATCTGACTACTCTGTAAAAAGTTATGCGTGGTCAAACATTACAATCAGTGAGTGAACAATCAATCATCCCCTGTTTTCCTCCCATTTGGGTTGGATTTTTTTAGAAAAAAACAAACATATTAAAAAAATCAAATATACGCGTCGACTTGAGAACCTCCACTGTTTTTTCGTCGGTTAAAAAACATTATTCCTCTATGACTAAACAATAGTAACCAACCGTACCGTGAAACACATTTATTTTGGACGTTTGAACAGACTTGCCATACTCTCAAAGCTATGTACTGTGGCTAGAGGGCTGTTCTTTTTTTGTGTCGTATTGGATATCATGTGTATGTCAATGAGATTCGCTAATATAAACATTTGATATCTTTGTGAGACGTATAACATTTGGGCCATAACAAAAAACGGACTTAATTAGATAATACTAAAGCTGTTATTCAAAACATTCTCAAGGCTAATCGTTTATAGAATTATGTTTACGGAGCACCATAAAAATTATAATATTATTTACTTATAACTAGTCATCCTCATCTTTTATGTATTTGAATGGTAATAATATTGGTTGTTAAAGTAAATTGTTAATGTTAGGATATTAAGTTATTTGAATACTTTAGGCTTAGTTTAATACTGCTAGCTGTTAATAGACCTACTTTATAAAATCCGACTTTATGTTATTTCAACTCTCTCTCTCGCACGCACACAGTGAATAAAGTTGAATATTAAGTTAAGAGTTTGTATCTGAACTAGCCCCAAACTAAGCAAATAATAATAATAATAATATATCATTTATTTCAGGCAACAAGTATTACGATGACATTATAATAAAAGGCCCATAAAATATAATATACCTTAAAGACTAACATACATACAATGATAAAAGTTACATTTTAATATTAATTTATTCCGAGGGCTTCGTTCTTGGAGCCGTTCTGGTGGAGTTAGTCGGTACTCTTCCACGGAAGTGACGGTAAACCACACCCTTTGGCCAAAATTCCTCCTTAAGGAATACATCTAGCTTGCTTGTACTATGGCGACTAGATAACGGATAACTAGAAATATACTTAAATACGTTTATAATCATCCATGACTTAGGTGCAAATGCTCGTGCTCATGACACTTACATTTGCCCCTCGCGGGATTCGAACCCGCAACCGCCAGGCATTGTAGTCCGGAGCTTCGCGCTCCGGACTACAATGACCACTACACCAGACGGTCGTCAGTCGTTATTTGACAGTATATAAAAGATGCAGGAAGCCGCTGGATGCAGGCCGCTTTCAACCGGTCAATCTGGAAGTATCTGGGGGAAGCTTACGTCATCTTACGTTCAGCAGTGGATGTTCTGTGGCTGAAATGATGATGATGATGAAGATCTACAGTGCAGTGAATGCAGAGATACAGTAACAAGAGTAATTTTCCCTAATAAAAAACCGGTAAAGTGTTTAAGAGAGCAAATTAAACGAAAAAGGCCAGATTTGTGGAATGAAAATTCTTGGATTTTGCTCCACGATAATGCGCCTTCCCACAAGGCCATCATTGTGAACGAATTTTTGACCAAAAACTCAACAAATACTATCGAGCAGCCACCTTTTTCACCAGATATGGTTCCAGCCGACTTCTTTCTTTTTCCTAAACTCAAATTACCACTTCGTGGCACCCGGTTCTATTCGGTAGAAGACATAAAGGAGAATTCGCGGCGAGAACTGAACTCGGCTCCGGAAAAAGCGTTTAAAAATGTTTTGATGATTGGATTATTCGTTGGCGTAAGTGTATCGCTTCTGTAGGAGCATACTTTGAAGGTGATAAAATAAATTTCGGTGAATAACTAACATTTTGTGTATTATTAATCTTTTTCCGGTACTTTCTTGACAGAGTAGTATATCATCTGTGAAAATTCAATTGTCTAACTATCACGGTTCATAAGATACAAACTGATGACAGACGGACAGACAGACGGACAGTGGAGCCTTAGTAATAGGGTCCGGTTTTACCCTTTGGGTACGGAACCCTAAAAAGAACAGGTTGACAAAACAAGTCAATATTATCAACACATCTCATATTAATGCTAAGTCCTCAACAAGTATTTCGGAGTCGGAATGTGATTCGTATTCATACACCGAGCCTCGTATTTGGAATCTCGTCGTGAGACTGTAGACACTTAACTCTAAGTGGGGATAATAATCATGAATAGGTAATCGTATTAACATAAAGTAGTCTTGCTCGAATACGGTTAATTGATTTTAGGCTTTAGAAACCTCTTTAAAAGGTAGGTATTCGTACATTACTTTGGTGCAGTCTCGTATACTTGCCTTTTTTGGCCACGTTTGCCGCCGAGGAGAGGTGGCTATTGAGTGACTTTTGGTCCAGGGAAAGGTTGAGGGTACCAGGCCACGAGGAAGATCGCCTATGAGGTGGACTGACCAGATAAAAGCGGCAGTGAATGGCTCATCATCACTGTATGAAAGCACGAGAAGGGCAGCCATCAGAAAGAAGTGGCGGCGTGTTGTAAGGCTTGCCACCAACACTTGAAATGATGACCACGACCACTCTGTCAAGAGTGATACCGACAAGGAAGAAGAATTCGTACACTTGATTGATGAGATCCAAGGATAGTATGCATTCTGGAAAGTGATTAAAGATCGTCACTACCTTCTCAATAATTAGGTAAAACCGGCCAAGTGCTAGTCGGACTCGCGCACGAAGGGTTCCGTACCATTATCTATAAAAACGCCTAAAAAATCGTTTTTTTGTATGGGAGCCCTCCTAAATATTTATTTTATTCTAGTTTTTATTATTTTGTTGTTATAGCGGCAACCGAAATACAACATCTGTGAAAATTTCAACTGTCTAACTATCACGGTTCATGAGATACAGCCTGGTGACAGAACAGACAGACAGACAGACGAACAGCGGAGCCTTAGTAAAGTTAGTAATAGGGTCCCGTTTTACCCTTTGGGTACGGAACCCTAAAAATTAGAAAGGGTTAATCCTAGTAAAAGTTAATATATTTGACAACACCACATAGTAAGTAGCTAAAGCAAAGTACTAAGACACCAGAAACAACGACAGTACCACAGAACCCAAATCAGATAAAATAGAGAAACTTTGATTTTTTACATTGACTCGCCGGGAATCGAATCCGGGACATACGAAATGCCGACACCAAGTCTGTCGTGCTCACTTCTCAGCTACAAAGTTATTGAGACAATAATGTATGAATCTTTTTCTTGGGTTGCCAGGATTTGGCAATAAATATAAACTTAACAATAACAAAATTAATATCAAAATAAGGACACTAGTGACATTTATATTTAGTTATTTAAAAAATATATCATCAAAACTGAAATACAATTATAAATACGGTAGGTAAGTGTGTAATTTATGTAAAATGAAACTTCATTACGTTTGTTCGTCACCTTCTAACAGTTGTTTCTAACACAAATATGTTTGTTTACAAAATCAACTTAATTTAATGTTGCTATTTTATAATAGGTAGATATTACCGGTACTTAATATTCCAACACAGCACAAAAACGCTTAAAATCGTAATTAAACTGTATTTAAATTAGCATCAATTGAAGTCATATCTTCACGTCGACACTGCCGCAGTGCCTGAAAAGCAGAGTGTTTAACCAATGCGTCCTACCAGAACATGACAGTCAAGTTGGCCCACCGACTAAACGTCACTCAGCGTGCTATGGAAAGGTCTATGTTAGGGATCTCATTAAGGGATAAGATCCGGAACGAGGTCATACGACATAAGACTAAGGTGACTGATATTGTCCAAAAATGTAGCAAGCTGAAGTGGCAGTGGGCTGGCCATGTCTGTCGCAGAACCGACGAGAGGTGGAGCAGGAAGGTTCTCGAATGGAGACCACGCTTAGGCAAACGTAGTGTAGGACGCCCCCCGGCTAGATGGACCGATGACCTGAAGAAGGCAGCTGGCAGCGACTGGATGCAAAGGGCGGGAGTACGTGCGCTGGCGCTCCTTGGGGGAGGCCTATGTCCAGCAGTGGACTGCAACAGCCTGATATCATGATATGATGATGACAGCGCTTTATTAACATAAATTCCACGTGCCAAGATGGCACAGATGAAACTAGTTATTATGATATCGAAATTCGGAAAATACATCAAAACGGAGCCTAATCTTTAGTTTTTTAAAATAAAGAAATTGATGACGTCCGCGGTATGAAATTTCTTTACTATCATAATACAGGGTGTACAAGAGAATAGGACACTCCTTAAAACCACGTGATCAGTTTTTCATATCAACAACTTTTTCTATGGGAGGAACATCGATATCGATATTTTTTTACAGCTTCTCCATACAAACTTACTCGCATATCTCGATGATAATGTATGGAGCATCTGAAAATAAAATCACGATTTCGATGTTGCTTCAATAGGAAAAGTTGTATATGACCAGCTGATCACGTGGTTTTAAGGAGTGTCCCATTCTTTTGTACATCCTGTATAATATTACTTTCATATATAGCAGCCGCGCCAGGTATTTATGAAACACCTTAGATTTATTTATCTAAGACTACTTTACATTTTACTCAATTTAGCTAAATTTTATGTTTATATAACAATCTCCGCTATTATAGCGGCTCTCCACTATTTGCAAAAAAAGTACCCTGAGTTTCTTCGGACACATTATGCGGTCTTCAAAGCATTGTCTGAAGAAACAAATCATCTTGGGCCAAATGGAGGGCAGACGTGCTCGGGGTAGGGCACCCACGAGATGGTCGGACGCGGTGAGCAAGACCGTGGGCCGATATATGCAATATGCGGTCCACATGGCCTATGATCGCAGTCTGTGGAGGAACACTATATGTGGCCGCGATCCTCATCAGTGAGGGACCGAGGAAGAAGATAACAATCTACTTTGGAGACATGTGCCTTTACTATTTTTAAAGTGCAATAACGCTGCAAGTCGTAAAATGTTTATTAAATATTTTGCAATGTTGCTCAACGTGGCCGTCTGAAGTGGCTTCAAGGCTGATGAAATTTTAACGACCGGCTCTTATGCTGGGGCTTCACCTGCGTCTAATGTAGTTTGTTAATGCTCTATTTGACGTAGTACGCAGGTGTGGCCGGTCTTTGTGCGCTAATTTGCTTCAATAACATTAGACGTTAGGCGATAGCTCGGACGGCGGTAACTTTTGACACATCAAAGGGATTAAGCGGGCGTTTAGTGCGTTGTTGTGGCTACACCTACTACACTAAACATGTTAAAACACGGTCACATTCAAATACTCTTTGTAAAATAAATATTAAAGTGCATTGTTATTAAGTTAGGATGGAGTAGACAAAATGAGAAAAGTATTGAGTTCTTGGAAGCGTTCATTTTTATTTTAAAGATACACTCACAGATCACACGCTAACTAAGTCGCTAGACGCTAGAATCAAATGTCAAATAAGTGTGGCCACGCACTTAGCTCGTAGCTTAATGCTTTAATTTAGTTAACGCTAATCATGCCGTTATTTGAACGTTAGGCGTCACGCAGGTGAAGCCCCAGCATTAGAGAGAATTTGCTGTGATGTCAAATAAATACATAAATAATATTGGACCACATCACATAATATACATTGCTCTTACATTCGCTCACCATAAGTAGCTAAAGCTCATCCTAAGTTGTCAAAGGTTTGATGCAAGTGAATGTATGTATTAATTTGATAGGATAATACGTCCGAACGAACGAAACACTTCCGTAGTAGGCCTCCTGTCTCGGGTCTGGGTGTTGTGGTACCGTTGTTGTTTCTGATTTCTATAACACAAGTGCTTAAGCTACTTACCTTAGGATCAGAGCAATCAAAGTCAAAGTCAAAGTCAAAGTCATTTATTTTTGCAAATTGGCCATCAATGGCACTTTTACATGTCCCAATTTTTTTTTCCTACCACCGCTTCGGGACTACATATCGGCTGGTGATGAGAAGAAACGGCGCAAGAAACTCAGTCACCTTTGTCAGCCTGATTTTATTACAGGAAATACAATTACAGTGTAAGTGCGAGCTAGGCAGGTTATTAAGTCCATGCACTCTTGTCGTTCAAGTAATCTTCAACTTTGTAATATCCTTTTTCCATAAGTATTTTTTTAATGTGGTTTTTGAACTTATAAACAGGCAAGTCAACAAGAGTTTGTGGTACTTTATTAAATATTTTTATACATTTCCCCAAAAATGAATTACCTACTTTCTTTAATCTGAAGCTCGGAACGGCAAGTTTATTTTTATTTCTAGTATTATAATGATGTGAATCACATTTAAGAGTAATACATACCTTGGAAAAAAAAATACAAGAAAAAATTGTTATTTTCCGATGTAATTTTCTATGAAAGTTGACATGCTAATAGCTTCGAAAAAATATATGTTGTTTATGTAACTTTCACAAAGAGGAATTAGAAGTTTCGTAATATAATAACAATTAGTAACTTATAAAAAAAATAAACACTAAAGACTAATTTTTAAGTAATTTTAGCTCCTATCTCAGAAATTATGTGAGTATAACCTTCAATTTTTTTTACTAAAATAGGTATTTGTGATTTGAATAGTTATTAGTAATATCAAATGTTTTAGGATACAAATACATTATATACGATTTTTTAACTCTATATCCAGCGATTGCGCTAGATTGTTTAGTCTGCACCGCTGGCTGGTGCAGACTAAAAAATTAATTTAGCATACGTAATCCCCTTAAGGCTAAACGAACTAATGTTTTTTCTAACATACATAATATTATCAAAAATGTATTGTGACGCTACTGTTAATATTTTAATATCTTTAAAGACCTCCCTCAGAGAGTCGCGAGGCCCAAGACAATATATTGCACGTACAGCTCTTTTCTGCAACACGAAGATTGATTCGATGTCAGCAGCTGAGCCCCATAGCAATAGACCATACGACAATAAACTATGAAAATAACTAAAATATACTAGTCTTGCCGTTTCGACATCAGTTAAAAGCCTTATTTTCCTCACAGCATAAGCCGCTGAACTGAGCCTTCCTGACAAGGCAATTATATGGGGACCCCATTGCAGTCGGGAGTCTATAGTAATTCCCAAAAAGGTTGTTGAATCGACTGCGTCTATGTGATCGTCTGACATATTAATATGCGTACTGACCTGCCTCACATTGGGCATAGTGAATTTGATGAGCTTGGTTTTTCTTGCATTAAGTAAAAGATTGTTAGCAGTAAACCATCGTAGTACTTGAGAGAGAGCATTATTTACATCGTCAAAGGTTGCTTCACCTCTGTCAGTTTTAAAAATCAATGACGTATCATCTGCAAACAATACTATCTCACACAGATCTTTAGTAAAGTAAGGAAGGTCATTTATATATATCAGGAATAATAAAGGTCCCAATATAGAGCCCTGGGGCACACCCATGCGTAATGGAGCCCCGGATGAGTCAGTTCCATTGACATTAACTGTTTGCGTTCTATCTGTGAGGTATGACTCTAACAATTTTCCGGACTCATTTGAGACACCATAATGCCGTAATTTCATTAATAACGTTTTGTGATCTACACAATCGAAAGCCTTAGACAAATCGCAAAAAACCCCTAAAGCATCCTGGTTACTTTCAAATGCATCAAAGATATGCTTAATGAGTGCAACTCCCGCATCAGTTGTGTTTCTCCCCTTTGTGAAACCAAACTGATTCTCATGCAATAGTTTGTTTATTCTGAAGTGTGATAAGAGTTGATTGAAGATTAACTTTTCAAATATTTTACTAAGAGCTGGTAAAATGTATGTGATGTTGTACAATAACTTAACCTAACTTTTATATTTAATAAGACTACGAATTCATATTACTGTAAATGAATTTTCGGCTTTTGTTATTATTTACTTTCAACCAATAATGTCCCTGTCTGCAAAGTTCGAAACGGGTGACTTGGCTTTAAAAAAGGTAACGAAATATTAGGGCAAAACTCAGCTAAGTGCTGTCGCAAAACTTATCTCTTTATTAGGTATACACCTAGATAGGCCTGATCCCCGGCCGAAATTAGAAACTATTTTCTGAGTAAAAAGTTATCATCAACATAGTTAAAGACTTAAGGTGACCACGGATCTATGAACACTGCAAGACCCGCAACCACCGCAGTCAATTCATTTGAACATTATTTGTATGAAATCGACCTCCATAGCCGAGAGGCGAGCACGCCGGACTTAAATGGCGTCGCCATCTCTGAGGTTCGGTTCGGTCGGGTCAATGTAGAAAATGAACTTTCTATATTGGCTCGGGTTTGGGTGTTGTGGTACCGTCGTAGTTTCTGATTTCTATAACTGCTTTCGCTACTTACCTTAGGATCAAAGCAATGTGGGTGATGTTGTCCAATATTTATTTAAAAAAAACACAAAGAACCTCGCGCACCTAGCCGCGCTTAGCGCAAGCAGCCAGCGCATCGGTCGCATACTGCGGATGGTTGCAGGTCTTGCTATGCTCATAGAAGCGCGTCCACCTCTACGTATAATAAAAATGTTTTGCATATCTTGATGTAACCAAATAAGAGCACAAGTAGGCTTTTAGCTAGGTTAAATACGAACTTTGCTGGGGTCAGCAGCTGACCTAATGTTGGTTAGAGAGTAAAGGACACATTATTTTATTTTAATTCCATCCATCCATCAGCCGAAAGACGTCCACTGCTGGACATAGGCCTCCCCCAAGGATTTCCACGAAGATCGGTCCTGTGCCACCTGCATCCAGCGGCTTCCCGCGACCTTCACCAGATCGTCGGTCCACCTTGTGGGGGGCCTACCAACACTACGCCTTCTGGCCCGCGGCCGCCATTCAAGGACCTTCCTGCCCCAACGGCCATCAGTCCTGCGAGCAATGTGCCCCGCCCACTGCCACTTAAGGTTTGCGATTCTGAGAGCTACGTCGGTGACTTTGGTTCGCCTTCAGATCGTCTCATTTCTGATTCGATCAAGAAGGGAAACTCCGAGCATTGCTCTCTCCATCGCCCTTTAAGTGACCTTGAGCTTTCTTATGAGGCCCATCGTTAGCGGCCACGTCTCAGATCCGTATGTCATCACTGGCAACACATTGATTCCATACCTTGGTCTTGAGGCATTGCGGTAGTGTTTGTGAGGAGAAGATATTACGTAGCTTCCCGAACGCTGCCCATCCGATTATTTTAATTCAGTAATTAATATTGCCGGTACGTGGCCTCCATTCAAGAACCTTTCTGCCCTGTCAGTTCTACGTGCTATGTGCCCCGCCCACTGCCACTTCAGCCGGCCTGGCCTATCCGTCGGGCTATATCAGCGACTTTGGTTCGTTCACAGATCTCCTCATTTCTGATTTGATCTCGCAAAGAAACACCGAGCATAGCCCTTTCCATAGCCCGCTGTGCAACTTTAAGCTTTCTTATAAGGCCTATAGTAAGCCACGTTTCTGTTCCGTATGTTATCACTGGTAACACACACTGGTTGTAGACTTTCGTCTCTGGGATAGGCCTATATTCAGCAGTGGACGTCCTGTGGCTGAGATGATGATGTAATTAAAATTAAACAACATGTTAGTAAATGCCTTAAAATAATTACGTGTTTCCTTGTTACTGCATTTAAGTAAAGCGAAAAGCTCCAAGCCCTCTTGTACTACAACATTTTAAATGAAAATTGCCCTTACAGCTCCTCAACATTCTACACATAATTTATTTATATAATAAATTAGAAGAATAAATATATAAGAATAATGCGAAATATACAAAATTTTAACGAACTAGCTGTAACGACAATGCTGAGCAAAATAACAACTTATAGAGTGTCAAAAGGGAAACTCTGTAAATGTTTTTTTTGTTCTGTTGTTTTGTAATTCTTAGAATGTCAAATAAATATTTATTTTTCACTGGGACAGACATCTTGGTAATTGGGCTTCGAAATAGTAGAATGTGTCTAACGTTCTATACAGGTAAACAAATGCAGATATTTCAGCAAGAGTTTTATTGATAAAAAACACATTATTAATTACACCTACTGTACCTTCATTATAATCTTTTTTTTTTGTTTTGAATAGGGTCATCATAAGGTCACAAGCACCCTGGAAAGGACGATACTGATGGGCAAAGTGGAGGGAAAAAGACAAAGGGGCCGAGCTCCAGCCAGGTGGTGTGACTAAACCAAACTTCTGCAACAAAATCTGCACGATGCTGTCCACGCCGCCGCTGATAAAGCAACATGGAAGAGCTTACCTCGGTCCCACTCAATTCTGTCCTGACTTGACCTCCTGATGGTCACGATCCCCAATCCCTGGGGTAACGACTTAGAAGAAGAAGGTCACAAGCATATTCATAGGTTTCACTTATTCAGCCATAGTCAATAGCATACAAATAATATCATCATCATCATCATCATCATCATCACAGCCTATTGCAGTCCACTGCTAGACGTAAGCCTCCTACAAAGAGCGCCAAAGAGCACGATCACAAGCTTTTTTCATCCATCCACTGCCAACCATCTTCCTAAGATCGTCGGACGTCGTCAAATAATTATAAATAAATAGTGTTTTTTTTTAAATTGTTTTCACAATCACACCAATTATCTAGCCCCAAACTAAGCAAAGATTGTCCTATGGCGACTAGATAACGGATAAATATACTTAAATACGTTTATAAACATCCATGACTTAGGTGCAAATGGTCGTGCTCATCACACAAACATTTGCCCCTCGCGGAATTCGAACCCGCAACCGCCAGGCATTGTAGTCCGGAGCGCGAACCACTACACCAGACAGTCGTCAAATATAATATTAACTAACAAAAAAAATAAAAGTCAACAATTAAGTTTAATACACGACCGTCAACAGGAGGCGTGTCGTAAGAGGCGACTCAATCCTGTAGCACGAGACGGGGAGCAGCGTCTGCGTGCGAAATAATAAAAAAACTGCGCTCGCCAACCCGCCTGCCAAGCGTGGCGAGTATGGCAACAACCCCCCGATGACAGAAGTCACTTGGGGAGGCCTATGTTCAGCAGTGGACGTCCTGTGGCTGAAATGATGATGATGATGATGAATTAAGTTTATAAATACATTCATTTTTGACAACAACTCCATACAATTACGACAGTTATTAATTACTAGGTATGTTAACTTTACAACCTAGATGTAACACATACATTTGTGTGTTCAAATAATGAATCGAAAACAAATGTGTTAGATTCGGCGTCAATGTCGGCAAACAAAACGTTCTGCCTCAGTCGAGGACACGAAGCCTGCCAACAGTCGCGCCCGATTCACAAGGTCATGGAAACCGAACCCAGAAATGCTTTACTGGTTTCAACTCTTATTTTTACCTTTTTTTAATCCCAGAACTTAGCTTGGCATATCGTTTGTTCATTAAGTTTATACAGGGTGTTAAGAATTAAAGAAAGACCTAGAACGATAAAAGATTTTGAGAAGTAAAAATTTGATATTGTGTTTTTTTCTATACACAATAAAAACTTAGTATAAAATGAATGTAACTATAAATAAATACATAAATATTGGACAACATCACATACATTGCTCTGATCCTAAGTTAAGTAGCTAAAGCACTTGTGTTATAGAAAACAGAAACAACGACGGTACCACAACACCCAGACCCGAGCCAATATAGAAAAGTTCGTTTTCTACATTGACCCGACCGGGGATCGAACCCGGAACCTCAGAAATGGCGACGCCATTTAGTCCGGCGTGCTTGCCTCTCGGCTACGGAGGTCGTCAAATAATACATATAAATTGGTGGAAAAATACAGATGACAGCCGAATCAACGCGCAAAAAACGTTAAGCCTGTAAACTTCCGTAGGTGAGTAATACAAAAAAAAAAGATAATATTATTTTTAATCTTGATAGTAAAATCGAAGGTGCTGGAAGAACGAATGAATCGAGCAAATCGATTTAAAAAAACTCAATTTCGAGGCAGTTAAAGAAAATAAATTTCAAATAACTATACACAGAACAGAGTATAATATTTTCATTAATAATATCTCTCTGTGACCAATAATGTCTTATTGAAAATTATTAAATAATTAAAAGAAAAGAGTACATAAGGGTAATTTGGCTAAGACTCGATCCTAGACTTTAGTTTAACACAACTTTTTGTGTCACCCCGTATTTGTGCTCAATAGGTCACCAGCACCACTTATGCAAATACACTTGTAACCACAGACATCTCCGTGTAAATACGGTCAATGCATGCGCATGCGCATTGTCTCAGCGCTGTTGTGAGACAAAACATGTTTTTGTTTATTTCAATACGCCTAAGTGGACCACTTTTGGGACGAGAATAACTGGTTTTGTTTAGATGAGGATTATAAAGGTCATTTTAGTCTTGTTAGTACATTATTATGTTTGGTAAATACCAAATGTTTATAATAAATCAAAATTGACGTGACAATGCTGGCTTTAAAACGTCTTTTTTTAGGGTTCCGTACCCAAAGGGTAAAACGGGACCCTGTTACTAAGGCTCCGCTGTCCGTCTGTTTGTCTGTCCGTCTGTCACCAGGCTGTATCTCATGAACCGTGATAGTTAGAGAGTTGATATTTTCACAGATGATGAATTTCTGTTGCAACAAATACTGAAAAACAGAATACAATAAATATTTTAGGGGGCTCCTATACAACAAACGTGATTTTTTTGCCATTTTTATAGATAATGGTACGGAATCTTTCGTGCGCGAGTCCGACTCGACCTTGGCCGGTTTTTCAGCTTTTTCTATGAAAGCGTTGCTTGCTACACAACTAAAGGCTAGGTAATTGGTGTGGTTAGTACCTACTAGATTTAATTCATTTGCTAAGTATTTTATCATATTATAAGCATAATTATAAAATATCAGCAAATGACAAACGCGAAGTTGAAAAATTTTTTGGCTCTAAATAATGTCAATTTCGGAAAGATAAAAACCTCTTAGTTTTTGATTGCACCTGAAATAGGTTTTAGCCCACGTCATGTTGGTCCACCCACGCAAAAAATAAGAGGATTATGGAAGTAAGGATATTTTTAGTGACTACGTAAAAACTATTTACAATGATATTTAGCCGGCTAGAACAAAGAAAAATCATTTTTGGGGGAATGAGTGAACTATTACTGTGATAGTTATCTATGGAAAAAAAACTTGTGGCTCGAGATGATTATCTGAAGCTATAAAATAATTAAGTAAGCATTCAAACCCCTTCTCTTCCTATGCGTGTCGTAAGAGGCGACTACAGGAGAACCGCCATAAGAAGACGGGCAGCAGCGTCTCCTCTCCACCATTGGCCAAACTGCGATCGCCAACCCGCCTGCCAAGCGTGGCGATTATGGCAAAAACCTCCTTTTGGAGAGGCCTGTGTCCAGCAGTGGACTGATAAAGGCTGGTGATGATGATGATGATGAAGCATTCAATCCCATTGCAGGGCGAAGGCTTTACTTTAACTATGAGGTAGTTTAGTTCATACTTGTTTCACTAGGCACGGGAACTGATATTGACAGTAAGGCTGTTCCCACAAGATAAGTATATTTCACGTAATTATATGTTACGGTAGCTTTTAGGTCAGCCGTAATGTTGAATGTTTCAAATGCCATAATAATTCAACTATAACTGTAGGCGTATGGTTGAATGGCGTTGTTCAATGAAAGGGCTAGCCGCCTTAGTTGGCTGCGACACATACCATCATCATCATCCCCAGCCTATATCAGTCCACTGCTGGACACAGGCCTCTCCAAAAGGAGGATTTTGCCATAATCGCCACGCTTGGCAGGCGGGTTGGCGATCGCAGTTTGGCCAATGGTGGAGAGGAGACGCTGCTGCCCGTCTTCTTGTGGCGGTTCTCCTGTAGTCGCCTCTTACTACACCCATAGGAAGAGACGAGGTGGTGCAATTCTTTTAACGTGCCGGCACCACACACCAATACGAAAAACTAAAAATATTTTCGCAAAAAGTGTTAAAGTGTCACATAACGGTACTGAACCCTTGTTAAAGTAAGGGCCGCTTAATGAGGGTCATCGCTAATCTGCGGTCGCACTGTCACACACACAAAACCGGGCTTTGCGGGTAGGCCTATATTTGTCTGGAGTTACACAGCTTTTTGTGAGGCCAAGTCTAAAGTTTGGGAAAAAATTAAACCTTAACACTACAAGAGGCGCTTGTTGCTCAGTAGCAGTTGTTGATAGTGATTACTAAAGTTAAGCAACCCAGGCTGAGGTTGTGAGTGGATGGGTGACCATTCCGAACATATTTAGTCACATTTATCACAGGCATCTCTGTGCTTTAAAGCTCGTTTAAAGTTGGTCCCGGCTAATATCGCTTGATACTAGTCGTAAAGCCTAGACAGAAGGCTTAAGATAGATAGATACTCTTTATTGCACACCAAACAAAGAAGTGACAGTTGATATTTACAGAAAGATGTACAATTTAGGTCGTCTTATCGCTAAAAGCGATCTCTTCCAGAGAACCTTAAGGCAGAGGAGAACTATAAAGAAAGGGGAAAGTGGTGCAGAGTGCTTATTGTGTAATTTTATTTATATACCTACAATGTCGATATCAATAAGTATAAACTACATACACATAAGCTTAAGGTGACTAGATTATAGTTAACAGTAAGTTACTCCGGTCTTCAACACCCCTCTGCCCTTCGCACTGGGCCCACGTGATGGATTATGGTCCAAACCACCTCATATGTCTAGGCGGTAACCACGAACTCTTAAAACAATATCAATACTGTCAAACTTATCATTTCTGTCAAATTTTGTATGAAATGACGTACCAAAATTGACAGATTTGACAATTTTGAGATTGTTTTAAGAGTTCATGGTTATGGCCCAGGCCTGTGCCCTGCAGTGGCACGTGTTTAAGCTTACTTTACTACAAGTTTTAGTAAAAACTAAAATTAGCAAGACATGACACTTCCGCAATTATATTCATCTTTGGCTTCTATTGATTGGTCTCCGATATATGGAATGCAAAACTCAGATTCTGGTTTGCAGGTTTTTATAACACCTTTAAAGTCAATTTATCGATTTAAAATATCGACTAGGCAAGCTCTAGCGTATATGAAAAATAAATTGCTTTTTTTTTATAGAATAGAAGAATAGAATAGAAGATAGTTACTAGCCTAGATTTAATATCCTAGATATCAGAATTGAATCAAAAGGGGAATAAATAAATAAGTAAATAACATTACAAGATAGTACAAAAACAGGATAGTTGAAAAGAAACCTTTAAATTATTGTTTTATGCGGTACTACTTAGTTACAGGATTTCGGATGTCAAAACAAAAAAAACCGGCCAACTGCGAGTCGGACTCGCGCACGAAGGATTCCGTACCATTATGTATAAAAAAATCACGTCTGTTGTATAGGAGCCCCCTTAAATATTTATTGTATTCTGTTTTTTAGTGTTTGTTGTTATAGCGGCAACAGAAATACATCATCTGTGAAAATTTCAACTATCTTACTATCACGGTTCATGAGATACAGCCTGGTGACAGACGGACAACGGAGCCTTGGTAATAGGGTCCTCTTTTACCCTTTGGGAACGGAACCCTAAAAATTTACCGCCTAAGGATCACATCGTTGTCCGTCTGTCCATATGACTGTCAATACCCTTATCATCAGAAACGAGACGTATCAAGTTGAAATTAATTTCAAATAAGATCTGCAATCTATGACTGTGGAAAAAAAAACTTCTAAGTCAAAGCCTACGCATATTCTGATACCCGCTAGAGAATGTTACGTCTCATTTTTAGAGTTCCGTACCCAAAGGGTAAAACGGGACCCTATTACTAAGGCTTCGCTGTCGGTCTGTCTGTCTGTCTGTCTGTCCGTCTGTCACCAGGCTGTATCTCATGAACCGTGATAGTTAGAGTAATTCTGTTGCTACTATAACAACAAATACTAAAAAACAGAATAAAATAAATATTAAAGGGGGCTCCCATACAAGAAACGTGATTTTTTTTGCCGTTTTTGTAGATAATGGTACGGAACCCTTCACGCGAGAGTCTGACTCGCACTTGGCCGGT
Source organism: Anania fuscalis (assembly GCA_950371115.1). Lineage (NCBI taxonomy): Eukaryota > Metazoa > Arthropoda > Insecta > Lepidoptera > Crambidae > Anania > Anania fuscalis. The sequence continues at coordinate 721,378 of OX493346.1, forward strand.
TTTTTTGTTTTAATCTAGGAATTAGTGTTAGAAATCTTCTTCGGAACACACGGTGCGCAAACTTATTTGCCTATTAGTCGGTTTAAAAAGTGAAAAACGATGTCAAAAAGGTTGGGTCATCCTATACCTAACCTACCTATTGATTTTAGATTTTAACCCTAATCATATTACTTTGTTTTGCTTGAATCAGCTTGAATATATTCCCAATATCATACAAATGGTAATATGTTAAATCTGTCTTTAACGAATAACTAGGCTTGTGGATTTTCCAAATTAATTCAAAGTGCTCTCCGGCCATTTGCTTTTATTATTTGCTAAACAAAATAAATTCATTTTTGTTTAAAGCATATTATATTCGTATTTTCGTCAGATAATACGCCGGTCATGGCTTTTAAGTACAGAAATAACATCATTGTGGACAAAGGTATTGAAAATAAAAATATTGTTATTTTGCAAGAGGCGTCACACTAAACAAATCAAGCCAAAATTTTATGCTTCTACATTTTATCACAAATTACGTATAGCGGCGGGTAATCAAACAAAATAGCAATTTTTATACTATTTTTATTTTATTTACTGTTAAGAAAGAACACAAAAAAATAATAGTTAATAATTTTTAAGTTAGACCAAGTAACATTCACGATACAATTTTTAAATATTTTTAAATGTTTTATACTTGACCTTGACCAGAATAACTATATTATCTATATGCAGTCAATATTTATGTTTTTTTATGGGTATTAATACATGCAAATACTCGTTTTTACGCAAAACAAGCAGATGATTAAAATATTGTAGGACGCAATTAATTATTTTGACAAATTGAATTATTTTACGTCTGTTAAGCATAATCTATGTTAATGATGAATAAGCTAGTGTCCACTTAACATAAATTGGCTTGATTGATATTTCTAATTATAATCCTGTTATGTATTTATTTTGTATTCTGTGTGGGTCAAATAAATCATTTTGAGTTCTTTTCTATAATTCATGTTACAAAGAAAACAAAAATAAAAAACTAAAAACCGACTTCAATATGAAACTAAAAAGCGAAAAATAATATTGACTAAAACATACCTAATTAGTTCTATTTGGAGTCGGTGCCAGCCATCGAGAGTTAAAATGTGTTCATTTGCACCGACTCCAAAAAGAACTGATTAGGTATGTTTTAGTCAATATTATTTTTCGCTTTTTAGTTTCATTTTGAAGTCGGTTTTTAGTTTTTTATTAAACTTATTTTATTTCACAATTTTAAGTGTTAAGTCCTCTATTTTTCCCCTCCTAACTCCACCAAAAATGACTTAACAGCAAAGTAGCCTTAGCTAATGTTGGTCCTCTATGGACCCCCCATCGATTGTTATGATAAAAATAAGGTGTTATATTGGGTCAATATTTCGACGAAAATTTGTAAGTCTTAAGGAAAGGGTTTTCCTACACTCCAACCAGAACGGCGGCTATGTGTCGTAACCATAGGATAATGTCTTGCATTAAATACCAAGTCAATTAAGGAAGGAACTCTTAATGTTTTTTTTCGTTACTGGGTGTGCGGGTTACGCCCCCCAGTAAATAAAAATTGGCGGTCTGGTACCTCATAAGCTCCACGTCTGCTCAACACACTGCGAAATACGTTCTGTCTACAAAAAGCAGTATTATCTTCTAACTCCTATCCGTTAAGGAGTTCTGTGGCTTCCATCATCAGGTCAGCAACATGACATGATGATTACCAGACCCAAAAATCAGCATTGAGTCAGAAAATATATGCAAAACATTATAGGTGCCTATAAAAATTGAGGGTTGCCCTCGATTTCCCAAGGATCCCATCATCAGAATCTGACTTGGTGTAAATGGGACCACTTCAGGAGTATATCCTTTCAAACTAAAAAATAAATTTTGAAATCGGTCCATAATTGACGGCGTAATCGCGTAACAAACGTACAAAAAAAAAACAACATTCAGACGATTTGAGAACCTCCTCCTTTTTTTGAAGTCGGTTAAAAATAAAGCATTTCTTATAAAATAAAGATTTTTAATATTATACGAAACTAATTCTAAAAAATAGTTTATAAACTTTAGTGTGAGAGCACCTTTAATACGTCATGAAGGCAACGATTATCTGTGACTTCTATCTTCGTCACAACAAACAACTTCGGTCGCTTCTGACGATAACCTTCGATGACCGTGTATAAGTCGTGATCTTTGTGCTTTATTATATGTATTTTTATTTATATCTTAATATATAAAACAAAGTCCGGTTTGAACAACACTGAAAGCTCGAGAACGGCAATTTTCATGGTTTATAATGTGTTGGATTTATCTCCGCCCCCAATAGCAGAATAAATAAATATTATTGGACAACATCACATACATTGCTCTAATCCTAAGGTAAGTAGCTAAAGCACTTGTGTTATAAAAACCAGAAACAACGACGGTACCACAACACCCAGACCGGAGCCAATATAGAAAAGTTCGTTTTTCTACATTGACCCGACCGGGGATCGAACCCGGAACCTCAGAGATGGCGGCGCCATTTAAAGTCCAGCGTGTTCGCCTCTCCGTTACGGAGGTCGTCAAAACATTGTCAAAATGATAAAAACATTGGAAAAGTTGATGAAAAAATATACACTTAACTGTTAGGCGGTACGAAGTTCGCTGGGACAGCTATAGTTGTTAATATTTGAGACTTGGTAGATCCTAGTTGGGGTTGGATTACATATATAGATACTCGTTATTGCACACCAAACAAAGAAGTTACAGTTGATATTTACAGAAAGATGTACAATTTAGGAGGTCTTAATCCTAGATGCAGACAGTCGGTATTTCATTTTAAACTAGTACTGCCGTCGAAACTGCGCAACCGTTATACAGATAAACTTTAGACAGACATGGCTAAGCAAACAGTGAAATCTGAACGCGCAGGAGCAAGTAGTATCATCTATCTATCTATTCAGCCTATTGTAGTCCACTGCTGGACGTGAGCCACGGTTTTTAGGGTTCCGTACCCTAAGGGTAAAACGGGACCCTATTATTAAGGCTCCGCTGTCCGTCTGTCACCAGGCTGTATCTCATGAACCGTCATAGCTAGAGACTTGAAATTTTCACAGATGATGTATTTCTGTTGCCGCTATAACAAAAAATAGGATTCAATAAATATCTAAAGGGGCTCCCATACAACAAACGTGATTTTTTGCCGTTTTTATAGAAAATGGTACGGAACCCTTCGTGCGCGAGTCCGACTCGCACTTGGCCGGTTTTTTTGGTATGAAATGTTTTTGTGAACTAATGGTAGGTATAGAGATAATTGTTTTTAGTATTGTTTTCTTTTACGCAAACATGTGTGTCAAATGTCACGTCAACACCTAAAGTTACGAGACGAATAAGTACAATATTATGTAATTTAAAAAGGAAATGGGATACACACAACGGATGTTTTAAGGAAAAGTTACTATACAGACAACTTATATTACGCAAAAAGTTACGTACTTATAAATACTTACTTTAAATTACCATCGTAATTGATTGACAGATCACGTGCAGTCTACATTGTAAAATTATCCATAAACAATAATAAAAACAATTTATTTTTGCAAATAGGCTTATACTAAGCACTTTTGCACGTCCCATTGTTATTTTTTTCCCTACCACTGCTTCGGGACAAGTTTGGGCTAGCGCCGAGAAGAAGCAGCACAAGAAACTCGGTCATTATTGTCAGCCTCTTTTAAAAAGTTTTAAATATACATAACAAAATATTTAATTACAAGATAAATGCACCTGTGCGAGCAAGGCAGTATTTATATCCAAACATTTTTATCATTCAAATAATCTATAACAGTATAAGTACCCTTTTTTCATGAGAATCTTTTTTATATGAGCTTTAAATTTAAACATGGGCAGTTCAGCAATAGATGCTGGTAATTTATTAAAAAAGCGGATACATTTCCCCATGAACGAATTACCTACTTTATGCAGTCTGAAATCTGGAACGGCAAGCTTATCCTTATATAATCAAAAAATGATTAATGTTCGATTAAAGGGACGAATCAATCGATCGTAATTTCGAAATTCCGGATAAATCCGGATTTATCCGGAATGAAAGATTGTATAAATATGGTTTGCAAAATTAAATTGATTTTAAACAAACCCCTAAAAACAAACAAACAACAACAAGGCTTATAATCTTAAAATGAGCTTTTCTAAAAGGAATCTTTTACAAAACTTTTCAAAAAGCTCTCCCCAAAATAATTACCCTCATTATTAATATTATTAATTAAACCAATTAAGTGATATTTTGTAACTTGCATAATTATTATAACGAAAGCGTTAAACAAGTTGACGCGTTACCTTAACTAATTAGTCTAGTAATTGTCGTTTGTGAAGCTCTAATTAGGAATTCATAAGTAACAAATTACCCCCTCGTTCCTACAATGTGGTAATGAGTTCGCGAAATTAGAGGAAATTGCTAAGGAGCGAAGGGAAATTCTTTGTTTTCTGTTTATATTTTCGTGCCTTGGTATTTTTTGTAAATATAATTCATGTAATGGAATATATTGAGGCAAAAATAATTAATTAATATCGCGTTTATTATTATTTAGTTAGTAGTAATATAAAGTTAGGTTAGGTAATTGCATATATAATTTAATAATATAAATAAAGATTTCATATCGCGTTTTAAGCTTCCCTCCTCTTCTAAGCGCTTAGTTTTTATTTTCGGACGCGTATAATTTTTATGTGCCCAAAAGAGAGTGCCTTTATACTGAATAAAGAACTTCATTTCATTTTACTTGTTGCATTTTTAGGGTTCCGTGCCCAAAGGGTAAAACTATTACTAAGGCTCCGCTGTCCGTCTGTCAAGGCTGTATCTCATGAACCGTGATAGCTAGAGACTTGAAATTTTCACAGTTGATGTATTTCTGTTGCTGCTATAATAACAAATACTAAAAAAGAATACAATAAATATTTAAGGGGGCTCCCATACAACAAACGTGATTTTTTTGCCGTTTTTATACATAATGGTATGGAACCCTTTGTGCGCGAGTCCGACTCGCACTTGACCGGTTTTTATTTTCATTTTCATTAAAAGAGAGCCTTTAATATACTGAATAAAGAACTTCATTTTATTTCACTTGTTGCATTTTTTCTCATAAATGTCCGCTAGTATATAGTGTTAGTTTAATTATCGCTCAATCAACTAATTGTGTAACTAATTAGCAAGGATTTCTCAAGCAAAAACGAAGCGGTATTTTTTTAAACTTTAAAATAGATTTAAAAATACCCTGTTTTTTAATTAACGTTTAAAATTCGGAAAAAAAAATTAAAGGTAAAAAAATTGTGTATGAAGGAATTTGTGTGTTTTTTCATTTTGAATTCATTTGGCACCGATAAGTTAATGTTGAATGCTTGCTCGAATCATTTGTTTGATAAAGAATCTTAAAAATTTTAAACTGAAATTACTTAATTGAATGACAAAACAATTTAATACCATCGAGACAAGTCTGTAGAAGTAAGACCTCTTTGATGAGTACTAATAAATCTTTCACTTCATTTAATTTATTTTAACAAATCTCATACATAAATCGCGTTTAGTTTTTTCAAGTATAAAAATAATATTTAAATTTGTCGTCTCTAGTTCTCTGATTGAAGCCCTACCCATTATAGTAATACTGTGCACTCGTAGTGTGTTTAATAATTATAAAGTTTAAAAACTATAACCCGGCTACATAAAAAAGTTTAAAAACGTACGACCGCTTTTTAAAGATATATTTTGACATAATTAATACTATTTATAAAGATATTCGTTATGTGCACGCCAAGACCTTTCTTTTGATACCAAACACGTAGTGATTATCTCAGTTTTTTTTCGAGGTTAGAATCTGAGGTTTAAATTCCGTCTTATTATTTTGATAAAATTTATACAGCCTATTTTATCCGGGCCATTATTACGAATCTATTGACACCTAGTTTATTAAAATCGGCTCAGTAGTTTAGGCGCTACGGTGGAACATACATACATAGACTGCCAAAATCATTACCCTTCCTTTTGGCTTCGCCGTAGTCGGTTAAAAATCTATTAATATCTATTGTAATAGCCATTGTTTGTACTACACTGAGTTATCGGCGCATTCAATCACGTAATGACATTAATTGTCATGTCTGAATGTTTATTTCAACATGGAGTTTGAAAACAATTTATCATGTTATTTGTTGAATGTGAAGCGGCAACTGCCCTCGGGTCACGTAGAAAGTTTTGTTGACGCGATTAAATCTTCAGCCAATAAAATCGTAGTGTAGGTACTGATTATTTGAACACAATAAGTTGTTTTTGTAAAGATTTATTTATATAATTCACTGTTTACCTACCTATTCAAACGTTGAGAGGGCTCACATTTTTTTAACTGCATGTCCCCTACCTAAAAGTTGCCTGGAAGAGATCGCTTTTGAATATAAGGCCGCCTAAATTGTACTATTCTAAATGCTTTTTTTGCTGTATTGTATGTTTTGTGTGGTGTACAATAAAGAGTATATATTTTTCTACTTTCAGATACCTTTCGTGCGGTTTTTTAAATGTTAACGAAAAAAAATGTTACGGTGATTTTGTTGCTTTAAATAAATAAATAAAACTTTGCCTGTTTATATAAGGTCCGATTTTATTAGTGTACATCCTGTTAACCTGTGACTATATAGGTGAAAAGCAATCGTAAAAACCAACTTTCAAATGTTTATCATTATAACTAAAAAAGTTAAAAATCAAACAGGTTTTTTTAATAATATGGTTTAACACATGCATTTCTCAAAACAGAATACAAATTAACTTACTTGAGAAACACGAGTTACAGAAAATGGGTAGGGACAGGTCACGCGTGTATTAATGGTGTTTTTAAAGCAAGGGATAGAAAATGGTATTTAATTTTACTGTAGAGTAGTTTTTTGTTATGTCATTACTTAGAGGAAACCAACCTTGATGAATATAAATTGAAAAAAAATATTAGAATAGTTAGTAACTGATCCTCCGTGATCATGGCGCTTGCAACAGTGCCGAAATATCGGGAACTCAAAAATAAGGTACATGGTAGCAATCCCGTAACAAACTATTCTAATGTTAGTGACCATGAAAGTTTAAAAGAATATATTGAAAAAAAATAATTACTAAGGTGTATTTGATGTAAAAGTTAAACAATTAATTGTGTGTTTTTGAGCCACGGCAAAACACAATCATTTTCTCTGGCTCTAAAATAGTGTAAATTTTTGTTTTTAGCAATTCCATGCAAGGTTTAATTGAAGATAAATAACACTTGAAAAAAAAAATCATCGACCTCAGGTGGGACCTCTAAAATAGTACTAAAAAATAGAGTTTTGTGGTTATATTTTATTGTAGGTAGAGTGCCACCTTATTGTGTAACAATAAAAAAAGATTTAAATTATACTTAAGACGTTTTTTAAATAAACTTTATTGTATTGTAAGTGGTTTTATTAAAGTTTTGATTAGTTTCTAAACTTATTATTTTATTTGGAAAATCCAACATTTATATAGTAATACGTTTCTTAGTTTGTTAAAATATTTGTGTGGTAGGTACATTAAATTTAATGTGATGTAAAAACATACACAGTTACTAAGTTATTAACATAAAGTTTTTTATTATGATGTAATAAATTAACATAATTTATAATATTGATTTTGAATCTCAGTGTTCTTTGTTAGTTACAAAAATGTTATATAACTTTTAAATATATTAAAATAAAATCAAAATTTAAATAGATTGTATTAAAATAGAAAAAAATAAATAATTATAATTTAAGACTGTGGCCATATTCATGTTTGATGTTATTATTATTCATAGTATATAGTAAAATGATTATTACTAAGAATATATCAAAGATTGTAAATTTGGTAAAAAAACATACTACTTATTTGGAAGGTGTCGAACGCGGTAGCTTACCTTGACCTAGAACAGATACTTTACCAAATCTTGGGATTATACGAGTACTAAAGAGACTACCACTTATTGTCTTACATCATTACACGTGATTAATCGCTAAACCAATTAAAAACTAATTAATAAACAATGTTACCTGTCAATAATTCCCGCCTTTTCCGTATTGCATTCCGAATCAACCACCACACCGTTCATTTTCTAAATCACTTTCACTAATATAAATCAGACCAAAAAGTTTTTACACTTATTATAAGACACTATATGATGTTAGCAAAAAGTTTTTAACCTGTCAACACTTTGATAACACTGGCACAAAACTTTGTGACACCAAAAAGGCTGTTTGAGCACCAAGTAACTTTTTAAAACTCCTCTGATATGTTTTGAAATTCGAACGATAGATTATAAAGTGACCGGAAGGCTTTGAATTCTACTAAATTGCCTATTTTTTAATTTGTTTCGCGAAGAGAGTTCGTAAAAAAAGTTTTTGTAAGATGGAGCGAACGTCTGTGTAGATCAGAGTTCCATGCGGCAATGTTGGTATGGTGTACGTACAGAGTGTGGACTGGCCGAAACTAGCAAAGAGAGGCGCGCAGATGCGTCATTCTATAAAAATGCGGATTAGCTAGAAAGTGATGATAGGTTTAAAGTGTTATAAATGCTTATAAATAGGTCAGTAATTATGTTTCTTTCTCTATCACTGTTTGTAGCAAAATTTATTGGCTGTGTAATTCCTACCATGCCAAAATTGACAATTAAGGTCAATAAATCTAAGATTTTATACAAATCTGTATTTGGATAATCTCGTAACGTAAATACCATACAACGGTTGTTTAGTCATAACTAATAAATCCTTTGCTTGATTAAAAAACATTTATTCATGAATTTAATTTATTTTCTCTTCCAGAGAACACTACTTACGGAATATAATACTAATATTTGTAAATGTCATTGTAATACAATAGTTGTCCCTAAAATATTGTTTTAATTATTTTGTTTTGTTATTTCTACCCACCAGCCCTTCTATTGCTAGTACAAGTTTATTCTGTGTCGCAAACCAGTTGCTCCACAGAGCAAGTGTGCTGCGCGCGCACTCGCCGGCTCTACGCTAGTTTATTTGCGGGTTTATGGAGACTGTTGGCATTTGCACCTTGAAAAACTTAGGTCAACTCAAAAATAAACTACTCTTTCATTTTTTACAATGAATAGTTGTATTTCTGTCTTGACATTTCTTTGGAAAATTTAGTTTGAAGATACGATTTGTGATGTACGCACAATCATTGAGTAGACAACGACATTCTTAATGATTAATTAAAGACTAATGTCAATAAAGTTAAAATCAAATTCATATGAATAGCTTAGTTTCCGTATTTTTTACTATTAGATTTATTTTTATAAGATTTCTGTTGGTATGATGAGTGATGACAGATCATTAAATGTAGTAACAAACTGATTGAGATTTATAGTTTGTTTAGTGGTATTTCTGATCGTTTATTTCAATTGTTGAGCGTTAATACGATCATCAATCGAGTCAATTATGGACACCCTAAAAACTGACCCAGTTTTTTACAGTTATGTACTAAGAACGCCCCATTATCAAGTCGCCTCAATGACAGTACAAATAGATACACAAACGACGAAAGTAATCTATTAGTGAAAAAAATGGTAGAAACAGTATAATAATGTCAGTACATTTCAATTTGCCAAAGAATTATCTTTTCTTTCTATTATATTTTTCTCTAAGTACTATAATAAATATCATTTGTATCGACCAAACAAGTTATTTAATCGTAAAAAAAGCTTTTTCCGCCAATAAGATCTTAAATGTATCGTGTTTCTTCCGCAAATAAATGATTTCATTTAATATCATTTCAAAAATATTGTCATGTCAGCAAAATCACTACAACACTTCTTATTAGAACTTTAACAGATTCTGATACAAAATACGGCATTCAACTTATTTGATAAAAGATCATTGCTCTTTACTTCTCTATTATTATTTAAAACCGGCCAAGTGCGAGTCGGACTCGCGCACGAAGGGTTCCGTACCATAATCTATAAAAACGGCAAAGAAATCACGTTTGTTGTATGGGAGCCCCGTTAAATATTTATTGTATTCTGTTTTTTAGTATTTGTTGTTACAGCGGCAACAGAAATACATCATCTGTGAAAATTTCAACTCTCTAACTATCACGGTTCATGAGATACAGCCTGGTGACAGACGGACAGATAGACGGACAGACAGACAGAGGAGCCTTAGTAATAGGTTTTACCCTTTAGGTACGGAAACCTAAAAATTAAACAATACTTATACAAAATCCAATAATCACAGTAATATATATATATAGTACTACGAGTATTGCTATCGCAAAAAATATAAATACACCAAAGTACACATACCTTTGACCATGTTCACTACCACTTGTTGGGGTTATAGTCAAATACCTGTAACAAAAAAAACTCGTTTTTTAATTCGTTTTTGAGTTGACACAGTTTACTATGCACGATGTTACGTGAAGCTTACTCGACCGTTCCGATGCATCCGACGATTTATTACCCCTTGGCTTAGTGCGCTAGTGTCGATTCAGTGCAGCCTGAGCCTGGATGGATTTATTATTGACATCTGTGGACTATTTGTAGTTTATTCCTCCTATTTGTAGTTTTTGACGACCTCCGTAGCCGAGAGGCGAGCACTCCGGACTTTAAATGGCGCCGCCATCTCTGAGGTTCCGGGTTCGATCCCTGGTCGGGTCAATGTAGAAAACGATTTTTTCTATATTGGCTCGGGTCTGGGTGGTTTATAACACATGTGCTTTAGCTACTTACCTTAGAATCAGAGCAATGTTTGTGATGTTGTCCAATATTTAAAAAAAAACTCGTTTTATAATTCGTTTTTGAGTTGACTCAGTTTACTATGCACGATGTTACGTAAAGCTTACTCCACCGTTCCGATGCATCCGACGATTTATTACCCCTTGGCTTAGTGCGCTAGTGTCGATTCAGCGCAGCCTGAGCCTGCCCCTCTAGCACGAGCAACAAAACACGAAAAGATATGATATGATATAGCGATTTATCGCCTTTTTACTTTCAAAATATGATGATATGTCCTTGCCGGCGACGTCACGGTTATGCTCGCTTTTTCGATAAAAGTTCATATTTTTTAGTTTTTAGTGTTGTGTGTGTTTTAAATGTTTTTTGTTTTGATTGTTATTATTGTATTCGATTTTTGATTTGTTGTATTTTGTTTATTTTAATTTTATTTTTGTTTTTAGAGGCCCCCGCAGAATATCAGTGTCGTGGCAGCCTTAAGTTGTCACGACTTATACTTGAGCGGGGGTCCTTTTTGGCACGATTATTTATTATTTTTAGGTACTTTTTTATTATTTTTTGTGTCCAACTGTATATTGTTTTTTATGTTTCTATTTATTTTGTGCCAAATAAATACTATTCTATTTTGAAAAAAAAATATGTGATAAATCGCTATATTATATCATATCATATCGTGGTTTTTTGCTCATGCTAGAGGGGCTGGATGGATTTATTAACGACATCTGTGGACTATTTGTAGTTTATTCAGGATGCGGATACACTTAGCCGGTGATATACTACTGCACTGCAGTACTTTTTAGTTAGCTTAGGTAACACTGCAAGGCATCGGCTTTATCTTACCTGTGTAGTTAAATTATAAATAAATTGTTTCCACAATCACATCAATTATCTAGCCCCAAACTAAGCAAAGCTTGTGCTATGGCGACTAGATAACAGATAAACATACTTAAATACGTTTATAAACATCCATGACTTAGGTGCAAATGCTCGTGCTCATCACACTAACATTTGCCCCTTGCGGGATTCAAACCCGCAACCGCCAGGCATTGTAGTCCGGAGCGCGAACCACTACACCAGACGGTCGTCTAAAATATCGGACAACATCACTTCTTCAGATCCTAAGGTAAGTAGCTTAAGCACTTGTATCATAGAAATCAGAAACAACGACGGTATCTCAACTGACAATTGATAACAGTGGTTTCTTGCGCTGCTTCTTCTTGGCGCTAGCCTGCAATATTGTTCTAATGCAGTGGCAGGGAAAAAATATATTGGGACGTGTAAAAGTGCTTCATTTTAGTGTGTTTACAGAAATGCATTTAAAAGCAAAAGAAAAATCCATTTTATTCTTCTTCTTCACCACTGGCTTAGTATGGATTGGTGGAAGGCTAAAGAGATTTACACAATTAGCCCTAACGTCCCTGACTAGCCTTTATAACAATAAAAAACTTAAAATAAATAACGAGGTTAACATAAAAACGTAAAAAAAATTCAGGAACTTCATCCAAACTAGCCATACAAACAACTATTTTTTTCACGATTTTGATATTGATTTCATAAAATAAATCTTAAATATAAAACAAAGTCGGGTTTGTTACAACATTTATAACTCGAGAGCGGCTGGACAGATTTTCATAGTTTATGGTTTGTTGACTCCGCCCCGAATAGCAGAATAAATAAAAAAAACATTGAAAAACCTGACGAAAAAATATTTACTGTTAGGCGGTACGAAGTGTGCCGTGTGGTGCCGGCACGTTAAAAGAATTGCACCACCCCTTCTCTTCCTATGGGTGTCGTAAGAGGCGACTACAGAAGAACCGCCACAAGAAGACGGGCAGCAGCGTCTCCTCTCCACCATTGGCCAAACTGCGATCGCCAACCCGCCTTCTAAACGTGGCGATTATGGCAAAATCCTCCTTTTGGAGAGGCCTGTGTCCAGCAGTGGACTGATTAGGCTGGTGATGTGATGATGGTACGAAGTTCGCTGGGTCAGCTAGTTTATAAGTAGAACTCTTTATAGTAGAGGATCAGAATATGACACGACCTTTACCGGACTGTTTAATGGATATAAAGTATTTTATATCAAAAATATGTAAAGTGCGAATAGGTAGGCTTATTATATTATTTATTAGGTGGTTAGTCTAGATTATAATATATTATAAAATTAAGGTTGAACTATAAAAAATGCAATTGCATGTTTAATAGCAAAATTACATACCATTCGAAAGTATGAAGCTTATAGAATATGCAAACGTTTGGTTGACTATATATTTTCCATCATAACTATTGGGTAGGTAGGTATAAACAGGTTCATCATCATCATCATATCAGCCTGTTGCAGTCCACTGCTGGACATAGGCCTCCCCCAAGGAGCGCCGCAGCGCACGATCTCCCGCCCTTTGCATCCAGTCGCTGCCAGCTGCCTTCTTCAGGTCATCGGTCCATCTAGCCGGGGGGCGTCCTACACTACGTTTGCCTAAGCGTGGTCTCCATTCGAGAACCTTCCTGCTCCACTCGTCGGTTCTGCGACAGACATGGCCAGCCCACTGCCACTTCAGCTTGCTACATTTTTGGACAATATCAGTCACCTTAGTCTTATGTCGTATGACCTCGTTCCGGATCTTATCCCTTAATGAGATCCCCAACATAGACCTTTCCGTAGCACGCTGAGTGACGTGTAGTCGGTGGGCCAACTTGACTGTCATGTTCTACGTTTTGGCTCCGTAGGTTAAAACTGGTAGGACGCATTGGTTAAACACCCGGCTTTTCAGGCATTGCGGCAGTGTATAAACAGGTTAGTCGGCCGGTACTTATCATTTTTTTTTAATTGAATATTACAAAATAGGCGGTCTTATCGCTAGAACCGGTCTCTACCAGACAGCCTTCAGGTAGAGGACAGTTTGAAAAGTTAAAAGGAGTAGGAGGTTATACGTATTGATGAACACTTATACCTCCTTTAATATTGAGAGTTACTGAATTTAAGATTTTGAATACTTGAAAAAAAAATCGTCCTGCTCAGGTGGGATCCGGACCCACGTCCATCGCTTACCGGGTGAGTGCTTTACCACTAAGCTACCGAGACATTAGCCACCTCGACGAAATCTTTCAAGTGGTTCTCGCTGTCAAAGCCTGCGTATTTTCTAATCAATGTTGCGGTATATACTACTACCGTCAACACCCGATAGAAATATTTTTACAAATATTTAACTATTGTAGATCAGAAAAGCTTGTTTATTCAGATCAGAAATTGTTTAACCTTTTCTGATCTTTACTGAATTTACACCCTATTGTGTACTTTAAGTACCGTTCAGCTTGCTTCTGTTGTTTCGGTGCATCTGTCGATTTATTACCCCGAGCTGGAGACGTATTTTTGGATCATGCGAATTCCAATTCGAATACGAAATGCCAAGATTCGCATGCGAATGACTAAAATCGCTATTTTTGAAAATTCATTTTGTGAATTCTGCAACGAGTGGTCCGACCCACTCGTATTTCGATTCTACTAGTAGAAAGTTCGGAAGTATGACTTTGACAAGTAAACATATGGTTCACAGATTAAAAACTTTTTTTTTCGTTCCGTTCCATGCGATTCATTGCCGGTTTTTAAAATCAATAAGTTTTTGCATTCCGGTTTTTAATGTTTTCTGCGTGAAACGAAAATAGTTACAAGAATTTTACTATAAAAGCAACACAGAATTCGAGTGATTCAAAAATGCGTAAAATCAGGAGTGATAGAAATAGAATTCGCACACGAATCGTATTCGTGTTCGAATTCAAGATTCCTTTCTAATGCTTCAAAAATACATCTCCTGGGGTTTAGCGCGCTCGGACGTCGATTCAGCAGAGCTTTCATCGAGCTAGATTTATAAGCATCATATTTATCACTATCAGCTTAAATTATGATTGGAGCTATATAAGTTTTTCAAGTTCAGAGTTGGAGACCCTTTTCTCCATAACTTATTAAAAGGTGATTTTTAGTCGAATGGAAAAAACCGGCCAAGTGCGAGTCGGACTCGCGCTATTCGCGCGTTCCGTACCGATCTATAAAAGCGACCAAAAAATTACGTTTTTTGTATAGGAGCCCCCTTAAATATTTATTTTATTCTGGTTTTAGTATTTGTTGTTATAGCGGCTACAGAAATACATCATCTGTGAAATTTCAACTTTCTAGCTATCACGGTTCATGAGATACAGCCTGGTGACAGACGGACAGACGGACAGACAGACAGACAGACAGACAGACGGACAGACGGACAGCGGAGACTTAGTAATAGGGTACCGTTTTACCCTTAGGGTACGGAACCCTAAAAACGAAATTCGTATAGGATTACTTTGTTGTCCGTCCGTCCGTCTGTTTCTCAAGATCCTTCGTCGCGGGAACGCGTCGAGGTATCGAGTTGAAATTAAATCGATATACTCAGTTCTAAAGTCTCTCAGCTGTGAAAAAATATTACTTCTAAATTAACGTAAAAAATGCATCATTTTATGCCGCAAAACACGTATATTTCGACACTCCCAAGGGCATCTAAATATATAGGGTAATATTTGACCTAGAAATATGAAATTGGGTTAGTAATACCACAAAATTGAAAAAATACAGAAGGTCCACTCCCGCCGTTCTCGAAAACAACTGCATAAATTGGGCTGACTGCCTAGGGTTGCTATTCTGATTTTTGAAATAGTGCTTTATTATACAACGATAAGTTTATCCATTCATCTTATCATACGCCCAGGCCTAAATGGGAAGACAGAGCAATAATAAAATTACTCTCCCCAACTTGGCTTCTTCAATGACTGTCGTTTAACAGAGGCGGCAGCTGCGCGCTGTTAGAAATTATACGTACTAACTACATTATATTATATTATCTGTTATGACATATACTGACATTTCTAGGTGACGTGTTTATCCTAGCAACGACAATGTAAAAATAATCAATGAATAATTTAATATGTTTCTTATCTTTTATTTCACGCTTACCTAAAACACTGGTGTTATACCTTACGTAGTATTTAAATCCTCATTGGTTATACCAGTGACGATTTAAGGAAAATTTAAACGCTCATTCCTGCTGAATGTGTAATGGAATGAATGATCATCATGCTATCAAAACTTATCTTTACCTTTACTACTTACTTACTTTACTTTACTAACAAGAGAAAACCTAGACCTAGTTTTATATACCTTTTAATATTATTTGGAAATTTGAATAACGTGTAATCACAATTTTGTGTTGTATTCAAACATCCAAACACACTGCAGCAGTAATAAAAACGCTTATATCCATTTTTCGCAATCAATGCGTAGTAAACTGTCGTGAGTGACAGTCGGCTGTAGTACTGCCCCGGATCGTCCGAGATTTCTAGTAAACGCAATTGTCAATTTGTGCGTTACGATTTTGACGCTTAGTTCCGAGTGGCCTATCTGTCTAGCGCGCCGCCGCTATACGTAATTTGTGGTAATACCAATACTAACTCTGTGGTAATTGGTATAATACTTACTCTGTGGTAATACCTGACCGTCTTATACTATAGGTAAGAGTTTAGGGAAAAAGATGAAAGCTATACATTTGTAATTAAATCATAAAAAACAAGGTCTTTATGCAAGGAACGGTGATCCAAATTTTGAATTTGGGTAACGGTGCTATATGGGGCATCATATAAAAAGAACCCTCGGTGGGCAAGTACGACTCGCACTTGTCCGGTTTTTTATTTTTGTAAAATAGGTAGGGTTTGTAGTTACTCATGATTAAAACAACTTTTCCCAAGAAATTAATTCCCTATCTCAACTAACGACGAGTTATTTCAAAAGGGACTGCTACCGCCTTATCCACTCGTTAAATAAGTTAAGCAAAAAAAAAAACCGGCCATGTGCGAGTCGGACTCGCGCACGAAGGGTTCCGTACCATTTTCTATAAAAACGGCAAAAAAACACGTTTCTTGTATGGGAGCCCCTTTAAATATTTATTGTATTCTGTTTTTTACTATATGTTGTTATAGCGGCAACAGAAATACATCATCTGTGAAAATTTCAACCCTCTAACTATCACGGTTCATGAGATACAGCCTGGCGACAGATGGACAGACAGACGGACAGCGGAGCCTTAGTAATAGGGTCCCGTTTTACCCTTTGGGTACGGAACCCTAAAAACTAGTTGTAACTACTTCACTCATAAAGAAGCTCTAGTTATCTTTTAATAACTCATTTCACGTTTATTAATAAAGACTCGAAAGAAATTCATATAAAGCGTAGAATTTAGTTAATTTTCTTTTCCTTTGAGTCTGTTCAGTAAGGCATCTGGCAAGAAAACTATTTAAACTTACTTAATTCACAAGGTTTTTATAAGAAAGGAGGTTACATTTTACATTTTTCTGATTAAACTTTCAAGCTTCTTGGGTTATGCTTTTGAATGTATAAGTAGATTAAGGTGTTTCCTCGTGACGCTTTCCGTTCTTGCCCCCGTAGCATGACCAATAAAATACGATATGATACGATATAATATAGCGATTTATCAATAGCGATATACAGGGTGTACAAGAGAATAGGACACTACTTATAACCACGTGATCAGATGGTCATGTGCAACTACTTTTTTATGGGAGCAACATCAAAATCGATAAAAAAAAATCAGATTCTCCATACAAACTTGCTCACATACCTCGATGATTATGTAGAGAATCTGAAAATAAAATCACGATTTCGATGTTGCTCCCACAGAAAAAGTCTGTTGTTGTATAGGTATGATCAGTTGATCACGTGATTTTAAGGAGTGTTCTATTATCTTGTACACCCTGTATAATCACATTACCGCATAACAAACAAACGACCACAATAATCAATATTCAGTCGAATTGCAAACCTCCTCCTTTTTTGAAGTCGGTTCAAAACAGCGAGCATGTCCCGTGCCGGCGACGTCACGGTCATGCTCGCTGTTTCGATAAAAGTTCGTATTTGACAGTTGGGTGTCGATAAATCGCTATATTATATCATTTGACGACCTCCGTAGCCGAGAGGCGAGCATGCCGGACTTTAAATGGCGCTGCCATCTCTGAGGTTCCGAGTTCGATCCCCGGTCGGGTCAATGTAGAAAATGAACTTTTCTCTATTGGCTCGGGTCTGGGTGTTGTGGTACCGTCGTTGTTTCTGATTTCTATAACACAAGTGCTTTAGTTACTTACCTTAGGATCAGAGAAATGTGTGTGATGTTGTCCAATATTAATATTTATTTATTCATATTATATCGTGTTTTGTAGTTCATGCTAGGAAGTCTTGTCGGTGTATGCTTGACCACAATCTTAGTAGAGGAGGTAGATCTAGTTATTAATTTGAAGCAATTGTCAATAGACCTTAACGAAATCAACAGTGTGATTTGCTTATGAAGATATATTCACATCGATGACGATCTCCGTAGCCGAGAGGCGAAAATGCCGGACTTGGCGTCGCCACCTCTGACGTACCGTGTTCGATTCCCGGTCGGGTCAATGTAGAAAACGAGCTTTTCTATGTAGTCTCGTTTCTGGGTGTTGTCGTTGTTTCTGATTTGAGTAACACAAGTGCTTTAGATACTTATCGATCAGAGCAATATTAGGAGGTAATGTTGTCTATAAACATAAAATTACATTTACAAAATAATATATACAATTAACCTAAACTTACATGACTACTAACTAAATAAAGAAATAAAGTAACCTAAATAAAAAATCCCAAAAAAAAAATGTATTTATTTTCGAACACACCTTTTTAGACAAATTGGTTTAAGTCTGTAAATACACAAATACGAAAATCTAATACTCGTAGATAGTAACAAAAAAGTGAAGTTTAACTTTAAGGGGTGATTTATATGCTCTAATACAACAACTTTTTTTATTAGGGGCAACACCGAAATCTCAAAAAAACTACGGAATCCTACTACATTGACCGCGGCCCGACACGTAGGTTCTTGTCCGGTTTTCCTGAAACACTTCGTTTACTAAATTTAACTTGCAAACGATTTTAATTAAGCACGTAGCTAACACACTTACTTTACCACGAAGCTACGCAGAGAGTCTGTGTTGCCATATCTTGTTTCCCTTAACACCAAAAATACACGGTGTTTTTAATACAAGCGGTGGAACATTACTGACGATCTACGTCGCCGAGAGGCGAGCACGCCGGACTATATATGGCGCCGCCATCTCTGAGGTTCCGGGTTCGATCCCCGGTCGGGTCAATGTAGAAAACGAACTTTTCTATATTGGCTCGGGTCTGGATGTTGGGGTACCGTCCTTGTTTCTGATTTCTATAACACAAGTGCTTTAGCTACTTACCTTAGGATCAGAGCAATGTGTGTGATGTTGTCCAATATTTATTATTATATTTATTATTATTTAGGAGGAAACGCGGGCAGCGAGATATTTGAAGAATAGGTAATTAACGAATCTATTTCTGTCGCGCTTCATATCGCACGCCGAATACGGAGCGATAGAGACAACTGCACCACGGACTAGTTATACCTAAATAAAAAAAGTTTAATAAAAAACTAAAAACCGACTTCAAAATGAAACTAAAAAGCGAAAAATAATATTGACTAAAACATACCTAATCAGTTCTTTTTGGAGTCGGTGCCAGCCATCGAGAGTTAAAATGTGTTCATTCGCACCGACTCCAAAAAGAACTGATTAGGTATGTTTTAGTCAATATTATTTTTCGCTTTTTAGTTTCATTTTGAAGTCGGTTTTTAGTTTTTTATTAAACTTTTTTTATTTTACAATTTTAAGTGTTAAGTCCTCTATTTTTTCCCTCCTAACTTCGCCAAAAACCTAACTAACCTTAACTAATATTGGTCCTCTATGGACCCCCATCCAATGGTATGATAAAAATAAGGTGTTATATAGGGTCAATTTTTCGATGAAAATTTTTAAGTCTTAAGAAAAGGGTTTACCTACACTCCAACCAGAACGGCGGCTATTTTGGTGTCGTAACCATAGGATAAGGTCTCGCGTTAAATAACAGGTTAAATTAAGAAAGGAACTTTCAATTTTTTTTTGTTACTGGGTGTGCGGGTACGCCCCCAGTAAATAAAAATTGGCGATCTGGTACCTCATAAGCTCCACGTCTGCTCAACACACTGCGAAATACGTTCTGTCGACAAATTGCAGTATTATCTTCTAACTCCTATCCGTTAAGGAGTTCTGTGGCTTCCATCATCAGGTCAGCAACATGACATGATGATTACCAGACCCAAAAATCAGCATCGAGTCAGAAAATATATGCAAAACATTATGGGTGCCTATAAAAATTGAGGGTTGCCCTCGATTTCCCAGGGATCCCATCATCAGAATCTGACTTGGTGGAAATGGGACCACCTCGGGAGTATACCCTTTCAAACTAAGAAATAAATTTTGAAATCGGTCCATAATTGACGGCGTAATCGCGTAACATACATACAAAAAAAAAAAACAACAACATTCAGACGAATTGAGAACCTCCTCCTTTTTTTTGAAGTCGGTTAATAAAATAGACAAAATCGAGGTTTCGTATCCCCTAGTTTTTCGTCTAAAATTAAACAAATTTTAACCGACTTCAAAAAAGGAGGTTCTCAATTTAACCCGTATGTGTATGTATGTATGTATTTTTTTTCCCGCGGTTTTCTCGCGTTTGGCTCGTCCGATTTTTAACGACTTCTATAAAATAAAATACAATACATTACGCACAGACATAAACTAAATTCTCTTTTTCCCGTATAAAAATAATGAACACATTTCAACTCTCATTGGAGCATCGACTCCTAAAATAACTTATTAGGAATGTTTAGTTTAGTTTAGAAAATACTATTTTTCGCCTTTTAGTTATTTTTTTTTACGATTATTTTTTAAACGAGAAAAGGAGAATATAGTTTATGTCTGTGCGTTTTTCCTAATTTTTAATAGTTTAAAAAATTGTATATTGGCCGTCTGTAAATGCCGTTCTAACTGGGCAATTTTAAGCATTTTGGAGGGTTTTGAATTTCTTTAGTAAATAACTTATCACAAAACATAGGGGCATGCTAGTGGCAGAAATTTATAGCTTGGTGTGATAGTACGAACCGGTAACCCATCCGAATCCTGAACGCATAGCCTGAGCCATTTCATAGAGCTTCCAAATAACTCCTATTTGTGCCAAATAAATAAAGGTGTTTTATGATAAAAGCTTTCAACGAAAACCTTTCAATGTATCAGTTATCAGTGGATTTCTGATATTCTACTATTTGTTTACTAAATTAGTAATGTATTTTATGTGCGTAGGTGCTAAAGTGTTTTTTCGTTAACAATATTAGATTCCATTTATTGTGACACCCCTAAGGGTAGCTACACACATAGCTACAATCGGGCCGGCTTGTCGGTTCGGCAGTATTGGTTGGGCCGTGTGGTGCCGGCACGTTAAAAGAATTGCACCACCCCTTCTCTTCCTATGGGTGTCGTAAGAGGCGACTACAGGAGAACCGCCATAAGAAGACGGGCAGCAGCGTCTCCTCTCCACCATTGGCCAAACTGCGATCGCCAACCCGCCTGCCAAGCGTGGCGATTATGGCAAAATCCTCTTTTTGGAGAGGCCTGTGTCTAGCAGTTGACTGTTATAGGCTGGTGATGATGTGATGTCAGTATTGGTTTTTCAAACAACAAAGCCGACCCGGCATCAACAAAATTACATTCATGTAATTTTGTTAATAATGTTTGACGACCTCCGTAGCCGAGAGGCGAGCATGCCGGACTTTAAATGGCGCCGCCATCTCTGAGGTTCCGGGTTCGATCCCCGGTCGGCTCAATGTAGAAAACGAACTTTTCTGTATTGACTTTGGTCTGGGTATTGTGGTACCGTCGTTGTTTCTGATTTCTATAATACAAGTTCTTTAGCTACTTACCTTAGGATCAGAACAATATGTGAGGTTGTCCAATATGTACACATATTCGGTTTTGCCGCCCGACTTTGCCGATTAATGCCGGTCCGAATGTGTGTAGCAACCCTAAGACGGTGATATCATCGGACAATCTCACTTAATTAGTTGATTGTCACACCAGTTGCGTTTATTTGAGTCAATCAGTTTAACCGCAGGTCCAGAAAGGCTTATGGCGTCGTGAGTAATGAAATCAAATCTATTAAGAGAATGAGCGCTTTTATAGGTATTTTATTTAACAGGTTCATTGCTAAAATCTTCGGAGTAGGACGGTATTGTTTTACTATTTTGTGTCTGTTTTTTAACAATCAATGTTTCTACTTATTACTCCATCTTATGACCATAAAATGTGTGTGTTGTAATCTTCTTCTTCTTCTTTGCGTGTCGACTCAGGCTTTCATATATGTGAGGACCAAAACTCAGCCACCTGAATAGCACTGGCCTTGTAAAGATCCTCGCGTGTGCAGGTGTAGGGACACGCAGGGCATGTTAGGAGATGGTCATTGTCTGGGGGAAAATACCGCATAGACATGCAATCTCCAAGCTGTAACCCCACCTGTGCAGGTTCTCCCTGCTTCGGCCTACCTGGGTCCGTAGCCTATTTAAGGACTTCCGGGGCCATAACCATGAACTCTTAAAACAATCTCAAAGTTGTCAAATCTGTCAATTTTTGTACGTCATTTCATACAAAATTTGACAGAAATGATAATGTTTGACAGATTTGAGATTGTTTTAAGAGTTCGTGGTTACCGCCCAGGTTGCCCAGACAAAGGCAGAATATGTCCAGGGGGGAGTCGCTCTAATAGCTCCATATTTGGGTCTATGGGATATTGCTCCTTCCATAGCTTTAAGCGGGCGTCTTCAGCATCAATATGTTGTAATTAATAACACATATTAATGACTGTATTATTTGCATGTTATGAATCTGCATAGTTAAAAGGCATATGAAGCTAATTGTTAATTAACCACCCGCATTTATTTTGGAACCACCCTATTTAAAAGGAAATAAAAAAAATTGAATTTGTGTAAATTATAGATGATTGGGTGAAGTGATTAATGAAGGCATTCTTATGACAAATCAAATCATGCCAAATGATTGTCTGGTCATTATGAATAAGGCGACGGATTGGTGGTCAATTTAATTATTCAGAAAATTTGAGAATAAAACCGGCCAAGTGCGAGTCGGACTCGCGCATGAAGGGTTCCGTACCATTATCTATAAAAACGGCCAAAAAACACACGTTTGTTGTATGGGAGCCCCTTAAATATTTATTTTATTCTGCTTTTTAGTATTTGTTGTTACAGCGGCAACAGAAATACATCATAGCTGTGAAAATTTCAACTGTCTATAGGATTTGAGAAAGAAAAAGGTTTTGGCACATCGGCTACTGACGCAGCACCGTTCGCTTCGCTCGCTCGGCTCACACAATATTGTGGTCATTATTGGAGCTTCTTTTTAGTGCTGGAAAAATGCTTGTCGCAGTTTTCGCATGCCTCCCTTGTCAGAAAACAGTTGGTAGGTAAGTGCTATCACCCCGGTCTGGCAGGCTGTGCAATGTGAGCCGTTCTATAAAGAACCCCAGATGCTTACATGTGTTAAAGAATATACAGGGTGTAAAAAAAGGCTTAACGAAGCCTTAAACCACGAATTCTATATATAAAAGCAAGTAGAATGCAAAAAAAATAATTGCTGGGAAATAACTTTTATTTTTGGGTATCAAAAAAATAACTTATTTCTAACCAGCAATGTATAGCGCGCACGCCCCAGACTATGGCTGTGTGTGTAAGCGGTCGGCAGGCGAGCGGGTGGCGCGAGAGCACTGCGCACGATTCATTGCCGGCTGTGCCCTTTGAAGGCCTTTTATGAAAGAAGCATTGAACATTTTTATCATGTTTCTTTGTAATAAAGTTTAGTATTATCAAACAGAAGTAAATTTTGTAAAAATCTTTGAATAAAAATTGTAACTTTGACTGTCAATAACTCGGTAACCCGTCATTTCCCAGGTATAGTGTAAAAGAAAAAAATGATCGTAATAATACGTAGAATATGTGGTATTCGGCTTGGTTAAGCCTTTTTTTACACCCGATATTTTCCCTGCAAGCTTTTTCAACAAAGGTATGAGGTACTATAGACAACGTACGTTTTTTGGCTTGTGCATCTCCTATCTAAAAGTCTATTTAGAAAATTTAATTATCTAAACTATACTTACCGGGAATGGAACCCAGTTCGCTTTTATCAACCAAACATATCACACCGCCAGACGCGTCTTCTTAAAATCGCGCCCGCTCTCGCTCCACCTATAAACACTTCCTGCGATCATTTGTCACGACAAATACATTAGTGGGTAGAGAGCCTCATTCGAGAACTATTTAGAGTAAAAGCTCTTAGTCCATTAAAAAGGTACATTACGAGTACGGGACAGGAGTGATGTCCCACGACTGTAATGGACCTCACATTAGATCAGTTTACTGTCAACTATAATGTGTATTCTAGTGGGTTCGTTACACCAATTTGAATTACCATTGAAGTTCAATTAAAAATTTAATGTATCCAGTATACCAGTTACATTGTTTGTTGAATGGGGTACCAACACCATTGCAGCGTGTAACTCAGTTTAAATATCTGGGACATATTGTAGATGAAAGTCTTAAGGATGATTTAGATATAGAGCGCGAGAGAAGGGCATTGGCAGTTCGTGGGAACATGCTGGCACATAGATTCGCTCGGTGTTCTTTTGGTGTAAAGGTCACATTATTTAAAGCTTTCTGTCAAAATTTTTACACAGGTGGACTATGGGCCAGTTTTACACAAAGGGCCTATAATGCTATCAGAGTCCAGTACAATAACATCCTTAGGTCCCTGTTGGGGCTCCCACGTTATTGTAGTGCATCAGGTATGTTCACGAACGCCAATTTAGACGGTTTCTCTACAATCATAAGAAAAAAGACTGCCTCGGTGTTGTTGCATATGCGTGGGAGCGCGAATGGGATCTTGGGGATGATAGCAGAAAGAGGACTCTGCAGTCTTCAACAGGTTCACCGAGTTGCATATTACTAAACATGCATATCGGTTAACCTGTTTGCTGGCCCATAATAATAAGTAACTTTAATAAGTAGGTTCACGTATACTACTAACATAGATATTAAGGAAATTGTTATTAACCAAGTGGACTTTTGTGTCTGAAATAAAAGTTTTTTTATTTTTTTTTATTGCAAGGTAGTGCTAAATTTTAAAAATAAGATCTAGAGGTGCACTTCGTGAGGTTCTGGTTGCCAATTTGAATCTCTGGCTTGCGCGGGCGCTCCTGCTGTTAGAAATGTACCTTACATCGAAAAGGCTAAAGGTTTGTTTTCGCGCGCCATTGTGACTATTATTGCATTTATCTTTGCAGTTCTAGGTTGCACAGAGATAGGTTGCAGAGAGATTTTATGAATGAGACAAGATTAACCACGCGTATCAACTTTTAACAGCGGATAGTAATAATAAAATATAATATAAAAAACATATTTTTACGTAGATCGATTTAGTTACTGATTCTGATTGGTCCCCGAAAAATTGGCACTACCTTGCAATGTAACCCTGTATACATGAGGCCATTACGAACCCTGTCAGATTTTTAACTGTATACTTACTTTAATTTGTTTTAATAATCCAAGTGCATCCCATAGGTTTTGATCACTGATCAAATAAACTACGGTTTTGATTCTCCTGAGTCTCGAATATGGCATGAAAATGCGTTATCAATTTCAATTACATCTTTACTTATTTTTTGACAGCTTCATGGGACAATAGACCTATATATTAGACTTGTATTTGATATTAATTATACAATTTGATACCTCAACGCGTTTCACCTCTATACGCGTTTCTGGCAAAAAAATATTGGAATTCTGTTATACAGGATGTACAAAAGAATGGGACACTCCTTAAAACCACGTGATCAGCTGGTCATATACAACAACTCTTCCTATGGGAGCAACATCGAAATCATAATTTTATTTTCAGATGCTCCATACATTATCATAGAGGTATGCAAGTATGTTTGTATGGAGAAGCTGAAAAAAAAATATCGATTTCGATGTCGCTCCCATTGAAAAAGTTGTTGTATATGACCAGCTGATCACGTGGTTTTAAGGAGTGTCCTATTCTCTTGTACACCCTGTATTTACCATTTAAGAAACTATTTAAAGTGAGGTGGCATACGTTTATTGTATTTCGTTAAAAATGAAAATGGTTTAGTACATATATATAGCCTCTTAAAAAGTTATAAAAATATTTCAAGTCTTTGTTTCAATATACTGAGGTGGACCTAAATAATTTTATTATAGCACCGAACCCACCACATGAACATTGTCCACAATTCGCCAACAAATTCAAACAAAACCATTTAACAAATTCTCATAATGAAACACTCAACAACAACTAAGCGTTATTCGCTCGAACAAATTGATCCAATAAAATCAACGCAACGCACTAATTAACGGGTTGTCGCGATGATATCGGTTATTGTCGCAGCTAAAATAAAACAGCCAAAGAAAATAAATAAGTTAAAAACGCAAACAAGTGGCTAGTCCCTATAAATTAGTAGTCATTGACATAATGATGTATTGAGCCCACTATTGAACAATGACTTCCAGATTCGCTGGTTGGGACAAAACGCATGAAAAGTTGACCGAACTTCGGTCTTTAACTTTTCAGGGGGTATAAATCTCGGTGGAACGCAGAGCCAAGAGAATAATAGGCGTAAAAAAACTGGTGGCGTCCAAGCTGCACAGCCTGGCTCACCGCCGCAATAATGCGCACAGCTAAAGAGTGGAATTCCCTGCCTGCGTCTGTATTTCCGAGTGCATATAACCTGACTCTCTTTAAGTCCAGAGTGAATAGGCATCTTCTGGGCAAGCTCGCTCCATAGTAGATCCCATCTATGCTCTAGAGCAAGATTGGGGTCAAGAGTAAGCCCATCTCAAATAAAAAAAAAATGTTTTAGTATCTGGCGTATTTAATATAAATATTTATATTCCAACGACAATCAAATCATCTCATCATCATCTTAGCCTATATTGCAGTCAACTGCTGGACGTAGGCCTACGCCAGAGAGCAAGATCTCCTGCTTTTTTCATCAATCCAAAATGGCTGGCATCTTTCTAAGGTCGTCGGTCCATCGAGCTGGGGGCGTCCTACACTACGTTTACCACCTACGACAATTACATGTAAACATAATCAGAATTTAAAAATCTGCAGGGAAATTTGGTGTGATTGAAAATTTTCAGAAAAATCAAAAGGAGTAAGCTTTTTGACGCCGCGCGCCGCTGTCAATTTTCAGCAAGCAAGTTTTTTATTGAGTGAAATAGTAGAGGCAGTTTGAAAAAGAGGAAGAAGAAGAAATTGATGCCATCAAAAAAGAGGTTTACTATTACTATTAAATTGCAAGTAATTTAAGCAGCTTACTACTTACTTACTTAATATTTTAATTTTTTAATTGACGACCGTCTGGTGTAGTAGTTCGCGCTCCGGACTACAATGCCTGGCGGTTGCGGGTTCGAATCCCGCGAGGGGCAAATGTTAGTGTGATGAGCGCGAGCATTTGCACCTAAGTCATTGATGTTTATAAACGTATTTAAGTATGTTTATCCGTTATCTAGTCGCCATAGCACAAGCTTTGCTTAGTTTGGGGCTAGCTAATTGGTGTGATTGTGGAAACAATTTATTTATTTATTATTATTTATTTTACCAATTTTTCGAAAAAAATGCACACATTGGACTGACTTTTACACTTTTACTGTGGCCCTGTAACACAGGGTGGGCAATTAGCCCGCTTGTACGTATTACGTGACATAGATCCTTATTTATTCGACTCTGAAAGGAAAAACGTGGGTCTAATAGCCTTAAGCCCTTTTAGATATGTTTAGACTTAAGTGGCCTTAACGTACACGTGGAATGTCAGAGTTGTTTATTATTATGTTGTAGGCGTAGAAATTAAGCAGTATTTAATTTATGTTGGATATTAAGCATACATTTGTAATATGGTATTGATAATGTTATGTTATCAAGATGATTTTATACGAATGTAACTATTAGATTATTTAAATATAAATAAATAAATAAAATAGATAAATATTGGACAACATCACATACATTGCTCTGATCCTAAGGTAAGTAGCTAAAGCACTTGTGTTATAGAAATCAGAAGCAACGACGGTACCACAACACCCAGTCCTGAGACAATATAGAAAAGTTCGTTTTCTACATTGACCCGACCGAGGATCAAACCCGGAACCTGAGATGGCGACGCCATATAGTCCGGCGTACTCGCCTCTCGGCTACGGAGGTCGTCAAATATCTTTGTTTTAATATTGGTGGATGAATGAGTGAGGTTTTGATAAGAAAAAGCATGGCATATTACTTATATGTATTTATGAGGCCTATATTCGGCAGTTGACATCCTATGGCTGATATGATGAGGATGATGATGGCACATTACTAAGCACTATCGCTTAGTAATTAGCGTATAAAAATGCACTCAATAATAAGAGTGAGAGAGTCAGTGAAACAATGAACGAGTGATTGAAAGAATGAAGAAAGACAACTACATGTAGAGTATGATCAAGGCAAAGACGTAGAACGTACTTTTAAAATACATTTAATAGTTATAATTATAAGACGATTTAAGACAGAAATAAAGTAAAATAAATGCAAACTAGTTTATGTCGTCATCGTCAATTTAATCGCATAATCAATAATTATCATACAGTTATAAAATTTATTAATAATAATAATAAATAAATATTGGACAACATCAAATTTATTACATAGCTTTGATCCTAAGGTAAGTTGCTAAAGCTCTTGTGTCTTAGAAATCAAAAACAAAGATGGTACCACAACACCCAGACCCGAGACAATATAGAAAAGTTCGTTTTCTACATACATTGACCCGACCGGGGATCGAACCCGGAACCTCAGAGATGGCGACGCCATATAGTCCGGCCTGCTCGCCTCTCGGCTACGGAGGTCGTCACGCACGATTAAATATAAATCAAAATTAAATATAACATTAGGTCATGGCATTAACATTTAACATATTAAAATACTATCTTATACTTTAAGCATGTAGAAATAAAGATGAATAACACTTGAAAAAAAATCATCGACCTCAGGTGGGACTCGAACCCACGTCCCATCGCAAGTCTAGTGCTTTACCAATTAAGCTACCGAGGACGTCACGTGACAAGATGAAATTCCTCAAGTGTTTTTTCTAATGTAGAAATGAATGAATTTAAGTTGAATTTATTACATTTAGTTATATTTTTACCCATTTTAAGTTACATATAATTACCAGTCGCAACGAACTCTCGACTGATCAAATTAGTCGAAACTGTTGATCGTACTTTTATAATAAGTAAAGTTTGGCTCTGGCACTTCGCCTGTATAGCCATAATATAACTTTACCTATAAGATCCCAATACAACGTTCCGTTCGTCTATAATTAGTTTTGTTTATGACATATAACCATTAGAAAACTGTTTTTATGACGTGATTTATTGTTTATAATATTGCTTTTCAGAAAGAGAGTAAGGTATTTATTAGGTCTATAAAAATATAAAACTAAAATTCATATTGGACGACATCACATACATTGTTCTGATCCTCATGTTAGTAGCTAAAGCACTTGTGTTATAGAAATCAGAAACAACGACGGTACCGCAACACCCAGACCCGAGACAATATAGAAAAGTTCGTTTTCTACATTGACCCGACCGGGGATCGAACCCAGAACCTCAGAGATAGCGACGCCATATAGTCCGGCGTGCTCGCCTCTCGGCTACGGAGGTCGTCAAAATGTATATTCAACAGTGGACGTCCTGAGGCTGAAATGATGATGATTATTATTATTGGTTCCTTAAAATAAAGGTCACTTTTGTAGGGTTCCGTACCCCAAGGGTAAAATGGGACCCTATTACTAAGACTCCGCTGTCCGTCTGTGTCTGTCTGTCCGGCTGACACCAGGCTGTTTCTCATGAACCGTGATAGTTAGAGAGTTGAATTTTTCACAGATGATGTATTTCTGTAGTCGCTATAACAACAAATACTGAAAAAACAGAATACAATAAATATTTAAGGGGGCTCCCATACACCAAACGTGATTTTTTGCCGTTTTTATAGATAATGGTACGCGACCCTTTGTTTGCGAGTCCGACTCGCACTTGGCCGGATTTTTTATAATTACAAGTAAACAATGGAATAACATATAAATATCACGTCCTTGTCAGTCTGTCCGCTTTGTACATTAGCATTCAGAGAGGTGCACTCGGGCCCGCGCAGTCGATTTCAGCATTTTGCACCTAAAGTGGGAAGGAAAATACAAGTTTATTTTCGAAAGTACTCTGGATAAGTTGCAGAGTGAGATTTCGTCAGGGTTAGCGAAAATAATTTGAGTACTGCCGATGTAAGGGATCTAAAATATTATTTAGCGTAATCAGCACACGGCGGTCGTTTATTAGGGTTCCGTACCCAAATGTCAAAAAACGGAACCCTTATGGATTCGTCATGTCTGTCTATCTGTCCGTCCGTATGTCACAGCCACTTTTTTCCGAAACTATAAGAACTATACTGTTGAAACTTGGTAAGTAGATTAATTCTGTGAACCGCATTTAGATTTTCACACAAAAATAGAAAAAAAAACCCATACATCTGGGGTATTTATTGATATGTCTTCAAAAATGATTGAGGTTTCTAATATAATTTTTTTCTTAACTGAATAGTTTGCGCGGGAGACATTTCCAAAGTGGTAAAATATGTCCCCAACCCCTGTAACTACTAAAATGATAAAATTAAAAAATATAAATGATGTACTTTACCATGCAAACTCCCACCGAAAATTGGTTTAAACGAGATCTAGTAAGTAGTTTTTTTTAATACGTCATAAATCGTAAACTGCAATTAGATAATGGTACGGAACCCTTCGTGCGCGAGTCCGACTCGCACTTGGCCTATTTTTTTAAATATTTTTTAATAGGTTGACCTAAGCCGCATCCATTGTACGGCACTGAGCCAGATCTTGGAATATTTTGTTCATCCACTTTTTGCTTTGCATGCTCGCACTTACTACATATCTTGTAACTGTACTTCCTGTTCAAAATCAGGCTGACAAAGGTGACTGAGTATGCGCTGTTCCTTCTCATCACCAGCCAATATGTCGTATCGAAGCAGAATCAGGACGTAGATTATGTTTGGGTCGTGTATAAGTGCTCGTAGAGGGCTTATGTACTGGATAAATGGCTTTGACTTTGACATTGACATCGCTCCATATTGTTGGAGGGCGTTTTTCCTCTGCCTACAACAATGTTAGACATAAACCTCTTTTTTATTCGTAAATATTCGTGATATGCGTGATGATCTTACATGAAAATCCTTGTACTACGACCTCCGTAGCCGAGAGTTGAGCAAGCCGGACTATAATAATTTGTACGATGTCGTCGCCATCTCTAAGGTTCTGGGTTCGATCCCCGGACGGGTCAATGTAGAAAACGAACTTTTCTATATTGGCTCGGGTTTGGGTGTTGCAGTACCGTCGTTGTTTCTCATTCCTATAATACAAGTGCTTTCAGTACTTACCTTAGGATCAGTGCAATGTATGTAAAGTATGCCTATATACGTCCCACTGCAGGGCACAGGCCTCACCTCAACTATGAGGTGGTTTGGGCAATACTCCACCACGCGGGCCCAGTGCGTTGCGGTGGAGGGGTGTTGTAAGGCCAGTGACTAAACCTTACTGTTAGATGTTATCAAGCCGGCTTAAGACCTCTGACTAGGCTTCACAACCAATATCAAGCGATATTGGCCGGGACCAACTTTTAACGTGCCTTCCGAAGCACGGAGATGCTCGTGATAAATGTCACTAAATATGGTCGGAATGGTCACCCATCCACACAAGACCGCGGCGTTGGTTGCTTAACTTTAGTAATCGATACCAAAGCGCTGCCGCCACTGAGCTACGAGCACCTCAATGCAGCAATGTATGTGATGTTGTCCAATATTTATATATTTAAATTTATATAAGTACAAAACCCTAGAGGCAATCCTTGTTTATCAGACCGCTCCGTTTGCGTTCCACCTAGCATAAATAACTAATTCGCCTCCAGTTCCTAGTTCTAGCATTAAAATTCAGCCCGTACCCGCTCCGTTGCAGTGTCGGCTTGTTTTGAAGCTAAATATTTTGCTGAACAAAGAGCTAGCATGATTTAAATCGCGGCTATCATGAATAATACAATGGTGGATGAACTAAATTATGGTACCATATCGTAACATGAAATTGTCCCAAAGTAAACTGCAGTGCGATTGGAAAATAAGGTAAATCGAAATTACGAAATGCATGTCTTTAACTAGACATTTAAAGAACCTAACTCTAAGACACTTCTGACGTATTTTTGGCACTATAAATTATTGTCTAACATTCTCACAACCAGATTATGTAATTGTAGAATTAATAGGAATAAGATTTTTAATACTTGAAAAAAATCGTGGGATCCGAACCCACGTCCATCATGGTAATTGCTAAAAACAAAAATTTAAATTGTTTAAGCTTTTCCGATCTTTACCAATAGTTAAATATTTGTAAAAATATTTTTATCGGGTGTTGACGGTAGCAGTATATACCGCAACATTGATTAGAAAATACGCTGGCTTTGACAGCGAGAACCACTTGAAAGATTTCGTCTAGTTGACTAACGTCTCGGTGGTCAATAGCTTAGTGGTCAAAGCACTCGTCCGGTATGCGATGGAAGTGGGTTCGGATCCCACCTGAGGCGAACGATTTTTTTCAAGTATTAAAAATCTTAGATAAACCTAGCATGGAAATTGCTAAAAACAAAAATTTAATAGGAATATGTTCCATGCGTGTATGCGTGTGTAGTTTACATACAACATGAGTACACTACACAAGAATACACAGCACAAAATCTATGAATTTGATCTTACAAATCTTTGGAAAATCGTAACAGTGAAGAGCCTCCTAGCACAAGTATATTACATACTCAAAAGAATGACATAATATTTAAATTGTATGTAAG
Organism: Anania fuscalis; assembly: GCA_950371115.1. NCBI lineage: Eukaryota > Metazoa > Arthropoda > Insecta > Lepidoptera > Crambidae > Anania > Anania fuscalis. Next base: position 754,106 of record OX493346.1, read on the forward strand.
AAGAAAGATATTGAATTATTAAATTTTTATTTGTTCTACAGTCAACGGCAGGTAACCTACCCAAAAAGTTAAAGGTTATTTAACCGATTATAAACTTTAAATGTAATACATAGAGATCAATATCAATTAAGAAAACTAAACGTTTTGAGGTAGGTTGATGAGGTTTTGTCTCTACTATTTCGTCCTTTATCAACTACCGAATGATCTCGTCCATATCCCATTTTACAAACAAGATTGTGTTGATTACGGATCTATCAGCTGTTCCATTAATCAGCCACAATACAGGTCATGAGTCATTAGCGATTGATTAGCTTCGATACGCGATGCATAGTGCAACGGGGGCATGGCAGTGGATTGTGCCAAGTCAGTTTTTAATTTGATTACGACCGTCTGGCGTAGTGGGCGTGCTCTGGACTACAAGACCTGGCTGCGGATTTGCATCCTGTAAGGGTGAACTACATCATCAACATCATAGTTTCAGCCACAGGACGTCCACTACTGAACGTAGGCCTCCCCCAGTGACTCCCAAAATGGCTGGTTGGAAACGGCCTGCATCCAGCGGTTTTCTGCAACTTTTACCAGGTCGTCTGTCCACCTGTGGGTGGACGTCCCACGCTGCGCTTGCCGGTACGTGGTCTCCATTCAAGAACCTTTGTACCCCATCGGCCGTCAGTTCTCCGTGCTATGTGTCCACCCACTGCCACGGAAACGTCGGGCTATGTCAGCCATTTTTCTTCGTTCACGGATCTTCTCAAGGGACAAAACTGTCATTAGGCAATTTTACAAGAAATGGATGCTAATAATTATTTGCGTATCCGTTATCCAATAGCCATAGTACAAGCTTTGCTTAGCTTGGTGCTACCTAGATAATATTGGTGTCATTGTTGAAATAATATATTTATATTATTTCGTTTGATTGTTTAATGTTGATACTTTTAGCATTGTGAATGCAAATTAACAAATAAAATACAATAATTATTTTAATAAAATGATATTGTGTTTCAACGTACCATACGTTGAAACAAAATATCATATTATGAAGCGTATAATAAAAACGAAAAATGAAATATTTCTTGTTGGGTATTTCAAACATTCACTTTACTGAACAAAATTTATTGCAAATTTCCTGCAGGAAAATACCTTTCACACATTTTTGTCTCTTTACGTTGAAAAGGTCGTGTCGTGTTGCGCCTAACTTTATTAAATTTTGTACGGTAAAAACAGTTTTCTGTGAATGAACACCAGCTAAATTTGTGTTATACGTCTAGTTCTAGTATACATAAAAGTATTTGGTACTTTAAATGAAAACCAATAAGATGATCCTTTAAATAAATCATTATCATCATTTCATTTTTTTTAATCTAACAGCCTATTGCAGTCTACTGCTGGACGTAAGCCTCCCCCAAAGAGACCCAAAGAGCACCCGCTTTTTTATCATTTCATCTTCCTAAGGTCGCCGGGTTTATAAAAAAAAACAATGTACCGGTTTAATTACGCATAGAATGTTAGTATGTTACAACTATTGCATAGGCTAAGGATATAGTAGGTGGGTTATCTCAACCTATAGTACCGGTTACTTACCTACTTACTGCTATTTGATTTCTTTCTGACACTAGCACGCCATGCCTCTCGGTCTTGCGATGGTTCTCGCCAGTGGCTATGGCCGAGGTTTAGCAGGTATACTTGTATAATATATTAAAATAAAAGGTTGATCTGGTTGATATAATAGCTGTTTAATAACATTCAAAAATAAAATGTTCCAGCAATCACTATAATTATTTATCCTTTATCTAAACAGAGGTTGTAATATGGCAATTATACTTTTTTCTACAACACTGTGTAATGTGGAAAACAGTGCATAAATATATGTTTAAAATTATGTAACGGAAAACGTATTTATACATAATATAGCATATGATCCATGCAGAATCCGTGCTCATTGCACAAGCGTTTGCACCCTCGGAATTGAAATCCACGTTTGTAGTCCCGATTCTGAAGTATAAATAGACGCGTTAAAGAAATAGTAGATTGTACAATAAGTGCATAAAATGCAACATTTTACCCGAGACGCAGGCGAGGTTCGATATTCAAGTCAAGGGTAAAATGGGTTTTGTAATTGAAATTAAACAGCGATATTGCAAAAAAAAGATAAAACAATTTCAAATTGCAACACAAAGAAAAAATAAGGATGACTGATGACCGCCAATGACTATACTTTTTTTTTATCATGGCACTCATCATTAAATCGTAGTCCATAATGCTCTTGTAACTTATTTCTTGGAAAACTTATTAATATTGACCGATCGAAACGTCAGGCAAAAGAGGTAACATTTTGTACCTAATTTATGATCGCGTTAATTCCCGTTTCATTGAGTTTTAAATTATGCAACGCGAAAGTTTAAAAGTAATTATTAATATTGCCTAGTTTTATTCATTTTGTCAGTAGGCAAGTAATGGTTTTCAGAATTAAAAAAAAAAATGTTTAGATAAGGAAGAGCGGGGTTCCCAAACACAGGCATTACTTGTTTAAATGGAGACCACAATAAACCATGTAATTATATAAGTTTTGTTTAGGAAAATAATTTATTTTTATTAATTTAGTATTATAACATGGAGTACAAAAATGAAGAAACAGGATGAAATAATAAGTTTGTTCAACGAAGTTTAATTGCGTGTGTGGCTGTTTACCTATAACGAACTTTGTCTTAGACCCTGAGACTTAGACGAAGATTTTACTTTATGTACTAGAGCAAAGCGATTTTATGCAGCCTATAACCAATATAAAGATGATTAAAATAACTAGCCCGGTATGCGATGGGACATGGGTTCGAGTCCCACCTGAGGTCGATGATTTTTTTCAAGTGTTATTTATCTTCAAATATAAAGATGAACTCTACGAGCATGAGAAGTGAAAAGATATTATGCCCCGCTCTAGACGTCCCACTTCGTCTTGTCCCGCCTATGATGGATCGACGTTTCGATCAATCAAACCTTCCAGCGTGTTTATGGAAACACCTGGGAGTGTTCATTACCTATCTCTTTGAATAACTGAATATAAAACAATATCAGGTTAGTTACACCGCCAATACTTAAGAAAGGGAGTGCGGGTTTTAGGGTTCTGTACCCAAAGAGCAAAACGGGACTCTATTACTAAGACTCCGCTGTCCGTCCGACCGTCTGTCTGTCTGCCCGTCTGTCACCAGGCTGTATCTCATGATCCGTGATTGTTAGACTGTTGCAATTTTCACATATGATGTATTTATGTTGACGTTGTAACGACAAATACTAAAAACAGAATAAAATGATTATTTAAAGTGGCCTCTGTACAAAAAACGCGACTTATTGCTCTTCTGTCTGATAGTGGTACGGAACTTTGATTTTAAAACATCGGGAAATTATGAAGTAAATTAATTTCATTGTCGACCGTCTGGTGTAGTGGTTCGCTTTCCGTTCTACAAAGCTTAATAGTTTCGGATTTGAATACGGCACAGCACAAGCAAGTGTACCTTAATCAAAGAGGTTTATAAACATATTTAAACTTAAGTTTAAACTTAACTTTCTATAAGTGTAGACTTATAAATGACTTCCAATGTTTTAATTTGTATGTAGGTACTATTAAAATTGTAATAGTCGATAGTCTTCCTAAAACCAATAAATAAAATAAATAAATAAATAAAATAAGTATGTTTATCCACTATCAAGTCGCCATAGTACAAGCTTAGTTTTGCGCTAGATAATATTGGGTGACTTGGAAAGAATTTATTTAAGTCGGGCACAACAGTTAGTGATACTTTAAAATAAAACAATGCAATGAACCCATAAAGTTACCTTTAGGTATACGATCTATAGCAGCTTTCGATCAAAACCTTAGTTGCAAATTAGCGCAGCTTCTCTGCAGCGCATGCTGAGCTGGTGCCCATAAGATGCTACGGCGTTATCCTACCATTTGTTGTTCATAGATTTTGGTTGTTACTATAAATACTTAAGACTATCTGTTCCCGAACTAAGCATAGGTTTTACTCTGTAGACCTTAATGGGTGTGTGAATTTCAGTTTTCTTTCAACATTCAAACTTTAACTTTTAAAATATTCATTAAGTTTAAGCTCAATATGGTTCTTATTTATATTATAAAATCCTCTAGTATTTGTTGTCCTTATTTAACAAGATAGGATTCGACAGCATAATAATAATCAGTTGATTAATACAAACTATGAAAAATTAAATAAAAAGAGCAATCACTGAGTAACTTGGCTCATATTTTACATTTAAAATACGTATTGCAAAGTCTATTCCATTAAATCATATTTTCATCTCTTTATTTGTACAAATAGCTCGCACAATATTAAACATCAAGTACAATAAGCGAATTCTATTGAAAAAGTCAACATTAATGAAATAACACATGTAAATAATACTCGTACTACGATAATAAACTATCACGAACACTAGAATTGTTTCGACACGATAATTTGTAATCGTATCAAATATCACGTGTTTGTGAGCCAAGTTTAGTGTTAATTTGAGAAAACATTATGCCCACATTATTATTATATTTACCACTTAGCACGACATGAATAACATCACATTATCACATAAGATTTGTAAACTCGATAGAATCAGGCGTTACTTTGCGGAAATCCATAACTAAATAATTATGAAAATGTAATTATTTTGCTTACAACTTCCGCTTAGTTACGCCGGCATAGGAACCCCAATTACACCACCTGTAACCCACAATCTGAGGACAATCACAGGCACATGCAAAGAGCACCGCCCTCCCTCCCTCAAATTGCATGCGAAACAGACGAATGCAAAAGTTAGTACCTAACACCGACATAAAAACCTCGACGCGCGTTTCGCCACTTCACGTGGCATCATCAGGAGAGATGTTGTCGCCTCGGCTGCGCTTCGACGACTAAACTGTGAGACTGGCGAACAGGTGGAGAGGGGGTATAAAAGGCATGTTCGCGATGTTTTTTAAAAATTTCTAGCTTAACGGCCGGTTTTTTAAAATAATATATAAAACTTTTTTTTTATAATTTTCAGTGTTAAGCTCGTTACAAATCCAAACGAAAGATGTTTGCTGTACATTGATCTCATTTTCAACCATTTTCTGAACATCTTTGCTACTGTAAATACGCTAGAGCAAAATTTCTAAACTTCTTAAGCTCAAATAGCAAAGGAATAGAAAATAAAATCCCCTGAATGCAGCCCTGTTGAACTAGGAGCAAGCAGATAATTATATTAGTTTGCAACTTCTTAATTTATTTGCTAAAACTCGACTTTTTATATGTAGCTGGGTGAATTACACTGGGAATAAAGTAAGAAAAGAATTGCACTGAATGGTTTAGTTTTCGAGGTGTAATTTAGAAAGGTTAGCAATTCAGCACAATTTTTTAATGTAGTATATAAGGTTTTATCCTAAAAAGCTAAAAAAGGTATGTGCTAACATGTGCTTAAAGGTACTATGGCGAAGTCAGTTTAAAACGAGCAATTTTTTTGGCTTTACAAACCCAAAAACCTACATGTATAGAATACTCGTACAATACAATCTACTGACTATAATCATTCAATTTCCTGTTTAATTTCTTAATTTTTTCAGGGTCTTATCGAAATACCAATCAATGGTTAATTAATAGCTATTTAACATAACATATCTATGTTATTTTTTTTTTTTTTTTTTTTTTATTTGAGATGGGCTTACTCTTGACCTCAATTAATATTTAACATAACATATTTTCATCTGAAAATGTTACGTTTGAGGTGTACTCGTATACACAGTACAATAAAAATATGTTAACCTATAGAACCTTATTCGAAATATTATAATATGTTCTCCTTTTACTCAGATAATATCGGTGTCTAAAGAATGCACGAGAATGACTTCTTATTTTAAGAGACAGACTTCAATATCAGGCGATTGGAGCCGCAGACAATCACAATACTCCTTAACGTGTCTTCCAGTTATAAATGGAGGGAAATCATCGGGACAGCTGTCAGGAGCGCGCAGTTATTTCAGATATTTTAATCTGCGATGTGAGCAGGGCCGCAGTCAGGGTTTGGTGGGGCCCGTGTGCTTGTCAGTTTCATTAAGACATACATTCAAAAACATAATGAATAGGTTATTAATTATGTTCAGCTTCGTGTAACACAATTTTTAAAGTTGGAAATAGAAGACACACTATATAAGTATCGTAAAAATCAATTGGCGGCATTATTGTTTTCACACTGGACACGGAGGTAACGTAGCTTTTGCAAGTAGTTCAACTGGTAGGTAGGCATAACTGAGTTTATTTTTATATATTCCTAAAAATTACCTTCAGTCTTATTTAAAATTTGTACATCGAACACCAAGTATTTCAAAATACCAAACACTCCAAAGCTTAATTTTTTATATTATTATGATGGTGCAATTAATGCAATGAATTACTTAATTATTAATTGTCCTTTTTTTTAAATATAGCTTTCATATTTTTTCCTGGAACTGGTTCGGTACATTTCATTAAAAACAAATTTATTTCAAATGTTTCTAGACGAAAATAGCCCGGGCCCAAACCAATTCCTTAATACATCCTCATCTCAAACAGGGCGTCTGATGAAGAATTTGAAAGGTGACCCGTTTACAATTTCCGAGCAAAACGACAATTAAATTTTTTATTCAAATACTTACCCGAATCTCAATTTCTTTTGCCGTAAGTCATAATAGCAAACTGCACAGTATACTCAATCCTGACTGCCCATGTTTTGAAACCCCAGTTACAAACTAAGATGTCAGGAAAGTACCTAAAGATTACAAAGAACTACGTATTAAAACTCAAAGAATTAAATTAACAAGTCTTATTTATTTATTTATATTAAAAGGTACACCAACAGTATATATAGAGCTACATTTTAGAAACACGATATAATTAAAAACATCTTATATATATACCTATTATAGGCATACACAACATTTAAAATATATACTTATATTTAATTATTTAAAAAAAAAGGTCTTCACAAAAAAATAGGAAAACAAGAAAATTTAAACAGACAATAAAGGCCGTTCTCTTACTAGTATCTTAATAGAATGAAATGAAATGAATTTATTTATTCTGTATGTAATATGCTCTCATAAAAAAAATACTCTCCAAACGAAACTTGATTTATTTAAATTGAGGTAAGTATAAAATAAGTCAGGTTTGTGATAGTTTGATTAATAAACCATTTATTATTTATTTAAAGTTTATTGCACAGATATCATACATTAGATGGTCTTAACGCCATGAGGCTATTGTACTAACTAATGTATGAGCTTATTGCACCAACGTACGCTGTGAGTTTGCCTTAAGACAACTTGAGAATATTGGCGATGGAAATACAAGATCGTTTATTTTAAATTTTAGATTAACAAGTTTTTTGTGATCTTCATTATTGGCACGATATACAGGGTGTAAAAAAGGCTTAACGAAGCCTTAAACCACGAATTCTATACATAAAACCAAGTACAATGCAAAAAAATAATTGCTGGGAAATGACTTTTATATTTGGGTATCAAAACAAATAACTTATTTCTAACCGGCAATGTATAGCGCGCACGCCACAGACTATGCTTGTGTGTGTAAGCGGATCATGTTTCTTTGTAAAAAAGTTTAGTATTATCAAACAGAAGTCAATTTTGTAAAAATCTTTGAAAAAAAATTGTAACTTTAACTGTCAATAAATCGGTAACCCTTCATTTCCCAGGGATAGTGTAAAAGAAGAAAAATATCGTAATAATACGTAGAATATGTGGCTTCGTTAAGCCTTTTTTTACGCCCGATAGATAATATTACGGCGCTAATGGTTTCCAGTTAGGAATTTAAAGTTAACTGTAGTATGCCAAAAAATTAGTGTGACTATATATATTTGTCCTGTGCCTGAGATGATGATGATGATGATAGATATTTTATATCAAAAGGTATTGAGAAGGCAACTAAATGCCTACGAATACGGACCTTTTTAATTTTTAATGACTAGAGAATAAGTTAATTTTACTAATTATTCTTCCAATTACCGTACCGACCAACCCCAAGATTACCTTAATGAAATGAAATGAAATGAAATGATATTATTTATTCTGTATGTAGGCCCTCCTCCGGGCACTTATACACGTCCCAAAATATAACTTAGCCCTACCACCGCTTCGGGACTACATATAGGCTGGTGATGAGAAGAAACGGCGCAACGAACTCAGTCACCTTTGTCAGCCTGATTTTACAGGAAATACATTTTACAAGACAACAGTAAGTGCGAGCTAGGCAGTTTAAGTCCATACACTCTTGTCGTTTAAATAATCTTCTAATTTGTAATATTATTTTGTCATAAGGACTTTTTTATGTTGATTTTGAACTCATGGATCGGTAGTTAAACAAGAGTTTGTGGCAATTTATTAAAAAAATTTATACCATTCCCCATAAATGAATTACCAACTTTTTTTAATCTGAAGCACGGAACGGCAAGTTTATTTTTATTTCTAGTATTATAATGATGTGAATCACTTGAGAATCAGATGTGAATCACTTAAGAGACTACATAACAGATGGTTATATAAATAAATGTAGATATAAGTCTTGGAAGGGATCACTTTTAAGCTATAAAACCGCCTAAATTGTTCATATTTCGGCAAACATTGAACGCAACTGTTTTGTAAAGTGTAGGTTTCGGGTGAAAATCTTTTGATCAAAAGGCTGTCAAATGTTGTTTTTAAATACTTATTACTTACCAATTATTAATGCCATACAAAATGTCAAAACTTGATCAAGCGTGTCATTGAATTTTATAATGAACGTATTTTTTACGTAAATAAAATATTATTTGATTTATTCAACTTATTTATTTATTTATTTTTTTTTTTTTTAAATTAATAGATTTTTATTTATATAACTTATAAAAAAACAACAATCTCATTTCTTAACTAAACTTACCTAAAATAAAAAATAAACTACTCGAAAATAAACGCGTGTCCATGAGGCAAGGAGGCGAGAATGCTTGCAGCGTTTCCTCGCTGAATTGTACAAATTCGATGATATTGTTAATTTTTGTTTTTAGCAATTCCATGCAAGGTTTAATTGAAGATAAATAACACTTGAAAAAAATCATCGACCTCAGGTGGGACTCGAACCCACGCCCCATCGCATACCGGGCGAGTGCTTTGACCACTAAGCTACCGAGGACGTCACGTGACAAGATGAAATTCCTCAAGTGTTGTTTCTCGCTGTCAAAGCCAGCGTATTCTGATCAATGTTGTAGCTGTATGTATAGCTGAGTAGTATACTACCGTCAACACCCTATAGAAATTTATATTCAATGATAGTTTTACAAATTACAATCTATCGTTCACTGTTGTAGTGTTTTTTTTTCAATTATAACAAAAATAAATAGTAAATTACTATTTGTATAATTTATTTTTTTATTTTCTTTGCAAGTAATCATTTTATAATATAACAAAATAATTTTGAAAACGATAGCGCGACGTGTTACACAATCTTTTTTGCAAGCTCTAACTACTGACAGAGATATTAAGTCGTGCAGTTTGGAAGGAATAGGCTTCTCAGCAGTGGGACAGATACTGCTCTTTAGGGTTCCGTACCCAATGGGTAAGCCGGGACCCTATTACTAAAGCTCCGCTGTCCGTCTGTCTCCAGGCTGTATCCCATGAACCGTGATATTTAGACAGTTCAGTGAAACTTCACAAATGATGAATTTCTGTTGCCGTTATTATCAACAAATACTAAAAAACAGAATAAAATTAATATTTAAGGGGGCTTCCATACAATAAAATTGATTTTTCTGTCGCTTTTATAGATAATAGTACGGAACCCTTCGTGCGCGAGTCGGACTAGCACTTGGCCAGTTTTTTGCACAACAAAAGTTTTATGTTCTTTCTTTCTAAAATTAATACATTTTAATCTATCGACTATTACTTTATCAATAGACATCAAAGGACGACACTATCGGGGATTATTACTTTGGTGTTTAGTGAGGTGATACTAATGACCAATTTCTGTATAAATGGCTGGATGATATGTAGATGTAGAATACAAAAAGGTTTAGACATTAAATTGTCTTTTCTTTTTTCAATATTACGACGAAATGTTTATTAGGTATTTATATTGGATTTGTGACGGATTATTAAATCAAATCGGATCAAATCAGAACAAATATTTATTAAAGAATACAGTTTCCGTCTGAAATCAGACGCGCAAATATACAATTATTTTGTTAGTAAATTATGTATTTTTTTAAAATAATAAACATTTTAGTACATTGACAGCTTTTACATTGCTTACATACTTGAAGATAAATAACGCTTGAAATAAAGTCCCGCCTGGGGTCGATGATTTTTTCAAGTGTTTATCTTCAATTGAACCTTTAATGGAATTGCTAAAAACAAAAATTTTTCAATTGCTTCATCATCACATCATCATCATATCAGCCAGTTGCAGTCCACTGCTGGACATAGGCCTCCCCCAAGGAGCGCCACAGCGCACGATCTCCCGCCCTTTGCATCCAGTTAAGTTTGTTCAATTGCTTACATACGTCATTTTTTAGTCTCAGTTACTTATTTTTTCTAGCTTATTCTCTTCATGCACCATCATCATCAAGGTGGGCAGTCGACGTAGTAAAGGTTGCAAGAAGCCGCTGGGTACACGCCGCTTCTAACCGGCCAATCTGGAAGTCACTGGGGGAGGCCTATGTTCAGCAGTGGACGTCCTGTGGCTGAAATGATGAATCTCTTCATGCCACTTTATCTTACTAGGTAGGTACAGTCAACAGCACGTCGACCTACCCAAAAACTAAAATTCAAAAATTCTCCAATAGATTTTCAACTTTAAGCCTGACATACAGGGTGTAAAAAAAGGCTTAACGAAGCCTTAAACCACGAATTCTATACATAAATCCAAGTAGAATACAAAAAAAATAATTGCTGGGAAATGACTTTTATTTTTGGGTATCAAAAAAAATAACTTATTTCTAACCCGCAATGTATGGCGCGCACGCCACAGACTATGCCTGTGTGTTTAAGCGGATCATGTTTCTTTGTAAAAAAGTTTAGTATTATCAAACAGAAGTCAATATTTTTAAAATCTCTAAAAATAAAATGTAACCTTGACTACCATTAACTCGGTAACCCGTAATTTCCCAGGTATAGTGTAAAAGAAAAAAATGATCGTAATAATACGTAGAATATGTGGTATTCGGCTTCGTTAAGCCTTTTTTTACAACCGATATAAAGATCATTTTCAAATGAGAAAATTTGACATTTTGTGGTAGGTCGACGAGCTGTTGTCCGTACAATCCAATGATGACGATCCGACGATGTTGAGCGCTAAGACAAAGAGTAGGGATCGCTTCGATCATCGTATCAGAGACGTGTGCGCGGAGCTAACAACCAATGACGCTAGTTTTAGTTATCATCATCATAATCTCAGCGATAGGCCTAGCGCCCTTCCTAAACATAGGGGTCCTCCCAATGTACCAGATTGACTGGTTAGAAGCGGCCTGCATCCAGCGGCTTCCTTCATAATAGTAATAGCACAGAATATATTAAAGTACTACATACAGAAGTTACACTCCTTTGGTCTCAAAGAAAGCCGCCATTTTAATAGCCTAATATTTTATTTTAATATTTACATATTATTATTAAATTCTTATTATCTAAGGCACTTCACCGCCTCCCCCTTTCAATGTCTGGAAGAGATCGCTTCTAGCGATAAGATCGCCTAAATTGTACCATACTCAATGTATTTTGTTCTGTGTACTGTTTGTTTTGTGTGGTGTGCAAAAAAGAGTATCTATCTATCTTAAAATTCCAACGCATCTTGTGCATTCGAAATCGCACCTTACTACTGCGCTCTTAAGAGCGCAATTCCTATATTATCAGATTTTACTTACACGTTACACCACAGCTCAAGCGTCAGGGTTGTACAAGCCAAGTAAAATAAATAACAACATAATTTTACGAAGAATTTATTGTATTTACATTTTTTTAATGAGTGTTGTGTGTATTTCTTACCATCTGTAAAGTACCTATTAATAAACTTCAGTGTTGCCAAAATTCGAAATTGAACAAACAATGGTGTCGGAAAACGTTGACAACGATGCAGTAAAGTTTATGTTTTTAGGAGCAAAGTAAATCTATTTGCTAGAGTTTTTGTCATAGGTGGTAAAACTAGTAAACTGAGCTTCAAAATAGCTAGTTTTAAAGATAAATAACACTTGAATAAATTATTGACCTAAGGTGGGACTCGAACCCACGTCCCATCGCATGCCGGGCGGGTGCTTTACCGGGTAGTATACTACTCAGCTATACATATAGCTACAACATTGATCAGAGATACGCTGGCTTCAACAGCGAGAAGAAACACTTGAGAAATTTCATCGTGTCACGTGACGTCCTCGGTAGCTTAGTTGGTAAAGCACTCGCCCGGCATGCGATGGGACGCGGGTTCGAGTCCCACCTGAGGAGATTTTTTCAAGTGTAATTTATCTTTAATTAAACCTTGCATGGAATTGCTAAAAACAAAAATTTACAATAGCTAGTTTTAGTAATTACAACCGGCAACTGCAAAAAAAAAACAGTTACGTGAACTAAAGTTGTTCCGTACTTCTGTATGCATGCGTAATATGTAGAGTTGTAACTCCAAAGTGACAAAAACGGAGATACGATTTTTCCTTTCAGGGCCATAACCATGAACTCTTAAAACAATCTCAAAGTTGTCAAATCTGTCAATTTTGGTACGTCATTTTATACAAAATTTGACAGAAATGATAATGTTTGACAGATTTGTGATTGTTTTAACAGTTCATGGTTAGGGCCCAGCCCCCTAACCATGAACTCTAAAAACAATCTCAAAGTTGTCAAATCTGTCAATTTTGGTACGTCATTTCATACAAAATTTGACAGAAATGATAATGTTTGACAGATTTGTGATTGTTTTAACAGTTCATGGTTAGGGCCTCGCATTATTACGGAAAATGATCCACTTACTAAGCTATCATTTTATTCTCCTTACCTACATTCAAAATTGTAATAAAGCTATCCAAAACTACTGTCTTATTCTAGACCTAAATCTGTTCTGTTTAAAGTTCAAAATTCGAAAGCAAAATTTGTTTTCTCATTTCCACCAACTTTTAGCTAAGGTAACTGAATCGAATTGGGAACTTAATACTCTTGTTTTAAAGTCTAAAATAGAATGGACCAGTTTTCTTCGGTATTTTAGAGAGCGTACAGCAAGTTACTGGAGTTAGGAGTTGTCTTAACTTGTAAACACGCTTACAGTACGGTAAAGGAATAATGGCGGGCTTATTTATATAAACTTTATATGCAGATGAAATACAAATTGTACATAAGGTGGACTGCTATAAATTGGGTTACTCGCGTATAAGTTACGTATTTTTACAAATTGTCGTTTTTTCGGCGCGTAAATAAGTCATTTAATTCTATAAAATAAGTTTAATAAAAAACTAAAAACCGACTTCAAAATGAAACTAAAAAGCGTAAAATAATATTGACTAAAACATACCTAATCAGTTCTTTTTGGAGTCGGTGCCAGCCATCGAGAGTTAAATTGTGTTCATTCGCACCTTTCTATCCGTTAAGGAGTTCTGTGGCTTCCATCATCAGGTCAGCAACATGACATGATGATTACCAGACCCAAAAATCAGCATTAAGTCAGAAAATATATGCAAAACATTATGGGTGCCTATAAAAATTGACGGATACCCTCGATTTCCCAGGGATCCCATCATCAGAATCTGACTTGGTGTAAATGGGACTACCTCGGGAGTATCCCCGACCCCTTTCAAACTAAAAAATAAATTTTGAAATCGGTCCATAATTGACGGCGTAATCGCGTAACAAACATACAAAAAAAAACAACATTCAGACGAATGAGAACCTCCTCCTTTTTTTGAAGTCGGTTAAAAAGAGGTACTGGTGTACAACGGCTTTTAGTAGAGCATATATATGTTTTTCAATTTCGATCTTGCTTTTATAGTTGTTGTATTAAATTGAGTACGTGGATTTAAGGTGTGACGTATTCTTCCTTTCCACTGGTGGATGCCACCAGAATTGACGACTTCATTCAAAACAAATGAACGAATATTTATTTGGCCGAAACCACGTTTGGACAATGTTTCACTTAATTAATAACTTTATTATTTAAAGTATTTAGGCTTATTAGCAATTAACACACGACTGCACGATAAGCGGATACATTGCGAAATGAATACCCATAAATTGTTTTCTTGCCCTACTGTTTGTACATTATTATTAAGTACATCTAAGTTAAGCTAAAAATAAAAAAATTACAATGTTTAAGCATTTCTGATCTTAACCAATAGTCAAATATTTGTAAAAATATTTATATAGGGTGTTGACGGTAGTATACTACTCAGCTATACATATAGCTACAACATTGATCAGAGATACGCTGGCTTTGACAGTGAGAAAAAACACTTGAGGAATTTCATCTTGTCACGTGACGTCCTCGGTAGCTTAGTTGGTAAAGCACTCGGCTTGCGATGGGACGTGGGTTCGAGTCCCACCTGAGGTCGATGATTTTTTTCAAGTGTTATTTATCTTCAATTAAACCTTGCATGGAATTGCTAAAAACAAAAAATTTACAATACATCTAAGTACTTACTATTCTTCACTAACCATAAGAATAAAAAGGTTCTTTAACTTGCTTCAGCTTAACGGTTAAGAACGAGTGGCACTGGTAGTTTTCTTATAGCCTAATTTTTAGTGTTCCGTACCCAAAGGGTAAAACGGGCTATTACTAAGGCTGTCCGTCTGTCCGTCTGTCACCAGACTGTATCTCATGAACCGTGCTAGAGAGTTGAAATGTTTACAGATTATGATGTATTTCTGTTGCCGCTATAATAACAAATACTAAAAAACAGAATACAATAAACATTTAAGGGGGCTCCCATACAACAAACGTGATTTTTTTGCCGTTTTTATAGATAATGGTACGGAACCCTTCGTGCGCGAGTCCAACTCGCACTTTGCCGGTTTTTATTTAACAGGGCCGTAAAATGCTAGTGAGGAAATACTTCAAACAATGCATAAAACAGTGGATGTTAGTAGCAGATATAGCAAAAATATAGTATCATATTGGATTATAATGATAATATTCGCGCACATAATCACAGGCATACACACACACACACACACACACACACAACTGTTGTTGCTGTTCGATTACTTAAATTAATTAATAAGTACTGTCTTGTATAAGAAGAGCGGGGCCTCCTGCCACAGGTACCCATGTACTTACTAGGTAGACCCCAACCTCAGACTATTGTTATAATTTAAGTTGTTAAAGAATTAAACGATATTTTGTTTTATTTTTAGGTAGCACCGTTTTGCTGCCGAGCGCCTATAAATTTACGCCGTAGCTCGTAGCTGACGTAGCATGCATCTGTTTTCGTAGCAGGGTTGTGTCAGTTAAAAGCTGCTTGATAATAATTATTATCTTCTAGCTATTATATACTATTTATTGATATTGTAAAATCTGTTGTTTTTTATATTTTTTTGCTAGATAGAATAGAATAGAATAGAAAACGTTTATTTGACACACATAGACATAGTTACAAACATAATTACATTGAACATACAAAAAGAGTGTCAAAAAGGTCTCCGCTCAACATTTGCCGTTACGGCTTCGGCTGTAACGACGCTGGTTTTCAGCGGCAACCCCGACTAGGACGAGTAGTGACAGCGGTAGATACGCTGCTCATTTTTTTTTAGTAGATACTATTTGTTTTAGTTTAAGCTATGATAGTATATTTTAATGTAAACTATTTGTTTGCTTCATCGTCATTTATTTAGGTGTATATATGTCTATAATTACTTTTAAACTTTCGCGTTGCATAATTTAAAACTCAATGAAACGGGAATTAACGCGATCATAATTTAGGTACAAAATGTTACCTCTTTTGCCTGACGTTTCGATCGGGTTACACCAACCGTGGTCACAGGCTGACTGGAACAGCGATGTCTTCACTCCGTATGAGAGGCAGATTCTTCATCTACCCTCATTATATTATTTTCACGCCAAGTACCGTCACACACTACACTCACTGTGTCCCTATTCTAACCGCCGCGTCCGTATTCAGGTGAGAACTCGATCGCAAAAACAAAACGAGATTGTTTATTTTTAATCACTGGATTCCATGTCGCGGGTAATTTGTAACCGTCTTCCTGATTGAAATTTTTATACTTTTTGATTTCAATAGCTTCACGCACAACTCTTGAATAAAAGTGGCGATCCGTGGAAA
Organism: Anania fuscalis; assembly: GCA_950371115.1. NCBI lineage: Eukaryota > Metazoa > Arthropoda > Insecta > Lepidoptera > Crambidae > Anania > Anania fuscalis. The sequence goes on from OX493346.1 coordinate 770,414, forward strand.
GAACTTGCGTTTGATGAAATTCAATCCAGTGATTAGTGCCCGATTCAAGAAGGTGTTCGGCAATCGGCAATAAACAATCTCGTTTTGTTTCGCGATCGAGTTCTCACCTGAATACGGACGCGGCGGTTAGTGTGCAGAATAGGGACACAGTGAGTGTAGTGTTTGACGGTACTTGGCGTGAAAATAATATAATGAGGGTAGATGAAGAATCTGCCTCTCATACGGAGTGAAGACATCGCTGTTCCAGTCAGCCTGTGACCACGGTCGGTGTAACCCGATCGAAACGTCAGGCAAAAGAGGTAACATTTTGTACCTAAATTATGATCGCGTTAATTCCCGTTTCATTGAGTTTTAAAATATATGTCTATATCTGCTTAGGTACGTGTTGTAATATTTATCCATGAACTCTTAAAACAATCTCAAAGCTGTCTAATCTGTCAATTTTGGTACGTCATTACATACAAAATTTGACAGATTTGATAATGTTTGACAGATTTGAGATTGTTTTGAGAGTTCGTGGTTACCACCCAGAAATGCAGTGAAGCTGCTGAAAAATTTGGAAAATTAATTATACACTCGTTTTTAAATAATGTTTAAGTACAAAATCACAAAATATTAAATATTTATATTAAGAAATGTCAAAGTTATAAGCATTAGGACCTTTAGATCGCCCTTATAAATGTAAAGTGGTGCTATTACACTTGCATAATTACCTACTATTAAATAAAAAGGAGCCACCGATGTTAAAAAAATAGTTGTGTTAAATTTAAAATTATACATACACATTAAAAAAAAATACAGCCAGTAAATGACACATAACTTACATAAAAAAATTGCGTATAGAGCTATCATCAGTAATTTCTACACTTTGTGAAAATATTAAGTAAGTGGCAGCCCTATTGAACTAAGAAGTAATAATATGACGGAGAGCTGTAATATTGTCTAGGCTAGCCCCGGCGGTGATGGATTAAGCTAATACAGGATTAGGCAAAGCTAACAGTCCGTCTTAACAAAGTTATTTATTATGAATGCTAACTTAACAGGTCTTGGAATATACAAGCTACGCAATTTGGGTTCACAGGCGTATCTTAGGATTAGCATAGTTAAACCTGAAGAAATAATAATATATTGTAATACAGGTTCTATTATTTGCGCTTGTTTCGTTCCGAAATAGATTATTTTGTTAATTTTCATGTAGAATAAAACAACATAATAGGCTAGTTGACACCAGGGCGGTAACCACGAACTCTTAAAACAATCTCAAATCTGTTAAACATTATCATTTCTGTCAAATTTTGTATGAAATGACGTACTTAAATTGACAGATTTGACAACTTTGAGATTGTTTTAAGAGGTCGTGGTTACCCCCCTGCAATCAATTGACATACTTTTTATGAGCTGTCAAAACCTCTTCCTTATAATTTGTATGGCGATATCGGATAATGACGTCACTGTCCACCTAACTCTACTGCCTTACATTTTGTTGATTTTGAAACAATCAAAATTTAGTTTTTAACCGACTTCAAAAAAAAGGAGGAGGTTCTCAATTCGTCTGAATGTTGTTTTTTTTTTGTATGTTTGTTACGCGATTACGCCGTCAAAAACGGACCGATTTCAAAATTTATTTTTTAGTTTGAAAGGGTATACTCCCGAGGTGGTCCCATTTATACCAAGTCAGATTCTGATGATGGGATCCCTGGGAAATCGAGGGCAACCCTCAATTTTTATAGGCACCCATAATGTTTTGCATATATTTTCTGACTCAATGCTGATTTTTGGGTCTGGTAATCTTCATGTCATGTTGCTGACCTGATGATGGAAGCCACAGAACTCCTTAACGGATAGGAGTTAGAAGATGATACTGCAATTTGTCGACAGAACGTATTTCGCAGTGTGTTGAGCAGACGTGGAGCTTATGGGGGTATACCCGCACACCCAGTAACGAAAAAAATAATTGAAAGTTCCTTTCTTAATTTGACTTGTTATTTAACGAAAAACCTTATCCTATGGTTTCGACACCAAAATAGCCGCTGTTCTGGTTGGAGTGTAGGTAAACCCTTTTCTTAAGACTTAAAAATTTTCGTCGAAAAATTGACCCCATATAACACCTTATTTTTATCATACCATTGGATGGGGGGTCCATAGAGGACCAATATTAGTTAAGGTTACTTTGCTGTAAAGTCATTTTTGGCGAAGTTAGGAGGGATAAAATAGAGGACTTAACACTTAAAATTGTAAAATAAAAAACAATTTAATAAAAAACTAAAAACCGACTTCAAAATGAAACTAAAAAGCGAAAAATAATATTGACTAAAACATACCTAATCAGTTCTTTTTGGAGTCGGTGCGAATGAACACATTTTAAGTCTCGATGGCTGGCACCGACTCCAAAAAGAACTGATTAGGTATGTTTTAGTCAATATTATTTTCCGCTTTTTAGTTTCATTTTGAAGTCGGTTTTTAGTTTTTTATTAAACTTTTTTTATTCTAATAAATGATATTGTACTGAATTATTAGGCCTAAAATAGAGTGTTCGTTTTCATATTATGTTGCCTTAGAATTATCATCCCTATTTGGAACGGATTTGTCTTTTCTTAATCCAAATTATCTATGGAAACTAGAGAAAATGCCTTCTGATCCGAAGCTGTCTGCGTTTTGCGAGCGCACTTCACTCGTACTGACGTCTGTCATACACATCATAATGGAGCTTAGAGCATTCATTCATTCATTAATTCATTGGTTGAATGCTCTAAGTAATGGAGTCGTAAAGAAACCGTGCTTATCAACGGTGGATTGAAAATTTCGGCAGCCAATAAAGCGATTGCCAACAATTTGTGTCTCATGAAGACGGGATTAAGGAATTAACTAGCGGCCTATACACTGAGATATTTTAATCGTTGTTTTCACGCAGTAAAATGATTGTATCTTAGTAGTACAATAGATTAATGAAGTTTTTTTAATTCAAATCACCTGTAGGCATTCAAATTTAAATCGCCTGCAGCGCGTGCGGTGCAGTTCATGCTGTATTACTTTGTGCGGGAGCTTCTTTTACTTTAAACATTTATTTTGTGCGGCAGGCAGTACCCAAATACGTCACATCTCGTAAAAGAAACTATCGTTTCTCACGCTTTCGAGTTGATGATTTTTTTTTTTAATTAGTTGAGAACAAAAATATTTTTAATAAAAAAAATACTTGCATGGTTCGATAGTACTACTAAAGGTAAATCGTTCTGAGATCTGGGAAAAAACCAGAATTTACTATACGCCGGGCTCTGCAAAGTACGCAGCGTGGCACTGAGGAGAAGAGGTAGGTACGTACGTTTATTTCTTACCCAAAAGACTTATCAACAGCGCTTAAATCGGTTTTTACGTATTGGGTCAGTATCCCCACAGCAGCCCTATGAAATACCAATCAATATTGGCCCATGAACACCTACTAGAGCGTACCAAAATTATTATATGTTTTGTCTGTATTCAGGTGTTTTGCGATCGAGTGCTCACCTGAATATGGACGCAGCGGTTAGTGTGCCGAATAGGGACACAGTGATTGTAGTGTGTGACGGTACTTGGCGTGAAAATAATATTATGAGGGTAGATGAAGAAGCTGCCTCTCATACGGAGTGAAGACATCGCTGTTCCAGTCAGCCTGTGACCACGGTCGGTGTAACCCGATCGAAACGTCAGAAATTAGGGTAGGTTCTGGGTGTACTGAAAGACATTCTGATATTTAGGGTTCCGTACCCAAAGGGTAAAATGGTACCCTATTACTAAGACTCCGCTGTCCGTCTGTCTGTCTGTACTAAAAAATAGAGATAATAAATATTTTAGGTGTCCTTTATTAGATAATAGTACTAAACCTTTCGTGCGTGAGTCAAACTCGCATTTGGCCGGTTTTTTCCTGTGCATAAATCACATCAGACTTAATTTTTTGTCAAAATAGTATCCTTATAAGATGTTTGTAATTAATAATTAATTACTTAACTATGATACAAAAAAAGAAAATCCTTAAACTCAAACATGTGATATGATTAAGCTTATTAGGTAACGCTGTTGTGGTCACCAACACTCGTTTGTGTAATTTTGTACCTATTTTGTTACCTAAAAAGGTCGCTCTTTTGTAATTTTTTGTTTTTTTTTAGCAATTCAAGTTTAATTGAATCTATAGGGTGTTGACGGTAGTATACTACTCAGCTATACATATAGCTACAACATTGATCAGAATACGCTGGCTTTGACAGAAAAAAACACTTGAGGAATTTCATCTTGTCACGTGACGTCCTCGGTAGCTTAGTTGGTAAAGCACTCGCCCGGCTTGCGATGGGACGTGGGTTCGAGTCCCACCTGAGGTCGATGATTTTTTTCAAGTGTTATTTATCTTCAATTAAGCTCGCTCTTTTGTTTATTTCGGGCATTATATGAAGTCTGCACTTATGTAATATAATTTTTATTATTTCTGAGTGTTCCATCCATTACAAGATTGCAGAGGGCGCTAGGAGCACGCGACATTTTGTAAAGTTTACGAGCCTCTATTAGTTGATTGATTTCGTTATAATATTAAGGCGATGCCCATGTAATTTGTGCCCATTATCTATTAATGGAACCCATCAATTTATAGGTACTTAACAACAACCGACGAGAGGTGGAGCAGGAAGGTTCTCGAATGGAGACCACACTTAGGCAAACGTAGTGTAGGACGCCCCCCGGCTAGATGGACCGAGGACCTGAAGAAGGCAGCTGGCAGCGACTGGATGCAGCGGGCGGGAGATCGTGCGCTGTGGCGCTCCTTGGGGGAGGCCTATGTCCAGCAGTGGACTGCAACAGTCTGATATGATGAACAACAACGCTTTTCATGTCTGTGTGTTTATGCCCTTAGTTCTTTCAAAATACAGAACATGTTTTTTTTTGTTTTTAAAATTCATATTCTGTTTTTTATTGTTAGTTACATAGTTCACAATATATTTTTTTTAAAAGTTAGTATGTTTATTCCTATTATTACATATTATTTGACCTTTAAGTTGGTAGTTTTAGGGTTCCGTACCCAAAAGGAATGGGACCCTATTACTAAGACTCCGCTGTCCATCTGTATGTCGTCTGTCGGTCCGTCTGTCACTATAACAACGAATACTAAAAAACAGAATAAAATTAATATTTAAGGGGGTTCCCATACAAAAAACTGTCTTTTTTGCCGTTTTTATAGATAATGGTGCGGAACCCATCGTGCGCGATTCCGACTCGCACCTAACTGCCTTTTTTAATGTTTGAAGGACAAACATTAAAAACAGGCAAGACACATACTTGTTACTTGTTTAAATTTTCAATGAAAAGGCATAAGTTAAAAATATATTTCTCAATGCAAAAAGTACTGTGTGTGTGATTAGTCTTTTAGCAAGATAATATAATTTATATACAGGATGTACAAAAGAATGGGATACTCCTTAAAACCACGTGATCAGCTGGTCATATACAACAACTTTTCCTTTGGTAGCAACATCGAAATCGTGATTTTATTTTCAGATGCTCCATACATTATCATCGAGGTATGCGAGTAAGTTTGTATGGAGAAGCTGAATTTTTTTTATTGATTTCGATGTTGCTCCCATAGTTAAAGTTGTTGTATATGATCAGCTGATCACGTGGTTTTGAGGAGTGTCCCATTCTTTTGTACAACCTGTATATAATTACTTTAAACTTTCGCGTTGCATAATTTAAAACTCAATGAAACGGGAATTAACGCGATCATAATTCACGGTCGGTGTAACCCGATCGAAACGTCAGGCAAAAGAGGTAACATTTTGTACCTAAATTATGATCGCGTTAATTCCCGTTTCATTGAGTTTTAAACCCTGTATATAATTTACCAGTGCATTTGTAGGTACGATATTCAGCACAACCATTCGTAATTCATTTTGCTTGTAAATCCCGTAAATGCAGTGCAATACATTTTCCTGTAAATGGTGAAGATTAATATGAGGATTTAAGTACCGGGAATTCTAGGCGCTGCTACCAATAACGATGGCTACAAACGGGAATTGCTTGTACAAGAAATGCGTTTTGATAGCAATTTAAAATCAGTTGTTACGTTATGTTATTTGATTATGGCGTAAGTTTTCATATCATTCCTATCAGGTCAATAATTTCTTTTCTATTAATTTCAGTATTTCATTCCTAGAAGTACGTGGCCTGCATTCCAGAACCTTTCTGCCCCATCGGCCGTCAGTTCTACATGCTATGTGCCCCGTCCATTGCCACTTTAGCTTACCAATCCGTCACCGGTAATCTTCATTTCTGATTTGATCTTGCAAAGAAATACCGAGCTAAAAACGCAGAGAAACACCGAGCATAGCCCTTTCCATATCGCGATGTACTACTTTAAGCTTTCTTATAAGGCCCATAGTAAGAGGCCACGTTTCAGTTCCGTATGTCATCACTGGTAACACACACTGGTTGTAGACTTTCGTCTTTAGGCACTGAGGTATTTTGGTCGAGAAGATATTGCGTAGTTTCCCGAACGCTTGCCATCCGCAAGTGCAGCGTGGGAAGTCCACCCACAAGGTGGGCAGACGACCTGGTAAAGGATGCAGGACGATGCTGGATGCAGGCCGCGCGCAACCGGTTGATCTGGAAGTCACTGCGGGAGGCCTATGTTCAGCAGTGGACGTCCAGTTACTGAAATGATGATGATGATGATTCCTAGAAGTGTCAGTGCAAGGTAAATAAATGGCTATATTCACAACTTGTATTTTAAACAATTGAGAGCCATTTGAGTACAAGTGGCAGCACGAAAGTTAAGCGCTGGGCGAAAGTTGCGCAGAAGACTTATACGATTACGTGATTGACCAGTCGCGCGCCGCGCTTGCATCGCCGGTCGTGATTGGTTCGCGCACACGCGTCTCTGATACGATGCTCGTCTCGTAAGATGTGCAAACAGTTCCCTACTTTATGCCCTAGCGCTCAACATCGATGCCGCGTACTGTAAGGCGAGTCATCAACCCATCACTACGCCAAAGGGTTCCTTATATTTTAAAAAAATGTGAGGATGTTTGTATGTTTGTCACTCCATCAAGCGTAAGCGGCTCAATGGATTTGGATAAAATTTTTGCACACAATAGAGTATGATCTGGATTAACATATAGGATAAGTTTAACCCGGTTAAATGTTTCTGAGGGTTTTTTTAGTGAGACACCAAATATCCTGTAGTTCACACAAACGAAGTTGCGGGCACAGCTATTCGTTAATAAATGTGGTGCTCTTACCTTGGTATGTCAGCCAGCCGCGGAGCTCTGGGCCTACGGACGGCGCCGCCGATCGGCAGCACTCCCATCTGTGGGCAAACAAAACTGGTTAAATAAATATTGGAAAACACCACATACTTGCTCTGATCCTAATAAAGTACTTGTCTTATAGAAATCAGAAACAACGACGGCACCACAACACCCAGTCCCGAGACAATATAAAAAAGTTCGTTTTCTACACTGACCCGACCGGAAATCGAACCCGGAACCTCAGAGATGGCGACGCCATATTATATAGTCCGGCGTGCTCTCCTCACGGCTACAGAGGTCGTCTAGTTCAATAGTGGAACCACATAATAAATGATCATCATAATCATTTCAGACCATATGACGTTCACGAAATATAGGACTCCAGATAAGCAAGTTGGAAGCGGCCTGCAGCCTGCGGCTTCCTGCAACCTTTACCAGGTAGTCTGTGTACCTTGTGGACGTCCTATGCTGCACTTGCTGGTACGTGGCCTCCATTCAGCCTTTCTGCCCCATCGGCGGCCGTCAGTTCTACGCGCTATGTGCCTCGTCCTCATTTTTTACACATCAACTTTTAATAGACCCATGGTGAATAAGTTGTTTAAAAATTATCTCCATATTTGTCATTAAAGAAATAAAACAAAAAAATACTAAAATGTGTTCTCACGTGTACGAACATGTGGCATCAAAAAGACAATTAAAACGACACTCGGAACAGCTGTGCTGTGAGACGTATGAGAAAACATTTCACTTTGCTTGTTTTTTAAATGGATAAAAATATTATTGAGATCTCTGTATCCCTACTTCAGTAGTGATAAAATTCCTGGGCTCAACTGAAAACTATGTTTCTTTTTAATACAATCACACCAAATTAACAAAGAAACAATCAATCTAGACTCAAACTATGCAAATCTTACTGGCGACTAGAAATAGTTATACTCGTATGTATTTTTAAAACATTCCTGCCCCTCTAGCATTAGCAACATAGCACGATATGATATGATATGATAAAGCAATTTATTGACACCCAACTGTCAAAATGTAATATACGTAGCCGCCATCTTGAACTTTTATCGAAACAGCGAGCATGTCCGTGCCGGTGACGTCATGTCATGCTCGCTGTTTCGTTAAAATTTCATATTTTGACAGTTGTGTGTCAATAAATCGCTATATAATATCATATCATAATATCGTGTTTCGTTCGTCATGCCAGGGGGGCAGTGCATTGAGTGTTTGTGTAGATAGGTTCGTACAACGCTTACAGTCTAAACTAATCGCTTAGACACCTCACGATAGACTTAACCCTTATCATTATTAGACAGGACGAGACCCCATAGGTCTACAAAGATGAGATCTACTTACTTCATCATGACCTAAACGCGAAGAATGTTTAATGATATCTTCTTGATTAACAAGTTGAAAACCGGTAGCGATCACTGAATGGTAGGCACATTGAACATTAACGACAAGCTGGAAAGGTCTCGTTTGATGAAGTTTACGCTCCGACCTTCTAATGTCCATATCTGCTCCGAGAGCTTTCAGCTTGAGTTGTCAACTCGCTTTGAATGTCTGGAGTTAAAGCTTCAGATACTAAAATAACATAAATTTTGTTTGGAACTAGAATATAATTTTCGTTGGCAACCAATTAAGGCTGATTTCTAATTTGTCGGCGCAGCAGCGGCGCGACATCAGCATGCTCGGTATACGCGGTACAGAAAGCTTACCGAGCGCCTGTATTTTAATGGAGCGTTCCTGATTGGCTCGGTATGCTCGGGAGCGGCGCGGCACAGATTCCATACGTTCTGTACCGCGTATACCGAGCATGCTGATGTCGCGCCGCTGCTGTGCCGACAAATCAGAAAACGGCCTAAAGCAACGTCTACCAATATACCTGAACTATATTCTCTGCCTGAAGCTTAAAGTAATACTAATACTGGTATTAGTTTAATATAATCTTAGGGGAATGGCGCGTAAACAGGACAAAGTTCAATTTCATATAAAATTTTGGAATATTAAGTAAACATAAAATAGAATACCTAGAGAGTTTATTTATAAGAATAAATAGGTAGAAGTTCACATAGGAGTAAAAAAAGGTAAGCAGTTAAAATAGCACGAAATCCCTTTCGCGACGCAATAAAATAAAGGTTGAAATACTTGGGAATCGATAACAAATAAATCGTTGATTAATAATATCATATGCAAAACATGAACCAAGTTAAAACATTTTATATAATATATAAATAAAACAAATAAATAATTTATTCATCTCTTCACAAAAATAGATTCTTATGGCTAACTAAGACTAAGAAAGTAAGGACACTTGCATTTTGGATCTGTGAGAGTCTGGTGCCTGAAATGGGATTACAAGTCCTGTTATATAAAAATATGTTAATTAAAAATCAATCACAGCTTGTTCTTAGTTCTTATTTAATATGTCACAGTTATATATGTATTTGTTACTTTAGTATTGATGTGCATTTATGCACGCAATTCTGCTGTGAAAGAGGGGCAAATAATAAATATTTGAAATATTTAATTTAACCTGGCAAGACTCTGCCGTGCACATAAAATGCCGCAAAATGTGCGCACCCAACTTTTAGTACCTAATGAATTCTTGGATTCCGACAAAATTCATCGTAAGAATATCAAAATATTTCTAGGAAATTACGTTTCTTCCGCTTTCACGGATGACGGAAGAGTATAATAAATTCCGTAATGCTAAGAAGCACGAAATCATAAACTTGAGAGATTACAATCTTGATACTAATGAGAAGTAGCGTTTAATTAATAAACAAATTATTCCTACAATCGCACCAATTATTATTAATTTTCTAGCCCCAAACTAAGCAGAGCTATCATCATCATTCATCATATCAGCCACAGGACGTCCACTGCTGAACATAGGCCTCCCCCAGTGACTTCTGTCATCGGGGGGTTATTGCCATTGAGTGCGAAACAATATAAAAAAACTGCGCTCGCCAACCCGCCTGCCAAGCAGAGCTATACATGTTTTTTATTTTTATTGCATTGTCATTGAAGGGCGTACTGACTATAAAAAAAGTAACAAATAAAATAAAAATGAACCCTAAAAACGAGCAAAAAAAAACACGTTTGTTGTATGGGAGCCCCCATAAACATTTATTTTATTCTGGTTTTTAGTATTTGTTGTTATAGCGGCAACAGAAATACATCATCTGTGAAAATTTCAACTGTCTAACTATCACGGTTCATGAAATACAGCCTGGTGACAGACGGGCAGACAGGCAGACAGACAGACAGTGGAGTCTTAGTAATAGGGTCCCGTTTTTCCTTTACCCTTTAGGTACGAAATTATAAAAACTACTTGTATCCATCTCGTGGCTCCCAATTTTTTTTTGTACGGACTAATATTTTATAAAGATTAATCATTTTTTTTACTGTTATGTTTATTTATACACACTACGGATAGGCATAACTGTACAGTTATGACCATATAAAATATAAAAGTTTTTTTTAATTTTTTTTTATTGTGTTCCCAAACCGAATGTTACACTTTTATAACATTGTAAAAGAACTTAGTCTGGCACTTATTGTGTACATTCTTAACTAGAGAATACAGCATGCATAGGTACACTTAATCCTGAAGCTAACAAAAAAACAATTCCCAAACTCAATAAAAACAACTTACTTTAACAAAAAATAATTAATAAAATGTGTTATTACAATTCAGTTTCCTTCGATGGCTTGTCTAATTTTAATTTTAGCTGAGGCCAAAGAACCAAACACAGATATCAAAAGAGTTTTGAATGCTTTGTAACTTTGAGCCATTTTATAAAATGGAGAGTGCCGGCCCAAAACAGTCCTACAATGAGGCGTGATAAATGTCTTTTTACTACCAATTAATCGGCTTGCTTGCTAGGTATATGCTAGCATATATAAATATTATGTTACAGTTAGTTACTATTTTGAAAGGAAAATATATAAAACTTATTTCTTTAAAACCATATTGTATGAAATAAGTATGATGTCTAAGTTACTTTGCCTGTTCCACAGCGCTCAGTTAAATCATACCTTATTACGTCCTTAAGTTGGGTCCGTGCCAGAAAACTAGAGTTTTAAACTATTTATCGTGGTTTTCAAAGTGGATAAAGTATGCTGTTATTTCATATAATAAACTTTTATAGGAAGAAAAGTTTGTATTTATGATATTGCCGTAATTTTGTTTGCAGTTTGGTGTTTTATTGTAGGTTGAGGTTAGTAAAATATGAAATATTTATTTCCAGTTTGTCGGTAGTTATTTTAAATTATAACTAAACTGGTTATCTGGTATCATATGAAGGTTACTGAAATATTATTTATTAAAATATACTCATTTATTTAAACAAAAGTATATTTTAGTTTAATTTTATTTTTATTTTTTTATTTGATATGGGCTTACTCTTGACCCCAATCTTGCTCTAGAGCATAGATGGGATCTACGATGGAGCGAGCTTGCCCAGAATTCATAAATTATACTAATTTGCTAACCTCAAAGATACGTGAAATATTCTAGGTTAGTGTGTGCTGGCTGGGTGGGTGACCTTTTAGCAAATTAATTGTGACACAAGAATGTTTAAATTCCTTACTTTGAATATATTGTTTTAAACTTTCATGGTCACTAACATTAGAATAGTTTGTTACGGGATTGCTACCATGTACCTTATTTTTGAGTTCCCGATATTTCGGCACTGTTGCAAGCGCCATGATCACGGAGTAACTGAAGATCTTGCGGGTAAGTTGTTAAGGGCAAACATATCGGTCTACCCTCTTTCGCTGTCTTTTATTGCACGCGTCGGTACCATTGTCTACAAACTCACTATTTTCTCGCACCTGTTCTCGACACACAACACTAACAGTATCTGACCGCGAAACAGCAGTTTGTTGTTTTTTCCGGTTTTTGCACATACGAATCACTGGATTCCAGACGCTGCAACAGTGCCGAAATATCGGGAACTCAAAAATAAGGTACATGGTAGCAATCCCGTAACAAACTATCCTTACTTTGAGTTGAGAGTACTATACTATATCTACGATAGTTGGTCGTGGTTGTTAACTTGTCGAGATATAATGTACTAGCGTACAGCACATTTATACCTCAATGTGTTAACTTCATCATTTTTGAATTTTTTAATAACACTACACTGAAATCATAAAATTTAATGGATGAAAAAAACCATTTCTGTTATTTTAAAGTTCGTGTTTCAGATTTCAGTGTAGGTTACACTAAAATGTACTTGTATAAAAGTAGTAGCTAAAGTTTTTATAGTTTTTATATGAATTCGTATTCACCCTGCATTTTGGTGATAACATAACCCCTTTCGGGTGGTTTGAGTGAAAGCTACCCCCTCCATAAACCCCCCACTTGACTTAGTGCACTTTGCAGTGATTTACTGCATTTGGCATGCAATCTTCGATAATATGAGTTTTCTCACAGTAAACACATGGCATACAGTAGCTTGACTTAACTAAACAATATACTCTTCTTATGGATCAAGATTCTGGATTACAGTTAGAGCAGTTTGTCAAGTTGTCATCAGACATACTTGACAAACAAAGGTTTTATGACAAATGGCAAGTGCGAGGCGGACTCGCGCACGAAGGGTTCTTGTTGTTGGTGTGTCGTATTAGGACCTTTAATACCCTTTAATATTTATTTAATTCTGGTTTTTAGTATTTGTTGTTATAGCGGCAACACAAATACATCATCAGTGAAAATTTCAACTGTCTAACTATCAGGGTTCATGGGTATATACAGCCTGATGAAAGACGGGCAGACAGACAGACAAACAGCGGAGTCGTAGTAATAGGGTCCCGTTTTAACCTTTGGGTAGTATTGGGTACGGAACCCTAAAAATAGTTACGGCTCGAGAATAAGGAAACTAGACAATTTGGAGAACCATTTTTTTTTGAGGATTTTAATATTTTTCCTGTCGTAAAGTTGTTCGTATTAATAAAACATTAATTTTGAATCTGACTAAATCTAACCTTGAATAAATAACATTCCTTACGTGTTTTGAGCTCATAGGCATAGCCCATTTATGAGCCCATAAGTTTAGGCGTCTGTGCAAAGTTGAGATACTGCTGCAAAGCGTACAATGTGTTTACTGTGGTATTTTCGTTTGTGATATATAAGGACGCAAGTGCGGAAATTATTCATGAAGTGGAGTTTTGCATGAAAATAATCATGTTTTCGGAATTGAAACATGGAATAATAACAGTTTGTCGTACAAGTCAGTTTAGATTATTTTTTTAGCAGTAAAACAAGGTATTCAACTTGAGATGATAATGTTGTAAAAAAGACTTCTTCTTCTAAGAGTGCCTCTCCAACTAGTGAACGTCGGCTACCAGTAGGTACTGCAAAGCGTTGACGGTCCCTTGCCCAGTGCAGAAGTCTACCCGCATTACCAACTCCTGTCCATTCTTTGATGTTATCCATCCAATGCCATCCTCTTCCTACCCCTCCCCCCCTCTGCTTCCCTCGACATTTCCCATTATTATCACTTGTGGCAGGTGATATTTGTTGTGTCTGATAATGTGGCCAAGATACGCTGTTTTCCGCCGTTTTACGGTCAGCAGAAGCTTACTGTATCTTTATTTTAATTCTATTTTTGTACTTAGGAAAACTTTTCTTTTTCTTTTTTCATAAATTTTTCCCGCCATGAATATCATCCAAGTGGAAAACATAGCGTTAAGATTTTAATTAAATTATTTTTATTCGTAAAACGGTTAAGGCACATACCATCTTGTTATCTTATAGTTGACGTGGGTTTTAATTAAATATAATAATATGCACAATAAAAACTTTAAATAAATAATCCTAGCTTTAAAGGAGACGGTACAAATATCATTTGCTAGGCATTTATCTACAAACTCTATTTACTTTTTTACCATATTTTCTCATCTCAAAAGACAACAAAAACTTTGTAAAGAATTTCTAACAGAAAGCCTTTGTACAAGTAATGCGGAGAGAGCTGCGTAACGACTTACTCCTCTTGAATAATAAAATGTGGGTAACTGAAAGTCACTGTTCCCTCCTCCGCTTTTTTAAAGAGAATTGTCACGAAAATTGACGCAAATCAATCGTTTATTTTAGATAATATAATCCTCATCATCATCATTTCAGCCACAGGACGTCCACTGCTGAACATAGGCCTCCCCCAGGGACTTCTGCCGGGGGGTTGTTGCCATACTCGCTTCGCTTGGCAGGCGGCAACAACCCCCCGATAATATAATACTTGGAAAAAATCGACCGCCGCAGATGGGCCCCGAATGTCCCGATCCCACAACCGTCACATACCGGGCGAGTGCTTTTCCAACTAAGCTACCGAGGACGATAGCTGACCTGACAAAATATTTCAAGTGTTTGTTCCTGTCGAAGCCTAGTCGAATAATAGTTCGTCAGGTCAGCTAATGTCATCGGTAGCTTAGACAAATAAATTAATATAAATATTGAACAACATCACATACATTGCTCTGATCCTAAGGTAAGTAGCTAAAGCACTTGTGTTATAAAAATCAGAAACAACGACGGTACCACAATGGGGTCTGGGACCCGAGACAATATAGAAAAGTTCTTTTTCTACATTGACTCGGCCGGGGATCGAACCCGGAACCTCAGAGATGGCAGCGCCATATAAAGTCCGGCGTGCTCGCCTCTCGGCTACGGAGGTCGTCATCGTCGTCGAGGAGATGGTAAAGCATTCGCCCGGTATGCGATGGCCGTGGGTTCGGGTCCCACCTGAGGCGGTCTTTTTTTTAGTGCCTGTTATATTATCTTGAATAAACCTAGCAATGTAATTGCTAAAAACAAACATTTTAATCACGGATTGTCAGTCCATTGGTAACTATGGGGAGAATGTAACAAGGTTTATTATAAGACGAGATTTAAGTTCCTTATTTATTACTCAATTTAATTTTAGGGGTATTGCTTAAAAACAGCAACATTTTATTTGCAACAAACGTTAAAATCTAAAAAATATATCGGGTGTAAAAAAAGGCTTAACGAAGCCGAATAGTACATATTCTACGTATTATTACGATCATTTTTTTCTTTTACACTATACCTGGGAAATGACGGGTTACAGAGTTATTGACAGTCAAAGTTACAATTTTTTTTCAAAGATTTTTTACAAAATTGACTTTTGTTTTATAATACTAAACTTTTTTACAAAGAAACATGATCCGCTTACACACACAGGCATAGTCTGTGGCGTGCGCGCTATACACTGCGGGTTAGAAATAAGTTATTTTTTTGATACCCAAAAATAAAAGTCATTTCCCAGCAATTATTTTTTATGCATCCTACTTGATTTTATGTATAGAATTCGTTGTTTAAGGCTTCGTTAAGACTTTTTTTACACCCTGTATACCTCGCCATAGATACTAAACCGCCGACTACTTATATTACTTATTATAAAGTTTATTTATTTCGATGTGGTCCCATAAAAAAATTGGGTTTTTAAGAATTAGAATCTCCCCCAAGAAGGAACTTCAGTAATAAATTAAAATTAATTAAACCCACTATCTTCGAAACCGATAACTTTTCAATAACAAGTTTCCCCATCACGCGACAGTGGCGACAGCGGATAATAGAACGCATTATCTCGAGCGTCCACTCCCGACTGAGCTTAATGCTCGCTTAAGCTTAAAGCTCGCTCGAGCTTAGCGGGTTAAAATAGAAGTAATGCATAAGGAGTTATGATCTAGAATTCTAGACAATGGTACGAGAACTCGAGCAAATTCAATGGAATTAAGGGCATAATAAAGTCATACTATATAATATTATACACATTGTTTCATTATATAATGAAAAGGAATGGGATTAGGATGAAGCTGGTTTATAATAGTTTTCTGTATACAAAAAAGGACACAAAACCGCGGTTGCGGGTTTGAATACTGCTAGGGGCAAGTGTTTCTGTAAAGTGCACTATCAAGCTTTACTTATTTTTAAAATAAAATGTTGAATATATTCCACATTTAGGTACATACATTCTGTCAAAAAAGTTTCGGGAATTGATGATTTGGTTATGGTTCCAAATTCAAAATTATATTTTTTTTGTTGTTGTTAGATTGGCACAACTGTTTTCCATTTTGGCGCGGAGTTTGAGTTACATCTGATAATTAGATTAAATACAGTATTGTTTTTAGTTATACCATATCTAGTGTGTATTGCGAATTTCATAATGGACAAAAACATCGAACAAAGAGTTTGTCTTAAATTTTGCATCGCCAATGGGATTTCGTGTTCGGAGTCTCTGAGAGAAGGCTTACGGTAAATCGACTTTATCAAAAACACGTGTTTATGAGTGGTACAAAGCTTTCAAAAGAGATCGAGATGTGATGGAAGATTTGCCTCGCTCTGGTAGGCCATCAACGTCTGCTACTGAAGATAACATCGCAAAAGTGAAGGAAATAGTGACTGAAAGTCCTCATTCAAGTTTAAGAGAGCTAGCCGTCGAACTTTCTGTGTCACACGAGTCGATTTCGATTCGTACCATTTTAAATAATCAATTGGGTATGAAACATGTTGCCGCTCGGCTAGTCCCAAAAGACCTGAATTTTCTCCAAAAACTCAATTGCAAAAGATTCGCTGAGGACATGCTAGAACGAGTCAATTCCGACCCAACATTCATGAAACGCATTGTTACTGGGGACGAGACGTGGGTTTACGAGTTTGACATGCAAACTAGTCAACAAGCTTCGAAGTGGCGAACTCGATCGAAAGTCAAAGTTATGTTGACTGTTTTCTTTGACTGTCGCGGTGTTGTGCACTCAGAATTCTTGCCAGAAGGTCAAACGTTAAAAAACGAGTATAATTAAAGCGTTATTCGGCGTTTAAGTGAGCAAATTAGACGAAAAAGGCCAGATTTGTGGAAAGAAAATTCTTGGATTTTGACCCACAATAATGCGCTTTCCCACAAGGCCATCATTGTGAACGAATTTTTGACCAAAAACTCAACAAATAACATCCAGCAGCCACCTTATTCACCAGATATGGCTCCAGCCGACTTCTTTCTTTTTCCTAAACTCAAATTTACCACTTCGTGGCACCCGGTTTCATTCGGTAGAAAACATTAAGGAGAATTCGCGGCGAGAACTGAACTCGATTCCATAAAAAGCGTTTAAAAAATGTTTTGATGATTGGATTATTCGTTGGCGTAAGTGTATCGCTTCTGAAGGAGCATAATTTGAAGGTGATAAAATAAATTTGGATGAATAACTAAAATTTTATGTATTATTAATCTTTTCCCGGTACTTTCTTGACAGAGTAAAATATAAAAAACAAAAAAACAAAATTGTAAAAGCCTACGACGGTAAAACGTCATTGAAAAAGGACAAAATAAACAATACTGTTCTGTATTTAACAAGCAAATGTTTACTGGACCACCCCCTGGTGAGTTGTCACCGTAACACCCTAATATCATGCGCCAATCCCACCCAAACCCATCACTGAAAACCGCATCGAAATCGGACTGGTAGTTTTGGTTTTGCACAAACAAATGTTTAATGCACCGCCCCTAATGAGTTGTCACCGTAACAACTACCTAAGAATATCCACCAATCAAACTTGAACCCATCACTGAAAACCGCATCGAAATAGGACAAGTAATTTTGAAGATAATTGGCAACATTGGATTCCACAAACAACCTCTCACCCCAAACGCATATACCATCTCCGTGCCGTCGTGGGTAAAAAATAAATATCGGACAACATCACATAGGTACATTGCTCTGATCCTATGGTAAGTAGCTAAAGCACTTGTGTTATAGAAATCAGAAACAACGACGCCACAACACCCTACAATAGAATTACACAAAAGCTAATTAACACGTAACTAAATAATATAATTGACGACTTGAATACCGTAGCAGCGTAGCGAATCGCTTGAAACGTTAATGAGACCCAGTCTCGGTTCTGAGTACCTACCTACTTTAGATCTCAAAACGATCTTTTCTAAACTGACTTGTTTCTGGGTGTGCTGGAAAACGCTAATGGCAAAATCATAGTATGGCACCTTGAAACACAATAATGACATGGATGTGTTGTGTGAAGCTTTTTTAGGGTTCCGTACCCAAAGAGTAAAACGGGACCCTATTACTAAGGCTCCGCTGCCCGTCTGTCTGTCTGTCCATCTGTCCGTCTGTCACCAGGCTGTATCTCATGAACCGTAATAGTTACACAGTTGAAATTTTCACAAAAAATGTATTTTTGTTGCCGCTATAACAACAAATACTAAAACTCAGAATAAAATAAATATATAAGGGGGCTCCCATACAACAAACGTGATTTTTTGCTCGTTTTTAAAGATAATGGTGCGGAACCCTTCATGCGCGAGTCCGACTCGCACTTGGCCGGTCTTTTCATTATAATAAAATATAACTCCTTTTAAAAAGGCTTTATTCTAAAAAGGTAAACTTACTTTAAAATAATAAAGTAAACAAAGTAAAAAGGTCAACCTTTATACACCTCTTTTTCGTTGGAAGTTAAAAATAAATTCTAATCAACTCCGTGTGTGGGTGTATACAACCTAATAACTACACACATACATCATGATGTCCAATAGTATTTATGCCCTGAAACACCCTTGGGGAAAAAAAGCAAACGTTAGAAAAAACTAGCTAATTTTGCTGTTTTGGTAAAGGTATTAAAGGTGAAAACAAATAAGATTGACTGGTATTTTTAGGCTGCCAAAAACTCCTTCTGTCTAATTCAGTGCATTTGTTAGTCCAGGACTAAGGTTAACCCACAGTAATTAGTCCCGGACTAGCAAATGCACTCTAAATAAGACTCTGATTATGACATCTTTACTTAGTCCCAGACTAGCAAATGCACTCTGAATAAGCAGCTTGAGTATAATTATGTAGTTTATTTTTATTTTGAAATAAAGTTCATTAAATAGCTGAGAGAAAAACTTGAATAGCAACTTATAAAAACGGTTCTGAGTAGAGGGCCTAGGCTGTTTGCAATCAAAACCTAGGTTAAGTCATCTATCTCTAAAATAAAGTATCTTTATTGTTTATCGATGGATTCATTTTTAGGGTTCTGTACCCAAAGGGTTAAAAGGGACCCTATTACTAAGGCTCTGCTGTCCGTTCGTCCGTCTGTCCGTCTGTCCGTCTGTCCGTCTGTCCGTCTGTCCGTCTGTCCGTCTGTCCGTCTGTCCGTCTGTCCGTCTGTCCGTCTGTCCGTCTGTCCGTCTGTCCGTCTGTCCGTCTGTCCGTCTGTCCGTCTGTCCGTCTGTCCGTCTGTCCGTCTGTCCGTCTGTCCGTCTGTCCGTCTGTCCGTCTGTCCGTCTGTCCGTCTGTCCGTCTGTCCGTCTGTCCGTCTGTCCGTCTGTCCGTCTGTCCGTCTGTCCGTCTGTCCGTCTGTCCGTCTGTCCGTCTGTCCGTCTGTCCGTCTGTCCGTCTGTCCGTCTGTCCGTCTGTCCGTCTGTCCGTCTGTCCGTCTGTCCGTCTGTCCGTCTGTCCGTCTGTCCGTCTGGCACCAGGCTGTATCTCATGAACCGTGCTAGTTAGAGAGTTAACATTTTCACAGATGATCTATTTTTGTTGCCGCTATAACAACACATACTGAAAAACAGAATACAATAAATATTTAAGGGGGCTCCCATACAACAAACGTGTTGTTTGCCGTTTTTATTAGGGTTCCGTAGTCCTGACAGGAACCCTTATAGTTTCGTCATGTCCGTCTGTCTGTCTGTCTGTCCGTCCGAGGTTTAGCTTGGAGACTGTGGACACTAGAGAGCTGTAATTTTGTAGAGGTATGTATATCAATCACACCAACAAAGTGGTAATATAAAATTTTGAAAAATATATTTTTTTAGAGTAGCTCCCATACATGTAACATGTTGATAATACTTTTTTTTATCATCTATCCCATCGTATGGGGTATCGGAGAATAGGTCCTCTCAAATGACCTAGGGATTGCTAAGCCTATTTTAAGTGACTTAAATGATGTGATTGCTGAAATATATTGTGGTAACGTCGGACAACTACGGAACTCTACACACGCATGGCACAACACGCACTTGGCCGGTGTTTTATAGATAATGGTACGGAACCCTTCGCGCGCGAGTCCTACTCGCACTTGGCCGGTTTTTGTTATCGTAAGAGCTGATCATATTTACTTCAAAGTCAGCAACGTGTTGCTAGCAAACAAAAACAAGCCAAAAGTTATGTTCCATAAATATTTCTAAAAAACTTTGGCCATTTCGCTTAAATGTTGATTTTCCTCCAGATCAACAACCTTTAAAATAAATATAATACAAGCCCATTATGATGGATGATTTACATAATTAAATACCAAAGTTTGTGGTTAGCGCGAAAGGCAAAATATAATTACAATGGCCGTTCCGGTCACAGCCAGAATGACAACAGCCAATATTATAATAAAAAGTAAGTTACATTTGCTTTAAAAATCTTTTTATAATCCAATTTATTTGAAACAGATAATATTTTGACATGTAGAGATGTTGTAATATTATCTGTTTCGAATAAATTGGCCTTCACATTCTGTCTTCAACTTGCAACGCGGCGCGCGTTAAAACGCTAAATCAAATACGAACAACAATTAACTTCGAGAGACCAGAACCGGACAGATTGGAGGTACCTCCTAAGAAGACATCGCGAGGATATCAGGTGAGTGCCTCTGACTTACAAAAATAGAAATAGGTAATATTTATCGTTTTCCCATACATATTTTTTGGTAGATAACAACCAAATAATCAGTAAGTTTAAACACAGCTCAAAGGGAACGACCGCGCACACCGAGTGACAGGTCGAGACTGAGCGAAGCGCGCGCTACCTAACCTACCGTCAATCTGCATATGGCGCTACCGTCAATAATAAAATATATTTTGATTTGAGAGTTTAAAGTTTTGATCGATAGTTTTGAGTGAAACGTAGACGCCATTCAGAATAGAAAATGAGGATTTGTTCACGTTACACCAGGGGGTGATGTGCCACCCTGAATCTTTACATAGTATAAAATTAAGTCGCTTCCACTGTCTGTTCCACAGAACAAGTAAGACTCGCTACACCTGGTCTGATCGCGTAGATCTTTTAAACTAATTAACCGATTTTAATGCAGTTTAAACAATAAATAGAGTGATTTAAGAGGAAGGTATATTAAAGAAGACGGGCAGCAGCGTCTCCTCTCCACCATTGGCCAAACTGCGATCGCCAACCCGCCTGCCAAGCGTGGCGATTATGGCAAAATCCTCCTTTTGGAGAGGCCTGTGTCCAGCAGTGGACTGATATAGGCTGGTGATGTGGTGATGTGACATTATCGAATCGACGAAGTCGCGGGCAACAGTTAGCATCATAATAAAATCCTGATCGCCTAAATCTAGGAATAGGCTTCCAGTTGTTTTTATCATAATTTTGCATCATCATGTATCGCAAAGAATCGGAATACTGGCTGCTTTTCTCTAAGCTATGAAGAAAATAACACGTTTTATTTGAGGGGGTAGTGGGATGGGTGGCCTGTACCAGTTGGTGGGGCAAAGGAAATGTAGCGGGAAGTCCTTGCAATTACTTTATTGGTGTAAGTGGAAAAGAAAAAGGCACAAAGTGGTTTATTTGTTGGACTAAAGCTTGATCATAAAACAAGATAAGTGTATACGGCTTTTTAGTTTTGACGACCTCCGTAGCCGAGAGGCGAGCTCGCCGGACTTGGCGTCGCCATCTTTGAGGTTCCGGGTTCGATTCCCGGTCGCGTTAATGTAGAAAACGAACTTTCCTATATTGGCTCGAGTCAGGGTGTTGTGGTACCGTCGTTGTTTCTGATTTCTGTAACACAAGTGCTTTAGCTACTTACCTTAGGATCAGAGCAACTATAGTGTTCCAGTGCTAAATGAAAAAAAAACATGCTTTTAAAAGTGTTTCTAGTTTTTCTGTAAGTATTGGTCTTATTGATTGGAGTACACATTATTAATTAGAAAACACTGAAAGCATGTCAAGTCCCCCCCCCCCAACATCCCACCAAATACTTTAGTAAATATAGCGAAGTTCAAAGGAAAACTATGATAGCTATTAAGCTTCACAAGTTCACGATTAATCGTCGACCAATTTATAAAATGTACTACTAAGAAAATGAAATATCAATTGTGACTGGTAACTACGGAACCCTACACTGCTCTTCTTCTTCTTCTTCTTCTCAGCCTTTTTCTACCATCTTCTTGGTGTAGGCCTTCTTTCTTTCATGCCAGTCTCTTCTACCTTGAGCCACCTGTATCCACATCGATCCGGCTTCTCTCTTGATGTCATCACTCCATCGCATTTGGGGTCTTCCTACCGGGCGTTTCTCTCCCCATGGTCTCCACTCAACAACCGTCTTACACCAGGAGTCATGTTTGCGGGCGACGTGGCCTGCCCATTCCCACTTCAATTCGCTACTCGCTGGACAACGTCAGTTACTTTACTTTGCTCTCTTAGCCACTTATTTGTCATACGGTCTCGCAGTGTAACGCCTACCAGTTTTCTCTCTATCGCTCTTTGGGCAACTCTTAATTTATTAATACAGTCACACTGCTCTAGAGGCCGGTTTTTCTAAACACAAGATTGTTTTTTATATAACAAAGAAGAACTTTTTGTAATATTTGCAAGACTGTAAACTACTAACAGTTATAAAGGATATTAAAATTATTAAACTGCGCAATTTTTACGACTACCCGTCTCTGTACATTCTTGTTACAAAACTTACCCTTCAAGCCAAATTGAGCTTTGTGAACTTAATTTTAAAGTAGATTCTCCTTCATCAACTGTAACAAATAAGTGCCAGTCGCTTATTGGGGCCAAGAGTTTGTGAGAAAGGAACAAGAAAGCAAAACGGTCTTGTTTAATATTGTTTAGAGTCCATTTGGCTTATTAAAATGCTCAGAGTGCTGGAGATAGGGCTGGCAAGCCGTGTAACGGTTTTAATTTTAGACAATGAAACATTACCAGTGACTATCGCCGAAAATTCACTGCACAACCTATAATTTTTAATTGAGCATTTGTATAACTTTTCGATCGATTTTTATTTAATCCTTACTAATATTATAAGTGAGAAAGTATTTCGCTTTCACGCTGAAACTACTAAACCGATTATTGTGGATTTTGGTACAGAGATAGTAGAGCTTGAGAAAGGACATACTACCATTTTTTGCGAATAAAAGGCTTGAAGGGGTAGAAATAGGGGTTGAATGTTTGTATGGAAGTTGGTCATTTGCGAAGATAAATATTTATTTATTACTTTGTAAGTAATAAATAAATATTTTTTGTTGCGTTTTTAAAATTCCGACCCGTGTGGGGGTAAAATAGGGCACCTCAAACTCAAACTTTCTTTATTGTGAATCACAGGTACAAAAAGGTGACAAAATTGAAATAGTGCAGATTATCTGTGTCCCGCCGTATTGGCATACAATAATACATTTTATATAAAGTGTCATAAATTTAATTTAATGAGATGAAAACACGTGTCACTATTAATAAATCGGACTGTACTATGCATCACTTTTAAATAGTTCGATCTGTCAGGAAATCACTAATCCTAGAGATATTTCTCTGTTAGAAAATCGTGAAGTTTTCTTTTGAAAATTATTAGGTCATCGGTATTGTGAATGAACTCGGGAATTTTATTAAATATGTGTGGCGAGTTGCAAAATATACTTTGCACCTGTAACTAAGTATGGGTGATTTTGGGTTTTTGTAAACTTTTATATGCATTATTTTTAAGTACATTTTTGTAAATATTATTTACTTTAGGTATATTACATAGTTTTAGTTTATTATTTAATTTATATTTTTGTGTAAGTAGAATATGTTCTTAACACTTAAATTACAATTAAAACTCCTTACTTAATATTATTAATGCGAAAGTAACTCTGTCTGTTACGCTTTCACGCTTAAACTACTGAACTGATCATTGTGAAATTTGGCACAGAGATAGAGCTTGAGAAAGGATATAGGCTACCCTTTATTGCAAAAAATTGTTGGAATTATAAACCTTAAAAGGGTTGAAAAGCGGGTAAAATTTTGTATTTGAAGTTTATTATTTTCGCATTGTCGCCGAACCGATGAAAGGTGGAGTAAACGGGTTCTCGAGTGGAGAACGTCTAGGCAAACGTAGTGTAGGACTCCCCCCAGCTCGACGATCTTAGGAAGATGGCTGACAGAACCCTAATTAGTATCAGCGATTAAACACATTTTTATTTATAACATTGTAATTTATTCTTTACGTCGTACAGTCAACAGCACGTCGACCTACCCCAAATGTCAAAAATTCTCCAATAGATTTTCAACTTTAAGCCTGACATATAGAGAGTTCATTTTCAAATGAGAAAATTTGACATTTTGTGGTAGGTCGACGTGCTGTTGTCCGTACAATTAGCTCATTCTACATATTTAGTAAATTAGCTTAGAATTTAATTACATTTACATTTTCTTGTTCATGCTTAAGTTTATCATTGCTTAGTGTATAGGTAATTTAATCATTTTTGTGTCATTCACCAAATCAAGGGGGATAGAAACAAAGCAAGAATAATATCGAAAAGATAGCAGTTTTTTTTTACTTTAAATATTATTTTTATAATATTCAGAAGCGTTAGTTACAATCTTATTTGTTATTAATAAGACAACAATTTGTTCACGTTTGTGATAATTCTAAGGCGAATTTTGTTTTTTTCCTTTAAATAATGCCACAATAGAGGCTCGCCCGCTATAAGTTAATTAAAACCACTTAGAGCTACTTCAAGTAGGTGTGAGCTGCATAACTATAACTTTAGCACGTCGACCGCAGTCACTCGAGTAACCTAAAGTAGCAGATAATGAACAGCCAGACCAATTTTAAGGTTAGATTCGACGAAACATTAAGTTATCCCAGTTTAGCTAACAAGAGAATAATTATTTTAACCCGATTCTTTTACGTTTTTCCAACGAATTTATAAAACAAACTGCTCTTATATTAGAAATATTGTTGTTCTATGGTTCAAGTTTGGCAGCGCTTTGGTATCGATTACTAAAGTTAAGCAACCAACGCCGCGGTCGTGAGTGGATGGGTGACCATTCCGACAATATTTAGTTACATTTATCACGAGCATCTCCGTGCTTCGGAAGGCACGTTAAAAGTTGGTCCCGGCCAATATCGCTTGATATTGGTCGTGAAGCCTAGTCAGAGGCCTTAAGGCGGCTTGATAACATCTGACAGTAAGGTTTAGTCACTGGCCTTACAACACCCCTCCACCAATCCGCACCGGGCCCGCGTGGTGGAGTATGGCCCAAACCGCCTCATAGTTGAGGTGAGGCCTGTGCCCTGCAGTGGGACGTATATAGGCATACTTTACTTTACTATGGTTCAAGTTTGAATGATGAACGAATGTATCATCATCATCATCATCAGCAGCCTGTAACAGTCCACTGCTGGACACAGGCCTCTCCAAAAGGAGGATTTTACCATAATTGCCACGCTTGGCAGGCGGGTTGGCGATCGCAGTTTGGCCAATGGTGGAGTGGAGACGCTGCTGCCCGTCTTCTTGTGGCGGATTTCCTGTAGTCGCCTCTTACGACACCCATAGGAAGAGAAGGGGTGGTGCAATTCTTCTAACGTGCCGGCACCACACGGCACTGATCGAATCCGGCCTAAGTAAAGTAAGCCTACCTATATTCGACACTGTATGCTGTAGTAGTTCACGCTTAACTCTACAAAGTCTGGCGGTGGGGGGGTTTAAAACCCGCAAGGGGTAAATGTTTGTTTGATGAGCACGAGAATTTGAACCTAAGTCATGGATATTTATAAATGTATTTAAATATGTTAGCCTTATCCAGTCGCCATGGTACAAGCTATGCTTAGTTTGGGGCTAGATAATTAATAAATAAAATAAAATTTGTTAATTAAATACTTGAAAGGCAGTTACATTTGGTTATGCTAAAAACTTAAACTTAAATTGGTGTGATTGTAAAGAAAACATTATTTTTCTTCTATCATATGTCACTCTGCGGGGCACGGGCCTCAACTATGAGGTGGTTTGGGCCATACTCCACCACGCGGGCCCAGTGCGGATTGGTGAACGGGTTTTGTAAGGCCAGTGGCGAACTAAACCTAAACCTTACTGTCAGATGTAACCAAGCCGCCATGCATAAGGAATGTGACTAGTGCCTTCCGATTTCCAAAGTACGAGCTTATAGTACTGTTCGGGTGGTGGAGTATTAGTCATAAAAATGAACAAAAAAATATTGGACAACATCACATATTATACATTGTTCTGATCCTTAAGTAAGTAGCTAAAGCACTTGAGCTATAGAAATCAAAAACAACGACGCGACCACAGTATCCAGACCCAAGACAATATAGAAACGTTCGTTTTCCACACTGACACAATCAGGAATCAAACCCGGAACCTCAGAGCTGGCAACCTCATGGATAACACAAGAACTTTACCTACTTACCTTAGGATTAGGGTAATGAAGTGATTTTGCCTATATATATATATATTTTTTTTTTACTTATCGTCGAACCCTACTTATGGGGTTCAGTATCGAAAAAGTGGTTTTATTAACAGAACTGCTCGGCTGGTCTCGTTGTGCTACGCTCAAACTAAGTTACAAACTTGTGACCATGTTATTAGGTATGCCAGGCTATTGTTGAAACTTCAGTGAGAACTTCCATATTCGATCACAAGTTTTACCTTAAAGGACCGAAAACCTGGAATTTCTTGAATGAAAGGCAAGTAATGTTTTTACTGTTTCATAGAAACTTGCAGCATTTAGGGATAATATTATTACCGTGTGCATCTTCATCATCATTTCAGCCGGCGGACGTCCACTGCTGAACCATCTCGGCCTCCCCCAGGGACTTTCAGATCGGCCGGTTGAAAGCGGCCTGCATCCAGCGTCGTCCTGCAACCTTTACCAGGTCGTCTGCCCACCTTGTGGGTGTGAGTCCCACGCTGCGCTTGCTGGTACGTGGCCTCCACTACAGAACCTTTCTGCCCCATCGGTTAGTTCTACGTGCTATGTGACCTGCCCACATACCGTGCCGTGGTATAGATTATTGGAATTTGATGAGAGAGATGATGTCTTTATTCGACTTGACCTCCAAATGTTACAGGCTTAAATGGTTATCCATAAATTAACACGGAAATATCTCGGCTAATAAGAAAAAAATGCGTTATTCGTTTAAACGTATATTACTCTACAAACCAACCACCAGTGTGTGTTACCAGTGATGACATACGGAACTGAAACGTGGCCTTACTATGGGCCTTATTAAGAAGCTTAAAGTTGCACAGCGCGCTTTGAAAAGGGCTATGCTCGGTGTTTCTTTGCGAGATCAAATCAGAAATCAGGAGATCCGTGAACGAACCAAAGTCGCTGACATAGCCCGACGGATTAGCCGGCTGAAGTGGCAGTTGGCGGGGCACATAGCACGTAGAACTGACGGCCGATGGGGCAGAAAGGTTCTGGAATGGAGGCCACGTACCGGCAAGCGCAGCGTAGGACGCCCACCCACAAGGTGGGCAGACGACCTGGTAAAGGTTGCAGGACGACGCTGGATGCAGGCCGCTTCCAATCGATCGATCTGGAAGTCACTGGGGGAGGCCTATGTTCAGCAGTGGACGTCCTGTGGCTGAGATGATGTTGATGATGACTCTACAAATATTATAGAAAGAAAGAATAATTTGATAAAATAAAGAATAAAACAAACAGTATTTTAATGTTCGCTAATCATTAGTCATGAAGGCGTACGTTAGAAACTGATACTAAATAGGTTACATCTTATTTAATGTATATTTAATATACTAACGAGTAATGGACCGTCGCGGCGACGACCTTAGCACGCTGCCACTATAGGTAATTTGTGACATTAAGAAGATGGTTGGTAGTGGGCGAATGAAAAAAGCGGGAAATCTCCGTAGCCAAGAGGCGAGCACGCCGGATTTTAAATGGCGCCGCCATCTCTGAGGTTCCGGGTTCGATCCCCGGTCGGGTCAATGTAGAAAACGAACTTTTCTATATTGGCTCGGATCTGGGTGTTGTGGTACCGTCGTTGTTTCTGATTTCTATAACACAAGTGCTTTATCTACTTACCTTAGGATCAGAGCAATGTATGTGATGTTGTCCAAAATTTATTTATTTATTTTAATTTAAAAAAAAAACTTTAGCGCTCTGTTAGGCAGGCTTACGTCCAGCAATGAACTACACTGCAATAGGCTGAATAGATAGATCTAATGTATGAGTCCAATTTCAGAATTCATTTCAGATCGAATAGATTTTATACGTCCAAAAAATAGGGCTATTTTCAAAATAAAAGTAGGAAAGTTATTTGTTATGGGACAAAACTGCCCTAGTCGATAAAAATATTAACTAACTTTTGTTTGTCAGAACAACAAAACCATTACCCCAAAATCCTGGATTTATCCATAAATTGAGAGGAAACGGGACCGTCGACCCCATTATCCTAGTCTATGACTTTCTTGTCAAGTTAACAATCGAGGCTTTTGATGTTTATGTCTGTCCATCACGCGAACATTGTAAACAAGAAGTTACAGAAGTAATTTCAACTTTAACTTGATGATCATAGAGCATAATTTTGCTTGAAGCAAAGATAAAATACGACAAAAGTTTTCGTGATTTTGTGACAGGATGATGGGGTTTTTGACGTTACGTGACAAGGAGAATGGAATAGGTTTATCCATATCCATGTCAGTGTCAAATAAAATTATTTGCGCCTGCAGTAGCAAAAATCCCATTGAAAATGGACGCTTCTTGACTTTGAAATTTGTTTAGTAAACCCATTGACTTATATATTACTTCGTAAGGACAGGGCGGACCACACTTCTGGGTGTTGGAACTAAAATGACCCGAAAATGACCCGACCGAGGCCGATGTGACGTAGTCAGTTGTCGGCGGACATCGGGATCAGACATTTGTATCAAAAAAAAAAAATGCCTAGATGTTCACTGAAAGGTTGCTTAAATTACGACAGAAAGGTCATTAAAACAAATTATAATATTACTTCTCAACAATAAGCCGCATATTTGATAAGCACTAAACTTATTCACATTACTTTAACAATTTTCTAACTTTTTTGTCAATTTTACGAAGCAACGCCATATTTACCGTGCAAAACCGATACAACTTTATAGCGGCGTGCATTAGTTGTATGGTTATAGTATAGCCATAATAGTGCTCACAGTGCACTGAGTGCAGTCCAGTACATGCGATGTAATATGAATATTTTATTTTATGATGATTTATTGAATACTTATTTTAAGTTTATGTGATAAATAAAGCACTTTGAGTCAAAAATTGAAAACATGTCAAAAATAACAAAAGGTAAAAGTTAAAAAAAAAAGATTTATTCAAAGTACAGTGAAATGTCATAAATAAAAATATAAATTACCTATCTGATATAGTTTTTTTTAGAAAAGTCTTAAGGTATGATTCTGTATATAAAAATAAATTGTATCCACAAACACCCAATTATCTAGCCCCAAACTAAGCAAATCTGTGCTATTGCGACTAGATACAGATATTAAAGATACTTAAATACACTTATAGACTACTTAAATACATTTATAAATATCCGTGACTTAGGTGCAAATGCCCGTGCTCATCACACTAACATTTGCCCCTCGCGGGATTCGAACCCGCAACCGCCAGGCATTGTAGTCCGGAGCGCGAACTACTACACCAGATGGTTGTCGATGTAATCTCATATAAACTCATAGAGAAAATATGGGGACCAGCACTACTGCATGCTGCTGAATTCGGAATCATACCTTTTGTTTCATTTCGAGAGGTAGAGAGAGAAATTGTTTTTTTTATAGCTTAAATTATATGCATAGGTTAGCCATCATTACAACTTATAAGAAAAGTATAGTTTTATTTAAAAGTAATGTTGATGTTAAAGTATTTACTAATTACATACAATTAAATAGAAACAAAAATATTAATATTGATATTCATTATAAAAACACGAAAATTAACGAAGTAAAATAAACGAAGTTCCTAGGCTTAACTAAAGAACAATATGTGAATTGGAAAACGCATACGGATAATGTTTGTACAGCAGGCGCAGCGCGACCTTTAAACTGGCTCGAACGTAAACCAGAACTGCACGCGCGCAGATCGCGCGTACTGTACAAGCCTTGCATGAGTTGCGCTAAAGAGGCGCACCAATCTGTTGCAGTAACGGATCGCGTGCCGCACGCGTGCAGCTCGTGCGCAAATCGCGCGCGCGGCGCGTTTGCCAGATCTGGACCTATCCTTACAGGATCAATAAGTTTATTTATGCTTTAAAGCAGGTTAGATCTAACAAAAACTGCGATTGCTACCTATCATGCATTGTAGGTTCTAAATTACGCTCTACAGTTTACTGATGAGATACTAATATAAATAGAGCTTTTATTGCCCAAAAAAGATGTATAAGAGCAATATGCGCTGTCCCTCCACGAACATCATGTCGTCCTCTATTTGCACAGTTGCAATTACTAACATTGACGTCCCTGTATACCAAAATCAAAATCAAAATATCTTTATTGATAACTACAAGTAGTTTTTACAATGTGTAGGTCTCTTCTTTTAAGTTTGAAAAAACCTGTATAAGAAGAGGCCCCTCTCTTTACTGTACATCAAAATAGCTATAGTTACATAGATAGGTACTATTATACGATAGGTATATATTTGAAACATGTGTATTTGTAATGCAAATAATGCATAATTTTAATAGGACATTTTACATTTATCCACGGAACACGAGAAATCAAAATATCCTGTTACTACTAAAACTCCAATAACAATGCAGTATAAAAAAGCTGTATGACAATGAGTATAAAAAAAATCAATAATATACTTAATGAATTCAAAACATTAAATAATAATCAATTTAAAACAAAATTGAATAAGTGGCTAATCTCACATACCATAAAGGAGTTTTTTAAATAATAAATATTAATTTCAACATAATTATGATATGACTGACATCTATGTACCTAATTTAATTTAATGCAATTTTAGAATAATTTTATATTTCATTTTAGTTCAATTTTATATTTAATTTGCATGCCTCGTGTTGGCTAAACATGCTTGGTACTTTCATTTTAAAACACCTTTGCATACCGTGTTTAAGCAAATAAAGATTATTTTATTCTACCTTAATTCATGTTGACGTATTTAATTTGAAAAAGCAAAAAGTTATATTTACTCTGATACTACTTTAAATATAACATCTGTGAAATAAAACTTTTTTCTTAGTTGCTTTTTCGTTATAAGCCGCTCTTACAAGGTTACTTAGGAGTAATTTTGTGGTTACTCTATTATGTTCTTTGACAGTTGACATCAAAGTCTAACAGATGCGGTTAGTGTGTCATGTATGGAGGAAATGCAAGGCGATTTGTTCTGTCAGCCGTATCTTTACTTTTTACATCAATGAGTAAACCACTCAGTTTTTGCTTTTACTTAAACCTTATCCTGACAATAACATTAACGAACCTGTCTATACATACTGGATGACTTTTTTTACCGTCAAGAAAATAAACGTGTGAGATAGGTAAATGATATAGGTGATGATAACATGATAATTAAAAAAAAGTTAATTTTTTTATTTTATTTTTATCAATTATTTATTCTCATAACCATCTTATTCTAAGTTAATTTTGACTAACAGAACATTAAAAAAATTTTTTGGTAAAATAATAATAAAAATATGAAACCGACCAAAAAAACACAAACGCATATTCACTGATGCATTCTATGTTTATGCATTTTTTTCGACTTTATAAAATCAGTTGTATTTTATAAACACACTCACATAATATCACATAGTTTTAGGTACAGAATACACAGTATTGTTTTCCTGACGGTAAAAAAAGTCACCAGTATAAATTTATGTCTTCCCCTAAGACTTCCAGATTGTCCGGTTACGCGCGGCCTGCAAACAGCAGCTTCCTGCAACCTTTACAAGGTCGTCTGTCCACCTTGTGGGCCCTACGCTGCGCTTGCCGAAACGATCTATAGATCTCTATTCAGAACCTTTCTGCCCTGTCGGGCGTCAGTTCTACTTATTATGTGCTCAACCCTCTGCTACATTAGCTTGCTAATCTGTCGGACTTTTAGTCGTTTAGGAATTTCCATATTATTTATTCTGTATGTAGGCCCACCTCCGGGCATATTTCACTCAATCGCACAGAGAACCACCATACATACCACGCTGTGCAACCCTCAGCTTTTCTTATGAGGCCCATATTAAGAGACCACGTTTCAGGTCTAAGAGTCATCATTCTTAACACAAACTGTTAGTTTACGTTGACGTTACAATTTTGACGAGAAGAGTGTTCAGTTTCCCGAACGCTTAACGCGAATTATATGAACACAACCAAAAATTGCAGGCAAAACAGGCACAGCCATAATTACATTACATTGATTGACACACATTGGGCAATTAATTTTTATGTTTTTAATTATATGCCAGTAATGCCAATAAAATTTCTATAACGCACGGCTCAGTTATCTAAAAACACTGTCGGCGACACCAGTCCAACACTGATAAACATGGAAGGTCGCTGCGGCCTTCGCCCTACCCTCCCGTCAAGGGCTCCCCTTGTTTATCGACTTTAGGGTTCAGTAGGCAGTGGGGAAAACCGTGATGCCTATAACAGCGGCATTAAAACCATTAAAACCATTTTTTCTGTAAGCCACAATAAAGCTCTGTTACAAGTATGTTGTTTAGTCTAGTACCTGTCTCTATTAACCAAGGTAACGGACAGAAATATAGCTAGCCTAAGTGGGAATAGGTCGAGCATATCTGTCGCAGAACCGATGAAAAGTAGAGCTATATTTCTGCAAGCTGAGCATTTACATTCTTGTTACTCGTGACAGCAATGACAGGATCCAAATACAGTCCGCGCTGAATAGGATCTATAGACCAGACTATTTGAGCAGCGCTGAAGCTGGCATCTTGTCGCTGGTGTCAGAGGTAGCAAAAAATCCACTTCCTTGCTTCTAGAGTGGTGACCACGCCTTGTCAAACGTTGTAAAGCTTCCCAGCTCGATGGACTGACAACCTTTGGATTAGGAAACAGCCTGATGGCTGGCAGTGGCTGAATGAACACGAACTCTTTGGTGAGGCTTATATCTAGCAGTGGATTGCATTATGCTGATATAATAACCGTTGATCTGTCAACATATTATTAGCCTTGTTCCGTCTTGTAACTTTGCATCAAGGAGTCAGCAGCCAATATTTTAGTTTTTAATAACTAAATTAACGCTAAGATACGACCCTCTTTTAGGATAAGCTGAGCCAACCTCAGTTGTTTTCCTTTACTAACGAATTATATGATGTTATTTAAGTATTCGTATTTATATTTTAACTGAAACTTGTCTTTTATTTTCACGAAATATTTATGTCTTAAACAAATATTTTATCATTAATAGGATTATCTTACCAAACTAGAAAGTGTGGTGACTCTAGTCAACCGCCCTTGATCGAACAAGGGTGGTACGTGTTTAGATCCGGAGTTTATTAGTATGGCCTTCGTTTTAAATCCAATCCTATTGTTTTATAGCAAGTTAACCTTCCTCGGGGTTGTGGGTCATTTTGACCCGGTAGCGTTTTCGGTGATATACTTATATTTGAAAATGTTCTTTCCAAAGACAGAATTAATTGGTTTTCGACTTGATAAGCAGGGCTAGCATGCGCGCATCGGTTATTTTATCGATAGACAAGACAAATTTTGTCTTCGACGATATTTGTCGTTTTACCTAATTACAGACGTCTCGAATCCTGTTTCTTAATATTTTCAGGGTCTCCCGTTCTTCGTAGCTACTTATTTTTACGTTATAACACGGCATTGCATGATATTTTGGTTTTTTCTTTGTTCGTCGAACGTCAAAAGTCGATAAAATGCCACGACAAAATTGTATCGTGTTGCGCATGCTAGCCCTGCAGGTGATTAAAGGCAAATATTGATTGATTTTTCAATATCTAGACCGTACCTGCCCTGAGCTAGTGTCTGAAGTATTGGAATTAGTTGCTTCGGAATCTGGAGGCGTGGAAAAAAGAAAAAGAGGTCTTAGCTATGAAATACCGGCCCCCTTATTCCCTAAAAATAAGCAATCAGCAATAATCGCGCAGTCATCGCCCGATTGATAGTTAGTGTCAAAATCTATGGGCATTAGATACTGACAGTAGATTGCTTGGTTTTTGTTTATTGCTGTCAATTTTCGATTTTAGAAGCCAGAATTGATCACAAATAGCAATCTAATGCCCTGCGGGGTAACCATGAACTCTTAAAACAACCTCAAAGCTGTCAAATCTGTAAATTTTAGTACGTAATTACATACAAAATTTGACAGATTTGATAATGTTTGACAGATCTGAGATTGTTTTAAGAGTTCGTGGTTACCGCCCTGATCAAACTAGGCTTAAAGTCACCATTTATTGGCTTAGTTCTATTTTAAAATCCGATGAAAGTGTAACCGCAAACTCGATTGGAGCGAGTTAAGTGGGTTTGGAACCCTTGGGGTGGAAGATTTTTTAAATTCCTTTACGCTGAGGCACGGGCACGAGATATTGTCTTTAGAGAGTTTAGTGGCTGTAAGATTCGATTATAGTAGAAGATAGGTTAATTTGTTTTTTTTTAAATTAAAGTCACTAACACGGGAAATAGGGAGTCACTTGAAATTTAAATTAAACGTGGACAAATTTGTCTCTTTCTGAACATAGATAGAGTTTTAAAGAACACAACTAAAAAGCGCATTTTTCGATTTCTTTCTGTTGATGTTTTTTTATAAAGCATAGATTACTATATATCTTTAAAGAATACAGATTTCCTAAAGATATCAAGGTAACGTCTTTACAAAAACCCGCATTACATAGATGGAAGCCAACGTAATATTTTGAAATATTATAATTGTCAATTTTTCATTTGATTTGTAATAAATCTACGCAGCAGAAGAAACCTATTAAGTCATCATTACTGCTCAACAAATTGAAATTATAACGTTTTCTAAACGCTTTCTCATCCCGGGAACGAGAATGAAGACGGACTCGTCCCGGGCACAATCGCGCCGTTTTAAATTCAAGGGGCGCTGTGACACGGCTGTGACCCTGGGGAGTCAATTTGTCCTGTCAGCACCGGATAAATCGCCTCAGGAATAATAGGGAGACTGTGCTACGGGTTGAATACTGTTGAATTTCGGTTTTGGAACGAGAATTGTAGAAAAATATAAAATTTGAATCAAACGCTATAGTCATTTCTGTAAATAACTATTCATTTGGGTTGATAGTGTCCGTCATTAATAAGTCTATGCAATCATTTCTACCTCCTTAATTGGGTAAGAGGTTACATTTTTTTCATTTTCATTATTTATTTATTTCTAGTCTCCTCGAATAAATTTTTATAAAATAATATTTTTATTTCAGGAAAGTCCGACATCTACTGAGCCGCATGGCTATCCCAGCTATTAAACTTGCCGTCAACGCGTGCAAACAGTCCGACAGGAATGGGAAATTAGTGGCAAATCCCGCCCGCCCAGCCGCGCTCGCGTGGAAACTAATGATATTAGCTAGTATTTGTTTGACTAAACTACGAATACTATTACTATGTTTACAAATACTTGCATTTTAATTTCGTTAAACTGTTACTTAATTTAAAAACTAACGGCCTTACTACAAAAAGATAGACTAGTGTTGAACACGTGTTGAAACACTGTTTACAGATAAGTCACTTAATTTGAAATGTTTGTTAGTAATATGTCTCGAATGTCAGATGTGTCAACATTTCAAATGACGACCTCCGTAGCCGAGAGTTGAGCACGCCGGACTTCAAATGGCGCCGCCATCTCTGAGGTTCCGGGTTCGATCCCCGGTCGGGTCAATGTAGAAAACGAAATTTTCTATATTGGCTCGGGTCTGGGTATTGTGGCGTCGTTGTTTCTGATTTCTATAACACAAGTGCCTTAGCTACTTACCTTAGGATCAGAGCAATGTATGTGATGTTGTCCAATATTAAAAATAAAAAAAAAATTGGTTGTTTAATTTTAGGCAAGTGTTTAATGCTAGTCTATCTTTTTTGTAGTAAGGCCATTATACTTTATTTGACACACGCCAACTCATACGTCAAAACATTCAAATCTTTTAACTAGTTACCTGTCAATGACCAGGCACAATTAGTAAGCGAGTGTATCAATCTCGCCACCAGTTTCTTGCGAGAGTAAGGATGCGTAATGTTATTGACAGAATAGAAAAAAAAGGCAAGGAACCAGGTTTACAGCACAATGTAAAAGTAGAGAATTAATTATAACCGAGAATGACCATAAAAAGAAAAATTATTCGTAAATTCGTATTTTTTAAATTATATCAGTTTAAGACCTTTTTTAGGGTTCCCTACCCAAAGGGTAAAACCGGACCCTATTACTGAGATTTCGCTGTTCCTCTGTCTGTCTGTCTGTCTGTCATCAGGCTCTATCTTTTGAAAACCGTGATAGTTAAAGAATTGAATTTTTCACAGATTATGTATTTCTGTTGCCGCTATAACAACAAATACTAAAAAACAGAAAACAATAAATATTTAAAGGGGCTTCCATACAACAAACATGTTATTTTTTTGCCGTTTTTATAGATAATGGTACGGAACTCTTCGTGCGCGAGTCCGACTCGCACTTGGCCGCTTTTTGACGAATAATAACAATATAAGCGGTAAGAAAACCACACCAAATTTGGTGTGGTTATAATGTAAACGTGATTAATGAATATTTAATAAATAAATAAATATATTGTTTTCACAATCACACCAATTATCTAGCTCCAAACTAAGCAAAGCTTGTGCTATGGCGACTTTTTATCTATTGAAACTAATGAAACTTTAAAAAAAAAACAGTTAGGCTCTTGTCTAAGACCTCGAAAAAAAAAATTGTGCAGAACCCTCGGTGCTCGAGTCCACCTAATACCTGGCTAGTTCTACGCATACCTACCTCTAGATAAAAACGGTGGCTGAGCCGAAGGAACACAGAGAAGATAAATAAATTTCGATGTCGTCTGATGCTAGATTATTATTATACTCTGTTAGTCCGTTCTAGTTAGGAGTTGTTTTCGTCACATAAATGAACTTTATGGCAATGACGGGAATAAACCAGGTTTGGGGTCATTCATAAAATTTTATGTGTCACCGCCTTCGAGCCAGTTTTATAAGTTTTTGCCATGTAAATACCAAGAGGAAAATATAGGGTTTCTAATAAATAACAATAGGATGGAAAATATTCGGGGAATACAATTATACAATTATTTTTACTAGTCTCTAGTTTAACCTGTTTTTTTTTAAATATAAATATTGGACAACATCACATACATTGCTCTGATCCTAAGGTAAGTAGCGAAAGCACTTGTGTTATAGAAATCAAAAACAACGACGGTACCACAACACCCAGACCCGAGCCAATATAGAAAAGTTCGTTTTCTACATTGACCCGACCGGGGATCGAACCCGGAACCTCAGAGATAGCGGCGACATTTAAAGTCCGGCGTGCTCGCCTCTCGGCTACGGAGGTCGTCGAATTTTGGACCGCGACTCCTCAGTGCGGGGAATCGAGACACAAGGTAAATTATTGTTACGGTCTTATAGGTCCGTTGGCGTTTGAAGAATGCAATTATTGCTTAAGTTCAGTTTACAAAGTATTAAGTGCATGGTGTAACCTGTATAATTCTGCTCGGTATTACATTTTGAGCGTCCAGCAGGGCTAGCATGCGCAACACGATAAAATTTTGTCGTGGCATTTTATCGACTTTTGACGTAAATATCCTTTCCTGCTCCATCTCTCAGCTCACCAACATAACACCGGCTCAGTATTTCATAATGAATATTATAAATCTCTTATCGAGCTTAACTAATACAATATACATACAACAGTACCTATCTATTATTCTGAAGCCTTCCAAAGCTGCCGAAGGGTTGGCTCGAAGCCAGAATAATTAATTGCCAGAAATATTGTATGAGAATCCTATCCGTAAAATTGAAGACTTTATTTTTAAAATACCTGTAGTCTATTTTTCATGAATAAAAAATTGGTAATTTTAATTTGGAAGCCACGATTTTACCTCTCGTGGTCATTTAGCGCAATAAAATAACGAGTTTAAATTAAGACAGCATAGTATTACCAGGGTTGGTACAAGCACAAATTACGTATAGCGCCGGCGCGCTAGACAGATAGTCCACTCGGAACGAAGCGTCATAATCGTCACGCACAGATTGACAATTACGTTTATTAGAAATCTCGGACGATCGGGGATAGAGCTATAGCGGGCTGTCACTTACAACAGTCTACTACGCATTGATCATTGTTACGTGCAAAAAATGGATAAGCGTTTTTATTAATGCTGCAGTGTGTTTGGATGTTTTAATACAACACAAAATTGTGATTACACGTTCTTCAAATTTCCAAATAATATTGAAAGGTATATAAAACTAGGTCTTGGTTTTTCTTGTTAGTAAAGTAAAGTTTTTTTTATTTTTTATTTGAGATGGGCTTACTCTTGACCCCAATCTTGCTCTAGAGCATAGATGGGATCTACATTAGAGCGAGCTTGCCCAGAAGATGCCTATTCACTCTGGACTTAAAGAGAGTCAGGTTATATGCACTCGGAAATACAGACGCAGGCAGGGAATTCCAATCCTTAGCTGTGCGCATTATAAAAGATGATGAGAAGCGCTTAGTGCGGGTTATAGGTATATCAACTAAGAACGGATGATAGCCGGCCGTGCGTTTGGATGTCCGATGGAAGAAAGGTGACGGTGGTATGAGTTCATGCAGCTCATGAGCACACTCTCCGTAATATCTATAGAAGACCGATAGGCAAGCAACCTTGCGGCGGTGAGCCAGGCTGTGCAGCTTGGACGCCACCAGTTTTTTATCGCCTATTATTCTCTTGGCTCTGCGTTCCACCGAGTCAAGTGCAGCAAGTTGGTATTTCGCCGAGCCGTCCCAAAGGTGGCAGCAGTACTCCATGCAAGATCGGACTTGGGCTTTGTAAAGAGTTAAAAGCTGTCCAGGCGTGAAGTACCGCTTGACTTTATTCAGGACGCCCAACTTTCTAGCTGCAATTTGAGCCTTAGACTCGATGGTGGTGCCAAAGTTGAGGTCAGAGGACAACTCTATGCCAAGAAGTTGTAGAGTGCCGGTCACTGGAACAGATGTACCTCGGAAAGTAGGAGAAAGGGTGAAAGGACTCCTTTTTGTGGAAAAAAGACACGCCTGCGTTTTAGAGGCATTGAAGCTGACGAGATTGTCATCGCCCCACTGGGAGACGTTACTTAACGTCAGGCTCGTACGCTCAACCATGGCCTCTCTCAGTCTTTGGACCTCAACTCCACCGGCTCCTGCACTAGACAGATACTTCTCCGCGACAGTACTGTCATCTGCGTACCCAACAATACCTGAAGATAGCAGGTCATTGATGTGCAGCAGGAAAAGAGTCGCAGAGAGCACAGACCCCTGAGGAACTCCGGCGTCAATGGCCTTGAGGTCAGGGGAGCAGCCGACAATGACTACTCGGATCGACCGTTCACTTAGGAAGTCAGCCACCCAGCTACAGAAGCCAGTGGGGATACCGTACGCTGGAAGCTTGCTCAGCAGACTCGCATGCCAAACCCTGTCGAAAGCCTTCGAAATATTCGTGGTTTTCGTAAGTAAGTAGTAAAGCTAAAGATAAGTTTTGATAGCGATCAATTATTCATTTCATTGCACATTCAGCAGAAATGGGCTTTTAAATTTTCCCTAGCATATCGTCGCTGGTATAACACCAGTGTTTTAGGTAAGCGTTAAATAAAAGATAACAGACATATTAAATTATTCATTGGTATTTTTACATTATCGTTGCTAGGATAAACACATCACATTGAAATGTGAGTATATAACAAGTTAGTACGTATAATTTCTGTCAACCAACGCGCAGCTGCCGCCGCTGTTAAAAACGACAGACATTGAAGAAGCCAAGTTGAGGAGAGTAAATATTACATTGTCTTCCCATTAATTTAGGCTTGGACGTATTATAAGATGAATATTTAAGCTAATCGATGTATCGGAGTAATAAAGCACACTAACTTATTTCAAAAATTCAGAATAGCAACCCTAGGTAGTCAGCACAATTTAGGCAGTTGTTTTCAAGAACGGCGGGAGTGGATCTTCTGTATTTTTTCTATTTTGTGGTACAAGCTCTTTCTGGCATAATAAGCTCGTTTTCTGAATCGTGCCGTCGGAAAACGAATTGGGATTGGCAATTTGTGCAAGTAAATCACCACGACAAATCACTGTAGCATTTTTAGGGTTCCGTACCCAAAGGGTGAAACGGGGCCCTATTACTAAGACTCCGCTCCGTCCCCTCTGTCCGTCTGTCACCGGGCTGTATCTAATGAATCGCGATAGTTATAGACCGTTGAATTTTTAATTGATGATGTATTTCTGTGCCCGCTATAACAACAAATAGAAAAAAAATGCAGAATAAAATAAATATGTATCTAAGGGGGTTCCCATACATTAAACGTGATTTTTTTTTGGCTGTTTTTATAGATAATGGTAAGAAACCCTTCGTGCGTGAGTCCGACTCGCACTTGGCCAGTTTAACGCAAATCGGGACTTCAAAATAATAATTGGAAGTACTGTCAACAGCAGGTTAACCTACCTAACAGGTAAAGGTCATTCAACCGATTTTCTACTCTAAATGCAACATATTAGTGATCAATTCAGTTGAGAAATTTCGACGTTTTGTGGTAGGTTGACGAGCTGTGGTCTACTTATTAGTCACTAATTAATCCTCTCGATCATTTCCCGTACACATATGTGCGCGGGTCCATTGTTATTCATTTGTTTTTTTCCGAGCATACGGTTTAAGCATGGTACTAAAATCTGAGGGTAACCATGAATTCTTAAAACAATCTCATATCTGTCAAAACTTGTCAAATCTGTCAAATTTCGTACGTAATGACGTACGAAAATGACAGATTTCATAGATTTGAGATGGTTTTAAGAGTTCATGGTTACCTTGCTGTGTGTTATTAAGCTGATTTCATCAATATTATGATAATGTGCGACAGTACTGGAACATAATTTAATCCAATGATTAAAAGTAATTTAACTTGGTAGAGGAAGCGCTAGCTGAGATACAGTTAATTTAGTTTCTGCTCGAATGCGAGGCACCTCGGGCATGGGTGTTGGCAGCGCAAATAACATTTGCTAACAAACATGAAATACATTTTGTATATTGCTGCTCTTCGTCTAGTCGTTTTCTAATGCTTAGTCTTAAGAACGAGGCTTTATAATAAAAAATTAAAATTTTATTATGTGTTTTTAGGGTTTTGTACCCAAAGGGTAAAACGGAACCCTATTACTAACACGTCTGTCTGTCAGTCTGTCTGTCACCAGGCTGTATCTCATGAACCGTGATAGTTAGACAGTTGAAATTTTCACAGATGGTGTATTTCTGTTGCCCCTATAACAAAAAATACTAAAAACAAAATGAAATAAATATTTAAGGAGGCTCTTATACAACAAACGTGTTTTTTTGTCGTTTTTATAGATAATGGTACGGAACTCTTCGTGCGCGAGTCCTACTTGCATTTGGCTAGTTTTTCACACAATTAAGCACGTAGAACTGACGGCCGATGGAGCTGAAAGGTTCTATAATGTGGCCACGTACCTTCCAGCAAGCGTAGCGTAGGGCGTCTTATGACGATGACCTACAAGGGAGACAGACGACCTGGCAGGGCTAGCATGCGCGCATCGGTTATTTTATCGATAGACAAGACAAATTTTGTCTTCGACGATAATTTTGTCGTTTTTCTTAATATTTTCAGGGTTTCCCGTTCTTCGCAGTCACTTATTTTTTCGTTATAACACGGCATTGCCATGATATGTTGGTTTTTTCTTTGTTATCGTCGAAAACAAAACTACATATTTACGTCAAAAGTCGATAAAATGCCACGACAAAATTTTATCGTTTTGCGCATGCTAGCCCTGCTGGTAAAGGTTGCAGGAAGCCGCTGGACGCAGGCCACATCCAATCGAACAATCTAGAAGCTAATGGGGAAGGCCTATACTTAGTAAAATATTAATGATTATAAAGCTTTAATTACCTAAAACAATAAAAAACACAAAAAAAACTGCAAAGTCCGCTCTTTTTTATCCTGGGCATCTACGGAAGACCAGCGTCGTAGCATTAGTAATATCATAGAGAAAGAATAATACTATGCTCCGACATATGCTGAGTAGATACCTTTTCAGTATCTTGTACCGTTGTATACATATAAGTAAATAACACTGTTATCATTTTTTTTAATTTCCTGTGACTATATTGTATGCTATGCATGATTCTGAATAAACGATCTTCTATTCTATTCTATTCTATTCTATTCAAAGAAAATTCTTAATTGCTTGATACTTGTAAGTAGCAAAGGCGGCCAAAACGTCAAATCATTAAAGCTAAATTACCTTTGATATACAATAGTGATGACGAAGAGTGAAAATACAAGTCATCGTTGTTGTTTCAAAGTGACCTTTTTCGAGCAAACTACACAGAGCTGAAAGATACGGGAATCTCTTTGAGGCACGTCTTTGATCGCGAAGTGTTGCGGGAAAACGATTCATATAATTGGAACGTTGCCAAATGCGAGGTTAAAAGCTTATTAAATGGAAATATGCTCATTTTACGAGCAATAACTTGTCTTAATACAAGAACATATAAAACTAATTGATTTGGCTTCTGCAAAATGAAAAAAACTTCCAAGATGGCGACATATTTAAATTATCTAGACATGCGATTTAAATTTATACGTAGGAAGTTAAGCAGTAGACTGTGGTAATTTGTTAAAAAAGCGAATACATTTCACCAGAAAAAAAAATCTTAGGTACTCCTATAAGCAGTCTGAAACTTTGAACGGCAAGTTTATCTTTAGGTATTCCGGAATTAAAAACATGTTTACTTTTTCTTCGGAAATAGAGTAGACAATATTAAATTTCCCGCACCATCTTTCTTTTTAACCGACTTTCAAAAAAAGAGGAGGTACACAATTAGATTGTACGTTTGATAAATCAGATCTTTGCTGATCATAAACTGATTTGAAAAAAAAAATTTAAAGGTCACGACCGCTTGTTTATATACCTATATCCATTCAAATTACATGACGACAAAAATTTGCATAATAAAGAAAAAACCTTAAAATAAAAGCTCAAAGTATCGGCCGGCATTCCCTACAGATGTTGGAGAGAAGCTTTCTTAAATTGGAACTTCGCCAAAAGCCCGCTTGGAGTGTAAAAGCCGATATAATTCAGATCTGGCTTTAATGGAATACATTTTTTTTTCTCTAGTCTCGTTTAATCTTTTTTATGTCACTAAAGTCTTATGCTCGGGCATCACCTGCGTGTCGTTTAACGTTCAAATAACGGCATGTTTTGCGTTCATTTATTAATGCACTGAACTACGCGCTAATGTGTGGTCGTACTTAGTTGACGTTTGATTATAGCGTCTAGTGGCTAAATTAGCGTGTGATCTGTGGATACTAGTCTTTAAAATAAAATAAAAACGCTTCCAGGAACTTAATATTTTTGTCCTTTTGTCCACTCCATCCTTACTCAATGACTATGCACTATATTATTAATTTCACAAAGAGTTTTTGGATGTGACCG
Source organism: Anania fuscalis (assembly GCA_950371115.1). Taxonomy (NCBI): domain Eukaryota; kingdom Metazoa; phylum Arthropoda; class Insecta; order Lepidoptera; family Crambidae; genus Anania; species Anania fuscalis. Next base: position 814,342 of record OX493346.1, read on the forward strand.
TGTTTTAACATGTTTAGTGTCGTACGTGTAGCCACAACAACGCACTAGACACCCGCTAAATCCCTTGAATTTCCCTTTGATGTCTCGAAAGTTATCCGTCCGAGCTATCGCCTAACGTCTTAATGTCATTAAATAAAATTAGCGCGCTAAGGCCGGCCAAACATACGTACTATATGAAATAGTGCACTAATTAATGGCATTAGTATTAGATGAAGCCCGAGCATAAAAATAACGAACTTTTACAAAATTGTATATACTTGCACTCTTATTCAAATTCTTTAGAAAACTTGTTCAATTTATTGGGAATAAGCATTATATTTTGTGACTCATCTGTGGCTTTATTCAATCTTACATGATATTGAAGTAGGGTTGCTAGATTGTCTCTTTGATTATCCTTATAATCAGAATTTGTCCTCTGAAATTGTAAGTTTTGCAATTTTTATCCCCATTTTTTTAAGCAGAAATTCAAAAATATTGCAGTTAATATAGTAATATGTATTATACAGTTAAACATCACAAGTATTTTTTTGATTGTGTGTGTATTGTGTCATCTAAATCGGCAAAGTTTTTTTAAATACAAGTACGTTAAATTCTGGCGAAGAAACTTAAGCTTTTAAAATTCTCAAATAATCATAAGTATTTAATGTCAAGCTTTGTTCCAGTTGCATTTTTTACAAGAATTTGTATTCCATATAGAAGACATTCATAATTAAATAAATAAAATCATCATCATCATCTCAGCCTATTGCAGTCCACTGGTGGACGTAGGCCTCCCCCAAAGAGCGCCAAAGAGCACGATCTCCCGCTTTTTTCATCCATCCACTGCCAGCCATCTTCCTAAGGTCGTCGGTCAATCGAGCTGGGGGTCGTCCTACACTACGTTTGCCTGAGCGTGGTCTCCACTCGAGAACCCGTTTACTCCACCTTTCATCGGTTCTGCGACAGATGTGGCCAGCCCACTGCCACTTAAGCTTGCTACATTTTTGGACTATGTCCGTTACTTTAGTCCTCTGCCTGATGATCTCATTTCGGATTTTATCCTTTAACGAAATCCCAAGCATCGACCTTTCCATAGCTCGCTGAGTGACATGTAGCCGGTGGGCCAGCTTTACTGTCATATTCCACGTTTCGTATAAATAAAATAAAATATTTCTTTAATACTTAATAAATTTTTACAAGTGGTAAGTTGAGACAGCTCGAGGAAGTAATTGGATACTTGTGTCGGAGTGACTCGCTCTTGAACTAGTGCTAGTACTTAGTTATTGAGTTACAAAACAATAATTATCTTGATACCTACCTACCTCTATCCGCCCCGTAAGAAAATGGGCCTCGAAAGACGAACATAAAACTGATTAAGTAAGGATTTTGTATTTTCCTTAGGATTCTTGTTTCACCCTTTCCTTTGGTAACGGAGACATTACTAAACAATAATCACTGGCCCATCTTCGTTCAATCTTGTTATCGGAAATTGAAGACCACAGACATACTATTGTTAATCAAATATCAGAAATTGGTTGAATGATTTCAGAAACAATAACCACGGATCAGAAATGATTACCTCGTGATGCGAATCGAGTCTTTATTTAACAGTCGAATTAATCGAGTCATTTTACAAATTCAATCGCACCACTCTGGAGCACTTGGCTAATTTCAGTCAGCTCAAGTCAGTGTAATTTTCGTTCGGACGTATAAACCTAACAAATTCGGTTCGGTACGGTTCGGTCATGTCATGAGACGCCCTGAAGATCATGTCGTAACAGGCCCTAGCCATACCAAATAACAGGAAAGGTAGAGGGCGCCCACTAGCCACCTGGTGGTCCACGGTGGCCAAGGACTTAGAGCTTGCCCAAACAAATGTTTCGACAACCCAGGACAGACTGTCCTGGCGCCGCAGAACGAGGAGAGCAGACCCCAAGAAGTATAAACCTAACAAATTAAAATGGCCAGGCTTATGTGTCAATCCTTCGATAAAATATGACCAACTCAATCTTGCCTTGTAAAAAACCAGACCGTTTTCAAATTTTTTTATGAAATGTCACACCTTTTATACGGTGAATGGATGTTTTAATTTGATCGGATCTATCTATCTATCTATTCAGCCTATTGCAGTCCACTGCTGGACGTAAGTCTCCCCCAAAGAACGCCAGAGAGCACGATCTCCCGCTTTTTTCATCCAGCCACTGCCAGCCTTCTTTCTAAGGTCGTCAGTCCATCGGGTGTCGTGTGGTGCCGGCACGTTAAAAGAATTGCACCACCCCTTCTCTTACTAGGGTGTCGTAAGAGGCGACTAAAGGAGAACCGCCACAAGAAGACGGGCAGCAGCGTCTCCTCTCCACCATTGGCTAAACTGCGATCGCCAACCCGCCTTCCAAGTGTGGCGATTATAACAAAATCCTCCTTTTGGAGAGGCCTGTTTCCAGCAGTGGACTGATATAGGCTAGAGACACTCCATCGGGCTGATATTTGATCGGATAATACGACCTAACGAACGATGAACTTTCGTATTAGATTTGTTGAGTGGTGATCGATTCACTCTAATCCGAATGAACTCGAATCATTCACGACGATTCATCACGATTTTTTTTCACGCAAATACGTTTTGTTGCGTTTTACTCGAGTCACAGGAGTAAAAACATGGAGTAACAAGCTGAAGTGGCAGTGGACCGGCCATGTCTGTCGCAAAACCGACGAGAGGTGGAGCAGGAAGGTTCTCGAATGGAGACCACGCTTAGGCAAACGTAGTGTAGGACGCCCCCCGGCTAGATAGACCGATGACCTGAAGAAGGCATGTGGCAGCGACTGGATGCAAGGGGCGGGAGATCGTGCGCTGCGGCGCTCCTTGGGGGAGGCCTATGTCCAGCAGTGGACTGCAACAGGCTGATATGATGATGATGATGACATGAGTAAAAAAGTGGAAACGTCGACCGTCGGGTGTTGTGGTTTGCGCTCCGGAGTACTGCGGTAAGCGGTTGGCGGTTTGAATCCCGCAAGGATCAATTGTTATGGGATTAGCACAAGCATTTGTACCTAAGTCATGGATGTTCATAAACGTATTAAAGTAGGTACGTTTAATGCCTATCCGTTATATAGTCGCCATAGGACAAGTTTTGCTTAGTTTGGGGCTAGATAATTGGTGTGTTGAAACAATTTAATTTTAAAAGTACAATCGAGTCACGTAACTATATACCCTTTTAATATTATTAAGGCCGACCAGCTATATTCATTTACCCCGATTTTAAAGTTGAATAATTGTTGACAATTTAATAAATTGGCTCTTGTTAATACACTTCACTCATTACAAGACTAATTAATTAGCTTTGATCGTCTGAAAATTTTACTTGACACGAAATAAATTTGTTAAGTGAAACACTTAGCTTTTAATTGAGACTTAAATCATTGTCATTTAATAGGCTTAGTATTATATTGAAACCAAATTAAGTCAGATTTTGAATTCGAGATTATATAGCTACCTATTACTAACATAAAAATATAATCTGAATCTGGAAAACGGATCTAACGATTTTCATGAAATTTAGTATGCAGAGTGTTTCGGGTGCCATAAATCAATCTATCAAGGTTTTATATTTAGTAAAAATAATAAAATTGAGTAAAATATAAAGGGCTTTATTTAAAAAACCGGCCAAGTGCGAGTCGGACTCGCGCACGAAGAGTTCCGCACCTTTATCTAGGTAGATCTATAAAAACGACAAAAAAAACACGTTTAATTGCAACCGTTTAATTGGCAAATTTGTGTGTGTCAGGATTGCGCAACGAGGGCGAGTTATTTTTCTTGACAATTTTTATCAACGAAAAGTAAATACAGGCACATTTTACAACGGAATTTTGAAGATCAATATTGAACTACATAATTAGATGTTTTCAAAGTTTTTTGCTCAACTTTTTACTATTTTTATAGCAAGAACCTTCTTCGAAACGGCCTAAGCGAAAAAAACAAGATCTCTCGCTTTTTCTATCCAGACATTTTCTGTAGCAATGCCGTAGCGCTCTGCTACGAAATTTTAAACATTCTTAGTTGTTATGTCAATGTGTGAAATGATACCAGGGCCATAACCATGAACTCTTAAAACAATCTCAAAGTTGTCAAATCTGTCAATTGGCCCAGAGTTAATATTTGTTATTAATTTTATAAATTTGTCATCACATGCTTCGATCAACTTTATATTCGTACCTTTTTTGTGTGTAAAGAAAACGATGAAACCAATTTAATTTATAAATTGAGTCTTTTACGACCGTTCACGATAAATAGTACACTCGCAATCGACGCAGCTGTCAATGTTTGAAATTTTAGTTTCTACCGTTGCGTTGGAATAAAAATATTTGTATCTTATGTTGAATTTACAGATTAATGAATTTTATTATAAAAATGTATGGAATTAAGAACTGCCCAGGGCTATAACCATGAACTCTTAAAACAATCTCAAAGTTGTCAAATTTTGGTACGTCATTTTATACAAAATTTGACAGAAATGATAATGTTTGACAGATTTGTGATTGTTTTAACAGTTCATGGTTAGGGCCCAGCTCACTTATATAAAACAAGGTTGACAACAGTGGTCAACAGAAGAACACTGGTGTTTTGTGGCATTATTCCACATTGTGATCATGAAGCGGCTGTTAAAATATCAAAAATTATACGTGTTAATTAAAGAGTTTAATTCAGACCCATTTATAAAATAATTGTTTTTAGGGTTCCGTAGACAAATGGTAAAAGACGGAACCCTTACAGATTGGTCATGTATGTCTGCCACACTGCTCACAGCCACTTTTTCCGAAACTATAAGAACTATACTGTTAAAACTTGGTGAGTAAGTAGATGTATTCTGTGAAGTGCATTAAGATTTTCACACAAGAATAGAAAAATAACAATAAATTTTGGGGGATCCCCGTACTTAGAAAAAACTATTTTTTTTTCATCAAACCCATCTGTGTAAGTAACAGGGGGGGGGAGCTATAACTTCTAAATAAAACTATAAAAAATATGCAAACTTTCACCGAAAACGTTTGAACGAGATCTAGTAAGTCATTTTTTTTAATACGTCATAAATCGTCAACCGCCATTTACCCTTATAAATAATGGTACGGAACCCTTCGTGCGCAAGGTTTTTTACCATTTATTTAAGTCTCTATCAAATTTTGCTGTAATCTATTTGTCTTGATTGGTGTTACACTTTACACATAACACCATTGAGTATTTAACTAACACAAGTTTACATCTGAGTGTTCGTTCACTCGGAAAACATTGTTTATCTTGAGGTAAACATTGTTCAGTCAAGTTAGAATCTGCTCTAGCTTCAGTGATACTTGCTTCAGGTGTCTCGCACTGAATTATATTGTATAAAAATGTTTGAACGGATTTGGATGAAATTTTGTACACATACAGGGTTAAATTGCAAGGTAGTGCCAAATTTTCAGGAACCACTCAGAATCAGTAACTAAATCGATCTACAATATAAACAATCTAAAAAACAAACTTTTTCTAATTCTTTTTATTACTATCCGCTGTTCAAAGATGGTACGCGTGGATAATCTTGTCTCATTTATAAAAAAATACGCACGCACTATGTCTGTGCAACCTAGAACTGCAAAGTTCAATGCAATAATAGTCACAATGGCGCGCGGAAACAAACCTTGGCCTTTTCGATCTAAGGTACACTTCTAACAGCAGGAGCGCCCGCGCATACCAGAGGCTCAAATTGGCAACAAATACCTTAAGCATTGCACCTCTAGATCTTATTTTTAAAATTTGGCACTACTTTGCTATGTGTAGAATAAGATCTGGATTACTTAGGATATATATATATATCCTAAGTAATATATATATATATATATATATATATATTATATTTAAGTATGTATGTATGTTTATTTTTATCTTAGCATTTATATTTTATAGGTACGTGTATGTAGTTTATACTTATTGATATTAACATTGTAGGTATATAAATAAAATTACACAATAAGCACTCTGCAGCACTTTTCCCTTTCTTTGTAGTTGTCCTCTGCCTACTCTGCCTAAAGGTTGTCTGGAAGAGATCGCTTCTTAGCGATAAGACCGCCTAAATTGTACATCTTTCTGTAAAAATCAACTGTAACTTCTATGTTTTGGTGTGCAATAAAGAGTATCTATCTATCTATCTATCTATCTATATGCCTTTTTATCCCGGTTCAATGTTCCCGTTGGATATATGAGAAATACCAAACATCCTGTAGTTCACGCAAAGGAAGTTGCGGGCACAGCTAGTTAATCTCCTATGTCGTGATCACGAATCAAGGAATTAAATCCTAGTGTTACGAATCGATTTTTTTTTTAAGAGTGACAAGTATCGTACCCTGACTTCATTTATAAAGTTTGTTTTCTGAACTTTCCCGGAATGGGAACAGGGTAATTTTAACGATGCGAGCAATATCAAAATTATGTTTTGTTTTCCACATGCTCCGTACATTATCATCGAGGTAATGCATTAATTTTTAAAGAACATCAATTGTGTTTTCCGATTTCGATGTTACTCTCAATTTTTTATGTTTATGAGCATGAGATCAAGTGGTGTTAAGGAGTGCTCTATTCTTTTGTGCAACCTGTATGTATTATATCGTATAATGGATATTCAAACAACGATATCCTGGAAAGCCTATCTCATTAGCTTATCTATAGCCATTTTTATAAACCCCTTACCTTATCTATAGCCCCTAACCCCCGAATAAAGGGAGCTTCTGTTTAGGAGTGCACATCCTGTGGCCGAAATGATAATGATAATGATGATAAATAATCGATTATGCTGCTATAAGAAAATAAAACTAAAGGAAAGTCGCAGGCAATAGAAGTATACACATTGTATTTTTATGTACTATAACGGGGTTCGTAGCACCGAGGTTGGAAATACTAATAATTTCGGATTCTCGTAGTATATTCAGTCAAACTATATTCTAACACCATACACATCACAACTATACTTAGCTCTGTTATTCTGCTGGCTGCTTTCAATATTTCTTTACATTATTATTATTATCTGTTTATTTAATCATTTAAATCACTTCTATTTGATTATTTAATAACTTTTATCATATATATTTTATTGTAATCATCATCGCATAAATCCAATGTTTTTTCACTCCGCGTCACTCAAAAATATTCAAAAGCAACTTTTTTATTTCGAACATACCTTGGTAGACGTAGAGGTTTTACTCGCTCACGCTACACTATAGAGTAGGTACATAAAGGTAGGTAGGTACGCACGTAGGTAGGGTGAGTGTATCCGGCTGTTACGGGTTATCGCACGTCCTTTCAAAGTTTATGGCTTATCCTTGGGTTCTCGTCTGTGTACTTAAAAACTTGTAAGGATCACTTACACCGGGTTCCTATATTGTACTATGCGTAAGTGTACATCAGCAACTGATCGTATTGGTGTCAAAAGTAACGAGCCGTTATAGTCGTACCTATAAAATTTGACGAAGCGTCATTTATAGGAACGCTTTTGAGTATGTCAAGTTGACAATTCGTACCATCCGTTAGCAAAACCAACCGTTTCTCGGATATAGGAACCGGGCTTTAGAATAGTTCGTGATACATCGAAATACTTAGCTTCTTTAGACATCTGTTTTTTGACAGTTTTATCGCAATGTAAATTTAAAAAAAATCTCAAAGAAGAGCCTGTTTCACATGTACGGATAAGTTCTCCATTAGTTCTGCAGGGCTAGCATGCGCAACACGATAAAATTTTGTCGTGGCATTTTATCGACTTTTGACGTAAATATGTCGTTTTTTCTCCGGCGATTACAAAGAAAAAAACCAAAATATAATGGCAATGCCGTGTTATAACGTAAAAATAAGTGGCTTCGAATAACGGGAGACCCTGTAAATATTACGAAAAGGCTTCGCGACGTCTGTGATCCGTTAGGTTAGGAAAAACGACAAAATTATCGTCGAAAACAAAATTTGTCTTGTCTATCGATAAAACAACCGATGCGCGCATGCTAGCCCTGCTGAATACGCTATATTTCACTTATCTGAAGGATAACACGATTTTGACACGATTTTTGAGCACTTTTATCCTCTACATATTATTATCTTTTACATAACTTAACAGTACATTGTAAAACAGGCCTTTCTTTGACATAAAAGTATATTTACTTGACATGCTAACCCTTTAGTTGTTAGTGTAAACCTCTCCTTTACATACGGATAGTAAACATAAACACGGTTGAAATGCGAGGGTCATGAAATTATTACGACCAGTATTTTCGGTTGTTAACATTCAGCCTTCGTGATATCAAAGCTTGTGTTATGCCTTTTTGAGGCACCGTTAGCAAAAAAAGGCACATTTTTGATGCTAAAGGCCTGAAAAATAAAGGGTTAAGTTTAAGTTTGACTAACCACTAAATGTAGGTAATATCGGCAAAGTCACTATATTGCCAAAATCATCATCATCATCTCAGTCTATTGCAGTCCACTGCTGGATGTAAACCTCCTCCAAAAAGCGCCAAAGAGCACGCCGCGATCTCCGCTTTTTTCATCCAGCTACCAGCCATCTTTACGTCGGTTCGTCGAGTTGGGGGACATCCTACACTACGTTTGCCAAGGCAAAAAATACAATTACAAAAACCTGCGCTATTGTTTCAGTTTCAAAAATGCCTAGCCGTTGTTCGTTTCCAAACCCCGACAAGGCTTTAACACTTAGTGTTGAAACACACTATGCCGAAAATACGCGACCGAAGTTCAGCGTGACTACGCCTGCAATGTATTTTAAATGATCGATAACACACCATGACGAAATTACGTCGCGTTATAGCGTACAGCTGAACTTCGGTCGGGCGTAAGTTCGGCAGCGATTCGGTGGCAATGTTTTGTATAGCAACACCATTATAAGCGACCGAAGTTCGGTTCGATTGCCGATGTCGTGGCCCGATCTTAGAATTAATCACTTCATGATTTGGCCAACCATTTCATAAAATGGTCGTTTTTCATGATGCGGCCCAGTACCCGCTGGCCACATCATGATGTTGATAGGCCAGATCAATGAATCAGTCAGCATTTGACGATATGATCGACTACTTCATGAAATGGCCAAACGTTGGTAGTCATATCTTAAAACAGTTATATTATCCACCGTCAGAAGCGCTGATGTCGCTTTGTTATTGTGGTTAAACATGGCGGCGGACAATTATTCTGTTCTTGTGAATTGTGAAAGTGAATCATAAGTGTAAATAGGAGATTAAATTGCAGTGAATTATCGTTAAGACATTAAGCTAGGTGATTTTAATGAAACAGACTTAAAAAAAAGGCTCAACGTCAAAAGTCGTGGAGTTTGATACGTAATTTGGGAGGCTAGTTAAGGCTATTTAAATCTTTTTATTTATAAGTTTTCTTTCAAAGTTACAAAAATGTATAATGTTTTACTTATCTATTGAGAAAATTAATATTAAACAAATTCCAGTAGCTTGTAAACGTATTTATACCTATTTTTATGATATGGCCAAACGTTGTTTACCATATCATCAAACGTTGACGTTTAAACGATATGGCCAGTTTTGTTTTGCCGTTTTATGAAATACGGCCATGTTATGAAATGGCCGGCCACATCATGAAGTGTTTAATTTTAAGATTGGGCCACGACACCGACACTGAATACACACACAAAGTTGCGCAACCGAATTTCAGCGTAAGTTCGGCGCTTATGGTGTGTCATATCAGCCGAATACGCCGGAACGTAAAATCAGCCGCGCAACTTCGGTCGCGTATTTTCAGCATAGTGTGTTTCGACACTTAAAATTAAGGAACGTTTCACTCGAGCCTCCAACCGCTTAAATTAACTTAAATTAAAGACGTCTGTGACTTGCCGTGCTTAAAACTAAAAGGTTGTAATCTGTGACATTTTTAAAGGGACACGCTTCGAGCTTCGGCCGGAAATTATTGATTAAAATTAGGGCAATTATAGGCTTTTACGATTAAATGAATAATTCGTAAATGCGTAACAAGCTTTCCTTTCCTGTTTTGTAGAATATAAAGGTAGATAGATACTCTTTATTGAACACCAAACAAAGAAGTTACAGTTGATATTTACAGAAAGATGTACAATTTAGGTGGTATTATCGCTAAGAGCGATCTCTTCCAAACAACCTTCACGCAGAAGACAACTATAACTATAAAGAAAGGAGAAATATAAGTACATTGTCATGGTCAAAAGTAGTAGCTACTAATAGTCTAGTCCAGTCTGACTTGAAAGTCCATAATAAATTAAGGATGAAAAAAATCTTTATCTTACTATAATACTATAAATATGCGAAAGTTTTTAAGTATGGATGTTTGTTACTCCTTAACGCAAAAACTATTGAACAGATTTGGATGAAATTTTGAACACATATAGAATATGATCTGGATTAACATATAGGATACTTTTTATCCCGGTTAAATGTTTCTGTGGGATATATTTAATAAACTCAAGACTACGCGAGCGAAGTCGCGGGTAACAGCTATTTTTTAGTAAACTATACACTTGTGAGAATCCGACGTAGACTCTGGACCAAAGATGGCCGTTGAAATGAGAAGAGTTTCAGTGAGGTTTTACTTCTGTGACAGATCTAAAGGAGTTATCCCAAATTATATGGACTCTCGGCCTAGAAGATGTACAGTTTCCAAAAGATAGGTAATTACATCTCTAACACTTTGTTACTGTCCAATTTCTCTAGAATAGCTTCGTTTCTTGGAAGAAACAATTTAAAAAAATAATAGAATAGCAATACTCAACCACCATGGCGGAAAGTGATGAAATTTTGATGACGTTTGTTGTATAGACTGACAAGTAAAATCTGACAGCGACTGACATTGACAGAGGGCCTAGTGCGAGTGCAACAAAATAATATTGTCGCGTCGCTTACTTTTTTAGAAATTTTGCTTTACGATCGAATAAAGTGACTTGGTTGTTTTGTGCAACTCGTACTAGGCACCTAGTTTATGGTTCTTTTTTATCGTGTGACGCCGATGTTGACGCCATCTTAGATGCCTACTTGAGAGTCATAATTATTGAATTGTTTTTTATGTTTGGACCACTAACTTATGTATTAAGTTAAGTTGATTGTATTTTTTTTTAAATAAGTAGATTTTTTTCTATTTTTTGAGATGATGTACATTGTGTGGGCCGAAAACGGGACATTTCCTTTGCCCTTAAAGCATCCTGCCTAAGATCTCTCGACGTGCAAACAAGAAGAGCTTATCAGTATCATATACGAGTACGATTTACTTCACAATCACTAAACTCACTGTATCCTGTATGTATGTTTCATTCTGCCATGGATTCTATTCTGCTACCAGAGACGAATTATCATGTATCAATTTTAAATGCATGTTTCAATATGAAACATTGAGAATTGAAACTATATTCTATTTGAGCTTAAACGTAGAGTAAGCACGAGCACAGATTTTACTAAGAGTCTGTTTTACAATGTAACGGGTAAGTTCTACATACGTCTAAATAAGCTGTTTTCTACATAAATGAAGGATAAACACTATTTTGCGTTTTACGACCATCAAAGGCGCTATATGACACATTAATTCAAGCAATTTTATCCTCTGCATATGTTTATGTGTTACGTATCTATTTAACACTTTATATGTACATTGTGAAACAGCTTCTAACTAATCTAATAAAAATCCGGTCCAACGTCGTCACGGTAATAAACCGAGTATAGCTAGCAAACACTGGATTTCATCTTTGATCCGTCTGTGCTGTGCCATAAGCATCTCAATGCTTAACCGGGTTATTTCTAAGCTGACAAAGCTACGATAGCAAGCTAAAGCACAATGTGAGCTTTCATATTTGAATTCCTGGCTGCAGGTATTTGCAATAATGCCACTACCTTGCTTACAAACGAGCGAAATACCGTTTTATTAAAGTCAACATTAAAATGTTATTTGCTACTAGGTTTTCAATGCAGAGCTATTTTTATCCGACAGTATAAGTAGAATTATGTTTTTGTTGTTTGTTTGATGCGTATGTATGTTTGTATGTCTATTTCTTTGGCACGCTCTGCAACCTAAATTTTTTTGGTGAACATCAAACAAAGCACAGTAGAGTAAAGATAATGTATATTTATAATAGCTAGTGTTGTCGATATATATATATATATATAAATATATATATATATATCGACAACACACAAATTATATAAATATATATATATATATATATTTATATATATATATATATATATATATATATATATATTTATATATATATATATATATATATATATATATTTTTATTAAGGATGGGCTTACTCTTGACCCCAATCTTGCTCTAGAGCATAGATGGGATCTACGATGGAGCGAGCTTGCACAGAAGATGCCCATTCACTCTGGACTTAAAGAGAGTCAGGTTATATGCACTCGGAAATACAGACGCAGGCAGGGAATTCCACTCTTTAGCTGTGCGCATTATAAAAGATGATGAGAAGCGCTTAGTGCGGATTATGGGTATATCAACTAAGAACGGATGGTAGCCGGCCGTGCGTCTGGATGTCCGATGGAAGAAAGGTGACGGTGGTATGAGCTCATGCAGCTCATGAGCACACTCTCCGAAGTACAATCTATACATACAAATGTATTTTTACAGCCGCATATCGCCATATTCAATATTATGGCAGCGAACGACAAAATTAATTCCGGGCATACATTTATTTCCCGATCCAATCCAATTTGTCAGTGCCGTGACATCCTGTGACCTTTCCTTTTTCGTTTGAAGGATAGACCAGCCATAGAGGCATCTTTATAGAAAAGAAACAAGTAAGGTAGAAATATAGACTTCACTAAACGCTACTCTTTGTTTTTTATCAAAGACTAATAGAAAGGAATACAGTGTTTCTGGTCATCGGTGTCCGTAAGGGTGCAGTAATATGATCAATTTCGTCGACAAATCCATTGCAATTCCTTCTATAAAAAAATGGCGGCTAGGTATTTTTTTGTTACCGATTCCGTCTGTGTTCATTTATTTATCAATATCTACCGATGTACAGGGCCTATAAATATTAAAAAAATCGTTCGACAGCTAAAAGAGTAGGCAATAAGTTGACATCAAAAAGTTTATCAAAAGCTCCCCTTAAAATCTTTAAAAACACTTGTAACGTAAAAAAATAAATAATAAATGACATATAATGTTACAAAAAACTAGACCGTGAACATACCTTTTACCCATACAACCTTTTTTGCCGTTTTTTTAAATAATGGTACGGAACGCTTATTGCGCGAGTCCTACTCTAACTTGGCCGGTTATTTAAATAAAATCTGCTAATAGGACTTCAAATTTCAATAAATTGATACAAACATTCAGTAAAATCCATGATACAAGCCACGAAATCTAAGCTTTCACTTTGACATTAAAAATCGTAGGCGTACGGCGAGGCTGTCGGCAAAGTTGTAAGGAGTTTTGACTACAGAATGCCGATTTCATAGCAGAAATGTCAAAGTATTGATTGCTTATTACGCCGTCCACAGCCGTGCGGCGCGGCGCTAGTGTCGAACAGCGTTAAAAAGTAAATAAGAGAATACCAATTGTGCGTTGATCGCTGTCCCAGCGGCTGTGACCGAGGATGTTGTGACATTTGCGCTTAGAGAATCGCACTGCTGGACGCGCGCTAAATCGAGTTTATAAAATATTAGCAGCCCATCCCAGCTTCGCACGGGGTAGACAATTATGGCTAATAGTTTCGGCAGCGCATTCGACGAAAGACATTTTAAGACTCATTTTTCTACACCTTCGGTTACATTGTTTAAATTTTACCAAGGATCCCTAATTTTTTTCAAAATGAAATGTAGCTTATGTCAAATTGGAAGAATGTAGCATTCTATTGGTGAAAGAATTTTTTAAATCGGCCCAGTACTTTTTGAGCCTATTCATTACAAACATACAAAAATAGGTACAAATCTTTCCTCTTTATAATATTAGTATAGATATAGATTAGTTTACTAAATGTGGGGTCTATTAACCTATTTGTCTGCAGAGCATAAAATTGTCTAATCACAAAAAGTGGATTCACCTGTATCGATTACGGTCTCGTCTGAATCGCTCGCTAACTTAATAATAGCTTCTGAAATATTGAGCGGCCTAAACCGGCTAACAAAAATACTCAAAGAGTAGAGCCAGAAGATACCCGGCTTTTTGTTGGGCGGCAGGCAAAACTGTAGATGTTAAATTGAATAACGCAATATATTTTCTTTCAAAATGTTCATTAATAATTATCAATTGCTAAAAACAAAAATTTACAATGTTTGAGCATTTCTGATCTTAACCAATAGTCAAATATTTGTATAAATATTTCTATAGGGTGTTGACGGTAGTATACTACTTAGCTATACATTAGCTGCAACATTGATCAGAGATACGCTGGCTTTGACAGCGAGAAAAAACACTTAAGCAATTTCATGTTGTCACGTGATGTCCTCGGTAGCTTAGTTGGTACAGCGCTCGCCCGGCATGCGATGGGACGTGGGTTCGAGTCCCACCCGAGGTCGATAATTTTTTTCAAGTGTTATTTATCTTCAATTAATAATTATCAAGGTTAACGGACCATACCCGTCTACAAAAATAAGTTTAAAAACGTACGATCGCATTTTAAAGATATATTTTACAATACGACTTATATAATTATTTTTATGTGCTCGCCAAGACCATTCTTTTGATACAAAACACGTGGTGATTATTTTAGTTTTTTTTCGAGGTTAGAATTTGAGGTTTAAATTCCTTCATGTGTCGTGTGGTGCCGGCACGTTAAAAGAATTGCACCACCCCATCTCTTCCTATGGGTGTCGTAAGAGGCGACTACAGGAGAACCGCCAAAAGAAGACGGGCAGCAGCGTCTCCTCTCCACCATTGGCCAAACTGCGATCGCCAACCCGCCTGCCAAGCGTGGTGATTATGGCAAAATCGTCCTCTTGGAGAGGCCTGTGTCCAGCAGTGGACTAATATAGGCTAGTGATGATGTGATGTGAAATTCCTTCATATAAAATTTTGATTAAATTAATATAGCCTTTTTTAACCGGGCTATTAACGAATCTATTGACACCTCGTCTATTAAAATCGGTTCAGTAGTTTAGGCAGCGCTACGTTGTAACATACATAAATTGCCAAAATCATAACCCTTCCTTTTGGCTTTGCCGTAGTCGGTTAAAAATAAAATTAATGCGGACAGTTAGTTACCGATTCGATTCCCGGTTTAGGTCAGTAAAAATAACGGTTTTTAGGATGTGAAGTCGTTACTTCGATACCATGACAATTCGTGTTGTCTAGTGCACATTTGTTTGATAACATATATTTTTTCTTTCAAATAATAAATAAATATGATAGCAGATATAACTAATCTTTAAGCTAGATTGTAATTTTCTAGACTAGGCATCCTCAGCTATGTCCACGATACCAAAACATTTGAAGTAAATTTTGTAAAATATGACTCATTATGCGTTACATTTTGACAAATAATTATAATATATAATATGATGGAGACGAGGACACTTCATACAAACACATTTTTATAACTTCGAACATGTCTTTCACACAAGAAAACGGAACGGAACGCGCGGGTAGACGGACGCGTTTACAAGTTCGCTATCACGATAAATTAATTAAAAGCAGTGTATAAGTTCCTAGAGTGTTAAATTGTGATTAAAATGGAGACAAGATGTAGTGGATGTAATACAGGGATTTATGACATTTCATTTATGGAATGCTCAAACGAAAAGTGTAAAAAGTTGTATCACCCAAAGTGTATTAACATCTCAACGGAGACATTTGCTGAATTTACTGAGGAATACAAGAACAAATGGGTCTGTCCAGAATGTGTATGCAGTAAGCCTAAAAGTAATAACTCTGATACGCCGGTTAAAAGCATTACTATGAATGAAACATTTACCCCAATCAGTTTCGTAAACACAGAACGCGGCAGTCGCCTCAAGTCAGCGGAGATACCGCAAAATGAGAACGAGTGTAAAGTGCTGTTGCGCGAATTACGCGAGTTTCGCGCTGAAATGAACTATCGGCTAGATGAACAGATGAGGGCGTATAAGCAATTGGAAGATCGATTTTTTAAAACAGAAACCGAATTACTTATACTGAAAAAAAATATGACGGTAGAACGTAAAAAATCGAGTTTAATTGAGCAAAGAGAAGAGTTAAAAGTAAAACAACCTAAAGATAATGAAGTTCCAAAATATCATGGAAATAATTCAACTTTAGCGCGGAGCAATACGGAGAAATTATCATTTGCAAAAGTTACAAAACAAGGCAAGGAGGTACTTGTTTCAACGAACCAAAGTGGGGCCATAAAGTCGCCGGTATCGAAAGTTAGTGAGACTAAAACAGATGATATACAAATCTTAGATTCCGAAGTAAACTTGGTCGGACAGGAAAATACTCGTAGAATCGACAAGTATAACAACTGGACAGAAGTAAAGCGGAAAAAAAGTACATACCCATCTAATGAAGTAAGAAGAGGAGGAAGTACGAGTTTCTCTGAAATTCAGGGTACAGAAAGAAAAAAAATTTTACATGTGTGGCGTTTAAAGAAAGAAACTACAATAGAAAATTTAGAAACATACGTAAAAAAAATATGTGGCCTCGAAGTCCCAATAAAAATTGACAAGATAAAACATAAGAGCGAGCGGGATTACGCCTCATTCAAAATAGGAGTCCCTGAAAGTATGTACGAGAAGTTATGTCATCCGGATGTTTGGCCAGTTAACGTCGAATTTTGTGAATGGGTGTGGTTTCGGAGGCCCACTAATAACATCCCAAACAAAGAAAAGGAAATCAGTTAAACTATACTACCAGAACGTGAGAGGGCTCCGAACAAAATTAGACGAATTTAACAGGGGGATTGCATCATCAAGTGCAGACCTCTTTGCAATAACAGAAACTGGATGTAACATATCGATTCAAGACGCGGAATTAGTGCCACCAGGATATAAAATAATACGGTGCGACCGGACGGACGGGCGGAAACAAGGCGGCGCACTTTTAGTGGCCACACAGCGGTTTGAGCTCCGAAGCGTACCTATTCCGGGTGACGTCACTATTGACAATAATGTTTTCGAGTGCGTTTGTGCGAAGGTGTATCTTCGAGATAGATTTATGTTTTTATGTTGCGTGGTTTATATTCCGCCGGATAGTAGCGATAATGAGTACATGTTGTTATTTAAAATTATAGAAGATCTTAGTGTTTTATATGGTAAAATAATAGTGATAGGTGATTTTAATATGCATTCATGTTCGACTGGTATACGTAATTATTATAATTTTTTCTTAACATTCTGCGGATTCGCTCAGAGAAACGAAATAGGCAATTGTAATGATCGTCAATTGGATTTAGTACTTAGCACATTAAACGAGGAGTGTATCAGTGTGAGCGCCGCCGACGAAGCGTTGGTGCCGGTGGACGCGTATCACCCGCCGCTAGAGATAGCGGTGTCGGTGGCCGGCCAAGTTGCGGAAAGCCCAGTAAGTACAAATACGCAATATAAACATCCGAAATGGAACTTTACTAAGGCTAATTTTCCGCAATTATATTCATCATTAGCTTCCATTGATTGGTCTCCGATATATGAAATGGAAAACTTAGATTCTGGTTTGCAATTTTTTTATGACACTTTTAATAGGATTATAAATGAGTGCGTTCCGATTACAACGGGGAGACAGGGGGAATCGAGGTATGTTTATCCCGAGTGGTATACAGCCGAGTTAATTAAGGAAATAAAATACAAAGCAATCTTGCATAAACGATATAAAGCTAGTCAATTACAAGACGATTACGAATTGTTTTCATTATGTAGGGCTAGGGTTAAAAAAATGATAGGGCTGTCTCATGAGCGACATAGGGATTCTGTGCAAAAACATCTCAGGGAAGATCCCAAAGCTTTTTGGAACTATATAAAATCCAAAAGAGGTCATAGAAATACTCAAATTATTTTAAAGGACGGGGTTGTCTTGTCAGGAGAACAAGGTGCTAAAGAGTTTGCAGACTATTTTCACTCGGTTTACTGTACAGATCAACCGGAACTCAATGTAGAAAAAGCGATAGCAGAAGCGGGCAGTGCGAACGGAGCTGCCAGAATACATCTAGAGAGGCTAAATTTGGCGGAGGTGGAACAGTCACTCGCGAGTCTTAAGCCAAAGAGATCCATTGGCCCTGATGGGATACCTGTTTATATTTTTAGAGACTGTCGCCATGTGTTGGCTGAGCCACTGCTATGTATTTATAATAGGTGTTTGAAGGAGGGCGTTTTTCCGGAGCGTTGGAAAACTACTCGCGTTGTGCCAGTACCTAAAAGTGGGGTGTGTTCTTCAGTCGACGGGTATAGACCAGTGGCAGTATTGTCTACGCCAGCCAAAGTGTTTGAATCGGCAATACAGAAAAATATATTTGAACAGGTAAATTCACAACTCTCAGACGCACAACACGGCTTCCGCCCAGGTCGTAGCACAACGAGTAACCTTCTCAACTACATTACGGAAATAATACCTACTGTTGACGGATTGAGGGGTCAGGTAGATGCTGCTTATTTTGACTTCCAAAAAGCTTTTGATGTAGTGGATAATGATATCCTGCTGCGGAAGTTGGCTGGCGTCGGCTGTACTCCACATTTATTAAAATTTTTGGCGAACTACATGACGAACCGACAGCAGTACGTTGAGTATGCTGGTTGCCGCTCTGAATCATATTTTGTAAGGTCAGGGGTAAGTCAGGGGAGCAATCTTGGACCTCTTCAGTTTATCATTATGATAAACGATCTGCCTAGGGTTGTTCAATCTTCGGGCTGCCTACTATTCGCGGACGATCTTAAACTTTTTCTGCCAGTCAAGGATGAGACGGATTGTGAGCTATTGCAAAACGATATAAATGAGGTTGTGACTTGGAGTAAAGATAACAAGCTTCAATTTAATGTTTCAAAGTGTGTCACTATATCATTTGGAAGGGCTCGTAGTCCGATCCACTATGACTATAAGGTAGAGGAAGCGCCTATGAAAAGAGTCACAGGAGTGAGAGACTTAGGAGTTTGGTTCACAGCAGAATTAAGCTTTAAAGATCATATAATTAATATATGTAAGAAAGCATTCAGAAACCTAGGTCTTATACTTCGCAGGGTTCATGGTTTCACAAGTATAAAAGCCATTGTTGCACTATATAATGCGCTCGTAAGAAGCCATCTTGAATGTAATGCTGTAGTTTGGACACCACATCAATTGCAATATAGTCTTATGTTGGAGCGCATCCAAAATAAATTTATAAGATATTTATATAAGAGACAATACGGAGTATATCCCTTCTACCCGTTAATGTACCCTAATTTATTTATCTTGGGTATGGTTGGATACAATGAGTTGCGAGTGCGAAGAGATTTGGCTATGGCATTGTATTTATTCAAAATAATGAGAGGTAAGGTTTGTAATGCGACGATATTGGAACGGGTAGGGCTTTGTGTACCCGACAAATACTTGGAGCGGCGTCGCAGGCCGCGGCTGCTGGCGGTGCCGCGCGGGAGAACCCACCTGCAGAATAAGTCAGCGCTGACGCTCACACTGCAAACACTTAATAACATTTCTGAAAAGATTGATATATTTCACTGTTCTCTGAGCGAATTCACTAGGGTAACACTGTGTATTCTGTGTTATTAATGTGAATTGTGTTGTAATTTATGTTTAATTGTTGCTGCTCTATTGTATTAGGCTCCCTGTAAAAATAGATGTAAGCTTGGAAATAAACAAATAAATAAAAAAGTTTTTATTTTTCAAACAGCTATCAATATCACACACGTTTAGGTTACAAATAATGTATTGTTCATACTAAAGTATTACAATTTTTTAAAATAAATAATATATTGGACAACATCACATACATTGCTCTGATCCTAAAGGTTAGTAGCTTAGCACTTATAAAATCAGAAATAACGAAGGTACCACAACACCGAGACCTGAGACAATATAGAAAAGTTCGTTTTCTACATTGACCCGACCGGGGATCGAACCCGGAACCTTAGAGATGACGACGCCTTAAATAGTCCGGCGACCGGCGTGCACGCCTCTCGGATACGGAGGTCGTCAACTAGTCCAAACTGTGTTTTCATTAGTTTCAACCCTATAATAAAAATGAGAGACTTAACTTCAATGAATAAACTAACGTTTAATTTTTCATTTCATTTCATTTAGTTTCATTTTATTTCATTTCCAACCAACCAACGTTGGATATATGAGTCTAATAAAACGAAGACGATCACTTTACGGACATTCACCGGGTATAAACGATCCAGGTCAGTGATTTCGGATATTGTCCGGATATGTGCGGCTTGCTCGGTGTGCGAACGATTTCAGAGAGATCCCAATATGGAGGGACTGGTGATAGTAGGTACCTATGTGTGCAATGTAGATGTGTATCAACATCTTCAAGCACTTTACTATACAATGTGATATGGGTGGTACTTCCAACCCGTTAAGGCTAAGTGCGATATCTAATTATATCGACAAAAATAATAATATGGGATGTCAAACCCTCACCCTATGAATAGCGGCCATTTTCTTTTTTCTAATACTTTAGGCAATAACCAAGGTGTTATGTGTCGTAGAAACATAAGAGAAATATCACAAGATAGCTAAAAGAACAGAGTAACTGACCAACAACTTAATTTATAATCTGTTGTAAAAGGGTTTTGTCGGCTAGAAAAAAATTTTTTTCAGTTATAATCGAAAAAAAAAAAAATATTTTTTGCAGATTTGTTTTGACTCCAAATATTATTTTTTGTCTATAAAATTAGATATCTAACTCAGCCTTAACGGGTTAGAAGTACCGCCCATTATCACATTGTAGTATTTATTATTCTGTGCTATAACGCAAATGGATATCCAAATATATTTTTTTCTCTTCTGCTTACAGCACAGCCGATTTATTTAATAAAATACTGCATCCTTCTTTGGGTTCAGTTGAGTTGGCTTACCTTGCAGAGGCAAGAAGTGCTTGGTCTGCGGCTTGCCCGGGGGTTGATCCACCTTTTTCTTTATCCTCCCAGAGACTTTGGGATGAGCCTCTTTGTATGCGCGTTCAAAATGATCTTTTGGCTTCTTCTGAAAGCGCAACAGAGCGTGCTCGCCTCCTCGCCGTTTTTCAAGCAGAGTCCGGATACTGGCTGCAGGCTCTTCCTTCAGCAAATATCGGGACCCTGCTCGACAAGACGACACTGACTTTCTCTACTTGTTTACGAGTAGGCGCCATGACAACCCACCCCCATCGTTGCCGCTGTGGTGATCGCGTAAATGAGCTGGGGTACCACGGTCTCTCCTGCCAACTTAGTGCTGGTCGTGTCTCTCGTCACGCCTGTATCAATGATGTCATCCGCAGAGCTCTTGTCGCTGTCAATGTACCGGCTGTGCTTGAACCTGCCGGTATTTTCCGTGACGACCGCAAGAGACCTGACGGCATGACATTAATTCCATGGAAACGATGTCGTGCTCTTGTATGGGACGCAACCTGCGTAGATACGCTAGCGCCGTCCCATATAGGTAGCACTTCCTCTGTTGCAGGCGCGGCGGCGGCCTCTGCCGAGAGCTTGAAGCGGCGCATATATGCAGCCCTCAGTGAGAGCTACATTTTTGTGCCTTTTGGCGTTGAGACCATGGGTGCTTGGGGCCCAAGTACCCGTGCCCTTTACAAAGATCTTTGTATTAGGCTCAATCAAGCAACTGGTGATCAAAAGGCTGGCAGCTACCTCGGCCAAAGGATTAGCCTAGCATTCAGAGAGGAAATGCTGCCAGCCTTTTGGGCACCATTCCTAACGGCAGCGCTGGGGCGGACGTATTTTATATTTTATAAATAGTAGGTTTTTTTTGTTTTTGTTTTTTTATTTAGGTTAATTTATTTTTATATTTAGTTAGTATATTACTTTATAAAGTTAGGTTAGGTAATTGTATATATAAATTGATATTTATGAATAAAACTTACGCAAAATATAATTTTCTGAAAACATTTTTAGGGTTCCGTACCCAAGCGGTAAAACGGGACCCTATTACTTAGGGCTCCACTGTCCGTCTGTCTGTCTGTACGTCTGTCACCAGGCTGTATCTCATGAACCGTGATAGTTAGAGAGTTGAAGTTTTCACAGATGATGTATTTCTGTTGCCGCTATAACAACAAGAATACAAAAAAACAGAATACAATAAATATTTAAGGGGGCTCCCATACAACAAACGTGATTTTTTTGCCGTTTTTATAGATAATGGTACGGAACCCTTCGTGCGCGAGTCCGACTCGCACTTGGCCGGTTTTTTATTCCGCCGTCGATTTGATATCAACAGTATCAGTCTAGCAATAACTTGAACAACTCAACATACTTACTACTTACCAACTTCTATTTATGTTTCCAGCAAACCGATCAAATAGCACTCAAGATACATAAGTTATAACAACTTTATATATTTGTTATATGCCGAAAAACTAATCATAAATGTCCACATAACATTATCTCTTTTTTTGTAAACAAAAAAAAATTGCAAGGTTAGTTTTGTTTAATGAACATATATAACTTTCATCATCATCATCATCATCTCAGCCTATTGCAGTCCACTGCTGGACGTAGGCCTCCCCCAAAGAGCGCCAAAGAGCACGATCTCCCGCTTTTTTCATCCATCCACTGCTAGCCATCTTCCTAAGGTCGTCGGTCCATCGAGCTGGGGGTCGTCCTACACTACGTTTGCCTAGGCGTGGTCTCCACTCGAGAACCCGTTTACTCCACCTTTCATCGGTTCTGCGACAGATGTGGCCAGCCCACTGCCACTTAAGCTTGCTACATTTTTGAACTATGTCCGTTACTTTAGTCCTCTGCCTGATGATCTCATTTCGGATTTTATCCTTTAACGCAATCCTATATAACTTTATAAAATCTAAAATGTTTTTTTTTTTCTATCTTTGATGCTTTCCTGTAGAGTAGAGTAATTTCAGGTGTCTGGATGTTAATTGTACTAATATACATAATCCATACTAAATATTTTAAAATATCATTAAAAACTTCACTATTATAAATTTCTGATAAAATGATATAAAATCATTTAAAAAATGATTTTTGTTTAAAAAAAATGATTTGCGTTTGCCTGTTCACGTGAACTTTTTGCCCTCAAATAAATTAATATTAGACAACATAACACATTGCTCTGATCCTGAGGTAAGTAGCAAAATAAAGCACTTGCACTAGGAAGGTTTATATGTATTGTATAATACATGCATAATAAGTAGCGAAATACTAATGATTTTAGGGGTTTCTAATGTGATGTAGTAAATAAACGAATTTTTTGCGTTTACATTGCAAACGCCGCAACTGGCTAAACCCTAAGATAAATTAAAATAGATAAATAAAAATAATGTAGGTACTACAGTATTATTAAGCTTTGAAAGGTCTACAAAAGAGTCGGCGATGTTAATATGTCGTAGTACGTAGTGTTGGTAGGCCCCCCACAAGGTGGACCGACGATCTGGTGAAGGTCGCGGGAAGCCGCTGGATGCGGGTGGCACAGGACCGACCTTTGTGGAGTCCTTAAGAGAGGCCTATGTACAGCAGTGGGCGTCTTTCGGCTGATGGATGGATGGATAATATGTCTACCTCTTACGCTGACATTAAATATAATAAATAAATATTGAACAACATCACATACGATCCTCCTCCGATCTCAAGGTAAGTAGCTCAAGCACTTGTGTTATAGAAATCAGAAACACCACCAACAACAGAGACACCCAGACCCGAGTCAATATAGAAAAAATAATTTTCTACATTGATCCGATCGGGGATCGAACCAGAGACCTCAGAGATGGCGGCGCCATTTAAAGTCCGGCATGCTCGCCTCTCGGCCACGGAGGTCGTCAGCATTACTGTCCTGGAGGAAGGGGAACAGCTGCAACACAGTTGTTTGACTAATGCACTAATCATGGTTGTGTTAAATGCTCCATACAAAGATTTTATTTATTGTGTATTTATTATTATTATAACAAAATTGCACACGTTGACACTTAACACAATATTGGGTATGAGTGCTTAAGCGCCGGATAACCTAAAATAATTAAACTCCAGAACTAGCTGACAATCGTGGTCAATAGATGGCGCTGTATGATTTTAGTTCGCGATAGCATTTGATTTCTTCGGGGTGATATAAGTTCTGATGAGAAAATCTATGATATTGATTTTCTATTTTTTTTATCTAAAAGTTTTTGAGATATCCTTGTGTTGCTTTGCACGCAAAGATATAATAATGACTGGGTGGATAGTTAGTAATTTGTCATAGGCATGAGTCGTACTTGCAAAATCACGTACCAGGGCTCCCTGGTACGTAACGTATTATTTAAATACCAGCACCAAAAACCAAGTTTATAATTCTTGCAAGTATTTTTATTTTATTTTATGAGAAAGTAAACCTTAAGTACGTAGATAGAATATAAGGAACAAATTCGTGTATCTAGGCAACTAGTTTAAAAATACTTGATTAGATTTAGAGGTTTAAAGTTTTATTTAGATCACGTGATTATGTTCCTTATTTAGACTAGAGTAAACATTAATTTCCTATTCAGTATTTGAAGGGCTCAAAACTCGCGCGGTGGCTAGCCGATAAAACCCGACGCGCGCGACCCGAGCGGGCGAGCGAGCGAGTCTCGGGCTTAAGTAAAATACTTTCAAAGTATTTTGTTCGTAATTAATCCCAAACTCTATACAAATAAAGATTATAATTGTTTTGGCAAAGAAAATACTTTAAAGGTTTTGATGTTTTTATTTAGATTCCGCGATTATGTTCCTTATTCCCATCGGGGTAGATATTATATCCTATTCAGATTTTTATGGCTGAAAATACGCGACTACGGTACGCGGTGAGTCGTAGTAGGTACGTAAATACTTTGAAGGTGTTGCAAGTACTCGGGGTTGGAACCTGGTTTACGTACTTTGAAGCAGAAACCTGGTTTTAAAACCTGGTCGCGTAAATACGCACCATCCCTAGTTTGTCAGTCGTCGGTATCAATTAATACCCTCGCTCGGGATGTATCCTTTTTAGGGTTTCTTACCCAAAGGGTAAAACGGGACTCTACTACTAAAGTCCCGGCCAAACCAACGCGTGCGCGGTGGCGTGCTTGGTGGCGTGGGCGTGGGCGTTCAGCCTGTCGATTCTGTAAACAAAACCGCGCTCACTTCGTCGCTGCACTCGCTTATCAACGATAAATAATATGAACCTTCTTACTAACAAGATAGAGGCTATGTTCGTTTGTACGGCTAAGTCGAGTTTTAGAGCGAGCCCGTTGCGTTTTTCTTAGAGAAACGACCGGCAGATCGTGCCATATGAAATGAAATGAAATTCTTTATTCTGTATATAGGCCCTCTTCCGGGCACTTATACACGTCCCAACATATAACTTAACCCTACCACCGCTTCGGGACAACATATCGGCTGGTGATGAGAAGAAACGGCGCAAGAAACTCAGTCACCTTTGTCAGCCTGATTTTATTACAGGAAATACAATTACAAGATAGTGTAAGTGCGAGCTAGCATTTGTATCGACGAGCTCACACCGGTGTGCGGACAGCGGCGGCGTGCAGCTTGACATACAGCTTTCGCACGCGAGGACGTGTCATTTGACGTGACAGGCTCAACAGACAGATGGTGCGCTACTCATCACAACATCATCACATCAACAGCCTATATCAGTCCACAGCTGGACCCAGGCCTCTCCAAAAAGAGGATTTTGCCATAATCGCCACGCTTGGCAGGCGGGTTGGCGATCGCAGTTTGGCCAATGGTGGAGAGGAGACGCTGCTGCCCGTCTTCTTGTGGCGGTTATCCTGTAGTCGCCTCTTACGACACCCATAGGAAGAGAAGGCGCGCTACTATGATAATATAAATAATTAAGTTTAAAGCTACTAAATTTTTAGCCATTATTTGTTGTTATAGCGGCAACAGAAAGGATATTACCTCTATCTGGCAGAATTTTGTTGCTTCGAAATTCATTTGGCAACACACTTGGCATAATCTTCTTTAAACGAATATTATTAAGGCATAATTTTTCATTACCATAATTATTATTTGGCCGAATGTTTATAAGTCCGAATTTATAATGGCATACTTTTAAGGCAGGCATACATCTATGAATGTGTATCAATAATGAATTCTCTCATATCCCTGGGGAATTGTGCATTTTCAGGATTTTTAAGTATATGCCCATATTACTCCAAAATACGTTATGCTAGTAGAAGCTTTTTAATGGTAAAATAATTTTTCAAAATTAGCCTTGTAGTCTTTTACCTTATCCATTCTAAACCTCTAAAAATACAAAAATACAAATGTTTCCTTTTTATAATATTATATTAGTATAGATTTAGAAAAAATCCTGCAATGCAAATGTTGTGTAGGGGTGCGCCTTTTTTCACATAACTTTTTAAGTCCTATTATCGGAAGTCCGAAAATATTTTTCATACTATTTTAAATCATAATGATCACTCTTTATAATTTTTGTTAATACTAATAATCGTAACTCATAATCATCGGAATTCATAATATCACTAGTAATACAACTCGTTTATACTAATATTTGTTTTAATAAATTTCTTAATCATAAATGTTATTTTTCCTAATTAATGCAAACACATTTATGATTATTAAAATTATGAATAACATCATAATTTTAATAATCATAAATTTGTTTGCACTAATATTTATTTTCATATAGTTTTTAATCATAAGTGTAAATGAAACTGGTTGTCTCATAGGTTAAATTCTTGAGGTTTCCCTGGTTGGTAGCTAGAAGGTAGTAAGTACATAAGGTATAGTTGATTCCTGGTGATATCTAATAGTCGTTAAATGGTAAGGACCGTTGTTAGGTCTACGTTTACAATGTCGTAATTTAAGTCGTCTCACGACGAAAGAGCACTTGAAGGAGGCAAATCAATTTATGGTTGTCACAAATCTCATCTAGGTAAGGTTAGGTTAGGTAAGAACAGTGACCACACAAACCGTGAAGCCCAGCGAGCGGAGCAAAATTGATACCAGCACTCTACTATATACTTAACGGCTTACAATGACTTAATTTTTACATGAAAAATGTATTTTACATATAATATAATGATGAGTTCAAATAGTTTCTTAAACCCTTAACAACTCACAAGTGTCTCGCGGACACAATTTTGCGTTTATGTTTTCATAAAAACTAAAGTATTTATTTTTATAAATCGGCCTTTTATCTAATTTATCGCCAATGTTTTACCAATCTAAATGTGCAATGAAAGCATTTGTAACATGAATAATTTATTATTTATTGTTAATAAACGTAAATAGTCCTTCATCAACCCACAAGTGTCCAACAGACACAATGACATTTTCTTTGATTCGAGTGTGAGGACGATTGTTTTTTTATTTACATTCACTTATAATATTACCAGTTCAGCCATATGCAAGACGTGGCAGGCTCAAATCAGGAAGCTACTCAATCATCTGAACCTCTGCGAAAAGGAAGAAGCGTTGTTATGTTTGCCCTTCGAAATGATCAAGGGCTTCTATACAGTGTTGTGATAAATGCAATCGCAATGTCTGGTCTGCTCTGAACATTCTGAAAAATATATACATATATTTTTGTAATATCTGTAAGTAAATAAGTGTATGAAATACATTACTGAAATACATCATACTGTCTTTTTCATTCAAAATAACTTTATTTTCTTCATTATACCTTACATTTCTAAAATGAGTCTGTTGGACACTACCGGTCAGTTACGTTACAAAAGCATACTGGATAGTTAAGGGTTAATGCAATTATTATGAAAAACAAAATTATGAGTTGAAACATTTCTTAGTAATGAAAGTATTAATAAAAATAATATGAGAACTGACTGTTAGGAGTTCCGATATAAGTAATAAAAATTTATGAACAAAAAAGTATTAGAAAAAAATTATGAAAAGCGATTATTATGAACAAAAAACGGTAGTAAAATCAAAAATAGGAACAAGAATTTTATGAGAGCCAATGTGGACCCGTTGTGTAGGTTTTGAGAATTCATAGCATGTTTTAGAAAACTTTGGTCTGTAGTGTGTGCATCACCTCACCCCACACTAGGTACTTAAGTTAGTATATAAGCTTAGGTTTAGTCATATTGTTTCTTCATTATACTCTACAGTGCGCGACATACACCTCTTTTATTTAATCATCCGTCGTCCCACATTACAGGCTTAGTACTAAGTAAGATTTTTAAACTACATGCTTAATATTAAGGTATTACAAACGCCAATTTTATTCAAGTCATCCCAAAAATAGAAGTTTTATATCACTTAGTATCTCGATTATCAAATATTTGCCATCAAAAGTGATACTCCGAGATGAAATCCAATATCTCCGTCACATCTCCATCTGGCGAGTAAAGTGACGTCAGTATTTGCCAAGTTTAGGATAGGCAGTTGGGGTGTGTTAGGGAAACCTATTTTAGGAAGGGAAGATGTAGTCCGTATTTAAGTAGTTTTTCTGATAGAGGCCTTTTATGATTCATTCAGTAGTAGCAGTAAAATAGTTTCTACTGCTAACTAATATTGTAAATGCGAAATTTTGTGAGGATAATTTGGATGTTTGTGACTCAATCATGCTTTTGATGAAATTTTGCACACATATAGAAAATGATCTGGATCAACATATAGGTTACTTTTATCCCAGTTAAATGTTCCTGTCGTATATTTTTCTATATATAAATAAATAATAAATTTTGGACAACATCACATATGCTCTGATCCTAAAGTAAGTAGCTAAAGCACTTGTTATAGAAATCAGAAACAAAGATGGTACCACAACACCCAGACCCGAGACAATATAGAAAAGTTCTATTCTAAATTGACCCGACCGGGGACCGAACCCGGAGCCTCAGAGATGGCGATGCCATATACCATAATATAGTCCGACGTGCTCGCCTCTCGGCTACGGAGGTCGTCATTTTGTTCTTTATCTGACGTTTTGCGTTTCATACATGTATCATACCAATTGAACATACTGTATAACGCAAACGAAGTTTCGCGCACAGCTAATAAGATAATATGAAAACGAAAAGTGCGAGTCAGACATGCGAACCGAGGGTTCCGTATAAACTTCTAGGTGTGTAAATAGTTCGACCATAACGATAAAGGAGTCCTGTATATTTTAGTGTTTTTTCCGGTTTTCGAAGATATTTCTTTTCCTTCCTTGACTCGTCTCTGATTTATTTAACTCATTCATCAGAATTTCAGCCGGCGGACGTCCACTGCTGAACATGCGTCCCACAGTGACTTTCAGATTGGCCGGTTGCGCGCGGCCTGCAGCCAGCGGCTTCCTGCAACCTTGACCAGCAGGGCTAGCATGCGCAACACGATAAAATTTTGTCGTGGCATTTTGTCGACTTTTGACGTAAATATGTCTTTTGTCTTCGAAGATAACAAAGACAAAACCAAAATATCATGGCAATGCCGGGTTCATCACCAGCCTATACCAGTCCACTGTTGGACACAGGCCTCTCCAAAAGGAGGATTTGGTCATAATCACCACGCTTGGCAGGCGGGAAGGCGATCGCAGTTTGGCCAATGGTGGAGAGGAGACGCTGCTGCCCGTCTTCTTGTGGCGGTTCTCCTGTAGTCGCCTCTTACGACACCCATAGGAAGAGAAGGGGTGGTGCAATTCTTTTAACGTGCCGGCATCACACGACACCAATCAATGCCGGGTTATAACGTAAAAATAAGTGGCCACGAAGAATGGGAGACCCTGAAAATATTAAGAAAAAGGATTCGAGACGTCTGTGATCCATTAGGTTAGCTAAAACGACAAAAATATCGTCGAAGACAAAATTTGTCTTGTCTATCGATAAAATAACCGATGCGCGCATGCTAGCCCTGCTGGTCGACTGTGCACTTTGTGGGTAGATTAAACGCATTGTTATACAATTAAAGTTGCACACAGTACATATGATTATTTTTTTAAAATTATTTGAATGTTTGTTCTACCTTATTATGATTGTGTCCACCAAAAAGAATGGATAATATTATTAATATTGTGGGTGGGGGTTAAACCGACTTAAATATTTAATGCTTGGTATTCCAACAAGGGCTGCACTTTTGAGTTTTTAAATACCATCTGAGACAAAGAAAATAGTGTTTGAAAGTCTGAAAAAAAGATATGTATTAGTTTAGAACCTTCCTCAGCCAAGTTCGCATTCAGTTACATGAACTAATGAACTTTACTCGATAAAAAAAAATCCAAATGATATCTCTTTTTGTAATGTTTTATTCAATTTTATGGCTATACTTTTTATATTTTACATTTATTTCTTATACTCAAATAAAGCCATTGAATATAGGCAGACAAAATCGCAGTGCTTGAATCGATACAATGATTGTCTTACTTACTATGCTTAAGTATCAACTAAAAGTGCGAGCGCGGCGGCCCGGCAACCTCGAACCTCTCGCTTGCTGCCGCTTTTTGCAGGAATACCTGCCCCTCTAGCACGATCAACAAAACACGAAATGATACGATATGATATAGCGATTTATCGCCTATTTAATTTTAAAATATGATAACATAGCCGCTATCTTGAAATTTTATTGAAACAGTAAGCATGTCCGTGCCGGCGACGTCACGGTTATGCTCGCTTTTGTAATAAAAGTTCATATTTTGACAAAAAATATGCGATAAATCGCTATATCATACCGTGTTTTGTTGCACATGCTAGAGGGGCTGGCTTTAACTAGCATTTAATTGCAACAACTAATAAAATTGTATTACTACCTAATTTTATGTTTATAAACGGAGTCAGTATCCGTTATCTGTCGCTATAGCACAAGCTATGCTTAGTTTGGAGCTAGATAATTGGTGTGATTATGAAAAAAAGTTATTTATTTTTTGCAAAAATACTGACAACACTCCCTTAGCCTAAACATAAGCGGACCTACCCTCATTTTACGATGAGTAGAATGGAGTAACATTCTCCCTTACGCATACTACGCCTCCACCTTACCGGAAAAAATATAACCCCAAAAGTTGAAATTTTCTTCATCACTCGCGATCCCCCCTACTTTACGAGTATAATTTGACCTTGATAAAACGATCGGTAAAGTACACTTAAGATATGACCCTTATGTCAGGGTAGTAGGAATTAAAATCGAAGGTCTTCTGCTTCTGAATCTGACGACTGTACGGAACTTGGTCAAGGGCTTGTTCACAAGGTGTGTGTGTGTGCGTGTTACAACGATATTACAAAACAAAGATAATTATAATTGACAGTATTTCTAAAACTGGTCAAGTGTGAGTAGGACTCTCACGCTAAGGGTATGTATTTTATTTAGGTACTTATAGGGTTTCCTTTTTGATTTCAGTTCGTGAATGACTACCGCTATGCTCCTGTTCGATTTGATCTACACTTTCAAGGACAGCCTGTATACCAAACAAACTTCTCTGCTCGTATTTTGGATCCTCAATAAGTTTCTGATCCAGTGAGTCTAATAATGAGACCTAAGGTCAAACAAAAGGTTTTTCTAAAAATTTTACAATTATTCAAAAAGTATTTTGCGACAAAAATTCTTGTAATTTATGATCAAATTATACTTTCAAACCTAGCTGGTTAAAATTTTGACCAAAAAAAGTGATTCTTAGCTTAACCTTTATTCTGCAAAAATTAAAAGATCAATGAACTACTCGTAAACATATATTTAGTAAAATTACACCAAAAAATGGAAGCAAAGGACATTTTTGGAACGAAACTGTCTCCATAGCCATCTATCTATAAGCCTTTTGCTTTACTGCTGGATTTAAGTCTCCCCCAAAGAGCACTAAAGAGCACGATCTCCCGTTTTTGACGGCCAGCCATCCTTCTAAAGTCATCGATCCCACACATTTTGGTACTCAGAAAATATGTAAGGTCTCGTGGCCCTGGGATCTTGGACTTTTAATAAAACTATTAATTTCAGGCGGAGCTAATGATTTCAGTTAAAACTCAGTATATGATATAAAGTAATAGGATACATATTATGACTAATGTCGAGGAAATATGCATGTTAAGTATTTATATGTAAATACGATCTAATGTAAATTCTTCTTCTGGGGAATTATGTTAAAAACAAAAAACTTTTTTATCTGTCAAAAATTTAAATTAAAAAGAAAAACAAAATAGTTTTTATATCTTCGACAACTACACAGTTTTCATTTTCTTTTAGAACTGTAGTATTTAAACAAACTTTTAAAAATTCTTATACGTTAAAACCTGATAAAAGCTACTACGCAAAATCACTGATATTTAAAACGTCTATAAATCTTACGCAAGGCGTCTTGATGGGCGGATCAAGATTCAAAAAACTTTTATGAAAAAAGTTATTTATTAGCCCGATATTTATTAAACGAGGTCGAGCCTCGTGTGTAGACTAGATAACAATTTAATCACAATAACCATGCGGTAACCGGTTACCGCTTGGGAGAGCAGTATAGGAGTATTTGTTAACCGTAGTTACTACTTAGTCTTACAATATTATTATTATATGTATAATAAACATTATTAGATGGACAACCTAACTAAGCTATCTATTTGTCTATCAAAGCTTCGCGCCATCCAACAAGGATCTATCTGTGGGCGCGGTAAATAGAAAATTTGTTACATTATTAAATACATAATGTATTATCTAATTGGAATTATCGGAATTGACTCGTTCTAGCATGTCCTCAACAACTCTTTTGCGATTGAGTTTTTGGAGAAAATTCAGGTCTTTTGGGACTAGCCGAGCGGCAACATGTTTCATACCCAATTGATTATTTAAAATGGTACGAATCGACTCGTGTGACACAGCTCTCTCAAACTTAGATGAGGATTTTCAGTCACTATTTCCTTCACCTTTGCGATGTTATCTTCAGTAGCAGACGTTGATGGCCTACCAGAGCGAGGCAAATATTCCATCACATCTCGACCGCTTTTTAACCGACTTCAAAAAAGGAGGGGGTTCTCAATTCGTCTGAATGTTGTTTTTTTTAGCAATTACAGCTAGGTTTAGCTGACCCGGCGAACTTTGTATTAACCCCTCAGAATTAATTAATTGACAAAATCCCTGTTTAACTGGTAAACACAATTTGTATGGGCTAAGAAAAAAAATCCTTGCATTTTTTCCATGTTTCTCATCGTTTAAACCTTCCCTGGACTTCCACGACTATTTCAAGACCAAAATTTAGCAAAAAAATTTACAATAGGTAAATTTTTATATATTTATACCTGTAGATAAAGATAATAAATAATACTTGTTTTTTTTTAATATTAGCTAATAATATTGTACTGTCGCGGGCTCCGAAGCCTTACCGCTTTGTAGAAATATTTCTGTGTGAGCGCATCGCGCCGGACACGCCCCAACCCGCCCTGATTGGTTATGCATTTTACTACGTTTTAATAACCAATTAGATACATAGAAACGTTGCTTGCTTGTGCCTAAACACCTTTTTGTCTTGATTGAACCAGAACCATAAATGAACGTAGGGCGTGGCTTAAACTGAGTGGCAATGAGGTGCTTGCAAGCGATTTTAGCTTAAAAACTAGTCAGGCGTCGGAGCCCGCGATAGTACGTATCTTAAATAAATGCTAATTGTAAAAATTAAAAAAAACAAGAGAACATCGGCTGGCAGCTAGTAAAAATGTGCTATTTTCCAAGCGGACTCAGTAAATACGCGCTTTCAATTCAATTATCCTTTTCCTAGGTCTAGATTCCCTGAAAACATGTAACAAGGTCAATCTGCCGTAAAACGCCGGATCGAAACAAGCAATCTGATCAGGAAGGGCCTCGATTGGATGCGCGAGGCGGGCGTTTTGCGCATTTTTTTACATACATTGAAGATTGGATGCTGTGGATACACACGTTATAGAAGGTGTAAATAAAACTCTGTTCGATCCAAAAGGGAGTAATTCTGGAGGCCTACTTCGTAGTATACTTCGTGAATTGATAGGTTATAATGTCCGAAGGAATGAAACGTTCACGCGAACGTTTCATTCATTACATTATAACCTGTCAGTTAAATTCGATTCCATTCGATTTTATAATTACGCCTGTTCTTATTGGGTATCTATAGTTTATTTTGTAGAAAATATTTATTGTTTTATTTTAATGTAAATATTTGTGAAGCTGTAACTGTCTAATAGGGGTTTTCCTTTTATGGTAGCTGTATATACACCGAGACATTTTAGTGGTTGTTTTCCCGCAGTAAAATAATTCTATCTTAGTAGTACAAAAGATTAATGAAGTTTTTTTGTTCAAATCACCTGTAGGCATTCAAATTCAAATCGCCTGCAGCGCGTGCGATGCAGATTATGCTGTATTACTTTGTGCGGGAGCTTCTTTTACTTTAAACATTTATTTTGTGCGACAGGCAGTACCCAAATACGTCACAACTCGTGAAGAAACTATCGTTTCTCACGCTTTTAAGTTGTTTTTTTTTTTATTAGTTGAGAACAAAAATATTTTTATTAAAAAAAAATAACTCGCATGGTTCGATAGTTCTACTAATGGTAAATCGTTCTGCCGCGGGAATACAACCACTAAAATGTCACAGAGTATAATGGTTCAGATAAATAATTAAAATGAAAAAATCCGGTGCCGGCCGAACGGCTGCTTCTAGCTGGCCAATCTGCAATAGCAGTCCCTGGGGGAGGCCTATGTTCAGCAGTGGACGTCCTATGGCTGAATTTATAATGATGATGATGAAGTTTTTATCATATGTGTGAACAGCAAAGGATCAAACAGTCCACTCATTACCATAAAAAAACACCTTCAATATCTTGTAATCACATTCAAGAATAATGAAACAAATTGCTACAGAGTAAAATCAATTCCTTTTTTATGTAAAATATAATTGACTGGAACTCCGAACGGTCGTTAACGGCCTAAAGTCGATCTTTGTGAATAATTCAATAGGATCTTCCTTTCTCCAGATCAGTATTCATTACTTATACAGGGTGCGCAAAGGAATAGAATTCTCTTTAAAACAATATAACTGTTGATAATATGGAAGGAACGTCGATATCGTGAAAATCTAAATCACTTAGTCATTTAGGTATTTTTGCATGAAGGCCATGAATGGTGACACTGCATTGGGACAACTTGTGAGCTGGTACCGAGAAGAAGCTCAAGATACGTGGTCACGGTCGATGGAGCAGAAAGTTTCTGGAATGGAGGCCACGTACCGGCAAGCGCAGCGTGGGACTCACACCCACAAGGTGGACAGATGACCTGGTAATGGTTGCAGGATGTGTTGCTTCAGCTTTTAACTATCAAAACATGTTTGTGGAATAAGCGTAGAGCGCGTTGAATATTCAAATGCTTCTCTTCTTGCGTGAATTTCGCCTCAATTATCGCCTACCAAAGATCTAATAGACAACAGTATTCGGCGAAACAATAGTTTTGTTTGTATTCTACTTTTACTGTAAGGGCTCTTTCACAAGTAATATATTATGAACATACTTATATTATTGTAGTATTGAACCTTATATTGAACAATCAGGAAGCAGTTTTGACAACTTCAATTTTCGACACTGACTGAAGCTTTGCTATGTGTCCACAGGACTACAATTTTTGGCTGAAACATTTAGTTCGAGATGTGTTCTCTA
Organism: Anania fuscalis; assembly: GCA_950371115.1. NCBI lineage: Eukaryota > Metazoa > Arthropoda > Insecta > Lepidoptera > Crambidae > Anania > Anania fuscalis. The sequence goes on from OX493346.1 coordinate 849,982, forward strand.
GTACGCTAGTACATTATACCTCAATGACTGATCCAGAAGAAAAGTAATGTTTATTTAACGATACGTCAAAAAAGGATGTAGGGATGATTTTAAGATGATGAAAATATATTCCCTCACTTCTACAAGCTAAAAAAGTTTCATAAGCTTTACCAGTGTGTTTTGTTGTTGAAAATGTACCCAAAATAGAAAAACATCACAATGTTTACTAAATAAAAATATTCTATCTACTTATCTCATCATCATCATTATCATCATCACCAGCCTATATCAGTCCACTGCTGGACACAGGCCTCTCCAAAAGGAGGATTTTGCCATAATTGCCACGCTTGGCAGGCGGGTTGGCGATCGCAGTTTGGCCAACGGTGGAGAGGAGACGCTGCTACCCGTCTTCTTATGGCGGTTCTCCTGTAGTCGCCTCTTACGACACCCATAGGAAGAGAAGGGGTGGTGCAATTCTTTTAACGTGCCGGCACCACACGCAGGGGCGTGCATTTCTTATAGGCTGTTAGGCAGTGCCTACCTGGTAAACGAAATAAGGTAGGCAGTAGGTACTTACAAATGTGTGTCGTTGATGAAAACCACAGATTTTTATCAATAAAACACTTTAGAAGTATCTACTGCCTACCTCGAAATAAAACTAATGCCCGCCACTGACCACACGGCACCGAGGCCTACTTATCTACCCAACCTTAATCAAATGGAGAGATAAATAACATCGCGTAATTTCCGAAGTAGTAACTCACTTTTAGGTTAAATACACAACTTAAAATACCCTTTTGTAAATTAAGCCACCCCCTTATGTTCTGTTTGAAACATTATATTAACTCATTTTGAATTTCAGATACTGCCGCGATTACATACTTACTATTAAGTTAGGGTATTGTTGCCTCAGTTAGTACAAGACAAGCATCAACAATTTACTTGGATATTAAGTTTACAAAGAGGTAATTTCTCATTAGCTGTTATCCTTCATTATAAGGTACTTTTAGTTCGGTGTGGTTGAAATAATGAGTTTTGTAGGTGGTGAAAGTTTTGTGGGAGTCTTAGGGGTGAAACTCTATTAAGGCGGAGCTTCAGATTACACAAAGTTTGTAATTCATTATTGGGGAAATGTACAAGAATGTTCAATAATGTACTACAAACTCTTGTCGACCTGTCTGTTTATGAGCTCAAAAAACACACTTCGCTCAAAATCTCTTATGAAAAAACGATATTACAAAGTAGAAGAATACATAAAAGACAAGAGTGCTTGGACCTTATAACCTGCCTAACTCGCAAATATTACATGTCTTGTAATTGTATTTCTTTAATAAATCAGGGACCCAATTCTGAGCTAATTATGTCTTAAATAAATTCGTTTTAAATTAGCAGAATTGGGTCCCAAGCTGACAAAGAGGACTGAGTTTGTTGCGCCGTTTGTTGTGATCACTAGCCAATATGTAATACCTATCGAATAATATATCTATCGGTATATATACCTATCGAAGCGGTGGTAGGGCAAATTTATATTTTGGGACGTGTCATCATATCAGCCTGTTGCAGTCCACTGCTGGACATAGGCCTCCCCCAAGGAGCGCCACAGCGCACGATCTCCCGCCCTTTGCATCCAGTCGCTGCCAGCTGCCTTCTTCAGGTCATCGGTCCATCTAGCCGGGGGGCGTCCTACACTACGTTTGCCTAAGCGTGGTCGCCATTCGAGAACCTTCCTGCTCCACCTCTCGTCGGTTCTGCGACAGACATGTGGCCAGCCCACTGCCACTTCAGCGTTAGGGACGTGTATAAGTGCCCAAAAGAGAGCCATATACACTGATTAATGACTTTGACTGTGCTGAGTTATTAATAAAATCGATAGTTCGAATACTTCGGAGCAAGCAGCAACAACAAAATACACTATTTGATTAATCACATAATATTGCGTTGTCTCAAATAAAGTCAAGAAAGAATCGTAAATAATTTTCTATTCTCAGTGAAATAGCGAAAACAAACAAATAAAAAAGTCTGCGAAGTTTTGATCTCTTCACATTGCGATACCACTGTAAAAACTTAAGAAATAGTTTTGAAAAATATTTTATGAAACTATGATTTTACAACTATGACCTAGCTCCCCATTTTGTGTAAAATTTAACTTTGACTTTGACTTTGCTCCAGCTACAATCCCCGGCACCGATGTTGAGCGCTAGGGCAAAGAGTGGGGATCGCTTTGCGCATCTTACGAGACAATCATCGTACCATCGATCGAATTTGAACCTTATGCACTTGTCATAAGATCAATTTTTTTTTAAATTAATATACTGGCTTTCAAAGAGCTTCCGTACATTCTATCAAACACGAATAATTGTAACCACTGAAGCCGCACTTAGCCTTTAATTACAAACACAAGAGCCATGTAATGTAACACACTAGAGGTTTAATTAGGGAAAATTAACTAGTCTGATATACAGCAACCGCATAAGTTGTGTTTCGTGTTTTGATGTCAGTTAATAAAAATATTAGACATCGAGGTGCATGCGGGTGTCCGTCAAGGCTGCTTGCTCTCGCCTCTCCTCTTTTTGGTTGTCCTCGACGGAATTATGCATCGCTCATACGAAACTAAGCGACGTGAGATAGAGTGGGGCATAACCTATGTCTTAGAGGACTTAGATTATGCCGATGATATCTGCCTGCTGAGCCACACGCACCGCGACATGCAGTCCAAGATCGAAGACTTACATCGAGAGGCGGGCGTCACAGGGCTCAAAATCAACTGTCGGAAGACCCAAGGGATGCGATCTGGAGTGGAGAATCGCACACCGTTACGGATTGGTGCAGAGGATGTGGTACGAGTCCACAATTTCACTTACCTTGGGAGCGTTGTGTCAGAAACTGGAGGCACAGAAGAGGACATCACTTCGCGCATTGCCAAAGCTCGAGCTGCCTTCGCGCAACTTCGGCCCGTGTGACGGTCACGGAAACTGACTCGAAGGAAACTCCAGGTCTTCATCAACCGCTGTTTTTACCAAATGCTCGTGTGTACTGGCCCGAGAAAATTTCCAACGAACACCTGTTGGAACGCTGCCACAAAACCCCGATCGACCAGCAGATAAAGCGCCGCAAGTGGAATTGGATTGGCCACACTCTCCGGAGGGATCCCGATCATATTCCCATACAGGCTCTGGATTGGAATACCCAAGGAAAACGCAAACGTGGTCGCCCCAAGCAGACTTGGCGTCGCACTGTAGCAGATGAGGCGAAACAGATCGGCAAGACTTGGAGTAAAATCAAACGTGAAGCTCAAGACCGAACGCGATGGAGGACTACTGTAGACGCCCTCTGCCCCATCTGGGGGACCTAGGACATTAAGTCAAAAAGTAAGTCATGAATTTAAACTTAAATATTTAAACTTTTAAAATAAGTGATAGATACTAATGTTTTAAATATGTTTATTTGTTATCTACAATCTACAGAACTACAACGTATAGATTTTAAGATCCAAAAGGAATTGTGATGATCAAATTCAACAAATGTAACAACGGGACCAAAATTGAAAACGCGAAACAAAATCACCTCTGTATAAAACCTAATATCAACGGTGGTGGGGCCTAATATGAAGAGCGTTTATTTTAGCGATTTCGATGTTATTCCCATAATAAAAGTTATTATTTGAAAGCCAAAATTATTCCTTCCTTCCTTGGATCGAACAGTTTTTTACACCTCGTGTTTATCGTCGCAACAATCTTAATATTAAAAAAAAACTTTTTTTTTTTTTTAATTCTATCAAGTCGAATACTCTGTTCGATGATTGATCGTGCATTAAAATGGTGACAACTCTCAGTCTCGAGGATTTAAAAAAGAATAAAAATTTGTATTTGATAACCACCATTCCGTTCCATCTATAAAAACGTCAAAGTATAAAATTTTAAAACAATCATTTTGTATATGACTGTTCCAGCCGTTTCTAAGAGGCAGCATATGGGACGGCATATTTGAACTTTATTGCAGTACTTAAAAGTTCCTCGAATAGCCGCGAAACGAGCAAAGCGAGCGGAACGAGCGAAAATCGCTCTCAAAAGCATTGTCGATATTTTACAAAAGCGAACTTTTGTTGGCTGAGTTATTGTCTTTCTTTTCTTCTCGTATCAATAGTGAAAATGATGACGATAGATTTGTTGAAGAACTCATTTATATAACGTACCGTACGTAAACGTATATCTCACTCCGCGGTTGTGAGTGTTTTTATTCTGACCATATTTTGTGACATTTATCACAAGTTGAGTCTGACGACCTTCGTAGCCGAGAGGCGAGCACGCCGGACTGTATAAAATGAACTTTTCTATATTGTCTCGGGTCTGGGTGTTGTGGTACCGTCGTTGTTTCTGATTTCTATAACACAAGTGCTTTAGCTACTTACCTTAGGATCAGAGCAATGTATGTGATGTTGTCCAATATTTATTTATTTATTTAGTTCCCGTGCTTTGGAAGGCATGTTAAGTTGGTCCAGGCTTAATATCGCTTGACACTAATCATGACTCTTAAAGCCTTCCAGAGGCCTAATTAAGACGGCTTGATTACGTCTGACAGTAAGGTTTAGTCACTGACCTTATAACACCCATTCACCGGTTTATACGTCCAAACGAATGATACATTTTCGTACTAGGCCTTCTGGAACTAAATTATTTCTTTTTTGGAGTAGTGCCTCTAAATTTAACACTTACTCAGCTCATAAATTAGCAGAATTGAATAAAAAAAAATGAAAAATATAATCGTTTTTTTATTGTAGCCGCGGCGCCTTTTACTAACTTAGGTACATATCACTACTTAATGTCTGTGTTAGCTAGTCACCTACTTTTTCTCATATCCCATTTCAAAGGTTTTTCTTTCATTATCTCATCTGAGAGTACAGGTTTTATTGCAATTGCGTTTCAACGTCAATTTACACGTAGCAATGACTTTGAAAATGCTGTTATAAATCCTATATTGTATTTGTAAGGGTGCCAGACGATCTCTACTTCAGACAAAGGGATGTTTGGTAAAGAGCAAGTGAATGCTTGTTTATCTCAGGAATTCTTTGTCTTAAGATGCATCTTTGTAAGGGAACGCGGGACTGCGCCCACTATTGGCACGGCACGACAAGGGATTTTGAGGTGACGATTAATATCATCATCATTGGCCACTGCATCTGTTCTAGATGATTGTTGCAGCACTAGTGGGTTACTCACTGGTTTCCGCAACGCCGCTGATGGCTATACACTGTGAATTTTTAATTACCCGAGAAAATTAACTAACATACTCAGATATCGATATACATCGAATTTGGCGAATAAAAAAAAATATGAGAAATTTATTTAAAAGATCCCTAACATTCCTTTAAAAATATGCACCATAAAAGTCCTGCTAATTCAAATAGTAATCATTATCATTCCAACATTAACGGAACCACAATCCACCTAATTTGGTCGCGTAATATTGGCGTACGGAAGGAATAACTATGAATGATTTTTTTTCATTCATAGTTATTCCTTCCGTACGCCAATGCCGTACGCCGTTCCGTTTTTTTTATTGGCCAAATTCGATGTATATCGATATCTGAGTATGTTAGTTAATTTTCTCGGGTAATTAAAAATTCACGGTGTATAGCCCAATAGCCGCGCGGCATTCCTTGCCACATCGATCGCACACATAGCGCGAGTCTGCAGGAGGTGGTAAAGCACGACGAAGACTTTTCTGCTTAAGGCCAGGTATTCCTACAAAAGCGCCAGCAAGCGACTGTTCGAGGTTGCCGGGCCGCCGCGCTCGCACTTTTAGTTGATACTTAAGCATAGTAAGTAAGACAATCATTGTATTGATTCAAACACTTGGTTGTATGATTGATTTGGGAGGGCTCAGCGAAATACCAACTTGCTGCACTTGACTCGGTGGAACGCAGAGCCAAGAGAATAATAGGCGATAAAAAACTGGTGGGGTCCAAGCTGCACAGCCTGGCTCACCGCCGCAAGGTTGCTTGCCTATCGGTCTTCTATAGATTGTACTTCGGAGAGTGTGCTCATTCATTAGCTGCATGAGCTCATACCACCGTCACCTTTCTTCCATCGGACATCCAGACGCACGGCCGGCTACCATCCGTTCTTAGTTGATATACCCATAATCCGCACTCAGCGCTTCTCATCATCTTTTATAATGCGCACAGCTAAGGATTGCAATTCCCTGCCTGTGTCTGTATTTCCGAGAGCATATAACCTGACTCTCTTTAAGTCCAGAGTGAATAGGCATCTTCTGGGCAAGCTCGCTCCATCGTAGATCCCATCTATGCTCTAGAGCAAGATTGGGGTCAAGAAGTAGGCCCATCTCAAATAAACAAAAAAAAACACTGCGATTTTGTCTACCTATATTCAATGGCTTTATTTGAGTATAAGAAATAAATGTAAAATATGAGAAGTATAGCCATAAAATTGAAAAAAACATTACAAAAGAGGTATATTATGTTTTTTTTTATCGAGCGAAGTTCATTAGATTATGTAACTGAATGCGAACTTGGCTAGAGAAGGTTCTAAACTAGTACTTTTTTTTCAGACTTTGAAACACTATTTTCTTTGTCTCAGATGGTATATAAAAACTCAAAAGTGTGGCCCTTGTTGGAATACCAAGCCTTAAGATTCTCCAGCCAGTCATTTTCATGCTTCAATAATCCGACTTTGATGTCATGGCGCCATTCAGGTCTCATTTCGGCACGGTTCTCCCAACCGTCAGGCTGAATACCAAAGCTATTCATGTCTCGCTTGCAGGAGTCTTTAAATCTCAAAATTGGACGTCCAATAGGTCTTTTAACGTTCGCCAACTGACCCATCATCACTTGACGCGGTAGTCTCTCAGGATTCATGCGTTGTACGTGGCCAAGCCAACGAGGTCTCCCCTCGCTTCAACATAGCAGATAGGCTGCAGCAGCGCGTTTTTGAGAGTACTAATGCGTAACTCTTTTTTTATATTATGACACTAAGGTTAAAATTAATTGTGACCACTATCATCGCAATTTTAACCCAAGTGCTACAATATTAAGGTAAATTTAATATTTGTCACCAAAAAATGCCTTCCATCGCCGCCTGGATAATGTGCGCAGTCCCTTATGAGAAAATTACATATCTCAAGTGTCAAAGAAAGTAGCACATCTCATGCTTGGGAAATTATGTTAGTTTTCGGGATTCCAGTTTCTTAAAGCAAGAATCTGTGCAAGTGTTTTATTTTCTTATAAAACGGCAAAAATGTACCTATCATGTTTAGTTTTTTTATTGTTTGCAAATCAATTGTAGGACGAAAATTTGTTTTGAGATAGTTCAGAATAGGCTTTTAGGCCTATTACTAAGACTCCGCTGTCCATCTGTCAGTCTGCCTGTCATAAGGCTGTACCTCATAAATCGTGATAGTTAGACAGTTGAAATTTTCACAGATAATGTATTTTTGTTGCCGCTAAAACAACAAATACTAAAAAAAAACAGAATAAAATAAATATTTAAGGGGGCTCCGTCCGGGGGCTAACGTATTATTTTGCCGTTTTTATTAATAATGTTACGGAACCCTTCGTGCGCGAATTCGACTCGCATTTGACCGGTTTTTTGCTATAATTGGTGGTACATCACTCAAATTTCGTCAGTTTTGTGCCACTTATATAAATATAACTTGTTTCTACAGTCACACTAATCAAGCCCCAAACTAACCAAAGCTTGTACAATGGCGACCTGCAGGGCTAGCATGCGCAACACGATAAAATTTTGTCGTGGCATTTTCTCGACTTTTGACGTTCGACGAACAAAGAAAAAACCAAAATATTATGCAATGCCGTGTTATAATGTAAAAATAAGTAGCTACGAAGAACGGGGGACCCTGAAAATATTAAGAAAAAGGATTCGAGACGTCTGTAATTAGGGAAAACGACAAATATCGTCGAAGACAAAATTTGTCTTGTCTATCGATAAAATAACCGACGCGCGCATGCTAGCCCTGCAGACAACGGATAAACTAGACGACCTTCGTAGCCGAGAGGCGAGCACGCCGGACTATATATGGCGCTGCCATCTCTAAGGTTCCGGATTCGATCCCCGGTCGGGTCAATGTAGAAAATGAACTTTTCTATATTGTCTCGGGTCTTGGTGTTGTGGTACCGTCGTTGTTTCTGATTTCACTAACACAAGTGCTTTAGCTACTTACCTTAGGATCAGAGCAATGTATGTGATGTCTTCACTATGATGATCATGATAATTATTATTATATTATTATTAAACATACTAAAATACGTTGATAGTCACCCATGACTTAGGTACAAGTGCTTGGGCTCATCACACAAGCATTTACTTACTTACTTTAACCCACTATTTAATTATATTCTTAAGGTACATTTTCCTACTTTGTTTCTCTTAAGAGTATCTATCTATCTCAAAAACATTAAAACGCGCCGTTTTTCTTTATCGCAACCCCATCGGTATCGAGCAATGGATATTATTATCAGTCAGCGACGCTTTGTCTTAAATTACTTAATAATGCACTTTGAGGTCGAAACTTAGTTATTGGCTTTTGTAGAATCGTAATAGAATTTAAACGAAGGTGTATCACAATTACTGCGAGTATTATCTTAGATCAGGGAGTGAAATAATTGAAAGGATATTAAAAAAACCGACAAAAAGCTAGTCGGACTCGCGCACGAAGGTTTCCGTACCGTTATCTATAAAAACGGCAAAAAAATCACGTTTTTTTGTATGGGAGCCCCCTTAAATATTTATTGTATTCTGTTTTTTAAGTATTGCCGCTGTAACAACAAGTTACAGCGGCAACAGAAATAGATCATCTGTGAAAATTTCAACTCTCTAAATATCACGGTTCATGAGATACAGCCTGGTGACAGACGGACAGCGGAGCCTTAGTAATAGGGTCCCATTTTATTCTTTGGGTACGGCACCCTAACAAGGTTCTAAAATGTGGACAGACGACCTGGTAAAGGTTGCAGAAAGCAGCTAGATGCAGGTCGCATCCAACCGGCTGATCTGGAAGTCACTGGGGTAGGCCTATGATTAGCAGTGGACGTCCTGTGGCTGAATTGATGATGATGAAAAACTTTAAATTGCCGTCAAATTGAAAAGTGATTTACGTTTTATAAGGGTTACCCTTTAGTTGTCCCACGTTCGTGCTGACATGTCTATCTGTCTGTTTTCAGTTTAGAAAATGTGTTAAAGTTCCGTTTTATAGCTGAGATCCGTTCAACGGAATTTAAAAAAATCGGTAGCTTTAAATCTGATTTCTATTTATTTGTCATTTCAACACATATAACTCAACACCCCCCTCTCCAAACCCCCAGAAAGTAATTGTATACAATCGCGTCTAACCACCATACCATATTATTAACCAACCAATTCATCATCATCATCACCAGCCTAATATATATCAGTCCACTGCTGGACACAGGCCTCTCCAAAAGGAGGATTTTGCCATAATCGCCACGCTTGGCAGGCGGGTTGGCGATCGCAGTTTGGCCAATGGTGGATAGGAGACGCTGCTGCCCGTCTTCTTGTGGCGGTTCTCCTGTAGTCGCCTCTTACGACACCCATAGGAAGAGAAGAGGTGGTGCAATTCTTTTAACGTGCCGGCACCACACGACACCAACCAATTGCCATAATTAAATTAATTTATAACGAACTACCATATCATATTATTATGGTATCATACAGATCATAGACAGATTGACATAACTATAATAAATCAAAAATTTCCTCTTTTTTCGTCTGTCGTCAAACAGAGAGAGAGTAGAATATTTTACAATTTCATTATTATTGTTATTTGGACTTCCAAACTGCTGGTATAGATCCCTAAAGAACGGCACAGCGAGCATCTCTTAGCTGTTCACATCAAGCGGCTGCCCGCAACCCTTACTATGTCGTCAGTCCACCGCGCCACCAGCCTGCCTACGATGCTTCTTCCAGTTCGTTCCAGCCTTCCTTGTTAGGGTTCCGTACCCAAAGGGTAAAACGGGACCTTATTACTAAGGCTCCGCAGTCCGTCTATCTGTCTGTCCGTCTGTCACCAGGCTATATCTCATGAACCGTGATAGCTAGAGAATTGAAATTTTCACAGATGATGTATTTCTGTTGCCGCTATAACAACAAAAAACTAAAAAACAGGATACAATAAATATTTAAGGGCTCCCATACAACAAACGTGTTTTTTATTGCCGTTTTTATAGAAAATGGTACGGAACCTTTCTTGCGCGAGTCCAACTCGCACTTGGCCGATTTTTAATTTAGCCATGCTTAATTTTCCATCTTACCTTTAGAAGTTTACTCTTAACTATATCTGGAACTAGGCTTTGTTTGTGGAGCAGAGCAAACCTACAATCCCAGGCACCGATGTTAAGCGCTCGGGCGAAGAGTGGATCGCTATGCGCATCTTACAAGACGATCATCGTATCAGAGACGTGTGCGCGGAGCTAACAACCAATCCTGTGGCGGTGCAGGAGCTTCCACGAGTTAGAGTGAGTCAATCACGTAATCATCATGGTCTTTTCTCCCAGCTCTCAACATTCATGTCGCTAGTTGTATACAGAGTGTCCAAGAGAATAGGACAGTCCTTAAAACCACGTAATCAGCTGGTCATATACAACAACTTTTTCTATGGGAGCAACATCGAAATCAAGAATTTTTTTTCAGCTTCCCCATACAAACCTACTCTCATACCTCGATGATAATGTATGGAGAATCTGAAAATAAAATCACGATTTCGATGTTGCTCCCATAGGAAAAGTTGTTGTATATGACCAGCTTATCACGTGGTTTTAAGGAGTGTCCCATTATTTTGTACACCCTGTATATCTACTAATTAATTGATGATTACTATTCCGACTTAATCTTACTCAGAATGTAAACAAGCCGCCATAAGGCCTTTGACTAGGCCTCGCGACTAGTATCAAGTGATATTGGCTGGGACAAACTTTTAACGTGCCTTCTGAAGCATGGAGATCAATCCGCACTGGAAGTGTATTTTTAAAGCAAACGAATTCAAATTAGCATACGAAATCAATACAATTACATTGGAAGGACCGTCATAAGAAGACGGGCAGCAGCGTCACCTTTCCACCATTGGCCAAACTGCGATCGCCAACCCGCCCGCCAAGCGTGGCGATTATGGCAAAATCCTCCTTTTGGAGAGGCTTGTGTCAGCAGTGGACCGATATAGGTTGGTGATGATGATGATGATGACATTGGAATTACTTGAAAATTGTACACGATTTTCGGGGTTACGTGTGTGAATTAAAATGCGAATGCTTTAAAAATCACCTCCTGGGTACACTACACTGGGTAGAGTATGAGCGGGAGTATTTAAAATCGTTGATGGGCAGCAGCAGGCATCGTTGATCGTTTGCCGCAAAACCGATTAAAGGGATTTACTCCACTAAACGGGTTCTCGACTGGAGACCACGCCTTGGCAAACGTAGTGTAGGACGTCCCCAGCCCGATGGACTGACGACCTTAGGAAGATGGCTGGCAGTGGGTGGATGCGAGAAGCGGTAGATCGTGCGCTTTTGCGCTCTTTGGGGGAGGCTTACGTTCAGAAGGGGACTGCAATGCAATAGACTGACATGAAGATGGGCAGCCAAAACTACCTCATTGCTGAGGTGAAGCCTTGTCCTGCACTGGGACGGTTTTAAAGGAATCATGATCGAAATCTCAAAAAAACACATCTTTATAAAAACTGATGTCAGTTGGTCGCCGGTTTAGTATGTGATGGGAGCACGTTTTTTTAACGATTTTAATGACGTTTCCATACTAAAAGTTTATGTATTTTAGCACCTAAATCATGCCTTTTACAACCTAAAAGATTTGGTGCTAAAATCACGGTTTTTGTTACATTTTATATAATTGTTAAGTAAATTTTGACTCGTACCTACTTTTTTAACACCCTGTAGGCTTGGGTACTTTTGATTAACTTTGATTCGTATTAATTGAAGCCTCGCACCGTGGGCGAGGGATTAAATAAACAAATAACAAGAAATTCCCGGCCAAAACAATGTTGTAATAATAAAAGTAACTCGAACAAAAATATTCCTGAAAATGTAATTTAATTCGCCGCTTCACCTTTGCGCGATATGTGGCTCACGTCTACATTTACTGTCATAGAGCTTGTTCTATAAATATTATTGTTGTTCTTATTATAATATACAGGATGTTCCAAAAAAATTTACTCTCTTTAAAGCCTCTTAATCAGCTGCTGATATAGAACATCTTTTAATAAGGGATTTGAAGCTGTTCACTTTAATGGGCAAAATTCTACTCCCTTATTTAGCTTGTCACCCTGTATAGTATTTCTCCGTATAAGTAGGAATTATTTAGATGACATCAATATACTCTATTTACAATTTGTCATCTAAATATTGTTTTGAATATCTTAACATTCATTTGGGTAGTCTTCCAAGTTATCATTTAAAAAACCTACACAGTTTTCAACAACGGCATACATGAAAAGTTAATTAGAAAAATGTGCGTTTGTTTTAAAAAGGAATTACGTTAAAAGCAGAAAAAACCCCTGCTAACACGTGTGCATTTATAATTGTGATGTTATCAACACATTTCCTATAGTTTACTTTCCTTATCACATTACATCGAAGTCTACTTAATAACCAAAATAACAAACAGAGCGAGAGCAGACAATCGAACCGCATCCTGGACTTTTCTCTCACTGATAAGTCTAATTTTATCGGGAAACAAGTACTTACCGTACCGCCTCCGCACTTGACGTCCTCTGCCATCGGCGATCCGTTTCACTGGGCACTACCATAACACAACGGAAGAAACAAGTGACAATCACACGCTGTTCCAATTCCAAAAATTCCGCGTTCCAAATTCGAATGTTTACATCTAAAGTTACGTAAACACGTCCGATTCGCACAGCGGTTGGTAAGGAACTAGGTGCGCGCGCTGCCCGTTGCCATGGTAACCGGTGGAGGTTTACACATTTTGTAGTTATTGGAAGGTGTCGGGAAATGAAATTAGGCGCGTCTGTTGGTCTTTGAGGTTGAACTAGTGGACATCACTAACAGGTGGGTTCAAGAGGGCGTAGTAAAACCGTCTATTTAACCTCTTTACTAAATCCGATACGAGTGTAAAAGTAGCTGTAACTTGACATCTTGTGTTTGTTTAGTGAAGTTTCATTTAGAAAAACGGTCTTGAATTGCGTGCTAAGTATACCTTCATGTATAAATTTGTTACAGAAAAAGTCGTAAGGAACTTTGATAAAGCTGGACCTCTCTCTCTCTCTTCCTAGCTATCCATCCCACATGGTGGTGGGGTCAGCTTTCCGTGTTTTTCTCCTCCACTTTGCCCTGTCCTCGGAAACCTCGCATTGTCGATCAGCACTACACTCTCCCATCGTGTCTTGGGTCTTCCTCTGGATCCTCGACCGGGGAGGGAAAGCTGCAGTGCCAAATTCCCTACGTAATCAGGGAGCCTCTTTGATTAAACTGGGTGCATAGACATAATTAAAAATGATCTGGATATTAGAGGATATTAGACGGGGAGGGGGAGAACCCCCTCCCCGTCTAATATCTAAGGTTTTTCAAGGTCTAGGTAGACTTATCGACCTTACCGTATCTAGAATAAGTAATCGTCAAGCGGCAAGTGTGCCTGCCTTGGCTAGGATCAGGACAATAAGAGGAGGAGTTATGGGATTTGCCTTCATAATGACAAAAGTCTATCATCTACCATGATGATGATACCATTCTGTTATTCCTCATCGTCAATATCATTTACAACGCTTTACTCCAAATAGCTCTTTAACCTTATGCTCGGAAAAAAACATAACAATAAATTTAATAACAATGGCCGCGACACATATGGTACACTAATCGTAGGCCTCCTCCAATGACTTCCAGATTGGCTGGTCGGAAGCGGCCTGCATCCAGCGGCTTCCTGCAACCTTTACCAGGTCGTACCACCTTGTGTCTGATTTCACGTAACCAAAAAGTTGGCTTGTCAGTCGGTTTATATTTTTTCGAGACAAACATCGAAATCACTGTTCATCAGACAGAATCTAAGAATATCTAGAAACGTTGTATATTGTATCCTAGTGGCGGCCGCGCTTTGGTATCGATTACTAAAGATAAGCAACCCACGCCGCGGTTGTGAGTGGATGGGTGACCATTCGAACCATATTTAGTGACATTTATTAAAAGCAGTTCCGTGGTCGGAAGGCACGTTAAAAGTTAGTACCGGCTAATAAATACTTTAAGTACTACTTTTAGTTTTATTCGCACCAAATATCTAGCCCCAAACTAAGCTAAGTGTTAATACAAGTTTTGCTTTCAACAAGATAGCGTTAAACAAACTTAATAGGTACGTTTTAAACATCAATTTGACAGTCGACATCGACAAATTCTGATTATCAGACAACGTTTTGCCCCTTCATCATTTCAGCCGGCGGACGACCGCTGCCGATCACAGGCCTCCCCCAGTGACTTCTAGATCGGCCGGTTGGAAGCGGCCTGCATCCAGCGGCTTTTTGCAACCTATACCAGGTCGTCTGTACACCTTGTGGGTGGACGTCCCATGCTGCGCTTACCGGTACGTGGCCTCCATTCAGGAACCTTTCTGCCCCATCGGCCGTCAGTTCTATGTGCTATGTGCCCGCCCACTGCCACGCCAGTTTGCTTATCCATTCCAGAACCTTTCTGCCCCATCGGCCGTCAGTTCTATGTACTATGTGCCCCGCCCACTACCACGCCAGTTTGCTTATCCGTCTGGCTATGTCTTATCGACTCAGCGCCTTTTGTTCGATTACAGATCTCCTCATTACTGATTCAATCTTGTAGCAAAACACCTAGCATATAGCCCTTTCCATAGCGCGCTGTGCAACCTTGAGCATCCTTATAAGGCCCATAGTAAGAGGCCACGTTTCTGTTCCGTTTGTCATCACCGGTAACACACACTGGTTGTAAACTTTTGTCTTAAAGCACTGAGGTATTTTTAACCGACTTAAAAAAAGTAGGTTCTCAGTTTGACTCGTATGTTTGTATGCGATTTTCTCGCGTTTGGCTCATCCGATTTTGATGCGGTTTTCAGAAAAGTATTTGTTTTTTTTCGGAGAAGGTTTTAGTATGCATATCATACTGCTGAGCTGATGATGGAGGCCACAGAACTCCTTAATGGTTAGGAGTCAATAGATAATACTGACCGATGACCGATTTGTCGACAGAACGTATTTCGTAGTGTATTGGGCAGTCGTGGCGCTTACGAGGTACCAGACAGTAACTTTATTTACTGGGGGCGTAAACCAGTACACCGAGAAACGAGAAAAAAAATGTTCGTTTTTTAAATTGACCTAGGCATTGAACGCAAGACCTTATCCCATGGTTACAACACTTCTGTTATATAGATATTTTTAAACGACTTCTATAATTATAGATTCTCAATTACGATAAAGTATTGTTAAAGTCCCAACACTAAAAAATGAGAAATAATTTTTGGAGTTGGTGCGATTAATTAACACATTTTAACTCTCCATGGAGCATCGACTCCACAAATAACTGATTAGGTATGTTTTAGTTAAGAAATTTATTTTTCGCTTTTTAGTTTATTTTTGAAGTCGGTTCTTAGTTTTGTTAGTTATGATTTGTCCCCTTGAGGGACTCCAAAGTACAACCGCAGGTTTTGTACTCCGACTCACTAGTCCAGATGATTAAAGGAATAGTGTTAAGTTATTCCTCTGATCTTGTTATTGCCCAAAACAATATCCGGTTTATATTGTAAGGTTAAAATGGTTCGTAGTTTCGTACATCAAAGAAACGAATCGGATATTTGCGTTTGACATAGGAGGCGACAATCTTTTGGTGTTATTCTTTTTAAGATAAGCTTTTGAAAGGTTCTTGTGAAAGAATATTATATTTTAAATAGATTTTTCGTATGTCTGGGGCCTAACTTTTGAATATTTTGTTATTTGTATATCGCTATGAGGCAAGTTATTACTAGAAAAATTGTCTTTGCAACCCTTAATTCATTTTAAAGGACCTATTAGATTCAACGATACCCCACACGATGGGATAAATGATGAAAAGAAATCACCCCCCCCACGTCACAAGTATGGGAGCTACGCTGAAAAAAAAATTTTTTTTCAAACTTTTATTTTCCGTTTTGTCGGCGTGATTGATATAATATATTATATCTCCACAAAATTACAACTCTCTAGGGTCAACAGTCTCCAAGCAAAACCTCGGACGGACAGACAGACAGACAGACGGACGGACATGACGAAACTATAAGGGTTCCTTGTCAGGACTACGGAACCCTAAAAAAGCATTTATTTAAAAATACTAAATTAGTATTAGTTTGAGCGAGATTCTGTTATTGGCGCTAACAATGTCAACAAAATTCACCGTATAAAACGCAAATATAGTGAACTGAAATGAGTTGACAGTGCGGTACGACTACGTTCTCCGTAAATATGGCTACATGTTAGAGCAAAAAGTAAAAGCGTTAAATCCTTTTCAACCGTTTTTAGGGTTCCGTAGTCCTGACAAGACACCCTTTAAATAGTTTCGTCATGTCCGTCTGCCTGTCTGTCCGTCTGAGATTTTGCTTGGAGACTATTGACCCTAGAGGGCTGTAATTTAGTGGAGATAAATGTATTTAATAACGCCGCAAAGTTGAAGAATAAAATTTTAGTATCGTTGGATAGGTCCTTTAAAGGGACTTAGGGGTTGCAAATTTTTGTTCGAGTAGCCCCCCCCCCCTCTCTAAAAGGTAAACTAATTGGCTGGAAAAATTCGTGATAATAGTGATTTTCATTAACTTCTGAGGAAAATTATAACGGTTAAGATGGATCAGTTAGTTTAAGAGTTAGTCGTTCAACTTAGTCGTTTAAAAATAAAGTAAGTACTTGCTGAAATATATTGTGGTAACGACGGGCAACTACGGAACCCTATACCGCGCGTGGCACGACACGCACTTGGCCGGATTTCATTATGTAGTGGGTATGTTGAGTAACAATGCGGGCTGAAAACAATATACTTTCACTGTTTTCAATTGATTGCCAAACCGGATATTATACAAAAAATAAAAAATAAATTCAGTTTTCAATCGTCAAACGTCAACCGGACCCATGAGACCGAGTAACCATAATTTTCATTTTTTTTCGTTTTCGGGAGGATAGGTGGTTAATTTTAAGGATTATTGTTTAATGATAAAGGTGCCGTGTGGTGCCGGCACTTTAAAAGAATTGCACCACCCCTTCTCTTCCTATGGGTGTCGTAAGAGGCGACTACAGGAGAGCCGCCATAAGAAGACGGGCAGCAGCGTCTCCTCTCCACCCTTGGCCAAACTGCGATCGCCAACCCGCCTGCCAAGCGTGGCGATTATGGCAAAATCCTCCTTTTGGAGAGGCCTGTGTCCAGCAGTGGACTGATATAGGGTGGTGATGTGATGATGACGTGATAAAGGAGATCTGATAGCAATTTTTCAAAGTCTAACAAACAGATTTGTTATCATTGTCAAACGTACCCATAGTAAGTAAAGATTAAAGCGTTAAAAGGAAGAATTTAAAATCGAATTTGGTGTAAAGAAAACTAAACCCATACCTTTTTAAAAGCCTTAAAATAAACATGTTTATAAATATACCTAATCAGGTATTTTTAGTGTCGAAAGGTAACATAAAAATTCTCCTCAGGTGCAAAAGGAACTTTTGTTTTATTTTTTAAATTAGCTTAGATATAAAAAAAAAAAAAAAAATTTTTTTCCTATTTTGACGCTTGAAAAATAGTCAAGAAGTATCTCTAGTGCCAACAGTCTCCAAGAAAAACCTCGGGCAGACAGACAAAGTACTAAGGGTTTAGTAGTAAGTCTGTCTTTCTGTCTGTCCCTTTCCTGCTTGGGTTCCTTGTCAGGAATACGGAACCCTAAAAAGTAAATGTAAAATGTCTTAATTTTAATAGAATCTTTTGATTTACATAATTTAGGTCTCGGAATAATAATAATTTACGTCAACAATCCCCTAAACCTACGTCAACCCACTGACACACATATCAAGTATGCGTACCCAAGTCCGGGCCATTGTTTATCTGTGACGTATTTGATCCACAATCGTTGATCAAAGAACCGCAAACGGACACTTAACCGCCGTATTATTTTCTTTGTTTGTCGATTGAATGATTTACCACAGTCAGGTCCAATAACATGTCTTTTACTCTATTTTAAAGGTAACCAAAAGTGTAGACACATTATTAAATGAAATATCAAGTTAAAATACCCGTTGCTTCATAACGTTGGGTAGTGACAAATTTAATTATTAAAATGTCTTTATTACAATAAATAAAATAAATCTAAGTTTGTGTCATTTTATTAGTAAGCTGCTCATAATCTTTCATGGTATGCAAATGTCTTTACAAATGATGTAATAATAATAATAAATTGTTTCCACAATCACACCAATTATCTAGCCCCAAACTAAGCAAAGCTTGTGCTATGGCGACTAGATAACGGAAAAATATACTTAAATACGTTTATAAACATCCATGACTTAGGTGCAAGTGCTCGTGCTCATCACACTAACATTTTCCCCTCGCAGGATTCGAACCCGCAACCGCCAGGCATTGTAGTCCGGAGCGCGAACCACTACACCAGACGGTCGTCTGTAATCCCCTAAACCTACTAATAAAACTTGAATCTAGAATAGGGTGGTCCAGGCCAGATGGATATAAAAGTTTTTTTAGTTAGTCGACTTAGGGACTTTTTTGTACACGCCAGGAAAACAATCGCTTGTCAGCCGCTTAGTTACAAGATATATTTTTTTTATTTTAGAAATATCACCACTTTTAATATTAAAAAAAAATATTTACTTTTAAAATAAAAAAAACTGTTTTTTTTTTAAATTTAAAGTGAACATTGTACTCTTTAAAAAAAAACAGGCTGATCTGCAAATTTTAAGTGCATTTAATTTCAAATCAATGTAAAAAAAAATACTCCTCTCGAAATGGACCGATTTTTCATAAACTCCAATTAAAAATTTAAAAAGCGGTTCAAAGCACTTAACATTTTTTCAAAACTATAGCAACGTATGCTCTTTTAATTGTTAAAAAAAACTCATATTAACGAACCAGAAAAAAGTTTTTATTAAATCTAACTAGATTCTCCAATTTTTTTATATCCATCTGGCCTGGACCATCCTGTATATGTGCAGAACATATTGTGTTATTTTAGCAAAATACAAAATTTTTCACATTAATTTTGTCTCACTCTAGTAAGTAGTTATATCTATGGTGCATAGTGTTTAAACATCGACAGATTTTTACGACATTTTTCTTTATAAACATACACGTTTCCCTACGAATAAAGAAGTTATTTTTTTAGTATAAGGTGCTATAAAAATCCATTAAAAACCCATAAAAAGATTTAAAAAAATCGATGACTCAGTAATGTACCTACAACACAAACTTGCAAATTAAAGTCATGGGCCTTTTTTAAACCGCATCTACGTACAAGCCCTCCTTCCTTTTTTAGGGTTCCGTAACTCAAAAAGAAGAAAGGAACCCTTACAAGATGAATGCGTTGTCCGTCTGTCTATGTTACACGGGTCTGCCATTCCTTTAGACCTGTGAAATTAACAACTTTCAAATAAAACGTAATCAAATATACGGCCGTATGCCACTTTTTGGACATTTTTAAGGAATCAAAATCAATAGTACCTACTATAGTTGACCTAAAATCATACAAATTTGACATGAAGCAATTTTAAGAACTAAGTCTGAAAAAGCGGCAAATTAAATTTTTATTTGCTAAGAAACATGGCACCGGTAAGAATATAGAATATAATTTTAATTTTAAAAATTCTTTAAGACTCAATTCCCCATGTAGGTTCCAACTATTTACATACCTTCATTCAAATTTACAGAACTCTCGGTGGACGAGTCCGCTGGCACTTATCTGAATTTTAGGGTTAGCTTAGGGTAATGTCTGTCTGTCTGTCATCAGGCCGTTTGAAATTTTCACAGATGATGTATTTCTGTTGCCGCTATAACAGCAAATACTAAAAACCAGAATAAAATAATCATTTATGGGCGCTCCCATACAACAAACGTGATTTTTTTTTGCTCGTGTTTATAGATAATGGTGCGGAACCCTTCTTATTCGAGTCCGACTCGCACTTGGCCGTTTTTTAATTGATACTATTGCCTGAAACCTTTTGTACCTTCACATGACATGCGGATAGTCGAATTTTAACTAAGGCTAAGGTTTTAACACAAATAAAGCCGCAGGAAAAAGCAAGTTATCAAATTAAATAATTCTTCCAAAACTTACGCTTGCCCGCCTTTTCCTTACTCATTAAAGTGACTCAGGTAAGGTTATTGTATAAATATCCCTTCAAAAGGATTTTAGGTAGCTCCTGATGAGCATAAACAGGTTATTTGCGACGAAACTATATTTTTGTGTTGCAGTTCGATCGACATTGTGGCGGGAACCTATCGTGTTCTTAATTGTATTATTTAATTATAATAATGGAGTTAAAAGTGTTTTATATCCTAATTGTAAGTATCAATTTTCTTATCAATTACCATATTTTTAATTGAAAAGTCAAGTGTAAACATTTTTCGATCGTCGACGACTATTTTATTTAAAGTCTTAGACTTCAAAATTACCTAAGCTCCTTTAATTTTTTTTTCAAATAGTGTATACAAAATAGAGCTTATAGCTTTAACTTTAAAATTACGAATTTCCATAAAAAAAAAATATAATAATCATAAAAAATAAGGATGTTCTATTTGATTCACAGATGATGTATTTCTGTTGCCGCTTTAACAACAAATACTTGAAATTTGAATAAAATAAATATTTTAGGGGGCTCCCATACAGCAAAAGTGATTTTTTTTGCCGTTTTTATAGATAATGGTACGGAACCCTTCATGCGCGAGTCCGAGTCGCACTTGGTCGGTTTTTTTTATTAGAGCTCCTTTAGTATTATCTTTAATTTCTAATTTAACAGTAGTATTCGTTCTATAAACCCAAGACAAGGAGTGTGATTTCAATTTCACAATGGCCGAATATTTTTTGAATATTTACGTTTTCCACAGGTTGTTTCTTTTAGCGTTGCAGCGCCATTTTACGATGAATCCTACGAAGAATCTAACGAATTTAGTTCTGAAGATTCTGACGCAATAAGACCTGATGCTGTCTCCATCAAACAAGAAATAGAAACACCCGTCTCTCAATTTTACGAAGTTACAGAAACGCTTGATATACCAAGCCTTAGTTCGGGTAACCTAGCCATAAATCCAAGAGTTGCCGACTTTACTGCAGACAAACCACTAAATATTGTGCCAGAAAACGTAATTAACTATGATAATACTCAAGCTGTTACTGATATTGTTAAGAATGTTACAAATTTTAAAAATGAACCATGTGAAAGCCGCTACTCGGGGTTGTCTTGGTAGGGGACTTCGTCGGTGGCAAGGGTGGTACCGATGACGTCGTCCAGGTACACGACGCGTGGAAGGTGTGGCAATAAGACAGGAAGCTTCTTGTAGTAATTATGTGTGTATTCTCAAAAAAACGTGGATACAGTGGTACAGTCACGTGGCTGCATGTATACGCACGAGGGGGGGGGGTCGAATACGAAATACCGAGCGAGAGGCACGAATAGGGACACCACGAAGTCTCAAGACTTGGGAGCTAAGGGCGTACCACTACCTAGCGCAGACACTCAGTGAGATCGGAATCCGGAATCAATCCAGAATTCGGAATTGACTTACAAATGTATCGCGGGTGTCTTATACTATTGAAAGAGCGTAGGTGTTTGCGCGGGTTAAACGTCAGCCAGCGCCATCTAGTGTATAGTAGTGGTAGTAGTAACCTGGGGTCTTATTCTATTCGAAGACTGCAGGTGATTGCGTGAGTCAATCGGCAGTCAGCGCCATCTAGTGCGTAGTAGTAGTAGAATGATTCGATACTTGACTACCAGACCAGTGTTATAAGTTATTGTTTGCTTTATGACATTATGACATGGTGTTACAGTCTCCCCCATCAGGTTCCGACGTCGCCCCGACGAGGAAGATGGTTTTAAATTTTTCTTTTGTCGGCTCAGGCCTCTACGTGCGGGGTTCCCATTGTCAGTGCAAACAGTTTCATACTTTTTTGGATTCGACTTTCTTGTTGCTCGACAGTGAGATCGCTTTGTGAATAACAGCTATGAACACTGATATCGATGGAACATATTTTAATATCTTCAGTCTCGTAACGATCAATACCGGGGAATAATTTCCTGGAATGAGGTGACAGCTCTACGTCCAGTCGGTGCACATTAGGCTGTGCATCTCTCATCATGAAGTCAGCGTACGGTGAGTATCCATCAAAAATAGTTCGCTTGTGTTTGCCAGAATTTTCGCTCAAGTCGATGGAAGACAATTTGTAATTTGAACTCTCCTGTGGTAAGGCTGCTATAGGCGTTACCCTTGGTTCTCTCCATCCTTTTGCAGATTCCATAACTGGATTGGGAACCGTGAGTTGGGGTTTAGCCTCGGGAAACGTTACAAAGTCTTCATCGTATAATTCGTACAAAATATCAGGGCGATCATTGAAGCACCATGTGAATTGTGGCAAATCCAGGACCATTCCAGCTCCCTCCATGAAGCCAATCCCCAGTAATGTTTTATTGTCCCGTGACTCCGGTAAAACGACGAAGTTGGTGGAAAGGGAGCGCCCACACAAAGTTACCGAGACTGTAACCGTTTGCACCATTTGGGTTTTAGGGACGCCATCTGCTAGGGAAATTTGCAGTCTCTGTTGGTTGAACTTGTAACCCAGTTGTTTGAGTTGTCGGTATAGGGAATACGAGGCTACACTAGACTTAGCGCAGGTGTCTATATGCGCAAAGCCTGGAACTCCGTCAATAGCGATTGAGACAACTGGTCTGCCTCGGATGACTGCATTAATATCCAAGGAACAGAAGGCCGCATTTTCGGTCTTGACAGGATTTTTCTTGGATGAACAAGTCGGGCAGTTCGTACGGGCCACCCCTGGAGCACCACACCCATAACAAGCGAATCGGGGTTGCGATGGAGAAGGAGCCTGTGTATGTTGCGTACGTGCTTTTTGACTGCCTACAGGCTGTTCGGCTGCTGTATGTTTAGTAGCTTCTATTCTCTTCTTTTCGTTGCAGTCATCGACAGTGTGTCCAAAGTTTCTACAAAAAGCGCATTTTACTCTATGGCCTTTGTTGAGATCGTGGGAAGTCTTCTGTTTCTCCAGGATGACCTGTTCGATCTCACGCGCAGATACTATTAATTCGTCATAAGTATGGAAGGCCGTGCGTGGTAATCGTTCCCGGATGCGGATGTCAAACAGGTAGTAAAGCATGTCTAGCTGCGTTTTTTCAGAGTGAGCTACCTCTGCTATGAGGGAGAAGAGCATCCGTTTTCTGGCCACAAAGCTCTCTGTTGGTTCAGCGGGTCGTTGCTTCTCACTCAAGATCTCGTGATAGATTATGCAATCGGGTTTCTTTGGGGCAAAGGTGTTTCTCAGACGGGTTTCAAAATCGTTCCACTTCGACACGCTATGCTTAATACCTTGCCACCATTTCCCTGCATCAGCACGAAGGAGTAGGGGAAGTCCAGCAAGAGCCTCGCTATCAGTTATATTTTCAATATTCTTGAAAACGTTGATGGCGGCTAAGAATGACTCTACTGCCTCAGAGTTCTTTTCTCCTTGGTATGTAGCAGAGCACGACGCCAGGGTATTGCGTCGGCTGGAACCAATGGTAGCCAGGAGCTGCTGAAACTGTTCCACCGGGATGTTTAACGCCATCTTCGTGTCTTTCTTCGGCCTGGTGTCCCTGATCGTCGTCGTCCGCCCTGCCCTTGTCACGAAAAATTTGGGTTGTAGTTCTTTGCCCGAGCCGGAAGCCACAATGGGTGTTGCGGGTTGCTGGTGAGCAAAGAAGGCCCCACGTTGGGCGCCAGTTGTGAAAGCCGCTACTCGGGGTTGTCTTGGTAGGGGACTTCGTCGGTGGCAAGGGTGGTACCGATGACGTCGTCCAGGTACACGACGCGTGGAAGGTGTGGCAATAAGACAGGAAGCTTCTTGTAGTAATTATGTGTGTATTCTCAAAAAAACGTGGATACAGTGGTACAGTCACGTGGCTGCATGTATACGCACGAGGGGGGGGGGTCGAATACGAAATACCGAGCGAGAGGCACGAATAGGGACACCACGAAGTCTCAAGACTTGGGAGCTAAGGGCGTACCACTACCTAGCGCAGACACTCAGTGAGATCGGAATCCGGAATCAATCCAGAATTCGGAATTGACTTACAAATGTATCGCGGGTGTCTTATACTATTGAAAGAGCGTAGGTGTTTGCGCGGGTTAAACGTCAGCCAGCGCCATCTAGTGTATAGTAGTGGTAGTAGTAACCTGGGGTCTTATTCTATTCGAAGACTGCAGGTGATTGCGTGAGTCAATCGGCAGTCAGCGCCATCTAGTGCGTAGTAGTAGTAGAATGATTCGATACTTGACTACCAGACCAGTGTTATAAGTTATTGTTTGCTTTATGACATTATGACATGGTGTTACAACCATTAATTAACCCTTATCCTTTTGATACAGAGAACCTTGACCTTGAAGAAGTAGACGACAACAATAAGGAAAATTCAATAAGTATAAGATCGTATCTTTATGGGTTAGCAAAAAAAGTTTTATTAAACGTTCTCAAAGCTGTAATACGTCGATTTTTTTTTAATGAAGCTAGTGAAAATTTCGAAGAGTCTTATAAATAATTCAAATTATATGGTTTTAATACTGGAAAAATAGTCCCGATAAATATTTTGGATATTAATACTTATTACTCGTAATTTACTTTCGTAACATTTGTTTATTGAGGCCAGTAGTTATATAATTATGTTTAAATATTTTTTTCTCTCCAGTTTGATGTGTTTTGGTGTTAATAATGCCAATATTTTTTATTCTAGTGTAATTGATTTGTTTTATTCCCCTAAATCAGTGTATTTCCTGTAACATTTTTTTTATTTTGTGTGCAATAAAATAAATATTTTTTTCAAGGATTTAAAACTTTTTATTTTATTACAGCATAAGGTAGCTCTATGGCGGATAGTATTAAAAACCGGCCAAGTGAGAGTCGGACTCGCGCACGAAGGGTTCCGTCACATCATATGTGAAAATTTCAACTCTCTAGCTATCACGGTTCATGAGATACAGCCTGGTGACAGACGGACAGACAGACAGACAGACGGACAACGGAGCTTTAGTAATAGGGTCCCGTTTTACCCTTTGGGTACGGAACCCTAAACTACTTAACCTTTTTCTTTAAGACCTTGTGTTTTTTTCCCATTGTTACGCGGCTACATTTTTTAGTTTTTTTTTCCTATATTGGGAAAACATGTAAATTATTTTAGGGATTTATGTTCTACACGGCATAACAGAGTTATTACTATGTAACCAGCAACATTGTGAGACTACAAACCCTTAAATAAAGTAGCACCATAATAAAAGATTTTTGAGTTATGTATCTTTGTTAATAAAAGTATTTTAAAAGTACAATATTGTACAACATCACATACATTGCTCTGATCCTAAGGTAAGTTGCTAAAGCACTTGTGTTATAGAAATCAGAAACAACGACGGTACCACAACACCCAGACCCGAGCCAATATAGAAAAGTTTGTTTTCTACATTGACCCGACCGGGGATCGAACCCGGAACCTCAGAAATGGCGGCGCCATTTAAAGTCCGGCGTGCTCGCCTCTCGGCTACGGAGGTCGTCAACAATACCGCTTTTTAATAACTCTGACTCACCTACGAGATAACTAGTTAAGAATGCCTTCGTGCGTTAAGACCATTAATTGAACGTTTGTTTTGAGGAATATATAATAAATAATATAAAGTATCAAATCCTGCAATTTGTATAACTATTTTAACCAACGAAAAAACGGAGGAGGTTCTCAAGTAGACGCGTAGGTATATATTTTTTTTATGCATGATCACGCATAACTTTTTACAGAGTAGTCCGATTTTGATATTTTTTTATTTTAAAAAGGGCATACCTTGAAATTGGTCCCAGATAATATTGATAAAAAAAAAACATACCCTAAAGGTGGGAAAACGCGGGTCATTTATTGTTCATTCTCAGATTTAAATGCTCTTATATCCAAAGAAAGACATAAAATAAAAACATTTTAACAAAAAAATTAAACCGCCGAAAAACTAAAAAGCAAAAAAAAAAAAACTTTTTTTCATTAAACACTAATAACTAACTTCCTTAACTAATGTAAGTATACCTAATTAGTTCTTTTTTGAGTTGGTGCGAAGTAACACTTTTTAACTCTCAATGGCTGGCACCGATTCCAAAAAGAGCTGATTAGGTAGGTGAACTTACATTAGTTAAGGAACTTAGTTATTAAGGTTAAATGAAAAAAAGTTTATTATTTTTTGCTTTTTAGTTTTTCAGCGGATTAATTTTTTTGGTAAAAAGTTTTTCTGGATTAAGGTTGCTTTCAACCGGACAGTCTTGAAGTCATTTGGGGGAAGCCTATGTTTTGCAGTGGACGTATCATGGCTAAAATGATGATTTTAATTATAATCTTCACATAATTATTAAATATTCGAACCACCTCATAGTTAAGGTGAGGTCCGCACCCTGCCAGTACGACGTTTATTGGCATTTTACTATAATATACATTATAATAATAAAAAATAGTTTGTTACGGGATTGCTACCATGTACCTTATTTTTGAGTTCCCATATTTAGTGACCATGAAAGTTTAAAACAATATAATAATAAAAAACTATAAAAAATTTAAGTATTTATTTTTAAAAGTTTCGCGTGCCGTAATTTAAAACTCAATGAAACGATCGAGTGCTCACCTGAATACGGACGCGGCGGTTAGTGTGCAGAATAGGGACACATTGAGTGTAGTGTGTGACGGTACTTGGCGTGAAAATAATATTATGAGGGTAGATGAAGAATCTGCCTCTCATACGGAGTGAAGACATCGCTGTTCCAGTCAGCCTGTGACCATCACAGTGACCATGGTCGGTGTAACCCGATCGAAACGTCAGAGGTAATATTTTGTACTTAAATTATGATCGCGTTAATTCCCGTTTCATTGAGTTATAAAAAAATATATTAATTAATAGATGCTACTAATATTATAAATGCGAAAGTTTGTAAGTATGGATGGATGTTTGTTTCTCTTTCACGCAAAAACTACTAAACGGATTTGGATGAAATTTTGTATACATATAGAATATGATATGTATTAACATATAGGATACTTTTTATACCGATTAATGATCCTGTGAGATATATAGAATAAACTAAAGATCACGCGAGCGAAGTCGCGGGCAACAGCTAGTAATTAATAGTCCTTCGACTTCTGATAGAGTCAGTGGATTTCAAAAAAAAGGTTTATTCGGATTTTTAAAGTTAGAAACGAAAACTACCGTCAGGCGAAGGTCAAAAGACACAATGAAAATTTTATTGTTACTGAGCGGCCGGACGGTCTTTGCCGTTTGATAGGTTAAACTGATTTTGATACATTTTTGCAGCTAGAACTGAGATACCTCTCGCCTCCAATAATTTAGTAGATCCAAAGATAAAACTTAATCTCTCTATCGTAAGTTAATCCCATAAGGATAAAGGTCATCGTTATTTTAATGTGTCAGATCTCGCAACCAAGCCAAATTGAGAAAGACACTAGCCACAATTATCCCATTTTTGTGTAGCAGTGGGATGTTTTTTTCTGCTGTTTCTGTGACGTCATGAACAAGCTAGCAAATAAATATAATTATAGCACCGAGGAATTTACGCTTGAATGAATGCAACGCGAAAATCAAGTCTACAATAACATTTATTATAAATAAATAAATATCGGACAACATCACATACATTGCTCTGATCCTAAGGTAAGTAGCTAAAGCACTCGTATTATAGAAATCAGAAACAACGACGGTACCACAACACCCAGACCCGAGCCAATATAGAAAAGTTCGTTTTCTACATTGACCCGACCGGGGATCGAACCCGGAACCTCAGAGATGGCGGCGCCATTAAATGTCCGGCGTGCTCGCCTCTCGGCTACGGAGGTCGTCAAATACGTATACGTATACGTATTGTACGTTATCCCATTTTTGTGTAGCAGTGGGATGAAATTGTATTGTTTTTATTTAATTTTGAAGTCAACGCAGAAGACGTCATGGGCAGAAACTAGCAAATAAATAAAATTAATGTAGCGAGGCTTTATTCATACTTATTTTATTTTATTGGATAAACATAAACAGTAATGTACAATTTTTGTTTTTAGCAATTCCATGCAAGGTTTAATTGAAGATAAATAACACTTGAAAAAATCATCGACCTCAGGTGGGACTGGCTGGTTGGTGCGATGGGACGTGGGTTCGAGTCCCACCTGAGGTCGATGATTGTTTCAAGTGTTATTTATCTTCATTAATATACAAATTGGTTTACAGTAAGGTCTAATAATTTTATTATTTAGTACGCACCGACGACATGTTCCACATATAACATTACAAACAGGGCTACTGCTGCTAGATACAAGACACCTACTATTTGTTATATAAGAAAATTAATAAAAGGAATAAACAAAACAATAATTTAGTGGCTGGCTTGGATGGCCACTTAGTAAATGAAGGTAGCGTTGTATACTTTAGTTACTTACCTTAGGATCAGAGCAATGTATGTGATGTTGTCCAATATTTATTTATTTATTTATACTTAATATGCTACAGTGCTACATAGCATATCAATGATAAATGATAGTTTCTAATAAAAAAACAATATACAATACTATTACTGAAAACACAAACAATTTAGCAATCGGCGTGGTTGGCATTGTTCATAAATTTCACCAAATTATACTCAAAGGTGTCTATATCGTGTGCAAAATTATAACGCTTCAACATGCTGCATCATCACCAGGCTATATCAGTCCACTGCTGGACACAGGCCTCTCCAAAAGGAGGATTTTGCCATAATCGCCACGCTTGGCAGGCGGGTTGGCGATCGCAGTTTGGCCAATGGCGGAGAGGAGACGCTGCTGACCGTCTTATTATGGCGGTTTTCCTGTAGTGTAACATGCTGCATGCTTGAATTAATATAACACAAAAAAACAAGTCTACAATAACCATTTAGTATATTTTATTTTGTAGATAAGATTCTCTGGTCACTAATGAAATTAATGTTCGGTTTTTCCTCCACTGAACTTAACAATCCTAAACTCGCGCTTGCCCGCTTTTTACTTACTCACTCTCGTGACTCAGATATCATTATAAAAACTGTGACCGACAGAAGCGTCGACATATCCTTCACAAACGATTAAAAGGAAACTTCTGATGAACAAAAACCCGCATTTTTTGCTGCGGACCTATCCATCTGTGGTTCAGTTCGGTTGGCCGTGTAGTCGAGTTCATTTGTGTTCATAGTTTAATTAATATTGTAACAATGTATAAAGTGTTTTGTTTTTTCTTTGTGAGTATCCTTTTTTTTTAAATATTTTGGGCGACTGTTTTTTGTAGAACGAATTTGTGATATAAAATTTGACCTAATTAAATATTGGACAACATCACGTACTTTGTTCTGATCCTAAAGTAAGTAGCTAAAGCAATTGTGTTATAGAAATTAGAAACAACGACGGTACCACAACACCCAGACCCGAGACAATATAGAAAATATCGTTTTCCACATTGACCCGACTGGGAATCGAAACCGGAACCTCAGAGATGGCGTACGTCCAGCGTACTCGCCTCTCGGCTATGGAGGTCGTCAAAAATATTAGATCAAAATAATGAGATAATATGAAAATAAATCAGATATTCAACTAATCTGAAGCCAAGAGGCAAGAAGGCAAAGATGCCCACTTACAGACTGACAGACTGCGTTAACTTGATGAATATATCGGGTGTAAAAAAAGGCTTAACGAAGCCGAATACCACATATTCTGCGTATTATTACGATCATTTTTTTCTTTTACACTATACCTGGGAAATAACTGGTTACCGAGTTATTGACAGTCAAAATAACTTTTTTTTTTTTAAAGAATTTTACAAAATTTATTTCTGTTTAATAATACTAAACTTTTTTACAAAGAAACATGATCCGCTTACACACACAGGCATAGTCTGTGGCGTGCGCGCTATATATTGCGGGTTAGAAATAAGTTATTTTTTTGATACCCAAAAATAAAAATAATTTCCCAGCAATTATTTTTTTTGCATTCTACTTGGTTTTATGTATAGAATTCGTGGTTTAAGGCTTCGTTAAGCCTTTTTACACCGTGTATATAGGCTTTTACCATTTTGGCAAGGACCTATTTTTATTTTACCGTAAAACGTCGTCATTAAATCAAAAACGCTAAACAATATCTTAAAAACAATGCAAAAAATGGTCAAAAGGGTCGTCAGTAAATCAAACCTTTTAAGTAGGAAGTTACTTAACGGGTTTGAAGCGTAAATAAGGTAAAAAATATTTAAAGTTAACTTATCAGTACCATCTTCATTTCATTTATTAGGTAACGGGTTGATTGTTTTATTTCCCTTTGGAAAAAAAAAATTAAAACCAAGTACGAGTCGGTCTCGCGCACGAAGGGTTCCGTACCATTATCTATAAAAACGGCAAAAAATCACGTTTGTTGTATAGGAGCCCTCTTAAAATATTTATTTTATTCTGTTTTAGTATTTATTGCTATAGCGGCAACAAAAATAAATCATCTGTGAAAATTGTAGCTGTCTAACTATCACGGTTCATGAGATACAGCCTGTGACAGACGGACAGACAGACAGACGGACACAGGAGTCTTAGTAATAGTTTTACCCTTAAGGTAAGGAAAACCTTAAAAGTACATTACGTTTTTGTTAGTAATATTGTAAAGAAAATATTTTTACATGTAATTATTTAAACGACAATATCGTTCTGACTGACTAAAAGAAGAAGTGGCATATATATTAGTTCGATTAAAAATCGTGAAGGTACTTTTTAAACTTTTCAAGTAATACATAAAGCAGAAAAGCAAAACTTATAAATTTTACAAAATATAAAATTTGCCGTGTGGTGCCGGCACTTTAAAAGAATTGCACCACCCCTTCTTTTCCTATGGGTGTCGTAAGAGGCGACTACAGGAGAACCGCCATAAGAAGACGGGCAGCAGCGTCTCCTCTCCACCATTGGCCAAACTGCGATCGTTAACCCGCCTGACAAGCGTGGCGATTATGGCAAAATCCTCCTTTTGGAGAGGCCTATGTCCAGTGGACTGATATAGGCTGGTGATGTGATGTGATGTGATAAAATTAACATATTACAAAATTTTATATTTAAACAATATTCGTTTGTGAGATTTATACTTGGATCAGAAGGTCAAACTTTTTTTGGTTTCCGTATTCAACAAGAAACCCCTAAAGTTTCGCCAGATCCGACCGTTTTGTAAGACTGAGCAATCAGTATTCTTATCATAAATATTAAATTGAAAAGGTGTAAAGATCAGCTTTATAATTTTTACCTTAATTTATGTTTTCTTGTGTGATTAAGCTGATTTAAATTGATTTATCCTAAAAAGACTCGTGTTAAGTTTCAATCGTCAACCTAAAAATATACTCGCAGAAAATAAAATTGAGCTTGTCTTAAAACAATATTAAACTTGTTTTGATTTATGGATTATTCTTTTATAATAATGACGTAACCTAACTTAACATAACATATAATTTCTGTTACACCAGTGCTTTGGTTACCACAGGATCAGAGCAATGTATGTGATGTGTTTCAATATTTTTTTTTTAGCCTTATGTTTTACAGCCAACAGCCTTCAAATGGAGTATTATATAGGATGCAATGATTTATGATATTTTTAGGGTTCCGTACCCAAAGGGTAAAACGGGACCTTATTACTAAGACTCCGCTGTCCGTCTGTCTGTCTGTCTGTCTGTCCGTCTGTTACCAGGCTGTATCTCATGAACCGTGATAGTTAGAGAGTTGATTTTTTTACAGATGATGTATTACTTTTGCCGCTATAAAATCTGAATACAAAAAATTTGTAAGGGGGCTCCCATACAACAAACGTGATTTTTGTGCCGTTTTTATAGATAATGGTACGGAACTTTGCTGGTTTTTAACAATACGTCTATTTTTGTTCACAGATTATTTCTCTATGTCTTGCTGCACCGAACCACGGTGAAGAAGATTACGACTACAGTTCCGATGAAACTGACCAAAGAAAACCTGAAACTACGAGTTTCATCAACCAAGAACCTGAAAGGCCGGTTTCAAGATATGAAGTCACAGAAAACATTGAGGATATTCCAAGCCCAAGGCCACCTGTAACCCTCATAATAGCAAACTATACAACTAAGAAACCATTGAATATTGTACCAGCAAATAATTCAAATAAAAGTAATAGTAATCGAGCTGTTACTAATGATCCTAATAATATAGCACCTAATGTCATAAATGAGCCAATAAATTATCCATATTACTATGATTATGACAAAGAAAACCCTGATATTGAAGAAGTTGATTTCGATAATGAACATGAAAATAGCCACGAAGAATTTCACGAAATAACTAATTTACTGCCGAGTTTAAAATCATATCTTCACGGGCTAAGAAAAGGAATTATAAATGGTCTGAATACTTTAGTAAGTAAAGGTATTTATAACTATGGAAACGAAGTCAACGAACCTTTTGGTCATAATCCGGTTTCGTTTTTGGACAGGCTGCGTAAAAAGAGTCATCTTTCGAAAAATAGTAAATATTTCGGACATGAGTTTGACGATTGTTAATTACGAACTGTTTTTTTGCAACCGGATTTTTGTACTCTCAGTTCTTCAAGATTTCATTTACAGTCAACGGCTCAGCAAGCTTCTACCAAATATCAAACTTTCTCAATCAAATTTCACCTCTAATTTAAACCAATAGAGTTCAGTACCAATTGGGCAAATTTGAAGTGTTATGAGCTCGTTCTGAATCACTGATAGTCAGTCAAATAAATTTCTGTTAATGACTAACTTAACAGAGGACTAACCTCACCTTTTTTGACCTTGGTGATTTGAGTCATACATAAAGTCATTGATACTTACGTACTATTACTAAGCCAGTACAATTAAATAGCTGTCTTATTCAGAGTGCATTTGCTATTCCGGGACTAAGGTTAAACCACTGTTTTAACGTACAAAAATCAGTGGTTTAACCTTAGTCTGGACTAGTATGTAATATGTATTAGTGGATGATTGAGTGACATTAACATATTTAAAACTTAATATTGTATCCATTGACTTATATTTATCGTTATCTTATTGTATTTTCAATTTTATTTTTGTACATTTGACGAAGCTCTAAAATGCTAATATTTTATTTTATTGACTCTAAATTGTAAAATGACGTATCTAAGTGTAATGTTATTACCAAAAGAATAAATAAATGAATATGAATGAATATGAATATGAATATGAATATGAATATGAATATGAATATGAATATGAATATGAATATGAATATGAATATGAATATGAATATGAATATGAATATGAATATGAATATGAATATGAATATGAATATGATGACAAACACTGCCGGTCGCAACACAGTTTTTACTTAGCGGCGGGTAGGGTACGGATTCGAATAAATTTGCCACCCTCATTATAGCTCGATAGTAATAATTTCTTGATTAAGTATTCTATTCTTAACCTACAATTATAGAAAGCTTTAGTATAAGTAAGCTACTATTTATTGTATTAAGTTTTAGTATAAGTAAGCTACTATTTGTAAATCGAGCCCTGTAAACAATTTTATGTTGTATTAACGGATGGCTATTGAGCCATCCGTTTTTGATTTTGATTTTTGATTTAGTTAATGCACTCTGAATTAGACAGTAGATGTTTTAATCTCTATTTCATTATTAATTACCTTTTTTTTCTGATGTAATAGTGATAGTCGTGTGGCCTTGGTTTTTTTTTTGTAAAATTACTTTAAAGAACTACCGATAAAATAAGCTATCGTTGAAGAACTCTGTTGTAAAGGAGCTATGTTATGTCTAATGAGAAACCATTAGTTTTGACGACCTCCGTAGCCGAGAGGCGAGTACGCCGGACTTTAAATGGCGTCCCCATCTCTGAGGTTCCCGGTTCGATCCCTGGTCGGGTCAATGTATAAAACGAACTTTTCTATATTGGCTCGGGTCTGGGTGTTGTGGTACCGTCGTTGTTTCTGGTTTCTATAACAAAGTGCTTTCGCTACTAACCTTAGGATCAGAGCAATGTATGTGATGTTGTCCAATATTTATATATTTGCCAGACAGTAAGCCAGACTGGTAAAAGAACCGCTTAGAGCTTAGAATCTGTGTGTTTGGTGATATTATGCTCTCTAGGGAATCAAGAAATAGTTTTGAGGGTTCCGTACCTAAAGGGTGAAACGGGACCCTATTACTAAGGCTCCGCTGTCCGTCTGTCTGTCTGTCTGTCCGTCTGTCAGCAGGCTGTATCTCATGAACCGTTTACTGTTTTAGTTAGAGAGTTGACATTTTCACAGATGATGTATTATTGTTGCCGCTATAACAACAAATACTAAAAAACTGAGATACAATAAATATTTAAGGTAGCTCCTATATAACAAACGTGATTTTTTTGCCGTTTTTACAAATGGTACGGAACCCTTCTTGCGCGAGTCCGACTCGCACTTGGCCGGTTTTTCTATTGTAATTCCACATTTACGCTTAATAACGCGCTGATTTAATTGATAATTTGATAATTGTTACTAACGCCATGCTTTAGCGCATTATTCTAATGCTGGGGCTTCATCTGCGTCTAATGTCGTTAATTAGTGCTCTATTTGACGTAGTACGCAGGTGTGGCCGGTCTTTGTGTGCTAATTTGCTTCAATAACATTAGACGTTAGGCGATAGCTCGGACGGCGGTAACTTTTGACACATCAAAGGGATTAAGCGGGCGTCTAGTGCGTTGTTGTGGCTACACCTACTACACTAAGCATGTTAAAACACAGTCACATTCAAAAAATCTTTGTGAAATATATGTTAAAGTGCATAGTTATTAAGTTAAAAACGAAAAAAGTATTGAGTTCTTGGAAGCTTTTTAATTTAATTTAAAGACACACTCACAGATCACACGCTAACTACGTCGCTAGACGCTAGAATCAAACATCAAATAAGTGTGGCCACGCAGTTAGCGCGTAGCTTAATGCTTTAATTTATTTAACGCTAATCATGCCTTTATTTGAACGTTAGGCGTCACGCAGGTGAAGCCCCAGCATAAGAAAAGGTAGCCACACACATTTTCGGGCCGGCATTGCCGGTCCGGCAGCATAATAATATGTCGAACAACAAAGCCGACCGGTACCCTTATTCCCTAAAAATTTGCAATCAGCAATAATCGCGCAGTCATCGCCCAATGAATAGAATAGAAAAGAATAGAACAGAAAAAGATTTATTTGACACACACAGAATACAAAAGGAAAAAACATTTACGGGATAACAAAAAGCAATATGTGTCAAAAAGGCCCCCGCTCAGCATTTGTCGTGACAGTCAGGGACGTATCAGGACGCTGGTTTTCAGCAGGGAGCCTGACGGTAGGCTCGGACCATAACCGACCGGAAACCCGACTTGGTTAGCGCGGAATCAATCCATCGCTAAGCAAAATGGTTGTTTTTGAACGGACTCTTGCGGATGCTTACGGATTCCGGCAGAGCCTAGACCGAGCCAGAGGTACAAAGCACGGCACAATGGGCTAGTTTCCTAAAAAAATCTTATTAGTCTGTCAGTTGGATTAACAGAAAATATTGGACACGTATTTTTCATCCCTCAATCAAACAAAAAATGATCAAGATATAGCCCGTTAAAGTTCCGCGTAACGTCACACTTGTCGACACTTTTTAGCAAGGCGTGACGTCACGTGCTCATTTTGATCTTCTTCTTCTTCTCTTTCTTTGACCCAGGAAACTAGCCTATTGGTCTTCTTCATCTTCTCAGTCGTAACCCCAGGGATTGGGGATCGTGACCATCAGGAGGTCAAGTCAGGACAGAATTGAGTGGGACCGAGTTAAGCTCTTCCATGTTGCTCTATCAGCGGCGGCGTGGACAGCATCGTGCAGATTTAGTTGTAGAAGTTTGGTTTCGTCACACCACCTGGCTGGAGCTCGGCCCCTTTGTCTTTTCCCCTCCACTTTGCCCATCAGTATCGTCCTTTCCAGGGACTCTGGTTCTCTCCGCGCTATGTGGCCGAAAAATTTGAACATGCGGGTGAAGCAAGTGTCTGATAGGCGCGTCGTGATTTTTAGCTCTTTCAGGATACATTCATTCCGTCTGAAGGCTATCCACGGGATTCGCAGCATCTTTCGCCAGCACCACATCTCGAATGCGTCGATTCTCAGCTTCATAGTGGCTTTGATGGTCTATGTTTCTATTAGTAGTTAGCCTATTTAGCCTATTGGTAGTTAGTACCAAAATCTATGGGAAGCACTGACAGTAGATTGCATTGTTTTTGTTTTTTGCTGTCAATTTGCGATTTTAAAGCCAGAATTGGAGAATTTTCACTATCGTATTGCTTTTGCAAGATACGGAATCAGGGTACCTACTGAGGCATCTACTAAATTTCATCCATTGACACATATTCGGTTTGGCCGATTAACGCCATCCTGAATGTGTATGTAGTAGCCCTAAGATTTTTAGCAGTGTGGTCGAGGCTTTAGGTCATAATAGTGTTTAAGACTTAAATATTGATTGTAACTCGAAGAGGCTTTTATTTATTGTAATTCTAAAAACACATTTAACATGTTTTCAGTTCAATCACTACATAGTATAAAACAAAGTCACTTTCTCTGTCCCTATATCCCTATGTATGCTTAAATCTTTAAAACTACGCAACGAATTTTAATGCGGTTTTTTTTTAATAGATAGAGTGATTGAAGAGGAAGGTTCATATGTATAATCATTCATCATCATTTCAGCCACAGGACGTCCACTGCTGAACATAGGCCTCCCCTAGTGACTTCTGTCATCGAGGGGTTATATGTAGAATAGAATAGAATAGAAAAAAAACTTTATTGACACAGTACAACACATAAAATATTACAAAGAAGATTATCAAACAAAATTAGTCTGTGCCAAATAGGCTTCCGCTTAGCAATTGTCATGATATGCTTGCAAGCATGTCATGACGCTGGTCTTCCGCGGACACCCATTGTTGGCAATGCGCATCCTTTCGAGGAGACACTCTTGAAAATTCTATGAGTATTAGGTTATCCTAAGTGAATGGATGCGATGTATAATAACATCCATTAAATAGTGGAGAAATACTTACTGTTATTTGTGTTATGTTTTTATATTCAACGTTCACAGTTTTTCTGTAGTGTATTCAGTATCAGCATTGCACCCGTGCGAAGCCGGGGCGGGTCGCTAGTTCGTAATAAAACACTAAAATGGTTTAAATATTTAAGAGGCTACAAAATCCAGTCAATTTATTATCACTTAAATTATCTTTAACGATTGTCATTAATGTTCCTTTAGTGATTGCACTCATAAGACAAACCAGTTTTATGTTAAGGGATATTAAATAAATACTTTTTGTACATGTTTTATTGTAAGTTTACTTCCTTCTTCAGTTTTTTTTGTTTTTAAGAGTAATACATACCTTGGAAAAAAAAATACAAGAAAAAATTGTTATTTTCCGATGTAATTTTCTATGAAAGTTGACATGCTAATAGCTTCGAAAAAATATATGTTGTTTATGTATCTTTCACAAAGAGGAATTAGAAGTTTCGTAATATAATAACAATTAGTAACTTATAAAAAAAATAAACACTAAAGACTAATTTTTAAGTATTTTTAGCTCCTATCTCAGAAATTATGTAAGTGTAACCTTCAATTTTTTTTACTAAAATAGATATTTGTGATTTGAATAGTTATTAGTAATATCAAATGTTTTAGGATACAAATATATTATATACGATTTTTTAACTCTATATCCAGCGATTACGCTAGACTGTTTAGTCTGCACCGCTGGCTGGTGCAGATTAAAAAAATAATTTAGCATACGTAATCCCCTTAAACAGGGTGATAATCTGTATCCTACAATTATTATAAATGTAAAAGTTTGTAAGTATGTATGTTTGTTATTCTTTCACGCAAAAACTACTGAACTGATTTGGATGAAATTTTTCACACATATAGAATATGATCTTGATTAACTATATGATAATTTTAAGCCCAGTTTAACGTTCCAGTAGGACATCTTTATATATAAAACAAAGTCGTGTTTGTCCAAACACTTATAACAAGAGAACGGCTAGACCGATTTATATGGTTTATGATTTGTTGGATTTGTCTCAGTCCCGAATAGCAGAATAAACACAATATTAAAAGTTGACGGAAAATAATATTGTTTGGCGGTACGAAGCTCGCCGGGACAGTCGCGGGAGAGTAACAGCTATTTGCCTATATTTTGCATTGCATGCATTTTAATTTCACGTATTTTTAGCCAGCGAAATAATAAATCATTAAACACAACATTTATTCCACGAAACGTAATTTGTGACTAAAGTTTTTTATTTAAGTCAGGTTCTCTAAACAGAAAAGCAATAAATTCTACGCTATTGACTTTCAAGGAACTAAAGTTTTTTAATAGATTTACCGCATTTGGATAAAACTCATTAGTAATTTATTGAATATAGCAGCCCGTCCCGGCTTCGCACGGGGTAGACAATTATCGCTAATAGTTTCGGCAGCGCATTCGACGAAAGACATTTTAGGACTCATTTTTCTACACCTTCGGTTACATTGTTCAAATTTTACCAAGGATCCGTAATTTTTTTTAAAATTAAATGTAACCTATATCAAATTGGAAGAATGTAGCATTCTATTGGTGAAAGAATTTTTTAAATCGGCCCAGTACTTTTTGAGCCTATTCATTACAAACATACAAACATACAAAAATAGGTACAAATCTTTCCTCTTTATAATATTAGTATATATATAGAAAAAGAGATTAAAATCAATTAGAATTAAATTGAGGGATAGAATTGGTTAGAAAACCCCTAGGGGTAGACAAGACTAAGAGAGGATAAATAAAATGTATAATAGCAGCTATGTTGTGTTTGGATTCATTTTGATTCGTGTTAGTAAGGACTCATTACTCAAAATCGAGTACCTACCTATTTTTATTTAAATATAAAAACCGGCCAAGTGCGAGTCAGACTCGCGCACGAAGGGTTCCGCACCGTTATCTGTAAAAAAAAGCAAAAAAATCACGTGTTGTATGGGAGCCCCCTTAAATATTTATTTTATTCTGGTTTTTAGTTTGGTAGTTATTTGTTGTTATAGCGGCAACAGAAATACATCATCTGCGAAAATTTCAACTGTCTAGCTACCACGGTTCATGAGATACAGCCTATTGACAGACGGACAGACAGACAGACAGACAGACGGACAGACAGACAGACAGACAGACAGACAGACAGATAGACAGATAGACAGACAGACAAACAGACAGACGGACAGCGGAGCCTCAGTAATAGGGTCCCATTCTACCCTTTGGGTACGGAACCCTAAAATTAACAATATTTTGTTTAAACCAAAAAAAAAATGTAATTATTGAAGTATAATAAGTAGTTAAAGCACTTGTGTTTCTATAACAAAAGTGCTTTAGCTACTTACCTTAGGATCAGAGCAATGTATGTGATGTTATCCAATATTATAAGGACAGAAAGAAATATAATTTATTGAAGTATTTGCAAGTGATCTCAAAATCGAACGAGTTTGGAACAAAATGTTGGCAAAGGCGGAGTGTCCGTATAAATTTTACCTGTATGCTAATGAGTGCCGATGAACTTGGTGTTTATCCTGATTTAGGAAATCTAAGAGAGATGATCACACCGCATCACTTTTTTTCTAAATATGTCTTCTTTAAATTTTGTTTTTCCAGGGATACAATTCATAAGTTTTAGTTTGATAAAACTTTAACCCTCTTATTACAAAAAAATACGTTAGTACCGGGTTTGAGCCAGGACTTAAAAGTCTAGGCTTATTACGGTACTAAGGCTTATTACAGTACTAAAATTTTAGCATATTACAAATCGTTGCCCAACCAAGGACTTAATTGTACCGAAACTCGTTCCTGGTCTTATCCAGAGCCACAGATTATAAACAGCAAATGTCAGTATATCATTCACATATTCGTTCAGCATTCGATGCGCTGTTACTTTTTACAAATTGTTGTTACTTATTTATAGAATAAATAATTATTAAAAAACTAAAAAGCGATTAGCTTTTTAATTAAATTCTTACTATTTTTCTATTCACAGTTGTTTCAATATTGTAACAAATGAATTTTGGTCATATGATCAAGTTTTTTAAAGGTACATATTATTAACTATCGAGCTAAAGTAAAACGGAAACGAGTAAGCGGCGCGCGAAATTTGAGCACTTCTGTCATCGAAATAATAAACGATTCCAGTGAAATCTTAGAATAAAGACGCTCAATTTACCTATATTTGTAGCGAAAAACTTCGTCATCTAAATCAAAAGGATTCAAACGAATACAATATCTATTGGAACGCCGCTGCGTTCCCAGGTCCTCCAAATCATCGAAATCCATTAAATCAATTGAATTAATTTCCATTTGTGACGATTTTACAAGCTTTTATTTACTTTCACCTGTCCCGTTGTCTGTAATCAAATCTTGCAAGTTAAATTTGATCCACTTCCCGGTTACCGATTGAGCTGAAATTTTGCATACATGTGTAAACCGCGTGACAATGCAATATTATGATGAAATGGTTCTGATCTGATGATGGAGCTGGAAGGTGGCCATAGGAACTTCACAATAAAACAAAACAACCTCATCGAGTTTGGGCTCGTTTGAATCGTCTTGACGAGTAGTTTGTCTTTCAATGGTAAGCAGGGTCTGATGATGGAGCTGGAAGGTGGTCAAAGGAACTCTGTACTAAAACGACGAAACTCCATCGAGTTTCGGCTCGTTTGATTCATCTTGACGAGTACTTTGTTTTAAGATGGTTACCAGGGTCTGATCTGATGATGGAGCTGGAAGGTGGCCAAAGGAACATTGTAATGAAACGACGAAACTCCATCGAGTTTCGGCTCGTTTGGTTTGTTTTGACAAGTACTTTGTTTTAAGATGGTTACCAGGGTCTGATCTGATGATGGAGCTGGAAGGTGGCCATAGGAACTTCACAATGAAACGAAACAACCTCAACGAGTTTGGGCTCGTTTAAATCGTCTTGATGAGTAGTTTGTCTTTCAATGGTAACCAGGGTCTGATGATGGAGCTGGAAGGTGGTCATAGGAACTCTGTAATGCAACGACGAAACCCCATCGACTTTCAGCTCGTTTGATTCGTCTTGACGAGTACTTTGTTTTAAGATGGTTACCAGGGTCTGATCTGATGATGAAGCTGGAAGGTGGCCATAGGAACTTCACAATGAAACGAAACAACCTCAACGAGTTTGGGCTCGTTTAAATCGTCTTGATGAGTAGTTTGTCTTTCAACGGTAACCAGGGTCTGATGATGGAGCTGGAAGGTGGCCATAGGAACTTCGCAATGAAACGAAACAACCAACAACAAATCGAGTTTGGGCTCGTTTGAATCGTCTTGACGAGTACTTTGTTTTATGATGGTTACCAGGGTCTAATCTGATGATGGAGATGGAAGGTGGTCATAGGAACTCAGTAAAGAAACGACGCAATCCCATCGAGTCTCAGCTTGACGAGTTAGTACTTTGTTGCTAGATGGTAACCAGGGTCCGATGATGGAGCTGGAAGATGGCCATAGGAACTCAGTTATTAAGCGACAAAACCCGATCGAGTTTGGGCTCTTTTGATTCGTCTTGACGAGTACTTTGTTTTATGATGGTTACCAGGGTCTAATCTGATGATGGAGATGGAAGGTGGTCATAGGAACTCAGTAAAGAAACGACGCAATCCCATCGAGTCTCAGCTTGACGAGTTAGTACTTTGTTGCTAGATGGTAACCAGGGTCCGATGATGAAGCTGGAAGATGGCCATAGGAACTCAGTTATTAAGCGACAAAACCCGATCGAGTTTGGGCTCTTTTGATTCGTCTTGACGAGTACTTTGTTTTATGATGGTTACCAGGGTCTAATCTGATGATGGATATGGAAGGTGGTCATAGGAACTCAGTAAAGAAACGACGCAATCCCATCGAGTCTCAGCTTGACGAGTTAGTACTTTGTTGCTAGATGGTAACCAGGGTCCGATGATGGAGCTGGAAGATGGCCATAGGAACTCAGTTATTAAGCGACATAACCCGATCGAGTTTGGGCTCTTTTGATTCGTCTTGACGAGTACTTTGGTGCAACATGGTAACCAAGGTCTGATGATGGAGCTGAAAGGTGGTCATAGGAACTCCGCAATTAAACGATGCAACCCCATCGAGTTTGGGCTCGTTTAATTTGTCTTGACGAGTACTTTGGTGCAACGTGGTAACCAGAGTCTGATGATGGAGCTAAAGGGTGGCCATACAAGCTTTTTTTTAGTTTTCCCTGCCCCGTTGTCTGTAATAAAATCTTGCAAGTTAAATTTAATCCACTTCCCGGTTACCGATGAGCTGAAATTTTGCATACATGTGTAAACCGCGTGACAATGCAATATTATGATGAAATGGTTCTGATCTGATGATGGGGCTGGAAAGTGGCCAATGCCATAGGAACTTACCAATGAAACGAAACAATCTTATAGAATTTGGGCTCGTTTGAATCGACTTGACGTGTAGTTTGTCTTTCAATGGTAACCAGGGTCTGATGATGGAGCTGGAAGGTGGTCATAGGAACTCGGCAATTAAACGACGCAAACCCATCGAGTTTGGGCTCGCTTAGTTCATCTTAGCGAGTACTTTGATAATATATGGTAACCAGGATCTGATGATCGAGCTGGAACATGGCCATAGAAACTCCGCAATTAAACGACGCAACCCCATCTAGTTTGGAGTCGTTTAATTCGACTTGACAAGTACTTTGATAATATATGGTAACCAGGGTCTGAGGATGGAGCCGGAACGTCGCCACAAGAACTCCGCAATTAAACGACGCAAACCCATCGAGTTTGGGCTCGTTTAATTCGTCTTTTCGAGTACTTTGATACTATATGGTAACCAAGGTCTGATGATAGAGCTAGAAGGTGGCCATAGGAACTCCGTAATTAAACTACGCAACCCCATCGAGTTTGGGCTCGTTTGGTTCATCTTGACGAGTATCTTGTTTGGCGTGAATATGTATCTCCAACAAATTTGGGAAATAAGTTCATTCCGTTTGTTATGAATTTGAATTATGGCTGATTGATTAGATGTATG
Organism: Anania fuscalis; assembly: GCA_950371115.1. Classification (NCBI taxonomy): domain Eukaryota; kingdom Metazoa; phylum Arthropoda; class Insecta; order Lepidoptera; family Crambidae; genus Anania; species Anania fuscalis. The sequence goes on from OX493346.1 coordinate 893,316, forward strand.
ACCTAATGCGAAGTTGAGCACGTGCCGAGGGCTGAATGGTATGAGGGTGTATAAACACCTACTAAAAAGTTAAAAATAAAATTAAAGAAAAAAATACTTTTTTAAACACAAGCTTTTATTATTTGTTAATAAAATGAACTAAAAAGTTGAAAATAAATTAACCTGATGCGAAAAATATCATTATAATATAAGCAGCTTTTTTTTTATAAATAAAAGCGTGTTACATTTTAATGGAACATTAGCTTACTAGGTACTTATTTTTCTTCTTCAATCACAATGTCACACGCTTTTGTTTATAAAAAAAAAGCTGCTTATATTATAATGATATTTTTCGCATCAGGTTAATTTATTACAAATAAAAACACATACGCGTATGTCAATTCCGAATTAATTTTGACGTTTTGAGGTTAGTAGCAGAGTAAAACTAGGGGTCATGGCGGTTTAACTTTGATACTAAAGACAATTCCTGAACCATCGATAAACTTCATTTTTTAATAGCGTTTATTTTAGTTCATGGTTTAATACCAGTACTAAACTGAGTACTATGTTTAAACTTTGTTTTGGAATAAGAGGGTTAATGTCACAATGCTTTTGAATTGGAGTTTTTAATATTTTTGTGTATGGAAATGCATTTAGGAATGAACTTAAATCATAGTTTTAAAACATACAACAATAAAAGTTACAATGTATGTAGACTTACCGCAAAGTTTTGTCGTAGTGAGTACTGTGAAAATATTGTTTAAAGCTGAGTAGTGCCATGATTTTAATTGGAACTCTAACCAAGTAATTGTAATATTAATATTATTAATATTTAAAAATAATATAAAACTTATAATTTTCCTTAATTCCATCCTTTAACATGGACTATAAATATTTAAATTTAAACAACATTTTCTTTAAAACCGCTTGCTTTATTTGATTAACTATAGATTATTCATTTCATACCGATTTACTTATCTCACCTTACATTCTGTTCATTTCAACTAATGACTAATTCCTTTCAATAATAATATGTGTAATTATATTTATTATTGAAAAAATAATAATAAATTATGTAGGAAAAATTTAAAAGATCATATATACCTCAAAGACCAGTTACCTAAAGAACATCTTTTGAAAAATATGTATTTTAAAAGACTTTCGAAGAAAATCAAACCTAATCAAGCCCAAAAACACCTAGGTATTGAACACTTTTTTAAAGAAAACTAAGCCTCTAAAACCGTCCCAGCTCAGCTCTATAGAAGCCTCCGCGAAGGAGGCGGGGTCAGTGGCCGGGATGCTGCGCCAGTCGGAGAGTGCGCCCGCGCAGCGAGCACGCGCGGTACGCGATCGATATTATTGAAGTGATTTCTTTCCGTGACGTTGGTAATAATGTAAGTACTAACTTATTTTTTTTTTGTAAAAAATATGGGTAAATTATTGATAGGATAACCAGATTGGCTATAAGGATCTAATTTGGTATTATTGTAAGTTCTCTGTTTTTTTTAAACTGTTATTAATTGAACTCTATCTTTTTTTTTGATAAAGACAACAGATCCTAACTGTCTCTAATGAGAGTCAAAATTCAGTAATTTTAGAGGGTTATTTATTTGGATGTTTATTTTGACATAAATAATAATTACAACCCTATCATTTAGAGAAAAAAACTATTTTTTCTAGTTTGCTGTTCTTGCCTGGAAAAACATAACGGATTTTTTTTTGTTTGAACACAATTTATTTGACTAACACCCAGTTGCAGAAACGGACATTAAATTTTTAAAGCGACCTTAAACATTAATGTATCTTTAAAGTGTTGCACAAAAAGCATTTGACGCAAATTTTAATGCTGCTTTAACTTTAAAGAACCGAACGTCAAATCAATATTTTTACGTTGCACAAAACCTCATTAGCGCTAAAGGGGCATTAGTTTGACAGTTCGAGGTTATAATTTTTAATGCCTGCTCAAACATCCATTAAACTTGTCATTAGCTGTGCAATCTGTGTAAACATTAATTTCACACCTAATATTTCGTTTACTATAGTGGATTTCAGTGTGATATAGGTAAATAATGTCTCTCTCAAGCCTTTCGTCTTTATGGATCCCGAGCAATATGTTCCGAGACACGTCGTGTTTTCCTTTCTGCGTCCTCAAAATAATTCAGAAGAAGCATATAACAAAGTCATTGCAACCCGAAATACAGTAGAAAGATGCTTTGGAGTACTAAAACGCTGTTGCCCATGAATTGAAAAAGGTATTACGCTAAACAAAACATCAACAGTCCTGCAAGTAATTGTTGCATGTGTGGTATGCATAATATGTGTAAAGAACTATAGGTGCAACCTCCTATTGACATAGAAAATGATAATGATGGAGATGATAACCATTATCTACTCTAGTTTACAGACTGTTCTGACATCTGACCGGGCTGCAATTGTAAATAGTGTTTTCTCTAAAATAAAATTGTTCCGTATCTATTTTTAAAATAAACTCACCAACTACTTGTAAATGGTACTCACAACTTATTATTGTTTTATTCATGATTATAAAAATATACTTTACAGAAACATGAAATTCCTAAACTTATAAATTAAGTATTAAAGGGCCTTTATTTAGAAGCCTATTTTAAATAAAAAACTAAACATTACCCGTATACAAATATTCGATTGCTATCTGAAAATATTATCTTACTGACAAAATTAAAACATTATTATTCAACATTGTATACGGCTATTTTACTTTATTTTTTTAAAATTTCCATCTTTAGATTATATTTCCTTTTCTTAGGCAAAATTTGCAGTCTCTGTATGTGTAAGGATAACAGTTTTCGATTCCCGGTCGAGTCCATGTAGAAAACGACTTTTTCTGTATTGTATGCTATTGTGATAGCATTCCATGCCTCTCTCTTCATCTCAATGTATGTACTTGCCCCCCGTTCTTTTTCACTCTACTATGTGCTTGTATCTGTAAGATTATAATGATAAAGATCAATATCAAAATAAAAAAGGAAGGTGAACACAGTTTATAATTATAGATTGGAGTGATTGTGAAAACTATTTATTTGAATACTCACTACCTACATCACAAGATCCAGTAGTAATGATTTTTGTTCTTGAGTGTAGCTTGCCCCTTGTTTTAGCATTTGCTGTTGTGCCATTTTAAATGTAGATGAGATAGAGCAGGTAAGTTTCAACACAATACTACAACTCGCACCAAATTCCGCCAATTTCAATTTTTTTCATTTGACAATTGATTGATTTTGAAATAGGACATTTGACGTTTCCATACGTTTTATTTTTGCAAACCCATTCTTTGACAATGCACGTTCTATGACAAAACACAGTAACAAAACGCAACCATTCACTCACTTCATTCAAAATTATTTTTTTGACTTGCAACATTTAATAATGTCGGCATTATATAGTCTTTAGTTAAAGGACCACTAAAGGATGTTTATGTAGTTTTGTGCAACGACTTTAAATCTAATGACCTAATTAGCGGTAATGTAACATTATCTAATGTCGTTTTTAAAGACAGCTTTCTGCAACTGGGTGTAAATCCTCCTATAATAGAGAGTAAAAATTTGTCATTGAAAAGTTTGTTTATTGTTTGGTCCATCCATGCTTAAAATTATTAAATCGTAATAAAAAGGAATAGTCGCAAAATTTTTAGTAAAAACCTAATTTTACATGATAAATCTAATAAAAATATCTTCTTGTCTATATAACATGTTACAGACAGTGGTCGTACCTAGGTAAATTGTAATAAACTTACAACAATAATTATGTTTTGTTTCAATACAAATGTTTTATATGTCCCAGTCGCTATGCCAGTCATGATCAAATTCAATTCATTTATTTACAAGAAACACGGTACTTGTTATAAAGGAGAATTCAAATAAGTATTTTCAGCTGCTGCAACAAAACTTAAGATTTATGTTTTGATTTATTTTTGTTTGTCTAAAATATCATAGTGTAAGCTTATTTTCAAGAAAAGTCTGAGCAAATTTTTACAAAATGGGATACATTTATCAGTTGGGCCTCTGATAGGTACAAAGTATTGCTAAGGTCATATTTATTTTTTATTTTTTCTTTCTTTTAATACTTTTCCATTTGTCTGGGGTTACTTAAATTACTAAACTCATTTGTCACTACTAATGTAGCGCACTTACTCATTAAATAATTCGTCTACAAATATCTAAAAAGAAAGAAATATTTTCCTAAACTGTTTTTGTTGTTAATGGTTGATTTAAAATCAATATCCTGTAATTGAAGATAAATAACGATTGAAAAAAAAATCATCGACCTCAGGTGGGACTCGAACCCAAAAAATATAAATATAAATAGTCAAATATTTGTAAAAATATTTCTATAGGGTTTTGACGGTAGTACTCGTATACTACTCAGTTATACATATAGTTACAACATTGATCAGAATACGCTGGCTTTGACAGCGAGAAAGAACACTTGAGGAATTTCATCTCGTCACGTGACGTCCTCGGTAGCTTAGTTGGTAAAACCACTCGCCCGGCTTGCGATGGGACGTGGGTTCGAGTCCCACCTGAGGTCGATGATTTTTTTTTTCAAGTGTTATTTATCTTCAATTAAAACCTTGCATGGAATTGCTAAAAACAAAAAAAATATTCAATATTCTGTACTGCCATACAAAACTATTTAGAGTCGGTAGGTCAGTGTAATTAAATCATCAACCACATATAAACAATCAATACGGATACCGACTATCTAATACCTACTCCGAAACACGCAAACCTTACCAAACATATTTAACAGATTTAAATCAAAATTTAACTCGATTTCAATCCATTTTTTTATAAATCGTCAACATTTTTACTTCAAACCTTCAGATGGAATGGAAATTAATTTGAATCGAGATTAGTAATTTCCGTAAAACGCTCGCCCAACCGAAAACACTTAATCGAACGTCAATGTATAAATTACTCGATACTTTTATACTTTATCTGTTTTGGGATTTGAGGTTATAAATATACGCTATAATGCTGGGGCTTCACCTGCGTGACGCCTAACGTTCAAATAAAGGCATGATTAGCGTTAACTAAATTAAAGCATTAAGCTACGCGCTAAGTGCGTGGCCACACTTATTTGACGTTTGATTTTAGCGTCTAGCGACTTAGTAAGCGTGTGATCTGTGAGTGTGTCTTTAAAATAAAATAAAACGCTTCCAAGAACTCAATACTTTTCTTATTTTGTCTACTCCATCCTAACTTAATAACTATGCTCTTTAACATTTATTTCGCAAAGAGTTTTTGAATGTGACCGTGTTTTAACATGTTTAGTGTAGTAGGTGTAGCCACAACAACGCACTAAACGCTCGCTTAATCCCTTTGATGTGTCAAAAGTTACCGCCGTCCGAGCTATCGCCTAACGTCTAATGTTATTGAAGCAAATTAGCGCACAAAGACCGGCCACACCTGCGTATTACGTTAAATTGAGCACTAATTAACGACATTAGACGCAGGTGAAGCCCCAGCATAAGGAATAAATACAATTTTATGGCCGTTGTTATTTGGTGTAAATTATAAAGGATTTCAAAGGCTAATAACCTCTGGTTTAGTCTGTTGTTTTTGGCATTAGTTTTACGTCTTAAAATTTAAAAGCAAGCGCTTTTGGACGAAGTCTCAAAGTAATTAGTCACAATATACGAGCTCTTAGGTATTTGAATAGCGTTTTAACTTTTTCAATGTACCATGATTTGTTATTTACAATCGAGAATCTTGTCATTTGTTAAATTTAGCCTTAATTTTGAGTGCATAGTAAATAAAATATTTAGAATACTTAATTGAAAAAAACCCGCCAAGTGCGAGTCGGACTCGCGCACGAAGATTTCCACCACATTATCTATAAAAAAGAGCAAAAAAAAAACACGTTTTTTGTATGTTATTAAATGTTTATAATATTATGGTTTTTGGTGTTATAGCGGCAACAGATACAAACCATCTTGCGTATTTCGTATCTCGAGAAATCGCGTAACGAACATACAAAAAATAATTACAACATTCAGTCAAATTAAAACCTCCTCCTTTTTTGAAGTCTGTCGAAAAATAATTATTCAATAAAAATTAATACCACATCTACGAATTAAGTAATGTGATTTTTTTATAGAATGTAAACCATATTAGCTGTTTCGCGTGCTATCTTGAACGATCCCTTTTAAATGATACTACAGTTGCTATTCATCTTGCACAAGTAACCCTAATAATTCAAGCCATAAATCAAGCTGCAATATCTGCCCGAAATGCTGTATTAAACTAGCCGCAAACTTTGTCTGTCTAACAGTACTAAGTTGCCCTAACCGAGCACTGAACCCGTCTGAATGTGGCTCAAACACGCACAACTAAGGGCGGGCCGGTCCGACCGTTATGCCCTAGAATCTAGCCCTACATAGATAAAACAATTGTAGGTATAAAGTTAGGGGAAGGGCTTGAAACCATTTTAAATATTGTTTTTATATTTAGACCAAAAGTTCCTTTTGGTATTCCATTAATTAAGGATATTGTTGTCTTTTATTTACGCGAACACGATACATTTAAATGAAACTACATTTACGGATTATTTCGCGTTTTATTAACATTTTATTCAACCTGACATTTCGAACACTTTACAGCGTTCGTGGTCACAGGTAGACTAAGGTGTTATTCGTCTTTACAATATTTTGAAAAAAAATATATAACTATTGTCACTCAGTTAATATTAATTTGTGTTCCTATCTACGCAAAGGATAATTAGACAGCTTTAAATAAAGACAAGTAAAAAGGTTTTTTCTAATTTATCACTCGGCTTATACAATTTGTACTGACCGCAAAATTCCACATAATTATGTAGTTTGTATTACTCCGTCATTTTTAGGGTAAAACGGGACTCTATTATTAAGGCTCTGTGTGTCTGTCCGTCTGTCACCAGGCTGTATCTCATGAACCGTGATAGTTAGACAGTGGTAATTTTCACATATAATATTTCGGTTGCCGCTACAACAACAAATACTAAAAACCAGAAAAAAAAAATATTTAAGGGGGCATCCATACAACAAACGTAATTTTAGGCGTTTTTATAGATAATTGTATGGAACCCTTCGTGCGCAAGCCCGACTCGCACGTGGCCGGTTTTTTCTTTCGAAAAACACACTATTTTACGTTGGAGCATCTTTGGTTAATGTTAAGGGAAATCCCAAAAATTACAGTACATTGGCTCGGGTCTGTACCGGGAATACCCGCCAAAATAATCAATTTAAAATATTAGACAACATCACATTACATTTCTCTGATAGGTAAGTAGCTAAAGCACCTTGATTGGTAATCGTAGCAAAGCTAAGAAGAAAAAAATGGTTGCTGATAAGAAATTTATCATAAGTAATTAATAGGTCTCTATCTCAAAAAACAATTAAAAATGTTGATTTCTTCAAGACCTATAGCAACACAATAGGTTAATTGTAACAAATAATTACTTCTATTTAATAAATAATTAGCCAGCTCTTACGATTTGTAGCGAAGAATATTTTTGAGATGTTCTTGTTGACCCTACACTTATTTGAATATTAGATTTTTGTTTTCCATACATACATTCTAAACAATTCAGAGTTCCGATCTGGGATTCGAACTCACTACACATAGTAGCAATTCACGACTTGCTACTAAGCTACATAACATAAATAGCATTGAAGATAAATAACACTTGAAAAAAACCATCGACCTCAGGTATTTATCTTCAATTAAACCTTGCATGGTATTGCTAAAAACAAAAATTTTCAATAAATAGCATTGTCAAAACTAACAAAATAATTGTAAAAAAACATATTCATCCATTTACTTTCTTTCTACAGAACCCTGTCTTTAGCCCGTTTACAATAATAAACCCAGATTCGAAGTTACGACCTTTTATTCCAAAGCTAATAAAATGACGTAACTGAAAAACCTACGCTGTACGCGACAAGGAGCGAGATATTTTATTACAAAAAACGTAGTAATATGCTTTTATTATTATACTTGTAGTATGTTTTATGTGTGCTTTTAAGATGTCCTATGTGAGTCAAAGTTTGATACAAATAATTTGAGTACTTAGTACTTTTTAAGTTTAAGTCATACTCCACCACGCGGGCCCAGTGCGGATTGGTGGAGGGGTGTCGTAAGGCCAGTGACTAAACCTTACTGTCAGATGTTATCAAGCAGCCATAAGGCATCTGACTAGGCTTTACGACTAATATAAATAATAAATAAATATTGGACAACATCACATACATTGCTCTGATTCTAAGGTAAGTAGCTAAGCACTTGTGTTATAGAAATCAGACACAACGACGGTACCACAACACCCAAACCCGAGCCAATATAGAAAAGTTCGTTTTCTACATTGACCCGGCCGGGAATCGAACCCGGAACCTCAGAGATGGCGGCGCCATTTACAGTCCGGCGTGCTCGCCTCTCGGCTACGGAGGTCGTCAAATATCAAACAAAATCAATACTAAGATTTTTAGAAGTTAAATAGTTAAACTTGACTTCTCAGATATAATTACGTTTACTGCTGTCAGTAGGTAAGTGTCGTTAGTACGTAGTTAATAAGTATGTATGTATGTAAGTATGTATGTACTAAAACTATGCTATACTGTCGCATTAGGTGTAAGTAGCCTGTAATGGTAGATATAAGTTTGGTTGAATAAATAATAATAATAATAGGGGCAGCAAAATATTATGAGAATATGTATTTTTATTTACATATTTTTTTTCCAGAAACACAAGCCATGATTCGACACATAACCCTAGTTGCAGTCATCATGCAACTGACACACTTGACCTATGTAAGTAACTATCTATTTTCACAGAGTTTTTTTAGGGTTCCGAACCCAAAGGGTAGAACTAGACCCTATTACTAAGGCTTCGCTGTCCGTCTGTCTGTCTGACCGTCTGTCACCAGGCTGTATCTCATGAACCGTGATAGTTAGGCAGTTGAAATTTTTACAGATGATGTAATATATTTCTGTGGCCGCTACAACAACAAATACTAATAAATAAAATAAAATAAATATTTAAGGGGCCTCCCATACAAAATCGTGTTTTTTTTTCTGTTTTTATAGATAATGGTACGGAACCCTTCGTGTGAGAGTCCGACTCGCACTTGGCCGGTGTTTTTAATGCGTGCAGCTGGTTTTCGATCTATAAGACGTTACTACCACGTCAAAAACATCAAACTCAAAAAAACTCCGTACAAACTGATATCAGCTCGGCGTGACGTGGTTTTTTTGCCATTACGGTTTTGGTTCATTGAAAAGATGTTGAATATGAGCACCAAATTTTAGAATTTGCCCCTAAGATCTTTAAAATCTCTACCAGATAACATTAAGATAGAAGACATATAAGGAGTTTTTCTTTACATCGACGACATTACGAGTCATGCATTGCACTCTCAGTCGAATCGAATCAAATCAAATTTTATTTATTTACAGAGTTCTTAAATTACAATAATAGTAAGAGGAGTCCCCTTTTAAGCATAAAATGCCTGTTTCAGGATACTCCGCTCTTCCATAACTATAGTTTTAATATTATTTCCGAAGATAACCTCTCTTCAGTATGGTTTAAGCGATACCTAGTTCAATCTAGGTAATTAAATATTCGATAGCCAAATATAATATATTATATTTATGTCCCAAATCTCATACACTCTAAGTATTACACAAAAATATTAATCAAATGACAAGATAATGGCTTAAGTAATTAAGGTCATGTAAACCAGTGACAAATATAACATTTCAACTTGTGGAATATACCTATTAACTTATTTGTTATAAGATTAAATCGTAATATAATCGCGTGCTTGTTGTGTATTGTAATTGTGATTATTTGTTTTGTTACTCTGTTTCTGTTTCGTCTCCTGTCCTGTAATGGTATGTGAGCGGCGGTGCATCGGCTCATCGGAACCTTCCCGGTTTTTTCGATTGACTCTGAGCCGGAGTCGGCCGGAGGAATTGGGGGTTCTTTGGTGATCCGATGTACCGTTGACACTACCCGTCCCGCGTCCTGCGGGGTCTCCGCTGAAAACCAGCGTCGTTATGGTTCTGGCTGTAACGACAAATGCTGAGCGGGGACCTTGTTGACACTCTTTTTATGTTATTATATATATTTGATTCTGAAATGAAATGAAATGAAATGAAATTCTTTATCCTGTATATAGACCCTCTTCCGGGCATTTATACACGTCCCAACATATAACTTAGGCCTACCACCGCTTCGGGACAACATATCGGCTGGTGATGAGAAGAAACGGCGCAAGAAACTCAGTCATCTTTGTCAGCCTGATTTTATTACAGGAAATACAATTACAAGATAGTGTAAGTGTGAGCTAGGCAGGCTTTTAAGTCCATGCACTCTTGTCGTTCAAGTAATCTTCAACTTTATAGTATCCTTTTTCCATAAGGATTTTTTTAATGTGGTTTTTGAATCTGTTTGTAATTGTGCTTATGTGTCAAATAAGAGTTTTCTATTCTATTCTAATAAGAATTACTTGATTTCTATACAATTTACAAACTTAATTATGGTGAAAGTTTCGTATAACTACTCATAATTACAATCCACTTCCTCCTTTATAAAATCAGTGGAAAATTTGTTCTTAACATTGTAACCTAGTGGCTAGATGGTATTAAATGAAAACAAAATACTAAGACCAATTTCAAGCGATAATGTAATACTAACAATCAATTTGAATTGAATTGAAAAGGATTGTTGATCGATCTAATGCTATTGCGCCATAAAAAAACAAAGTTGATATTTAATTCTGAACTTCAGCCTAATTTTTTTTTCTGAAACACATACCTACCTATTTACAAAAGATAAATTCTTGTAGGTATTTCGTTTTTGAAGCCATCAAGGTCAAAACAAAGACCTGCATGCATGTAAAAAGAAAAGAAACATGTCCTGGTTTAATTTGGCAAACAGTGGGTAGAAAGTGTGAATAATGTTAGTACGTTCATTAGTTTTCTTCCCCGCTAATTATAGTTTTTGTTTCCTGCTTTACACAGAAAACATGTCTTTGTACTCGAAGAGAAATCAATTTGTGGGTTGACCACATCTATCACAGAACCGACGAAAGGTGGAGTAAACGGATTCTCAAGTGGTGACCACGCCTTGGCAAACGTAGTGTAGGACGCCCCCTAGCTCGATTGACTGACGACTTTAGGAAGATGGCTGGCAGTGGCTAGATGAAAGAAGCGTAATATCGTGTTCTATGGCGCTCTTTGGGGGAAGCTTACGTCCAGCAACTAGGCTAGACTACAATAGGCTGGCATGGTGATGATGATAATGATAAACTCAATTTATAACATAAACGATAATGTACCTCGTTGAGTAATTTTGTCGGTACAAATATAAAAAAAGTAAGAAAAGAAAACATCTATTTTGTAATCGAATATTGTAAGTAATAATATCCTCAGTATTGCACCCAGCGCACCACGAGTCTCTATTTCAAAATGACACTAGCTGTGGAAAAACATGTCTATTTCCAAATTGTTCAATGAAATAAAATCATTTTATTTTCGTAAGAAATGTTACAATAATACGGTATTCAATATTGGGTCAGATTCAATTACGTTCTACCAGAAATTATAACCACACAACTGTATTGGTAAACAACCAAAAAAAACCTGAATTCATCATAAATGCTTAGTTCAGGTTAAACGTCAAAGCAAACAAAATACTTTTGTATTAGGGCTTCAATTAAAAACATAGTAATTCTATTAAAATAATCTATCGCCCAATTTCCCAGGTCCAAACCGCCCAGCAGCAGCTGCAGCTCTCTGAATCCTATCTGCCAGTGGCAATGCAGGTCATCGCCCACCTCACAGACCAGATGGCCTATGAGATCTCTGACGAGCCTCAACCGACCACCAGGCCGATGTCGAAGCCGACAGCAAGGCCGACAGCAAGGCCGACAGCCAAGCCGACATCCAGGCCGACAGCCAGGCCGACAAGCAAACCGTATGTGGCCTGGTCTTACTACCCTGGCTTCCAACGGAACTCGAATGGGTGGAGGATGGTCTATGGAATGAGGTGACGGTTTCTTTGCTTTGCTCTTCACTGTGCTACTGCATTTTCTTGAGATAGTTGATACTCTATTTTCACTTAAAGGTTTGTTTTCCTAGCACTATACAACACGGGTGCTAATGCAACACGAATATCTTTAATTTCGGCCTAATTGACTCAAACTGGTAATCGAACTCGGGACCCGTTATTTGTGTCATGCCTATTGGTAAATCAATTAATGAATACTACGTATTAACAAATGAGATTTCCTAAGCAAAATCTATCTGACATTTTGACTTTGACATCCTTCTATTTTAAGTTTCTTTTCATACTTTTTTTAATACTGATCGTGTTCTTTCTAAATTAACCCTGTGCTTTGTTTTAGTTAACTTTGTTATTGAATTTATAGGTGATTTGCAAATAGTTTTAACTTCAACGACGTACTCACAATTTACGTTTTGAATCATCTAAATATACCAACCTTTTTCAGCTTGGACCAGACAACCCCCCACCACAAACCAGGTATTTACTCCCCAAACGCACCTCCAAAAGCAAACGAACGAATCAACCCGAAATCCACCCAACGCTTCGTTCTTCTCCCCATGGAGAACAACTCCGAATACACTGTCATCCAGCCAGAAGACCGAAAGACCGGTGAACCCTTGCTATCCATTCATGAAGAAGAAGTGAAACCACTGATAGAACCAAGCAGAGAAAATGCTCCACTACTGCCTCCTCATTTTGAAGCGGACAAAATTTCTCGATCAGATATCTTAAATATAGACGAAGATCTAGATGATGATAGCTTGCAGTATTTATCACAGAATGTCAAAGAGATGATTAAGTTGGCAAATGATCAAACTGATGATAAGTTGGTGGATGTTTGGGAGGGAGTGAGGGCAGGGCCGCAGATGGGGCAGAAAATGAAGCTATCGTCGTCCAACTTGAGACTGCTGTTGTTGTACGATCTACTGAGCAGGGAGGCGAAGAGGCAACGGCTTTCGGATTATACTGTAAGTTAATAATCTTATTTAGCTTTTATATCAGAACCAGAACAAATCGAGTCTACTGATTGATATAGACCACTCATACAGCACGCCACTAAGTCTGATCGTCGACTATTTTTCTGCAGCTGCTTTACGTTTTTCATCGCTCAAATTTGTCGGAAAACGTCCTACGCTACGTTTGCCTTTTTTTTTGGTGTGTGTATAAAAATCAAGTGAGTTCTTAGGAATAGAGTGGTGAGTTAACTTAGACGATATATCTGAGCTTTTACATAGTGACATTTATATATTTACTTAAGACTTTATTTTCATTGAAATCACCAAATACGAGTAACAAAGTTCTGTCTTTTTCTGAATTTTTATCTGCTCACACTGTCACTGAAAAATGTTGAAATGTAAAAAATGCTAAAGCTAAGTGATCTTTGTGTCGTGTGGTGCCGGCACGTTAAAAGAATAGCACCACCCCTTCTCTTCCTATGGGTGTCGTAAGAGGCGACTACAGGAGAACCGCCTCAAGAAGACGGGCAGCAGCGTCTCCTCTCCACCATTGGCCAAACTGCGATCGCCAACCCGCCTGCCAAGCGTGGCGATTATGGCAAAATCCTCCTTTTGGAGAGGCCTGTGTCCAGCAGTGGACTAATATAGGCTGGTGATGAAGTGATCTTTAGTTTGATGAAAAATGAGACGCCTAGCAAAATTAGCTTAGCAATCACTTTGGTATATAATATAATCTTCTTTCTAGAACTTCATTACCTAATATTCAGAGTTCAGGGCTGGGAGTCAAACTAACGACATTTGAGGCGATACTAACCCACAGAGCTACCATTACTCTACAGGTAAGGTATCAGGTAAAAAAAAAAACTTTTTGAAGTCTGAAAACAACCCAATTTTGTCGAAATAGAAAACTATGCATATAGGTATTTAACTTAGACAAGTATGTTTGTACCAAGCAATATTTTCTCCGAACATATGACAAAAGCAACTTTCCCCTATTACGAATTCTACGTGGTTAACCAAACATTTGCACTTAAACAATGGATCACATATGACTCAATAATAACTTGTGATTCAAGGTGCGTTTACTTGTTATATCACATATACTAGCAGCCCGTCCCGGCTTCGCACGGGGTAGACAATTATCGCTAATAGTTTCGGCAGCGCATTCGACGAAAGACATTTTAAGACTCATTTTTCTACACCTTCGGTTACATTGTTCAAATTTTACCAAGAATCCCTATTTTTTTTCAAAATGAAATGTAGCCTATGTCGAATTGGAAGAATGTAGCATTCTATTGGTGAAAGAATTTTTTAAATCGGCCCAGTACTTTTTGATCCTATTCATTACAAACATATAAACATACAAAAATAAGTACAAATCTGTCCTCTTTATAATATTAGTATAGATTATTATGTTCAAGCAAATATGAATATGCCTTTGTTAAATAAGGTGTTTCAAAACTTTTAAATGAAACTACTTTTACGGATTATTTCGCGATTTATTAACATTTTATTTAACCTGACGTTTCGAACACTTTACAGCGTTCGTGGTCACAGGTAGACTAAGGTGTTATTCGTCTTTACAATATTTTGAAAAAATATAAACTACCGTCACTCAGTTAATATTAATTTGTGTTCCTATCTACGCAAAAAGTGCTAACTGTATCTAGAGGTCTTGCAGTGCGGAGCCTAGCATGGGATTTCGTTAAAACAGGATCCCATGCTGGTGGTATTTTCCAACCATCTTCTCTGTTGAAATTCGGGTGTCTTCTTATTTCAATTGCCTCCCGTAACATGCGAGGAACAAATCGTCGTTCTCTTGCGAGGACTTTAGGCTGGTCAAATCGTATGAAATGGTTGGGTGTATCTAAGGCATGTTCACACACTGCAGACTTAGTATTCCATCTATGTTTGATGTCGGCTATATGTTCTTTTACCCGCACGCCTATACTTCGTTTTGTTTGACCGATATAGGAGAGCCCACAGTCACATTCCAGTCTGTACACCCCCGCATCTTGAAGAGGTATGTTGCACTTGACAGGTGGTAAAAATTGGTTAATCTTTTTCGGCAGCTTGAAGTAAGTTTTGATTGAAGCGCGCTTCAAAATGTTTCCAATCTTGTCAGTGACACCCTTCATATAAGGTAGTACAGCAGGTTGGCGTTCGACGGTGGAATGCTTGACCCGGGGTCTGGAACGACGTGGTACCGGCAACTGGTTTTCCCGTAGTACCTTCCTGACATGCTGGAGCTCGCCAGCCAGGTGTTGGTCGTCACAGATACCCCTTTCTCTCTGAAACAATGATTTGCCTACGGTAGCCAACTGTCGAGGATGATGGTGAGAGGCACCATTGAGGTATTTATCTGTATAGCCACCCCTTTACGAAAAACTGTATGACTAAGAGTATGATCCGGATTCCTAGTAAGTAAAATATCTAAAAAAGCCAGTTTATTGTTCGTTTATTCTTCATTCATTGGAAACATTTTGAAGCGCGCTTCAATCAAAACCTACTTCAAGCCGCCGAAAAAGATTAACCAATTTTTACCACCTGTCAAGTGCAACATACCTCTTCAAGATGCGGGGGTGTACAGACTGGAATGTGACTGTGGGCTCTCCTATATCGGTCAAACAAAACGAAGTATAGGCGTGCGGGTAAAAGAACATATAGCCGACATCAAACATAGACGGAATACTAAGTCTGCAGTGTGTGAACATGCCTTAGATACACCCAACCATTTCATACGATTTGACCAGCCTAAAGTCCTTGCAAGAGAACGACGATTTGTTCCTCGCATGTTACGGGAGGCAAATGAAATAAGAAGACACCCGAATTTCAACAGAGAAGATGGTTGGAAAATACCACCAGCATGGGATCCTGTTTTAACGAAATCCCATGCTAGGCCCCGCACTGCAAGACCTCTAGATACAGTTAGCACTTTTTGCGTAGATAGGAACACAAATTAATATTAACTGAGTGACGGTAGTTTATATTTTTTCAAAATATTGTAAAGACGAATAACACCTTAGTCTACCTGTGACCACGAACGCTGTAAAGTGTTCGAAACGTCAGGTTAAATAAAATGTTAGTAAATCGCGAAATAATCCGTTAAAGTAGTTTCATTTAAATGTATCGTGTTCGCGTAAATAAAAGACAACAGTATGTTTCAAAACTTTCTGCCGTCGCTGCAATCTCGTTTTTCCAGCGGGATAGTTGAACAGGTGTGAATTATTTACTTAGATATAAAATATACATCTATTTTTATTATAATTAGTAAGTTTCCTGTTGACGACCACCGGAGCCGAGAGGCGAGCACGCCGGACTTTAAATGGCGCCGCCATCTCTGAGGTTCCGGGTTCGATCCCCGGTCGGGGCAATGTAGAAAACGAACTTTTCTATATTGGCTCGGGTCTGGGTGTTGTGGTACCGTCGTTGTTTCTGATTTCTATAACACAAGTGCTATAGCTACTAACCTTAGGATCAGAGCAATGTATGTGATGTTGTTCAATATTTATTTATAGAATCCTAAAATAGAACAAAATACTTATATAAAGTATCATAAGTATAATTTCATAAAAAATATATTTCATAATACTGTTATTACATGGTTACAAGTTAAAACGATGTAAGTTACAAAATATCAACAAAACTATATATACAGGATGTACAAGATATTGATTGGGACACTCCTTAAAATCTAGTTAATAATTGGTCATATATACAACAACTTTGTCTATGGAAGCAACATCGTAATCGGGTTTTTTTTCAGATTTCTAGGTATGCTATTCAGTTTGTATAAAGCAGCTATAAACAAAATCTCGATTTCAATATTGCTCCCAAAGAAAAAGTTGTTTTATATGACCAGCTGATCACGTGGTTTTAAGGAGTGTACTAATCTCTTATACAGCCTGTATATTTAGTAGCCTACATTTTACTGCAGCATCCCCTGTAACACAATTTAATATATCTAAGAGAATTATTCAATTTATACCTCACCGTCATTCAGTATTCCATTACACAGATCTATTATATAGTGGGATCTCATTTGTAGTCCCTTTCTGCATTATTGATGGATCCAACAGAACTGATATAGGGCACTAGGTGTTACTGTAGAGTTAATATAGTTACTGGTAAAGCTAAAGGTTTTAGTAACGTAGTATAATACTTACTCTGTGGTTTTAGTTTATGTTTCTGTGTCGAATTATTAATTGAAAATAATGTTTTGACAATTATAAAATAACCTAGATCAAAACTGAACATAGATTATACTATGTCCACTAGATTGAAGATAAGTGCATATAGATTACTAGCTGTTGCCCGCGACTTCGCTCGCGTGGTTTTTAGTTTATTCAATGTATCTAACAGGATCACTGCTGCAGTGCCTGAAAAGCCGGGTGTTTAACCAATGCGTCCTACCAGTTTTAACCTACGGAGCCGAAACGTGGAACATGACAGTCAAGTTGGCCCACCGACTACACGTCACTCAGCGTGCTATGGAAAGATCTATGTTGGGGATCTCATTAAGGAATAAGATCCGGAACGAGGTCATACGACATAAGACTAAGGTGACTGATATTGTCCAAAAATGAAGCAAGCTGAAGTGGCAGTGGGCTGGCCATGTCTGTCGCAGAACCGACGAGAGGTGGAGCAGGAAGGTTCTCGAATGGCGACCACGCTTAGGCAAACGTAGTTTAGGACGCCCCCCGGCTAGATGGACCGATGACCTGAAGAAGGCAGCTAGCAGCGACTGGATGCAAAGGGCGGGAGATCGTGCGCTATGGCGCTCCTTGGGGGAGGCCTATGTCCAGCAGTGGACTGCAACAGGCTGATATGATGATCTGACAGGATCATTTAACGGAGATAAAAAGTATCCTATATATTAATCAAGATCACATTCTATATGTATGCAAAATTTCATCCAAATCTGTTCAGTTGTTTTTGCGTGAAAGAGTTACAAACTTCCGACATGCATACTTACAAACTTTCGCATATAAAATACTAGATGTGCCCGCAAATTCGTTTGTGACAATAGGATGCTTGGTATATCCTTAAAGAACATTTAACCACGATAAAAAGTATCCTATATGTTATACCAAATCATATTCTATATGTGTGCAAAATTTTATCCAAATCCGTTCAGCTGTATATGCGTGATTGAGTCACAACTTTAGCATTTATAATAATAGTTGAATTAGGAGGATAGATCCTAAAACTCACTTACAAATTATCGTGCTTATCACGAGTAAGTTCTCAATTCAAGTGTATTTTGTGAAAAATAACATTTGAAAAAAAACCATCGACCTCAGGTGGGACTCGAACCCACGTCCCATTGCACCCACCTGAGGTCGATAGTTTTTTTCAAGTGTTATTTATCTTTAATAAACCCTTGCATGGAATTGCTAAAAACAAAAATTTACAATGTATTTTGTGAATTTTTATGTATGCATGTAATGCGATATCTCCGTTAATTTTAAACTGATTTGCAAAATTATTTTTAAAATTTACAAAATAGCCACAAAGTCTAGTGTTGTTTCTTTTTAAATATCTAAAAATAATACAATACTCGAGTCTAAGTCTAACAAAATATATTTGCTATACAACGGCTTTATTTCAAGGATAATTTTTATAGGACCAGCCTCGAGGAAAACTCTGTTCAATAAAACTTTGTAAACATCAATGTTTAACCAGCGAATAAATATTTCAGGAGGCCTAACACGAAAATGCATCTTTAGTTTGGAGATTCAGACATATGGGATATACATTCAGGCTCATGTGTCAACCCTTTGATAAAATATGACCAACTCAATCTTGCCGTGTAAAAACCCCGACCGTTTTTAATTGTTAATATTTTGTCAAACCTTTGATACAAGTGAATGGATATTTAGTAAATGGAAAGTACCACAAACTCTTGTTGACTTACCTCAGTTCATGAATTCAAAAACCACATTAAAAATCCTTATGGAAAAAGGATACTACAAAGTTGAAGATTACTTGAACGACAAGAGTGCATGGATCTAATAACCTGCCTAGCTCGCACTTACACTATCTTGTAATTGTATTTCCTGTAATAAAATCAGGCTGACAAAGGTGACTGAGTTTTTTGAGCTACTTCTTCTCATCACCAGGCGATATGTTGTCCTGAAGCTTTGTTAGGGCTAAGTTATATGTTGGGACGTGTATAAGTGCCCGGATGAGGGCATATATATACAGAATAAAGAATTTCATTTTATTTCATTTAAATTTGATCGGATAATACGTCCCAACGAACGATAGGCTTTCATATTAGGCCTCCTGATTTCAATTTAGTAGTGTAAGTCACGGCTGTAAATCGAGGCTCATCGCTCAAGTAGCGACGCAATGTCGTAAAATCCTTACAAAACCTATAAAGTCCACAGCAATCGCGTAAAATCCTTTCCACTCCTGGGATCGGAATCAAGACGCTCCGTTGCGCACATATTTCATCAACACAAGTGATGGAAGCGTAAATGCAAAAGCTATAAGCTGCAAAGTATCTAACACTTAATAAAACGGGAATGAAAACGATCATAATTTATTTAGTTACAAATGTAACCTTTTATTAGCCTGACGTTTCGACCGGGTTACACCGACCGTATCACAGTTTGACTGGAACAGCGATGTCTTCACTCCGTATGAGAGGCAAACTCTTCACCTACCTCATAATATTATATTAGTGTCACACCAATTTACCTATCGATTCATTACCTCGTAGCTAATAGCTTTGGTATGAATCACTAAAGTTAAACAACCAACGCCGCGGTTGTGAGTGGATGGATGACCATTCCGACCATATTTAGTGACATTTATGACGAGCATCTCCGTGCTTCGGATGGCACGTTAAAAATTGGTCCCGGCTGATATAACTTGATATTAGTCGTAAAGCCTAGTCAGAGACCTTTATGGCGGCTTGATTACATCTGACAGCAAGATTTAGTTACTGGTCTTACATAAGTCTTGGTGGAGGGGCCAATCTGCACTAGGCCCGCGTGGTGGTATATGGCCAAACCACCTCATAGTTGAGATGAGGCCTGTGCTCTGCTGTGGGACGTAATACTTACTGTGTCCCTATAAAACTACTCTAATTCAACTGTTTTTACTAAAATATTGATACTGTTTAATGGTTTACTAAAAAAAATCGCTTCTTTGAATAATATTTTAACTGTGCTTCTTAGACCGCCTAAATAGTGATGCAGCTTAAAAATATCTCCTGCATTTTACTTTTATTTTAGTGTGTAATGTCAACTTATCTATTCGACCATAAAAATACTGGTAATAGCCTACACTACAAAGTATACTTTTATTGAAACATTCCTTACAATACATTGTAGCCGCGCCTCCAAGACTGCCCATCGTAACTTGCCTCGGCATCCACTTGTTACGGCCAGTAAATTTCATTTAGGATGCTGTGATTCAGTTTATAGAGCGTAAAGTTTATATGTCATCTTCTTTGAAGTGGTTTGAATGAATTTAGGCAGAACTTGGTAGGGTTTGAGATAGCCAGGAAAGTTTGTAATATGAATAGGGTTTCATAAATCTCGGTATTATCTCAGCCTATTACATTCCACTGCTGCACGTAAGCCCTAAAGAGCGTCAAAGTGCACGTTCTCCCGCTTTTTTCATTCATCCATTGTCAGCCATCTCCCTAAGGTCGTCGGCCCATTTGGCTGGGGGGCGTCCTACACTACGTTTACCAAATCGTGGTCTCCACTCGAGAACCCGTTTACTCCACCTTTCATCGGTTCTGCGTCAAAGGCGGCTAGCCCTCTGTCATTTAAGCTTGCTACACCCGTGATTTTATCCCGTAAGGAAATCCCAAGCTTGGACCTTTCCTTAATATCCACTTAGTGGTGACGGCTCATCGTCAAGGGGACTAAGTACCGGTATGACAAGATTGTGGAAATATTTGACCACGAGTAAGACAAAGCTTCGACCAACGCCATCAGTTTTTACGATAATTTACTAAACCATTACGGCTTTAATTACAAAAAAGATAGACTAGGCTTAACACGCTCTAAAGAATAGCTAACAAATTTAAAATGTTGACACATTAGACATGTCTCAGGTCATGACAGCATACATTTTGAATTGGTCAGGAGTGTATCTATTTTGTAATATGACCAATATTGTTTTTTTATCATTCCAGGGCTTCGCTCCCGACGTAATGCAGACCCTCGTCGATTCCTCCAGCGGCGGTGCGCGCGCGCAGCTCCGTCTCGCTCTCTCCAAGATGGTGGACCGGCGCGACTGCGAGCATGAGTACGCGAACAACAGAGCGAAAGAGATGGTCGCTGAGTTGGCGAAGGATGAGTCCAAACTGTCGTCGGAGCTGAGATATTTGCAGCCTTTGGTTTATAAGTACTGAGGTGGTTTAGGCGATTGGAGACCAAGGAGTAGATCATTAGAGTAGTTTTTTACGGGATTGCTACCATGTACCTTATTTTTGAGTTCCCGATATTTCGGCACTGTTGCAAGCGCCATGATCACGGAGTAACTTACTCCGTGATAGCACATGGTAGCAATCTCGTAAAAAACTATTCTAATGTTAGTGACCATGAAAGTTTAAAACAAGGAGTAGATCAGATTGACAATCAGCAAAGTTCAATACCTATCGCATTTTGTATTTTATTTTCACCAACCAATATTTAATAGTACCTAATCCTCATGAAGGTAGCGACCAAATTAATTTTAAAATTAGATTAAAAATGATCTTTAAAAATGTAATGTGACAATGTGCAATAAATTTGAATTTGAATTTGTCCTCAGTCTCAGTTAGCAAATAATGATAATGTCATTGATACAGATTATGGTATGTTATAATGGTATAAAATATAGTCAAATAAAATATATAAATAAACACTTTGTATGTGAATTCTGAAAAAAAATATGATGATGTCATTTTTTTGTGGCAGAGTGACTAAGGTATGAGTGCCTATTTCCTCAATTTATGGGACAATAGCAGAACTATACAACATAGAACAGAAAAAGAAGAGAAAACCCATAGGTATAGATCAAGTGAAGGAAAGGTCAACACCACTAACAACCTTCCCTTGGGAGGTTAATTAAATGACAAAGAAATGGCTCCAAGCCAAAAATAAAATCAAGTTCAGCTCATATCCAAGCATATGTCACTACATTGACAGGAATTTATCATGAGCTCTTATATTTTTGATATTTGCCAATCTTTTTCAAGAATTAAAAATGTTCGGTCGCCAATCGCTTATAAATACGAATAAAAATATCAATACCATCAAATTACACAAACGCTACGTATAACGAAATTGAATAGTTTTTATAAAACGTTTTATTTGTATAATAGTAGTTTACGTTTTAGTATTATATCAATATAGTAGTATAATATTATCTCTCAAAGTGCATTTATAATGAACACCAATTTAGATTAAAAGATATAAAGATGATATTCATCTTAATATATAATTAAATGTCACATGAGCCGAAGTTATGTATATTTTGTAGGTACTTAATGTAATTTTAAGTTTGAATTAAATCAGTATATTTTTTCTTATGTGGCTTTTATTGTCAATCGATAGTGGTATCGAGCTATAATAATAATATAAGCTTATACGGTGCTTGAGTCCCTAACATGGCATCATATTTGATATTTTACTTATTATTTTATGTAGGTAGATACACATTTGTACAGATTGAACGAATGGTAAAATCCAACAAAATTTTGAGTCTTAACGAAACAATAATTTATATGTTCTTTACAGCACCATTTCAAACTTTACAGATCCAATTCGCTATTATTGCAAAAAAAATATTATTTTGAATATCATAATTCAAAATAATATTTTTTTCTCAAAAAGAAAATAGTTGTGTAATAAAATAAAGGTTTCTTATCTTCTTAACATGGCATGTTTTAATGAAAAGAATCAGTTTTTTTGTAGGTAAATAATAAAAGAAAATGTAACGTTGTTTAAAGGAATGAGTTTATTTTCTAATATTAATTTTAAATCATATTTATTTACCTTCTTTTCTCTCTTATCACAGATTAATTGGTCACCCTGACAACCGAAAACTCGCTCACTTTATTTTTATGCTTAGCAACAGTAAAAAAAACCGGCCAAGTGCGAGTCGAACTCGCGCACGAAGGGGTTCCGTACCATTATCTATAAAAACGACAAAAAATCACGTTTGTTGTATGGGAGCCCCTTCAAATATTTAGTGTATTCTGTTATACATCATCTGTGTAAATTTCAACTCTCTAACCATCACGGTTCATGAGATACAGCCTGGTGACGTCTGTCACCACAGTCGACGGATAGACAGACAGACATACAGACAGACGGACAGCGGAGCCTTAGTAACAGGGTCCCGTTTTACCCTTTGGGTACGGAACCCTAAAAAGAAAGATTACCTAGCCCATAGTGCTAGCTAATCCCTAAGCCAATTAAAACGAATCCCCGTTTGTATGGCGTAACTCAATTGATTTCAATTTCACGCTCCTCGTTTTGCAATATTCTACGTTCCAAAAGATATCGTAGCTGACACTGGCGTTCAGTGAACTTGTAAAGCTGAATAAGAGACTGCGCTGTTGGATTAAATCGCAAAGAAATGACAGAATTTCTTGCCATCGTTGATTTTATCCATAGACTAGACCACCCACACATGACCCAGCAAACTTCGACCGGGTAGGCACCAGTTTCAGAGATACGAACAGTTTGTATCGGAACATAATTATTGATATATTGTTTTAAACTTTCATGGTCACTAACATTAGAATAGTTTGATACAAGATTGCTACCATGTACCTTATTTTTGAGTTCCCGATATTTCGGCACTGTTGCAAGCACCATGATCACGGAGTAACTGAAGATCTTGCGGGTAAGTTGTTAAGGGCAAACATATCGGTGTACCCTCTTTCGCTGTCTTTTATTAGTTAGTGCCGAAATATCGGGAACTCAAAAATAAGGTACATGGTAGCAATCTCTTAACAAACTATTCTAATAATTATTGATGTTTTTAATATTTTTTTCGATATTCTTCTATAGTTTTGCACCGTTCAAACCTTCCCTGGATTTCCACGAATTTTGAAGACCAAAAACAGCCAAATATGTCCAGCCCTTCTCGAGTTTTAGCGAAAAAAAACAAACAGCAATTCATTTTTAAAATATAGAAATAGCGAATTCTAAGTCTATGATTTAATCGAACGAACGTTACGTCAGATCAGCTAGACAGCCTGTTTTACAATGTACGGATAAAGTTATGTAACAGATAAAAATAAATGAAAGGATTACCTGAAGAGGAGTGCTTGAAAATCGTGACAAAATGTGTCAAAATCTCTGACTCTTTTTTCCTCTCTGTTATCAGGGAGTGTTGTAATCTATGTTACATCTTTATTTTCTTCGTGATAGCGTGAAAGTGGTTCATCATCATCATCATCATTTCAGCCACAGGACGGCCACTGCTGAACATAGGCCTCCCCCAGTGACTTCCAGATCGGCCGGTTGGAAGCGGCCTGCGTCCAGCGTCGTCCTGCACCTTTACCAGGTCGTTCGCCCACCTTGTGGGTGGATGTCCCACGCTGTGCTTGCCAGTACGTGGCCTCCATTCCAGAACCTTTCTGCCCCATCGGCCGTCAGTTCTACGTGCTATGTGCCCCGCCCATTGCCACTTTAGCTGACTAATCCATCGGGCTATGTCAACGACTTTTTTGTGGTTCAATAATAGACAAATACTGTCCTCAAATAATATTTTTTTTAGGATTTGAATAGATGTTACAGCATTTATCTCTCTGTGCTCATATAAAATCCACCGGGTGAGAAAGTTAATTAATAAATTAATCTGCTACAATGTGTTTAATCTAACTTAGTCTGAAGACATTAGCTTCAAACTTTTTGATAATTAACTATAATCTCTTTTATACTTTAATTGGTGTGGAAACTTTTTTTGTTTCTAATTTATCTCCGAGTTTCGGCAATAATTTTAGGGCTTGCAAATTCACAGAAGATATATTACTTTATTACTTGAGCTCACAACTTTTAAAATTGTCGGATATTAGATAGTTCAGTTATTCGTCATGGATTCTAGAAATCCAGGATTAATCATGCCACCCAATACGCCACAGTGATCAGCTCTGAACAGGGGATCGATTCTTTAAAAACTGCAAGTAGATCGCCCTAAATATCACTTAAGCGATACAAAAAAACATAGCCTCTAATTCGCTAAGAAGTGGGTTCAAATTACTATTCTCGATGAGTGACTTCAGTGTTAAAGTGATAGGCCTAGCACCTAAGTAATACAAGCAAACATAGACTCTATTTTTTTACAGAGTTGGTTCACATTATAAATCGGTGATTAATGAAGTGACTTCGACGTGATCGTGGTTTTTTTAGAGAATCGACAGGCGTTTTCCATATAAAGACTTTCCACAACTTCATCTGTCGTCGGTGCACAGAACACCATCATATTTATTTATGTATGTATCATCAGGTCTACGTAGTCTATGTATGATAGTATTTAGTTTATGTGTATACATAAATGATCGTATTTAGTTTATGCATTTTTATGTAGTTTATGATTTTATTAGTTATAAAAAAGTTTAATTGTGTGTCTTTATCGCACCGCCCACAAAACATCTCTGTTTAGCCTACTGGTCGACTGGTAGAGAAAGCCTCATGGCATTAAGTCCACCTATTGTATGATTTTTCTTAAATCTGTGCAATAAAGTTTAAATAAATAAATAAACACCTATCTACGTTTCGGCTTACTGATCGCTACCTTTCTTCTTTAAACGTTTTCACAAAGAGACACTTTTGTATATGAATAATAAAAAAGCACTTGTGTTATAGGAATCAGAAACAACGACGGTACCACAACACCCAGAGCCGAGACAATATAGAAAAGTTCGGTTCTCACATTCCATCCCGACCGTGGATCGAATCCAGAACCTCAGAGATGGCGATGCCATATACAGTCCGGCGTGCTCGCCTCTTGCTACGGAGGTCGTCATTAGAGTTGATCTTTAATACCAAGAGTCATATGGATGATGAAACAAGAACTAGCTTAATTTTAGGAATTTCAAAAATAGTAGATGCAGGATTATCCGACTTAGTAAGAATTAAATTATAAAACTATGTTTCCGGTCTTGGAATTCGATTTTAATCTTACTTCTAGCAGTCTGCTCAACTACTTGGATGCTGAATTCGAATGATAATACAATTGTCAATGACTAGGACATGTAGTGGTTGATGTGGTGAAATGAATATCTGACTCCTTTAGTTGTAAACGAACGATGCCTTTATTTCCACATTACAGGACTTTGTAAAGTATTTTAAAAATATAATGAGGCGAAAGGCGTCGGATCGTGACGTCGTTTTTGAGCTTAGAGCATTCAATGCTCTAAGTGTTTGAGCGTCAAAGTAAGATGGCGATTTTTTCTTTTGACCATAGACAACCTGGCGGAAGCATAGTGTTGTAGTCTTGAACAACAATAATTCAAAGAATGAGCTAATAATGGAGCCATTGTGGATGATAGTTAAAAAAGTAATAGTTAACCCTTAAATTATTAAATTTGTTTTCATTAATCCCAAATAATACAAAACCTTGATTCATATTTACTAACCCTTGTTACAGAAAAATAAATTTTGTAACCTACCCACAAGTTTTGCATTTTTTTTTAATCTCTCTTTTTAAAACAACTGTAGTAGCAAGTGGGTTGACAGTAACATTTCAATTTTATAAGTCACAAAACCTTATTCCAAGATGAAAATAGCGCTAACAATGAAGTAACAAATACACAGATTTCCCCGTCTTGTAAAGGAACTGGCAGAATTCCGAGTTATTCGTCACAGAGGAGCAGAATAAGAATGATAAAGCTGTGCTCGTAATAATGTCGGCGAGCGATGTCGTTTATATGAGGAGCTTGGGGGACACTCACACCGAAGTGAATAAATAAACAAATATTGGACAACATCACATACATTGCTCTGATTCTAAGGTAAGTAGCGAAAGCACTTGTGTCATAGAAATCAGAAACAACGACGGTACCACAATACCCAGACCCGAGACAATATAGAAAAGTAAGTTTCCTACATTGACCCGACAGGGGATCGAACCCGGAACCTCAGAGATGGCGACGCCATACAAAGTCCGGCGTACCCGCCTCTCGGCTACGGATGTCGTCATCGTGAATCGTGAGTAAACTTCAGTAACTTTGAATTCGCTTAAAATAACAACTTTAAGAACATTTACTGACAATGGACAACATTACAATAACTGCTAAACAGAGAGCATGCACAAAAAAATTACTTACCTCACTTCACTTCAGAATAACCTCCTTATAATTATGAAAATGTAATTATTTTGCTTACAACTTCCGCTTAGTTACGCCGGTATAGGAACCCCAATTACACCACCTGTAACCCACAATCTGAGGACAATCACAGGGACATGCAAAGAGGACCGCCCTCCCTCCCTCAAATCGCATGCGAAACAGACGTGTCCTCGCCTCGGCTGCGCTTCGACGACAACATCTCTCCTGATGATGCCACGTGAAGTGGCGAAACGCGCGTCGAGGTTTTTATGTCGGTTTGGGTACTTACTTTTGCATTCGTCTGTTTCGCATGCAATTTGAGGGAGGGAGGGCGGTGCTCTTTGTATATGCCTGTGATTGTCCTCAGGTTGTGGGTTACAGGTGGTGTAATTGGGGTTCATATGCCGGCGTAACTAAGCGGAAGTTGTAATCAAAATAATTACATTTTCATAATTATTTAGTTATGGATTACGGCAAAGTAACGCCTGATTCTATCATTTTTATCAATGTGTCTTTGTTCCGTCTTCTTCTTCTTGTTCTTCTTTTCTTTTGTTGTTCCGTGTTTGCCGATGTTGCGCCGTTACTTCCCATCACCAGCCTATATGTAGTCCCGAAGCGGTGGTAGGGCTAAGTTATATTTTGGGACGTGTATATATAAGTGCCCGGAGGAGGGCTACATACAGAATAAATAATTTCGGTGTGAGAAAGTGCTCTTAACAAAATAAATGGGCATAACTCGCGTGCTGTGATTCCGATGTCTGTCTTGTGTGTTGTGACGAAGGGTTATTTGTCACACGCTATAAAGAATAGATAAACGAAGTATCTTCACTGGGTAAGTTTATTTTATATTTTGTTTCCGGCACTGTTTCTTTTGTAGTTTTGTACGCACTCGCGCTTGGTGGTGTTCAGGAGGCCTAGCACGAAAGTGTATCCTTCGGTCGGTCGCATAAATTGTAAATCTAATTATAACTTTAATTTCAATTCACGAATGCCTTATGAAGGTTGTAATGTTACTATTGACCATCTATAATGTACATTATGAAGTGATTAAATGAATATGAATTTAAACCTAACAAATTAAAATAACCAGTCTCTTGTGTCAATCCTTTGACGAAATATGACCAATTCAAATTAGTGTAAAAAACCCAACCGATTTCAATTGTTCGTAAATTGTCAAACCTCTGATACAATTAAATGGATATTTTAATTTGATTGGATAATACGACCGAACGAACGATACTCTTTCGTGCTAGGCCTCCATTGATTTGTAGCCTCCATTGTTTTATTTGAATAAACATGATTATTCAAATAAAACTTATGTCATATTAACACTTGTCTGCATTCAAACAAGATTATTGGCGGAATTGCTTTCTAGCAACATAAATTAGTAAGTTATTCAATGTTAAAAGGCAAAAACAGTAAAAAGGTGATTAGAGAGGCAAAACCGTAAAGAGGTGATATTATCCCTGAATTAGGTAAAACCTGGGCTTCAGACGAGAAAGATTTTGAACAAAAAAATAACAATTTGATTAGTACTGTACTGATATTAGTACTGATATTATTAAGGTACTGATAAATAAATCGTTACTATTTTGAGTATTATATAACACATATATTTATATTTACGTCTATAAGTAATTCTTTTGTTTCGTAGGACAAGCTTTTTGAAATATTTTTCAAGTTTTATTTTAACGTAATATAATAATATGAATACTAAGTTGATAGATACAAAATACTCATAAACAGCTCTAAAGATAACAGACTCCACTAATAGGTATGTACGGACAGACAGACAGCCATAACGACGACGTCTGGACAGGATATCGTTTTGTCTAGTCTAAATGGAGGACGAAGAACAAAAATAAAACTTGATTTTTAAGAGCACTCATGAATACTCATGATCTAATTTTCCTTTGTTGAAAAATATTCATTGAAATAAAACGTCTGTAAGATTAAGATAAACAGGGTTATTTGAAAAAAATCAACAACCTCGCACGGCTAGATAGCTAACATAATACACAACAACATTTGTTCTACGAGTTTAGATAATTTGACACATTTTACTTTCATACAAAAATAAATATCAATTGAATTTTACGTCTGAATGTTTTTATCTCTGTGCACTTCACATCGGGAGGGGCGGGGGAGGGCGGGTCGCGAGCGTCGCGCGCGTCGCCTAACATAGACTTACAAATGTCACGACAGTACAATAAAAGATTGGAAAATCGTTTTTAATTAATGTATTGAGTTATGATAAAACTCGTAGAACAAATGTTGTTGTTTATGATGATAACTATCTAGACGTGCGAGGTTGTTGATTTTTTTCAAATAACCCTTTATAAGTAGGTATACCTAAAGTTTCTTCAGGTATAGCCAAGCTGAAATTTTAGTATTTGTTTTCATTGCATTCTATATTGTGATCATTAGGGTGGGCCAAAAAAAACTTTTAATTTTTTTTTTCTTAGATACCGTGAAAATATTGTCAGAAATGACGAAAAAAAAATTCTGGTAGAGTTTAAGCTCTTAATATTAATATTAAGCGGTGGCGAATCGTAATTTTTAATTTCCCATTTAAATAACACAGGAATTTTTTTTTATTTTCTTTCGATTTTTAATGCGTTGGAACGAATAATTATCTAGGTAAAGCGAAAACTTATTCTTGTAGGGAATTTAACGATCTACAAAAAAGGTCTGATGTGATTTTTTGCTAAGTCGACTCTTTCAAAAGTTATTCGAGGTGAAAGTTCAACTCTAAATCCTAAAAGATAATTTTTGCAATTTTTTATACTTTATCGCAAAATAATGGCTCAAAAACATAATATATCTTATTTTTTATAACTTTTTTGTTTTTAATCGATGAATTTATAAAAAAAAAATTTTGTCATCCAGCAGGATTCAAATAAAAATCGTTAAAAAGACATTTAGCCATAGCATAGTTGGAAGTATTGAAAAGATCAGAAATCCAATTCTGTTATACAATTTATAAATGTAATCACTTATTTCATATTTTACCGCTAAAATTGTTGACTACTCGATTTACTTATTATGTTTTTAGGAAATAATCATTTCTACAATGTTATTATTCAGGTAGAGTAGAATTCGGATTTTTTTTTAAATTAAGTATCATAAAATTCGTTTTTCTTACGATATTTTGTGAAAATATTATTGTTTTACCAAAACATTCCATTAGTATTACAAAAAATGAGATATATTATGTTTTTGAGCCATTATTTTGCGATAAAGTATAAAAAATTGCAAAAATTATCTTTTAGGATTTAGAGTTGAACTTTCACCTCGAATAACTTTTGAAAGAGTCGACTTAGCAAAAAATCATATCAGACCTTTTTTGTAGATCGTTAAATTCCCTACAAGAATAAGTTTTCGCTTTACCTAGATAATTATTCGTTCAAACGCATTAAAAATCAAAAGAAAATAAAAAAAAAAATCCTGTGTTATTTAAATGGGAAATTAAAAATTACGATTCGCCACCGCTTAATATTAATATTAAGAGCTTAAACTCTACCAGAATTTTTTTTCGTCATTTCTGACAATATTTTCACGGTATCTAAGAAAAAAAAATTAAAAGTTTTTTTTGGCCCACCCTAGTGATCATATTATATCGTTTAGCCGTTCAGCAGTGGACGTCCTGTGGCTGAAAGGATGATGAAAATGATAGCTCTTAACTCTTTATTAATACAAAACCTCTTATGAGCTAATTCTAGTGATTAAAATCAATTTTAGGAATCAACTTCCAATACTAAATCTTCCTTATGAACCTTATATTTATGCTGACAAGGTTTAAAGTGGCGCGTAATAATACCAGGGGGCCTAGCGCGAAAGTGTATCTTTCGTTCGGTCGTACAAACCTAACAAATTAAAATGGCCAGTCACATATGCCGAGTAAAAAACCCGACTGTTTTCAATTGTTCTATTGTCAAACCTTTGATACGGGTGAATGGGTGTTTTAATTTGATCGGTTAATACGACCGACCGAACGATACACTTTCGCGCTAGGCCGGACAGACCGGTAAGTCGGGTTGAGCCTGAGTAAGAGTGAGAGTGCAATTTAAAGAAATAATTTAACTGTGGCTTAATAATAACAATTATACTTTTTCTGTATAGGTACAGGTACAGAACTACGTGATGGAAAAAACAAAACACATGTTTTTTTCTTTTTAGTGTATTCTAGACTCGTTTTTAAACATCCTGTATATTAGATACACAATATTTTATTTAGTAAGTAAGAATATACATAAACTTCTAAAAGTGGTGAAATAATGCTAAAATGAAACATGAACTTAACTAAAATTAAACATAAAATTAGCTAACTTAGCCTCAAATTAAATAAGAAATTATAATTATATTAGGTACCTAAATATTGTCAGACAAAAATTGTAGTGAGAAAATCGTCACTTCAAATCGGTGGTAGTATTTTATTTTATTGTAAAAGGTACACCGATAGAAATATTTCATTCATCATCTTTATTATTAACTAGCAGCCCGTCCCGGCTTCGCACGGGGTAGACAATTATCGCTAATAGTTTCGGCAGCGCATTCGACGAAAGACATTCTAAGACTCATTTTTCTACACCTTCGGTTACATTGTTCAAATTTTACCAAGGATCCCTAATTTTTTTCAAAATGAAATGTAGCCTATGTCAAATTGGAAGAATGTAGCATTCTATTTGTGAAAGAATTTTTTAAATCGGCCCAGTACTTTTTGAGCCTATTCATTACAAACATACAAACATACAAAAATAGGTACAAATCTTTCCTCTTTATGATATTAGTATAGATAATCTTCATCCATAGTAGGTGCGTAACGTTTTAATTAACTTCCTTTTCTTCATTGCCCAAGTAGGGTGCTTAAATTTAAATAGTTGAGCAGATCAACTGCTTCTGCCCATCTGTTTAAATTAGAGTGCTCAGCTCGTTATCATCATCAGATGATGGTGATGATGATGATGATGATGATGATGATGATGATGATGATGATGATGATGATGATAACCGATGAATAGAGCGCCAAAGAGCAAACTCAGTCAGAGACAGCTCAATTCAGTTGAGTGACTAGGGGCACTCATTTTATCCCCATTAACCCATCTACATCCCAGATAGTAAATGAGCATCAGAAAATATAAAAAACATGGAAATTTTACACAAACAAGTAAGTAAAAAAATTCAATGAAACAAGTGATCGTCGGAAAAATTTATTGGGTTTACCAGAGATCTGTATAAGTTTACTTGTTTTGATGCTCAAGTGTTTATCATATTGTCATTGAACTGTTTATTCGATTTAAACAATTTACTTTGTGGGGGAAACGGGGTTTGTTTTGTTTTCTACAAAATCTAGTTAGTTACTTGTTAAATTATTTTATAGCTTAATAATACTCATTTATGTTTAAGATTACAATTACTTACAACCGAACACGTGACGACACCCAAAAATTATGCTCCGTTTAGGCCTGTTCAAGCGACGTAACGTCAATTTGCGCATAGCAAAAGTTTTTAATTACTATCTAGATGTATATGCTTAATAAACGACTATCTAAGCTATATGTTATATGCTAATCTGGAACTTGATCGCAATAATATGATAAATAGTCGTTGAATGGCATGGTTATGACAAATCTCAAGACCAAGAAAACACAATCAAACTGGCTTATGCGATTAGGTACGTTAAAAAATTAAAATATGACACGGGGATAGAACAAACAACGGAGCCTTAAACATCGTTTTAGTATTCGTCCACTAAAGAAGCATTTGAAACTAATTTGAAGACGAACTCTGCTTTGGCGTCAACCACGCCGTTATACCTCCCCAAATAAGTTGAACTATACTTCCTAATACCTCCAGAATGTACACAAAATAGTTTTCTCTTGGTTCTTCATCACCACCTACATCATCCAATGTTAAACCATCATCATCATCACTGCTTCTATTGCTGTCAATTTCATTTGTCGTGACATTAACATCTAGAGTCTCCAACTTTCCTAGAGTAGGTAAATAACTATTGAAAAGCGTGACTTTTTCTGGTTTTCTATCAGCTTTCTTCAGACCTTCAACTGACAGTTCCTCTACGTCTCTATCTTCGGAAATGTCGTTGTCGACTGGAAGGTAGTTGGGTTTTGTGACTTCTTCAGGAACCTCGTCAAGGAGCTCGATTTTGTCCCATGATTTACGCGTGGGGTTGTTTTCGATATTGGTTTTGTTGATGCCGAGGAATCTGGAAATGATAAGGTTTTTATGAAGTAAGATAATAAGAAACAGAAAAAGAAATTTTATAACAAAAATACTGGGGTCGTGGTGAGTAAAAATAAATAAATCTTGGGCCACATCACATACATTGCTCTGATCCTAAAGTAAAACGGTCAGTGTTACACATATGCCTCTCCTTATTCACGTTTCTAAACCAAATCATCAGCCATTCATTCATCCACAACTAACCTCCTTCAATGTCCCTCAGAGGTTGAGGATCGTGACCCCGCCTACTTAGTTGCCTGGATGATGAGCTGCACATTTCGATCCTGCACTCGTCTAAATGCTTCACACATTCTTCTCTACACCTAACAGCTTTGCATATATCATCGCTTACTTTTCTCTGACAACTCACCTTCCGGGGCGTCATAATTAATCTGTATCTATCGCTCCACTCTAGAACACGACATCCCTATCGATTGTCGGTCCTATTTCTAATATCGCCTACTGCCACTCCAATTCGTTTATCCTTTGAGCTAGGTCAATATATCTATCCATACATTTTCTGATGTTCTTCCCTGATTTTCATGTCTACTTTTACAGAGAATTAACAGTATCTGGACATTCATACCTGTATATAGGAGAGGTGATCCTCTCTGCGATGTTGTTGGCGATCTGATGGTAGACGTCGAGGTTTGGATGGGTGCCCGCCGTGGTCGGCAGCGTGGTGTACACAGACACCACGGAGTCCTCCGGCATTGATCTCCCACTGCAAGGCTGGTACGCCTGGAAAAGATGGATTGATCATCATCAGCTCATGACGATCTCCGTAAAAATGCTCATGCCGGACTCGGCAATGACATTTTTGAGGTTCCAGTTTCAATTCCAGGTCGGTTCAATGTAGAAAACGAACTTTTCTATTGAGTCTGGGTTTTGTGGTACCGTCGTTGTTTTTGATTTCTATACCATAACTGCGTTTGCTACTTACTTTAGAATCAAACAATGAAAGTGATGTTGTCTAATATTTATTTATCTCAGCAATTAAGACGTCCATTGCTGTACATACACCTCTCTTAAAACGATACGAACGATAGATTTCATTAGCAATTTGGACTTTTTGTACTGCATAGGATTCCATACGAGAAGGGAATCCAATGAACATTTATTACTAGATTCCGCTGTCCGTGCATCTGTCTGTCTGTCAGCTATAGCTAGTAAAATTTGAGCGTGTATAATAAATACACGCTATTATTGCCGCTATTATTGATAAGAAAAATCTAGAGTTACCTACAGAAGAGTTTTAACACAAAAAAATAAAAGGTACTTCTGTTTTTTGGTCTTAAAACTCTATTTAGAGTAATCTTTTTTTATTTTTTTTACTATACTTAGCAACTGTTTTTGCATTGACATTTCTTTTATATACCGATACCTACATATGTACCTTTTAAGTATTCCATTCGCGCCATGTCTTTTATTTCGCAAGTATGCTAGCAAACGTGAAAGATAAAAGTGTAGAAGGAAAACTAATGTGAACTTATTATTATTTATACACTAATGTAAACTTATTTTATTTTTATTTATTTTATTTTATTTATTGAAAGCAACAAACAAATCGTACACTAATACAATTAAAAAATAAAAAATATCTAAGTGTAGATTCAGTTACAGGCTGCCACGACTTTCAAATGTGAGTGCTTATATCAATTATTAAATAAATGGACGCCTATAAACTATATTTTACTTTTAAAAGAGAAAGGTTTCCTTATTAGAAGTCGCTTTTAGGCTTGGAAATTATTATTAAAGAACTACTTCTTAACCTGTTTTTTTATTTGATATTTGCACCGCACCTATTGCAAGCCTTTCTGTATGACCCAAAGGTTAACTGGCAAATAATATTTCTATTAAATACTCCATTTTTTCTTTTTTCATGTTCGTGGGATTACGTTTTAAATGTTACTTTGGTTTCAAGATAACATTTTAGCCTTAGCCTTAGATTTCGGTAATAAATTAAAGCATTTTTTTTGGTAATAAATTAAAAATTATTCTATTTATTTGAACCTTTAATTGATTATAATGAATTATAATAACCAAATTTTTCGTATATGCCTGTGATAATAATACTAAGCATAAGAATAAGACAAAATAAGATTCAGTACCATGTCTTTATTTTTACTTCGGATTTAGCGCTCCGAAAATTGAGGCTCTATTTGCCGCGGACGATGACTGTAAAAAGAGATGATAAGAAGAGCCCAGATTGCAAAGACAGCGGTGAAGCGGCTGGAGAAGATCTGGAGGAACAGAGGTATTAGCAGAGCTATAAAAATAAAGTTGCAGAGAACCCTGATCTTCTCTATATTTCTTTACGCTTCGGAAACGTGGACTCTGAAGGCACGAACAGGATCGACGCATTCGAAATGTGGTGCTGGCGCAAAATGCTAGGAATCCTTTGGACGGCACGCCGCACCAATGCGTCGATCCTGTCCGAATTGAAGATGAAGTGCCGCTTATCACCCATTTGCCTCTAGCGAATACTCGGTCACGTGGCTAGATGCGAGCCAGATAGCTTGGAAAAGCTAATTGTGAACCAAGTAGAAAGAAAAATGAGCTGTGGAAGATCACCTACCCGATGGACCGATGTCGTGAAAGAAGCCTGCCAGGGAACTCTGCAGACGTCAATCCGGAAGGCGGAAAACCGTGTGATTTAGCGAGCATTGGTGGACAAGATAACGGCCTCTAATAGTCACGACCCTCAGGCATGAGGAAGCGAGATAGAAGAAGAACAAAATTAAGACTGCAGTACGGTGTAGTATAATTTAAAACTCAATGAAACGGGAATTAACGCGATCATAATTTAGTAATTTTGTACGTAAATTATGATCGCGTTCATTCCCGTTTCATTGAGGTTTAAATGATGCAACGCGAAAGTTTAAAAGTAATTACTGTGTAGTACTATTGCTGCTTAATGTAGCCTCTTCTATACTTTTTCATTTGCTCGTAACTCACTTTTTGACGGCAAGCATACATATACGAGTACATGCCCATAGCGTTATATTTTCGCGAGATATTTCGTATTCAAACCAAATTCAGGTAAAGTGGGTAATATAAAAATGTTATTGAGATAACATAGTATGAATATTTTGAAGGATGAAAAAAATCCTTGGGGAAATTATGTAATCTACATGTAATTAAGTGAGTTTTTTTTTTTTACCTTGATAAGACATTGTATTGCTTATCGTATTGCAATGAGGATTCCTTATCGTAGTTGCAATAAACATGAAATCATGCCAGCCTGTCGATTCTGTAAACAAAACCGCGCTTACTTCGTCGCTGCAATCGCTCATCAACGATAAATAATATGAACCTTCTTACTAACAAAATAGAGGCTATGTTCGTTTGTACGGCTAAGTCGAGTTTTAGAGCGAATCCGTTGCGTTTTTCTTAGAGAATCGACCTGCTGTACCTTACAGTGGGACGTATAGCTATAAGCTTTTATTATCTATTTCTATTGCTATCGGGTGTTGACGGTAGTATACTACTCAGCTATACATATAGCTACAACATTGATCAGAATACGCTGGCTTTGACAGCGAGAAAAAACACTTGAGGAATTTCATCGTGTCACGTGACGTCCTCGGTAGCTTAGTTGGTAAAGCACTCGCCCGGCATGCGATGGGACGTGGGTTCGAGTCCCACCTGAGGTCGATGATTATCTTCAATTTTATTATCTAGATAATAAAAGTTATTCGTATTCTAGAATACGAATAACTTTAGCCGAAATCCGTCTGGATATAGCAATATAACCTAAATGTTCTTCAGTTGACACCTTATCAAGATCACACACAACTTTGAGGCCTAATAATTTCAACGAAACGACAAAATACACAGCAGGATTACGATTTTAGCGCATGCTGCAGGTAGAGTGTTGAATTAGTCATTTTAAAAAAGACTGCATTTACTAATTTTACGAATAATTATGTTGTATAATTATGAGTTTAAGAATACTTAAATAATAAGTGTTTTTTTTTTACTTTTTTATTGCCACTAAACAATTAATCAAACATATCTTATCATACATAACTACTTAAATCCTTCATGTAAAAAAATATAAGTTAAAGCCAAACTACCTTATGCGCTGGTTAGATCTGTGTAGCTGACTTAAAAAACTCACTTCTTTAAAATAAAATAGTCAGACAAAATTATCATAATCTCAATTAAGGAATTAACATCATTTACGAAGAGGTAAGCTGTCTTTATTGAACCAAAACTTCGAAAAATAATTACTTAGAAACTAAAAAACGACCGAGAAAGAGATTTAATTTGAATGCATTATTGTCAGATACTATACGACCTCCGTAGCCGAGAGGCGAGCACGCCGGACTTTAAATGGCGCCGCACGCAATCTCTGAGGTTCCGAGTTCGATCCCCGGTCGGGTCAATGTAGAAAACGAACTTTTCTATATTGGCTCGGGTCTGGATGTTGTGGTACCGTCGTTGTTCCTGATTTCTATAACACAAGTGCTTTAGCTACTTACCTTAGGATCAGAGCAATGTATGTGATGTTGTCCTATATTTATTTATTTATTATTATTATGGATTGTGCTGTATATAAAGGTGCCAAATAAATATTTTTTCTTTCTTTCTATCTTTCTCACTCCTTATAATATAATCCCCAATTATTTTAGGTGGAGTGATGATGATGATAAACAATGCAGCAAAGAAAAAGAAAATAGTGGAGATTGGGCTTATAGTGGCGTGCATTGGGTAAGGCTGTGCTGTGTGTCCTGAAGTGGGTTGAAAACAACGCTGATTATAAAAACATTAGACGTTTAAAAAAAAACTGATAAGACAATCTACCAGCAACACACAGATAAAATTGATACCGTAACAATAGCCTTGTTTATTAACATAGAGATCGTAAAATAAAACAATCCAAGGAACATAGAACAAGGGAAACAAAACAAGGATTTCGGATGAATCACCCGTTGTTTATCTTCCGAAGTAGATGTTTAGTCTTGGGTTGTTCCAAACAAATTGCTTGAGTTTCCAAAGACTGCTTGAGATAGGTATTGCCTTCGAGTTGAATTTCTAAGTTGTAAATTTTTGTTTTTAGCAATTCCATGCAAGGTTTAATTGAAGATAAATAACACTTAAAATAAATCATCGTCCTCAGGTGGGACTCGAACCCACGTCCCATCGCATACCGGGCGAGTGCTTTGACCACTAAGCTACCGAGGACGTCACGTGACAAGATGAAATTCCTCAAGTGTTTTTTCTCGCTGTCAAAGCCAGCGTATTCTTCTGATCAATGTTGTAGCTATATGTATAGCTGAGTAGTATACTACCGTCAACACCCTATAGAAAATATTTTTACAAATATTTGACTATTGGTTAAGATCAGAAATGCTTAAACATTGTAAATTTTTGTTTTTAGCAATTCCATGCAAGGTTTAATTGAAGATAAATAACACTTGAAAAAAATCATCGACCTCAGGTGGGACTCGAACCCACGGTATGCGATGGGACGTGGGTTCGAGTCCCACCTGAGGTCGATGATTTTTTTCAAGTGTTATTTATCTTCAATTTCTAAGTTGTTTTGAAACTGACTCTCTTTCAGCAAAATAAATGCTTAAAGAATGAACACAGACATAAACTTTATTAACCCGCTAACTTATGACGTAATTTTTTTTATAATTAATAAATATTGGACAACATTACATGCTCTGATCCTAAGCTGTAGCTTAAGCATTTTTGTCATAGAAATCAGAAACAACGACGGTGCCACAACACCCAGATCCGAGACAATATATAAAGTTCGCTGCCTACATTGACCCGACCGGGGCTCGAACCCGGAACCTCAGGGCGGCGCCATATAGTCCGGCGTGCTCGCCTCTCGGCTACGGAGGTCGTCAAGTCGTCGTCATCGATTCATCGTTATGATCATCGGTCGTCAATTTACATAGGTAAATATTTCAGATATAACACTTTAAATATAATATTTAAGAAATATAATGTGTTAATTTATTAAAAATGCTAAGACATTGATAAAAATCTTATAAACGAGTTTCCCGCGCTTAGTCTGAGTTTATCTTTACGCCAGTGCCCTGTTTATCTTAAACTTACAAGTCTACACGTGCACAAGATACACGTTACAAAGAAGATTTTACAACTTCGTGTAAATTAAGTTTAACAAAAAAATCTACAAGGCTTGTAAAATTTACCACTTGTAGGTTCTACTTGTAAGTTCTTAAGTAAAAAAATGTATGCCGCATTCTTATCCCACCATTTTGCTAAATGCTATTATTATTGTGACGACCTCCGTAGCCGAGCACGCCGGACTGTTTATGGCGCCGCCATCTCTGAGGTTCCGGGTTCGATCCCCGGTCGGGCCAATGTGGAAAACGAACTTTTCTATATTGTCTCGGGTCTGGGTGTTGTGGTACCGTCGTTGTTTCTGATTTCTATAACACAAGTGCCTTAGCTACTTCCTTAGGATCAGAGCAATGTATGTGATGTTGTCCAATATTTATTATTATTTATTATTTTATTGTTTGTCGTGCCTAATATTGACGGGACTTAAAAAAAAGTAGTAGCGACAAAGTATTCCCGCCATATAATTATTATTTAAAGCTGCTTGAAGAGTATTCGCGGCAAGGTTTAGCAATTTTTTTGAAAAATTAGTAATGATAATTAACGGTTTTACAACTTATTCGCGACAAAAAAGTCATATTATTTGGTACATTGAGCGTCAGAATGTAAAACAATTTATGATATTAATTAAGTCGGAAAAAACCACGCCCGTTTTTGTTTGTATTTCTTTCTAAATAGCTACCTAAAAAGTAAATTTTTTGTTACAATTTTTTAGCTTGAAGTCGAAACATTTTATTAAATTCATTGGTTGTTCGTCTCTCTAAGGACAGAAGTCAATTCTTGTTCTATGAGTTCTTGGTTTAATTATTAGAATATTTAGGTAACCATTATTCTTTAAAACTCAATGAAACGGGAATTAACGCGATCATAATTTAGGTACAAAATGTTACCTCTTTTGCCTGACGTTTCGATCGGGTTACACCGACCGTGGTCACAGGCTGACTAACCAAACCAACCATCTACTACATTATCGGTTCAGACACACGACCACATAAAAAAAAAGAAAATTCATTTCAATAAAAATGTATTTCGGCGGTACTAAACACCACACTTAAGACGGAATAGAGAGTCGCCGGACACTCTCTGGATTTGCTATGATTTTACAAATTGTAACTTACGACGGATTTTTGATGAACAAAATCATGAATACAAGTGTAAAAATATACTTGTTAAATAAATAATTTCCCTTGTAACTCGTAACTTACCTACACTTGCAGTTTTGATAAACACATATTTGTAATAATTAATAAATTTGCAGGAAAATTGCTTTTAATACAAAGCCTGTAAGTTTTGATAAACAGGGCACAGATGTTATGAATGTCACTCACTACTCATTTAGTACCCCTAATGAAGGTCATGCCTAAGTCAGACAATCCACATACATCTTCAAAGAAGCCGAACTTCATGCATTTTTTCAAAGCCGCCCGTGACGTCTTGATCCTTGCGTCCAATGTCATACAATGAGTACGCGGATCACGTAGTTTGATACTTTGACAACTCTAAAAGCGATCGACAATGACACATTTACTTTTTATTGTGATTATCCTGTATGTTTCGGCAGATGGGACTGAGGCTACAGTTTTAAGAAAAAAATATTTGTTGACAAAATAGGCAAGTCGGTTTTTTTGTTTTAAAATAATTAAAAATTGCCCAATTATATATCCCCCCCCCCTCCCCCCTCTAAAAGCTAAACTATTGGCTGCACTTTTAAGGAAAATCATAACGGTTACGATAAATCGTAATAGTTGTTTAACTTATCGTTAAGAGAAAAACATCAAAAGTTACTTAAATTAAGTAATTGCTGAAATATACTGCGGTAACGAAGGGCAACTACCCACGCACTTTGCCGGTTTTCGGTTTCTGAACTTGCATTTCTTTAAATGCAAGTTCAGAAGAGAAAAATAAAGATAAGTATTATCTATGAGCAATGAGAGAGTAAAATCTAAGAACCGTACGCTAGTAATTGTTAACCTTTTACCCACTACCTTACTTATTTATTTATTACACAATATGTAACAAAAACTGGATTTGATCCAAACGTGGGTGATTTCTGTGCTCAAATCAATCAAATTTAAAGAGTACAACACCGAAAACGAAAAATAAATATTCGAGCACTAACCGACCATTCCACATTAGTTTGTATGGGGAAGTGAAATTTTCTTTACGCATTTGTTACGGGCTACTACCATGGAGTAAGTATTATACTACGTAAAACTACTTCGTTATCTTGTAAGGACCACTCACTCACACATGCAATTTTGCCGGTTTTCAATATTTATGAGAAGATATCGTCAGTGTTATTTGTACCAAGCTAGCAATGGATGTAAACAAAATTGTTTTTTTTTTATTGGACAACATCACATACATTGCTCTGATCCTAAGGTAAGTAGCTAAAGCACTTGTGTTATAGAAATCAGAAACAACGACGGTACCACAACACCCAGACCCGAGACAATATAGAAAAGTTCGTTTTCCACATTGACCCGACCGGGGATCGAACCCGGAACCTCAGAGATGGCGGCGCCAGATACAGTCCGGCGAGCTCGCCTCTCGGCTACGGAGGTCGTCACAGAGTTTTGCCGTAGCTAATTAATTTC
This sequence comes from Anania fuscalis, assembly GCA_950371115.1. Classification (NCBI taxonomy): domain Eukaryota; kingdom Metazoa; phylum Arthropoda; class Insecta; order Lepidoptera; family Crambidae; genus Anania; species Anania fuscalis. The sequence goes on from OX493346.1 coordinate 935,566, forward strand.
ACAATAGAAAATTATAGGTCAATTTCCATATTTTTTGTAAAGTTATCACAAAATTTAAATAACCTCAAATTATACTTGGAGTTAAAACTATTGGGTTTTATTTTTATTTCAATCATTATTCTGAGCGCAATGGTGGTCACCGGTGACCCCCAAACAATAAATTTTCTATTGTGTCTAGTTTCGTGGCAGATAAAGGCTTCAATTTTTGATAATTATATTAATTAATTGTAATTTTTGCTTTTTTATTAACACAGTTTAAGCACTGAGTAAACATTTTTGTTTTCTGTTGTAAATTACTAGCTTAAAATATTCAAAAAACATGACAAACATAATTTCCCAAAAAGTACAAGGTCCTATGAAAATTTCTCCATTCAACTATCACTTTTTGGGGTCGATAAGATCAGTGTGACGGATGTTACATGTTTTCACTTGTTACAAAATAACCTCTCTTTTCATGTACATAAAGTGGTTTTTTAAAGAGAAATTGTGATTACTTAGGGTTTATGAAACAGAAACATGGTAGCAATCGTAATATTTTTTTTCAACCATCACAATAATACTAAACAACTCTTGCACCGTGTATGGCTTAGAGCATTCAATGCTCTAAGGTGTATGGTGATTAGATGTGCCCTTCCGGGATTTGAACCAACAACTATAGACAAGACAGTCATAACCAAGCAGGCGATCAATATCAAAATAAATAATGTTGGACAACATCACATACTTTGTTCTGATCCTAAGGTAAGTAGCTAAAGCACTTGTGCTATAGAAATCAGAAACAACGACGCTACTATAAAACCCAGACCCTAGACAATATGAATAGTTCGTATTCTGTATCGACCCGAACGGGTATCAAACCCAGAACCTCAGAGATGACGACATCGTCAAAATCAATAAACTTATAGTTACTTTAAACTCTAAAGGCAATGAAAATTGCTATATTGGGGATTTATCTTTGAAATCATAGATCATAAAGATCAAGAAAAATCTTAGCAGACCAAAATGGGGGTTGGGCTCCTCTCCATTAAAAGGTACATCTGTCTGCGCAAGCGCAGGTTTACCAACAGCTCTTATCTACGATCTTGATTGTGCCGGATATTATGACGACGAGGAAAATTAAACTCTCAAGTGTTATTTATTTTGTGATAATCGTCACATTTTAGAAGATTGCTTCGTTGTTTTTGAGGATGAGGTTCCGTAGCTTTTATGAAAAATGTTTTTACCATCAAAATTCCTCATTATAACAATGTAACGGTGACGTATTGTATATTTTAAATTTATTGAAAAAAGACAATTTTCGTCCATGCCGGGATTCGAACCCTGATCTCCTGCTTAGCGCGCAGGCGTTTTACCAATTAAGCCACAGGGACATATCTCGACTGGACGAAATTTGCCTTCTCAATTCATTTGTGACATCAACACCATCTAGGTTTCAAATCCCGGCATGGACGAAAATAGTCTTTTTTTCAATAAATTTGTTTTCTACAATATTAGCAAAGTAATTTGCTAAAAGAAATACATAAAACTTAACGTATTGTATAGTTTAACTCTGTAAGTAGTCGACTTTAGCAAAATGTAATGAGTCATAATGACCAGTAGGTATAGGTAATGCTAAATAATTATGAACGCTAACGCTAATATAAGCGCTGCTGCGCTTCGACGACTGCCGAGGCGACAACATCTCTCCTGATGATGCCACGTGAAGTGGCGAAACGCGCGTCGAGGTTTTTATGTCGTTGTTGGGTACTAACTTTTGCATTCGTCTGTTTCGCATGCAATTTGAGGGAGGGAGGGCGGTGCTCTTTGCATGTGCCTGTGATTTTCCTCAGATTGTGGGTTACAGGTGGTGTAATTGGGGTTCCTATGCCGGCGTAACTAAGCGGAAGTTGTAATCAAAATAATTACATTTTCATAATTATTTAGTTATGGATTTCCGCAAAGTAACGCCTGATTCTATCAATTTTATAGGTAATGCTTCCAATCGGCCAATCTGAAAGTCACTGGGGGAGGCCTATGTTCAGCAGTGGACGTCCTGTGGCTGAAATGATGACGATGAATGACAACTGTGTTCTTTAGTACGAAAGTAATTATCATACAAAACGCAGTTTAATCTTTAAAAAGCTCTGACTTCCAATAGTGTTGCTACGTCATTAATTTCGATTAAATAGTATCTAATCAATTCATTGTTTAAAATAATGTCTTTGACGCTGTAAATCCTTATTGTCTTCCATGTTGGGTGACCAATAAACTAGACTCATTGTCTTATTTATACCCATGTTACTTCGTATCTATGCTTCATGGGTGTAGTGTTTATGCGTTTTTTAATAAATCTTTATTTAAATATTTTGATTGTTTCTTGGACGACCATCTAGTTTAAATTTTCGCGCCCCAGATTACAAGACAGGCGGTTGCAGGCTCGAATTCCTCATCATATCCATATGACTGAGGGCCATAAAACATATGAGGAAATAAATATTTTTTTCTCTGCAAAAATGTGTTCAGACTTCAGAAGTAGTGGTGAATCGATTTCAAATATTTTTTTATTAATTCTAGTGCACTCAAGCCAGTTTCATTGTTAATTTTGCTTTTTACGTCTGACTTAACCCTAAAACCGTCTTTAGGGGTCACTGAATTTATAAAAAGTGCAAGTGAATTTTAGTCGTGAAAAATATGATTTGACGAAGGTCAATGCCATTGACCGCATTAGGCAATCAATGAATTTGCTTAAGTATTATTGATTGAATGGAATAAAATATTTAAATTACGTTCATACGAATCGGATCTTCTAATTAATCGAGTTTTGATGTATGATTGGATTAAAGTCGCATCATTTAAAATAGGTCTGTTTGGTTCTATGATGAAGTGACTATCATCAAAATCTTTTTTTCTTATGTCGGGGCTTCACCTGCGCCTAGTGTCGTTATTTAGTGCTCTATTTGACGTAATACGCAGGTGTGGCCGGTCTTTGTGCGCTAATTTGCTTTAATAACATTAGACGTTAGTCGATAGCTCGGACCGCGGTAACTTTTGACACATCAAAGGGGCGTTTAGTGCGTTGTTGTGGCTACACCTACTATACTAAACATGTTAAAACACGGTCACATTTAAAAACTCTTTGTGAAATAAATGTTAAAGTGCATAGTTATTAAGTTAGGATGAAGTAGACAAAATAATAAAAGTATTGAGTTCTTGGAAGCGTTTTATTTTATTTTAAAGACACACTCCAGATCACACGCTAACTAAGTCGTTAGACGCTAGAATCAAACGTCAAATAAGTGTGGCCACGCACTTAGCGCGTAGCTTAATACTTTTATTTAGTTAACGCTAGTCATGCCTTTATTTGAACGTTAGGCGTCACGCAGGTGAAGCCCCAGCATTACGGATATCTGTCAAAGTGAACCATTACCAGAATCTTCATAAAGATTTGCTACAACCAGCTATAGTTTTAGGCATAAAAGTGTGATATGAAAAATAATTTTAAAAATATATAAAATACATAAATACCTAGTATTCATTTTGTGGGAAATCATTAAAGATTTAGTAGTTTAAATTTGAATTCATTATGCAATACAAAAGCATACAAATGTCTGCAAAACAACCCCTCTTCAGTGTTGTAATAACAGTTTATAAACCAAATAATAAATATTATTTACACATTAATAAAAAAAAATGTGTCGCTCAATAGATTAATAAAAAACACTCACCAAAATAGCTAAAAACATCACGGCAACCCGCATGATGATTACCGCCAAAGCTTCTTCAAGAACTGAAGCCTCTTGTTGCTTTTGCGCCGGAGTCTCCACAGTCGGTACAAGCGAGCTGCGCGCGCGCACATCAGAACAATAGTGTCGCAGCGTCTCGCGCAGCGTTGGGGCCTAGGGTGTGCTTAGTTTGGGGGAGATAAGGATAAAGATGTATCATTTTTCGGACAAATTTGAATTTGATTTAACATTCGGACTAGGGAGTGCATCCGTTTTTTATTTAAGAATCGTGATCATCTTTAAATAAAACTTTTCAACTGTTGCGGATTCGAATCCCGTAAGGGGCAAGAGTTTCATTTCATTTCATTTATTCATAATTAACAATTTACATTGTGACGAACATTAATTAAATTACATTTACAATTACAAAAATAAAATATGTCAATTTTTAGTTACTAACTAAAGGTCACTTAGTCGCCAGTGTACAAGCTGTGATTAGTTTGGGGCAGAAAATTTGGTGTATAAAAATGTATGTTTTATTTATTACTTCTGAACATAAAAACTGTGCCCGTTCCAGCTTGGTTTTTCAAATGGTTTTTAGATTAACATTCAACCATAAAAAATGAAAAGATTTATAAAAACAGTTTACTATAATAGACATCAGAAGAACACTAGTGCCAGTTATTGCGTCTTCACATATAAATAAATAAATATTGGACAACATCACATCACATACATTGCTCTGATCCTAAGGTAAGTAGCGAAAGCACTTGTGTAATAGAAATCAGAAACAACGACGGTACCACAACACCTAGACCCGAGCCAATATAGAAAAGTTCGTTTTCTACATTGATCCAACCGGGGATCGAACCGGGAAATTCCCCTCAGAGATGGCGGCGCCATACATAGTCCGGCGTGCTCGCCTCTGGGCTACGGAGATTGACATAGTCGGCGTTCACGAGTGTTTTTTTTCAGCCGCTTCTATCCTACCTGGGTACCTGGTTTCTGGAAAAAAGTATACATCAAACTTCCCCACAAATAGGATGTGTCCTAAAAATTGAACTAGACTCATGATGATGACTTGGTCAATTATCTCAAAGATTGGCAAGGTTGATCTTAAAGTCCTTTTGAGTTAGGTTGAAAATAATCGAACTCATAGTCACCCTAGTAGGACGCGACCTCTGCGCAGGCACCGCTGCGTGAGCTGCTGCTCAATCAGCTATACAGGGTGAGCCAAGAAAATTAACAGATTTATTATTTGTGAAAAAAATATACAAAGTAACTACCAACGACCTTTATTAGTTTCAAAAAATACCAATAACCAACGTAAAATGCCTTACGTAAGATCTAGTCACAAGGGAAGCAAAGCTAGAAATTTCGCCATCATCTTGTGAGATTTGACGGTACTTATTTGGTTCCACCCGCATCCAGCGGCTTCCCGCGACCTTCAGATCGTTGGTCCACCTTGTGGGGGGCCTACCAACACTACGCCTTCCGGCCCGCGGCCGCCATTCAAGGACCTTCCTGCCCCAACGGCCATCACTCCTGCGAGAAATGTGCCCCGCCCACCGCCACTTAAGGTTTGGCGGTGGCACAAGACCGATCTTTGTGGAAATACTTGGGGGAGGCCTATGTCCAGCAGTGGATTTCTTTCAGCTGATGGATGGATGGCTGGATTTGGATCCGCTACCTTGAGATGTCTGTCAGAGATTACTACCTCTATAAAATGAAACCATAACATATATTTTTTGCAAAAACTTCTTTAAATAACTCTTCACGTCTTCTTCTTCTTCTTTGCGTGTCGACTCAGGCTTTCATATATGTGAAGACCAAAACTTAGCCACCGATATGTCACTATCGGCGGCCTTGAAAAGATCTTCGCGTGTGCAGGTGTAGGGACACGCAGGGCATGTTAGAAGATGAGCCATTGTCTGGGGAGAAATACCGCATAGACATGCACCCTTCAATCTGTAACCCCACCTGTGCATGTTCTCCCTGCTTCGGCCTACCTGGGTCCGTAACCTATTAACTCTCTTATTTACTTACTTTTCACGTAATATCCATTTATTTATAACTTATCGTCCCATGAATCATAAAAATATAACAAAAGAAAGTATTGTTTAAGACACTTAATTCGTAACAATGGTTGTTTAAGCCAACACATTCCTAGTCAGGTTAAATGTGACCGCGCATTCTGAATACTGCAGGTCCCGCAACCACCGCAGTCATTGCATTTTTAGGGTTCCGTACCCAAAGGGTAAAACGGGACCCTATTATTAAGGCTCCGCTGTCCGACTGTCTGTGTCTATCACCAGGCTGTATCTCATGAACCGTGATAGTTAGAGAGTTAAAATTTTAACAGATAATGTATATCTGTTGCCGCTATAACAACAAATACTGAAAAACAGAATACAATAAATATTTAAGGGGGCTCCCATACAACAAACGTTATTTTTTGCCGTTTTTATAGATAATGATATGGAACCCTTCGTGCGCGAATCCGACTCGCACTTGGCCGATTTTTAATTCTTTGTATGAAACCGTATGGAACCTCGCGCACCTAGCCGGGCTATCAGTCGCATAATGCGGATAGTTGCAGGTCTTGCAGTGTTCATATAAGCGCGATCACCTTAAGAGATAATGTATAAAATCAACCGCCTTTGCTTATTAAAACATAGGAGTTAATAATATTATTATTTAACAGTGCTCCGAGCCCATTGTAATATCAAATCTATTCGGAATCCTGATAAGCACAGAGCTCATAACAGTTTTACCGCATACCGATAAATAGTTTACTAGATCTAACATAACCAACAAGCTAACGTGACGACGAACTAAAAACCGGTCAAGTGCGAGTCGGAATCGCACGAAGGGTTCCGTATTGTCTATAAAAAGGCAAAAAATTACGTTTTTTACATGGGAGCCCCCTTAAATATTTATTTTATTCTGTTTTTTAGTATTTTTTGTTATAGCGGCAACAGCATCATCTGTAACAATTTCAGCTGTCTAACTATCACGGTTTATGAGATACAGCCTGGTGACAGGCAGACAGAGGCGGACAGCGGAGCTTTACCATTTGGGTACGGCACCCTAAAAACAAACTAATAATAATAATAGTAAAAACGTTTACTTCTCTTTACAAACTTAGGTACAAAACAACAAAACTAAAAACATCATATTTTTAAACAGAATAATCTTTTAAAGTCTTCTTAAATAACGAACTGAAGTAACTGGATCCCGTTTAAACTTAAAAGGTTAAAGTCCCAGACTCCCAGTGCTGATGATTGGTAAAAATAATTTAATGAATAAATATACATATACGTAGCACGTATAACTGACGGCCGATGGGACAGAAAGGTTCTGGAATGAACGCCACGTACCGGCAAGCGCAGTGTGGGACGTCCACCCACAAGGTGGGCAGACGACCTGGTAAAGCTTGCAGAAAGCCGCTGGATGCAGGCCGCTTCTAACCTGCTAATCTGATAATATTATCAACGTGAAAGTTTGTATGGATGTTTGTATACTCTTTCAAGCTAAATTACTGAACGTAAGTAATTGGATGTAATTTTGTATATATATATAGGTAGAATATTATCTGGGTAAACATTATAAGGATACTTTTTTTCGGTTACGTGTTTCTGTGGCATATTTTTCTAAATTAATATACTTATTGCTTTGATTATAAACATGTCTAGATAGAGTGTGGTGCTGCAATTGTCACCAAAAGAACAGGCCAGATTTGAGTGAGTAACAACTATGGTTACTATGGTAACAATTATGGGTTCCTATGGTAATAAGTGCGCCACTGAGCGGGTGAAACAAACTTTGGCGCCAACAGTTGGCTTATATTTTTTATGACGTTTATGATACTCGAACAGGGAATCTAGACATGTATATAATCAAAGACTTAATGTTCTTTAATTAAACGTTTTTTGTTTGGTAATATTATCATATCAATAATCCTGTAGTCCTCGCAAACCTGCAGGCACAGCACAGCTAGTATTAAAATATTTTACTATTTATTTGTCGGTTCACTGTTTTTTATCTCTCACCCTGTATCTTCTTCATTGCGTATTGGCGACAGATTTCGGATCGATGTATGTGTCCCTTGGGCCTATTTTACTTTTTTGAATCGTAACATCAATGCCAGTTCTGCGACACATTGATAAATTATTTGTTTAAATAAAACAAAGTCGGGTTTTTTACAATACATATAACTCAAGAACGGCTGGACCGATTTTCATGGTTTATATTTTGTTGCATTTGTCGCCGCCCCGAATAGCAGAATAAATAATAAAACATTCAAAAGCTTTGGATAAAAAGTTAGGCGGTACGATTTTCGCCGGGTCAACTAGTTTAGATTAAATAAATACACAAACTTTTTTGACAATTTTTATGAAAAAGCAAAAAAAAACAACCATTTGGTTCTAAATTCTAATTAAGAACCTATTACAATACCAACATACTTTTTTAACCTGTTGCATAACAATTCTTTTATAGATTTTGTACAAAATTGGCTAGATATAACGTCTTTTTTAACTCGACTTAACTGACAAAATAACTCATTTCAAAGTAATTTATAATTAGGTTTATATAAAAATACGTTGTTGCAATTCAATTTCAAGTTTTGTTTTCTTTGCAATACTCCAAATTCACGAAATAAGGAATGTAAAGTACGGTCATATCAAAAGATATAAACGAAATGACTGCCTTATTTGGGTCAAAATACAGGAATGAAATTAATTTAACGAGCTTATAAATGAGCGGAGAAGTTTCACATTCAACCCAAATAATTGGACACGCATTGTGTTTTAATTTTTGAGACTTCACTTCTCACCTGCATGATTCCATAAATAAATCATTTCAATCAAACCGAGCATAAAATATTAATAACTCCATGGATGTATTTAGTACATATAAATTCCGAGATAATACCTGATAAAGCGCCATCTATATTTTACAGCCAACATTAAACAAGCGCTAAAAAGCATGTTGGTAATGTAGCACGCGTACGTTCACTGGCACAGGCGTCTATGTAGTTTGAAATTCTGACACTAGGTGGCATTGTGCTTTCTAAATGAAGAGTTATTAAAAACTTTTATCTAAATATCATTCCACAATAGCAATAAAATAAAACCTTATGTATGAAATTCTTTTTGATTCACAAATGATTTTGATAAGTTTTTCAAAGTCAATAAAAAAATATATGACAACGACAACTGATGACAACTGTCCGTCTCCATGGCAACCATTTGTTTTGTTTGTATTCGACGTGGTACTAAACTAACATCTAAATCGATTTGATACTATTTTCAATATCATTGCTATTGTAACAATGTCCTACAAATACAATAAGTCATCAACTGACCGTTTAAAAATGAACAATGCGACGACAAAGAATTTTAAACGAGTCACTCCAAAGAAAGTGGTTCTGTCAAGGAAGCTCGGTGATTGTTCAGAGAAAAGCTGTTCTACCGGCATTATTATGACTGGATGGAATAATACTAAGCCTAGGAAGACCACGAAGTCTGAAGTTAGTGTTTCCACCAGATTCGCAGGAAAACATTCCTTGGATTATTGCAAAAAGTGCGGAGATGCTGTCTCGACTACCAACGCAAGTAACGGTCATTCTACTCGTCATATAAACTCCAGTAGCTCGAAAGAAGATAAAGAATTATCATTGAAAATGAAAGAAGAAAACAGCAGCAGGAATGGAAGATCTAAAATTAGAGTGAATGGTAGAACGAGTTCTGTAAAACAGTATTATAAGAATGAGAACTTTCAATCTACTGACTCCTTACATCAGATTGAAAACGAATTTAAAAAGATGTCTTTAGACACAATTAACGAAGTGCCTGAAACATATATGGCTTCTGAGAAACTTAAAACTTTCAATGATAATTGCAATGTTTTTGAAATCTATTCAGATTCAGAAGAAATTGGATTTTTGGATACAAATGACGCTGAAAACATTGAAACACTTAAGAATTTTAGACGCAACAACTATTTTGAATGCCATTCAGTTAAATCTAGAGTAGATAGCAAAGGCAGTGCTACAAATCTTAGAGATCATAAATGCGTTTATCGTTTTTACCTAAACGATCGCTTGTTCCCTGTGCCATTGAGTTCTGATCATCACAATAACATACGATGTGTCGAATGCCGCCTCCCGATGGATTTGAAGGAAGAAATAGAAGGTCCCGTTAAAGCAAATGGGACTATACAAGCGAAAGTCAAATTAAACTCAGAAAACAAAGCCCAGGATATGATACTGTTTCTACCTGTAAACGATTCCCTCATAATCAAAGAGCGGAGAAAACAAATGAAGTATGAAGAAGAAGTTATGTACTTTGGAGTTATAAAACTAAATTCGTTTGGGCATTCTGTTTTCAAATCAACTTTGCCAACGGATTCTTTAGCTTTAAAATATCAGAAAGGTTATAAAGAGTATGGAAGCAGTGACTCTTATGCATACAAAGGTATGCCGCAAGATGATGTGATAATAATATAGTTTTAATTGTCATTCAGCCATGCTAAATAAATGATTTGATTACGACTTGAGTTTCATGTATCTTGAAGGAAACATTAATGTAGTTAAAACAAGGTTATTAAGATATGTGGAAAGTATTTAAAAGTATGTTGGCCATGTTAGTAATAATAACTTAAGATAAATCTATCTGTTTATTCATCTTATTGGCATTACACTAGTATTACATACAGCACAAAAATAGGTCCATTTAGAAAATCCATTTAGTTCCTTGATCCGACCAGGAATGGAACTCGAGAACTTAGCGTTTAATCACCGCGTCACGTCAGATTTCGGTGTGACGATGGTAGCTTAAAGTGTCTTCTGCAAGATGACGAGCCTAGCGATTGCAATCCTCAAAATGATTCCCTCACTATGGCCATAATGCAGGTAGGTACAGTAATCTCGCTTGCTACTGAGTGTGCATAAAAAGGAACACGAATGCAATACGTGGTGCCCTTGTACGGTTACAAGGTCTCGATAAGGTAAGGTATCGGTATACGATATATAATACATGTGTAAGTGACAATTCTGTCACACATGTATGGTATTACCTGTAACTTCTCTGTCACTGATTTTTTTTCTTAAACCTTAGACAACGTTTCTTAATTCTACTTCATAGAAAGTGATAAAGACTTTTATGATCCAAATGACATGGACGATTTTTGAGAGGTGATGAGGTAACTGCAATATGAGGCCTACTACGAAAGTGTTTTGTTCAATCGGACGTATAACCTATCAAATCAAAATAACCAGCACTTGTATCAAAACTTTGAAAATTTGTGAACTTTTAAAAACGGTTTTTTAAAGGGGCTATTTTGAGTTGGTCATATTTTGTCAAAGGATTGATTCAAGGAGATGGTAATTTTAATCTGTTAGGTTTATATGTCCGAACAAACGAAACGTTTTCATTGTAAACGTTAGGCTGCCTAGTTCGCTGCAATATCGCAACTGCACTACCGCGACCAGTGTTGACTGAGTGTTATCACCTGTGTTATGAATCTAAAATGCTCCTTATTCAGTCAAATAATTAATAAAGGTTATTAATGCAATATATTTATTGGGTTCTTTAATTTTATACTGGTGAATTATACGCACAGCCTGGCTAGCCTCGTCGTGGAAAACCATTGATTTACTAAATATTTCGTCCATAACAAAAAAATATATATTTTTCATTATGCACATGGATGCCTGCACAAATTTAACATAGATTAGATATACATAGGTATCCCATAATTTTCGGTATTCAAATATACTTTCCCGTGAACCAACTGCACCTACTTATCGTATACCACTCGATTGCAATCGAAAGAGATAAATACGAGGCGGCGTTCGCGCGCGCCGCAGTGAGAGTCGCACGCGCAGACTGACGACACGAGATACAATAGAATAGAATAATTTATAGAATAACTTGGTATATGAGAGAGATGTACTCCGCTAGTGTCAGTGTGTTGCTGCTGTGCGGGATGGCGGCTGCGGATAATAGTTTGCGTAAGTTTTTAGTATTTATAAGTTTAACCATTAAGGTAAATTTTGGCGACCTCCGTAGCCGGGAAACCGAGAGGTGAGCACGCTGGACTAGGCATTGCTATCTCCGAGGTCTCGGGTTCGATTCCCGGGTGGAATAATGCAGTTACCAAACTCTTCTATGTGTTATGAAATAATTATCTGTGCAGTCTGATATGGTTAAATATAGGATGTACCAAAAATGTGTAGTGGAGCTTTAGACGTAAATAAATGATGGACTACAACATTGATCGTAAGGTTAGTAAGCTTAACAAGGATCAGAGCAATGCGCATGTGATTTTGTCCAATATTTAAATAATCATTTAAAAAACTTGTGTTATTTAAATTAGATACAACGACGGAAACAACAGACTTGGCACAATATAGAAGGGTTCGATTTCTACATTAACCCGATCAGGAATCAAACCCGGTACCACAGAAATGTTGACGCCAAGTCCGGAGTGCTCCTAATCCTACAGACTATTGTAATACAGTGTACGAAAAAATATACACGAAGACGTAAGTGGTTAGTCAAAGTCATTTATTTTTGCAAATTGGCCATCAATGGCACTTTTACATGTCCCAAAAGGTTATAAATTTTACTGCCACTTCAGAGTGTTTATTCTTTTGATCTACATCGACTACTTACGTTTTCTGTCGGTAAACCCATTCTTTATTTTATCCTACAGAAAAATTCAGTGCTTGACTCTTTCCATAGCTCGCTAGCAGCTTTAAATCATACTAGTGGCTACGTGAATTTCCAATTCTACAAATCGAATTGACATGTTTTTTTTTCAAAATCATTTTGATCCTGGCACGTTTGAATTGTCTGATGTTTACGTATATACTTACTAGTTGACTTTTTTATCACCGTCCAAACCTTCTGAGATGACTCCCGTGCTATAAACGAACAACTCTTACAATTGGACCATCTCCCTAATTCGAAAATAAATTTCAACTGTTCCATACATTTTGGTCGAATGAATATTGGTGTTTTGTTAGAAACAGCTGATTAGTTTGCAGTTAGAGAGTTGATACATATAAGGTCCGATTTTATTAGTGTTCATCCTGTTAACCTGTGCCTATATAGGTGAAAAGCAATCGTAAAAACCAATTTTCAAATGTGTACCATAAAAACTAAAAAAGTTAAAATAAATTACAAAAATATAACAACATCGACTTCATATTGCATAAACTCGTCCTATCTTCAACTCTTTCTCGCTCTGTACAAGGGGAATGAATAAGACGGATAATCAGATGGTTAAACGTAGCAAAGATAGGACGAGTTTATGCAATATGAAGTCGATGTTGTTATATTTTTGTAATTTATTTTTAACTTTTTTAGTTTTTATGATAGACATTTAAAAGTTGGTTTTTACGATTGCTTTTCACCTATATAGTCACAGGTTAACAGGATGAACACTAATAAAATCGGACCTTATATAGTAAGACTTGATCGTTTGTATCACGAGAGTCTTCTCTTTAGGTTTGGGCGGTGATGAAAAAGTCACCCTGTATATTATTACTTACGCTTAGCTTTAAGTCAACATAAATCAGATTATGTATCTCACTTGTGTTGCTGTTTGTCTTGTTTTTTGTCCTAATAAATAAATAAAAAATAAAATAAATGGTCACTATTGTATATTAGCACAGACGGATATATCTGATTTAATCAACCACAAAAGATAACCTATTTGGTAGAATGTACAGTACATTATACAGGGTGTAACAAAAAGGCGAAATAATATTTAAGGGTATGTATATATGTAATGTGAACATTAAGTAGTAAAAGCTTTAGTTAAAAATATACAACTTTTTTTCCCATACTAAGTAAATAAATTGTTTTTTTACCGAAAGTGTAAACATACAAAAGTACATACATATGAAAGTTTCACATCTGTTTCCTACTTAATCTCGATTTATGAGTTTGTTTACACCTAACAGCTGATATAAGGTTGTCACCGATAAGTTTTTGTTAAAACTTTAGCATCAATTTACTCAGTAATTTATACTCGCACGAGTTTGTGGTTTTGCATAGGAACTACACATCTACTACTCTACACGTCCTTTAAATTTTATTTCGCCTTTTTGTTACACCCTGTATATGTACTTTTGTGTATATTAATGAATTGCATATTTTAATAACTTCCTTTGTCCCGATGCTCTATAAGCACATAGCAATGTCGTTGTCAGCTATAAGTTTGCCACTAATAAACATAATTTGCAATGGAAATCAAACTATAAATATCACACCGCTTTTAAAGTTGTTTCTATTTAAATTTGCATGTAAAATGTAGATAAAATAGATACTTTTTATTGCACACCGCACAAATCAAACAAACTACAGAAAAAAATACTGCAAAAGGCAGTCTAAAGGCTATAAGCGATCTCTATACACCTTTATGTAGAGGACAGTTCAATTAAAATTAAAAGAGAAAGGCCGTGAATGTTCCCAAAAATATTTAAAGTGAGTTTTTAAGCATAAAATAAAATAAATTGACAACACAATTTGCGAAATGCTTACGTAGTAATGCGGTGATTTGTGAATGAAAAAGGGTACTAGGTTCTAATTCCGGATTAGCTCAAATCATTCTTAAAAAAATTTTCGTTTCGGAGAACGTCACGACTCATCGGCGAGTGCTCTTTCAACTGAGCTACTGAACCCGGCAACCTGACGATTTATTTCAAGAGATTGAGGGAGAGATACAGAAATTAAAACTCTAAAGAAATCAAGGGGACTAAACACCATAATGGAGGTCAGAGGGTTGGCTATGGTTAGACAATGTTAAATTTCAACCACCGAAATAACAAAATTACAAAATTTATTTACATTTTATTGTACGGACAAAATGTAAGTAATAGGTACAAATGGCGGCTCCTAATGTCAAAAGGATTCTCTACTACAATGAATTTATACGTACAAAATCAGACATTCTGCTACTTATCACCTAGACCAATGGTGATTTAGGCCATTTTACCATGCTTAGTCATATTTTTACTGATCATCTTAAAATACTTAGAAGACAATATTCTAAAAAAGGATGATTGAACTTAGAACATTGTACGCCTTTATTTAAAGGGCTTAAAATCCTACCCCTGCCATGTCAATACATATTTGAAATCTGTTTGTTTGTAAAAAAACATTCACATCTTTTCCTTTTACACGACGAGGTGCTTAGAACCAACAGAGGGAGAAGGGATAAGCATAAGCTATACGTACCACTCAAACGACTAAAAACTATTTTCAAACAATGTTTACTGTAATGCAATAAAATTTAACAATAAGCTTCCCACTACAGTTAGAGCAATGTCATTAGTAATATTTAAATGTAAACTAAAAAATTGGTTATAAAAAGAATGCTTTTACTCCGTTGAAGACTTTTTAAATATGTCAATTAAAGATAGCATGTTTGACAATTGATTGTTGATTGACCTGTTATTATTAATATGTAATGTAATGTTTCTACGTCATTGTTCGCAGAATGTGTTGAACTTGTTTATTATTATAAGATCTTATGCTACCACTTTCCCAGAAATAAAAACATTTGAATTTGAAAAAAAAATTAAATTTTGAAATCGGCCTACGTGTTAGTGACACATTGTGACTTTTAATTCCTCTTTCAACTGTTCCCTTTACGGAATTTCAGAAAATTAATGATCATAATACCTATATCCTACTTATTTGATCAGTGTATCCTACCACCGCCGTAGTACCTATTGAATCATGCCTTTCATTTGAATTCATTCAGTGGTTTCAGAGTGATGCGTGGCCAAGATACAACAGACGGACAGACAAAAATTGCAAAATTACAGTTTTCGCGTCAGTATCGATTATAAAGTGCCATCCAATAAACATCCATTTTGATTCAAGCTTAACCTTCACGCTGTAAACCGGAGCTACGTGATATTGCAATTGATAACAAACACAACGGGTAAATGAAGCGAAACGTTGGATAACAGATAACGTTATGCGGTAATGTAACGCTAGGACTTCGTGATACCGGTGACGTAACGTTACCTAAGATCTAACTATAGTTATAGGGCTACCACTCTTTACTAATGGTCTTGGTTAAGGTTTTTTGATTGGAAAAAAAATTGCTAAGTAATTCAAGTAAATAAAAACACGACGAACTCCGTAGCCGAGAGGCGAGCACGCCGGACTGTAAATGGCGCCGCCATCTCTGAGGTTCCGGGTTCGATTCCCGGTCGGGTTAATGTAGAAAACGAACTTTTCTATATTGGCTCGGGTCTGGGTGTCGTAGTACCGTCGTTGTTTCTGATTTCTATAACACAATGCTTAGCTACTTACCTTAGGATCAGAGCAATGTATGTGATGTTGTCTAATATTTATATTTATTTATTTTATTTAATGAAATGTTTCACCTGTCAAGAAAAGGTAAAAAAAAAATTAGAAGAGACGGGGAAAAAATAATCAGGGCCCCAGGTCTGCTAATTTAAAAGTGGCATGATGGAATATCAATTGGATCTCTGTGTAATTGTTTGACACATTTGGTATTCTGCTACTAGTTTAAGACTAGTTCAAGCCCTGCGGGGTAACCATGAACTCTTAAAACAATCTCAAAGTTGTCAAATCTGTTAATTTTGGTACGTCATTTCATACAAAATTTGACAGAAATGATAATGTTTGACAGATTCGAGATTGTTTTAAAAGTTCGTGGTTACCACCCTGGTAACCAGATTAAGAACAAGTTTTTTAATGATTGTTTACACATCTGACTGTAAAGAGGCTTCATGTCAACTAATAGGAGGCTTAGACCACACTTACTACATAACGCGGGCGGATATGAACTAGTGCTGAAAGTCGAGTAACTAACATTTTGACGACCTTTATAGCCGAGAGGTGAGTACATCGGCGGTTAGCGTCGTCATCTCTGAGGTCCTGGGTTCGATTCCCGGTCAGGTCAATGAAGAAAACAAACTTTTCTATATTTCTTTCTATTTATGTCAGACGAAAACATGCCGCCCTAAAATCTAAATAACTATAACTAGGATTAACGAAATACAAGCTTTATAGCTTGTATATCGTTAATCCTAGTTATAGTTATATAAGCCAGCTATATAAAATGCTTCCAAAGCATTTTGATGTTTGTGAAAAATGACAAAAGGTATAGTTGGACCGTTCACCGACGCACTCGTTACAACTTACGGTGATTTTAATTATTTTTATAAATATATCAATGGGCTTCGATTTTGACAACCCTAGTCTCAGAAGCGGTACCTTGCTTACTTTCCCTTACGCTACCACAATATTTTGTATATATTACGTTGTTTTGTTTTATTTAAGTTACTTGGTTTTAACCATAGCTTTACTTTGATTAGTTTAATAATTTTAACTACATTTATTTATTTATGAGCGACGAATTTATTATTTTACACGGCCATATTAAGTTATTCATATTTTGTTAAAACAATGAAACCAATGTATTTTTGCAAATAGGCTTAAACTAAACGCTTTAACACGTCCCAATTTTGGCTAGCCGAAGATTTAATAGAGGTTTATACCAATTTGTGTCGTGTGGTGCCGGCACGTTAAAAGAATTGCACCACCCCTTCTTTTCCTATGGGTGTCGTAAGAGGCGACTACAGGAGAACCGCCACAAGAAGACGGACAGCAGCGTCTCCTCTCCACCATTGGCCAAACTGCGATCGCCAACCCGCTTGCCAAGCGTGGCGATTATGGCAAAATCCTCCGTTTGGAGAGGCCTGTGTCCAGCAGTGGACTGATATAGGCTGGTGATGTATGCCAATTGCTATTTGCAATGGTTACTGAATGAAAAGATACATGAGACTAATCTCATAAGCCTAAGCTCGATCATTGGTTTTCAGTCTGATAAAAATAATAAATAAATTATATAAATAGAAAATGGTTTATTTGTACAGGACAAGAGAAATACAAAAGAAAATTTACACATAAATTTGCACACCTGCATGCAGGTTCAATACTTGTAACTAAATTACTGTTAATACCTTTAAAACTTGTGTTCTAGCAAATAAGCGCATTTATTTTTTATTTATTTATTTATTTTATAGATTCGAACAGTACCATCAATTGTCTAACCCCGAAATTATAATTACTGAAATTTCGTAGTTGGTTGAGTTGTGAATAAAGTTTTAAGAACAATAAGTCACTTCAAAATCATTTTGGTTAGTAATAATTATTATTATTATTACTTGAGGAATTTCATCTTGTCACGTGACGTCCTAGGTAGCTTAGTGGTCAAAGCACTCGCCCGGTATGCGATGGGACGTGGGTTCGAGTCCCACCTGAGGTCGATGATTTTTTTCAAGTGTTATTTATCTTCAATAATTATTATATAAAATAATTAGAAAATACATCAACAAATACTGTGATAAGACACAGTATTTATTGATGTATTTTCTAATTATTTTTGTTTTTATTATTTGTGATATGAACCTAATAAATGCATTCTCTTTCTTTCTTTCAACATAGGTAACTTACTTGATTGAAATACTTGATACTTGAAACTATATTTCAAATTTTTAGTTGAAAAAAAAAACTATGTGAAACTCTATCTGATACTTATCAGATAGATTTTGAAATAGTATTTTTTTTCGTACTTACGTACGCAAGCGGTATCGCTGGCATCCTACATGATGTTTCCGAAAACCGACGGATGTTGAGTCGTGGCTTGCTCAGAAGCGGATTCAGTCTATCATAAATATTGGACAACATCACATACATTGCTCTGATCCTAAGGTAAGTAGCTAAAGCACTTGTGTTATAGAAATCAGAAACAACGACGGTACCACAACATCCAGACCCGAGACAATATAGAAAAGTTCGTTTTCCACATTGACCCGACCGACTCAGAGATGGCGGCGCCATATACAGTCCGGCGTGCTCGCCTCTCGGCTAGGGAGGTCGTCATTCATAAACAAAAACATCCTTGTAACAATTTTAAGTGAAACAATTGATTCTGGTTCTGATGTCCTCAAATACAGGGTGTAAAAAAAGGCTTAACGAAGCCTTAAACCACGAATTCTATACATAAAACCAAGTAGAATGCAAAAAAAATAATTGCTGGGAAATGACTTTTATTTTTGGGTATCAAAAATAATAACTTATTTCTAACCCGCAATGTTTAGCGCGCACGCCACAGACTATGCCTGTGTATGTAAGCGGTCGGCGGGCGAGCGGGTGGCGCGAGAGCACTGCGCACGATTCATTGCCGGCTGTGCCCTTTATAGGCCTTTTATAAAAGAAGCACTGAACATTTTTATCATGTTTCTTTGTAAAAAAGTTTAGTATTATCAAACAGAAGTCAATTTTGTTAAAATCTTTGAAAATTTTTTTTAACTTTAACTGTCAATAACTCGGTAACCCGTCATTTCCCAGGTATAGTCTAAAAGAAAAAAATGATCGTAATAATACGAAGAATATGTGGTATTCGGCTTGGTTAAGCCTTTTTTTACACCCGATATATAGGAATTTAGCTCGGTTTGGAAAACTCAATAAATAGAAAAATATTCGCTACAGTAAAATACTGGTAATTTTTAACAAACTTCTGGTTGTATAAGTATACGTCAAAACAAGTAGGAACAGGCTGCCTTTTTTTTTGCTTGAATAAACAGATAGGGTAAAATAAGTCCCATAAATAAATACATCTAAAAAAAACATTATTAGATTCAGTGTTAAAACATTTATTTTAATAGCCGCTAAGACGTCAATTTACACCAGTTCACATGGGTTCATTTTAAATAGAATAAAATCATTTGTATTTCCAACCACTTACTAAAAACAATACTTACTCTATGCTAATAATAAAAAACATGGAGATGTGAGTTCTTAAGATTATCTTGTCATTTGCAAATAGTAAAAAGTAAATAAATAAGACAGGCGTCCTTGTATCTAGCAGAGCGCAGGTTTTGGTGCTGCCAAAAAAATCACGGTCATTAGAAGGAAACAATAAAAATATTTTTTTAAATAATATTTCACCATATATTTTAATAATAGAATGGATGGATATAAGCGATAATATCCCCTAATAAATTATACATCTTTCTGTAAGCATCAACTGTACCTTCTTTAATTGGTGTGCAATAAAGATTATATATCTATTACTCATCATGTCCGAAGTATTTACAACCCACAGTAACAAGGACACAAATAAAATATTCTCCGTATAATTTTCGCCGCTTCCAGTCAAGCCGCGGCTCTACCACCAGGTCAAGGGTCCTTGCCTGCGCACGCGCATACCAATACGCGTTATGAGCCGTTTACATGCGCCGCGTCTGCGCGGTGACCCTAGGCCGGTGGCCAGTTCGCAAGGTGATTGACCATTGCGCAACTAGTTAATGGACTCTAAAGATGAAGAATATTTAGAGGGATTGGACATCATGACACATTAACTGAATATAAAAACCGGACAAGTGCGAGGCGGACTCGCGCACGAAGGGTTCTAGATAAGATAAGATCATTTTTATTTGAATAACAACACGGTATTAACAGGTGTAATACATACAGAATAAGGCACACTCGTGTCTTGCCAGTTTTTTCTATAAAAACGGCAAAAAAATCACGTTTGTTGTATGGGAAAGTGTATTTTCATTTGATCACTGTTCGCACCATAGATTTTATTTTATTTTACACAAAATCCACAGCCCTCAAATAACAGAGTTAGAAAAACTTACATTATAGATAGCCAATAACGGATTTACATTTTATAGCTAGAAACATTTTAAACTGCTAAAAGTTAACATCTTTAATCATAATTTCCAAATAGGTTATTTGTAGAGCAACTTAGAAGGATCGGTATCGGTATCGGTGAAGGTCGGTATGAGAAATTTATGTTATGTTGTCCAACATATACGGCCTTACTATAAAAAGATAGACTAAATTTAAACACTTGTCTAAAGATTAGTCAACCAATTAAAAATGTTTGTTAAAATATGTCTCGAATGTCTGATGTGTCAACATTTCAAATTGGTTGACTAATTTTTAGACAGTGTTTATGCCTAGTCTATCTTTTAAGGCCGATAATATTTAAAATTCATTTCACAGAAAGATAGATTCAGGCCTATTTGCAGAAAAAAAATATTTTTGTTTGTTTTTTATGGCTCAGTCATGTCTTTTTTTAAAGAGTTCTGTTTATTTAGTACTAAACAGAATATGCCAAAAGATACAATATATATTTTATGTCAAGTTTATGCAATCATATTAGTATGTATTGTTACGCTTTCTACGTTTAAGAGAACGGTCTGCAAAGGCTCTCGTTCACATCAGTATTGTGTCACCGTTATGTCACATACATTTTATGTTTTTTTTATTTATTTTGTCCAATGACAATTCATTTATTAGGATTTTTGTATGTGCCATTCCAGAACCTTCAAAAAGTGATGTAAAAATAATAATATATCGGTCATATAAAGTGCTTAATTTGGGTCTATTTCTAGAAATTAATGGGTTCTGTTTTAGGGCCAATTTTTTGGGAAATAATTGGGTTTATTTTGGGTCATTTTTTTTAAAAGATAGGTTTTTATTTATTAGTTTTTTTCGCTTTGAATATAATTAACTATCCATGCTGTACGTCTAGCGTCGGTGTGACGGCGAAAATGGGCGCAGTGATAAGTCCATGGTTGTCACCACCAATGCTGTGTGAGAATCTTTTTGAAACATAGATACACTAGACATATTTTTTAATTACTATGTAGTTTCTTTTATTTGTATCTAATTAAAGCAATAAACTTTAATTTATTCTATTTTGTTCGTCGCAAAGACCGGAATAAGTAGTCTGTCTGTAGGAAATTAAAAGTACCAGGTGCATAAAGTCATTTAAAAAAAAACCCTCGTTTGTCAATCGGGTAAAAATGGTTCAGGTTAAATTTCTATCAATTGTGGCAATCAGTATTGGGCAATTTAATTCCATCAAATAAAAGACATCAACGCGTCACCTGTGTGTGAGCTGCGCGTGCGATCGTATTTTACACTTTTAGTTTTATTTTCAACTTTCTAGTATATTAACTTGGGGAAAGAGATCCCATAATGCTTTTTTGCGAGGGTCTCTCTCTCTTAGCACACATGAACCTGACCCAATTTAGAAAAGTTATCTTAAAAGTTAACCAATTGAATTGATAAATGTATCCACATTCGGATGTTGAGCGCTGGGCCAAAGATGCGCAGAAAACCATTGCGATTACGTGATTGGCTAGTCGCGCGTCGCGCCTGCACCGACAGCCGTGATTGGTTGTTAGCTCCGCGCACGCGTCTCTGATACGATGATCGTCTCGTAAGATGCGCAAACCGATTCCCACTCTACCCCAGCACTCAAAATCGGTGCCTCATACTTACTGTAATCGTTTAATTAAAGCTTATGACAAATCATCTTACATTTTAAAGCAAGTGTAAGTATGTATTTTGGTTTAGCCATATTGTTAACCCTCTATTCACTTTCAAATTACATAACATTTTAAACTTTCTTGTTGCATTTTTAAACTATAACACTGTACACAACACGGGTATTGATGCAACATACCTCTTTTTATTTATTACTGTCCCGACGTTTCGGCCTAATTGCATAGGCCGTGTCGTGGGAAGACTAGGGGTAAGTTGCATCAATACCCGTGTTGTGTACAGTGTTATAATTAAAAAATGCAACAAGTAAGTTTAAAATGTAATGTAGTTTGAAAGTGAAATACATGTTAAAAAATCACAGGTTTAGGACCTTGGTTTCGTCCATTCCACCAATTTTATCCGACTGTAGGTATTATGTATTATTAATTAATAAAGAAATGACCATAGCCTTATTTCCTCTTCCGCGAAAGCGTGCCATAATCAGCTTTTGTAATTACATTATATACCACCCTATTATGAGCAGGCAGCCAATTAGATGATGCGCTTCGAAGAACATGGCAGTTTAACACTTTCTAGTAAGGCCTTTAGAGGCTTTTGTTATTTTTTATGGCATGAGTTTTGGTCCAACTTTGGATATAAATAATTAATAAATACCTGCGGGGGAATCATGAACTCTTAAAAAATCTGATCTGATCAAATCTGTCAATTTCGTACGTCATTTCGTACAAAATTTGACAGATTTGACAAGATTTGAGATTATTTTAAGAGTTCATGGCTACCCCCTGTCAGTTGTCATTAATCTGTATTTTGAGAACTAAGAAGAAGCATAAATCTAATTAAATTCGTTTCACGAAAAATTCACCGTTATTAAACGGTGACCGTACTGTTTTAGGCAATAAATAGACAAGAAATGACAAAATATTTAAATATAAATAAAATTACTCTGATTCTAAGGTAAGCCCTGGTACAAAAACACCTATAAAACAACTCAAGTTACCCAAATTTAACTGAAAATTGAACTGTAGACCACGTGAACGACGCGCGACGTTGCCAATCGCCACTCATACAGACGTATTACGACGGTTTATGCAATGCGCAGGCGCCGGCTTAACCTTCACAAATCGCGTCCAGTTGTTTGTAAATATTTACTTTTATTTCGGTATTGAGTAACGTTATTTAAAAACGAGTTTATTTTTAGACATCGGTATTTAGCGCCCATTTTGAAATAGACTACCTACAATAGAAAACCATGATCAATACTTTGTAAGATTAATTTTCATGATAAATAATGATGACAGAGACAGTTTATAGATTGATATGAAGAACGCCGTCCTTGGCCACGAACCATGAAACTATGTAATCTATTCACCGTACACCTTATCCATCTCAGTTTCTGTCATCCCCATAAGGCTGAGCATCCACCAGAGAATAGAATAGTAATAACTCCAATAGAATCACCTCATTTATAGCTTCACTCTGCGCAGCTCTGGAGGATATGGGCTCGGGGGAGCAAGGTTTTTGTTTCTACAAAGCAAGTGAAAAATACGGGCGAGGGAGCTGTTACGGTTACGAGGAATGTGTGTAAGGATTAGAAAATATACGCCTACTAGTCAGTCAGTCAATAGATGGTATTCGAAAGGAGTCTGCTCATTAGTACACATTAATACACTACACATTCCTCGCACAGCTCTGGTGGATCCCCAGCCTAAGTATCGCGCATAAACTTGACAAACTAGTCAGTTCGTTTCAAATATCTCATACTTCAAGGAAAACAAAATACTTATGTAGTAAATTGGCCTTCAAAGCAAAACCATGCATGGTATTCCTTTTTGGTTTTATTACCTATTGTTAAGCACTTAACTGCCTTTGGTCTAGCCTTAGCCTTGATGGCGGACAAGCCAAGTATGAGCTGGATTCCCACTAGAGAATGTACAGTCAACAGCTCGTCGACCTACCCCAAAAGTCAAAAATTCTCCAATAGATTTTCAACTTTAAGCCTGACATATAGAGTTCATTTTCAAATGAGAAAATTTGTCATTTTGTGGTAGGTCGATGTGCTGTTGCCCGTACTATGATGCTAAGCTTAAAATTTAAGTTAAAAGTAAATTTAAATTTGATTATTTTCATGAAAAGAACAACGTGTAGTAGGCATGGCTTGCATTAACACCCTCCGTAGCTGAGAGGCGGGCAAGCCGGTCTTGGTGTCGACATCTCTGAGATCCCGGATTCGATTCCTAGTCGGTTAATGTAGAAAATGAACTTTTCTATATTGTCTCGGGTCTGGATGTTGTGGTATCGTCGTTGTTTCTGATTTCTATAATACAGTGCTTTAGCTTACACTAGAATTAGAGCAATGTATGTGATGTTGATCAATATTTATTTATTTAAAAGATCTTAGTGAAGTAAGACGCAATGTACGAAACATAGTAAAGTTGACTGAGTTTGTTGCGTCGTCTTTCCGTACCCAATGAGTAAAACGGGACCCTATACTGAGGCTCCGCTGTCCGTCTGTCCGTCTGTCCGTCTGTCTGTCTGTCCGTCTGTCTGTCCGTCCGTCTGTCTGTCTGTCTGCCTGTCTGTCTGTTACCAGGCTGTATCTCATGAACCGTGGTGGCTAGACATTGAAATTTTCACAGATAATGTATTTCTGTTGCCTCTATAACAACACATGCCGGTTTTTCTCATCACCAGCCGTCCATTATTATATTAGTAACCTGTGTAAAATGAATTAACCAACAGTGTTCGTAAAATTTATGGTTTAGTAACATGGATCTGATGTTACTATATCGTAGTGTATTCTCAAAGAAACCATACCGTAGGCTAACAAATCATATATTTCACAAGTGGTATTACTAAAATAACGGGCTGACACTAGCAGAAATGCGTTACAAGGCCGCCTGCGCCTGCGCAGCCGGCGTTGCCAAAGCCGGCCTTAAGAGATGTACAGAACACTTTTGTGAGTGATATGTAAGGTTGAATTCATCCCTATTCTAGGGACATTCATCATCATCATTTCAGCCATTTTGTTAATTTCATTTCCACCGCTGTACATAGGCCTTCCCTAATGATATCCAGATTAGCCGGCCTGCATCCGTTGTCTTTGGTTTTGTAAAAAAAAAATGCAACATTAAAAGTGCGTGTTGTGTTGGTAAGAATTTAACTTTGGTATTTAATTTTAATAATCTATATTATAATATTTAAAATCCGTGATGGTTTGGACTTTTTATTAGATATATTTAAATAAATTCAAAAAATTCAATAGACTTGAAAATAATTCAACAAAAATTGAAATAAAATTATTTTCATCCCTTATTAAATGATTAAACATTGCAACATCATTTGCGTAAAATGGCATAGCAGCGTCATTTGTGTAAAATTCATTGTCATCCCCTATATTTTACTCCCTAGGAGATGAAAAAAAACCCTAGGAGAGGGCTTTATAGGATAAGTCCGTTTTCATGGGAATCCCTAACAGACTTTAACAGATATATGAAAGTCATTAGCAAAACTACATTATTACTCGATTTTTTCACAACCCTCATCTATGTTGTATCCGCAGCTTACGCTACTGCGCTAATATATGAATATATTGGTTATGGGTGTCAAAAACAAGAATACTGTGGAAAAATCCACAACAGTCCTCCGTGACGCAAACAGATTGCGCTGGACCCGTCCGTTGCTTCACGTGGGCAAGGTCGCTTGCCCAAGACGTTCACGACTCCTGGAGCTCGGGACCCAGCCTCGTAATACAGGGTGTACAAAAATTTGGGACACTCTTTACAACCACGTGATCAGCTGGTGAATACAACATGTTTTCATATGGGAGCAACATCGAAATCGTGTTTTGCTCTATACATTATCGTCGAGGGATGATAATGAGTTTAAATGAAGCATGTAAAAAAAACTCTATTTCGATGTTGCTTCCATTTAAGAAGTAGTTGTATATGATCACGTGGTTTTAAAGTGCGTTATATTCTCTTGTACACCCTGTTTATCTGGGTGAATAATAATATGAAACACAGCATGCAATATTGCCATAATCATATTTCTAAAGAAAGCAATCAACGTTTGACAACCTCCTTATAGTCGAGAGGCGAGCACGCTGGACTATGTATGGCGTCGCCATCTCTGAAGTTCCGAGATCGATTCCCGGTCGGGGGGTCCATGTCGAAAACTAACTTTTGTATATTATCTGGGGTATGGGTGTTGCGCCGTTGTTTCTGATTTCTATAACACGAGTGCTTTAGCTGTTCCTCCTTATAAATATATAATAAATTTTAATTCTATCGTTTATTTGGTAAAACACACCACACACGCAATTTTACCTCTTCTTTGTCCTGCTCTTATCCCACTATTTAGGTCGGGTCTCCTCACTCTTCTGCGCCAGGGTAATCTATCCTGGATTGTCTATCAGGCAAATGGGCTTCCTTGAGGTCTCTTTGTGTGTTAGACCACCAGGTTAGAGGCGGGCGTCCTCTACCTTTCTTCTGTTCAGGCAGATCTAGTGCAATCTGTACCACAAGTCCTCACTTCTTTAATACCTACATGCAATTTTACCTTTATTATATTTTTTATGCCAATGTGATTATTTTGGATAACCTACCTTGTAAGTAGGTAACTTATTAGTTAATAATTAAAAAATTACAAGGTTTAACAAGGTCTAAAATAATACTTTAAAATTTCGGAACTCATAAAGTTTTGCTGATTGTTATGTCGGAATAGACATGGATACTAACCGCTATGGATGTGAGTTATCTGAAATAAAGACTTTTTATTTTATTTATTTATGTTCATGTTATTTTTTTACATAAATTTAATACGTACCTATATAAAATCGACCAGAATCCGTTCCATACCCAAAGGGTAAAACGGTACCCTATTACTAAGGCTCCGCTGTCTGTCTGTCCGTCTGTCAGCAGGCTGTATCTCATGAACTGTGATAGTTAGAGAGTTGAAATTTACAAAGATGATGTATTTCTGTTGCCGCTATAACAACAAATCCTAAAAAAACAGAATACAATAAATATTTAAGGGGGCTCCCATACAACAAACGTGATTTTTTTGCCGTTTTAATAGATAATACTACGGAACCCTTCGTGCGCGAGTCCGACTCGCACTTGGCCGGTTTTTCTGATTTTCAACAACAGTCAGACATTGTCTGTAGTCGATTGTATTTGCGAAATCCCCCGTCCTCATCTAGGCAATCTGCACATTATCTGCCATTCTAGATGTTTCACGACGCGTTGGGCTAACGCGCTTATAAGTCGAGTAAAAGTAAAGAAATGCGCAAGGCCGCCTGCGCAGGCGCAGAACGTTACACAAACGACTATGAGTGCCTATGTCTTCACTCCAGTCGTCTCAGTAAAAGTAACATTGACATATTACTTTCAAAATTAACGTTGATGGATTATGTTTGTGCTCAACTGATATGAATCTTGGATTTATATCATGAAGACTTTACTCATTACTGAAAAGTTACTATAAAAAAACAACTTATTTTTGCAAATAGGCTTAAACTAAGCACTTTTACACGTCCCAATATTTTTTTCCCTACCACTGCTTCGGAACAAGTTTGGGCTAGCGCCGAGAAGAAGCAACGCAAGAAACACGGTTACTATTGTCAGCCTCTTTTAAAAAGTTTTTAAATATACATTACAAAATAATATATTACAAGATAAATGCACCTGTGCGAGCAAGGTATGTAATTCCAAACATTTTTGTCATTTAAATAATCATTAACGGTATAATACCCTTTTTTCATAGGAATAATTTTAGAAGAGTCTGTCAAACCTTTTATAAGTTTGCATTTAACACATTTGCGGACAGTATTACAGACACAAGACGTTTTAATTGTTATCACAGCTATAACCAGTAAAGCTTTAAATACTTTCTTTTAACATATCTTCTGCTTATGTATTTATTTTGCCAATTATTGCATCCACATAGTCTTAAAACATACCTACTAAGAAGGTATAATTAACACTACCAATTATTGCTATTTATTTTAAAACCCAATAAGAAAAATGTCATTTTAAGTTAAAAACATAACAATGTTTAAGCTAAAAATAAACCTACAAAGTGGAAAAACCTTCGGAAAGAGTACAAATTTAAAATCCTTGCAATCCTTAACTTGATCGAGGGCTTTTTCAATAATTAAAGAACCAGTTACAAAATTCACCAAATTACTCAACGGTCACTATAATCTACTTCCGTCTTCCGATCTCGGAAGTCGTCAAAAACAAGTTTGCACACTTTTGTCAAAGCGGGAATAAAATCAGTAGGGTCACCTAAGGCTGGACATATGCGAGAAAAAAATGCGGTGCGAAAAAATTTGTAGCGAGGTTGTGAAACGGTGTGACTGACTGGACTGACTTATATTTTCTAATCCTTGCACACATCTCTCGGTCGTTTTGTATGAACAGAAACCTCGCTCCGCTAGAATATATATTCACCAGAGCTGCACAGAGCGAAGATAGGTAAATGAAATGATTCTATTGGTTCTTACAAAACACATTCCTCGCTACGCAGCTAAGCACAGCTCTGGTAGGTGCTAAGCCTACTAAAAAAGTAAAGCATGTAACACAGATTAGGATACTGACAAAGTGGGCTTCAGGTTGAGCATAATAATGATGAAACACACCAGAGCAAAGCTGGTGTTTCAATTTTAATTTAATCGCATTCCAAAATATTACAATGGTGGTATGTATGTATTTAAACATTATAATATAACCAATAAACCAATAAAACCAATTTATTTTTGCAAATAAGCTTAAACTAAGCACTTTTACATGTCCCATATTTTACCACTGCTTCCCTGCCACTGCTTCGGGACAAGTTTGGGCAATAGACACTATTTTGGACTTAAATCCAAAAGATTTGTACTTTTGGATTACTCGTGTTATCACATAAACAATTTGTTCTTCTAGGAATCGAACCCACAACTGTTTTGTTAATCCGGATATTGAACTAAAATACCAGGCGGCCGTCTAATTAAATAAATGCAAAGGCGATGTGCATAGTTTAAGGTTGGTCAGCCGCAGCCTCAGTATATATCGGTACCTGTTTATCTAGATATATCTTTATTAAATTACTCGTATTACATTTCTATCTGTTGGCAAACTTGACAGTCCCGTTTTTCCTTTCCACCAAACTAGCCAAATTTTTCTATATTAATATTTTAGATTAGCTACACTCCTCTTCAATCTACGTTCTTCTGCATCACTTGCAGTGGTGGGTATTGGTTTTATGTCGAAATAGGCAGTATATACGTATTTTTGAGGAAAATCAGTGGTTTTCATCAATGTCACACATTTGTAAGTACCTACTGCCTACCTCATTTCATTTACCAAGTAGGCACTGCCTTATTGCCTATATGCACCGCACGCCCCTGTGTTGCAGTGATCCTACCGCATCAACCTCAGTTAAATATTGCACTCACATTCACCGATGATTGCCGAAGTTATGCAAGCGCATGCGTGACTCAACCCCGAAAGGTCAAGGCTTGTTTAAAATCATTTATTGATGTAATTATTGATACGTTGCGGTTTGCGACAAATCTTGTTCGATATTGGCTGTTGGAACATTCTGGACATTGGATTTATTGCCAAATATTTGCATATTGATTGAACTCTTAAAATGACGGCCTTGTCTTTTATTTATACCATACTCAGTGTTCACACAGAATTTAATACAGTAAAATTAAAAGATAACTTTTTGGCGATCATATCAGTCCACTGCTGGACATAAACTAAGATTTCTTGATGTGAGACTGGCTTAGGTCAGAGTTATACCACAAATTACAAAGCGGCGGGTGATAATACGAACATCTTCAAATAGTTTGAGATCCTTTATTATACCATGCTTCAATAGACATTCAGTTTGATAGACTATAGTTAAATTAAGTTTGTAGACATAAGTTAGTAGAAAAGTTCTTAGCTTGCCCACTTCTACAAGATACCTATGAACTAGTATATGAACTTGACGGCCTATAGTGGCAGGGGCCAGTCAGTGACACACTGTTAGCCTCAGCTTCTGCCACTGTGTTGAAGCTAGCTTCTGCCACAGTATTGGAGCTATATTCTGGCACGATATTGGCGCTAGCAGCTGCCACTGTGTTGCTGCTAGCTTCTGCTACAGTATTGGCGCTAGCTTTTGGCACAGTATTGGCGTTAGTTTTGGCCAAAGTGTTGGCGCTAGCTTCTGCCACAGTGTTGGCGCTAGCTTCTGGCACGGTGTTAGCTCTAGCATCTGCCACTGTATTGTCGCTAGCTTCTGCCACAGTGTTGGCGCTAGCTCCTGCCACAGTGCTGGCGCTAGCTTTTAGCACAGAGTTTGTTCCGTCATAGTGTTACTGTTTTACAAATGGAATATTATGTGACACAGGATAAAGGTCGTTTGTTAATCAAAACCATGACCATAAATTATTTATTTGTAATTTGTTACAGCTGATGACTTCCACAAATGTCGACAGAAGGACGCCAAGCTGAACGACTGTTTGAAGGCTGCTGTTCCTGATGCGCTTAGAAAAATGAGAGATGGTAAGTCATTATCACTATCATTCATCATCAAAACCACATCTGTCTATAGAGTTATGGGTAAAAGGTTTGAGGATCCCATAGCTTAGCAATTTTTTTTTTATTCTGCAAGTAAGTTTGCATGAAAACACGGTGTAAAAAACACTGTCCGTTACTTCAATTTGGACTTAAATGCAACATATTTTTTATGAGATTAAAATCGAAATCTCAAAAATAATTTGTCTATCCATACAAACGGATATCAGGTTTCGGGGGCTTAGTAAGGGAAGACGAATTATGTGCCAATTTTCTGTGTTGGTATTTTTATAGTAAGGGGATTTTTTACAATGTTGATCCCATTTAATATTATTTAAATATACCTACCTATTTGAGCAGTTGAACCATGCACTAAAAGATCTTGCGTATTTGAATATTTGGAGTCAAAGTCAAAAGGAAGAAAGGAAAAACGTTTATTTGGTACCTGCATTTGAGCAGCTCTTAATAACGTATTTGTAGTTGCACGTTGTATAATTTCCTACTTATAAAGCTCTTCAAGACAAACGCTGAGCCTGTCTGATATATTCCCTACTTTTCTTCTGGGTGTATATTTTTCTTTATTTGTATCGAATATATTATTTTATATTTCAATTTCTTCCATTCACAAATTCCAGGCATCGCCTCACTGTCTGTGCCGAGCATGGAGCCACTCCACGTGGCCAGCATCAACATTGACTCTGGCGCAGGCCCCGTCGTCATCACGCAGAACTACAAGAACATCAAGCTGCATGGCCTCACGGAGTCCAAGATCACCAGCTACAAGTATGTATACGTTGCAATACTTGCAGTCAGGTTCAATATAGTGATATTATAATATGATATGATATATAATATGATAGCGATCATAATCAGCCCATATCAAAAAAGTTATACCCATACCAAAATTTGGCGACCGTCTGGTGTAGTGGTTCGCGCTGCGGACTACAAAGCCTGGCGGTTGCGGGTTCGAATCCCGCAAGGGGCAAATGTAAGTGTGATGAGTTTCTCAAAAAATAAAACACCTTTCCATACAAACTAACGTCAGCTGGTCGCATTTTATAGTATGGAAATGTGAATCTCTTTATTTAGCGATTACGATTATTGACCATAAAAAAATCTGTATTTGATCAGTGGGTTAACAAAGATTTTGCGTTATTTCAATTCATCTTCTCAGCCTATTGCAGTCCACTGCTGGACGTATGCCCCCAAAGAGCGCCAAAGAGCACGATCTCTCGCTATTTTCATCCATCCACTGCCAGCCATCTTCCTAAGGTCGTCTGTCCATTGAGGAGGGGGAGGGGGCGTCCTACATTACGTTTGACTAGGCATGGTCTCCACTCGAGAACCCGTTACTCTACCTTTCATTGGTTCTGCGAAAAATATGGCCGGTCCACTGCCACTTAAGCTTGCCACATTTTTGGACTATGTCCGTTACTTTAGTCCTTTGCCTGATGATCTTGTTTCGGATTCGGTTCGAGTTTCGGATCGAAATTCTAATAACTCTCTGAGTGATATGGAGTCGGTAGGCCAATAACGTGCCAACAATAAATAAGACATAAAACTATTTAAATTCGTATTCCAGAGCCGACCTGAAGCTTTACCGGCTGAGGACCGAGTCCATCACACCGAAGATGGAGTTCATCGCGGACTACGTGATGAAGGGCCGGATCCTGGTGCTGCCCATCCAGGGGAAGGGGGTCGCTAACATCACTATGTGTGAGTAAAAGTATGCATATACAGGGTTATTTGAAAAATATCAACAACCTTGCAAGACTAGGTAGCTAACATCATAAACAACAATTTAAAATGATTTTCCAAGCTTTTATTTCACTGTCGTGATATTTGTTAGTCTATGTTCCATTCGCATACAAAAAGGTGCGCGATGCGATGCGCACAGAGATAAGAATATTCAGACGTAAATTAAATTAATATTTATTTTTGTATGAAATTAAAATGTGTCAAATTATCAAAAGTCGTGGAACACAAGTTGTTGTTTATGATGATAGCTACCTAGTCTTGCGAGGTTGTTGGTTTTTTACAAATAACCCTGTATACGTCCCACTGCAGGGCACAGGCCTCACCTCAACTATGAGGTGGTTTGGGCCATACTCCACCACGCGGGCCCAGTAAGGATTGGTGGATGGGTGTTATAAGCCAGTGACTAAAGCTTACTGTCAGATGTAATCAAGCCGCCATAAGGCCTCTGACTAGGCTTCACGACCAGTATCAAGCGATATTAGCCGGGAACAACTTTTAACGTGCCTTCCGAAGCACGAAAAAGCTAAAAATAACTCTAAATATGGTCGAAATGGTCACCCATTCATTCAAAACCGCGGCATTAGTTGCTTAACTTTAGTAACCGATACCAAAGCTACGAGCACCTCATGTGTGTGTATAAATTAAAAGATAAACTCCGTAAATTGTTGAGCTATTAGCTGAGACATCCCAAGATACAAAGGCTGGGATATAATTGGGCAAAGTCATCTGAGCTTTTCATCGTGGCAATATCCCAAAGCAGTGGTTAGGAAAACTGTCATCAACAGACGGACGGACAGCGAAACTTTAGAAATGGAACCCATTTTAACCCTTTGAGAACAGAACCCTACAAACGACACTTAGATCACTGATAGTCTTAATAGTTTTATCCAATATTATATAGGCCCTTTAAAGTAAAGTATGCCCATATACGTCCTACTACAAGGCACAGGCCTCACCTCAACTATGAGGTGGTTTGGGCCATACTCCACCACGCGGGCCCGGTGCGGATTGGTGGAGGGTGTTGTAAGGCCAGTGACTAAACCTTACTGTCAGATGTTATCAAGCCGCCTTAGGCCTCTGACTAGGCTTCACGACCAATATCAAGCGATATTGGCCGGGACCAACTTTTAACGTGCCTTCCGAAGCACGGCAATGCTCGTGATAAATGTCACTAAATATGGTCGGAATGGTCACCCATCCACACACGACCGCGGCGTTGGTTGCTTAACTTTAATAGGCCCTTTGACGAGAACTTAAACATGTCCCTCAAAAGCTTTGCACTGCCAGCGCTTCGGAACTAGGTACATATCGGCTGATTATGAGAAGAAACGGCACAACAAACTCAGCCACCTTGGTCAGCCTTCACTATGTTACCTACATTGCATTTTAACTTCAACATGATCTTTTAATAAAGAAATATTGGACATACAATACATTGCCCTGATCCTAAACTAAAGCACTATGTTATAGAAATAAGAAACAATGGCGGCACCACGAGACAATATAGAATAGTTATTTCCTACATTGACAGACCGGGAATCGAACCCGTTACCTTAAAAATGGCAATGCCAAGTCCGGCGTCTTCGCCTCTCGACTACTGAGGTCGTCTTTCCAACAAAAGGGATACTTAAGTCTTAAGCCATGTATCCTATAGTCTACATACTGTTGTCTTTTATTTACGCGAACACGATACATTTAAATGAAACTACTTTTACGGATTATTTCGCGATTTATTAACATTTTATTTAACCTGACGTTTCGAACACTTTACAGCGTTCGTGGTCACAGGTAGACTAAGGTGTTATTCGTCTTTACAATATTTTGAAAAAATATAAACTACCGTCACTCAGTTAATATTAATCTGTGTTCCTATCTACGCAAAAAGAGCTAACTGTATCTAGTGGTCTTGCAGTGCGGGGCCTAGCATGGGATTTCGTTAAAACAGGATCCCATGCTGGTGGTATTTTCCAACCATCTTCTCTGTTGAAATTTGGGTGTCTTTTAATTTCAATTGCCTCCCGTAACATGCGAGGAACAAATCGTCGTTCTCTTGCAAGGACTTTAGGCTGGTCAAATCGTATGAAACGTCAGGTTAAATAAAATGTTAATAAATCGCGAAATAATCCGTAAAAGTAGTTTCATTTAAATCCTATAGTCTTGTCACTATGTTCGCGAACCTCTTGCGCTCCGTGCTCTTGCAACTCCACATAGTGGATACGTTCGCGCTCCTGGCCTGCAACGTGCCTCGGCGCTCCGCTCGGTGGCGGTGTTTGGGGGAACACAAAGAGGAGCGCGATCCGTATCCACTGAAGCAGTTGCAAGAGATTCGCTAACATAGTGTTACCTCTCCATTTTCAGTGAACCTGGTAGTGAAGCACGACCTGGTAGGCGAGCCGGTGGTGTGTGACGGACAGACATACATGCACATGCGGGACTACAAGGTCAAGTTCATCCCCCAACGGGTTCTGCTCAACTTCTCCAACCTTTTCAACGGGGATAAGAGATTGGGGGATCAGATGAACATGTGAGTTTATATGAATATTTTTCCAATATCACAATCTTCTATAAAATAGACTTAGAATTCGGTATCACACCAATAGGCTGGATGACACCAATCGACATACTTTTTATGAAATGTCTCAAAACGCACCTCTGCCTTATAATTTGTATGGCGATAGCAAGCTATGACGTCATTGTTTACTGGACTCAACTGCATAACTTTTTACTGATTTAGAAGCAAACAAAAATCAGATGCTGTAAATAAATAATAATTTACCTACCGGGTTATCGGGACTAAATTAAGGAGCCAGATTTGGTAGATGATGTCTTAAAATCACTTTTGATTAGTGTCCACAGCTGATAATATACTTAAATACGTTTATAAACATCCATGGTACAAATACTTGTGCTCATCACAAAAACAATTGCCCCTTGTGGGATTCGAACCCGCAACCTTCTTTCGAGGCACGCCTCTGAGCCCGATCTAGCTATTCGCTGAATATAATATGGAAGAACAAATATTTTTTAATAATTGGCATCGTGATCTGTCAGACAGGTTGCCTATCCCCTTAGTACAGATACCAGTCTCTGAAGAAGTAGGTATATAATTTGAATATGTACATATGAAACTAGCCTTGAGTGTTTTTCCTTTATGAAAGATAAATAAATTTATCTATCTACAGGCTGTTAGGTAAATAGTATATCAAGCCGAAAGTAGACCATATGTGCATATAAATACTATGTTGAAGTCAGAAATTGAATATCATCATTTTTGAAAAAAAATACAAATCGTATTCTTAAAATTTTACTTTGTATGAAAAAACAAATGATGATATCAATTTTCTGACTACGCCATATTATTTATGCTTAATATGCATAGGCTAGTTTTGGCTTGATTAACCAAACACCCTGTATAGTTATAGCACAGAGTTAAGTTATAGTATCCTATTGTTTTCAACAAAATGTCTCTCACTCAGTATTGATTAAGGTACTCTACAGAATTTCTTTTATTGCAGATTTTTGAACGAGAACTCCGAGCTTGTCTTCAACGAACTGAAAGAATCCTACGAGAAAAGCTTAAGTTCAGTTTTTCAGGACGTAACAAACAAAATCTTCGACAAAGTACCCATGAACAAAATATTCCTCGAAGAATAAAGTGAAAAAACTAGTTTCCTAGTGTTTCCGGACTGTTTATAATAGTTAAAATAGTTTAGAAATGATAAGCAATAGGTTATTTATTCAACCTGCTTTAATTAGAATTTGTAAGTAATAAATTTTGTACAAATGATTTTGTATTTTCATTTTCACGATTGATTTTCTATGTTTTGGGATTTAAAACGGTTGGTGAGGAGGTACACTTTTAGTAAAGCGAGTAGCGCCATCTCTTAGAACTTTCAGGAACTGCATACTACTTTTGGGGTTACATGTAGTTTATGCGTTGTGGTATGGCGTCGCCTTTGCCGTGGTTTCGTCTTGGTGCCCTGAGGAGGGTTTTCGAAGGTCGCCTCTCATTCAATTCCACATCTGGAGGGTCCTCATCTGCTATGCGTCTGGCATTCCTCAAACATACCGACTTGCAGAAGGCTTCGTTAATAATAATCACTGAAACATTAATTATTTGCATAAGAAAGAGGTTGTTTTGAGGAAAAATAATTGTAAAGTTTCAGTAAGTAGGTACTAACGTATGCCAACTAGGAGTAAATATAGGACAAGTCCTAGTAGTACGGCATCTAATTCCATAACTGAAAGGCAATGAGATATTTACGTTTAGAATACAGTAAATCAAGGTCCATTAACTTATGCTTTAAAATAAGATAAACTAACATATCCAGTTACAACAACAGTTTATTTTACAAAATAAATACTCTTCACAAAAATCTTTGTGTGCCCCAATCAGAATTCTTAAATAATTCTGTGAAGAGTATTATATATCTGAGTTTGTTTATTATCTTATTTCTTATTCACTTATCTTGAACAAAATTAACACTTTGAAAGCATAGTTTCAAAACTTATTAACAGATGGCGTTAAACCCAAACGTCACAACTCACAACACCACAATCTAACCTAACAACATTCTTATCTATATTTTAACATAAAAATTTCATTAGTACTTACTCCTCTAACACCTCGCACCCCTAGTAGCCCTCAAGAGCCCTCTGATTGACAAAAAAGCAGCAAAGAGAATCAGTAGAAAAAACGCGGTCTCCCAAAAGTGTGCTACGAGGATTCTGGTCATCCTCCGGTGGACTTTCGAAGGTGGTGCATCAGGCACAGGGTTTACCACCAGATAAACTCGGTCATGAGGATGGTTTTATATAGTTTTGTCTGACAGAATGACAGTGACATGAAATGTGCTATCTTTTTTCTTTGCTTTTATTCTTTGCGAACTAAAGAGGTTTGCGTTTTAATCTGATTACTTTCTATCAAAGAACTGAGCCCTGCACATTGTAAATATTTCGTTGAACATGTAGGTAATAACACACTCTGACACGTTTTGGAATCGGCCGATATTCATAAATCGATATTAAATTCAAAAATCCAACAACAATCTCGTAAGTAGCCGTGGACTCGTACTGCAGCTAGCAGCGATGCAAGCAGCCGGCCAGTTGACCACAAGCCAAGAAATATATTTCAAACTGATTTTTAAACGCATTGCAATGCGGCTTGCTTAGGTTTTACTTATATATTGTCAACTACGTGGCTACAATATGCAGAATACGTCAATAAAGCTGTAACGTAACTGTTGCTTTTACATTTTGCATGATATATTTACTATGGATTTATCAATATTATCAGATTTTAGGTAAATAAAAGTTTTTCAAGTCCTTAACTATTTAAAATTTATTTAAAAAAAATAATATAAGTTCTGTTCTACTAAAAGTAATATTTTCCGAGCAAAATGTTTAAGCAATAAACCTAACCAAAGTAAATTTGCTATTACATTCTATGAGGAGTTCGAATAACAAGACGAATTAAGTAGGTAGTTTTCCTCCTGTATTGTTATATAAATCTATAATATCTGCAAACCGGACTTACTATACTAGTAATTTTAATGTCGCAATGGTGGAAGAGAAAGAACCATAAATGTCTTGATAAGTTTATTCAGTGAAATATTTAACATTTTCTATGGCATAGTCACTGGTAACATTATGTCGAAGAAACAGTAACTTAAACTAAGATCCACTTAGCCTCTAAGTTCAAACATGTATCTTTATTACATTGTCACATTTATAAAGATGAGCCTAGACATGATCCTTGAGGAACACCATCCATGAAGTGCACAATTCATTAGAAGCATTGGGTTTTTTATATACGACAATGTAATAAAGATATTTACTGCA
The DNA here is from genome assembly GCA_950371115.1 of Anania fuscalis. Taxonomy (NCBI): domain Eukaryota; kingdom Metazoa; phylum Arthropoda; class Insecta; order Lepidoptera; family Crambidae; genus Anania; species Anania fuscalis. The sequence goes on from OX493346.1 coordinate 973,780, forward strand.
ACAGCAAAGGTTTACAATAGCTATTGACCGTTCTCAAATATTAATTATAATTAATTTGAGAACTTTCAAGCACCATTTAGCAAAAAGGAGGTCATTTGCCTTAAGATATCATTTAACTCTCAAAGTACATAAGAACTATTGTTGCTTTTATTTCACTTACATTACTAGGAATAAACTAGAATGATTGATAAAAAGAGTGAAAATAAAAGGGTCAATACAATAGCAAGTGACCTTAAAATAACAATATAAGGCCGAGCATTATAACCTAAAGTAGAACATTGATATATTTTTTTAAACTCAATAAAACGGGAATTAACGCGTAACCGTATTCAGGTGAGAACTCGATCGCGAAACAAAACGAGATTTTTTATTTTTTCGCGGTTGAGTTCTCACCTGAATACGGACGCGGCGGTTAGTGTGCAGAATAGGGACACAGTGAGTGTAGTGTGTGACGGTACTTGGCGTGAAAATAATATTTTGAGGGTAGATGAAGAATCTGCCTCTCATACGGAGTGAAGACATCGCTGTTCCAGTCAGCCTGTGACCACGGTCGGTGTAACCCGATCGAAACGTCAGGCAAAAGAGGTAACATTTTGTACCTAAATTATGATCGCGTTAATTCCCGTTTCATTGAGTTTTAAATTATGCAACACGGAAGTTTAATAGTACATTATGATACAAGTGTGCTACGTTGGTCATTATACACGAGGCATAATTATAAGCGCGAGCCGCAGGCGAGCGCGGTAAGGAAGCCGAGTGTGATAATGATCAATGCACACGAGTTGCATACGACGTTTTTCAACACAGTTGCGAGGAAAAAACAAACTAAAATCTAAAATACCTTCTCCGAATATAACTTGGCGATTTGCTGTTTTTCTATGCATTTTGGCGGCAACAGGCTATCACTCGCGTTGAATAACATTTTACTCGTCTTTACTATTTAAAGTAGACATTTTTGATAGTAATTAACCACACAGCAACAACTTTACCAAATAATAATGGAAAATGGCACGTAAGTATTGTTTTTTTCGCGCGCCGCAATTTCGATGCGCGCGCAGGTTCAATAATGGCACAGGAAAAACTGGCTGTTCAGCCGAGTAGCAGCAATTTAAACAATAAAATAAACTATAAATTATTGTTTCTAAAAATGATAGTTAAGGTAATTTGTGTTTATTAATATACAATTTGATAAAATGAAATATTTATTTGTCATCTTAACCCTAAAATAATTTAATATTGGTAAAATATTCAATGTTCTTAGACACAAACTTTTGCTGGATTTTAAAAAAAAAGTTTACATTACCGCACTAGTGCGATAATGTTATTACAGCACAAGTGCGTAATATGATGAATTATGAAACTAAAAACGGTGTTATAAGAGTCAATTTACGAGCAACTGTGTTGAAAAAGTAATTATTGATATTTTTGTTTAATTTTATAGTTAATAGATACTTAACATAGAAGTTAAAATTAGAGCGTTACCGAAAAGTATATTAATCGAATACGCTTGACACAAAAACTTCAATCATTAATTTAATTTAATCATTAAATTATTCATTGCAATGACTGAAGAATCAAATGTCTCACAACTATGTCTAGCATCGGACGGTTATATGGCATAACTGATTCTAAATATAAGCTTGATAAAATTTCAAGTGAAAAAATATTTCTTCTCAATTTCTTCTCTACGTATACTAAAATGAGGTATAACGATGGATGTTTATTGTTCAAATACTCATATGCCATATGACCTAGAATTTTGATAATTATATTATGTTCAAATTTCAATACTACAGATATTTTATAAGCTCCAACCTTATCACAACCTACAATCCGAAAATAAAAAATTGAGATTACTGTGCGTGAAAACTTGCCAATTGTCCCGGCTCTGTAATATGGAATGGATCGTTTTCTATAATAAATGCTTAAGAATGCGTCTCTGGTTTTAATTTTTATGTAGAACCACGCCGGGATAACTTAAAACTAAAAATAAAACAAAACTAATAATTACAAAAATTCGTAGACTCGGACATTAAACATAAAACTAAATTGTCTTGTTTTAAAACCTCTTATCTACAGCAAATAATTCTTATAATCAGCTGGATAATACAATTCATGGTCTACAACAAACACTATTATCTCATTTGATTATTATAGATCATGTATCGTACCTGCAAAACTTAGGAAATAAAAAAAAGTCGTAATCATCGTTAAATTATAAAATAACTAAAATAAACTATCATTTTCTTCGCTTAGCACCATCTTTAGCTAACTTTAGAGCGAAATAAAAATATGAACAACCCCTTATCCAAACCGATTTAAACCATCACTTCATTTAAAGGCTAGAACTTAAATGCTGTTAATCATTTATGTACCGGTGATGATGATAAACTTTTATCATTAACTTTTGGTGGATAAAGAGTTGTAAAGTTAATTATGGTTAGTACAATTATCTAGTCAATAGAATAATTAGTACTAAATACTAGGTTAGAAAGTTGCTATCGATATTCGATATACTACCGTAAAAGGTATTTAAAAATCTGTCATTTATCATTTTAAAAATGCCTAATCACATCTACATCTACTTGCATAAAGATATGATGTTATACTATCTAATATTGAAAGATAAATATACCTTAATAATATAATTTTAGGCAAATGTTTCTGGATTATATCTTGCAAAATTGCCTGTTAATAATTATAGACACTTATAAAATCTCATAAGATTGCATGCCACGGTACTTCTTCGAAACCTGGACATTCCAGACACCATCCACATACACTTGATTTATTGCCAAACAATCGGAACTTTAGCTATCACTTTCAGGATTTCAAAAGTTTAACTTTGTGACACAACGTATTCGGTGGACACCAAATCACTGGTCATCACCTTAGTCTTTGGGTCACTTATCACTGGCTTCCTCACCATCCTCGGAGTCTCCTTGTCATTGGAACTGAGAGGTGGATGTCGATCTTCGGCATCCGATCGACACAGGCGCCGGTATCCGAGAAGTACCGCCATTCTTTTGGTCTTTCCTAGGTGTAGCTAATTGTCTCGTGCTCATAGACCTCTCCAACTTCCCATCAGACATAACCCAAGCAGACGTAAAGTCTGCATAATCAGAGTCTTTTGAACTGGTTCTAGATAAGGAATCATTGTCTCCCTTAGAATAGGTCCTGATGATTTCTTTCATCTTTTCCAAGACGGATGCATCGTCTTTCGCGTTTTCGGTGGATCGTAAGATCTGTTCTAATAATGGACTAAGTTGTTTCTGATTCGGTGGTGATCTGAGAGTAGCACTGCTAGCTCGGAGAGGAGAGTTTCTCTTGAAAGCCTCTGATTGAACGACAGCCTTGACTCTTACTTTGGGAGATTTGTTTGGATTTTCAAATGTATCAGCTCCAATGGTAGGTCTGGCTTTGGCTTTAGTTTGATTGGGAGCTGTTCGTCCACTCCAGGTATTTCGAGCTGCAGGGGGAAGTTTAGGGGTCAGCTTGGGCGATGTCTGGACAGGATTAGCTGTGTGTTTAGGACTCGGTGTATTTCCACGACTGGGTGTCCTGGTCCTGACTGGAGAGTGGGGTATGCGACTGGCTTGCCGACTCCTGATGGTCTTCGTTGGAGATTCCGTAGCTTCCCTTGAGGCTCTTAGGCTTTTGCTTGGGGAATCGTTGCTTTCTGACACCACGATTCTTTCAGGGCTGCCTCTGTTGCTCTTGTCTTCGATAGACCCGGGTTTTTTACCGCCATAGAAGGTGCCAGAGAAGTCAGTCTTACGGAGACCAGTCGAGAGGCTCACGTAGTCGTCTACTCGTTCGTTTTTATCCATATGACAGCCATCATCTTGTTCGAGACGCTCTGGAATTAGAAAAAGAAAAATAGGTATTAACTTGTATCTATAACAAATAATAGATACTGTATTTGGGACTTAAGAGGAATTCCCAATTTGCCTAAAAAAATATATGTGCAAAAGAACTTTACTATCGTTTAAAAAAATACATATCAGGAAGAGAGAATGAGAGAGATGTAATCATTAATATTAATTTGGTAATATCAAGAAACTAAATACGGATTTTAGTGGGTTTATCAATTCACTACTGGATTTATCTAAAACTGATAAAGATTTTTTTATATATAATTATTTAAGAAAACCTTTAAAACATAATCAGAAAATAGCTTCACACGAACCATAAAAGCCTACAAACCATAAACAACTATCTTAACTAACTATTAAATTACACGACACACCTAATAAATAAAACGTCGTGATAATTTCAAACCATACAAATTAAAATACCTGATACCCACCACTTCCATTTTAGGTGCCGGTATAATGGGTGGATTATTTGAGTTAATCAATGGATAAAATATACCTTGTCTTTCCGGGTGCTCCATAATAGATACTAGTCTATCATTTATAACCTTAAAAGTCGTGTCTATTAAACCAAGACCTTCCTATTGCGATGCGATTGTTGTTGGAGAATCAATCTTTATTAATAACAGTGGTGGATCAAAGCCCAGAGAGCCAATGCTCTTAAGAATACATCTCCAATTTCACGAAACGAAATATAAGAGTCTTTAAGTCCAGAGTGAATAGGCATCTTCTGGGCAAGCTCGCTCCATCGTAGATCCCATCTATGCTCTAGAGCAAGATTGGGGTCAAGAGCAAGCCCATCTCAAATAAAAAAAAGAAGAAAAATACATAGATAAACTTCTAGGACCGTTTTTAAGTTAAAAAAAATAACGAAGATATTTAGAACTAACTAGATGGTTTGTAAACTTAGTGTCTTATTCAGAGTGCATTTGCTATTCCGGGACTAAGGTTAAACCACTGTACTAACGTATAAAAATCAGTGGTTTAACCTTAGTCTGGACTAGTAAATGCACTCTGAATAAGACAGTTAATGTATGTCTATAGAAAAACATCTTTTTAACAACAGTAAACAAATTGACATGAGTTAATAAACGTTACCGATAGACGTAAATAAATAAATTGAAAAGGCAAAAGGCAGGCTGATATCTGTTGAAAGAACAAATTGGACATATGGGCAACTAATGCAAGCTTAATAAAAACTGTGTGGCTTTCCGTCTGAAATATGTGAAGATGCACGCAAAGTCAGTAGAATATTGAAAGGCATTTAGGAAAGCCATAGCTTCTCCCATGAATCTGTAAATCTGGAATGGAGATAAGTCTAGTGGATGATGATATCTTGGGATGATGATGATATACTGCATTTTTTATTTATTTTTTACTGGACAAAATCACATACATTGCTCTGATTCTAAGTTGCTAAAGCACTCGTGTTATAGAATTTAAAAACAACGACGGTACCACAACCTATCCTACCTACCCAATATAGAAAAGTTTGTTTTCTGCATTGACCCGACTGGGAATCAAACCCGGGACCTCAGAGTCTCCAGAGATGGCGACGACAAGTCCGGCGTGCTTGCCTCTCGGATACGGAGGTCGTATGCTTGGACATTATTAATTTCTAGCATATCCAAATCTAATCAGGGCTTAAGCTTATAAAGTTCTTAATTAAAATCAAAGAGCTTTAATTAGACCTTATACAAGGCCAAGTAAAGTTGTCCGATTTGTTATTGTAGCGTTTCACCATACATAGCCTCGGTGGTTCGAATTCGTCAGGCATCGGCGCAAGCGCAGCTCTATCGCTCGTTTTAATATCACTCACACCCATAATCGGTGTAGGTGTTGGACAGGTAGGGTTGACGTATATAAGGTGTAAGTGAATTAGTGTCAGATATTTTTAGGAGTAACTTAGACTATCACATGGATCACATATAAGATAAATTTAAAATTATAGAACAAACTTTAAAAAATCGAAAATAAAAGTTTTAAAATAAAGAATCTACATCATCCTGTACATGTACCCAAACACCACAAGTAGACTACTCACACAACGCTAGCCGATTCATAATCTCTCCAGAATCACATTCATGCACTCAAATACATAATCATATTACACTGTTCATCATAATATCATATTACTTGGTGCGTGAATTAATTTTAAATTTATCTTATATGTGATCAATGTGATAGTCTAAGTTACTCCTAAAAATATCTGACATTAATTCACTTACACCTTATAAATGTAACATGTTAATAAACATATTTGCTTTATTTTCTTTAGGTAATTTACTTACAAAATTATTATAAAATTTATAACATACGGGTAACTCTTAGTTAACGGGTAAATCATGTCGATTTGGACGTTGATGAAAAGCAATAGAAAAAATGAAAATAAGTGTTTAGTTCATAAGAGTAGGTATATCTACCAAGGCTTCATATACACGAGTAACTTTTAGCTGTTTTTTTAATCCTTTTTAGGGTTCCGTAGTCCTGATAAGGAACCCTTATAGTTTCGCCATGTCCGTCTATCGGTCTTTGTATATCAATCACGCCGACTAAACGGGATAATAAAATTTTGAAAAAATTTTTTTAGGGTACCTAGCTCCCATACATGAAACGTGAGGATGTTTTTTTTCATCATCTATCCCATCCTGTGTCATCGTTGAATAAGCCCTTTAAAATGACTTAGGGTTTGCTAAGACAATTTTTCGATTTAGGAATCCGTTTGTGATATATTAAACTTTAAAGTGCCAATTTTTGTTCCTCCCCCCCCCCTCTCTAAAAGCTAAACTATTGGCTTGAAAAATCTGGAAAAATTCACGATAATAGTGCTTTTCATGAACTTTCAAGGAAAATTATAGCGGTTAAGGTAGACCAGTGAGTTTAAGAGTAATAGTCGTTCAACTTAGTCGTTCAAAAATTCCTTAGAGGAAAACATTAAAAGTATTTTAAAGTGACTTAAATGAAGTAATTGCTGAAACATATTGCGGTAACGACGGGCAACTACGGAACCCTATACAGCGCGTGGCACGACACGCACTTGGTCGGTTTTTCTAATCTTTCTAACCATTGATAATCTAACAATGTATTATTTGAGTCAGCCCTAGCAAGAGATCAGTCGGTCACATTGCCAGCTATCTGGTCGGGCCATGTACGTGAGGAATGTGGCCGCGACTTAAAAGGAGTCCACTTGAGCCAGGCGGACCTGGCTAATGAGGCCCTGCCTCCTCTCTGTAACCTTCGGACCTCACCCTCCAATATTTGATGAACTATCTTTAGAATAGAATAGAATGTATTTATTTGTCTCAAGGCAGATTAAGATTAGATTAGAAAACTTAATGCTAAAAGACAAAATGGTCTATGGCTCTGTTGATGCAGGAATCCTGCATACTCTGTTATTCTGCCATAGCCTTTTTTAGGTTAAGCTATTATAAATTGTGAAAAAATATGTACACTTATATCTAACTTATCAGATGTTTTGTAGCCATGGGAAATGCCTATTTGCCCTTAGATGAATAAAAGAATAGAGCACCCCTAAAACCACCTAATCTGCTGATGTAGTTAAATAACTTTTATTGCACACCATACAAACTATTAAAGATGGATAATCTTAACTGCAGAAGTTGCACAATTTGGACGGCCTTTTCGCTAAAGGAGTTCTCTACCAGACAACCTTCAGGTAAAGGATAGCTTTGAAGAAAGGGGAAAGTGGTATGGGGTGCTAACAGCAGCATACTACTTTTACTATGAGAGCAATATCGCTACTAATTTGCCTAATGCCCAAAGGTGTTGGGTTCAATTTCCGATAGAGTTAATTTAGAAAACGTGTGTTTACTATAAAATATTAGCTAGAGTCTAGATAAAGGTAAATAACACTTGAAAAAATCATCGGCCTCAGGTGGGACTCGAACCCACGTCCCATCGCATACCGGGCGAGTGCTTTGACCACTAAGCTACCGAGGACGTCACGTGACAAGATGAAATTCCTCAAGTGTTTTTTCTCGCTGTCAAAGCCAGAGAGTCTAGATGTTCTGGGAGACGTTTCCAGTAAGAATGGTTTGGCTCATACTCATAATGATACATTGATGATGAAGTGAGTGATGAAATGTGATGAATCTGAAACATGACAAGCGGGGTGGTAGTTTATGGGTAGAGTCAGCTAAGAATCTATTTAGAGACAGGACTGAATTAAAAGGGTATAAATCTTATCAATAAACCGATAAAATCCGAAACGAGGTCATCAGGCAGCGGACTCAAGTAACAAACATAGTCCAAAAATGTAGCACGCTGGCCACGTTCGTCGCAGAACCGATGAAAGGTGGAGTAAATGGATTCTCGAGTGGAGACCACACCTAGGCAAATGTAGTGTAGGACGCCCACCAGCTCAATGGACCGACGACCTTAGGAAGATGGCTGGCAGTGGATGGATAAAAAAAGCAGGAGATTGTGCTATTTGGTGCTCCTTGGAAGAGGTTTACGTCCAGCAGTGGACTGCAATAGGCTGAGATGATAATGATGATGAAATTTTATCATATCGTACGGATTTTAATTTCTTACTTCGAAACCATAATGATTTACGTATTGTTTTGCGCATATTTTTTACAGATTTTAATGTAATTTATCAGAACATTGCACAATGTAAGTAACAACAAAATCATTTAAACGTTTTATCGACTACATGTAATAATATTTATCCAACAGTGAAGTGTGACAAGCAATCACATTTTCACAATATCGTACATCTTTAATAAAACCATTGCGATCTTAAAGACCACTTGAGAGCCATAACACTTGACATGCTCTTTACCTACAGAGCAGTGCAAGTAAAAAGAAAGAATTGCATCCAGAGATGGGTCTAGGGCTGCCCTGGGGCGCCTACTAGGCTTCTCATTTAAAAGTTTCACGCATCACGATACTTTGAAGTTCATAATAAAATAGATGCTTTCGAAAACGGAACCGAAAGTTTTTGTTACCAAATTGTAGTTTTATTATCATAGGAATATAGTGTTTTAGATTTTCTGTGTGAAACCATAAAACTAGTGATATTCTAACAATTGAATGACTCTATTTATTAAATCATCCTTAGTCTACAAAAATATAGGTTTCTAATTTATTTTTATATTTTTAAAAACCTGACACTATAACATTTATTGAGCAATTTAAGCCTGCAAAAACATAGGTTTCTGGTGATTGTATACAACATATTTCCTAGAAATCTTATGAATTGCCCCTTGCCCCTGTCTTGATCAGTGCCCCTGTAAATGCATCCGATACATCCCTGTCTACATTACTCCTAACAATGAGATCCTTGCACCATTTAAGTGCACTTACTCGCAACCGCAATTGTTCAGCTTTATATCATAACTTGCGCCTTATTACTAACGGCATAAGGTATAAAATAATAATATTTTATTACCAGGTTCTGTATGCAAATATGCAAAAGGACGAAGTATGGCTGAGTCAGCAGCGTGCGCATATTTGACGAAATGCATATCACGCATGCGCTGTGCATTTTAATATCAACATACAGGCCATCTGCATAAATAATATCGAAAGTGTTATTGCATTCTTCCGGGACTAATATGGGTTGCTATTGAATTATTAGATCTTTTGATGACACCTAAGTGCGCATGGATATTTTTTTTATTGGACAACATCACATACATTGCTCTGGTCCTAAGGTAAGTAGCTAAAGCACTTGTGTTATAGAAATCAGAAACAACGACGGTACCACAACACCCAGACCCGAGCCAATATAGAAAAGTTCGGTTTCTACATTAACCCGACCGGGGATCGAACCCGGAACCTCAGAGATGGCGGCGCCATTTAAAGTCCGGCGTGATTGCTTCTTGGCTACGGAGATCGTCTCCATAGAGGATCATCCATATTTGACGACCATCGTTATTCTTTTTTATTTAAAGGCACAACAGAATACAATTCAAAACATATTTCCATTTGTATTGGAAATATGTTTTGAATTGTATTTCAAGACATATTTATTCTAGGTTTCAAGTTAAGATTGAATTCTAGTTATGTGTGTAATTATTGGAAATGTTTCCAGTATTCTCACGAAAAATTTAAAGAACTGGACGTCTACTACGAAAAACGAAATCCGTCAATACGATAATCGTTTTGCGGATTGCTTACTATGAAACGTTTCGGATCCGATATCGGCGACGACGTTCGTTGTTTGACGAAGACATTTGTTTTATTTTAACATTAAATAATCACAATACATATCATAGAATCTTAAAAATTTGATGTATTGATCGTTTTAAGCAGTAAAATATAAAAAGCACGTTTGTTGTTGCTTTTTTTAAATGATTACCGGTTTTTTTTCTATAAGTTCGGTAAATAGCAACTTAGTCATTCGTTTCACGAAGTCATTCCGAAATGTGTCTATGGATCCGATAGAAGCATTGAAATCCGATAGTGTTTCGTAGTAGGCTTATCGTTTGCGTATCGTTCGTGTTTCGTTTCGTCCGAAACATCGTATATCGTTTTTCGTAGTAGACGTCCTGCTCTCTGGAAGATATTTTAATAAGACCGATTTCCCCTTTCAGATATCATCCTGATAAGCTCAGGTATAAAATATCTAAATTGTATATCCCAATACGTTACACGTAGCCTGGCCACAGGGGCGTGCGGTGCATATAGGCAATTGGGCAGTGCCTACCTCGAAAATGAAATAAGGTAGGCAGTAAGTACTTACAAATGTGTGTCATTGATGAAAACAACTGATTTTCATCAATAAAACGCTGCCTACCTCGAAATAAAACCAATGCCCGCCACTGCCTGGCCATATATAAAAAAGTATAGGAATCGATTTGTGAATCACCATTTTTAAGAAGTTTAAAATCACACGCAGAAAGTAAAAAAACTTTTCGTCCTCCCCTAGCGTTAGTAGGTATACCATCAGCATTAAAACCCCTCAGCACATGGTAACAACCCATATGGTTATACTATTACACGGTATCATAGGTCCGCTTGACGTTTGAAGTGTTAAATAACTACTTATAAGTATGTCCCACTGCAGGGCACAGGCCTCACCTCAACTATGAGGTAGTTTGGGCCATACTTCACCACGCGGGCCCAGTGCGTATTGCTGGAGGGGTGTTGTAAGGCCAGTGACTAAACCTTACAGTCAGATGTAATCAAGCCGCCATAAAGGCCTCTGACTAGGCTTAGCTAGGACCAGTATCGATATCAGCCGGGACCTACTTTTAACGTGCCTTCCGAAGCAAGATGCTCGTGATAAATGTCAGTAAAAGTGGTTAGAATGGTCACTAACTTACGTGACATAATTAATGTCACACATTATTTGGAAATGCACATACAATGACGACTCAACGACGTTATAAATTCAGAACAATACTCGCTCTACATCCCACAAGCGAATGTTTTTACAAAACTCATCTAAATAAGGCTAGAGCTCGCATTGTCGCGAATTCTACGACATATTCGGAGCATAGTGTCGGCAGAATATCGAGTATCGACTGTCGATTGTCTTAGTTTAATATGGATTTTACCTCAGTTTTTTTCTTGTTACTATAATCGCGGTTCTAGACATGAGTTTTCCAATCTTTTGTGTCACCTTAAACGTATATTCTGGCTAGGTTTTAAAACTATATATGACAATCTACTAATTTAAACAGTAAATTACTTTGAAATTATATTGATTTACTTGCACAAGAGATTAGATTATTCTACTTATATGTACATTTAAAAAATCAACGTAAAATAAATTTAAATACGATCCGTTATTGTCAAACGAATATATTCTTACGAGTTTTTTTTAATTTACGTTAAATAACGATCTTTTACCTTAAGCACTGATCAAGCAATATCCAAAGGACTGCAATCTGAAACTCAACTGTGAAACCAGTGAAACTATAGCACAAACTCGTGACTAAAGTAAACATTACTTTTATCTATCGATAGATTTTTGTACAACACTATCGAACATAGCATTGTACGGCCATGGACCATGTGTGCAAATATTGACCGAGTCGTTGGCCTGGATCCACGACTGTAATCTCGGTGGGACTTCCATAAGGTTAACAAATAAGACAAGATTGTTATCAATTTGGCAGTGTACAAATGAATTGGAATAGAAAATTCGTTGTGTATTACTTACACATGTTATAATAACCAATAACTAAATTAATGCCTACATAATTATTGTTATAGCCTACAAAGGCTCGGGACACTATGGGGACGGTCATCACATCATCATCATCAGCCTATATCAGTCCACTGCTGACACAGGCCTCTCCAAAAGGAGGATTTTGCCATAATCGCCACGCTTGGCAGGCGGGTTGGCGATCGCAGTTTGGCCAATCGTGGAGAGGAGACGCTGCTGCCCGTCTTCTTGTGGCGGTTCTCCTGTAGTCGCCTCTTACGACACCCATAGGAAGAGAAGGGGTGGTGCAATTCTTTTAACGTGCCGGCACCACACGGCACATCACAAACACGACGGTACGGACGGACGGACGGTGGGGACGGTAGTCTGTAGGAACAAATCCGAACATAGTTATTGCTATAAAATAATTATAATCATCATAGAATAATAACTATGTCTAAAATAATAACTATGACAAGTTGAACATCGAGGTTCAACTTTTCTTTAGATCTTTTCTTACTCCGTCCGATATGCTTTCACGATAAAAGAGAGCTCTTAGCTGCTATGTTTATTCCGTATGTGACTGATTTGTGTTTTTGTGATTTCGATAGGTGCTGGTTCCATCAAAAAAGTAGTTTGATTGTAGAAAGATATTGTGACTTTTGCGGCTCTAAAACCAATAACAATTCATCGCGTGTATGGGGAATCTGGGTTTGTGATCATTGAGGTATAATGTACTAGCGTACTAGAGAACACATCTCGAACTAAATGTTTCAGCCAAGCATTGTAGTCCAGTGGACTACAAAGCTTCAGTCAGTGTCAATAATTGAAGTTGTCAAAACTGTTCTTTATCGTTCACCGTTCAAACTTTGTAGTGCACTGGGCTACAATGCTTGGCTGAAACATTTAGTTCGAGATGTGTTCTCTAGTACGCTGGTACATTATACCTCAATGTTTGTGATGCGTAGATATTTTCTCACACATCATCTGTCACAAAGTTTAGCAATATTTGCGACTATTTTGTGTCACAGCCAGAGACAATAGATGAATGTCAAAACAAACGAAGACGTGGGAACGAGTGGACAATCACAATAGGTGACAAACTGAGTAGTTATTTGGCAACGGTATGTTTTGGGTTCAGTAACTGTTACGAAGGACTGCCTAAATTGTACATCAACCTCAAATAAAACCACTTTCACTATGGGACCAACTTATAATAACGTTTTTCATCAACGATCAAAACGTAAATACAAAAAAAACCTTATAGACTACTGGTATGTGAATCCTGAAATATAGCAACGAAAAACATCTAATACGTATATTTCTAGGCTACATAACTTACTTACTCTCTCATACTACCATGGCTTTTCTCACCTACAACGCCAAGCTACATATTCAACCATTTTTGCGAGTTCCGCTGAAAACATGTCAAAACAATGGCGCGAACAGACGCTATTCATCCGGTAACAGGACAATTTAACGGTCCCTGCCCAACGACAACGTTGCAAAACCTCTATGGTGTGCGGTTCGAAGCGGAGGTTTTAGCGGATAAAAAAAACTAATTTAGCCTTTCATAACAGAATACCGAACCAATAACCAATGAGGTCTTAATTTTAGTCAAAGATTAGAACACTGCTTAAAATCACGTGATCAGCTGGTGATATACAACAACTTTTCCTATGGGAGCAGCATCGAGATCGTAAGTTTTTTTCTGATGCTCTACACATTATCATCGGGGTATGCAAGTGAGTTTAACTATTGGTAAGTAAAGACCACGACTTGCGCAAGCGCAGTGTAGGGCGCCTTAGGACAAGGTGAAGGGATAATACACAAGAAAAGCTGTTGGAAGTGAATAGAAAAAAAAATGGAACAGGCCATATCCAGTGAATTGACGTGGATTGATGAAACTTTCATCGTCTTGACTCCTGATCTATAAGAAATACTTATCTGAGGGTAGATAGTTGTCAGCTCGTGACATCTACCGCTACAGATTTTAGATGATCTATAATCATCATTGCAGTGCGTTAAAATCACGAATTCGTTATTTTAAAATTTTTTTTTCATTACTTACTGGAAGTCTGTTTACAAAATTATTGCCTGGACAGCGTGTTTAATTCCGAACTTCGAGACTATTGTAAATGCTGTTGCCAGGCAATGCACATAATATTTAAATGTAAGTAAGTATAGTTACAAAGTACTCATTATTATACTATGGTATAGTGGTTAATATCATCAGGATACCACAAGAGATCCACGTATAACTAAACTGCTACAATAAATTGATAAAATGTCTTGATTCTTTAAATTTCGTACCCAAAAAATTGTCAAATTAGGTTATGCGTGGTCATCATCATGTGACTGACTCATTATTAGCACCATCTATTGATCACCAAGATTGTGAAAAAAGAAATATCTTGCCTTAAACTTTTAACTAAAAAACATGGATGTCAAAATTCGTCACTTGGACATGTCACAAACAATTGCGCACGACCTATTAGCGGGAGCGTTTCAATGTAACATATTTCCACCACTGAAATGCTAACTGCGATGACCTGCCTATTATCTAGACTGCTTTAACGGATACTGCACGCAAATTATTTTCGTAATACTCATTATTTTGTGTTGTACAATATTTGCATAATACACATCGACTGGTTTCGAAACAAAATTTGCCTCCATATTACTAAAAAGACTACCAAATAAAATTGTTTCAATTACATATAGAAATGTGGGTTCCAGAAGTGTGGCTCCAAAAGTTAGCAAATTCCTAAAAATAATAAACCCACCAAATTGACGAAAAGGTCTCAAAATATGTAATAATAATACAAATCTCTTTCTATCTTTCTTTTCATCTATCTATATCTTTTTGCATATCGCCATAGTCATTAAACGGAAGATAAAAAACCGTATTAAAATTTCTACTCACCACCAAATTCAGCGTCTTCAATGGAATTCTGGCTGTGCATCGAGTATCTATTCGTGGTTTTCGTAGAAGGCGACCCTTGCGTCGACCCGGCCACTACACCCAGACTCCTGTACCCTTCATCAGACACCTCAGACCCGTTATCTGACGCAGACTCTGCTGCTGGCGCCGGAGACACTGGTCTGGGACTCTTGTTCCTCCCCAGAGGAGTTGGAACCAAATGGTTCGAAGTAACCACAACCTTCGATCTTCTATCAGGGGAAGAAGATTTCCTCCCAGCTGAAGGACTATGGGCTCTTGGAGTTATCTTCCTATTTGGAGAAGCAGCCCTGTCTAGATCTCCTAAATAAGGAAGACTGGCTGGAGCCTCACTGAGTCTATGATTCGATTGGTAATGTCCAGCTCTCGGATCATCATTATACAGTTTGTTGTACTGATACGTTTGGAGGGACATGGGTTCATATTTGTCAGGCTTGTAGCTGTCGTAGTGTTTCTCGGGTTTGGTGTAGGTAAGGGATGTTGGGCCAGGGTCAGGTCGCTCGTATGTGACGGTGGCTCCAGCAAGGTCGTGCTTGGGTCGAGCCAAGCGAGCGGAGAGCGAGGTGCGGTGCTGCGCGCGGCATCGGCAGGGGTCGTGCTTGTCTAAGTAGTGGGCTAGAGTATCCCAGCCTCCTCCGACGCGAACCATCACGTGGGAGCGGAGGATCTGTAAAAGTAAATGGTGGTCATTAGTAGGTATTTTGGTTACAGAATTGCGAAATTTTGCTACACTTACTACTTAAACTAAGTAAAAACGTATTTACCTAGGGTTAGTAGTTAGACAAAAAGTAGAATTCCCCGAAACAGATGGGAAAATATTCAAATTTTTGTAAGGAAGGTGGATATTAGCTATTCCAAAAAAGTGACCCGAGAACCGTACCGTAAGAGTAAACCATGTGGAATACCGTATTTAATCTGATGTAAAATAATTTAATGTAGTGCCATATGAACAATACCAAAAAAGATTGCTAACTAATAAAAGTACCTATTAAAATTGTATCTGATTAAAGATACGCGTTTGTAGTAAGACAGAAAGTTTAAAGATCAATTTACTGTGTGAAATAATAACATGAAACATACACCTATTTTGGTTCACCTCCATCAATCCAAAGGCCAACAAAGATCTAAATCTATTAATGTCTACCGATGAATCATACCCAGCGTTCGATTCCTTGTTTGGGCAAATCGAACTAGTCTTTTATAAAGAAAACATTAGGAATTCGACCTTAAAAACAACCATTCTAACCTGACATGTGTTTTGTAACTAATCATATTGAGAGGCAGGTCCAATTATAATGGCCAATTTTATCAAGTCCAAATTAAGTTGACCTCGTATATCAAGCACTTGCTAAGTAATCATAGAGCAGTTTAGATTGGTTGTATGATTTGGTCATCATCCTTTTAAGGGTGCCAGCAAGGTTTGAAGTACGGCGTAGAGAGGCCAGTCGTAAGTCCGTCTGTCTGTATCAATTGAATTGCCAAGGTCTAAGACTTTCCCACGGACCCATGGAGGTATTGTATGTTTAGTGGATTGGCAAGCCTTGTTAGATTAAGTTATCAGCCATCTTAAGCTTCAATAATGTTATTTATGGCCAACAAAACGTACATGGTAGCGACTACACAGTATGTCCAATAAATATTTACGTTTGGTATTCGAGTAAGTTGTCTTCATATTTATTTACGAGTGCTACTTACTAATTAGTTATTTCTAGTGACAGGCTCTGGTTTTGCACTAATATTTACGGTATCTAATCTATACTAATATTATAAAGAGGAAAGATTTGTACCTATTTTTGTATGTTTGTAATGAATAGGCTCAAAAAGTACTGGGCTGATTTAAAAAATTCTTTCACCAATAGAATGCTACATTCTTCCAATTTGACATAGGCTACATTTCATTTTAAAAAATTAGGGATCCTTGGTAAAATTTGAACAATGTAACCGAAGGTGTAGAAAAATGAGTCTTAAAATGTCTTTCGTCGAATGCGCTGCCGAAACTATTAGCGATAATTGTCTACCCCGTGCGAAGCCGGGACGGGCTGCTAGTTCAGTAATAATAACGTGACCATCAAAACTTTTTACCAGTCAAGAGTATTTTAAACTTTAAGTCAAATCCACTATAGTTTTAGTTACTTTTCCTTAGGTTAGAACTATATAGGTTATCCTCTAGATTTCATAGTACCAAGTGGCTGGCAATGCGCCAAATCCAAACTTTACAATAGTAAGCTAAGAAATTTTGACAGATTCCATTAAACTCAAACGTAATTTTAAATAAATTAATATTGGACAACATCACATACATTGCTCTGATCCTAATGTAAGTAGCTAAAGCACGTGTGTTATAGAAATCAGAAACAACGACGGTACCACAACACCCAGACCTGAGTCAATATAGAAAAGTTCATTTTCTACATTGACCCGACCGGGGATCGAACCCGGAACCTCAGAGATGGCGACGCCATTTAAAGTCCAGCGTGCTCGCCTCTCGGCTATGGAGTTCGTCGAATTTTAAACTGCAATGACTTAATTTACGGTAACAAATACGTTCACAAACCTAGTTCTTGAGTTAGACCATCTATTAGTGGATGACATTAGTTCAACTATTAAGGAAACTAATACAGACAGAATGAACAGCAAGGCTAGGAACTGCTTAAACTGCTTGGATTAAGAAGTTTAATATCAACTTCTCTCCAAAGCAATGTGGGAAGATTACAAGTAAAGAAATTTTAACCATAAGAAAGGGTTAATTGAAGATAAATAACACTTGAAAAAAAATATTTATCTTCAATTAAACCTTGCATGGAATTGCTAAAAAACAAAAATTTACAATGTTTAAGCATTTCTGATCTTAACCAATAGTTAAATATTTGTAAAAATATTTCTATAGGGTGTTGACGGTAGTATACTACTCAGCTATACATATAGCTACAACATTGATCAGAATACGCTGGCTTTGACAGCGAGAAAAAACACTTGAGGAATTTCATCTTGTCACGTGACGTCCTCGGTAGCTTAGTGGTCAAAGCACTCGCCCGGTATGCGATGGGACGTGGGTTCGAGTCCCACCTGAGGTCGATGATTTTTTTCAAGTGTTATTTATCTTCAATTAAACCTTGCATGGAATTGCTAAAAAACAAAAATTTACAACATAAGAAAGGGTATCCTTCTAGAAGATTCTGTAAGGATCATCATGCAGGTCACCTCCGTCGCCTCGATAACGATTAGCAGTCCACAGAAGGAGATGACAAACTTTAACCACGTTGTAATTGTATGTTAAAATAATCGATGTAGAGTAACCATGATGTTGCAGAAGGGACGGAAAAATGATGATTTAGGTCCAGCACTAATAAAAACCAATAAAACCAAAACCACTTTGCAAATCATTGTTAGAAAAAGTACTTATAAAATAATATTGGTTTCAAATATCTACATTGAGGAACTCGCTCTTAAAAAACGCCTATGACATCGTGGCACCATCATAGCGAAAATAAAGATTTATGGCATGTATAATATATTATGATATTGGACTAGGGCCCTAACCATGAACTGTTAAAACAATCACAAATCTGTCAAACATTATCATTTCTGACAAATTTTGTATGAAATGACGTACCAAAATTGACAGATTTGACAACTTTGAGATTGTTTAAGGAGTTCATGGTTATGGCCCAGATCGCGTTTAGCAATGAAGGATCTTTTTTCAGTTCCAATTTTTGTTCCTATCTCATGGTGCCCCTAAGTTTATCAGAATACCCAGGTATGTCGCGTTAATTAACACAGTAAGGTGATCAGGAAGCGGACTCGTTTGCATGCATTACTCAGCCGCAGCGGATAACTTAACGCCCTCATTAATTGCGTATAATTAAATAATTGCTGCAGATATCGCATTTGTCTTGAACGCTTGGACGCATGTCATTTTGGAGTAAATTTTGGTCGTTTTGAATGAATGTCGAAATGTTCTGTAAGATTTGGTCAAAATTAGGGATATTTGGCTGTTTTCAATTTTTTCTGGACTGGGGCCTAATCATAGATTGTGAGCAGTGCCTAGGTACTTAACTATTGTTTTTACAACGAAGTCTAGATAGTTAAACAAAGTACCATGCTTCATGACAATCATAACGAAGCCTTAACTTTAAAATAAAGGGTATTTAGTACTATTTATACTAGATTTATATAACCTAGAATGCTTTTAATTTAATTTATTCTGCTGAGTTAATATTTCGTAATAAAAGGATACAAATTCTACTTGTTCTAGTATCAGAATCATCTTATCAAAAGTACGTCACGCATGACACATAAAATTATCTTTACATCAATGAATACAAATCAATAACATTTTGACCTTGTTATGTTTGTATTGTTATATTTTACCTTGAAAAGTACTAGGTATAAGTACAGTTAAAAGCATGTGAACCTATAAAACTACAAATTACCTTAACTGATTTTCAACTTAGAGTCCAATGCTTAAAGCTCAAAATCAATTGAGAGAATTTAACGTTTTGTAGTAGAATGACGAGCTATTGACTATAACTTTCACCCACCAGACGGTAATATTGCCAAGTAGTCAAGAGAAGAGGGTTTAAATAAATGCTTTAGATCATCACTTATTAAAACCTTAAGCTCTCCTATACTGACATCTCAAAAAGTAATCCACATAAGCACTTCCTAAGCAAGCGAGTAGTCAGAGCGTGGAATAAACTCCCAGAAGACGTAGTCTCAGCTAAAAGTATAAATCAGTTTAAAAATAGACTCGACAAACATCTGTCTAACTGCAAAAAAGATTAACCAGTGGGGACCAGCACGATACAGGCAACCACCAGTTGTCGCAACTGCCTGCCTGATAAATAAATAATAATAATAATTAATTGGATTCATATTTCCATACTCACCCTAACAAATATCAGGAGCCTGGTATCGCCAATTCTGTACTTCCCCTCTGACACCCTTACCATCGGGAACTGTGTTGGACATGAGCACCTCTCTACCAGATCCCTGACCCTCTCGTCCAAGCTCCTCAAGTCATTGGTCACTAACTGAGGCTGGGGTCCCAACGGCACTAGCCCCAAAGCAGAATCATCAGGCCTCAACTCTTCTCCAGCCAACTCCCTCTCAATCTGTTTCTCCATCTGTACTAATAACGGAGCTGGCATACCCAACACTGCACCTTTTCTAGCAACTTCTAGCAGGCATAGGACCACATGCTTCTCATTCTTTCTCAAGCATAAATCATCAGTTTCGAAGAGGAGACATTCCAAAATGCCCAAGGCTTTTCTGCACCAGTCGATGAAGTTGGACAAGTTATCTCTGGCGAAGAAAGTGCCAGCTTTGGCTGCTGGGAGCATGTTGACTGGGGGTCTGGTGCGGAGCGCTCGGGCCAGGGTCATGGCATCTTCGGACTCAGGAGCTGGAGAATCGAGGATCAGGCGCGCGGAGTCACGGACGGCGTTTGCGTGCTGCAACAATGAATAGTAGAGTTAGAATTTATTGATAAAGCCATTTTGATACGCATAATCAATTTTGATTTTATAGTTTTCTTAAAAAAATACTTTTAGTTATTTAAGCCTAACATCGTTAATGTCATGTTATTATAAAAAAAAAGAAATTGCAAACAAAAATTTTCCAAATATGCAAATATACATTTTCATTTCGCGAGATTTTCTTAACTATATAGAAAAAAGATTTATTTACGCTTGATGAGCAAATTCCATAGTAAATTACTAAAACCCAAAAATAAATACTATTGGAACACTCTGAAAATAATACATATTTAATTTCTATAAGAATACATTTTATCTTTCCCAAAATCTTAATTTTAAAAGACTTCTTTGCGATCTATTTGTGTTGTCGTATCTCAAATATCTCTTTTTTTTTTACATTTACTCAAATGTTTTATTTACTCAAATGTTACCTAGTTAAGTTTTGTAAGCAGTCAGTTTCACAAGCTTAGATTTTCCACTCCTTAGTAATTTTGCGAATCCTCTCATCGTGTGTGTCTCATAAAATTTATGCCATGATAATCGCTATATCGGCTTACAACATTTCAATAACTAATTTGGCATAATGTCCTGCCATTTGACTGCGATGACGATATGTTAAACACAATCTAAATGCCTTTTTCAATCTGCATACTATTCATGTCTGGTGATGGCGAAGTGTCGATAGTTTCGATATCGATATGACCTTCGGAATCGAAAATTATTTAACGCAAAATATATGCACTGAAAGCATCAAGTCTCAATTATCATTTCGTTATCGACGCAACTATAGTGGTTCTGTATTGATTTAAAATTACTATATCTACGAATAACTTCGATATCGATGTGAAAAAGATTCTCAGTTTACTTAGTTTGCAATGATGTTAGCTAGATCTTTTTGTAGCCAATTATTTGACTGGCATATTAGACCATATCGACGTCCGTGGATTTGTTAGCTTAACCGAGTAATATATTTGCTACATTTAAAAGAATTATTGATGCACCAAAACCATCGCGTTGAACACTATATCGATATTACATTTACCAAGTCGTCGATACTTCTCATCGATCAGCATCACTATTAAACGCCTTTTTCAAGCACCTACTTGTGTTGTAATCTATTTATTAGCAAGTCCCAAAGTGTTCACTTCGAGAATTGGCATACATTAGAAGATATCTGGCTTCGATATGTTTGAGGCTAAGCTCGGTTCACGAAGGCGAATGATAATCTTTTGGTGATATTACAAAATATAAACTAAAACGTTATTACCTGTTACGTTCTGTGACAGAATCGCAAAACTGACTGTGATACCAACAAACCTAATAAATGATTGAACGAAATAAATGATTTTGATTTTGATTTTTGATTTTGACCCTTTATTGTGCTACTAAAATTGTTTGAATTTGCCATTGACATATCTCCCCTTTTTTTGGAAATAGTCTCTTGGTCTAAATGAATATATTATTGTTTAGAAGACCCGTGAATGACTGACACACTAACAATTAAAAAGGCTACTGTTATTGCAACGTTTTTTATTGCTGATTTGTACATTTGACAAATCTTTCTTTTGTTGAGCATATGTTGCCCACTAAACGTATCTCTCTTAGTCTTTTTAGAGATTTTCCCGCCTTAAAGGGCTGTAACCCACAATTAACCAAGAAAATTTACACCTGTATACCTACATTTTGTGGTGACGGTGAAAGTTATAATCGAGGGGAAAATTTCACATTCAAATAACACCGGATGTGTCTATCCATGCTCTTAAATATGCCGTTGTCTAAGAGTTGTGGAGGTTCGACGGCAATGGTATTTTAAAATAATAAATAAATATTAGACAACATCAACATACATTGATTGATTGAACAATATTATGTAAAAAAAATGACTTCGTACATTTTTTTTGTGTAAATGCCTTTTTATTAAATTAAATAAATTTGCATGCCTACACTTTAAGGTATAAGACTGTTGATACTTTTAAAAATTTATGACATGCCAACATCTAATATTGACAACAGTTTTAAAGCAAATAAAGATTATTTCTATTGTTCTGATCCTAAATGAGCAGCTAAAACACTTGTGTTATATAAATCCGAAACAACGACGGCACCACAACACCCAGACCCGAGAAAATATATAGGACCGTTTTCTACATTGACCCAACCGGGGATTGAACCCGGAACCTCAGAGATGGCGACGCCATTAGTCCGTGCTCGCCTCTCGGCTACGGAGGTCATCAAAATGGGTTACGTTTTGATTTTGACTTGCCACATCAAGAATCATAGACAAGTGAATCCTAACTAGGAACATTGAGCTAGGAAGAAGCTCACACCGTGCCCCACGGTATATTAGTTTATTTTGACGACCTCCGTAGCCGAGAGGCGAGCACGCCGAAAATTTAATGGCGCCGCCATCTCTGAGGTTCCGGGTTCGATCCCCGGTCGGGTCAATATAGAAAACGAACTTTTCTATATTGGCTCGTGTCTGGGTGTTGTGGTACCGTCGTTGTTTCTGATTTCTATAACACAAGTGCTTTAGCTACTTACCTTAGGATCAGAGCAATGTATGTGATGTTGTCCAATATGTATTAATATGTACATGTATTTTTGAATTTTGAGGTTTTTAAGTCAGTATTTTCAAACAAACGATATCGATTTCATCCTATATGACGATAAATAACACTTGAAAAAAACCATCGACCTCAGGTGGGACTCGAACCCACGTCCCATCGCATATCACATTCATCCTATATTTAAGGTTAAGATACCTAATATGCACTCCACTTAACAGCATACTGTTAATTAGTTCAACTCACGTCTTCAAATTTGCATCCTTATGTTATACCTAAATGAAAGCGGTTAGCATAGCAAACTTCTTCCTAGTTTATGCCACAATATAACGTTTGGCGACCTCCGTAGCCGAGAGGCGAGCACGCCGGACTTTAAATGGCGCCGCCATCTCTGAGGTTCCGGGTTCGATCCCCGGTCGGGTCAATGTAGAAAACGAACTTTTCTATATTGGCTCGGGTCTGGGTGTTGTGGTACCGTCGTTGTTTCTGGTTTCTATAACACAAGTGCTCTAGCTACTTACCTTAGGATCAGAGCAATGTATGTGATGTTGTCCAATAACAGTATGAAAAGTTTAGTATGGTTCGTTAGGACAGAAGACCTGACAAAAGTTGGTGAGAGCGATGAGTTTGGTAGCTTTTTGGCTTTTGTACCCGCTATGAATAGTTCCTGCTGCACAACATAAAGCACCTATGTAAATAAACATTAAAAACCATTTAGACGCAACGTCAGCCAGCACCATCACAAATGGCTCCAAATATCATCTGTCGAGAGCAGGGGGGGGTTGAATATCAGCGCTGCCCGCGACCTAGTCTCGAAGCAGCATGAGCTGAACATCTGCCCTTTATTTTCCTTTAAAGTAGTATTGTGTCATAGTATGTAAGATTGTTAATTATTTGTATACGATTAGGAAGATAATACATGCTTTTTTATTTATTATTTATTTAAATACTAAAAACCAGAATAAAATAAATATTTAGGGGGGCTCCCATACAACAAACGTGATTTTTTTTGCTTGTTTTTATAGATTATGGTGCGGAACCCTTCGTGCGCGAGTCCGACTCGCACTTGGCCGGTTTTTAGGTTCTTTCTCTATAATTTTGTATATTTAAAATATTTCGGCGGTCACTTGCGCCCGGGTGACGTTGTATAATCCTAATGCTGGTCAAAACTATCTTCCAGACTCTTCGATCGATCTCTTTTTAACGGCAATCATTTCCAATCACTCGTCTGGTTTAAAAAGTAGTGCGATATGCACTACCTTTTATTATATGCAACAATAGCAAAACATCGACTGTCTTAACCTAAACAACACTATAAAAATATATTTTATGTTCATAGCCATCATCATAATAATAAGTTTTTGGAAGTAAAATGCTGAATATAAGCCTGTAAAGTTATTCTTAGAAAATTGATGTTTCAACGTTATTTTGAATTCATAAAGAGGTTGAATTGTTTCATCTATATTAATAAACAGGTGCGATAAAAGACACGTTTTTCCTTTAATTAAGAGTACTTAGCTTGCGCTACAAAGTGTTTATCTCCCATTTATAGAAGGTAGACCAAATACAATACAGAAAGGACTAGTGGGTTTGCTACTTGCTAACTAACCTCCGCAGCTCTCCGCAGGGGTATGAATATTTCTATAAGCGTTAAACATACGGCTAGAGCTATTGAAGGCCGTGAAGGAGTGAATATAAGTATACTAAAAACGCTTAGAGCCAGCGGCAGTTCGATGCCCGGTTGAGTCAATTTGTTTGCCTTTGTTTTTAGGGTTTCGTACCCAAAGGGTAAAATGGGACCCTATTACTAAGACTCCGCTGTCCGTCTGTCCGTCTGTCTCCAGGCTGTATCAAATAAACCGTGATAGTTAGACAGTTTAAATTTTTACATATCATGTATTTCTGTAGCCACTATAACAACGATAAAAATAAGAATAAAAAAAATATATAAAAGCGGGCTCCCATACAACAAACGAGATTTTTTGCTCGCTTTTATAGATAACGGTGCGGAACCCTTCGAGTGCGAGTCCGACTCGCTCTACATCATCATCATCATCACCAGTCTTATCAGTCCACTGCTGGACACTGGCCTCTCCAAAAGGAGGATTTTGCCATAATCGCCACGCTTGGCAGGCGGATTGGCGATCGCAGTTTGGCCAATGGTGGAGAGGAGACGCTGCTGCCCGTCTTCTTGTGGCGGTTCTCCTGTAGTCGCCTCTTACGACACCCATAGGAAGAGAAGGGGTGGTGCAATTCTTTTAACGTGCCGGCACCACTAGGCACTCGCTGCGACTCGCTCTTAACCGGGTTTTTTTTTAAATTTACATTCGTAAGGTTAGAATCAGAATAAGCCAAGTGACTAGATTGTTTGGGGCTATAGCTGCACTGCCTACCCAATGTTAAAATATTACAAACAGGCTTACTGCTTAAAATTCCGGTACTTCCAGTCCATTAAAAACTAATGCGTTGTAAAAATTATACCTTACAAAACGGTTGTGAAATTATGTTAATTCTTGCAGGCGCCACTAGTCCACTACCCATTAACTAGTAATGGTGAATAGTAAACACTATGTAATCGATCTATCCGACTAATCACAGTTATTATCGATTTCATAGCGATTGTTTAGGTACGGAATAAATTGACGGCGAATAAGATTGACTTGGTTGAATGAATGAAACTTGAAGTTATTGTCTGATCAAAATTATTGAACGAGATGATAATTGAATAGTTTTAAATTATTTTTTAGATTCGAAATAAAGCGAGATTTAAACTTAAAACAGAGTGTAGATTCAGTTAGTCTTAATATTAAAGAGGTAAATGGTTTTAAAATATGAACAATTTTTACATTAGAGCCAACTCCAACATCGAAATACGTTTAAATAATTTTTAATCCCAAAAAAACTCGTAAAAATGGTAAAAAAAATGCTTCATCTTCAATTTATAGCATTCGAAATTTCAAGTCGTCTGAATTTTAGTGCTATTTAACAATAATTACAGAAAAAAATCACGCTGCTGCACCTTTTTTATTATTCTGAGAAAAAAGGATTCTAAGAAACTGGATAATATGTAAAGCTCTATAACTTGTAAATAAAATAAAATGTCAATAATAAGATAGTGTTGTATGTCAAGGGTCTTTTTATCGATGTTTCCATCTTGTCTTTATCATAATACTAGGTTACTTAATAATTAGGGCAATTTATCGACCTACCACAGAGTATAATTAAATTAATACTACGTTGTTCAATTTTCATGAACTTTAAGTGACCTTTGCTAATTAATTACTTATTATCAAGTAGCAAATGATGACATCTTGACTAAAATAGCAGGGAATAAGTAAACCTTGTAATTATTAACAACCTTTGATCGGAACGCATAGTCTTTTTATATCAAAAATTAAGACACAATAATTATAATTGTCCTCTGAGAGTTACTACCTTAATTGTTTTTTCTTTCTTAATTTTGGCTTTCATAATTCATCATAAGTGTCGTGTAACTTTTTCAAACATGATTATTATCGATACAACAGTGTAGATAGTTCAGTTATCCTGGAATAAAAATACTATAATTAAATCTGAGAACCTGAATAGGCCAAGTATTAAAAAAAACATCTTAAGGACAATCTTTGTAAGTTAAGTTTTTTTTTCAATTATATCTTTACAAGGAGATTTATCGATACATTTTGAACTCCATCATCTCATCCCTAGACAATAGTGCAAAATTGGAGTCCAACACATCTTATTACAAGTCGTATTATATTACTCACTAATGATCGGTTCTCATGAAGACATTTTGAGTTTCGCCTCTTTATATCCTTAAATGTGTGGCTTGGGGTTTGTATGTAATTGGATGTAATTGGTATGTAAACAGTGTTTTTGTATTATTACTGCTATAATGTTACAGGAAAAAGATGTGAGAGGACTTTTATTGAATATCTTCAGACAGGGCAAAACTCCCAAATTATGCTTACGAGTTATAATTATCATTTTGAACTAACAACCTAGTCAAGGTTGGAAGCACTGAATGCAAATAGTCCAGCAGGGCTAGCATGCGCAACACGATAAAATTTTGTCGTGGCATTTTATCGACTTTTGACGTAAATATTTCGTTTTGTCTTCGACGATAACAAAGAAAAAACCAAAATATCATGGCAATGCCGTGTTATAACGTAAAAATAAGTGGCTATGATAAACGATGGAACATGGAAACATGGCTGGCAGTGGATGGATAAATAATTTTGTTGTATAGGAGTCCCCTTAAATATTTATTTTATTCTGGTTTTTAGTAAACTATCATGGTTCATGAGATACAGCCTGGTGACAGACGGACAGACGGACAGACGCGGACGGACAGACAGACAGACAGACAGACAGACAGACAGACAGACAGACAGACAGACAGACAGACAGACAGACAGACAGACAGACAGACGGACAGACAGACAGACGGACAGCGGAGCCTTAGTAATAGGGTTCCGTTTTACCCTTTGGGTACGGAACCCTGAAAATGGAGATCGTGCTTTTGGCGCTTTTTGAGGGAGGGAGGCTTACGTCCAGCAGTGGACTAAAATAGGCTGAATAGATAGATCAAGACCTCTTTTGGTACCTACCTTCTCTCCGTCAGTGCCTGTCGTCGCGAGTGAATATAGCGTGAAATTGATGGGTTATTATTATTTTTAACAAATGATCGAGTGAAATTCACAAGGCTTCATTTCACCCACACGGCGGCGGCCCACAGGTGTGTGCTATGAAGTCATTAATATCGCTAACGCGTGAATCACGGGATGCGCACGCGCGCGACGGTTAGTACCATTGGTAATCGAATGGTTCTTCAAATATTAATAAAAAAAGGAAAAAATCAAAACTTAAAGATTATTTGTTTGCACATCCTGAACTGTTATGACACTTTGAGTTGTACAGCAAACCCTTTTTCTTGCACAGACATCTGTTACTGTTGCAACCCTTAAAACACACACATCGTGCAAAACAAACGTGTTTGCAATTCCTTGGTCTCGTATAATGTCAATTATTTTTTATATATAGACCTAAAGTTTCTTAAAAATAGTTTAATTTAAACTTTATTTATGATTTCAATGGTAATTTTCACTACCGTTATTAACTTTTTATAAGTTTTGACCGATAGTCTGAACTTAAGTCAGGCAAAACCAGTATTGACTAAGGACAGCAGTCAAAACTGCTTTTGACTAAAAACGTTGGTTAAAACCACTTGTGACTGCCAGAATCAGTCAAAACTGTTTTTGACTAAAGACATCAGTCAAAACCATTATTGACTGATTTTTGCAGTCAAAAGTGGTTTTGACCGGCAATGCGTTTTGACTGTAACATATATAAATCTGGAAATCGAATATATCTAATCACTGCGTAATACGCCAATTGGATCGAATAATATTTACTAAACAGTTGCGGAATCAGTAAAATCTCAACGAAAAATAAAAAAAATCAGTCTAATCTATTGTTTAGTTGGATTTTCTATCGAAAAATATTAATTACCAAAAAAATTTTTTTACCAATTGCATCAAATTAAGATTCCCGGTTCGAGTCAAAACAGAAATCAAGCTTTTGTAAATTAGAATATAATAGAAGATCGTTTATTCAGAATCATGCATAGCATACAATATTGTTACAGGAAAGTAAAAAATTATAACAGTTTTATTTATTAGTTAGTGTTATTTATCTTCAGTTTTATTTACTTTAAAATAAAAAAATAAATAAAGCATTTATTATCTTCCCAATCGTATGTATACAAATAATTAACATTCTTACATACTATGACACAATACTACTTTAAAGGAAAATAAAGGGCAGAGGTTCAGCTCATGCTGCTTCGAGACTAGGTCGCGGGCAGCGCTGATTTTCAACCCCCCCCCTGCTCTTGACAGATGATATTTGGAGCCATTTGTGATGGTGCTGGCTGACTAATCTGACTGAATAAACGCTATCCCGTCGTTCGCGCGTACGTGTGTATGTGTGCGTGTGTGTGTGTGTGCATTAGTGTGATTTTTTTACTTGAATGGTTATTATTTAATATAAGTGGCTACTCACTGGTAAAGAACTGGTCCAGGGCTATATATTTAACGAAGGTATGCTTCAAATCTTCCGACTTCAAACTTATAAGTAAATAACACTGTTACTTCTGGGTGTACAGGTATAGTCTGTTACCTCGTTATCTAAAGTAGTTCATTCATTGCATAACTAAATATCACAACAATTGATGTGTTGCGTATAGTAAAAAAAAGCTATGTTAAAAAATACCAACATAAAATATCACCAGTTTCGTAAATGTCCCAAATAACCCAGCTGCCAGGATCGACAAGGTCACCGTCACGACCCACAAGCATCGTAAGCGGCCTTCGTAAATTTCTAGGGCGGCCTTCGTTTTCGAGGGCAGCCTTGGGCGATATTCCGAATTCGAGGTTAACCTTCAGATCCTGGCCTTGCCGAGGCCGCGGCCTCCTGAACTGGCCTTGCGAAGGATGTGGCCATGGATAGGGCAAGGTTGAACAAAATTTTTGGAGGTTATTGGGTGAGTCGAGTTCAAGGCGAATGAAACGGAATTTAGGTTGTGAGTCAAGGACTAAAAGATATCGGTTGAATCAAATAATTTTATATTGTATGCATATTTTATCATTTATTGTACCAAGAATGCAATCCATACTTCTATACTAATATTATAAAGAGGAAAGATTTGTACCTATTTTTGTATGTTTGTATGTTTGTAATGAATAGGCTCAAAAAGTACTAAGCCGATTTAAAAAATTCTTTCACCAATAGAATGCTACATTCTTCCAATTTGACATAGGCTACATTTTATTTTAAAAAAAATTAGGGATCCTTGGTAAAATTTGAACAATGTAACCGAAGGTGTAGAAAAATGAGTCTTAAAATGTCTTTCGTCGAATGCGCTGCCGAAACTATTAGCGATAATTGTCTACCCCGTGCGAAGCCGGGACGGGCTGCTAGTTTATTATATTCTATGTAAATTAAAAAAATATTTGCATGCCAGCTTCTGGTGGACTGTGCGGACATTTTATATTTCTGACAGCTTGTATGCCACTTTTCTTGAAAATCAACCGATTTGATTTAGCTTTAAAATTATTTTAGACGCTTTCATGTATCTGAATTGCCAAAACAAATTAAATGAGCACTCGAATGTTTTTTAGCTCCATCAAATCAGGTCATACCGATATCAAAATATTATCCCGATGTGACATTCCTCCTTTAAAAGGTTTAAATTGATATGACTTTAAAAGTAGTTTAACATCAATGACTATCAGAATTGTTACAAGTAGGTAGTTCTGATATTTGGATATAGACTTCATTAGCTGGACTTGAAGTATTATATGTGTTAAAATAGACCGATAAAAACAACTATGTGCTTCTTACAAACACTCTCTTTTTGTTGTTGGAGGCTAATTATTGCATATCTCTAAATCATGGTTTAACAAAATCTAGATTAAACTATCAAATTCAAATCATTTATTGCGTGTGACATTACATAATTTAGTTAGATGGTAGGTACAGACTGGGATACATGTGACGCTCTGCAAGGACATGGCAATTTGTGAGGGCTAGCTTTGTGCTATCACTGTGACATTATTAACTTCAAACAAATTAAAAGATACGGGTACAGAAACAGCTAATTTAATCCCCTAATTAATTACTGTCTTCGAGATAAAATAGTAGTGTTTCCAACGTCAATTTAGTAACTATTACGCCATGCGCCGGCGCCGACTGGAATCGACTAATCGATTGTGATTCGATTGTTCGTAGACTCGATTACAACCGATACTTAGTTCCAAGTTCCTATAATTGGACCGAGGACAATCATTGGTTACAGTTAGTCAAAATATTTGTTTGTATTTACGCTGTCAGATATTATATTATTTTACGGAATTCGTATTTACACACTTAGTTATGAGAAATTGAAATGTGTATGTAATAAATAATAATAATTATATATTCATCGGACAACATATAAAACATATAAAAGAAACTGTTATCTAAGCAATAAGAATATATAATAAACTGCCTCATTCATTGACTGAACTACCATTAAATTAATTTAAAAATAAACTATTTAACTGGCTCAAGATAAAATGTTTCTACTCAGTTAATGAATATCTAGATTTTAAAGTTGACATTATCTAATAATTTATAACTGACGTATTAATTGTATTTTGTTGTTGTCAAAAATTCATGATTGTATAGACTTAATTATTGTTTCTTTTTTGTGACATGTATTATTTGTATGCTATTGACTATGGCTGAACAAGTGAAACTATGTACTCGTATATACTTGTGACCTTATGATGTACCCTGTTCAGAACAAATAAATTATTCTTGATTCTTGATTCTTGAACACCCCTAGAGGTACCCAAATCTTCCCCCTTCATTTTGACTTGAGAGAAATCATTGGTCTTAAAGACATGAAATGGTAAATATTAGTTACCTACGCAGTTTATAAGCAATTTCAATGTTGGCTTATATTAGGTACGAAAAAAAAATATGAACTAGAAAAATAGGTGCATAAATCAATCAAATCATTATTGTATAAATGTAGCTAAAAGTAAAAAATAAAAACTATTAAAAAGAAAAAAATTACATCGTAACGTAAACATAAATAAAATTTTCCAGCGTTACATTGTAACTCCGTTGTAAGATAAACATATCAGCTGCACCATCAAGCATTTGATAATTGGCTGATATTGACAGCAACAAGGTACTAAATTAATCCTAATTAAGGTTCCTAGGAACATCCCACTGATAATGCCACTGCATTCTCACGCGATAGTGAAAATAGCAGAAATAGCTAATTAAATTCTCAATACGAAGGGGTATGAGAGGAAAATAAAAGAGTTCATTAGTGTTTTAAGGGTCGAATACCATGAGAAGATATTCTATGCTAGTTTGAACCATTTAAGTGTGATAGTAAAGAAGTAAATTTTTATAATAAAATAAAAATTTCATACATAAATAAAAAAAGTTTAGTAAAAAACTAAAAACCGACTTCAAAATGATACTAAAAAGCGAAAAATAATATTGACTAAAACATACCTAATCAGTTCTTTTTGGAGTCGGTGCCAGCCATCGAGAGTTAAAATGTGTTCATTCGCACCGACTCCAAAAAGAACTGATTAGGTATGTTTTAGTCAATATTATTTTTCGCTTTTTAGTTTCATTTTGAAGTCGGTTTTTAGTTTTTTACTAAACTTTTTTTATTTTACAATTTTAAGTGTTAAGTCCTCTATTTTTTCCTTCCTAACTTCGCCAAAAATGACTTTACAGCAAAGTAACCTTAACCTTAATATTGGTCCTCTATGGACCCCCCATCCAATGGTATGATAAAAATAAGGTGTTATATAGGGTCAATTTTTCGACGAAAATTTTTAAGTCTTAAGAAAAGGGTTTACCTACACTCCAACCAGAACGGCGGCTATTTTTGTGTCGAAACCATAGGATAAGGTTTTGCCTTTAATAACAAGTCAAGTTAAGAAAGGAACTTTTAAATTTTTTTTCGTTACTGGGTGTGCGGGTACGCCCCCAGTAAATAAAAATTGGCGGTCTGGTACCTCATAAGCTCCACGTCTGCTCAACACACTGCGAAATACGTTCTGTCGACAAATTGCAGTATTATCTTCTAACTCCTATCCGTTAAGGAGTTCTGTGGCTTCCATCATCAGGTCAGCAACATGACATGATGATTACCAGACCCAAAAATTAGCATTGAGTCAGAAAATGTATGCAAAACATTATGGGTGCCTATAAAAATTGAGGGTTGCCCTCGATTTCCCAGGGATCCCATCATCAGAATCTGACTTGGTGAAAATGGGACCACCTCGGGAGTATATCCTTTCAATCTAAAAAATAAATTTTGAAATCGGTCCATAAATGACGGCGTAATCGCGTAACAAACATACAAAAAAAAAAAACAACATTCAGACGAATTGAGAACCTCCTCCTTTTTTTGAAGTCGGTTAAAAAGTGTCTTATCAGTATTATATTGATATAAAATAATTACACTATTCAGTATTATATTGATTAAACACCCAAAAACACCTAAAATCAGAGATGATAAATAATAATACTGATAATACTAACAATATACTACAAATGCTCAAGTTGTAGACTACAAAGTACAAAAAACAGTGGTCAACGACACAATACACGAAAATCATTGTTAAATAAATCTACTTTTTTATTGTTTAGATTGCATGTAAATAATGACAGTAAACACATTATTTTCACATTTACACCAAATATGCAGCCCAAAACTAAACAGAACTCGTATTAAATCGACTAAATAACGGATATACACACTTAAAAACGTTTATATTCATGACTTAAGTTCATATCCTATTGCTTTTCACACAAACATTTGAACGATAGTTCAAGTTCAAGTTCGATAGAACTTGCAACCACCGTTTTGTAGTCCAGAGCATGAATGACTACATCAAACTGATAGATAATACTCAAATAATAATAAACTAAATGTCTAGTATGTTATTGTTTTTTTTTTATGCAGGAAGCCGCTGGATGCAGGTCGCTTCCAACCGGCCGATCTAGAAGTCACTGCGGGAGCCCTATGTTCAGCAGTGGACGTCCTGTGACTAAAATGATGATAATAAAAAAATGTGTAATTAATCTAGCATCCCGAAACTACAATTACTCAAAAGTACGACTACAGCAAAACTTTAATATATACTCGTGAATGTTGTCAATGAACAAGAATGAATCATCCGAAATCAATTGCACCTCGCATAATGAACTTTTGAACTGAAGGATAATACGTCGCCGATAAAATTGTTAATTTATAGCGCGCATCTTAGGTTGTGTCGATTACTTGTACTCATTTCATTGTCGTCGACACGGGTTGACCTCAGTCTTCAGGATATGGTTCCTACTGTTTGTTTTCAATTATAAAATGCCCATCTGCTCTGGGATCAATTATTCTTGCAATATCATCAACCACTTTAGTTACAAAGTTATTATTTACAATGAAATGTTCTTTAAAAAGAATAAGGTCTGATTCTTTTAATTTTATTTAAAGAACAGGACGAACATTTTAATTTAAACCAGGTATAAAAGTTATCTCTATAGAATTTGGTCTGCGTCTTTTATCTATTAAGTTACACAAACAACTAGTTTTACAATAAAAAGCTAAACTTTTCTAGCGGCATGGCATTGAAGATTTATTGGAAGTAAAAACATATTTTGAATATCTATCATATTCAAATATTCACTGTTTATCTTATTAGTTGCAGGTTGGCAAAATTTCGATTGCTTATTTGCTAGCCTGAAGGATTGATCAGCAGCTTAATTTAGATACTGCAAGGTGATAGGATCCTATGCCAATGTGCCGTAGCTACTCGCGCACTATAGTAACCCTAGGATTCATGGTTACTAATTACTGCTTTTGTCCACTGGTCATGTAAGTTAATGCTTTTGCAATTTTTTAAATGCTAGAACAACTGTAAATAATTGTAGTATGAAACTTTTCTTTGTAGTTATGTATGATATCAACATTCATACATGAAAAGCTACAAGATGTTTATGGCAGTGAAAAGATCTTAATAAATCGTACCGAATCTTGTGACTTAACAGCTATAGCATAGCTTTATCCCTAACCTACCCTAACATATCCCGTGTTTACAAAGCGGTGGATTATCTTCATCAGAAAACGAACAACCCGATCGGATCGGGATAAAGCGGATAACTCTACAGCCTTGTTATTGGAAGACGTTTGAAATATACAACTTTGTTTTTGCAACAGACATTCCGGTAACGGCTGTCGATTTCATTTTGAATGTTGTTTTATTTTAAAGTCTGATATTTCAAGTGAGAATTTCAATCTCGTTTATTTTGCTTGCTTTAAATACTATGCAATCGTCTACATAATTTATGTTTTTCCTCGTCGTTATATCTTGAAAATATGCAAATTAAATAATGTGCAGCTATTGCGTTTTTAAGGTTTTGAACCCTCAATCAAGCTCAAGTCAAGAATCTGTCAGTTTCTATTTTAATCGTCTCAATCATCTTCAATGTTTTTAAGCGTAATATTTTCAAATACTAGCACTTTATTTATTCGTCGGTTTAACTCGAAACCTCTTGCTTCAATTACCTCATTCTCAAAATAAAAAATCCACCCAATACCACTTTCATCTCGAACGCATCTCGTCAACGAAAGTGAAAACTCGAATGCAAATTCGACCTTGAACTGCTCAGGCGCCGCTCGTTCCGGGCGGCCGGTTATCGAACTTGAATCGAGTCAAGTGCGCGTGAGTGATCGTGATGCGATTTTGATTGTGCCGTCTTCGATTTTTCTTAATGCCAAATTAGGGTAAATTCGGACAACGGCTAACTGATGAGGCGAGCGTTAATGAACAGAATAATTGATGGTAAGCGCAGTTTAAATACTTTGCTGGGTGATTTAATTTTTACCAGATCGACTACGTTCTGGCTAAAGATGTTGATATTTGGTAATTAAGGTATAATTTTGAGGTACTTTATCCAAAATATGCATTAAAGAAAAATTACATCAGTTACGTATTTAGTAATATTTTTGAAGTGTCTATACTTGTCATAATTTAGATGAAATATAATATGCAATCCAATGAATTCGGATTGAATTTGTAATGGTTAGACTTTATGGGCTATTAGATTATAATTTGTATATAACAATTATAAACAGCCATAAACATTGCGACCCGATACTTAGATATTAATTTAATAGACTTCTGAATGCAAGACGGAAATCGAATTATATTTCAATTTCAACTGAACAATATGCACTTTCACAGGATTTAATGTAAGCCCATCTCATGATAAAGTAAATGCCATACCAAAAACATTTCATCTGTCTAAAATGCCAACTATTAGCAACAAGGCAAATGGCCCATTCAATGAACAGAACAATATATCATTATAATTCCAGATCACTGATAAACACGTTTGAGTGCAGGCTTTGGACTATTGTTCGTAATAACTATTATTGATGGACTAAGAAACAATACGAGATCGCATTAATTCAAATTATCGGGGAGGAAACAAACACAAAGACATCGATGCGCTTGAATATTGTAATTCATACAATTGGACCACTGCAGCAAGTACTGAAGTATTACAAACAAAATGTTCTGATGACCTGTAGGCGTTGGTGAATTTTAGGTCAACCGTCAAAGATGTATTGAAACTATTGACAGATGATATTTTTCTAAGAAATAAGTTTTGTGTTTCTATAGTTTATGCAATTGCAAAAGATGACAACGCAAAATATTATTTAGCAGAACAACATTAATTGTAATTGATATTCTTCTAAGAGTGCCTCTCTAACTAGAGAAGTTCAGCTCCTGTACTGCAAATAAAATTAATGTTTAAAATTATAAGGTAGAATCAACGTAATATGTATTTTATATCAATTAAAAAGTAGCTGCTGGAATAGTAAAAGAAAAAGTAAACAATCAAGGTTCTGTTAATAGACTTCCTATAACATTTTTCAACATTATCCAAACAAGATAAGAAGAAGTAGTGATAAATTGAATCAGATAAAAATTAATAATGCACTTACTTTGAGAATAAAAACAGCAGATGCAAAACATAAAATTTACATTTCTCGATGAATCTTTTGTAAGTGTTAAAATTAATAGTTGATAATAAAAGGTCTTGGCAGATATTTAAGACTGAATTACGAGTAAATCGATACACGTTTATTGAATAAATTCTGTAATAGAGAAAAATGAGCTGTGAACATGATTAAAAACAAGTTAAAAGAAAATCTCGATTTACTTGACATGTGGACAAATAGAAACCAGAACGGAGATTATTTATAGAAAAAGCGTGTCACATAAAAACGCAATCCCATAAAAGGAGCGCTATGATCTCTCGGTCACCTAATGATCGGGCTGTCAAGGTATGCGCTTGCGACATAAATGGGCATATCTCTGTTCCTCGTCCGCAAGGTTTGATCATAGATTGTTATTGCAATGTCACGATTGATCCGTGTTTGGTTACTGTTCACGGTCTGTCATATTTTCATACTTAACGGTTTTCGAGATTGGGTTTGACATTTTTATTGTTGGCTTCTGCAGCAACAGCAAATCGAATGAAAAAGTTAAATTTATTTAACCAATTTTTTAATTGTGTTCAACACATAGAGTGAAAGAAATTTTACACTTTGCGGTTGTGAGCGGTTAGTCCAAAGATGATGATGCCTGATGAATATTTTAATATGACAGATTACTGATGCCAAAGTTCTAAGACCAAGATCTTTGGCGTCTTATATATTCTATTGCTCCTTTGACATTTACATTCGAAATGAATTTTATTTTGACTGTGGTCACGAAAAGGAAGTGGAACTTTAGTTGTTTAATTGGCACATTTATTTGTTCAGTCATGCTTTTTATTTTACTAGTATTTGAATCCATTTTACTGAAAAGAATGACATTCAACTACGGCATTCATTCATCAAAACTTAACGATCATCTGCATTAAAGTTTCCTTCCGTATTTATACCTTTTTGGGTTATCAAAATCGTAAATCTCACTCGATAGTGTGAATTTTTATATGAGTCAGTCACCCCTGTCCGTTTAAGGAAGGCTCGGATGACCTTGCGCGCTGAGCGCCCGACCTCGAATGACTGGAGTCGGCGCGCGCTGCCCCTTATATGGACGATCTCGCGCCTGCGCGGTGCGGTCTGCTTCCAGGTCACGTGGTTTCATCTAAATTTCGCGTTTATTGAATGTAGGAAATTGTTTACGCGCTTTCAACGGCCTCGGCATTACTTGTCGCAATATTAGCCGATATGCAGGATATGTGTGCAAACATGTATCTCGGTGTTGCAACTTGTAGTGAATTAAGTATTGCTCTGATGTATTTTTAATTATAGAGACTTGTAGGCTTTGCGTCCTTAGTCCTTGTAGAGATGTATGAATCATCTGTGGAATCCAACGTCGCATGTCTTTTGACGTTTCCCATGAACAAGAGGGCATAGTCAATCAACTGGATCTGCTTTAGAATGGCTTTATGTATGATTCTTCTTCTTGGCCTACTGTGACAGGATGGGCTTTCCTGCTCTTTTTATTTCTAATAATAAAGTGAAGTCTGAAGAAAGTTTTAATTAATTATTTTTTCCTTGTCAATAATACGGACTATTTTGACCCCTTGTCTCTTGACCCCTTGTCTCTTGGCCCCTTGTCTCCCGATCCTAATAAATCCCTAATCGGATACTTCAGTTGAAAAGAAAGATCCCATGGTGATGGTGACACAGCAACTTACTTACTTCTCATCAGATTAAGCGTTGCTGTTTATGCGCAAAGTTGTCAGGATTTTTTCCTCATCTACAAAAAACTTGTTTTTTGCTGAAGTCAACAAAATAAGCTTCTTAAATCAATCACGGAACCCGAAAAACAGCTGTTTTTACGCTAACTAATACTTATCTAATAACATCGTAAATGTCGGAAGCAGTCGCTAAGCTTCTTACGCTCAATTATGCATGATTGATATATCGTTGTGAAAATAATTCTACTGTAATTATGCGGTCAGATTCGAGGTTGGGCAGACGTGAGAATTGGCTACTTAGTGTTGTTATACAGGCTGTACAAAAGAATAGCACACTTTTTAAAACCACGCAATTAGCTACTGATATACAAAACTTTCCCTATGCGAGCGAACGTTGACATCGTATTTTTTTTTAGATTCTTATGAAGGTATACGAGTAAGTTTGTATGGAGCAGCTAAAAAATGATTAATTTCGATGTTACTCCCATAGAAAAAACAGAAAAAAAAAACGTTGTATATGACCAGCTGGTCAAGTGGTTTTAAGTAGTGTCCTATTCTTTTGTACACCCCGCATATTCGACCTGGATTTCTTTTGTCACCTGTATAGAGGATTACTAGCTGTGCCCGCAACTTCAGGAACTACATGATGTTTGGTATATCACATATACCCTACAGGAACATTGAATCGGGTTAAAAAATATCATATAAGTTATTCCAGATCTTATTCTATATGTGTGCAAAATTTCATTCAAATCCGTTCAGCCGTCTTCGCGTGATTGGGTCACAAAACATCTAAACATCTTCCCAAACTTTCGCATTTATAATATTATTGGGATAAAATCCTAATTTCCATTTGAGATTTTCAGTCAATGCAAAATGTTTATGGAAAGGCTGAACACAAATATAATTAGCATTTTATTCTAAGGAAGTTTTTACACAATTGTCGATGATCTCGCATAATGAGAAAGCATAGGCCGAGCTAATCTGATATTTATCACGATAGATGGCGCCAGCGTGTTTGGTATTGTCAAATGCCAACCAATGCATGTAAATGTCATGTTTGTATTTTCTTTGTCCCACACAATAACACAAAATGTATTTCCAATTGAAAATAATTAAGTATTGTTTTATTTACTGAGTAATGATGTGTTTGTCAACGTTTGACAACTTATCAAAACATTCGTAGTCGTACCAGTAACACTGATCAAAATTTATTATCACTAAGGGTCGAGTAGGACCAAACACAAGGCGACATCTATCTTGATAAATGTGCAGTGTTTTTTCCTATTTGCCAATATGTAGTCCCTGAAGCGGTGGCAGCTGGTAAGCAAAGGTGAGACATATTTTTGCATTTTTCTATGTGTCGGAAACATGGCCTATAAACTGAATACATTTTATTGAGTGTGCTCTAAGCTAGAAACCCGTGACAATCCCGAATTCAGACTTACTAGACAAACACATAGACTGCTAAGGTTTTCTATGTACCCTTTTGAACCCTTTTTATAGTAAACAACAAAATGTAAAGAAAGAAAATAACGTTACTTGCAAACGTTTTTTTTTTTAACTAAGCAAAAATATTTTAAATTCTTGTTTTATCGCAATTCCATGCAAGGTTTTCTAAAGATAAATAACACTTGAAAAAAATCAAAAGCAAAAATAAACTAAGGTTAGTCTCTTTTGTAACAATGGGTTGATTGAACTGTTTACTATAAAAATCCCATAGAACCTCCGTTACAATCACAAAAACTAAGTTTACCGGCCCAAAAGATCCCGTTATTATTAATTTTAATAAGAAAATACATGTTACAAAAACTATAATAATTACTTCCAACACTCGTGTGATTCTTAATCGTTTGTGCAATGAAAAATTATAGTTTTTTTTTTTGTTGTCGTGGAGAGAGTTAATTATAGTTTGGTTGTCGTGGAGTGTTTTATATTAGTTTTATTATTTACTTTAGTATTAATCGTTTATTACAATCATTTAATATTTACTATTTTTGAAATATCAATTAATCTAAAATGGTGGGTTATTGTGCGGCAGGAAAGATTTCTAACTTAACTTAAATTGTTTTTAATGAAAAAAAAGACGCAAACGAAGTCGCGGGAAACAGATAGTAACTAATGTTATTGTGTCAACTTTAAATATTTAAAAAAAAACCCCGAATTAATTTGAAATAAAATATAAATATGGAGTAATGCTTCGTTGTAATATACATAAAATATTTTAGTATTTGGAATTTTAATTATGTACAATAGAGGTTAACGTTCTTCATAACGTTATATTACAAAAAAATAAAAATATTTATGTTCGTGACCTTATATAAATAAAAAAAACACTTTATTAACTCTCTTTTACACAAAAAGAATCTGCGATGGCCGGGAATCGAACCCGGATCAACTGCTTGGAAGGCAACTATGCTGACCATTACACCACCATCGCAGCTGTGAGACGCGACGAAATTAATTATCAGTTAGTCCGTAATAGAACGATGAACTCTGAACAACTTTTGATTGGCGCGTCATGCCGTCATAGGTCAAAGAATAAATTAGTAACAGATAATGACATGTTTTAAAACAATTAATTTTTATTCTTTTTTTTTTAAATAAACTGTTTTATACTCTTAGTGGGTATATTTCGAATACACATAAAGTCATGTTTAAATGTAATACATTTTCTTATCAAGTCTACATTCTAGAATTGTTTTATCGCATGGAAATTGATAAACGAATAGCAAAGGTACCTATTAGACTAGACGTTCAACTAAGTTGTATGACGGCATCATTATTAATACATAATAATATGTTTGAGTATTATGATTTTGTAATGTAAAGAGCGTGTGTTAGGTGACCCTAGGTGAAGTCATTATGTTAATAAATCCATATAATTATTACTTAGAACGAATAATTATTTCTTGGTTTATCAATTGAATAAACTATTTAAGATTTATTTATTTTACCCTAAGGATTAGCAACGTCTGACTATTTATTTAAAACTTTTGCAATTAATTAAAAATAGTCTATGAAAACCCTAGAACATGTTTATCTATCATATAAATTTAAAATTGACAAAATAAAAACGAACTTCAAATTAATCTAAAAAGATTAAATAATCCCTACCTACTACAATCTAATCAGTTATTCACGGAATTAGTATTTTGCTATTCACGCAAACGGTGAAATAATAAAAATGAATACAAATATTAGGATGTTTGTATAAAGTTAATTTTAGTTTTATTAAGTCAGTTATTTGGATTTAAAAAAACTGTATATATTGAAAATTTAACCAAAAATCAAATTAAAACCACAAAATTAAGACGTTTACTAAAAAACCACTAAAATTAAAAAATATATATTATAAAAAGATCATAACCATTTGGCAAATGTGATTTCCATCTCATTCTTTGAATTAAACCTACATCCCTTTCAGCATCGCACACGCATCTCTGTCACGCAGGTCTTTGTACATCGCCGCCGGCGATCGTGATCCCGTACCGTGATTGTACAACTTGTCAAATTGACCTTTAATTCTTTAGTCCTAAGGGTCATAATTAACTAAATTGTTTATACTGCAAATGTAATTCATTATTTTAATACAGTATGAAAATGGACTCTGTGCAGAAAAGTTTAAGGGCCATTAAAAGGTCAACTTACTGCAGCTGTATGCTAATATTGTCACTAGTGGGTTTATTTGTCTGCAAAATGAACTTATTAAGGCTTTAATCTTAGTTTCCATTATAATATTCATCGGTTTATTCAAGGGACATTCCCACTTTAAGTATGTTCCTTTTAAATCATCTCCCTGAAAAATAAGTTCTATTTTTATCAGGTATGATATTATGACAATTATTTTTAAGACCTCTTAGAAAAATACGCTCTTGGCAAATTTCACAGTCTAGAGGTATTAGAAATATGCCAAGTGCGTGTCCCAAAATATTCAGGCCCGAGCAAAAAAGTTTGTTTTCTGAATGAACCCTACCCATTATTCTATCAGAGACCATAAAAATACGGCAAATCATACACATATCGGGTGGTCAAAATTTATTATATACTTTAAACAAAATTCTAAACAAAAAAAACTAAACTTAGATTTCTATTCTTGTCCTAGCTTAAAACGTCAGTATCAAGTTCTATCATGTATCGTTAGGGCCAACAATGGCCGACCTTACGCCAGGCGCCCAATTTGGTCGGCGGCCGTGGGAGCGGCCACCAATTACTGCGACAGCGACACGACTTGCGACTGGGGGGCTAATCTGTTATAGCGCACTACATTTATTTACCATATTCATCTTAAACATAGATATACCTGACCTGAGACCGGCGTGAAATCGTAGTTTTGTGAGTTTCAGAAAATACCTTAAACAGAATTGAGGCTTGATCAGTCATGGAAGTCAGGCGAGTCTAATGCTGATCCAGTCAAAAATTATTTTAATATAACAAGTTCATCTTTTGTAAATTTTTGTTTTTAGCAATTCCATGCAAGGTTTTATTAAAGATAAATAACACTTGAATAAAACCATCGACCTCAGGTGGGACTCGAACCCACGTCGTTCGAGTCCCACCT
Source organism: Anania fuscalis (assembly GCA_950371115.1). Taxonomy (NCBI): domain Eukaryota; kingdom Metazoa; phylum Arthropoda; class Insecta; order Lepidoptera; family Crambidae; genus Anania; species Anania fuscalis. The sequence goes on from OX493346.1 coordinate 1,016,629, forward strand.
GAGGTCGATTTTTTTCAAGTGTTATTTATCTTTAATAATTTCATCTTTTATCCTAATTTTTGATATAAATTTATTCAAAGCGAATTATGTTTGCAAATCGGCCGTATATGCTTCTTTAACCTACAACTTTTTTTCTAACTGCTGCTATTTTGTGTCATGAACATAATATTAATTGATTTTAGTTTATATAAAATATATCACCTAAAGGTGGTTAAGCAATAAGTGATGGTGATTTTTCAAAAACACGAAAAGGTATTGTCACGAGTGAATTTCCCACCTTGTGCAATTTGAAACGAGAAGTTTATCTTTACGCCGTTTATTAGTAATAGCATTAATTATAATAATATTTATTTCACTGTTATTTGCTCGTTAATTTCTAAGGCGAAAACTTGGTTTATTCGCACTACAAATATGAAACTTCCAATGTTCCAATTCTATCATAATATGCAAGAATTCGTTCTACCAGCGAATTCCATCGGAACATTAAATCCCAATGTTACAAAACATTCGAACCAACTCAGGTAGGTGTTATTCAAATATCTAGACATAAATACGCCTTGGGACATTTCCAGAGCATTTCTGCAACAGACTGACAAATATTCTAAATGGCCCTGATTTATCGTTTTAGTAATTTGACGCTTCTATTCGGTGCGAATGGTAACACCGAATGAGGTGGAATGTCGTAATTATAGCTAATCTACCTGTGTTCTAACCTCAAATACGGTTAGCAAGTACTGTGTTAATATTCAAATTATTTTGACAACCTAACATCTAAGTATCTTGTATTTCATTTTTTTTTTTAATTTAAGGTCTAAGTACCGAATAGCATAATTGTCAATAAAACTTTTAGAAAAATATTCGTAAAATTATTTATTTTTGAATCTGGTGGCTAAACATTTAAAATTAATTGTTTGGAGTCTTCCGTGTGTTGTAGCCTTCGTTCATATTAAATAATATTAAAGGAGATACAAACAAAGGTACCAAAATTGGCGTCCGTTACCACTTTCAATCGACTTGACTATCTATTTTTCAATATTAACTGTCATCAAAGGAGGTTCTCGATTCTTACAAAAGTAAGAAATAAACTTGGTGTACCATACAGCAGATATCTTCTGATTAGATTTAAATGATTTGTCTTGTGGAGGAGTTAACACGAAAAATATTTAAAGAAAGTTTTTTTCCATGGATTATAGATCCAAAAGTTTACTCGAAGGTATCTGTTTAGAATATGTTTTTCTTAGCTTATTTATTAACCTAATAGAAACTTAGTATTTACAATTGCAGGACATATATTTTGAATATCTAGGTGTCATTAATCCTTCAATTACCAAATTAGTCCAGCAAACTCAACTTTAAATCGTCGTTTGTTTACCAAACCCAGAAGCCGTTCGCTGGTTTCGGCCCTTATGTCAAACATTTGTATCTGTACCAAATCTGTTAAGGACCCATTATATTTGTTAACGTCTGACCGCTCGAGCTCGTGATGTCTCATAATTCAATATTGTTGAGAACATTAATAATAACGGGGAGTTTATACGGGTCGATTTTTAAGGTACGAATGTAAGCAAGGTTAGTGATTTAATACTTCAAATAGAGCAAGAGCTTCAACACTTCATTGTTTTCAATTTGATCAATAAATCACAAAAAATACTGCTGGATATCTTTGAAAACGGAAGATTTTTTAGTAACTAAGTAGCAGTAGTTTTAAATGCGTAGAATGTGTAATTTTATTGAATATAATATTTTTAATTGTTACAAATTTTGATTCTATGAGAGAGACTGAACAAATTACCGAATTTTCGCAATATTTTACAGATTATAAAATTAGCAGCAATTGAATTAAGTGTTTTAATCTGACGCGTCATCTATGTTCAGTAAGGGGTAATAACGTGCCTGCATGAATCGCAAGTGAAATGATTCCAAGCAAAGCTAGAAGGTATGTTATTTTTTTTCAAATCAATAGATTTTCTGTGGCTTATTTGTTTTGTTTGTTAAATCATCATCATCATCATTTCAGCCACATGACGTCTAACCTAGGCCTCAAATTCAAATTCTTATCCCCAGATTTGCCGGTCGGAAGCGACCTGCGTCCAGCGTCTTCTGCAATAAAAAGCATCTGTCTATGGAAGTGCAAGGAACTCCTACAAAACAGTCGTGTGGTGTAAATCCCGCTGGACATGTCGCAAGCTACGCTACGGTATGCGCAGGATTGGCGGCCCGCGGCGTCGCGCGACGCTTTGTTTCGTTGCAAATTGAGTTTCTCATAGTATTTACTATAAGTAAATGCTTTAGCTGAGAATTTTAACTCTTATGCTCGCGTCGCGCACACATGTGTGCGCGGGCCATTGTTATATCAATTGTTGTCTTATGTATTCCGAGCATACAGGTAAGGATAAATTGTTACTTCAGAGGAAAGTATAACTATTACTAAAGTTAGAATAGTTTGTTACGGGATTGCTACCATGTACCTTATTTTTGAGTTCCCGATATTTCGGCACTGTTGCAAGCGCCATGATCACGGAGTAACTCCGTAAGGCACATGGCACATCCGTAAAATAAGGTACATGGTAGCAATCCCGTTACAAACTATTCTAATGTTAGTGACCATGAAAGTTTAAAGCAATATATTGCTAAAGTTATTCTGTTTCGTTTCATCGTCATCATCATAATCATCCAATGACAGTTGACTACTGGACATAAATGTACACTTTATTGCACACCATAAAAATAAGTTACAGTTTATGTTTACAGAAAGATAAACAATGTAGGTCTTATCGCTAGAAGCGATCTCTTTCACACAACACTCGCTGGTAGAAGATAGCATTTGCCGAGTTAAGAAAAAAAAAACAGAAAACGATTTTTCTTAAATTTGTCTCGGGTCTTGGTGTGCAGACAGGGCTTTGTTGGATCTTAACTCCCAACACAAGGATCTAATTCGTTACTTCGACAAGGAAAGTCACGAAGGCCATAAGCCATCAGATTCTTTCTCCTAGACTTGCGCCTAATCTTAATAGTATATGAAAAAACCGGCCAAGTGCGAGTCGGACGCGCGCACGAAGGGTTCCGTACCATTATCTATAAAAACGGCAAAAAAATCACGTTTGTTGTATGGGAGCCCCCTTTAATATTTATTGTATTCTTTTTTTTAGTATTTGTTTTTGTAGCGGCAACAGAATACATCATCTGTAAAAAATTTCAACTCTCTAACTATCACGGTTCATGAGATACAGCCTGGTGACAGACGAACAGACAGACGGACGGACGGACAGACAGACGGACAGCGGAGCCTTAGTAATAGGGTCCCGTTTTATCCTTTGGGTACGAAACCCTAAAAAGTCGTGTTTGTTCCAGCACGTATAACAAGAGTACGGCTGGACCGATTTTCATGGTTTATAATTTGTTGTATTTGTCTCCGTCCCGAATAGCAGAGTAAATAAATAAAATATTAAAAAGTTGACGGAAAACGGTGCGAAGTTCGCCGGGACAGCTAGTAGATAATACTTTCAAAATTTAGTCCATTTGTAATATTTTTTAAATAAAAAGATTCACTTAAAAGCAATCAAACAAAGTGCCCCCCATCTAAGCGCCAACTCAATCTAAAAATAATTAGCTCTTTACAAACCTGTTGATTGATTCTGACAAGTGTAACGACCGGTAATCCGAGTGATTATGGATTTTATCAACAATCTGACCCGTTCGCACCCACGCACTGTAATGTTTAGAACGCCTGACTTGCGCAAACGCACTTGTCCTGCGTCTAATACACTTGCAAATAGCCTGTTTATTTAGTTTAAGTGATGATAGCAAGGGAAGTTTCATCATCATCATCATCATTTCAGCCACAGGACGTCCACTGCTGAACATAGGCCTCCCCCAGTGACTTCTATCATCTGGGGGGTTTTGTTGCAGGCGGGTTGGCGAGCGCAGTTTTTTTTATTATTTTGCCCGCAGACGCTGTTCCCCTTCTCGTGCTACAGGATTTAGTCGCCTCTTACGACACGCCTCCTGTTGGCGGTGGGGAAGTGTAGTCTTTATGGCCGTCCCCACATGGCACGTAAGGGAAGTTTGCAAGGCCTAAACTATATGTTTTAGTTGGTTTGGCCATTTGCTTATACAAAAGTAGCTCGGAGCCATAGTCTACCATTGATGGAGGATGATTTAGGAGACACCTTGATTAAAATTCATCCAGCGGTTCGGATCTAAAAGCAAAAAGTAAAGTTAGCTAGTCTTGATTATGCCTATAATTATAAATATCTCCGTAGGGCACAGGCCTTACCTCATCTATGAGGTTGTTTGGGCCATATTCAACCACGTGTGGGCCTAATGCGGAGTCATGGATTGATGGAGGGGTGTTGTAAGGTCAGTGACTTAGTCAACTGTCAGATAAGATCAAACCACCACTGGCCTCTGACTAGGTTTTAGGAATCAAAGCAATACTAGCCGAGACCAACTTTTAGCGAGCCTGGGCACAGAATACTTGTGGTAAATGTCACTCAAAATGGTCGGAATGGTTATCCATCCACTGCGCGCGCAATCAAAGCGCTACTGCCACTGAGCTACAAGCACCTCAGCGGTTGGGATGATTTAAGGGTAATACACATTGTTTGATACCATAAACGTAACATTGTGCCGGCACGTTAAAAGAATTGCACCACCCCTTCTCTTCCTATGGGTGTCGTAAGAGGCGACTACTGGAGAACCGCTATAAAAAGACGGGCAACAGCGTCTCCTCTCCCTATTGGCCAAACTGCGGTCGCCAACCCGCCTGCCAAGCGTGGCGATTATGGCAAAATCCTCCTTTTGGAGAGGCCTGTGTCCAGCAGTGGACTGATATAGGCTGATGAGGAGACCATAGCATGCATAGTTCACGCACTCACTTGCATAACACTATGCCATAGCTAAATACAAAGTAACTCAAACCATTTATCGCATTTGACCTCTTTTATAATCGCAAGTAACTATGATTGTAAGAAACGCGCATCTAATGAACAAAACGTTGTAGCTATTTATTAATGGCGGAACAAATCGCAGATTAAAATAAGGTTTGTGGTTTGGTAGCGGTTTGTACGATAGCGGGGAAGGTAGCAGAGAAGTAGCGGGAGCGGATTAAAAGATGACAGGAGTTGAGTGATTTTCTTGTTTTTCAAAACTAACAAAATAAACTCAAACCAGTTTTGAATTTGTGATGCTACTTCAAAATAATAAATAAGTAAAATAAACCAATCATCATGGTTTCGAAGTATGGAACCGAAATCCAAGCACAACCAAAACCAAGACCATTTTTTTTAGCTGATGGTGCCCAATTGGGAAATTGGGCATCAACTTTCGACCTAATAAATCTTTAAACAAAAAATATCTAGATAAATAGTTAGAAAACTTAAAATAATCATGTGAAAAAATGTTTTTCTACAATACAAAACTGCAATAAAGATGAAAATTTAAAAAAAAACATCCTTATCATCGTTTTAGCTATAGGACGTCCACTGTTAAACATAAGTCCTCCCAATGACTTCCAGATTGGTCAGTTAAAGAAAAAAAAAACTCAAAAAAGTTAAAAAAGTAATTTTTCATGCGGGAATTGTTCCCGCTCTCAAAATGGCCGCAGCCTCGTCCCTTGACCGCGCGCTAGTTACTAGGCAGGCTGTGACAAACGCACAAACGCAGGAAACGCATTGTGCCTGCGCGCGCGCAAGACGTCAACGATTGCATCTGTCATTGTTTCATTCATACGGAGTAAGTGGGACGAACGGACATAGGAGCAGTCACTTAATGTTTGGGCGCGGAGGGGCATCAGACACGGACTATTTGAAGTTCTATGCCTATGGTATAGGATAAAGTTGAAGGGTTTTGTGGCAGCTTTGAGCTATGGCTATGAATCCTAATGAGCCACTGCCTTTAGCCACTTGAAACCTTAATAATAAGTCAGTAAAGTCCTTCAAATTGATTCAGATAAAGATTCGACGACCAGTCTGGTGTATTGGTTCAGGCTTTGGCATACAAAGCCAGGAGTATGCAAGTTCAAATCGCGCAACGGGCACATGTTTGTATGATAAGAACTAGCGTTTGTGCCTAAGTTATGGATGTTTATAAATGTATTAAAACTTATGTTTATCCGTGTGATTTTGGAACGAATTTATTTATTTTCCTGGACAGTCATCCTCACATTTATCTCTATAAAAATAAAGATGAAAAAATGTGTAAAATCAATATAATACTCCATAGTAGTTTCTTTTTTACTCAGTATAGGACCCCAAGGACCCTTTTTTGGGCACTTATAATCCCAAAAGTACCATACGTAGTAAAGTATAATATCATACCAAATATGGCTTTGTCCTAGCACCGCTTCAGAGACTACGAATTGACTGATGATCAAATGAAACGGCGCAACAAACTCACACCAGAGAATGGTGACGTAAACCATCATGACAATGAACATGTCATTCAAGCAGGTACTCAACATTATCTGCTTTTACAAGTGGACTAACAGTACACGCCTACTAGCCCTAACTATTCGCATTAGGCTTTTAATGCCCTGTGTTTCTAAAGAAGTTAACTTGACCCACCTACAGGCTAGCGGTAGTTTTATGGGAACCATTTGACCATTCTTCTTGAGTACATACATAACATAACATTTGAGATGTCTAAGGCCGCGTCCCCATTAGTCGAACAGTGAGCGGCGTATCGGTCGCTAACTCAATATCAACTGAGCGGCGAACTAGAGCGTATTAGCCGCAAAGCGCTTGCGAATTCTTGTGAGCGAAAGTTAATTAATAGGTATACATTAAGTGTTCTGACAAGAGTGGTTGTGATTGATGGTATGGACATTCTCGAAGTTATAGCTGTTTTGGAGGCATTAAATGAAGATAAATATAAAAAAGACACTGTAACTGACGCTACGCGAACGGAGCGCCGGCGTAGTGAACAAACTGCGCCGCCGACTCAGGCGCACACAGAATGAGTCGGCAACCGTAACGTCGCAAACTGCGTACATTACGCGCTGTATGGACACTTTTTTAAATGTGTAGTGAAGCAAACTGGAAGCAAATTGTCAGCCGATGACTCTTTGCCTAATGGGAACTGGGCCTTATATTGGAATGAGTTGAACTTTGTTAAATTATTGGGCTGTTATTTCTGTATTGAGTTTGATGTTAAATAACACTACTCACGTGCCTCCGTAGCTGAGAGGAAAGCACGCCGGACTATATGGCGTCGCTATCTCTGAGGTTACGGGTTCTATTCCAGGTCGGGTCAGGGTTTCGGGTCAGGGTGTTGTGGTAGGTATCGTCGTTGTTTCTGATTTCTACACAAGTGCTTAAGCTACTTAGATACCTTAGGATCAGAGTAATGTATGTGATGTTGCCCAATATTTATTTATTTGTATCCCTGCAGGGCTAGCATGCGCAACACGATATAATTTTGTCGTGGCATTTTATCGACTTTTGACGTAAATATGTCGTTTTGTCTTCGACGATAACAAAGAAAAAACCAAAATAGCATGGCAATGCCGTGTTATAGCGTAAAAATAAGTGGCTATGATCAACGGAAGACCCTGAAAATATTAAGAAAAAGGGTTCGAGACGTCTGTGTTCCGTTAGGTTAAGGAAAATTATCGTCGAAGACAAAATTGGTCTTATCTATCGATAAAATAACCGATGCGCGCATGCTAGCCCTGCAGGCCTGGTAAACGAATCAAGGGCTGCCTTCTCAAACCTACACTGATACCAGATATGGCCTCGGATTCAAACCAAGAAGGGTTGTACCTATATCAAACATGGTACCACGCTGAGAACCTTGGAATTCTGGCTAAAGTATCATCGTATCAAGTGCTTCTTAAAGGTCAAAACGCTTCCGGCCTTGAAAACAAACGGTGTTTACGTTGTAATAAATTGTTCACTTGTATTTGAGTATATTAAAGACATTGTAATTTGTTTTACACTTGTTATTTGTCAACGTTCAACTGGTGGTTCTGTACTTCCGAGTAATCATTATTAGTTTTTTTTTTCTTAAGACTGACGAGTCCAGTATCCTAAAACATTCGCAAATTTTAAAATATGTTATTAACTTTACATATATTTTTAAGGCTTTGATAAATAATGTTAAAATATTTCAATCAATCAATGCTTAAAATCAAACTTATTATAAATATATCAGTCAAAATATAATCAGTCAAGGATAATATTCGAAAGAAAGTTTTTTATCAACACGTCGCATTTTTTTTTAAATCTCAGGACGAATTTCGTTTGTTTTTAATGTTAATGACTCAGCTTATTCTAACTCAGCTGCGCACACGGTCCCGTTGGGAGCAATTAGTCGTTCTATTGTCTCCGGCCTTAGACTAGCTTTGAATCGCCGCTAATGTGTGATAGGTTGATAGATTTGTTTGCGATTTGTTTTGGTGCTGTGATTGGTAGATATGTTTGTTTTCTATATCTATACTAATATTATAAAGAGGAAAGATTTGTACCTATTTTTGTACGTTTGTATGTTTGTAATGAATAGGCTCAAAAAGTACTGGGCCGATTTAAAAAATTCTTTCACCAATAGAATGCTACATTTTTCCAATTTGACATAGGCTACATTTCGTTTTGAAAAAAAATAGGGATCCTTGGTAAAATTTGAACAATGTAACCGAAGGTGTAGAAAAATGAGTCTTAAAATGTCTTTCGTCGAATGCGCTGCCGAAACTATTAGCGATAATTGTCTACCCTGTGCGAAGCCGGGACGGGCTGCTAGTAATTTATACATTGCGTGAAAGAAATAGTGAGATTTTAGTGATAAGAGTCTAATGCCTAGTCTGTTTTTAATAGTTAAACAATACATAAACAGTTTCTTATGAGTTAATAGAGTAGAACCAAAATAAGGTTAGAGACATACTGATGTAATAATTAGCCACCTGTATCAAAATTTTACAGTTGATAGAAAGTTGTCAGAATTCTTAGACTAATATATTTGGCAACGGATCTATGGTAGAAGTCCGAGATGAACTGCAGGCTGGAAACACAGACTGAATGCAATTTCTATGGTAGCAATCCGAATCCTTGCGAGCGACAGAGTAACAGGAATAGGCTACTTTTAAAATAATTATTAACCACGAAAATTACATATTGACTCCTATGGCAGGTTTTCTACTAGGTTATATAATACAACCTTATTGCACGGAGGTCTTAGCTGTATTGACATAGCAAACATAACCAAGGTTTGTGTGGCTTGTCTGCCGCGCCAGACATCGAAGACATTGTAATATATTTAATGCGCACGTGAAAATCGAAACGACTGCCTTTAAATAAAAAAAAATACAACAAAAATGCAAATTTTTCCAGCCAGCTATATTAGCCAGGTTTAACACTAGCATCATGCCATCCCCGGACCGGTCTCCGTCGAAAGCGTGGCGCTCGAAGTTGTCAATGAGTATGTCTACCTCGGGCAAGTGATGCAGTTGGGTAGCGACAACTTCGAGCGGGAAATCGCTAGGAGGTTGCAGCTTGGCTGGGTAGCGTTTGGGAAGCTGCGTCATATCTTCTCGTCGCCACTGCCACAATGCCTGAAGAGCAAGGTATTCGATCAGTGCGTCCTACCGGTGATGACCTACGGAGCCGAAACGTGGAATATGACAGTAAAGCTGGCCCACCGGCTACATGTCACTCAGCGAGCTATGGAAAGGTGATGCTTGGGATTTTGTTAAAGGATAAAATCCGAAATGAGATCATCAGGCAGAGGACTAAAGTAACGGACATAGTCCAAAAATGTAGCAAGCTTAAGTGGCAGTGGGCTGGCCACATCTGTCGCAGAACCGATGAAAGGTGGAGTAAACGGGTTCTCGAGTGGAGACCACGCCTAGGCAAACGTAGTGTAGGACGATCCCCAGCTCGATGGACCGACGACCTTAGGAAGATGGCTGGCAGTGGATGGATGAAAAAAGCGGGAGATCGTGCTCTTTGGCGCTCTTTGGGGGAGGCCTACGTCCAGCAGTGGACTGCAATAGGCTGAGATGATGATGATGATGATGAACACAAGCATGCCTTTCGAATCACCAAAGTAAAAGGACATTCATTTAAAAAAAACAAATAGGTGCAGCATTTCTAAAATTCGGATATTGATTTTTATTTCACCATCATCATCATTTCAGGTACAGGACGTCCACTGCTTAACATAGGCCTCCCCCAGTAACTTCCAGATTGGCCGATTGGAAGCGGCTTGCGGCTTCCTGAAACCTTTACTAGGCCGTCTGTCCAATAGAGTGTGGTGCTGCGATTGTGACCAAACGAACAGGCCAGATTTAGGAGAGTAAAAACTATGGTTACAATGGTAACAATTATGGGTTGCTATGGTAACAAGCGCGCCACTGAGCGGGCGAAACTTTGGCGCCAACGGTTGCCTTATATATTTTTTGACGTTTATGACACTCGAACAAGGAATCTAGACATGTATTTAATCAAAGAGTAAAACATAAAAAATACAATTTTGATCACCGTATTAGGCGCAAATAAATACGTATTGTTGGATGCATATTTTAATATTAAATAGACGTTTTTATTTTACCATATGTTGTCTTAAAATGGTATAATAATACACTTTGGATCTCGTGTTGGTATAACTTGTTATATACCTGTCACTAAGCGTTGATTCTGAAGCTTCCTGACAGCAAATTATTATTTTCCTATTGTTGTGTCGCAAGCACATAAGCAATGGGTGACTCATTCACTCATATACCGGATGAACGTTAAGTTTTTTCCTAGTTACGATACTACTCTGGGATTTTGGTGATAATTTTGTAAAGATCTTATATCAAGTTACTTTTAAAAATTAAAACGCAATTTTAAATTCCATTGCAGCTCTGAAAACTCTTGAGCAATACGTATTACGTGATACATCTTGTATTGACAAATTCAACGATATTTTTAATTAACTAATCTATGTAGTACATAAATGCTAAAATTAGAACTCGTTAAACTGTGTCTTGATTGAGATACCAATAACTTGATGTTTAAGGCAGAACCCGATTATCGAGTCTGCATTAGGAAAATCTGCCTTAATGAAAAATGCCGACTAAAAAGGGCTTCGGTTTCTCTAAACGTTGGGAGTTTTCATCATTAGGAATCAAATATGGTTGTCGTTGAGAGCCTTATTATAGTGTCTAAATATAGCCACGACTCAACATAAACACATTTAATCATAGAAATGAATGCGGCGAAAACTGGAACTAACTGTAATTGTCAGGTTCCCGCCGAAAATGACGTGAAAAGTCTTTATTTACTATGGATTTTTGACACGTCATTTGTTTTTAATGTTTGGTTTTTTATTCTTTTTTTTTTTAAATAAAGTCTTCCTTCTTTATAACGTGCAATGGTCCTACAACGGAGTTTGTGCACTGACAAAGTTAATATTGGATGTTTTTATTGTATTTGCTCAACCGCAGCGAAACTAGAAATTGTATTGTTTTGTAAATCGGGAGAAATAATATTTCTTTGGTCGTCTGACCGGGAATTTTAATAGTGTAGTATTTTTTGTTGAGTAAATTATCGATAATTGTTGCATAAATCTTTCCGCCTCCTGGCGGAAATTTTCCATGATATATATATATATATATATTGGAAATGGGAAAGTTTGTAAAACAAAACAAACGCCTATTTCAAGAAAGACAGGACACAAACTTAACTAAAATACATTTGAGATACCCTAATAAACTAACTCTCACCACTCTGCCCAAAACAAAAAGGTTTAATAAAAATGGATACGTAATGGCCATGAAAATATTTAATAAAATACCTGAAGAAATTAAGCAACTCCCATTTAATAGGTTTAATAACGCACTAAGAGCATGGCTAATGGAACACAGATTCTACTCAATCGACAACTTTTTTAAATATAAAACATATTAATTTAATTAAGACGAGTATATGTATGAAATGAATGATAAATTTAATAATAATAATAATGAACCAATTTAAATTGTAATAATAGCACATTTTAAGTATACTAATTATTTGCATGTTATGAATCTGCATAACTAAATAGGCATAAGAACCTTACTGTTAATTAACCATCCACAATTTTTTGTAAACACCCTATTTAAAGGCATATAAAGAATTTGATTTGATTTGATTTGATTTGGCTCCCTCATTACTTAGATCAGCTCGATGTTTGCAAATTATTGTATTGCCATACGGAATTCTTATTATTATACTTGCAATGTCTTATTCAGAGTGCATCTTCTAGTCCGGGACTAAGGTTAACCCATTTTAATACAGTGGTCCTGGACTAGCAAATGCACTCTGAATAAGACGCACAAAGTTCCAAAACAATATGACTATTAGGTCGAACTTGACTTTAGCTACAAAAGGTTTTAAAAAGGTATTTTGCCTAGAGCAGCTAAAACCTGGGCGATACGCGAGATCTACCTTGCAAAAACATTTAATGTTAAAAAATATTTTTAAGTAAAATACTACAGACCAAAAAATGATTTCATATTTTCTTCCAGCAATATAAAAGCAGTGTTACCGACAAAAAGGTTTTGACAAAAAGTCAAGGGTCCGATTCGATTACCATCTGCCATAGCCATTATTTAGTGTTAAGCTGCGTCTTGTCTTGGATCTGAAATGTATGACAGAGCGACAGTGATGAGGCGAATATAAAAGACTTTTTGATCAGCCAAATTGCTTTTTGGGAGACGTGGGCAATAGTGATGTAGATTTAACCAGATAAATTTTCGAAACCAAAAAATATATTTTTTTAGCCGTTCAGTATTGGGTCAAGTGTTTTCCCCCAAAGCCTTTCATCTAATGAAAGATACTATTTACAGATTTATTTACAAAACTATTATTCTTAATGTGCATTAGCTAATTTATGTAAGTATTTTTGTCCGCTGTTCCTAAACCAATGATCAGATTGTGTTAAAACTTTTTTAGGATTTTCTAAGGGTGAACTAAAGAGTTTATGAACTTACTTAAAGACAAAAAAAGTCGCAGGCAGCTTCAGTACTTAATAAAAACTAAACAACTCCCTTATTATTATGACCATATTCTAAACGATGATGTCTCGATGGTTGATTCAAAATGAGAATTTACATTTGGAATCCACATCGATATCATAAATTATTGGCTGCCGGACGGTCGCATAAGTCCGTGTAACGCAATAAAAAAAAATGCCTTGTTCTGTTGGACTAAGGGGTTAAAATTCAAGGTTATATCGATAACATCGCTATCGACAGTGGAACATCACTAGTGAATACTTGCACCAGCCTTGCGGGAATATTGGCATGTTTTTTGTTTATTTTTGCCATTATTTAACACGATTAATACTTGTAAAGCATCTTGTTTGGGTTTATTGAAATACCATTACTTGCTATAATAACACAGAGAATCTTTTGCCCTTAAAAGTATATAAAATAAGGCTATAAATTTAATGGAAGTTTTTGCATATTTTTTTTTTTTGTTTACAGGGTATAATTATATACTAATAAAGAGGGTTTTATAAATGTTTTGAGTGTGTAGTGTCTGAAAATTGTAATAAGTTATAGATAAAGACTATTCCATAATCCAGTATATTTTATGATCGCGACTTAAAACATTATTATACTATTTCACAGAGAATAAGCGAAAGTGTTCGTTGGCCTTAATTAATCTTAAAATTAAAATAAATAATAATAATAAAGAAAGTAACAAGTAAATTTTGGCTTTTTCCATGTCTAAAAGTGACTTATAATTTCTCTTTTAAAAGTTAAATATCACACACACTCACATTTGAAAGTCGTGGCAGCCTGTAACTGAATCTACACTTAGTTATTTTTTTTTTACAGTTTAACTTTTTAATTGTATTAGTGTACGATTTGTTGGTTGCCCTTAATAAATAAATAAATTAGACTTTACTTATCTTTTGCAGAAAATACGTGGAATTTCCGCCATCTTAGGTTGTGTTAACTTACCTGTAACAAAAATAAAAAAAAATAATCATTGTTATTGTTCTATACATATTACATCACACACACACACACACACACACAAACAGGTAGTAAATAATAAAATATACATTAGATAATATACCAAATAGTTATAAACTTGGAAGAAAACACATTATTAATGGTATCGGAGTATTTAAGTATTTTATTTATCGGAGTATTTTTAACATCGTTGTGTAAGGTAGGAATACCAAACAGTGATTATATTGCGAGGGGATAAATACCAATACCAAAAACGACTCAAGACGGAAATCGAACCTACTGCCGCGATGAAGTTTGCGAGAGGAACTAGTCCAATATAGATCAAACAAAACTAGGCGGACTAGCTACAAGCGATTTCATTTAATGACTCAAATCAGTCCTACTACGCAAACAGACAAACTTACACACGTAGGTTTAATCTTATTTATACAAAACAAAAAAAAAACATTTTCCGCTCAATGAGTCTCAATGCCAAAATCCTATAAGGGCATAAGACAATAAGCTAATTTGGTATCTTACCATAATCAACATACGTACAGTAAGATCACTAAACGGACGATTGTCAATGGTTTTGGAGCCGTTAATATAGAAAACATTTATTTGACCCATAAGCACAAGTACAAACAGAATCAAATATAAACAAAAAAAGAGTGTCAAAAAGGTCCTCGCTCAGCTCAAAAAGGTCCCCGCTCAGCTCAAAGATTCCCCGCTCAGCTCAAAAAGGTCGCCGCTCAATGTCATACTCTCCAGCTCAAAAACATCGAAATCTTTTAGAAAAAAACTTCTTTAACATAAACTGATGTTAGCTGGTTAGGGTTTAGTACTGGGAAGTGAATTTATTTTTGTGACTTGGATGTTGGCGTCAAAGTAAAAAAAAAGTATGCAAAAGAATGTTCCTTTTGCTGCTCTAAAACCAAAGACGATGTAAATGTAAGTGTAGAGTTATACATTATAACAAATTAAGGCCTGCCTATTAAGTGAATCAAAGTTCTTTATTATTTCTTTAACATCCACTTGCAAATGTGAAATTCTAACTAAAAAATAAAATACTAATTGTAGTTAAGTACATATAATGCTATTGCAACGATTCTGGACCGATGTTATACAGTAACTAGTTCAAATACATCTATAGAATATTAAAAAAAACGGACAATAGCGGGTACCTAATAGACCTACTGTTTATTGTTTTATTGTGTTGTGCACGGAAGGCGTAAAGTACCTAGGCATAATACCTATGCCGTGATCACACTTCTCTATGGTTTAAAATCGCGTAGCCTCTTAATCAAAGGCGCCGATGCAAACAGATCGATATCTCGATAATTGGCTGAATCGATTCTTAATCGATTGCAGAGGACGAAACGATTAGTCACTCGATGAGCTTTGCTTATTTGTGTGCGTTCAGTTAATGAAAGTTGTTGACGTGCTGAAAGAAAGGTATAGTTGAGAGATTAGGCGTTTTCAGAGTTTACATATTGGAATGAGGCAAATTATAAACGAGTATGTGTATCAATATGAAACAAATTTTCAAAAGAATATCAATCGTGAATAAAATCTATTTTAACTTGGGGGCTGGCCAATCAATACCCTTTAAATGAAAATACTTTTCTTTTCGTAGCTAAACATATGTACATGTATTTAAATAGATAAACAGAATGTCCCTGGAAGTATGGTACAAACCGAACAGGCGCATAGCGGAGGTGAAATCAGAACTTTTTGGCATTATAAATGTGGGTTCCATATATTTTTACCAGGAAACAAGTTGTGATTGATTTTTTTATTTTTTCGTATCATTGCACATAGCTTAATAAATAAATAAATAAATATTGGACAACATCACATACATTGCTCTGATCCTAAGGTAAGTAGCTAAAGCACTTGTGTTATAGAAATCAGAAACAACGACGGTACCACAACACCCAGACCCGAGCCAATATAGAAAAGTTCGTTTTCTACATTGACCCGACCGGGGATCGCACCCGGAACCTCAGAGATGGCGGCGCCATTTAAAGTCCGGCGTGCTCGCCTCTCGGCTACGGAGGTCGTCGTCGTTAATAATCCTCTTGCCTAGTTCGCGCGTACAAGAATGCGCGGGTCCATTGTCATTCAATTGTTAACTTATTTTTAAACATACGGGTAAACAATTTAATGCTCAAACAAAAACAACAGTTTAATATTTTGCTAAGAATGTTGCGGGAAGGTAAGCCATTCCTTAATAAGTTATTTTGATCAACTAGCAAACATGTGTCGCAGATTTTTTATTTCCATTAAAAATAAAAACTATATTCATATAGCCAAAAAGTTCTGGAATCACCTCTGTTCGATGATTCCTACTTCCAGGGATAAAATAAATACTTAATTGTATAAGATGAAAAAGAAAGACTGTTGTAATTCCTATTCACTAAAGTAAATTTAATTGTCATATTCGTCTATGTGACACTATTAAATCAGGGTTTATACTTTAGACACCTTGTTGTTACAGAAACCCATCTGCTACCAAAGTTAAGGAGATGGTGATGGTCTACTTAATATCAAAATGTCAAGTAGATCGTATCATATAGATTGGCGATCGCTCCATGATTTATCCACTCCTGCCCCTCTAGCACGAGCAACAAAACAAGATATGATATGATACGATATAGCGATTTAAAGACACCAAACTTTCAAAATATGATTACATAGCCGCCATCTTGAACTTTGATCGAAACTGAGCACGACCGTGCCGGCAACATCACGGCCATGCTCGATTTTTCGATAAAAGTTCATATTTTGACAAAAAAATATGCGCTAAATCGCTATATCATATCGTGTTTTGTTGCTCATGCTAGAGGGGCTGATACGACGAGCGTTAGACAAAAATGCGAGTGCAGCCGAACCGAAGGCCGTGCGTGGGTGCTGGTCACGGCGCGCGCGCAGGCGGGTGGCGAAACAGTACTGTGGCCACGCTGTACCGCGAGGAGTGTGTTAAGACAAAATACCAAAACTAAGCTTTCGTAGAAATAAAAACCCGCCAAGTGCGAGTCGGACTCGCGCTCAAAGGATTCCGTACCATTATCTATGAAAATTGAAAAAATCATTTTAGTATTTGTTATTATAGCGGCAACAGAAATACATCATCATTAAAAATTTCAACTCTCTTACAATCACGGTTCATGAGATATAGCCTGGTAACAGACGGACAAACAGACAGACAGACGGACAGCGGAGCCTTAGTAATAGGGTCCCATTTTACCCTTTGGGTACGAAACCCTAAAATGTATTTTCCGTTCCGATTCAGCTTCAGATTACACGAAGCTGGTAATTTATTCACCGTCATAGGAGAGCACACCAATAGTCATGATGTCAAAGTAAGAAATTAAGATCCTTGTATTCTGAGTTACACAATAATTTTGGCAGGGGCCCTGACCCGAGACAATTCAGCCATGTTCGTTTTCTGATTTGACCCAAACCGGAAATCCACCCTTTGCATTCAAAAGCCTTATCACGAATACAGATTACAGATTTCGTTCCTTAAATAAAATTGTCTTGCCTCTCTATTGAGTATATTTTGGCAGACTGTCCCAGTCCCTACCAGCTGCTTGGTGCCAGTACATGGCGCCCAGGCCCAGATTATCAGCTGATTGATAAACAAACCGGTAGCGGCTGGCACAGGGACGTGGGTGACAATCATATCCAGTTGACAGTATTCGTACACGCAAGCGCAGCTACAAACATAATTAGTTGGTAGGAAGGTAAAGTTTAGTCTGAATTCCTTGTATTTATTAGAGAACCTGATAAAGACCACTCCATAGCCGAGAAGCGAGAAAGCCGGACCAGGTGTGGTCATCTCTGAGATCCCGGTTTTGGTTCCTGGTCAGGTCAATATAGAAAACGAACTTTTATATATTGTCTCGGGTATGGGTGTTGTGGTACCGTTGTTGTTTTTGATTCTTAAAGCACAAGTGGATAAGATTATTGCCAAGCGTACCCCGAAATGGGACAATGCTATAAAAACTATATTAGCAGCGAAAAGGTTGGTTAGTTTTTGGGGTCTCGCCTTACATTATCACATACGATGGAGGTGAGTTCGAATCCCATCTTCATAACTTCTATTTTGTTCGGAATCAACGTTATGTCCGTTGTTTCCGAAAAAAATAGACCACTGCAGAGGATTTGTCAATCATTTAGGTATACCACTTGCTAGGAGGAATGTTTACGTTTTCAGGAAACCTGCCCATTCAGATTTCCCTGGATGTGCAGGTCCAAAACTGTCTGGTTCTTCCGTCCAAGGAGCAAGAAGGGGTAAAAAGTCCAATTGCAATATGGCTCCAAATGTAACAAACAGACTTAATGTACAGGATCACGATTCGTACCCTGAAATAAGAAAGGAACAACGCTAGATGTAAAAAGACGGACAGTGTTCCTTCTTCCTTGATTTGTCCAATTTCTATTCGGAATATTGGAGCTTAATTAATTAGTTCCAAAAATTAGATGGTTGCATGACCTTCCCTTCATATTTGCGTAACTTCGCTTTATTGAATATAAATCAAACTTCTCCATTACAACACTTTCCTACTAATTGCCTTACACAAAATCATATACGAATCCGCAATAAAATTCTTCATACACTACTATTAATTGTACAACAACCTGTAATTATACACTAAACGGAGCATAAATAATGTGAACATTTTTGAATATTAATAAATTGCATTACTTTTGATTTCGACAACTTGTAGCCATATAGATGAGTTGATAGTGCACAAAATTGCAGAGCTATAATTAATTTTGGGATTTCTCAATCTTAGCTAAAGTGGCAATAGGCAGGCATCGCTCGCAGAACTGTTAATCGTGTGGAAAAAAAGATTTTAGAATGTCAACTTGGAACTGAGAGGCGTAGGCAGATCAGGAGGTTTACCAGGAGCTTTAAACTATCCAATCAAATTCCAGGCAGTTTAGTTGAGAAAAGCAAAGGTTTTGTCAATTCCTGGTCTAGAAAATTAGCCTTGTGAATTTGTCCATAGGGTGTTTGGAAAACCGTCTCATGAAAACATATCAGATAGCCTCGAAACACGAAGAATGTTTAATTCCTTACTGCGAAACTGACATTTGGTAGGTTCTACGGCGGTTCTGGTGCATATGTATTGTTGTATGTATTTCTTCTTCAGCCTAATTCATTTAAGTATACTTCTTATAAAGAAATTAATAATACCAAGTTTTATTTTATGATAAAAAAGAAAGAAAGCGAAAAACAAATTCCTGTAAGTTGTCTATTTCTATTTTCAGTGACAACTTTCTTTGATCGTGAGCTGTTAATTTGTCATAGCTAGCAACAGATCCACCAGCTCAATTCGACTTTACTGTTTGGTGATACGATTCAAAATCGCCTACCACATATATGTTGTCTTGGAAGTTTACCGAATCACTTGGCCCTTATGTTTTGAGTTAGATTTCGTCGTCATATAATGATGTTAGATCTGTATAACCAGAGAACCTTAAATCACTATTTTTAGAGTTCAAAATAGCGTAACATTCTTTGCTGCCACATAAGAGTACAAATAAAGACCTTAATTTAGACCTTAACGTGGTAATTTTAAAGTTGAAATTGGCATGTCATAGTATCCTGTCAAGTAGGGTAAAGGTCAACACGGTTGACTTGTATTGTCAGCGAGTAAAATGTAAGGGCACGCTTTCCCGTATTATGGGATCTCTTGTATAACAGATTAGTTGAATAATATGGAATTATCTGATTTGTATGAGGCGTTTTACATCCGAATTGCAAATTTAAAACACAAGACAATTTTCTGGATTATTAGGAACGTTAGAACTTTTTTTTAATAAGACTGTTTTATTCGGTTTTTTGGTGGTACTATGAATTAATAACAAGGTGAACTTTGACAGGTTCTTTTTTAAAAGTTTAGGTAAAAACCACTATTGCTTAATTGGTAAAGCGCCTGCGCGCTAAGCAGGAGATCAGGGTTCAAATCCCGGCATGGACGAGAGTTGTCTTTTTTCAATTAAAAATATAAGTTCCGATTTTATTAGTGTACATCCTGTTAACCTGTGACTATATAGGTGAAAAGCAATCGTAAAAACCGACTTTCAAATGTCTATCATAAAAACTAAAAAAATTCAAAATAAAAATACAAAATAACAAAATCGACTTCATATTGCATAAACTCGTCCTATCTTTAACTCTTTCTCGCTCTGACAATGGGAAGGAATAAGACGGATATACAGATGGTTAAAGGTACCAAAGATAGGACGAGTTTATGCAATATGAAGTCAATGTTGTTGATTTTGATTTTTAACTTTTTTAGTGTTTATGGTACACATTTGAAAATTAGTTTTAGTAGGTCTTAGTGTTTTAGTGCTTTTCACCTATATAGTCACAGGTTAACAGGATGTACACTAATAAAATCGGACCTTATATGTATTCCACAATATTAGCAAAGTAATTTGCTAAAAGAAATACATAAAACTAAAAAAACACTATCATGAACTCTGGCGCAGGTCTTGCATCGAACCTATGCGTTTGGGTAACTTTCCCTACTCTTATCATGAAAATAATAGTACCCCTGTTGATAGAAAGTAATAAATAGCCAGTAAAACCATAACTATTTAATATACATAACTAAAAAAAACAAAACAACTAATAAATACCTACTGACTATTTAAACGAAATGTTCACGAGTTCGCTTTGATATACAATAAATACTTGGTAGTATCTTTCTAGATAATTATGTCTCTTATCTCTAAAGAATCAAGATTAATTGTATTTAAATTATTCATATCTTTATTATATTAAAAAACCTAAACGAGTTTATTGGGCACAATGTCATATTTTTATCGAATTCTAAACTATTAATACAGAAATATTATTATTTATTTATCAGGCAGGCAGTTGAGACAACTGGTGGTTGCCTGTATCGTGCTGGTCCCCACTGGTTAATCTTTTTGCAGTCAGGCAGATGCTTGTCGAGTCTATTTTTAAACTGATTTATACTTTTAGCTGAGACTACGTCTTCTGGGAGTTTATTCCACGCTCTGACTACTCGCTTGCTTAGGAAGTGCTTATGTGGTTTACTTTTTGAGATGTCAGTATAGGAGAGCTTAAGGTGATGGCCTCTTAGATGGTCCCGTTTCCGTGGAAAAAAGTCGCAGAATTCTGGAAGGTCGTAGTGCTGATTTAAGATCTTATATGTCTCAATTAGGTCTCCACGTTCTCTTGAATAACAATTATTCAAGTAAGTACAAGTCGTATGTGTAAATTTATTGAAAGTTGACTTACAATTAAATAGTTAGCTCTATTATTAAATACGAAAGCAAAATGACAGTAGTATAAACGTTAATGTAAGCAACTGGAGTTACAATCGATTAATTGGGCAAAAAGTTTCATATTTACTTTCAAATTGTCCGTAAAAAGAAACATATTAAATACCTTCTGATGATTAATCGATACAAACAAATTGATTGAATTGAACCAGCTTAAATAGAACCGACAGTTCAGTCATAAACTAATAAACCCACAGATAAAACTTGTGAAATAGCTGTCACAGTTAGTTGAAATTAGTTTTTTGTAAGTAAGGTCAATGACAATTAAGATTTTATTTAAATTTTTTAACTATATTTAAACACAGATTAAAAGAAAAAATAACGTTTGTGAGTAAATAATGAAGAATTACAAGCAAAAATGTTAGATGTATAAATTGTTATTGCTAACTTTCCCAAAATAACAAAAAACACAATACTTTTTGAGGAGAATATTTTATTTATGATGTTTAAATTGATAGCTACGTAGCGATGTTTTAATTGATTAATAGCAAATCGAAACATTTTGATTTTTTATATAATATACGATATAAAAACCGAAAAGTTACTGGACCCTAACCACGAGCAACTTTATGTCATTTTTTATACTGTGTTTTAATTTTGCTATATGAAACGTAAAAATGACATTGCATTGAGATCACGGAAAGCCTTTGTTTTTATGCTTATTAAGAATGTGATATATTTATCCGTTCAAAGTGTACTGGCTGATCTTCTCTATGCTACACGCGGCCTCAAGTGGCGAAAGTGTCGACAGGTGATTACGAGTACTCGACTCGATGAATCGAATCTAACGCATCCATACCATAATCGATTAAGTCGATCGTTATCGGTGTTTGGCCATGAAAGTTGCGCCGGCGGCGACTAAACGGAAATTGGCGAATATAAAGAAAACGTGAATTATATAAGATTTTTATTCAAATTGAGATGGATTTAATTAAAGTGTAAGTATTATTGGCTTAAGTATTTAAAAAGAAAATATGGTTAGGTTTGCTAAGTAACTCCTTTGCAAAATATTAATTAAAGCTAAGAAGTTATTCTCTTACGCACGTGCAAGTAATTATGGAATGGTTCTCCTTTGGTGCCGTGTGGTGCCGGCACGTTAAAAGAATTGCACTACCCCTTCTCTTCGAGTACAGGAGGACCGCCACAAGAAGACGGGCAGCAGCGTCTCCTCTCCACCATTGGCCAAACTGCGATCGCCAACCCGCCTGCCAAGCGTGGCGATTATGGCAAAATTTTTCCATAATCCTTCCTTTTGGAGAGGCCTGTGTCCAGCAGTGGACTGATATAGGCTGGTGAGGCTCCTTTGGAAAATTACCCACCACAACAATAAGTAGAGTTTATTACTTCTAGCAAACCCACCCATACCATGCCATACCCATTTTAAAACATGTGGATAGACAAAATTTTTTAAATACCATTCAAAGTATAATTTAGGCGGCCTATTGGTTATCAACAATCTCTTCCAGACAACTACGGAAAAATGGGAAAGTAGATTTATGTCGTGTGGTGCCGGCACGTAAAAAGAATAGCACCACCCCTTCTCTTCCTATGGGTGTCGTAAGAGGCGACTACAGGAGAACCGCTACAAGAAGACGGGCAGCAGCGTCTCCTCTTCACCGTTGGCCAAACTGCGATCGCCAACCCGCCTGCCAAGCGTGGCGATTATGGCAAAATCCTCCTTTTGGAGAGGCCTGTGTCCAGCAGTAGACTGATATAGGCATGGTGATGATGATGATGATGAGATTTATTTCAAATTGTTGTTATTTTATTTCACAAGTCTGACATCGGTAAACATATTTCCGAGTCAGAAAAAGATTTTTGCTTTGTAATCATCTTCTAAATTAGTATAATTATTTAATTAATCATCCAATGTTTTTGTTCAATCAACAAACCGGTAAGCTTCGGTAGGCATCTGACAGTCGCTATGTCACGTCTGAGCACCAAAAAACTAGCTAGTAAAACAATGGCTGTCTAATCCGACGCTGACGGCGATAAATTAAGGCTTCGGTCGTGACGTCATCGGTCTGTGTTAAACAAAAGGCGCCATAGATTTGTGTCAATCAAATAGATTCTAAAGGTATAGACAGACATAAATCTAAAAAACTTATCCACGTTAGTTGAAGTTATAACTGACGACCTCCGTAGCTGAAAGGCGACCGCCATCTCTGAGGTTCCAGGTTCGATTCCCGGTCGAGACAATGTGGAAAACCGAACTTTTCTGTATGTCTCTAGTCTTGGTCTTGGTATCGTCGTTGTTTCTGATTTCTATAACACAAGTGCTTTAGCTACTAACTTCAGAATCAGAACAATGTATGTGATGTTGTCCAATATTTTATTTATACTTATACATAAGTCCGACACAGAGATCTCCACCAGAGGTGGACAGTGGACTGTTTATATTTCCGTATCTTTGACATCAGCACCAGCACACGACAAATTCACCTAACTTTCTAACCCATATTTCCTCACTTCTAGGTGTAAGCTTTCGCTTCGCTGCGCCATTTTTAGGGTTCCGTACCGAAAGAGTAAAACGGGACCCTATTACTAAGGCTTCGCTGTCCGTCTGTCTGTCTGTCTCTCTGTCCGTCTGTCACCAGGCTGTATCTAATGAACCGTGATAGTTAGACAGTTGAAATTTTCACAGATGATGTATTTATGTTGCCGCTATAACAACAATAAATACTAAAAAAAGTGTTTTTTTGCCTTTTTATAGATATGGTGGACGACCTCCGTAGCCGAGAGACGAGCATGCCAGACGAGGCGTCGTCGCCATCTCTGAGGTTTCCAGGTTCGATTCCCGGCCGGGACAATGTGGAAAAGCGAACTTTTCTGTATGTCTCTAGTCTTGGTGTTGTGGTATCGTCGTTGTTTCTGATTTCTATAACACAAGTGCTTTAGCTACTAACTTCAGAATCAGAACAATGTATGTGATGTTGTCCATCACCAGCCTATATCAGTCCACTGCTGGACACAGGCCTCTCCAAAAGGAGGATTTTTGAGGTCTTCTTGAGGCGGTTCTCCTGTAGTCGCCTCTTACAACACCCATAGGAAGAGATGGGGTGGTGGAATTCTTTTAACGTGCCGGCACCACACGACACGGCGTGATGTTGTCCAATATTTATTTATTTTATTATTTACTTACTGAATCTTCAAGTCAGCTTTTATCCTTTTTTGTACAACTAAAAATAGATCCAAGTAAAATCGTGAACTTCGGTCAAAGCCACCTTAATATCCGTATTCTGTTGATTGAATCAAGATGATCGATGGTCCAGTGACCAGACAGTTCAATTTGTTTAAATCACCCCGATTGATATAATAATCGAACTACTGATTGATTGATTCCCACTCTCATTGAAAATGACATCAGCTTTTGACAGCCAATTGTCTCGTTTAAACTTAATGAAATTGATTCTGGATTGAGTGATGGATCGGTCGAACATGGTCTGATGGCAAAACGTCAGGCAAAAGAGGTAACATTTTGTACCTAAATTATGATCGCGTTAATTCCCGTTTCATTGAGTTTTTAATGGTCTGATGGGGACATAAATTTCTAAAATGGCAGTGCAACTTGTTTGTGATAAATAAGCTGCTTTTGAATGATATACCAATGTATACACCTCAAGCAATGACTAGCTTAAAAACCCTATCATAATCCCTACCCTAATAAAAACAATAATAAGCAGATTTTCGTAGGGTTCCGTACCCAAAGGGTAAAAAGGGACCCTATTAAATAAAATAAATTAAAAAAAATGACATCCTTAACTCAGGTAGGTAATATGATCGAACGCTTGCTCCTCGCAGGATTCGTGCCCGCGACCGATAGCTCTGTATTCCTGTGCACGAACCAGCTAGACCAGTTATAAATTTAATATATTATTATATGCACTGTACATTACATTTTAATGTATAAGTTTTATAAACAATAACTAAAGCACAGCTGTGTCATTGACAAGTTTGCAGACATATCTCGGAACTCAAAAACAGACTAGTTTACAATTTACACAACAATACACAGTTTTTGTGACCACGTGACCTTGCTATGGTGAATTATGTACAAATTAACGGTAAATACATAATTACCGCACTCCAAGTGTGAACGCGGCTTAATTTAACCGAAATATTTAACCCTTATTACCTAAATGTGGTTACACAATTAATACTTTAAGAGGCTTACGTATGGTGGAGTTTTCGTACAAGCTTTTCTGCGAATAAAGTATTCGAGGAAACGTTTTACGAAGACTCCAGTGATCTGTGTTACATATAAATACTAAATATATTAAAAAAATTAAATCTACTAACCGGTTTATTTTGTTAGGTAATAATTAAAAAATAAAATTACATCACCTTTAAAATCATAGTTATACTCTTTATTGCACCACCACACAAAACAAACAGTACTAAAGAAAACTTATTTTCTACGTTTTCAGTTTGTTCATTAATTATTTAAAACATTCATATTTCTTCCACTTTATGTTATCAAAATCATAATCGAAACATTGTTTTCCATTTATTTATTTAAAAAATACCTAATATGTGTATATTAACTTGTGTAAGTAAGAAGTATTATGTCATGTTTTCTGTTAAAAACATGTTAATGCTTACCCAGGGTTTACAACGAGATCTTTAGTGAGGTGGATCTTTTCGCTTATAGTAAGGAAACATTTAGGTCACATGCCATTAAGGTACTGTTGAATAATCCTTAAATGATGTGAGAGTAACACACACACACACTAAAACACACACACACACACACACACACACACACAAAAAAATATTAGTTTGGTACTGCTTACCCTACTTTACGTAAGACTCTTAAATCCTTAATGACATTCCTACCGAGGCCTCACATCCACGAACAATCCATTTTAATGCAAAACCTATTAAAATGTGGACAAAATACAAGAAAAGAATTTGACCAAGGCTGACGGAAGGTTGAGCAATTTTATTATTATGAAATAATGCCAAAATGACTGAACCTCAGCCGGCAAATGGCATCCGCTGTGATAATTCTGATAATTGTGGTCTAAGGGTGTGTCGGAATGGGAAGTTAGACTCTTAAGTAGATTCCATTAACGTCAATGTCAGTATTTTATTTTAATACTACCTATGACCGCGACTTTGTTCGCGCTGACTTTGTTCAATTCATTATCTTGGCCTTTACGCATTGCGCACGGCCAACTCAACAAATCATCGATTTGATGAATATTAGGAATGGTTTAGTTTATTTAAAAAGTTAAAAATAAGCAGTTAATTTATTCATTTTTATTTATTTAGAATAACAAACAATTTTACAATTTCAAATACAAAATGTTTTAAATCAATATTACTAATTGCACAATGAGCGCCGTTATCCCCTTCTTACATATGAAAAAAAATAGCCTCTTAATTTTATACAATCTATTAAATTAAATATACAGATATGTAATTTTCATTTAACATAATTTAGGTATTATGAGTCTTAATTTAAATTTTATTAAGTTTAAGTTTTACTTGTCTTAATAAACATTAATCAATTTTTAGTTAATTTTAATTGTTATTAGTTACAGAGTAAAATCTAGAGCGCTTGTTTTGACGAGACTATTTGCCTTTTTCTATCAATAGCAACAACAAACATTAATAAGTATAACTAAAGAAGGCATGTTGGAATATTAAAGATTAAAGAATCCTAACTACACTTTACTATAGCGAAATAGTGAAACTAAAACGATAATAATCATTTTAGCAAATGCTGAGAAGAAGCCGCGACGAAATGTAAAATATGTTTGTTCCAGTCGTAGCTTTAGTTAATTCATCCAGAGTCTAATAAATAAATAATAAATATTGGACAACATCGCATACATTGCTCTGATCCTAAGGTAAGTAGCTAAAGCACTTGTGTTATAGAAATCAGAAACAACGACGGTAACACAACACCCAGACCCGAGCCAATATAGAAAAGTTCGTTTTCTACATTGACCCGACCGGGGATCGAACCCGGAACCTCAGAGATGACGACGCCATATAGTCCGGCGTACTCGCCTCTCGGCTACGGAGGTCGTCTGATAACGTTGAAAACGAAACCGATGACGCAAAAAGTACAGTTACTATATCAAAAACAGATCCAATCGCCGAAGGAAGTCCTTTGCGGATCCCGTTCGCAGTGAGCATATCCGCACACTAAGTATTTGAAAACGTACACAGCCTGCTTTACGAAATAGTAATCGATTTTAATCCTTATACCATTGACCTACCGTTCGATCTCGGTTTAAGGTTCATTGTACGGTGAAATGACGACTCGTAATACAGAACCAGCGTGCAAAAATCATAATTTGGAAAAAAAATCTCTAGTCTTGATTGAATCCAAGAGGATATAGGCAAAGAAATGAATATAACAGAAGTTTCCTTGTTTTTCCTACTTCTTTCTTCTTTAATTCCACTTGTAATAGTTGATTTAGAGCATTGCATCTGAGTTTTCTCGAACTACTATTAAAATATTCCACAGAAATAAAACTAAGGAACAGTAAAACTAAAACGGTTAGTCAAAAACAAAGTTATTATAATTTAATTAGATAAGTCACTGCTTGTCATCTTTTGTAATAATTACTTATATTGTGCAAACTCTTGCACAGTAGGACGGTAGAAAGTCTTAAACAATCAAACTTTTAACTTCTAACATAATTTACTAACTACCGAAAGTCTGTTTCCACTGTCAGAACGGACTGACAAAAATATAATAATTATTATCAGCTGTACTTTGTTATATGGGATGGACAGTAATGTTTCTATGAATTTATTTCGAGAAAATTTATTCTCTAATATTTAATATTATGTTAGTTTGAAACTTATAAAACACGTTTATGTTTATTAAAAGTTAAAACAAATCAAATTGACCTAAATTCTAAGGTTTAACTTTGCCATTCAAGAGTTCTACTGATATTGCATTTCCATCTGAATTACATAATTACCATGTTTCAAATCAGTACAAAAATTAAAAGTAGGTTAAAATCGACTTCTTAAATTTTATTTGAATAATTTGAATAGCAAAAATCTGTGCTCTTCAAATAATCCAGCCAATTATATAAATAAGAAGGATTCTACATTTCTTCGCCATCTTAAACTCAACGATACAATCCGATTTATTATCGGAGCGAGAAATGGAAACGGACATGAAATACGTTATCTTGTCTAATTTAATATTTCCAAAGAATGATGTGGGAAAGATGGACAAACAATGGCGGAATTCCTTCATAATTTGTGACTAAACACAGGTATGCAGCCGAAATAAGTGTCATTAGTAACAATTAAAAGATTTAATCTCCCAAAAAGTATTTTACAGCCTCGCTAAATCAGCCAATTCAACACTGGTGAAAGTTCTTTTAATTTTTAAGATTATTCTTGAAAGTTCAAGCCATAAAAAGTAATTGTTTTATTGCACATACTGCCCTAATTATCGGCTTAAGATTATAGCAGTCGTTTTATTGATAAAAAAATGTTTAACATGTCATACACAGAAAAAGAAATGCACTGCTCAGAACTCTGTAGCAATCGAAATGGAATGAGTTAGCTTTTCTATCTTTGCTACACAGCCCCAGAATTAAATTCGTTTAAATATTGGCTCGCTCCTCCGCAATACCTAAACAATAATGATAATTGAATTTAAGACGAAGATTTGTGTGAAATTGACAGAAAGGCGAGAAATAAGCGGGAAGCGACCGTGAAGATTGAAATCGCATTAATTGAAGACGAATCTAGCAATTTTAACGAAACTTAAATGCTTAGAATTAAAGATGTTTTAATCTATTTAGCAAAAACCTTTCAGACATGAAGTAAGTAGGATCTTTCTAGATCCACCATCAATCGTACTAGGCTCTTTCAATTTATATCTTCAAAATCATCTATAAGTTTAAAAACTCACAACTTTTTAACTAAGTCGTAAAAAGAATGGATTCATAATTCAAGTAAACGCTATCTACGAATCTAGTTTGAACACAAAAGACTAAATTACAAAAGATAGTAATTTCAATGGAACTTGAACAATAGAAATTTTAAATATCAGATGCTCTAAAACTGTGACAATGGAAAAAGTTCTTACTGAAATTGGAAAAGCTTTTTAACTTTAACTTTTATGCAAAAGGAGCTTTTAGAAGATTCGTAAATTTTAAGCCATTCACTGCAAGGTGGTCTGTGGTTTGGACATAATTTCTCTAAAGTTTTTCTTCTGTTGAATTGCTAGTTTTTGTGATTATTTGAAATAATTGACTCGCTATGGTATGTGTGTACATATGGAAATTCACATAATGAGGAAAATATGAAAAATTTCGCTCAAAAAAAACATTTGTATGGGAACAAACATTTTTAATTGGCTTATTAATCTACATTTTTATATTATCTATTGGGAACGTTTATGACTAGCATAAAAATAGAAGTTAATTTTAAAGACATAATTTGGCTTAGTTTCCGAATTGGTAATTTTTATGGGCTGTTTATTTCGACGAAATTGTGCTATGTTTTTAGTTTATTTAAAAGCGTTTTCATTAAACCCACTTATTTGTATTCAGTATGTGTTTTTTTATTACGTTTGCTTAATAAAAACGTTGCATAATATTTCTTACTAAATGTAAAATACATCATGATAATCAAAATCTTATTTCGGATAAAATATAAGCCAATTTGACTGGCCATATCAGTCTGATATTTGATAACATTGAGATCATACAGTCGAGATACAAATTGAAACTGATAAGAATGCAAGTGGCAACCAAAATGCATACGTTTCAGAATCGCAGATAACTTTTGATTTGAGATTAAAGATTTGGCGATAAATTACGTACAGAGATTTGGTATGTGATAAGAACTGATATTTACAAAGATTGGCAGAGTATCTAGTGACTGGTGCATGTGAAAATTGTATTATGGAGATTGCCAAAGTAAATATTTGACAATAAATAAATATTGGACGGTAAATAAATATTGGACAATAAATAAATATTGGACAGTAAATAAATATTGGACAATAAATAAATATTGGACAATAAATAAATATCGGAAATTAAATAAATATTGGACAACATCACATACATTGCTGTGATCCTAAGATAAGTAGCTAAATAACTTGCGTTATAGAAATCAGAAACAACGACGGTAACACAACACCTAGACCCGAGCCAATATAGAAAAGTTCGTTTTCTACAGTGACACGATCGGGAATCGAACCCGGAACCTCAGAGATGGCGGCGCCATTTAAAGTCCGGCGAGCTCGCCTCTCGGCTACGGAGGTCGTATCTGAAGCATAAATTTAGCTGTTTCTTGACCTGTCAGGTATTTTTTTGGTAACTTTGGACCAGTGGTGCTGAGATTCCCCTTGAGAGGTTGATTACACCTATGGCGAATTTCGCAAAGGTCCCAGGCTCGTCTCGAAATAAAGACTCAACATTCTTGAAGGCACCCTTGAAAATATTTGTTTGACATAGGCGTTTTTCGGCATACCTACGCAATCCTAAGCCAATTTCGTAAAATTCGTTTGAATACTTGGACGTTAACTTAGAACATTTTTACAGAAGTCCATACCTCATATAAGTTACTGCCTTCTATCTAATTCAGGACAGAGGAACGGTTATTTCAATGGTGGCTCCAATGACGTTACCAGCTTATACATGGTGTTGCAACTCACTTTCAAAAGTTAAAGAAAGCGATTAGAGCAAATTTGGTCACGGTATCATGGTGGATGGTAGCCGTGGGCGCGTTCGCGATCCATGTACAGGTTGTGTATTGTCTTATAACAATAGGCACTAGCGTTTATTTCGACAGCTTTCTTGTGGTACAGTGTAGAGGAGATTCAGTAAGATCATTCTCTATTGAGTATGGGAATATCATCATCTCAGCCTATTGCAGTCCACTGCTGGACGTAAGCCTCCGCCAAAGTGCACGATCTCCCGCTTTTTTTATCCATCCACTGCCAGCCATCTTCCTAAGGTCGTCGGTCCATCGAGCTGGGGGGCGTCCCACACGGGGGCGTTGCCTAGGCGTGCGCTCCACTCGAGAACACGTTTATTACACCTTTTATCGGTTCTGCGACAGATGTGGCCAGCCCACTGCCACTTATGCTTGCTACATTTTTGGACTATGTCCGTTACTTTAGTCCTCTGCCTGATGATCTCGTTTCGGATTTTATCCTTTAACGACATCCCAAGCATCGACCTTTCCATAGCTCGCTGAGCCATAGCATAGCCATGGGAATATTGCAGTTTGTTTTAATTTGTTGGGTGGTTAATAATTTTGTTTGTGCACGCACACTGATTGAGTATTAGAGAATGCTTCTTGGCCTTAAATGTTACGTAAAATAATTTATTTGTTTTTTTTTAAATAAAACATTGGTTTGTCGTTGAAACATTAAAATGATTATTGTTAATAGATGTCAAAAAAAACTGCCTCATAAGCTAAGTAAGTAGTCAGAACTCACTAAATAATGTCGATAGAATATGAAAGCCTGTTTAGATGATAAACAATGAAGTTAAACTTATAAAAAAAAACTTAAGCTATAATGACAAAAGTAAAAACAGCAATGACATAAATGATATTTCCTGTATTTTAAGCGCTGTATTATTCATGTATTTAAAAATACATGAATTTGACAGAGTGCTATGCGGTGCTATAATAATGACGCAGTCTTGGACAGTTTATATCATATTTTAATATTTCTTTTGTGCCTGAAATACGGTGCATTAAATACGGTGTAACACGTTTAAAAGCCTACTCCGTCTACTTTAATTGTGTTTGTGAGAGGACGCTTTTGCGCAGTCATCGTTGTGAGTTGGTTAATCAAACTTCTTATGTAAAACAATCGTTAATTTCAAAGTTCAAGCGGTTAATCAACATAGATACTTACTCGTACAATTAGACAAATTGGCATAACTTGAAATCCTCGAATATTATTTATTTCCTTTGTTTCATAAATTAGGTTTAGTTTTTAGATGATTTTTCCATTATTCCTATTATCCTATCCTATATCGGGTGTAAAAAAAGGCTTAACGAAGCCGAATACTACAT
Organism: Anania fuscalis; assembly: GCA_950371115.1. Classification (NCBI taxonomy): domain Eukaryota; kingdom Metazoa; phylum Arthropoda; class Insecta; order Lepidoptera; family Crambidae; genus Anania; species Anania fuscalis. The sequence goes on from OX493346.1 coordinate 1,048,901, forward strand.
ATTCTACGTATTATTACGATCATTTTTTTCTTTTACACTATACCTGGGAAATGACGGGTTACCGAGTTATTGACTATCAAAGTTACAACTTTTTTTCAAAGATTTTTACAAAATTGACTTTTGTTTGATAATACTAAACTTTTTTACAAAGAAACATGATCCGCTTACACACACAGGCATAGTCTGTGGCGTGCGCGCTATACATTGTGGGTTAGAAATTAACCCACAATGTATAGCGAACAAACCAGAATAAACTAAATCGACATCACATAATGACCTCAAGCCACTTACTCCATTTTAAGTGCGATTTTCAATCTTTAAAATTAATAACATGCTCGACTGGTAGAATGCTTCTTGGCATTCTGGAATTTGCTTTCTCTGGATATCAAATGCTCGGAATCAAAACTTTCTTTTAAATATAAACTACGAAAACATTTCAGTACATAATTGCATTATATTTTATTGTTTTAATAGTATGTATGTTTATTTATTTATACATTATTTATGTATATTGTATATAAGTAATGTACTTATATGTATATGTTTTTATTTTATTTTATAGTATATGTATGTATTTTGCTGAACGTTTTTAATTTAAATATATTTGTTTTAATTTATAATTTTGAGACTAATAAGTACCTAGATAAATTCAATGTGACATTTACCGCACCCAACACTATTACTTTCTGCATGACCTAAAGGTTGGCTGGTAGAGAATGCTTTTGGCATTAAGCCCTCCTTTTGTACAATTTTTTAAATCTGTGCAATAAAGTTTAAAATTAAATAAATAACTATCTACGTACTATCCTGCTATTTGTGTCCCTTCACCTGCACAAGGACTGACCTAAACAAAGCTACACAAAAATGACGTAAAATTTGACTAAATGACTTGATCGAAGTCAATAGAATCTCATCATAAAACAAAAGAAGAATCAATTCATTAACGTTAAGTATTTTATGTTTTTCAATAAAAGTGATTTGTTATCGCAATAATTTAGTGTGATAATAAGTATATAACCCATTAACGTGACACTAGAAATATAACATAACAACGTGCGGTTTACCGTGATCGTTTATCATTGGTACATAATTAATACATGTCAAATGTCAACAGAAATATTATTGGCGTAAATATAGCGCAAAATGTTCTATTCAACTGCTGTTATACAACAACTTATGGTAAAAACAAACTTGTAACCGAAAAATTTAAAGCTTTCTAATTAGCTATATGTAGATAGATGGATATAAAGATTCTCTTTATAACACATTACAAAAAACAAATAGTACAAAGAAAAAACAAATTTAGAATGTAAATTTTTGTTTTTAGTAATGCCATGCAAGGTTTAATTAAAGATAAATAACACTTGAAAAAAACCATCGACCTCAGGTGGGACTCGAACCCACGTCCCATCGCATGCCGGGCGAGTGCTTTACCAACTAAGCTACCGAGTGTTGACGGGTAGTATACTACTCAGCTATACATATAGCTACAACATTGAACAGAGATACGGTGGCTTCGACAGCGAGAAGAAACACTTGCGAAATTTCATCGTGTCACGTGACGTCCTCGGTAGCTTAGTTGGTTAAGCACTCGCCCGGCATGCGATGGGACGTGGGTTCGAGTCCCACCTGAGGTCGATGGTTTTTTTCAAGTATTATTTATCTTTAATTAAATTTAGAATGGTACAATTTAGGCGGTCTTATCTCTAGAAGTGATCTCTTCCAGACTACCTTCAGATAGAGGACATGTAATAATTCACATAGAGTATGCCGTATATGTACCTACATGATTTTAATTTTAAATATATCCTGAAGAATGAAAATGGCCCAGCGTTTTAATGTATAGCAGTGGACTTTTAATAATGATGATTGCTCAGAAAAGACACATTTATTTTAATAATTATTAAAGATCCTCGCGTGTGCAGGTGTAGGGACACGCAGGGCATGTTGGGAGATGAGTCATTGTCTGGGGGGAAATACCGCATAGACATGCAATCTCCAAGCTATAATCCCACCTGTGCAGGTTCTCCCTGCTTCGGCCTACCTGGGTCCGTAACCTATTTAAGGACTTCCAGGTTGCCCAAGGCAGAATATGTCCAGGGGGGAGTCGCTCTAATCTGTTTACAAGGCCACCGATAGTGCTATTTCGGTGGCTGAGTTTTGGTCCTCACATATAAGGTCACCAATTTTATTAGTGTTCATCCTGTTAACCTGTGACTACATAGGCGAAAAGCAATCGTAAAAACCAATTTTCAAATGTGTACCATAAAAACAAAAAAAGATAAAAATCAACAACATTGACTTCATATTGCATAAACTCGTCCTATCTTTGCTACGTTTAACCATCTGGTTATCCGTCTTATTCCTTCCCCTTGTACAGAGCAAGAAAGAGTTGAAGATAGGTAGTTTATGCAATATGAAGTCGATGTTGTAATTTTGTAATTTATTTTTAACTTTTTTAGTTTTTATGATAGACATTTGAAAGTTGGTTTTTACAATTGCTTTTCACCTACATAGTCACAGGTTAACAGGATGAACACTAATAAAATCGGACCTTATATATGAAAGCCTGAGTCAACACGCAAAGAAGAAGAAGAATAATTAGTCACAGCACAGCCAAAGCACATAATCAATTAATGAATAACAAATTAAAAATATGTAAATCCATTTGTCGTCATACACATACAATCACCCACAAAAGTATTGATGACGTTTGCGTATCGATAGCACATTATTTAGTTGACTGTACCATTGTTTGGATTATGTCACGGGACGGAACTTGCATAGTCATAGAATAGATAAAGCAGCGGACAGATAGTGCATGCGACACGATGTCCCAAATAAAAGTGTCAAGCGGAAGCTCAGAGATAGAGCATTCCCAGAATAATTATTGGAAAGTCTTAAATGTATGTTCCGCGATTTTTTGTGGTTTTTGAATTCAGTTTTTAGGGTTCCGTACCCAAAGGGTAAAACGGGACCCTATTACTAAAGCTCCGCTGTCAGTCTGTCGGTTTGTCCTTCTGTCACCAGGCTGTATCTCATGAACCGTGATAGTTAAGAGAGTTGAAATTTTCACAGACGATGTATTTCTGTTGCCGCTTCAACAACAAATGCTGAAAAACAGAAAACAATAAATATTTAAGGGGTTTTTATAAATTATGGTACGGAAACCTTCATGCGCGAGTCCGACCGCGAGTTTTTTACCTTTACTTGACATAAGAGACATTATTGGTCACACAGAAATAATTTTAGATACAGTTGGTCGTTTTTTTCCGCAAAACAATTTGTAATATAATTTAACTAAAATTTTAAATTGTTTAGTTACTTACAGTCACAAAAAGAATGTGTGGGTCGATCTGATACCCTTGCGCCATAAACATTTCTTTGCTAAATTGGTTCGGCTCTGGTAGTGCTGGGAGACGCTTCTGGAGACGTATTTTTGAATCATGCGAATTCCAATTCGAATACGAAATGGCAAGATTTGAATGCGAATGACTAAAATCGCTATTTTTGAAAATTCATTCTGTGAATTCTGCAACGAGTGGTCCGACCCACTCGTATTTCGATTCTACTAGTAGAAAGTTTAGAAGTATAACTTTGACAAGTAAACATATGGTTCACAGATTAAAATCTTTTTTTTTCGTTCCGTTCAATGCGATTCATTGCCGGTTTTTAAAATCAATAAGTTTTAGCATTCCGGTTTTAAATATTTTCTGCGTGAAACGAAAATAGTTAAAGAATTTTACCATAATAGCAACACAGAATTCGAGTGATTCAAAAATGAGTAAAATTGGGAACGATAGAAATAGAATTCGCACACGAATCGTATTCGTGTTCGAATTCAAGATTCATTTCGAATGCTTCAAAAATACGTCTCCTGGACCATCCTTGCCTGGTACCTCGTAACACGAGGATGTCAAATCCGTACTTGGAGACTGTGACAATTATTGGTGCATTGTCTATTGCATATTTATTAATTACACTAATTTACGTAAATACAAAATGTAATTATTTAAATTTTTGCATCAAAAACCTTTTAGATCTTACCCGATTAATTTGCAACCACGTCAAAACTGTTAGCTACTAAATAAACATTATGCACAATCTAGAAACATTTCCACAATATTAACTTAGCTAATTAATATTCTATGCACCTTCTGTTCCTTAATTAAAGTTTAATCTATGACCAATAAGCATTCAGTGACCGTCGCGAGCGCACATCCTGTAACTCGCGCAGGACCACTTTGTCTTGACCTCTGCCTTCATACAACGTCAAAGACACTAGAGGTCTAATCATAGTGGAGTTTGCATACCTATACACGACTGTCAATTTTAATAAGACCTCTCTTTTTGAACACATTCATAACTAATAGAGGTCTTGTTATCTGGTGGTTTACATAGAAGGAAACCGACGTTTGAGAGGGAGATACAAAATCTTGTCATTGGATTTTGTGTTCTATTTATTACATATACGGTTTAAATTTGAAGGTACAGATTTTTTGTATTGATTAGGGAGTCATTTTGCCATAATATTTGACAGCCAACATATGGGTGGGTCAGATTTGAGATAGGGGACGTTTTTGGAGACAATATTGTATGCAAATACAGATTACGGTTGACATGTTTGATTTTCTAGGAAAAGCTATTGTAATTCCGAGTTTTGTAGTAACGAATCTTTACTGCAGTGTGTTTTATTTTTATTTTAATAGCATGAAGAGATATACATATAAAATAAATAAAAAAACAAATTAAAAAAATACCCCGAAAAAATGCAAAATGTATGTTTGTTTTTAAAGGCTTTCTTGATCAAGTTTAAACCTTTGATCATAAACATGCCTAGATAGAGTGTGACGTGCTACAATTGTAACCAAAAGAACAGGCCAGATTTGAGTAAGTAACAACTACGGTTACTATGGTAACAATTATGGGTTGCTATGGTAACAAGCGCGCCACTGAGCGGGCGAAACAAACCTTGCCGCCAACAGTTGGCGGATATATTTTTTGACGTTTATGACACTCGAACAGAGAATCTAGACGTATATAATCAAAGGCTTAAACCTACAATGGCATAATATCCACAGATGTAGCTGACATTGCCAGGTCCCAATTACTGAGACTACCCACAATTAGTCTTCTACCCAGCACTGGACAAATTACCCACTGAACTGACCATAATAATAGCAATTACGATTATTTGCTAATTACCGTTGAAAGTTAATAATTGCCGCTCAAAATTTTTATGACACTTGTAAATAATTTTGCGGCCATGATCACTCCAGTTGACAGTTTCATTACGGCAGTTTCACTGACGTCATCACTTTGAAATATTCTAGTTTTTTTTGGCATTTTTTTTATAACCCGATTTTATATTTAATAAAAAGATAAGTGTCGGTTATTTTATTTTTCTACTTATTTCTCTATCATACCTACTAGTCAAAATACTCTAAACATTTCTTAATAGTACGGTAGAAAATAAGGTCACATAACAGGTCCTACAACTGTAATAAAAAGATCTAAGTGTAAAAAAATATTTTCTGGTACAGTCAACAGCACGTCGACCTACCCAAAAAGTCAAAAATTCTCCAATAGATTTTCAATTTTAAGCCTGACATATAGAGATCATTTTCAAATGAGAAAATTTGACATTTTGTGGTAGGTCGACGAGCTGTTGTCCGTACCTCGTATCGTATGACGTATCACTTTTAAGTGTTTTACTTACCACATTATATTTACAAAAGTGCGAGTCGGACTCGCGCACGAAGGGTTCCGTACCATTATCTATAAAAACGGTAAAAGAAATCACGTTTGTTGTATGGGAGCCCCCTTAAATATTTGTTGTATTCTGTTTTTTAGTATTTGTTGTTATAGTGGCCAAAGAAATACATCATCTGTGAAAATTTATCTCTAGCTATCACGGTTCATGAGATACAGCCTGGTGGCAGACGGACAGACAGACAGACGGACGGACAGCGGAGCCTTAATAATAGGGTCCCGTTTTACCCTTTGGGTACGGAACCCTAAAAAAAGATTTTGTTTTGTTTATTATTCATAAAGTCTTTGCCGTGCTTAACCTACCACCTAGCTAAAGGTTTGCATTTCTACTGAAATTGTTGTGGCAAAAAGTGCTACGACTGCCATAAACGAAGATGTGGAAAACCTAGCGCTTCAACAATCTCAAAAACAGATGCTATGGCCAATAAATAATAATAATAAATATTGGACAACATCACATACTTGCTTTAATCCTAAGGTAAGTTGCTTCTTCCTCGTCTTTCGTGTCGGCAAGAACATGGGCTAAATCTTACTTGCCCAGAAGGCGGCTACCGTGGTAGCCCTCTGGTTACTGACAAGTAAGTCCTCACGCGAGCAGGTGGTCGCGAAGGGCGAAGTAAAGATAACCTGTGTCTGTGGGGATACTCAAGTAGCGCAGACGCAAGCTGTGAATGTGGAGAACCCCTGCAAAGCATGGCTCACCTCACTAACTGTCCCGCGTGCCCGACCACCTGCTCGCGTGAGGTAAGTTGCTAAGGCACTTGTGTTATAGAAATCAGAAACAACGATGGTACCACAACACCCAGACCCGAGCCAATATAGAAAAGTTCATTTTCTACATTGACCCGACCGGGGATCGAACCCGGAACCTCAAGAGATGGCGGCGCCATTTAAAGTCCGGCGTGCTCGCCTCTCGGCTACGGAGGTCGTCAATGATGATGATCATGCAATACGTACGTTACTTTCATTACTCACCGAATTCCGTCAAGCATTTAATATGCAAACATCGCTATTAACGACGATGTCACGCGAATTCTGTCAGCAAGTAAGGTAACACTACCAATCATGTCACTGGCACAATAAAGAGAAGTATATTTTTGATTTACGACCCATACCAGACACAGTATAGGTGAATGCAGTTGGGCTACTCCCGGTAAAAAGCGGGTCCTACGACAAGTATTGGACCACATACATTCTAAAAGCTCAGCTACACGCTCCGATCCTAAAAGTAGCTAAAGCAGTGTTATAGAGATCAGAAACAACGACGGTACCACAACACTTAGAACCGACGCAATATAGAAATGTTCATTTTCCACATTGACCCAAGAAATATTGGACAACATCACATCATCATCTCTGATCCTAAGTTGAGTAGCTAAAGAGCTTAGATTTGTCCCCTGAATAAGTAGCTATGTTCCCAGTAGAATACAGCACATTTAATCCGGTATGTCGTACCAGTAAAACAAAATATTTTCCATTAACAGCTCAGTGATACAACTAGTTATGTTGAAGAGATCAGAAAAAACAACGATACCACAATACCCAAGTCCGAGATAATAGAAAAGTTCGTTTTCTACATCGACCCGACCGAGAATCGAATCCGAGACCTCAGGGATGTCGACTCCAAGTCCGGCATGCTCGCATCTTGACTACGGAGGTCGGAAAATAAAGAAACCATTCAATTGCCACAAGGCGTAGATTTCTACGGTGCAACACCGGACCACAGTGTTGTGTTGTGACAGCTGGCCCTAACGTCACTAAGTCAAAGTCATTTATTCAGTAAGTAGGGTCATACATAGGCCCTATCCCGGGCAATTATACACGTTCCAAATATACAGTTTAGCCCTACCACCGCTTACGGACTGCATATCGGCTGGTGATAAGAACAACTTTTAAATGGGCCCGTTAAAATAGCACACTGCACTCGAAATTACTCTGTGTGATCATACTGACCCCACTTGTACTATGCGTGCATCTTAAATATTCATTGTTATGTTTCGTTTTAATTGCATTAAGCATTAATTACAGCATAATTGTGAATAAAAACACTTGTAGACGCCAAATATACGATTGTCGGAGTTGTCATAATAACAGACAAGGCTGGCGTTTCAAAATGGTGCTAGCACCAGTTATGGAAATTGAAATGTAATAAATTATAATTAATGTACTACTCATATAAACCGGGTAATTAAAATAATATACTATAAATCAATTTTTATCAGCAAAAACGTTAACTTTCAATATTAATATGTAAGTATTTTTGAGTTGGAAATATCTACTACCTACTAAATCGAGAAAAATACGCAAATAATTAGATATGCAGTAAGATAGATTCTTAATAAGAGTAAAATAGATTTTGCTTTCATTTTACAAAATATATTAAATCAGTAGGTAAAAGTAAATAACGTAACTGGTGATAACCTAATTTAATTGAAGATAAATAACACTTGAAAAAATCATCGACCTCAGGTGGGACTCGAACCCACGTCCCATCGCAAGCCGCGCGAGTGCTTTACCAACTAAGCTACCGAGGACGTATTTATCTTCAATTAAAAACCTTGATTGGATTGGCTAAAAACAAAAATTTACAACCTAATTTAATTTCGAAGTCTCTAATTAGAACCCAATAATTTACGTCGTATGGCTTTCAATTCGCCCTCTGGAATACACATAGACCAAACTATAAGAAAATATCTTGCTAAGTATTATAAAATTAACAATACAAACGGACGGACGGACGTAAAGTACAGCGGGGTAACCATTAACTCTTAAAACAATCTCAAAGTTATCAAATCTGTCAATTTTGGTACGTCATTTCATTCAAAATTTGTCCAAAATGATAATGTTTGACAGATTTGAGATTGTTTTAAGAGTTCGTGGTTACCGCCCAGTTCATATTTTAAAAATAAACAAAGCCACAGACTGTTAATAGTCTGCAAAAAGTGTTTATTTAAGTCAATATATCATAATATTCTCACCAGCTGTTTAGCGCAGCTACAGAAACATGTACAGGCCCTTAATAATGTCCATGTTTGTCTTGTAAGCCGTGACGCACACTGCGCAGGAAAACCGCTGATATGTGAGGACAAACCGTTCCTTAATTCTATAATATGGAGGGTTAACGAAATGCACACCAGCTTTCGCCGATAACTAAATAAAGGCATTTTATGTACCAGTATTCTACAATATTTTTTAACAAAGGTATAATTAATTTATGGAAAACCATTATAAAGTCCCTAGAGAGTTTAGACAGAGTTAAGACGGGGTAATTTTGTAAAACACAACTTATTAATATATAAGGTTTTTCTTTTTTTTATATGGGGATGCGTAAAAAAACATATTCGTGTTAAAATCTGTGAAATCATAGCAGGTGTCACAGACTTTATAGGCTGGTCAGGACTGGCCAGCAATGAGATGACTACGATTTGACAAACCAAAAGGAGTGACTTGACTTAAATTTTACGATACAGATGACTACCAGATGACGATCAGAGGACTAACAAGACGGCCACGAGACGGCTTAACATAGTGCTTTTTTCGACGAAACACAAGATATTCCTTAACGACGACCTCCGTAGCCGTGAGGCGAGCACGCCGGACTATGTATGGCGCTTCCATCACTGAGGTTCCGAGTTCGATCCCTGGTCGGGTCAATGTAGAAAACGAACTTTTCTTTATTGGTCGGGTCTGAGTGTTATGGTGCCGTCGTTGTTTATGATTTCTATAGCACAAGTGCTTTAGCTTCTTACTTCAGGATCAGAACAATGTATGTAATGCTGTCCAATGTTTATTTATTATTTATATTCATTGCACTGACGCTACAGCAGGTAATAGCCTCAGTGTACGTCGCGTCTCCAGTTACAATTGGTTCACAAAAACAGAAAGTTCAAAGGCGGGCACACCTTTACCTAAATGCCAGCTCACGTCCAATCATGCCATAACTCATTCCTTGGCAGCCATTAAAGTGTGGAGAGGAAGTAGTCATTATTAACCTTCAATTTGGCGCGGGGTCTGAAAGACACGGCAATTATTTCAAGTATTTACTATTGATTGAGTTAATTTGATTGAGATGAAATGGCATAAATCAGAGTTGCTAGATCAAGTTTCTGTTTTTCCCGTAAATGTTGAGTTTGGCAACTTTATTCTTCGATATAAAAAAGGAATTAAAATCAATATTATAAAACAACAAAAAGCCTTCAGAAAAAGAGGTTCTAATTAAGGACTTATATGTATATTGCACTTAAATCAGGGTTGGTAGATTGGGGATTTTATACACAATTATAAGGAAAAAATGGAAAATAAAGTTTCAGTACTCATCATTTTGCGAAGTAATATTACAAAAGATTCAGCAACTTGATCTACCTAAAATTGTTGAAGCTACTTATTTTTTTTTAATAATTTGTCAACAACTTATTAAAATTCAAGTGTATTTTTACACCTGCTTGTTATTTATCAGTCAATGTCATTACCAATATCAGTAAATAATAAATAATTTCGATTGTATAATCCATATATCATTGTTTACACAAAGCTTTAACTATGACAATATTATGGCAGAATGTTGCAGAGTTATTCGAAACAGAAGACTTTTATTTCTGATAATAAGTGTCATCATCATACCAGTCCGCTGCTGGACACAGGCCTTTCCAAAAGGAAGATTTTGCCATAATCGCCACGCTTGGCAGGCGGGTTGGCGATCGCAGTTTGGCCAATGGTGGAGAGGAGACGCTGCTGCCCGTCTTCTTATGGCGGTTCTCCTGTAGTCGCCTCTTACGACACCCATAGGAAGAGAAGATAATAAATGTATTACAAACAAATACATCATTATGTCAGCAGCATCAGCAGTAAAATAACTACTTTACCCTTTTCACGCATAAATTATCACCTCAGAAGTAGTTATTACTGTAAGGTCTGTCAGACCGGGTGTGAAAATTAATGCAAACAGTTTCCGGTTCCTAATTAAAGGTTAAGTCCATTATTCCTTAATTTTCGCTTGTCAATTAACAGTATGGCAATGAATTAATCTCACTGAACTTTAGGACGGATCAATTATGTCCAGGTGAGGGGTTAAGAGTCAATTTGTTGTCTAGATCGATATTGATTGCGTTTTTATTTTGTTGTAAGCGACATAATTGTCGTGAATAAGAAATGAATTGGGGTATCTGATTGATTGCTGTTTTTATAATACGTGTTGATGCTAATTAATGATTGCTACTTATAACCATTAAAACAAATTAAGTTTATATTGAGATTGTAAGATGTTAAACCTAACCTGAATTTTAACTTTTAGCCTAATGGTTCAGTGACAATGACGTTTGGAATGTAGTCGTCATTTTAGGGGTACCCCATAACTATAAAGTATGCCTTTGTACGTCCTACTGCAGGGCACAGGCTTCACCTCAACTATTAGGTGGTTTGGTTGGGCCATACTCCACCACGCGGGCCCGGTGCGGATTGGTGGAGGGTTGTTGTAAGGCCAGTGACTAAACCTTACTGTCAGATTTAATCAAGCCGCCATAAGGCCTCTGGCTAGGCTTCACGACCAATATCAACCGATATCAGCCGGGACCAACTTTTAACGTGCCCTCTGAAGCTCGGAGGTACTCGTGATAAATGTCACTAAATATGGTTAGAATGGTCACCCATCCACTCACAACCGCGGCATTGGTTGCTCAACTTTAGTTAATCGATAGCAAAACGCTGCCGCCACTGAGCTACGAGCACCCCATAACTATGCAAGGCTTTTATTCCCCTCTCCAAGACGACCTCCATGGCCGAGAGGCGAGTATGCCGGACTTTGAATGGCGCCGCCATCTCTGAGGTTCCGGGTTCGATCCCCGGTCGGGTCAATGTAGAAAACGAACTTTTCTATATTTTCCCGGGTCTGGGTGTTGAAGTACCGTCGTTGTTTCTGATTTCTATAACACAAGTGCCTTAGCTTACCTTAGGATCAGAGCAATGTATGTGATGTTGTCCAATATTTATTTATTTATATTTATTTATTTATATATTTCAAGGCCATGAAAAAAGTGTATTGTCGAGCGCTAGTTTAACTTATTTATTGTGTAAGATTTTTTTGTGCAATAGATTTTTAACAAATATTTTTTTGTTGTCAGAAAGCGTTTATCCTACATAAAATTTATACAAATCTCAACACAAACTTTAACAAAGTTGACCGCGATTGATCTCAGCCATTGTTATTGGCAATAAAATTTAACGTTCGCGTAAATCGACGAGTTCAAAAGTCACATAAAACCGAACAAACAGAAGCACGTACTTGTGACGAGAATACTAAAATACCGAAAATGGGAATTTTGGGAGTATTCTTAGACATTGATACAGTCATCGTCTAGTAAAATAACATGATAATATGTTTTCATTTTAAGGGTTCGGTACCCAATGTGTAAAATGGGACCCTATTACTAAGACTCCGCTGTCCGTCTGTCTGTCTGTGCGTCTGTCCGTCTGTCACCAGGCTGTATCTCATGAACCGTGACAGATAGTGAAAATTTCACAGATGATGTATTTCTGTTGCAGCCATTGTTGCAGCTATAGGCAACAATGAATGAAATAAAATGAAATGACATGAAATGAAATTCTTTATTCTGTATATAGGCCCTCTTGCGGGCACTTATACACGTCCCAACATATAACTTAGCCCTACCATGGTTAACATCATCTATAAAAACGAGCAAAAAAATCACGTTTGATGTATGGAAGCGCTTAAATATTTATTTTGTTCTGGTTCTTAGTATTTGTTGTTATAGCGGCAACAGAAATACATGATCTGTGAAATGTTCAACTGTCTATCACGGTTTATGAGATACAGCCTGGTGACAGACGGACAACGGAGTCTTAGTAATGAGGTCCCGTTTTACCCTTTGCGTACGGAACCCTCAAAACGCAAAACCTCTTAAGGGATGTTTTACCTGCACAAATATTGTAACAATGTTTACATCACATTGTGAAAATGTCAGTAAATCAAAACAGAAAGTGCACAATACGTCGTTTCGCTCAATAGCTGTCAAAGCTTCCATTTTCTTTCCATAGACAATGAAGCCATAATGCTTAGATTTCTCTTGTAATTACAAGTTGCTAATGAACTAGTGATGAAAATTACGTGTGAACGGTTTTCTTGGTTCACTTGAGTTACGAGGGACTTTCACTCTCGCTTGAAACAATTAAATATCGTAGTTGATTTAGCTATGAAACTTTTTTGGTATATTGGACTTGTCAAAATAAGCCAAAGGACAAATATTTAACCGATAACCAGGCACTGGTACGCATAGGGACCACATTATTTTGAACCTTATTCACCTACCTTACGGTTGAAAACCAATTAAAAATTTTTACCAGGTCTTTTAAGAGTTCTCCTACCCTACCTGGCTTCATCATCAGATCAGCTCGATGATATCACATTAATACATTGTCATGCAAATGTCAATTACTTAATAAGTTTCAAATCGATAACAGGTAGATTAAAATTTAAACTTAACAATGAAAGGAAAAGCGTGCTAAATTAAAAACACCAATGTGGCAAGTTTTATAGACAGGAATCAACGGCTGAATGTATTTTGATGATATTCAGCTCACAGATAATAGGACTAACAGAGGAGGTACATTTAGTAAAACAAAGATGAGGCGTAGGTAAATAATTAACTTACAATCATTCTATTTTTCAAGTCACCTCGATCGTAAGAAATAAAATTGTTTGATAACTTTTGAACTAGCAAACCAGGACTAACTAGATTTTATTATTCATCAGCGCAGTCGAATAATAGGAACATTATGTCATACATAATCATGCAAAGTTGTATGCCAAATACTTCATCTTGTCCCGAACGCTTTGGTATTCCAATATCCAATGCTAAGGTTGTCGGTTATTCAATTATTTTTTTTATATGTCCCTATGTTACCACTTTAAGTTTAAATTGTCTTTGAACTGAAAAAAATTAAACTCGGTTGGTACTTCTTCTTTTTTATACAAAATCTATAACTTACTTGAAATCTTGAAATTTTGATAATCTTGAAATGATAGTGGCTGCTAAGATTTTTTTTTCTTCCATGTTCATACTTTAAATAAAATTAATTTAAAAAAAAATGCATTATAAAACGTTAAATGTATCTGTTAGTTTGTAATTTTGAGTAACGGGCCTAAGACAGAGTGTTTATAGATAAAGGGAAGAAGGACGATCTAAGAAGATTGTTTGCGTAAGGGGTATAATAATATGAAACTAAGAAAGAGTAGACAACCTAATGGTATCTTGGATGCGTTAAGAGAAAAACATACAGCGCCTAAAATAAATGGGATCAGGGTAGAGGAATGATGATGATGGTACACAAAATCTTAAGTTTGTTAAGTAACAAACAAGTATTTACCATAAATTCTTGTCAAACAGAAGACCTTAGAATATCACCAGCCCTGACTAAAACCTAAAATATTCGATTCGCCCCACGTTCAAAACTTGGCAACGCCTGATCGCATTCGTAATCGAATGCTATCGATTCAACGAAGCGATCCGAATTCAAGAAATAGATGCATCGATCCTACCAGTGACTCCACAAGGATGCGTGAGAATTAATTTCAAAAATGTACAGTATTTTCGCAGACTAAAGTTTTCCTAATCGATCAATTGAAATGGAAATGTTTCCGATCGGTTCTAGTGATGTGCGCGAATGAAATTTCAATTGGTTTTACTTGTAATCGGAATGTAAGTTAATGAAGTACTGGGTAAATAGGTGAATCCTGATTGTGATGCGTAACCATTTGCAGTTTTAAATAAATTAAATTATTTACGTCAGACAATGATGTATTGTTATTTAAACAAATGAGGAAGTTTAAGAGATCATTTAAGCATACTAGAGTTTATATAAATCATTAAACAATGAACTCATACTGAATCCATAAATCTCTTACACTATTATTTTACGAATTTAACAAGATACTTTTTGTCAGTTAACTTCCTTTATCAACCCTAAACGTTTTAACTATTTTTATAAAAAATCTTTCATTATGGGCTTAACATCCAAATCACAAAAAAAATGAAATATCTCGAGAAAATAATTATTAACCTACGAATTATTTATGGAGTAATGTTCTTAAATAAGTTGCTACGATGCCCAGAACTTAACAACAGTTTGGGCCAGTATAATTTGGTATGAAAATGTATTCGACGAAAGTGTCAATACTAGGAATCAAATCATCGTCCCATTTTATCGTATGCTCACTGCGAACGGTGTCACAAAGTAACGGTCAGGCATCGAACCCGCACCGTGAGAGCGATGCTATCACCGAGCCATACGCTGATTTTGTAATGTCATTCTTATCATACAGTTCATACAACTGTTGAGGAAAAGTTTGATTTTTCGGACGATACCAACTATTGCAATGACTTGTGGTTGTTACTTCCTTAAATGGGTTGGGTCAGTGAACTCGAATTTACATAGTCATAGACAATTTCGTGTGAATTTATAATTTAAGAAGAACGAGTTTTGCATTGAGATTATTTTAATGTTAAACTTTGAACTCTTCTAATTTCTATCAATTTATGTATCTGTTCAGCCTATTGCAGTCTACTGCTAGACGTAAGCCTCCACCAAAGAGCGCCAAAGAGCACCATCTCCCGCTTTTTTCATCCAGCCACTGCCAGCCATCTTCCTAAGGTCGTCGTCTTCTAATTTAACTGTTGTTAATTTCGCCATGGATTTTAAGATAGTTTACCAATTTGAAATTTCACAGATTTCCATCACCTTCAAAAAGGATAATGATGTCATTCGTAAGGACCTTTTTAATAAAACGAATATCGATTAAAATTAATTCAATTGCTAAAATTCAAGCACATCCCTAAAACTAATTTTTAGTTCTTTTAACAAAAAAAATAAGCAACTAGATATCTAACGGTTCGCATAGACCAAGTCACACAACTATCCATACGGACACCCATCCAAATTTAACCACTCCTTATGTTGCCTAACTACCACCTCTTCATTTGATTGATCACCTAAAACGTTCCAATTACACATAAATGCGGTAAACGGTTGTTTACGATCGACCAATTATCGATATATCGACTTATCGAGATAATCTTACCGCGGGGGCGGCGGCGCCTGCGTCGATGTAGATTGATAGGAGGATATTAAAATGTTTATTTAGTAAGGTAATAAACACTTTTATCCTTTTTGAAACATCAATTAGATTATTTAACTAAGAGAATGCTTTTAAAGGACATGATTTTTTTACCATGGGGTTTGGTACTAAAATCAAAACTCTTTAAACTTGACACAGATATGTAAAAGTTGGAAGAATAAATGATTATAAATGCATTAATAGCTGATTAATTTAAAGACCCCGGGTTTTGATTTATTAATAAAACACAAAAAATATTTTGGCTTCTAAATCTGACATTTGTCACTGTCAGACAACAATAGCGTTCGTTCGGAAACGCATACAACGTATTTATAAATATTATTTTTCTATTAATTGAATAGAGTTGTGAAGAATGATAGCATTTAGGCTTTAAAGTAATGTTTTATATAAATGGTATTAGTTCGTTTTATTTTTATTTTAGTACCTACCAAAACAAATCATATCCTTTGCCATTGTTCTACTATTTTTTTTTTAGCGTGCCGAAGGCAACTAAATAATATTTTTATGTGACCAATACTCAAAGATAGTATTTTTTTTTATTTTGAGACGTGTACAAGTGGCTGAAAGGACTTTGATCATTATACGGAATAACTAATCCTCTGCCTGAAGGTTGTCTGGAAGAGATCGCTTTTTAGCGATAAGACCACCTAAATTGTACATCTTTCTGTAAATATCAATTGTAACATCTTTGTTTGGTGTGCAATAAAGAGTATCTATACACCGTGAATTTTTAAATACCCGAGAAAATTAACTAACATACTCAGATATCGATATACATCGAATTTGGCGAATAAAAAAATAAAAAAATATGAGAAATTTATTTAAAATATCCCCAACATTCCTTAAAAAATATGCAACATAAAAGTCCTGCTAATTCAAATAGTAACCATTATCATTCCAACATTAACGGAACCAAAATCCACCTAATTTGGTCGCGTAATATTGGCGTACGCAAGGAATAACTATGAATGATTTTTTTTTATTCATAGTTATTCCTTCCGTACGCCAACGCCGTACGCCGTTCCGTTTTTTTTATTCGCCAAATTCGATGTATATCGATATCTGAGTATGTTAGTTAATTTTCTCGGGTAATTAAAAATTCACGGTGTATATACAGGGTGTAAAAAAAAGGCTTAACGAAGCCTTAAACCACGAATTCTATACATAAAACCAAGTAGTAGTAGTAGTAGAATGCAAAAAAAATAAATGCTGGGAAATGACTTTTATTTTTGGGTATCAAAAAAAAAATACTTATATCTAACCCGCAATGTATAGCGTGCACGCCACAGACTATGCTTGTGTGTGTAAGCGGATCATGTTTCTTTGTAAAAAAGTGTAGTATTAAAAAACAGAAGTCAATTATGTAAAAATCTTTGAAAAAAATTTGTAACTTTGACTGTCAATAACTCGGTAACCGGTCATTTCCCAGGTATAGTGTAAAAGAAAAAAAATGATCGTTATAATACGTAGAATATGTGGTATTCGGCTTCGTTAAGCCTTTTTTTGCACCCGATATATCTAAGTGTCAGGATTAGGTGTATCAAGAATTTATAATAATAATACAATTAATTTCTTATTAGTGTCTTCTAAAAACGCATAAAAGTAAAACAAGACAAAATCACTTTTTAATTCACCCAGACGACTTTTATTTGACCACCAGTATCAGAACCCGAATCTTTAACCTTGGTAACTAAAAATAGCTACGAAAACAATACCCACCGCATTCAGATCCGTCCATCATAATCTCTAGACGTATAATTTCGTCCTGGGGGGGTACCATGAGCTTTGAACTATCCACTCAAATTTCAGGCAGTTCAGTGTCTGTGCTGCTAACTGAATCGCTCAGATTATAAATAAATAAATATTGTACAACATCACATACATTTCTCTGATCCTAAGGTAAGTAGCGAAAGCACTTGTGTGATAGAAATCAGAAACAACGACGGTACCACAACACCAAGACCCGAGCCAATATAGAAAAGTTCGTTTTTTTCATTGACCCGACCGGGGATCGAACCCGGATCCTCAGAGATGGCGACGCCATTTAAAGTCCAGCGTGCTCGCCTCTCAGCTATGGAGGTCGTTAAAAGATTCGTACTATACATAGTACGAATCTGAGCGAACTACTTTGCATAGTACGAATCTGAGCGATTAGTCAGCTGCACAGACACTAAACTGACTTTGAGTGGATAGTTTAAAGCTCATGGTAACCACCCAGTCCTTAATCCTGTGGGATAATTAGGGCAGTTTTTTGAGATCTTATCAACTTGTACGTTGTTATTAAGTTTTTGCTATCAGACGGTTTTTGGACCATGCCTACACATCCAGTGTTATTTATTTACAATTTATTTCACAGACAGAAAATAAGTGGTACAAATTAATTGGACTTAATGCTAAAAACATTTTCTACCGGTTAGCTTGTCATGTTATCTTATTATGTTATCTGAATGTGTGAAAATTGACGACATCCGTGGCCGAGAGGCGAGCGCGCCGGACTATATGGCGTCGCCATCTCTGAGGTTCCGCGTTCGATCCCTAGTCAGGTCAATGTAGAAAACGAACTTTTCCATATTGTCTCGGGTCTAGGTCTGGGTGTTGTGATACCGTCGTTGCTTCTGATTTATATACACAAGTGCTTTAGCTACTCACCTTAGATCAGAGCAATGTATGTGATGTTGTCCATTATTTATTTATTTATTTTATGTGTAGGTTTTCTGACGATAAATTAAATTAATTAATATTGGACAACATCACATACATTACCTGATCCTAAGGTAAGTAGCTAAAGCACTTTTTTATTAAATCAGAAACAACGACGGTACTACAAACTACATATCTAATCCAACAAACACGCATTTTTGTTAGTTTTGCGAAATTTCGAAGCGGGGTGTTGAGGGCCGTGTTGCGACAAACGGCAGAGCTAGCTTGCGACACAAGGTTGCCGCGAATATGGAAGTTTATGTAACCAATACTAAATACTCATTTTGTGGGGCTACTGTGCATTCTATTTACACATTCATGATCGTTTTACGGAACATAGAAAACGCACTAGTCTAACCACTTTGAGATATTTTGAGTTAAACGTGAAGAGACCAGAGATTGATTCCGGGTTTTTTTATTTATTTTTATTTGAGATGCGCTTACTCTTGACCCCAATCTTGCTCTAGAGCATAGATGGGATCTACGATGGAGCGAGCTTGCCCAGAAGATGCCTATTCACTCTGGACTTAAAGAGAGTCAGGTTATATGCACTCAGAAAAATCTCGGGTTTAAGAAAAATATGTATTTTGAAGACGACCTGCAGGGCTAGCATGCGCAACACGATAAAATTTTGTCGTGGCATTTTATCGATTTTGACGTAAATATGTCGTTTTGTCATCGACGATAACAAAGGACAATATTATGGCAATGCCATGCTATAACGTAAAATAAGTGGCTATGATCAACGGACCCCGAAAATATTAAGAAAAAGGATTCGAGACGTCTGTGATTCGTTCGGTTAGAGAAAACAACGTTTCATCGTAAACAAAATTTGTCTTGTCTATCGATAAAATAACCGATGCGCGCATGCTAGCCCTGCTGGTAAAGGTTGCAGAAAGCCGCTGAAGGCAGGCCGCGCGCAACCGGACAATCTGGAAGTCACTGGGGGAGGCCTATGTTCAGCAGTGGACGTCCTGTGGCTGAAATGATGATAATGATGTTTTATTGATGATTTGCTCGAGAATACTTGGGTTGGGTACTTAATTAATCATTTATTAATACATACCCAAATAAATATATAACAATCACATTAATTGTTTTGCTAAGCAGCTCTGTGGCTTCTAGATAATGGATAAATAAGACTTTAATACATAATATATATATATATATATATATATTTTTTTAAGTTAGCTCTCATACATGTAACGTTGAGTTTTTTTTCATCGTCTACCCCATCGTGTATCGTTGAATAGGTCCTTTAAAGTGACTTATCGGTTGATTAGACTATTTTTTGATTTAGGGATCCGTTTGCAAAACATTAAACTTTAACGTGCTAATTTTTATTCGAGTAGGCACTAAGAGTAATAGTAGTTTAACTTATGTGTTAGAAATATTCTTACCTAATAGAAATTCCTTAGAATAAAACATTAAAAGTGACTTTAATGAAGTAATTTCTGAAATATGTCGTGGTAACGGCGGGCAACTACGGAACCCTACACTGCGCGTGGCACGACACGCACTTGGCCGGTTTTATTTACCCACACTCATTCATAGGATAAACAAACAATTTCCGGCCAAAAGCAGGGAACGGCTCTGACTAAACTAAAACATACTTCGTCTGTGACTCGAGTATGTTGATTTCAGTTGACTCAGACTTCCATGTTTCAGTGGAAAATGACGCATGAAGATATAATTTTATCTGACCTAAATGTATTTCTATCTTTTGTTTCATAGTTTACACTATAACCTATCAAGCGGCAAAGAGGCTTACTCCCAAAGGTCCACAGCTCTATTGTTCTATCTTTCCCATCGGGTCTATGAAATTTAAAAAATCATTTTTAAATGTTCATACTTGGATTCCCAATGGGTCCACGAGATTTATCCGAAGTACAATAAGCAAGAACGATCCAAGAGAGTTTGTGCTATCTGTATCGTCAAAGATCATTTTTTGGTGCTCGATTCATTATCGTTGTAGAAAGTGCCGGTTTATTACTTAAATAACACGTGAGATGTAACAATAATTGAGTGCTTCAAATATTTTACTTTTTTAAGTCTAGTCTAAAGACAGTGTGACACAATAAAGACTCCTTGTTAATCTAGCCACTTTCTTTTATTTCATAATAAATAATATTGCTTTCTTTCCTTATAACCAGCTTTTGCTGTTGACTGTACCAAATATTCTCATAGACCCGCTGGGAAAGAAAATGCTTGTTTATTTTTAACGTCGTGGACCCGTTGGTAATCATAGTATGAACGATTTTTTTTTTAAAACAATAGAGCTGTGGACCTTTGGGAGTAAGCCCTGACGACCTACGTAGCCGACAGACGAGCATGCCACGTCGCCCCATTATTCCCTAAAAAATAGCAATAATCGCGCAGTCATTATCCGATTGATGGTTAATAGCATTGATACATTTAACTCAATTGTTTATAGTGTCAAAGTCTATGGGCAGCACTGACAGTAGATTGCTTTATTTTTGTGTTTTGCTGTCAATTTGCGATTTTATAGCCAGAATTGGTTAATTTTCGTTATCGCATTGCTTTTGCAAGATACAGAATTAGGGTATCATTTTATGGACAAGCACATTTCGACTAGTTAAGAGATATATGTAATATAAAGAGCGACGAAAAGAGAGATCTAATTTAAAAATGTATTTATTATGTACGACGTAATAGCATACCTAAAATAAAATTCCTAGTTTAGATAAACTTGTTTGTCAAAATGTAGTAAATATTTGTTTTATATGCATTTTGTTTGTTATATGGTGATGACACCGAACAGGACCAATCAAAGCTACGTAATTGATACCAACACTCCTGATTTTCCCTTTTAGTCACAATTAATCATAAGTTATGGCAAAAATACAGCTTTCAATTTCACTAAATTATATTCAAATTCAAGTAAACAAGATAGAACTAATCTGTGTTTGATTTCGAAATTGTCTTCATCTAAAGGTTAGTCATTCGTTATTAAATAAATAAACTCGTCATCGAAATCAAAAACAGCTCTTTAAAAATTGACTGTCGAATCGGAGAATTCCATGAGTTGTATTTTTCAGGTTGAAATTTAGGCAAGTTTTTGATTTCTTAAAATAACAATCTAAAGTACTATGCTTAGTACGTACTTTTTATAGAACATACGACTAATAGAAGTACACCTCATTAAAACACAGGACTTACGAGGCTAAGCCTCAATCCTAACAGATCAATTAGAGTGTGTTACAAGCGCGCAAACGAGCGTGTAAGCACAGATTAGCAAAGTATGTAATAACCATACTAGGCTGGTGTTGCAAGCAACAAGCATTGACAGTTTCCATCGGCTGTCTAAATGGTATGTCGGATTAGCTGGACACAGCCTGGGAGTGTCGGGTGGGGTTTACACTGAACGATATTGTAATTAATTTTAGTAAATTTTGTTTGTATGTTACTACTCATTTAGACCTTAACATAGGTTTTTGGGTTGTGTTAATTGGGAATGGTTAACAGACAGTCAGATAATTTTAATAATATTTATTCTTTATTGCACAAAACAAAAGTACAATTGGCGGACTTACTGCCTAAAGGTATTCTCTACCAATCAACCAGTGGGCATAACAATAAAAATAATTTTCAACAGTAAAACACACCTATTAGTTACATTACAATTAGATTAGATAAATACTTTCTAGCGGCTTTATAACAACAAAAAAGAGAGACTAGGTTTAAACTATGTTTAAAGATTAGCCAAGCAATTTTAAATATGGGTCATTATTACCGAGATATGTCTGATGTATCAACATTTTAAATTGGTTGGTTATTTTTTAGACATGGTTTAAACCTACTCTATCTTTTTTTGTAATAAGGCCATAGTAGTTTATAGTCATAACCTACATATTTCTGACTGATTATTGTAACGTAAAAAATAACCTTTTTCCTAAAATAATCAACTTGTAGCTTGAATACAAGCGCCATACACTTCATGTATTTACACATATAAATAAATATTGGACAAAATCACATACATTGGTCTGATCCAAAGGAAGGTAGCGAAAGCACTTGTGTCATAGAAATCAGAAACAACGACGGTACCACAACACCCACACCCGAGCCAATATAGGAAAGTTCGTTTTCTACATTGACCCGACCGGGGATCGAATCCGTAACCTCAGAGATGGCGGTGCCATTTAAAGTCCGGCGTGCTCGCCTCTCGGCTACGGAGGTCTTGCGTAAATTGAAATAAATAATAGATGTTTTAAACTAAATAACCGCAGTAAAACGCAACGTATAAACCGCGCCCGGTTGCGCAAGAGTGTTATAATTGAGCCACCCTGCGATTAAATTATTAAGTTTCTATTTGCATTATACAGGATGTTCCAGGCCAGATGGATATAATTATTTTTTAGGTAGTCGGCTTAGGGACCTCTTTGTACCCACCCCGCCAGGAAATAATCCGCTTACAAGATATATTTTTTTAATTTTAGAAATATCACCACTTTTTCTGGGAGAGCGCAATGTCTATTTTTTTCTGAGAGAGAGCAATGTCTAACTAGGCACCTAAAATTATAAAAAAATAGAATTTTTCATTTTAAAATTAAATAAAACATTAAAAGTGGTGATATTTATAAAATAAAAAAATCATATCTTGTAAGCGGCTGACAAGCGTTTTTTACCCGACTGCCAAACGAGGTATTTTCCTGGGTAAAAATAGGCCCCTAAGCCGACTACCTAAAAAAAAAATTATATCCGTCTGGCCTGGACCACCCTGTATATTAGTGTATTTTAAACCTTGCTAGAATAAGAAGGTGTTTGGTTGGTGTATATCTTAGAGCATGTTGGTTGAATGCTCTAAGGTGTATATCCATAATTCCCTTTAAGGGAACACACACACACATGTCATCGCCTCAGTCAGAGAGTGGTCAGTCAGTCAGAGCCGTATCGATATTAAAAAATAATCCGTATTTTTTCAAAATCGAACCAATTTATTAATAGGACCTATCTATCTACAAGAATGTATTAGCAATGTTTACAAGTTGACATTGAATTTTAATTTACGACAATTTTTTTTATGATTTTTTGCAAAATGTATTAATGTTTATAATTAAAAAAAAACAGTACATTCAATTCCAGTGACATTCAATATATTCAATATTGATTCTAATGAAATTTTATCCATTCTTTTAATTTTTATAATTTAATGACTGAAATTTAATGCATGTACGGGTGTAATTTGTCTGAATAAAGATTTATTTATTTGTTTACGAAATAAGGTATATCAAACTAAGTACCTATTTTAAAAATACTGCATGCTTAGCAGAGCATTCAAAATGCTCTAAGACTGCATGTTATTTAAAACTTATTACATCAATATTATAATATTATAAGTTCCTGCTAAGAACCCCTGATAATTAAACTAAATGTAATTTCAATCATCTTGTGTTCCAACCTTTGACACATTGCTCATGACCTCATGCTATTATCAAGCAGTAGTGTCTCAAAATTAGTAAATTAATTTTAACAATCAAATTATGATTATCTCTTGATCAGCTATTAGATTAGCGTCAGATTATTCTGTTTCACAAGTCTCAGTGTCAAAACTACATTTAAGTAGGATTGAGGCTAATTTAAATTTAATTTGCAATCAAGGCTAATAAATTAAAAAATATATAAAACTAGTCTCATATAAAGTATAGAATTTTGAACATTTTTACTTTAAATTAATATAAAAGTTAAAGTAAAAAATTAAATAACCAAGAGCAATGAATTCTGGTTACTTACAAAAACCTTCATGTTACAAATATAACGTTACATAAGTTTAGATATTGTTACCCGACTGCAAAAAGAGCCAGACCGAAATAAGAGAATCATACTGTTTTTTGTTTTCGGATAAAAGTCTAATTAATAAAAAATAAAAAAAATACGATTTTTTAATAATAATATAACATAAAAATAACTTGCTTATAATAGTTGTTTGATTTTACACCATGTATTTTTGTATTAAAAAACATGCCAATGTATTAATTCCCAACACGTATCTTTGCCTACATTCATCTTAAACTTGGTACTTCTTTTGTTAGTACACACAATATTTACTTCCCGCCTAAACTGACGATACTTTATCATTTCAATCAGACTGGGAAAACTAAATAATGTGTGTTTGCGCACTCTTATCGAAGTAAATGAGGCCAATAAATAGTTATCATCGATAATGGTTCTAACTCGATAACGGGGCACTTAATGATTTCCGATATTCCGATGTTATTCGTTATAATATGACGCAGTTCGACGAAGTGAAGGAGTGATTGTAGAAAAAATAAATTTTCCCAGAAATAGGGTAGTCCCTGTGAATAATAATGCCAATAGAAAATAGTTTTTATAAACTACAGGAAATAGATAAATGTTAATTTACTATTCATAGATATTTAACATTGAAATACAGATTAAAAATTCATAAAAAAAGTATCGAATTGTACTCTGTATGTGTCTTCAAATATATATAATAAATCAAACGAATACTTTTTGTAATTAGGTGTAGCGGAGCGTAGCGAGTTTTACTTGTTCTGTGGGTTTAGCATTAAATTTAGTGTAGTAATTAAAATGGTTTAAGCTGGAAACTAATAATTCAAAATTTAGAAAAAAAACAATCAAGTGCGATTCTGGCCCGCTTTTTCCGAGTATGCTCAAAAATGTACTTTCTTATTAAATAAATAATATATTTATATTTTATTTATATTTATATAGGAATATATAGGATGTAAGTAGTTTGTCAATGCTGAGAATCCAGTCGCGAAGATTTTTACCTGTACAATTAAAAGTAAAAATAACAAAAAAAAAAAGAAAGATCGTATCTTCTATTAAAATGTAGACATTAATTTTGACATAATTAAGTTATTATATGTAAAACACCGTTTCTGTAAGTCATGTTGAAACCAACATTGATGACTGTCGCCTATAATAAACCATTATCATGGCCAAACAAAAAAAAAATAGATTTTTTTTTTAAAACAAATGAGTGTATTACTTACCCTGCACAAAGCGACGCCCGTGTCCAACCTGTCCAGGAAGTTGTCCGCATTTATCCTCAGTTCCGGGTAGAGGATCGTCAGCCACTCCGCCAGGTCCTCTTTCATCGCGTAGAGGTACTCCTCAGAGGACTTGAACGGCCGGAAGGGCCGAGCCTCGAGGAGAACTGCGCCTGCGCTCGCCATGACGTTAGATGGACATTACTGGCTCTGGAACAAAGAAAACATTTAGGAAAACTTTTATAAAGAAATAAAATATTTTTTATGCGCCAAACAACACCTCCACCCTCAAGGTGGGCAGACAAGCTGGTAAAGGATGGAGAATGCCACTGGATGCAGACTGCTTCTAACTGGACAGTCTGGAAGTCACTGGGGGAGGCCTGTGTTCAGCACACGATGTTCTACGGCTAAAGTGATGATGATAAAGTATAAAAATTTTAGCTACGAAACAAAAAAGATGAATAAAAGGCACTGGCCCCCATGCTAGTGGGAATAAGTAAAAAAAAAAAAACCAATTATCATGGTCTTAAATTTTGGAATTGACATTCGTGTGTGAGCCTGTGACTAGTTTTGTGAGGTGGATTATCATATTACACTCTCGACAATCGGGTCGTTTTCTGGGAAGTTTTCTCTAGGTTCAGATACGGCTCGAAGGACCAAATATTATGAAGTAAAATAAGATGTATAAAGGTGCATATCTACCGACAGTTATAGAAACAATTTATGGATCCAAACCAGGTCCCTAATAATCAAAAAAAATATATTATGAATTTTATTAATTCTACACAGATTTAAAAAGCATACCTACTAGTTGGTATTCTCGGTTATCAAAAAAGAATTCTACTGAGAGACGTTTTCTAAACGATGCAATAAAGGTAATACGAAATTCTAAAAAATATAACTACATTAGGTGACAAAGGAGATTCAAGTTTGCCAGCCAGTTAAATATCAAACCACTTATTACTCGTAGATAACTTGCACTATCTCAAAGAATTCTAGCTCCTTAATTGTCGTAATAAACGAAGAATCAGTGCGAAATTGTTCTGTCTAGATATCAAGGCACAATTAGCCATCTGGCGGGTTCAAATGGCGACCATATCAGACGCCCGGCCAATTGAGATGGACGTCCAAGATTCATATCTTGTCTAGATTTAGACAGAATGTTAGGGTGAAGTCATATGTCTAAGTATTTGGGCGTATCCTGTTTAAGCTATCGTTGTATTTAATGATTGTTTTATGAGTAAATTATCATTGGTATCAGGCATTTTGTTAACCCTTTGGTAGTCGTCTCTAAGATGCTCTTGTTACTACTTACTATATTAAGTCTTGAAAAATTCGTATATCTCAACTGGGAATCGAACCCGTGCTTTGCTATCCGGTTTACCAGTTTTTTAACGGAACTGCGGCTTAAATGACATTTTACTGTTGAAATGATTGTAAAAAAGAAATGACGGGCAAAAGCAGTAGGCAAATAGTAGTTTGGGAGGATTTGGTATATATTGCGAATTACGATCGCGTTGATATAAAAGATATTGGTTTTTGTTTACAGTAAAAAAAAAATCGAAGTTTTGTTTCACAAAACATATTTTTTAAATAACATTTGCAATAAAACACACTATGTACCAATTCTGTTTGTTAATAACTTTTCACATCTGTTAACTCAATGCATCATAAGTAACATAATTTTTCAACCTTTTTGGTAACTCCCCAAAAAAATACCTAATGCCAAACCATGATAATCTATCTACATAAACCACACAAACTGCCTATCTGTATTGAAACAGTTCGTCTACCCTCACGCTCCGGCGGGCATAGCGTGACGCCTCACTAATTGCACTCCGAGGCACTTAGCACTAAGCACTAAACCGAGCGATCACTAAACCTGGCGGGCACTAATGACCTTGGGTATACCCAACTGTCACAAGGAGAGAAACTTAGACAGCCATAGAGTAGGCACCGAAAAATACGCACCGAGGGTTAAATACGGTTTTGAGATTCTTTGCGGCCAGAGATTCTAATGCAGAAGGCCAACTCACCCTTGACAGAATTTCATTTGTTGTCTAATTACAACATTAGACGCCCAGCATTTCATCAATTCAGTCCATTAACTTTGACAGACGATAGAATGATAAATGATTTGATCGGCGACGATCAATCCAAGATTGACATTAGAAAAAAAAACATTGTACAGTCAACGGCAGGTCAACCTACACTAAAAGTTAAAGATCATCCGACTGATTTTCAACTTTAAGTCTGGCATATAGAGATTATTATCAATTGAGAAAATTTGACGTTTTGTGGTAGGTTGAATGAAGAGCTGTTGTCTTGTCTGTATTATGCAAATATCTCAAGAGCTGTAGGTAGTAGTTTAGAGACTAAAACTTCAATCATATCTACGTCATTTCATTACACAGGTTTTAGTCTCCCTCCCACAACTTTTCTCAGTAAATACCAATACAATTTTCATTATAGCAGACAGGTATATATGTATATTTTTTTGAAAATATTTAAATTTAAATATTGGACAACATCACATACATTGCTCTGATCCTAAGGTAAGTAGCTAAAGCACTTGTGTTATAGAAATCAGAAACAACGACGGTACCACAACACCCAGACTCGAGACAATATAGAAAAGTTCGTTTTCCACATTGACCCGACCGGGGATCGAACCCGTAACCTCAGAGATGGCGGCGCCATGTACAGTCCGGCGTGCTCGCCTCTCGGCTACGGAGGTCGTCGAATATTGCTGCTGAATGTATTGCACTATTTATCTGTCACAGATTTATTACAGCTTAATTAAACCAATTTACCATCTCGAGACTTTTTTTGCTCGATCCGTCGTCCGATTGGTCGGGCGATTTCAATATTCATGTGTACATATCTCACGCATCATTTCATTCGATGATTAGTTGGCTGCGCAAACGATGACATATTGATAAGCCAGTCCTAAGTTTTAGTATAGTCTGAGCGCGCGGACTTGTTTACCAAGTATTGTTGTGTTTTATTTACGCGAACTACTTTTACGGATTATTTCGCGAAATAATCCGTAAAAGTAGTTTCATTTAACTGTTTACTAAGTATTTTGAAACTAAAATTTAAATTACAAAATCCTAAGCGTCAATCCAACCCAATGTTATTACCAACTTTTAAAATACCTTGAATTAAAATAGCATAACTGATTTACATTAATTACTTAGTTCAGGATTAGATGTAATTAGGTCGAACCTTGAAAATAAAGAGAAATGTTCAGTCTTTTTCTTAATCGCCTGACAATAAAGGCCTTATAAGGTATTTTAGCAAAAGATTAAGCGCTACTAACACTAAATCTAGTCTAGGTTTAGAAACTTGTAACATATTCGTTTCGTCTCTACAATCTCCATCATCTTCAAACAAATAATCAACTGAAAGATGCGCAAAAGACCATTACTATTACGTGATTGGCAGTCGCGCGCCGCGCCTGCACCGCCGCCGGCCGGGATTGGTTGTAAGTCCGCCCTCACGCGCCTCTGATACGATGATCGTGTCGTAAGATGCGCAAAGCGATTCCCATTCTTTCCCGATTCCCAACGCTCAACATTCATTATGCATTGTATTTTGCTTTGCCGACTGACTTTCTTGGCCCGGGAAATCGTGGCGCCTCGTAACACAAGAATATTCATTCTCTATTTCATTACGATGACAATGTTTTTTTTTAACTCTGATCCTAAGGTAAGTAGCTAAAATACTTGTGTTATAGAAATCA
Organism: Anania fuscalis; assembly: GCA_950371115.1. NCBI lineage: Eukaryota > Metazoa > Arthropoda > Insecta > Lepidoptera > Crambidae > Anania > Anania fuscalis. The sequence goes on from OX493346.1 coordinate 1,078,263, forward strand.
GGAACAACGACGGTACCACAACACCTAGACCCGAGCCAATATAGAAAAGTTCGTTTTATACATTGACCCGACCGGGGATCGAACCCGGAACCTCAGAGATGGCGGCGCCATTTAAAGTCCGGCGTGCTCGCCTCTCGGCTACGGAGGTCCCCAATGTGCCTGGCGCCTGTAGTCTGGTGCATATTTTTTCTTCAATCGCAATTTTTTGGATGGACCACACATGTGCCTTTAGTCATAGTGACAATTCGGATCGGTTCAGTGATACCACCTAATCGATTTGGAGCCACTGTTTCATGTCCAACGTGAATTTTAACCTTTTTGCTAGTTTTCGAACGTTTTTGATGTTGCGAAATTCGTATTCTATGTCTGCCTGTCTGTACTTTTTTCTCACGAAATGCGTAAATGTAGAGCTTTCAACCAATTCCTCAAGTTTAAGGTGATTTAAAAGGTTGGAAATAAACGTAAGATTGCTTCGACTCAGAACCAGGTTCAATCATAATGGTGGCATATTTTATTTTTAGTTTATTATTATTTAAGGCATGAATCTCCTTCGCAAATACAATTTTTACAAAGTTTTACAATGGGAAATGGTACCTCGTAATACTATGACGTCAACTTCTGATTTTTTCTTGCAATTTGTTAACTTAATATCTTAAGGTTTTTTTTTCAAATTACCTATGTTTCCTACTGTTAGAAAAAGGCTCACTAAAAACCTCGATCAAGGGCAAAGAATATTTCTAAAGTGAAAAATATAAACACAGTGATTCAGAGATCCAGATTAGATTAGTAGCCGCCATGTTGACAGTATATTCTGATATGCGCGGGCGCAGCGGTTTGTGTTACGGGGATTACGTGTCCTGTCAGGGTTGGCACTTAGTTATTAATTTTAAATCATTAAGATAATAAATATTAAAAGTATGTTTGAGCGTTTATTACTTGATCGAGCATTCAGTCTTAGTTTGGCCTTTAAAATTGATTAATATGAATAGACAATTGTATGCGGACTCCAAAAAGATTTGTAATCTGCAGATTTTCATAAAAATTCAAAGAAAGATCTGTCGACCGCTCATAGACTAGTGTGTGAGAGGTCTTAATTTTCATGCATCCCCATTTCAAACAATTTAAATTACAGATAAATAACACTTGAAAAAAATCATCGACCTCAGGTGGGACTCGAACCCACGTCCCATCGCATGCCGGGCGAGTGCTTTACCAACTAAGCTACCAAGGACGTCACGAGACAAAATGAAATTCCTCAAGTGTTTTTTCTCGCTGTCAAAGCCAGCGTATTCTTATTTATTTTTATTTATAATTATTTAGTTATGGATTTCCGCAAAGTAACGCCTGATTCTATCAATTTTACCAGCGTATTCTGATCAATGTTGTAGCTATATGTATCGCTGAGTAGTATACTACCGTCAACACCCTATAGAAATATTTTTACAAATATTTGACTATTGGTTAAGATACAAACAAAAATACAAAATTTAAATTACGTTTTTTAATACAAAAACGCTTCATGATGGTCACGAAGTATTGATAATCATAATATTGCGAGGTAACATACAAAGATTTTTTGCCTGTTGCGCCCAAGCGACCTAAGTTAAAAAAAAAATATTAGATTTTTTTTATTGATCCAATCGGAAATTCAACCTAAAACCCTTAGGAATGATTTATATTAGATTGGGCCGAGGCCGGGATGGGGCCGGATTGGAGCCTGTCCGACGAGTGTCATCCGGGCCCGGACGGGACTCGGATCATGCACTGTGTAGATAGATAGATAGATAGATACTCTTTATTGCACACCACACAAAACAAACAGTACAAAAAAAGAAAATACATTTAATAATGTAATGCAATGTAATATAATGTGTAATATAAACTGCTTCATACAAAATGTATGTAACGTTTCAAATCCGTGTGTCGTCCGGGCCCCAGCCTCGGCTCGGCCCGGACACGGCCCGGTAGGTATAATATAAATCATCCCTTAGCGTGCAAGGCGAATGGATGACAACACTACCTTATAACAATCGGGTTGTATTCTAAAATTTTATTTTTACACTACAGGTTTGAGGTATTTTGTCTAACTTAAATCATTATTTACTTTTTGTAAGTGAACTTACAGGGTTATGCAAACGATGCATTATTTATTAATTTATACGGCAAATATTTAAATTGTGGCAACCCTACCGCTGACAGGTGAGCCGAGTGCAAATATTTTAGCTCAGGCCGTTGACTTCGGAACTTGTGCTGTTTCCTAAACTTAGTAATGATTACGATACTGGGGAATTCAGAAACTATGACATTATAGTGTAGCTTAGCAGTTATGGCAAAGAGAGAAGCTGTGGTCACCTTAACATAGTAAGATAGATAGATAGATACTCTTTATTTCACAACACACAAAACAAACAGTCCAAAGAGAATACAATTCAGGCGGTCTTATCGCTAGAAGCGATCTCTTCTAGACAACCTTCAGGCAGAGGACAGTTTAAAAAAAATTGGAAGGGGGATTGATAGTGTGTCATACTGATGTTTTTTACAGTTTTATTATGAAGAGACGCTTAACACAGGTGAAGAAGTGCTACAAGCTACGATGTAGAGAGATAATGACTGGGAACGAGGTGGATGACGAACATCTAAAAAGAGATTTTAAATCGAACACGTAAAAGAATAGACTGAGTAAGCAACATCAATATTATTTGCAAAAAATATTTTTTCTATTTTTTACTTTATTATGTGTGTCGTGTGGTGCCGGCACGTTAAAAGAATTGCACCACCCCTTCTCTTCCTATGGGTGTCGTAAGAGGCGACTACAGGAGAACCGCCACAAGAAGACGGGCAGCAGCGTCTCCTCTCCACCATTGGCCAAACTGCGATCGCCAACCCGCCTGCCAAGCGTGGCGATTATGGCAAAATACTCCTTTCAGAGAGGCCTGTGGACTGATATAGGCTGGTGGTGACTTTATTATATTGCCATTAATTTAGTAAAATTTGTTGTAAAACAGTAGCTAATTATGGTATAAAATAGTGTTTCATTATTTTGTACACGCATAGGGTGTCAAGTGTTCCTCTTTTTAATGTTAAGACAGAGTTTTTAAGCACATTCTTTTAATTGTACATCTAACGAAGGACACATTCCAAAGGACTGTTCTATTAATAGAACTATACCACTAGTCATGTTGTGGTAATCCCAAATTCGTCTAATTGGTCTCAACTCTTATTGCAGACCTTGACTCCCTAAAGACCAATTGATCACGGAGTTTTATTACTCGGAATGTTCATCCATTTTTATCGATATAAAGTAAATTACGTCACTATTGTTTTGTAGCCTAAGTGGGGTGACACACAAACAGCCCATTCTATTTGACTTTAGCACGGAAGTCCCATCGCACCCACAAAATACAGATAATATCCAAAACCATTCACAAAACTTACTAAATTTTGAAATACTTTCCGATCGTTTAAGTAACTAACGTCATGAGAAGGACGACTATCGCTGATAAGGCTGCCCTTCCACGTCAGACGTTTTGGGAGTCGAGCCAATTTTTCCTAGGCCGAAATTTCTGACCTACTTTTTGTAGGACGCGTGCGTTGCACTATTGTCACCGATTGTCGGACGTGGAAAGGGCAGCTAAGGATTTACGGTACCTATAGTGGTGGTGGAATACAATTTTACCGGCTTTTCAGGTCAGAGATTGGAAGATTTTGAAGGAGTTTTGCCTAGCAGAATGGCACAGGTAAAAAGTTATGAAGGTTGGACAATTGCCTTTGGTTCTGTTTTTATCATTTGAGTCGTCAGTTATAAATACGAGTAGAACCATCTAGTTTCTTGTAAATAAAACAAAAATAAAAACTTTTTTTTTTTGCATTTTTTATCAACAAAAAGCAATCATCATTAAATAGCTTATTTCAATCCTTATATAGCTAGACTTCTTAAATCTACTGAAACTGCAAGAAGTTCAGATTTCAGCTCGAATGTGCATACTATTTATCATCATCAAACTTTAATGATTGTAAAAAGATAATTAATCTCTACAACATCACGCTACAGATTTCAGAACGCTACAAAAAGTGTTACAGTAAGTAGACTAATCAAAGAATTAACACGTCATTTAGTTCAGAATGCGAGGAATCTATTCGACACTGAAACACATATTTTCCTTAAAATTACGTCATTATGACGCTTAAGTGTATTGCACTAAGTATTTAACGCGAATAATGCTCGCCACAAAAGGAAAGGATACAGAAACACCGATGGTATTTACTTGGATAAACGATATGCATTTCTTTAAAATTATAAAGTAAAAAAAAAGTAAAGTATGCCTATATACGTCCCACTGCAGGGCACAGGCCTCACCTCAACTATGAGGTGGTTTGGGCCATACTCCACCACGCGGGCCCGGTGCGGATTGGTGGAGTGGTGTTGTAAGGCCAGTGACTAAACCTTACTGTCAGATGTTATCAAGCCGCCTTAAGGCCTTATAAAAAATAAAATTATAAAGTATAAAAAAAATATTGTTATTTAACTAAAGGGTTTATTCAACAGTTGATAGTTTGATATAAAAGAGATGGTTATACCAACTTACCTCTAGTACTTGCCCTATGATATCTATAGCATAGCTTTCACAGAGAGCTAAAATACAAAAATGAAACCCATTTGACACTAACTTATGAAATATAATTGTCAAAACTATGGTATCAGTTGTTATTTGAAAAAAAAAACTTAACGAAAGCTGTAAGTAGAATCGTTTACCAAATTTTTGTAAAACTCTGATACCTACATCCCTACTTGTAAAAAATCAATGACGGGATTATAATCAAAAAAAAGTTAAAGCATTTTTTCGTTACTGTAGATAGATAGATACTCTTTATTGCACACCACACAAAACAAACAGTACAAAGAAAAGAAAATATGTACATTTAGAATGGTACAATTTAGGCGGTCTTATCGCTAGAAGCGATCTCTTCCAGACAACCTTCAGGTAGAGGAAAGTTTAAAAAGTCGAGAGGGGAAGGCGGTGAAAAGTTAAACTGTAATTATTTGAGATTGTGTGAGTGTTATTAATAAATAAAATCTCAATATCTTACCTGTTTTTATTAATGAGAAGATATTAAAATGAAGGTCTGTTGTGTGTGTCATTTTTAAAGAGCTTACTAGACCTATCTGTATTACGCATCCTGCTCAAGGATTCACGGGAACTTCGACGGTTTTCAGCCTATTATAAATCCATTCGAAGTAATTTGAGTTTCGTAACGTTACTCCGAAACATGTTAAATATTAAAATGTTTTGGTCCTTGTAACATGTGTCATTACAATTTCGTTGCGTTATCCGAGGTTTTATTAGTCACATAAATAATAATTATTGTTTTAAACTGTATGCTCGGAAAAAATATTAGCAATTAAATATCAATGGCCCCGTCTCACATTTGTCAATCACATTTTAACGGTTGAACGGAATTGGCTGAATTTTGCACACTAACTAACATTTAACTATTTTATTTAACACATGGGCTTTGCGTAAATGTGTTCCTGTGTAGGCAATGATTGTTCATGCCTCCTGCAGGGCTAGTATGCGCAACACGATAAAATTTTGTCGTGGCATTTTATCGACTTTTGACGTTCGACGAACAAAGAAAAAACCAAAATATCATGCAATGCCGTGTTACAACGTAAAAATAAGTAGCTACGAAGAACGGGAGACCCTGAAAATATTAAGAAAAAGGATTCGAGACGTCTGTAATTAGGTAAAACGACAAATATCGTCGAAGACAAAATTTGTCTTGTCTATCGATAAAATAACTGGCCTTGTTTTTAAAGACTTCAGACAAAATGACAATATATTCCTCCGTAGCAGAAATTATTATTTCCCCGCCATCTCTTAGGTTTCGGGTTCGACCGAGTCAAGCTAATGCGGAAAACGAACATTACTATATTGTCTCAGGTCTGGGTGTTGTGGTACCATCGTTGTTTGTGATTTCTATAACACAAGTGCTTTGGCTACTTACCCTAGGATCAGAACAATGCAATGTGAGTACGTGATGTTTGCCAATATTTATATTTCTTTATAACTAGTTATTAAATATTAAAAAATATATATATTTTATCGGCGGATTAATTAAAGCTGAATAGAGAAATAGCTCTTAAAAATTGTAATTTTGCATTTTAATATAGATCATCACATTATCATCATCATCACCAGCCTATATCAGTCCACTGCTGGACACAGGCCTCTCCAAAAGGAGGATTTTGCCATAATCGCCACGCTTGGCAGGCGGGTTGGCGATCGCAGTTTGGCCACTGGTGGAGAGGAGACGCTGCTGCCCGTCTTCTTGTGGCGGTTCTCCTTTAGTCGCCTCTTACGACACCCATAGGAAGAGAAGGGGTGGTGCAATTCTTTTAACGTGCCGGCACCACACGACACCTAATAATACTTAATATAGATATCTGGAGTTAATATGGAACCTTAGCCTTAAATGTATTACATATACACACTAGGGACCCAATGCCCCAAATAACAACCATGCCAGCACAATACCAAGTCATACGGCGTCTAATAGTGTAATATCACATATAAATGATAATTCCGAGCATGTGTGTTGAGCGTCCCGGGAGTACGGTCTGCAGAGACAATGGCGCTTACGCAACGGACACGCTCCGTTGGCTTCCGTTGTCGCGCGCGGTACCGACAGAAGAAACACTCATTTATAATTATTTTTGACTAAATAAATATTTAAATGAAACTACTTTTACGGATTATTTCGCGATTTATTAACATTTTATTTAACCTGACGTTTCGAACACTTTACAGCGTTCGTGGTCACAGGTAGACTAAGGTGTTATTCGTCTTTACAATATTTTGAAAAATATAAACTACCGTCACTCAGTTAATATTAATTTGTGTTCCTATCTACGCAAAAAGAGCTAACTGTATCTAGAGGTCTTGCAGTGCGGGGCCTAGCATGGGATTTCGTTAAAACAGGATCCCATGCTGGTGGTATTTTCCAACCATCTTCTCTGTTGAAATTCGGGTGTCTTCTAATTTCAATTGCCTCCCGTAACATGCGAGGAACAAATCGTCGTTCTCTTGCAAGGACTTTAGGCTGGTCAAATCGTATGAAATGGTTGGGTGTATCTAAGGCATGTTCACACACTGCAGACTTAGTATTCCGTCTATGTTTGATGTCGGCTATATGTTCTTTTACCCGCACGCTTATACTTCGTTTTGTTTGACCGATATAGGAGAGCCCACAGTCACATTCCAGTCTGTACACCCCCGCATCTTGAAGAGGTATGTTGCACTTGACAGGTGGTAAAAATTGGTTAATCTTTTTCGGCGGCTTGAAGTAGGTTTTGATTGAAGCGCGCTTCAAAATGTTTCAAAACCTACCACCAGCATGGGATCCTGTTTTAACGAAATCCCATGCTAGGCCCCGCACTGCAAGACCTCTAGATACAGTTAGCTCTTTTTGCGTAGATAGGAACACAAATTAATATTAACTGAGTGACGGTAGTTTATATTTTTCAAAATATTGTAAAGACGAATAACACCTTAGTCTACCTGTGACCACGAACGCTGTAAAGTGTTCGAAACGTCAGGTTAAATAAAATGTTAATAAATCGCGAAATAATCCGTAAAAGTAGTTTCATTTAAATGTATCGTGTTCGCGTAAATAAAAGACAACAGTAAATAAATATTAATATTTTTTTACTAAAAAAAAATTACGAAGTACCTATCCACCTTGAGTGATATTGGTTTAGATAATTTGTACACCTACATATTTATGTTATGTTTTGTACATAGTTTTATCAATTTTAAAATATTAACCAGGTAGAAGACGGTGTAGTTTTTTTGTCAAAGACGAAACCCATTTCAGAAAAGTTTTTTTTTTACTAAATGGAAATTCATAGTCACTTACTAATATTTACTTTTGTATTTGATTAAATATTTGCTATATTATTATTAAATTACTCATTAAAAACAAAAAACTAATCAAATTCGTAAACTTGCAGTAATTTTTTTCATTTTTTTAAATACCTACAGGAGTAATTAAATAATAGTTTTAAGTGCCCTGCAAAAAAAATTACAAGTTAATAAAATCTAATAAACTACTTCCTGTCAGAACTTCTAAAAATATAAATCCTACTCTTTTCAGCGATTATTTAATTTTGTGCACTTTTTTTATTACCGTTATTTTTTCGTTACCGACGTTCTTGCTGACGCTACCAGTGTGTTAGTAGGCTAATCTGTTTACGGCGCGTTGCTGCTAAGTATTATTTTAAGTTCCATACGATGCTATTCGCACTTATGTCATACTATAGTATTGTTGTCGTTGAGTTGATAAATAAGTAATTGCTCAACTAGCGGACTTTTGTTACTTTGTTTGTAGGTACAAGGGACATCTCTTCAGCTTAACCTGTTAGTAGTAGTAGAGGTTACATTGTATATTGTAAATTGGACAACATCACATACATTGCTCTGATCCTAAAGTAAAGTAGCTAAAGCACGCGTGTTATAGAAATCAGAAACAACGACGATACCACAACACCCAGACCCAAGCCAATATAGAAAAGTTCGTTTTCTACATTCACGCGACCGGGGATCGAACCCGGAACCTCAGAGATGGCGGCGCCATTTAAAGTCCGGCGTGCTCGCCTCTCGGCTACGGAGGTCGTCAAACACGAGACCACGTAACAATCAAATTTCTATTGTGTCACGTTTTGAAGTGCCGGAATAAGAGGTTAATAAAATTGATGCCATTGAAACAAATGGATGGGACCGACCCGTTGTAGTACAGAAACCGCTTTGATTGGGCTTAGGAAAATAGTATATCTGTGCCTTAATTAGGCTTTGGTTCACTGGTTTGATTCTGGTTCTGGTATTTTTTATTTATTTTGGTTTTGGTTAAATGATTTTTTTTTTCTTATTTGGATTGGGTGTACTGGGAACAGCCCCTGGCATAATTCAGTGTCATGTATCTCTAATATAATCATAAGTAAGTTATTTCTTTAATGCAAGACCTCGAAATGTGATGGCTATTCTTTGGTCATAGGTTAACTATGACCAACGAATAGCCATTAACCAAACCAACCGCGAAAACACACGCTACGCCACTGCATACTTAATTTTAATCTCTTAATCAATACATAATATTTATTTTAAAAAAACATAAGATACTAATAATCTTAAAGATGTTCTAAAAATATCCTAAAAACCATTTTTTTACTATATTAAAACAAAAAACAACGCCCCAAGCTCGATAGTGTCGAACAGACAGATCGGTTTATCAAATGTCACCGCTGACAAGGCTGCGCATGAGCACGCTTCCGCACCCCGAGGCCGCGTACGAAGAAAGTACCAGTTAAAACTATAAATAATAATAAATAAATTTGGACAACATTACATACATTGCTCTGATCCTAAGGTAAGTAGCTAAAGCACTTGTGTTATAGAAATCAGAAACAACGACGGTACCACTACTCATGTATAATAGGTGAAATTGTGGCCAAAAACAAGAAAAAAATTAAATTATTATGAGAAATTACATTATTATGAGAAATTAATAGTTTTTTCGAAAATCGGAGTCAAAAAGGTGCTCAAGAAAATATTTGTGTTCTCTTTTTAGTTTTCGTTCTACAACATAAATGATTAAAACATGTGTTTTTAATTCAATTATGAAAAAACATCACATTTTATAGTCAATGACAATTTTTGTATCAGTGCCATAAGAGACAAACTATAAACAATAATTTCGTTACACAAAGATAAAACAGGGATGTAATAAAAAGATTTTCACCATTATTTTTAGATGATTTGAGATATTTATAATTATTCTAGATTTTTAAAGTAGTAGTCCAATAACGACATCTACGCTTCTGGCTATGCAATCCAATGCGGGTGTTAATATGGATATCAAAAAAAAGGTAATGTTTGTGATAAAACAATAGTTACTCTATTTCGTATTAAGCTACGGGCCATTAATTATAATTTTACTGGCTATTGTTATAATTTAGAGCTCCTTAAAGAACTCGATAACGCTCACGCGCCGGCACACGAGTGATAGGTTATCGAGTTCGATACAAGACACGTTGTTTAACGAAGTTTACCTATTTCTTGGGAACAACAAAATTGTTGTTGATGAACTCTTTCGATATATATCGACAAAAAGATGAAAACATAGTCATTTCCACGGAAAAATATGAATTATATAGTAAATAAGAACTGAATAGAACAGAAAACGTTTATTTGACACACATAGGCATAGTTACAAACAAAATTACATAGAACATACAAAAAGAGTGTCAAACAGGTTCCCGCTCAGCATTTGTCGTTACAGCCGAAGCCATAACGACGCTGGTTTTCAGCGGCAACCCCGACTAGGACGTGGGACGAGTAATGACAGCGAATTTTATTTAAATAGGTAGCCTATCCAAAAAAGACATTGAAATTAGACTGAAAATTGTATTGTCTATTATACAAGATACGATTATAGTAGACAAAAACTAGAAAAATTATGATAAAAATGAAATAAAGACTACAAAAATATGTTTAAATAAGTAAGTAATCATTTTGTTTCATGTTCATAAATAAATTTCACAAAATAGTACTTGCTTGAACGCAAAACGATATTTTTCTTGAAATACAACAACATAGTGTTCAATGCTGTCTAAATATAAGAAGCCGTAAACACGAAGCCTTACCGATATTGGTAAGATCAAAAAAATAATTTGCATATTCCAATGTCACACCCACGACAAATGCTAAATTATACAATTACAAATAAACGGTTACTTTTCGCTACCATTTTGAGTGGTTGTGCGGTAAACAGAAAACGTTTGTTTATCAACAACTTCAGAGATACGATACAATAATATCGCAATCCGTAAAATAAATCTCCTCTTTATTTTATCTTTAGATGATTTCAGGATAGCATTTGACATTATCATCAAGAAATTAGCATGTTTCAAAGAATTTTTCTGTTAAAATTTAAATTGAAAAATTAATTTAAAAGCATTAGTCAAAGTTCTTAAATAAAATAAACACCAATTACAATGGACCAGGAGGAGTTCTTCAGGGTTCTTTACTTGGCCACATATTATTATTGCACATTTTATTCATATCAAATAAACAAGATAGTTGTTTGTCTTAATTGAGTCATGACTACAATAATAATTAAACTTTAAGGTGAACTCCAGTTTAAAAATATGCAATAACGATTTCTTTAACGAAGACTAGTTGCAATCATTATTACTAACAATACACCAAGGATACGTTGCTTTTTATTTATTTTAACAGAGCAAAACATGTCACATCTCATAAATTAATAAGCTTGAATGCAACCTACTTACTTTGACATACATGTTTTACACAATTAACTCATAAAACGGTTAATGTTATCAATTACTCTCACTTTTAGCACTTTACATATTAATTTAAGACGCCGATAAACGCAATTTTATTGTCCCAATACGAAAATACAGTGAAACTTGAACAGAATTGACAGGTCACGATAACACTGTCACAGGCAACGCTGGTGCAGCCGCGTCTCAATTCGTTCGAAAACCGCTAAAAATATAACAAGAAAATAAAGAAAAAGACTTAGTCTTAGGCTCGTATTCGTAAACGGATCTCCAATTTGACTAATTGGCAGTAATCTTGAGACTTTAATAAATTAATCGAAGAATAAAGCTTGGCATTTTGTTTAATAAGATGTTTCAAAAAAGACTTGAATTGGTAATTTTTCTTCTTTAGTCTCGGGGAACAATTTAACAGGTTTGTCAGATTGTGATTCTTGATGATGTGCATTTTTTAAAGTATTATCGTCGTGATTCATTTTAATAAAAACTTATACAAGGTTCGACTTTATTGGTTAACTTCATGTCAAGTGCTTAAATACAAGAACGTTTTGGGAACCAATGTCAAAATCGCCTTTTTTACATAAAGCTAGGTAATCATTCAAAATATTTTGAGATTTCAGTGTTGGTTCCAGGGTACAAGAAGTTAGCCCATAAATACCCAAATGTAAGATGGATTTTGATTGGAATACTTGAATTAGATGTAGTGTTTACAAAACTAAAGAAAAGCTGCAATTAAAAAAAAAAATAGTTTTGGTGTTTATAATATTTTTAGACCCTGCAGGCTTGATTTTTTTATATAAAAGGTTCCTCTACTGAAATAATGCAATCGATTTAAATTTCTAAGAGATTTTTTTACATATTACTGGGGTTGAATGTAAGTAGGCCTCAAAACTTTAAAACAGATGCAGGTTTATAAATACGTGTTCGGGCACTCCGATACTGAAATAGGATGACATCCTAATGCTTCCTTTAGCATACCAAACCCTTGAAAATGGATCTCTCTATATTTAACTATATCTTTTACGCCTAGTATTTTAAGTTAAACTTCTTTCCTTGTCATTAATTAAATTTTACTATGCATAATTACTTATTCAGTCGCGCCAATTTACTTGCATTTTACCTTCCGTAAAAAGTTACTGAACTGACAAAACTGTTTTTGAAAACGGGTTCTCTGCAACTTTTATAAATAAGAAGAAGGTTGGAAATATAATTATTGAAACACGTTGAAATGAGGCGTGTTATTAATTTAATAAGTATAATAATAGTCTATTAATTCTGTGTATTCCTTATAGAAACTGTGTGGGCTTTTTAGACAATCTGTATTGGTGATTTAGTCATAACTCGGAACATAATAACGATTTAGAGTCAGACGCAATAAATATTATTAATGTCGTCATTACTCATAGGTATGACAGTTCACATAATATTACTAAGCTGTTTTTTATCAAAAATGCTTTTTTTTTCATGAATTTTAATTAATTTCATTCGAATATTAACGCAAAACTTGAACAGATTCTAATAAATATATTATCCATCTTACTCAATTTAAACATCGATATTATCATCATACTGCAACACTATCGACTTATGGACAGTAGTGTCACCCTTAATCGATTGATTATAGTGATTAAATTCAATTGACGTCACAACTAGATACAGCAATGCTTTTATAGGTACAATCCCAAAAAATATCATACACACACAAATTCTTGCATCGATTTTATAAATTGATAAAAACACCGAATTCAAACAAAAGTTTATTTTGTGATTAAATTAAGAAAAAATATACCTTTGTAAATAAAAAGAACTGGGCGGTCCACCCCGTCACAGCACAAAAAATCCTTTTTTGGATAAATAAAAAACACAAACACTTCGTTAATACGGTACGGCTGCGCTGTTAAATCGAGCGTTCGATTGTCGTCCGCGCGGCGCGGCGGTGGCGGGTAGACTGACGAACGTCGCGGGCGCTGGGCGTATGCGATGCGCGCGCGCACGCACGGTCAGCAGAGCAGGTAGCCTTGGCAGGATGCAATTTCAAGATTTATCATACAAAGCTACTTTTTTGAGGATCGCAGTTTAGATAGGCCAGGATGGTAAGTTTATTTAATTGGAGGAATTCATAAAGCGCATTACGAATTAATTTATGACATTATGTCTACTATTTTTGGTATTTTGGTACCTAACGAGCTAGAATGCTAAATTATTTTTTTCTACATTATGGTAATTTATTAAAAATTACAATACCTAATTTAAATTTTTTTACTACACTACACATTTTAAAATAGTGAATTTGATTCTATTTTTTTCCGGCGTCTAACTCGTTAATGCCAAGCAGTTGTGGGTTCAAATCTCGGCATTGAAAAAAGGTTTATGTGACGATCATTGTATTTAATTCATAACTGTTTTAAGTAATAAATGTATTACATAGCTTAAATTAAGTAGTAGTTGAAAATTCTGGAATCTGGATTGATACTTGTATCTTATCAATCAACATAATATAATGTACTTAAATTGTTTTTGATTTTGTTTTGTTTTTGTGGAAAATTTGTTTTGTATTTTGTTTTTATTTTAGAAATTCTGTTCTTTTGTGTTTTGTAGTTAAGACCGTCTGATTACCATGCCGTGTACACTTTTTATAGGTTACGGTCTAGCCTTATATTACCCAACCTATTTAAAACATTTTCATGTCACGGCTGTAATCTGTCTGTGTACCTATTTATAAATAAAATAAAATAAAATGTGTAAGCAATCATATTAAATGTAAAATGTAGGTACTACTTAAGCCTTACATAACATTTGTACCGCATCCGTGTTTTTTCACTTAATATTATGTGATATATGCGTTATTATCGCAATGATTATGTGTTAATTGTAATATTATATCGTACGTATCGTGGCCATACATGTTGTATGTAACATGCTCGTTAGAGGCGATTAGGGCTGCCTAGACTGCGTCTTTTTAAGATGAGAAAGATAATAATATGCGCTTGCAAACGAAACGGATAAAATTCGAAACGAGATCATCAGGCAGAGGACTAGAGTAACGGACATAGTCCAAATAAAAAACCACCAAGTGCGAGTCGGACTTGCGCACGAAGGGTTCCGTACCATTATTTATTAAAACGGCAAAGGATTCACGTTTGTTGTATGGGAGCCCCCTTAAATATTTATTGTATCCTGTTATTTAGTATTTGTTGTTATAGCGGCAACAGAAATACATCATCTGTGAAAATTTCATCATTCTAACTATCACGGTTCATAAAATAGTCCAGCCAGTCCAGCCCACTGCCACTTAAGCTTGCTACTTTTTAGGGTTCGAAAAAGTAGCAAGCTTAAGTGGCAGTGGGCTGGCCACATCTTAGCAGAACCGATGAAAGGTGGAGTAAACGGGATCTCGGGAGGAGACCACGCCTAGGCAAACGTAGTGTAGGACACTCCCCAGCTCGATGGACCGACGACCTAAAAAATAATAATCCAGCAGTATTTGGAAAAGACAATGTCGGGACTCGGGACAGCTAGTTTATTAATATTTTTTGTATTGCACGATAATCACATGTTTGTAACCAGAAAAAAGTCTCAAAGATGAGACCTCTCAATATTTGTGAGAAGTCATTTCTCAGATTAATGAATGATTTTTAAGGTTCCGTACCCAAAGGGTAAAACGGGACCCTATTACTAAGACTCCGCTGTCCGTCTGTCTGTATGTCTGTCCGTTTGTCACCAGGTTATCTCTAGACATTTGAAATTTTCGCAGACGATTTATTTTTGTTGGCGCTATAACAAATAAAAACAAATAATAAATATTTAAAGGGGGCTCCCATACAACATACGTGATTTTTTTGCTCCTTCTTATAAATAGTCCGACTTAGTCCTACCCGCACTAAGCCGGTTTTTTAATACTTGCAACCCTATGTATGTGTATAGCGTGTGTGACATAACTGCGTTATGTGCTGTTATTGCTATACAAGCACAGTTTCCTGGCTCTGCGCATCGTTCGAACAATAACATATTATGCTTTTCACATCGCTGTTTGTATAGTACAAGGGCTAGACATTGGAAAATCTTTGTTAACTCTCAACTACCAGAATAAAAGATAATGGACGTACGGTAGTCGATGGGATGGGGGTTAAAAGTTTAATGTTCTTTTAGAAGGCCTTCTAATTATAATAATTAAACTTCACGATTTTTGTATCTAAGACAAAAGACTACTGTAATAATACAGTGGAAGGCATTATCTTTAAAGTATTATAATCACAGCCCCTACTTAATAAGTACTTGTTTGTCTTTAAACCTTATTAACATTCTGGGGGTTTAAGCTTGGTCCAAATCTATCTCAAGGTGATCTTTGTCTATATGTATATTTATGATGACGCGAATAAATAAAAGTCAACATCTTTATTCTGTTTCTTTTTAGGGTTCCGTACCCAAAGGGTAAAATGGGACCCTATTACTGAGGCTCCGCTGTCCGTCTGTATGTCTGCCTGTCTGCCCGTCAGTCACCAGGCTGTATCTCATGAAAAGTGATAGTTGAATAGCTGAAATTTTCACAGGTGATGTATTTATGTTGCCGCTATAACAACAAATACTAAAACCAGAATAAAATAAATATTTAATAGGGCTCCTATACAACAAACGTGAATTTTTGCCGTTTTTATAGAAAATGGTAAGCAACCCTTCGTGCGTGAGTCCGACTTGCACTTGGCCGGTTTTTAGCTTTTGACGACCACCGGACAATTCGGGTATTGCCTTAATGGTGTGGTAATTCACTTCAAATTCAAATTATCCAGAGTTCGAATCCCGCTTTGAGTCAATCCATAGGTAAGCCGAACGACCATGTCAATATATTATTAGTGTTCTTTGGCACATATTTATTTTTTATTTGGGTGTCGAAGTACCGTCGTTGTGTCTGATTTCTATAACACGAGTACTTTAGGTCTTACCTTACGATTAGAGATATTATTTGATTCCTACAATTACTTATATGTATAGTAAAGTAGTACTTTAAATAATTAAGAACCATTGTAAGACTATTGTCATGAATACATAGAAAAAAATATATTTACCGACTTTGCAAACAGCAAAGTCAGTTTACGGACGATAATTTTACGTGATAACGTCATAAGAAAACATTGATGCTTCTCTGACGCATCGGCCGATGGAGTGGAAGAGAGATAGATGTGTCACAACCCGAATGCTTAGGCCGATCGTGCCTCTATCGCTTGTTTCGCGCTCTCGCTTGCACGCGGAACGTGACATTTTTTCGTGCGTGCAGCCGGCGTTTATCGATTTATAAGAATAAGAAGTTATCATGTCAAAAAACGTAGTGTAGGATGGACTGACGAGCTTAGGAAGATGGCTGGCAGTCGATGGATGAAAAAAGCGGGAGATCGTGCTCTTCGGCGCTCTTTGGGGGAGGCCTACGTCCAACAGTGGACTGCAATAGGCTGAGATGAATGAAAGAAATGTCAAAAAAACTTTATACTTCAGGCAGCCTGTCCCCTGGCCTAATTCCTACGAACGCCTATCTCTCAGCGTGTTAACAAGCTCTTACCATTGTCATCGATTAGAAAAGCCGTATCGTGCGAAAATCTAGAAAATCGATTGAAACTTTTTAGCGATGCTTTTTACAAGCACTTATGGAATGTGACGTGTAATACCATTTTTACCTTGTCTTGTTATCTCTTCAGTGAAGACGCAATATCTCTTTTTATTAATTACGTAGAAATAAGGAGTTACCAAATAAATTAATAAATATACGCCAAAAACACTCCTAATCGTAAAGTTTTATACATGGTCTACAAAAGAACAGGACACTGATGTTTTTAATTGGAAATAAAAGATTTTACTTGTTAAATGCGTAGTTTTATTACTAGAGATTTCCACAGACAAGATAAACTCCTCATAGACAATTAGATTTTTACACCATAGTGTTGTACTAAATAAGTTGCAAATAGAGTTGTCATGAATCGGTAAAGACAAATTTTATTTATTTAACAGACACTTCTTAAAACCACGCAATCAGTTACTTATTACGAAAAAAAATATAAAAATATAGAAATCGAAAAAAACTATTTGGTACTCTATACTAACAAAATAACACGCTACCTCGATGATAGTCTAAGGAGCATATAAGAAACACGATTTTGATATTGCTTCCATAGTTAAAGAGCATTTCTACAAAAAGCTATTTTTTCAAGTACGTAATTCAATTATTATTCTCTTAATATATTTCAATTAAAGGTTCTTTTTTCGCTCCAGTAACTCAATCGGTCGTCGCCGTATAAATGCCAAAAAGTAGTTGCGTACGTAACTGATTAAGTGTGGTTTTAAGGAGTGCAGCTTATTCTTTTCTATACCCTGTATGTACTGTAGCGGGGGTCGTAGTCTCAGAGGTTGAAATAACTTATACCAATAATTTCGGATTCTCGTAGTATATTCAATCAAACTATATTTTAACACAATACACATCACACTATACTTAGCTCTGTTATTCTGCTGGCTGCTTACAATATTTCTTTACATTGTTATTATTTTCTGTTTATTTATTTATATTAATTACTTTTTGATTATTTTTCAATTCTTATCATATACACCGTGAATTTTGAGATACCCGAGAAAATTATCTAACATACTCAGATATCGATATACATCGAATTCGGCGAATAAAAAATTTTTTTTTATGAGAAATTTATTTAATAGGTCCCTAACATTCCTTAAAAAATATGCACTATAAAAGTCCTGCTAATTCAAATAGTAATCATTATCATTCCAACATTAACGGAACCAAAATCCACCTAATTTAGTCGCGTAATATTGGCGTACGGAATAACTATGAATGATTTTTTTTTTCATTCATAGTTATTCCTTCCGTACGCCAACGCCGTACGCCGTTCCGTTTTTTTTATTCGCCAAATTCGATGTATATCGATATCTGAGTATGTTAGTTAATTTTCTCGGGTATCTCAAAATTCACGGTGTATAATTCATTGTAGCATCATAGCATAATTCATTGTTTTTTTTCCGCGTCACTCAAAAATATTCAAAAACAGCTTTCATATGTCAAACATACCTTGGTAGACGTAGAGGTTTTACTTGTTTGGCTATAAAACTCTACAGTACCTACAATACGGCGTGTCTTATTATTTTCCACACCCTGTATAGTATTTTCATATTCACCATGTTTACTGTATAATTATCGCTTGCATTGTAGGCGTAAACTAGTCCCATAAATAAAACTAAATCATTACGAGTTCAATTCAATTATTTTTCTTCCAAGAAGTTAGCAAGTGGGTGAAAACGTATAATATTGTCATAAATAAATAATTATAAATTACCTTTGTTCTACTATACTAGGAAATAAGTAATTTTTAAAGCTAATAAGGATGTATTGTAGATTATTGTATGACTGTAAAAGATAATAGTAGATTAGAATTATGTAACGATCGCAGCTGACTTGTCGAATCAGCCGTTCGACTAAACGGCTAGTTTTTTTAACTCCTTGGTCAAACAGGACACAAAAAAAAAGATATTAAAAGCGGTTGCCTATAGCCAATAATTAAATTGACTGCCAGCTTTAAACAAAGTACTACTAGGTCGATTGTAGAAAAAAAATATACCTACATGTTTAAGTAAAAAATATTTTAAAAAACTTTTAACGTGACTACTGATTTAAAGATAGCATGTAAAAACCTGTATAAAAACATACAGACCGATAAATTTTAGTGCATTTTGCTATCGCTGATATGCGTCACAAAAATCAATATGGCGTCAGAAGCGAGCATATCTCCGTAAGTGGTGTAGCGACTGCAGATTTAAATTCTAAGTAACATTATTTAGGCGACATTAAATGAAAAATCAGGGACCTGATTGACTTAAAAAATTAAGTCCCTACTATTTGACTATAAACTACAACATTTTAAAACATGTTGGCTGTATTTTAATCGGAGTAAGGTTAAACTAACACTATGCACCGGGGTATTTATGCAACACATGACATAGGTATTTATGTAAAAAGAGGTCTCTTTGCATAAATACCCGCGTGAATAGTGTTAGTTTGAGCAAAAATGCAACAACAATGTTTAAAATGTTACGGAGAAAGGTTATTGTTATAGAGCTTTTTTACAAAAATCCAAAAAGTTGACTTAATTCAAATTGACGATTTGGCTAAACTAAATTCTATAAATTCCGGTATGAACATGTATTACCGGAATTCCGGTATTGAATATTTCGTAGAATGCCTGTGTCAACCGATTAGCTGCAGCATACCCACTTGTCACATATGGAGGTAGTTAAAAATGCACTTATTTTGTCTATAACTAGACCGACAATTTATGGGTTAAATCAAAATAAGATTATTACTACACCATACAAATACATCCATCTTAAAATCCTATGCAATTCTGTAAAAGTCAAAGGGATGAATTAATTCTAAAATAATAAAATCTTTACATAGTTTAAATGGAAGTCGCCCTCTGTCTGTCTGTCCCTCCTAAATAAATAAATAAATATTGGACAACATCACATACATTGCTCTGATCCGAAGGTAAGTAGCTAAAGCACTTGTGTTATAGAAATCAGAAACATCGACGGTACCGCAACACCCAGACCTGAGCCAATATAGAAAAGTTCGTTTTCTACATTGACTCGACCGGGGATCGAACCCGGAACCTCGGAGATGGCGACGCCATATAGTCCGGCGTACTCGCCTCTCGGCGACGGAGGTCGTCAAATCACGCAACGGATTTTGGAAGGTTTTTCACCATCATGTAGATTATTTTGATTGATTTAAGTTTCAACCTAAATTAAGTAGCTCAAGCACTTACCTATAAAAGAAATCAGAAACAGCTTTAAGAAAGTTCCTTTTTTAAACTGACCCGACCGGGAAACATACCCGGGACCTTAGAGATGGCGACGCAGTCCGGCGTAATCGCGTCTCGGCTACGGAGGTCGTCAAAGTAACAGTTGATATTTACAAAAAAGTTAGTCATTTTCTCAGCATAGAAGTTACTACTATTTAAATGTATTCCCCAACATTACCCCGGGTTAAAACTTACCTAGTTAATTATTAGTTAATAAACTTTTCTTTCATCATATTCTAGCAACTAGTTAACCAACACGCGATAGCAGTTTCTGGGAAATGTACGGTGACGTGGAGGGCGGGCGGCGCCCAACGACCCCTACTAGGGACCGTCATAAACCGTCGGAATAAGTGAAACAAATGTGAGTTACTTCGCAGTTATTCCAATCTTTTGAGTGGGTCAGCTATAACCTGTAATTGACTTAAATATATAATGGACATCACATACTTTTTGTTCTGATCCGTAGGATAAGAACCTAATTAATTTGTGTTATTGAAATCAAAAATAACGACGGAACCCAAACACCCAGATCCGAAGCAATAAAGAAAAGTGCGTTTTCTACATTGACCCGACCGAGAATCAAACCTGGGACCTCAGAGGTCCGGGAGGGTCAAATATAACTTAGTTTTTTTTCTAGAATTCTTTCTATACAAACTTTTCATTGCTCTTAGTCGCATCAAAGAACAAAGACAACTAGTCAGTCAACAGTCAGTTACATCATGGCATGTCAATTTTTGTTATCTTTGCATTCGAGTGTGTCTAAAAAACATTCCATCCATTTGTACTTCCTTAGGTAGGCATAACAGCGATCATTCGTTCAGTCAGTATTTGAAAACAAGAGAACACCGAGCCGGAGTGACATAGATTTTAGAACAACAAGACATGCTCGCTGCGAATGTTCATTACGCTCCGTAACGATGGTCAGTTCCCACCTTTATACTACATTTATTATTTCCATAAAAATCATACAAATTACTTAACCCTAAATTAAGCAAGGTGGGCAGACGTCTTGGTAAAGTTTGCAGGACGACGCTGGATGCAGGTCGCTTCCAATCGGCCGATCTGGAAGTCACTGGGGTAGGCCTCTATGTTCAGCAGTGGACGTCCTGTGGCTGAAATAATGATAATGATGAAATTAAGCAAAGCTTGTATTATGGCGACTAATCATATATCAGATATCGAATAATCATTCTTAAGTAAATATGATTATAAACATCCATGACTTAGGTACAAACGCTCATGCTCATCACACACACATATGCGTTTTGCCTGATTTTATATTGTTATCCCTACACGAACCACGTCATTCTGCGTATCTGTCATTTTACATAACTGTCATTTTGCGAATCTGACGTTTTGCTTATCTGTCATTTTGCGAATGTAGCATTTTACGGCACCTGACATTTTGCGTTTCTGATGTTTTGTGAATCTGTCATTTTGCGTTTCTGACATTTTGCGCCTAAACTCTATAGACAACATGAAGGAACTATAATATTTGTACCAAACGGAATAAACAATATAGGTAGTCCAGTAATTTTGTAGTCAATTTGCTGGGGCTATAAAGTAGTGAATAAATGAAATGGAATACTTAGTAAACAGCCGGCGGTTCCAATTTTCACGGAAATATATCGCGTGCGAGATAATTCGAGTGAGTAACGCGGGCGGGCGGCGCCCAAAGCCCCTACCACTTGCTATTCTCGAACTTACTTCGATGTAGATTGAAATGGTTTTAAATCTTATGGTGACTCATATAGGAAATAATTAAACGTGATGATATATATGTCCAATTTCTGATTCAGATTTTTTTGCACTAGAAAATTGACTAATTTATCTAGAATTTTTATTTCTTTATTAATGAAACGCAGCGTACGTGTTTGATCGCTTAAAAACGTCGGCATAAAGAAAAGTTATAAACTTTGGTCCGTAGGTTAAAAAAAACATTTATTTTTTTAAAAAACGGGCTACACATGTAGATTTTTAGTCGCAGGGCATATGTAGTAGGAGTCTTTTAGATAAATTAAAGTTTTAGTTTATAAAGTTAACTTGTTTATATTGCTCTTCGTGGAAGCCTTAATTAAATCATCATTATACAATGTAACCTATCTTGTCATACATATCGTAAAGCTCCTGCAATTGTAAATATTATTTTTGACAATATTTCAGTGGTTTTTATTCTGTTTCCTTCCACTTATTCCCTTACAATTAGCAATCAGTAATAATCGCGCAGTCATCGCCCGATTGATGCACAATTAGTCTCAAAACTATGGCCAGCACTGACAGTAGATTGCTTTGTTTTTGTTTTTTTCTTTCAATAAATTTGCGATTTTAAAACCAGATTTGGACAGTGTTCACTATCGCATAGCTCTTGCAAGATACGAAACTCAGGGTACTCATCTGTACCATGTTTTTACGCAAACAAATCTATTTCATTTCCTTTCGAAAACCAACAGTAACTATTCCCACAAAATAGCAATATAAATGACGTGTGGCGCCACTAATGCGGCGAATGTAACAACTTCCGCAAAACTAACTCTCACGCTTCACGCTTTATGAACCAGAACCAGGTACAGGGCTTTGCAATTAGCTACAGTTTACCTAAAATATTTAGGTTTGGTTTTACAGACGAGCTCGAAGTTTGGTTAGCAACCTGAAGTATAACTACCGTAATTTAATAGAAGTTGCAATTTTTCATCATAATAAACATAAATAAATAAATATTTTAAATATTTTCATAAATAAATATTTTCAATATTTTCAAAAATAATTATTTTTAATATTTTCATAAATAAATATTTTTAATATTTATTTATGTATATTAATTATGATCAAATAAGCATGGAACTTTAGGGTTCCATACCCAAAGGGTAAGATGGGACCAGACTCCGCTGTCCATCCGTCTATCTGTCTTCTGTCTGTCTGTCTGTCTGTCTGTCACCAGGCTGTATCTCATGAACCGTGATAGTTAGAGAGTTGTAATTTTCACAGATGATGTATTTCTGTTGCCGCTATAACAACAAATACTAAAAAACAGAATACAATAAATATTTAAGGGGGCTCCATTACAACAAACGTGATTTTTTGCAGTTTTTACAGAAAATGGTACGGAACCCTTCGTGCGCGAGTCCGACTCGCACTTGGCTGGTTTATTATATATAAAATAAACTTCACCTGACTTCACCATAGTATTAACATGTATATTATGTTAGCATACGCTAGTTTCGACTTGATATACCATCAACCTATATAACACCCTGTATTCTAATATTAGATTCAAATATGAAGTCACACACTTATAAACTAGCACGACTCGAGAAAATTGCAAAAAGACGGAAACATGCATATCACCAGATTTCCAGGTCTTCAGCAATTAGCGAGGTATGTTGGCAGCGCGCCAGCACTGCGAACTGCAGTATGCGTCTGCAGGCCGCTGACCTATGCGATATTATTTCTAAAACCGTTATTTTGTCACCTATTTACATACCTATAAAACGGTTCGTCCGTGCGTCCGTCCGTCTGTCTGTCTGTCTGTCTGTTTAACTTCGTTTTTTTTTTAATTGGATAACATCATGCACTTTGCACTGACCCTAAGGTAAGTAGCTGAAGAACTTTTGTTATAAAAAACAATGACGGTACTGCAACACCCAAACCCGAGATAATATAGAAAAGTTCGTTTTCTACATTGTCCCGACCGGGGATCGAACCCGGAACCTCAAGAGATGGCGACGCCCTATGTATTCGCCCTATGTTACTAGAAAAAAAATGGTTCAACTCAACTATATAAAAATGAGAAATTAAATAATTCTCAATGTTTTGATACTCCTAAGGGAATCAATACAGGGTAGACATCTCGTTGACCTAAAACTCATGAATTATTTAAGACTCAAGTGAGATCTAATACCTATAAGATATTTCTTAATACCTATAAGTTACTAACAATATAAAACTAATTTCCAAATAGGTATGTACCTTTATTACAGATATTATACCACAAAGGTACCTATCTACTCACCAACTTTCTATTTATTTACTTGTTTAATAAATATATTATACACAGAGTCCCATTGTAAAATATAATTAAGTATAATTTTATGAAAATGAAGAGACAATCTCTTAAGCATTCACATGCCACTTTAACCAAATACAGTAATCTATAACTCTGTATGAAATGGAAAGTAGGGTTGCCAGATAACTACGGAGATTCACCAAATTGGGGAATAATTGTAAATGGATAGGAAAAATTGTTGGAAAAAATATACTAATTAAAAAACAAACTTTATTTTACAAGCCTATTTTATAAGTGATACAAACAGATTGTTTTTGCTGCCAGCTTTTAAGCACATAATCATACATTATGTGGACTAATGTGGAGAGACCTGGGTGACTGTACCAAAATTCATTTATGGGACTTTTTTACGGCATGCATCAATTAGGCAAAAAAAATATTATTTTAAAAATTACATCTGGTAACCCTGGATCAACGCGTGCGCACACGATTTGTCAAAACACTAGGGAGCACGCTCTAACCTTTGACTCTAGGGTAAAAGCTAATATGATTATCAAACGCTTAATGTCAAGTTATTAATGGTTTCATATTCTTGTAAAGAAGATAGTTAGATGTGATGAACCAATACTAGCAAGAGAAGGCACGACGATGCAACATGGCTGGACAGCGTTCAGGAAACTACGTGATACCTTCTCGTCCAAATCCTGAAGCCTAAATTTTTGGAGCAGTCACATCACATCACTAGCCTATAACAGTCCACTCCTGGACACAGGCCTCTCCAATAGGAGGATTTAGCCATAATCGCCACGCTTGGCAGGCGGGTTGGCGATCGCAGTTTGGCCAATGGTGGAGAGGAGACGCTGCTGCCCGTCTTCTTGTGGCGGTTCTCCTGCAGTCGCCTCTTACGACACCCATAGGAAGAGAAGAGGTGGTGCTATTCTTTTAACAGATGCCTGGCTACCCCTTTAGCTGTCTTATTCAGAGTGCATTTACTAGTCCAGACTAAAGTTAAACCACTGATTTTTGTACGTTAAAACAGTGGTTGAACCTTAGTCCCGGAATAGCAAATGCACTCTGAATAAGACAGTAGTAGTTTAACAACCGAACATCAATAAACGCAACCCAACACATAATAAAACCACGTAGAGCTGTTGCAGGAATAGACAGGACACCCGCGAGCGCCATTATTAGACGTAGTTCAAGTGCAGACTTGTTCGGTACATGTGTCTGCGATGCGATCTATACAGACAGACACATTAATAAATATAATTTTATTTGACAACACCACATACATTTCTCTGATCCTAAGATAGGCTACAGCACTTGCAG
Source organism: Anania fuscalis (assembly GCA_950371115.1). Taxonomy (NCBI): domain Eukaryota; kingdom Metazoa; phylum Arthropoda; class Insecta; order Lepidoptera; family Crambidae; genus Anania; species Anania fuscalis. The sequence goes on from OX493346.1 coordinate 1,103,809, forward strand.
TGATACCAGAGACGTTGGGAGGGGGACATTTTGTACTGACTCCGAAATGGACGTACATAGTTATATACTGATCGAATATATAAAAAAATTTTTTTTTAAATATTCAAAGTTAAAAACTACGACAGTGACAACCTCCCGGGGAAGCCTTGACCCTAGGGAGCGCGTCCCCAAGGTGACGGATAGGGGTAGGCCCGTCAGCGGTCAATTGACTAATGAAGGTTAGGAAGAAAATAAAATACCTCCCGCGAACCATAAAGGCCGGAGAGAAAACTCCGTAAACAAACCCGATCCTGGAGCTTCTTCGACATCTTCGATGCAGAGGTCCATGGTTCTGATGAGCGCTTAGGTCGGAGTGACCATAATAGTGGCGGCGGAAGAGCCATTATTTCAATGTTTCTGTTCTTTCACTCCTCCTCAACAGCCAATTTTAAGATTTTTTTCCTCGAAAAGTGTCTATTTTTGACTCGGGGTTACTGCTAGGCATTTGATCAGCATACCTAACTACGTCCATTTTCAGGGTCAGTAAAAAATGCCCTCTCCCAACGTCTTTAGGGAACACTGTGACTTGTAATATACAAATCAGAAATAACGACGGTACCACAAAGAGGTGTTGTGGTACCCGAGACAATTTAGAAAAGTTTTCCAGATCGAACCGACCGGGAACCGAACCCGGGAAATAAGAGATGGCGACGCCAAGTCCGGCGTGCTCGTCTCTAGACTGCGGAGGTCGTCAAAAATATTGTAACTTATTCCTATGCAAACATATTTGAAGAAAGCATATCTCTGAGGTTCCGGGTTCGATCCCCGGTCGAGTCAAAGTAGAAAACGAACTTTTCTATATTGTCTCGGGTCTGGGTATCCGTCGTTGTTTCTGATTTCTATAACACAAGTGCTTAAGCTACTTACATTAGGATCAGAGCAATGTACATTATGATTTTGTCCAATATTTATTTATTTATATTTAGGTTATCCAGCTTTGACAGTAAAATGAAGCTTCAACTAATAAGTTATTGAAATTCTGACGCAGTTTACTGTTGCTAGTATAAATAAATTATCTTCACAGAGTAAACAATTGAATCATACTCCAATATTAAGAAAAATATGATGTTTTATACGACAATAGTGACCTAGACCCGGTTGTATCGCAACAAACTTCAGGCGCCGCGTGGGTCGCGGCGACCTATATCAGAGACGTGGGGTGTAAGATACATTGAGAATACATTAAAAGAGAAAGTATTACTGTTACTATTAAAATACGAAATACGTTAATATGCCAAAGTCAAAGTCAAAGTCAAATGTTTTATTTGCAAGAATACAGTAAATACATCAGGTGATAATGATAGAATGAGTCCAGTGCATTCAGCCTAATATTAGCGTGCAAATATACTATCACAATAATTAATATTAATGCATATTCAATTTATTATTTTATCTTTAAATTCAAGAAATTCTTTAACAGTGTAAAAGCTGTGATGTAATACCCATTTTGTCAGCTTTGTTTTAAATGTATTTATGTCATGAATTAATCTGAAGTCGTCTGCGTTAATAGACATTCACCCACATGCAAGTATTCTCTTTGATTTTATTTTTTCTTCTTTACATAATATTTGTTCTAAAAAATTCTCCCTTGGACTGTGTTTTTAGGGTTCCGTAACCAAAGGGTAAAACGGGACCCTATTACTAAGGCTCCGCTGTCCGTCTGTCTTTATGTCTGTCCGTCAGGCTGTATCTCATGAACCGTGAAAGTTAAAGAGTTGAAATTTTCACAGATGATGTAATATATTTCTGTTGCCACTATAACAACAAATACTAAAAAACAAAATAAAATCAATATGTTAGACGTACAATACAACACACGACTGCGCTACTCGTAGCCTAGTGTGTTGTACGTCTAACATATTTATTTTATCTTAATGCCAAGTTATTAATGGTTTCATATTCTTGTAAAGAAGATAGTTAGATGTGATGAACCAATGCTAGCAAGAGAAGGCACGACGATGCAACATGGCTGGACAGCGTTCAGGAAACTACGTGATATCTTCTCGTCCAAATCCTGAAGCCTAAATTTTTGGAGCAGTCACATCACATCACATCACCAGCCTATAACAGTCCACTGCTGGACACAGGCCTCTCCAAAAGGAGGATTTTGCCATAATCGCCACGCTAGGCAGGCGGGTTGGTGATCGCAGTTTGACCAATGGTGGAGAGGAGACGCTGCTGCCTGTCTTCTTGTGGCGGTTCTCCTGTAGTCGCCTCTTACGACACCCATAGGAAGAGAAGAGTTGGTGCTATTCTTTTAAAGTGCCAGCACCACACGGCACTTTGTTTGGAACAGTGCGTGTTGCGAATGAAGACTTATGGCAGACGGCATGGTCCTTGACTGTAGTACCTTAAAGTTATCTAGTAGTAGAGTAGATACATTACATTTATGCAACATACATTCACATAACAATGATACATACATTGTATTACTTTCGTAACAACGCAAAACAATACAACGTTGCTGGCCCCAAATTGATAAAGCTGACATCTGACCTATGACGCCACGCGCCGTGACGAATGACGAAAAACAGCTGACCTTAGCCCTTGACCCAGCAGAATTATCCTTCCGTCATGTTTTTGAGTGATTGAATTTAATATGAGCATGTAGTTTGCTAATCTTTTCCAAAGATTGATTCCTGATTAGATGAATCATTCAGAGAATAATCGATAATTTGGCTTGGTTCTGGGTGTGCTGGAAAATGCTTATTGCGATATCCATTGTCTGGTACCTCGTAACATTAATGATTACTTACTTCCATGACAATATAATTAAATAAATATTAGACAACATCACATTACATTGTCCTAATACTAAGATAAGTAGCTAAAACACTTATGTTATAGAAATCAGAACCAACGTCAGACCACAACACCTAGACCCGAGACAATATAGAAGTCGTTTTCTTTATTGACCCGACCGGGAATCGAACCCGAAACCTCAAAGATGGCGACGCCAAGTCCGGCGCTCTGGCCTCTCGCCTACGTATGTCGTCAAAATAGATGTGGTACCTGTAGAGTTGTGTGTTTCGGACCGCAAATATTGTAATGGTGAATGATTCGGAACGCGAGAATGACAGATGTCAGTAATAAAGTAATTGTGTGTTCGCGGTTAAATCCGGTGGTTTTATTTATATAAATAACTAAGATTCCCTACAATTCTGGCGACGATTGTGAAGAACCCACGAAATAAAAGTGCACGACACGGAACTGGACGAAATTGGGCAGTACAAGCATCGTTACTATAGTGCATACTGATGGCACATTTGGAGCACATGGCCGGCGTCGGTGGCGTAGGTCCGCCTTTCGACCCATTTAGTGAGCCAACAACGACTGCAGGGCGATGGAAGGCATGGATGCGTAACTTCCAATACTACATCGATGGTCAAGTAGGCCTGGGCGAGGTTCAAAAAGTGGCCAGGTTACTACACCACGCAGGCACAGAGGTGCAGGAAATCTATGAAACAATCAAAGACGAAGCAGCAAAAGGCGCCAACCAATACGAAAAATGTGTAAATCAGCTAAATAACTACTTCGAGCCAGCGGTGAATACAGCATATGAACGGCAAAAATTCCGAAATATGGAAATGAAACTTGGGGAAACTTATGCACAATTTGTACTACAGTTAAAGGTACAAGCACGTTATTGTAACTTCTCATCAACAGAGGAAGCTATTAGAGATCAGGTGATAGAAAAATGTCAAAAATAGAACTAAAACGTGAGTTGTTAAAAAAGGGATCTGACCTTACGCTGAATAAAATGCTGGAGATAGCCAGATTATTTGAAATGGAGACTAGAATGTTTACTGTGAAGGAGACGCATGAACAAAAAGATTTAACAATAAACAGAGTGCAGAGGCGTGACATTACTACATGCTTCAGATGTGGACGGCGTGGTCATCTAGCTAAGGACAAGGAATGCCCAGCAATTGATATAAAATGTGACAAATGCGGAATAAGAGGACATTTTGCTAAGTGTTGCAAGACAAAGCAAGTGAAAAACATCAGCAATGACAGAAATAAAAGGAAGAAAAGATATGTGAAGTATATAATCGAAGAGGACAGTGATTCTGAGGGAAGTATCAGTGACTCTGGCAGCGATGACACTGCACATGGAAACTTAAATAAGGTGAACACGGTGTTTGAGGTAAGCAAGGGCCTTGTAAGTCCTACATATGACCTTCTTGTTGACAATAAGATGAAATGTAAATTTATCATAGATTCTGGTGCTTCTATTACTGTAATTGATAAGATTTTATTTGAGAAAATGTTGAAATGTGGTGTTTCATTAAAGAAAATTGGCTGTTCTGAATACCAAAAATATTATTCTTATGGGGGTAAAGAAATAGAACAGTTGGGAATATTTTATGTGAACTTATACTTGCCTGTAAATGATGTTAAACTAAAATCCAAAATATTAGTCTACAATGGTCATGGACCAGCTTTGCTAGGTAGAGAGGATTCAATTCAACTTGGATTATTGAGGTTAGGACCTGATTTACCTAATATAAATTTAACTAGTACCAAAATTATTACAAAAAATGTTGTGTTGACAGAATTCCCTATGATGTTTAATGGTGTAGGCAAACTTAAAGATTTTAAGTTAACAATTCCTATTGATCCTAATATTAAGTTAACAGCTCAGCCTGTAAGAAGACAACCATTTGGTGTAAGAGGCATAGAAGAAAAAATTAATTAAAGAATTACTTGACAATGACATTATCGAACCCGTAACAGGACCAACACCTTGTGTCTCACCATCTCATATTGTACAGAAAAAAGAGAAAGGGCAATATCGACTAGTTGTAGATATGAGAAAAGCTAATGAGGCAGTACTAAGGGAACGAGTGCCATTGCCAACATTTGAGGAACTTTTGGTGGATCTCAATGGATGTAAGTATTTTTCAACAATCGACATCAAATGGGGCTACCACCAATTGGAACTTGATGAGGATTCACGTAAGATAACAGTGTTTAGCTCGAGCTTCGGGCTTTTCAGATACAAGAGATTATTCTTTGGTATAAGATGTGCTTCTGAAATGTTTCAAAGAATAATAGCTCAATTACTTCAAGACATAGAAGGTGTTGCAAACAGCCAAGATGACATTAGAATCGGCGGGCGCACCAGAGAAGAACATGATTACAGACTACGGAAGGTATTATTGAAACTTAGTGTGAGCGGCCTGACATTGAACGAAAAAAAGTGCTCATTTGGTGTGACAGAAATCATCTTTCTGGGACACCACCTCTCAGAAAGAGGTATAAGACCTACTAGTACATCACAGCAGGTCGTACAAGAATTTAGAGCCCCACAGAATAAGGCAGAGGTAAGAAGCTTTCTTGGTTTAGTGAATTTTTCTGCTCGTTTTATACCGAATTTCAGCACCCTGACAGAGCCGTTACGACAACTAACAAAGAAAGATGATGATTTTACATGGAACTTGCAGCACCAGGAAGCATTTGACAAGCTAAAAACCTTAATTGGAAAAGCTCCAGCCCTAAGTTATTTTGACAAAAATGCTGAGACTACTTTGGTCACTGATGCAAGTCCAGTTGGTATCGCTGGAGTCCTTATACAACATCAAACTTTAAATAACCAGATTCAACCAGTTGTAATAAAGTACATCAGTAAAGCATTGTCTTCTACGGAACAAAGGTACTCGCAAACAGAAAAAGAAGCTCTCGCCATAGTATGGGCATGTGAGAACTTGTACATGTATCTAATTGGGAAGCAATTTAACATTATATCCGATCATAAACCTCTTGAGATTATTTACTCGCCAAATTCTAAACCAAGTGCGAGAATCCAGCGATGGGTGTTGAGATTGCAACCATATACTTTTAAAGTCATATACAAACCTGGTAAAAACAACATTGCTGACCCGGTATCAAGACTGTTAGACCCAAAAAAATCGACCCAAAGGACTGAGGACAACGAGGATAATTTGTTGATAGCTATTGTCGAAACAATCACTGATGCAGTTACGATTGAAGAAGTACAGGAGGCTACATTAAATGACTCAGAGTTGAAAGAACTATCACAGGCGATAGAAAAAGATATTTGGAGTAAAGACTTGAGGAAATATGAGCTAATTAAATTGGAACTTTGTGTTGTTCATAACGTCATACTAAGAGGTACCAGGATCATAATACCTCGCAAGTTAGTGCCAAAAATACTCGAACTAGGACATGAAGGACATCTATCGGTAAACTCTATGAAAGTAAAACTCAGATCAAAGGTATGGTGGAAGGGAATGGATAAGGATATAGAATACTGGGTGGATACATGTGAAGGATGCAGGTTGGTTAGACAAAACACTCACCCAGAACCTATAGTACCAACAGATTTACCAAAAAAGGTATGGGAGCTTGTGGCAATTGATTATTTAGGACCCCTACCATCAGGTCATTACCTATTATTTGTTGTAGATTATTACAGCAGGTATTTTGAAGTTGAAATACTAACGAACCAAACAGCAGAAAGTACGATTAAAACTCTAGAGAAAATAATAGCAAGAGAAGGAGTAATGGATGAAATTGTTTGTGATAATGGGCCAGCATTTATTAATGAAAGATTCAAGAAATTCCTAAAGACACATGGAATACGTCTAAGACACACAACACCCTTATGGCCGCAAGCAAATGGAGAAGTAGAAAGACAAAATAGAAATGTTCTGAGAAGACTAAAAATTGCACAAGGAATGAAATTGGATTGGAAAAGAGAATTATTGACATACTTATTTGCATATCGCACTACTCCACATTCTAGTACAGGAGTGCCTCCAGGAAATGTGTTTAGAGGAAGAGTCATCAAAACCAAAATACCGGAAATGACCAAAGATTATTATCTTAATGATGAAGAAATACGAGATATGGACAGAAACAAGAAGGACTGCTTTAAGCAATATGCAGATAGTAGACGACATGCTAAGATATCAGATATCGCTCCAGGTGACAGAGTCCTAGTACGGCAAAGAAAGGAGAATAAATTAAGTACACCATTTTCACCTACTGAGCACACTGTCGTGTGGAAGTCTGGTAATTCTATAGCTGCGCAAACACCAGATGGCAAAATTATAAGAAGAAACTCGTCTCACTTTCAGCCTATAAGAAATAGAGACATGGGAAGATTTGAGGCAGAAGAAAATGAATGTAAAAAGGGAAAGGAAATAATTCATGAAGGAAAAGAAAAGGACTTTGAAAAAGATAGAATAGAATAGAATAGAAAAAACTTTATTGACACAGTACAACACATAAAAAAATTACAAAGAAGACTATAAAACAAAATTAGGCTGTGCCAAATAGGCTTCCGCTCAGCAATTGTCATGATATGCTTGCAAGCATGTCATGACGCTGGTCTTCCGCGGACACCCATTGTTGGCATTGCGCATCCTTTCGAGGAGACACTCTTGAAAAATTATATGAGTGTTAGGTTATCCTAAGAGAATGGATGCGACTTTGATTGTCTCTCAAAAGGGTGCGCAAGGCGGGGACGCTTTAAACAATAAACTATTGCCAACAACATTTGCATAAACAGACAATGCCACGGAAAAAGAAAAAGAAAAAAAACATATAAATTTACAAATAACTAAATGAAAATTATACACATACTTAACCAAACTTAATTACTTCTGGCTGTATGGCTGTGTACCATTGCCTGTCCCACAGCTTATTTGAACAGTGGCCCCACCGTGGATAAATCCAACTAGGTACTACTGTCAAGCCACAGATTAATATATGTCAAGCTATATGATCACAGATTAGTCAGAGTATGTATATGATGTCAAAAATAACCATGCGTTTGCCACGTAATTTATCGAAAAAGAGCGTCAGAGAGGCAGATTTCCACCCGTGTGAGTGTCAGAATCGTGTATGGGCGCAATTCATTACTAGGGGTTCTAAACGCGCGTGATTCGCTTCGCTCCGAACCTCTATGCCCACCTCGGCAAGCATGTTGCGCAGCACCTCCCGGTAAGTATTTACTTTTGACTTGGTTTCCCTTGTTCCTCGTCCAGTACGTCATTAAGTGGATTGTTTTTATTTTGTGGTTTTAGAGAGCACCATGCCGAGGAAACCGAGGAGTCGAGGCTCATCCGGACGCCGGAATTATTCACGATGGGACAGGCCAGCTAACGCCCATCCGCGCCGTGCATACCCCATGGTAAGTCTGTCTGCACCACCCGCTTGTTGCAGTGAGGTTAGGTATTTTTTTACGTGAGTTTTAAACGTATTTCTAATTTGCAGGGCACGCAAAGGCGGCGGCAGGTCGTTCCAACACCGTGATGCAGCAAATCTGAAGGAGCCCCTAAAAGCCATGGTACGATGCTTTGGAGTGGACAAAACGTGGGTACACTCCCTTCTGGGGTATCTGCTGTGGGCCCATTCCAGCTTTAAGAAGAGGTATTTAGGTTTCATTGTAGTGATGACTCCGAACATCATAGTAGTCAAGTGCAATCTTCTGCGTGCTTCCATCTTCATCATGTTTGCATCATTGAGAAATGGGGTGATATGTGACCGAGGCGGAACTGTAAAACAGAAACGTGCGCATGCATTCTGCACTCTCTGAATAAGTCTGGACGTTTTTGATAAAAGGCACGGACCGTATACTGAGTCACAGTAGTTAAATTTGCTGAGGACCAAGGACTCACAGAGGGTGATTCTCAGTCTCTCACTCAGGTAGGGTCTCAGTTTGTAAAGTAGTTTCAGCCGGTAAAAACTATTTCTAACACACTCCGCTATATATTTTTCAAATTTTAAGTTGCCGTCGATGACAAGTCCCAGATTTCTGACTGAATCTACCATGGTAATAGGTTCTCCATTAATATGAATATTCAAAGTTGTATCTTTAAATTTGGCAGTATTCTTGGGCGAACCTATGATGATGAATTGGGATTTTTTTGGGTTAATGGTTAGACAGTTTGAACTGCACCAGGCGGAGATCCTGTTCAGGTCCTCATTCATCTTGGCCACAGCACTGGTGCAATCAGCGGGTGCAAAAGAGAGGTACACCTGTAGGTCATCAGCATACAGATGATGATGACAGTTAGTAATAGTATTTGTGATGTCAGCACTGTACAAGATGTACAAGATTGGCCCCAGTATTGACCCTTGAGGAACTCCGCGAGTAACCATTTGTGGTTGAGACCGCAGTGAAGTACCGTCCACCCGTTTCAGCTCCACATATTGCAGTCGCTGTGTCAGATAGCTATGGAGCCATTTTACTGAGTTACTGTCAAGACCATAATATCTCAGTTTAGATAGCAGGAGGGATGTATTGATCGAATCGAAGGCTCGAGAAAAGTCCAGCAGTGTAAGAATTGTTAGCATCCCCTGATCCTGAGCGGCCAACAAGTTATCGACCACATCTGCTAGAGCCGTTGCCGTACCATACCCTTTCCGGAAGCCAGACTGATAGTGTGGCAGGATGTCCTGTGCTTCGAGATAGTTAGTAAGTTGATGGCACACTATTTTTTCTAGTATCTTAGACAGGCATGGCAGGATACTTATAGGTCGGAGATCCTGAACTGTACCAGGCTGACTTGTCTTAGGTAACGGTCTCACGACTGCAACCTTCCAGCTCTCTGGGAAAACACCATTAAGTATTGACTGATTAACTATGGCAGTAATAGCTCCCAGCGAGTGAGGCAATGTGAGCAAAAGCATGTCGAGAGACAGTCCATCGTCCCCTTGTGCATTTGACCTCAGATCCCTGATGGTCTTGAGGACTAAGTCTTCAGTGACAGTGTGTAAAGAAAAGGTTGCAGAGTTTTCATGCCTATGATGCTCGTAAAAGGTCAGTTGCGAGATTGTAACCCTGTCTTCGCCCGGTACATTCAGGAAGTGTGTGTTGATCAGATCTAATGGGGTAAATGAGAAAGATGGAGAAAGTCTGGAAAACAGGGACTCGACGACACTGAGGGACAATCATGACATGACTGACAATACTACTCGGACTAGACCTGACAGACAAAGACGGATGCCTACAAAATACAACGACTTTCTTCTAAGCCTCATTATAGAGTCAATAAATTGTTAATACCCATAAATGACTGGCTAAAGACATTATATTACCTTTTTAATTTAAAAAAAAAAAAACAAGTAAGCAAGGTTAATTGAGTACTGTTCAATGTATGTAGTTAGTTAGAATAGTTTTAGTAAGTTTCAATAAACTGCCATGTATGAATATGCCATACACATTAGTAGTTTGTATAATAAAGAAGATAAGGTATAAGTAAGTTAAATAGGCACTGTTCAATGTATACAGTTAACTTAAAATACTTAGATAAAACAAGTTTCAATTATCTGCCATGTATGAGTAAAGTATGCTATAAATAATTTGTTTAAGCATAGGGTTAATAAGATGTTCTGTTTTATAGAGGAAAGAAGGGATTGTAGAGTTGTGTGTTTCGGACCGCAAATATTGTAATGGTGAATGATTCGGAACGCGAGAATGACAGATGTCAGTAATAAAGTTATTGTGTGTTCGCGGTTAAATCCGGTGGTTTTATTTATATAAATAACTAAGATTCCCTACAGTACCGTCGTTATTTCTGGATTCTAAAAAAAGTTATTTGACTACTTACCTTAGAATCAGAGCAATGTATGTGATGTTGTCCAATAATATTATTTCTCTAACCTTATCGCGATCTTATCCAAGAAACCTTCAAATCGAAGATTAGATCATATTTATTCACAACACCAAATTCACTTGCTTGTCAAGCTGTCAATCTTTATACTTGTTACAGGCAGACAAGTAAATAATAGCCATATACACTGTCAAATCAATCGATGGGTACACGGGTATCCGACCATAGAAATGATGATCGCATAGTCGCGACAAAAAACTATGAGATCATTACTGTTTTACAAGAGACACCTCAAATAACAATATGGGTTTTTCGAACCATAAAACTTCAGCTTTGTTTGATAATCTAATGAAATGTCCGTTAACGAACGGTGTCTGTGAAGGTAACTATATGTTATATGTATATAAAGTTTAATACTTCTTAGCTAGAGATGGGATTTTAATAAAATTCCTTAAATTGTCGTAAACTATCACAAAAGTGACCTTAGTGAAAGTGTCTGGCAGTGGACGGATGAAAGCAGCGGGAACACGATCTCCCGCTTTTTTCATCCATCCTCTGCCAGCCATCTTTGGCGTTCTTTTGGGTGGGACTTACGTCCAGCAGTGGACTGCAATAGGCTGAATATAGATGGATATATTGACGACCTCCGTAGCCGAGAGGCGAGCACGCCGGACTGTATATGGCGCCGCCATCTCTGAGGTTCCGGGTTCGATCCCCGGTCGGATCAATGTGGAAAACGAACTTTTCTATATTGTCTCGGGTCTGGGTGTTGTGGTACCGTCGTTGTTTCTGATTTCTATAACACAAGTGCTTTAGCTACTTACCTTAGGATCAGAGCAATGTATGTGATGTTGTCCAATATTTATTTATTTATTATTATTATTTATATAGGTAGATCACAAAAGTTGACATAACCACAAAGAATATATTATCGACATAATTTTCTAAAAAAATAAAGAAGGCACCATGTTTGTTTACATTTTTCGTCAGTCCAGAAAGAACAAAGTTCAATGACATCGCAGATGACACTTCACGAGAAAAAAAGCTATTGTTTTGTGGTCATCCAAAGTCGCTACAGTTAGTCCTGTTAAAATAAATTTGAGCAATCTTGTATTTTTCTTTTTTCAAGAAAAGTTTTCACATAATATCTTATTTCTCAACGCATAACCAAAGTATAATAATGAGTACTGCGTAGCATAATCCAAACTTTCGGTACTAGGAAGCTGTTATTTTTCACTGCAGACGTTTCCTTTTGATTTAAACTTGATTTTTTTTGGATATTTCGAAATTCCCTCGAGGTCTATATAATATAGGCAAAGCTGCAAGTCGCTGTACCCAATAAAACTAACCTAGGCTAAGACCGATGTACTTAGATATCTCTTGGAGCTGTAAAATCTATCATGGCTTCCGAAATAAAACGTCTTTTCTTATATTATGTCCCAAAATTAACTGCACCCTAATTCTTCATTTCCTCTCCTCTACTCCGGAGACTTCTCCTCGACCTCATATCTCGTCTCAATAGCTCTTTGATTCCCGCTGCTTTGAACCCGTATCCCTTACATCCGTTAGTGGCCTCGTCTCGACAAAGTCAAGGGAGAACAACCAGACAACTTCAGCAGCGGAACTGAACAAAAAAAACACATGGTCAGGGGTCCTAGCACAAAGTGTATCTTTCGTTCGGTCGTATAAACCTTACAAATTAAAATGGCGAGTCACATGTGTCAATCCTTTGATAAAATATGACCAACGCAATCTAGCGGTGTAAAAAACCCGACCGTTTACAATTGTTCATAAATTGTTAAAACTTTGATACGGGGGAATGGATGTTTTAATTTGATCGGATAATACGACCGACCGAACGATGCGCTTTCGTATTAGGCCTCCAGGCTCCTCACTAATCTAATTTTATCTGCTTACTACCGTACGAACAAATTAAAATATACGAGTAAGTGTGTCTATTTATGACACCAGCTGCCAAGATACAGTATTTACATGATTAAGACAAAAGAAAGAAGCATTAACATAAATTTTAGGCCTTCGCCACGTAGGTATATCTGTCTATTTAGGAGTAGACATACATATCCACAAGGAATGTGCATATTAAGTATGCCTATCAGTTATCGCCAACCGTGCAAAGGTGGGGCACGACTTGTATTAAATAATATAAAAGATGACTGTTAAGTGTCTTCTAAATTCATTCAATCTGAAAGGCCTTCCAACTTATCTTTTGAGTGCTTACAACTGAATTAACTGTTCTATTTGCTATGTGTCTCAGCGATGAGAGCCGTGAAAATAGGTCATATCACATGTGTTATCTAATCTACGGGTTGATGACCTGAAGCGAGGGAATATGTAACTTACACCATCGTACTAGTCACCGACATATGTTTTTGCTGTATTTTGAATGGATGAGCAATACTTTGATTGAGTCATACATTTAAATTGGGTCACTGTGTTTAAAGTATTAATTTCCTCTTGCACATATATTTATTATAAAAAAGTTTAATAAAAAACTAAAAACCGACTTCAAAATAAAACTAAAAAGCGAAAAATAATATTGACTACAACATACCTAATCAGTTCTTTTTGGAGTCGGTGCCAGCCATCGAGAGTTAAAATGTGTTCATTCGCACCGACTCCAAAAAGAACTGATTAGGTATGTTGTAGTCAATATTATTTTTCGCTTTTTAGTTTCATTTTGAAGTCGGTTTTTAGTTTTTTGTTAAACTTTTTTTATTTTACAATTTTAAGTGTTAAGTCCTCTATTTTTTCCCTCCTAACTTCGCCAAAAATTACCTTGGATTGAGAACCTCCTCCTTTTTTTTGAAGTCGGTTAATAATAAAGATTTATATCAAAACTCAGCTTAGTTTTGATATAAATCTTTATTATTGACACAACAAACCAGGGATTTTCTGGATTTTGGCTTAGTTTAATGTGTCTTATTCAGAGTGCATTTGCTAGTCCGGGACTAAGGTTAACCCACTGTTCTATACCCACCCATTGTACGTTAGTATACTTGGCGTCACGTAAAAAGAGCGGTGGCTAAAATAGGAACTAACATTTTCAGTACTGCTATAAGTGTTCGGTGGAGACAAGTAGCGCCACCCTCCAGCGTTTTTTTTTATTCGACGAAAATTATACCTTAGTCCCGGACTAGCAAATGCACTCTCAATAAGACAGAAAAAGTTTAAGGTGACAAAATTGCGAGTTTAAGCTAGTAATTATAAAATGATACATTAGTATGTTCATATTTACAAAATGATTCTTCTATTCAGCCTATTACAGTCCACTGATGGACGTGCGCCTCCCCCAAAGAGCGCCAAAGAGCACGATCTCCCTCTTTTTTCATCCATCCACTTCCAGTCATCTTCCTAAGGTCGTCGGACCATCGGCCTGGGGGGCGGCCTACACTACCCTTGCCAAGGCGTGGTCTTCACTCGAGAAGCCGTTTACTCTACCTTTCATCGGTTCTGCGACAGATGTGGCCAGCCCACTGCCACTTAAGTTTGCTACATTTTTGAACTATGACTTTACCTTGATGAAACGATTACTAAAAAAAATACAAAATAATTAATATTATGAGGGTAGATGAAGAATCTGCCTCTCATACGGAGTGAAGACATCGCTGTTCCAGTCAGCCTGTGACTACGGTCGGTGTAACCCGATCGAAACGTCAGGCAAAAGAGGTAACATTTTGTACTTAAATTATGATCGTGTTAATTCCCGTTTCATTGCGTTTTAAATTATGCAACGCGAAAGTTTAAAAGTAATTACTAATAAAATATTACTGGCATAATATGGAATGTCTATTTCACAAAAGTGTTGTTTATTCTAAACGTTATTTATTAATTTTAACACCAACTACTATATAAAAATCTACGTTGCCCATAGTAATAAAGAGGCTAGATATTTAATATTATTCTAACAAGACAAAGCCAGTTTAAACATGGCTACTAAAAGAAGCCCGCACAAGAAGCTATCTTAAATAAAGTTGTTCTACTTAATTGCCCTATTAAGCCATTAATAGCCTCATGTACGAGGGGGAGCTTGAGCTTTGTGTTGTGCGCGCGCGCATGTTACGAACGAAAGCTTGTCTAGGAAACGTCACTCCATCGTATCAGACGTTCTTAAATTATTTTAACCGACTTAAGAAAAGGAGGTTCTCTATTTGACCTGTATGTGTTTGTATGTATGTATAATTACTTTTAAACTTTCGCGTTGCATAATTTAAAACTCAATGAAACGGGAATTAACGCGATCATAATTTAGGTACAAAATATTACCTCTTTTGCCTGACGTTTCGATCGGGTTACACCGACCGTGGTCACAGGCTGACTGGAACAGCGATGCCTTCACTCCGTATGAGAGGCAGATTCTTTATCTACCCTCATAATATTATTTTCACGCCAAGTAAGATTTTGAAAAGAGGTAACATTTTGTACCTAAATTATTATCGCGTTAATTCCCGATTCATTGAGTTGTATGTATGTATGTTTGTCCGCGATTTTCTCGCGTTTGGCTCATCCGATTTTTATGCGGTTTTCAGAAAATTATTTGTGACATTCTGAAAAAGATTTTAGTATGCATATCATACTGCTGAGCTGATGATGGTCTGTACTGCTGATAAGTAATCACTCACTTTTGGAGTCGGTGAGAATGAACACATTTGAACTCTCTATGGAGCACTGCCTCCAAAAATAACTGATAACTTAGTTACTTACATGTTTTAGTTTACAAAATATTATTTTTCGCCTTTTAGTTTATTTTTGAAGTCGGTTTTAAGTTTTTTTATTTTTATTTTTACTAACTTGTTCGTTTTTTGGACTTTTTTAAATGTATTTGTTAGCACGCTATTAATTGGCGACCTCTGTAGAGGAGCTACAGCACGCCGGACTTGGCGTTATCATCTCTGAGGTTCCGGGTTCGATTCCCGGCCGGGTCAATGTGGAAATGATTTTTTCTACATGGATGTTGCATTCTTATGGAACTCCCAGAATTTTAGTAATGCTTTTATGGTTGGTTTGTCGAATTACGCCGATTTAATGTTTTTACTAATTTGTTACCAAACAATAAAACGGTATGTCATTCGAAAGGTTCAGGACACTCAAGCTTGTTACATTTAGCAGTAGAATCCACAAAATTTCTTTAACTATTCCGTTTTAGAATCAGTCCCTAACTAAAAAAATAGGACCTTTATACCTATGTACTGAAAACAAATAATAGGTACACATCGTGAATAAAAAAGTATTTGCAGTAGTGTAAGTCTGGAGCAATATAAATTAAAATACTTCAAGCAATTACCTATAGGCTATCTCCATTACATAAACATATCAATTAAAATTAAATAAACTAATTTATCAGTCATTAATACAACCAGGAAGACGGTAAAAAGTGTTCTAGACCAGACCTAGCATTCCTATTCATATAGTACAAATCATTCATTAATATTTACATTAATAATGAATTTATTTACCACTGGTTATTCTAATTTGAACTCTATGTCAAGCAACATAAGATACAACAGCTACATAGTACTATCCACGACATTTTTATTCAATTTTGAACTTTATTTATACAGAGGTAAGGTGGATACGAGTCAGAAGTCAGGTTGGCGCCAGACGCTATCCTCACGTTTTAAAATAAGTAGGGTTAGCAGGCTTCTTTTAAAACAGAGACAATATCCTTTGAAATTTAAATAAGAAACAGTCCATTTTGCCAACATCTTTGCATAATTAAAAAAACAGATTTTGTTTAGATTTCTTAGAAATTTGCACAAACACTTTGTACCTACTTGTACACTTAGGCATTCCAGGATGTTCCGTGATTCCATGTCCGTGTGCAGTCTATGTGTGTGTTGCTCTAGCGCGCATTGTATACCGTTTGACTAGAAACCACAGACAAATAATATTGGTTAAATAATAATAGGGTTTAAAGTGGCGCCATAATAAAATCGGACTACCTGGGCAGTCGCCTAAGCCTAAGCCAAGAGAATCATATCCTCTGATACCAATAAATAATCATTAGAAGATAGATAGATACTCTTTATTACACACCAAAGAAAAGAGTAACAGTTGATGTTTAACTACAGAAAGAGGTACAATTTAGAGTTAGACGGTCTTATCGCCAAGTGCAATCGCTTCCAGGCAACTTTCAGGAACATCACCTGACAACAATTACAACTATCTATAAAGAAAGGAGCATTAGTGTTTTGTGGTATAATATTAGTTTAAAGTATTTTCCAAGCCACTTTTTATATGGTGGTGGTGAATCTTATATATCCGACTTAATCCGTCTGACATTGAGCATCGTGGCCACCCTACCGTGACCCCTGCCACACGACTGGTCACAAAGGCGTGCTTATTTTGAGCTTACCCGATTACTTAGGAATTCAGAACCTATATAGAGCAGGCGCCGACTGACCTGACCTACAAACACACTGTCATGCACTTCAAATATAGATATAGTGATCACTGTTTCACTGACAGTGACACTAAACCAGCATACCTAGAATACCTACTAAAGTTTCTAATAATCTTTCGCTCTTGCAGCAGCAAAACATCAAATTCCAGGCATTCGCCGTTTTTGTGTTAACTACGAGTATATGTATTTCAGTGTAGCTGTTGTCCACGACTACAATCGCGTGTCTTTAGTTTATTCAATATATCCCACAGGAACATATAACCGGGATAAAAAGTATCCTACATCTTAACTTAATCCTTGATATATAATATTCGATATAATTTCATCCAAATCCTTGCAGTAGTTTTTGCGTGAAAGAGCAATAAAAATCTATACATTCTTACATCCAAGTTCTTTATGAATGCGTGAAAATCTTCACATAAAAGTTAAATTTTTATTTATTATTATTATTTATTTTATTTTATTTATTCAATATTTGGTACAAAATTCTTTAATAAATAGGTACTTTATCTAAACCAACTTATAATAATAAACTTGAATGAAGATATTGCCGCAAAGTGCTTATTTAAATCTAACCTAGTAATTAATCAAACCGTATATTAATCTATGATTAAGCGTACATAATTTAGCTTTTGTTTACAATAAACATGGAGTGATTATTGTGTGAATACAAATAGCGATTGTTTATTTTATAGCTAAACAATAATAATAAAATGTAAAGGATTGGATTTAACTCAAACAATTTGCATTGGGAGTGTTTAGTCGTGCTATATAGGTATAACATAAATAGTACTAAGTATATATTATTTATTAGCTTCTGCCTAAGGCTATTTATGTCTACATATACTCAAGGAATCATTTTTAAAAAAGCATATAAAATCGCTTTCACAAGTCCCATTTTTTTCATTTCACTTTCGACATTGAGCCCAAGAAATCCGGTAAGCCAAAGAAGTATAAATAATTTTACATTTCATAGACTCCTCTTCATTGAGTTCGTAATTGTCACAAGGAATCCATGAAAATTTTCGGGAACAATTCAAAAAACTGTAATTCCCTTCAATCTACGAGTATAAAATAAAAATTAATTGTTGTATGTTTGTCATCTATGCACTTCTAATCTACTTTCCGATTGGAATGAAACTTTGGTGAGTTGTTGTGCGCACACGGGCGGTTCCTAAATTGAACTAAAGAACGAACGAAGTCGCGGGCAACTGTTAGTGTTTTTTTTATAAATATACCCTTATGCTAGGGCTTCACCTGCGTGAAGCCTAAGTCCGAGCTATCGCCTAACGTCTTATGTCATAAAAGCAAATCAGGGCGCTAAAACCGGCCACACTTGCGTACTATATCAAATAGCGCAATAATTAATGGCATAAGACGCAAGTGTAGCGTTAGGTGAACAGCCCTTGCCCGCAAGCTGTAACAAAGATGCAGTGAGCGCGCGTCGGGTCAAGGTGTATGTGTGACCTTAGCCTAAGATCTAGATGTCTGCCGTCCTCACGTGACCTAAATGGACTACTTATTTATAGTTTTAACCAATTTTATTAGGTATTTGAGGAGACAATAAAACTACTAGACTAGTTTTATTGTCTCCTCAAATACCTAAGACTATCTGATAAAACATGAGGTGAAGGAAGACCTAAGGAATCAATGTCACCAATGCCTACAATATATAAGGTCTCGAAGTTCCTTACTTCAACATCATTTTGTTACGAAGTCCGACGACTCCTTTCACACTCAGATTTAAGAAAATATTTGAAAAATCGATTTTTGATTTGACCAGGTCTGGGAATCGAAACTGGGACCAATTGCTTATCAGCCTCTCCACTAATCGGATCTTCATTGTACAAACTATGCTTTGTATATAGCTAGGACTGATATGATTACTTTTTTATTTTAGAAAAACAATATTTCGTCATCTGTAAAGTTTGTTGGTTGGTTTTCTCAAGATATCAAAGTTGTAAATTTTTGTTTTTAGCAATTCCATGCAAGGTTTTATTAAAGATAAATAACACTTGAAGAAAATCATCGACCTCAGGTAGGACTCGAACCGGTGCTGTACTGGTGCGATGGGACGTGGGTTCGAGTCCCACCTGAGGTCGATGATTTTTTTCAAGTGTTATTTATCTTGAATAGATCTCAAAGTTCTCAAATTCTCATCAAACCACTGATCCGTTAAGCCCAACCTCATTAAAAGACAAAACAAACATCACCCACTTCGAAGTACATTAAAAGCTTTCTATGTCCAAAACAGTGGATAACTGTTTACAAGATAGCTAGAACATGATAATCACTAAAGCATTTGACACACTGAAAGCGAAGCGAAACGATAAGTTTGTTTCATTTCGCTCACGTCACTATTGTAGCTATGAATACTTCTGTTCAAATAGCGAGTTCCATAGTCATAAAATTGTTCTTCTATTCTTTTCTAAACTACGTCAGCGATGCGAATCAGTAAACTTGCTGTCTCACAAAAAAATCCTTGTTTGTTGTTTTTTTTTGTTTTAAATATTGGACAACATCATCAAATGCATTGCTCTGATCCTAAGGTAAGTAGCTAAAGCACTTGTGTTATAGAAATCAGAAACAACGACGGTACCACAACACCCAGACCCGAGCCAATATAGAAAAGTTCGTTTTCTACATTGACCCGACCGGGGATCGAACCCGGAACCTCAGAGATGGCGGCGCGATTTAAAGCCCGGCGTGCTCGCCTCTCGGCTATGGAGGGTGTCAACTGGGGAGTTTTGGCACTTAGCTTCTTGATTTGCGCCATTATGAGTGCTATTCTTTCTTAATCCAACCAGCCTAGGTCATCCCAGAAGTTTAGTAGCATTTTCAGACTGCTGCAGGCATTCGGGCGCGATCCTGGTGATTGGAGAATCCGTGCCCGTTGTTCAGCCACGCTCCTGCATTCTATTAAGCATGAGCTGTGGAGTTCAGCCTCCTGGCGTTCTATTCTCTACATATGGGACTGCCTGTCACACCTATGTCAAACAGGTGATTGTTTAGAGGACAATTACTGGTTATAACAACATATAAGCTTGCGGATGTTGTCCTTTTTTCGTCTAATACAACCTCATCAAGATTTTTTGATGCTTATGATACACACAGACACGAACGTAGAGTATTATGTACGTTTTCAAGTAGTAAACATAATTTTCTGAACTAAATACCATGCGGATCAAACTATGAAAGACGAAATTATCTCAGTATCGCTTCGCTCCTAGTGTGACCTAAGCTTTAACACAATAAACTTACAATTCTGATCCTTATCTCTTTACACTTAAGGAATGTAATAATATCACTAAGTGTGCGGATGACTACGCCTACATTACATGTATGTACAACCATTTTTCGGCTTATTAGGTAGGCAAATTGCGAAAAATGGTTGACTCATTCACAAATTAGCAAAGGCTTGGAACGAATAATATTGTGTGGGTTTGTAACATAGGCAGAAAGTAGTTTACCACAAAATAATAAGAAACTAATAAATTGTCTCGGGTCTGGTGTTGTGGTTCTGTCGTTGTTGCTGATTTCTATAACACAAGTGCTTTAGCTACTTACCATACGATCAGAGCAATGTAGGTATGTGATGTTGTCTAATATTTAAAATATTCGCAAGAAAATTGTACGGTCTCGAAGCAAGGAATTATTCTTTCATCCTTGTGTTACAGACAAAAATGACATCGAGGCCTTTTTTGAGTTACAAGTAAGAAAAGCCTTCAAAAAGGTCAGATTTTGCTTTGCATGCAAAAGACGCCATATTCAGTTTTAATTTTTCAATTTTTTTTTGTGCTAAATAACTTAAAATCTTTAATAACGTAACTCTGTTAGATTTTTGCAGTAACTTAACGATGAACAGACCGACAGAGTGTTCATCCTCTGAGATCATTTAACATTGGTTTGCGAATAAACTTTTTACGCGCTGTAAAATTAAAATGTCACCGGCATTTTCCTTCCTATCCTTCCTCCAGCCATAAAAAACTATTTTAAATACGGCGATGCTACCAAAAACGGAAGAATATAAACCGTGAACAACCACAGTACAAAAATATACAGTAGACCTGTCTTATACAAAGGGCGTTGAACAAGTCTCGCAAGTACGGCGATATTTATCCCACAGTAAAGTTAGGCCGTTGCATGTATCTGCAGTGATGCAAACATACATTATACAGTGTAAAAAAAGGCTTAACGAAGCCTTAAACCACGAATTCTATACATAAAACCAAGTAGAATGCAAAAAAAAATTATTGCTGGGAAATGACTTTTATTTTTGGGTATCAAAAAAAAAACTTATTTCTAACCCGCAATGTGTAGCGCGCACGCCACAGAACAAAGAAGTATTGATAATTTTTATCATGTTTCTTTGTAAAAAAGTTTAGTATTATCAAACAGAAGTCAATTTTGTAAAAATCTTTGAATAAAAATTGTAACTTTGACTGTCAATAACTCGGAAACCCGTCATTTCCCAGGTATAGTGTTAAAGAAAAAAAATATCGTAATAATACGTAGAATATGTGGTATTCGGCTTCGTTAAGCCTTTTTTTACACCCGATATTTGGCGCTCGCCATAATGTCATCATCATTTCAGCCACAGGACGTCCACTCCTGAACATGGGCCTCCCCCAGTGACTTCCACATTGGCCAGTTGGAAGTGGCCTGCATCCAGCGGCTTGCTGCAACCTTTACCAGGTCGTCTGTCCACCTTGTGAGTGGACGACCCACGCTGCGCTTGCCGGTATGGGCCTTTATTTCAGAACCCTTCTGCCCCATCGGCCGTCAGTTCAACGTGCTATGTGCCCCGCCCACTGTCACTTTAGCTTGCTAATCCGTCGGGCTATGTGAGCGACTTTTGTTCGTTCACGTATCTCCTCATTTCTGATTCAATCTCGCAAAGTAACACCTAGCATTGTCCTTTCTGTGGCACGCTGAGACATAATAAGCCCTTGAGATATAATAAAAAAAAATTTTTTTACTTTTACTTTTTAATTTTGGCCATATTCATCATCACCTGTAGACTACCAAGCCAGAACAACGACCATTTTTCCAGCGAAAGTTCTTGGACTGCAATCTGCATTGAGTTAGTGTTTATTATACTGTGATTCAACTTGATTGTGATTCGCTTCCAACCGGCCGATCTGGAAGTCGCTGGGGGAGGCCTATGTTCAGCTGTGGACGTCCTGTGGCTGAGATGATGATGATGATGATACTTTGATTCAGTTATGATTTCAAGTTTAAGAGGTATGTGCTTCAAACAATCGGATTTCTAATCCAAGTAGTCGAGGGTTCGAATTACGCATGTATGTACCTAAACCGAGGTCAATATACATACATGTCTATCTATTATCTAGTTATTATTGTTTAGGCTCTGCTTAATTTTGGGCTAGATATTTGTTGTGATAGTTATAAAAACGCTTAATTTATTAATCAGTATTGGCTTTTTCGGCATTAGTTAATTTATTTTTTTGTACTATCAGCACAAAGCGGTCCTACCATTCACATCTGCACTATGGTATTACGATCTAGAAACATTTTTTAACCGTCTTGACCCCGCCTAAAAGAAAAGTGCAGCCATCTGGCGATCGTTAAGCAACTAAATATGTAAATACAGGAAATAATAAGCCTTTAGGAAACTTTGCACCAAATAGTAAGGACGTTGATGTCATGATGTTGTTCAGGTCCTATGCCTTTTACGGTAGTGTTAAAGCTTGTAGGGTTCCGTCCCTTAAAAGGAGATGACGGAACCCTATCAACTACTTTGTTGTTAGTCTGGTCGGTGGGGCTGGACTGAGATTTTGGTTCTATAAAGTTTTAAAACTCAGGTCCTTGGTTTCTAATTTCTTTTAGGCCGTTTTCTGATTTGTCGGCACAGCAGCGGCGCGTCATCAGCATGCTCGGTATACGCGGTACAGAAAGTATGGAATCTGTGCCGCGGCCGCTCCCGCGCATACCGAGCCAATCAGGAACGCTCCATTGAAATATAGGCGCTCGGTAAGCTTTCTGTACCGCGTATATCGAGCATGCTGGTGTCGCGCCGCTGCTGCGCCGACAAATCAGAAAACGGCCTTAAACTTTTGCGTTGCATAATTTAAACTCAATGAAACGGGAATTAACGCAATCATAATCCATCCATCAATCCAGTCAGCCTGTGACGCAGTCGGTGTAATCCGGTCGAAACGTCAGGCAAAAAAGGTAACACTGTGTGTAGGTAGGTAATTATGTTCGCGTTAATTCCTTGATTTTTGTATTTGTTTAAAACTTTAATTAGTATTTTTACCCGATTACCGAAAGGAGTATAGTTTTGACTTTGTCTTTTCAAGTATCGTAACAAAATTAGAAAATTATTATAATATTGAGAACACAAACTCATTGGCAAGCATTAGGAGAGGTCTAATACCTCTTCAAATCGAAAACATTGAAGTGGCAATAGGTATTCTGCGAGAATTTAGAAAATTATTAATTTTCTAGAACAAGGTTCAATTATGGTTATTTAGCAACAGCATTTTAAAAGATTATCTCTATAGAACGTCCATTAAGTGTCCATTGAACAGTTTACCGAAGTGGTTAGGCTAAACTGGGGAAGTATGTAAACTAAACAATCTCTCAAAATGATACGTAAATATTTGTCAAGCATGGGACCGACTGTGCGAAAGATAAATCAATTGAATGGTAATTGTTGGAAGGCCGAAATGTAGATTTTGAGCTCAAAGATGAATACGATAATTCGGTCTCGGTTTGATTTCGGGTAACTGTACTAAATTGAGATTTCCATATTACCTGGGGTCCGCTGGGGTCAAATATATTATCTGGAATTAATTTTACGGTATGATTTTTGGGAACCAACCATACCACGGTAATATACCGTAAAGGTAATAGACCATACTCCAAAAAATAATATTGAATTTTAAATCATTATTTTTATTTCTTTATAAAATCTATGTTCACATGAAAGGGAATAGAAATGACTCCAATGTTTATTTATTTATACCATTGAATTAACATCATTAGTATGAGGTTGCAAATTACAACAATTACGTACCCACGGAATCAGCTGTTTCGGTATGAAATGAACGCAAGAGCAATGCGATAGCGAAAATTGTCCAATTACGGCTTTAAAATCGCAAATTGACAACAAAAACAAAGCAATCTACTGTCAGTGCTGCCCATAGATTTTGACACGAACTAATTAATCGGGCGATGACTGCGCGATTATTGATGATTGCTAATTTTTAGGGAATAGGGGACCGATCTATTAATGAATTGCTGTTTTTGCTTTGTGTTGTGCTTTGTGTTTGTCTCGTGTTTCTGAAAACTCGAGAACCCACCACCACCATCACCAGCCTATATCAGTCCACTGCTGGACACAGGCCTCTCCAAAAGGAGGATTTTGCCATAATCGCCACGCTTGGCAGGCGGGTTGGCGATCGCAGTTTGGCCAATGGTGGAGAGGAGACGCTGCTGCCCGCCTTCTTGTGGCGGTTCTCCTGTAGTCGCCTCTTACGACACCCATAGGAAGAGAAAGGGTGGTGTTATTCTTTTAACGTGCCGGCACCACACGACACGAAACTCGAGAACGGCTGGACCGATGTGACTAATTTTGGTCTTCAAATATTCGTGGAAGTCCAGAAAGGTTTAAACGGTGAGAAATATGAAAAAATGCAAAGATTTTTTTCTTATCCCATACAAACTATTCTTACCAGTCAAACAGGGATTTTGTCACATTAAATTCTGAGGCGGTACAAAGTTCGGTCAGCTTGTTAACTAATAAAAAGTTACAATTAACGACAATCCATTTTGTCTGCGTCTCCCAGACTCCCAGCACGTCCAGAATCTAGCCAATTTAAAAAGTACATTTCCTGAATTGAACCGAACCGAAAATTGATCCAGGAACCCTTTGCGTCCGATAAAAGCGCCGCGCCATTACGCTAACCGGGTCATCAAAGTTAAACAAATAGGTACTTCACAACTGTTATTTTATTTGTTTGTGTGATTTTTGCTGTCGTCCCCCATTTTTATTTTTATTAATTGAAAATTATTTTTTAATTGTGATTTATTTTTTATTTCTATTTTTTTCTGTTCTTATTTACACTAAAGGCCCCGCAGAATATCAGTGTCGTGGCAGCCTTAAGTTGCAACGACTAATACTGAGCTGATTTTAACTTTTTTATTGATAATTTACCATTTTTTTGTGTGCCTAATAAATATATTTTTATTTCTATTCTATACTGGATGATTTTTTTTACCGTCAGGAAAAAATAACTGTGTATTCTGTACCTAAAACTATGTGATATTATGTGAGTGTGTTTATAAAATACAACTGATTTTATAAATTTTGGAATGTTCAAAAAAATGCATAAACATAGAATACATCAGTGAATATGCGTTTAAGGTTTGGTCGGTTTCATATTTTTATTATTATTTTACCAATATTCTTTTTTTAATGTTCTGTTAGTCAAAATTAACTTAAAATTAGATGGTTATGAGGACAAATCGTTAATAAAAATAAAATAAAAATTTAACCTTTTTTTTTTAATTATCATGTTATCATCACCTATATCATTTACCTATTTCACACGTTTATTTTCTTGACGGTAAAAAAAGTCATCCAGTATTTCTATTTCTATGAAGATTTACGCTCAAATGTACTAGTATAATGTACGTAGGCAGTGAATTCCGTTAAATTTTCACGTCTCCCTCATAGTTAACGCTTGCTAAGTATATCCAATTAGGAGGTCGCCACTGGCTGTTGTATTTTAGTGAGGCTATAATTAATATGACAACGTTTTAGGAACGTGATTGGGTATCTTAATTAATTGTGTCATAGGCTTTTAGTGGGAGATTAAGTTGTTTTAAACTATGGTAACACTTTGTTAGTAAAAGTTGTATAAGTAATGATAAAATTTAAGTGCTATACTAAGTAACTTGTACGTTGAGACGTCCAAGGTTTGATTGAATAGTTTCAAGTTAATAAAATGTGTTAGAAAGATTAAAAATATATAAAAATCGAATAATTATAAAAGTAAAAGTGTTATGATTTGTGATTAGTCTTCAATGGTCATGAGTTAATTGATTTAAAAAATATATTACATGCCTTTGTTAAAATTTGCTCTTGCAAAGTATTTATGTTTTTTACGCGGTAACAAACTTGTCGAAGCTTTACAAACTAAATTGTACAGTATATTGTTTTAAACTTTCATGGTCACTAACATTAGAAAAGTTTGTTACGGGATTGCTACCATGTACCTTATTTTTGAGTTCCATGGTAGCAATCCCGTAACAAACTATTCTAAATTGTACAGCTTTTGTGCAGCCATCTATGAGCTTTAAGCATTAATTTGACAGACTCATTATTATTTCGCTTTGATTATATAGTTTTTGTTTCGTTTTTTCTTTGGTGCACAATGTGGCTTCGAGTGTGGGTGTTGATGGCCCTCCATATATGAGTTGTTGTTATGTAATGACGCAGTCTTGTTGTACTTGGTGATTTAATCTGCAAGGATTTTGAACTGCCTTCTAGAAGTAGAGGAACTTTGAAATTACGTGAGTCCTCGATTTGATTGGCTAGGTATAAATGAGTTCATACAATCAAAGTATCTGATATAGCTCAACATTTGCCGTAAAACCTCGAACGACGACCTTCGTAGCCGAGGGGCGAGCGCGCCAGAGTATATCTATACTAATATTATAAAGAGGAAAGATTTGTACCTATTTTTGTATGTTTGTAATGAATAGGCTCAAAAAGTACTGGGCCGATTTAAAAAAATCTTTTACCAATAGAATGCTACATTCTTCCAATTTGACATAGGCTACATTTCATTTTGAAAAAAATTAGGGATCCTTGGTAAAATTTGAACAATGTAACCGAAGGTGTAGAAAAATGAGTCTTAAAATGTCTTTCGTCGAATGCGCTGCCGAAACTGTTAGCGATAATTGTCTACCCCGTGCGAGTGCGGGACGGGCTGCTAGTGTCTAATATTTATTAAACACTATTATAGTACTTGACGAAAAATTAAACCGCGCCGACGGGCTGACATCAGTTATAGAGGGTGCTTGTATTCGAAATTTTGAAGTTGACCGCATAAAAGTTATTTTATTTTAGCACTAAAATCACCCCCTTTTGGATCGAACAGGGATTTTTTCAACCTTATATTGCCAAGTTGAAAAAGCAGTCAGTAGAATAGGAGTTAGGACTTGCCTGAAAAATACAATTTTGTTTCTATTTCATTGTAAACGGTATTTCCTTTTCTAGGCTAAAAGCCAAGGCCCGGAATGCCATCACAACGGTCAGCTGACTTAAACAGCTGTTTGCATGTATCACTATTCAACGGCCAGTTCTGGCTACTCCGAATTTGAATGAACGACTAGTTCTGGGAACTGTGAGTTGTGACGCTGAACGCGTGAGTGAAGTAAGCTGTTATGTCTGACATAATTAGTTAAGGTCAAGTCTAGACTGGCTAATGACGACATCTGAAGCCGAGAGGCGAGTACGCCTGACTTGGTATCGCCATCTCGTGGTCCCGGGTTCGATTCCCCGTCGGGTCAATGTAAAAACGAACTAGGTGTTGTAGTACCATCGTTATGTGCTTTAGCTACCTTACGATCGGAGCAATGTATGTGATGTTGTCCAATATTTATTTATATATTTAATGCAAACTAATTAAGTATGAGAAGAACTAATGAGTCAATTTCGGTATTAAAAAATGTATGCCTTTTAATAATAATCCGTCAACAAAAAGTATAAAGTAGGTATTAACCATTACTACGAATAAAAACAAATTTATAACCACATCCAATTAAGTGAAAACCTTGAGGTGTCCTAGACGTAGACTACCTAGATTTAGAATTTCTCAAAGTCAAAGTCAAAGTCATTTATTTTTGCAAATTGGCCATCAATGGCACTTTTACGTGTCCCAATTTTTTTTTTCCTACCACCGCTTCGGGACTACATATCGGCTGGTGATGAGAAGAAGCGGCGCAACAAACTCAGTCACCTTTGTCAGCCTGATTTTATTACAGAAAATACAATTACAAGATAGTGTAAGTTATTAAGTCCATGCACTCTTGTCGTTCAAGTAATCTTCAACTTTGTAATATCCTTTTTCCATAAGGATTTTCTTAATGTGGTTTTTGAACTTAGAAACAGGCAAGTCAACAAGAGTTTGTGGTACTTTATTAAATATTTTTATACATTTCCCCAAAAATGAATTACCTACTTTCTTTAATCTGAAGCTCGGAGCGGCAAGTTTATTTTTATTTCTAGTATTATAATGATGTGAATCACATTTAAGGCTAAACGAACTAATGTTTTTTCTAACATACATAATATTATCAAAAATGTATAGTGACGCTACTGTTAATATTTTAATATCTTTAAAGACCTCCCTCAGAGAGTCGCGAGGCAAAAGACAATATATTGCACGTACAGCTCTTTTCTGCAACACGAAGATTGATTCGATGTCAGCAGCTGAGCCCCATAGCAATAGACCATACGACAATAAACTATGAAAATAACTAAAATATACTAGTCTTGCCGTTTCGACATCAGTTAAAAGCCTTATTTTCCTCACAGCATAAGCCGCTGAACTGAGCCTTCCTGACAAGGCAATTATATGGGGACCCCATTGTAGTCGGGAGTCTATAGTAATTCCCAAAAAGGTTGTTGAATCGACTGCGTCTATGTGATCGTCTGACATATTAATATGCGTACTGACCTGCCTCACATTGGGCATAGTGAATTTGATAAGCTTGGTTTTTTTGCATTAAGTAAAAGATTGTTAGCAGTAAACCATCGTAGTACTTGAGAGAGAGCATAATTTACATCGTCAAAGGTTGCTTTATCTCTGTCAGTTTTAAAAATCAATGACGTATCATCTGCAAACAATACTATCTCACACAGATCTTTAGTAAAGTAAGGAAGGTCATTTATATATATCAGGAATAATAAAGGTCCCAATATAGAGCCCTGGGGCACACCCATGCGTAATGGAGCCCCGGATGAGTCAAGTAAGGGTGATGCTGTGAGGGAAGGGGGAGGGGGTCTAAGGGTAGCATGGAAGTATTTAGCCCCTGCCTACCTATATCTATAAATCGCAAACAGTGGATTTGTTGCATTTGTTGTTTATACGTCAAACTCTTCATAGGAAGAACAAAACAGGGTATGATAAGAGCCCAAGGTTAGCCACTAGTACCCAAAGAAGTGTTAGTTTTACGTCAAACTATCAAAAACGAAATCTTATTATGTATTACATATTACATAATATGTATTACATAATATGTAATACTAGTCCGTAGGACTACTGCTATAAGACTGGGCCCCTGGATTACAGCAACTTAAGCTTAAATTCTTTGCGATACGTATAAACAAAGAAGGCTTAGACGAATGACAATCGTTCCGTAGCGAAACGATATCGAAATTCGTCATTGCCTGTGAGATATGATAACGATGACAGTAAACCGCGTGATTTCACGACGGCATACGTCACAGACGTGACGTGACGTGTGTCGTGTGGTGCCGGCACGTTAAAAGAATAGCACCACCCCTTCTCTTCCTATGGGTGTCGTAAGAGGCGAATACAGGAGAACCGCCACTAGAAGACGGGCAGCAGCGTCTCCTCTCCACCATTGGCCAAACTGCGATCGCCAACCCGCCTGCCAAGCGTGGCGATTATGGCAAAATCCTCCTTTTGGAGAGGCCTGTGTCCAGCAGTGGACTGATATAGGCTGGTGATGATGATGATACGTCACAGAAATATATTCTAGATATATGTCTGTGGCAAAAGTAAATCATGAAATTTGGTATTTTCGAACTTAGTCCTCGTTTTCAAATTGTCACTTTGGCTATGACCACTAAACAGAAATCCCATTACAAGAAAATTCGCAAATAAAGTACTGCTACTTAAGTAAAACATCTTGAATGATCACAAAAACAAACAAGTTTGATCGTCTGACAAGCTCGCGCGTGCTTGAATACCGTCGCGTTATGTCTAAGTTTAGATCCGCCTAAATCTAAAAACCAGTCAAGTACGAGTCGGCCTCGCGCACGAAGGGTTCCGCACCATTATCTTTATAAAAGACCAAAAAAAACACGTCGTTGTATGGGAGCCCCCTTAAATATTTATTGAACCCTAAAAACTGGCTACAGCTACAACCTGACGATAAATATCTGAATAACTTAAAATATATGCGCCAGATAACACTTTAGATATTATATCATGGACTTGAAGGAATGAATAAACATCCTTGTTTTATAAATATCTCTATATTTTTTCCTTCACATACTATAAGTAACATTACAGTACGGACAACAGCACGTCGAGCTACCACAAAATGTCAAATTTTCTCATTTGAAAATGAACTCTATACGTCAGGCTTAAAGTTGAAAATCTATTGGAGAATTTTTGACTTTTGGGGTAGGTCGACGTGCTGTTGACTGTACCTATCACTGATCAAATAATACTCTACACAATGTGCAATGATTGTGCGCGAACTGGTACCAGACCATGACAAAAGGGTCTTCCCCAAAAACACTTCAGACCAAGCCAATTGAATTCAAGAATGCTCGTTTCTCATGTGGCCTAAACTAGGAATCCAACCTGGGATTACGACAGAGTCGTCTGAATGTGTTTGATAACGTTAAAATTATATATCTCTTCAAATATGTATACAAAAACTCGGATTGATTTCGCTTTTGACATTAAACTTTTTTGAAGAGATCAAACGCTATTGTCGCACTATATGTCTTTTTTTTAATCACTTCGTCAGCTACTTACATATTTGCCCGATTTTTTGGTATCGTTATTGTCTCTCGATGTATATTTTTCTAATATTCGATCACCAAATGGAGCGTCAGTGATGGATGATTGATAAAAAATATGATGTCGATTGTCCGTTGCTTACTCATTCGATTTTTTATCAAGTCGCGTGTGTGGGTACCTTAAGGGTCCCTATTTAAAAGGCAATTTGACATTATTAATGGCGCCATCTCACCGTGAAGGCCACACCACGAATGGCCGCAAAAACTGCGAAACGCGTAAACTCGCCCACGCGTGGGCCTCGCTGGGCGATCACGTTTTGCGATTTCGTAATTCATTCAAGTACCTACATAGCGCAATATGTTTTTATGTTCTTTATCTTCCGGCAAATTACTACAACAGTTCTCCGACATATTACCTTTTTATTAGGATAAACTTAGTATTTACTTAGCTTGAGGTTGTCAATGAGTATGTCTACCTCGGGCAAGTGATGCAGTTGGGTAGAGACAACTTCGAGCGGGAAATCGCTAGGAGGATGCAGCTTGGCTGGGCAGCGTTTGGGAAGCTGCGTCATATCTTCTCGTCGCCACTGCCACAATGCCTGAAGAGCAAGGTATTCGATCAGTGCGTCCTACTGGTGATGACCTACGGAGCCGAAACGTGGAATATGACAGTAAAGCTGGCCCACCGACTACATGTCACTCAGCGAGCTATGGAAAGGTCGATGCTTGGGATTTCGTTAAAGGATAAAATCCGAAATGAGATCATCAGGCAGTGGACTAAAGTAACGGACATAGTCCAAATATGTAGCAAGTTTAAGTGGCAGTGGGCTGGCCGCATCTGTCGCAGAACCGATGAAAGGTGGAGTAAACGGGTTCTCGGGTGGAGACCACGCCTAGGCAAACGTAGTGTAGGACGACCCCCAGCTCGATGGACCGACGACCTTAGGAAGATGGCTGGCAGTGGATGGATGAAAAAAGCGGGAGATCGTGCTCTTTGGCGCTCTTGGGGGAGGCCTACGTCCAGCAGTGGACTGCAATAGGCTGAGATAATGATGATGATTTACTTTAAATACTCGAATAATTTAATCGTTGAGGTATCTTTTAATAATAAGGGTTGCTGTCATTGTTTTTATTATTATCTAAGCAGTTGACTTTACACCATAAAGAGTATTCAAATGACATAAATAATATAGGTACTGGACACTGTAATTAAAAGAATTGTACCTATGTATATTATATAATATTTATAACAAAAAAACTACTAAGATAATGTTGTAAGACGAGCCTGGCTCTAAATAACTATTGTTTTATCTGACTGTAGGATGTTTTTTCAAGAATCATACAAAAAGAACTGGACCGATTTTGATAAAACTTTATGCGGTAAAGATCTTAGGCCTTGAAAACTGGTTTCAGTGGTAGGTATATTTTTTCTTAATATAAAGACTGTTTATAGACGTTAGTCATAATTAATTAAATTCTAAGTATCTTCAATCTTTTTTAGGGTTCCGGACCCAAACGGGACCCTAGTGCTAAGGCTCCGCTGTCCGTCTGTCTGTCTGTCCGTCTGTCCGTCTGTCACCTGGCTGTATCTCATGAACCGTGATAGTTAGAGAGTTGAAATTTAATTTAATTTAACAAAAACTACTAAAAACAGAATACAATAAATGTTTAACTCCCATACAACAAACGTGATTTTTTTTGCCGTTTTTATAGATAATGATACGGAACCCTTCGTGCGCGAGTCTGACTCGCACTTGGCCGGTTTTTAGGTCTGGATTAACGTCACAATTTGTATGCGTATGGTTATATGGTAATATGAAAACGACTAATGTATTTCTTTACATTTTATTTACGAATAGCGTCACGAAAATTTACAGAAATATGTAATTACTCGAAATCATCGTCAATCAATTCCCAGACATACAAATTGAGCGAACAAAAACGTGATTCACACAAAAACATCATTCGTGTTACAACTAAGTATTTATACACTCCAAATATAGTTAGTTCAATTATAAACTCCGAATGATTCAACGCGACGTCAATAATTAGAACAGAATAGTTTAGTAAATCCGACGCGGTTTTTGACTCTTTACTTTACAAAGATAAATCGATGGATAGTAGGTTATACAGGGTGGTCCAGGCCAGATGGATATATTTTTTTTTTTTTAGGAAGTCGGCTTAGGGACCTATTTTTACCCGCCAGGAAAAAAAAGGTTGTCAGCCGCTTACAAAATATGTTTTTTTTTAATTTTAGAAATATCACCACTTTTAATGTTTTATTTGCTTTTAAAATGAAAAATTTTATTTTTTTATTTATTTTAGGAGCGTAGTTAGACATTGCACTCTATCAGAAAAAGTAGTGATATTTTTAAATTTAAAAAAAATATCTTGTAAGCGGATTTTTTCCTGGCAGGTACAAATAGGTCCCTAAGCCGACTACCTAAAAAAAATATTACATCCATCTGGCCTGGACCACCCTGTATAGTTCCATGTTGGAAAATCTTTTTATGTTTAGACTGTGTGCCTGAAGGGACATTTAGCCGTTAGGCCAACGTGAAGTAGGGGGCTGTGAAAAAGGGCATAGGTACTTGCTAGAATAAATTACTTTTATTATTGTTTAATTTTACTTTAATTAACGGTGACTTATATCATTCGATATAAGTCATGAAATTTATTAAGAGGTATTTAGGCGAATTGATTTTGCATGTGAGTAAGGGCCTTCCAGCATCCCGTTAATAATTTATTTAAAAAGTGTCTTATTCTAGTCCGGGACTAAGGTTTACCCACTGTTCTATACCTACCCACCGGTTGACCTTAGTCCCGGACTAACAAAATACACTCTGAATGCACAAATGATAGACTTAATGCAAGACTGTTGCAGATTAGGGTTGAAAACATCTTTATTTTTCTTCTACGTTGCGCTTTATTACTTTTTATGGTCTTGGATGAAGCGAACAAATAAATAAATTTGAAATTTGTTGAGTTTTTTCAGTTTAATAATATAAAAATTACTTTTGGAGCGATAGCTATACCTTCGTAGATAAATAATTCAGACGATTTGGGGCTATGGCTTTATAACCTGGGTTATCTGCAGGTTCTCTCTCGATTATTTTCCTGACCCTCATGTCACAAGTGGTAATTAGTAGAGTACAGATTCAGAAAAATAAAGATTAATGTGTTGTATGGATGCGACTAACGACAGCTACCTTGTGATCCAAAACATTCAAGCAATATCAATATCAAAATCATATCAATAAAAGCATGAATTATGTTTACGATTTCAGATAAATCCCGAGAACTGCCTGTAAAACTTTCTATAGCTCGTTAAGCCACTTCAAATTGGCTTTTATGTCATATGACAAAGTTATTATACTTATCATGTATGAAGTTGTATGTACATGTACTGCGCTGGCGGCGTGACATGTCCACACGAGTGGGCGGCGCGGAGGCGCAGGCGCAGGTGGACTTTGCTTTGGACGGTATTCAACAATGTAACACAATTTTCATTTATTTATCGATGTTTAGATAAACTTTTAATTGACTGCACTTAAAGGAACCAATCTTAAAAGGATCGTGTAAACATGACGTAAATTATCTTGGAAGCCAATTTCTAGCTGATCTAATCATACACCCAGGAGGTAGATAGATTGTGGAAGTCTACCTCGGTTCCTAGTAAAACCTTCTATTTTGAACTCATATAATTACATTAATTGTAGTGCTGCGATTTCAGGTGATACCGGGCATTTACAACAAAGAAGGTTAGGTTAGGTCCATGTTAAAATTTTGCCTTACAAAAACAAGTTGCGATTTTTTTATGTAAAAAAATATGTAGACGCCATATGCTATGATTACAATGAAATCAGTTTAAAAATATACCCTACAATTTTGTCTTAATACAAAAATGATTGGTTCCGTCCCGGCTAACGTCATCTAATCAATTCGCAAGACTCATCTTAATCCACGAGCTATTCAAAACATGATAACATCTAAGTTCCTTAGTTATTGTCGACTAAGTGCAAGCACATTTATAAGACTTCACATCACGGTTTAAATGGATTAAATACTGCCATCCCACTAATGTTATAAATGCGAAAGTTAATGAGGATGTTTGTGACTCAATCACGCGTAAACGGCTGAACGGATTTGGATGAAATTTTGTACACATATAGAATAAGATCTGGATTAACATATAGGATACGTTTTATCCCAGTTCAATGTTCCTGTGGGAAATATGTGACATAACAAACATGCAGTAGTTCTCGCAAACGAAGTTGCGGGCACAAGTAGTATCCTATAACAGTATGAATCTAAGTAATCTTTAAATTACTTTAAAACAATGGCCAAGCCAGATGTAACCAAGAAGGACTTAAGCCTCTGACTGAACCTCGCGACTTGAATCGAGCAGAAATACAACACATCTTCACCACTGGGCCCGCGTGGTAGAGTATGGCCTAAAGTCTAACCTAAACCATCTCATAGTTGAGGTGGGGCTTGTGCCTTACAGTGCGACGTATAAAGGATTTAACTTTACTTAATAACTCTAACAGTATCAGCCGGGAACATCTTTTAATCCTCTTGTAATTAAATATTACAAGACAACATCACATACATTGCTCTGATCCTAAGGTAACCTTTCTTCCCTTCAATTCCTTCGTTAGTTCGCATCTCTTTGGACTGTTCAAAATATAATTACGGTTTTATGCGGTACTTTAAAACATCGTTAAATAACTTATAGGATAAATAAATAAATACATAAACATTGGGCAACATCACACACATTGCTGTGATCCTAAGGTAAGTAACTAAAGTACTTGTGTTATAGAAACCAGAAACAACGACGGTACCACAACACCCAGAACCGAGCAAAAAAAAACTTTTTCTACATTGACCCGACCGGTAATCGAACCCGGAGCTCAGAGATGGCGACGCCAAGTCCGGCGTGCTCGCCTCTCGGCTACGGAGGTCGTCATAAACCTGGACATTCATCAGTTATCACTTGATGTAATAACATGGTGTTAAAAATGGTCTGGTTCCCCTATTTAAGGGTCACGAAGGTCTGATGAATCGCCCTATGTAATCACCAGGATCATGGCCAAAGCGTTACCTGTTAAGAAAGGGACAAAGCGCTTGGAAAAAGTATGTTTGTATCATTGATTATAAACATGTCTAGATTCCTAGTTCCAGTGTCATAGACGTCAAAAATATACAAGCCAACTGTTGGTGCCAAAGTTTGTTTTGCCCGCTCAGTGGCGCGCTTGTTACCATAGTAATCCATAATTGTTACCATAGTAACCATAGTTGTTACTTACTCAAATCTGGCCTGTTCTTTTGGTGACAAATGCAGCACCACACTCTATCTATACATGTTTATAATCAAAGTTTTGTATCCATCCCTGTCATAATAAATAGCTTATATATCAGAACGATGTATGTTTGTTTGTCACCGCGTCAAGCAAACTGCGCCGAGATCGGTCACGTTTGCATTGCTGCAGTTTGCCATATCTGCGCGCGCAATTGGTATTTATGAGCTGCGCTGGCGCCGCTGCGCTTGGGCTAGTGATGCTCTGAGTCGGATAATTGAACTGTCGATAAAACTGCGAGATTTATCGACAGTTAAGTTAACAGAAAAAAATGCTGCTGTTATAATAGATTCTACAAACTAGGTTTTTACTAAATTTTAAACTATGATTGCTGAACAAAACCAAAAGATTGTTTAAGCAAACCTTGATATATTTTTTCCTCTTTGCAACACATTTATCCTTTATCGTACAATAGCAAAAATCTCACAACCATTCATTTAATCCAAGGCTTTTTAGGGCAATGGCATGAGTAACAATGGTATGTTTTTCTCATAGAACTACATGGAATTATTTATGGCGTCAACATTTCTATAGGTAGTCATTAAAAAAAATCACTCGAAATGTTTTTAGCACAGAATACAAAAGTTTCGTTAGTTTATCTCGAAGATAGTCGATAGAAAATATTATCGATCTTGCATCCCATCACTAGCACGATATTGAAAGCTTTATACTCTTTAAATTGATGTACAGTATAAAGTAACTCTATACTTACGAGGCGACTTCCGAGTGTTTATCATTCGTGTGCATCATAAACGCATATTTATCGAATATTAAATTTTATGGGCAGATGTCTTCAAGAGCGAATATTTGTGGAGAGCATTCAACGGTTTTTCTCGGTAATAACATCTTAAATAAATTCATACTACATTGGTGCATACAAGAAAATTGACGTGACGACCCGATAGCTGCAGTGTTGCGGTGATTCGCCTTGAACGAAAGGGGCTCCAGATTTGAATCCCGGTTCTAGTAAATTGAGGAAAACCAACATTTCTGAATTGACTTGTGTTTGAAATTGTACCATGATTATTTTACGTGTTATCCAGAGCATATTTACATTAGTACAGGGTTACTGGAGTTTGAAACAATTAACATCCCATATGAGGTTCTATTTAAGATTATAAATAAACCACGTTGTGTTGGGTTCGAGTCCTGAAGTGCGGTAGTTTTTTGCTAAGTCATGGCATCACGCGTGAACGGCTGATCCAATTTCACTAATTCTTTTTTATATCCCTCATAAACAGGAGAAGGTAAAGAAAACCCTATCGGATTTAGTACACAAAAGATAGACTAGGTTTAAACCATGTCTAAAGATTAGCCAACCAATTTTAAATATGGGTCATTATCCTCTGGCGTTTCGATCTCAAAACGGGACCGATCACCCTTGAGTGACGGCCATTTTAATACCGAGATATAAATAAATATTGGACAACATCACATACATTGCTCTGATCCTAAGGTAAGTAGCTAAAGCACTTGTGTTATAGAAATCAGAAACAACGACGGCACCACAACACCCAGACCCGAGCCAATATAGAAAAGTTCGTTTTCTACATTGACCCGACCGGGGATCGAACCCGGAACCTCAGAGATGGCGGCGCCATTTAAAGTCCGGCGTGCTCGCCTCTCAGCTACGGAGGTCGTCAAAGATATGTCTGATGTGTCAACATTTTAAATTGGTTGGTTATTTTTGAGACATGGTTTAAACCTACTCTATCTTTTATGTAATAAGGCCATATAAGTTTATCCTTTACAAACAAAACCCTCATTTCAGCACTACACACACACATACAAGCTTATTTATGTACAGTGTACAGTATAATACAGCTAGAAGCTGTATCAATACAAATGGCGCCAATTAAAATAAAACTGTCATAGACAAAGGCTCATTGAAGTGGACAGCGCAGTTAACGCGCTAATTGTTAGAATTGCTGCGCGCGCGCATTCATATACATTTGCGTATTGGATGGGATTGCTGAAAAAATCACTGGGTCTAGCTAGATCAACGAATAGACCTAGAGACTGGTGTTTTAAGAGAACAAGCTGAGTAGCTTGGCAAAGATAGTTTTTTATTTAGTTCATATCACAATTAGCAATGTACAATAAACAAATAATTATAACTTTGTGACACCTTAAGACAAAGTTGCCGCTCAGCTATTTTTCCATGACGCTGTTTTTTTCCAGAGCAAATTCGGGATATTTACTCATGTGACAGAAGTACCTAAGTATAAGTTACTAAGTAAGTACTTAGTAACTTTACTTTTAATTATAAATTCGAATAAGGATTTACATTAAAGGCACTTTTACACGTCCCAATAATATTCCTTCCGTACCACTACTTCGGGATAATTTGTTGGGCTATTTTACTAGATACCTACGTCAGTTACTTTTATTGCGCACACGTTTTTATTTTTGAGTAAGTTATTACTTAGTACGAGTATAATACTTAGTTTTATGAGTAAGTTATGTTTTTTTTTCCAATTTTTCACTATTTTTTATAAACTGTTTGGGTTACCTTCCATAAAAATCAGTTATTTAAAATATTGCGTCAGAAAAGAAACAAAAAAATCTGAAAACATTTAAAAAAAATACGACACTCATTTAAAATGTTTTTCTTTATTATAAACTTAAGTTTTTTTCTTTTTTATCTTTTAAAATTACTACATAACTAAAGTTTAAATAAAAGACATCTATCTCTCGGCCTACATTCAAGTCGCGCAGTTTGTATCAATCAGTACACGCGTCCGGGAGCGTGATGCGCACGCGTTCATTAGCGGGCTAATTAACGCGCGACGACAACTGTACCTGTAGAAACTGGGCCTGGTTGGTGCGTACCTGGAATAAAAGATACATTTGTCAGGCTTTGGAAATCAACAGAATATACATAATTACTGACCATTACTTCAAATTATGGCAGGACCTTGTACAAAACACATGTCATATCATATACCTATGACGACCTCCGTAGCCGAGAAGCGAGCACGCTAAACTATATGGTGTCGCGCCATCTGAGGTTCCGGGTTCGATTCCCAGTCAGGTCAAAGTAGAAAACGAAAAGTTCTTTTACAAAATTCTTTTTTTCTTAGCTAGAAAAAAAATATCTATAATATTTTGAAATTGCGCAAACATTAGTACAAAATACATGTTAATACCTTTGTATTTGATCATCCTGCTCGACTTCATGTTTTCTATGTAATAGGTACATAAGATTATTTATACGTTTTGTTAATACGAAATTGTATTTTTGTTAGGTAGATAGATATTAAACCCTTTATTGCACACCACACAAATCAAACAGTAGACAGAAAAAAAATATACATTGAAAATGGTACAATTTAGGCGGTCTTATCGCTAGAAGCGTTCTCTTCCAGACAACCTTCAGGTAGAGAACAGTTTAGTAAAAGAGGAGAGGGGGAGGCGGTGAAGAGTTTAAGAAAGTAATAATTTAATTATTATATGTTATTAATTCTCTCTCCCTTCTGTTCCTATGGGTGTCGTAAGAGGCGACTACAGGAGAACCGCCATAAGAAGACGGGCAGCAGCGTCTCCTCTGCACCATTGGCCAAACTGCGATCGCCAACCCGCCTGCCAAGCGTGGCGATTATGGCAAAATCCTCCTTTTGGAGAGGCCTGTGTCCAGCAGTGGACTGATATAGGCTGGTGATGATGATGATGATGATGATGATGTAATTAATAATACAAATAGTTCAAATTGATTAGGTAGCCAAGACTCTACTTTATTTCAAACGCTACTACTATGTCACCTACAACATAAAGCATGCTATTGTGTCAATAATTATAATAAATAAAACATGAGTGTGATACATATAACATAAATAACTATAATTATCACCAGCTATGCTGTAATTTCACTAAGTAATAGAGAAATAGGCAGACCTTGATCCGCATACCCGAAGATCGCAGATATACTTGAATAACTTTGATATGTCTGTCTGTAATTTTAATAGGGTTGTCATTGAATAGTTTAAAAAATCGGACTGCAATTCCAAATGGGCGACAAATCGAATCGCAAGGGGCAAGTATAGTGAGAAAAACAGGAGAATAAGAGACCCTCAAACTAGCGTCTTTCGAGCGTCGACGTCGAGGCAGTGTCCAATCAGCGTTAAGTAAATGCCGCTGCGCAAGAGTTGCGTCAACTCGGCGTCGACGCTCGATCGAAAGACGCTAGTGTCCCCACACTAGCGTCTTTCGATCGAGCGTCGCGGCCTTAGTTGGTATCTCAGTGATGGACGTCATAAAATATATTTTTGTATATGCCGTGGTGCGAACCTATAAAAAGTTTTTTTTTTATTAGCTCGGCTCTGGGTGTGATTCTCCGATACTTCGTAACACAAGGGTGTAATTTTTAGGGTTCCGTTGACAAATGGCAAAAAACGGAACCCTTATGGATTCATGTCTGTCTGTCTGTCTGTCCGTCCGTATGTCACAGCCACTTTTTCCGAAACTATAGGAACTATACTGTTAAAACTTTGTAAGTAGATGTATTCTGTGAACCACATTAAGATTTTCACACAAAAATAGAAAAAAAACAAAAAAAAATAGGGGTTAAACTTAAACTAAAACTCAAAAAAATTTTTTCATCAAACCTATACGTGTGAGGTATCTATGGATAGGTGTTCAAAAGTGATATTGAGGTTTCTAATATCAGTTTTTTTCTAAACTGAATAAATGGGTGCCACCGAACACGAACAACACGAATACGATTCGTGTGCGAACTCTATTTCTATCGCTCCCGATTTTACGCATTTTTGAATCACTCTAATTATGTGTTGCTATTAAAGTAAAATTCTTGTAACTATTTTCGTTTCACGCAGAAAAAAAATTTAAAAACCGGAATGCAAAAACTTATTTATTTTAAAAACCGGTAATGGATCACATAGAACGAAACGAAAAAAAAGTCTTTCATCTGTGAACCATATCTTTACTTGTCAATGTCATACTTCCGAACTTTCTACTAGTAGAACCGAAATACGAGTGGGTCGGACCACTCGTTGCAGAATTTACGGAATGAATTTTCAAAATAGGGATAAAATCCCTATTTTTCATTCAAAAATAGGGATTTTAGTCATTTGCATGCGAATCTTGCTATTAATATTCGAATTGGAATTCGCATGATTTAAAAATACGTCTCCTGCCTGTCGATGCTGTAAACAAAACCGCGCTCACTTCGTCGCTGCACTCGCTCATCAACGATAAATAATATGAACCTTCTTACTAACAACATAGAGGCTATGTTCGTTTGTACGGCTAAGTCGAGCTTTAGAGCGAGTCCGTTGCGTTTTTCTTAGAGAATCGACCGGCTGATCTGTGCCCGCGGCAGCCCTGACTATGCGTGGCGTGACAAATGTCAATTATCACAATGAGCCGCAAGTGCCGGTCGCATTCTGCAATTATTTGCATAAGGACTGGATTCTTATCGGCCGATGGAAATGGACTTCGGTACAGTCAGTTAAGAATATGACAATCTCCCACCACCATCACCTTTCTTCCATCGGACATCCAGACGCACGGCCGGCTACCATTCGTTCTTAGTTGATATACCCATAATCCGCACTAAGCGCTTCTCATCATCTTTTATAATGCGCACAGCTAAAGAGTGGAATTCCCTGCCTGCGTCTGTATTTCCGAGTGCATATAACCTGATTCTCTTTAAGACCAGAGTGAATAGGCATCTTCTGGGCAAGCTCGCTCCATCGTAGATCCCATCTATGCTCTAGAGCAAGATTGGGGTCAAGAGCAAGCCCATCTCAAATAAAAAAAAAAAAAAAAGAATATACGTAATGGGTATGTCAAGACGAAACTAGCTTATGATACCACATGTGTATAAATACTTTTGCGATTTCGATATTGACTCACAGACCTATATCGAAGTGTACAATACATGCTTTATTTTTTAACCTGTATGCTCGGAAAATAAGACAATTGATATAACAATGACCCGCGCACACACGTGTGCGCGGCGCGAGCTTTAAGGTGTAAGGTAACAAAACGTGTAATTTTTTTATCAAAATCATGTATTTTTGCAAATAGGCCATTGAAGACACATTTTTCAGGTCCAAATAATATTTTTACCCTACCCCTGCTGCAGGACAATTTGTGGGCTAGTGCCGAGAAGAAGCAGAGTGTCTTCTGTCGATCTTTCCCCTTGTTCCTAATTGCGCTAAATCGCTAATAGCACGAATCCTATACATAAATGCAGTAGGAAGCTTAAAAAAGGCTAGGTCTTGCCTGTTATGATTATTTGACTGATCTAGTGGTTCTGCCGCTGATTAAATAATCACTACGTTAAAGGTTCTACTAAGTTGTCAAACGTATGACAAACTTGCGTCAACAACAACACCTTGAACGGTCCTTGTTTCGGTTTTCGGTTATGGCAAGTCTATTTAGGAAACGCATTTTTAAATCGACTCGAGGAGGACTAGGAAAAGTCAAAGCGTATTCATTGTTTTCAAAACTGTGGTACCTACCTACTGGTATGTTGTCTGATGCATATTTATTTGTTCTATAATAACGAAAAATGTGTTCGATTATGCACCGAACTGTACCTACAAACGGAGGTAAAAACAATTTTATTGATAAGCCATAGATTTATTACACCATTTACATTTATTATAAAAAGTATTTATAATATTCCACCTGTGTGCATTTAAGGTTCGTTATCGTATTATTAAAAAATAATTGCGACACATTTTATTATATTACTTGCTTTTGCTCCCACTTCACTCGTATTACATCTGCTTTATCACAATATTTTTAATATTGCATCCTCAAATAATTGCAGTCTCCTAAGATTTTCCTTATCGTGTCTTCATCAGCAGTCTTTGGAACAATAATAAACTTCTGAACATCAAATTCATCCCCAATTTTTCATAAGAGCTGTTTGTTGCGAATTTTAATAAAATTATTTTTAAAGTGTGCACTATTCAGTAAAAAAGAATAGACACCCCAAAACCAGAACCATCTCCTTTTTTAGGGTTCCGTACCCAAAGGGATATCTCGTCTTACTAATATTGTAAATGTGTTTTTTTCATAATTATTTACTCAAAGTCGTCAAAGCGTGATGCGTGATACTGAACGAAATTAGCAGCTATTTTATTTAGCATAAATAATGATCCAGCTTAACACATAATTTATACCCTGCTTCTGTTGTCCCCTGGGTGGATTAATTCACCTTTGTCTTAATTCTAAACTAACAATAAACAAGCAAAGTCAGACATACGATAACTTACCTCTAGATACAGTTAGCTCTTTTTGCGTAGATAGGAACACAAATTAATATTAACTAAGTGACGGTAGTTTATATTTTTTTTCAAAATATTGTAAAGACGAATAACACCTTAGTCTACCTGTGACCACGAACGCTGTAAAGTGTTCGAAACGTCAGGTTGAATAAAATGTTAATAAATCGCGAAAAAATCCGTAAAAGTAGTTTCATTTAAATGTATCGTGTTCGCGTAAATAAAAGACAACAAT
The DNA here is from genome assembly GCA_950371115.1 of Anania fuscalis. NCBI lineage: Eukaryota > Metazoa > Arthropoda > Insecta > Lepidoptera > Crambidae > Anania > Anania fuscalis. The sequence goes on from OX493346.1 coordinate 1,147,465, forward strand.
ATACGATAACTAGTTAATAAGTAGCCAATTTGAAAACCTAGCTGCCCGCGACTTCGCTTGCGTGATCTTTAGTTTATTCAATATATCCCACAGGAACATTTTATCGGGATAAAAAGTATCCTATATGTTAATCCAGATCATATTCTTTAGGTTCGCAAAATTTCATCCAAATCCGTCTAGTAGTTTTTGCGTAAAAGAGTAACAAACATCCATACATCTATTTATCCATACTTACAAACTTTCGTATTTATAATATTAGTAGGATTTACTATCTCCATACCAAACTTGGTTCTAATAGAATAGTTTGTTACGAGATTGCTACCATGTACCTTATTTTTGAATTCCCGATATTTCGGCCCTGTTGCAAGCGCCATGATCACGGAGTAACTCACTATTCTAATGTTAGTGACCATGAAAATTTAAAACAATATATTGGTTCAAATAGGTTCACCAGTATAGCCGTTAAAACTCAACAGACAGACAATCAATAATTCATTTAAAATATAAGAGTGGATAATTAATGATTTTTCTTATGATTGGCTTGTTATCTTTGGTATAATAATGTTGTTATTTACTCAATAATTTGCAAGTACATTTGGTATTACTATAAATAAAATAATGATGAAATGAAACTGCGATGATTGATAAGAAAGACTTGAAACTAAAGACTCTTTATCCCCGGGGCATGGTAGAGTTGGCCTTTTTAATTTAAATAATGTATTTCACAATATTAATTTGATAAAAGTAAAGTTAAAAGAGAACCTTTGTCCCTTTTAAAAAAAAATGGGTCACTAATAAAACTTTTTTTTATTTTTAACTAAACTAAAACTTAATTATGGAGTCTACTTTAACACTGTCTAAAATCTGGAAGTCACTGGGGGAGGCCTATGTTCAGCAGTGGACGTCCTGTGGCTGAAATAACGACTAAGAGCTAGGTTTAAAGAAAATACCTAGTCATTTTAAAATAGGGCTTGAGTAATAGGAAGTATTTACACATTTTTATTTAGGCTGAAATGTATGAATGGACAGAGTGCATCAGTCGCGTCCCCTGCACTAATGCAGAGACCAAAATACGCGCCATGTGTGCGCTTACGCAAGGGCTGTCACGCGGTTCTGGAGCTAATAGGGCTGGCAATAATCAAAATAAATAAAATAAAATAAAATCAATTTATTTCACACATAATGTGTCCATTCAAAATTACAAAAGATGTCAGTACATTTGACTTGGAACTATGTTAGTCGAGTTAATTACATTATAAAAATTTATTTATAATACATAGATTTTTGAACAAGATCAATTCATTCGTCAACATCAAATTAAAACCGCCCAAGTGCGAGTCGGTCTCCCGCACAAATGGTTCCGCATCATTTTCTTAAAAAACGAGCAAAAAATTCAGTTTAATATGGAAGCCCCCTTAAATATTTATTTTATTATGGTTTTTGTCTGTCGTTTTTTGGGGTCATGAGTATCTTGATTGGATGGTATAAGATTACCGATTTGAAAAGTGTTTTTTTTTAATAGAAATCTATAAGCTATATACGATCCACAAACAAACAAAGAACGCTGACATAGCACTAAGGAGCCACATAGCACGTAGAACTGACGGCTAATGGGTCAGAAAGGTTCTAGAATGCAGGCCTAAGGTGGACAGCCGAGCTAGTAAAGCTAAAATCAATCAATCAAATCAAATCATTTATTTACTTAGAGACACGTTACAATAAGATGAACAAATACATAGTTTTGATATTTCAACATGTCTTGCCATTGTATGGCATGTAAAATTTGAGTAGTGGATAACATTATTTAGTCAATAAATCTCATTAATACATTGCATTATAAATATAATTAATTTAGTTTACAGTACGCAGCATCGATGTTAAACGCTGTGGCAAAGAGTGGGGATCGCTTTGCGCACTAGACGAGCATCGTATCAGACGCGTTTGCGCAGAGCTAACAACCAATCACGGCCGGCGGTGCAGGCGAGTGCAGCCAATCACGTAATCGTAATGTTCTTCTGCTCAACATTCGCCCAGCAACCAACTTCCGAGCCGCTAGTTTTATCAGGACGTCATTAGGTCGTCATTAGTCATTAGGGAGACCTATGATCAGCATCAGATATCTAAAGCTGAAATAATAATGATGATAGTTACTAGAACAAAGTTGACAGCCCTATCCATAACATGTGTACGAAGTATGCGCCCGCGCATCCCATCACGAATATGATGTGGCGGAGTTCTTTGCGTTTCGTTTTACGCGCCTTTTTATAGATGCATTACGGCATGGCCATTCGGTATAGTTTGGGCAGTATACCTCTAGCTGTTTATGCTTTAAAAGGAAACCATGTCATAAAGTTGTGGATGAAAATTATGATGTTACCAAACTTTTTTGTTTATCCACTGCAAAACATAAACTATTTATGTGCCTGAGGCACAAGTACCACTGGTATTGAAATTAAATAAAAAGGATTAGTTAAATGTACGTTATTATAAACTTTACCTTGACGCAATGCAACCCAGGTTCAATTCTCGGTTCGGTTCAATTCAAATCAGATAGTCTTGGTGTGCTGGCATACACCTCTAGAAAATTTAATTGTCTGGTAGTAAATCAATGTTATAAAATAATTATTGACTTCTCTGGCGATATTATTTATTTAATTCTCTCTATGACGTAAGGACCAAAAATACCTTCGTATGTTTCATGTTTCTTTAGAAAAGTTTATTAGTATCATGAAGTGAGGACACCTCAATTCGGAATATGGCTAAATCAACAAACTGTTCAACTATTCATCATTATCATCATCAGTACAGCCACAGTGACTTCCAGATCGGCCAAAATACTATTAATAAGTAAGTTCTACTATTATGGAATTTTAATAAGGGCCCTCTGAAGCGGGCAGTGAGATTTAGTTACTGACCTTACAAAACCCGTCCATCAAACAGAGCCCGCGTGGTGAAATAATATGTATAGCCCGGTAATAGTAATAGTATAGTAATAGTATTCTTTATTTGCATAAGTACATGGTATAAAAGATGTAACAAAATAGTGTGCACATGTCTTGCCAAACTGTCAGCATGCATCATCATCATCATCATCTCAGCCACAGGACGTCCACTGCTGAACATAGGGTTATGAAATGCAATAGAGAACCAAAACACAAGTATTAAACGTTTGGTGAAATGGAATTATGGTAAATAAAACAGTGGTGTAATGAATGTTCGGTAATATAATACTTCAAACAAATTTTATTTCGGCCGAATATAACTTCGGCAAAAAGTTTATCGATCAAATGAAACGTCGGAGTAATGAAAAAAAACGAATTGATAATAGGTCAAATGATTTAGTGGCAAACGTGATTGCGACGAAGTAATAAAAAACAAAACGGAAATAGTCGAAAAGTTTTCCGTCAAATGAAATTCGATCAAAACATTTTCGATCTTACGATAGGTAACCGTATAGCCCAAACCCCTTCATAGTAGTAAGGCTTGTGCCCTGCAGTGGGACGTAACCCTAGGTACTTGTTTATTTATGTAGCTCTACTTTCTAAGAAACTTTAATTCAACAAACAAGTCTTGAAAATTTGTTTCCATGTCTGGTAAAGCTTTAAAAGTATACCAAAATCATTCTCTACGATGCATCTTACACCATATAACTATGGCATAAGTCTCAAATTGCTTTAAACTTCTATTAAACTGTGACACGAGGATGTCTGTCTGTCTTTACGACTGTTTAACACAAGGGAAGGAAATAAGACTACACAGAATTAGAGGCCGTTAAACTTTGATGTTAATGGCTTGTATGAGTTGTATGACCGAGGATCCGGCTGTAGGGCAATGTTTGACGTAGGAATTATGACAATAGTTCGGTGAAATCTTTCGTCTTAGTGACCCATTGACGGAGGGAGTCACATTGAGCGCAAAACCCTTTGCATTTGCTGGTTTGTTTCCCAGGTCGAGTCAACTCAGGAAATATTTTTTCTAAACTGGATCAAATCTGGGTGTTCTGGGACAGGCAACGTTTTATTTTAGCTCGTTACACAAGGATGTTAACTGCTAACTATTTCAAAGATCAATTTTAATATCTAGTTGTTTACAAATGACCAAAATAAAGGTTATTTGGGTTCTTTTCATCATCATATCATATGACGACCTCCGTAGCCGAGAGGCGAGCACGCCGGACTTTAAATGGCGCCAGCATCTCTGAGGTTCCGGGTTCGATCCCCGATCCGGTCAATGTAATAAACGAACTTTTCTATATTGGCTCGGGTCTGGGTGTTGTGGTACCGTCGTTGTTTCTGGTTCCTAAAACACGCGTGCTTTAGCTACTTACCTTAGGATCAGAGTGTATGTGATGTTGTCCATTATTTATATATATTTTATCATAATTTCAGCCACGTGACGTTGATACGTCCACTGCTGAACATAGGCCTCCCCCAGTGACTTCCAGATTGGCCGGCTGGAAGCGGCCTGCATTCAGTATGCATTAAGTTTCTTTATCTTTCGTCAATTTCGTCAAACAAATTGCTTTAATATTCCATAAAATTAGTCTGTCCTATTCAGAGTGCATTTGCTATTCCGGGACTAAGGTTAAACCACTGTACTAACGTACAAAAATCAGTGGTTTAATCTTAGTCCTCCGGACTACTAAATGCACTCTGAATAAGACAGAGTAGGTTTAAACCGCGGCTTAACAATAGCCAACCGGTTTAAAAACCGAAAATTTTAAATGTTATACTTTTATTTTGAACTCGTGTAAACAATATTTATCTAAAATCAGTGCAGACAGACAAACAGTAACATTAAACGCAGTCTACATCGGCGCCCCGTGTTTACACGCGCGGTCAATAAAGCCGAGACGCCTGCATGCGGGTTGATAGGGATGTGCTTAGGTCGATAAGAGTTATCAATGTTACAGTAACCGCTGAGTAGGCCAAGAAGAGAACTACATACCCCTTTCTTTATAGTTGTCCTTTGCCTAAAGGTTGTCTGGAAGAGATCGCTTTTTAGCGGTAAGACCGCCTAAATTGTTCATCTTTCTGTAAATATCAACTGCAACTTCTTTGTTGGGTGTGCAATAAAGAGTATATATCTATCTATCTACATGCGACAACTAGTCTAGTGTTGTGCTTCAGATCGATAAAAATTATCGATGGTAAAGTAATCGATCTAAGGTTACATACACCTAATAAAAATTAAATGACCGCAAGCGACTTGATGCTTGAAGCCTAAAGAGTTTTCCATATTTTTGAAACTTTGAGTATTTAATAGTGTCATACAATATAATTTAATGGTAATATATTGACAAGTAAAATAGTCGTGTCAAGTTAAACCTGCAATGACTTACACCTGAATTCTAATAAAATGTGACTAATGAAGAAAATCTATTTTCGCAATGACATTTACAAAAATCACGCTGTAAGCATATTAATAAATTATGTAAACAAGTGATAATAATTTATCTATTTCCTTTGATAAATGAAAGATAACGTAGGCTCAAAATATTTTGGCCGCCAAATATTTTATCAACTTAAATAAATAATTCATAATTTCTATTGAAGTTTATATCTAAAAGAATGTTAACTTATACCTACGTAAAATTATTTTTAGTTGATTAATTAGGATATTCACTCTAAATACGGACGCGGCGGTCAGTGTGCAGAATAGGGACACAGTAAGTGTAGTGTGTGACGGTACTTGGCGTGAAAATAATATTATGAGGGTAGATGAAGAATCTGCCTCTCATATGGAGTGAGGACATCGTTGTTCCAGGCAGCCTATGACCACGGTCGGTGTAACCCGATCGAAACGTCAGCCAAAAGAGGTAACATTTTGTACCTAAATTATGATCGCGTTAATTCCCGTTTCATTGAGTTTTAAATTATGCAACGCGAAAGTTTAAAAGTAATTAGGATATTCACTTTTTGTTATTCAAAACGTATTTTTACTAATACTAATGTTACAGCAAATTTAGCTTCTACAACCAATGATTTATTATGATTAAACTATGATTTATTTTTCAAGTTAATCTTGATTCCATACGTTGTGATTGTAGTGAGGACTTTGTTGAACAAATTGAAATATTTGTCAATGCGGCATTTTCTTTAAAAATGGTTTTTTTAAAGTGTACTTAAACTCATGCAGAACCGGGGCAATAGCTAGTTATCAAACCTGACCTCTTTTTAGAAACATGTAGGAATACAATTTACGTAACTAAAGTATTTAATCTCAACTCACGGCACGGAATTTGGCAAACATTAAATGTATGCGAAAATAATTAGTCCACGCACTCATACCAAGCTATGTAATCCCAAGATAACACACATAGATTAGATTGCCTAATTCTCAATGAGAACATGAATGCAAATTCAATCAGAACTGCTTCATTATGAACATATAGCGGGCGAATGTCATACAAAATAAGTTGAATGATCGAAGACAGTGATGGGCGTAAAAACACCTTGGTAAGAAATGTGGAACACCCTGGTGTAGTGTTGCCAGGGTTCGTAATATTGTATTTGTTTAATCTATTGATTTTATTACAAATTATTATATACACACATTAACACATAAATTAAAAATTTTGGTTGTCTGTAGTTGCCGTTGTCGTAATTTGTATTTCGACTACTTCGTAAAAATAGTCAGTTAGTATACATAACGAAAAAAATTAAACTGAAACTTCAAAATATGTAATAAAATAGAATGCAGCTGCATTTCGATACTTAATCTATTATTGCTTTACCATTCTAACAGTTAGAAAGCATATAAGTTTATTCACTTCTTATTGCGTTTAAATTGTAATAACTTTGTTAAATTTTATTTATTAACTTGCTCACTCACGTACTGGCAACACCACAAACAAAGGCCGATCCCGCGTAGGCGTGCGCACACGCATCAGACACACCAATTAGCGCAACGACACGTCTAACTGGATCGCCGCAACAATCTACGCGACAAAGGCTGACGAAGTCATATGTAAGGGCAATCAGATTTTACGCCTTCGTTATCTATTGAATGTTTGCATCATGAGGAGTATGTGATACAATTTCATCTTCTATTTTTATCAGGAAGCTACATAATAAAAATCGATAGCAATACGTCAGTTCTGCTAAAACTTGAGAATGGCTAGCGATTTGGCGGATTTTGTTCATTTGAGTTCTTTGTAGTCTGGACCAGGATTGTTTGAAAAGAAAAATTGAAAAAGTTTTCGTTAAAATATCGATATTAGAAAAATGAATGAGTTCTTATTTTTTTGGACTATGGCTAAAGGCACAAATTCCATTTGACAGCTAGTCGATAATAAAATGTAAGTTTACTCCTCATCTATGTCAATTCAATAAGTACAAACACAATTTTTTTGGTAAAGGTTAATCTGACATTTCGTCACTGACTTGACTTATAAAAAAATATTTTTAAATGGCAGTTTTTTTATCTAATACAGCTTTGCAGCTTTCATTATTATTATCATCATTATCTCAGCCTATCGCAGTCTACTGATGGACGTGAGCCTCCCCCAAAGAGCGCCAAAGAGCACGATCTCCCGCTTTATTCATCCATCCACAAAACCATACTGAAAATCGAAACAAGTTTCAAGTTTATAAATCAACCATTATTAAATCTATCAAAAACATTTTACACAGATACTTTCTTTTCTTACACAAAGTAATGACATTTAAAACACACAAGAGGTTTCTTTTCAATCTCCTGTTACAATCCAATCATCTCATGATTAATGACCATACAAAAGTTTCCCAATAAAGTCATTAGAATACTTAGCAGACCATTCGTCTGTTTAATGGACTTGCTCGTAGGTTGAATGAATCAACATCTAATGATTGACATGTCCAAAAACACGGCTACCGTACTTGACCGTCGTCCCACGTGGACCACATTTGATCGGCGCGGGCGCAGGGGGCCGATTCTTGATATTTACATCAAACTTTAAATAACACGAAAAATTATGAGAATAAAAAATCGCTTGAAAATAGTATGCTAGTCGCTGAGCAAGTGTTCGCCCATGCATCTTAGTAGACAACGGTTACGACGAGGATTGGATTAAAGACATTTTTTTTAAATGTTCTCTTATTATTATTTATTTATTTATTTATGACAGTCCTACAAAACTATTTACACATTTTAACTGTAGGATCAATACGTCTTTTGCAAATACATTAACCTTAAAAGCTTTTTGGGTAAAAAAATGTTCTCCGATTAACCTTAATTATTGTTTAAATAATTTATTACTAATAGATGATTTAATATTGATAGATTATAAAAAATGAGTATGTAATTTATTTTTAAAAAAATACTATTTTCATAAGTAAGGCTATTATTTCAGGCTGGCACACTAATCTTTACTGACTATTTTAGTGGCGTGAATAAAACAATTAAAACTTTGAAAATGGGAGATTTTGATAAATAATTAGTATAATACAACTTAAAATATATGTATCCCTAAAAAACTACACTTTATAATAAAAAAGATATTTAATACTTGATAAAATCCTCCGCCTCAGGTGGGATCCGAACCCACGTCCATCGCATACAGAAGCGGACGATTCTTTCAAGTATTTAAAATCTTAGATAAACCTAGCATGGTAATTGCTAAAAACAACAATTTTAATTGTAAAATAAATATTTACTTACTTTCTGACACAACTAGAAAATATATTTGTCGATATTAAATTTATCTACATTAGAAGAATCGAACCCCGGCCACAGCTTAAACGTCGATATGCATGAGCGAGCAAAACTTTAGTTGTATAGAAAGATAGTTTTATTTACTTACTTACTTGCTACGATAAATAGGAGAAGATAGCCTTCAAAGTTTATATTTAAATTAAGATTACAAAAACTACAAGTAATCATGACTATAATCCAAAAGTTTTTAGTTATCTTTCACCACATCCACTAAGTTTGTTAAGAGATATTTTCCTACTTGTTTATCCGCCGCAGTTTTAATGTCACTTGTCAATCAAATAAATTGAGTATCAATTGAGATATTTGCCTTTAGATTATTTCCTGTATGACAATTATATCCGGATCCGGTGTACGTTTTATAATCTCGAAGGTTAAATCATTATACTATCTTTAATAAAATAATTACGAATTTTCTTTTAATTAAGTTCTAAAATGGAAGTTGTCAATAATAAATCAGTGTAAGTTTGAGCTTTAAATGATTTGCAATTAATTTATTAGTTTGACATTTATCAAATTACTTGTAATTTTTTGTTTTTAGCAATTCCATGCAAGGTTTAATTGCAGATAAATAACACTTAAAAAAAAAAAACATCGACCTCAGGTGGGACTCGAACCCACGTTCCTTCGCATACCGGGCGAGTGCTTTGACCACTAAGCTACCGAGGACGTCACGTGACAAGATGAAATTCCTCAAGTGTTTTTTTTTTTTTTTTTTTCTCGCTATCAAAGCCACCTGAGGTCGATGATTTTTTTAAGTGTTATTTATCTGCAATAAAATTACTTGTTTTGTAAACATGTAAAAGTAGCAGATACAGTAAAAATTGGAACATATTATTATGCAAAAGGTCATTGATTATGGTAGTATTGTAATATTATTTCGAGTCCATAATATATATTTTTTAATTATCGGACAACATCACATACATTGCTCTGATCCTAAGGTAAGTAGCTCAAGCACTTATGTTATAGAAATCAGAAACAACGACGGTACCACAACACCCAGACCCGAGCCAATATAGAAAAGTTCGTTTTATCCATTGACCCGACCGGGGATCAAACCCGGAACCTCAGAGATGACGGCGCCATTTAAAGTCCGGCGTGCTCGCCTCTCGGCTACGGAGGTCATTATATCAAGTGCTAAAGCAAAATAAATAACTACAATTAATAATGGGTATGAATTCTGCAAACAGCGTTCAATAATTAAATAATAGATTTTTTAGATATTTATGTAAATAGGCAAGTATCGTCGAACCTGGAGTTATTAAATTTAATTAAACAAATCAATTATTTTAGTATTTTTCATTATTTTCACAAGTATCGATAAAAAACATCGACACAGCCCCCTTCCTATCGCCAATAAAAGCGACGTTAATGAACTTGTAGTTTGTAAATAGAACGATGCGCCCGCGCCGCGACGCCTCCCCTCCCTTATGCATTTACCCCCCCCCCCCCCCCCTCTCAAACAGCTGCATGAGCATGTAACGTAATACTTAAATTATAATGCTTTTTATACCGTATGCAGTCACTTGTTAAAGGATATGTTTCAAACAAATAAACAACGTATGCCAGAAACCAGATGTTTAGAGACTTTCTCTACTCGTGGGTCGTTACTTCTGATCCCAGCAGGAAACTCTTTTACGAAATCTATGCACGAATTTATAGTACCACTTATTTAATGCCGAGGCGACATTGTAAGAAAACTTGCATATTTAAAATCAATTTAATCTTGATTTGCGTAAAAAACCGTCCAAGTATGAGTCCGACTCGCGCACGAAGGAAACCGTACCATTATCCATAAAAACGGCAAATACGTTTGTTCTATGGGAGACCCCATAAATATATTGTTCTCTGTTTTTTTAGTATTTGTTGTTATAGCAGCAACAGAAATACATCATCTGTAAAAATTTCAACTCTCTAACTATCACGGTTCATGAGATACAGCCTGGTGACAGACGGACAGACTGACAGACAGACAGACAGACAGACAGACGGACAGCTGAGCCCTAGTAATAGGGTCCCGTTTTACCCTTTGGGTACGGAACCCTAATAACGGGTTCTCGAGTGGAGACCACGCCTAGGCAAACATAGTGTAGGACGCCCCCCAGCTCGATGGACCGTCGACCTTATTCTGGCAGTGGATGGATGAAAAAAGTGGGAGATCGTGTTCTTTGGGGTTCTTTGGGGGAAGCTTACGTCCAGCAGTGGACTGGATAATGATGATGATGATTGCGTAAAAACATTGAACTTGAAGATGTTACAAAAAAGAGTGCACATGTTCCACTCTTACAAATAGCATGAAAAATTTACATTATTATCATTCAATTATATTATGTAATGTAACAAGTAAATGTAACGTTACAATGAATCAAGTTAATTTCAAGATAAGTTAAAATACGTCAAAACAAATCTTTATTGCACACCAAACAAAGAAGTTACAGTTTTTAATTACAAAAAGAAATGTATTTTTTTAGGATTTAATTTAATTAAGCCAAGATAACTAATAGTACCCATGATCTTCCCGTCCATGGGTTACGGTGTGGAGGTCTGACAGGAATCACTTCAAACGTAAATAGATAGATTGATACTCTTTTTTGCACACCATACATAAATGCACTTGATAGTAACGTTAACTAGAGTTAAATTTAGAATCATGAACAAGAGTACCATAAGTTGAAGGAAGAAGCGCTAAATCAAATCAAATTTATTTGTGTAAAAACATGGTATTGAAGGGTGTTTTCTAAGGCACACATGTCTCGCTATTATATTATGATGCAGCGATTACAGTAATAAATATTATTAAAGTCATGAAAAAATAGTGCGTAGTCAAAAAAGATAAATAAAACCAATAAAATAAAATAATTTGAAGTCAAGCCGATCTGGAAATCACTGGGGGAGGCCTATGTTCAGCAGTGGACGTCCTGTGGCTGAAATGATGATGATGATGATGATGAAAATAAATAATAACGTCAATTAATCCAATTAAAATGTTAGATTAGCTAAGAAATATTCCACTATCTTTTATTGAAAAACTGTGCTTTTCTTAACCTTCACTTAAGTCTCGAACACATTATGTGACATTTAGCACGTAGTCCACTCGCTTCCCAAATAACCGATAAGAACAATCGAATAATTTCTTTTATTACCTTATTGTTCGTCTATCAGCTGATTACAGTTTATTACTTGATAAGAAATGGGAATTAATTAGTGACGAGAATTGAATGTACTACGTCTACTATTCAATGTCAACGAAGCGAGATACAAAACCGGCCAAGTGCGAGTCGGCTCGCGCACGAAGGGTTCCGTACCTTTTAAAAACGGTAAAAAATCACGTTTGTTGTATAGGAGCCCCCTTAAATATATATTGTATTCTGTTTTTTTAGTATTTGTTGTTATAGCGGCAACAGAAAAACTTCATGAAAATTTCAACTCTCTAACTATCAGGGTTCATGTGATACAGCCTGGTGGCAGACGGACAGACAGACGGACAGCGGAGCCTCAGTAATAGGGTCCCGTTTTACCCTTTGGGTACGGAACCCTAAAAATGAATTAGGTAAGGTACCGTAGATAAGGTATACAGTAAGTACTGTGTCATCGACCCCCTTATTCCCTAAAAATTAGCAATCAGCAATAACCGAGCAGGCCTCGCCAAATTGATAGTTAGTGTCAAAATCTATGGGCAGCACCACAAAATAGAAAAAATACAGAAGGTCCACTCCCGCCGTTCTCGAAAACAACTGCCCAAATTGGGCTGACTGCCTAGGGTTGCCATTCTGATTTTTGAAATAAATAAGTGTGCCTTATTACACCGATTACAACGATTAGTTTATTCATTCATCTTATCATACGTCCAGGCCTAAATGGGAAGACAGAGCAATAATTACTCCCCAACTTGGCTTCTTCAATTACTGTAGTTTTTAACAGCGGCGGCAGCTGCGCGTTGTTAGAAATTATACGTACTAACTACATTACTTAGGTACTGTTATGACATATACTGACATTACTAGGTGGCGTATTTATCCTAGCAACGACAATGTAAAAAAATCAATGAATAATTTAATATGTTTATAATTTTTTATTCAACGCTTACCTAAAACACTAGTGTTAAACCAATGACGATTTAAGTAAAATTTAAAAGCTTAATTTAAAGAACGTGTAATCACAATTTTGTGTTGTATTCAAACATCCAAACACACTGCAGAAGTACCTAATAAGAACGCTTATATCCATTTTTCGCATAACAATGATCAATGCGTAGTAAACTGTCGTGAGTGACAGTCTGCTGTAGTACTGCCCCGAATCGTCCGAGATTGCATATAAACGCAATTGTCAATTTGTGCGTAACGATTTTGACGCTTAGTTTCGAGTGGCCTATCTGTCTAGCGCGCCGCCGCTATACGTAATTTGTGGTAGATAGCTTTGTTTTTGCTGTCAATTTGCGATTTTAAAGCCAGAATTTGGCAATTATCGCTTTCTCATTGCTTTTGCAAGATACGGAATCAGGGTACGGAAATGGACATGATGATACAGAAAAGTTCCTAAAGGTTACAAAATGCATTTCATTTTGTAACTCTTACCTTAGGAACTTTTCTGTAAAGGTTGGGTACATAGAATAAACATTTTCAGGTGGCATTTTCGTTTTTGTAATTATTGTACTTATTCTATTAAATGTTATTTGTCCTAACGTGTTTGATTATGATAACAAACCATGTTTTTTGTCCGAGTTAGGCATGATGTCCGAAAGTTTAATATTTGTTTTATTATACATACAGGGTAAAAAAAGGCTTAGCGAAGCCTTAAACCACGAGTTCTATGCATAAAACCAAGTAGAATGCAAAAAATATTGTGGGTATCAAAAAAAATAACTTATTTCTAACCCGCAATGTATAGCGAGCGCGCACGACACAGATTATGCCTGTGTGTGTAAGCAGATCATGTTTCTTTGTAAAAAAAGTTTAGTATTATCAAACAGAAGTCAACTAGGTAAAAATCTTTAAAAAAACATTTAACTTTGACTGTCAATATCTCGGTAACCCGTCATTTCCCAGGTATAGTGTAAAAGAAAAAAATGATCGTAATAATACGTAGAATATGTAGTACTTATTCGGCTTCGTTAAGCCTTTTTTTACACCCGATATATAGGAGTTTTAAGATTTTTTTTAAATTCTAAATTACTTGACCTCGATATCGATAGCCAAATTTGATAGATTTTTCATCATATTTGTATGAGTAAATACTTGCGGCTGTATTTTATGTGCTTGCGGGATTACTAAAAAAGTATTTAAAAAAATACAGCAAGATCACAGCTCCTAATACACAGAATAAATACAATCTTACATTCTTGAAAGTACAGCGAATAATGGATTTGCATTTTAAAATAAGTATACGTAACGTATCTTTTCTGTTTTCAACAAAAGTTAGTATCCAAACAATGTTTTATATTTGCTTTGACTTGAGCAAAATAAATCTATTTAAAATAAATATAGCAAAGAAAGAAAGAATAAAGTTCCGTTAAAATAACGAATTATACAAACAAAAGTAGGTACCTACCTACATGTAACAAAAGATGCATAAATCAAAACAATGAGTAGCTTCCTAAATTGAAAGCAACTAATGTCGACGGCGTCCTGAGGGCACGAACGCTCAGGTTCAATAGCTGACCCGAGAGACGGGCTCGAATTAACAGCTTCCGATAGGGATGGGACCAAACTTATCGACAATAATATCGATAAATGACGCTCGAACACTGAAGTGATCAAATAAATTCGTAACTTAGTGTTCCTGGTCTGTAAATCAAAATTTCCTGAAATGATAGAATTAACAATAGGATAGATAGACCCCCAATTTTAAATAAGAATGCTTACCTATGTATTTTTTTGCTTGAAAAACCGCAGTATATGCTTTTAAATGTGTTAGAAAACATAAGTAATATATCGGGTGTAAAAACCTTTTTTTAACGAAGCCGAATACCACATATTGTACCTTAGAGCATTCAACCAACAGGAGACGCCATTGACAGGCATTCCCCTCTGCCACAAGTCTATGACCGTCGATCACAGAGGTTATATAAAACTATTTGCAGCGCGTTCCGCCATCATTGGCAAATCACGGTGAGCGTGGAAGGACAGCAGCTAAAAATGCCAAATTACGCCGTGTGCTTGTGTTAAAAAAGATCAGAAACATTTTATGTGCTAAGGGACAGCGTAAATTTTCATCTATAAGTATTATTGAGTCTCGATATTAGCAAATAATGCCTTAAAATTGCAAAAACCTTATAAAATTCGTCAATCAAAAAGTGATACCAGTAAAAGGAAAAAAATCCTATTAAGCGTAATTTTTTATACTGAAGTACCCAAAATTGAAATCAGACTGGTATTTCACGTTTAATATTTTTAATAATATTAATTACAATAGATTCTTATTAAATTAATATAATATATCACAGTTAACAAATTATGATTCTTGTTTAAGTTTTGCGCATTTTATTGGACTTAATAATTACCTAGTTTTAAAAGTATCAGTACTATAAATATTTGCATATAATCGGTCTAGTTCAATAATATAATATATTTGCGAACTTCACTTTATTGTGAAAATTTGAGATTTTTACTGATACCTACGCTGGCCACCCTGCAGCAAAGTTGGTGATGGGATAGCACAAAAACAAAATATCGATATCGATTTAACCACTTGACCTTTAGGTCACCTAGATTTGGGATTCCACTTAGCCGTATTTTCAAAATGGGAATATATTCGGTAACATTCACAATGAACCCACCCGTTGGGAAAATAAACGGGTGGATTCAATTTTATTGTTTATATGAATTTATACTATAACACAATAATAATATTAAGACTTAGGTTACAAGCGTTTTTGTTGTTATTTATTTACACATACAATAAAAAACAGTATGCTGTTATAAATTTTGTTTAATTTGGTTGCTTTACTGTAAGATTACTGATATTATTTATATTACAATAGGCATTATTATAATGTGTCCATATTAAGATGTCAGTAAATATTAATTTTCATTATTTTTGCGAAAACATAACATTACAAAGGGTGACGATAAAATCTTCGAGGCACCTTAAATATCTTATCATTAATCTTAGGCTCGGTCTATACCCAGTCAGAAACTGGACCGGGTTAACGTGGATTCAATACATCGCTTAAGCAATAAGGTCGTTTTTTGAACGGATTCTTGCGGATGCTAACGGATTCCGGCAGCGTATAGACCGAGCCTTAAACTCTAGAGAAACGTGTGTTTTGTAACAGATTATTTATTATTTAAGCGTATTTTATGGCTCGGACTATAACCATTCGGGAACCGGTCCGGGTAAGTACGGTTTTAATCCATCGCTTAAACAATAGGGTCGTGTTTTGAACGGATTCTTACGGATTTGATAATGTTTTGGATAATAATTTTTATTAATTATTATTTACCACCTTCTCAATTACTTATTAAGTCATAAAAATGAATCCATTCCAAAGAAACATAACTTTATATTATAAAGTATCCGAGCCAACCATCTCCAGTCACCACCACAGACAGACCCAGACCAATAATACCTATTTGAATTCATTTACAACTTTATGTCTTAGCAAGCAAAGCAAAAAAATAGGTATTATGTTTTTCTTATTTCATTATAGCACTAATATTTGTTAACTTTTTCTTATGCAAAAAGAAAATGTTTTTCCTTTGTCCTTTACAAAATTCAACCTTCTAACTTTCCCTCAATTATATTTACGATTTTTGCGGGCTATAGCCCAGTATTTTTTTATCATAATTTAAGACAATTCACCTGAAAACCAAATTATACAGGTATTTCTTGCAGTTTTAGGCTTGGACTTTAACCAGCCGGAATCTGTTAGAATCCGCTAGAATTCGTTCAAAAACGACCTTATTGCTTAAGCGATGGATTGAAACCGTACTTACCCGGACCGGTATCCGGCTGGGTATAGCCCGGGCCTTAGACTCAACCATACTGACGTATATTAATAAATAACCCTGTATATCTTAATGACAGCCAAAAGGAATGTTTCTATCTTACACATAATAAAGAGTCTGAATTGAATAAAACCTTATCATAATACTGGCAGAACTCATCGATAAAATTTAGCGATAGTGTTAAGCACTATCTTCGTTTATTTAAAACTGACGTCACACTCGTGCATGGATAAGTTGTCCTTGTGTGTGAATATATTTGTGTGCGTCTAGTTTAAGCTAGTGTTAGATATTTTTTGTTGTGTGCGAGCGTAGCAATGACATCCAAAATGCGTTAGTGTTAATTTACTATGTGTGCGTTACTCCCTGCCCCCCGCAAGAAATGACAGACTTTTTCGCATAGAAATTAGCGAGCTTGTCGTCTCCTGTTGGTTGAATGCTCTAAGTATTGTACGGATTATAACGATCATTTTTTTCTTTTACACTATACCTAGGAAATGACGGGTTACTGAGTTATTGACAGTCAAAGTTACATTTTTTTTGTGTGAAAAGGAGATCTAAATTGCAGATTAAAGTGAAAACTTTTTGACAGAACAACAATACACGTTCTGTTGGAAGTGTCAGTTATCCGACAGAATTCGTCAAAGTTCATATACACGCTATAACAACAAATACTAAAAACCAGAATAAAATAAGTATATAAGGGGGCTCCGATACAAAAAAAAGGAATTTTTTTGCTCGTTTTTATAGATAATGGTGGTGGAACCCTTCGATAGTATTGTGACGTCTGAATCGTCAACGTCACTACAAGCATTATCATCATCACCACTATATCAGTCCACTGCTGGACACAGGCCTCTCCAAAAGGAGGATTTTGCCATAATCGCCACGCTTGGCAGGCGGGTTGGCGATCGCAGTTTGGCCAATGGTGGAGAGGAGACGCTGCTGCCCGTCTTCTTGTGGCGGTTCTCCTGTAGTCGCCTCTTACGACACCCATAGGAAGAGAAGGGGTGGTGCTATTCTTTTAACGTGCCGGCACCACACGACTACAAGTATCAAGCCATTAAGAATTCAACGCAGAGAAAAATAAAGAAATTGATAACAACAATCTTGATATCGATACCGTCACAGCACTACACAATTGCAGGGCAGGGCAGCGGAAATGCACATGAATGCAACAACAGTTAACAAGCCGAGTGGCTCTTTAAAATGGGATCAGCTGCGCTTTGACCGACAGCTACACTGGTACAAACACATTATTTACTATATAGGGTGTTAGGTAAATGGTATATCAAGCCCAAGACTAGCCTATGTGACATATGCATATAAATACTATGTCCGAATGTAAACTCCGAAATTAAATATGAATGAAATGAATGAATGAATGAAAGTCGTATAACAAAAATATAATCATTTAAAAAAATATATTCGTACAAATCAGATTCAATAATTTTTGTTTTTGTTTTGTATGAAAATTTAAAAATTATAAATGATAATATCAAATTTCTGATGTCACCACACTATTTATATGCAAAGCATATGTTAAGGTTAACGTAGGCTATTTTCGGCTTGATATACCATTCACTAAACATCCTATATATTTCTAAAGTTATTGTTAATTCAAACCATACATTTAATAACGACGACATTTGTGGCGCGGCCCGGTGATTCGCCATTACCGCTGAGGGTCCCGGATTCGATTCCCGATTGAAAAACGAACATAACGAACGACATGATTGGCCTAACTACAAAAAAGAAAGACTAGGCTTCAACCATTAGCCAACCAATTTGAAATGTTCATACATCAGACATTCGGGACATATTATAAACAAACATTTTCATTTGGTTGACTAATCTTTAGTTAGGCAGTGTTTAAACCTAGTCTATCTTTTTGTAGTAAGGCCAAATTACTCGACCAAAGCCTTTACTTACTAAAGACAATAGTGACCGAGTTTCTTGCGCTACTTCTTCTCGGCGCTAGCCCAAAATTGTCCCGAAGTAGTGGTAGGAAAAAAAATATTGGGACGAGTAAAAGCGCGAGTAAAGTAGTTTAAGCCTATTTACAGAAATAAATTGGTTTTATTGGTTTTTATTACTTCCACATTAAATACCACCTAATAAGTGCATAATCCTCCTGACTTAAACTGTAAGGGTCCCGGGTTCGATATCTATTTAGCCAGCAAAGTTTTCTATTTCAACATCGACATGAGACACAACCCAGCGCTTAGAGGAAGAAGAACTTCACCCTGTCCCTTTATTTATGTCCTCTTATTCAAATTCAAATAAATTCTTATTCATAAATAGTATTAGTTTAGCGACATCTTACCTCGTTAGCATGCATTACAAGAAAATACGTTATCATTATACATAGGCTGCACTAAAAGTATCGGGAATGGAATATTTCCACTGTTCCTGTCATATTAAAATCTTTTTAATTGCAAACTTCTTGGTTTTAAAAATCGAATACCATTTATTTATTTAAAAAAAGATTCTTGGTCTTACCACAAGGTCTTGTCGAACTTGTTTAGTCGTTGAGAAAATGGAATTGACTCGAGAAAATTCAAGAGCGATGATTTATTATGACTTTCGAAGTGGTTTAACACAAACACAGTATGTTGACCGGATGATTTCTGCATTTGTTAATGAAGCCCCATCCAAAACCACAATTTATCGCTGGTTTGCTGAATTTCAACGTGGACGTGTCAAGCTCAGTGATGATCCCCGTCAAGGTCGTCCAAAAACTGCAGTTACCCAAGATAACGTTGATGCTGTGCGTAAGCTGATTGAGGAAGATCGACATGTGACATACCGCGAAATTTAGGCAACTTTAGACATTGGCATGAGTCAAATACAAATAATCTTGCATGAACAATTAGGTGTAAAAAAGTTGTTTTCCGACGGATACCGCATTTGCTCTGTGAAGAGCAAAAAGCGGCTCGCGTTACTTGGTGCGTCAGAACTCTCGAAAGATTCCACGCAGGATCATTAAATGCTGTATACAACATCGTATCAGGTGACGAATCCTGGATATACGCGTACGAACCCGAAACAAAAAACCAGTCACGAGTTTGGGTGTTCGAAAATGAGTTAAAGCCAACAAAAATTGTTCGTTCACGGAGTGTTGCAAAAAAAATGGTGGCCACGTTTGTCTCCAAAACCGGCCATGTTGCGACTATTCCTCTTGAGGGACAAAGAACGGGTAATGCAGAATGGTATGCTAGCATTTGTTTGCCACAGGTCGTTTCTGAACTCCGTAAAGAGAACTGCAACCGCCGCATCATCCTCCATCACGACAATGCGAGTTCTCACACCGCGCACAGAACAAAAGAGTTTTTAGAGCAAGAAAACATAGCATTATTAGACCATCCGCCGTATAGCCCCGACCTAAGCCCTAATGATTTCTATACTTTCCCTAAAATAAAGAATAAATTGCATGGTCAGACATTTTCATCACCTGAAGAAGCTGTGAACGCCTACAAAACGGCCATTTTGGAGACCCAAACTTCCGAATGGAATAGTTGCTTCAATGATTGGTTCCGTCGTATGGAAAAATGTGTCAAATTTCGCGGAGAATACTTTGAAAAGCAATAAATACATTTTTAAATAGTAATGTTGTGTCACTTCCTTGATTTCCGAAATTTTCAGTGCCCGCCCTCGTACATGTCTTCTATCAATTTAAATGAAATATAAATAATTAAGGTGAAAAAAGTTTATCATTCGTTATTTATTTCGTTTTGTTATTAACTACTAGAGATATTATTAGACAAGATTTTCTTTACTAAGAAACCAGGAGTCATAGCAAGAAAATGTATCTTCCGTTCGGACGTATTAACCTAACAAATTAAAATAATCAGTCTCATGTGTCAATCCTTTGATAAAATATGACCAACTCAATCTAGCCGTGTAAAAAACCCGACCGTTTTCAATTGTTCGTAAATTGTCAAACCTTGGATATTTTAATTTGATCGGATAATACGACCGATCGAACGATACGCTTTCGTATTAGGCCACCTATTACACCTGTTCCTTAAATACAGGGTGTCCCGTAAATAGCACGACAAACTGAAAAGGTAGATAGTTTGTGGTGTACTCTAACAGATAAAAAAAAATACCCCAGTAAAAGTCTAACCGTTTTCGAGACAATCCTGCCTTTTATTTTAAGAAGGAAGTATGAGAATAATAATTTTTCTCAAAGATACTTAATGATATTTAACAAAATTGTATTTGCATTTGGTAGATATGCCATTCTTAAATAATTACAGAAAAAAAAGTATTTACTTGTTTGTACACACAGCAACAAAAAAAACTGACCAAAAGTGGAATTTTCGAAAAAAAAAAAAGGCAGGATTGTTTCGAAAACGGTTAGACTTTTATTGGGGTATTTTTTTATCTGTTAGAGTACACCACAAACTATCTACCTCATCAGTTTGTCGTGCTAATTACGGGACACCCTGTATATAAAAAAAATCATCGACCTCAGGTGGGACTCGAACCCACGTCCCATCGCATACCGGGCGAGTGCTTTGACCACTAAGCTACCGAGGACGTCACGTGACAAGATGAAATTCCTCAAGTGCTTTTTCTCGCTGTCAAAGCCAGCGTATTCTGATCAATGTTGTAGCTATATGTATAGCTGAGTAGTATACTACCGTCAACACCCTATAGTAATATTTTTACAAATATTTGACTATTGGTTAAGATCAGAAATGCTTAAACATTGTAAATTTTTTGTTTTTAGCAATTCCATGCAAGGTTTAATTGAAGATAAATAACACTTGAAAAAAAATCATCGACCTTTAATTGTAAATATATTTCTATAGGGTGTTGACGGTAGTATACTACTCAGCTATACATATCTTCAATTAAATCTTGCATGGAATTGCTAAAAACAAAAATTTACCCTGTATATACCTGACCGATTGGGTGTTTCTTTGAACTATGCTATAACTATTACTCGTATCATCATCATCATCATCATCATATCAGCCTGTTGCAGTCCACTGCTGGACATAGGCTTCCCCCAAGGAGCGCCACAATTACTATAAATTACTACTATATTACTCGTATAAGTTTTTTATTTGAGTGAGCTCATGAATTTATTTTATTTATCAACTCGACTGGATCTACTCTTCATTTCAGCGACTGTAATAATCGTTGAGTCACAATCCAGGGCTGCCAACATTAGAATTTATAATTACTTTTAAAACATTCAACATTATGATCGCTTTAATTCCCGTTTCATTGAGTTTTAAATTAGAATTAATTTAATAAATCACTACTCAGCTGGTAACAAATGTTATTATACAGCGTTATACCATAGATATCACATCACCAGCCTATATCAGTCCACTGCTGGACACAGGCCTCTCCAAAAGGAGGATTTTGCCATAATCGCCACGCTTGGCAGGCGGGTTGGCGATCGCAGTTTGGCCAATGGTGGAGAGGAGACGCTGCTGACCGTCTTCTTATGGCGGTTCTCCTGTAGTCGCCTCTTACAACACCCATAGGAAGAGAAGGGGTGGTGCTATTCTTTTAAAGTGCCGGCACCACACGGCACCATCGACATAGCATTATACTAACTAAGAATTTCACAAATAAATAAGAGGTTGCTTATAGATAGATAGATACTCTTTATTGCACACCAAACAAAGAAGTTACAGTTGATATTTACAGAAAGATGTATAATTTAGGCGATCTTATCGCTAAAAGCTTATATTTCAAGTTTAATTGTAAAAACCGGCCAAGAGCAAGTTGGACGCGCGCGCGAAGGTTTCTGTACCATTATCGGTATTAACGGCAAAAAATCATCTCTGGTCTGGGAGTTTAAGTGGGGCCACTAAAATATTTATTTTATTCTGTTTTTTTGTATTTGTTGTTAAAACGGCAACAGAAATACCCACAGAACAAGTAAGACTTGCTACCTGCTGCATCTGTGAAAATTTCAACTGTCTAACCAGGGGCGTGCGGTGCATATAGGCAATTAGGCAGTGCCTACCTGGTAATTGAAAGGAGGTTGGCAGTAGGCAGTACTTACAAATGTGTGTCATCAATAAAAACTTCTGATTTTTATTAATAAAACACATAAGTAAGTATGTACTGCCTACCTCCACATAACTCAATGCCCGCTACAGTGTCTAACTATCACGTTGCGGTCTTTAAATAAAATAGGATTACAAATATAAGATTTGTCAATAGAGAGTGTGCTCATGAGCTACATGAGCTCATACCACCGTCACCTTTCTTCCATCGGACATCCAGACGCACGGCCGGCTACCATCCGTTCTTAGTTGATATACCCATAATCCGCACTAAGCGCTTCTCATCATCTTTTATAATGCGCACAGCTAAAGATTGGAATTCCCTGCCTGCGTCTGTATTTCCGAGTGCATATAACCTGACTCTCTTTAAGACCAGAGTGAATAGGCATCTTCTGGGCAAGCTCGCTCCATCGTAGATCCCATCTATGCTCTAGAGCAAGATTGGGTTCAAGAGTAAGCACATCTCAAATAAAAAAAATATAAAAAAAAGTTGAACATTACTTTTTAATATGAGAAAATAATTGACGACCTCCGTAGCCGAGAGGCGAGCACGGACTTTTAATGGCGCCGCCATCTCTGAGGTTCCGGGTTCGATCCCCGGTCGGATCAATGTAGAAAACGAACTTTTCTATATTGGCTCGGGTCTGGGTGTTGTGGTACCGTCGTTATTTCTGATTTCTATAACACAAGTGCTTTAGCTACTTACCTTAGGATCAGAGCAATGTATGTGATGTTGTCCAATATTAATTAATTTATTAATATAATATAGTTAAGTTTGATTTATTTGATTTTTTATACAAGCTTTTTTTGTTGCACCGCCCATACCATCTCTGTCTGGCCCTATGGTTGACTGGTAGAGAATGCTTTTGGCATTAAGTCCGCCATTTGTACCACATGTTTTTTGTCTGTGCAATAAAGTTTAAATAAATAAATTACGTAGTATTCAACCCTATTCGTCACAGACGGTAGCGTGAGTCGCCGCCCCGCCCTGTCTGGCCGCCCGCCCTACGTATGGATTTTACGTTCACGTCCTACGTTACGATTTGATTCTAAACGTAGACATATACGAAAGATTTGTTTTCATTTTGATGCAGAGTAAGACTCATTTTACGTTCACTTATGTACTTACTACGTTACGATTTGATTCTAAACGTAGACTTACATGAAAGTTTTATTTTCATTTTGATACAGAGTAAGACTCATTTTACGTTCACTTATGTACTTACTACGTTATGATTTGATTCTAAACGTAGACTTACATGAAAGTTTTATTTTCATTTTGATACAGAGTAAGACTCATTTTAAGTTCGTATACTTACTACGTTATGATTTGATTCTAAATTTCTAACCGTAGACGTATACGAAAGATTTGTTTTCATTTTGATGCAGAGTTACTCATTTAAAGTTCGTATACTTACTACGTTCTGATTTGATTCGAACCGTATAGACGTATACGAAAGATTTGTTTTCATACTGTTGTCTTTTATTTATTTAGTCTGCAGTGTGTGAACATGCCATACATACACCCAACCATTTCATACGATTTGACCAGCCTAGTCTTTGCAAGAGAACGACGATTTGTTCCTCGCATGTTACGGGAGGCAATTGAAATTAGAAGACACCCGAATTTCAACAGAGAAGATGGTTGGAAAATACCACCAGCATGGGATCCTGTTTTAACGAAATCCCATGCTAGGCCCCGCACTGCAAGACCTCTAGATACAGTTAGCTCTTTTTAACCGACTTCAAAAAAAAGGAGGTTCTCAATTCGTCTGAATGTTGTTTTCTTTTTTTTTTTTTGTATGTTTGTTACGCGATTACGCCGTCAATTATGGAACGATTTCAAAATTTATTTTTTAGTTTGAAAGGGTATACTCCCGAGGTGGTCCCATTTACACCAAGTCAGATTCTGATGATGGGATCCCTGGGAAATCGAGGGCAACCCTCAATTTTTATAGGCACCCATAATGTTTTGCATATATTTTCTGACTCATTGCTGATTTTTGGGTCTGGTAATCATCATGTCATGTAGCTGACCTGATGATGGAAGCCACAGAACTCCTTAACGGATAGGAGTTAGAAGATTATACTGCAATTTGTCGACAGAACGTATTTCGCAGCGTGTTGAGCAGACGTGGAGCTTATGAGGTACCAGACCGCCAATTTTTATTTACGGGAGGCGTACCCGCACACCCAGTAACGCAAAAAAAAATTAAAAGTTCATTTCTTAAATTGACTTGGTATTTAACGCAAGACCTTATCCTATGGTTACGACACCAAAATAGCCACCGTTCTGGTTGGAGTGTAGGAAAACCATTGCCTTTAATTAAGACTTACAAATTTTCGTCGAAAAATTGACCCTATATAACACCTTATTTTTATCAAACCATTGGATATAGTTAAGGTTACTTTGCTGTAAAGTCATTTTTGGTGGAGTTAGGAAGGGAAAAATGAAGGCCTTAACACTTAAAATTGTGAAATAAAATAAGTTTAATAAAAAACTAAAAACCGACTTCAAAATGAAACTAAAAAGCGAAAAATAATATTGACTAAAACATACGTAATCAGTTCTTTTTGGAGTCGGTGCGAATGAACAAATTTTAACTTTCGATGGCTGGCACCGACTCCAAAAAGAACTGATTACGTATGTTTTAGTCAATATTATTGCGT
The DNA here is from genome assembly GCA_950371115.1 of Anania fuscalis. Lineage (NCBI taxonomy): Eukaryota > Metazoa > Arthropoda > Insecta > Lepidoptera > Crambidae > Anania > Anania fuscalis. Next base: position 1,172,810 of record OX493346.1, read on the forward strand.
AGATAGGAACACAAAATAATAATTACTGAGCGACGGTAGTTTATATTTTTCAAAATATTGTAAAGACGAATAACACCTTAGTCTGCCTGTGACCACGAACGCTGTAAAGTGTTCGAAACGTCAGGTTAAATAAAATGTTAATAAATCGCGAAATAAACCGTAAAGGTAGTTTCATTGATTTGTTTTCATTTTGATTTAGAGTTAGACTCATTTTACGTTCACATACTACGTTATTATTTAATTCTAAACGGAGACTTATGTAAGTTATATTTTCATTTTAACACAGAGTAAGACGCATTTTACTTTCACGTACCTGTTCGTTCACGTACTATGTTACGATTTGATTCTAAACGTAGACTTATATGAAAGTTATATTTTCATTTTGACACAGAGTAAGGGCCTGGGCCATAACCATGAACTCTTAAAACAATCTCAAAGTTGTCAAATCTGTCAATTTTGGTACGTCATTTCATACAAAATTTGATAGAAATGATAATGTTTGACAGATTTGAGATTGTTTTAAGAGTTCGTGGTTACCGCCCAGATTCACAATGTACGGATGAAGTTATGTAAAAGATAAAAATATGTAGAGGATAAAGGTGCTTGAAAATTGTGTCCTTAATGTGTCAAAAATCGTGTTTATCCTTCAGATAAGTAAAATATAGCTTATTCAGAACTAATGCAGAACTTAGCCGTAACTTATTCAGAACTAATGCAGAACTTATACTTATTTTACGTTTAAGAATTATTAAGGTAACATCGTTAGAGCAGCAGATTTTAACTTTTTCTTCAAACTTTTTAATCTGCTGCTCTAACGCTGTTACCTTACGCAAATGTGGTGGAACTCTTTAATTGGCTAGTGTATTTTTTTAGATTTAATGTAATGTCTACTTATATGTAAAGCTGTTGAGTTTCCTAATAAAATAAAAATAAAATAAATATTTTATGTTTATTATCATAATACTTACTATGCTATACGAGTCGATTCTAACCGTAGACGTTTACGAAAGTTGTATTTTCGTTTTGATGCAGAGTAAGACTTTATTGCCTTTTTACATGTAATTTTCTTACTTATAGTATTAAAGCTTCTGTAATTCTGTAGGTACCATCTTATTTGTGCTGTAATTAGTTTGAGTAGTTCTGTAACTTAACGTAGCATACGCTAATATTAAATCGATAAAGAAATAAACAAATTAATTAATTGAATGTAATTTGTTTAAAGTTCTCAACAGAAGGATTTAATTTAATACTTCTTATTTTAACTGGTAAGGTACATCTACGTATTTTTATTTAAATATTATGTCAGTAAAGACGCTGCGCCAAACGGTTATAAGAAGGTTACTTAAATAAGTTAAATAAAATATTTTATCCAGTAAAAAAGCTATGTAAAAATTATTCTCTATTGTCGTCCTCTACCTGAAGGTTGTCTGGTCCGATATTGCTATTAGCGATAAGACTGCCAAAGTAATACTTTTTTTTTAAAATCATATGTGAATTTCTTTGTTTGATATGCAATAGCAAATATACTACAGGGTGCACAAGACACTACTTAATACCACGAGATCAGCTGGTCATTTACTACAACTTTTACTATGAGAGCAACATCGAAATCGTGTTTTTTTATTTCAGAGGCGTCATACATTATCATCGAGGTATGCGAGTAAGTTTGTATGGAGTAGCAAAAAAAAATCTCGATGTCGATGCTGCTGCCATAGAAAAAGTTGTTATATTTGACCAGCTGATCACGTGGTTTTAATGAGTGTCCTATTATCTTTTGCACCCTGTATAAAACGAACTAGATTCGTCATAACGAATCAAATTAGTCCAAATTGAAAGGTTTTATAGTAGCCATTGAATAGTGACATAGTATTATGGTATTATGATGTGCATGTGCATCAGAGTAAGTAATAAAAACCGGCCAAGTGCGAGGCGGACTCGCGCACGAACGGTTCCGTACCATTATCTATAAAAACGACAAAAAATCACGTTTTTTTTATGGGAGCCTTAAATATTTATTGTATTCTGTTTTTTAGTATTTGTTGTTATAGCGGCAACAGAAATACAACATCTGTGTAAATTTCAACACTCTTACTATCACGGTTCATAAGATACAGCCTGGTGACGCGTGACGGGCGGACAGACTGACAGACAGACGGACAGCGGAGCCTTAGTAATAGGGTCCCGTTTTATCCTTTGGGTACGGAACCCTAAAAATGCTCTGCCAACTGTAATGGAGAATTCAGTGAATTTGGCAGCCAGTTAGATGAATCAAGTAATTTAAAAGTGATATATTGGCAATGCTTCCCAAGTCAAGAGAAAGTTATTTCACAAAATAAATGTTTTAATTTTAAAGAACTAACGACCTCCGTGGGAGAGGCGAGCACACCGGACTATATGGCATTGCCATCTCTGAAGTTCCGGGATCGATCCCCGGTCGGGTCAATGTAGAAAACGAACTTTTCTATATTGTATCGGGACTGGCTAAGTGTTGGTTGTGGTACCGTCGTTGTTTCTGGTTTCTTTAACACAAGTGCTTTAGCTTAGGATTACCTTAGGATAATAAGATAATATGTGTCAATGTTGTTCAATTTTTATTTATTAAAAATAAAACTTGGAATAATGCCGATAATGTCTAAAGCCATTTTTCGGAAAAAAAGATTTAACTACAGCTATAACTATAAATTAAAATAAAAATTAATTAAATTATTTTGTTGTTTTTTCAATTATTTTTAGTTTAAGAAAATTTTCGTTACGGGATCAACAACAAAATGAGGACTTTGAGGATTGTCATTTAATTATCTCAATGTTTATCTGTGCTATAATTTAAAAGTTATTAAAAAATACCTGATTTTGAAAATATTGTAACCAATTTTTCAAAACTACATCGATCTAAAACTACAAACATCACTCAAAATATGTTGCTTAATAAATTATTTGAGGAATGTTAGCGAATAATCGTTTTATTTCTATTTTTGCAAAAAGGCTTAAACTAAGCAGTTTTTTACGTCCTAATATTTTTTTCTTACCATTGCTTCTGCTTTTTTTGTAATACAAATATAAAAACTACGGGTGAAGAATTCTTTATTCTCATAAGAAATACTAAATATTTCAATAACATGAGAACTTAAATACTTATAGAAGTAAGTTCCTTAATTTGTCATGCGCAAAAACTAGAGTCAAAGTCAAAGTCATCTATTTTTGCAAATTGGCCATCAATGGCACTTTTACATGTCCCAATTTTTTTTTTCCTACCACCGCTTCGCAATAGAATAATTTAATTTGACAAAACAATATTTTATACTAGCTGTTGCCCGCGACTTCGCTCGCGTGATCTTTAGTTTATTCAATGTATCTCAAACGATCATTTATCGGAGATTAAAAGTATCCTATATGTTAATCCAGATCATATTCTATATGTATACAAAATTTCATCCTAATTCGTTCAGTAGTTTTTGCGTGAAAGAGTACCAAACATTCATCCATACTTACAAAATTTCGCATTTATTTATATATATATATATATATTAGTAGGATTTGATGAATGTGTACAAAAAAAACTAGTTCAACCCGTTTTTTTTATCAATAACTAAACATAGCACAGTTTTGCAGACTGTACAAAAGCTCACTTGTAAATCAATTGCTAAATTCGCCCGACCCACCAACCGGCCCTGTGGCGCAACGGATAACGCGTCTGACTACGGATCAGAAGATTCCAGGTTCGAATCCTGGCAGGGTCGCGAAAACACTTTTTGTTTTTTTTTCTTTTTTAAAACAATTCACTTGCGATTGTTGTTAATCAAAAATGTTTCGAATGTTTAAGATTTTTGTCGACTGACTGATCTAATAATAATAGGTTAAAGTTAAATCCATATTGTTATATTATTATTTTGTTGTGTTTGAAAATCATTATTAGATCGTCAATTTTTAAAATAAAATTAAAATAGAATTTGAATATGGCTCTTACAACCTCAAATAACTCATACTAAAACTTTCTCGTATTTTAAGTTTTTATGCAAGTTTATAAACAGGAATTAAATAAATAATAAGTACCTTAGACAATGGATATTACCAGGAGCGTCCCAGCACACCCATACTTAAGCCAATTTAAAAAAGATCATTTTTAGAATTGTAAACACGCAAACAAAGTAAAATCTAGATTACTTATTTATTTACTTATACTTTAAGTAGTTAAAAACCGAAAAATATTGACCTTCACAATTGTGGCATGACATTAATAACATTTTCGCATTTGCCGCATGCTACCCCCACTATGACAAAAAAAAATCCTAAATTACTGAAGCATTTCAATCCATTACATTTTAGCTTTTTTAGTTCCAGTTAACGTACAATGGCCAAGAAAGGTTATCGAGTTATAGACGGTTTTACAAAGAACTACGTCTACCTGCTTTCGTTTGATACGTTACACACATTATAATGCTTGGTTCCGTACATTTATTTATAGCTAGCTGTTGCAAGCGACTTTTTTCACATTTTTTCAAATCAATTCATAACTACCGGTTTTTATTTTCAATATCATAGGCATAGGTTTTAATTTTAAGTGCAAAACACTGATTATATTTAGAACATAATATCTTCCTTTTTAACCGACTTCAAAAAAGGTCATGGTCAACGTTTTGAAGTCTGTTGATAAAAGTAACCCCAAAGCCTAACCTAAGTTACTCCTTATAACATCAGCTTCCCCCAGTTAAAATCGGCCTCGCCGTAACACGGATTACTCGAAACAAACAGATTACAACTAGCGGTACCGATGTTGAGCGCTCTGGGCAAAAGAATAGAATAGAATAGAAAAAGATTTCTTTGACACACACAGAATACAAAAGGAAAAACATTTACAGGATAATAAAAAGCAATATGTGTCAAAAAGGCCCCCGCTCAGCATTTGTCGTGACAGTCAGGGACGTATCACGACGCTGGTTTTCAGCAGGGACCCTGACGGTAGGCTCGGACCATACCCGACCGGAAACCTTGGTTAGCGCGGAATCAATCCATCGCTAAGCAAAAAGGTTGTTTTTGAACAGACTCTTGCGGATGCTTACGGATTCCGGCAGAGTCTAGACCGAGCCAGAGGTACGAAGCACGAAAAGATGCGCAGAAGAACATTACGATTACGTGATTAGCTAGTCGTGTGATGCTCCTGCACCGCCGGCCGTGATTGATTGTTAGCTCCACGCGCACGCGTCTCTATCGTCTCGTCGTCTGATACGCTGTTCGTCTCGTAAGATGCGCAAATCGATCCCCACTCTTTGCCCCACAGAGATACATTTTGTAAAAATTATATGAAATGAATACATTCAACAAGCAACACACAGACACTATTCACTTATCATCATCATCATCATCATTTCAGCCATAAGTAGTCCACTGCGGAACTTCATTCTTGAAATGATTTTAGAATAAGGGTTTTTGATCATCTCACAGGACCCTAACCCTGACCTTTGTTAATCCCAGAACGTGCCGTCCAAGAACGCCCGTCTCGAAAGTTACAAAAAGCGAAAAGAGCGAAAAAAGCGTAAACAAAGCGCTTAGGAGCAAAACGCTATAAATCAGGGCGGACCGGTGGATTGTTTTGTTCTGTGCCCATTGTGAGGGCACGTTTAACGAGGCTGGGTTCGAGTCCTGGACCTGTTTTATTTGGTTTTAAGAATTACGTTAACTTCCTTTGAAAACGACTAGAAAGCGGCGTAGGTTAGCGTTGTGTAATTTGGAGCCGATTTTACAAAAGCCATATTTACGTTTTGTCATATTTTCTATACAAAAACTGTCAATACGTCAAACTTAGAGTAAAATAAAATATAATTTTAATGCGGTAAATGTGTTACAAAAAGATGACACAAAACCTAAGGCTGCTAACATTTAGCCAGAAAACAATTATTTAAATTCACATTTAACATTTTATTCGTCATAATCGACCACATTCGTCATAAAAATAATCTGGCAAATAAAATATCGGACCTTTTATTATAACTCTATCAGACTATATGGTAAATAGATAAATATTTATTACCTAGAATCGTCAATCATTTCAGCAAGTCGCTATCTACGTAATCTGAATCTATAAATGACACCTAAGTACCTACGATACGGCTTCCCTCTTAAAATCCGTCCCCAATGTCGTCTAGGAAGTACCAAAATCAAAATCAGATATCCACATTGTAGATTTATTAATGACAATGGTAAATTGTTTCGTCTAATGCACTTTTAAAATCGCTTTGTTTTATTTTACGTAGTATTATTCTTTCCCTATGGTTTTAGTCTTGTCTTTAATTAACCTCTTAAGTCCCGTGTTATAGATACAGGTGTATTTCTAACGACCTAATGTACTACAAAAAGTACTTAATATTAAAAAGTGCTTTAGACCGCGAAGAAAAGTTTTTTTTTAAATATTAGTAACAGTAATTTATCGTTAAAACGAACACAAAAATGGAATGTTTGTTTACAAATTCTAAAACAGTCAACGTTTGAGAAATATAAACTTAATAGTAGACATTAAACAGCTGATTCAAAATATTTTTGTCAATATGTCACTTACCTAGAAGAAATCTCCAATATAACCCCTCGTAGTAGTATAAACACAAAACTATGCCATTAGTCCACACACTGATTCACCATCAAACAGTAGCTCACCAATACACTAATTAAAAAACCATCAACACTAAAAAAACACAAAATGTATCTCAACATTACAATAAAAGCTATTTCAATAAAAAAATCTAACAATATAACCTAAAAATAACCCATCAAATGCGACTGTGTTGACACAGCCACAAAATGAACGATCGGGTAGTATGGACCACCGGGCGCGTTTGACAGCTGACTGGCACAAAAACGCGCATGCGTGAATTTCACACACGCGCAAAAATGACGAGGGTGGTTTCGCCATCCTTGAGTTGATAAGATTATCTTTAGCTTTTATAGGTTATCTTCTTCGCGCTTTGTGAGGTGTTAACAGATTATGCTTCTTAACAAAAATATTAATGTCATTTACACACGTTATGAAGCAAAGTATTATGGTTTCTGGATTACTGTGGGTTACGTGGGTAGGTTCTTTTATGTTTGCTTTCATTAAGATCTTAATGTTGCTTTTATAATTTACTTGACAGAGTCGGAGGTTATCCTACTTGCAGTCTGCAGCTGTAAATTATTTTAAAAAGGGCATCGATACCAAGGTTCAGAAACATAATACTCCTTTCGTAGATACAGATCCAAGTGGTGTCGCAGAACCGATGTAAGGTGGAGTTAACGGGTTCTCGACTGGAGACCACGCCTTGGCAAATGTAGCGTAGGACGCCACCCAGCCCGATGGTACGACGACTTTAGGAAGATGGCTGGCAGTGGCTGATTGAAAAAAGCGGGAAATGTGCTCAGCAGTGGACTGTAATAGGCAGAATAGATAGATAGATAGGTAAAGCGACAGTTCTATGTTGTTTTACGTAAGTATGTTTTAAATACTGTAAAAACTAGGCCTGTTTTTAAGTCAATAGAATTACTTATTCCCAGTTATGATGACATTTACATATTTCTATCAGTATCTCTAAATAAAATTTTAAAATTAATTCCATAACTTAACATCCCTAATAACGTAGCAACCAAACATCCTCTTTATCGATTGTCATCTTCTAAAAAAATATCAGAAATGTTCAAAACTTTTTAACTTTCAAACACTTAACCCTTCCAAACTTGTCCTTTTTTAAACACTTTCGGCAAAAACAAACGAGGCGGAATAGATTAACGGCTAACCTCCGACGCGACAGACGGGTTCAATATTTGATTTTGGTCCTTTAGACCCTTGATTAAACACATTAGGTCAAAAAGCAAGAAACCGAGTGAGGTTGTTTTTGTAAATGGAGTGAAAAAAGCGGCTAATAAAAAGGAATCATTTGTGGTGTTATGGGTCAAAGTGGGTTAACGATTACTTTTTAGACAAGCGCGTGAAGGCGTAAAATTATTTCAATTAAATGTATGTGACACGAGACTTGGCCGATGGGTTTGAGTTTAACGGTCAGACTATATGGCTTATTTCAAAATCCAATAACGTATTGCTAAAATTGTTTTGGTCACATGGGTAGAACTTGTCACACTGACAGCCATGGATGTGAGGGCCAGACTCTTCCTGCCTGAGCTTATGCCTGAGCCACCATCATCAGATAATTTAATTAAATAATATATAAATATTGGACAACATCATAAATACACTGCCCTAATCCTAAGGTAAGAAGTGGCTTAAGCACTTCACATCACATCACCAGCCTATATCAGTCCACTGCTGGACAGAGGCCTCTCCAAAAGGAGGATTTTGCCATAATCGCCACGCTTGGCAGGCGGGTTAGCGATCGCAGTTTGGCCAATGGTGGAGAGGAGACGCTGCTGCCCGTCTTCTTGTGGCGGTTCTCCTGTAGTCGCCTCTTACGACACCCATAGGAAGAGAAGGGGTTGTGCAATTCTTTTAAAGTGCCGGCACCACACGGCACAAGCACTTATGTTATAACAATCAGAATGAGCGATGGTATCACAACACCTAGACTTGAGACTAGAAAATATAGAATAAGTAGTTCATTTGCAGGTTCAGACGACCTCCGTAGCCGAGAGGCGAGTACAACGGACTATATGGCGTCGCCATCTCTGAGGTTCCGGGTGCGATCCCGAACCCGATCCCGTAGGAAACGAACTTTTCTATATTGTCTCGGGTCTGGGTGTTGTGGTACCGTCGTTGTTTCTGATTTCTATAACACAAGTGCTTTAGCTACTTAATTTAGTGATGTGATGTTGTTCAATATTTGATATAATATTTTCTTTGCGACCCGACCGGGAATCGAACCCGGGAACTCAGAGATAGCAACGCCAATTCCTGCGTGCTTGCCATTTGGCATCGGAGGTCGTGAAACGCATGAATGGTAAGTCTTATTATAATCGGTTTGTTCGTTTCCAATATTTTGGACTTGAGAGTTTGGATAAAAAGCGTCGTGAAAAACAAATATCTGCAGAGTAGTGTCCAATTGTGCATAAACCAGTGGCGTGCATTGGTTTTATTTCGAGGTAGGCAGTAAGTACTTATTTATGTGTTTTTCATCATTAACACACATTTGGAAGTATCTACTACCTAAAGTAAAAAAAAAGTAAAGTATGCCTATATACGTCCCACTACAGGGCACAGGCCTCACCTCAACTATGAGGTGGTTTGGGCCATACTCCACCATATTTAGTGACATTTATCACGAGCATCTCCGTGCTTCGGAAGGCACGTTAAAAGTTGGTCCCGGTCAATATCGCTTGATATTGGTCGTAAAGCCTAGTCAGAGGCCTTAAGGCGGCTTGATAACATCTGACAGTAAGGTTTAGTCACTGGCCTTACAACACCCCTCCACCAATCTACTACCTACCTCATTTTAATTATTAGGTAGGCACTGCCTAATTGCCTATATGCACCGAACGCCCCTGGCATAAACATGACATAATCAGTGACAATAAGGTTTGTTGGCTTGTCACAGTCCGACGACCCATATGTGTGCGTGTGCGGTACACGAGCCATCATCGCTTACTAAAAACCTAGATTTCGCGCGGCGCGTCACCAGAGCCGGCCCTTAAACAAAAGTAAATAACGGAACAATATCGCGCACGACATTGCATTGGAAATGGACGTGTCGAGCGCGACAATACTCATCGCCACGACGCGCGCGCGACATTTCCGCTGGCACGCGCGGCGTGTCATGCCACGAAAAGGACCGTTTACAACGTTCGACAGTTGTGTACCATAAGAAGCCTACCACTGCGACTTTTAGCACAGCACATTCTATATACTGTGCTTTTAGTATCAGCAGAACAAAACTGCCAGTGGAACGCAATTTGAATTAAGCCGCGAAATCGCGATGCAGTCGCCAAGTTACTGATCGATTGCAGCTCTTATACTTACCTAAAATGATATATCCGTGGTGCAGTTCGGCCGGTTACGTATACAGAGTGAACAAAAGAATGGGACACTGCTTAAAATCACGTGATCTGATAATCATATACAACAACTTTTCCTATGGGAGCAACATCGAAATTATGCTTTTACTTTCAGATGCTCCATACATTATCATCGAGGTATGCGAGTAAGTTTGTATGAAGCAGCCGAAAAAAAAAACTCGATTTCGATGTTGCTCAGCAAAAGTTGTTGTATAAGACTAGCCGATGTGATTGTAGTGGTTTTAAGGGGTGTCCTATTATCTTGTACACCCTGTTACGTTAATATTATAGAGGCGAAAAAACCCCGGATTTTGAAGCCAAACCGGCAACAGCGACGAGTGGGTGAATCAAACGACGGCCCAAGACTTGTTTTTTTTAACCTACACATAAACACGACAAATAAAAACCCGCCCGAACACTCCCCGGACGCCCTGAGGAGGTGGCACGAGAAGGTCATAAAAAATATTAATAAAAAATAATGACGACTGAAAATTTTTGTTTTTTGCAATTCCATGCATGCAATATTTATCTTCAATAATAACGACGACAAGCAAAAAATTTTATGCAGTCATACAAATGTGTACTCTAAAAAAACAGACCAACGCGACGCTTATGGATTTATTCACTATAAAATACTTTCTGTCCTTTTTTATTATTTGGCGGTCGGATCAATATCGTCACTACCTCGTATCGTTCTCGTGTCGTGCAGTGTAGTCTACACAGACCTAGAGCCCCAAGCCCTTTGTTTGCGAGGCTTTGTCTGCTCACAGGACACATACACCATGGCCTATTTCGGGGAAATAACACCTTTTGATGGGTAGGTAACTGTAATATTGTTTTTAGAAAGGGGTAGAAGGTTTACTTACTTTATAATTGAGAAATAGCAAAATAAATAATAATACACTTAAAAATTTACCACTTTCCACAATTCAAAGATAGAAAGTCCTCTACGAGTAACACCAAAACGTAAGAACTAAGTATATTCCGCGGTTAGACATTTTAACCGATTTAAAAAAAGGAAGTTCTCAGTTTGACGCGTATGTTTGTATGTATATAAGTGTACTTTTTTGTATTTTTTTCTAACAATATTCGTGATAGACATGAATCACTGAAATACACTTTTTTTTCAAATAAAGTGAATAGTTTGCCTTACTGTCACAAAAACCACTGTAGCGAATTCCAAGAATATGACAGCGCCTCGCAAGGATACCATTTCGCTTTAAAAAAAGTTAAATCTAAAAGTAAAATAAAATTAACAAACAGGTGGGCACTCGAATACTTACCCCTCTTTTTGGGACACCCTGTATACAGACTGTTAGGCGAACGAGAAGCATACTTCTACCTACAGGTTTTCCTACTGAACCAATAAAAGCAAGTTACAGTATGTATTCCCTATGTCTCTCAACTCAAATATGAATTTTTGGACACTCAAAAGTTTTTTTAGTGTGTCCGCTGCCGCGAAGAACCGCATCACGCTACAGAATCAGCAAACTGTCTATCAAACTTTTATGTATGTAGGAGTACGAACAACAGCTCGTCGACCTACCACAAAATGTCAAATTTTCTCATTAGAAAAAGATCTCTATATGTCAGGCTTAAAGTTGAAAATCTATTGGAGAATTTTTGACTTTTTGGGTAGGTCGACGTGCTGTTGACTGTACATAATAATTCGAATAGATATTTAGTAATAAAAGCACACTATATAAAGAAATAAATACACTATATAATAAAATTTCACCATTTAACTTTTTTTTACTTTACTATCGTATCCATAGAACAGCAGACACGCTAAGCTTTTCTGTGATTGCATCAGAGTCGGGCCTCGGCCTGTTATAATAAAATAGCAATATCTAACAACGAATAACATGTAAGCTGTTGCTACAAAAATTGAACTAGGCGAAACCGAAGTTGAGAGTTGAACTAAACTTAAGTACCTAGTTAATTAAAAAACGTAACATAATTATTTCAATAACTTTATTAATGTAAAAATACTTGTTTACAATACTTGCTAATCATACTGCTGTCAACATCAGTTTTTTACAAAAACACTAAGTACACGAACAAAATGTCAGACTATTGCTATTTTTCCACAGAAATGTGCTATTTTTAGTCTTAGCTCTCAATATTTTAGAGATCATAATTATATTTCCGATTTAGGGAAAAAAAAAACCATTATAACATTTAGCCGTAACGACAAATTGTAGTTAGCCATGTTTTCGTTTAACGTTGATTAGTAACTGAACTAAATTATGACTCATGCCTATGCCTTATAAGGAATTATTTTTATATGCGGCTTTCTTCTTTATTACCCTAAGTAACAATAAAATTTTTGATGTAAATGAAAAAAATATATCCCAAAAAATATCCAAGGTTTGGTGGTACGGTAGTGTACCAGCCAAGTCGAACAAAAAATAAGTAAACGGCAGTAACATCTTTTACTCGAAACAACCATAAGACCTTACGTGGTTGGTTAGTTTGGATCGATTACTAACTGTATTTTTAAGACCGACGAAGTTCATTTGTATAATGCGAGTCTGTAAAGGTTTATGAGCCCAACAATTTTCTCTAGCACACTAAGAGCCTGTGTCACGTTCGCTAAGTAAAGTTCAAGTAAGTAAATCTGCTGAGTAAAGAATAGGGATGTTGTAAATTTTTGGTATTATTTTAAATTCCATTTCACGAGGCGATCAGACGAGCGCAGGATAGCGAGGGCTGGAGACAGCTCATCACCGAGGCGACTGCATAGACAGGGTCACGATCCTCAACCATGAGGGACCGACTATGGAGGAGGAAATTTTTGGAAAAGCGTTTAAAAGCAGCAAAAGTGCCCTGTCAACGTCAAAGTCAACATCCCTATTTGTTTACTGAGCAGATAAGTTCTAAGTAGCTTATTTAGAAATTTACACAGCGATTGTGACAGGCACTTAAGCTCCGACCTACACACTGAACAAAATATAATCGTCACTCTCAAGGTGAATCTACCTGCTGTTTCACATCTATGAACCCCTATCAGATGACAGAACCCTTGAAATTCATATGATCAAACGACTTTTTATCGAGTCTTCGGATGTAATGGGAACAAACTCTAATTACTTCGTAGTTTTAATCAGTTTCTCAAGTAACTAAATCACGTGTCGAGTATGAATATCTCCTGTAGAAGCGCATCTTCAAATGGGACAGATACTGTAGACAGGGGCGCTCGTTGCGGAGTCGCGTACCGCCATTCCGTAGAGAAACTCCTGCGCAGAATTAAGTTTTAAATATAATTATAATAATAATAAATATTGGACATCACATACATTGCTCTGGAGACGTATTATTGAATCATGATAATTACAATTCGAATACGAAATGGCAAGATTAAAATCCCTATTTTTGAAAATTCATTGTGGTCCTACCCACTCGTGTTCAATAAGTTTTTGCATTCCGGTTTTAAATATTTTCTGCGTGAAACGAAAATAGTTAAAGAATTTTACCATAATAGCAACACAGCATTCGAGTGATTCAAAAATGCGTAAATCGGGAGTTATAGAAATAGAATTCGCACACGAATCGTATTCGTGTTCGAATTCAAGATTCATTTCAAATGCTTCAAAAATACGTCCCTGGAGACGTACTTTTGAATCATGCGAATTCCAATTCGAATAAGAAATGGCGAGATTCGCCATTTCTTAAGCGAATGACTAAAATCCTTATTTTTAAAAATTCATTTCGTGAATTCTGCAACGAGTGGTTCTACCCACTCTTATTTCGATTCTACTATCACAGATTAAAATTTTTTTTTTTTTGGTTCCATTCTATGCCCTTCATTGCCAGTTTTTAAAATCAATAAGTTTTTGACTAAAACAATACTGTATTTATTTTAATTATCAGATGTAACTCAAACTCCGCGCCAAAATGGAAAACAGTTGTGCCAATCTAACAACAACAAAAAAAATATAATTTTGAATTTGGAACCATAAACAAATCATCAATTCCGGAAACTTTTTTGACAGAATGTACTATGTTACAAGACAAGTCAATGATTTGCCGCCAAGAGTCTTCCAGCGGACGCAGGCCAATTGAGAAAATATAGTTTCTTATGTTTACCACATCGAGAAATCGAACCCGGGGCGACTAAAATCGAGACGTAACGAAGCACAGGTAACGCAGAGCAAACTAAATTATGTTTTGGCACATGGTGACATTTAATCGTAATATTAAACCCTATCCGTGTCATAGATTGTGAATAAAAAACTTGTTACGTATCAGGCGTTTTGCAGACGGCGGGGCGGGCCGGGCCGGTCAATTTCGCCGCGAAGGATAGCGCAAAGGGAATCCTATACTACCAACGCACACGGAAGACAAAAAGACCGCGCCGCTGGTACCCGGCGGACTCTGGCGGCGCGGCGGTGTGCTGTGTTCGCGGCGAGGGTAGCCGCGGGCATCGACGGGCACACGCGGTCTTTATTGCTTCGCGGACAGTCCCGGCCCGCCCCGCCGTCTGCAAAGCGCCTCATTGACACGGTCACGGAACGATGTTGCAATATAATTATACTAATATTATAAATGCGAAAGTTTGCGAGTACCACTGTTTGTTGCTCTTTCACGTAAAAACTACTGAACGGATTTGAATAAAATGTGGCACACAAATAGAATATGATCTGGATTAACATATAGGATACTTTTTATCCCGGTTAAATGTTCCTGTGGGACATATTGAATAAACTAAAGATCACACGAGCGAAGTCGCGGACAACAGCTAGTGTTATATATATGGCCACGCCTTTAGATGGCATGACAAATGATAAATTAATATTAGAAGTAAGATTATATTATGATTAGAATGTAACAAAAATAATATAAGACAGTTGTTTATTTTTTTATTTTGATCAACAAGAAACCCATAGATATAATAAAATAAATACGGTTTAATAACACACAAACTACTTCTAAACACTTATAAACAATATATAACATATATAAATATTGGACAACATCACATACATTGCTCTGATCCTATGGTAAGTTGCTAAAGCACTTGTGTTATAGAAATCAGAAACAACGACGGTACCACAGCACCCAGACCCTAGCCAATATAGAAAAGTTCGTTTTCTACATTGACCCGACCGGGGATCGAACCCGGAACCTTAGAGATGGCGGCGCCATTTAAAGTCCGGCGTGCTCGCCTCTCGGCTACGGAGGTCGTCAAATAAAATTTACAAAATCATTAAAACTAATAATAATTGTAAATATTATATACAATAATATGGCAAGCTTTTAAGCGGACAAATTACTGATTTGTTCTAACAAAAATATTCCAAAAGTGTTATCTCATCATTAGCTATAGGTATATTATTATATTATACTTATGTATACATACAATATAATTTAATTAATCAATTCATATTATACATATTTATTCATATTTTAACAACTATTTTACATTTGGTTTCACAAGTCTTACGTTACAAATACTACAAATAAGTTTTATTTGTAAATAATAATAGTACAGTTACTGAATACGTATTAAATGCTAGTACATAGGATAAATTATTATATAATAACGTAGTTTTTTTTAAGTAAAATAGTTTTCTGCTGACGAAGGATAAAATTACGATTGTAAAAAAATCCGTTAAGGCCTTAACACCACCCAAGTGCTTAAAATCTCGAATATGTAAATCAAATTGTCAGAATACCTGTTACTTATATCTAAAAATTTAAAATACGATTGCTAGAAGAGGGTTTAATAAACATCTTGAATTGAATAATTTTGATTTTCCGTTAAGTTGCTTGGATTCAAACATGCACTAAAAAGTGTCTATTTTTTCATAAATTGCAAATGTTCTCTTAAACGGCACAAGCTATTTCGTTACTGTTTTCACACAAAACAAGATTTTGGAAATATACATGTTTTGAGTTGAGAGATTTATTTGAAAATTCTCGTTCATGGCATTAATTTCATAAAAAACATGATTTTCCGATTTTTAGAGGTCATCTGCACGCGCGAAATTGTATGGGCGCGACGCGTCAAGGTCATTCGAGCGTGTTAAGGCCTTAAAGTGCCAGTTACTTTTGCCACTTCGATATTTACGTACTACTTTATGAAAATACCGGCAAAGTCTTGCTTGCTTCAAAAATACTTTGTCGGTATTTTCATTCTTTTATTCTTGCTATTTTAATGTTAGCCGCTATTAATATCTACAGCTGAGTACGTACTTTAAAAATATCCACCCTATATGACAAATCTAAAGCAAAAAATACAAATACTTATATTATGATTAGTAATTAATTTAAATAGTAATATATATATATATAAATAAATTGTGACAAAACTACATAAAGTAACAATGATCCAACCAATCTAATAACGCTAAGTATCACAGTCATATCATTTTTAGAAAATATAATTACAAGTCCGAACACTACATTTACTTATCATCAAAAATATCAAACTAAATGATTTGTTAGTACATCTATATACTGGATGTAATTTTTTACTGTCAGGAAAAAATAATTGTGTATTCTGTACATAAAACTATGTGATATTATGTGAGTGTGTTTATAAAATACAACTGATTTTATATATTTTGGAATGTCCAAAAAAATGCATAAACATAGAATACATCAGTGAATATGCGTTTGAGTTTTGGTCGGTTTCATATTTTTATTATTATTTAACCAATATTCTTTTTTTAATGTTCAGTTAGTCAAAATTAACTTAGAATAAGATGGTTATGATGATAAATAGTTAATAAAAAATAAAATAAAAAATAAAACTATATCATTTACCTATCTCACACGTTTATTTTCTTGACGGTAAAAAAGTCATCCAGTATAATCTATAACCATGATTTTAAGAAAATTATTGTATTGGACAAACTAAAAAACGTTTAAATTACGGCATAACGAGACACTTTAGGGCATTATTTCACATTATGTTCATAAATGGCGTCAAAATGGTGACGCACACTACCCCGAGACATTTTAGTGGTTGTTTTCCCGCGGCAGAACGATTTACCTTTAGTAGTACTATCGAACCATACGAGTTATTTTTTTTTAATAAAAATATTTTTGTTCTCCACTAATCAAAGAAATAATCATCAACTCGAAAGCGTGAGAAACGATAGTTTCTTTTACGAGATGAGACGTAAAAGAAACTATCGTATTTGGGTACTGCCTGCCGCACAAAATAAATGTTTAAAGTAAAAGAAGCTCCCGCACAAAGTAATACAGCATAAACTGCATCGCACGCGCTGCAGGCGATTTTTAAATTTGAATGCCTACAGGTGATTTGAATTTAAAAAAAAACTTCATTAATCTATTGTACTACTAAGATATTTATAATCATTTTACTGCGGGAAAACAACCACTAAAATGTCTCGGTGTATAGTTAGACCTTAAAACAAAAATTATAGGCTTCTTAGAACCTTTAAGTTTCCTATAGAAATTATAATAATTAAACCCTTTAGTTCTTAGATCTTTTGAAGAATACTATTACTATTACTTGATCCTAGAACTTCTAGATCTTAGTACCATTGGATCTGAAAACCTTTTTGTCCTAAACTTTAGAATAGAATAGAATATTTATTTATTTGCATAAGACACAGTATAAATGCTGTTACGGAGTGGATTTTGCATATGTCTTAATTCATTAAGATAGCATGCAAATTTATATAATATATAATTAATTAGATTAATTAAAGACCTTTAGGTTCTAGAACCTTTAAATCTTAAAACCAAATAGGTTTTTGTATAGCTGATCTCAGCAAAAAAAAAAAATCTTAAAACTGTTAAACCTTACTAGAACCCCACAAACTTTTATGTTAAAGATTTCTTTGTCGCCTCTTGTATTTACCATGTTTAAAGCAAATAAATATTTCTGATTTAATAAACTGTCAGATTTTGAACCCTTAATGCAATTAGTTCACTTTAAGCATAATAGTTAATCTTAATCTTAACCCATAGGTGCTTTATGTGGTTAAGACCCTTGTATATAAGGTCCGATTTTATTAGTGTACATCCTGTTAACCTGTGTCTATATAGGTGAAAAGCAATCGTAAAAACCAACTTTCAAATGTGTACCATAAAAACTAAAAAAGTTAAAAATCAAAATACAAAATTACAACATCGACTTCATATTGCATAAACTCGTCCTATCTTTGGTACGTTTAACCATCTGATTATCCGTTTTATTCATTCCCCTTGTCAGAGCGAGAAAGAGTTGAAGATAGGAGGAGTTTATGCAATATGAAGTCGATGTTGTTATTTTGTATTTTCATTTTAAACTTTTTTAGTTTTTATTTTAGACATTTGAAAGTTGGTTTTAACGATTGCTTATCACCTATATAGTCACAGGTTAACAGGAGGTACACTAATATAATCGGACCTTATATAACGGTCTAAGCACAACAAGCCATAATCAACCACTAGCTAGCTAAGTCATCATGGTTGCTCGCATACCTGTTGAAGAAATAGTTTATATAAGCAACTTTTTTATTATACAAAGTTACTTCTAAATTAGCGTCTCGATGCCTTAGAACAACAAAAAAATATAGCGATTTATCTACACCCACCAAACTTTAAAAAAAATAAACTTTTATCGAAACAGCGAGCATGTGACGTCATCAGCACGGATATGCTCGCTGTTTCGATAAAAGTTCAAGATGGCGGCTAAGTACATTATATTTTGACAGTTGGGTGTCAATAAATCGCTGTGTGTTGTGGATCCACAAAATAATTAGTAATTATTATTATTACATTATTTAAATAATTATGGTGTTGTAAATCAAATATTTTTTTTTTTTTTTTAAATATCATATCATAATATCGTGTTTTGTTGGTCATGCTAGGAGGGCAGGCTAGAAGGCCGGCTAGACCAAGACCAGTCAATAGACGTAATCAAGCCACCTTATAGCCTCTGACTAGGCTTCACGACCAATATCAAGCGATATCAGTCGGGACCATCTTTTAACGTGCCTTCCGAAGCATGGAGATGCTCGTGATAAATATCACTAAATGTGGTCGGAATGGCGGCCGCGGGCCGGAAGGCGTAGTGTTGGTAGGCCCCCCACAAGGTCAACCGACGATCTGGTGAAGGTCGCGGGAAGCCGCTGGATGCGGGTGGCACAGGACCGATCTTCGTGGAAATCCTTGGGGGAGGCCTATGTCCAGCAGTTGACGTCTTTCGGCTGATGGATGGATGGATGATGGTCGGAATGGTCACCCATCCACTCACGACCGCGGCGTTGGTTGCTTAACTTTAGTAATCGATACCAAAGCGCTGCCGCCACTGAGCTACGAGCCTAAAAACAACCCCCCTTCCCCCCCACATACCTCTCGACGAAATGCAGCAGCTCGAAGGCCACTTCTACCATGATGAGCGCGATGATCATCCACTCCAGCCGCACGTGGTGCCTGTCGGCCGCCCACTGGGATAGCAGTTCCAGCAGTTCCACGCAGTGGGACAGACGCTCGTTCAGGACCTGGGAAATTTAAATAAGAACACATTTACAAATAATTACTTTTAAACTTTCGCGTTGCATAATTTAAAACTCAATGAAACGAAAATTAACATTTACAAATATACAAATAACAATTTGAAAATAGGAATTCTGAATAAATTACTCGTAGTTAGTAAAAAACCGGCGAAGTGCAAGTCGGACTCGAGCAGGAAGGATTCAGTACCATTATCTATTAAAACGGCAATATTAAATGCTAGTATACATGTTTAGTATACAGGGTGTCCAAGAGAATAGGACACTCCTTAAAACCACGTGATCAGCTGGTCATATACAACAACTTTTTCTATGGGAGCAACATTGAAATCGATAATTTTTTTCACCTTCTCCATACAAACCTACTCGCATACCTCGATGATAATGTATGGAGCATCTGAAAATACATAAACGGATAAACATACTTAAATAAATAAATATTGGACAACATCACATACATTGCTCTGATCCTAATGTAAGTAGCTAAAGCACTTGTGTTATAGATATCAGAAACAACGACGGTACCACAACACCCAGACCCGAGACAATATAGAAACGTTCGTTTTCTACATTGACCCGACCGGGGATCGGACCCGGAACCTCAGAGATGGCAACGCCAACACAATCCGGCGTGCTCGCCTCTCGGCTACGAAGGTCTAGGATTTGTTGTTATAGCGGCAACAGAAATACATCATTTGCGAAAATTTCTACTGTCTATCACGGTTCATGAGATACAGCCAGCCTCCCTAGCATGACAAACAAAACACGATAAGATATGATATGATATAGCGATTTATCGACACCCAACTGGAAAAAATTATTTACATAGCCGCTATCTTGAACTTTATCGAAACAGCGAGCATGTTCGTGCAGGTGACGTCACGGGTCCTGCTCGCTGTTTCGATGAAAGTTCATATTTTCACAGTTGGGTGTCGATAAATCGCTATATCATATCATATCAGATCGTGTTTTGTTGGTCATGCTAGAGGGGCTGGTGACATACGGACAGATAGACTGACAGCTGAGTCTGACTTAAGTAATAGGGTCTCATTATTTCTTATAATAAATTACGGTACGAAGAATACAAAAAACAAGGTCATTTTTAATTTTGAACAAGGATTTTCAATATTTTTATGAAACAAACTCTTTAAAATTTGACTTGACTTGACTTGAGTCACGTGACGGTGAACACCAATCAGGTAGATTTACGTCACTCCGTTCGAAACGTCGTTGTTATTGTTAACATTTTCGTACAATAAATAGTTTCATTGATAAATATCCCGTTTTTAGCAATCTCTGTCGGTTTTTTAAATCATATTTGAAATGACTAGCATCAAAATTTACGACGACCGTCTGGTGTAGTGGTTCGCGCTCCGGACTACAATGCCTGGCGGTTGCGGGTTCGAATCCCGCGAGGGGCAAATGTTTGTGTGATGAGCACGAGCATTTGCATTTAAATCATGGATGTTTATAAACGTATTTAAGTATGTTTATCCGTTATCTAGTCGCCATAGCACAAACTTTGCTCAGTTTGGGGCTAGATAATTGGTGTAATTGTGAAAACAATTAATTAATTTATTTAAAATAACTATAGAATCAACTTACACATTTCGTTTTGCCGGACATGACATCATTTAGACGCTTTGACAGACTCGAGCGTTTTCGCGGTGAATTTAAATTGATTTTAAAAAGACATACTGATAACGTGTTATTTTTTCAAAAGAATCATTTTAGGTTTCCGTACCCAAAAGGTAAAACGGGACCCTATTACTAAGGCTCCGCTGTCCGTCTGTCACCAGGCTGTATCTCATGAACCGTGATAGTTAGAGAGCTGAAATTTTCACAGATGATGTATTTCTGTTGCTGCTATAACAACAAATACTAAAAAACAGAATTCAACAAATATTTAAGAGGGCTCCCATACAAGAAACGTGTTTTTTTGCCGTTTTTATAGGAAATGGTACGGAACCATTCGTGCGCGAGTCCGACTCGCATTTGGCCGGTTTTTTTTAAGTTTTAAATGTACATTAAGGTATATCATAAACCGATTTAGAAAATTTTGTCAACTAGTCTATTATACAATCTGACTGCGAGATCTCACCCTGGTCCTCCTGGCGATGGTGAAGTAGGCGACGGTGCTGGAGTACAGCCGCTCCAGCTGTTCCTGCTCCCAGTAGAAGTCGGGCGTGTCCAGCAGGTCCGACTCCACGTTCAGCTGGTGCCGCAGCGAGAACAGCTCGCCTAGCTTGCGGACTATCTGGGAAACGAATAGTCATTTATATTAGTTTATAGCTCGCCTAGCTTGCGGACTATCTGGGAAACGAGTAGTCATTTATATTAGTTTATAGCTCGCCTAGCTTGCGGACTATCTGGGAAACGAGTAGTCATTTATATTAGTTTATAGCTCGCCTAGCTTGCGGACTATCTGGGGAACGAATAGTCATTTATATTAGTTTATAGCTCGCCTAGCTTGCGGAATATATGGGGAACGAATAGTCATTTATATTATTTCATAGCTCGCCTAGCTTGCGGACTATCTGGGAAAGATGGAAGGTAGAGTTATTTTACTTCCCACGTCCTAGTCAGGGTTTCCGATGAAAACCAGCGTAGTTACGGCTTCGGCTGTGACATGACATGACAAATGCTGAGTTAAATAAAAGTTTTCTATTCTATTCTAATTTAATCTACTAAGGCTGGGTTGCATTTTACTTTAACTTTGACAAACATCAAAAATCTGACAAACTCCGTACGAAAACACCGTTTAAAGTTATGGTTAAAGTTAAGGTGATGCAACTCAGTCTAATAGATCCAAATTAAATAAATATCTATACTTTTTTGTTTTCTTGCAGCAGTTTTTTTTTTATTGGATAATGTCACATGCATTTCTGTGATCCTAAGGTAAGTAGCTAAAGCACTTGTGTTATAGAAATCAGAAACAACGACGGTACCACAACACCCAGGCCCGAGCCAATATAGAAAAGTTCGTTTTCTACATTGACCCGACCAGGAATCGAACCCGGGACCGCAGAGATGGCGACGCTAAGTCCGGCATGCTCGCCTCTCAGCTACGTAGGTTGTCACAACTATATTACAAAATCATTATGTGATGACTTTACACTCAGCCATCGCATAGCTGGACACCTGAGCCATCGCATGGCTGGACACCTGAGCCATAGAGTGGCTGGTTACACCAAGCCACAGTGGACACAAAACTGTTGGGTATGAAGAGGGCAACAACTAATGCTATGTGAGATCCTTTTACGACGAGCTTTACGATGCGCATAGCAGCACTGTTCGGCAATTTAATTTTTCAAAAATAACTGCGTGATTTGTATGCTTTTCTTAAGCAATTATTGTCTGTGTACTGTTCTGTTATGTGTCGTCGTTATAATTCGTATAAATATTTAAAACTTAATCATAATTTAGGTACAAAATGTTACCTCTCTTGCCTGACGTTTCGATCGGGTTACACCGACCGTGGTCACAGACTAACTGGAACAGCGATGTCTTCACTCCGTATGAGAGGCAGATTCTTCATCTACCCTCATGATATTATTTTCACGCCAAGTACCGTCACACACTACACTCACTGTTTCCCTATTCTGCACACTAACTATGTATTAATATTACTTATCTTTAGCGAAGCCATAGTGTGGCTCGACAACTGAGTCATATACTGGCTGCATGGAAACATATATTAATCTTACCTCTTTCTTATCCACATTGGCAGCACCAAGCCTTTCCATCAAGGAAGAGTGTTGTCTGACGGCTGCGGCGAGGCCTTCCAGCCGCGACTCCCAAGCACCAAGCCTAGCTGACTGAGCCATAGCATGGCTGAAAAAAAATATTATTTAAATCAATATACAGGGTTATTTGAAAAAAGTCAACAACCTCGCACGAATAGGTAGCTAACTTCATACACAGCAACATTTGTTCTACGACTTTAGATAATTTGACACATTTTATTTTCATAGAAAAATTTATACTAAATTATTTTTATGTCTGAATGTTCTTATCTCTGTGCGCTTCACAACGGGAGGGGCGGGGGAGGGCGGGGCGCCAGCGTCGCGCGTGCATACAAATGTCACGACAGTATAATTAAATAATTATGAAATGTAATTATTATTCTATAAACCTCGACGCCTCTCCTGATGATGCCACGTGAAGTGGCGAAACGCGCGTCGAGGTTTTTATGTCGGTGTTGGGTACTAACTTTTGCATTCGTCTGTTTCGCAAGCAATTTGAGGGAGGGAGGGCGGTGCTCTTTGCATGAGCCTGTGATTGTCCTCAGATTGTGGGTTACAAGTGGTGTAATTGGGGTTCCTATGCCGGCGTAACTAAGCGGAAGTTGTAGGCAAAATAATTACATTTTCATAATTATTTAGTTATGGATTTCCGCGAAGTAACGCCTGATTCTATCAATTTTATTTAGTATAATTAAAGTTTGGAAAGTCATTTTAATTTATGTATTGAGTTATGATAAAACTCGTAGAACAAATGTTGTTGTTTAGGATATTAGCAATCTAGACGTGCGAGGTTGTGATTTTTTTCAAATAACCCTGTAAAGTACAGCTAGCAGCACGTAAGTTTAGCGCTGAGCGAAAGTTGCGCAGAAGATGATTACGTGATTGGCTAGTCGCGCCGCGCCTGCACCGCCGGCCGGGATTGGTTGTTAGCTCCGCGCACTTGTCTCTGATACGATGATCGTCTCGTAAGATCCCACTCCTCGCCCAGACTTACGTGCCGCTAATTGTTGTTAGGTAAATTTTTAGAGTAAATACATAGTTTAATATTTACCTAAATGTGAACTTCTCCAATAAATTATCTTTATGAGGCGCCAACACAAATCCTGACTCCTGAAGGTAACATTTCTTTCTGTGTAAAGTAAAATAAAAAAAGAATAAATACAGGGTTACTTTTGGACCATTCGCCAAAATTTAATTTAATTTTATGGGAAGTAATAAAATAATATTAAGTGAAAAAAGTTTTTTTTTTTGCTTTTGCGCCGAAAGACGGAAACGGCCCGTGGGCAAGCGGGTAAGCCACATGTGACCAAAATTTAAGATAAATGTGGATAGTCTCATGAAAATACAAGTACGGTACGGTACGGATTTTTTATTTTATTGATTCATGATCAGAATCGGTTACTGAGCTATCTCCTTAATTTACCTACGCGCTGCCAGTTACATCCTGTATAAGTCACTTTTTAAATCCTAAATTCGGAAATTCCTAGGCACATTTGATCACCCTAGCGTTTGACAGGCCGCGGCGCCTACGCGCGACACGTTACTCGTCACAGAACTAGTGCATACGAACAAACGAGTGGCAAAAATGTTGTTTCTTGTTTGGAAAAATAGGAAAAAAAAGTAATTAAAAAAACTGTTTTTATTTCATGTCCTGCTTCGACAGGATGATGTGAAAATTATGGCAGGGGATCCAAAAGTAACCCAGTATATACAAACGAAATTTTGTAATGGTAATGTTACTTCTATCTAGAATAGCTGAAGGATGCTGTGACTTTTTGCAAGCAGTAAAACACTATAGGTATTGTAAATTTTTAAGGTTTTAATTGAAGATAAATAACAGATATTACAACTTACGCATTTGGTTGATAACTGTATGTCATTACTTCTCTCTCCTTTTCAACAACTTCTCGTGGGTAGCTATCAACTTCATATCTG
Organism: Anania fuscalis; assembly: GCA_950371115.1. Lineage (NCBI taxonomy): Eukaryota > Metazoa > Arthropoda > Insecta > Lepidoptera > Crambidae > Anania > Anania fuscalis. Next base: position 1,197,930 of record OX493346.1, read on the forward strand.
AAATGGATGGACACACAAATTAATACTAAATTACTATTAAAAATTTAAATTTTTGTTTTTAGCAATTACCATGCTTGGTTTATCTAAGATTTTTAATACTTGAAAAAAAAATCGTCCGCATCAGGTGGGATCCGAACCCACGTCCATTGCATACCGGGAGAGTGCTTTGACCATGAAAGTTTAAAACAATATATTGGGTTAGCCTTAGTCCCAGAATAGCAAATGCATTCTGAATAAGACAGACCAAGTATTTAAGTGCAGGAATTAGTAAGTAAAGCTAAACAAAGATAAGTTAGTTTTGCTTTATTTATGCCACTCAACCATAAGGTCTTTTTAGCATCACCTTTGTAGTTTAGCTCTGTAGTTATGTGTTAGCTGAAGTTTAAGAAGGTGTAATAGGGACATGATGAGTGAATCATAGGAATAATTAAGCTTCATTCAACTTTTCACCTGCAAAAATAGACTCAGGTGAATATACTAACCTTCGGACTAAATCCAGGACATTGCTGGCTTCCATTTCTGTGCAGTTCCAGAAGACAACAGCACCTTCTCGGAAGAAGATAATCTCTCTCGGCTCTGAACCAACGGCATACACAGCATTAGCTATAACGACATCACCAACCTCTTGTGCTTGGAGTCTACGGAAAAAACAGATAGGCCTCAATTAAAATCAGACTATTTAGGTATTGCATCCGATTTGTAGTATTTTAGGTGTCTCAATTATCTGGTGAATAAAACCTGAAATTATATTAAGAGACTTCATAGATAAATACTGAACAGTTAGTACATTGCACATATTAAAAGCTACATAATTTTAAAAACATCATTTCATAACCTTATTGCATCATAATGGTAACAAACAGAAATATCAAGAAATACTTTACGTGGCTGGTTCGTAGAGCTTCTGCTGCACCAAGGCTTCTTTTAGGCCTTTAAGATCATAGCTGTTAGCGGTCACATACGCCAGAGTCAAGTAATGACCATCCTTCTTGGTCAAATCGTCTAAGTCTGCCTTCTTATGAATTATCTTCTTTTTTAAAGGTATACTAGAGTTCTCCAAAGGTACTGTAGGCTGGATAGCATCACTAGAGTATTTTCTAGGTAATAACACTCGAGGGAAGCAAAACAAGTCCTTTTTTACCGAATAAAATCTACATTGCGGCAATATTCCCTCCGACAGACTTAAACATTTTAAAGATGAATTACGCACTGAGTTACATACAATTCTGGATAAATATACTGCCATAGTGATAGTAGAATATTAAACTTATTTTAACAAACTTTTAAATATGCTTTTATTCAAATTATTACATAAAATTGAGGTTAACCCGAAGTTTACTTTTTATGACATACGGCACGAATCCACTGATCAAATATGCACGAATCCTTCGTACATTTGACTTTGACAAAGAAAAGGTTGACAATTTCGAAGATATTATATTGTCATGCGTGTGAATTTCACAATACGTTGTGAAACGTGGCGCCACTGACCGACACCGAGTGAGGTCCTGAACAATAAAATACTTATATAATCAGTACTAGTCCACCAAAGGTCTAGCTAGTCCATCCATAAACCACATTTTATTTAAATCGCCCCCGGAAGGCGTAAAAGCATGACTTTGCTTAAACTTCTATAAGACCTTTAAATCAATCAAGTAAATCGCTCATTTGCTTTACATAGGTGGTTACAGAGCTGAGCGTTTTCATGCAAAGATGTCCCGGTTACAAAGTGGATGTCATTTTATTTTATAAAATAAAATTATGTTGTTTAGATATATAAATGTTCCTTTTTTTCCAAGCTACCGATTGACAATAAAAGTTGCCTAGTAAAAACATAAGAAACCTGCGTAAGAAATCGGATTCAAAGATGAAGCAACACCATTTTGAATTTTACGTTGTAACCATACTGTTTTCTAATTTACATGAAACCTATAGTGTTGAGATATTGCATTTTTATAGCATTAAATTAGTTATTCATAGATAAATAAATTAGGAAAAAACAGAAGCTCTAACGGCTCTGATTAAAATTGTGGCACTGCCTTAATTTTTATTTGTGAAATAAGATCCACTTTTACCTTTGAGGTCCATAATAGGCACTGATTTTCGTTGTCAAGTGCTCAGAACGCCCAACATAACTAATTAAGTGATAATAAAATACGAAACTAAATATCTATTTTCGTTTGTTTATAAAAAAAATAAAAATCATAGTTATCGTTTTTGTGTTTAAAAAATGGGTTAGGTTAAATTGAATAAATGGGTTATAAAATGGAAACAAAGTCTCAATCACAATGCAAGACTACATGAAAAGTGCAAGTATGATTATCCAAACTAAGTTGATGCAACTGACACCACATAAATCACTCAGACAAAAAAGTTGTGCGAAGCAAATTACTTGAAATTATTACATTTGTCTTTTGTCACCAACTTTTATTATTAAAAGTACCTGGTATAGCGGAATATTTATTTTTGATATAATACATGTGAATTCGACTTTATATTTCCACTTTGTAACTATGAGGTTCCATCCTGTTTTTTTATAAGTCATTCGTGCAGAGCGGCTGCAAATCTATTTCAAGTCAGCTCTTTAATTTTACCGGGTATATGGTTATGTATCCCATGAGTGCCCATGACCCATCCCATATTCTATCCCCTGTCCCCACTTTTCCCCACACAGGTTGAATTTTGAAAAAAGCTACACAAATCATTTATTTATTTCTTATCCAGTGCTTAAATACAAAGTGTAATGGTTTTATCTTTGAAATTAAACAACTTCCTTAGAAACTTTCATACCCTAATAAACCCCTTCAAGCCTTTTTTTCGCAAGAAAAGGTAGCGTATGTCCATTCCCATTCCCAAGCGCTATTCTACAGGGTGTAAAAAAAGGCTGAACGAAGCCTTAAACCACGAATTCTATACATAAAACCAAGTAGAATGCAAAAAAAAAATTGCTAGGAAATGACTTATTTTTGGGTATCAAAAAAAATAACTTATTTCTAACCCGCAATATTGTATAGCGCGCACGCCACAGACTATGCCTATGTGTGTAAGCGGTCGGCGGGCGAGCGGGTGGCCCGAGAGCACTGCGCACGATTCATTGCCGGCTGTGCCCTTTAAAGGTCTTTTATGAAAGAAGCACTGAAAATGTTTATTATGTTTCTGTGTAAAAAAGTTTAGTATTATCAAACAGAAGGCAATTTTGTAAAAATCTTTGAAAAAAAATTGTAACTTTAACTGTCAATAACTCGGTAACCCGTCATTTCCCAAGTATAGTGTAAAAGAAAAAAATGATCGTAATAATACGTAGAATATGTGGTATTCGGCTTGGTTAGGCCTTTTTTTACACCCGATATATCTGAACAATATTTTCATAATAATTGATTCAGTAGTCTTATGTTATTCCCAAAAACCTTTTCACACCTATTTTTCTCAGCTCAGCTTTTAAAGCAGCTGTTATTCATTGTTGCACCGCAAGACCACAACTCATGTTATATTGGCTGTCACGACGACAAATGCTGAGCCGCCTTTATGACTCATATTTTTAATGTTAAGTATTTCTTGTGTATTCTGTGTATGTGTGTGTCGTGTCAAATAAATATATTTCTATTCCTATATTTTCCATAATAAATCTCATGTATGGCAAAATATTCTCAATAATTTTATTATGCAAACGGACGTTTCATTTGAAGACCTCACGCGACACTAAGCCCTCTAGCGGAAAATATCCACGCGATATCGTTCGGAATGCGTCTGTGGTACGGTCAACGTAGTGATTATCGGTCCCTGAGCCTGTTCCATGTCAATGTCATTATTTGTGTCAGTCGCATGAACGAATCGTTTTCCCGCGCTTATGTTTGTTTGTTTATATTATTTTGATTTGGTTGATTATTATTTCTAAGTCGAATATTTCTGATCATAATATCAGAAATCAGAAAAAATTAAGTGCTAATTTACTTATTATTATTATTCTTTGAAAATACGACGCAGGTAGTCCTACTTCTGCGACTAAATTTCTATGGTTTTCCAAGTAAGGTAAAATTTAAGCTCTGTTATAAATCATCATGGCAGGAGATGATGATTATATGGATTTGACTCAAGATGACAACGACGGCGATGCTATAACATTAGGTAGGAAAATACCTTTTTTTTGCTTACATCAATTGAATTGAATGTGCTTACCAAGTAAGTTTATTCAAATATTTTACAGACGATGAAGGCCCATATACTGTCAATATGCCTTCAACATCTTCAAGAACAGCCACCAGAAGCAGAGGGAAGAGAAAAAGTGTCGGTGAGTGGTCAGCTCTCAATAGTAATGTTTGTATTGACAAACAATCTCAATTACATTCTGAAATAAGCCAAAATCCCTTATATTAACCGTCATTACAGTACAGTGAAATCTATATTTTCTCTGTACTTTTTTAATTAAAATATCACAGCAATTTTCATATACCTACCTACTGTCTATGAATGTGTATAATTAAATAACACACTTAACTGAAACTAAAGTAATAAAATATTGAGCTAATTTTTATAGTAAAAAAATAGGTTACACCGTTTTAAAAGACAAAGAAATTAATGATTGTAATGAAATTAATTAATATGTAGGGAGCTTAGAAAGTAACGACAAAAAGAAGACGAACGCTGAAAAGCAAGCTTTGAAAGAGAAACAAGCAGCCGAGAAGGCCGCCAAGAAAGCTGCCGATGAGGTTAACAAGATATACAAGCCTGGAGAGTGTATGAAGGTTTGTGTAGAGGATGAAAATTTAAATTATTACAATGACAGTTTAAAAATAATAGGTGATAGTCCATGTTACTAAATTTATATGGTTGGGATGATCAAACATTTACTTACAACCAGCATGTATTGCTTAATTTTGATACTCAATACCATAATGATATGGCAAATGAGCTAAAGACACTCAATCAAAGCTTAGGCAGCTCATTTCTTGTGTTTATTTATTTAAATCTTTATAGCAATAATGTACGGACAACAGCACATCGACCTACCACAAAATGTCAAATTTTCTCATTTGAAAATGATCTCTATGGGTCAGGCATAAAGTTGAAAATCTATTGGAGAATTTTTGACTTTTGGGGTCAAATCAAAATCAAAATCATTTATTTCTGTAAATTGGCCATAAAAGGCACTTTTACATGTCCCAATTTTTTTACCTACCACTGCTTCGGGACTATTTTGGGCTAGTGCCGAGAAGAAGCAGCGCAAGAAACTCGGTCACAATTGTCAGCCTCTTTTAAAAATAAATAAATATTTTACAAGATTTGTTGTGAGCTAAGCAGTTTTAAATCCTCACATTTTTATCATTTATATAATCACTAACGGTGTAATAGCCCTTTTTCATTAGAGTCCTTTTAACATGCAATTTGAATTCATATACAGGCATTTCAACAATGGATTGTGGTAATTTATTTAAAAAACGGGTAGGTCGAAGTGCTGTTGACTGTACATTAGCAATATAGTTGTATAGTACCAAACCCTGCATAGGGCAATTACAAAAATCCCAAAAGTAGTTCTACAAGTAAATAATTTATAGGCTATTTTAGCACTATTCAAATTTTGTTTTTTAGCAATTACCATGGTAGGTTTATTTATGATTTTTAATAAAATAAATATTTGAAAAAAATCGTCCGCCTCAGATGGGATCCGAACATTCCGAACCCACGACCATCACAAAAAAAAGCTGGCTTTAACGAAAGATTTCGTCGGATCAGCTAGTGTCTCGGTATGTTAGTTTTAAAAGCACTCGCCTGGTATGTGATGGTCGTGGGTACGGATCCCTTTTGAGGCTGCCAATTTTTTCAAGTATTAAAAATCATATATACATCTGTTATTTTCACAATAATTATTCTTGAGAACTCTGCTGTCCAGTTTATTACAGAGCAGTGTAAAAAATCATCTACTTTCAGCACATGAACATAGAGATCCACCCAGCGCTAGCCAGTGCGTGGTACATGTCGGACGTGGCTCGCGAAGCTGCTGCAGCGGGGGCCAGGGTGGTCTCCGCCACTGACCTGTTCCACCCCAGCCTGGTGCTGTGGACGAGGAACGTGCAGCCCACGCTCACGCAGGCCCAGGGGCAGGTGAGTGGTAGATAACTGAAATAAGAGCTATATAGCAGGCTTAAGTGGTAGTGGGCCGGCCACATCTGTCGCAGAACTGACAAATGGAAAAAAATGGGTTCTTAAGTGGAGAACGAGCTTCGGCAAATTGTTGTGTAGAACGCCCCCTAGCTAGCTGGCAGTGGCTGGATGAAAAGGGAGATCGTGCTTTTGAGGGAATCTTACGTTCAGCACTGGATTACAAGGCCTTCATTTACATAATGCTGTTACATCTACCACAGTACCACACCAGCCACGGGGGCTGCCGAAATTGACAACCTGACGGTGTCCTCCGATGCCAATATGCCATTGACCTTGAGTGAATTAGAATTGTGGGTTATCTAGGAAAGCCTTGGGCATTTGTCTGCAGAAGAGCAGAGTGCCTAGAGTAAGTGCCACTGACCTGTTCCACCCTAGCTTAGTGCTGTGGACGAGGAACATTCAGCCCACACTCGCGCAGGCCCAGGGTTAAGTTAGTGGTAGATAACTGGAATAACAGCGTAGTTGTCTTTTGCAGCGATACAACGCTCGTTTGAATCGCTGCGAAAAGTGGAAATGTGTAAAAGCCTGCACAGACCAGGTACAGTCCTTGGAGTACTTTTTGAAGTTCTTGGTTCGTCAAAGTAGGTCGCCTACGACTGTATCTAGAAACTAAAAGTACCGCTTACAAAAGTCCTCTCGACAACCAAGGATATCGACAGACACGATCGCAAAAAAGCACGCAGAAATTCTTAAATTACAACACATCGTAATCTCTGAATATCTCCATAATATATCGTCTGTTTTTTTAACTGGCCACCAAATGATCGCACACCATGTGCTTTGAGTCCATGACGAGGCGGACTTATTGGGTACTATTTCCATGGACAAATGTCCCTCGTCTGCGCAGCCCCCCTAGCATAACCAACAAATGTTATTGAAAAAAAAAATCTGGATTTATTAATGAAATACATTTGTTAGCACCTACTGCCTACCTCATTTCATTTACCAGTTATGCACTGTCTTATTGACTAAACAGGGTTATTTTTGTATGAAAGTAAAATATGTCAAATAATAAAAAGTCGTAGAACAAATGTTGTTGTTGATGATGTTTGCTATCTAGATTCTAGTCGTGCGAGGTTGTTGATTTTTCTCAAATAACACTGTCTACTATTTTATATACAATGTGATAAGGGCGGTACTTCTAACCCGTTAAGGCTAAGTGCGATATCTAATTTTATAGACAAAAATAATAATTTGGGTGGTCAAACCGTCACCCCCTATGAATAGCGGCCATTTTGTATTTTTAACACTTTAGGCAATTACAAATGTTTTATGTGTCCCAGAAACCTGAAAGAATTACCACAAGATAGCTAAAAGAACAGAGTAACTGACCATGAACTTCATTTTTGGTGTTTAGGGTTTACTTGGCTAGAAAAAAAAAACATTAATTTATTTTCGAATAAAATCTTTTTTTTTGCAGATTTGTTTTGACCCCAAATTACTTTTTTTAACAATAAAATTTGATACCGAACTTAGCCCTAACGGGTTAGAAGTACCGCCCATATCACTTTGTATACTTTTAAATAAATAAATAAATAATATCGATATATCGCTATATCATATCATATTTTGTTCGTCATGCTAGGAGGGCAGGCCTTAAAATCTGTCTATATTATAGGTGGTCCTATCGTCCAGTAAAGAGGCTTGCTCGCGCGCGCTATACGTAATCCCGGCCGACGACATACAGGAGCACGTTCGCGAACATTCGCTGGCGAGGCTCGCGGGGCAGGCTCGCGATCTGGCCGGCGGGGAACTCACGCTCGTCGTGTTCGGGGCTAAGGACTTCTTCAAGTGAGACACTTAAAACTTATACATTCAATAAATAGGGATGTTGACAGCATCCTCATCATCATTTCAGCCACAGGACGTCCACTGCTATAGGCCTCCCCCAGTGGCTTCTGTCATCGGGGGGTTGTTGCCATACTCGCCACGCTTGGCAGGCGGGTTGGCGAGCGCAGTTTTTAGGGTTCCGTACCCAAAGGGTAAAACGGGACCCTATTACTAAGGCTCCGCTGTCCGTCTGTCTGTCTGTCCGTCCGTCTGTCACCAGGCTGTATCTCATGAACCGTGATAGAGTTGAAATTTTCACAGGTGACGTATTTCTGTTGCCGCTATAACAACAAATATAAAAAAGTAGAATACAATAAATATTGAAGGGGGCTCCCATACAAAAAACGTGTATTTTTGCCGTTTTTATAGATAATGGTATGGAACCCTCCGTGCGCGAGTCCGACTAGCACTTGACTTTTAAAACCAACACTCTTTTTTAGTCCTTATAACCCTAATACAATTTCATTTAATAAAAAAACTGTTTTTTTTTTTTATTAGAATAGTTTGTTACGGGATTGCTACCATGTACCTTATTTTTGAGTTCCCGATATTTCGGCACTGTTCCAAGCGCCATGATCACGGAGTAACTTACTCCGTTACTCCGTGATCATGGCGCTTGCAACAGTGCCGAAATATCGGGAACTCAAAAATAAGGTACATGGTAGCAATCCCGTAACAAACTATTCTAATGTTAGTGACCATGAAAGTTTAAAACAATATATTGTTTTTTTTTTGCTTCAAAATCGATAAAAAGTAAGGCAGTTGAGCTCGGTCGTTCGGTGGACAGTGACGTAATAATCCGATATGGCCTTACAAATTCAATTAGCTAACCCCGAACTAAGCAAAGCTTGTACTATCATCATCATTTCAACCACAGGACGTCCACAGCTGAACATAGGCCTCCCCCAGAGACTTTCAGATTGTCCTGTTGCGCGCGGTCTGCATCCAGCGGCTTCCTGCAACCTTTACCAGTTTTTTAGGGCTCCGTACTCGAAGGGTAAAACGGGACCGTATTTTCTGTTTGTCTGTCCGTCTGTCACCAGGCTGTATCTCATGAACCGTAATAGACAGTTGAAATAGAAGCAATTATTGGCTTGAAAAATATAGAATAATTCATGATAATAGTGCTTTTTATGATTTTTCAAGGAAAATCATCATAACGGTTAAGATAGATCAGGTAGTTTAATAGTAATAGCCGTTCAACTTATGTATTATTTGACGACCTCCGTAGCCGAGAGGCGAGCACGTCGGACTTTAATTGGCGCCGCCATCTCTGAGGTTCCGGGTTCGATCCCCGGTCGGGTCAATGTAGAAAACGAACTTTTCTATATTAGCTCGGGTCTGGGTGTTGTGGTACCGTCGTTGTTTCTGATTTCTATAACACAAGTGCTTTAGCTACTTACCTTAGGATCAGAGCAATGTATATGATGTTGTCCGATATATAAAAAAAAACATTTCTTACCTAAATCCTGAGAGGAAAACGTTAAAAGTGACTTAATGAAGTTAATTGCTGAAATATATTGTGGTAACGACGGTCAACTACGGAACCCTACACTGCGCGTGGCACGACACGAACTTGGCCGGTTTTTGTCGTATGGTAAAATAAAATGTTTATTTATCTATCTTTACAGGAAATCGGGACGCAAGACTGTTAATAGTAGAAAGTCAATAACTGAAATCGAATTAGAAATGGCTATCACAGGTAAAATCCAGAATTTATATACTACCTTGCACTAGTTTCTTTAAAGCAGTATTACTTCAACCTTGTTCTGTTATTTCTGTAACTACCTTAAAGCAGTATTAGTTCAAGCTTGTTTTGTTTTTTAGTATAGAATTTGACGTAAAATCAACGGTACTTATTATACAGGGCCGGATCTAGGGTAGAACTAGTGGACCAGGGGCACTATGTGTCAGGTGACCGAATACCAAAATAAATTGATCTTAGTGGACTTTACTAACCAGAAACGCAAGCAAGTGGGGCCATATCTTGTTCTTTCCTAAATTTACCCTAGATCCGGCGCTGCTTACTTAACGTTTAGAGTTCATGGTTAAGGGCTCATACACACTGACACGATACGGCGTCAGACGCTTAGGGCTCAAACAGTACGCGGCACCGATGTTGAGCGTTAGGGCGAAGAGTGGGGATCGCTTTGCGCATCTTACGAGACGAGCAGCGTATCAGAGACGCGTGCGCGGAGCTAACAACCAATCCCGGCCGGCGGTGCAGGTACGGCGCGACTAGCCAATCACGTATTCGTAATGGTCTTCGGTGCACCTTTCCCCCAGCGCTCAACTTCCGTGCCGCTAGTTGTACCCTTGGGGTTGTCCATTAATCACGTGAGGTTCGAAAATGGGGGGGGGGAGGGATTGTAGAGATATACCACGTGTATTAATTTTCTTTTGAACGCGCGATATTTTACACGGTACGAAGTTGGTATATGCGTTTAGGGTGAGAGGTTGTTTGTGGAATCCAATGTTGCCAATTATCTCCAAAATTGCTAGTCCGATTTTGATGCGGTTTTCAGTGATGGGTTCAGTTTTGATTGGTGTATGTTCTTTTATAGGTGTTACGATGATAGCTCACTTGGGAGCACTGCAGTCAACATTTGTTTGTGTAAAACCAAGACTACTAGTCCGATTTTGATGCGGTTTTCAGAATTGGATTTGTGGTTGATTAGTGTAGGTTCTTAAATAGGTGTTACGGTAGTAACTCTCTAGGGGGCGCTGTAGTCATCATTTGTTTGTGCAAAACCAAAACAACTAGTACGATTTTTAATTTTGCTTTTTATTATTTAGAAAATTGCTTAAAAATCATCACTTGTTTAATGGACGACCGCTAAGCTTTAATGATTGTCGTATGGTTCAGATTTAATGGTGACCGCGGACTGCGACACCGTCATGGTGGAGACTCCCAACGAGCTGGCCTTGCTCATCGTGCAGTTCACGAAGGCGATAGCCGAGGCGCCTTTTAAGTACGTATACAGGATGTACTAAATAGAACACTCTTTAAAACCACGTGATCGCTGCTGATATACAACGTACAACCATTCCCAGAAGAGGAACATTTTCGATGTTCCTCGTGTTTTTTTAAATGCTCCATACATTGTCATCTAGGTATGCAAGTTAGTATGTGTGGAGTATGACCATTTTTATGATTTAAATGTTGCTCCCATAGAAAAAGTTGTTGTTTATGACCAGCTGACTAAGGAGTGTCATATCCTTATTCAAAATTCCCCTTCTCTTCCTATGGGTGTCGTAAGAGGCGACTACAGGAGAACCGCCACAAGAAGACGGGCAGCAGCGTCTCCTCTCCACCGTTGGCCAAACTGCGATCGCCAACCCGCCTGCCAAGCGTGGCGATTATGGCAAAATCCTCCTTTTGGAGAGGCCTGGGTCCAGCAGTGGACTGATATAGGCTGTTGATGTGATATCCTTATTCATAAAATAAATGTAATATAATAACGAACACTCCTTCAGTCCCCGATACCGATGTTGAGCGTTGGGGCAGAGTGACTATCGCTTTGCACATCTTACGAGACGATTTTCGTATTAAAGCCACCTGTGCGGAGCTAGCAACCAACCACAGCCGGCGGTGTAGGCGCGGCGCGCGACTAGCCAATCACGTAATTGTAATGTCTTCTGCGCATCTTTCGCCACCGCTCAACATCGGTGCCGCTAGTATTACAACCACGTAATCAGGTGCACATCCATATAAATAAATAAATATTGGACAACATCACATACATTGCTCTGATCCTAAGGTAAGTAGCTAAAGCACTTGTGTTATAGAAATCAAAAACAACGACGGTACCACAACACCCAGACCCTTTACATACAACTTTAATAATATGGACGCAACATTGAGAATGTGTTTAATTTTTATAATCCATACATTTCCATCATGGAGGTAGTGTATTCGTTTGTATGGCAGTATGGTATCTGAAAAAAATAACAGCTTATAACATGGTTTTAAGGAGTGACCTATCTGTATAAACTCTGTATGAATAAATAGTACATTCTCAACACAGTTGCTCGTAAATTTACTCTTATAACACCGTTTTTAGTTTCATAATTCATCATATTACGCACTTGTGCTGTAATAACATTATCGCACTAGGGCGGTAATGTAAACTTTTTTTTTAAATCCTGCAAAAGTTTATGTCTAAGAACATTGAATATTTTACCAATATTACATTATTTTAGGGTTAATATGACAAATAAATATTTCATTTTAACAAATTGTATATTAATAAACACAAATTAACTTAATTATCATTTTTATAAACATTAATTAATAGTTTATTTTATTTTTTAAATTGCTGCTACTCCGGCTGAACAGCCAGTTTTTCCTGTGCCATTATTGAACCTGCGCGCGCATCGAAATTGCGGCGCGCGAAAAAAACAAAACTTACGTGCCATTTTCCCTAAATATTTGGTAAAGTTGTTGCTGTGTGGTTAATTACTATCAAAAATGTCTACTTTAAATAGCGAAGACGAGTAAAATGCTTATCGAGGCACGAAACGCAAGTGAGAGCCTGTTGCCGCCAAAACCTAGAGAAAAACAGCAAAAACGCAGAAGGTATTTTAGATTTTAGTTTGGTTTTTTCCTCGCAATTGTGTCGAAAAACGTCGTATGGAACTCGTGTGCATTGATTATTACACACTTGTATCATAATGTACTATTATTTTATTACAGAAATGCCAAGAAAATGTGGGACGAGCAAGCGGAGTTCTACATGAGGGGCGACAAGAAGAACAGCGTCACCGTCGACAAAGATGGTAAGTAATAAGTTAAATGATAGGATAAAAATTGTAGACGAGAACTACTGCCGACAGACTGCTCCGCAGTTTGGCAGATAAGAATAATTGTAAGGTATATTGGTAAAATAAACGTTAAAAAAAAGTCTAATTACATTATACCTACAGGATGGGTAAAATGTGGAAAAATTCTGTAAAACATCTTCCATGGTACCAACCGATATTAAAATCTGAAGAAAAGTTTCACAATTTCATACTTTCTTTACCTCGACGAATGGAGCAACCCTTTGTAGGGTTCCTTAGTCCTGACAATGGACTCTTATAGTTAAGATAGTTACTTAGTTTATGAGTAATAGTCGTTCAAAAATTCCTTAGTGGAAATAATTAAAAGTGTCTTAACTGAAATAATTGCTGAAATATATTGTGGTAATGACGGGCAACTACGGAACCCTATACTGTGCTTGGCACGACACTCACTTAGCTGGTTTTTCTTGATGCGACTGACTTATAGTAAAAGCTTTTCACTCTAATGGGCAAAAAAAACCATTTAACCTGTCACCTGCCACGGTGCCACCATTAATGTTGAATTGATGAACGTATGCACAGTATGTATTTATTAATTACACAATAGAAAATATTGGCGCTCTGTGTCACGCCTGTTTCAACGTATGGTCTGATTTTGTACCTAGATTTCAGAATAGAATAGATTTTTATATGCTATAAACTGGTGGTACAAGTTGTTACAGTAATTTATCCTCATGTTTACCTTTTGTCATGCAAATCTCATTATTACTAATTAACTGTTGACTTAGTCCGCGTGATCTTTATTTTATTCATCAAAGAATACAATCAGCACCATGTCTTTAAAACATCACTCAGGAAATGTTCATTTTTCGAATTTTAATTAAATTAGTTGCCTGAGTTACGCCTAATATTAGTTATCTGCCAGTAAAAACCCCGTCAGAATCCGTCCAGTCGTTTCGGAGATTAGCTGGAACAAACATACAGACAGACAAACATTTAAATAAATATTTTTTTGTTAATGTATCGTATACAGGTTGTACAAGAGAATGGGATACTCCTTAAAACCACGTGATCAGCTGGTCATATACAACTACTTTTTCTATGGGAGCAACATCGAAATCAAGATTTTTTTTTCAGCTTCTCCATACAAACCTACTCGCATACCTCGATGATAATGTATGGAGCATCTGAAAATAAAATCACGATTTCGATGTTGCTCCCATAGGAAAAGTTGTTGTATATGACCAGCTGAATTTTCAAATTCAAATTTTTATTTGCTCATAAATAGGGTACATTACATAGACATGTGGTCATAAAAAACATTGAGAAATAGAGCTTTGACCTATTTAGCCATATAAGATAGCATGCAAATACTTAAATAATTATGACAGATATGGAGAAAAAAATAATAATACAGTCAGTTAAAAGTCAAAACATATTGATTTGCTTAAAATGTCAAGAGCAGAAATTTAAATCGTGTGTCATTTTTTACAAAATTATTAATAAATTAGACTGCATCGACTATAATTAAGGTTCCTTATGTTTAATGAAATCCTCGATTGAGTAGAATGCCTTATCTGGCAACCATGTACGCAACAGGAATTTAAATTGATTTACAGGCAAATCTTTAAAGCTGTTTGGAATTTTATTGAAGATGGTTTTGCACATCGCATAACAATTTTTGTGAAACCTTCGGGTTTTTGGAATGATGTCTAGGACTAATCTGTGACAATTTCTAGTTGATCGCTGATAAATATCCTTCGCCTGTTTGAACTTAGTAGGATTACGTTTAACAAAGAGTGCCACTTCAAATATATAGAGACATGGTAGGGGTAATATTTGAAGAGATTGAAAATATGGTAAGCTAGATATGTCTGGTGCTATGTTACATATGGCTCTTATACAGCGTTTTTGTGCAACAAACAGTTTATTTATATCGGTTCCATTTCCCCAGATTATCAAACCATATCTTAAAACCGATTCGACATAGGCATAATAAGCAGTAATGGCTGTACTAACATTTGCAACCCTTGTCAGTTTATGAAGAGCAAAAGCAAACCCATTTATTTTATTACATAGCTTAGCTATTTGATATTTCCAACTAAATGTATCACGTGATCACGTGATATTAAGGAGTGTCCCATTCTTTTGTACACCCTGTATACTTTCATTCGCATTCAGTATCATCACAGCCCACCACACTTTAAGGGTTAAATTCTCAAAAAACCTAAAAAGACTGTATTAATTTATCATCAGGAATGATCCTGTGAACTTTCGAATAAAATAGTCTAACTAATCTTGTTTTCCGATACAAACTTTGTACCCCATTTCAACCCTTAGGGGACGAAATGAGGGACCTTTCTCAGCGCACGCTTACATCATAATAGCTATGTGTGCCAAATTTCAGCGCAATACGTTCAGTAGTTTGAGCAGTGCGTTGATTGATCAGTCAGTGAGTAACGGTTGCATTTTATGTATATAAGGTCTGATTTTATTAGTGTACATCCTGTTAACCTGTGACTATATAGTTGAAAAGCAATCGTAAAAACCAATTTTCAAATGTGTATCATAAAAACTAAAAAAGTTAAAAATCAAAATCAACAACATTGACTTCATATTGCATAAATTCGTCCTATCTTTGGTACGTTTAACCATCTGATTATCCGTCTTATTCCTTCCCCTTGTACATAGCGAGAAAGATTTGAAGATAGGACGAGTTTATGCAATATGAAGTCGATGTTGTTGATTTTGATTTTTAACTTTTTTAGTTTTTATGGTACACATTTGAAAATTGGTATTTACGATTGCTTTTCATCTATATATATAGTCACAGGTTAACAGGATGAACACTAATAAAATCGGACCATATATAGAAGAAGATATATAATACATTTTCATTTACATCTGATGGTCCGATATACCGCTGTCACTACTCGTCCCACGTCCTAGTCGGGGTTCCGCTGAGAACCAGCGTCGTTACGGCTTCGGCTGTAACGACAAATGCTAAGCGGGGACATTTTTGACACTCTTTTTGTGTGTTCAATTTAATTCTGTTTGTAATTATGCCTATGTGTGTCAAATAAACGTTTTCTATTGTTTCTGATTTTTATAACACAGGTGCTTTCGCTACCCACCTAAGGATCAGAGCAATGTATGTGATGTTGTCCAATATTTATTTATTTATTATTATTTAGTATATTTTCTGGTTTCCAGGCAACGGTCTAGCCAGGCTGTGGCAGCAGATGCTCGCAGTGCTGCCTGGTTCGAGTCTAGAAACCTCGCGCTCGCTGTGTGCGCAGTACAAGTCTCCACTTGCTCTGTATGAGGTAAGAGAGATTTATACGCTTCTACACTTAAAGCCTAGTGTCTGAGGCCTTATGGCGGCTTGATTACATCTGACAGTAAGGTTTAGTCACTGGCCTTACTATACCCCTCCACCTAGTGTCAGAGGCCTTATGCCGGCTTGATTACATTTGACAGTAAGTTTTAGTCACTGGCCTTACAACACCCCTCCACCTAGTGTCAGAGGCCTTATGCCGGCTTGATTATATCTGACAGTAAGGTTTAGTCACTGGCCTTACAACAGCTATCCACTAATCCCCTCATAGTTGAAGTGAGGCCTGTGCCCTGCAGTGGGACGTATATAGTCATACTTTACTACACTTAAATAAAATTTTAAAAACGAATCCCATTTACTAACAAAATAGGCACTTTAGAAAAACTATTGTATAAACTGAAATTTATATTTATATATCACGTCTTGGTATCCAAAACTGTTTAGGGGCAATTTGTTATACATTTAAATTTTTACAAAGATCAGCCTCCTAGTATAACCATCAAAACATTATACATATTGTCATATACTAGTATATTATACATATACTGTAATAGTATGTATTACATTATACATTCTGTATACCTATAATAATTAATTTGCCATTTACGTATTCGAGTTGACATGACTTATAATAATTTTTGATATTTTATTTTCTGTAAAATTTGCATGCTAATTTATGTAGCCCAATATGTGAATCAAACTTCTGTTACTTAAGATCTTGTATACCATATTGCTGCAAATGAAGATTTATGATTTATTTATACAGGGTGTCCCGTAAATCAAGGTCTACCTTGCAACCACATATTCTATACATCATGGTGAACAAATTTTGTTTTATCACTTTTGCAAATTTGCAGTAAAATTTATCGACTTCCCATACAAAATGAACAAATTAATCAATTAGATTTGTAAAGACAGTAAAGAAAAACATATGCATAATTTAAAAAGTGATAGAACAAAAGTTGTTCAATATGATATATGTGGTTACAAGGTTGACCTTGATTTACGGGACACC
The DNA here is from genome assembly GCA_950371115.1 of Anania fuscalis. Classification (NCBI taxonomy): domain Eukaryota; kingdom Metazoa; phylum Arthropoda; class Insecta; order Lepidoptera; family Crambidae; genus Anania; species Anania fuscalis. The sequence goes on from OX493346.1 coordinate 1,215,053, forward strand.
CTGTATATACACAAAGACAAATTTTGAACTTAAAAAAAATCTAACAACCTGGAATCTAAACTATGATGATGTTGAGGACATTGTTGCCATACACAAGTGACAAAACTGTTATTCTAATGATTTATACAACAATTCACACGCACACACACACACACACACGTATGCTACACTGTTTTCATTTGTTATTTTAATTTTGCAACGATAAGTTGTTTCTATATTGGTAATTATTGTAACCATTAGTGTATCTAATCTAGCCTATGTTATGATATGGGAGAGTGACCTCTTCTGGCACAAGTGTTTTTACACTTAAAAGGAGTGGGTCAGCTATTAATATTGTTAACTTACTTTTCTGAACAAATAAATATTTTTCATTTAATTATAATCTAGAGGGGCATGAGTGGTTCGTGTCTATCACAAACGTCTGTTTCAATAAGCAAGTTTTCCAGACGTAAGTGCTAGGTCCTGAGTATCATCATCCAGTTCGTGGGAGCTGCTAAAGAATCGAGAATCTTCTTCTCTAATGGTTCATCTCTGCGACCGAATGCGCGTAATGAGGCACACGATAACCAATAAACAGCTACCCGATTTAGATAAAAAACAAAAACACTTAAATTTTAGTTAGCGCCGTGTTCATGGGGGTACTAGGACAAGATTTGCTTGGTTTAGGGCTATTGAGGAAATTATATACATGGTGTAAAAAAAGGCTTAACGAAGCCTTAAACCACGAATTCTATACATAAAACCGAGTAGAATGCAAAAAAATAATTGCTGGGAAATGCCTTTTTTTTCACCTAATTATAGGGTTTATAGCCTAAAACCTCTTTACCTGTCATCTGGGAGGTGTCATCACCTGTCAGATGGCTATCCGAGCAAAAAATCCCGTTGATTGTATGGGGGCTGTCTATCACAAATGTCTGTTCAATAGACATGGGCGTTTTCGATATTTTACAGTAACCGATATGGAGTTTTAATATCGGGTACGATATCTGATATCATATATTGTTTATTCAGTTATAATGGTTATACGGTTTATTCAGTTACGGCTCAGATATTGATATTGCCTAGTTGTAGTCGGTATGCTATGTGGTTTTTGTATCCCTTGCGAATAGAAAAACGCTGAGAAATATCTTCAAAACATAATCGATACAAGATAAATTGACTCTTATTGCTAGCACATAAGAGCGGATATCGCATTCTCGTCACGCCACAATATCTGAATAACCGCGTCATCTCTTTTACTCCAATGTAAGCATACCGACTTAGAAAGAGACGAAGTGAATATCAACTGAACAAGGATATCGATCGATAGTACGTTCGGTTATGAATAGTTTCGGCGATATGAGTTTTGTTGTTTCGTTGCAGTTTTTCGATATACAGTTTTGAGTTTTGGTTTATATTATAGTTTTTGAAATATCAGTTACGTAAAATCGTATACCGATACGATATGATATTGAACCGATAGCCGATATAAGATACGTTTTGATATATCGGGCTCATGTCTACTGTTCGAGCAATGTTTTCCAGACGCTGGTGTCCCGCGGCGTGCCCCCCGCGGCCGACGTGTGCGTGGCGCGCGCGGGGGCGCCGAGCGCGCGGGCCCGCCGCGTGGGGCCCGAGCTCGCGACAAGACTACACTCATTACTCACACAGGTATAACATTTTTTTAAATAAAATACCACAAATACTTGTTGAATTGCCTTTTCATGAGTTCAAAACACCACATTAAAAATAAATAAATAAATATTAGACAACATCACAGACCCCGCCACTTTCTCCCGACGGCGCTTAGGATTGACATTTTTTCTTTTTACACCTGTCTGAGGTGTAAATAGGGATGGTAGTTACTTTTGAGCGATATTCTGTTCTTTTTTTTTAATAAATAAATTTTGGACAACATCACATGCGTTGCTCTGATCTTAAGGTAAGTAGCTAAAATACGCGTGTTATAGAAATCAGAAACAACGACGGTACCACAACATCTAGCCCCGAGACAATATAAACCTGTAAACAAATTTATGTTGTATTAACGGATGGTTCAATAAAGTGTTTTTGATTTTGAATATAGAAAATTTCGTTTTCTACATTGACCCGACCGGGGATCGAACCCAGAACCTCAGAGATGACGGCGCCATTTAAAATCCGGAGTGCTCGCCTCTCGGCTACGGAGTTCGTCTTTCTTTCTTTGGAAAACGAATATTACGAATTAGAAGATTATTTTAAATACACGAGTGTATGGCCTTTATAATAACCTGCCTAGCTCGCACTTACTTTATGTCTCGTAAAATGTATTTCCTGTAAAATCAGGCTGACAAAGGTGACTGAGTTTATTGCGCTGTATTTTTTTTATAACCAGCCGATATATAGTCCCAAAACGGTGGTAGGTCTAGTTATACAGTACGTTAAAAAACAAGGCGTTCCGTTAAGCCCGTATATACACATCATTAGTAGATTATAATAAACCTATCGATATAAAAAAATGCACAAATAAAAATATACTAAAATAATTCATTAAATTCGTTCATCATCATCATCAACAGCCTATAACAGTCCACTGCTGGACACAGGCCTCTCCAAAAGGAGGATTTTGCCATAATCGCCACGCTTGGCAGGCGGGTTGGCGATCGCAGTTTGGCCAATGGTGGAGAGGAGACGCTGCTGCCCGTCTTCTTGTGGCGGTTCTCCTGTAGTCGCCTCTTACGACACCCATAGGAAGAGAAGGGGTGGTGCTATTCTTTTCACGTGCCGGCACCACACGACAAATTAAATTCGTTACGTCCTGTGTATAACTAAAATAGTAGCGCGGAATAGTACCTAGCGTATTTGCGCTTCTCAAATCCCATTCATAAGTCTCGTGGACGTTGCCGTTTGGCGGTATTGAGGGAAAGTAGGCATAAAATAGGGTTTTTAATTGTACGTATCTATAAATTATTTTTTGTGATCTTTTAAAATAAAATCATTTATTTTTTGTTCGAAATATTTTTTCTTATATGTACGTTGATGACGTACGATGACGTTATACTGTTACGGGTTAACGGGAACACCTTTCGTTTTAACAAACTGTATTTTGGGACGTGTATAACATCTGTGTGCCTGTGCCTATACTCTTATACCAATAAATAATTAATTATTTATCTATACAGGATAATGGGGACGCCCTTGTTGGGTGATGCAGAGAAGACGAGGCGACCCCAAGAAGATACTAACGTAACGGCACGGATGTTGAGCTCTGGGCGAAAGATGCGCAGAAAACTATCTACGTGATTGTCTAGTCGCGTCGCGCCTGCACCGCCGGGATTGGTTGTTAGCTCCGCGCACGTGTCTCTGATACGATGATCGTTTTGTAAGATGCGCAAAGCGATCTCCGATGGCCCAGCGCTCAACATCGATGCCGGGGATTGTAGTTGATTAATTTAACACCTTGTATACTGTAGGTTGGCGCAATTGTTTGTACATAAGAATTATTTAATTAATAGATTGATTTGTTAAAAAAAGATAATTATTTTGAACAGGATTACCTACCGTGTTTTATTTTATTTAAATAATCCCTTTAACTGCCTATGATAACACGCCAAAGAAAGGCAACATTAAATCTCTTGCAAATAAGAAGTTATGAGCGCAATGATGCTAAAAAAAACTATCGCGCGTGCGTGTTTGCCTGCCTGTATAAGTTTATAAGATCACTTCTATGGTGTAACACCACCACCACCATTGGTATTTGCAAAAAATGAAGTCCTTTTCAAAACATCTTTTTTGAAAGAGCCTTTGATTGCAAGCGTCCCTGGGAAGGTAATATCGCGGGCTCACGAGGCCTGACCCGTCTTAAAGCTAAAATCGCTTGCAAGCACCTCATTGCCACTCACTTCAAGCTACGCCCTACGTTTATTTATGTTTTGGGTTTAATCAAGACAATAGGTGTTTAGGCACAAGCAAGTACATAATAGAATTAAGTTTGTTTTGTACCGGCAAGCACAAGGTGGACAGACGATCTGGTAAAGATTGCAGGACGCGCAGCGAGCCGATCTGGAAGACACTAGGGGAGGCCTTATGTTCAGCAGTGGACGTCCTGTGGCTGAAATGATAATGAAGTTTTTTGCGCGCTGAGAGACGCGATGTCAAATTAAAATAGTAGGTAGGAAGTTCCCACACTCGACGACGAGACCACGACAGTTATTAGGTGTTTTTTTTAAACAAATAATTTATGCTGAAAATTCATTCCAAAATTGTTCTTTTTTTTGTCGCTCTATTTCGCGTAAATAAAGCTATGCGGGCGGTTGCGGCGGCCGCACCTATTGATTTCCCATAAAGCATGGGAATAAATCATGCTGGAAGGAAGACCCGGAAACGCTATACAGCGCTTTTGAACTAGCTAGGCTGTGTTCGATCCGGTAGATTGAGATAAAATGATATACATTATACAGAGTACAAAAGAATGGGACACTCCTTACCACGTGATCAGCTAGTCATATACAACAACTTTTCCTATGGGAGCAACATCGAAAGTGTGATTTTATTTAGAGATGCTCCATACATTAACTATCGCGGTATGCGAGTAAGTTTGTATGAAGAAGCTGATTTTTTTTTTCGATTTCGATGTTGCTCCCATAGAAAAAGTTGTTGTCTAAGACCAGCTGATCGCATGGTTTAAAGGAGTGTGCTACTCTCATGTACATCCTGTATACAACAACTTTTCCTATGGGAGCAACATCGAAATCGTGATTTCATTTTTAGATGCTCCATACATTATCATCGAGGTAAGTGAGTAAGTTTGTATGGAGCAGCTAAAAAAATTCTCGATGTCGATGTTCTTCCTCATAGAAAAAGTAGTTGTATATGACAAGCTGATCATGTGGTTTTAAGGAGTGTCTCATTCTCTTGTACACCCTGTATAAATACTAGCAGAATATAACAATACTCAGGAGTTGGCAGGCAGCAGTTGCTGTTGTAGTTGTACCATTGTAGTAAAAATTTAAAACCAAATACTCACCTACTTAGTATTGTTCTTAGCTTTTAGTGACAGCGCCGCAGTTGTGAGTGGATGGGTGTCCGTTCGGATATCGAATGATTCAGAATCAATGCTACCTAAAAACTAAATAAATCTGCAATTCGAGTGTTTAGACTTGTTATGTAGTAAATTTATCGCGACTTTTAGCGCACTTGCTCAATTGGTTAAACCACCATTAGCGTTTAACGTTAAACCACTGTCCTAACTTACATAAATCGATGGTTTAACCTTAGTCCCGTACTAGCAAATGCGCTCTGAATAACACGTGGACACGTGGTAGATTCGATTAACCCGTACCCTGATTCCGTATCTTGCAAAAGCAATGCGATAGCGAAAATTGTCTAATTCTACTTCAATTGTCAAAAACGCAAATTGACAGGAAAAAAAACAAATACAAAGCAATCCAAGTAGTTACTGTCAGTGCTGTCCGTAAAAATTGAAATTAAATTCATCGGGCTATGACTGCACGATTATTGCTGATTGCAAATTTTTAGGGAATAAGGGCACCTTGTTTGGAAATAAAAAGATAACAATTGCATAACGATGGCCCCGTCACAAATGTGTGCGCGAACTGAGCGAGAGGATTAAAATATTAATTATATTATTTTCAAGAAAATAATATAATTATAAAACATATAAAACCTCTGGGCTCAGACATTAAAAGTTTTCATAAGTGGGATTGTCAGTCCAGCTTGCCTACCTAGGGTAGAGACACCAAAGAGTGCGCATTTTATAAACTTTTATTTATTAAAAAATCTAGTTGACAGTTACACTTTGTACTTCTTATAAAATTTAAGCTTTGGTCATTAAGGAACATAATAGTAAACATTAATCTAAGGTAACAGTTTCAAATTAATTTAAAATAGTCTTAAACTAAATACTCGTCTCGTGCGCACTCTTAGGGCGCTGTGTTGCAAAGAGTACGCAGTGACAACCCTTCATACAAGTTAAGAGTGCGCAAGAAAACGAAGTTAAGTCATCGACCCTAACAACTATCACAAGTGAAGGCCCCAAATCCTATGTAGTCTGTGCATTCATCATGCCACCAAGCAGTACATCGGCCACACTGGATCCAATCTTCTTGCGGCGGCTCAACGTAGATTTCAAAACATAGGGGACCATTTTTTTCCGCAAGATCGTATGCAATTCTTCCTAATTCTTTTTTAGTGAGTCCATAGAAACATGCGTCCAATTTTCGGCAATGATCTGCCAAGCTAATTTCTTAGTCAGGGCCAAATACGCTCTTGAATCTACCGAAGGACTCGGGAACCGGGTCGGCTTTTAAACTTTTTCTTAATGTTGCTTCCGGAATATTCAATGATTCCGCAACAGACCTCTTGCTTTGACCTCTTGCTATTTTTCCTTTTAGATTGTATTTTCCCATCTTGATCGTCCTGTATAATAATTAATAAAAAATCTCAAAACACAAGCGTGCTGTTTATTTTCGCTTCATACAAGCTAAGAGTACGCATGCGAACTCTTTGGGTGCGTACTCTTAGCTAATGTGCGTTTTTGGACATGGACCTTATTATTTTAGAAAGCACGTGTAATGGCGACATAACCTCTTAAAAGAATCAAAGTTGGAAACACAAATGTCTAGTAAAATAACAGCCGATAGATGTGAATTACTTAAAACCCTTACAAATTATGTTTAAAAATGTTGAAAATTAAGATCAAACACCTTAAAAATCTATTTTCAGCTATTAAATTCCTAATAAATACCTTAGCGATGCAATTTGTCGTCCTTCACCTTGACTTGACAGATGCCACTGACATGTGGAAGAGGTGTTGCCATTTTGAGAAAAAGTAAATCTACAGCAAGCACTGCGTACTCTTTGGTAGCGCGTACTCTTTGGTGGCTTCACCCTATGGCTTGGAATGCGTGGACTGGATATCAAAACTCACTAAACTTTCGCGAAATGTTTACTAAAACGTTAGACATTTTATTTATGATGTGTTTTCATTTCAAATTATACGTCAAACGTCTTACATAAGTAATGTGCAAAATTTTATAATCATCTTTTTATATTGATGTGTGGATGATCTCCGCCATAGTCTTCGCGAACATACAAAATCAATATCTTGCACAATTTAAATGACAACGATTAATTATTGTTTATTATACATATTATATGTACCTACTTAGTAAAAATACTTAGTCTAAAATTCGAAAGCCTCACCCAATCCATTAGGCCATTGGAATTGTAAAGAAACCATATCAACAATTACGAAAGCAAACATTACCGGCATTTTTCACGTCTGTCTGTTTGGAGTGTTTGCTCTGTCTGAGGGACCCTCGCTCGCCTCGGCCTCCGGCCTCCGCTGCAGTCTGCCTTTGTTTACGAGGGCGAACGCCCGCGCGCACTCCGCGACCGGCTAAAAATAACTTACTCCCGCATCCTTGACAACGAACCAAAATAACAACAACCGTTTAAAACCAGCGAGTTTAAAAAAGAGATCTAGTGTTCTGTTTTTAATTTTGAATTCACTAAAACAATTGCAAATTAGTGAACCAGTCGACGCACAAAACAAAATAAACAAAAGATCGCGATCCGCGACTGCACGATGCGGGTCTAAGAATTTCGCTCGTTCGAAATACGAATCCAAATATGGATTGGCGCGAAAAACTTTTCGGGAAAGTGCTCGTCAGGACGGGGCAGAGTGGCCAGTTTGAGAATGTGGCGACGATGGAGGCTTTGGGTGACTGTGTGGAGGACGGGGACGGTGCTGTGTGTGGGATATACTTTTCTTTCGCGAATATAAGCGACGAGAGTGACGATTTCGGGGTTCGTTTGGAGGAGGTGTACAAGAGGGTCCATCCTCGCCTGAGGGTTGTGCAAGTGGTGTTGTGGGCTCATGTGGGCACGCCGGAGGGGCCGGTAGAGAGAGAAGCCGGCTTCCGTCGTAGCCTGACCGGGAAGCCGTGGTTCGCTGTGCCTTTCCACGATGTTGACACAAAAGTAAGTCAAAATGTCAAGTTACTTAACTTATCTTTCACAAATATCTCAGATCAAGTTCCTGAAACTGGCTTTCATGATTTAAAATAGAAACATAGTATTTTATGTCTATGATAGCTTTTGAATTCTATAGATAAGTACATCTTTAGGGCCACTAGCACATCTCTCTCTCTTAAATCTTGATAATCTGGATCTAGATATAAAAATAAACTTATAACTAAACAAAAAGACCGACTTTTTTTATATTTACTACTTATAGCGAATTTTTATTTTGCAATAAACGCATTAGATGTAAATTAATTCTGATGAGTGTCTGGTAGTATGGTGGTTCGATTTAATAATAAATATTGGACAACATCACATCACATACATTGCTCTGATCCTAAGGTAAGTAGCTAAAGCACTTGTGTTATAGAAATCAGAAACAACGACGGTACCACAACACCCAGACTAGGTTTACGTTATCCCAATTTAGAAGGTAGAGGAGACGCATGGTACATAGTTGGCATAATTACTTTAATTTTCTGTACGAATTATAAATGTTATGACATGATAATTCCATGTAGGTACATGTCCCATGTACATAATTTTTTTTTACATAGCAATCAGAAATAAAACCCCAAATAATGCCTCAGTATTCTTTTAAGCCCGACATTCCATTCAAACTCTTTTGAGAACAAAACTTCATCAAATATAAATGGGGTATAAACAGGAATACATTTATGAATGGACCTCTTTTGTATAAACTCCGTTGTTCAATCAGCGGAGGTCATTCGAAATTCAAATTAATTTCATGAATGAATGAAGGGGAACGTAGCGCGAAAATTAAGTAAGGTATTTTAAAGCACAGATTAATATATTATAAAAGTCCGTTAATCATACAGCCAACTCTTCAGTTAAAACCTACCTAACCTGAATTTAGTCATAGAAGTTGATGTTCCTAGATATAGCTCTCTGAGGATCAGAATGTCTTTATATAAAAAAGTGAAGCCTTTTTACGTGTCTAGAATCATAAAATGTTTCTAAGTACTAACAGAACTGAATCTACAAAGTCAATGACCGATAGCAAAGGTAGAAGAAACAAAACATAGCCCCCTTGATAAATTATCCTTTTTAATTCCGATATTACTCGGGGTGCACCTGTTCCTGGGGTAAAAAACCTCCCTTGCGGGGGGTAGAAGTAATTTAGGGTGATACAAAGCATTGAGGCGGCCCTCCGTGCCTCCGTGCGTGCTTCTTACGAAGGGCTAGGTCCTCAGCTGAGAGCGCGAGATTCTAAAGTACTTATTTAAAACTAAGGGTTATAAACAGCTCGAATAACCTTTATTTCAATGCTCTAAGATTTCAACCTTAGAGCATTCATAAAAGATTTCAACCTTTAAACGACTTGTTTTGTGTCATTAAAACAAAATGCTATTTAGAACATAGTAAATTAGTGTAGTATGCACAAGACAATTAAATTGGAACAGTCATGGTCTTTTAGTAGGGAATTATAATCAAAAGCCCTTGTGTCAGAGATACTGAACAACGGTTTTTATTTGCCAAGGGCAGTCATTCGACCGGACGAAATGCTGGCCATTTTTTAAAAGTTCGTTTTTTAGGGTTCCGTAGTTCCGTACCCAAAGGGTAAAACGGGACCTTATTACTAAGGCTCTGTCTGTCTGTCCGTCTGTCACAAGGCTGTATCTCATGAACCGTGATAGCTAGAGACTTGAAACAGAATACTATAAATATTTAAGGGGGCTCCTATACAAAAAACGTAATTTTTTTGCCGTAGAAAATCGTACGGAACCCTTCGTGTGCGAGCCCGACTCGCACTTGGCCGGTTTTCTTTTGCCCTGTCCGGGTATTTACACAAAAATTTATAAAATAGATCGCCACTACAGTCTACGCCAGATATTATACAACCCTTACCTACGGGAATTGTACATTTTCCTATAAATCACACGAACAAACAATTTCCCCCAAGAGACGGTCACCCACAAATCTACATTGTATATTTTACCTTAAAGCTAAAGGTATAAGGTTCATTTGTTCTTGTAAGTTATATTACAGCTCACAGGTGTATTCCAAACTCAAAATACTGACCAACTTGGTCACTCTACATATTTTAAGAGCCACGGGATTTTGAACTTTAATCGGACATAATAAGGTTCAAATATTAACCAATTGACTTAATCAACATCAGACATTAAAACTGCTAATTTGAACTTTAGAAAAGGGAAAATAAGGTGGAGTATTTTATCGAGGTAATATATTCTCGGGAGACGTTTCGCAAACTCGTAACGATTAATATTTAACGCGATCGTCCTGCTGGGAATAGGGATGCTATACGTCTGAAATTGATAGGGTGAAATCCAATCGATATTTTGGTAAATCACTAGAGAGTATCACATCATTATCCCAGAATGTCTCAGCGATATACATACAGGCTGTTAGGTTAATGACATATCATGCCGAATGCCTATTTTAACTTATAATCATAAATACGCATAAATAGTATGGTATAATATAATGGTGGTATAATTTTCATAAAAAAATATTATGAAAATGTTTTTTCAAAAATGATGATATTATTATTAAACTTCTAACTTCACCATACCTAGTATTTATATGTATTAGGCATAATATGTTAACAAACAAAGGCTAGTTTTGGCTTGATATACCATTCACCTAACACTCTGTATAAAGGGGCCATCCATTAACTACGTCACACGGATTTCATGATATTTTTTCCGGTCTCCTCTTATCTTTTTTTTTCAATGTTGGGATAAATGACTGGCTACCATTTATAATTTTGCTTTAAAATACGATTTTGCTGTCTTCAAAGTTAGTTGTTCTACTAAAGTTACATTTAATACATTGTATTGTCTACAAGGCCGATCAGATGACATCAGTTTGTGTGGTTATTTATTTAGTTAGACGTTGGCCCCATAGAAAAAGTTGTTGCATTTGAGCAGCAGAATCACACCTTTATGGATCAAACGGGGTCATTGTTACATCATGTATATTATGTACCTGTACCACCCATCCATCCATCGAACCATCGATATGTAATGTATGTAGCGCAGCAACCCTAAAGCTACGGCCAAACCAACGCGGGGGCGTGGGCGTGCGCGGTGGAGTGGGCGTGGGCGTGCAGGCCAGTTCACACCAAACACGCGGACACAAGGCGTTCAGGAGGCCTAGCTCGAAAATGTATCTTTCGCTCGGATGTATAAACCTAACAAGAAAGAGATTAGTCATGATTGAAGTCAAAGAAGATTAGTCATAATAAAGGTATCTAATGATGTTGTAGAAATCATGATTTAACTATTGTTTATCAGATTATTTGCCGATATACTACGAATATAAAAGCTCAACCCTTTTACTAAATAAACAAAGAATTTTGTACAGTTTTTTATTTATTTACTAACTGAGTTTCAAATTTATTAATTCCAACGCGATTACGAAGCGAGCGAAGCTATTTTTACTAACACTATAGGGGCTTGTATGTTAAGTTGCCTGCAATAAACGAATTTTATTTTATTTATAATTTATTTGAAGATGAAGGAAAGAAAAAAGCCTAGTTGGCTTCACTCATTGCTTATCGGAAAAAAATTAGTAGCTTTAAACGTAATTATTTATATTATCGTATTTATATATCCGTTGTTGCTGCTTTATTATTTATATTATCTGTCTGTTGAGCCTGTCACGTCAAATGTCATGTCCGCGCGTGCAAAAGCTGAATGTCAAGCTGCACGCGTGATGCACGCCGCCGCTGTCCGCGTCGGTGTGAACTCGTCGATACAAATGCTATTGCACGATTGGAACGCCCACGCCCACGCCACCACGCACGCCACCGCGCACGCGTCTGTTTGGCCGGCCGGGACTTAACGACGTCGTAATGTGTGTGAGCGCTGTCCATCACAGAACTTGCGGTTTTTGCTAATTGCGGAGTAATTTGAATAGGTCGACCTGAATACCGCAAATAAGTAGTGTGGGAGGGCAAGTAGGTATAGGTAATGTAGCTTAGTCTTGGTCCAGTGGTTTGCAGAAACTACAAAGTTAAGTGGTTGCAAGTCGAATCCCTCAAGGAAAAAAATTGTACCCTTTCATGTCATTTATGTATGACATCCATGACAAGGTTTGATGTTTTTTAGTAGACGAAACCCTATTGAAACATAAACGTTTATGATTGAGTTTTTTTTATTCGATAAAAAATATTCCGTTTAATGGGATAAATAAAGAATTTTTTATTTTTGACCAGATATTATGAGGCTTGGAATATGAAAGATTATTTTTGTCTTTTAGAATCATGCAGCAAAATACACAAGCACTCAGTCTGCAGATAATTCCTCTGATCCCAAAAAATACAGCTTTCATGGCTACCATACCGCCAGAAAGTCGCGCCGTGTATGCTGATAGCAAATATTTTGACAACCGTAGCCGAGAGGCAAGCACGCCGGACTTTAAATGGCGTTGGCGCCGCCATCTCTGAGGTTCCGGGTTCGATCCCCGGTCGGGTCAATGTAGAAAACGAACTTTTCTATATTGCCCCGGGTCAATGTAGAAAACGAACTTTTCTATATTGCCCCGGGTCTGGGTGTTGTGGTACCGTCGTTGTTTCTGATTTCTATAACACAAGTTCTTAAGCAACTTACCTTAGGATCAGAGCAATGTATGTGATATTGTCCAATATTTATTTACTTTGACTCTGGCAACTACGACAAGGAGGTTGGAAATTCAAATATTTAAACTTTTTCTTCCGTTTAAATAAGAACCAATTATTTTCTTTAGCGATTCATCCTGCCGTGTACTTAGAGAGGCCGTGTAGGTACAGCCAGGTTTGTCCAAAAAGTATTCAAGCATTTTCTGTCTATGAAAATAAGGTTGTTATTTGTAAGTGATGTATGCTGACGACTGTTTGTTTGTGTACTTGGTAGTGTTCTTCGTCAAATATGAGGATAAACAATGGTTCATTAATGCAAGCGCGAGGTATTTAACCCTTCCAAGGTGGTGTCTGGTATTCGTTAGTTTACAATGTTTAATAAATTAGTGTTTAAGTCCCCTAAAGTGACTTTAATTTTTAGCTTGTAATGTTTTTAGGTCTTACAGAAAAGTAGGCAATAAAGTCATCAGTTTAACAGCTGCATAGCTTACATCAAATTTAAACTCCAATGACGCTACTTCGTCGCCCTATAAATCATGACATCATTTATTATAAAAATGTGCTTAAGTATGTCATAATTTGTCTATCTAATATTTTTTTCTACATGCTGCTTCAGTAGCAAACTAAAACAAAATCCCTTTGTACACCTTACAGTTATGCTGGGGCTTCACCTGCGTCTAATGTCGTTATGTAGTGCTCTATTTGACGTAGTACGCAGGTGTGGCCGCTATTTGTGCGCTAATTTGCTTCAATAAGGTTAGGCGATAGCTCGGACGGCGGTAACTTTTGACACATCAAAGGGATTTAAGCGGGCGTCTAGTGCGTTGTTGTGGCTACACCTACTACACTAAACATGTTAAAACACGGTCACATTCAAAAACTCTTTGTGAAACATATGTTAAAGTGCATAGTTAGATCTTTGCAATTCCTTTATGTAAAACAAATGTAGGTAAACAATCTCCTCTAGTTAGATGTTGTGCAAAATATAACGCACTTGCTAAAGAGGACAGGGCTGGGGCTGTGGACATTTTTCGCGACAAGTTACCAAGATTCAAGGCTAATCTCCGCAAAGTTTTAACCAATATAAGCGATTAATGAAAAGTTCATAAATCGCTATATTCATGTTTGAAATATTATACAATAAGTACTATAACTAATTGTTTTAAGTTACGAATTTCTATGTTGTTGTTTTTTTTTTTTAATATTTAAATATAAGTATATATTTTCAAATGTTGTGTATGCCTATAATAGGTATATATATAAGATGTTTTTAATTATGTCGTGTTTCTAAAATGTAGCTATATACCTATGTACTGTTGGTGTACCTTTTAATATAAATATAAATAAATAAATATAGTTATTAAGTTAGGACGGAGTAGACAAAATGAGAAAAGTATTGAGTCTTGGAAGCGTTTTTATTTATTTTAAAGACACACTCACAGATCACAAGCTAACTACGTCGCTAGACGCTAGAATCAAACGTCAGAAAAGTGTGGCCACGCACTTGGCGCGTAGCTTAATGCTTTAATTTAGTTGCGGCTAATCATGCCGTTATTTGAACGTTAGGTGTCACGCAGGTGAAGCCCCAGCATTACAGTTACAGCACAGTTTCATATTATCTCCTACACATAAAAGCGGTACATTCACACACCGCATCTCAAGATAAGATGACGACACACACAAGCCAAGCGAACGAAGCCCGCAATCGCAAGACAGCTTTCAGAAGATCTAGGTTAGGCCCCTTGACTCTATTGCCTGCCATAAATGCCCGCATCTTGCCTGCATATAGCTTTCTAGCATAAGTAAGTCATCTATAATATCGATATGACGACCTCCGTAGCCGAGAGGCGAGCACGCCGGACTTTAAATGGCGCCGCCATCTCTGAGGTTCCGGGTTCGATCCCCGGCCGGGTCAATGTAGAAAACGAACTTTTCTATATTGGCTCGGGTCTGGGTGTTGTGGTACCGTCGATGTTTCTGATTTCTATAACACAAGTGCTTTAGCTACTTACCTTAGGATCAGAGCAATGTATGTCATCACATACATTAAATAAATAAATAAATATTGGACTACATCTAGTCCAATATTTATTTATTTATTTATGTCTAGGTACTGCCCGACCGGGGGCTCGCTTAGCTTAATAATTTTTAAACAAATAATTATAGAGGCTGATGATAGTGACAGCTGCATATTATGTTAAATGTTACTGTCCCGCTCGAGCTCGTATCTGCAAAATATACTTTTTAAACTTACCATGCGTAAAATGTATAGAATATTGGGCAACATCACATACATTGCTCTGATCCTATGGTAAGTAGCTAAAGCACTTGTGTTATAGAAATCAGACACAACGACGGTACCACAACACCCAGACCCGAGCCAATATAGAAAAGATCGTTTTCTACATTGACCCGACCGGGGATCGAACCCGGTACCTCAGAGATGGCGGCGCCATTTAAAGTCCGGCGTGCTCGCCTCTCGGCTACGGAGGTCGTCAAATAGAAGAGTCGTATAGAAGAATGCCTCTAGATTGAATGCTGGAAATAGTGACCAGTTCGAGTTCGTTTCTGCGCTGCTTTTTCTTGGCGCTACAATTTTGTATAGTACCTACTTACTGCCTACAATAGTGAATAAAATATCGTAAAAACGTATATCTATTATTTTATATTCAGCATAATTTATTATTCAAAAGAAAATATCACATTTAAGATAAACAAAACTCTGGCTCTGGCTCAAAACACGCAAAAGTTTATAAAGTAGACTAGGCTTTATTTCGGGTTGACTAAAAAATGCACATAAAAATAAGGCTTTTCGCCCGATTCGCCAGATAGTTCCGAGTATTAACCCCTGAATGCGTACCAAAAAGAATACCAAACGACACCATTGTCCGTTGACAAACGGTGGACCTGCACAATGGTTTGCAAACGCAGTAGAGTACATACGTACCTGCATATGGCGCATTGTGCAGGACGCGGCCAGTCCTTGCTACGTATGTATTTTGGAAGAACACTGTTGCATATCGAATACCTACCTACCTATACACGTCCATGTATCTACTGCATACGGCGCATTGTGCAGGAATCTGGAGGACGCAGTCATTCCTGATGCTGCGTATGTATTTTAGTAGAACACTGGTGCATATCTCCGATTGGTAAACACAGCTGTGTGTTTTGTCTTGTTAAACATAGTCGAGCAATATCTAGCTGAACAAATAGTTCATAAGTGCTACGAGCGCTTGATGGTATCTTAAATATAGGTAGGTAGTACCAGTACAGACAGCACCTAAAAGTTTTATAAAAACTTTAGTAATTTTAATGTTATACTACTGTGTCAAGAAAGTACCGGGAAAAGATTAATTATACACAAAATGTTAGTTATTCATACAAATTTCTTTTATCACCATTAAAGTATGCTCCTTCAGAAGCGATACACTTACGCTAACGAATAAACCAATCATCAAAACATTTTTTAAACGCTTTTCCAGAATCGAGTTCAGTTCTCGCCGCGAATTCTCCTTTATGTCTTCTACCGAATGAAACCGGGTGCCACGAAGTAGTAATATGAGTTTAGGAAAAAGAAAGAAGTCGGCTGGGGCTATATCTGGTGAATAAGGTGGCTGCTCGATGGTATTTGTTGAGTTTTTTAACAACAACAAAAAAAATATAATTTTGCATTTGAAACCATAAACAAATCATCAATTCCCGAAACTTTTTTGACAGAATGTATGTCGTGCCATGTCTAGTAGTTTGCACTCCGGGCGAGTGTATTTTACTCTTACGGTAAATAATTTATGCTTAAATTTCATCATTTTTAATACTTAGGTAATACCCTAAACGGGTAAAACTCTTATAAGAAATGGGTAACATTGTTTAAGAAATAAACTTGAGTACCTACAACCCATTTATAGTATAAAATGTATATGTCTCTTCTTTAATATTGATATTAATACAGAAATCGTTCATGTAATACCTATAATGCATATTGGACAACAACAATATCACATAAGTACATTGCTTTGATCCTAAAGTAAGTAGCTAAAGCACTTGCGTTATAGAAATCAGAACAACGAATGTACCACAACACCCAGACCCTAGACAAAGAAAAGTTCGTTTTCTACATTGACCCGACCGGCGATCGAACACGGAACTTCAGAGAAAGCGACGCCATGTAGTCCGGCGTGCTCACCTCTCGGCTACAGAAGTTTTCCAAAAATCGTAATCTATACTAATATTATAAAGAGGAAAGATTTGTACCTATTTTTGTATGTTTGTAATGAATAGGCTCAAAAAGTACTGGGCCGATTTAAAAAATTCTTTCACCAATAGAATGCTACATTCTTCCAATTTGACATAGGCTACATTTCATTTTGAAAAAAATTAGGGATCCTTGGTAAAATTTGAACAATGTAACCGAAGGTGTAGAAAAATGAGTCTTAAAATGTCTTTCGTCGAATGCGCTGCCGAAACTATTAGCGATAATTGTCTACCCCGTGCGAAGCCGGGACGGGCTGCTAGTATTAATAATAGAGAAAAAATAAAAATGTACGAAAATAAATAATTAATTTAAAATAATAAGCAACATAAACGACCTAATATAATCCAGCATTTGAAATAGATAAAATGGGTTAGTTCGCAATCCCAAAAGCAACCTAGACGGCATAAACATAATTTCCCGCAATGCCACTAGAGCATGGGGCACAAAATCGCATTCCATTCCATGAAATTCCATGTAGCAACGATTTGGTTCAACTTCAAGATTCTGGAATCTGGAACGTGCACGCTTGACGGCGCACGTTTTAAAAATGCAAATGTAATTCGGGATTGCCAGTTTGGAATTAGAAAGTCAAAATACTCACCAGCCGATGTAGCTGGATAACAGGTAAAAGACAAGTACCTACTTAGTTAAGTAAATAATTATACACATTCAATCAAGGTAATCTTTTATTATTTTTCTGTTTATAGGTAATTTTGTAAATAAAAACTCGAAAACCAAAATACGAGAAGCTAATAATGTAATGGAAGTGTGGAATAGAAATGAAATATGTAATAGAATATAGAAACCGCAAGAACGGGGGGAATCCCCCGCTGCGCGTGTGGCAAATATTTTCGATTTTTACTTAGGCAATGATAATTATCAACATATATTTAAATTTATCAAAATAAATAATAATAAGACGTGAATCACATTATTACAATCACATCACCAAAATGACGCAATCAACAAAATCGCAAGCAACAAAAAGCGCACACGATATCTGTTGTATCGAGTGATCGGTGCTGCGATGCAGTTCGTTGACCTCTGCTAATGCATGCATATTGCTGGCTTACGAATTCAATTAAGATGTAATCCGGATACCGGGGTGCATTTCATAGAGGTCACAAATTACAAACGAAAGAGACGGGGATACTGGAAATAAATTCAAATTCGAAATTGTTTATTAGCATACCTACGTGGTTAAAAGGATGTTTTAAATTTTGATATGTCCCAACACATGTAACCCTGGCAGGGCATATACTGATACATAGCAAATAAGCACTACAGTCTTAGTATAATGATTGGAACAAGCATTACATACCTTCAAAAGAAAACACTTCACAATACTAAAAAAGACCGGTCAGCTATCTAATAAGTAAGATAGTGTGATAAGAAAGTGTTTTTTTTTTATTTTAAGATTTCTAAGTCCTACAGATAAAAATGTTGTTAATATTATTCAGCCTTAAAGAGTTCATGGTGTTTTACCTATAACATTTTTTTCGGATATTAAGTAGGTATTTGTGGGTATAGAATCCAAGACATTGCTAAAACAACGCTCCCTTACTAATAGCAATAAAGACTTAAATAAATTCGCCAACATAACTGTGATCTTCGTTTAAAACTCAATGAAACGGGAATTAACGCGATCATAATTTAGGTACAAAATGTTACACTCGTTTTGTTTCGTGATCAAGTTCTCACCTGAATACGGACGCGGCGGTTAGTGTGCAGAATAGGGACACAGTGAGTGTAGTGTGTGACGGTACTTGGCGTGAAAATAATATTATGAGGGTAGATGAAGAATCTGCCTCTCATACGGAGTGAAGACATCGCTGTTCCAGTCAGCCTGTGACCACGGTCGGTGTAACCCGATCGAAACGTTAGGCAAAAGAGGTAACATTTTGTACCTAAATTATGATCGCGTTAATTTCCGTTTCATTGAGTTTTAAATTATGCAACGCGAAAGTTTAAAAGTAATTATTGTGATCTTCGTAGCCTAGTTGGAAGAGCAGTCACCCGGATAGCTAAAGTTCAAATTTAAATCCCCCTGAGGCAGCTTGCCTTGGCAAACGTAGTGTAGAAGATAGCTGGCAGTGGCTGGATGAAAAAAGCGGGAGATCGTGCTTTTTTGGGCTCTTTAACTTACGTCCAGTAATGGACTGCAAATTGCAATAGGCTGAATAGAGAGGCAGTTGAAATAAAACCCTATAATATTAGACAACATCACACACATTGCTCTGATTCGAAAGCACTTGTGTTATAGAAATCAGAAACAACGACGGTACCACAACACCCAGACCCAAGACAATATAGAAAAGTTCGTTTTCTACATTGACCCGACCGGGGATCAAACCCGGAACCTTAGAGATGGCGACGCCATATATTCTGGCATGTTTTTCTCTCGGCTACGGAGGTCGTCCGAGAGGTGAGCATGCCGGAATATACTATGGCGTTGCCATCTCTGAGGTTCCGGCGGGTTCGTTGATTAGGTAGAACTAGATTACTAGAAAAGAATACAAAATCCATTGCTTTAATTAAAAGACAACACAACAGAACATGTCCCCTTAACCACCAAATTCAAATTCAAATCTTTATTCTTAGCTAAATACATATTGCGTTGAACAATTAATAACAAATATCAAATTACATTCTTAATTAGATCCAAATTCATTCATTATATTAATTTAAAATGTCATACTTAATTACAAAAATCGGTTGATTGAAATTACTACTACGCATTGTTAAATAAATTACAAATATATGTCAAAGGGCACTGCTAATAAATCGTCAATACCAAAAAAGTTATAAAAAATCGAGTAAAATTCGTCAAAAAATAAAACTATCTATTTGGTCTATCCTCAAGGTATTCCACCACAGAGTAATAACATTGTCTTAAGAGTAATGACTTAAGTTCTCTTTTAAAGACTGATAACTTGTTAATGGATTTCAGTTCTATCGGAAGTCTATTATAAAGACGCGCTGCCTGGTAGCAAGCACTATGTTTAAAAATATTAAATTTTGGCCCGTCTGTGTCTCCTCTACCAAGCCTTAGAAACTAATTAAGCAGCCCAATAAATTCAGAAGTTCACCACAAGCGCCATTTCCCATAACGAGCGCATTTGTCCCTCGGAGGCCCCATGACCATTAGGGGTAAATCGAGCCAGCTTATCCTGAGCCATCAGCCATGGGCTTTTGTTTACGTTCAGCCAGCGGGAATTATGTGTGCTATACGGGGATAATAAAGGGGTTATGAAGAAAAAACCTCTTTTATAATGACCGAGGTCATACTATTTGTAGTTACCTGTAATTTTTTTGCAAGTATTATATTTATCTCATTCATTTATTCTCAATTCATGTCATGTGCAGTGCAGCTATATATATAAAACGCTGACTAGTGAAATAGTGACCACTGTGCTGCTAAAAGGTGTTTTAATATACATATTTACTTTACAATTTAAAACGTATATAAAAATTCGTTTATTCTCCCTTGAATTTACCTATTCTAATCAAAAATATAAAACTTACATATTAAGAGAAAATCCGATACATTAAATATTGTTGGCTAGACAGTGCCGTGAAGTAGCAAGTAGCGCAAGAAACTCGAGTCTGTCAGTTCAGTTAATTATTGTCAGGTCGGACTTTCCAAACAATTTGTACTAAGTATATTAATATTTAACATAATTAAGGTCATGAAGTTATGTAACTTACTGTAGCTATACAATTACGGATTATTTGATTACACTTGCCATATAATATCTTCATAATCTAAACCACCACAAAAACGATTACAAAGACTAACCTTTAAAAAATCTATCATTTAATTAAAAGATGCTTGTGATTTTCCTAATCCAATCTCGTACCTACTTAATGGCTTGTTTTCGATACTATCCCGAGGGAGGAGACACCACACCCTCCTGCACTCCTAGCAGTGGGATGAGGGTCAAGCACCATTAATAACATTGATAAAAGCAGGAGTGCTCGTCTCCATTTGTTGACTGTCAGTGTAATGATGTTTGTTTGAATAAAGTAATGGACATTACAATCCCTGGCGTGGATGGTGAGCGCTCCGGCAAATAGTGGGGATAGCTTTGCTCATCTTATGCCTCCACCACCCACACTAAAGTCTTTCGAGCGTCGACGTCGTGGTAGCATCCAATCAGTGTTGACGCAACGCTTGCGCAGCGACATTTACTTAACGCTGATTGGACACTGCCACGACGTCGACGCTCGAAAGAAAAATGCTAGTGTGGGGCAATTAAAGTATCAGACACGCGTATGTATGTGCGGAGCTAACAACCATTCACAGCCGGCGGTGCAGGCGCGTCTCACTACTAGCCAATCACGTTATCGTAATGCACTTCTGTGCATCTTTTGCCCAGCGCTCAACATCTGTGCCACTAGTTGTACCCATTTACGCAGAATTATGATTGGACTGGATTTAGATAGCAACTTTTACTATGAGGTAAACATAAAACATATTTAACAAATATAATTGATGCTTCATACAAGATCATCAAAGTAACAGCCTAGATTGTAAGAATGTTTATTTATGCTTAAATTTTTTAGTAGATTATGATTTTAGTTAGATCATAAATCATAAAATCATAGATAGAGTTATCAGTTTATGATTTTAATTTATGTATTTTTAGATAATAATCATTATTCATGGATTGAAAGTATATATATTATCATTAGGAGAATCAGTAGTATATGTATAGAACGCATGGAAACTGTTTTCAACTGACTTGAAAAAAAGAAAAAGGTTCTAAAATTTGTCTAAATGTTTTTTGTTTTATATGTTTTTTACGCGATTACCTATTCCGTCAATTTTATAATCCGATTACAAAATTTATTTTTTGTTTGAAAGCGTATACTCCCGAAGTGGTCCCATTTTCACCAAGTTAGGATCTGATGATGGAAAATCAGTTCTTTTTGGAGTCGGTGCAAATTTGACGACCGTCTGGTGTAGTGGTTCGCGCTCCGGACTACAATGCCTGGCGGTTGCGGGTTCGAATCCCGCGAGAGGCAAATGTAAGTGTGATGAGCACGAGCATTTGCACCTAAGTCATGGATGTTTATAAACGTATTTAAGTATGTTTATCCGTTATCTAGTCGCCATAGCACAAGCTTTGCTTAGTTTGGGGCTAGATAATTGGTGTGATTGTGGAAACAGTTTATTATTTATTTATAAATGTACCTAAACATTTTAACGCTCAATGGCTTTAGCACCGACACCAATAAGAACTAATTAGCTATGTTTTAGCCAAAATTATTTCTCGCATTTTAGTTTAATTTAATCGGTTTTTAATTT
This sequence comes from Anania fuscalis, assembly GCA_950371115.1. Classification (NCBI taxonomy): domain Eukaryota; kingdom Metazoa; phylum Arthropoda; class Insecta; order Lepidoptera; family Crambidae; genus Anania; species Anania fuscalis. The sequence goes on from OX493346.1 coordinate 1,237,229, forward strand.
TTTATCAAACTTTATTATTTTATGTTTACCTGTGCTATTCTCAAAACACACAACCAATCGTGTCGCTACTCGCTTCAGCGGGTTAACGTCTGCTGAAGGGCCTTACAGACCCCGCCACTTTCTCCCGACGGCGCTTTGGGTTGACATTTTTTCTTTTTACCCCCTGTCTGAGGTGTAAATAGGGGTGGTAATTACTTTTGAGTGATATTCTGTTAATCTGGCCTGGACAAACTGTATTTAGCTTCACCCGAAAAGATTGCTAAGATTTTTACGGCCAATTTTACACTTTTTTGTATGTGGTACATGTAGCATTTTATATAATTTAATTAGGATATTTAGCTCTAAAATTCAAAATCTAAAAAGCATCAGGATATTTTTCAGGATCCTATAGCATCCTGATCAAGCGTTTAGCGTACTTTAGGTAAATAGGTAGGAACAGACAAAGCCTGCAGAACTATTATATTATTATAAATGAATATTGGACAACATCACATACATTGCTCTAACCCTGAGATATGTAGAAATCAGAAATGTAGAAAAGTTATTTTATTAAAACTATCATATTTTCTCTTCTTTCTTTGCGTTAGTAGTTTGCTTCACGCAAGGGCGTGCGGTATAGGCAATAAGGCAGTGGCTACCTGATAATTGAAATGAGGTAGGCAGTAGGTACTTACAAACGTGGATAATTGATGAAAACCACTGATTTTCATTAATAAACACATAATAAGTAACTACTGCCTACCTCGAAATAAAACCAATGCCCGCTACTGGCTTCACGGTACAATTATGTTTTTCAACATCCCACAAAACTCACTAGGGATCAATCTCTTTCGTTTTCTTCTTTTTCTCGTGCTCGTGAAAGTTACCCAGCAGTGGCGGGTTGACGTCTGTTCGAGGGCTTCGAGGGCCCTACAGACCCCACTACACTCCGAGCTAGGGTTGGGGGTCTAAGAGAACCGCTGTGATTTATTTTTTATCGCGTCAATATTTCACTCATCTGCGGTGCAGCTTTTTAGGGTTCCTTACCCAAAGGGACCCTATTACTAAGGCTCCGCTGTCCGTCTGTCCGTCTGTCACCAGGCTGTATCTCATGAACCGTGATGGTTAGAGAGTTGAAATTTTAACAGACTGATGATGTATTTCTGTTGTCGCTATAACAACAAATACTGAAAAACAGAATACAATTAATATTTAAGGGGGCTCCCATACAACAAACGTGATTTTTTGCCGTTTTGTAGATAATGGTACGGAACCCTTCGTGCGCGAGTCCGACTCGCACTTGGCCGGTTTTTTTGTTTGTTTGTTTCATGAGTTAATGGGACTAGATCGCGTAATGTTCGATTTCTGTGGTTACAAGTGATTTTTACTTACAGCAGTTATTATAAGACATGTTTGAACTTCAATCTAAACATGATTATTTGAATCTCTTAGTTTAATAGTTAATCCACATGACACTAAATTTCATGTGTAATTCCTTTTTTAATAAGTGCTTATTTTTTCTAAATGGTTATAATTTATATCGCTGGTACAGTTAAAACAGAGTACCTACATGGGCTTACCATGCACTCTAAACAATACCTAAGTAAGTAGTAATTATTTGTAAACATAACGAGATTGAAGTGGAGACCATGGGCAGACCTCGTTGTCGATCGTCTATTATAACAGTTACAATATTTGACGACCTCCGTACTCCGTAGCCGAGAGGCGAGCACGCCTGACTTTAAATGGCGCCGCCATCTCTGAGGTTCCGGGTTCGATCCCCGTTCGGGTCAATGTAGAAAACGAACTTTTCTATATTGGCTCGGGTCTGGGTGTTGTGGTATCGTCGTTGTTTCTGATTTCTATAACACAAGTGCTTTAGCTACTTACCTTAGGATCAGAGCAATGTATGTAATGTTGTCCAATATTTATTTTTAAAAATATTAAATAATTTTCAGAGGCAACCCTACGAGATCCTTCCACAACGTTTACCCGCGGCTTTCATCGCCTCCCGTCTAAACACGCTTTGTGATGTAACATACACCATGTACACAACCATACACAAACCTAGATATAAAAACAAGGGACTTCAAACATGCTGTAGGTAGTAACAGCTACACGGTAAGGAACGAGAATTGCCACGTTTAAAGTCGGGAGAAAAGCTGAAAAGATATTGGGACTTCGTGTTAATTTAACAACTTAACTTATGTACCATTACTTATTTAGTACTAGAAGAAAACCTTAGAATATTTCGTATGAAAAAATGATTTTACTTTCACATTTTATTTTTCGTCAGCTTTTCTCTTGTTTTTATTATTTATTCTGCTATTCGGGACGGAGACAAATCTAACAAATCACAAACCATGAAAATCAGTACAGCCGTTCTCTTGTTATAAGTGTTGGAAGTTTGAAACAAACACGACTTTGTTTTATATATTAAGAAAATTAAAGATTAGTTTTAAAACTTGTGAATATAACACAACTAATAGACTGAGACGAAAATGATCATGGTGGAAGAAAGATAACTAAACTAAACATCAAGTAGAAAGTAACTTATAAATTGATGGGGTAGTGTTCTTAAGTGGAGACCGCAACTTGGCAAGGATATCATAGGATTATTTCAATTATACTTTGTTTTACTGCCAAATGGCGTCGTCCATTAATCTTTTAAGAGAACGATCCAAACTGGTAATTCTTTGTCCACTGATCAAGGCAATATAGCTCTCTCAAATCTTCATTGAAACCAATTTACATCTGCAATTACCCGATTTATGTATTGCTTAGTTTCGAACCCCATAAAACTGCAATGCTAAATGCACGGTGAAATCAAAACATCGTCAACGTACGAGCTGGAGAAACTGCTACAAATGAAAGCAACTTCTTGGTTGTGTTCGAACAATAAGTGCACAATGTTCCCTCTCTTGAATGGAACATTGAAAAGCCGTTAAGTGTGAGCTGGGTTCGCTCGAGAACCCTACGCCTAAATTGGGAACTTGGGTGTTCCCAATCCCAAAAGAAGTTGCTTTTCAAGAGGCGGACCAGTGTAAATTGAGGGGAACGAACAAAAGACTGCTTTAAAGAAAGGCCTTTTCTGTAAAGAAAGGAATCAAGTGTTAAATTGGATACAAACTGGGAAAGTCAAAAGTCAAGGAAATTATGGTTTATTCAGATTTCCTACACCCCATTTTCATGGTAATTACCCTCGTATTTAACATAATTAATCCTCTGTCTGTTTGTCTGTATCAAGGCCCTTTAATAGACTTATACTGTATCTACCAGTTACAACATTAAGCAAACATTTGTCAAAAATTACAAATCGCAAAAGTATCGAGGGAACTTTTTCAAATCGCTCATGCGGCCAAATTTAAATCCACCTCTAATTACAGTTTTTTTTACGACTTAAAGTATGGAATACAAAATTAAAGAATTTAAAATAGATAGGATGGGACTATGGGACCCTAAAATTGAAATAAATACTTACCCTGTTATTATGTTCGGTCGTCAACAATAGCAACATTTTGTTCGTTTTCACATAGCAATTTTTCCAACGCATCGACGTTGCATTGAATTTACGAGACATTGTGGCCTCAGCCATAGCATTTAGAAAGCAGTAACGATATGTGAAAATCTTTACAGCCTGCCATAAAGTTTCGTTCTTATACTTGGCATGCGGTTTTATTTACAAACTGGGAATTAACAAACTAATTGCTAAAAGCAATAATGCTATGCACAGTTTTATATATTATCAGTTGAAATTGTTAATAGCTACACTGGTTTTGACAGCTGTAAAGCAGCAATTCCTTAACTGACTATGATGATATTTGATGATCTGAACTGAACATACACTGAATGTTTTATATTTTAAAGAAGAATAGGTACTTTACTTTTTACCTGATTTCCAGATTTACAGTAAAATCAACAGTTTTGATTTCTTTAACACGTGCTTTAGCTACTGGAGCTAAGGATCAAAGTACTCGTAAGTAGGTATGTGATGCGTTGTCTAATATTTAAACCTCATAGGCCCTTAAGGCATAGGGTGTAGGACAAGAAATAGAACACTCCTGAAACCCACGTCATCATAGGTATAACCACTGAGTAGTTAAGTATTATACTAATAACCTACAACAACTTTTTCTATGACAGCAACATCGAAATAGTTTTTCTTTTCGATGCTTCATACAAACTTACTCGTTTCAAGGAGTGTCCTATTCTTTTGTACACCTTATCCTATTACGCTCCTTCCTTGAAGATTCACCTAATCCAATAGCGTCGAATCAACTTGTCCACCTAACAACCTAGATTAGGAATACCTAAGCCGCCGTTATATTAGTTCGACGGCCCCTTGCTTCATCCCATCATCCTGTGTTACGCATCGGCGATCACCCTAGGAGATTACTTTCGGCGATTACTGCACTGTGTAGATCAATACGTATATGTAGATAAATGTCAAAATGGCGACGGGTGTAGACGTTAGTCGTTTACGCTCCGGTCTACAAAGCCTGGAGGTCGCGGTTTCGAATCCCACAAAGGGCAAATGCTAGTGTACATAAACATGAGCAATTCTACTTAGTTCAGAGATGGTCATTTATAAAAGTGTTTAAGTACAGTAAACAGCACGTCGACCTACCCCAAAAGTCAAAAAGACATTGACAAGTTCATTTTCAAATGAGAAAATTTGACATTTTGTGGTAGGTCGACGTGCTGTTGTCCGTACACATGCTTAATAGCCTTCATATTATAAATGCGAAAGTTTCTGAGTATGCTCTTATTCTACTATGGTATGGATGTATGGGTGTTTGTTACTCTTTCGCGTAGACGAAGATGTTCCTAGACTTGGATCTTTGCTCTTTCGTCCAAGATACGATAATAACTGTGAGAAATAAACCGTCTCGTAAACAACCTTCCTAACTTACGCAAAAACAATCAATTCACTCCCGAAACACTGCACCTTAATCAACGTATCCAACTTAAGGACCCCAACCCGTTGGGCCGTCATTCGAAGGGTCCTGCGTCACGCACCAGCAGCCACCCTGACCGGCAAATTACTTTCGCTGTATACTTTTTTATATTATGTAAGGAGTAATAAAACGCTTGCTTGCTCCGTGGCGGCAGCGCGGTTTGGAAGCAATTACCAAAGCTAAGCAACCCACGTCGTGGTGGTGAGGCGATGAATGGGTGACCATTGCGATGATATTTTAGTGCCGTAATACTAAAATTCGTCCAACAATTGCACCAACAATTATAATCTAGCCCCAAAATAGGCAGATAAGCTTGTTGGCTTGTACTTGCTAGATAAATATACTTTAAAATACCAGGTTGAAATGATTGTGCTCATCTAACAAACATTTGCCCCTTGTTGGATTTGAACCCACAGCCAGCCGCTATAGGTTTTTTATAATTCATAATAATTCATAATTCATTTATTTGCCATAAATAGAGTTTGGTGACAGTTGATCACAAGTTGGTATACCTTCAGTGAAATAGTTGCTTATTACCTATTTAGCCATAAAATACAATATTTAGTGCAAAGCGCAAACTACTAAACCAGACAGCGTCAGCTCCAACTCAAGAATATTCGTCCTTTTATCTCTTAACAATCTGCTACTAAAGTAAGTGGTAACGGCAGTTATAGCGTCGTGCAGTTAATAATTAACGCTATTATTAGCGCAGAGTGGCCGAGCCCACTCCCGCCGCGACGGAAGCGAGGGTATTTTGGGAGTTTGGCGTGAAGTACAGTCAGCAGTTCATTCAGTACTGACTTACGCAAATGTTTGTGATCTAAGTTCCTTTTATATGGTGATGCTACTTGTACAGGACGCGGCATCAATGTTGAGCGTGGGTCTCGTACTTGATATCGAACGTCGATGTATCTATTGTCTAGAATATATATATTGGACAACATCACATACATTGCTCTGATCCTAAGGTAAGTAGCTAAAACACTTGTGTTATAGAAATCAGAAACAACGACGGTACCACAACACCCAGACCCGAGCTAATATAGAAAAGTTCGTTTCCTACATTGACCTGACCGGGGATCGAACCCGGAACCCCAGAGATGGCAGCGCCCTTTAAAGTCGGGCATGCTCGCCTCTCGGCCACGGAGGTCGTCAACAATGAAGATAAATAATAGATATCGACAACAATGCATCAGCGGATCGCTACATCTACGGTACTCCATATTGATAGTCATGGAATCAATCGGTTGTCTCATCGGTGTCATGAAATCGAAAGTCGTGGTAGGAATAACGAACTTCGTATTATAGGGTGGAACTATGGTAATTATTTTCCTACTAAATTTTGTAGTTAAAGGTAAATTATTAAGAAAAACAAACATTCAATTAAGCTTAATTTTATATTTAAGTAACGAGATAAATTAATAAATACATGTGTTTGAGTAGGGTACCCTTTTTAGTAGGTACAATAAACAATACTACAAAAAGTATTGCTTGCTATTTCTTATAGAAATTGTAAAACATCCATATCATCACGCCGTTCAAGAAACCGCGAGATTGCTTTTAGTTCATACACGGATCATCTCATTTCTTAACTGGCAGATAATTGACCGTGTAACATGATTTGTAGTTTATAAATATGACCAAGCGAAGCGAATACAAGAGATTCATATAAATAAACTACAAATCATGTTTGATCCGTGACGTTATATACCTATTTGAATAGTAGAATCATCGCCTAATATTATTTAGAAGGACCATTAATTTGGGTCACACATCATGAATAGGTTGGGATGGAGGGTCAGTGGTCAAATAGAAATCAGGTAATCTGACAGAAAACTTAAGTAGGTATTCGATAGATCTAATCAAAGAAAAATCGATTTTGTTACTGATTATATGTCGCTGAAAAAAATTTGGCATTACCTGGCTATGTTTTTCCGTATGTATTGCCACTGCATATACAGATTTAGCTTGATGTGTGGTTATCTCTCGCACGCTAGTGGGACATGTCGACTCATACAATGGTGACGCGCGGCAATCAGCTAAAAGCAATGAGTCTCGCCTAGGGCTACCACCTGACACGCATTTCCCGCATTTGTTTGGCAAACATTTTAGGGTTTAGACCAGGTGTGCTGACAATTTTAAAGCACGGCACAGGCCGTGGTTTAGGCCGGTTTAGGTAATTAGGCGGAAACGTTTGAAAAAATAATAATAATAAAAAGTAGTATGTGTTGCATTAATACCCGTGCTGTGTATAGTGTAAGTCGAGACAAACGTTTGTAGGAGAAATCAAGCTGTTAAGACGCCCTTTTTCAGTTATTTTTAATGAAAAATCTGGCATTTTGTTCTTCCTAGACAGGCATTCTCACTTACAAAGATGGTAGCCCTGTTCGCTCCACGCAGATGGCACCAGGACCGGCAGTCCGCCACTGATTAAACATTACTCTTTGCTTTACTAATTAACACAGTTTAAGTTGAAAATTATTTTAACTGAACAAAAGACTACACTTGTCGATCTTTTATGGCGCATACCGGCTACCAAGAAGTTTATCATACTTTGTAAAATAAGTTGGGATTTAATTGTGAAGGTTTCCTAGTTACAAATAAATTAAAATTGAGCACTTAAGATAATGTTCGAATATTTAAGAAAATAGTTACATTCCATGATATGGCCTGCGGGTCTAAAACGGCCGCATTGGATGTTTCATTTTTAATCTGATTCATTTAGTAAATTGTAGCGGTAATGATTTGTAAACCCTAAAACGGCCACATTAATAAATGAATCATATGCAATTCATTTCATCAAATGGATCATATTTAATGACGTTAAAAAAATATAGTGACGCGTCCAATCTTACTTTACGGTTTTTGTGAAAATGAATGTTTTTAACAACACAAAGGAACAAAATGTTTCAAAATACCTACTCAAGTTTTGTGTGTTCTACAAATATCAATACAAAATAATAATAAAAATAACATTAAAATGGTGGTTCACCAATTTGACATTTAATATGAATTACTCTTTTCATAATAAGTGGACCATATTACGAATTTCCATACAAAACTGTCAAATTAGATGATCTGCAAATATGAAATGTTCGAGGCTCATTTTATGATTCATCAAATAACATTTAATTTTAAGATTTGCTAAATGAAACATATTATGAACGGAATATGAAACATCCAACGCGGCCGTTTTAGACCCGCTTATCATTTCGTTAGCATTAGCATTTGATGATAATATGCCTATCCTTATTTAGCCATTCATTAAAATTAGGTTTAAAAGCTAAATAACGTTTATTTTATTAATAGGAGAGTAATGCCACTAAACTGTAATAAAATTGATTTTGATTTTGAAACAATTTTCTTCTTAGTAGAATGGGATAACTTTGCTTAAGGTATCTGAACGCTTTCAACAAAAAGTCTTGGAATTCAGTTCACATTTCACAAAAACTAAACACATATAAAGAGTACATTCAAATGGAAAACTCTCTGTTTTTGAAGTCAGTTAAAAATATGATTAAACTATGAAACATTTATCACACTACTCAGTTCTTACTCCTTGTTTTTCGCTAAAAGTTTTCTCCTCCGCAAAATGCGAGCAAAACCAGAGATTTCGCCAACATCGAGTGGCTTCTTCACAACACAACAATGGCGGCGGCAATCAGCTAAAAGCCGTCAATGAGGCGCCGCACAATTGACGAGCTCTTTAATGGCACAGACTTGGCTAGCTTACACCGGTGGTTCCCAAAGTGTACTCCACAGAGCCCTGGGGCTCCGCAAGAACTGGGAGCTCCGTCGATAACATTAGGGCTCTTTCAAATAAGTCATTTTGAGCCGGACGTAAGCCGTTCCAGGACCGCACACTTAACTATTGATATTGGTAATTTTTAGGATTCCGTACCCAAAGGGTAAGGTTAAAACGGGACCCTATTACTAAGGCTCCGCTGTCCGTCTGTCTGTCTGTCTGTCCGTCTGTCACCAGGCTGTATCTCATTAACCGTGATAGTTAGAGAGTTAAAATTTTCAAAGACGATGTATTTCTGTTGCCGCTATAACAACAAATGCTAAAAAACAGAATACAATAAATATTTAAAGGAGCCTCCCATACAACAAACGTGGTTTTTTTTGGCTGTTTTTATAGATAATGGTACGGAACCCTTCGTGCGCGAGCCGACTCGCACTTGGCCTGTTTATTTTTATCAACACAGTTGTCATAAAATTTTCCGTTTGGGGCAAACGAACGTTGGCTGTCCTTTTCAAAGCGTCCAGAATCCAGATTGAACGCACCCTTACGATCTAACTAGATAGGGATTGGGGATTATAGTTTTACCCTCACATATTGAACCACATTACACACATTGCTCTAATCCTAAGGTAAGTAGCGAAAGCACTTGTGTTATAGAAATTAGAAACAACGACGGTACCACCACATTCAGACCCGAGACAATATAGAAAAGTTCGTTTTCTACATCGACCCGACCGGGAATCGAACACCTCTGCTATAATACGCAGTTCGTCAATTTATATTATAATAGTTTTTCCTTCACATAAGAACGATATCTTGGACTTGTACCCAATTAAAGATTATTTTCAGGTTACTTTGTAATGCATTCACTTTTTCATTAGAGAATTTTAAAAAATACTAAAGCAGGCAGGATAGATTATAAAAAGAGCGCCGTAAAGAATGTTGTTTCAAAAGGGTCACAAAAAAGTTTGAGAACAAATGGTTTACACCATAAAAAAATAGGAGTATCTACCTTTTCTCATGAGTTTCGCTTTTATTTAGCGCCATCTTGTTGCAAGTGTATAATTAATTATTAATTAATAAAATCTAAATTTCGACACGGACAACAAAGTGACCTTACAAGGGTATCTTTTTTCTTATAATAAGGTACAGAACCCTAAAAATTGGTCGCATTAAGAACCTTCCTTTAAAAATACCCGACATACTTAAGTATAAAAAAGGTTCACACCAAACCATTCGTCCTCCGAGCCCGAAACAAACAGATCGATGTGGTTTGTCGAACCAAAACGGTCATTGTTTCACCCAGTCGGTATGCAACGCGCGTCTGCCGGCTGACGTGACCCATGAGTGGGAGTTTTCGATGCCAGTGTTGTCGGTTTTTACCGGTTCTAATACCGGTAAAACCGGTAAACTGTACAAAATGTGATAGGTTTGTGTGAAAACAGTTATTGTTTGCGTCCGGCGGTTCACGTGTCATGAGTGGGAGTTTTTGATGCTAGTGTTGCCGGTTTTTACCGGTACAAACCGATAATATGTAAAATCTTATAGGTTTGTATGATAAGGTTAGTGTTGTATTGACTTGACAATACGATTGGCGTGGTTGCGCGGTGCTACATCCTGAGATTCCTGGGTTATATTCCCGGGTTCAATAAACGATTTTTCCTAAATTGGCTAGTTCTGAGTGGGCTGACAGTCGTTGCTGGAAAATACACCTCAAAACGTTATTACTATTTTTTAACAATCTTGTTATATTTTTTTTCTGTTTTAATTTGACGAAAAACTACACTACTTAGGGCTCTTTTAGACGATCACTCACGACTGCTCAATTCAGACGTTTTGAGCACGACGTAATTCGTGCATTTGCATGCACACACACACTAATAAACTGTTGATAGTTGCTATCTTTTTTCTAACGCAGATTTTCCAATGCATCTGTGCACGATTCTGCAAATACACGACTTGATCGGATCAAAACGTTTTAATTTAAAGGCCTATGGCGTTTTTAACAGGCTAAAGTTAGGCGCGGGACAATAGTCATTTCAATTATCGATATTATATTACCGGTAACAACACTATCTCCGACTTAGTTTTCTATCGGCTACCGGTAGCGTTATGGATTTATGGCGGTAGGTGTGATGGATACAGCGCACGTGTGGCTATAGAATTACAATTACGAAGTGGCTTCCTCTTCGCTACGAAGTTAAGAAATAAGGTGATGACCCGATTGGATTAGTGGAGTGGTGACGCGCCTTGACACAAAGGGTTCCGGGCTTAATTCCCGGGTCGGATTAATTTAGACAACGAACTTTTTGGTTTGGTTGGAACCTTGTTTTGTTTGGTTCGGGTCGGTGATAGAAGAAAGTTCTTAAAACCTCATAATCAGCTGCTGATATACAGGGTGTCCCAAAATTAAACGATAAAACGGCACCAGATGGTAAGCCTTATGACTACTTAAGGAAAATTTTTAAAAAATATAGGTATGCCTCTTTTATTTTTTTATTTACAAACAAAAAAATAAAATCCTTTAAATTTGACACCTTATATAAACCCGAAGCACGGAGCGGTGGTAGTGATAATATGATAAATTAATGACATCCTTATGCTGCTGACAGCGGGTGAAAAACAATAATCTAGGATTAGGTACCTATAGTTGCTTCTTTGGGAGAGACGTCCAGCAGTGGGCTGATTAATGTTGATAATGATGTAATATGCAGCTGATAACGTGGCTTTAAGGAGTGTCCCACCATCCTACACGTTGTAGATAGAAGTAACAAGTCAGATGTTGCTTTTTATGAGACGAGCACGCAACAAATTAAACAAGCATTACTTATCCTTATTACAAAAAGTTCTTAAACCTTTTTCACATCAACGCTGAGCATAGTAAATTACACAATCAAAATCACCCAACTGTGACATACCATGAAAGATTAGATGCTTCGGAGATGGGAAGTGGGCGATATTATCATAAAGTAAAAATCAAAATGTAGCGTGAGAATAAATTTCAATCTAATATTTAATACCTCGGATGAATAATGAGAACATCAGAAGTAGGAAAAAACTTGTGTAACGTGGACTTATTAGTTATACAGGATTTAAAAAAATCTGTTTTTGGTTACAATAATTTAATGTTCAAGAGCAATCTATTTATTGGATTATTAAAATAAGTTACTAGCTCGAATTAAGGAAAAACTCTGACGATATTTTATGTTATCCTCTGAGTACCTATTGCTAGATTTGAAGTTTTGATTTTGCAAACATTTCTTTCAATACTAAATGTTTTTTTAAAGGTGAAACCTGTCAAATGTTGTCAAGTACTTATTTCAATATGTATCTGTAGATATATTTCACTTTCCTTTTTTTTCAGCGTCGCCTAACCCAAAAGTACAGCATCGCAGTAGGAGTGCCGACCCTCGTCATCAGAGGGCGGGCGGTTCGAGACGCCCTGCTCGCAGACCCTCTAGGGGACCGGTTCCCCTGGCCTGCCCCTCCACTGCAGGAGGTGCTGAGAGGCGTGCAGCTGCAAGGGGATGGGCAGATCAAGGTTTATGAGGAGCTGCCGCCTGATGCCGTCAGGGTGTTCTATTTCGCTGCTCATTGGGTAAGTCCAGAAGAATTTGAACATACTTTTGACTTTCTCAATTACTGGTTTTAGTTTTCTATGTCGCTGCTTATTGGGTAAGTCCTATTGAATTTCGACGACTGTGTACTGGTTTGCGCACTGAGCTACAAAGCCTCGCTACGGACGGGTTCGAATCCCGCAAGGCCTTGTATCTAAGTCGGTAGAGGACGCGTAGTCAAGGACGCCCTGCTTGTAGAACCCCTGGGGGACCGGTTCCCCTGGCCCGCCCCTCCTGCTGCAAGAGGTGCTAAGAGGCGTGCAGCTACAAGGATACGGGCATTTGAAGCTGTATGAGGAGGTTCTGCCTGATGCTGTCAGAGTGTTCTATTTCGCTGCTCAATGGGTAAGTCCTAAAGATTTTCGACGACTGTCTGATGTTCGCGCTCTGGGCTACAAAGTCTGGCTACAGGTTCGAATTCAGAAAGTAAATGTTTGAATGATGAGCAGTATAAGCACGAGCATATCTATGTACCTACCTAAGTCATGGATGTTTATAAATGTAGGTATGTATTTCTATCCGTTTCCTAGTAGCCATAAAAACAAAAGTACTCTGTGGTCGCCATAGCTTTGCTTAGTTTGGGGCTAGTAAACTACTGACTGACAAAAAGTGACGAAAACTGGTGTTTTTGTCACTTTTTGCGCTAGAATTACTACCAACACTTGCGTCAAGCCGCAAATCAGGAGGTGTATCATGCGCCTTAACTCTTTGATACGTACGTTTTTGTTTTGTTTCAGTGCCCCCCGTGCCGAGCATTCGCCCCGAGCCTCTGCGCGGCGCTCGCGGCGGTGCGCAAGCGCCGCGCCAAGTACGCCAACACGCAGCTCATTCTCGTCTCCAGCGATAGGTCAGTGACATACCCATAGATAAGAATATGTACTAGACATACCTTATTAACTGCTGCACTCAGAGATGTAACTTAACTTTAAAGGTTACTTTGATTAATTTGATTAATGCTTCAAGTGATCTATGTGGAAATTTTTTTTTACCCAAGCTTCAAAATGATATCAAAACAAACAATACAAGCAAATATAAACATCTTTATTAATCAACAAATTGCACAACTGCCTTACAATTTTTACGTATTTATACGTATAAACTACATACGGATAAATAATACTTAGTAACATTTACTAACATTCACAACTATTAATATTTAACATAAAAAACTTGTGAATGTTGGCTCAGTGTGACGGTTGGTAACTTGGTACTGTTTTGCATTCACAAGTTTTTTAATGTTAGGTTTTGTTTCGCAAAGCGCATCTTAAGTCATGTTCCACATTCAGACGAGTTCTGGCTTTAGTTTTTAGTGATACTAAAGCAGAAAATCCCTAGAAATGTCCTTTCTCTGATCTGAGAGAAAATCCGATCTCACATCTGTAGGTGGTGGCAAATGGTACTAACATTTTTAAAGCTCTTTTAGCTAAAATAGGATATTCGGCACCTATTTTGAGCCAAAACAAACGAGCACATAATTTGTCACTGCGCAGCGCTCTGTAACTTTTATGTATTTTTTTTATTTTACTATTATTATAATTAGGTTCTTTGTTACCCCCGTGAAATAGGCGATTTACCCCCGTGGGGGTTATTACCCCCAGGTTGGGAACCCCTGCTCTAATCGATTTAATGTTATTTATAAGAACATGGAACTAGATTTATTTAATACTCCTGTTAATCAGTCTAGAAAAAAAATTAACTTTTTTTTTTGTTAAATAATTTTGTAATCAATTAAACCCATTATTTTACTATCGTTTTTTTCCTGTTGTTAAATAAGGCTATATTTCATCTACAAACACTACTCAATTGTAATATTAGCTGTAAGTTTACCAAAAAGTTGTAAAATAAAATATTTAAGAAAAACCTATAGTACTTAAGTCTATTCGAATCGAATAAATACCATTATTAAAATAAAAAAACAAGTTAATCCACACTTTACTGTGAATTGACGTCTCTGAGTGCGGTTAGACTACTTATTTGTGTCCGAATGATGATCGTGTCGTCGTGTGGTATGAAACAGGAGGCCTAAATACGAAAGCGCATCGTTGGGACGGTCGTTTTATCTGATCAAAGGAAAACATCCATTCCCCCGTATCAAAGGTTTGACAATTTAAGAACAATTGAAAACGGTCGGGTTTTTACACGGCTAGATTGAGTTGGTCATATTTTATCAAAGGATTGACACATGAGACTGGCCATTTTAATTTGTTAGGTTTATACGACCGAACGAAAGATACACTTTCATGCTAGGCCCCCTGGACATGGGCGGCAATCGGACATAATAAAATCGTTACTATTAAATTCAAAAAAGTTTTTGCACATTGTCACTTTACATTTTTAGTTGGTAAAATAAAATAAAGGTATACACGTGACGCCCTGCAAGGGCATGACAATAATGAGTGCTTTTCCATCTCGGCTACACTCCGCAGATTTTATCGTACGATGTTTCCCTCCCGAGAGTGAGTTACTAGCTATTGATGTGTAAGAGCTACCGCTCTACCGGTAGCTAATCTTTGGATAAAGCCTCTCCGTTTATTCTTACTAGCCTCTTTAAGTCCACTGCTAGATTTTATAACCTACTTGACTAACATGACGCCCGCCAGTGAGGAGCTATCTCAAGCTGTCCTTTTAAGCAGGACTGCAAGGATTTATTACAGTGTTGTTTGTTTGGCGAAATACTAACTGGATTGAAGATAAATAACACTTGAAAAAAATCATCGACCTCAGGTGGGACTCGAACCCACGTCCCATCGCATGCCGGGCGAGTGCTTTACCAACTAAGCTACCGAGGACGTCACGTGACACAATGAAATTCCTCAAGTGTTTTTTCTCGCTGTCAA
The DNA here is from genome assembly GCA_950371115.1 of Anania fuscalis. Taxonomy (NCBI): domain Eukaryota; kingdom Metazoa; phylum Arthropoda; class Insecta; order Lepidoptera; family Crambidae; genus Anania; species Anania fuscalis. Next base: position 1,252,365 of record OX493346.1, read on the forward strand.
AGCCAGCGTATCTCTGATCAATGTTGTAGCCATATGTATAGCTGAGTAGTATGGAATTGCTAAAACCAGAAATTTACAATACTAACTGGATTTTTACTAAAAATTTTACAGAATTGCCATCGACACAAAAAAGCAGAAGACGCATACATAATTTTATGTCGCACACCACAGCGTCCACAGCACTAATATAGCGTTTCAAAAAATTGGTGACAAGAGTTTAGAACAGATCTACACTTGTAAGCAAGTCCGGTAGTTTGCACTAGGGTCTTACTCATGCAACTTGTCCTATTATTTATTCTGTGACTCAACTAAGAGTACTAGATAATACCTAGTACCTTAGGTCATTGAGAAATGTACCTTAGGTAAAGTTCTCATTCACGCTAAAACGGCTGAGCGGAATTAGCTGAAATTAATCTAGATAATCCGCTTTTGTGTTCTCGTGGGACAACTATTCATTCCACAAGCTACAACATAGAAAATTGTGCGTAAGACTAAAATCCTCTCTTGAATGAAACTGAAACACATTTAACACACTCACTCCGCCTCCGAGGCAATCAGTAAATTAATTAGCTTTTCCAATTAACAACCTTCCACTCTTTGTCTATAGAAATCGAGTTACTTCTCCTTAATTTGCCTCAGACAAAATCCTTTTGTTAAACTATGAGTGCTTTAATGTTCCACATTTAATTTTCTATCGACTTTGAAAAACCTACAGGAATGAATTATAAAATGTTGTGATTTCCAAAACACTTTTATAAGCTAAGTAACTATAGTTCTGAATTTAAAATATTCTACTATTATATTCTATTTTAACAATGCAATCAATTGTTTAAAGTTGTCTATAACCTAACTGTCGTCTTAATTTAAAACTTTAAGGAATCAATGCGCATTGAGATAGGTATACATAAGTACATATAATAACATATTGCCATTGATATTGTTTTGTTTTTCTTTTTGGTAAATAAATAAAGTTATTATTATTATATGGCAATGCAATTATAAGTTGCCATTGAATTGCTCTGATGATGGAGCCAGGAAGTGTTTTTCACCATTTTGAGCCATTAAACATTGCTTCTTCTCAAACTTCATATTCTAAGTTAACAAGAAGCACTTAGAATGTTTTAATTTGTGATAAACTACCTACCTAAATATGTGACTTACATACATGCAACTTCATGCAAGCTGAGCTTAATATATGTAGAAGCTTGAATTTTTACATTTCCAAGGGTATTATTTGATAATACTTCATCTTAATCATAAAAAAGCAAAAACGTTTTCGGAAACTCGAAAGGAAAATATCGGAGCTGGTGGCTCACAAATTATGTGAAAACTTTTCCCTCCGCCACGCTCGATTTGTCGCAGCAGATGAAGATATTATTTAGCTTCCATATTCCACGGAATAGAATATTCATCTCGCGACTTTCCGTTGTATCTGCGTCTGGTTGTATCGTTACGAAATTGAGTTCGGTTGATTTGCAAGCCGCGTAGCGCAAATAGAAGAGACTCGTCAGTTTTTTAACGCGTTACGCAGTGGAGGTAAATATAGCAAGTTTCTATTACAAAAGTATTCATGTGTTATAAAAATGCTGTTTGCTTTTCTAATAAATAAAATAAAAGTTGAGCCTATTCTTCCGTTACAAAGAAGTCACGTTTGTTGTATGGGAGCCTCTTTAAATAATTATTGTACTCTGTTTTTTAGTATTTGTTGTTAGAGTGGCATGGCATGGCATGTATTTCTGTACATCATCTGTAAAAAAAACAACTCTCTGACTATCACAGTTCATGAGATGTATCTCATGAACTGTGATAGTTAGAGAGTAATAGTTAGAGAGAGCCTGTTGACAGACGGACAGACAGACAGACGGACAGCGGAGCCTCAGTAATAGGGTCACGTTCCCGTTTTACCCTTTTGGCACGGAAACCTTAAAATGATCACGCGAGGGGTCTCGTAGAAACGTAGATGCAATGTCAATATTCCGGAGTATTGATGATACTCGTATTTATCTGCTTTGAAACAGTATGAGTTGTTAGACTAATGTCAGACATAACGCATTCCGCACTTTAGAAGTACGTATAGGTACATACAGTCCTGTCTTAACGAGACAATTTCTGTGGCCTCAGTGGCCTGTACCTCCATGGTGACATGGGGCGCTGCTTTCCACAGAAACAATAGAAACAATGCCATTGTTAAACGGCTCTAATCCCATTGTTGTTACATTTTTTGGAGTTAAACTACTACTATCTTATTCAGAGTGCATTTGCTAGTCCGGTGCTAAGGTTAAACCACTGATTTATGTACGTTAGTACAGTGGTTTAGCAAGTCCCGGACTAGCAAATGCACTCTGAATAAGACAGTTAGTTTCTGCGTAGCAAAATAGTGCATTTTCGTGGTAAATTTTATACATGGATGGTTTAGAGAGTTAAGAAGGTTAGGTAAATTGCACTGTATTCTAATCTGGAAGTCACTGGGGCCACTAAGGGAGGCCTACTTCAGCAGTGGACGTCCTGTGACTGATATGATGATGATGATGAAGCTCTTTGTTAGAGGCAGAGATCGCAATCTATATCAATTTGGTAGCGTATATTGTGCTGCCTGTTCTCTCCCGGCCACGCTTCGTGTGGCATCGATCGGGTCGATCCTGTTTTTGTTCCTGCGGGATGAAGCAATGTGATTAGAATTCGCCAAATGAGATGCCATCCTGGTGGACGTGACTTGGATACTGAAGTGTCACCACTGTCACCGCACGATTTGGGCGGTCCAAGGAGCACTGGAATGTCTTACCCGACATCAAAAGGCCAGGAGAATCATCATAGAGGATGCATTATTTTAATTTTAAGAAAACGTTATTACATAATTTTGATCAATTGAAATACGTAGGTACCATCTAAAAGATGTTTTAGGAGGTTATTCTCATCGTTTGGTCGGGCTTATAGACCGCTGGCATGTCTTATCCGACTTCAAATAAAAATGTTCGCAAACTGCATATTTTCTGTGTGTATGTATGCCACGCGATACTCAGTAAAATGTGGACTGATTGTGACGATTATTTTACTGAATAGAGATTTAGTTCAGGGATTTTATTTGAAAAAAAGGGGGTTCAAAATTTTCAAGTGGAATACCTACTTACAATAAAGAATAGTTTATTGCAAACTGGTAGACCTTTTCATAAAATGGTACTTTTTAAAGCCTTGAGCCTTGACCAATGATTGACTGTAAAAAGCCTTAATTCATTGAGCCCGCCATTTGCAATTTTATTTGTGCAATAGAGCTTTTTTAAAATAAATAACCTTAACTGATTATAAACTTATTTTATCAATAATTAATCTGAAAACAAATAAAAAAATGGTTAGTTTGTTTGTACGTACTCAGTTTACGCTAAGCAGTCCAACGAAGTCCAGTGTTGTCAAACAAAAAGGTCACGTGTCCAACATTCTTCCGAGCATAATTGAATCTGGGGAACTGGGATGTGCCCTCCGCATGATAAAGCAAGCCCGAACACCTCTCACACCCTACGTTCTGACCTACGATTCCAAATGTCCGAATTGGAAAGTTACAATAAGTAGTGTAGTGTAAAAGAGGAATGAGAGGAAATCTTTCAGTTTGACTGGTTGGAACTGTATCGGATCTTCATGAATTTTCACAAATCGTCTTAAACAACTTCGTTACTAGGAACTCAATACAATACATGTTTATTCAACTGAAAACAGCTTCCAATAATGCATAACTTTCTGAACTTTCTTTCTGGGCTACATTGAAATGGTAATCAATTGCCGAGAGTCGTTTAGAGATGAAGGACGATTTATGACTTCCGATCGCATTGGTCAATTGATTTATTACGATGGTTTTGAACAAAGGGTACCTATGTAGTGGATGATAATAAACTGACATGATAAGGAATGGATGTACAGTTTGACACAAAAATGTTGATAAAATTGATAGAATCAGGCGTTACTTTGCGGAAATCCATAACTAAATAATTATGAAAATGTAATTATTTTGCTTACAACTTCCGCTTAGTTACGGTACTAACTTTTGCATTCGTCTGTTTCGCATGCGATTTGAGGGAGGGAGGGCGGTGCTCTTTGCATGTGCCTGTGTTTGTCCTCAGATTGTGAATTACAGGTGGTGTAATTGGGGTTCCTATGCCGGCGTAACTAAGCGGAAGTTGTAAGCAAAATAATTACATTTACATAATTATTTACAAAAATGTTGGCCAGTGGAAGTCCAGAGTCCAGAGTGAAAAATATTGTTTTTATCTTATTTTGAAATTTACCTACTTTTACTAGAAACTAACATCAAATAACCCTTGTTTGGCAGTCGGGTAAATATAAAAAAAAAACTTCCCTATAGGTACTAAACCGCCAACCGGGTGATGTTTTTCTTTCTCTTCAGTCAGTAGTAATAACGACTTCTCAAGACTCCGTTACTCCCTTAGATTTCAATGAGTTTTTTCGGTCTTTTAAACCTTTGAAATTAAATTATATTTCAAATTACAAATCCTCAAACCCTAGTGGTTTGAGGATTTGTACAATATCGCGGCCTGCTCGGCCGTCATTCCCCAGATGCCGGTCAAAATCAGCGGCGCTCGCGCTTGGAATGTGCTCATTAAAATTCACCCGACGCGCGTTCCGCCGAATTGAAATAGGGATGGGACCTCCGAACTTTTGGACGAGCAGTGATTTTTGGATACTTTTGTTAGTCTCTAGTTTATTTTTAATGAGTGAAGAATTCTGTGCCTATCAATACGTTGAGATTTTACTACTACATTGCGTTGTGTCAAGATGGATCTCTTTGCGAGTTTTGATTATAGAATCTCTCTCTCTCTCTCTCTCTCTCCTGGGCATTATTATTCCCATCTGATGGTGGGGTCTGCCTTTTTTATCTTGCTTTTCTACTTTGCCCTATCGGACGCATCGTTTACGGAGACGTTGCAGAGGCACAGGTCTTTCTTGACCACATCTGCCCATCTTGTTTTTGGTCGCCCTCTGGGTCTGGGCCCTGGGATGTTCAGATTGGCCGTCACATTACCCACGTACTCAGGAGTAGAGATGCCGCGAATAGTTGTTATAGCGAATAGTCGAATACCGAATAATCGCCATTCCCTATGGCGAATAGTCGAATAACTCGCTATTATTATTCGACATGAAGAAAGTAACATAAAAAATATAAATTTCTTATCAAATAATAAATAATATCACGTTTGTAGGATCATATACTTGCCTACAGCTGTAATCTATAACCTTTTCAAGATTATGTATGAGAAAAGAAAATAAAGTATAAATATCAGTTTCTCATTATACTGATTTACATTGTGAAATGCTGGCAACCCTTTACATAACTATTTAACACAAATGCTTGGCTGAAACATTTAGTTAGAGATGTGTTCTCTAGTACGCTTGTACATTATACTCCAAAGGGAACACCTCGTGTTTGTTAACAAAAAAAAGTGATTATTTTAACTTAATAGTTTTTTTAAATATTCGGTGAATGTCGAATAATAGACATTGTTATTCGGTATTCGACGAATAACAAAAAAAATGACGAGTAATGCCGAATACCGAATAATAGCGAGTATTCGCGGCAACACTACTCAGGAGGTCTCCTTGTTACGTGTCCAAACCAACGCAGCCTACTCTCTTGGAGCTTATCGGCGCTGTCGCGTACACCGAGACTGCCGCGAATGTATTCATTGCGGATTTTGTCGAGTCTCGTCACCCCTCACATCCACCGGACCATCTTCATTTCAGTTTTGATTATAAAATATTTTTGATAAAATTATGACTAATCACAAAGATAACAAGGCTTGTGACTTTATAAAGCGTTTGAATAATATATTTGCTTAGCCCAAGTGTTCAGCTATTGCTAAAAGATTTACATACTCAAAAATTTGCAGTACAGTCTTCTCGACAACGAAGATTACGTAGTCCAATTATAATTATCTTAAATCACAGAAGTAAATTTAACCGTCCTTTGATTCTACATCACTACACAATATGAAAAATATACCGCAAGTAACATGCCAAGATGCCAACGTAGTTAATATTCTTGCCATCCGACTAAGCGCTAGAGTTCCTAATATAATGTGCTCAGCCAAGATATAGGATTTCCTGCCTGCGTCCACTAAAGCTAAATCGTGTTACCGCAAATCCGGTACTGGGTCGTGCAACATGCGTTTATGCGTTGTTTACCATTGAATAAAATGCATGTGATGTAAATTATATTAAATTGAATTATTATTAAATTATATTAAATTAAATTATATTAAATTAAATTATACTAAATTAAATTATATTAAATTAAATTATATTAAATTAAATTAAATTAAATTAAATTAAATTGAATTGAATTAGATTAAATAAAATAATTTTTTTAAAAGTATACCTACTAACACTAGTTTCGTAAGGGAAATTTTTACTATCTATGGGCCTTGCCTGAAATAAAATATTTGAATTTGAATAAATTGCCCTGTTACAAACGGTATCTCTTAATAGGGGTACTTTCAGTAATTAAGAGCGTATGGTCCTATACATAATTTACAACGCCCTGCTCCCTTTTGCTGCTGCTTCTTTATGGCATTTTTTTTTCCTAAAACCTATAAGGGACTTGATATTTCAAGTGGCCAGGGCGCGCGTTCGGGACGCTATAAGACGAATATTTTTTAAATTTATTTATTAGGAAAATAAACAGCAGTTTTATAACACATATAAACACACACTAATTAATTGTACATTTGCCAAAAGAGTTTTCACCACTAATTTTTACATAAGTATCGTTAAAAAGTTAATGTTATACGAATGTGTATAGCGCTCTATGAAACGAAATGAAACAAACGCCTGCGAGCGCTATATTTTGTTTTACTGCGCCCGTCGTGTGCCAGGCGCTTGCTATATTAAGTCCATAAGGCGCATTCTATAGGCTTTTTGTTGCACGCTCGCACCGTCATAGTTCACTTCTACGTTCTTTGGATCAAAAATCAAGATCAGTAGCACATTACCTATCACAGATAAACTAAATACTACATTGCACTTAAGGCCCGAACTCATCATCATCATCAGCTCACACTAGTCCACTGCTGGACATAGACCTCTCCAATTGCACGCCACTCTGCACGATCCACGGCTACTCTCATCCAGCTCCTGCCAGCAACCTTGCGAAGATCGTCACTCCATCTAGTCTGAGGGCGTCCCACACTACGCTTGCCGACACGCGGTCTCCACTCAAGAACTCGTTTACCCCAGCGGTTATCGGTTCTGCGACAAATGTGGCCGGCCCACTGCCACTTCAGCTTGCTTATTCGATGGGCTATGTCGATGACTTTAGTTTTCTGTCGGATTACCTCATTTCGGATCCGATCCCTCAGAGAAACTCCAAGCATAGCCCTTTCCATAGCTCGCTGAGCGACTTTAAATCTGTGGACCAGCCCTATCGTGAGTGTCCACGTTTCGGCTCCGTATGTATTAGGGCCGGATTTGTCGGTATTGTACCCATCCCTAATTTCAAAAGGCGCCCATCCTTAACTCATAAGATTTACATTTTTCCATCTTCATAACTCACTTGGACCATCCCAAACCCGAAACAACCTTATCTTTATTCTCAGTGTTGTTTTACGGCAAATTAAATACAGTATCTACCCAGTTGTTTTAACATAATAGTGTTGTCCACTTGAGAGATATCGATAGTTTTCGATTGCTAAGTATTTGACTGACAGTGACTGACTCATCTCGCTATCCATGATACATAGTTCCCTGTGTTTTAATTGAAGTCATTGAATAGGCAATTCTTTATATATCTTTATTAAAACGTACCTATTGTTACTCTTTGGGTCAATAACATTGGGTCGTTACTACAATATACTAGCTCTATGGAAACTCAAAATACAACTCAAGCGTTTATTTGCCAAGAACACAGTAAATAAAGATAACAATATTTTAAAATGAAGTATTATTAGGAATATTAGGTACTCGTATTTTTCATAGCATATTAGATTATGTCGAACGAGTAAATTATCAAATCAAATCTACCTACAAATTATTTATATTAGAAAAAATTGAATACGTTCTTACATTATTTTTAAATCTTAATAGCATAGCATCGATAGATTCTTTCTCGCAACTCTACAGTCATGAAATAACAGAACAAATAAAGTAAGTAAGCCGCAGTTAAATTTGTTTTTACTACCCATCGCAATACACTCGTATCTCGGAAATTACTGATCCAATTTCCATACAAAAAGCTCTTTTTCCACTGTGTGACCTAAAGAATGGAGAAAATATTGAAATAATATGCCGAGTTTCCAGGACTGCACAATATATTCCGGCAATTTTCCCTGTATGTATTATAAGACTCACATATCTGCCGTTTAATATAGCGGAGCTTGAATATTTTTACACGTAGGTAGCGTAACCTTTTTGAGTGTCTTTCTCACTACTTGTTTTTTTGTAATTTTTACAATTGTGATAGTTTCAAAGTAAGAAATTAACATCTATGTAACACTTGGGTACACTGGTTGTGTCAGTGTAACACTGGCTGATTCCACCAAGGGCCGTTTTTCAGCAAAACCCTTAGAGCTTTTAAACAACAAACTAGACCAACTAGACAGTTAAAAAAAATATGCCTGACGGTTCAGGCCTACTTCGAATAACAATTGAACCTGCAGAATATTATTTTCGGGTTACTATGGAAAAAAGATCCCTTCATAATAATAAAAATCGATAAAATTCAAGTTAACGTACAACACTACAGTAGACTGTTATGAGCTTAAATATGTGAGTAGCCGCAAATGCCGCTAATTTGTAAATCGTAAGTACAGAAAACTTACACGAGGTTCACTATTTTCTAGACACAAGAGTACGGATCCTTTCCTCGCGTATTCCGATCCCACTTACAACTAGCTAATTATTTCATTTATAAACTTTTAGTCTTTTTAACCTCACCCTTACAATGCTATGAACTGGAAACAACCACAAACAAAAATAAATCCCCAACACAGTAACAACAAAATGCCCCTAAAAACTTTTCCGAAAGCCTGTGCAATTAAATTAAGCTGATAACGATGTAGCGTGAATGAAAAGGCTAACTCAGCCACTGTCCGCCATTTTTAATTCCCGCCTTTTTTGTGGCGGGCTCACTGAATGACACTTTTCTTTTTTATTACTTTAAATGGAGCAGGCGTTTAGTCTGGCTGGGGACCACGACAATCAAGATTTTTAAAATATTTTTTTAATGTGCGAAGTATTTCTTTAGCTTTTTTCTTTTGGTTTTGAGGCAATTAAATTATGGAACCAATATTAACATAATGTTTATTATTTTGTAAGACAAAATTCAGTTAATTAAATGTTAAAACGCACTCGGATTTTGCGCCTTCACAACTCTCAGAACTTTCAGAGAACTTAATACTACGAGTATTTACTACACTTTATTAAGAGTAGAAAATGCAATACATATGTATATTGAATTGATTTTTCTCAGCTCATTGGCCATGTTATTTAACTATTTTCGCAATTCTTACTACAATTAACGACTCGATATTTTAAACAACTGGTTCAATAAATAAATATCTCCAGCCATAAAATGTATAATTGATAAAGATTCAGGCGAAGCGACTAGACTTCTTAATCATCTGCATCAGACGATAATTTATTATTGGCGTCGGATAAACTTCTCCCCTTCCCAGACTAACCCCCCTTTCTCTTTGTCGATCTTCGTATTTGGGTACAGACGCAAAAACCTTAAGCTGAAGGCATCTGTTACTTTAGTCCTTTAGTTTTGTGTCTACCATCTGTATTTTATCTTTCGCCACCTCGTATCGTGAATTCGTGAACGATACTACAAATTGGACTAATATAATAAATGCGAAAGTGGCACATAGCACGTAGGACTGACGGCCGATGGGGCAAAAAGGTTCTGAAATGGAGGACACGTACAGGCAAGCGCAGCGTGGGACGTCGACCCACAAGGTGAGCAGACGACCTGGTAAAGGTTGCAGGACGACGCTAGATGCAGGCCGTTTCCAACCGGCCGATCTGGAAGTCACTGGGGGAGGCCTATGTTCAGCAATGCGTCCTGTGGCTGAAATGATGATGATGATCATATAAATGCGAATGTTTGTGAGTTGAACGAAGTTGCAGGCACTAGTAATGTATATTTGTAGCAGCCTACCGAACACGGGATTGGTAGAACTTATGAAGGGTATAAAACTGACGGATAGCTATTGTTTTAACTCACATTTTTTGTAAGCAAAATGCTTTATAAAATATATTTGTAGATTCATGACCTAAGAAATTAACATCCTGGAATTTCTGAAATATAAATTAATGAATGAATGATTTTCCAGGACATTTAGCACAAACAGACCGAAGTTTTTTTTTAATTGCGGTTATCCGTACCTGAAGTCGAACGGACCGTTTCTTCTTCTTCTTCTCGAGTCAATGGCAATTAAATTCTCTGCGCCCAAAAAGTGACAACATCAAAAAAATCAACATCGAACCTATTGCATTCCAGTCAAATCTCATCTAAAAAAAAATACCTATCCCCAAACTAAATGGTTGACTAGCATTGTTACGATTTATATAGTGTATTTTTTTTTTATGTTTATATGTTCACTTGCTAATTTTTGCTGTAGAAACTTATTTGAGCACCAGAGTTAGGTCTCGCAAAAACAAAATATCCTCAACTAATGTTGACATGTATTATACATATACATATGTATAAACATAGATACTTAAAATTTTAACAAGAGGTAATAAAATGTATTACGTTATTTCTTTGATTTTTGAACCAACAGCTTTATTAAGTTAAACATAGTTTGTAAAATTAATTAAAGCGCCTTTAATTGAGTTGCGTTCTGGTTTGAAAAATTTGTAAACTGAATTTTGTGACTTTGTAGTTGCTTTTGCCATTTTCCGAGGGTTCATACTCGCTAATATAATACTCGCTTCGTAATGGTTGAGGGTAGTGTTGTTGAGAGGTATGGTTAACGAAAACATGTGTCGATAGCGATAAATATAAAATATATAAATATAAATAAATATATACTTTAAAATCTAAACAAATCTTATGAAGTTTGTTTTAATATTATAATAAACCCTCCGAGAGATAGATGTAAATATGTTATATATACAGGATGTAATAGAATAAACGCAAACCTCTAGAAGCTAATTCTGATTTTCCACGAAACCAAACATGTAGGTAATTCTAAAAAAAATGAATTTTCCATACAAACTGACTAATATCAGGTTGCGCCCACGAAAAAAACTAATGTACCTTTTTGAGCAGTAGAATCACCTCCTAAATTGTTTTGCGTCAATTCAATTAATGTCGATAAATCGACACCGACAAAATTGACTTCAAAGCAACACTAGTGAAGGGTTCTCGTCAGTAGCATTGTGTTTAAGGCACGGCAGTGATTACTCCTGCCCTCCTGCCTTTTGTTTCTATGAAGTGTAGCAGGAATAGTTTTAACTTTAAACTCTGTTTTTTTAATTACACGACTGTGTCAATGGTTACTTTTTTTATTTTATTTTATTTTTTTATTTTATTTATTTACAAAATCCACAGCTCTTAAGTAGGTACTTTTTCTTGAGTCATCCGCTCGTAAGAACGGACGCGTTTTCAGCGATTACTTAAATAACAATATAAAACTGTAAAGTGTGTCAAACGTGTGTCAGCGCATTCAACATTGCCTTTTGTTTGTGTCAATAACTGTGCGTACGGAATGGATTAACAAGCTTGCATACAAATTTGAGAAATGGATAGTCCATTTAATAGAAGTCTTAAGACCTCTCGCAGCCCACCACGACTCGACAGTCATCAAGAGGAAACGTCTGCACCAACATCAACAGCCCGCACGATGGAAGCAATCACTACCCCTGATATCCAGAAATGGCTCTCATTTATAGACCAACAATTGAATGAGGTCTGTATTATTTCTGGTGAAGGTAAGCTGAACAGTGAACAAAAGCTAAAAATAAGTACCATATGCAGAAACGTTTCTAATAGTGCTTCGCAGATGGCCATCCACTATCAGTCTCTTAAGCAAAAATATATATCGGCCCACTCCACTATTCAGCACCTATCAGAAAAACAAAACCTATCCGATCAGCTCCAAGAGGTGCTAAAACGCGTTGACAGCTCGGTAAGGGAAACCTCTGCCAAATTTTCTTTTGCTGAAATGGTAAAAAAAGGTTCCTCCATAATTCCACCTCCTAGCACTAGCAGTATCGCTATTTACCCTACTGATAAGGTAAAATCTAGCGAAGAGACAAGAAAATTAGTCCAAAATATAATTAAGCCCGAGGAACTGAAGCTGCACATTCGTGGTATGAGAAAGACAAAAAACGGTGGAATTATAATCAGCACAGAAAGAAAAGATGACCTACAAAAGTTAAAGCAATCGGAACAACTTGCAACATCAGGACTTATACTAGAGGAGCCCTCTAAGCGTAGACCTAAAATAATTCTACTAGGAGTCCCGTGTAGTATCACTGAAAAAGAGGCTTTTGAATGCTTGTACGAGCAAAACATTGCCGACAAGCACACTAACATGAACCGAGAAACCTTCATGAACTCCATCAAGCTCAGCCATAAATCTGGCAAAAAGGACGCCTCAACGTGCAATTATGTTTTAGAAGTAAGCGCGGACCTAAGGAGAGCACTTATTCCACAAGAGCGTGTCTTCATAAATTGGACATCCTGTCCCGTACGGGACTATACCCTTGTAACCAGGTGCTATAAATGCCAGCAGTATGGTCACTCGGCTAAATATTGCCGGGAATCAGATTCAATATGTGGACACTGTGGATGCGTTGGCCATTCCATAAAAGACTGTACCAAAAAGCTGGAGCCTGCTAAGTGCGCTACCTGTCTACGTTTCAAAAAACCTAGCGACCACAAGACTGGTGATGAGCAATGCCCTGCGAAGAAAAGCGCCGAATCGAGATATTTAAGTACTATCGACTATGTAGGCGCCTAGAGCGCCGCACATCAAAGAATCCTACGCACGAACTCTATGGGTAACGTAGCTAACGATTTAGGTAAAGGTATTGACACTGATTTCTATGAATCTCTTGCCTGTGACCCCTTACTATGTACATCTTTCATTACTAAGCCTGAACCTAACCTTAAAATAATCCTACAGAACATTAGAAGCATTAATTGTGAATATAATTTTGATGGCGTTCTAACCACCCTGACCCAAATAAACCTGGAAGCCGATATCATTGTATTAACAGAGTGCCGAATACCTTCTCCACCGTTCATCCCTCGATTAGATGGCTATCAATCGTATAGTAGCGTCAAAACGAATGTACTGCAGAATGATGGTGTAGCTTTTTATGTAAAAAATGACATAACTAACACTGTAGTGGAGGAGCCTGAATTCCTAGACGCAAACTGTTTAGTTCTTAAGATCGGAATCGATACCGCCATAGTTGCAATATACCGCTCTCCCTCATATAAAAATATAACAAACTTCTTAGAATCTTTAAGCTCTATCTTAAGTAATTTAACAATGTTTAAAAACGTTTTCGTGATGGGTGATATTAATATCGACATAAAACCAGGTAATCAAGATCGTAACTCACCCGAATACCTAAACCTTGTCTCCTACCTAGGGTACTTCCCGACCCATTTCCTCCCGACACGAGATTTAAATTGTCTAGACCACATCCTCGCTAAAACTATACTATCCATATAAACCATAATATTAAACACTACTATTACAGATCACCACACACTTTTGTTTTGTCTACAAAAATGTATAGATAGATCTTACGCAATCAGCACACATAATAAACTTAATAAAAAGTCAGTAGCGCGTGATCTACAAAATTTAGACATGATCCCGTTTTACAGCTCAACAGACCCTAATGTCACAGCCCAATACCTTACATCTTCATTAACTCGGATAATAGAGACAAACACCAAGATTACATTAATTCCGCGTCGCAAAAAGATCATTAAGCCATGGATAACTCCTGGACTATTACGCTGTATTAGAAATCGCGATAAACTTCACAAAGATATGAGCAATCAACCTTCAAATTTAATACTCAAAACGACCTATTACAGATATCGTAATTTTTGTAACAGCTTATTAAGAAAATTAAAACGGCAACACGAACTGACCGAAATACAAAATGCAGGTCATGATAAAAGGCGATTATGGAAAGTCATCAAGAACATAACAAACATGACTAAGACCAAATCGTCCGCTCAGCCGCTTATTGCAAACTCGACACAACCGGTGCAGTCAGCCAATTTAGCGAATAACTTTTATGTAAACATAGGAAAAACTCTCGCTGAAAAAACACGTACACAACGAAACGACGAACAAACACATCGCATTCCTACGTCACGGTTACATTCTTTTGCTCTAATGCCTACGGACGACAGGAAAGCATTATTATGACTTTGAGAAATGAGTGTGCCACAGGTATAGATAACATCTCATGCGCGTTCATCAAAGGTCACAAAAACTTCCTAACCCCACATCTGACCTATCTCTTTAACCTCTGCCTTTCAACAGGAGTCTTTCCGAAAGTGTTAAAATCAGCCCTTATTAAACCTATTCACAAAGGTGGCGATAAGAGTTGTGTAAACAATTATCGCCCTATAGCTATACTACCTTCTCTTTCCAAAATACTGGAAAGAATTATCTACAAAAGGTTAGTGCATTACTTGGAAAATAATCACCTTCTCGCGACTGCTCAATACGGCTTTAGATCGGGCCGATCCACTAATGATGCAGTTTATCAGCTTACTGATCACATTGTGAGGCAGATGGACGCCGATAAAAAGTGCTTGGCAATATTTTTAGATCTTGCCAAAGCTTTTGATACGGTGAATATACCGACTCTATTTATTAAATTAGAAAAACTAGGAATCAGAGGACAACAGCTAGAACTCTTTAAAGATTACCTTTCCAACAGGACTCAACGTGTCCAAATTGATACAATCATTAGTGACGAACTTCCAATTGAATACGGTGTCCCCCAAGGTAGTATATTAGGACCTATATTATTTCTTGTCTACATAAATGACTTACTATCCCACCCTATTAGCAACGGTAAAATAATTTCTTACGCTGATGACACAGCCTTACTCTTTAGCGCAAACAATTGGAATGATGTTTTCGGACAAGCCCAACTAGGCTTTGACTCCGTAATACGATGGCTTAGAGTAAATGCACTTACACTCAACACAGACAAAACAAAATACATGACCTTTTCCTACAATTCCTCTACCCAACCTGCAGGCGATGAATTTTCTATAACAGCTCACCTCTGCTCACCTCAGAATTCAAACGTCTGCTCCTGTCCACAACTTAAGAGTACAGATACAATAACTTATTTGGGTATCATAATTGATTGCCACCTCAAATTTAAGGCACATGTAGAAGGACTTACTTCTAGAGTCAGAAAGCTGATCTTTGTTTTCAAAAACCTGAGGCATACTGCAAGCAGCTCTTTGCTCAAAACTGTGTATCTCGCATTGTGCCAATCCCTGATATCATATTGTATTACTTCCTGGGGAGGTACTCACAAAACAAATATGTTAGAATTAGAAAGGGCACAAAGAGCTGTACTTAGGGTTGGTTCCTTTAAACCCTTCCGCTATCCAACTATACAACTCCTAAACGAATATGATGTTCTCTCCGTCCGCCAACTATTCATACTGCAGACTATCTTGCAAATGTACCCCAAAACTCCCTATGATCCCTCTCACCCAACTCGTCACAGGCGAGTTGACCTAGTCTGCCGCACCGAAATGTTTTACAAAGAGCACTCGCACAAATTCTTTTGTTTTCTCGGACCGTACTTGTATAATAAAATAAACCGCCAATTACAAATACACCCTATGAACAAAACTTCTCGTAAAATAACTGTCCAAACTTGGTTAAAACATAGGTCATATGAGGAAACAGAAGAACTATTAAAAGTAGTAAAATAGCTTAATTCAATGTTATATAAGTTTTAACTAGTTAGCTGTTAAGTATTTCTAGTAAAATTGCACAGTAATTGTTATTTAAAATACTTGTATGTATGCACCTAATAAATAATGCAATTAGTACAAAAATGGTGCCTGAGATACAAGTAATTACTTACTTAGTTTAGGCATCTAAATAAACAAACCTGACCTACATGCTTATGTCATAATAACTTACTATTATTATGACATGCAAGCATACACCTTGCACAGTATAGGTATTAATATAATTTTAGCAGCGTAAGCATTGTTACGCAATGTTATTAACGCTCTCTTTCTTTTGTAAATAATTATTTATAAGCATGTATTATTATTAATACCACTGTACGTAGCTTAAGTTTTATACCAAATAAACTTTATCTTATCTTATCTTATAAAACATTTTCTTATTACAAAGCAGACAGCCAGTATTGGATTTACATTATATACAATAAAATACATGTTAAAGAGGGGAACGTGAACTCAAACCATACAATCAAGCAATGTGCATATTATAGAAAAAATAGAAATTGATTTATTTGTTTTGACAGTGTGTGTGTGTGTGTGTGTGTGTTTGTGTGTGTGTGTGTGTGTGTGTGTGTGTGTGTGTGTGTGTGTGTGTGAGTGTCGTTAATATTTATTCATTTATCTCGCTTATCATACTCAGAATACCCTTCCTAAATGACTGTTTACTTGTACAAAATGGATCAACAGTATGAAAGTGTTTGTTATATGATCGCAATATGCGACATACAACAGAGTTACGGGCATAATTCGTGCGGGTGCTAGGGACATGAAATAAGGTAGCCACTGTATGTCTAGTTCGAGTAGACGGAGCATTCAAGCTCAAGACTAAATTTAATAGATCGCAAGAGTCTATAGATCCACAGCACACCTCATACAAAAAGGACATTTCGAGCAGTTTACGTCTGCCTTCGAGAGGTTGAAGTTTGTGAAAGTGACATGAGTCCTCGTAAGCATTAAAATGTTTGTGTTGTCTATAGTTTAAATGTTTAATAAATTTACTCTGTATAGACTCTATGTCCTGAATGTACGTAACGTACTGCGGACTCCAGATGACGCTACAGTATTCGAGTACACTACGTACGTAAGCATAATACAGAACTTTTAAACAGTGTGTATCTGAGAAGGGTTTGCTAGCGCGAAGAACGAAACCTAAGTTCTTATAGGCCTTGTTTATCACATATGTTATATGATTGGAGAATGTTAGTTTAGAATCTAGGTAAATTCCGAGATCCTTCGTCAAAACGTCGCGCTTTAAATTGTCATTATTTAAACTATATTCAAATGTTATAGGTTTGTTTTTTCTCGTAAAAGTTACTACTACACATTTATTTGTATTAATGTCAATTCTATTTTGCATATAATAAAAGTCAAGTCTGGATAAGTCCTCCTGTAGTTTGAGACAGTCGGCTGATGATTGTATAGTCATGTAAATTTTGGTATCATCGGCGTACATTAGAAATTTTGCATGTTTTATACACTGATCTATATCATATAGATACGCAACATATAACAGCGGGCCGAGTATCGAACCTTGTGGAACACCCGAGGGAATTGTGACATAAACAGACCTATGACCTCCAATGACAACCATCTGACTGCGATTCCGTAGATAAGACTCGGTCCATCTCAGCAAACTACCATTAATACCAAGATCATGAAGCTTTCTTAGAAGTATGATGTGGTCTACGCGATCGAATGCCTTCTCGAAATCCGTGTACACAGAATCAACCTGGCCACCACCATCCATACCTCGCAGTACGTCATTAGTAAAAATTGCCAAGTTTGTAGCGGTGGAGCGACCCCTGATAAAGCCATGCTGTTGTGACGGCACAGAGCGGCAGACTACCGGATACACGTGATCATGAACAACTCTTTCTAAAATCTTACTCAAAGTATTTAGTATTGATATAGGGCGATAATTATTTATCAAAATTTTTGATTCTTTTTTATGTATAGGAACTATGAGTGCTATTTTCCATATGTTTGGGCAAATACCCTCTCGTAGGCTACGGTTAAAGATATAGGTTAGAGGAGTAGCCAGAGACTCCGCACAGCGTTTAAAGAATATAGGTGGGAAACCGTCGCTGCCAGGCCCTTTTGTGGTATCTAGGTGCTTTAAAATTCTTAGGACGTAAGATCTGTTAACCACAATGTTACTTAATGTACTGTGACCAGTGCCGTTTGGAATCTGAGCTGGATAATCATTCATTGGCTGGCTGAAATTTTTGTGAAAGAAGCTATTGAAGGCTTCGCAGATTTCCTCCTCGCCATTTAGGGGGGGGTTACATAGCTGTGCTTTCATTTAACCATGTTTTTTTCTATTAAAGGCATGTGTTGCGGATTTTCTGCCTGTAGGTACGGTGGATGCGTTGTTTTAGATTGAATTTAACATGGTTTTATATTTTTAATGTAATTTAGGTACTTATATATGCACTAAACAATAATGTACTCTTACCATAATGACATTAGGGGCGTCTTCAGCACAACCAGATCTGACCTTATTAGTTTGTTTGTTTGAATAAATGATTTCGTATCTCGTTCGTTCGTTCGTTTCAGCCACAGAACGTCCACTGCTGAACATAGGCCTCCCCCAGTGACTTTTGTCATCAGGGGGTTTTTGCCATACTCGCCACGCTTGGCAGGCGGGTTGGCGAGCGCAGTTTTTTTATTATTTCGCACGCAGACGCTGCTCCCCGTCTCGTGCTACAGGATGTAGTCGCCTCTTACGACACGCCTCCTGTTGGCGGTGGGGAAGTGTATTCTTTACGGCCGTCCCCACACGGATTTCGTATCTATCGAGAATCAAATCCTTTGCGTTCAAGGGTTTTGCAGTTTCGCTAACTATAATATTCTAATTATCATCCCAGGCTCCCAGCACTGTCTAGCACGTAACCAGCAGTCGTATTTTTGAAGCGTTCGAATTCCAATTCGCATACGAAATCCTAAGAATCTTTTTTTAAGGTTCCGTACCCAAAGGGTAAAACGGGACCCTGACCTGTCTGTCTGTCCATCTGTCACCAGGCTGTATTCATGAACCGTGATAGTTAGACAGTTGAAATTTTCACAAATGATGTATTTCTGTTGCCGCTATAACAACAAATACTAAAAACCAGAATAAAATAAATATTTAAAGGGTCTCTCATACAACAAACGTGATTTTTTTTGCTCGTTTTTATAGATGGTGCGGAACCCTTCGTGCGCGAGTCCGACTCGCACTTGGCCGGTTTTTAAAGTAAATTTCCTAGAAGTTCGTGTGCAATTCTTGTGAATTCACACCACTTGGAACTGAAATTGGAACTCGAATGCTTCAAAAATGCGCCTCCTGAGACGTTACGCTGGATTTTTCGGAATTTACGTAGGTGAGGTGAGCGGGTGTTAACGGATTCCGGCAGCATAAAGTCTGAGCCTTAAACAGTAGATTAAAGTCGTTGGGTAACGCTTTAAACTATAATTATTTTTTCCCGAAAAAACACGGTTGACACGATCCTTCGCTGAAATCGGTTATGTTTCAAAATTATCTGGTTTCCCTCTCTTAGGGTTACGGGGGTTTTATGTATTGCTCCAAACGTTATAACTAGAGTTGCCACATCCAGGTCCATGGCCAAGCGTAGCCAGATGTCTAAGGAACTGAACTTTTAAAAAAGGCATCATCATCATCATCATATAGCCTGTTGCAGTCCACTGCTGGACATAGGCCTCCCCCAAGGAGTGCCACAGCGCACGATCTCCCGCCCTTTGCATCCAGTCGCTGCCAGCTGCCTTCTCCAGGTCATCTGTTAAAAAAGGTATACCGAGAATAAAATTTATCTCTAATGTAGATAGATAGATAGATAGATACTCTTTATTGCACACCAAACAAAGAAGTTACAGTTGATATTTACAGAAAGATGTACAATTTAGGCGGTCTTATCGCTAAAAGCGATCTCTTCCAGACAACCTTTAGGCAGAGGACAACTACAAAGAAATGTACTTTGTAAGCAACACGAAACTTTAGCAATTTTATTTTGTTAATAATAAAACGAAAAAAATGTGAACTTCAAACTGTCTATGAATAGAACTTTTAAAAGAAATTTTATTTTTCAAACCATAGACAAGTTTTTACATTAAAACCTCTTATCTCCGCTGGAAAATGCTCAGGAATTTTTCCAGGGCCATTTCGGGGGCTTCCACCTACTTTATTACCAACGTTTCGTCTTTATGGGAAAATTATCTTTGCAGCCAGCGGCGAATAAACTCAGTATTACCATTCCTTGAAATGTGAGAGTAGAGGCGAGAGCGGAGGCGGTGGCGGGAGCGTGCTAATTGAACTGTAATTTATTAAATTATACCTAATTTCACAGATAGCTCTAGAAAAAGAGAGAGTTTTCTATCAAACAACAATAATTTGCGCGTGCAATAAAAGACAGCAAAAGAGGGTAGACTTCAGTTACTTCAGATCATGGCGCTTGCAACAGTGCCGAAATATCGGGAACTCAAAAATAAGGTACATGGTAGCAATCTCGTAAACAAACTATTCTAACAATAATTTGTAACACACGCAAAAACATACAGATTTTATAGATTACTCGTAATTTGTACCTACCTATCAATGAACGCGTTCATTCTCGTTCCGTGCATTATTTATGCAACGTGAAAGTTTAAAAGTAATTAATTACACAGATTAATAAATCATACAAAAAGTAGATTTATTGCTTTGTGGCATTTTCAGTCTGACGACCATTTGGTTAAACAGGAAAGTTTTGTAATTTTAGAACATTTGAGTCGAGTCAAGTCGAGCTTTTGTTGTTAGTAAATAGATCTAATTCAATGTAATTATGTGGTGGGAATTAGCTGGCACAATTTTTATTTAGTTTATTCTTTTGTGCATCACTTTCTCTGACGTTTATAGCCAACACAGGCCGAAGCCTGCGTTAACTTGTTAATTGCGCATCAGATTAAAGTTTCTAGTCATTCGAAATAATAAATTGTGTAATTATAACAACTTTCAGGAAGTAAGTATTACGTGTCTTTCTCTCATTTAAAAATTTTAGTATTTATCTAGGCGAACTTCTTTACAAGTGGTAATAGTGCCTGAGGATCCGCTCGTGCGGTCACTGTAAACTAGGTTTACCTAGGGTACGCTCGAATAAAGCAAAAGTGAAATTGCTCAAACGCTCGTCTCCACAGTTTAAGTGTTGAGGGTACCGGATAAACGACGCCGTGTAAATTGTGATTTTGTGTTCGGTAATTGTGCCAAGAATTTAATTAAATAAGTTACTGAAATAGTAGTGTTTTCAGTCAAATCAAAGCATGTTGTTCCCAGAGTCGCTTTTAATACAGCCTGTATACTATTTAAAAATCAAAAAATAATTTTACGAAATATGTATTTTTTTTAAATATTTACATACTTACCTTTTATATATTTTTATTCATGAATTATTACTGGTCACTTACTGATTACATTACATACTTATTTATTAATATTCGTAAATGTATGACCTCGATTCATTGCCCACATTTTTAGCTCTTCAAATTCATTAAATATTGCTAAATTAACGTTGATTTAAATTTAACCTTAGGTCCGTGGGGTCCTATGCAAACACTTTATATAAAGAGATTGCAAAAAGGTTGTCTAAAAGGTTGTCTAGGTCTGACAGCAGTGGTGACCCAAGAGCTGGCAGCTACCTCGCACAGCGACTGAGCATCGCAATCCAGCGAGGGAATGCTGCCAGCATCTTGGGTACCTTACCACTTTTTAGTTTATATTATTATTATTTTTCATTTATATAACTTGTAAATAGTTTAGGTGTTTTGTTATTTATATGTGTAAATTCTGTAATTGTATATATTGATTAGTTAATAAATTAAATATTGCTAAATAAAGTCCGATTGGGTGCCATGAACTGCCATGGGTGTGCTGACAGACGCCACTGCTAAAAATTAATTGTCCCAGTATTATTTAAAGGATCTTAATTTGAAACTACAAGTTTCATAAACATTAGTCAAACAAAAGTTCAACATCTTACCTGACTGACTTGAGTCAACACTATTCCCAAAATGCCAAAAAAAATATGTTTTTTTATTAAAAAACAAAATAATTTACTTACATTTATTACAATATCCTCTGTAGATTGAGTCCACTTCATCGATTCATTTTGCTAAAAAACCCTTGAAACATTGTTCGTTCAAAATGGCGGCCTATAAAAAGCTTATTGAATTTGGACTATAAGAGGCAATCTCAGTTTAATTCCATTTTCCACTCTAGAGACTTAAAGAAGTCTTTCTCTTCGTCTTATTGTGTTTTATTGTCTAAGAATGCTTTGCTGAATGCTACAATTAAACAGTTTTATACAACACGCGTCTTTAAATTAGGTTTATACGAAGTAATATATAAGTCAATGGGTTTAGGTTTGAAACCCATTATTGCTTTTTTTAAGGTTATTTTAAATCGATCCCAAAAAAAAGTTAAACGACTCATAAAGAAAGATTTCGCGAAAATGAAGAAAGATTGACAGTACCTACTATCAGTGCACGATGCCTATTTTGTAATGTAAAATTTATATAAAGTATTAACAGATCCGCTTCGTAATATTAAAAAATCCACACCGAAAAGATGTAAATAACTTTTAAGAAAAAAATCATTAATCTATACAATTTTGCCCTGCCAACAAAAAAACATCATAATTTTGACGACTCAGTAAAAAAGTTATGCATGATCTTGTATAATATCGTAATATTTGGTTTAAATAATATCGTTGTTTAAATATCAAGACCGTTCAAAGAAGCTATGAAAGCAACCTTCCTAAAGCTTTACTTAAACTTACTGAAGCGGAAAGCTAAACTTAGTCAATTTGTTTGTAGCGACAACCGTTTGAAGCGTCGTAACGGACTCATTTCCCTGCAACGCCGATACCTTGCGCTAGGGGTGGCAAATTAATAATATTAACTTTCATTAAATCAATTTAAAAACAAACATAATTAAATCGAAGTTTATAATTTTATATCTTATTATCTGAAGGTTAACAGTGATTCTTATAAAAATTATTCTAGTTACACTTTAAAACATCAGGCCAGTGAAAATCAGTTCTGAAGTTTCGGAGATTAAACGAAAATAATCAAAAATACTTATAGTAAAAAAAGTTAATTTTTTTTTGTTAATAAATACCATACATTGTACTTTCATATGCACCTTATGAATATTTTTACAATATAAACAGATACTTGTAGGTTGTACTTGTGGCTTATTCGCAGCATACTGCCAGCTGCTGAATGCAGCTAGTTATTATGAAAATTAAACAACCCAGACCGCGTTGAAGTGCATTATATTTAAGTAGTGACTTTTTTTTAATTACTTGCCGTTCACTTTTGACAATCGCTTGAAGTTAACTTCTGACTGTGTTTGTTTTGTGTCATTTCTTGGCAGAAAGAAATCGTGTAACTTTTGGACGGCTGACAAGCGTCAGAAATAGAAGCAATTATAACATTTATTTTTTCCGTTAGAATAGTTTGTTACGGATTGCTAACATGTACATGTAAGAGGGTAGACCGATATGATTGCCCTTAACAACTTACCCGCAAGATCTTCAGTTACTCCGGGATCATGGCGCTTGCAACAGTGCCGAAATATCGGGAACTCAAAAATAAGGTACATGGTAGCAATCTCGTAACAAACTATTCTAATGTTAGTGACCATGAAAGTTTAAAACAATATATTTTTTCCGTATCTAATATTTTGTTTCAAAATAGAACTCGTGTTACTCCTATTTTTAAAATGCCCCCCTTAAACTCTTCTACTCTATCTTGCCTCTATGACAGGGCTTTGTAAAGGAAACATTCTTTACACAGCCCTATCGCAGTCGAGGCCGAAACGGACACGGCCCGGACAGGCTCGGTGTCAGCCCTATTCAAGTCACCCTTCCATTAGCCGGCGGGGGCGGGAGGCAGGTGACCCCCGTCGCGACGCCGTCTGCTGACGTCACGCAGGGTGACCACCCTTTATGAAATCCTGAGACTCTTTCAAATCACAAAATTTAAGGTATTTTAAAAACCTTATCCTTTATGATATACGATACTGTAGAAATTTCATGCCATGGACGTCATCTAATTTTTATTTAAAAAAAAAAAGTTCCACTATCTTAGAATAGAGACTAGACTAGACTTTAAATCTGCCTAGCTCGCACTTACTACATGTTTTGTAATTGTATTACCTGTAATAAAATCAGGCTGACAAAGTTGCGATTGTTTCGCCTTTAATTCTCTTTACCAGCCGATAACAATGTAGTCCCGAAGCGGTGGTAACTTTAGTAATCGATACCAAAGCGCTGCCACCACTAAGCTACGAACACCTCATTTTTTAATGCAATTCAATTCTTTATTTGCTTACTAAGTGATGTACATAGGTGGTAGATACGTACACATGCAACATGACTTAAAACTTAGTTACCTAATAGGTATTGCAAATTTAGAGAGCAGCTTAATAATATAAGGTCTTATGGTAATGGTAGGTTTTTTAGGTATTTAATCCTGTCATGTCCTATTTTGTTCCTATCTCTTGGTGGCCCTACCATCCCCTTTTCGGGTGAATTGCAACACTGGTAATGTTACAAAAGGCCCCGTCTCGCGATGAGGTATGAGCCCGCGCGGGAAATATATTCGTTCATTTAATAAATGTGGACGAAATGCCGACTCTGGCTGGGAAAGGTGGAATTTAATAAAAACAAGTGCCAAATAACAGAAAATTCATTAAGTAGGTACCGTTTGAATTTTCTATTTATTTCTCAAATGTTTATTTGATTCAAATAAGATAGAAAGTAAGGGTCAGTGTCACATACAATAAATGTCATTGAAAAAAAAAAGAATGCAATATATTATTGACGTGACAACGTCTTATAAATTGGTTTGCCGGGTGACACTTCAAGAAACTGCGTTACGCTCCGCTCACGTTATGCGCTCACAATGAGAGCGAGTGAGAGGCACGCGTCCCTTCCACTCGGGCATGGTTAGCCCGCCTAAGAGCGAGAGAGACAGACATAAAAAGTGAAAGGCACGCGCCCCTCCACTCGAGCACAGTTAGCCCGCCTAAGAGCGAGAGAGACAGAGCGAGAGATGAATGAGAATGAATATTCACATTAAAATTATTTTACCACTCAAAGTCGTTGTCACGTAAAACTTTCGCCCGTATACCGACTTTACAGGCAACCAATTTTTTTATACTAACTTCACCCTAAATGAAAAAGAACTAATAACAGTCAAAACTCCATAAAGTACTACTAATTATTATAACATTGAGGTATAATAAGTTACGTTTGGCTCTGGCTGAACACCTGGCCGATAATTCTACTGCTCAAGCGCAACATCTTTTTAGTGGGACTTTTAACTTATGATCAAAAATAAATAATAAATAACGTTACAGAAATCAGAAACATCGACGGTACAACAACACAACACTCAGCCGTGACAATATAAAAAAGTTCGGTTAATACATAAACCTGAGCGGGAATCGAACCCGGAACCTCACAGATCGCGACACCAAGTCTAGTCTGCTACGGACGCGTCCGTAGCAGAGATACTAGCGACGTCCGGACGTCGAATAATGACGCCTACAAACTATAATATAATATTTTCATGTGTTATTTTATTAGTGTTTTTTTACCTGAGTCACATCCTGAGTCCTTATAACATTGACAACCAAGGAGTTGAGTCAGCCCTCTCATCTCTGTTCTTTGATCTCGCTGAAGGGGTGATGTTATCACTTATAAGTCTACAGGAGAGGGTCTCGCGTCTCGCCTACGCCTACGCTTACCGAGTAATCTAGTCGTTTGTATTTCGTATGTTTCTGGCGACATAACTATCGCTGTAAACTTTTTTTCTTGAGGGCCGCCGTAGCCGCCGAGTACGCCGGAGTATATGGCGTCGCCATCTCTGAGGTTTCGGGTTCTATCCCTGGTCGGGTCATGTAGGATTACATGTCACCTTTTCTATTGTCTCGAGTCTGAGTTTTGTGGTACCGTCGTTGTTTCTGATTGCTATAACACAAGAGTGCTTTAGCTACTAAACTTTGGTCCAGAGCACCGTATGTGATGTTGTCCAATATATTTATTAATATTAACTTCTAAAAAGTCTTTCTAGAGCAGTAAATCATTAGAAACTTATAAAATGAGGTTAACTAATAAAATAATTAATACCTAATAAAGTAAAAAGTGTCGTGTGGTGCCGGCACGTTAAAAGAATAGCACCACCCCTTCTCTTCCTATGGGTGTCGTAAGAGGCGACTACATGAGAACCGCCACAAGAAGACGGGCAGCAGCGTCTCCTCTCCACCATTGGCCAAACTGCGATCGCCAACCCGCCTGCCAAGCGTGGCGATTATGGCAAAATCCTCCTTTTGGAGAGGCCTGTGTCCAGCAGTGGACTGATATAGGCTTGTGATGATGATGATGAAAGTAAAAAGAACGGTTTTTTGTATCATCCAAAAAATTACCGCTTCATTTTAGGTTCCTGAGATATTAGCGTTTCTCCTGCGGATCTATACTTAAGTAAATTTTTTATCCGACTGAATTTCATCGTTACTAGAAAAATTGTATGTGCTGCGTTGTCGCCAATAAAAAGAGTCTTTGGTTACCCACAGGGAATCGAACTTGGGCCTCTAATCAGACTTTCGATGATACTCGACTGTGCCGCAGTGGCGTTCATTTAAAACGTCTGATTATGCGTCTTTCAAGAGGATATCAAAGAGGAGATGCGAGCTTGCATTTTTCTTTACGGTGAAATATTATTGGGTTTTGAATTAAAATGGATATTAATGTTGCTATGTTAAACTCGAAATGTAAGAGCATAACAACACTTCTAGCATGATGGTGGGTTCGAATCCCGCAAGGGGCGAATATTTGTACGATGAACACGAGCATTTGTACCTAGTCATGGATGTTTATAAACGTATTTAAGTGCGTTCATCCGTTATTCTAGTCACCATAATCCAAGATTTGCTTAGTTTGGGGCTAGATAATTGGTGTGATTGTGGAAATAATTTAAAAAATTATATAACCTAGTAGACAATACTTTTTTCTCAAATATTTATGGATAATTCATCGATTTCTTGGTAATCTTGACTTTACCCAAGTAGGTAGGTAAATGGGTAGTAGGTTACCTACTACCTACCTTCTTACTTGGGTAAAGTCAAGATTACCTACCGATATGTACTTATTTAGAGTAGCTAGTAATGAAGCATGTCTCCATAACGATAATACGAGTCAGTATAATGAGACTTCGTCAGTAATTTCTCGTACCTGACTTAATCGGCAGCCATGCCTGGGGGCTGGGTGTGATCATAAACTAGTCGTAAAGGCAAGAGGGGTAGCTTTACGAGTAAAGGGGATTGCTTGGTGCAGCCACAACAGAAGATTATGTAGAAGGCCTACTTGATTATCATGAAAGGATTCAGATTTCAGATTCAGGAAATCGTTCCTGGTTTTACGATTTTGGCGGCAAGAGAAATACATCATCTGTGAATATTTCAACTGTCTACTATCACGGTTTATGAGATGAGCTTGATGATAGACGGACAGACAGACAAAAATCTATTTTTAAAAAATGTTTATTCTAACCCATGTATCCAGTTGCGATAAAACTTTAGTCAAATTGAAGATAAATAACACTTGAAAAAAGTAAGTAAGTTTAGTAAAATTGTGTGCACGCCAAGGTAATTGAAGTCTCGGGCAACAGCCACTAAGCTATCCATAGACAAAGTTGTGTATTGAAGCAGTAGAATCATCTTCTTGATTCTAGAAGGAAGTCACCTAATCAATGTAGACCCCATATAATATTGCTATGTCTCATCACGCCGCGCACTCGCGTCTGTGCAGAGGCCGTAACCAAAGCAACAATTTGAAAACGATACCGAAGTTCGAAAATAATAAAATGTTTAGAATTGACAAATGTTATCATGAAATCACGTGGTAAATTGTCATCGTCATCCTATCTGGCAGGTGATGACGAAATTCGATTTCGTTTTGCTACTTGTCTGAGGCCCCTAGGATGTGGCTTGTTTTATGCACTTAATCTAGAATGTGTAGCTACCGAAATTGTATATCGGGTGTAAAAAAAGGCTTAACGAAGCCAAATACCACATTTTCTACGCATTATTACGATCATTTTTTTCTTTTACACTAAGTATACCTGGGAAATGACGGGTTACCGAGTTATTGACAGTCAAAGTTAAAAAAGTTTTTCAAAGATTTTTACAAAATTGACTTCTGTTTGATAATACTAAACTTTTTTACAAAGAAAAATGATAAAAAATTTCAGTACTTCTTTCTTCTGTGGCGTGCGCGCTATACTTTGCTGGTTAGAAATAAGTATTTTTTTTGATACCCAAAAATAAAAGTCATTTCCCAGCAATTACTTTTTTTGCGTTCTACTTGGTTTTATGTATACAATTCGTGGTTTAAGGCTTCGTTAAGCCTTTTTTTACACCCTGTATATTGTGGTGTTGCAGTGCGTCATTACGAGTTCGCGTGAGGTCATAAATTGGATGGGGGGGGGGGCTATCGAGGTTCGAGACATTTGACGCCGTATATCACGGGTTATCGACGCAGTGACGATTACTGTCGACGTAGACCGGGGGCATAGCTTCCTTAATAACGAAACAAACTGAACAATGCCACGAACATCACCTTTATACAGACAGGGTGTACAAAAGAATGGGACACTCCTTAAAACCACGTGATCAGCTGGTCATATAAAACAACTTTTCCTATGGGAGCAACATCGAAATCGTGATTTTATTTTCGAATGCTTGCATGGTTTTAAGGAGTGTCAGACTCTTTTGTGCACCCTGTATTCTAGAGAAAAAAAATATGCTCCATACAATACAAACTAATGATTATTGCTAATGAATGTATTGTATGATGCATATAAAAAAACACGATTTTGAACAAATTATATAAAGTTATTGTATATGGCAGCAACCTGGCTTTAAGAATTCCTTGTATACCTAGAAAACAATTATTTAATAGAGTTAGTTCTCATACAATATCTATTTTCATAATTCTTATAAATATCCACTCAGACATGTTTCAACTTTCAACGAGCCATTATTATCTGATTGTATCGATAATCTCCACACAAAAGCTCTGCTGAACAAAAGCTTGAATAGCGCTTTCAAAAGATTTCATTACGCTGCGGGAAATGCGTTATGGATGGATTAACTTGGTGAAGATATACACTCGATTCAAAGTTTGGTTTTGTATTTTTAACCGTCATACCGACGAAAAAAAACCGAAGAAAAAAAATGTGCAGAAAAGAAGACTAATATTTGCAATTGAAAAAAAAAATGTTTAATACTATATTAAAGATTGGACATCATCACGTACAGTCAACAGCACGTCGACCTACCCCAAAAGTCAAAAATTCTCCAATAGATTTTCAACTTTAAGCCTGACATATAGAGTTCATTTTCAAATAAGAAAATTTGACATTTTGTGGTAGGTCGACGTGCTGTTGTCCGTACATTGCCCTGATCCTCAATTAAGTAGCTAAAGCACTTGTGTTATGGAAATCAGAAACAACGACAGTGCCATAACACCCAGACCCGAGACAATTATAGAAAAGTTCGCTTTCTACATTAACCCGACTCGGGATCGAACCCGGAACCTCAGAGATGGCGACGACATTAAAGTTCGGCGTGCTCGATTCTCGGCTACGGAGGAACGGCGGTCATAAACAAAAAATGACGATGCAAATCTTGCCTTTGTCTTTGGGCCAAAAGAATATAAGTCAATGGGCAGAGATATTCCGCGTGAAAGACCACACACGCACCATCAACTTTTACTATGACGTCACTTAATCTGACCCAGCCCCTGTAGCACGATCAACAAAACACGATATGATACGATATGATATAGCGATTTATCGCCTATTTACTTTCAAAATATGATAACATAGCCGCCATCTTAAACTTTTATTGAAACAGTAAGCATGTCCGTGCCGGTGACGTCACGGTTAAGCTCGCTTTTTTGATAAAAGTTCGTTCGTTCGTTTCGTTAAAATATGCGATAAATCGCTATATCGTATCGTATCATATCGTGTTTTGTTGTACATGCTAGAGGGGCATGAGGAAAATGTTACCGTCCCTAATAATTTATTCATCATCATCATCACCAGCCTATATGAGTCCACTGCTGGACACAGGCCTCTCCAATAGGAGGATTTTGCCATAATCGCCAAGCTTGGCAGGCAGGTTGGCGATCGCAGTTTGGCCAATGGTGGAAAGGAGACGCTGCTGCCCGTCTTCTTGTGGCGGTTCTCCTGTAGTCGCCTCTTACGACACCCATAGGAAGAGACAGGGTGGTGCTATTCTTTTAACGTGCCGGCACCACACGACACTGATACGACAATAATTTATTATTTTGGTTTAAAAACAAAACAATCGTTTTGTTGAGCTATTAGGGATAATGATATACTTTTTTTTTTCTGAATATAGAAAAATAAAATCAATAAATATCAGCTTAGATATGGGTCTGTCGGCACTGGCTGCCCGCTAATTACTAATAATAGCTTTTTAGTAAGTACTTACCGAGGCGATAGTTAGGTCTCCTAACCCAGTAATTACACTAGTTTTAGTACCCTTTTTCCAAAAAACAGAAGTGTTGAACACACTGTATAGCTTTTTTTTCTGGGGCCAATTTTGTCGACGCCATAACTTGTAACTAATTTAACAAAAGTTAAAGGTTTATTGGATCTACATCGTAGTCTATCTATATTTTAAATCCACACATTTTTTTGGGCCCATTTAACTTGCATTATCTTTTCAAAATACAACCCGTTATAACAGCTGATCCTTTGTTTGAAATAATCTTTATTGCGAAGTTAATTAATCTCTAA
Source organism: Anania fuscalis (assembly GCA_950371115.1). Taxonomy (NCBI): domain Eukaryota; kingdom Metazoa; phylum Arthropoda; class Insecta; order Lepidoptera; family Crambidae; genus Anania; species Anania fuscalis. The sequence continues at coordinate 1,283,215 of OX493346.1, forward strand.
AGAAAGCCGACGAATAAAACCTCCGAAATTTTATTCTGTGGCATTACGTCAAATAGTTTTCTCCACTCACTCTTGCCTCAATTTTCGTGACATCCTTATCCAGTAAACGTGTCGTTTATTTAACGCCACGGGTGCAGCCTGCGTTTATGACCTGCCAGGGTTGCCACAACTCAGTAGCCGAAAGGCGGGTACGCCAGTCTTAGCATCGCAATCTCTGAGTTCCCGGATTCGATTCCGGCACCCTTATTCGACGTACCTATCTTGCAAATGTTTGGAAACATGTTTTTATGGGAAAAACATATCAAAAACACCGTTTGGCAATATACCGGTGGGCATTTTAGGTGTCGTCTGTGCTAAATTACGGCGTTATCAGATGGGGTAACTCCGTGGAGATTGATCGAGCCTTTATAATACAAAAAAGGTGTATTCGTGCCTTAAGCAACGTTTGGTACCGTAAAAGTTGTAAACCCCTTTTCAAAAAGTTTCGATTGCTTACGCTTTCATGTTTATATATTAAAGAAGCTTGCTCCTTTGCAAAGGCCTTCCCCAGTTTTTATAAAACACGAGAGGAAGTTACAACTAGGCAAATTAGGCAACAATATGCAAACTTAATGCATCAACCTCCCTGTCGCTAAGACATCTATAAAAGAAATGCCTTTAACATGAGCATTGTAATATATAACTTGCTCCCTGAAGAAATTAAAAATCTTAAAGGGACAACATTTAAAAAACAATTAACGGAATGGCTCTTGGACAAATGTTTTTATAGTTTAAGGCTAAGGGTATATTATGACTGGCGACACTAGTATTAGTTTTATATAATTACAATTAGCGACATTATATTAATTTATTTCATTATAATTTCTTTTCTTTTTATTTAAACCTACATTGATGACATTCTTTTGTATTAATTATAATTTTATTTCGTTAATTTAGATCACTTTATTTTGTACAGAATTTTTGCACGTCTGCGTGCAGACTAAACACACGCACTGTATAAATTTATTGTCAACTTGTCTTTACTGTGTTTTCGCAAATAAACGATTGAACTTGAACTTGAATTATCTGAGTCTATAGAATAAGAATCGTGAGTCCCATAAATAAATCAAATCAAGTCCGAAAGTGCTGTTATGACTTCCATCTTACGTGTTTAATTTCCTGATAATAGGCTAAAAAACCGGCCAAGTGCGAGTCGGACTCGCGCACGAAGAGTTCCGTGCCATTATCTATAAAAACGGCAAAAAAATCGCGTTTGTTGTATGGGAGCCCCCTTATATATTTATTTTATTCTGTTATTTAGTATTTGTTTTTATAGCGGCAACATAAATACATCATCTGTGAAAATGTCAACTGTCTAACTATCACGGTTCATGAGATACAGCCTGGTGACAGACGGACAGACAGACAGGCAGACGGACAGCGGAGTCTTAGTAATAGGGTCCTGTTTTACCCTTTAGGTACAGAACCCTAAAACTATTTGATCCTATTCATTGCAAAGTTCGAAGCGAAAGTAATAAAAAACGGCAAAGAATAATCTTTGAAAACTCATATCATACCTACAAAGAAAAATCTTACCAAACTTTGTGCTACCCCTGATCCCATATCAGCATTCTGGTTCTATTCCAGAGTTTATGGCCTTATTTACTCCCTCCCTCGGGATCTGATCCCGCCATTTTCGGCAATTGAGCCGCTCAATCGTTTTCGATTCGTTTTATTCAGTGGAAATCTTTACTTGTGACACAAAATCGCTGAATAAAATAGCTGAAGATTTTTGCCTAGATTTATTCTACATTGGCACAGGAATAAAACAACATTGTTATTAATAAATGGTTTTACATTAGAAGGAAATCATAATTTTAATCTTGTTTTATAAACCGCATTAAAACTGCATCTGAAAAAATGTTCAACATTAAAAAAAATGCCTCAGATAGAAATCGAACGTAGGTACGTATCTTTTTACCGGACGAATGTCCTTTTAACAGATAGAGAAAAGTCGTGGGTTCTGCAAGCGAGAGAAAAAAAAACATTCGTCTTATTAAAATTTTCACTACAACTCCGAACTTAACTAAAACAAAATGCAAGAATGACTGCCGTGCTAGGCACAAGAAATGGCCAAATTTCCCAGGAAATATTTGCGCCCTTCCGCGCCATGAGGCTCTCTAACTGTCTGTATTCACGCCATTTCATGCCTTACAACCACAGCCCAAGGAATTAAGCTATCTACAAATCAATTAGTCATTCATCACAAAAATGCAAGAAAGCAGTGATAGTTCAGTAATCGAATCGGATTCGGCACCCTTATTACCAAAAATTGGCAATCAGCAAAAATCGCGCAGTCATCGCCCGATTGATGCTTAGAGTCAAAATCTATTGGCAGCACTGACAGTAGATTGCTTTGTTTTTGTTTCTTGCTGTCAATTTGCGATTTTAAAGCCAGAATTGCTCAATTTTCGCTATCGCATTGCTTTTGTAGGGTACGGAGTCGAAAGTAGCGGAAAAAGCGCTAGATAAAAGAATAAGCTATATTTCTAGTTTAATGATAATATACCTTTTCACTACCTGATCAGTTATCAGCAGTCGTATTTTTGAATCGTTCGAATTCCACTTCGCATACGAAATTCTAAGAACCGTATACAAATTCTTGGGAGTTCATTCTTCGTATGCGAATTGGAATTCTAATGCTTCAAAAATACGCCTCCAGCGTAGGGGCGCATGATTCCCACGAAATGCAAATCAATTTGATTCCCGGCTGGGATCCAATAAAAAAAAACTAAACGCTTCTTTGTGTGTTGGTTCCCTCATTATCTTATTATTTCATAGCATAAGTATGTTATTCTTCATTTAGAAAGCATTACAATTAGTGTATTACCTGTCAAATGGTCATTGGAATAGTTTGTTACGGGATTGCTACCATGTACCTTATTTTTGAGTTCCCGATATTTCGGCACTGTTGCAAGCGCCATGATCACGGAGTAACTGAAGATCTTGCGGGTAAGTTGTTAAGTTGTGTCGAGAACAGGTGCGAGAAAATAGTGAGTTTGTAGACAATGGTACCGACGCGTGCAATAAAAGACAGCGAAAGAGGGTAGACCGATATGTTTGCCCTTAACAACTTACCCGCAAGATCTTCAGTTACTCCGTGATCATGGCACTTGCAACAGTGCCGAAATATCGGTAACTCAAAAATAAGGTACGGACAACAGCACGTCGACCTACCACAAAATGTCAAATTTTCTCATTTGAAAATGAACTCTATATGTCAGGCTTAAAGTTGAAAATCTATTGGAGAATTTTTGAATTTTGGGGTAGGTCGACATGCTGTTGACTGTACATGGTAGCAATCCCGTAACAAACTATTCTAATGTTAGTGACCATGAAAGTTTAAAACAATATAAAATGGTCATTGGTTCATTTTCTTTTAAAATTCTAATAAAAAAATCTAATTATATATAATGCGAACATTAACAACATCCACAAAAAACCCTTAACCAATCTATACCGATTTATTCTATTTAATACATTTAATGTACTGGCCGCTGTTGTTATGCTGTTTTTGATTTAACTAAGTGGCCCGTTGTTTGCAGATAGGCAATTTGAGTTGTCCTTAGCAAATGGACAGAAACTTTTGGCATTATTGACATAATATCCCCTGGGAATGGTGGACTGTATGAAATATCTATTGTAGAACTTATTTAATATCGCTTGATAGTTGCCACTGTTGCCAGTTTGTTTTTAGGGTTCCGTACCCAAAGGGACGGGACCCTATTACTAAGGCTCTGTCTGTCTGTCTGTATTTTTTTTTTGCTGTTTTTATAGATAATGGTACGGAACCCTTCGTGCGTGAGTCCGACTCGCGCTTGGCCGGTTTTAGATTAATCATGCAAACATAATTCTGATGGAAAATTTATTTGTTTATTGTTTGCTCCGATGCCATAGCCGATGGTTAAGCATAGTATCTACACCGCATTAAGTTTCTGTGTAGCGACTTTTAAAAATACTAAAATGTAAAAGTATGTAGGTACAAAGTAATTTTTATAAGTAAAAAAACTGAATCAAAAAAACTAATGGCCTTCTACAAAAAGCTAGACTATGAACACTTTTCTTAAGATATGTCAACCAATTTGAAATGTTGACACATCTGACATTCGAGACATATTACCTACTAACAAACATTTCAAATTGGTTGACTTATCTTTAGACAAGTGTTCAACACTAGTCTATTTTTTGTAGTAAGGCCACTAACGTTTATAAATTAGTTATAATTGGAGTATGTGCCAAGCCATGGAGAGTTAAGTTTATTATAGTGGTAAAGAGGTTGGCTTGCAAGTACAATAAAACAGTCGCGCCGGGTTCATTTCTCGAAAGGGGCAAGTGTGTGCGATGAGCACAATGGAAAATTGGCTTATTTTTAGATTAAGCAGTGGTTTACCCTTGAGTAAAAAGCTACTCCTGCTTGATCGAATCGGGCCATATTATAATTATCTACTGTATCACCAACAAATACCTGTTTATTAGATAAAGATAAAAGATAAAAATACTTTATTTGCATAAAACATGGTAAATCAATCAGTTATTCAAAATCTTGTTAGTACAGCACATTCATGTTTAGTCAGTTTGAAAGACATGCAAATGTAAATACATATTGGACATTATACAACTCAGTCAGGTGTTCTTACAACACCTAGTGCTTTTTGTCGAAGAACTCTTTTAGGTTGTAAAAGCACTCTATTATGAGCCATTCATGTAAGGCGGACTTAAACTTATTTAACTGTAACATTTTATATTTGTTTGGTATCTTATTATACATCGTGACACACATAGTTAAACAGCTTTTATTATATTGTTTTGTCTTAGGAGTATCGTGTAATACTAGCCTATTAGGATTTCTGCTATTTCTTGGGTAGATATGAAATGCTTGTTTGAACAAGTGACTATTTTTATGCACAAATACACAAAATTCAAATATGTAAAGAGACGTTAAAGTAAGTATTCCAACCAAGGTCGACATGTTGTGCGTGGAGGAAGACCACATATCGCTCTTAAGCATTTTTTTTGTGCAATGAATGCTCGATTGATGCTTGTGCCATTGCCCCACATAATTAGCCCATAGCGCAGTATGGATCCTATATAGGCGTGATAAGTAGCAATGGCAGTTTTAATGTTCGTCACAGTTCTGACTTGTTTTAACGCATATACAAATCTATTGATTCTACTACATATATTCTCTATGTGTGTATTTGCAAATCTTTTGAACTAAACATAGAACAGTGATAAATACGAAAAGCTCCCAGCCCGAATATGTATGCATGAGCTTTCTAAAGCTTATTTGCCATGTTTGTATAGTTTGTTTCCCTCCCAGCTCCCTCGCTCCTCTGAAACTTTTCACATTAACGTACCTACGTCACAAGAAGGAGGAAATATAGTCGGTAAGGTAAGAGTAATTGATAAAGTGGTAGCTAACAGCATATAACGTTATTAAAATGTTCTCGTGGGAGTCTGGATAGAAACTATGTAGATTATTATGATGTGTTGACGACCTCCGTAGCCGAGAGGCAAGCACGCCGGACTTTAAATAGCGCCGCCATCTCTGAGGTTCCGGATTCGATCCCCGGTCGGGTCAGTGTAGAAAACGAACTTTTCGTGGGGTGTTGTAGTACCGCCGTTGTTTCTGATTTCTATAACACAAGTGCTTTAGTAACTTTCCTTAGGATCAGAGCAACGGATGTGATGTTGTCCAATATTGTTATATTATTATTTGTTGGTGATACAGTAGATAATTATAATATGGCCCGATTCGATCAAGCCGGAGTAACTTTTTACTCGAGGGTAAACCACTGCTTAATCTAGAAATAAGCCAATTTTTCATTGTGCTCATCGCACACATTTGCCCCTTTCGAGAAATGAACCCGGCGCTACTGTTTTATTGTACTTGCAAGCCAACCTCTATACCACTATACTAAACTTAACTCTCCATGGCTGGCACATACTAGAACAATAACTAATTTATAAACATTAGTGGCCTTACTACAAAAAGATAGACTAGTGTTGAACACTTGTCTAAAGATAAGTCAACCAATTTGAAATGTTTCCTAATAATATGTCTGATGTGTCAAAAAATAATTGCTGGGGAATGACTTTTATTTTTGGGTATCAAAAAAAAATAACTTATTTCCATTGATGTAAAAAGTAAAGATACGGCTGACAGAACAAATCGCCTTGCATTTCCTCCATACATGACACACTAACCCCATCTGTTAGACTTTGATGTCAACTGTCAAATAACATCATAGAGTAACCACAAAATTACTCCTAAGTAACCTTGTAAGAGCGGCTTATAACGAAAGAGGAACTAAGAAAAAAGTTTTTATTTCACAGATGTTATATTTAAAGTATTATCAGAGTAAATATAACTTTTTGCTTTTTCAAATTAAATACGTCAACATGAATTAAGGTAAAATAAAATAATCTTTATTTGCTTAAACACGGTATGCATAGTTGTTTTAAAATGAACGTACCAAGCATGTTTAGCCAACACGAGGCATGCAAATTACATATAAAATTGAACTAAAATGAAATGTAAAATTAATCTAAAATTGCAAAAAATTAAATTAGGTACATAGATGTCAGTCATATCATAATTATGTTTAAATTAATATTTATTATTTAAAAAACTCCTTTATGGTATGCGAGATTAGCCACTTATTCAATTTTGTTTTAAAATGATTATTATTTAATGTTTTGAATTCATTAGGTATATTATTGAAAAAAAAATTATATTCATTGTTATACAGCTTTTTTTATACTGTTTTGTCATTGGAGTTTTAGTAGTAACAGGATATTTTGATTTCTTGTGTTCCGTGGATAAATGTCAAATGCCCTATTAAAAATATGCATAATTTGCATTACAAATACACATGTTTCAAATATATACAGGGACGTCAATGTTAGTAATTGCAACTGTGCAAATAGAGGACGACATGATGTTCGTGGAGGGACACCGCATATTGCTCTTATGCATCTTTTTTGGGCAATAAAAGCTCTATTTATATTAAGTAGTATCACATCAGTAAACTGTAGCGTAATTTAGAACCTACAATGCATGATAGGTAGCAATCGCAGTTTTTGTTACAGATCTAACCTGCTTTAAAGCATAAATAAACTTATTGAGGACTCTGTAAGGATAGGTCCAGATCTGGCTAACGCGCCGTGAATGCACAGGACGCGCACAGCGCGCGATTTGCGCGCGACCTGCACGCGCGCGGCATGCGATCTATTACTGCAACAGATTGGTGCGCCTCTTTAGCGCAACTCATGCAAGGCTTGAACAATGCGCGCGATCTGCGCGCGTGCAGTTCTGGTTGACGTTCGAGCCAGTTTAAAGGTCGCGTTCGCGCGGCTCGCGCGCAGTCTCGCGCTGCGCCTGATGTTCAAACATTATCTATATGCGTTTTCCAATTTACGTCTTGTTCTATAGTTAAACCTAGGAACTTAGTTTGTTTTACTTCGTTAATTTTCGTGTCTTTATAATGAATATCAATATTTTTGTTTCTGTTTAATTGTATGTAAGTAATTAGTAAATACTTTAACATCAACATTACTTTTAAATAAAACTATACTTTTCTTAAAAGTTGTAATGATGACTAATCTATACATATAATTGAAGCTATAAAACAAAAAACAATTTCTCTCTCTATCTCTCGAAATGAAACAAAAGGTATGATTCCGAATTCAGCAGCACGCAGTAGTGCTGGTCCCCATATTTTCTATATGAGTTTATATGAGATTACATCGACAACCATCTGGTGTAGTAGCACTCCGGACTACAATGCGGGTTCGACTCCCGCGAGGGGCAAATGTTAGTGTGATGAGCACGAGCATTTGCACCTAAGTCATGGATGTTTATAAATGTATTTAAGTAGTTTATAAATATATTGAAGTATGTTTATTATCTGTATCTAGTGGCAATAGCACAAGATTTGCTTAGTTTGGGGCTAGATAATTGGGTGTTTGTGGATACAATTTATTTTTATAAGTATACGGCATCATACCTTAAATCTTTAAAAAAAAAACTATATCAGATAATTTATATATATTTATTAATTACATTTCACTGTCTTTCGAATAAAACTTTTTTTTTTACTTATGCCTTTTGTTATTTTTGACATGTTTTCAATTTTTGACTCATAGTGCTTTATCACGTAAACTTAAAATAAGTATTCAATAAATCATCATAAAATAAAATATTTATATTACATCGCATGTACTGAACTGCACTCAGTGCACTGTGAGCACTAATGCACGCCGCTACAAAGTTGTATCGGTTTTGCACGGTAAATATGGCGTTGCTTCGTAAAATTGACAAAGAAGTTGGAAAATTGTTAAAGTAATGTAAATAAGTTTAGTGTTTATCAAATATGCCGATTATTGGTGAGAAGTAAAATTTGAATTTGTTTTAATGACCTTTCTGTCGTAATTTATGCAACCTTTCAGTGAACATTTAGGCATTTTTATTTTTTTATACAAATGTCAGATCACGATGACCGCCGACCACTGACTACGTCACATCGGCCTCGGTCGGGTCATTTTCGGGTCTCTTTAGGTCCAACACCCAGACGTGTGGTCCGCCCTGTCCTTACGAAGTAATATATAAGTCAATGCTTATTTCTAACCCGCAATGTATAGCGCGCACGTCACAGACTATGCCTGTGTGTGTAAGCGGATCATGTTTCTTTGTAAAAAAGTTTCGTATTATGAAACAGAAGTCAATTTTGTAAAAAATCTTTGAAATAAAATTGTAACTTTGACTGTCAATAACTCGGTAACCCGTCATTTCCCAGGTATAGTGTAAAAGAAAAAATGATCAATAATACATAGAATATGTGGTATTCGGCTTCGTTAAGCCTTTTTTTACACCAGATATATTGTCTTAAACTATTATGGTCACTAACATTAGAATAGTTTGTAACGAGATTGCTACCATGTACCTTATTTTTACTCCGTGATCATGGCGCTTGCAACAGAGCCGAAATATCGGGAACTCAAAAATAAGGTACATGGTAGCAATCTCGTTACAAACTATTCTAATTATAGCACCTGTCAGGCTCCAAAAACAACTATAAACATCATTTTTCAATAACCCTGTATTAAAAGCAATCCAATTAGACCTTCTAGATTGGGGTTCCCAATAATAATATTCTAAATCCCTCAATTACATTTTCAACATGGCACCCGATATTTCCATTAAAGTCTGATTTAATTAATACTTACCATTCATTTCGTAGCATTATGTAACCCAATCCCGGGTGGTGCTATTAATCCCGTAGCGTACGGTAGAGAATTATCCCATAAAAATGCTACGGCACAACGCACAACAGCAGCTGAGGCAGTGGTTCTCAAACTCACTTAACGTCCCCCCAAACATTGAGAACGCAATATTAAATAACTAAATAATTATGCAAATAAGGTTGCTGGCAGGAGCTGGATGAGAGTAGCCGTGGATCGTGCAGAGTGGTGCACGCCACTCTGCCATTGGAGAGGCCTATGTCCAGCAGTGGACTAGTGTGGGCTGATGATGATGATATGCAAATGGCAAATGTATGTAAAGTGGCAAAACGCGTCGAGGTTTTTATGTCGGTTTGGGGCACCTTACTTTTGCATTCATCTGTTTCGCATGCAATTTGAGGGAGGGCGGGCGGTGCTCTTTGCATTTTGCTTGTGTTTGTCCTCGGAGTGTGGGTGCAGGTGGTGTGATTGGGGTTCCTATGCCGGCGTAACTAAACGGAAATTGTAAGGAAAATAATTACACATTTTACAAAGTAACGCTTGTTCCCATTTATTTGATTAAATAAGTAATTCAGCCAGGCTAGTTGCCATAGTCTCTAACTCTCTAAGTTAGGAATCATCAAAATTCTTGTGTCACGAGACTTACAAGGCTAGTATTAGGGGTCATCCATTTATCATGTGAGGCTTTAAAGGGGAAGGATTCGGAAAAAACACGAAATGTTACTAGGGGGAGGGGGGATTGTATTGAGATATCACGATATTTATTTTTTCTTTGAACGTGTGAGTTCTAAACCGAAAAACCTTGATTCGCCGTTTCTTTCTAAAAAACACCTCACGTGATTAATGGTAGACCCCTTATACCGCATAACATTTGAGAACAAGTGTGCTAAGCGTTCGCTTGCACGCGCCGCCGTTCCCGGAATTTACGGCATTCGCCATTAACCGTAAATATGACGCGCGCTGATTTATAATCTGCACACTTCGCTGGTATTCGGTTAGTGGAAAAATATTATGCACATAAAACTGATTTAAGGTACGCATTCTTTAGAAAAAATGGAAATATTTCAGACTAGCTGTGCCAGTTTCACTTGCGTGGAAAACGGCTTGGTCATCTGTGTATGTCCCATAAGAGGAGGATTTAAAAATGTCGCACATGTCCTTCCACCAAATTTGCCATGGAGAAAACACGAATCTCATCAAATCCTCTTAATGGTTTTGCTATGAAAGCAATAAACAGAGGTATAGACGAGACGACCTGCGTAGCCGAGAGACGAGTACGCCGGACTTGGTGTCACCTCCTTCCCGGGTTCGATTCCCGGTCGGGTCAATTTAGAATACTTACGAACTTTTCTATATTGTCTCGGGTATCTAATTTCTATAATACAGTATAAGAATAATTATAATGTTGTCCAATATTTATTTATTTCATAGTCCGATATAAATATCATTCATTTAATATTTGTCGCAACCACAACCACAGTCACGTAGTGTAGGACGCCCCCCATCGCGATAAACCAACGACCTTAAGAAGATGTCTGGCAGTGGCCGGATGAACAAAGCAGGAGATCTCTTTGGCGCTTACGTCCAGCAGTGAACTGTAACAGACTGAGATGATGATGATGATAATTTATTGCGAAGCATTATGGAACCCAATCCCGGGTGGTGCTATTAATCCTGTTAGCCTGTATGTAGGTTTCTGTAGCGTATGGCTGAGAACAATCTGTTAAGCTTTGTAGTATGTATGTTTGCATACATACCTACTACAATCACATCACTCTTATACCCTGTTTTTTATGTTATATCTATTTATCTGTGTATTACAAATATAAAATGATTTGAATTTGAATTTGTTCGCTTGCACGAGCATCCATTCCCGGGATATAATATACGGCGTTCGCCATTTGTAAAAATAATTATATACTACCCGTTTTAAACAGTCACTTTAATTTATTATGGTGTATGAACATGTTTTTAAAACATAATTTAAACCTATTAAAGTCTATTACAACAAACCACTTCAATTTTCTGCAATATAATCGAACATTAATTGCATATCTTCAAATACCTAGTTATTAGGTATTCTTTGCATTTACGTTTTAATCTAACAGTAGGGGCAGTATGGGAGTGAAAATTGTGGTCATTCAATCGAGATGAGTGTACTTAGAAGAGGTAAGTGCGTTATCTTATTTTAAATTATAGACTTTTTTTTTATAATTATCTCTTACTGGCAACATTATTTAAGGGAACATTGTTTAAGGGAAATTTCTTGAAGGCAGCAGGTCTATGGCTTAGCTTAGGTTATATTCGTGCCCTTAAAATGGAACAACTTTTAAAAAAACAATTAAGTGAAAATATCTCTCTCTCTTTCTCTCTTTCTGGCTATTTATCCTACATGGTGGTGGGGTGAGCTTTCCGTGTTTTTCTTTGCCACTTCGCTCTGTCATCTAAATCGTCTTCCTCCTCGCACTCTCTCATGTCCTTCAGCACTACACTCTCCTATTTTGTCTTGGGTCTTCCTCTAGATCTTCGACTGGAGAGGGAAAGCTGCAGTGCCAAATTCCCTGCGTAATCTCGGCCTCCTCTTTACGTGACCATACCAACGCAGCCTACTCTCCAGCATCTTGTCGACAATGTCGCGTACTCCCAGGCTTCCTCACACGTACTCGTTGCCGATTTTTTAGAAGCACATCCACGTCAGCATCTTCATTTCGGCTTTCGGCAACTTGAATGCTATTGTGCAATCTTCCTCTCTTCTACCAAACTGTACTGTGCCCGTCAGGGTCCATAATTTTTGCTTTATCATTGTTTACTTTCTGTTCATTATGGAAGGCAATAAATAATTGAGTATGCAAGGTCTTTATAATTTTGGCCCATGTTTCGCTGCAAAAAATAGGTGAAAATAATAAAAATAAAATTTTGCCCTCCACTCATCGGTTTGCTTAGTTCTTTGAGTAACGTGATTACCTCGATGGTGTCTCCTATAGAGATCTGTCTGGCGCGATCTGCTTCTGACAGTTTTGCTACATCATGGATAATTGTGTCCAGAGTCTTGCGAATAGTCTGTTCAACGCGTCGGGCTTCTCCCTCTTGGTCTCTTGCTCTTGACTTTGTCAGTGACTATCGGTCTCTCCAGGTTTTCACTGTCCTCGAAACTTCCTTCTACAGGTTTATTTAATAAGGTCATATGAGGTAGGTCTGTTGAATTGTGCCAACTTTAGGAATGAACCAATTTGTCCTTTAATATAACAAAATTATAAAGAAAAGAAGAAAACAGCATGTGAATTGACGGGTTGGAACTGCGACTGGATCATCATCATCATCATCTCAGCCACAGGACGTCCACTGCTGAACATAGGCCTCCCCCAATGACTTTCAGATCGGTCGGTTGGAAGCGGCCTGCATCCAGCGTCGTCCTGCGACTATTACAATGTCGTCTGCCCACCTTGTGGGTGGACGTCCCACGCTGCGCTTGCCGGCGACTGGATATTCTTCAATATTCATCTCAGTAAAATTTGATTACCTACCTTGTTTCAAAATTAGAGTTGTTTTGGCAAAATTGTTTTATTTCATGAACACAACCATTTTAGCTGACCATTTACGAACACGTCGTATAATTAACTGCTAATATAAGGATTTTATTATTACATAGAAGGCACTTTTAAGTAATTACTTACAAGATTTTATGAACAGTTTTACCGTGTAGAACCAATTCAGCTTTTAATTTAGGTTTGGTTTGGAGAAATTGGATTTGTCAGCACTGGCTTATTAAGATACTGCCTTGCCAAATGAGTGTTCCACTTTAGCAACGTTATTGATTTTTCTTCTGATTTGAGCAACAAATGACAAACAATCAATTAACCAATATCAAATGTTTTTTAGTTGCTTCAGGTGAGTTGAGACCTATTAATAGTAGAAGAAGCCAAAAAAACTTTAGAGGAATATGGGAGCGACAGCGTAAAAGCTTGACTAGGCTATTTCTACATGGTTATATCAAAGTCAATGTCATTAATTCAGTACATACTCAATCTTCCGGGCCAGAGGCGTGCGGTGCATATAGGCAATTAGGCAGTGCCTACCTAATAAATGAAATGAGGTAGGCAGTAGGTACTTACAAATGTGTGTTATTGATAAAAATTACTGATTTTCATCAAAAAAACACATTAATAAGTACTTATTGCCTACCTCAAAATAAAACCAATGCACGCCACTGTTCCGGGCACTTATTCAGGTCCCAAAAATATGTATAACTTAGCCCTCCCTCCACTTTGGGACTAATATCGGGTGGTGATAAGAAGAAACGTCGCAACAAACTCAGTCACCTTTGTCAGCCTGATTTTATTACAGGAATACAATAACAAGACATGCAAGTGCGAGCTAGGTAGTTTATAAAGTCCATGCTCTCTTGTCGTTCAAATAGTCTTCTACTTTGTAATATCCTTTTTTCATAAGTATCGTCAATGGAGGAGTGTGTCGCTCGGATTAAACCAGTATCACAATATGAATGAGCATCATTCGGAAGAGCATCATCAGGATGAGCATCATCTGAACGGGCATCGCCCGGATGGCAATCTTCCAGATTCCAGGTCATCATTTGGATGTACATCATCTGGATGAAAAACATTCAGATGGTCATCATTTGGATGGGAGTCATTCGGACGAGCATCATTCGGATAAGCATCAAACGGACGATTATCAGGCAGAAAGAATAATGGGTACAAACCGAAATCACATCAGAAACCGAGAAACGTAGCAATTTAAGGCTTCTCAATAAAAGTATGCATTTCAGAAATCTTGTTTGTTTTTTAATCGTCTGATTTACAAAAAGATTTCTTGTAAACCTAACCGTGAACTCTAAACAATATTGTTTTTACTTCAAACTCTACAGAAAAAACTAAAGACCTAACCAATACCTACTGTTTTATGAGCCAGTACCGCACTGCGACCGCTTCCCGAGTAGCAGGGTTAGTTAAGGAATTTCATTTCATTCCTGCTCATTTTTCGGGTTTCAACTCCCGGGATCACATAAGTAAAATCCTGGAATTTTTGGGATTTGAAAAAACACAAAGTAAAATTTATTTTCATATTTTTATAACTAACTAAACTCTAGACGAAACACTGTTGATGTTAACCGTCAATCTTTCTTCAGATTTCTGTGTTCAGCCAGTTTTTTTGCTGGCCTACAGTGAAAGAGTGACAAGTGTCGAAGCCACAATACTCAAGAAGGTACATTTAAAAGTATTTCTTGTAACTTAATAGTTAATGTTATAACAAGACTAAAAATCAAACAATAAATTATAACTTTAAATAATATAAATCCGTCTGAACTTTATTCTTCTTTTCAAGATATTTACGAAAGCGCAGTAAAAAGCAGACCGTCACAACAAGAGTTTAAGCAAAACAAGTTTGCATAATTTCGTTGTTAAGAAAGACTGTGATTATGGCTAGTTTAGGGCGCTAGTTTCCATTAATTCTAAAACTATGATTGCAATCCCAAAAGTTTAAATAAAAAACTGATTTTTAAAAAACTCATTACGCTTCTATTGTAAAATTAAAAATCCCGGGATTGCTTTTCTTCCTTCTTCTCAATCCTGAAATCCCGGGATCGGAAAAGAGGCCCGGGATCGAATTCAGGCAGGCAGGGTCCATATATGAACTCTAAATCATTATAAAATCATTTCAGCTGCCACCTATATGGATTGGCCTTAAAAGACGACATCGTATAATAATAAACTTACAAATATATTGTTTGCGCAAACACAAAATTTTCCTAGTTTATCAAAATTGCATTTTATATAGAAATAGTTTTTACCCCTGGATCCGCCTCGCATAGAATTCACCGAGTATATATAGATATTAACTAAATGGTAATGCTTTACTTATCTGGTGGTATAAACGAGACTATCCAAAAAACAGATGGAAATGTAAAAATTATGCCACTTAAAATATTTTCATTTAATACAATTCGTAGGTTTAATTAAAGTCTTGTGGTGTTCTGTACCATCATCATTATGCAGCCTATTGCAGTCCATTTCTGGACGTAAGCCAAAGAGCGCCAAAAAGCACGATTTCACGCTTTTTTCATCCAGCCCCAGCCGGCCATCTTCCTAAGGTCGTCGGTCCATCGAGCTGGGGTCCTATCAGTAAACTAATTAGGTGTAGCAGAAAATGTGGCCCGGGGCGGAGTTCCGAGTGCATATATTATATTTAACATTATAGCAGTTTCTAAATAAATTACTCATAAAATAGCTCTTCAACCACGGATTTAACTATTTATTATACAAAGAGAAGAGAATGATTCTGGTTGATTTATCGTGATGTATAACTACGGATACAAAAAAAAACAGCTGTTCCATACAAAATATTAATATTCATTCGACCAAAATGTATGAAAAAGCTGATTTTTTCGCAGTTAGAGAGTTGGTCTAATAGAAAGAGTTGTTCCTTTGTATCACGGGAGTCTTCTTAGAAGGTTTGGATTTTGATAAAAAGTCACCTGTATATTTTTTTATTAATACTGAAGTTTTGTATAAGTGAAGCGTGTTGGTGTGTGTGAGGCGAAACGCATATTTTTCCAGAATTCCTTGCCAACTGTCCGTAGGCTAGAACAACGTTAGTTGTTGAGCAGAAATGCTTCGCCTGGAGTTGGTTTGGATTTAAAAAAAAGCCTTTCAGTCAAGATTACTCTGACCATAATTTTATTTGGGTGCCGTGTGGGGACGGCCGTAAAGAATACATTTTTCCACCGCCAACAGGAGGCGTGTCGTAAGAGGCGACTAAATCCTGTAGCACGAGACGGGGAGCAGCGTCTGCGTGCGAAATAATAAAAAAACTGCGCTCGCCAACCCGCCTGCCAAGCGTGGCGAGTATGGCAAAAACCCCCCGATGACAGGAGTCACTGGGGGTGGCCTATGTTCAGCAGTGGACGTCCTGTGGCTGAAACGACGATAATTTTATTATTTTCTTTTGTTTTTGCCGACCATCTTGTGTAGGTCGCGCTCCGAACTGGAAAGCCTTAGGGGTTGCGGGTTTGAATCCCGAAAAGATATAATGCTCTTTTGATGAGCACGAGGATTTGTTTACCCATTATCTAGTCACTATAATACTTTTACTTATTTTGGTCTAGATAATTGGTGTGTTTGTGAAAACTATGCATTTGTTATTTTGAACATTGACGTAAGTAGTATCGTTTTATTCTACCCATCAAAACCCGCACTGTGCGACTAATAGGGACATAATCAATTTACTGCACTGTAATTGAACAATAATTGCTTACATTTACGTGATATAAAAGGCTCTCATAACAATATGCAAGAAATTGGAAAGTTGTCATTCGGTCATAATGGGCGTGTACACGGGGGGTAAGAATTGGCGATTTGTTATCAATTTCTTTAAAAATTAAAATATTGAAAAACATCACAAACATTGCATTGATTCTAAGGTAAGTGCTAAAGCACTTGTGTTATAGAAACCAGATACAACAACGGTACCACAACACCCAGACCCGAGCCAATATAGAAAAGTGCGTCTTCTACATCGACCAGACCGGTAATCGAACCTCAGAGGGCGACGCTAATTCCGACGTGCTCGCCTCCCGGCTACGGAGGTTGTCAATAAAATAATTCGTAAATATGATTTTAATTATATATTTTGACCGTCCGTTGACTCTGCTGTAGTGGTTCGCGCTCCAGAGTCCGGACTACAATGCCTGGCATGTTAAATGAGCAGAAGCATGTTGTACCTTAGTCATGGATGTTTATAAACGTATTTATTAAGTATGTTTATCCGTTAACTAGTCGCCATAGTACAAGTTTTGCTTAGTTTGGGGCCTTTGGGGCTGCTTATTGGTGTGATTGTGGAAACAATTTATTATTTATAAAGGGTTCAATCACGGTAATATACGAATAAGCAAGCTGAAGTGGCAGTGGGCCGGCCATATTTGTCGCAGAACCGATAACCGCTGGGGTAAACGAGTTCTTGAGTGGAGACCGCGTGTCGGCAAGCGTAGTGTGGGACGCCCTCAGACTAGATGGAGCGACGATCTTCGCAAGGTTGCTGGCAGGAGCTGGATGAGAGTAGCCGTGGATCGTGCAGAGTGGCGTGCAATTGGAGAGGCCTATGTCCAGCAGTGGACTAGTGTGGGCTGATGATGAATATGGTGCAGTGTTGCCACAAAACAGCTGATCGGCTATTATACAACCTCCGTAGTTGAGCACGCCGGACTTGGCATCACCATCTCTGAGGTTTCGGGTTTTGATTCCCGGTCGAGTAAATGTGGAAAGCGAACTTTTCCATATTGTCTCGGGTTTAGGTGTTGTGAAACCGATTTCTATAACACGTGTTTTATCTATACTTACGTTAAGAGCAGAGCAATGTGATGTTGTCAATTATTTAGCAATTTAACATGGGTTTTTTTTGTGATTCTGTGGGTACCATAAGGTGTTATACTTGAGTAGTAGTCATCCTCTAAAGTAAATAATTATGAAAATGTAATTATTTTGCTAACAATTTCCTCTCAGTTACGCCGGTAGCCCGAGGAAGATGGCTGGCGGTGGCTGGATGAAAAAAGCGGGAGATCGTGCTCTTTGGCGCTCTTTGGGAGGCTTACGCCCAGCAGTGGACTGCAACAGGCTGAATAGATAGACACAAACCTATCAATTTCGCTGTCGTATCAACTTTTCTATTAACAAGTGGTCAATTTTATTTCAGCCACATTGCTCCTGTTGGTTACTGTTGGAGCTCATGCTAATTATTGGCTGTTTCATTGCCCTTACAAATCCACCAGTGACGACCCAAGAATATGCGGGAACGACGGGATAACGTACGATTCGATCTGCTCCTTTAAAAAGGTCCAGTCTCTTTACACTTGGCTTTCACCGGCCTACAGTGGCCCCTGCCATGAGCACGGTGATCACGCCACAAACGTGTATAGCAGCCACAAGTCAGTTCCTCCACGACGTCCAAGACTGTCTTATTACGAAGATTACAAAGATTACCAACCAACACCTAGATATTCGGACGAATACGATGACAACTACACAACGAAACGACTTAGGCGAACGACAACGCCTGCATATTCTGATGAATACGAAGATTACTCGTACATAACAACAACACCGCGACGCAGGCGCACAACAACGCCGGCTTATTCCGATGAATACGAAGATTACATCTCCACAACCCCGCGACGCAGGCGAACTACCACACCTAGATATTTGGACGATGATTATGGTTCAGATTATGGTGATAAATCATCTCCCGTAGACGTGGATCTCCACAACCAAGCAACAAACCATAACGATATCAAAATAAATAAGAAACCTCGTAACGGCGTAAAAGTAGCGAATGACGCGAAAAATTCTAACAACATAAATATTGAACGATACGGACTTCGAGGGCGACCCATTATTTTTCGGATATAATTTGAATTTTTCAGGATGAATAAAAATATAATCAGTTATCCAGCAAATACCTAGTTGTTTAACTTTGCAGATCAGTGTAGGGCTGCGTTTTCAGAGATGAGCAAGAATGCGCGAGGGGTGTGTTTGTTAAGAAGTTTAAGAACCAATAGAATCACTTCGTTTACCTAGCCTCGCTTAGTGAATCAAATTCTATTGGTTCTTAACAAACACATCGCTCGCTACGCATCTTCTTTCTCGCTCTTCTCTGGTGGATAAGCCCTAATCCTGAGATTGAAAGATGCTGAGAAGATAACAATACCTATTTCACTATTACAATAATACTTACTTTCTGATTTCTCATATCCAGTAACTTTTAGGACGTTTCTACGTGGCGTGATATTGTTGTCTGCACTGAAGCACACTCTATAAAGAAAGGAGAATTTTACTTAGGATTTGAAACTCACAGGATGTAGTATTTATCACAAGACAAACAGGCATAAAAGCTTGACTTTGTTTGGACTTCCATCCTATGACCTTTCAACCCCTATTTCATCCCCACACAATTCAAATTTCAAAAACAGTTTTTTTTTCTCTTATCTATTCCTTAAATACAAAGATTTATGGTTGTATCTTCGAAAATGACCAACTTCCAAACAAAACTACATCCCTTATTTCAACCCATTTTTCGCTATAAAAGGTAGCATATGTTCTTTCTCAAGCTCTAGTTTATCACTGTACCAAATTTCATCATAATCGGTTCAGTAATTTTTGCGTGAAAGCGTAACAGACAGACAGAGTTAACTTACTTAAACTTTGACAGCGAGAAAGAACACTAGAAAAATTTCATTGTGTCACGTGACGTCCTCGGTAGCTTAGTTGGTAAAGCACTCGCCCGGCATGCGATGGGACGTGGGTTCGAGTCCCACCTGAGGTCAATGATTTTTTTCAAGTGTTATTTATCTTCAATTAAACCTTGCATGGAATTGCTAAAAACAAAAATTTTCAATGTTTAAGCATTTCTGATCTTAACCAATAGACAAATATTTGTAAAAATATTTCTATAGGGTGTTGACGGTAGTATACTACTCAGCTATACATATAGCTGCAACATTGATCAGAGATACGCTGGCTTTGACAGCGAGAAAGATCACTAGAAAAATTTCATTGTGTCACGTGACGTCCTCGGTAGCTTAGTTGGTAAAGCACTCGCCCGGCATGCGATGGGACGTGGGTTCGAGTCCCACCTGAGGTCAATGATTTTTTTCAAGTGTTATTTATCTTCAATCAGACAGAGTTACTTTTGCATTTATAATAGCGAAGTAGGGATGTACAGGTTGCAGTTGATTATTAATGGTTTAAGGAATTATCTTACACGATTTTAAAATGATTCTACATAACTCTGTTGGCAAAATGTATTTAAAAAACTCGTAAGAATTACTTTTACACTTACTATATATTGCCTGATCAGTGCGGTATTTCTAACAAAGATTGACAACCTCCGTTGCCGAGAGGCGAGCACGCCGGATTTGGCGTCGTCATCTCTGAGGTGACGAGACTAGACTGACGGTTCTAAGGGTCCGGCTATTCCGGCTACCCGCTCAATCTTACTTGCACAGATTCCAATTTGCACAATTTAAGTATAACATTTAAAATAATTGATTTTAAACTAAGACTAATAATCTTAGATTATCACATCACGAACGTATAAACAGGAGGACTGAGATTATCACATAACGAATACTAATGTGAAGCTGGCTTTAGCTGTGCGTACTCCTTCACCAGTGACAGCAATTATAAATAAATAAATAAATATTGGACAACATCACATACATTGCTCTGATCCTAAGTAGCTCGAGCACTTGTGTTATAGAAATCAGAAACAACGACGGTACCAAATACGTGATTGGTGTATTAGATGACTTGATATGACCGCTAACCAGTTTTACCAGTTACCCCGTCTTGATCCCCCCCCCCCCCCCGCCCTTCCATTATCTAGTCACCATAGTACTAATTAATTTTTTCTTTGTATAGCTCTGGTTGAAAGTCATCCTAACAATTCGCATGTGTCCGACGCAAACCACATAGCTAAGTATGCATAATATGTCCCACTGCAGGGCACAGGCCTCACCTCAACTACGAGGTGGTTTGTTTGTGCCATACTCCACCACGCGGGCCCAGTGCACCATAGTGGAGGGGTGTTGTAAGGCCAGTGACTAAACCTTACTGTCAGATGTAATCAAGCTACCATAAGCCCTCTCACTAGGCTTTACGACTAATACCTATAAAGCGATATCAGCAGGGACCAAGTTTTAACGTGCGTTCCGAAGCACGGTCTGCTCGTGATAAATAAATAAAATAAATAAATAAATAAATATTGGACAACATCACATACATTGCTCTCATCCTAAGGTAAGTAGCTAAAGCACTTGTGTTATAGAAACCAGAAACAACGACGGTACCACAACACCCAGACCCCAGCCAATATAGAAAAGTTCGTTTTCTACATTGACCCGACCGGGGATCGAACCCGGAACCTCAGAGATGGCGGCGCCATTAAAGTCCGGCATGCTCGCCTCTCGGCTACGGAGGTCGTCAATGTCACATAATGATAAATGTCACTAAATATAGTCGGAATGGTCACCCATCCACTCACAACCGCGGCATTGGTTGCTTAACTTTAGTAATCTATACCAAAGCTCTACCGCCACTGAGCTACGAGCACCTCCGTAGCTAAGTATGTCATTCTTTTGAATACGAAGAATCGCGTTTCCAACCAATTCTTCTCTTTCATTCCAGGAGCGAGCAATCCTACAACCGCACAGTGCAGTCAGTGTCCTCCGTGGGCGCCCTCTCCGTGCCGTGGAGCGCGGGGGAGGCGCGGCTGGCTCTCCCGTCGGCTCTAGGAGTCGCCGGCATCCCAGCGCTGGTCCTCACTTCACCGGGGGGCTCCGTCCTCACTGTCAATGGCAGGACGCATCTAGCGGCCGATCCGTTGGGGCTTGTGAGTATCCGTAGAATACTATATGGTATCAGCAAATAAACTTAACTTAAATAAATCCTATGCTTCAAGATGATAGTAAAACTAGAAAAAAAATGGAATTATCGCATACCGGGCGAGTGCTTTTCCAACTAAGCTACCGAGACATTAGCTGATCTGACGAAATCTTTCAAGTGTTTCTCGCTGACGAAGCCAGCGTTTTTTCTGAGTCTCAATCTAAAGCCATGTATCCACTATGTTCGCGAACCTATAGCGCTTCGCGCGCTTGCAACTGCTCCACATAGTGGATACGTTCGCGTTCCTGGAGCATGCAACGTGCCTCGGCGCTCCAATCGGTGGCGGTGTTTAGGCGAACGCAAAGGGGAGCGCGATCCGTATCCATTGAAGCAGTTGCAGGAGCGCGGAGCGCAATAGGTTCGCGAACATAGTGGATACATGGCTTTAGTTTTTAAGTATCATACCACCGTCACCTTTCTTCCATCGGACATCCAGACGCACGGCCGGCTACCATCCGTTCTTAGTTGATATACCCATAATCCGCACTAAGCGCTTCTCATCATCTTTTATAATGCGCACAGCTAAAGATTGGAATTTCCTGCCTGCGTCTGTATTTCCGAGTGCATATAACCTGACTCTCTTTAAGTCCAGAGTGAATAGGCATCTTCTGGGCAAGCTCGCTCCATCGTAGATCCCATCTATGCTCTAGAGCAAGATTGGGGTCAAGAGTAAGCCCATCTTAAGTAAAAAAAAAAAAAAAAAAAAAAAATTATATCATCTTGAATGAACATAGCAAGTAATTGCTAAAGAACAAAATTTAAATCCCTTGCTTCTTGCGCTAGATTGTTACTGACTTTTGGCAACGGGAGGACGCATCTAACTGCAGATTCGCTATTAAGGGCATGTTATGTTAAGCACCTGTAAGTAAAGTATCACATTAAAGGAAGCATATAAGTGTCCTAACACTTATGCTCACCACGGCAGGGCGTAGCATCTTTCTGACATGACTGACGCGTCATTGAGCCAAAATTTATTTCTTGGACCTACATCAAGTTACATCCGAACGATTTGGTCCTTTGAGCCGGATATTTGGAGCCACTATACCATTCAGCCTTTATATTCTGCAGCTTTTCTTATTGATTGATCTATGTTACAACTAGCGGCACGGGTCTTGAGCCCTGGGCAAAAATGCGCAGCAGACCATGACGACCTCTTTGACCCAGTGCTCGACATCAGTGCCGGCGATTGAACGTTTAGTTTTGAGCATACGATGTTACACTATGATTGTTGGCAGAATTTCCCGTGGGCGGCGCGGCCGGTGTCGGTGCTGACGGAGCAGGCGCTGCTGAAGATGGCGCGCCACCCCGCGCTTGTGCTGTTTGTCGGTCTGTATTACGTCTATTATAAAGAATATAAATATTTTTGGGGTGGTTGGGATCTACCTCCTAGTGGTCCACCCCGGGCAACGTCATCATAATCTGTGATGGCGGCAGAAGATCCCAAAGGCGGTGGTAGGCCCTGGAAGGGGCCGCCTGGCTCGCGACCACCATCCCGCCGGAGTCCGGCGCCAAGCAGCACTGCTGTGTTCCGTCGGTGTGCGGGAGTGCCAGTGCCATTGGGGGTTTGAAACTAAGTCAGTTGCGCTGTTGGAACCGGTCTCTGTCTTTAGGCGATGCTGTATCGGGTAACTCGTTCTGGAGGGTAGCGGGATCCGAGGCACGGTCCCAGCCGTTGGCCGACCGCAGTCAGTAGGGGGCCCGACTTACGCGCTAGCCACGCGTAAAGGCTGCCCCGCCAACTTGCGAAAAATCCCGTTATGCTCCACCGTGCCAGTTGGCGACTGGTTGGGAGGACCCGGTGGAGTGGTATCGGGGGGGCTCGGGCGTCCCCGCAGTCTCCAAGCGAGTTCCCCTCTGATCGGCTGAGCCGAAAAGTACGAGTAGGGTTTGCTAGGCAGCGCCTCGACTTTATTTTTTCTTTCCCCCACTAAAACTCTTAAAAAAATGACTACACAAATGAAGAAGAAAAAGTTTAAACAACGGCGACACTTCCTCCCACTCAAAGTGCACCTCACCAACATCCGAGGTCTGCACTCAAATCTCGACCCGGTCCACCACCACCTGGAGACCGAGAAGCCGCACTTATTCTTCTTAACGGAGACGCAGATAGCAACACCGTCGGACGTGGCATACCTCAACTACCCTGGATACACTCTCGAACATAAGTTCAAGAAATGTGCAGGGGTCTGTGTGTATGTTCGCGATGACATCTGCTGTAAGCGTCTCCGTTGCTTTGAGAAGTCTGAATTTCCTGTGCTGTGGCTTTTGGTGGACACTGGGGTAGAGAAATCTCTCTGCGCTAGTGTTTACCGTTCGCACAGTGGAGATCGGGAGACGACTCGGCTTATGGAATACCTTGCTGAGGCGGCAGACTCCGCACTTCAGCGATATCCAACAGCAGAGCTTGTTTTTCTGGGGGACTTCAACGCCCACCACAAAGAGTGGCTGTTTCCATACCAGAAAACTGACCATGCTGGGCGAGAGGCCCGCAAGCTAGCATTGGCGCTAGATCTCACTCAGCTGGTGGAACAAGCGACGCGAATACCGGATATCGCTGATCATACACCCAATTGCCTGGACCTACTGCTGACAACTGATCCGCACAGACATTCGGTTTCAGTCTCGGCTCCACTGGGATCGTCCGACCACTGTGTAGTGAAATCCGTATCGATCTGCTCTCCTCCGGATTACACCCTTAGGGGTACGAGGAGAGTATGGCGATACGAGTCAGCAGACTGGGACGAGATGCGAGCTTTCTTTGCATCATACCCGTGGCGGCAGTTATGCTTCTCTTCGAAAGACCCCTCATGCGTCGCTGATGCGATCACAGCTGTTATCCGGCAGGGAATGGAATATTTCATTCCATTTTCCGACATCCCGCTCGGTTACAAAGCCCGACCTTGGTACAATGCAGACTGTGCTCGAGCTGAGGCTCGTAAACAGTCAGCTTACCAGGCTTGGGTAAAAGCTCGAGATCAAAAAGCGCGAGCGCGAAAAGTGCGAGCAAAGAAGAGAGCATATAATACAGCCGCCAGGTCTTGCAAAAGGGTGCTGCGAAAAGCTAGGTTCGACCATGTCAGCCGTATTGGGGCGAAACTTGCATCTTACCCACAGGGTAGTAAGCAGTTCTGGTCCCTGTCGAAATCAATCGAATCTAACTTCTGCCTTCCTACACTACCTCCAATGCAGAAACCTGATGGGTCACTTGCCCACACAGCAACAGAGAAAGCAAATTTATTTGCCGATCTGTTTGCAAGCAATTCACGTCTAGACGCTGGCTCGAAACGTCCACCCACCTTGCCTCAATGTGATTCTTTGATGCCAGAGATCACAGTGCACAACAAAGAGGTCCGTAGATCCCTTCTTGGTCTAGACGTGAACAAGGCCTGTGGTCCTGATGGCATACCAGCAAGAGTGCTGAGGTTTTGTGCGCCTGAGTTGTCTCCCGTACTGACGCGACTGTACCGCCTCTCTCTCACGACAGAAATCGTACCAAAATCTTGGAAGCTTGCCAATGTGCAACCAGTACCCAAGAAGGGTAGCCGTGCCGACCCTAGTAACTACAGACCGATCGCCATCACTTCCATACTCTGTAAGGTTATGGAAAAAGTTCTTAATTGCAAACTGCTTTCATACCTAGAAGACAATGATCTTCTCAGTGATCGTCAATATGGCTTCCGCCGGGGACGTTCAACTGGGGATCTTCTAGTGTATGTAACGCATTGCTGGGGCGAAGCCATCGAAAACCACGGCGAAGCAATCGCAGTGTCGCTGGATATTTCGAAGGCTTTCGACAGGGTTTGGCATGCGAGTCTGCTGAGCAAGCTTCCAGCGTACGGTATCCCCACTGGCTTCTGTAGCTGGGTGGCTGACTTCCTAAGTGAACGGTCGATCCGAGTAGTCATTGACGGCTGCTCCTCTGACCTCAAGGCCATTGACGCCGGAGTTCCTCAGGGCTCTGTGCTCTCTGCGACTCTTTTCCTGCTGCACATCAATGACCTGCTATCTTCAGGTATTGTTGGGTACGCAGATGACAGTACTGTCGCGGAGAAGTATCTGTCTAGTGCAGGAGCCGGTAAAGTTGAGGTCCAAAGACTGAGAGAGGCCATGGTTGAGCGTACGAGCCTGACGTTAAGTAACGTCTCCCAGTGGGGCGATGACAATCTCGTCAGCTTCAATGCCTCTAAAACGCAGGCGTGTCTTTTTTCCACAAAAAGGAGTCCTTTCACCCTTTCTCCTACTTTCCGAGGTACATCTGTTCCAGTGACCGGCACTCTACAACTTCTTGGCATGGAGTTGTCCTCTGACCTCAACTTTGGCACCACCATCGAGTCTAAGGCTCAAATTGCAGCTAGAAAGTTGGGCGTCCTGAATAAAGTCAAGCGGTACTTCACGCCTGGACAGCTTTTAACTCTTTACAAAGCCCAAGTCCGATCTTGCATGGAGTACTGCTGCCACCTTTGGGACGGCTCGGCGAAATACCAACTTGCTGCACTTGACTCGGTGGAACGCAGAGCCAAGAGAATAATAGGCGATAAAAAACTGGTGGCGTCCAAGCTGCACAGCCTGGCTCACCGCCGCAAGGTTGCTTGCCTATCGGTCTTCTATAGATTGTACTTCGGAGAGTGTGCTCATGAGCTGCATGAACTCATACCACCGTCACCTTTCTTCCATCGGACATCCAGACGCACGGCCGGCTACCATCCGTTCTTAGTTGATATACCCATAACCCGCACTAAGCGCTTCTCATCATCTTTTATAATGCGCACAGCTAAGGATTGGAATTCCCTGCCTGCGTCTGTATTTCCGAGTGCATATAACCTGACTCTCTTTAAGTCCAGAGTGAATAGGCATCTTCTGGGCAAGCTCGCTCTATCGTAGATCCCATCTATGCTCTAGAGCAAGATTGGGGTCAAGAGTAAGCCCATCTCAAATAAAAAAAAAAAAAAATATTAGCCAACATCACATATTAAATCTTTATTTTGTGTATTTTTTTCAGTTTTTCGTTGATTTTCCTACATTTTTCTAAGAACGCCTGGTCATTTTATTACACCAATTTATCCGTCCCGACGAGACCTATCTCTGGATACCACGTTTTTTTGTCTACGACAGCTAAAAGGGCAAAAATTTACTTATACATTGCTGTAATTATAAGGTAGCTAAAGCACTTGTATTATAGAAATTAGAAAAAACGATGGAGTCGGTACTACAACACCCAGACTTCTACATTGACGCCAGGAATGGAGCCCAGGGTCCTAAGAAATAGCACACTTTAATCAGTATTTAAATTATTTAGTATTACACAAAACAATGAACACGTCGCTTTTGTCTATGATTAGTATTAGAAAACAAAAAAACACAAGTGTGAATTTTCAAAAACATATCGTTTCTCGAGTCAGTCTTACTTATCTTTGGTATTTCCTAAAGATATGGGAAATAGAATAAAATAAGTCTTACAAATGAAAAAGAATACGTGGTATATTATATTACGAGTAAGATACATACAGCTAGCTGTATTATCGTTCTGTAAAAAATTTACTCAATTATCAATTATTTTACAGATGATGAAGACTCCGAAATCGAGTTCGCCGAGTCAGTTCTCACTCCATCCGCGGAGTCATATTACGAGGAGTGCAGCATCCAGTACCCCGGCTTCTGCCCCTACCAGAACTCCTCCGACGACGAGACCATGGACTTTGACTACCCCACCTCCAAGCATTCCCGAGTGAAGAAGAAATCCTTCAAACACGTCATGTTTTACATCGGCGTAGACGGCACTGACAGCGCCGATATGCTAAGAGAACATATTGGCCTTGATGACGCTGTTCCTTTGCTCACAGCCATAGACTTTCCTAAACAAAGAATGGTCACAATGAACTACGGAGACGAAATTACCACAGATTCAGTACAGAACTTCGTCGATGCGTACCTGAGCGGGAATGCAAACTTCAAGCCATTGAAGCCGTATAGTGAAAAATGTTAGAACTAAGGGATTTGCACGATGATTAATAAAGTAGTAAATAAATGTTTGTTGTTTTTCTTGTTATTTAATTCAAGTATTTAGTGAATTAATAGCTTAGGCAGCAGATCAGCCAGGCAGGACTATCAAGTGCCAGCTCATACCTAAAGTGTAGACGACCGATTTATGTAATTTTAACTTTGAGAATTTGGTTAATTCAAGCTCGTTTATCAAATAGTGAGAATTTTCTATAAAAAAAGGAAGATAAGATATTTTCTAGAAATTTTCTATAAAAATACCATGCTAGTTCCACGTAGATTTCATTTTTAAATTACTCTAACATTAATCTGGTTGTTTGTACGGACAACAGCACGTCGACCTACCACAAAATGTCAATTTTTCTCATTTGAAAATGAACTCTATATGTCAGGCTTAAAGTTGAAAATCTATTGGAGAATTTTTGACTTTTGGTGTAGGTCGACGTGCTGTTGACTGTACGTGGTATTTTTTGACAACTAGGTACCTATTACGGAAATAATACAAAACATTGAATTTTAAATTTTCTCTCAAACGTTTATTTTTATTATTACTAAGAAAACTCACCACACAAACAAATGAACCTACCTATTGATTGACTAAATAAATTTATGTAAGATCTAAAATGTAAATGCAGACTAGTTTTCATTCTTAAAGTAGAGTAGTAATAGCGGAAATTTTGTATTACAGACCAAAATACATACTTACATTATTAGATTTGAAGATTGTTTTATTTATTTCGTATAACTGTAAGTACTAGTATTGTAATAAAATGTGTGCATTCCAAAGTGTAGTACAAATATAACTTATTATACGCCTAATATTTACTGATAATTAATGATATATTATGAAAACAAATCTTTCGTCAGCCATGGCGTCTATTATTCGTAATAAGTTCCTCAGTGGATAATCCATATTCATCATCATCATCTCATCCTATTGGAGTCCACTGCTGGACGTAGGCCACCCCCAAAGAGCGCCAAAGAGCAAGATCTCCCGCTTTTTTCATCCATCCACTGCCAGCCATCTTCCTAAGGTCGTCGGTCGGCGTGGATAATCATATTACTTAACTTAAATTTTACCTAAATCTGTCCAGCTGTTTAATCTTAAAGAAAATTTATCCTAGAGCCGTTTTGGTTTCAATAAGTAAGTAAGAAATCTACATTGATATACCTGCCCGTGCGTGTATGACGAATCGTACTATACAATACTTATTATTTAAAACCCATAACGTTAATATACCTTTTGTAGGTATTATTAACTTTATGGTATAACCTTAGTCAAGCAAGGTGAAGGTACTGTAGAGGTTTATAACTTAATGAGAAAACCTCGTCACTTTTTTATTTTAAAATCAGTTGGTTTTCGTTTTTGATTTAAATAACGTGATTCATTTAGGAAAGAAGTCAATAATAAATTAACTTATTAAAATAAATAGAAGTAAATGTGAAAAAAGATAAGTATTGAAGTACTTTGCATTGTATTAGAATTATATGAGAATATTGGTTTAAAGAAATATACTGAGAGCATTTAAAATAGTTGGTATAATTTATTTTCACCACTGAGCTACTCCCCCGTCACAGTACCAACGCTACGGTGTTCGTCAACCGACACTGAAACCCATTGATATATATGTTAACACTAGATCAGCAGTTGCCGCGCTAAACGCGCGCTACTGCGCTGATGGCCGCAGGCATCAGCACAGTCAATGTATAACTAGTGCTTATAGAGGCGTTGACCGAGTGAGGCGTCACAATAAAAAAATAAAAAATTGGTAAATGCGTTGTTAAAGATTGTGGTTCGAGGTCTCAGACCAATAACAAAGCATGTGGGATCACTTTTTAAAGGTAAGTAATTCGTTTTTGTGGAATATTAATGTAAATAACTCAAATTTCTAAATAAAATATCACAGAGCATATTTGAAGTTCAGTGTTGCCAGTAAAAACATCATTTGGTTTTCCCATATCTATGGGAGATTTTTTATGTTGATAAAATTATTTAATTGGTAACCGTAGTAGTTTTTTATTGGCGTTATAATTATTTTACAGAGTACCTAAAGATGCAATACGACGCGAGAAGTGGATTAAAGTCATAAGATTACTAAGAAAAGAAACAGATTGGTTACCTTTTAAGGCTACAATTATTAGCTCTTAGCATTTCCAGGAGCAAGACAAAATTGACCCTAAAACCGAATGCGATCGTATACACTTGTCCAGTGAAGCAAGACCTATGCTTTTTGTTAGTAATATTCAGTTATTTTGTATATTAAAAATAAAAATTTGACAACATCACATACATTGCTCTGATCTTATGGGAGGTAGCGAAAGCACTTGTTTTACAGAAACACAGACGGTACCACAACACCCAGAGCCAAAACAATATAGAAAAGTTCGTTTTATACATTGATTTGACCGGGAATCGAACCCAGAACCACGAAAATGGTGACGCCTAGGCCAGGAGCTCGTCACTACGGTATTACAATAATACATCAATAATTAATCTTTTTTGATTAGGTTTAGATATTCCTTTCTCTCTCTCGATTAAACGAAAAGTGACAGTTTGAATATTTTTCTTAAGAGCTGTCAAATTAAGTTATCACAAAAAATACAACATAATTAGAAGATTTTCACTGGAAACAGATTGCCATCACTTAAAGAACTTTTTATGTTGATTTGAAGACCACGCATTCGAACTTGTGGGCAAGAGCTAGTTTCAAATCATTTAATAATAATAGATTAACATAGTCATTTGTATTTTACCTTGTAGCTTTACCTTGTACTCGACTTGAGAACCTCCTCCGTTTTTTTCGTCGGTTGAAAAGTAGAGAGTTAAATGAGTGACTGTCTTTTGATTAACACAACCCGTGTTAATCAAAAAACAGTCTTGTTTTGTTTGCAAAACCAAAGTAAAAAGTTCGTTCTTTAATAAGAGTGCGTCTCCAGTATACAACGTTGCTATATACTACACAACCTGTAGTCCTCGCGAACGAAGTTGCGGGCACAGCTAGTAACTTTATAAGTAAGTTTAAAATTGAAAGCTTATCTAATTACAAAATTTCATCTTAATCGTTACAGCCATTTTAAAGATAAGAAACGCATATTTATAATTCTATGGTATTATTATCATTTGTATTATTCAGATGAGAAAGTTCTCGCTGGTTTAGATAGAAAAAAGGGTTTCGTTAAATTGACACCAGGCAGCTCCACCGCAAATATTTCGCGTTTATACTTTCACACACACAAATCTGGAAAGGCACTCTAACTGTTTATTTTATAAAACAACAACGGTCACGATTAAATGTATTTAATAAAGCACTCTGACAACACTTATTTATTCATCAACTTTTTTCAAACTATTCTTTTAATAATTATAAACACACCATATTAATAGTATTTCATACAAAATTAATCGACTCATATTACTCTTTATTTATTTAAAATGGGGTAAATTCATATAGCGAGCAACACTGAGCCCGCCAAAAAATTAATATCGCCATCTTTTTCTTTTTAGAATGACAGCTCGTTTCCAGACACTAGTGAAAGTGAGACAAATATATGTTTTTATCTAAATGTTTAGTCGTTTCCAAGCTACGGCTTTCAAACTGACATGTAGAAGACTTTTGTTGCCGCGAGACAGTGAAGTTTGCTTCTCTAGTGTATTGAACTCAATGCTGAAACCCGTAACCTGTCCCTTCCTGAACTAGCCAAAATTGCTGAAGGATAGAGAAAACAAACAACGGGCCACCAACAGGTTTCGTGGTATTAAATAACATCGACGTGGTATTTTCGAGAACCAATGTATGGACAATAAAAAAGTCTGATGAATATCCGTAGCATTCCAAAGTAAAAAAAATAATAACTGAATGCAGCCGATCATGACCACAGACAAAAGGCGGGAAAGGGCAGACTGCATAGGGATGTCCTCAAGCGAATTGAATGATAGATCCAATTACAATCAACTACCCATTTCAATTATTGAAATTTTAAGTCATTAACTGACTAAAAGAATGAATTGAATACTACAATTACTATGATTTTTACTAAATAAATAATGAATATTTTTATTAATAAAAGATTAATAATAATATAAACTAATTTCAAGAAAAATAAATACCTAATCGATTTTAACTCTTTCAATTGTTTTTATCGATAAACTTTTTCAATCGTTATGCACAACACTGATATTGACGCCGACGACGCCATTTGTGAAATAATTTCTTCAATCAAAATAAATTTCACGTGCTCTGCTGGAGTCCGCGTCGTTAAAGTGATAAAATAAAACACAAATCATGGCCGACAACGACGAACTTCTCGACTACGACGAGGATGAAGAACAGGCGGAACAGCAGACTACGGAAGGGACGGCGGATGCGGCTCCCAAGAAAGAGGTTAAGGGTTCTTACGTATCAATCCACAGCTCCGGCTTCAGAGATTTCTTGTTGAAACCGGAGATTTTGAGAGCTATCGTCGATTGCGGTTTCGAGCATCCATCGGAAGTTCAACATGAGTGCATCCCCCAGGCTGTTTTGGGCATGGACATCCTATGTCAAGCCAAGTCCGGTATGGGCAAAACGGCTGTGTTTGTCTTAGCAACACTGCAGCAGCTTGAGCCGTCAGAAAATCATGTCTACGTGCTAGTTATGTGCCACACGCGCGAGTTGGCGTTCCAAATTAGCAAGGAGTACGAGAGATTCTCGAAATATATGGCTGGTGTTCGTGTGTCCGTTTTCTTTGGTGGAATGCCTATTCAGAAGGACGAAGAAGTGTTAAAGACCGCCTGCCCGCACATCGTTGTCGGAACTCCCGGCAGAATCTTGGCTTTAGTCAACAACAAAAAACTGAACCTCAAGCATTTGAAACACTTCATCCTGGACGAGTGTGACAAGATGCTGGAGTCCCTGGACATGAGGCGCGACGTGCAGGAGATATTTAGGAACACACCGCACGGAAAACAAGTGATGATGTTCTCTGCTACTCTGAGCAAAGAAATCCGACCAGTTTGTAAGAAATTCATGCAGGACCCTATGGAAGTGTATGTAGACGATGAAGCCAAGCTGACATTACACGGACTGCAGCAGCATTATGTGAAACTGAAGGAAAACGAAAAGAACAAAAAGCTATTTGAGCTGTTGGATGTATTGGAGTTCAACCAAGTTGTAATATTTGTTAAATCTGTTCAACGCTGTATAGCACTAGCACAGTTGCTGACAGATCAAAACTTCCCAGCCATTGGGATACACAGAAACATGACCCAGGATGAGCGTCTTTCCCGCTACCAGCAATTCAAGGACTTCCAGAAGCGGATCCTCGTGGCTACCAACCTCTTTGGTCGTGGAATGGATATTGAGCGAGTGAACATAGTATTTAACTACGATAT
Organism: Anania fuscalis; assembly: GCA_950371115.1. Classification (NCBI taxonomy): domain Eukaryota; kingdom Metazoa; phylum Arthropoda; class Insecta; order Lepidoptera; family Crambidae; genus Anania; species Anania fuscalis. The sequence continues at coordinate 1,316,317 of OX493346.1, forward strand.
GCCTGAAGATTCCGACACCTACTTACATAGAGTGGCTCGTGCTGGCAGATTTGGTACTAAAGGCTTAGCCATAACCATGGTATCTGATGAGGGTGATGCCAAGATCTTGAATGAAGTCCAAGACCGTTTCGACGTTAACATCACGGAGCTGCCTGAAGAGATAGAGCTTTCTACCTACATTGAAGGCCGATAAATATGGACTGTAACGTTTCATTCCCATTTTGTACCGTTTACTGTGGTAACTAACTTTAGGCATCCGGCTGTTTTTCACCAACATGAGTGTTGTTTCATTTAGTTTGTTAACTTGATCTAATGTAAGGTTTGACAGAGTGATCACCTTGTGTGTACATCGGTAGGCACAGCTCATGTCCAAATACTAATTATTTAGGATTAAAAGTAATTAATTAAAGTGACATTTGATATTGTGTAAAATCTCGTCTTATTTTTATCCCTAAAACTGGTTCATAACACATGAAATATGATAGCATGTATGCTCAGTAGGGGCTTACTTTGATAATTATTATTATGGTACACTGTTTTGCCGAAACAACTGCTGACACAACTGAACCTTTAGATTAGGTACACTCATTAGTGTTACTTACTAAATAACATTTGATAATTCAGTTAAAATATACTTCAAGTCAACACATTGAATAACAAACTTCAAATAATTAAAACAACATTTTCAGATCTTAAAAAACATTTTATTACAACAGTGAGTATAAAATCTTGAAACACTGGATACATTGAATAGGTTTCATATTACTATTACTGGTTCATAAGATATGTCAAACAATGAGCACTTTATACCTAAAATTATTACAACAACTCAGCTTGTTTTCAAACTACATTGTAAATAGAACATGACATCATTCATGCATTCTTTTTTTATGAATGCCATGTCTCTTCTTTTTATAATGATGTATTCCATCATGGTCCCCAAATGTTTTTTCATGTGTGAACCTTGTAATAAGGTCCAAAGCCCACTTTGGCTGATCACCAGGAACCATATGGCCAGCATTCCTCACCATAATTTCTACAAGCTTCCCAGCTTGCTTTACGTACCCAGCTATCTCTCCGTCCACCTTCCAGATGTACCTTTTTGCTGTTTTATAATCTTCAGACCCAGTGAAATTCAGATTTCTTAAGTAATTTATGGTCAAAGGATAAGCAACAATGATATCCAGCTGACCATTGTATATTACAACATAATAATGGTCAAGCAGCTCGGAAATCCAAGGAGCTACAGACTTCATAACATCCTGCTTTAAATGTTGCTCTACTATAGACCCATTATTGAAAGGGAGTTCGCCTACATGAATAGCTTTTCTAACTGAGCTTTTTTGTAGCATTGGCCCAAAATCTTCATAGTTTGTATAGTCTTTTGTATGCAAATAATTGAAATAGAAATTAAATCCAGTCATATTGTAGAAAATGCTCTTCCCTTCAATAAGATCTCCATTTAAAAGTGTGTCAAATGTTTCAAAAGCTTCATTCCATTGCTCTTTCTGAATAAAGTCTGCAGTTTTCTTTTCATACTCTTCAAACACCTTGGCCTGGTTCCAATCAATGAGACCGATTTGGTTCAAATATTTACCATACAACAGTTGGTGTTCAGGGTCACTTAATCCATTGCCTATGGCGATACCTTTTAGGTTTATTTTTAGCTGTGCACTCGGATTTTTCTTGTGTATAGTATAAGCAAGGGCAGGAACATATTTCCCACCATAAGATTCGCCGGTGACAAAGAACTTGTTCTGTTGTAATTCAGGGAAAAGTTGGAAAAATTGTATTAGTGTTGAATACAGCTGCTCTCCAACCTGGACTTCATCAATACAGTAGCCCTTGTCGTCTTTTGTAAAACTGAACCCAGTACCGACAGGGTTGTCTATGTAGATGATATGATGGCTTAAAGCCCAGTTGTACTTCCTGCGCTCGAATTTACCGTTACGCACTCTCAGAGGTCCGTTTTCTGTAAAAAGACCGTACAACGACGTGGCACCGGGCCCGCCCTGCAGCCATACAACCACTGGCGCGAACTTATTATCCGGAATCATAGCTGGGAAGTACCAGAAGAACTGATTGGAGTCGTATTTTTTGTCAACAGTAAAATAGCCGGCAAAGCTTTTAATTCTCAAACTCTCGGTGAATGGGACACGTGCTAGCCTTCTGCCTTCGGTAATGTTTCCGCTCTCGACGTAAGGAGTAAGGAAAAGGGGTTCCCCAGCGTCACCTCCATCGCGTTCACCAAGTTCAATCTTAGGGTATTTGTGGAAGAAACCATGAACGGCAAGTGTTTGTAAAGCAAGCAATAGCCAGAGCGCGCGGGCCATGCTGTCTGCTTGCATTATCGCCGATGACTGGCGTTATAACGGAATGTTTAACCTTTGTATACACCGTCTTATCAGTAATTAGAAGCGGCCGATGAGGAAATTAAACTACTCAGTATAATGTTTATTTAAAAATAAATAACTGCTTGCTGCATACGACAACAGGATATCATTGTTTGACATTGACAGACAGCTGCTGCCTGTGTTGTTGTGTAGTAAGTGTTGTAGCACTATTTAATAAATTATTGAGTAAATGGAACACGGCTTTCCCCTATTCTGTTACGTTGGCATTTCGCGCGAAAATAAATAGTCTAAGATTTGTTTCCGGTTTGTAGACCCAGTTCAAAAAACCATTAACGACCATTGCTTGAGCGATATTTTAATAATACACTAGCGCGACGGATTACGGTTTACCCGAAGCCGTTTCAAGCTGCTTATAGTCCGAGCCGAGCCAAAGGCCAAGAGTAAATAACAGTATGAACTTTATCGGATTGGCCACTCTGCATAAATAATGTGTCCAACACACAAACCGATCCAACTAACGGCCTAAAGCTGATTAAAATATCTCATGGAGTACCTAGGTACCTATGCGTACTTTCGTTGACCTTTTCAATGTTAGGCGCTAAGCAAAGTACAGGTAACGGCACCGATGCTGAGCGCTGGGCGAAAGATGTGCAAAAGTCTAAAAACGCACCGCCGGCTGGGATTAGTTATAAGCTCCGCGCAAGCGTGTCTGATACGACGCATTTGATAGTCTCGTAAGATGCGCAAAGCGATCCCCACCAGCGGCCCAGCGCTCAACATCTATGCCGGGAATTGTATACATCAGAATCCGTATTTTAGAAGGAACCCTTAAAATCGTTTACGAATTCATGGAGAAATGTATTTATAGAGATATGAAATAGATAAATCGTATGATTTTTTAGATTTCGTATGCGCATTGAAATTCTAATGCTTTAAAGTACGTCTCCATCTCCTGTGGCCTGTGGTGTACAGTAGGCCATCTCATTAAATAAGTAGGTACAGTCAAAAAATCTCCAATAGATTTTCAACTTTAAGCCTGAAGTATAGAGTTCATTTTCAAATGAGAAAATTTGACATTTTGTGGTAGGTCGACGTGCTGTTGTCCGTACATAAAATGCGTTATTATTTACCCATACACTGTGCGTTTATTTTAAAGTTAAAACAATATATTTAAAAGTTGTTCCCAATTTCATATTTTATTAATCATCAAGAAAATTACTAATCATTTTATTAGTTGCCGATGATTTTGCAGCCGTGCGAGCGCACAAGCTCACCGTTCTGTCGATCAAATCCAACGCCCACTCGGGCTTGTCCATCGGCACCATGTGTCCAACATCTCTCATCAGCACCTGGACCATCTTCCCCACATGCTTCACGTATCCTGCGAGCTCAGTGCCCACCCTCCACTGAAGTCTTGGGGCAGTGTCCAAATTCTCACATCCAGTAAAGTTTAGTTTTCTCAGAAAGTTATCCGTTGACACATACGGCACCACTAAGTCCAACTGACCATTATAGAACACCACGTTATAGTGATCGAGTAGTTCTGATAATAATGGTGCCACAGACATGGTTATATCTTCTTTCAAATATTTAAAAACTTCGTTTCCATCATTAAATGAATAATTTCCCACATGAATATGCATTTTGTATACGCGATTTTCAACAAATTTATCAATACCACTTTCACGATACGGTTCAGTGTATATAAAGTTGTAATAATAGTCAAATCCCGTCATGTTTTGAAATAATGTCTTCTCTTGTAGCATTTCCCCTACGATAAGAACATTAAAAACATTATACGCCTGATCCCATTCCTCTGCCCTGATGTGTTGTTTTATCCTTTCTTGGTATTCTTGAAATATCTTTGCTTGATTAAGGTCTAGAAGGCCGAGTTGATACAAATATTCATCATAAACTAATTGGTTTTCTGGGTCGCATAAGCCGTTACCGATCACTAATCCAGATAAATTGATTTTCTCTTGTTTCTCCGTTACCAAGTTCCACCTGTGGATAGCATATGCCAATGCCGGGACATACTTTCCAGCGTAGGACTCGCCAGCGATGATGAGCATGTGCTCCCGAAGTTCCGGAAACAATAGATAGAACTGTGACATGGTAACTAGCAACTGATGAGCTACTTGTTCCTCATCCCTGCAGTATCCTTGGGGGTCCTCAGTGAAACTAAACCCGGTGCCAACAGGGTTGTCCACGTAGATGAGTTTTGAGCCCAATGAACTTTCCTGGAACCCATCCAGCCATCTATTAAATACCAAGGCCCATTTTCTGCAAAGAGACCGTACAGAGATGAGGCCCCTGGCCCACCCTGCAACCAAAGTATTACGGCGTCGACGTCTTTCGTCTTGTTCGTTGGTGGAAAGTACCAGAAAAACTGGTTGGAATTATGTGTCGAATTTACTGTGAAAAAACCGGAATAACTTGTTATATTCCAAGGATCTGGTACAGGATCGTTGTGAACACATTCGTTGAAATTAACAAGAGCCTTCTGTCGTCCCTCCTTAATTTTGCCTGCTAAGATATACGGAGTTAGAAACAGAGGGTCCCATTTTCCATCGTCAATTCCATCTTTGCACAAAGACGGAGTAGGTTGTCGAGATAGGCAGTTTGCAAGTACCAATATTTTAGTAATAATAATTACTTGAGCTAACATTATCAAATTACCTTAGTACTTACTTAAAGTCAACGTAGATTGGTACTTAAATAGGTTACCGATTTTTTATCGCAGAAAATTTAAATCATTTTATCAGCAGTTATTGTTAATAGTTAATACCATTCGCAGGTATGCACATTCCACCAACTATCAGCTTTAAAATTTTATGTTTAATACCTATGCACATAAGTATGTACCACCCTAATTAAAATATGTTTCAGGCTACATACTTCTGTCGTGAGTAATTTATTATTTCATAATAATTTATTATTTTAAAAACAAAGGCGGGTAAGTTAAATTACACTATTTAATAAATCAAGAACGACTGGATCGATTTTTTTAGTTCAAAAATTCAACTGTGTCACGTTCACGTCACTTATTAATATGGTTCGTTTCGTGCGCTCACAGCCTCATTTTACTAGTTCTACTTAATAACAATCACTTAACACGTTCTCTTCCAACGCGGTCAGTGCTGACCGACAGCAAACTTTCCCTTTAGGCATAGCAAAAATTACTTGTCCAAAATTAGTCAAAAGTTTTTTTTGCTCATATACTTTTTTCTAATGTTCAAATGTATGTTGTTTTTATCAAAAGTCAATTTGTGCCATTATTCATGGAAATAATTAATGTCGGGCAGCCTTGACCGACGCGGCCTATACAGAGGAAAAATCGTCTTTCCGTTACAGGGGACCGCGCGGGTCGCGGCGTGGGACAGTGTGTGTTGATATTGTTGCTACCTACTAAAATGGCGAATAAATAATTATTATTGTTGTTTTCTTTTTTCATTGGGTACAATTTTTTGAAATTAGATTAAATTTTCTTGTGTTCCTTTGTTGTTGTTTCTCTTTCTAAGTTTTTTTTTTTTCAAAACCATTTTTATGTGGAGCATCTAGAGGGCCACGCGGGTCAATGAATATGGGATTTGGTTTGATATCACTGCCCAACGGCCTGTAAGAACGAAACGAAAACCCTCGTAAAACGCGGTCATCACTGACTGACGCGGCCCGAACTGAAAGTCTAAATGTCAACCATTATTGACTGACGAGGCCTGAATGAGACAATGCTATTTTTTTCTTGGCATAGAACGTGTTAGCCACTACACTTAATCAATTCATCAAGTCAATGACCTCATTGACTTACATTAAATAATATTTTACTGGGGATACTGGGGACGGGAAATATTAGGTGTAGGTATATAAGTACGACCACGCTTGGCCCTATGTAATTACGCGGACAGCTTAAAGATCCCCTTAAATACTTATATACTACCTACCTTGTTATTTTATTTAAGAATGTAGGTATAATTTGTGTGGACAGGGTTAAAATAATCAAGAGTGTATTTATTTAAAGTTTTTATAAGAATGGCAAAAGATTAACAAAATATTTTATTGAGTATAGGTACAGAAGATAATTATAGGTATTTTCCTTCCTTATCTGGCCATATTTACGGTGTTTAGGGATGAGTTTAATTAACTCTGCGGGTAAATTTTAAATAACGCACCGAAAAATAATAGAGTGAGATAGTAAGTCATAAAGTAAACAAGAAAAGAAAAACATCCGTTCAGTTAGGCCCTTTAAAAAAAAAAAAAAAGAACGTTCAATGTTTCGAATTTATTCAGAAAATTAAAGAAACTATTTTTTTATTTTAAACATATATAATATAACAATATACATTTATTATTTAATTAAATAAAAAAATAAAGGTCACCCTGATGCTGGGGCTTTACCTGCGTGACGCCTAACGTTCAAATAAAGGCATGATAAGCGTTAACTAAATTAAAGCATTAACCTACGCGCTAAGTGCGTGGCCACACTTATTTGACGTTTGATTCTAGCGTCTAGCGACTTAGTTAGCGTGTGATCTGTGAGTGTGTCTTTAAAATAAAATAAAACGCTTCCAAGAACTCAATACTTTTCTTATTTTGTCTACTCCATCCTAACTTAATAACTATGCATTTTAACATTTATTTCACAAAGAGTTTTTGAATGTGACCGTGTTTTAACATGTTTAGTGTAGTAGGTGTAGCCACAACAACGCACTAAACGCCCGCTTAATCCCTTTGATGTGTCAAAAGTTACCGCCGTCCGAGCTATCGCCTAACGTCTAATGTTATTGAAGCAAATTAGCGCACAAAGACCGGCCACACCTGCGTATTACGTCAAATAGAGCACTAATTAACGACATTAGACGCAGGTGAAGCCCCAGCATAATACTAAATTCTTAAGCTCAACACATTTCACTCCGTAACTTCATTTCGTACCCTCTAGAGATAATAGCGCTGTTGTAGAGGGTTTTTGCACTGTTATTTAGGCTCGGACTTTACCCTGCCGGAATTCATTAGTATCCGCAAGCAAAACGACCATAATGTTAAAGCGATGCATGGATTGAATCCGCGTTAACCCATGAGGCCCATGACCCCCACGTTACTGCATGACACTGTTTGTTTGTTGTGCTTGTTTATATGTTATATAGCTTAGAATCAAAACTGTTGATCAACAACGTGTAGGATTTTATATTATAATCACAGAGCATTTAACTTTTGTAAGGCTCGGTCTATACGCTGCCGGAATCCGTAAACATCCGCAAGAATCCGTTCAAAAACGATAAGGTCGTGCTTAAGCGATGGATAGAATCCGCGTTAACCCTATCCGGGTTCCGCCTGGGTATAGATCGAGTCTAAGTTAGCGGTAGGTGAATGAGGGCTATCGCATGTGAATTGAATTTGCCGCTAGAGGGCTTGGTGTTTTGTAAGGGACTAAGTGAAACTCCGAGTAAAACGTCAGTATGTGGGTGGCTAGTTGGTTGAATGCTCTAAGGTGGCTACGTACGCGGGTTATTGTGAATATTTTGCGATACCTGGGATTTAGTATGAAAAATATGAGTTACGGGTCAATGAATATCAGTGCTTTAAAAATGGAGCTAAGAAAAAGAGGTACGAGAACGTTTTAGGGAATTACATTACTCCCGGCCTTACGGCAGTTCCAGCTCCAATGGGTCCCCATATCGTTGTCAGAAGCTATAGTTTTGGGACGTGTATAAGTGTCAGGAAGAAGGCCTATACCAGAATAAATTATTATTATTCTTGAGTATTATTTAGGACCTCACTCGACAGTGGCGCCAATTGGTAAGCACAACACCGGTAGTAGAATAGCCCCCATGTTTTGAATGGCGAGTTTCTATTTATTGGTGTTTGTTTTTGTTGTCATTGTCAAAGCCACAGTCAAAGCTAAGTCATACGGTTGTCTGTCATTGTCAAACAGTTTTGATGAATTTCGAATTATTGCTATTTGAGATTCATTAAATAATTTTGCTTTTTACCCTTGTTTTCTCATCTTTTATGTGTTTTTTTACAAAAATGAAAGTAGAACTGTTTAATTTTAAGTCTGTAATAGTTTTCTGTGTATCAATAAGCCTAATTTCGCCGTTACACGCAATAGTATTTCCCTATGTATATCCGCGCATGAAATTAGAGGCCAAGTCTTCAGGAGACGCTGGAGATCCTCTCATACTGACTCCATACCTCACGAAAGGATCCATATCGCTAGCCCAGAACTTATCTCGTGTCGGGATTACAGAAAAAATTGGGTTTCCTAGCCACGCTGGGTTTTTTACCGTCGATGCAAAGTATAACTCGAATTTGTACTTTTGGTATTTCCCGCCTTTTTCTAAAAACGCCGATGCACCCGTACTGCTCTGGCTACAAGGAGGACCTGGCGGCAGCTCTTTATTTGGCCTATTTACAGAGCTGGGGCCTCTAATCGCAAAAAACAATGGATTTGCACTAAGAAAATATCATTGGGCATTGAATAACCATCTTATTTTCATCGATAATCCAGTCGGCACCGGGTTTAGCTTCACTAAAGACGACAAAGGATACTGTTCCGATGAGAACTGTGTTGCCAAAGGCCTTTATAACAGTTTGCAGCAATTCTTCACTTTATTCCCAGATTTAAGGAAGAATACCTTCTGTATATCCGGAGAATCATATGCAGGGAAATATATTCCTGCATTAGCAATGGAGATACATCATCAAAACTCAAACGGTGGAGGTGATTTGATAAACTTGAAGTGCCTTGCCCTGGGAAATGCTTACTGCGATCCTATTCACCAAATAGACTATGGAAGCTATCTGTATCAACATGGACTGATCGATAACAATCAGCTGGAAGTATTCGAGAAACTACAAACAAAGATTGTTACTGAAATCAAGCGGGATGATTGGGGAAAGGCGGATATATTAATGGATCAACTTATGGATGGAGAATTGACCAACTTCTCATACTTCAAATCCTACACTGGTTTCAGTGATTACTACAATTTTTTGAAACCAACAATCGAAGATGATATGTCTATTTTTATGGAAATGCTACAAAATGACAAGTTGAGACGTAGTGTACATGTTGGAGGTTTGCCATTCAACTCTGGGGAAGAAGTACAAATACACCTGGCTTTTGATATGCTAAAGTCTGTAGCCTCATATGTATCTGAGCTACTATCTCATTACCGCATCTTATTTTATAACGGGCAGCTAGACATTATAGTTGCGTATCCATTAACAGAGAATTTCTTGCGCAATCTAAACTTTTCTTCGGCTGATGAGTATAAAAGAGCAACTAGAAACGTATGGAGAGTTGGAGATGATATTGCTGGTTATTGGAAGAAAGCAGGCAATTTGACAGAAGTTTTAGTACGTAACGCAGGACACATGGTGCCTCACGATCAACCGAAATGGGCTTTTAACCTCATAACACGTTTCATTAAAAACAAGTTTTGACTTATTTTACAGGGTTCTTGCAATGTTACATAAAAATATTAGAATTTTATGATGAAATGATTTTTTTTACAATAAAACTATTATTTTTAGTTTTTTACATTTTATTAATTACCAAATAAATAATAGAAACTAAACCAAGTCAATTCAGTTACATGTTAACAATATCAATAATTGCTATTATTATTATTTGACCATAAACACACCCCTCGTGAGACGCGGGAGAATGAGCCATCATAAACAAAGCGTCAGTTAATCTATGCCTGCCGACATGGATGGATAGTATTAATTATTGTGACTGGCTACTAGATTTGCTTGTTTGTTTTCAAGAGGGCTGTGTTTATTGAATACATCAAGTTATAGTCGGTAAGTATTGTTACAATGCGATTTCATGATAGGCAATTATTTATTCACTTATAATCAAAAAACAAATTTTAATTGTGATTAAAATACATTGAAAATGCTGATTCAGGCAATCAATCATTAAAAATCATAAAATTATATTACAAACTTATCATACTTAAATTATAAATGTCCAATCAAATCCTTTAAACCCTAATATTTGTACAGTGTAGGTAGAACTCATTTCGAAAATAGAAGTGAGACGTAATGAAATTTAATTCTATTGTATTATAATAATTATCAATAGGTTTTAGACGGAAGTGTATAATAATAAAACGACTAAAAATGCGAATATAGTGCGTAATGTGACTGAAAAAGGTACAATCCTAATTCCGATTATTGTATTATTTTCAGTCGCATTGCGAACTTTTCAACAATTTAACGTCTTATTATTAGGTAGTTTGTCGATACATATTGTTATTTATGTTTCTAAGGCCAGATTGGCACTGGAATTTGACTACTTTTAATAGAATTAGGCCTCTTAAAGTTTATCCCCTGATTAATAAAAAATATAGACTAGATTTAAGCCATGACTAAAAATCAAGCAAACTATATGAAATGTTGCCATGTTTCGATAATGTGACCAACTTTATGAATTGGCTGACTAATCTTTAGTCATGGTTTATTTAGTATTCAGCCAGATTGCAAATGCGGGCGCGACGCTACTAATTCAAACATATGAACATAGTATTGAGTGGCCATAGTGAGCAGGCGGAGCGTGTAGCGGCGGCTTTCGGGGCCATGGCCTCGTAAAAAGTCATTAGCTGCATGAATATCGTCAGGCCAGCAGCGCAGTAATTGCGTCAAGGAATGACGCTCATTGGTTTGTTTTGTAGGCAGCGTGACGTTCCAGCGACACGGAATCTCCTATATTTTTATTCAGAAGACCGAAGAGTTTACACTCCTTGAGTAGGTATAATTGTTAGCTCCTCAAATAACGGCGGGGCATGGTCAGGCCAGCAAAGCAGTGTTTTAAGGAATGATGCTCGTTGGTTTGTAGGCAGCGTGACCACACACATGCATCGAGAGGTAGATCCAACGACAGAAACGCTCCTATGTTTTTATTTAAAATTCCGAAGACAACTCATTGAAGATAAAAGGGGGCGTGGTCAGGCCAACAAAGCGGTTAATGCGTCAAGGAATGGCGCTCGTTGGTTTGTGGGCAGCGTGACGACAAATGCTGCAGATTTTTTATTTTTTATTCAGAAGACTCGATTAGTATACTCCTCCAAAAAGTACGATTGTTATCTCCTTGAAGGTACGAGGTGGGCGGCGTGGTCAGGCCAACAAAGCAGTTAACGCGTCAAGGAATGGCGCTCGTTGGTTTGTAGGCAGCGTGACGACAGACGCGTCGAGTAGGTCCAGCGATACGGACGCGCCGCTCTTACGCGCTGCCTGCTCGAACGCTGCGCCGAAGAGACTGCGGAAAAAACACCATTATCATTAGTATACAGGCTGTATTAGAGAATAGGACACTCATTTAAAAAATATTGAACATCACATACATTGCTCTGATCCTAAGGTAAGTACCTAAAGCACTTGTGTTATAGAAATCAGAAACAACGACGGTACTACAACACCCAGACCCGAGCCAATATAGAAAAGTTCGTTATGTACATTGACCCGACCGGGGATCGAACCCGTAACCTCAGAGATAGATCTTAATGCTAAAGAGCACAACTGTTTGTTTAACCCGTATGCTCGGAATAATTTAGCCGCAGCCAGCATCTTTCTAAGGTAAATCATGCGATCTACCAGGTTTACCTACTCATAACAAAATATTTACATAGGTTTTTAGTCAAATCGGACCAAACCCGAAAGTACCGGAAATCTTGGCAAAATCCCAGTTGTTTGACATATTACTTTAAGAAAACATGCTCATAATTCATCATCATCATTTCAGTCAAAAGACGTCTACAGCAGGCAGCGCTCGGGCTCCAGCGGCGCGCTCGCCAGTAGCGGGCGGGCTCCTGCTCGTATCTCGCACATCACACAACTCACTTCCTGGGCTCCTGCTCGTATCTCGCACATCACACAACTCACTTCCTGGGCTCCTGCTCGTATCTCGCACATCACACAACTCACTTCCTGGGCTCCTGCTCGTATCGCGGCGGCACCCCCAGCAGCAGGCAGCGCTCGGGCTCCAGCGGCGCGCTCGCCAGTTGCGGCCGGGCTCCTGCTCGTATCTCGCACATCACACAACTCACTTCCTGGGCTCCTGCTCGTATCTCGCACATCACACAACTCACTTCCTGGGCTCCTGCTCGTATCGCGGCGGCACCCCCAGCAGCAGGCAGCGCTCGGGCTCCAGCGGCGCGCTCGCCAGTAGCGGCCGGGCTCCTGCTCGTATCTCGCACATCACACAACTCACTTCCTGGGCTCCTGCTCGTATCTCGCACATCACACAACTCACTTCCTGGGCTCCTGCTCGTATCGCGGCGGCACCCCCAGCAGCAGGCAGCGCTCGGGCTCCAGCGGCGCGCTCGCCAGTAGCGGCCGGGCTCCTGCTCGTATCTCGCACATCACACAACTCACTTCCTGGGCTCCTGCTCGTATCGCGGCGGCACCCCCAGCAGCAGGCAGCGCTCGGGCTCCAGCGGCGCGCTCGCCAGTAGCGGGCGGGCTCCTGCTCGTATCTCGCACATCACACAACTCACTTCCTGGGCTCCTGCTCGTATCTCGCACATCACACAACTCACTTCCTGGGCTCCTGCTCGTATCGCGGCGGCACCCCCAGCAGCAGGCAGCGCTCGGGCTCCAGCGGCGCGCTCGCCAGTAGCGGCCGGGCTCCTGCTCGTATCTCGCACATCACACAACTCACTTCCTGGGCTCCTGCTCGTATCTCGCACATCACACAACTCACTTCCTGGGCTCCTGCTCGTATCGCGGCGGCACCCCCAGCAGCAGGCAGCGCTCGGGCTCCAGCGGCGCGCTCGCCAGTAGCGGCCGGGCTCCTGCTCGTATCTCGCACATCACACAACTCACTTCCTGGGCTCCTGCTCGTATCTCGCACATCACACAACTCACTTCCTGGGCTCCTGCTCGTATCTCGCACATCACACAACTCACTTCCTGGGCTCCTGCTCGTATCTCGCACATCACACAACTCACTTCCTGGGCTCCTGCTCGTATCGCGGCGGCACCCCCAGCAGCAGGCAGCGCTCGGGCTCCAGCGGCGCGCTCGCCAGTAGCGGCCGGGCTCCTGCTCGTATCTCGCACATCACACAACTCACTTCCTGGGCTCCTGCTCGTATCTCGCACATCACACAACTCACTTCCTGGGCTCCTGCTCGTATCGCGGCGGCACCCCCAGCAGCAGGCAGCGCTCGGGCTCCAGCGGCGCGCTCGCCAGTAGCGGCCGGGCTCCTGCTCGTATCTCGCACATCACACAACTCACTTCCTGGGCTCCTGCTCGTATCTCGCACATCACACAACTCACTTCCTGGGCTCCTGCTCGTATCGCGGCGGCACCCCTAGCAGCAGGCAGCGCTCGGGCTCCAGCGGCGCGCTCGCCAGTAGCGGCCGGGCTCCTGCTCGTATCTCGCACATCACACAACTCACTTCCTGGGCTCCTGCTCGTATCGCGGCGGCACCCCCAGCAGCAGGCAGCGCTCGGGCTCCAGCGGCGCGCTCGCCAGTAGCGGCCGGGCTCCTGCTCGTATCTCGCACATCACACAACTCACTTCCTGGGCTCCTGCTCGTATCTCGCACATCACACAACTCACTTCCTGGGCTCCTGCTCGTATCGCGGCGGCACCCCCAGCAGCAGGCAGCGCTCGGGCTCCAGCGGCGCGCTCGCCAGTAGCGGCCGGGCTCCTGCTCGTATCTCGCACATCACACAACTCACTTCCTGGGCTCCTGCTCGTATCTCGCACATCACACAACTCACTTCCTGGGCTCCTGCTCGTATCTCGCACATCACACAACTCACTTCCTGGGCTCCTGCTCGTATCGCGGCGGCACCCCCAGCAGCAGGCAGCGCTCGGGCTCCAGCGGCGCGCTCGCCAGTAGCGGCCGGGCTCCTGCTCGTATCTCGCACATCACACAACTCACTTCCTGGGCTCCTGCTCGTATCTCGCACATCACACAACTCACTTCCTGGGCTCCTGCTCGTATCGCGGCGGCACCCCCAGCAGCAGGCAGCGCTCGGGCTCCAGCGGCGCGCTCGCCAGTAGCGGCCGGGCTCCTGCTCGTATCTCGCACATCACACAACTCACTTCCTGGGCTCCTGCTCGTATCTCGCACATCACACAACTCACTTCCTGGGCTCCTGCTCGTATCGCGGCGGCACCCCCAGCAGCAGGCAGCGCTCGGGCTCCAGCGGCGCGCTCGCCAGTAGCGGCCGGGCTCCTGCTCGTATCTCGCACATCACACAACTCACTTCCTGGGCTCCTGCTCGTATCGCGGCGGCACCCCCAGCAGCAGGCAGCGCTCGGGCTCCAGCGGCGCGCTCGCCAGTAGCGGCCGGGCTCCTGCTCGTATCTCGCACATCACACAACTCACTTCCTGGGCTCCTGCTCGTATCTCGCACATCACACAACTCACTTCCTGGGCTCCTGCTCGTATCGCGGCGGCACCCCCAGCAGCAGGCAGCGCTCGGGCTCCAGCGGCGCGCTCGCCAGTAGCGGCCGGGCTCCTGCTCGTATCTCGCACATCACACAACTCACTTCCTGGGCTCCTGCTCGTATCTCGCACATCACACAACTCACTTCCTGGGCTCCTGCTCGTATCGCGGCGGCACCCCCAGCAGCAGGCAGCGCTCGGGCTCCAGCGGCGCGCTCGCCAGTAGCGGCCGGGCTCCTGCTCGTATCTCGCACATCACACAACTCACTTCCTGGGCTCCTGCTCGTATCTCGCACATCACACAACTCACTTCCTGGGCTCCTGCTCGTATCGCGGCGGCACCCCCAGCAGCAGGCAGCGCTCGGGCTCCAGCGGCGCGCTCGCCAGTAGCGGCCGGGCTCCTGCTCGTATCTCGCACATCACACAACTCACTTCCTGGGCTCCTGCTCGTATCGCGGCGGCACCCCCAGCAGCAGGCAGCGCTCGGGCTCCAGCGGCGCGCTCGCCAGTAGCGGCCGGGCTCCTGCTCGTATCTCGCACATCACACAACTCACTTCCTGGGCTCCTGCTCGTATCTCGCACATCACACAACTCACTTCCTGGGCTCCTGCTCGTATCGCGGCGGCACCCCCAGCAGCAGGCAGCGCTCGGGCTCCAGCGGCGCGCTCGCCAGTAGCGGCCGGGCTCCTGCTCGTATCTCGCACATCACACAACTCACTTCCTGGGCTCCTGCTCGTATCTCGCACATCACACAACTCACTTCCTGGGCTCCTGCTCGTATCGCGGCGGCACCCCCAGCAGCAGGCAGCGCTCGGGCTCCAGCGGCGCGCTCGCCAGTAGCGGCCGGGCTCCTGCTCGTATCTCGCACATCACACAACTCACTTCCTGGGCTCCTGCTCGTATCGCGGCGGCACCCCCAGCAGCAGGCAGCGCTCGGGCTCCAGCGGCGCGCTCGCCAGTAGCGGCCGGGCTCCTGCTCGTATCTCGCACATCACACAACTCACTTCCTGGGCTCCTGCTCGTATCTCGCACATCACACAACTCACTTCCTGGGCTCCTGCTCGTATCGCGGCGGCACCCCCAGCAGCAGGCAGCGCTCGGGCTCCAGCGGCGCGCTCGCCAGTAGCGGCCGGGCTCCTGCTCGTATCTCGCACATCACACAACTCACTTCCTGGGCTCCTGCTCGTATCTCGCACATCACACAACTCACTTCCTGGGCTCCTGCTCGTATCGCGGCGGCACCCCCAGCAGCAGGCAGCGCTCGGGCTCCAGCGGCGCGCTCGCCAGTAGCGGGCGGGCTCCTGCTCGTATCTCGCACATCACACAACTCACTTCCTGGGCTCCTGCTCGTATCTCGCACATCACACAACTCACTTCCTGGGCTCCTGCTCGTATCGCGGCGGCACCCCCAGCAGCAGGCAGCGCTCGGGCTCCAGCGGCGCGCTCGCCAGTAGCGGCCGGGCTCCTGCTCGTATCTCGCACATCACACAACTCACTTCCTGGGCTCCTGCTCGTATCTCGCACATCACACAACTCACTTCCTGGGCTCCTGCTCGTATCGCGGCGGCACCCCCAGCAGCAGGCAGCGCTCGGGCTCCAGCGGCGCGCTCGCCAGTAGCGGCCGGGCTCCTGCTCGTATCTCGCACATCACACAACTCACTTCCTGGGCTCCTGCTCGTATCTCGCACATCACACAACTCACTTCCTGGGCTCCTGCTCGTATCGCGGCGGCACCCCCAGCAGCAGGCAGCGCTCGGGCTCCAGCGGCGCGCTCGCCAGTAGCGGCCGGGCTCCTGCTCGTATCTCGCACATCACACAACTCACTTCCTGGGCTCCTGCTCGTATCTCGCACATCACACAACTCACTTCCTGGGCTCCTGCTCGTATCGCGGCGGCACCCCCAGCAGCAGGCAGCGCTCGGGCTCCAGCGGCGCGCTCGCCAGTAGCGGCCGGGCTCCTGCTCGTATCTCGCACATCACACAACTCACTTCCTGGGCTCCTGCTCGTATCTCGCACATCACACAACTCACTTCCTGGGCTCCTGCTCGTATCGCGGCGGCACCCCCAGCAGCAGGCAGCGCTCGGGCTCCAGCGGCGCGCTCGCCAGTAGCGGCCGGGCTCCTGCTCGTATCTCGCACATCACACAACTCACTTCCTGGGCTCCTGCTCGTATCTCGCACATCACACAACTCACTTCCTGGGCTCCTGCTCGTATCGCGGCGGCACCCCCAGCAGCAGGCAGCGCTCGGGCTCCAGCGGCGCGCTCGCCAGTAGCGGCCGGGCTCCTGCTCGTATCTCGCACATCACACAACTCACTTCCTGGGCTCCTGCTCGTATCTCGCACATCACACAACTCACTTCCTGGGCTCCTGCTCGTATCGCGGCGGCACCCCCAGCAGCAGGCAGCGCTCGGGCTCCAGCGGCGCGCTCGCCAGTAGCGGCCGGGCTCCTGCTCGTATCTCGCACATCACACAACTCACTTCCTGGGCTCCTGCTCGTATCTCGCACATCACACAACTCACTTCCTGGGCTCCTGCTCGTATCGCGGCGGCACCCCCAGCAGCAGGCAGCGCTCGGGCTCCAGCGGCGCGCTCGCCAGTAGCGGCCGGGCTCCTGCTCGTATCTCGCACATCACACAACTCACTTCCTGGGCTCCTGCTCGTATCTCGCACATCACACAACTCACTTCCTGGGCTCCTGCTCGTATCGCGGCGGCACCCCCAGCAGCAGGCAGCGCTCGGGCTCCAGCGGCGCGCTCGCCAGTAGCGGCCGGGCTCCTGCTCGTATCTCGCACATCACACAACTCACTTCCTGGGCTCCTGCTCGTATCGCGGCGGCACCCCCAGCAGCAGGCAGCGCTCGGGCTCCAGCGGCGCGCTCGCCAGTAGCGGCCGGGCTCCTGCTCGTATCTCGCACATCACACAACTCACTTCCTGGGCTCCTGCTCGTATCTCGCACATCACACAACTCACTTCCTGGGCTCCTGCTCGTATCGCGGCGGCACCCCCAGCAGCAGGCAGCGCTCGGGCTCCAGCGGCGCGCTCGCCAGTAGCGGCCGGGCTCCTGCTCGTATCTCGCACATCACACAACTCACTTCCTGGGCTCCTGCTCGTATCTCGCACATCACACAACTCACTTCCTGGGCTCCTGCTCGTATCGCGGCGGCACCCCCAGCAGCAGGCAGCGCTCGGGCTCCAGCGGCGCGCTCGCCAGTAGCGGCCGGGCTCCTGCTCGTATCTCGCACATCACACAACTCACTTCCTGGGCTCCTGCTCGTATCTCGCACATCACACAACTCACTTCCTGGGCTCCTGCTCGTATCGCGGCGGCACCCCCAGCAGCAGGCAGCGCTCGGGCTCCAGCGGCGCGCTCGCCAGTAGCGGCCGGGCTCCTGCTCGTATCTCGCACATCACACAACTCACTTCCTGGGCTCCTGCTCGTATCGCGGCGGCACCCCCAGCAGCAGGCAGCGCTCGGGCTCCAGCGGCGCGCTCGCCAGTAGCGGCCGGGCTCCTGCTCGTATCTCGCACATCACACAACTCACTTCCTGGGCTCCTGCTCGTATCGCGGCGGCACCCCCAGCAGCAGGCAGCGCTCGGGCTCCAGCGGCGCGCTCGCCAGTAGCGGCCGGGCTCCTGCTCGTATCTCGCACATCACACAACTCACTTCCTGGGCTCCTGCTCGTATCGCGGCGGCACCCCCAGCAGCAGGCAGCGCTCGGGCTCCAGCGGCGCGCTCGCCAGTAGCGGGCGGGCTCCTGCTCGTATCTCGCACATCACACAACTCACTTCCTGGGCTCCTGCTCGTATCTCGCACATCACACAACTCACTTCCTGGGCTCCTGCTCGTATCGCGGCGGCACCCCCAGCAGCAGGCAGCGCTCGGGCTCCAGCGGCGCGCTCGCCAGTAGCGGCCGGGCTCCTGCTCGTATCTCGCACATCACACAACTCACTTCCTGGGCTCCTGCTCGTATCGCGGCGGCACCCCCAGCAGCAGGCAGCGCTCGGGCTCCAGCGGCGCGCTCGCCAGTAGCGGCCGGGCTCCTGCTCGTATCTCGCACATCACACAACTCACTTCCTGGGCTCCTGCTCGTATCGCGGCGGCACCCCCAGCAGCAGGCAGCGCTCGGGCTCCAGCGGCGCGCTCGCCAGTAGCGGCCGGGCTCCTGCTCGTATCTCGCACATCACACAACTCACTTCCTGGGCTCCTGCTCGTATCGCGGCGGCACCCCCAGCAGCAGGCAGCGCTCGGGCTCCAGCGGCGCGCTCGCCAGTAGCGGCCGGGCTCCTGCTCGTATCTCGCACATCACACAACTCACTTCCTGGGCTCCTGCTCGTATCGCGGCGGCACCCCCAGCAGCAGGCAGCGCTCGGGCTCCAGCGGCGCGCTCGCCAGTAGCGGGCGGGCTCCTGCTCGTATCTCGCACATCACACAACTCACTTCCTGGGCTCCTGCTCGTATCGCGGCGGCACCCCCAGCAGCAGGCAGCGCTCGGGCTCCAGCGGCGCGCTCGCCAGTAGCGGCCGGGCTCCTGCTCGTATCTCGCACATCACACAACTCACTTCCTGGGCTCCTGCTCGTATCTCGCACATCACACAACTCACTTCCTGGGCTCCTGCTCGTATCGCGGCGGCACCCCCAGCAGCAGGCAGCGCTCGGGCTCCAGCGGCGCGCTCGCCAGTAGCGGCCGGGCTCCTGCTCGTATCTCGCACATCACACAACTCACTTCCTGGGCTCCTGCTCGTATCGCGGCGGCACCCCCAGCAGCAGGCAGCGCTCGGGCTCCAGCGGCGCGCTCGCCAGTAGCGGCCGGGCTCCTGCTCGTATCTCGCACATCACACAACTCACTTCCTGGGCTCCTGCTCGTATCTCGCACATCACACAACTCACTTCCTGGGCTCCTGCTCGTATCGCGGCGGCACCCCCAGCAGCAGGCAGCGCTCGGGCTCCAGCGGCGCGCTCGCCAGTAGCGGCCGGGCTCCTGCTCGTATCTCGCACATCACACAACTCACTTCCTGGGCTCCTGCTCGTATCGCGGCGGCACCCCCAGCAGCAGGCAGCGCTCGGGCTCCAGCGGCGCGCTCGCCAGTAGCGGCCGGGCTCCTGCTCGTATCTCGCACATCACACAACTCACTTCCTGGGCTCCTGCTCGTATCGCGGCGGCACCCCCAGCAGCAGGCAGCGCTCGGGCTCCAGCGGCGCGCTCGCCAGTAGCGGGCGGGCTCCTGCTCGTATCTCGCACATCACACAACTCACTTCCTGGGCTCCTGCTCGTATCTCGCACATCACACAACTCACTTCCTGGGCTCCTGCTCGTATCGCGGCGGCACCCCCAGCAGCAGGCAGCGCTCGGGCTCCAGCGGCGCGCTCGCCAGTAGCGGGCGGGCTCCTGCTCGTATCTCGCACATCACACAACTCACTTCCTGGGCTCCTGCTCGTATCTCGCACATCACACAACTCACTTCCTGGGCTCCTGCTCGTATCGCGGCGGCACCCCCAGCAGCAGGCAGCGCTCGGGCTCCAGCGGCGCGCTCGCCAGTAGCGGGCGGGCTCCTGCTCGTATCTCGCACATCACACAACTCACTTCCTGGGCTCCTGCTCGTATCTCGCACATCACACAACTCACTTCCTGGGCTCCTGCTCGTATCGCGGCGGCACCCCCAGCAGCAGGCAGCGCTCGGGCTCCAGCGGCGCGCTCGCCAGTAGCGGGCGGGCTCCGGCGCCGGCCGCGGCCGCCCAGCGCGCCGCCACGCCAAGCCAGCCCGGCCCTCGCACAAAGCGGGCTTCGGGAATACCCTAATACAAACATGTATTACAATAATGCAAAAGAAATAAGTAAGGTTGGCAATGAAATGAGCAAAACCTAAAATTCATACACTTTGTCTAACACTGAGGCTTCACCTGGGTTTAAAGCCATTAATAAGTACGCTATTTAATATAAATATCGTACTTATTAATGGCATTAAACGCAGGTAAAACCCCAGCATAAGGCTGGTTTCAGATTGACGCCGTCGAGACGCGCCGTTGACCAGCGCCTTTCAACAGCGCGCGCTTGACCGGCGGACCGCTGTGATACGAGTTTTAGTATCGAACGTTTCGTTGCAGTTATACGCGCTTCAGTAGCGCTCACCGATGGCGCGCGATTCACGAACGGCGCGGTTGAACGCGCGACTATGAAACGCGGCTAGTATCCTAGTGTAATTACTTATTAATACTTTTCAATTTGAAACTGACGTATTAAGCTACATTTTTACAAGTGCAATAAGGCCCATAGACCGTTTTTAAGCGATACGTGTAAATCCTGCAGTATGAAGGCTGATCTATAATAATATTTTAAAATCTACTTAAATTTAAATAAAGACATAATGTGGAAATCCTGCAGTATGAAGGCTGATCTATAATAAAAGGCACCTAATATTTTAAAATCTACAAAAATTTTAAAAAAGACATACTTAGGGGGTTTAATAAGCCCCAATATGCATAAATTACGTGATGAACTAGTTAAGGAAGTACGTTGCGCCGCACTCGCCGCTGCTGTTATAAAATTGTAGGAACACAATGTATATACAGGATGACGTGAAAAAATATAGCAGGGTATTCAAAAGTAACCCTATATTATGTAAAGACAACTTTAGTATCTACACTCACCTCTTGGACTATGAAGTAGCTGAATGGCCCGGCTAGTTGCAGGCGGCGGCCGCTGAGCGTGGCGTTGACCAGCCGAGTCACGGCCTCCAGCGACCGCTGGGCCGATTCTAGGCCGAGCCGAACGCTGTCGTTTACGCCGTCTGTGTCAAGCGCGGCCAGAGCGTGTTGGAAACCTTCGCCTTTTGGCATTGTTTCCTAAAGTAAAATAGTAGTGAGGAATGAGTTAGGCGACTAACAATTGCCTAAACTGCATGTCTTATAGTTTGTAGTCGAAAACCAATAATTTAGGACGTATAAAAGTGTCTATAAGGAAATTCGGATTACATGAAAAGTTGTTTAGTATGTACATAGCAACTCGTAATGCAATGATGTTAAATACTCACTGCAAAACCATGATAGTTTGTATGTTGTCTAGCGCGTATTTGAGTTACTCATTTACAAGATACTTTAAACTACATAGGACTTCTGCGTTTCATTCGCTTACGTAATACGGTCCTACGCATGAAATATACTTAGTACAACACGTTGACGAATGTAGTCATTCACGAGTTCAATAAGGCCCAGTATGGTCCGGCCTATCCGTTGCGTAGAATCCATAAAAAATCTAAGGGGTTTAACAAGGCCCAGTATGCAAAAACTACGTCGTAGGCCAGTCTAGGAGATAGGTGGCACCACTGCCTAATAAAGGCTGTTGGAAAAAAATTATAAAGCTGGTCTAATATTTGTGGCCCGGTACAGCCGATCTAGGTAGTTTGTGACGCGTGTAGCTGCTGTAGTTAAAAGGTATATTATAACAGAATGATGCAATAAACACTTATAACTATAGATAAGTAAGGTAAATTGAATAGGAAGTGGTCCACGGTGCGTCTTCAAGTACGTAGTAGCCACTCGAGAACCTTTCTTCCCACACGGTTGTCAGATCTGACAGCTAAGTGGCCTGCCTATTGCTAGTTCAATTTTGCATTTCGAATAGCTATATAAGTCTTTGGTTCTATATATATAAATCGGATATCCCCATTTTTAATCACAAGCGTAATTAAGTCCCAGCATAAGCCAGTTAACTTTTTTTAGCTTAAATATGTTTTCCACAATATTTGAAAAGTAATTTGCTAAATTAATATTTGTAAGGGTAACTGCAATTAGTGTGAAAACTTACGTGTTCAATAAGGCCCAGTATCGCATAAACCAAGTCATGGGCCGGTCTAGGGGGTGCGTGCGGGCGTTGCAATATGAAGGCGGCTCGAGAAGGCGGGGGTAGTTTGTGTTTGGGGGCGGCGGCTTCGAGGGAGGAGAGCAGGCAGCGACGGAGCTCCACGTCCATGGAGCGGTAGGCTTGCCGCGCTTGCTGGAGGGGGAAGCTGGGGATAAATAGAAACCGGTTACCATGTATACAGGGTGTACAAAAGAATAGGAAACTCCTTAAAACCACATCGACATCGATAATTTTTTTTCAGCTTCCCCATACAAACTTACTCGCATACCTTGATGATAATGTAGCATCTGAAAATAAAATCACGATTTCGATGTTGGTCCCATAGGAAAAGTTGTTGTATATGACCTGCTGTCCACGTGGTTTTAAGGAGTCCCATTCTTTTGTACAACCTGTATGTCAGAGGCTTTATGGCGGCTTGATTACATCTGACAGTAAGATTTAGTCACTGGCCTTACGAAACCTCTCCACCAATCCGCTCCGGGCCCGCGTGGTGGAGTATGGCCCAAACTCAAAGTTGAGGAGAGGCCTGTGCCCTGCAGTTCGACGTATATAGGTTTACTTTACTTACTTTACCTACCATGTATTTAATAGTCATAATAATTCTTAAGGTAAATCTTAACATGGATTTATTTTTATTTGAACATCAATTAATTTTTTGCCTCTCAATACAAATTGATGTCAGCTGGCAGCGGTTTTGATGAGAGTACAATTAAATTTTAATGTTTGTTTTATCGGAAAAAAAAAGTTCTATTATACATTAGAACCCCTATTTGTGGTTGCGTTGTGGTTGGTATCAAAGTATCAACCACATGCAAAACAGTTGAATTTTACGGTAAAATGGCCGTGTGACTTGACAACCTGATGGTGAGTAGTGCTAGTGCGTACAACTAGCGGCACGGACGTCGAGCGCTGGGCGAAAGATGCGCAGAAGACTGTTACTATTACGTGATTGGCTAGTCGTGCGACGCGCCTGCACCGCAGGCCGAGATTGGTAGTTAGCTCCGCGCACACGCGTCCTGATACGATGATCGTCTCGTAAGATGTGCAAAGCTCCAAAGTTGAATGATAAAATATAGTAAGATAATGTTTTTCTATTTTATTAATAATGTGGCTGTTTCTTATATTGAATTTAATAAAATTCTTATTCTTTTTATTCTTAAAGCGATCCTCTGTCTTTGCCCCACCCAACATCGTTGCCGGGTACGGAAAGGCTAAAGCCACTCACCCCATGTCGGCTAGTATCTGCCTCAGCTTCGCGGCCCCGGCTAGCGTATGTAACTTCAGGTGCGGGCCCAGTGTGGGCGCGTGACGCAGCGCGGCCTCCAGCGACCACGAGCGGTACAACGGCAGCCACACGTCTTTCTCTAGCACTACGCGACATGACTGGAACAAACCATATACAATATGGCTTTAGTTTTTACTAGCTGTGCCCGCAATTTTATTTGCGTGGACTACAGGATGTTTGGTATGATATGTAACAAAAAACGTTTAAATGAAAAACAATATAATAGAAAAATATCCCACAGTAATATTTAACTGGAATAAAAAGCATTCTATAAGTAAAGCCATATCATATTTTATATAAGTAGTTTTTGCGTGAAAGTGTAACCAACATCAATACATACAAACGTTCGCGTTTATAATATTATTTAAACAAACAGTTTAAAAGTAGCAAAATTATTTAGAGCGGTAAGTATGAAAGAAACTAAGCCAAAAGTTTTCTCCTTACGTCCTCCTAAACACTCACGGTGGTTTTGGTATCGTCAGCTTGTTTCCCGCCCGCGGTGTGCCTGTACAGCATATCCGCGACGAGTAACTATAGTAAAGATAATACATAAGTGGGCCTTATTTAACACTTACCGCGGTTTTGCTATCGTTTTCCCGCCTGCGATGTGCCTCTGCAGCGTATCTGTGTCGAGTAACTATGTATATAGGTGTGCCTTATTAAACACTCACCGTAGTTTTGGTATCGTCGGTCTGTTTCCCGTCGGCGATGTGCCTGTGCAGCGCATCCGTGACGAGTAACTATAGTACATAAGAGGGCCTTATTAATCACTCACCGTAGTTTTGCTATCGTCTGCCTGCTTCCCGTCCGCAATGTGCCTGTGCAGCGCAACCTCATCGAGTAATTATAGTACGTAAGTGGGCCTTATTAAACACTCACCGTGGTTTGCTATCGTCGGCCTGCTTCCCGCCGGCAATATGCCTGTGCAGCGCATCCTCATCGAGTAACTATAGTACGTAAGTGGGCCTTATTAAACACTCACCGTGGTTTTGCTATCGTTGGTCTGTTTACCGCCTGCGATGTGCCTCTGCAGCGTATCCGTGTCGAGTAACTATAGTACATAAGTGGGCCTTATTAAGCACTCACTGTGGTTTTGGTATCGTCGGCCTGCTTCCCGCCGGCAATATGCCTGTGCAGTATGTCTGCGTCGAGCAGGCAGCGCGCGGGCGCCCGCAAGTGTAGCGCGGCGTGGCTCGCGGCCGCCACGCTCGCCGCCCACAGCGCGCGCCAGCCACAGCGGGATACTAGCCATGCTAGTTCCAGCGCTACGCACGCGCTCTGCAGGAAGATTTGTAATAAAAGTAGCACCTCGGTTATATGACATCCCATCTCTGAGGTCCGGGTTCGATCCCCAGTCAGGTCAATGTAGAAAACGAACATTTTTATATTGTCCCGGGTCTTGGTGGTGTGGTACCGTCGTTGATTCTGATTTCAATGACACAAGTAATTGATTTAGCTACTTACCTTAGGTTCAGAGCAATGTATGTGATGATGTCCAATAATAAATATGCTTGCTTGAACCTGTTTGAGGCTATGACAAAATAATTTGTGGTGCGACGCACATCTATATATCATCATATACATATATCTGTATATAAGTTATGTAAGCTTAAAATGTAATGTGCCACTATGATAGATAAATAAATGAATTATTGATTGATCTATGGAATCATCAACATATTGTTATAAGCCCGCTCTAAGGAGTTCTCGGACTAAAAATGACCTGGGCGGTAACCACGAACTCTTGAAACAATCTCAAATCTGTCAAACATTATCATTTCTGTCAAATTTTGTATGAAATGACGTACCAAAATTGACAGATTTGACAACTTTGAGATTGTTTTAAGAGTTCATGGTTATGGCCCTGGTCTTTTATGGTTTGAGTTGAAGTACAGATCCAACACGTAGAGGTCGTTTTAACAGAGATTATACCCAGCATGTGTTTAAGAATGAATAACAAATTTATGAAGGATTGAGGTTCTATTGATAGAGACTACCGGTCACCTGCATGGTTCATAATCTCAGTTTCAGACAGACACAAATACAAATATTTTTATATGCTATCAAGGAGGCAGCTCCAGCTTCGTCCGATTTGCCCCATCTGTTTTCCTTAAATAATCTTTCCATAACAGAGTGCACAGGCACGTGACCTATTCCTCAAAGTTCGTGACGTAATATTTGGACGATTCCTACACACTTACCGGCTTTCCGTAGTAAGAGAACTGTGTGTAGTTGAACATGAGCGCGTGACGTCGCTCCTCCCACGCGCGGCGCTCGCGGCGGCGCGCCACCACCGCTTCAAGGGCTTCCACTCCACTGCCGGAGGGCTCTTCTTCCTGTAACAAGAATTCATCATCATCACGTGATTTGACAATTATTCTTAAGTCTACTCCACCACGCCATGGTCAACGGTGCCGGCGTGCGGTGCATATAGGCAACTAGGCAGGCCTATCTGAAAAACGAAATGAGGTACATAATAATGTGTTTTATTTTGAAAACCACTGATTTTCATTAATAAAGCACATAAGTAAGTATTTACTGCCTACCTCGAAATAAAACCAGTGCCAACAGTAGTGTGACCGACGACCTTAGAAAGATAGCGCAGGGGCTGGATGTAAAAAACTGGGAGATCGTGCTCTTAGCACTGTAAGGTTGGGACCGTCGAGTTAGGTACCAATATAATGTCGAAGAAATTAGGATTACATGTACTTAAATACTAGATGCGTTTGGGATGAAGTGGGCTACATTACTACATACTACAGCAATTTTTTGGGGAAGGAATCTTACATCCAATAGTGGACTACAATGGGCTGAAATGTGACTTACATCGATGAGATCTACAAGAAGGCCCTTACGACAGAATAAATAATAGGTATATCAGAAAAGATAGTAAAGGCACAGAAGAGTAATCGATTTTTTGAGCTATCATTGTAAGAAAAAGAAGGGCAGCTGAGACTTTTTAATGCTTCAAATACATACAGTAATAAGTCATACAATTGCAATGGCAATAATAATTATATGCTTGACAGTGTAAGTTGGTGTAAGTAAAGCAGTGTGGCTAGCTTAGCTTGGTGTCAAGCTGGCAACACTACATCATGTATATGGGCTGAAAACTATTAAAACGAATTTATTTCTGCTAATAAGCCTAAATAATGCTTGTTTACACATCCTAATTTTCTTTAATTCCCTAGTGGTATACAAAAAATTGTGGACTAGATACATTTTTAAATGCATTTGGACATAGTTTTGACATTAGCACTTTAACTCATATAGTGCCAATATTCTGCAAATTATTACGCAGCTGATGTCCCTAGGTCATTTGCACCCAATGTCAGATTTTTTTTATCAGTTAAAGGTTGATTGCTTACAATACTACAACATTATACATTATGTGTTAATTATAATAAAAAAATATAAATAAATTCTTACCTCCTCCTCATCATCGTCTCGGAATATATCATCAAAATTAGGAATGTTTTCTTCGGTGTCCTTATAAACTAGTCTCACCTGCAAATAATGTATTTCCATTTATTTAACATAAATATGTCAGTAATGCAAATTATTGACAAATGGAAGTTAGTAAAAATTAAGAAAAAAATTGGTGAAAACTTGGAAACTAATATCATCAGGATTCCTGTTAGGGAAGAGCTACATGGTCACCATCGACGGAGTACCTACTTTTATAAATAACCATCATCACCACACAAGCGTACCTGTCCATCGCTATACACATTACAAATGTCTGTTGGCTTGTGCGAGTCCAACACAAAAAACACAACATCCTCCTCAGGCTGTAGGATGTCCACCAGGTCTATGGTCCCGCCACAGTTCACCAGCACCACGAACTTTATCTCCTCATTGTTCTCTTCATACGCCGACTTCAACTCAGATATACCCCCCACTGGCACCAAAGTATAAGATACATTATCACATTTAAACAACCCCTGGAGGATTTTACAAGTACATATCGCGTCTACGTCGTAATGCACTAACAGTAATACCCTCTGAAACAACAAATATTTATGTAAACCAACCGATTACAGTTGTAAACAACAAAATAATAACCTTCTTTTTCACAACTTACGTTTCCGAGTAACACGTTATAAAAGTCATTCCTGAGGTCTTCAATGAACATCTTTGATCGGAAAGAACTCGAGGAGCATCAGAATATCATCTCTTCATCGTAAAGAAAGGCAATTTGTTCAACAGAAATTGAATAACATTGAACAATACACACATGAAAACACCTGCTGCCTGATTGTCAAAAGGTCAAACTTTAACTGTCATTTTGCCGATTTCGCGCCAAAATGTATTGGCGTGTTCATATTGTGTGGATAATTTCATTACTTTGCTTGCTTTGTTTTCTTGTTTCCTAAAATTATTAATGCTTTCGCCTAACTGCTGAACCGACTTTGATTAATACTTTTGCTGTTTGCAGTTGCAATGCCAAAGTTTTTGAAATTTTGAACTGTGTGGGAATGAAGTTCGTTTAGAAGTCTTTATAAGCGACGCTTTCACGCCTGTTTTTCTATGATAATACAAACCCAGAATTTCAAATCAAAAGTAAAAGCTCCTTTCTTGCTAAGACTGCTTCAGCACACGCCACAACAACCTGTAATCACACGTTACTATAATTATTATATTCCTGCCTCGGGGTCGGGACCAATTATTACTCAGTAGCGTACATAGCTAAGCTACGGTATAACTAGCTGTTGCCCACGACTTCGCATGCGTGATCTTTAGTTTATTTAATGTATCTCAGGATCATTTATCGGTGTTAAAAAATATCCTATATGTTAATCCAGATCATATTCTATACAGGGTGTAAAAAAAGGCTTAACGAAGCCTTAAACCACGAATTCTATACATCAAACCAAGTAGAATGCAAAAAAAATAATTGCTGGGAAATGACTTTTATTTTTGGGTATCAAAAAAAATAACTTATTTCTAACCCGCAATGTATATCGCGCACGCCACAGACTATGCCTGTGTGTGTAAGCGGTCGGCGGGCGAGCGGGTGGCGCGAGAGCACTGCGCACGATTCATTGCCGGCTGTGCCCTTTAAAGGCCTTTTATGAAAGAAGCACTGAAAATTTTTATCATGTTTCTTTGTAAAAAAGTTTAGTATTATCAAACAGAAGTCGATTTTGTAAAAATCTTTGAAAAAAAATTGTAACTTTGACTGTCAATAACTCTGTAACCCGTCATTTCCCAGGTATAGTGTAAAAGAAAAAAATGATCGTAATAGTACGTATATGTGGTATTCGGCTTGGTTAAGCCTTTTTTTACACCCGATATATATATGTATGCAAAATTTCATCCAAATCAGTTCAGTAGATTTTGCGTGAAAGAGTAACAAACAAACAAACATCGCAAACATCCATCAATACTTACAAACTTTCGCATTTATAATATTAGTAGGATGTATTATTATTTAAGTTGACGCCCCGATAGGCGCAGTGGCTGGAGCGGTGATACGCCTTTAACAGAATAAGTCCCGGACTCTCGGCTTGGGTCAATTATTCTAATAACGAACTTTTAGAAATTTTTGATGTGCTGCTTCATTGTCTGATACCTCGTTCGTAACGAAACACAAGGACGTTAATTCGGGACATCGCGACCATGGCGATGATGCCGATAAGTGTGTTGTCTGCTAAACAAAAACTTAAAGAGCGGAGGATATTATAAATTACAATTATTGGCCAACATTACATACATTGCTCTGATTTTAAGTAGCGAAAGCACTTGTTATAGAAATCAGAAACAACGACGTACCACAACACCCAGACCCGAGACAATATAGAAAAGTACGTTTTCTACATTGACCCGACCGGGGATCGAACCCAGAACCTCGGAGATGGCGACGCCAAATATAGTCCGGCGTGCTCGCTCTCGGCTACGGAGGTCGTCAGATATTGAATATTACATTATAAATGATGTATTTTACTAAAGTTCCTAGCTCAGAATAAGCGTTAAACTGTGGTAATGTACATACCATCTGCTTCAATTGTTACATATACTGATACTTTTAGTTTTTTCTTCGTATTATGAAAATGTAGGATGCACTTATTAAAGTAAAATGATAAATAAATAGACATTGTTTATAAAACTTTGTTTACTTACTAATAATTATACATTTGATCGTTTTTTATACAATTCGACATGATGTTGAGCTATCCTATGCGTTAAAGTGCCTGGCCGTAGCAGATTGCCTGATAGCGCTTGGAAGTATGACTTGATGAGCGATTCGTCTGTTTCTTCTGGATACAAGTAGTCGTTTATCTCATAGCAGAGCAAATTTTCAGGGCAGTCCAATGCTCTTAAGCATCCAGCATATTCCGACCATAACAGTTTTCGCCACTTTACATTGTGTTTCTGAGCCAGGGGTACTAACACGCATGCAGCGAAATTGTGATCCCCGTAACTTACAGACTGAAACTGCTCCAAGAATTGCGTGTAAAAGTCCTGGAAATTACTCAATCCCATTAAAGGTTTATCGAAGTTGAATGAGGCTCTTTGTTTAAAAAGAAGCTGCGTGCATTTCTGCAGCAGAATCTTAATTCTAGCGTCCAGAAACAGAGAGCTATCACAGAGGAAGACACACATGATTCTGCAGAATCTGTCGGTGACATCGATGTCTTTTAGCTGGTCTGAAAAACACAGCTCGTTGAAGAGTATCCACTCTAGACTGCAGCTAATTATCAACTCTTTCTGAGCCGCCGCGTAAGTAGCCATTCGCTTTGCGTGCTCGCCAACAACTGTAGGCGTCTCATCAACTACTTGACTTTTACTATACAGCATAAGTATAGGCAAATAGATCCAGTCTCTTGGCAGTATGGGCTCTTGCCATTTCATCAATATAATGTTTGGCCCAGTATCAACGTAATTCAAATTTATAACTTTACTGTAACATATTCTAATATCATCAATCGACTTCATAGCTTTTGAGAAGCCTTCCGCATCTGATAATGATATGAGATTTAGCAGTCTTTCTGCTGTAAACCAGTGTCTGTTAAACACAACATTTCTAAATAGATACTCAAGCTCACATCTCTTATCAATCCTTAGAATATAGCACAGTTTGCTTGCTACTATGTAAAGTAAATCTTTGCTTGATTCTGGGATGTCATTTTGTATGGCCACTTTCACAACATAGAACAAAAACTCTGTCTCAATTCTAGTAAACCAGTTGTCACACAGACTTGGTATCTTACTTGCTAAGTTTCCAAGATATTCTGTTAAATTTTCTATGAACTTACTAGTCACAGCTTTGTTCTCAATAAGGCTCAATACTTTAAAAAGAGATGTCAAAAACGGTATTGGGGACATTGTAGTCAGGACAGGTAAAACCTTTTGGGCTCTATCAACAGTAGTTGTACCAAGATTCCTTAAATTCTTCGTCAAATGAAGCTCTTTACTTTCAATTCCTGACAGCAAATTAGAAGATGTAATCAAATGTTTCAAAACCACTTTGAAACCCTTTGAAGATGATAGATCTGTTAGTAAATTAATAAGAAGTTTCATAGGTATATTTTCATTAAGCATTACTGTTTTACAACAGTCTAAAGTGGAACAAACCAGTCTCAAATGTCCACAAGTGTAGTTTTCAGAGTGTGCCAGTTGTGAAATCCATTTCTGGACTGCTTCTTTCAATAACGGATATATTTGTTGTTTATATTTCTTTAAGTTCAATAGCATATGACAATTTAAGAAGATATTTATAAATTGCATCACTGCTGCTGCATGAGTAGCTGACATTATTGAAGAAGTAATAAAAATATCAGTGCCTTTTATGTGTTTGTACAGTGCTGTGATTATCACAGGGGACAAGGATGTAGCAGTTTCCATACCAACACTGTACTGCAATAAGTTGGTGAGGATGCAAAAAGCTTCAATTTGTATTCTCAACCCATATGTGCTGTCCACACCAGAGCTTATATACTCAGATATTGGCCTTAAAATATCATATTTCGTTTTTAAGGTTACAGCAATTTCATGTGACTGTAGTGACATAACTCTCAAAAACTTTAAAGCTGCTAATATTGGTTTTCCATTGTACACAATTTGTGGCTCAAATACAAAGTTTATACTTGTAGCAGGTACAAAATGTTTCATAATGATGTTCATTAAATGATCAGTTTTGATAATAGTATCAGCTGTACCAACAGAATCTCTGGCTAGTCTAGTCAGAATTTGCAGACAATACTGAACACTGTTAAAACTAGGTTTAATACTTTCTAAAATGTAGTAGAGTCTTTGTAAAATATCAGTCCTTTGAAGAGTTGTGATGATGTCTATTTCAGCTAGATGGAAGTCATTGAATTCAGATTCCTTTGATTCTAATTCTTCAATTTCTGATTTATCATTTTCTAAACTTGGCTGTTGAGTTCCTTCTTCAAATCCAATCAGTGCATCAAGGCATGCTTCATCAATTCTGCTGCAGAGTAGATTCCTCATGGCTTTTAAAGCTGGTTCTAAAATGATCGTCTTATTCTCATCCATAGCAAATCTGATTATGAAGAATATTTTACTCAATGGGATCTCTATTATGTCTTTGTATGTTCCTACATTGTAGTATTCTAAAATTCCTGCCAATGTATTCAGGGCCATTACTCTTTGTTGTGTGACAGCAGATCTTGAGAGATCAATAATTTCAGACAAGGAATATCCCGGTCTATGAGGTTCTTCACCATGATGAAATAAAGTTTTGGTTTCTTCAGTGTATTCCATAGTATAAGGCAACAAGTATCCTTTGAAATCAAACCTTGCTTCATAAGGTTGGTCAGGTTTAAGCCTTTTGCTTTCTTTAATACCTTTCATCCATTCTAGCTTGTCTTTCTCTAAAGAATCAAAATGTAGCCATTTGTTGACACTGGGATGGGACAGAATATCATTTTGCCATAAAGCATCATTCTCATGATCGTTTTGTGCCATAGATTCAGAATCTTCCATTTTTTCAACTATATTTTGTGCTGTGGTCACAGAACTGTTTGCTTCAATATTCTGCGGGTGTGTACTGCCAGGATCATTGAATTTATCTTCCATTTGTTGACTTGCAGATTGTTGACGTTTCGCTCTGATATACTCAATTAATTTAGGATCTAAACTGGATAGTAACTTCTGTTGTTCTACCAATATTTCTTTCTCTGACATTTTACTCAAAACATTAACATTTTCAGTGTGAATTTCATTTGCATCCTTTGATGATATAATGTAGCTTTTTGTTGGTAAATTAGACAACTTGTTGTCAACTTCCATGTTCAATGGTGATATATCATCAACATCCATAGCAGAATTAGTAATATTCTTACTAGTACTTGGAGTACTTACAAATTCAGGGGACATGTTTGGGTCCCATTTGCTAACAGTTGGGAATCCTTCTACAGGCATAGGCTTAAAGTCGAATTCAACAAATTCTTCAACATTTTTTTCAACAATATTTCCTAACACGTTCGGGATTACTTTTGGAAAATATACCTTATCATCGTCGTCATCGGGTTCTTTACCGGGTGGAGAATTGTCTGTATTTTTCTCCAAAATGTCGCCTAAAGGGCTCGTGTTTTGGTCAAACCGCGCGCGTTTTTCGCCTTGTCCTTGGAGTCCTTTCGACTGAGCATACTTAGACGGCTTTCTTGCACCCGTCTCAGTCTTGTTGCCTCTTTTTGTCGGCTCGGTACGACGCAAATTCACAACTTGTGCAGCTGGCTCATGATTTTGATTTTTACTCTTTTCCCGAAGGAACTCCTCTTGCATACGTAATATATCATCTTCACCTTCGCCTGGTTTTGGTCTTCTTATCATTGTTATTCAATACAATCACATTAATATGGAAAGGCGTTAAGGTTTTTGGTAAATCTATAAAATACACTGGGTAAACGAGGTTATGTTTTTATGAAATGTCAGATTGACGTTCCTTCCTTTTTTTTTCGTTCCCATAAAAACAGGCTATGGTCAGGGACCATGCTGCCTATGACGTGCCTTCCTAGTTCCTACCACTGATCAAATAATTACTACATACTAGGTGTTTTTAAATTCGGATTAAGAAAAGAAATATTTGACTATCCATCCTTTTAAAATTCTTTCGTCTATGGAAATGTATGGATTTTAGACAATTTGACGTTTTAGTTTCGTTTGACAGCTCGTAGTTGTCTAATTTTCAAAACAAATTCATCCATCCAATCCACGTGACTTTTTGTCGCTTTTTCTAAAAACTTTATTTCTGTTTTATCGTTTCTCGGTATACAAATTATCTAAAATGCCGAAATTAAAGAATACAGTACAAAACCTAAAGCATCCTAATAGTAGAAAGACTGTATCGCTTGTCAAGAAAATGAAGAAATGCGAGAAGAGGGACACAAAGAAACTTGGCACTGATATCAAAAACAACCTCATAGGCGAGAAAATACTGTGGTTCAAAGAGCGAATACCTGAAGAATGTCCAGTTTTATCTAAAGAACAAACATTAGGGCTAATCGAGCAGTACTTGTCGCGCTTTGATGAAGAGTTGGAACAGATAACGCTGAAGAACTCAATTGGTCAGAGGAAAAATCGTCAACACGCCAGTAGAGAAGACATTATCAACATTACAAAGAAAAATGAGTTGGAGGAGTTTGATACATGTGGTTTAGAGATGCCGGATCTGATGGACCATAAGCAAATGGAAGTTTTAAGGAATTGGAATGGGGAGCTGCGATTTTTGCAGCACTTCAAATTAAAAAGAATGTCTAGGAAACATTTAACCTAACATAAGTATAACACAACTATTTATATAAAATAAAAAGTAAGCTAATTACAGTTTTTCTTTTAACTTATGTATGAAAAAACTTGTCCATTATAACTTAAGACTTTAAAATGTATGTGTACCCCACTAGCTAGCAAAGTTTCTATAACACTCGTCAATCTGCTCAGTGCAGCAAATTTTCATCTATTTTTGAGCTTAAGAAAAAAAAAGTACTACGATTTAATTTGGTAGTAATTATTTACCCACTGGCTATTAAAGGGTTAACTAAAGGCTTTCAGCAAACAGTACAGGCTCCTTCAAAAATAATAATCAAGTAAGGTTAGTAAAATAAAACAATGAATTAAATTAGCGAATTTATTAAATAAGTATTTACAACTCCAAAAACTAAATTGATACATTTGTTGTTGTCCAATATGAAATAGTGATAGCAAACAGAAGAACATTAAACTTGAATAAATATATAATATAAATGAATGTAGGGGCACAACTTAAACACAATGATATGTTACACAAAAATCAGTCAACACATTTTCACATACAAAAAATAAAAAATCTTATATAGTAGCAGCAAATAGTTAAATTAGTAACTAGAATACTATTGCACGGTGAAAAATCTTATTTACGGTCAAATTTTTTCTTTAGGTAGAGGGCATTGTAACACCAGATCTAAAAAAAACAATGGTTCTATGCAGTAAGTGAAAATTTAAACTTTGCTGTAATTTTACAGTATGGAAACGAGAAAAAATTAAGTCACATTGTATCCAAAAATGCTGTCAATCTATCTTCTTGACCACCTTACTTCCATGCTAAACAATCATGCATGTTGTAGAATTGTTTTTAAACCATAAGGATGTAGGTATTATGTGACGATTGATAAAATATTTGTACAAGTACAAAAAAACAGGAATTCAAACCTATTGATGGATCACACTCACAAAACTTGTATTTTTTGAAATAAACAATAAAAACACCTAAAAAATAATAATTTTTCTTTTATGTTGATAGAGCCGCGCTTGTATAGTAATTTGTATGACTTATTGTTAAAAAAAACATAAGTTAGAGTTTTCGACTTATTTTTAAATAATAAACACAACAAACTGTTATTTAAAGCTAGAAGAACTGTTACAACAACAATGTTGACTAAGAAAAATAGTTTCTTGTTTAATGCAATTTAACTATTTCTAGGTACAGCATTTATAGATTACATTCCCTTACCATCAGGTATTTCACAATTTAAAAGATATAAATTGGTAATAAATATATTATTTCTAAATTTTTCATAAACAAAACTAAATTATTATGAACAATTGTTATTAAATAATAAAATACACACAATAATGATACCTACCTACTCATTTTTTTTACTAAGTCTATTGTTTTTCTGTAATAATTTAATCACTTATTTTTTTCTACAGGGTAGACAAAATACTAATTTCCTAACACGAAAATAGTAGAAAAAGTGACAAGTAGGAATTTTTTTAAATGCAAATGATAAGTTACAGTAAATTTTAATGTTTTCAATCACAGTGTAGGTACTCTAATAACATCCATCTAAGTTTATAATTTACTTAACTAAACAAAAAAAAACACCTATCTGAAATAAAATCAGTGTTTCAGAACGGCCATTGTTATAAGCTATATAATAGTTTTTATCGAAAAGTGATCTTGATCTACATTTTCAGACAAAGCATACATTTTAGGTAACCTTGAGATAACAGAACCGTGTTAAAAAAAAATCGTAAAAAATATATCCTTGACAATTTGACTAGTCAATCAAGAGAGATAAATTAAATTATTAATCAGGCAATGCTATATTCACTTTGTTAGGACTAATTAAGAGGAAATTCAGTATAAAAACAAGCAAAAATTGTCTATCTATACTTAGTAATAGACATTTATTATACAATGCTAAAGATATCAATGTGAAAGTCACTAAGAGACTGCTTTTCATCCTTGCAAATCATAAATCTAATCAGCATGATTAGGAAAACTGAGGTGAAGTTATTTATATATTATGACTTGATAAATGTTAATAAACAGAACACACTTATGGGGAGCAAAAAAATTATTTGCTGTTAAAAAATAATTTCTAGCTGCCATGAAATATAA
The DNA here is from genome assembly GCA_950371115.1 of Anania fuscalis. NCBI lineage: Eukaryota > Metazoa > Arthropoda > Insecta > Lepidoptera > Crambidae > Anania > Anania fuscalis. The sequence goes on from OX493346.1 coordinate 1,353,072, forward strand.
ATTATTATAGAACTAGGCCTACAAATACAAAGTTTGTATATCTGTGTCATTTTTAAGATATATTTTTTGATACCAGTGGCAGGCAACAGTGGCAAACAATATTCACATTAAAATTCATCTTACAAAATGTAGGAGTTAATAGTTGTTGCATGTGGTCAGGGACAGTGTACAATATAAGTAAGGGCTCAAACACATAAACACGATATGTGTTTGAGCACTAAGGCCATTGCTACCCTGCCGCCAGAATCTGAATCATATTGTAAATCCTACTATTACTATGCATCTAGGCACTTGATATTGATAGTCTTTATAATAAAATACTTGTTTTTATATTATACTTCTATGTTCTTACAAGAAGTGTAGTTGTACAACATTAAACTGTTACAGTATTATATCTTTAATAACATATTTATATTCTGTTTTATTTACATTCTAATGTGACATTCAACAGCTAGTAGGATTAAAATCTAAATTGGACAGATTTTCAAATGGATTCAAATTAATTGCACTGAAATTAAATAAATTATGAACAAAGCATAAATTAAACAAATTCATATATTTTACAATTCATTATATTATTGTGTTGTTTTTAGCAATAGGATTTTTTCCATAAATTACAATCCCATTTATTTGAATAAACAACCCGATGCACCAATCACAATTTATTCCATTCGCTTAGTTAGAGAGCATATCTGGATGCAAGCACCAATCAACATTCAGGTATGATATTCTTACTCCTCTTTTAATTTTATTTTATTTCATTTTACACCTCCATCACTTAATAAATAATTTAAAAATACTAGTTAAATCAAGTGAATAATGGTAGATGGTAGAAGTCATATCCTCGTTGTCCACGAGCTGCCAGCCATATGTAAACAACATGGTATGCTCCGGGAACAAAACATATCATACCTGCTACAAAAAAGACAGCACCCTGCAAACCGTTTTCTGGTTCGGCAACAGCAAAGGCACCCATCCCAAGGAGTCCAACTCCAACGATTAGGAGTACTACAGCAGCACATACTGTTTTCCAGTTCTCACGGACTTTTGGGTGGTTCCAGCAATACATTGACTGTGTGGCTTCCACATATTCATGTATCAGCGAATCAGAGTCACGGGACGTTGTGTCTTCGGTACATTTGTATGTTTTACTGTAAAAAAGGAAAGAAAGAAACAGATTTCAATTACAAATTTTAAACATTGTAAGGATAGAACAGCATTTTTTTTTCTGTACTTTATTATCTATGCAATCTATGAATGATTGTTCTTTATTAACATAACTAAAATGAATGTTATATAAATAACTAATCTCCTTTGTCAACAAATTCAATGATGGTGTAATTTTTGTTTGTGTTGACAACTGTAAACATGCTTTATCAGTTATCATGCGTGATTGCTATTGTTCTGGATAAGATAGCCTCAATACAATGCAATTAGGAGCTCTAATGGGGCAATAAACTTCACTAGTACTGAATGGATGTAAAGCGGGTCATTGAACACACTTTAATTAGCGAACATTATCGACAATTAGAACTCATTTGTGGCGAGAAGTAGGTCTGCAGGACGCAAGTAACGGCCGGCTGACGAAGTTCAACCACACCTGCCCCAATAAGGAAGTAAATGACTCACAAGAAAGGTCAAGAACAAAATGATTTCAGACAAAGAAATTTCTCTTACACCCGAAAATAATATCCTTATTTTATTATTACGACTTCGTCAAATTTATGAACAAACATTACCCTGTTAAATAATCAGTGCCATTCTTGTATTTGTTCTTCAAAGGGGACCGATCGCCAGTCGCTCCATACACTTTTATGGCTTCGTCTGTCTCCTCTTCAAACGCGTCGTCGATCGAGAAACGTTTGTCACTATTAGCAAACGGTCTCGTCATTGTTGTACAAATTTAACTTTACAAGTTTGGAGATGTAAAATAAACATTACAACGCACAAAGACAAAACACAGCTGTCAATTTATCATAACAACATGCGCCATATTGATTGGGATCTGTTCAAAAACCAGCTTGTAAACAAATAATATTTTAAATCTATGCCACAATACTTTTATATAGAAATGTATTTGAACGTGTGTTAAAATTCTGGTTATACCACCGACTTTTTATGCAGAAGGAAAAAAAACGCAACATCAATGTATTTGATCAGTGGCAACATTATTTCAAATGTCTAAATGCACATGGTTTGTCAAAATGTCAAAAAACATGTGTTCTGTCAAAAACTCGTGGGTTCGGTTCGGTGTTTTCAACTATTGTTGTTTTCATTTAAAATACGATGTGATTAATTAATATTTACAAAATGGTGAATAAACTTTGGTCGAAAGTTAATCCTCAGCTATCTGAGCCCGTTCTTAACTGTATAAAAAAGCAGGAATTTAGTTTTATGACTCCGATTCAGGCGGCAGTGATTCCTCTTATTTTAACTTGTAAAGATGTGGTGGCGGAGGCTGTTACTGGGTCGGGAAAGACCCTGGCCTTCGTGGTACCCATGCTGGAGATGCTGCTGAAGCGGGAAAGGTTGGAGGGTCCGCTGCGGAGGGACTGTATTTACGCTGTTATCATATCACCGACCAGAGAGTTGGCTACACAGATTTTCAAGGTAATTTTTGATGATGATGATAGCAAATGGTGAGTGATGATGTAACTTATTAAATTATCGTTATTTTTATGCCATAAACGATATTCTGAAACTGTACTGTTTTGTAGGACTCTGTTTATAAAAAAAATGTAGTATGTTAGATGTATAATAAATAAATAAATAATAAATAACATAACTGGACATTCTGAGGGAGGTATAAGTCGCGCAAACCGTCTATTTCACTCTGTAGTTGTTTTATGTAGGTTTTAGCATATTAAATTATTAGAATAGTTTGTTACGAGATTGCTATATGTAAACTAAGGTACATGGTAGCAATCTCGTAACAAACTACTCTAATGTTAGTGACCCTGAAAGTTTAAAACAATACATATTAAATTATGTTTAAATAATTTTTTTCCTGATATTTTGAGAGCTTACTAGAAGTTTGACACAAATTATACCTTGAAAAATATTCTATCCTAATATCCTTTTATTTTTGGCTCATACAGAGAGTTTAAGTCTATAAGACGATATTGTTTTTTCTAATTGGTTACCCAATAAATAAAGTCTATTTTAGACCAATTTTTCTTAATTCTTTTACAGGTCATTAAAGAGTTCCTTCAAGAACCAGAATTAGCCCACTTTACTCTCTCACTGCTGGTAGGTGGACGTCCCATAGAGGTGGACGGGGAGAGCCTTAAGCGGGGCTCGCAGATCGCAGTGTGCACCCCCGGCCGTATGATGGACTTGTTGACTGAACGGAAAAACCTGAATGTTCCTAGCAGGATGAAAGAATTGGTAGGAAGTTTTTGTTGTGGAAAACTGATTAACATATTTGGATTTTTTCAGTTTTAATGCTTTAAAGTAATTTAACATTATTTTACTTTAAATCATTTTTCATAAAAATATTAATTGATTTTCAATTTAGTTGTCTTTGTTTTACTATCTTATTAAGCTTTTTTTACTAAATGCTCTTTAGCTTCATCATATTATGCAGACTAGAAAAAGTTCTTGTTTTTTGTCTCCAGGAATTTTTAATTCTCGACGAAGCTGACAGATTATTAGACCTTGGCTTCCACGGGACTCTCGCAGCCATCCTACAGTACTTACCTCGACAGCGGCGCACAGGGCTCTTCTCCGCTACCCAGACAAAAGAACTACAAGACCTAGTCAGAGCAGGACTCAGGAATCCCGTAGTAGTTAGCGTTAAGGAAAAGTCTACGATAAGCACACCGATACTGCTAGAAAACTATTATGTTATAGTTGAGCCGCAAGACAAGTTCTTGTTTTTATTAAACTTTATAAGGAACCGGAAGATGGTGAAAGGCCTGTTCTTTCTGCCGACGTGTGCGTGTGTTAATTACTGGGCGCAGGTGTTGCCAGGATTTTTGCCCGATAAGAAAATATTTGCGATACATGGAAAAATGAAGAATAATAGAAGCAAGATATTGGAGAGCTTCAGGAATTCAGATAACACAATACTGTTGTGCACAGATTTACTGGCAAGGTTAGTTTTAAATTTTACTTTGTGTAACTACTTGGTTGAAATTATTGCTAATCCTGTTTTTTTTTTTGTTATAAACTATCAGACATGTTATCTATATCCTAGCAAGCTAGCAGGTGTGATGTAAGGTGGTGACAACTTATGATGCTACTCCCAGCAGAGCTAGCACTTTCTTTTTTGAAGTCGGCCTTATAAGTCGCCATGATGAGTCTAAATCAAAGATTATGTTGTCATACTATATAAAATAAATAGATTTCAAAAATAAATATTGGACATCACTTACATTGATTTGATCTTAAAGTCCGCAAAGTCCAAAGTGAATTCCGTCCGAGTTAGTATTATATATATAGGTCTAGACATCCCCGAGGACCCATTCGGTCCTACAGTAGGAGCCCCCAGCATCCCCCGCTGCGCGAGGGGGCGTCGTGGGAAGCTCGCTTAAATTATATTTAATTTTGGCGGGGTGTCCAAAAGTAACTGTATACATATTGTAAATTTTTGTTTTTAGCAATTCCATGCAAGGTTTTAATTGAAGATAAATAACACTTGAAAAAAAATCATCGACCTCAGGTGGGACGTACACATTGCAGGCATACACAAGATATTATCATATAATATTCTATATCAATTACTAAAGTTAAGCAACCAACGCCGCGGTTGTGAGTGGATGGGTGACCATTCCGACCATATCTAGTGACATTGATCACATCTCCGTGTTTCGGAAGGCACGTTAAAAGTTGGTCCCGTCTGATATTGCTTGATATTAGTCGTGAAGCCTAGTCAGAGGCCTTATGGCGGGTTGATTTCATCTGACAGTAAGGTTTAGTCACTGGCCTTACACTTCTTCACCGCACCGCGCTGGGCCCGCGTGGTGAAGTATGGCCCAAACCACCTCATAGTTGACGTGAGGCCTGTGCCCTGCAGTGGGACGTATTATAGGTATGCTTTAACATTTACGTTCCTTCAGAGGTCTAGACATCCCGGAAGTAGAATGGGTGCTCCAGTGGGAGCCCCCGGCGTCCCCCGCTGCGCTCGTACACCGCGTAGGGCGCGCAGCGCGAGGGGGCGCCGCGGGATGCTCGCTGCTACCGCTGCTTTCGAGCGAGGACGCCTACGTGCCGTTCATCAAGACGAACCAGCTGGTAGAGCTGAAGGACTGGAGGGAGTCGCAGGACGAAATCAAGATTAGCCCGAAGTTGAGGGATAAGGTGAGTTAGTTTGTACATTGTGATTTGTTTGTTTAAAAAAAAAACTTTTCAACACAGTTGCTCGTAAATTGACTCTTATAACACCGTTTTTAGTTTCATAATTCATCATATTATGCACTTGTGCTGTAATAACATTATCGCACTAGTGCGGTAATGTTAACTTTTTTTTTTAATTTTAGCAAAAGTTTATGTCAAAAACATGAAATATTTTACGAATATTAATTATTTTAGGGTTAAGATGACAAATAAATATTTTATTTTATCGAATTGTATATTAATAAACACAAATTAACTTAACTATCATTTTTATAAACAAAAATGTATAGTTTATTTTATTTTCTATATTGCTGCTGCTCCGGCTGAACAGCCGGTTCTTCCTATGCCTTTATTGAACCTGCGCGCGCATTGAAAGTGCGGCGCGCGAAAAGAACAAAACCTACGTGTCATTTTCCATAAATATTTGGTAAAGTTTTTGCTGTGTGGTTAATTACTATCAAAAATATCTACTTTAAATAGTGAATACGAGTAAAATGTTATTCAACCCCGTCGGAAATACTTATGGTGGCACGAAATGCAAGTGATAGCCGCCAAAATCCAGAGAAAAAGAGCAAAAACGGAGAAGGTATTTTAGATTTTAGTTTGGTTTTTTCCTCGCAATTGTGTTGAAAAACGTCGTATGAAACTCGTATGCATTGATTATTACACACTCGGCTTCCTTACCGCGCTCGCCTGCGGCTCGCGCTTACAATAATGCCTTGTGTGTAATAATCAACTTTGCACACTTGTATCATAATGTACTATAATGTAATGCTTATATATTTATTTTAAGTTGCTATGCCCTGCCAGGGTTACATGTTACGGGACTAATGAAAATGTAAAATATCTCTCCAACCACATGTGTGCAATAAACAATTTGAATTTGTTAGGATTGTAAGGTACTACGATACTGACAGTCGACGCTTTGAGAGCTCGACCCTTTGGTGTATTGATATTTCATCTCCAAGACTACTCCACCCCATTAACTTCGCTGCATGTCATGGAGAATCAACTCTGAAACCCGATTCTAAAAAGAATTTATCCTATCCTACTAATATATAAATGCGAAAGTTTGTAAGTATGGATGGTTGTTTGTTACTCTTTCACGCAATTACTACTGAAAGGATTTGGATGAAATTTTGCATACATATAGAATATGATCTGGATTAACATATAGGATACTTTATATCCCGGTTAAATGTTCCTGTGGAATATATTGAATAACCTAAAGACCACGCGAGCGAAGTCGTAAGAAAAGTATCCTATATGTTAATCTAGATCATATTCTATATGTATGCAAAATTTCATCTAAATCCGTTCAGTAGTTTCTGCGTGAAAGAGTAAAAAAAATCCATCCATACTTACAAACTTCGCATTTATAATATTAGTAGGATGTAAGCCTTGACCCTCACAATTCCATCCTATGTCAACTCTTCTCTTTCGTCTTTTGCTTATGGTCAAAACAAGCATCATCGGTCTACATCTATCTCACTATGAATCCGACAATTTGTGACAAATACAGGGTTACATTGCAAAGTAGTGCCAATTTTTCAGGGACCACACAGAATCAGTAACTAAATCAATCTGCGATATAAACGATCAAAAAAACAAACTCATTTTTTTTATTACTATTCGCTGTTCAAATGTGGTACGCGTGGATAATAAAATACGCACGCACTATCTCTGTGCAACCTAGAACAGCAAAGTTCAATGCAATAATAGTCACAATGGCGCACGTAAACAAACCTTAGCCTTTTAAATGTAAGGTATATGTCTAACAGAAGGAGCGCCCGCGCATACCAGAGGTTAAAATTGACAACAAATACCTTATGCAGTGCAACTCTAGATCTTATTTTTAAAATTTGGCACTATTGCAAATCAATGTAATCCTGTAGGCAATTTAGTAATGGTTTTTATCTCTTTCCAATTTTTACTTTTTACTACCATATCCTACAATACAATTATCCGTAATTATACCCGCCAGGTGCTATCCATCCTCCACGATCTACAGCTCAAAGACCGCGCTACATACGAGCTTGGTGTACGCGCGTTCGTGTCCCACGTCCGCGCGTACTCGAAGCACGAGTGCGCGTTACTTCTGCAACTGAAGCAGCTGCCGTTAGGGCACCTGGCCACCAGCTACGGGCTGCTAAGGCTGCCGAAGATGCCGGAGATCACGCAGGTAGCCTAACCTAACCCACCTTGTTGGGAATTTCCTTTTCGAATGCCCTCGTTTCCAGGAAGCCCGATTCAATCTGGAGTGTTCCATACATTTGGAGTTCAACAAAAATCTACACCAAAGTCTAGAGTATAGACAAAAGAAGCTTGAATTACCGGAGAACACGCAGATAACCTAATCATCTTATTGGGTATTAGCCTTTTGACTGCCCTGGTATCTAGGTAGCCCGATTCAATCTATGGAGTGTTCATCTGGATTTTAACAAAAAGAAAAACCTACACCAATTTCCCGCCTGTAACCATAGCCAACAATCAAGAATGCTAAGACGCCTCGGCTCGCTGTATGAAGCTCTTGGCAGAATCGATCCTGGCCACCAGCTACGGGCTGCTGTGACTGCCGAAGATGCTGGAGATCACGCAGGTAGCCTAGCCTAACCCATCTTATTGGGTATTTGCTTAATTATAACACCTGGCCACCAGCTACGGGCTGCTGCGACTGCCGAAGATGCCGGAGATCACGCAAGTAGCCTAGCCTCACCCATCTTATTGGGTATTTGCTTAATTATAACACCTGGCCACCAGCCACGGGCTGCTGCGTCTGCCGAAGATGCCGGAGATCACGCAGGTAATCTAACTTTATTAACGTGAGGATATGCTGTAACGCACTATTTTTTAACTGCGAGGAAAAAGGCTGGAGGTTATGTGCGACTTCTATTAAGTCCGTCAGTTAGATTATCAAAAAATTATGAACTCTTATTTTTCTTTTGTCAATCAACCAAAAAAATTACAAAGATAAAGCGCGTCAAAGTTCAGGAGAGGGGGCCGTGACGTCACCTCTTATTAAAAATTGTACCTAGGTGTGACGTCATGCGAAATTTCAAATCAATATATCTCTCTAATTAAGTGAAAAAAGAAAACATACGTGTCCAATATTTTTTATTAATCTACCTTATAGACGAAGAAAAAGTTAGTCATCATCCCTATTAATTCATTTTCCGGGGCATATTAATTAATAATTATTCTTTGCAGGAGCACAGGGACCAATTCGTAGGCCCCAAACAGCCGGTAGACTTCACCAGCTTGCCGTATAAGGATAAGAAGAAAGAAATCTTAAGGAAATTGAGTCTGGAAAAACCTAAAGAGTCTAATTCATCTGGGTTGGCACAAATGAAGAGAAATAAGAAGAAAATGGTAAGTGACATTCACAAAATTATTCATATAAAAATAAATAAATTGTTTACACAATCACACCAAATTAGCTAGCCCCAAACTAAGCAAAGCTTGTACTATGGCGACTAGATAACTGATAAACATACTTATATACGTTTTTAAACAATCATGACTTGGGTACAAATTCACGTGCTCATCACACAAACATTTGCCCCTCGCGGGATTTGAACCCGCAACCGCCAATAATTGGTGAGATTGTGAAAAAAAATATTAGCAATCAGCAAAATCGCGCGGTCATTTCCCGATTGATGGTTAGTGTCAAAATCTATGGGCAGCACTGACAGTAGATTGCTTTGTTTTTGTTTTTTGCTGTCAATTTGCGACATTAAAGCCAGAATTGGTCAATTTTCGCTATCGTATTGCTTTTGCAAGATACGGAATCAGGGTACGGGTTAGTTTGGTGCGAAGACATCATTCTGTCTCTGTCATCGTCATATAAACTGACAGCTATAGAATTTTAATACCGTGTTATTGGATAGTTCAGGATTAAATTCGCTTATACTTATATGCGCAAGTGGCTTTTAGAGTAAAAATAATACTGGATTATTCAAATATTTTTAAAAAATACTCAATTTTAGTAATCACATTCTGTCATTTCTAGGATGACGGTTCCGTCGCGTAGCGAATCCTAAGTCTATGGTACCGCCCAACAATAGATATTTTTAAAGATGTTTCTGACGTCTTTCAGGTACAAACCAAGCCCTGGGCGCAAGCAAAACAAAACAAAGAAGAGCGTAAAGGCAAGAAAATTAAGAGAAAAGAACAGAAGCAGAAAGTGGAAGCGGCCGGCAAGAAGCGAGGCAAGAAACGGAAGATGGTCACCCCAGAAGAGATTGCAGAACTGGCAGAGGACGTCGCACTGATCAAGAAACTTAAGAAGAGGAAAATAACAGAGGAACAGTTTGATAAAGCGTTCGATCTTGATACATAGCGTTTTGTCTTGTTTACAGTAATAATAGGTTAATTATTTTGAAGAGACAAAAGAGTTGTTTTAAAGAAATTTTGTAAGTGGTAATACTAGGAGGATATAATGCGATTTATTTTGTATAAATCCGTTTTAACTCAACAATAAATGAATTATGATTGTTTAAAGGTTTTTTTTGTTGCAATTGTACTGTATAACAATCTGGAATTCAATGGGGTAGCCCTGTGTTCAACAGTCCTATGGTTCAAATGATGATAAATATAATAATAAATATTGGACAACATCACATACATTGCTCTGATCCTATAGTAAGTAGTTAAGGCACTCGTGTTATAGAAATCAGAAACAGCGACGGTACCACAACACCCAGACCCGAGACAATATAGAAAAGTTCGTTTTCTACATTGGCCCGACCGGGAATCAAACCCGGAACCTCAGAGATGGCGCGGAAGCTATATAGTCCGGCGAGCTCGCCTCTCTGCTACGGAGGTCGTCGATGATGAATCTTATTTTATACCTGGCAAGTCAGAAACTCAGTAATGAGTTTCCTTTTGGTTGGCACAGCCATAATGAGCTACTCCGTATGATCTCTATGCAGGATAGAGATCATTCAAAGTAGCTCATTTTAAGACCTGAAAAGGGGCGGGTATAAATAACACGACTAATGAAAATAGTAAAATAGACATTTATTTGCTTTCGCTCAACTTTCGTAATTGCAACATTTGATTGAGTATTTAACACAACAAGGCACTTACAACCTATTTATGACGAAATTCATAAGATGGATTAGATTTAGCAATACTTTACAACACAGTAGACGTATACAATACGCAGTAAGTTCACTCGAAACGTGACAGGCGACACACAAAGAGACACTCTATATTATATTTATTACTAGCTGACCCGGCGAACTTCGTTCCGTCTAGCAGTAATTTTTTTTTTCGTCAGCTTTTCTAACGTTTTTATTATTTTTATTCTGCTATTCCTTTTTAATAAATTATTATTTTTAATTTTTAATAAATTTTAATTTTTTTATTTAAAAGTAAATAAATAATAATATCTGATCCTAAGGTAAGTAGCTAAAGCACTTGTGTTATAGAAATCAGAAACAACGACGGTACCACAACACCCAGACCCGAGCCAATATAGAAAAGTTCGTTTTCTACATTGACCCGACCGGGGATCGAACCCGGAACCTCAGAGATGGCGACGCCAATACATTCCGGCGTGCTCGCCTCTCGGCTACGGAGGTCGTCTTTTTGACACATAATGCTTTTTATTATCCTGTGAATGTTTTTCCTTTTGTATTCTGTGTGTGTCAAATAAATCTTTTTCTATTTCTAATATTGCATTCCGATACTACGTACCTACATTCAATACGGTATCGTTGCCGAACTTTGATTTGTCCTACTATTGATTGTATTGCTATCTCTGACGAGTGTAATATCGATAGTTTTGAACTATCGATTGTTTCAACAAGTCAGGAATCGATATAATCTATAGCATAGGGACAACCTTCACTGGTCGGTGGTAGATGTCTTTTGAGTGACCGCGAAGAAAATGGCTTTGTTTGAATTTCATAAAAAAATATTCCACGAGCGTCTATGCCGTGTCGCTCGCCCGTTTAGAGTGATCGAACCGAGTGATTTTCTACTGTGGCAACAATTTGGCACTGCAACTGCCTTATAGCACCACTTACGTACAGACTTAATGTTAGACCAATAATTTTATTGTGCGTATAGTATTTTACTATTTTCAGTTTTGATCCTCGCGTTTTCTAATCAAAAGGAGCAGATATTTACATTAAACGTGAATTGCATAGATAGTCAACGTGTGAGCGGAGAAAATACAATCACGCACTTAATATTAGTATAAAACAAAATCCAAATATGCGCAGTGTCGGCCGGCGAGCCGCTAATTATTATAATATTCATACTTAATCTATGCAGTCAAGATAATACTTGGCATATTTCAGTCTGTAATGGTATTCCAGCCAGTTTTGGACCTTTGCTTCTAATCGATTTATTTAAAAAAAAGTACGATATTCATTATTGCATTAACAACCACATGTAAATGTGTGGGTGGCTACATACATTGCCTTTAGAATAGTATCAAAAAAGCATGTGACAGCATTTAATTGAACCATATTTCTTAATAAGTTAACAAGACCTTCACTGCGCCTACAACAACATCATTGGACCTCAACGAGATAAACATATAACGGCCCTTACACCTAGCAGAAGATATCCAACAGCGATTATTAGAAAGCGTTTCAAGCGGGGCCGAGGGCACCTTACAATTACTCAACGTCAAATATAACAGTTGTTCACTTCGTAATGCCGATCTCTATAACTCAGACGCAAAAATATCGCCACCGCGATTCAGGTAACATCGAACCTGCTAGACACTAACGCCATCTATTATCAAAGTTGTGGCAACACTAGTTATCTGAAGTATAGAGGTCGCCACGTATTATTGTCACAAGTTTACATAAGTACATTACATCTGCGTCTATACACGATTGTGGTCTATAAAACTCGAAAAAAAAACAATACAATACAAAATCAAGCTTCAAAAATACAAAAAAAAGTTTGGTGAAACGATTTACATAAACCCTTTAATGGTAAAACAAGCATTTTCGTACACATATAAAATTCTTTGTCATGATCTTAAAATCGAACATCTAATATTACGCCATCTTACATTTACGAAATAATAATAATCATCATAATAATAATACTATTAAATTTAACTATAATACTTGCCACCTCAATAGAGACGGCGCTTAACTGTCAAATGTCAATTTCATAGTGACATGACTAGTTGTCAAAAGCACGTTTTTAGTTATTGTCGTCGTTACCATGTCGTCAACATAATTTGTTGCACTCAGACGATAAATGATAGGGCATCATCTACAATAGCGAATAATCAAAAATAACTGCATTATATTATACTAAGGGACGAAGACACCAATAATAATCAATTTAATAAAAAACCGATATCCCTAAAGATTTCGAACGGGAATGCATAGTTTTGACGACACTTCTATGTGGCCTTTACCTAAATAAAATGATTATTTTGAAGCAATTAATAATTTAATAATTAGGTTTCTATAAATAATTTATAATTGACGATGATAAATGACACGATGTCATTAATCAGGTGTTATTTTAATAAAACGGTGATTTAGAATTATCCGTCAATAGTGCCTTCTTCTTTTGGTTATGGCGATAAACTTGTGCTTTAACTTTTGTCGTACAAGATTCCGCCAATGTCACGCCACGAATGAATTATTTACACGGTATTTTAAAACTGCGCAGAAACAAAATAGGTTTACGAAATAGATTACAATATAATCCCTAATCAGTTGATAGATAAATTCAACTTTTAAAAACGGAGATCAGTCGCCAGTTCATACAGGGTGTAGATTTTAATCTGAGCAGTACTTACAGAGGTGATTCTATACCTTATACCATGAAGTAAGTATTACACTACTGATAACGAATCACGAAAATTAAAAAAACTTTTTTTTAATTATTAAAAATTATCTCCAATTTTAATAATTAAACTTCAAGAAATACCTTATACCATGAAGTAAGTATTACACTACTGATAACGAATCACGAAACTTTTTTTTAATTATTAAAAATTTTATCCAATTTTAATAATCCAATTTTAATAATTAAACTTCAAGAATAACACGGACGGGCAGATAAAAGTTATCAATGCCAGGGAGCTTCCCGCGATATTGCGCGTGGTTTCTACTCGTGCAGTGCAAACTTAATTCGTTTAAAATTTTATTTTATTAATTAGTTCTTAACACGTGTTCTGTAAGTGGCCATCGTCTTTTTAGTGATAACTGCTCAGATTGAAATCTCCACCCTGTATAACATCAGACGTCAAAAAGTGGAGCCTATTATTATTGCAGTCTCATACTTCAAAAAGTTACCAGTAAAAACTTTGACACATTCATAGATGAGCCCTGTATCATATCATTTTATTTTATCACTCATACTTAGAATTTTAGTTGAAACACCTTTAATACCGGCGACAATTTAAGAATACTATTAAAAATTCAAGACAAGCCTAACTCGATATTATTAAAACAGCAAACTTAATAGTCTAATTGAGATTTTTATCGTCAATTGAAATACAAAAAGATGAGAGACACCCGGTGATGATTCGTACAAGGACCAATTCGCCGGGTAGTCGTAAAAAACAAAAGAACGATACCATTTTACGGTACTTTAGCAGCGCTTAGCCGTAACAGCGACTATAGTCCATATGAGAACCTCCGTTTTTTCGCCGGTTAATCAAAATGACCGTCGGTAGGGTTTATTACGAACCTTGATATCAGGCTAAGTCGTCTATTGTGAAAGCGCTCTTATAACGAAAACGAGACAATATACGATATCTTATCGTTACGCGGTCCCATGTGCTCGCTCATCAGCCAATAAGTTTAGCTACTCATGAGCTGAACTGCGTTCATTTTGCAAATGTCACGCGATTTGTCTATGGTTGACTATGGTCTAACGCACGACTTTAGTGCGTAACTAACTTAACCCAGGGCACAAGTCACCTAGTCTGACGTGACTCAAAATGTTATTTTAATGAGAAGTAGGCATTCTTTCGCATCAACGTGTCCGTAAACAACCTTGAGTAAATATAATATAATGCATTCTTAATTACTTTCATTCTCTATAACACGATGAGACTAGTCATCTCTTTTCAATCACTGAAACATGAAAGAGATAGCAATTAAAACCCGGTTTTACTAAGGCTATACTGGTTTAAGTATTCATTTGACGATAAAAATCAGCTTAGAAACAGAATAGTGACATTAAGGATAATATTAATACGCGTATTGAGCCAGCAATTGTTTAGAAGCGTAACCTGCAGACCCTACAGTATTGTATTACATTAAAAGCACCTCTTAGTAAACACTTGACTCTTATTTCTAACTTACACACATCTAGCTAATATGGCCTGTGGCTACATTGGTATCCAAATAATGCACATCGGTTTTTAGAAAGAGATTCGGCTACTGATCGGTTAGCTTCGGATTTGTAGAGCGTTGTATCTGTCGCTCGTGATCACTCACGCGAGTGAGTGAGTGAGATGGCGCTTCACGAAATTGAAAGTACAATTCGCCGAAAGAGAAAGCAATAGTAGCCTTGTAACCACAGTCCATATTGTAAAAATCAGATGCAGTAATACAACTTCAAAATAAATAGCTTTTCATTATAGTAAGCTAACTGCTACAGTTGGTTGTGTGCCGAAAACCGTATCCTAAATTGTTTAGAATATAAAGCGCGTGTTGACATGTCATGATTTGATGATTATGTTAACCAGTCGGTAGTCGAAGCTTTCTTTTGAGGAGCTAGGCAAAACAGGCCGCATTAGTCATTAGCCATGGCAATGATTGCTATTTTTCTCTATGAATTTAAACTTTACGTTCATAAGTTTAAAGCTCTTAAAATGCTCAGTATCGTTATCGTTCGTCACCTATGATGGCATAAAAATAGCACACCATGTTTGTCTTTTTCTAACACGCACCTGTAGCAAATCATTCCTACTCGCTCGCGCGCTCAAGGCCTTCGCTCAAGTGCGCTCGCTAGACCCGCTCTGCTACATGTCATCAACGAATGAAAAGAAATGCGAATGATATATGATTTGACAGTCTGAGATTTGTAGCAGTCAATATAATAAAAAATAGCAGGTGTGATAAATGATTTTCAAATCATATGATTTTTCACCTGCTACTTATGAAATCGTCCATGCCTATTAGTCATCCGCTCGTCACCCGACCCGACTGGATAAAACATAATTTATGACTGACTCCGGCGGCGTCGGCACTTGTTATTGTTCCAAGAAGCTATTGAGATAATTTACCTGTATTTAGCAAGGAAAACACATAAACCTCTATTTTCGAGACTTATTGCACTGACATGTCAACTCGCACTTGGCTACTACTAAATCATGATTCATGATGAGACTGGTAACGTGTTGTCACTAAATAAATAACGATCGCTACTTTGATATGACAATTTTAGATTAAATGAGATAGAAGTCACACGAACTCCACAAAATAGTCTGCATTTAAGAAGAAGTCTTAGAGTAAGTTACCTAGTAAAATAGGTACTTACATTTCGCGACGAGTAAGTGTCAAGTTGTCTATATTCAAGTACTTTTTTTTTGTTGACCACAAGACCAACACAATTAAAATCAAAGCGATTTAGTACCGCATTTGGAAACGCTTTATTTTAAACTTACAAAATACCTTTGTGACGGTGTTTTTAATAGTATTTTACAACCATATTTCTTAAAGCGTCTGCGAAGACCAAAAACAATGTACATCGATCGACTTTCTATATTTTTTTCAAAGACACATTGGAGTTATTAACCGTTCGTGTGACGTCCGGTACAGAGGGAAAACTAAATGCGAGCGATATCACCAATATTCCGAGGGTAAGGCACATCATTGATTCCGCGTATCACTTTAATTAAAACTTACTATTTACAAATTAATCGTTACCATAAATAAATAGACATTATCATACCTTTTTTCATTATAAACGGACAATAAAATATCAAAACATACGACGATCGTTGCACCAACTGGCCTCGCGAATGTAAGTATACAAAATTATTGTCAATTCATTGCGCTATTATCATTTATTACATAATGTAATGACATTTTATTGTTATTAGTGTTGTTAATTTTTCTAAGCTGCCCTTTTATTAACATTTACACATTGTAAAAATGTAACTCACAATATTACATACGCCGGGAAAATGTACATGTATTTTTACAATGAAATAAGTCAGTTTTAGAAAAAATATCAACCGAAACCTTAGTTTTTTTAAATCAAATTTCACACACATTATTATTATAAACCAAATAACTTATGATCTCATAATTAGAAGTCAACGAGATAACATTTATATTTAAAAACAGTTAATCTACTAACAATAGTATGTTGACTTCACTTTTGTAAATTTAATTTGTCCAATAAAGTATTATTTAGTTTCCAAAATAATTGCTTCTCGAAACTCCGACCGATCTCATGCACCATAAAAAGAGAAATAATTTAAAAATAATTGCATTAAATCAATTCCTAAGTCATTTAAAATTATTTTGAGACCATTTGGGAGATAAATTGCGTAAAAAGGTTTTACTCCTAAAAATTATATGCTAGTGGTAAGTTATACTCTGTTAAATAAATCTATGATTACAATAAATGGTTTAGAAAAACGCAACACCTTTTTATAACTGAAATGATACATTTTATTACTATCAGTGCAATTAAGAGCAATACACACCAAAGCCACAGATGCCAGTGTCAATAAATACAGGGTTACATTGCAAGGTAGTGCCAAATTTTCAGGGACCACTCAGAATCAGTAACTAAATCGATCTAACAAATTTTTGCAAAAAACAAACACATTAGATTTTTATTATTACTACTATCTGCTGTTAAAGAATGGTACGCGTAGATAATCTTGTCTCATTCATAAAAAATACGCACGCACTATCTCTGTTCAACCTAGAACTGCAATGCAATAATAGTCACAATGGCGCGCGAAAACGAACCTTAGCCTTTTCGATGTAAGGTACTTTCTAACAGCAGGAGCGCCCGCGCAAACCAGAGGTTTAAATTGCCGACAAATACCGTATGCATTGCACCTCCAGATCTTATTTTTAAAATTAGGCACTACTTTGCAATGTAACCCTGTATAATGAATATTTTTTATAAAAGTTTGACATCTGACAGTTGTCTATGGTATCGACTTGTTGTCTATGATACATCATTTTAATCAAGTTAGATTTAACAGAATAAAATTGAGATCGCCCGAAGTACCGATTAGCAATGACGTTACAGTAGGCAGAAAATGAAATTTTAACAATTTTTCGTCTAAATTCATACAAGTATATTCTTCAGTGTCCAAATTTTCGGGGATCGATTTGTTTCTGATTGTTCAACTTTCGCTTAAGCATAATCCTGTTTGACGGGAAGCATGGTGGTCACTTTTGTCCTACAAAATGAACAACGTGTGATTTGAAAATGATAATTATATCAATTTTACTATAAAGCTAAAAAATAAACATCGTTAGCCTTTTGATGTTATAGAGATTTTGTGTTTTGGACCCTTTCAGGGCACCATCAGAAAATGTTATTTTGGTTTATCGCTTGAAGTATATACGTTTGTCATAAGAATTTCCACGATGTCAAAGTATAATTTTCGTCAAATAAACAGAACGCTGAAGGGTGGCGCTACTTGTCTCCACCGAACGTTTAAAGCAGTACTGAAAATGATAGTTCCTCCGTTCTTTTTACGTGACGCCAAGTATAAAAGGGATTGCCCTTAAATTACCAAAATTAAATAAAAAATAGTACTAAACTACTAGTAGCAATATGAAAGTAAGGTTAAGACCTCGTCAGGCGCTAGAACGTCATCGTCGTGGTTGTCTCCATGCGTCTGAGGGTCTGCTCGAGCTGCCTCAAGGGTGTGGTGGCGGCTTCACACATGTATTGCCGTCCTAATCATCATTCGTCATCACATTACAATCACACCTCATCCGGCTCTAGAGCGTCGTCCGGCTGCCTGCGGGTCTAAAACGGCCGCATTGGATGTTTCATATTCCGTTCATAATATGTTTCATTTAGCAAATCTTAAAATGAAATGTTATTGGATGAATCATAAAATGAGCCTCGAACATTTCATATTTGCAGTTCATCTAATTTGACAGTTTTTTATGGAAATTCGTAATATGGTCCACTTATTATGAAAAGAGTAATTCATATTAAATTTCAAATTGGTGAACCACCATTTTAATGTTATTTTTATTATTATTTTGTATTGATATTTGTAGAACACACAAAACTTGAGTATTTTGAAACATTTTGTTCCTTTGTGTTGTTAAAAACATTCATTTTCAAAAAAACCGTAAAGTAAGATTGGACGCGTCACTATATTTTTTTAACGTCATCAAATATGATCCATTTGATGAAATGAATTGCATATGGTTCATTTATTAATGTGGCCGTTTTAGGGTTTGCAAATAATTTCCGCTACATTTCACTAAATGAATCAGATTAAAAATGAAACATCCCCTCACACGTGTATCCCCGTCTCATTCAACACCTTTCCAAGTAGGAACAAACCTGTTTCTTTTAGACCTCGTCAAACGCTAGAGCCACTATAACGTCTCTCTTACCTGTTGCTCTCAGACTTCATCAGGCGCCAAGGCGTCGTCGTGGTGGTTGTCCGGCTGCGGCTCCGGCTGCGGCGAGGGGGTGGGGGCGGGCGCGGGGGCGGGGCTGGGGGGCGGGGCCGCCTTGGCCGCCGCCTCTAGAGCTCGAATACGATTCTCTTGTTTAACGATCACGGATTTGAGCTTGCGGATCTCGTCTACTAGGTCGGAGAGCTGCTTTTCCTGTGGAAGGATCATTGCAATACGTGTATAATTTCTTTAAATACAAGCGCAATGGTTTCAAGTAAACGTAATTATAATTCAGAACTAGTATAGGTGTATTCTTTATTACAGTCATTTCTTAATGTTAACTAAAAATAAGTTTGGGTCAATAGAAGTTAGATCGAATGCTGTATGTGGGATTTTCCGTCCCTTTTCTATGATGAAGCATAATTAGCATTTATTTATAATCCTGTAATCGGTCATAGAATAAAAGGAAGTATTTTGTTTTTGCGATTTTGATGTCGGTTTTGCTATAAAAGTTGTTGTAGTTGAGCAGTCGAATCAATCCCAAAGCAATTAACTAGTAAAATAGGTCAATTTTTATCAGTATAATATTTTACTTATTATAACGATATCATTGAGCCATTAAAATATTGAATCCTAGTTAATTGAAATTAAAAATCAACTCATCGCAATTCGTATACGGTGCTCTGTCTTTTGAGCCACTTGAGATTATTTTTATAATATTCTGTATGTTGTAACATATACGTATGTTTAGTATTTCATCAAAGATACTCACGATCTGCTGCGTAACACTGCTTGTAGGCGGCGGCGTGTTAGCCTGGCTATCCTGTCCTTGTTTCCCAGCCGGCGTGGGCGATCGCTCCTTCCCGGTCGCGAGAGCGTTCTTCTTCGTGACGTGCAACTGCGTAGCGGCGCGTCCCGACACGTACCCGCCCTGTACCACAAGAGCACGCTCCTGTAGTTTGGTTAGGATCACCTAGCCTATAGCATCTGTCTTTTGATAGTTCTGTTGGCTTAATATTTGGAGGGCATTTACTGATTGATTGATTATTTGTGTAGGTATTGAGAAAGAATAGAAATTGGTTCGCGAATTCCCAGTGTGTGTTCTGTTTTAGGGACCCCCCACAGCGTTGACGTCGTAGCAGCGTCCAATCAGTGTTGACGCAACGCTTGCGCAGCGGCAGTTACTTAACGCTGATTGGATGATGCCACGTCGACGCTAAAAAGACGCTAATGAAGGGGGGGGGCTTAAAGCGATTTTTAACTCTGAATATTAGCTAAACAG
Source organism: Anania fuscalis (assembly GCA_950371115.1). Taxonomy (NCBI): domain Eukaryota; kingdom Metazoa; phylum Arthropoda; class Insecta; order Lepidoptera; family Crambidae; genus Anania; species Anania fuscalis. Next base: position 1,373,250 of record OX493346.1, read on the forward strand.
TGTTGTAAAGTCACGACGTATTGTTTTATCTTAACTCTCAGCAGCAAAGTAAAAAAAAAAGGAAATTGTCTCTTTAATTTGTGGTTAAAATATACGGTTATATTTTACAAAATATACAATTAATCGATTCAAACTAAGGCGTTACTTCATGCAATAAAAAAAAAAACAGTTTTTATTTGCAAATAGGCCATTAAAGTCTAATGAAACCTGAAAGTTGATATTCGCTACTATACCACTAATCATAGTTGCAGGCAACAAAGTAGGCCTAATACTGCACAATTCTTAAGAAAAAAAAGTTTTACGAATTGTTAATTACCTACTATGTACTCAGTTACAGTAAATCCCATTCGGAAAATGTATAGACAACTATTTATCACTTCATTGCATACCCTCTTATTTAACGAAAGGTGACATTACAACATACAGAGTAAAAAAAGGCAGATAATCACGATCTTATGGACCACCAAACTAGCGTCTTTCAAGCGTCGGCGTCGTGGCAGCGTCCAATCATTGTTGACGCAACGCTTGCGCAGCGGCATTTACCTAACGCTGATTGGTCACTGTCACGACGATGACGCTCAAAAGACGCTAGTGTCGGGGAGGCCATAGTCTCCGCTCGCTTGTTGTAATGTGAAAGCGAGACGTGCTTACAGCTGTCGCGACTTCCGAATTATTTACCTGAATAAGTTGTACAGTAAACACATACAGTCCAAGCCAAACAAAATTGCGGTTGACCATAGACTATGACTTAGATGAAGTACTATGAATTAGTTATCTATTACACACTGCGTTTTTTTGCATCTACAAGGTTTCGGCAGCAACTGTAGTGATACAGAACCATTGCAAAAAGCCGAAATTGTTAAAACTCTTAATCTGCTACAGTAGATTTTAAAAATTATTTATTAGTATGGCAATAATGGACAAATAACCATCAAAATTATAGTTCAAGACAAGACTATTTAGGAAAAATAAATATTTTGTCATAAATGACCCCGTATTATGACAAAAAGCCCAGTGGCCTGGTATAAAATATTTTGGTATTAGTTTATGGCAAGAATTTATTGTAATAACCCGAACGTCATATGTGACCCCATATTAACACAACGGGCCCAGTGGCCTAGTATAATAAATTTTGTTATTAGTTCATGGCAAGACTTTATTGTAATAACCCGAATCTTTTGTCATATGTGACCTCATATTAACACAACGGGCCCAGTGGCCTAGTATAAAACATTTTTTTATTAGTTTATGACAATACTTTAATGTAATAACCCGAATATTTTGTCATATGTGACCCCATATTAACACAACGGGCCCAGTGGCCTGGTATAATACATTTTGTTATTGTTAGTAACACTTTAAAGCGTCAAACTCAGAGTTATCACAGAACACAACACGGCAAAGTTTAGAGGAAGCCAACAGAATCATCAATCAACACGAATTACCAAGAGTCAACACTATATAACTAAAGCTTACAGCATGCATTATCATTGGATTTATGACCTTATTTTAAGTGAATAAGGTTCAAAGTAAAGTCTTATGTAAAGAGACGAGACTGTCGATTCGAATAACCCTTCGATAATGAATTGACAAACTCTTAATCACGTGTCACTGTTAAATCATAATAGCGTCACGTGGGTTTCCGGTCGAAAATTTCAAATTTGCTATCGAAAGGTTCTGAATCGGGTATGTTTTAGACTATTTGAGTAAAAATTTATAATTTTAACGTGTTGACTCTTTGTATCTGTACTCATTTTCTGTAATGGTATTTTTAATTATATTAATGATAATTTACAGCCAAAAAACTCAAGTACTTTTTCCTTTAGAATAAAAGTAGTTGGCTGTAAACTATTTATTACATAACCTTAAATGTTAATAAACTAAAAACGTTTGGAAAGTTTATTTATTTTTCATATCACAAAAATTCACTTACCTGTTTAGAAAAACATTAATAAAATTTGACTAAAAGTAAGTCACAACAATTTTATACAGAAATAGGATTGAGGTTTAAAACTCATGCACATTTAAATATTTACAAAATTCATAAAAATAACAGTAAATACGCCAGCAAGAGCGGTGATAGGTAGGACTCTAGTCTAACATCAATAAGACTAGAGTTCGAATCGATTTTTTATAATCTATCGGCAGCGAAAAATGTCCTGAGCAAATAAACATTTTCATTTTCATTTGAGGAAACCTGAACTTTCCAGTTATCTTGGATGTGTCCGAAAATGGTCTTTTTACCAGTCTGAATAACGGATGTCTAATGCAATCTCGAAATATCTAACAGGAAATATCGTGGTCAAAATTGAACCAAATCGGGAATCGAACCAGGATCTTTTTAGCGTTAAAGGCGAATCACCGAGTTTCTTAAGTCGTCCCTTCCTCTGATTCTGTATCTTGCAAAAGCAATGCGATAGCGAAAGTTGACCAATTCTGGCTATAAATAGGAAATTGACAGCAAAAAAAAAGCAATCTACTGTCAGTGCTGCCCATCGATTTTGACTCTGGCTATTAATCGGGCGATGACTGCGCGATTATTGCTGATTGCAAATTTTTAGGGAATAAGGGTTACCGGTAAAAGTTGCAGGAAGCCGCTGGATGCAGGCCGCTTCCAACCGGCCTCTAGTAATCACTGGGGGAGGCCTATGTTCTGCAGTAGACGTCCTATGGCCACAACGATGAAGGCCATTCTGTTCTCAGCATTCTATCATAAGTGCAAGTAGGCTTCTCTAGAACTGTTAATGTTCTCAGCACTTCATCACAAGGGCAAGGAAAATTCTCCAGAAGTAGAAAATAAAAAAAAAATGTTTGGAATTGTTGGATTTGATCCATACCTTCAGGAACACCCAGTATAGGCCCCTTTTCCGGGAACTTATATACGTCCTGTTAATAAAGCTTAGCCCTACCACCGCTTCGGGATTACATAGCAGCTAGTGATGAGAAGAAACAGCGCAACAAACTTGTAGTCAACTTAATCTTGTTTTTAACGAGCGAAAGTATAAGACGAACTGGTAAAGGTTGCAGGAAGTCGACGGATGCAAGCCGCTTGCAACCGGCCAGTTTAGAAGTCACTGAGGGAGGCCAATGTTCAGCAGTGAACGTCCTATGGCTGAATTGATTATGATGATGAAAGTATTTGCCTCTTTTTAACAGTATGGTTAGGAACTCCTTATGGCAAAAGGATATTACAAAGCTGAAGATTACTTAAACGACAAGAGTGCATGGACTTAATAACCTGCCTAGCTTACACTTACATTATCTTCTAATTGTAATTCCTGTAATAAAATCAAGCTGACAAAGGTGACCGAGTTCGTTGCGCCGCTCACCATCACCAGCCGATATGTACTCCCAAAGCGGTGGTAGGGCTAAGTTATATTTAGGGACGTGTATAAGAGCCCGGAAGAGAGTCTATATCTATAGTGTATAAATGAATCCCTATTTTCCTTGGTCACGGCACCACGCGTAAACGGCTGGACCGACTTCACTAACCCTTTTTATGTCGTGTTTGTTATGTCAGCAGGTTCTTATAAAAGAAAAATTAAGAAAAATGCGCGGAAAATCAGATCATCTAAGGAAACTAAAGACCACGGGAACGAAGTCGCGAGCAACAGCTAGTACAGAATAAAGGATTTCGCTTCATTTCATTTCAACCCAAGGGACAAGTGAGTCCCCTGCCTCCTGAACATCCCGCAGACACCTGGAGGGGTATACGTACCTTGAGCGACATAGTGGCGGGCTCGGCGTCCTCCCCCGCGAGCCACTCGTCGGCGGTGAGGCTCGCCTCGTCGCTCAGCGTGTCGGGGTATAGATCCTCTTGGAACAGTTCCGACTTGCGAGGGACCGTCATTGATACCACCTGAGAGACGGGTAAATCAATAGGTTATACTTGTAGCAAATTTTACTATAACAATAAGAATTTAGGATTCATAGGTAGTTTCAGTAGCAGGCATTGGTTTTATTTCGAGGCAGGCAGTAGAAACTTACCTAAATAAAGCGTTTTAAGTACCTACTGCCTATCTCATTTCATTTACTCGGTAGGCAATGCCTAACGAGCACGATATGCCCCTGGGCAGTTTATACCTTATGAAACGGAAATACACTGGTATTTATTTAAAATTACAAATGATGATGGTAAAATTTAATTTTTAAATGAGTAATATTATTCTCCACTAAAAATGCCAGCAAGCCATGACAATACTAATGAGTTAACTGACATCTTAAAGCTAGATTTTCAACTACACGCTCGCACAACTGTATGAGCAATGTCTCACTCGGTGGACAAAAAAAATCAATTCAAAAATAAATAAAAAATACATTCGGACAAAAAGTTACTAAAATCAAATTATAATAAACCATTGCAACTTATGCACTCACTTGACATAGTCCAGAATTATTTAATCGGTAGAACTTCGATATTTCACATGTGGCCACGTCGCACCCTCTTTTTGGCATCATACCGATACCTAAAACAAAACAAAAATTGGCTGTCTGTAAAGTCGGCTTACGGACGATAATTTAACGTGAAAACGTAATAAGAAAACATTGATGCTAGTCGGACGCATCGGCCGATGGAGTGGAAGAGAAATAGATGCGTCACAAGCCGAACGCTTAGGCCGATCGTGCCTCTCTATCGCTTGTTACCCGTTCTCGTTCGCACGCGGAACGTGACACTTTTTCGTGCGTGCAGCCGGTCATCGATTTATAAGAAGTTATCACGTCAAAAAAATTTACAGTACATCACGAAATTGGAAGGAATTTATTTCAAAACAAGGGCAGTCATGACAGCATAGACCTTAAGCTAACGACAAAGATATTCCTATAGGGCCCAAAAAGTCATAACACCATTTTTTTTTTTCATTTATTTGGGTCGAACTGACAGTACATCATGACAAATCTTCTAAAATTAGAAAAAGTATTGGAAATATTGCTTACCTCGTTGAGGATCAGGTGTTTGGAAGGTGTTGATGTAGTGGACAAACGGCGGCTCAGGCGTCACCTGGAAATTAATCAATAATATTATTATGCGCAAAACAGAAATTGTCGTGATCTCGAAGTAGAAAAGAAGTATTTTTTTTTGTTGCCTGCTTGCCGTCAAGTCAAGAAGTTTCGAGTGGTTGTGCGCCGAGGTGAATCGCCTGCCCGCCCTGTTAATTTTCTAAGCTGTTTGCCGACGGTTTTCTCCTTGAGGAGCTTCACCCTCGACTTTTTCATACAATTTATTGTAAGTACAGTGTAACCTGTAATTATTGCTGTTTTCACCATTCTTGTAGTCGAAACTTGATAGGTTATAAAGTTTGCCTTCTTGGCTCATAGGTACCAGCTTTTGCGAGTGACACAGCGGGATACAGATTGGAACGACGTCTGTGTATGAATTTGATAGGGATTACCCACCTTAAGGGTATGGCGCCCACATTTTATTAAAATTATAGGCTCAACCAAATTAATAATTGCTCAACCCCGTAGGTTTAAAACTCATTTCAAAATCCCACGTTTCCCGACCGCTGACTGGCTGGCTCTTAACTTTTTATAATATTAGACTTAAATTAATAATTTGGTCCTCCATTGTAACTTTTTTATTTATTTAAATAATAAATCATTGTTAAAAAGAGTAAAATCTTTTATTTAACAGTGGCTACAATTTAACTGAATTCAGTTAAATTGTAATTTTACTAGGATACTTTTGGGGTGGTTCGCGGTTTTAAATTTTGCCAATATTGCGTCACGAAATTTTGTTAGCAAACCTCTCCGATTCGGATTCAGCACCCCAAATACATATAGAAAGGAAGATATCAGAACTACCCCAAAACTTTCCCACTAGGGGCCCATTTGAGTACGAATTGACTGAATTTGTAAGTAATTAACATCCTTGTGTTACGACATATCAGATAATAAGTTTTTTTCAGGGCGGCGACTCTCAATGAATAGTAGGTGATCACTCACCACGAAGTAGCGGATGACGGAGTCTCCCTTCCCGCAGAGGTAGATGAGGTTGGTGTCCTGGACCTGTAACGACTAGCTACAGTGACCACTCACCTCGAAGTAGCGGATGACGGAGTCCCCCTTCCCGCAGAGGTAGATGAGGTTGGTGTCGGGGTCGTAGAGCGGGAACATGACCCCGTTGCTCGTGTCGATCTCGACCGTCACGATCGGCTCGTTCAGCGCGTCGGGCGTGCGCAGCGTGTACTGACGCTCGGACATTCGACTGAACCTGTATATTAGATAGATAGAATAATGCTTTATTATAGTGAGCGGAGGAAGGAACATTTTTCTCCCCGATTATTCCCAAAAAAAAAGTATTAAATTTATGTCTCTTAATGTGTCTAACGTACGGTTGCGAAACCTGGACCCTAACTCAAAAACATGCTGTAACATCTGATATTTACTGCAGATAAAAGATGAGAATGTAATTCTAGACACAACAGAATATACTGAAGGCGATTCTTAGAGCCCTTGCCAATTGCGACACTTTTTGAGTTGTGCAGAAGCGATGCAAACGTAAAATAGCCGCGATACATTCGCTGGCAACATTGTTCACGTTGTCATTGGTGCTGCTTGTATGTAAACAGCGGAAATCTTAGCAACTAATTATCCTTTGGTTAGTTTAAATAAGTTTTAAGGTATCGGGGGACCGTACCCAACTACCCAGTTAAAATCAAACCCAGAATCGAGACAAATGACAAACTGACATAATATTAATATGTCTTATTAATTGCTTGCCTAAGTAAGAAATACTTATATGTTGCCAGTAAAAATCTATGGACTGCAGCAAGTTTCTAAATAAATAATAGGTAGTTCATAACTTGCTTAAATGGCCTATGTCCAGCAGGGGACTTCCAAAGGCTTATAATTATGATAAAAGTGCCTTACCCAGTGGTGAAGACGAGTCCGTGCTTGAGGAATATGGCCCTGGACGCCTTGCTGCCCTCGTGTGCTATCGCCTCTGACTCCACCTCGCCCTTGCGCGGATCGATGATCCTGGTAGAATGGGTAAAAAACACGTTAAATACCAGAAATTCATAAAATATTTAGACAAAAGAGGGCATATTTTGATGACATAACATGCTACCCTGATGCTATGAACAGCCAACGCCATCTCTTGGTGGATGGAACATGCTTCCGTGTGACGTGCAATAAAGACATTGAATTGAAATATTAAAACTGCGATTACTAATTAAGACAAATATTATACAACATGCCAAGGAGGAAGTGGACACCACTAATAAATCATTATTTAATTTAAATTTAATAATGATAAATAAAAACAGAATAACTTGTCATAGTCTGTATGTGCTGTCAAAGCGCAACAAAAGTAAATCTAATACATAAATCAGTAACAATAGAGGCCCTAATACTGATCCCTGAGGTAAGCCAGTTGTTAGAGCCGATTATAAAGACCCAAGTTTTCTTGGTACAGACTCTTTGTATTTTGCTAGTGAGATTATTGTATTAAAGAATAAGAGTCTCAACATCCGTATATTGCCCTTATTGCTATCTGAAGAAACTCCCTTTGCCTGATGCTGCCTAACCTGATCTTCTTATCCCGGCAGGTGGTGAGCAGCTTGGAGCCAGTCCAGTTCCAGCAGGCGGAGTAGATGAGGTCCGGGTGGCAGTCCAGCGTGAGGAGAACCTCTCCAGTGCCTACATTCCATATCGCTATCTAAAGAAAGAAAGAACAATTTGAACATGGCTAAGAGCGCGGCGGTTCCCGGCACATGTTGTCATATGTCATCGGGAAGTCACGCATTCTACACGTCGTACTTGTGATTTCGCGCGTTTTCCGTTTTAATGTATTTTAATTTGTAATTAAGTATACCGTATTTAGAAGGTCCCAATACAGCTACCAGCACGTAAGTTAAGCACTGGTGCAAAGAGTGGGGATCGCTTTGCTTTCGGAGATAATCATCGTATCATAGACGCGTGTGCGCGGGCTGCGGAGCTAACAACCAATCCCGGCTGGCGATGCAGGCGCGGCACGATATACAAATCACGTAATCGTCATGATCTGATGATCTTCTGCACAACTTTAGCCCAGCGCTAAACTTACGTGCCGCTAGCTCTGCTAATTATGTTAATGTTATGGTATTGTTACTCACCTGGTTATCAGATCCAGCTGTGAGCAGCACGTTCTGTGCGGTGGGGTGCCATAGCACGAGCCCCACTCGCCTCTGGTGGAACACGAGGTCCACCACGGGCTCCGTGAGCGTTCTCGACAGTCCTCCATCAGGGATTTGCCAGACCTGCAAAAATATTGTTATTATGATACCAAACATTATATTTGTTAATGTTATATCAGCCTTGTTGCTGTTAAGTTGTTTAATTAGTTAATATCCAGCGATTGGTTGCCATTTTCTAGGAAGGTATCCTAAGGGTATCATCTGACACCCTGGGTAATTCGTGCGGTACGGCTTTCCGCTAACGCAATAATTCGTTGATTCGACATTGATTTTTTTAGAATAAAATAGCCGAATAGAGCAGGCAATGTATATTCTGAGTTCAACCTTGAACTTCATCATCCAGTCAAGCTCAGTCGTTCGTAAATAAATAAAACGTAAACGTTCAGCATCGGATGTCATCAGGCTCACACGAATATTATACAGGGTTATTTGAAAAAAAAAACAACAACCTCCCACGACTAGATAGCTAACATCATAAATAACAACACTTGTTCTAAGAGTTTTATCATAACTCAATACATTAATTAAAAATGATGTTCTAAGCTTTTATTGTACTGTCGTGACATTTGTAAGTCTATGTTAGGCGACGCACGCCACTCGCCTTCTGCCCTCCCTCGCCCCGCGCGATGTGAAGCGCACATAGATAAGAACATTCAGACGCAACATTAAATTGATATAAAATTATTTTTGTTTGAAAGTAGAATGTGTCAAATTATCTAAAGTCGTAGAACAAATGTTGTTGTGTATGATGTTAGCTATCTAGTCATGCGAGGTTGTTGTTTTTTTTTTAATAACCCTGTATAACTGCTGATGTGTAGCTGACTTCTACCAGCACAAATAGGCCACCTGGGAGTCCAACCTGCATGGGGGTTCACCACACCACGCCGCTGTACTGAGCGTTTAACTTATTGACTAGTTTCTATCTACACAAACCTTGACGACGCAGTCCTCGGAGCCGCTAGCGATGACATTGTCGTTGTGCGGGCACCAGGCGATGTCCAGCACCGGACCCTTGTGCCCGCCCACCAGTGGGTGGTCCGCTGGGATACGGCCCACCTGGAAAGAAGAAAGATTATATATATTGTTTTAAACTTTCATGGTCACTAACATTAAAATAGTACTCAAAAATAAGGTACATGGTAGCAATCTCGTAACAAACTATTCTAAGATTATATTATAATTATTAAACAAGTAGATAGGTACTTAATATGATAGACTTTTATGGCAGAATTTCGGGATGACGGAAGCAAAGCAAAGATTTATTTTCTGTATTTTTTTATGTAAAAGAAGTTTCACATTTATATTTTAGTAAACATAGTTCCACCTACATTAGTTTGCGTGAAGCAGTAAGTGAAAAGGTAGTTTTAAGTTGAATTTAGCAGCTACGTGTAGATACCACGAAATAATTCGCGTGGAAGAGCACATTTTAAACAATTATACGCGTTTAATTACCCATTAGCATTCTAATATAAAGCAAAAACGGATTAAAACTGTTCTTATCTATTTTCATAAAGTGGTGGTTGTAGTCTACTTTGTTAGGTCTTCTTCTAGTGCTTATTGATCGCTAATTGAGTACATTCCAGTTACCTACAAGAGAAAGCCTTAATAATTTACGATCCCTTTGTACCACAATGTATTAGTATCAGTGGCAGGCATTGCTTTTATTTCGAGGTAGGCAGAAGATACTTACTTATGAGCTTTATTGATGAAAATCAGTGGTTTTCTTCAATAAAACAGACTGAATTTCATTTTTCGGGTAGGCACTGCCTAATTGCCTATATGCACGGCACGCCCCTGATTAGTATAATAACTAATAAAAAAGTAAAATATGCCTATATACGTCCCACTGCAGGGCACAGGCCTCACCTCAACTATGAGGTGGTTTGGGTCATACTCCACCACGCGGGCCCGGTGCGGATTGGTGTAAGAGGTGTTGTAAGGCCAGTGACTAAACCTTACTGTCAGATGTTATCAAGCCGCCTTAAGGCCTCTGACTAGGCTTCACGACCAATATCAAGCGATATTGGCCGGGACCAACTTTTAACGTGCCTTCCTAAGCACGGAGATGCTCGTAATAAATGTCACTAAATATGGTCGGAATGGTCACCCATCCACTCACGACCGCGGCGTTGGTTGCTTAACTTTAGTAATCGATACCAAAGCGCTGCCGCCACTGAGCTACGAGCACCTCCATTAAAAACTAATAATAATAATAAAATCTTTATTTGCCTCAAAACAAGGTATTCATAGGTGGAACAATTTAGTAGGTGCGCATGTCTTGCTATATTTATATAGCATGCAAATTACATTATTCAGAATGTGACCAACTATTACAATGCTACACCGTGCTTGTATGAAAAAAAATAACACAAAATAGGTAATTGTTTGATTTGAAGTTTCATCCATAATAGGTAACTATCTAATATTAATATTTATTTTTATTTTTGAGTTGTTTATTTTTTATTTTAGGTAAGTTTAGTTATAGAAATGAAATTGTTGCTTTTTATAAGTTATTAAAATAAAGATTGATATTAATATATTCTGTCTATCTATTCAGCCTATTGCAGTATTTGCAGTCCACTGCTGGACCAGAGAGCGTTTGCAAGAGCACGATCTCCCGCTTTTTAGGGTTCCGTAGTCCTGACAAGGACCCCTTATAGTTTCATCATGTACGTCTGTCCGTCCGAGGATTTGCTTGAAGACTGGTAACCCTAGAGAGTTGTAATTTTGTGGAGATATGTATATCAATCACGCCGACAAAACGGTAGAATCAAATTTTGAAAAAAATAGTTAAATGTAACGTAGGGGATTTTTTCGATTTAGGGATCCGTTTGCGATATATTAAACTTTTAATGTGCTAATTTTTGCTCGAGTGGGGCAGGCTTTAGTTAGGCAATAGTTTAGCTTTTAGATGGGGGGCCCCATCTAAAAGCTAAACTATTGACTTGAAAAATCTGGAAAAGTTCATAATAATTAGTGATTTTTATGAACTGTCAAGGAACATCATAACGATTAAGATAGATCAGTTGGTTTAAGAGTAATAGTCGTTCAACTTAGTCGTTAAAAATCCATAGATGAAAACATTTAAATGGTTTAGGCGCATAATGTCAGAAACGCAAAATGACAGATTCTCAAAATGTCAGAAACGCAATATGTCAGGTGGCGCTAAATGCCAGATTCGCAAAATGCCAGATTAGCAAAATGCCAGATTCGCAAAATGACAGATTTGCGAAATGTCAGATTCGCAAAATGACAGATTCGCAGAATGACAAATTTGCAAAATGACAGATTCTCAAACTGATAGAAATGCAGCAACCCTAAATTAATAAGGAGCCTTTGTTCGCTAGTGAACATGACAGTGCGACTAAAGTCAATAAAAGACGTGTAATTTGGCAGTTTTTTTATTTCTAATTCTAAATGAACTTTAGATGTTTAGAGAAAATCAACAATATAAGGTGTAAACTAATGTTACGATCACATCTCAATAGATGGCGGTACCCACCCGGTATTTTAGTGTGAAGTTTATTTTTTTTAAAGAATCTGTCATTTTGAGAATCTGGCATTTTGCGAATCTGACATTCTGAGAATCTGTCGTTTTACGAATCTGTCATTTTGCTAATCTGTCTTTTTGCGTTTCTGACCATTTGCGACAATCTACTAACATCTGACATTTTGAGAATCTGTCATTTTGCGTTTCTGACATTATGAGCCTAAACCATTAAAAGTGACTTAAATGAAGTAATTGCTGAAATATATTGTGGTAACGGAACCCTATACTGCGCGGGGCACGACACGCACTTGGCCGGTTTTTCATCCAGCCATCTTCCTAAGGTAGTCGTTCCATGGGACTGGGAGGCATCCTACACTATGTTTGCCAAACGATTGAAATAAAAAAGACAAACTGTATTTGGAAAGGTCAACTAAAATTAGGACTATACAGTTTAGTTAAAAAAGCTCTTTAATCCTTACATTTCTTTCTCAAATTTTAGATAAGATAACAGATAAACGCACCTTGAAATATAAACCATTGTTTTTTCAAGTTCAACGTGAATAAGAAAGATAATAAGATTTGTTTACACTACATTATATAAACTGGCGAAAATCATAAAAACTAACAGCACTTAGAATACAATGATACCATAAAGAGTAAAAAAAAACAAAAAAAAACATTTCATAGTGATAACCTGTACGATAAAATCTAGTCCGCGTGACGATAGAATGTGAGAACTGATTTTATCAGATACTGAACTTTATCTATTGTAACTATAGTACGGCATCTGCGTATCGATATCAAGTAGTAGCCGTATTTTACGATATTATTAAATTTGAAAGCCGACAACACACACAACACCAGCAGCTTCTAACATTACCGATAATAATCATAATAAATAATTGTAAAGCGGGAATAGGACATTTTGATTTGAATTGGTCGATTGCACTTTGACTACAAACTGTTAGTAGTTTTTATTTAATTTTCTGTGTGAGGTCCTCTAATCCACAGAACAAGTAAGACTCGCTAGTTCTGTGCTCTAAACACAAGGCGCCGCGGCGCCGGGTCTGATGGCAGTCGTTCGATTTACCTAAAACTTATGCATGCATTTGATGCACGCATGGTCAAGAAGATCCTAGATCATCAGCGTACCCTGGCTATGAATGAGGCAGGGTGTTAGGTAGAAGAACGTGAAACATACTTCGATGAACCAATAAGCCCCGGAATAACGAAAATCGAGGTCTCCCAACAGTTAAAAAAAAAAGCCTAAAGTGATAATATTCTTGTACAACCAGCTTCTCAACATAAAACAATCGTGGACACATTGATACATCATCTAATCAACATTTTCGACAGTCGTACACTTTGAACACTTTCCCATGTCCAAAGTCCAAACAATGGAGTGAAAGTAATAATTAGCCTGGTCATTATACGAAACACGCAATTACCGCGCAAATTTCGTGTTTTGGCGCCAACGGGCGCGGAGATTCTTTCGTTCGGATAAGTAGGTCAGCGTTGTCTATTATAATATCCTCGTGTCTATTTCAGAAATAGTAATAATTACACGACTCTATTTAAGGATTAGTAAGTTATCCTGTTATATATATATTTAAACTAATTAGTTGTATTGTTAATATCAACTACACCACTTTATGAAAATATTATATATTATTGGTATAATACTGCTGTTAAATTATGAAGAGAAAAAATGAATATGATTATGGATGAAACAAATCATGACTGCGTGCTCTTTACGTAAGGGGAGGTATTGGCTCAACTGGGGGACCATGGACCATACCCACAACCCCGACACCTCTGTGTAGTTAAAATGTCCAATCTGTTTAATGACTATAAATAAATAATACATGCGCCAGTTGACACCTCAACTGTCATGGTCTCAAAGTGTGTTACGAGGGACCAGACGATGCATTTTGCCAGGGGCGTCTCCTTTTTTTTTTTCCGTCAGGAAAATGCTTTACGCATACCACACCGGCTGCGGGGGCAGCTTGGGGTTATGTGGGACTCCGGACCTCAGAATGAGGCCTGTTTACCCACTAAAAACCTGACGGTGTCCCGCCGATGCCATGTGAGTCGAGACCACGGGTTTCGCCATAGGCATGCTCCGCTGTCCCAGCTCGGCTGTGGCTCGCTTATCAGCGAGCGCCACCTAGCTTAGGGGGGAGTGCCAGGGGCGTCGCCTAACTCACCTATACCAAAAAATTTAGAAAAGTTCTCTTTGAAATTGTCCCGAACCTAGTCCTTTACGTACACTGCGCCGCTACGCCAATCCGGTTGTCATGTTAAGTGATCAATTGGGCTTAACTGGGGAGCATGGGACATACCCAATTACCCAAATCACGATCTTACTACCCCAGTGTAGCCAAAATCGTCCAATCTGATCAATGACAATGAAGGAAAGGATGAGATTAGGAAAATCTTCGAGAAATGCTCAACTGCCTTGGGTTGGATCGAAACGAACTTCATCAGAAGTGAATAGTTTGATTTCCAGCCAATACACGTTTCCATGGATTGAAACCCGATCAATGATCAGGTTCATTGCAGAGAAAGATAACAGACTTAAAAAAAACCGACCAAGTGCGAGTCGGACTCGCGCACGAAGGGTTCCGTACCATTATCTATAAAAACGGCAACAAAATCACGTTTGTTGTATCCTCCTTAAATATTTATTGTATTTTGTTTTTTAGTATTTGTTGTTATAGCGGCAACAGAAATACCTACATCATCATCATGAAAATTTTAACTCTCTAACTATTACGGTTCATGAGATACAGCCTGGTGACAGACGGATAGACGAATAAGACAGACAGACAGAACGCGGAGCCTTAGAAATAGGGTCCCGTTTTGGTACGGAACCCTAAAAACGCTATGATTTTTAGTCTACCTTATATGGCACATATGCATAACTTTATCAGACTAGAATGACTAGATACACAATGATACACGATCTTTTTGCAGACAACTTTTGTAACATGATACAGCACACTCTATGAACACCGGAACACGACACTGATACACGTGATATCGTTCCGTTTGCAAAATTTAATTTTACGAATTCACCGTAAATCCTGGCCCGTTATTATAATAATTAATCACGCCTACGCGAGCTTAGACTTATTTCAACACAATTTACAAGAAATGATCCTTCAACACATGCGAATTGTACTCCAGTTTTACTTGCAATTCATTTTTGACACATATTTCATGTACTTTTACCCGGGTAGAAATGATGCATGATGATCTTTTCAAGTTTACTTTTTGTCTGATTCTTTTTACCTAGCGAAATATATTAAATGCATGTTGGCCTATTTTTTTTATGGCAAAGTGTAATTTTATTTATTTTTATTTCTGACCATAAACCGTCACCCGTAACTTGATACTTTTTTCTCTAGGTTTTCTTAACACTTCTTGTTGACATCATTTCTCTGCAGTCAAGACTAAACCCCAAAACTTCACATCTACCAAAGTCAATCTTTTGTTTCCAACAAAGAATCAAAAGAACATTCATCACCAAACATTTGCCATCACCATCAAACATTCGAGCCAACATTTGCGCCAACGTTTAGTCATCCTGTGTTTACGGGCCCGCCGTATGATGGCCGATGGCACAACGCCAAGCATCCACTAGCCGCACCAATGTGTCCGACGATTTACTACTGCCCAGATTATGTCACGTATCAGTTTGAATGGTTATAGGTATAATTAGAAAGTCTTGGAGAGTACTAGTTCGATGACATTCATGTGATAAGGAGACTGGTGGTCTGGCTTTCAAGTATTTTGGATTTCGCTGTCTTTATCTACCTGGCGTTGCTTCGTTCCTAGTCGAAATCCGCTTAGTAGTTTATTCCGTATGTTAAAAGCCCCTTTCAGGCACTTAAACATGTTCATGAAATAGCTCTACCCTACCATCACTTCGGGACTACACATTGGTTGGTGGCAAGATGTGGCGCAACCAACTCGGTCACATTTGTTAGCCTTTTTTACAGGAAATACAGTTACAAGACTTACAAGACATGTAAGTGAAAGCTAGGGAGGTTATAAAGTCTACGAACTGTCCTAAGGTTCCTCTACGCCGCAAAATAGGAAACGGTATCGACTTTTAAAAGTCAGGATGTAAATAAAGTGGATAGAACTGTGTAATGGTTACCAGACTACTGGTAAGTAGGTAAGAATTTTTTTGACGAGTCCCATACATTTGAAAGCATGTTTTATAACTTGTTAGACATCATATACATTGTTCTGAACCTAAGGTAGGTAAGTAGCTACAGCACTTTTGTTATAGAAAACATAAACAGCGATGGTAACGGAATGGAAACACAATGGAATCGAACCCGAGACCATGAGATACGCCAAGTCCTGCGTGCCCACCTCTCGGTTACGGAACTCGTGTATAATGTTAAAATCGTTTGAATAACCGTAGTTTCGTTACTATTGTTATACGATATTATTAGCACTTGTTTGTTTGTTTAACGTGTGTACATCTATTTAAGCTGATCCTTTTAATTGCCAACACATAAAGACGGAACCACGTAATTTTTCTTCTTCTTGGCTAATTAAATAGTATTTTTGATTGTATTATTGATAGCAGATTTGCAGTACAAACTACGAAGTAGTTTTGACTGCGAAACCACCGTGAATTAGGTTTTTCGTATTTGGCAAAAGCGTATCCCAAAGTCTCAACACAACCAGTCATACCTAACTTTATTAATTTTAATCTGGAATCAACCCGGGAACCTTTACCTTCAATGGGAACGACAGCGCCACAACAGAACTTCGGTTTTTATTGATTTGTTTGAATAATCAAACAATGTCATAATACATTTTTCTGAAAACGACTACCCGGGGGGCTCAATATAACAAGGGTTCGATGCGAATTACCGATACACGTGTACCTACCTTCGCCTATAAAACAATGTTCGGTTTTTTAAATACCCTTGTAAAAAAAATGATTAATTCTTTTAGTTTGTTCATCGACGCCAGGTCCAAACTTACAGTAACCGGGTAGTATAGGCTAAAGTTATTATGATGGATGAAAGGATCTTCAAATGTTAACTGTTGTAAGATATCAAACAGCAGTATAGAATTCCCTGTACCGCTGAACGCTGCACACGCCGTCTTTTCTGGGCGTACGTGGGCGTCGGTCGGTATCCGACCGTTTTGCGGAATTATTGCCCAACGCTACGAATAGCCGCCCAAAATAATCATCTAATTATATTCTAATGTGCACTTTTGCGGGCTAATAATAACAAGATTGATCGACAAGCGCAGCCCAGCAGATTTGTCGAGATAATACAGACACGATATATGTACGAGGGGCGGTTTGTTCGTCTGTTCTGTGATCACGAAACCGAGAATTGATCGACGTCTTTTTGGCTTTGTAGACGGATGTACAAGGTAAATTTTCATAGGTTTTGTAGCCGAAAAACACTCCTGCTTATTCAACACCTATTTCTATAGGGCCAACATCAAAATCTCAACAAGTATAGTTATGACTCTTCCACTCCTTTGATGGACTTAAAATTAAATATTTAGAAAAAAACTTCGCAAAAACATTGTCGCTTTAAAATATATTAGGAATTTGGAGGTCACTGAGGAGGCCTATGTTCAGCAATGGATGTCCTGTTGCTGATGATGAATGATGAATATTCTTATGCCATTGGGTATTGGGTGCCAATTTCTCCAATGGGATGGCCCATTAGCCATTTTTCTAACAGAGAAGTACCTGATAGCTCGATAGAGATAGATGATTCTTCTAACGACGAACTACCAAACAGACCAGTAGGCTAGAGCTAGTTGAGAACATTGATGCCCTAACTAAAGATATTTGCGGTGCGAGTGATTTATCCCCTTGGCTCCGTTCGCATGACTCTTTAAATGTTTTTTCGCATACTCATTGAGTAAAATAGTAATTTTATTGCGTGTCAGTCATGTAAAAGCTCGTTACTTTCATTTTTACGCTGGTTATTTTAGATGAGGTTTCTAACATTGACATTAAATTGGAGTTACACTCAAACTTATTGCATTATAAAGATTGTTGTTCCTAATTTGTATGGGCTTACTTTTTTGATCAGAATTACACTATAGTCACACACCAAGAAGAAACCACCAAAACCAGAAGAAACCCATGAAGTAAACCCTGATATTCTATAGCACAGTGGTTAAAAATCATGGTGCTGTAGCAAATTTTACATTTCCCGATATTCGACACTTAATATAAACAGTTGTAAGAATTTGGTTCATTCTATACAAAATGAGAATCTTATCATGTCAAGTTCGTGGTCTGATCAGCTAATTAGCGTAAAATTTCAAATCACCGTGGCCCACATTCGTTCAGTTTATATAAAAAATAGAAATAGGCTCAGAAAATAGATCCAAGGTAGCATACATCCCTTTGTTTAAGATGTATGTTGATGACTTGTTGATTTTGTTGTTCCTTTAGACGAGCAAGGACTGCCAAAAACCTAATGGACAATGAGTTATTTTTGGAAAGTCTTTTGCAAACTTTTATTAAGGTACCCTGAGGAATAGTTGCTAAAATGTATTTGGACTATGTTCTAGGGTCAGGGTCTAGTCAAGCACCAGGGTCTAGTCTTCTAGTATTATTACAGTTTTTTAATAGCAATTAGTAGATGTGTATCTACTAGGTTTTTCAGTTCACAGATTTAGATTATCGCCTTGTTGCATCAAAGTTATCTTTACTCAATTAACAGTAGTTAGATTAACGTTTAAACCAAATGAAACACATGAAAATCTTTAGCATTTCTTTAGCTGTAAAGATAAACAAAAGGTATTCTTTCTTCCCAAATGTGCCTGCGATTTTGACCGTTCTAGAGATGTTTACAGAATATTCTTCACATGAACAACTGTTTTATGGGACTAACCATATTCTTGTTATTTATTGGGCCTTGCCAGTGATCTATTTATTTGACACATCGTTAACTTTAATTCGTAAACGAACACTGAAACTAAGGGTGTGACTACAAGTAAACAACCATCATAATTCCTGGTTAAGACCAAGAACTTGACACTGTATAACATTCACGGACGGCAATCAAGCCGGTGGTTTTAATGAGTCCACATTCTTAAGATAAATAAATGTTTCTTTCGTTCAAACTTAGCGGGCGGCGTTAAATGTTAGCGGGTCCAATTAAGTTCTGAGTGCTGTGTTTATTCTGTACAATTGTATGTAGTAAGGTGTCTTTAAAACTTACCAGGAGGAGTAAGACTTTCCCTTTAATAAGGATAAAGTCGTTCTCAACCTAGCGATTTGCTTTTATAATTGATTAACGTTTAGGAGTATAGATAGATGATACTATTTATTGCACACCAAAGAAAGATGTTACAATAATTGATATATACAGAAACATGTACAATTTAGGCGGTCTTATCGCTATCAGCGATCTCTACCGCCGCCATCACCGTGAACCAGCGCAACCGTCTCCGTGTACCTACTCCGTTCGTTCACCTACTCTGGCTGATCGGCACATTTATATGATCGACGTTTATGTGGTTATCTTTTACGTAGACATTCATTTTAGTAAAGTTCATCATCATCATCATTTCAGCCACAGGACGTCCACTGCTGAACATAGGCCTCCCCCAGTGACTTCCAGATCAGTCGGTTGGACTTGAAAGCGACCTGCATCTAGCGGCTTCCCGCAACCTTTACCAGGTCATAAAGTCCAGGCAGTGTATTTTGTAAAAGGTTATAAGGGGTTCCCTAAAAACGTATTTTGCGAAAATCCATCTTTAGGGTGCATTGCACAAAGCTTATTGAAAAATCTTATTTATTGCATAGACAAAGTCGCGGGACCACGCTCGTTTAGTACGATAAAAGTGTCGATGATTTGTTCAACTGATATGTGTATGAGTAAAACAAAGGCGGCGTTGGCAAACTACCCAATAAAGTATATTAAGAAAATCGTTGTGTTCTGTCATCTAATGAGTCATCGACTCACCGCCGAGTGCGTATTGTCACAATTATAGTGACACCAGGAGGAAAAATATCATCCTAAGGAGTTACCGGGATGTATCGAACACCATTGGCACTAATACGTACCTATTTGCGACTGACTTGTTTTGAAAAACCATTAACGAAGTACATTTTAGATATTTCAACTTTTGTCTGACAGACAAATTGTTTATTAATTTGGCTTGTCTATTTTTTTGTCTTTTCACAATAACTTTTTAGTTGAGGCAACACAGCCGATTCAACCTCTTTTATGGCAATCCGATCCACAATTTCGTTTTTTTGCTTTAAATTCCCGTCATCTTAGAAGGTAAAAGTAACGAAAATGCATGATATCATCCACGTAAACCATATCCACGATACAAGAATATACATCCAGAAGAGACGAGCCGGCGTCCGCCAGTTATGGAGTTGACCATTTCGTCTAAATTTAGCTTCTGACAGAGCAAGGACACCAGCGAATCTGTTTCCCGTCGCTACATACAATTGATAATGGACGGGAACGATCTCCCACATTAACGAGATTCATATAACGGATTGATTTATTTGCTGTACATCATCATTCAGAAAAACAATCTATTAAAAGGTCGACAACTAATTGATTTAAAAAAAAAACGTCTTGTCATTATTTTAATTTTCATTTAAAATCGGTGGCAGGGGTAGACTGCTGTAAGCGGAGGATAAACCAACAGCTGCTGTAAGACATGGCTCATGAGAAGCTTGCACTATACATTCAGATTAAAGCTGATTTGATATTTAGGGAACGATCTCCCATCGAAGTTTCGCCTGAGCTCCAATGTTTACATCTTTAAGAGTAGAGTACCAGGTTTCTGTGTATATGACGTCAAGCATATTGTTATATTGGCCCTGATCATGCATGTTTATTGGCGGTCATAGCCACCGATCTGGCCATCAGGTCGCTGCTCGCGTTCCTTTGTATTAAACCTGTTCTGAAGAACACCATATTCTTCAAAAGATTTCATAATGTATTTGCAAGCGATCGACCTAAGTACCGGATACTCCCGCTAGTATGTTATTTTCTGAAAAGCTATAAAAGTTTGGAATGTCAATAAACACTCGGAAAGCGATGCAGCTAAAAATACACTGCACTGAAGTTTTGGGATTGTCTTACGGGAAAATAAGCTAAGCCGCGCTTTAATGAATTGCCAAACAAAACAAATTCGTGGGGAATTTGTAATTTTTGACGAGAAGATGAAAGATTTTGGCTTTTTGAGAACTTCAGCTAGATTGAGACTGACATTGTTATGTCTTATAGTTTGAATAATATGAATAAAGATTTTACTTACTTATATCTAGTGTTCCCAGCGACGTCGTTCACGTGGTCTTTCATTTAACTGCGGTGAAATGCTGGCATTGAATTGCAATTCACAAACTTTGCCCGGCGTGCGGTAAACATATCCCTGAAGTTTCACCGCAGTTAAATGAATGGATTAGGAACTCATTCATATTCCTATCTATAGATGGGATAGCTCTCGATTGCAATAGGAAGAACCAGCGCAGATGTAGTATTAAAAGAGTGACCTTTCACCTTGTCCTGAAGGAATTCACTAGTGGCGGAAAGGGTATTTAAACAAACAGTTCTACCTTTTATACAGGTAAGTTCGGCTAATTATTTGCAAAACAAATGGTAACAGTTGATCTAATCATTTGAGGGAAGCCACTACTGGATGCAAACACCCCAGAGCCACTTGATGTAACGTTTTATGGAGAGGCTGATGTCCAGCAGTGGACTTCCAATGGCTGATGATAATCATCTCATAATTAAAAAGGGGTTCCGAAATTGGTCCGGTGGAAAACGTCGTTGCATTATGTTTTAGCAAGGAATTATTCGAATTCCCACTGACCCTGTTTACAAACATTCAAGTGACGAATTCTAAGTTTAGGAAAACGCCTTCAAAATATTATTTTTAAAGGGAATTGCGCAAAATCATTGCTTCCTTGGGGGTAAGATGCCAAGTCAAACTGCGTAGACTACGGACTCCGATGTATCAGACTAGTAGCGTCCCGTTACAACAATGAATGAATGGTGTTTACAAAACGTCTGCTTTCGTGCGCGTTGCTATTCAAATAAAGATGAACTCATCTTCATCGCTGTTTTTATTTCTGTCCATTGATTGACTTCTGGTTTAGTGGTTGGTGAATGAAGGTGGTACCGATGTTGAGCGCTGGGCTGGGCTGATTGGCTATTAGTGCAACGCGCATGCACCGCCGGCCATGATTGGTTGTTAGCTCCGCGCAAACGCGTCTCTGATACGATCATCTCGTAATATGCGCAAAGCGATCCCCATTATTTGTCCCAGCGCTTAACATCGGTGCCGGGTATTGTACTTTCCTTGAAGTATTGGGAAGGCCTATGCTATGTGCTATGCCCTAATTGCCCCATAATGTACAATTAATTAATAGATAGAGTAAAAAAAAACTATTGCTGCGTCTAACAATTCTTTCTTAATTAAAAAATTTACATAAATCTCGACACTACTGAGTTATTTTACGTAAACATGAACAATACCTGACAAAGAAACGGTAGCCTACTTCTGCTCAAGATACGGCATGACGCGGCACAATTAAAAACGTATTACGTTACATTACCTAAGCCATGAGTAACCACACAAATATTCTCACCATTAGTACAGTTATTGCTATGTTAAGGCTCTTATACACATTATCGGGGTCCATTTCGAGTCGAGTTTGTACAAAATACGAAAGCTGTTTTTTTTCTCGAAAAACTCATGAGGTAACAATGTAGAATATGTACTATCAACCTATTTTAATTCGGCTACATCATATCATAAATTTAATCAAACCAAAACTATATAAGGTGTAAGTGAATTAGTGTTAGATATTTTTAGGAGTAACTTAGACTATCACGTGGATCACATATAAGACAAATTTAGAATTATAGAACAAACTTAAAAAAATCGAAAAAATAAAAAGTTAAAAAAAAAAAAACTACATCATCCCAAACACCCAAACACCACAAGTAGACTACTTACACAACGCTAGCAGATTCATAACCTCTCCAGAATTACATTAAAGCACTCAAATAATCATATTACACTGTTCATCATAATATCATATTACTTGGTGCGTGAATTAAAGTTTGTTCTATAATTTTAAATTTATCTTATATGTGATCCATGTGATAGTCTAAGTTACTCCTAAAAATATCTGACACTAATTCACTTACACCTTATATACCATCTCCGTACCGTTCGTGGGTAATGAGAGCTATTTTTTTCTGGGATACTTGATCTTTAACCATAAGGTTTTTCAAACATTAAATAAATGATTGACTTGTCTTATCTTAGCTTTGCTGCTGTGATTCGCCGTGACATAATGCAGCACATTAACTAAACATAGAAGTTAATTCGAAATATGACCATTCCGAAACATAGTCAGTGTACCGGCGAATACCATTACTTGACCATCAGGGCTAGCATGCGCGCGTCGGTTATTTTATCGATAGACAAGACAAATTTTGTCTTTGACGATATTTGTCGTTTTCCCTAATTACAGACGTCTCGAATCCTTTTTCTCAATATTTTCAGGGTCTCCCGTCCTTCGTAGCTACTTATTTTTTCCTTGTTCGTCGAACGTCAAAAGTCGATAAATGCCACGACAAAATTTTATCGTGTTGCGCATGCTAGCCCTGCTGGTCATGGTTTGACATTCAATACCGAAGCCGAAGGTAAGGTAATTTTTGCAATGCGATGCGTTTAAGTATAGTCGAGCCTTAATAGCCTATTGTGGCTGCGTATTGTTCGCCGTATCAGCTTCACAATAGCTCTAACTATGTCGCTGCATTTTTTTTATTGTTCCATTGATAATTTTTGTGATAAAAACCCTCTAGTAAAGTTTTGATAAGGGTATAATAAGAGCAAAGAGCACGTAGGGTATGTGCTTGGTTAATAAGGGCTTTATCTCACTAGGGTGCACTAGCAACCAACAGTTAGACCCCCTTAACAGTGGCAGGCCACAGTTTAATTTCCAGGTAGGCAGTAGATACTTAATCAAGTGTTTTATTGATGAAAATCTGTGTTTGTCATCAATGACACACATTTTTAAGCCTTTTGCCTATATGCACCGCACGCCTCTACCCCATCAGAAGTTTGCCAGGTCAAACGAATCGAAGAGCCGTTATAGTCTGCATTCGGACTTCTTGCCGACTCCAGAATGGACTTACAAGCCTAGAATGGATCACAGGCTCTCACATCTGTGAAGTTTACTGATGCTGTAACTAAAGAAATATATGACACCTATTTTGGCGACTTTACCATAGGCCAAGTAAGATATGTAGTTCAGACAAGGAATGACTCAAAAGAAGGTATAGAGTGCGTCAGCGGGGCGGGAACCTAAGCGATTTCTTCAGAAACTTGTTCAGGGTGCTTAGGGAGAAAACCTACTAAAAATCCTGACGTGTAGAAGGTGAGCCGTTTAGGTTTTTCTCCAACGTCTCAAAAATGGTGCGTTGTATCAATTAATGTTCTAAGTTTTATTCAAAACTTTTATTTAAAAAAAGGCCTTATTAGAATAAAGTGTAGATTTGATGACTGACAAAAAGATTGATAGTTACAATTTGATAAAGTTAAGAATGGAACTTTTAACTTTTGATGTTGAGTGTTCTGAAATAAACTAAATAAAAACATCATTAGGGAATTTAACAACTTTAAACAAGCTAGATTTGCTCATTAAAACCTTGGTACTAAGTAACTCTCAATAGCGAACATAATTCTAACAGAAATGAAGCAAAAAAATATATGTTCGCAACACATCATGTGAAACTGTTTCTTAACATTATGTTTTTATATGAAAGCAGCAGCACAAGGTTCATTCACCTCAAGGCTTTTAAGTAATTATCTAATTAAAAATAAAGCAAGAATGCGCTGTCTTAAAAAGAAGCAGACTGTTCTTAATGAAATCTTTGCGATGTAGATAATCGAGACTGTCTTGCACATTAATAAGAGAGAACTTATTAAACTATTTTTATACGCGCTAGCTATTATTTGTACACTCATACAAATAGAAAGGAATAATAATTAAGTCACTTAGATGAAAATAAGTAACAAATTATATAACTTGACAAATGATTAATTTTAAATATTCTTAATTTTGATAACCCGGCGTAATGGCGGGATAATTCGCCTTGAACGTAAAGGTCCTAAGTTCGATTTCCAGTTTAAATCTGATGAAATTTACAAGTTTAAGGTCTGGATGTCTTTTTTGTTTCTAGCAAGATTTAATGAAGAGTATACAAATTTGATGCGGGTGGCACAGGACCCATCTTCGTGGGAATCCCTGGGGGAGGCCTATGTCCAGCTGTGGACGTCTGGCTGATGGATGGATGGATTGATACAAATTTATCCCAACTTGATGGACCAACGTCCTTAGGAGGCAGTGGTTGGATGAAAAAAAGCGGGAAATCATGCTCTTTGGCACCCTTTGGGGGAGGCCTACATCCAGCAGTGGACTACAATAGGCTGAGATGATGATGATACAAATTTGAGAGTTCAATTAATACAATTTGCAAGTGAAAATGTTTACGGCATTGTATAAATTTAGTAATAAATACTTTTTTTAAAGAAACTGAACATCAATTAGTTGTTGATTAGAATTTGTTGTTTGATTTTTTAAATATTTATTCTGTATTTTAGACTTGACTCTGGTCTCTGAATACTTTTTTTAATACTCTGTATAGCAAAAGGATAGTATGAAGAACAGAACAGATAATAATAAATTAGTCAAACTAGTTTTGGGCAAAGTACACAATTTTTGATACCATTATCATCACTAGAGCCAGTACAGTGTTGTCTTATCTTTGTTTTCTAAATAAATGATAACACTCATTGAAAGCATAATTTTTAAGTAAGTTGAATTGGTATTTCTATTTAAATAAAAAATACTAAAAATGTACATACAAGGAATTGGTAATTTTTATTGATGTTAATCTCAAAAATGTAAAATACCCTGCATGCATAATATTATTGTAAGTATACAAATTGTATATTTTTCTAAACCAATGAACTTTTGTATTTGTATTGTATTTATACTACAAAAAAACAATTATAGCCTAAATAAATTAAACCAACTAAATAATGATTCTTAATCTCCTAGAAAAACAAAACCTAATTAAAATATTATTATTTTATTGCTAATTTTTAGTGTGCGAACCCTTTGCAACAGTCTGACCTTTGGCCTGAAATTTGGGCCATTGGATGGAGGGGTATGCTATTTTATATGTGACATTTAATTGAAAAATAGCAGTAAATTACAGTAATTTAAATGCCCAGTGCAGAATGGTGTAAACACTAGCAAAACTAAGGGAGTAACTTTACATTATTATGTATTATTGAGCAAAAATATAAAAACTTTGATGAGGTACATAACGAAAAAGTATGTCATAGGAGCTCTTGGAATTTAATTTTTAAAAGACTCGAGAATAATTTGTGTGGCTGCAAAAAAATGATTTCTAAATGAAAAACACTAACCTTATTGTGTGGCAGGACTATGAAGGCGCCTCCTCCAGCAGACTCAACGATAATTGCCAGAAACTTGGGGTTCACGGCACAAAACGTTGAGTCCCATGAACTTTTCGACACTCGAATATTATCATAACACTGTTCGCGTTTTAGGGCCTGCCCGTAAACGTGGCGGAATTTAGAACTACGTACCACTCTAAAAGACATCTGGAATACGGAAAAGGCACACCGTTAACAACAAAACAATAAACAATACTCATTTATCCAAATAATTGCATAGAACATAACCTATACGCCACTTTGACCTATATTTTGACACTAATACTATGATAGAATCGCAACTCACTTTTGTATTTATGAAGAATTAATTATATTTACACTAGAAAATGCGATAAAATCATTTGAAATTAACACAATATTAATTAGAAAATAAAATTGAGAGCTACTAAGGATTGAAGGGAGGACGGTTGGGAAAACGAGCGAACTCCATATTTGGTAATGCCTACAGCTACTACATTTGCCGATTTTAAATTTCTTGTTTAGATCACGGAAAAAATATGAAATTATATTTTTCTGTTGTAAATGACTCTTTTATTGGTACTTTAATATAGTTCTCACTAATTAACGCTCCCTGAGATGCTTAAATTTAAATTAATCTAACCTTTCAATTAAAAATTCTTGAACGCATCTTCACAATGTCAAAATGGTGTCATATTTGACACTAGATAGATGCATTCACAAAAAAAAATCCTCCTGCTCACAAAACATGCGCAAGCGCACGACATTCATTCGTTAGAAAAGTATCAACTAAAATGATAAATAATATTAATACAAGCTGTCACTGATGAAAACGGATTGTTATTTCTGACTAATGAAACAAATCGAGTTCATCATAAGCCATAAGAAGGTATATTTCTTTCATATAAAAAACCTATGCTACTTACGTAGATTAATAAAAGAACAAAGAAACAAAAAGTAAGTAATAAAAATGGCTATCATGAATTCATGAAAGCAAAGAAAAATCATAAAAATGGCCCTGTAAAATCAAGTTTGGTTATGTTCAGCGATAGAATAGGAAAAAATATGGGCCCTTTACTGAACACATACTTGGGACAAAGTATTATTAATCACTGCATGCCAGATTCAACATTTTTTGATATAATGAATTATGTTGTGAATTATAAATTTGATAAAAATACAACTTTAATGATATTAATAGGTGATAGGGGCAATGTAAACAAAAAGGACTTGACAAAATATTTAGACTCATTGCAATTGTTAAATGTAAATAAAATTGTGATGTTTACACTCCCCTATAGCGTCAGTTTGCCACAGGAAGAAAATAATACTCGCTACAAAATGAATCTTTGTTTAAATACCATGACATTTAATTCTGATAAATTTCATATTATTGACATAAATAATTTCATTAAAAAAAATCAGTATCATTTGACCAGGGATAAATATTATCTCAGTGGAAAAATCAAAAGACAGATAGCAATGTCGCTATCATATTATATTAATTATTCAGCCAAGAACTTGGCTACCAAATCTGCTTCTATTGAACAGAGTAATGACATATTAAGCCACACCTTGGAATCAGTTCCAAGTAATAATAATATACATTTAAATTAATTAATAAGACAATAGAGGAAATCTCTTGCTGTCATCCTATAATGACAAATGAAAAGTCTAACTGCCTCAATATTGTTATTATTATTATTATTATTAAAAACTTTATTGCACAAACTTAAAAATGTACAACAGGAGGACTTAATGCTAAAAGCATTCTCTGCCAGCCAACCTTTGGGTCATGCAGAAAGTGGGTATTGGGTGCGGTAAAGGTCCAAAAGAAAAAGATAAACTACTTATAAATCTAAAAAATAAATAATGAGCTTATAATACATTTAACAAAATACACATTATAATATATACATATAAATATATATATAACATTATACATTTATATACCATTAGATAAATATTTGATAAATAAATATAAATACATACTATTACTATATTAATGCAATTATGTACTGAAATATTTTCGGAGTTTATTTTTAAAACAAAGTTTTGAATCCGAGCATTTGATGTCAAGGGGAAGCAAGTTCCAGAGTCGCGCCGCCCTCACTGTAAACGATTTGGAAAAGTGGGCAGAGTGGTGAAGAGGCGTAAGTAGTTGGAGATTGTTAGAAGAGCGGAGAGAACGGTCATGGGAATTACATAAATAGGTAAACCTATTCTTAAGGTAAGAGGGTGATGATGGGTTATTGAGAACGGCGAAAAGGATGCCAAGAATTCTTAGATTCCTACGCTGACGAATGGGAAGCCAATTAAGTTGTGATCTATAATTTGAAATATGGTCATATTTCCGAAGGCCGAAAATAAATCTAATGCAGCTATTTAACAGGCGATCCAACTTATCAGTGAGCGCCTCAGTGAGGTCAGAATAACAGGCATCAGCGTAGTCAATAATGGGTATGACGAGGGTCTGCATGAGCATGAGTTTAGTTTTAAAAGGGAGGAAGAACTTAAGGCGGTGAAGACTCCTTAGACACGCAAATACTTTCCGGCTAACTTCAGTAACGTGAGCAGTCCAGCCAAGTGTAGGGTCAATAAAGAGGCCTAGGTTCTTTACACTAGAACAATACGGAATAACAGTTCCCTCATACGCAATAGGATCCAAGAGCGCCGTGTTAATCTTAGCTAACTGTCTAGAACCACCAATAACAATGGCCTGACACTTCGTTGGGTTCACTGAAACACCAAAATCGCGAGACCAGGAGGAAATGTAATTTAAGCTCTCGTTAATAATTTCGACAGTTTTAGAAATTTCACTAACATCGGAGTGTGCGTATAATTGTAGGTCATCGGCGTACAGATGATACGAACAGCGAAGGTTGAGGGTGATTAGATTAATAAATATGGAGAATAACAGGGGAGAGAGAATACCACCTTGTGATTTTCAATTTCAATTTCAGGCATATAAATCCCGAAATTATTGTTAAAACTTTTAGAGAGCTAAATTTAAAAAAAACAGAAGATTTATGGGGCATTTCAATTAATATAATCAACCATATAATTGATAGTATAGCAACGCATCTTGCTTGTATATTTAATCAGTGTATTGATGAAGGCTCATTTCCTAATTTAATGAAATACAGCAAAATCATACCCATATTTAAATCCGGAGATAAAAGTGATCCCTCTAACTATAGACCGATATCAATACTACCAGCTCTTAGTAAAATATTTGAAAAAATAGTGTTTAATCAACTCTTATCACACTTTAGAATGAACAATTTATTGCATGAGAATCAGTTTGGTTTTACCAAGGGTAGAAGCACAACTGATGCGGGAGTTGCACTCATTAAGCATATCTTCGATGCGTTTGAAAATAAGCAAGATGCTCTAGGGGTTTTTTGTGATTTGTCTAAGGCTTTCGATTGTGTAGATCACAAAACGTTAGTAATGAAATTACGGCATTATGGTGTCTCAAATGAATCAGAAAAATTGTTAGAGTCATACCTCACGGATAGAACGCAAACAGTTAATGTCAATGGAACTGACTCTTCCGG
This sequence comes from Anania fuscalis, assembly GCA_950371115.1. Lineage (NCBI taxonomy): Eukaryota > Metazoa > Arthropoda > Insecta > Lepidoptera > Crambidae > Anania > Anania fuscalis. Next base: position 1,402,979 of record OX493346.1, read on the forward strand.
GGCCCCATTATGCATGGGTGTGCCCCAGGGCTCTATATTGGGACCTTTATTATTCCTGATATATATAAATGACCTTCCTTACTTTACTAAAGACCTTTGTGAGATAGTATTGTTTGCAGATGATACATCATTGATTTTTAAAATTGACAGAGGTAAAGCTGCCTTTGACGATGTGAATGATGCTCTCTCTCAAGTAGTACGATGGTTTACTGCTAACAATCTGTTACTTAATGCAAAAAAAACCAAGCTTATCAAATTTACTATGCCCAATGTGAGGCAGGTCAGTACGCATATTAATATGTCAGACGATTATATAGATGCAGTCGATGCAACAACCTTTTTGGGAATTACAATAGACTCCCGACTGCAATGGGGTCCCCATATCATTGCCTTGTCAGGAAGGCTCAGTTCGGCGGCTTATGCTGTGAGGAAAATAAGGCTTATAACTGATGTCGAAACGGCAAGACTAGTATACTTTAGTTATTTTCATAGCTTGTTGTCGTATGGTCTATTGCTATGGGGCTCAGCTGCTGATATTGAGTCAATCTTTGTGTTGCAAAAAAGAGCTGTACGTGCAATATACTGTCTTGGGCCTCGCGACTCTCTGAGGGAGGTCTTTAATGATATTAAAATATTAACAGTAGCGTCACAATACATTTTTGACAATATTATGTATGTTAGAAAAAACCTAAGTTCGTTTAGCCTTAAATGTGATTCACATCATTATAATACTAGAAATAAACATAAACTTGCCGTTCCGAGCTTCAGATTAAAGAAAGTGGGTAATTCATTTTTGGGGAAATGTATAAAAATCTTCAATAAAGTACCACAAACTCTTGTTGACTTACCTGTTTATGAGTTCAAAAACCACATTAAAAAAATTCTTATGGAAAAAGGATACTACAAAGTTGAAGATTACATGAACGACAAGAGTCCATGGACTTAATAGCCTGCCTAGCTCGCACTTACACTATCTTGTAATTGTATTTCCTGTAATAAAATCAGGCTGACAAAGGTGACTGAGTTTCTTGCGCCGTTTCTTCTCATCACCAGCCGATATGTTGTCCCGAAGCGGTGGTAGGGCTAAGTTATATGTTGGGACGTGTATAAGTGCCCGGAAGAGGGCCTATATACAGAATAAAGAATTTCATTTCATTTCATGATTTAAACTTAGTTTTTTGTATTAAAATTGTATGTCTTTAGGCTGATTGTTTCAATGATCTCTATATTTTTAAATAAACTTGTTAAACTGCATACGGATAGCGCGTTCCTGTGCTACGCGTAGTTGGGATACGTTGCCCACGCGTACATTGGATACATATCCTGTAGCCTGTACGGACCGTCGCAAACCTGACTCGAGGTCTATCGATCCACATTGACGTCTATCCATTTTCCCATCCAAATACGAGTATAGCGTACGTACCCAGATAACCCAGGCGTGCGAGTCCTCTTTGCTCGCCTGCGAGCTAGCTTGCACGGCACGCGTTCCTCAAAAGTGTACGCGTAGCTGCAAGTACGGACATGGTGTTCCAGGACACGAGTAACCGACTACGCAGCACGCGTAAACACGTACCAATATACGCGCTATCCGTACGCAGCAAATCTTGGAAGTCTCTTCTCTTCTCATCTAATTATATTCTAAGTCATTCGGATGGCAGTACAATTGATCATTTTAATTAGCTTTCAAAAACACGACACACAACACACAGTACATCGTAATGATCTATATAGCAATAAATAGAAATCTATAAGTAATCATCAGTGAAGAAAATCTTTCTTTTAGGCTTTTTACCCCTTTTCGAAATTGCATTTTATCGAGAGAGGGTATACTGTCTTAGTAGTTATTTTACCGACGTATAGTTTACTTACACTACACTTACTTTAGGAACTCCTAAACGAACTTCTGACGACCGAGATTGTGCTGGCTTTTTGTCAGGCGTGTGAGAATGGTAACTGTGACACCGCTCTCTTCCTAATCGTTTAGCCACTGGTGGTCGTTTTATATTTGGATTATTAAAACTATTGTGTCTCTTGATTTCCTGAAATCGTAACCCATTATTATAACGATAATATAGAGCACCACGACAGAAGATTTGCAAAGATCAATGAAGCATAAAATTAAATATTTTACTTAGGTACGCAGACGTATTTTTTAATTTACAAGAAGCTGCATACGTATAACTCCTAGGAAATCTATACGATTTTTAGGATTTCTTTTGAGAATTGAAATTCGAACGCTTCAAAAATACGCCTCCTAGTAGCTCACAAAGGTGACTGAGTTAAATAAAAAAATACTTACTCCAGCACCATCTACTTCCATGTTCATGATTGTATCCTAAATAATATGTTTATTCAGAATTTCAATAAGTGTGTACTTTACTACTACTTAAGTGACAACTCAGATACTTGAAACAATTAAATAGTGATCGTATTAATTCCTGAATAATCGTATCGTGATTTCTTTAAAAGTGGGTAAGCTGAGAGGGTAGTTATTTTTTATTTTTATTTTCTTAATACAAGGTCCGGAGATATATCGATAACATATTTAAATTATTCTAAGCCAAAATAAACATTGAAAATATGTAAGCAAGTACCCTAAGCATGCTCTAAGCCCTATGCTAGTTTTGATATAAAAAAGCTATCTTAATCTAAATAATCGCAGATATAACAGTTGCATTTACATTGGAAACACACATTTATCAATTTTAAAGTTCCGAACGCGCTCCCCCTGCCAATATTTTCATTCTGTGGTCATTTGACATTTTTGACATATGACAGCTCTTTTTCAAAAAAATTGAAAATTTGCGAGTGGTGTTTGTGCTAAATTTGTATTTTCTAAAAACTAATAACTATTGCGTTGCTTGTAGCATAATGTTTTAATTTAGTTCTTGTTGGATAGTGAGATACTATTAAAATGGAACCAGTACTGTCCAAGGTAAGTTTCTAGGATTTACGTTTTATTTTTCTCCCGAAAAAATTTGAGAAGATTTTTCAGAATCTTCGTCCTGCCTGGTGGTACCGGATTGTGAAGTTAAACATCTTAAATTCTACTAATGTGTAATGTTCTTCTGATGTGCTTCTTTATATGTTATTAACCATGAATTACTAATTCAAGGCTTCCAAATGTATGAATTTTGAATGACTCACAAAACTATAAATCGTCTTCTTCAAAACAAAAATCGGTTTTGTAAATTTAGAATATCTCTAATGATATTGTATTCTCAAGAAATAATATTATTACTATATTCTCAAATAATAACAATAAACATAAATCATCATAACACTAAACTATTTCATATTATTTTTCTGTTTTATAATCCTTATAAAAGTGTTTATCTTGTTGTTCTTAGTTGTTATTGTTAAATCCAGTGCCTTATTTTGCAGCCAGTAATAGATTTGACCTGTCCAATCTAATTATTATTCTGTGTTTCTGTTTATTTTATGACTAAAATTATTTGCAATCTCGTACCGATTAAAGTATTTTGCTACAAACAATGGTTCTCAGGTGGTATATGCAGTAAGATATTTTATAAAAAGATATAAGATAGATTACGCCTATTAGTCCAGTCGATCGAGCCAAAGCAAAAAAATATTATTTACTGTGCTGCTTTATTAACAATTTTAGGAGGTATGTAATTAATAGATCTCACAGGGTTTCGTGAGTAAACAGTAGATCTTGGGTCTAATCAATTTGGCCACCCCTGCTATACATAAAATATCTGATTGAGCTTTGTCTTCAGAGGTTAACATGCTCAAAAGTTGGCATGTTGAACAGAGATGTCTTTTCTTAACACTTTAACATCTCACAAGACAGCTTATGAGCCCTTGGTCCCTAAGGTCCCAGAGTTCCCACCCTAAAAGGGTTAATACCTATATTGAAAAGACAAGACACATTTTGTAGTAAATGTGTAAATGCACCATAGATAGACAACCAATTGCCAAGTGTAGTATAAATCAACATCTTGTGGAATCAATAGACAATCTTAAATATCTTTCATGACCAAAATCTCATTTCTTTATTTGGTCTTGCCAATTTCAAAACTTTATATACTTAAAACCCAGTTAGGTAAATAAATAATGTTAAAATTTCTGTGAAAAGCTATCATTTGCTTGCCCTGTTCATAGGTTACCTGGGGTGAGCACAGTACCTATGTTATTTCTCTTCCATAATTCAGACGACCTCCGTAGCCGAGAGGCGAGCACGCCGGACTTTAAATAGCGCCGCCATCTCTGAGATTCCGGGTTCAATCCCCAGTCGGGTCAATGTAGAAAACGAACTTTTCTATATTGGCTCCGGTCTGGGTGTTGTGGTACCGTCGTTGTTTCTGATTTCTATAACTCAAGTGCTTTAGCTACTTACCTTATCATCAGAGCAATGTATGTGATGTTGTCCAATATTTATTATTTATTTATATTAATATAAGCTATAAAGCTATATTTTTAATTAAGCACCAAACAGTGAGGGATCCGGCGCACTACGCCAGATGAGTCGCGACTCGCGCGCGAGGCCGCCAAGCTTGTAGTGTGGCCGGTCCCGTATATAATCATATGTTTCTTTTCTCTTGGCGTCTCGCCTAGACGCCAGGTGCTTAGCTAGGCATCCAGTAGTGCGGTCTCTGTCGCGCCTAAGACATGTGCCTGTTATTGGGATCGCAGGGCAAGGGATTTTCAGATGACAAATAGTAATGTACCTTTACATTATGGAACTATGTTTAAAATTGCAATGATAATAGCAAGTCGAGGTTTGGTTTGGAACAAAACGAACGAAAAACGAAATGAATATTTTTAAATCCTAGCTTAACTTTTTTAAACCCTAGCGTAGTCGACACGCAAAGAAGAAGGAGACTTCTATTTGTCACCTAAAAAAATCTTTATCATGATTTCCTTGCTAAGCTGTCCCGATAATATCAGGAATAAAGCCCTACGCCCTATGTCCTACCTACTAAATGGGCACTCTTAGTGTATGATTGATCAGTGGCTATTGTATAACAATTCAGTGTATGATTTGTCATTTATGATAAGCAATCTGATGGATCTCTACAACCATTGGACTGATTATATTATAATGATCCTAATTCTACTCAAAATACTTTTTTTTATTAGCAGTCAGGTATAAAAATGAGTTATTGAAATTAGTCTTTTCTAATATTTAAAGTTCTTCCAGATAACTATGATTGAAGTATTGCTGGTGAGTTTAATTTTATTTGAATGGATTTTTATTTCCTTAATTTGTTATAATTGGATTTTAAAAATTTAACTGTTTGCTTTTGTTTGTCATTAAAGTCTTTATTATTGTTTTCAGCTGACATACATAAATATTTCTGTTATTAAAAGTTAAGTGTCATTTTTATTTTAGTGTAAAGAGAAAGTGGTATTACAATAGCATCACGTGGACGACGTGTTTATTTGTAATGTCTATCATATTCACTACACATACATACATACGGTCGTATCGCCGAGGGCCTTTGTGCAAACCGCCAGCCGGCAAGACGGTGGATCAGGGTTTACATTGCAAAAGTAAACATTATACTTGTTTGCGCATTGCAAGAGTTGTGTCGGAAGCTACTTTGTTGGATGCATCAAATAGATGATTTCATCATCATTATTATCAGGCATAAGCCTCTACCAACGCACGCCATTGAGCCCGACACTAGGCTATTTTCTTCTATTCGCTGCCAGCAACTTTGTAGGGCGCACGCACCCCTTTTTTACGCGAGGTAAAGCTCTGACGCACTATCCTCCAGCCGCGGGGGGAAGACTGGAGGGACGAGTGTGTGGGATTCCGGGGTCAGAAGGATCCCACCTGGCTTTGGCTGCTTGATTATGCCTGTGCAGATACTCAGTGTTAGCAAGAGCCGAACAACCCGAAACTACATGACGGAGTGATTCTCCAGGATGGCGACAGGCCCGACAAATTTCCACTGTACCATCCTTTATGATGTACTTTCGGCAATTGTTCGTTTTGATAACCTGGTCTTGTATCGCACAAGCAAACCCCTCGGTTTCCCCAAAGAGGTCTCCAAAGCGCAGCCAATGCACGGAAGCTTTTCGGTCCACGTGAGGCTCGTGTAAAGCCTTGAAAAACCGTCCGTGCAGCTCTTTCCCTTTCCATACGGTCTCGCGATCAGACACACTTAGTATCGTCGGCGACTGCCATGACTAGTTGTCCAGATCAAGAGGGGTGAGTCCTTTATCATATTCTATGACATCACAATGCATCGTTATTATTATTATTACTTTGCAGTTGTTTATACAAGGTTACATTGCAAAGTAGTACCAAATTTTAAAAATAAGACCTTGAGGTGCACTGCTTAAGGTATTTGTTGTCAATTTGAGCCTCTGGTATGCACGGGCGCTCCTGCTGTTAGAAATGTACCTTACATCGAAAAGGCTAATGTTTGTTTTCGCGCGCCATTGTGGCTATTATTGCATTGAACTTTGCAGTTCTAGGTTGCACAAAGAAAGTGCGTGTGTATTTTTTGTAAAAGAGATAAGATTATCCACGCGTACCATGTTTGAACAGCGCATAGTATTAGGTTGGGGAAAAAGTCTTTTCGCATTATAGTATGTATGAACTTGTATAAAATCTCTTTGGCTGTACTATTTGTATCTGGCTGGTTTTGGTATCATTAAAAGTTTAAATTTTAAAGAAGATAATTCCAAATTCAAATTAGGAAAATGTGTGTTTTTCATTTGTTTTTCGTACTGTCAAGATGAGTGAGAGAGCTGTACGGGCAATTTACGGCCTTGGACCCCGAGACTCCTTAAAAGAACTGTTTAAAGAAATTAATATACTTACAGTAGCATCCCAATTTATTTATGAAAATATAATGTACATCCGCAAAAACCTGTCCTTATTCCTTAAGAAAAGTGACATTAATAATCTTAACACACGGAATAAGAATAAGCTTGCCGTTTCCAATTTCAGACTGCATAAAGTGGGTAATTCGTTTATGGGAAAATGTATTCGCTTTTTTAATAAATTACCAGCGTCTATTGTAGAACTGCCCCTGTTAAAATTTAAATCGCATATTAAAACAACTTTAATGAAAAAAGGATATTATACTGTAAATGATTATATAAACGATAAAAATATTTGGAAATAAATACTGCCCTGCTCGCACAGGTACATTTATCTTGTAATGTAAAATATATACTATTTAAAAAGAGGCTGACAATAGTGACCGAGTTTCTTGCGCTACTTCTTCTCGGCGCTAGCCCAAAATTGTCCCGAAGTAGTGGTAGGGAAAAAAATATTGGGACGTGTAAAAGCGCTTAGTTTAAGCCTATTTACAGAAATAAATTGGTTTTAATGGTTTTAATGGTTTTAGTGAATCTAATAAAGAAATTCGATACATTTTAAAATTTTACTACAAAAAGGAAAAATGCAACGCAAGCCGCGAAAAAAAATTGCGATGTTTATGGACCTAGTGCAGTGTCTGTGAGAGTAGCACAAATTTGATTTAAGCGTTTTCAATCCGGAAATTTTGATGTCAAAGATGCACGTCGCTCTGGTCGGCTTGTAAAATGGCTTATATGCCGATCTTGCTCCACGCAAGATCGGCATATCAGTAGTTACGACGTAGCTGAAGAACTAGGAATTGACCACAAAACCGTTTTGGCGCATTTGAAAAAAACTGGGTACACAAAAAAGCTCGATATTTGGGTAATGGGTACCCCACGAGCTCACTGAAAGAAACCTAATGAACCGTGTACTCATTTGTGATTCTTTATTACGACGTAATGAAACCGAACCATTTTTGAAGAAGCTGATAACTGGTGATGAAAAGTGGATCACGTACGACAAGAACGTGCGAAAAAGGTCGTGGTCAAAGGCCGGTCAGGCTTCACAGACTGTAACGAAACCCGGGTTAACTCGCAACAAGGTGATGCTGTGTGTGTGGTGGGATTGGAAGGGCATTATTCATTATGAGCTGTTACCACCAGGCAGGACCATCGATTCTGAACTCTACTGCGAACAACTGATGAGATTAAAGCAAGAAGTTGAGTGAAAGCGGGCGGAATTAATCAACAGAAGGGGTGTGGTTTTTCATCATGATAACGCTAACCTCACACATCTTTAGCCAATCAGCAAAAATTAAGAGAGTTTGGCTGGGAGGTGTTAATGCATCCGCCGTATAGTCCTGACCTTGCACCTTCAGATTTCCACCTGTTTCGCTCTCTTCAGAATTCTCTAGGCAGTGTCAGGTTAACATCATGAGAGGACTGCCAAAACCACTTGTCGCGGTATTTTGATCAGAAGCTCAAAATTTCTATAGCAATGGGATCATGTCCCTACCTACAAGATGGCAAAAAGTTATCGAACAAAATGGTACCTACATACTTTAGTTAAATGTAAATAAACTATATTAAATAATGTTTTGAATTTTCTTAAAAAATGCGAAGAAGCTTTTTCCCCAACCTATTATTTAAAAAAATAAGCTTGTATTTTAGATCGTTTATATCGTAGATCGATTTAGTTACTGATTCTGAGTGGTCCCTGAAAATTTGGCACCACCTTGCAATGTAACCCTGTATACGCATAAAAAAGGTCAACGGTGAAATACAAGTTTCTCTACTAAACGCGAAAACCAGAGTAGCGCCTATTAAGCAAGTAAGCATTCAAAGACTTGAGCTTTTTGGCGCTCGAGTGAAATCATTTCCATCTGATCACTCACAATTATTAGTTGGAAACATCGACCTACTAAAATCCAGTTCATTAAGATCACTCTGTCCATATCTGGATAAAAACAAGATAATCCATAGTGACGATAGAAGTGCACCACTTCACGGACCCCGGGTCATTTTTTAATCGGAGAATCGCTTTTGACGGTACCGGAGCCTAATTACGAAACCTCGTCATTGAGCTCCTTAAGGAGGTGGCAGTTTATTCAGAGATCAGTTCAAACTGTTTTTGGAGGCGTTGGTCACAAGAATACTTAGCATCAATGGTAAATAGGTATAAACTGAGATCACATACACCCGAGCCAGAGATAGGTCAAATCGTTTCAATAAAGGAGGATGGTTTACCTCAATAAAGGAGAAACATCCAGGCAGTGATAACATATCCCGTGTGGTCACCTTGCGTACTAAGTCATCCATTATTAAGAGACCTACTTCAGAAATATGTATTTTACCTATAGCAAAGTAAGTTCAATATATATAAAAAAAGTTTAATAAAGAACTAAAAACCGACTTCAAAATGAAACTAAAAAGCCAAGATTAATATTGACTAAAACATACCTAATCAGTTCTTTTTGGAGTCGGTGCCAGCCATCGAGAGTTAAAATGTGTTCATTCGCAATAATTTAAGTTCGTTATTCATACCATAGAGAAAGAATAATACTACGTAAAACAGAGGGGCAGTCTCGGTACTTTGAAAATCTCCACCTTAACTCGCGCGAAAGACAGCGAAGGTGGTGAGTAAATGGAACTAAAATATAACTACGCCATCGTTTGTTTCCCTCTCTGACTAGATGGCACTATCTACGCAATGATAGATAACTTTCCCATAATTCATAGAACCATAGAGAAAGAATTATACTACGTCAAAATAGAATATTTATTTACATTAATTTCAGTTTCGGTCCGTCAGAGAATGCCAAACCACCATAAGGTTTACAATTGTTTGCACACTCTGTCAAAAAATATAAACTAACACTTGACAAATTTTGAAAATCGTTATAACGTCCTCGTTGCTTAGTTGAAAAGGCACTCGCTCGTAGTTTCTATGAGATATGGGTTCGGATCCCACATGATGCGGTCTTTTTTTTCAAGTTGTTATATTATCTTGAATAACTGTTTGTGCGCATCCATAACTTTTTTAAGATATTAAGTACTATATTTATCTTTATTTTAGTCGGTTGCTGATTTCACTAGAGTATGATCCTAATTTTTATGAAAACTGATGACGGCGAGCTGGGACCCATTTACTATTTGTTATTTATATTGTGAATATTATGTAAAAAAAAAATATCTAAAGTTCAGTACTGAGTTTAGTTATTAAAAATGGTTTTAAATGTGAATAAACAATTTTTATCAAACTATTTTAATACAAGTCTGGATTTCGAAAAAATATTGTCGCTGACTAAGATTCGAAGTCATGGAATATTAGCCCGAATTCTTAGCACGTTGGGCATCGATACTTGACAATTACATAACGAAATTACTAATTAGGTTATAATTACATAGGACATATTTACGTCATTTAGACGTGACCTTTGGACGTGCGTGACACACAAATGCCTTTAAATAAAATTCATTGTTTATCAAAGTTGATAAAAAAATTGGAACAGGGTTACCAAATTGTCTTTTTTTAGATTAACCTTAAGAATTTTTCCAAAAATTATTGCTTTGGGATCAAAGAAAAATGGCTTAAAGCCATTTTAGCCATTTTAACTATTTTTTTACCTTATGTAAAACAAACGTCGATGCAGCATGATATTTTCAAAGTTAGAGAGTAAGCTTGTAAATCGTATGCCATGCAATATTTTGCAATGAGAAAGTTGTGCCAAATGAAACATTTGATTAAATGAAACATGACAAACAATTATTTGTTAAACAATAATATCCCAAAAAAAGATTTGCTAACTATAAAATTGCAATGAGCAATAGAAATTTGTGTAAAATAGTTGGGTGTGAGAAATGAAAATTTGTGTAAAATTGTTGGGTTGTAATATTTTGGGAAACGTTTTTGGCTAAACATTAGTAATCCATATTTTTCTGCTAAAAATTGATTTTTAAAATCACTTGCCAAATATTAAAACAAATCCCGTATTATAAAACTACAATACTCACACTGGTAGCCCTACAAACAAATATTTGACAGTTGTCGAAAAGCTACATTATTTTAAAGCTTCTTGCTTTTGACCGTTAATTACCAGAGAGTATATAATTACTCATTTAAAAAATATACTTATATTTTAAAATTTGGTTTTTCGTCATTTATTTTTCAAATTATTTAATAAAATAATACGAAATGCATATTACCTCTATAATCAACATAAATGCCGTGTTTAGTTTTTTTCAATCCAATAGCTGACGTTGCGTTTCCATAAAAGAGCGTTTAAGTTTAAACCGGTAGATGGCATTATACCGAAATTGCTTAAAATTTTAGTTAAAATGATTTGTTTTGAAATAAATGTAAAAATTCTACTATCATTTCATTTTTAAAAAACAAAAGTGTTAAAAAAGTGTATTGATAACGTTTTTATCAAGAGTTATCGTTCATTGATATCAAGCCCAATCCTAATAAGCCTTGTAGTGACATCTATTCGTTTTTAAAATGTACTAATCCTGCGATATATGGCGTTGACCAGACATGTTCATACTAAACTATAGTATAAGTTGTTACCTCATGTTTAATTTACATTGGCAATAATTTTTCTAGGCCATTTCTTCAATATAATGGCTTAAGGGGGCGGCATGTTTAAGTTGAATGTTTTGTTAGCATGTTATCAAATGGTTTTAAGTTCAGCCAACAGATGGCGTTGTATTTAGTTTGCCTCGCGCAGTGTAAGTATTTTTCCGATTGTACATAGTCTAGACATTAGGTCATTTTATCTAATTAATTTTTTCAATATTTCTTTACTTTTAGATATTTTTGACTTTGTGCTTACTGCCAAAGCACGAAAAAAGGAATGACAATAATGACATAAAGTAAGGTGGCGCTAGTGAGGTTACCATAGGAAGACAAAAGTACCTATACCTGTTCAAAAAATCAAAATACTTTTCCCTCTAAATACGTGCCGATTCTGGCTAGCAGCAAGTTATGGAAACTACCTGGTCATACAGTGTGTCTGGGTTTTGTCGACTGGCGATAATTTAAGAGCTTTTAATTCAACAAATTTTATCGTCAAAATACCCCCCATGTATGGGCCTAACACTCCCCCTCTTGAAATGACAGCCATTTATTTTTTTTTAAACATTTATGGTAGAGCATGCAAAGAATACTATTCATATGGATCTGGAGTGCCTAAACATTATGAAAAAGGATTTATTTGAAAGGCAATAAAATTGCCTATCATATAAAAAATTAACAATTCAAAATTAATAACTATCTTGAAGGAAAAAATGAAATTACAAGAAACATGCTGAAAAATTGACGAAATTTACCAGTTTTTTAAACGTATTACAAAAACTGGCCTCATAAATGTACGGACAACAGCACGTCGACCACAAAATGTAAAATTTTCTCATTTGAAAATGATCTCTAAATGTCAGGCTTAAAGTTGAAAATCTATTGGAGAATTTTTGACTTTTGGGGTAGGTCGACGTGCTGTTGACTGTACTTTATTTTTGTATTATTTGATACATTTTGAGATTATCTACAAATTGATATTAAAATCAATATTTTGGGTGCAATACTTCAGGAGCTGCTGTAGTTTGAATATGACATTGCACATGCACTATATAAATATTTTTTCGAAAATCACTCCTAAAATCCACGTTTAGAACATGTATGATTAAAAGTATTCTGAATTGGCATACTATTGGTTTAACCTTGTTGGTGATATAAATAAATAAAATAAAAATCAATAAATAGAGTTTTGCGCAATGTCCAATTCAATCTACCGTAGCTCCTGAAGTATGGCATCCAAAATAGTAATTATGTAAGTATGGTTTTGTAGATAATCTCATAATGTATATCATTATACAAAAATAAAGTACATTTAAGGGGCCAGTTTTTGTTTTACGTTAAAAAAAAAATTCTTAAATTTAGTCAATTTTTTAGCAAGTTTCTTGAATTTTATTTTCTTGTAGTTATAATTTTTTGAACTGGTCTTTTTTTATATGATAGGCAATTTCATTGTCTTTCAAATAAATCTTTTTTCATAATGTTTAAGCACTCCAGATCCATATAAATAGTAGTTTTTTGCATGCCATACCATAAATGTTTTAAAATATTTAAATGGCTGCCATTTCAAGAGGAGTAGAGTTGGACCCCAACTTGATGTTTTGTCGATGAAATTTGATGAATTAATAGAACTTAAATTATCGCCGATCGAAACCCAGACACACTGTATAATATTTTCGAATGAAGCGACGAAATATAATAGGCTTCTATACATCTTTGACGACCTCCGTAGCCGAGAGGCGAGCACGCCGGACTTTAAATGGCGCCGCCATCTCTGAGGTTCCGGGTTCGATCCCCGGTCGGGTCAATGTTGAAAACGAACTTTTCTATATTGGCTCGGGTCTGGGTGTTGTGGTACCGTCGTTGTTTCTGATTTGTATAACACAAGTGCTTTAGCTACTTACCTTAGGATCAGAGCAATGTTTGTGATGTTGTCCAATATTTATTTATTTATCTGTAACGCTCTACCAATGATCTGATATAATCAGAAAAAATACTACATTCTGATTTCCGTATTACAAATTTTTAGAATAGAATAGACACTTGAAAAGATAATTGTTTATCTTAAATGAAGTACATAAGTAAGTAAATAACATAATTATAATACGACCATCTGAACCAGAACGTAGGTGCGCAACGTGATTCATCCATCATACTATAGTTTACGTCATCATAGCAAAGATAACATTGAGTCTTAAGATGATAAATTAGTCTCATTTTAAAGCAATTTGTCTTACAGGTAACCTTCGATTGACAGCTATTATCGTGAATCGATGAACTATTGAGTCTATTTGTCACGATTTTACGGCTGAACGGATTTTGTTAGATTTGATAAAGGAATGTAGGCTTTGGTTCAGGTGTCGAAAGCGTGCTGAGAGTGTCTGTCTGTATTAAAACCTGACCAAGTTTGTAACTTGTATACAATATGTGTTATCTATATTTTTTTACTTTACCAGTTTTTTTTCATATCTTAGGTTTTTTATTTGCCATAATATTCAACCACTTATTCAATGAACCGGTAACGCTTCAGAGAAGGTTCAAAGGTAGTAAATCCTCCCTTTTTAACAAACTATACTATTATGTTAGTTATAACTATACATAATATACTTAAAGTTAAATGCATGCGTCAGATAACGTCACGATGGAGCGATAGGTCAATTAGTAAAATTTATCAGGGTCGAAGATCGATTATATGAGGTGTAAGTGAATTAGTGTCAGATATTTTTGGGAGTAACTTAGACTATTACATGGATCACATATAAGATAAATTTAAAATTATAGAACAAACTTTAATTCACGCACCAAGTTATATGATATTATGATGAACAGTGTAATATGATTATTTGAGTGCATTAATGTAATTCTGGAGAGGTTATGAATCGGCTAGCGTTGTGTGAGTAGTCTACTTGTGGTGTTTGGGTTCATGTACAGGATGATGTAGATTCTTTATTTTAAAACTTTTAATTTTTTCGATTTTCTTAAGTTTGTTCTATAATTTTAAATGTATCTTATATGTGATCCATGTGATAGTCTAAGTTACTCCTAAAAATATCTGACACTAATTGCTCTGCGACGTAAGCAAGAGATAGAACAGCACATGATTTTTCAACCGAATTTAAATAATGAAAAGGTCTGGTTCGATGCGTAAATAACTTTTTAATTTATGACTCCGCTTATCACTTTACTGCAGACTTTAGTATTGCATATGTCAAAGGCTTTCTAAACCAGTGTATGTTTGACTGTGGTTGTTATCCAACCAAGGTAATAATCCTCTAAATCACATTAGAATTAAAAAAGTGACGACAAGATTGGGCAAGCCGAGCGAGCGAGCGGTTTTACGGTAGCGGTCGGCAAAGCGCCAAAGCCAAACTACTTATTATAATAGACCGATAAGAAGTTTTGACTGATTACGCCAATTAAAAGTAGTCAAGACCGGCAATTAGTGATGACTTTTACAAAAAACAAAAAAGTACAAAATTGTACAAAATTGTTAATAATATAGTTGATAGCCCTTATCTGCTAAGCAAATTATTCTTTAAATGTACTAAATTCTGCACTCGACAAAAGAGCACTTGTGTTTTTAGAACTAGATACCGTAGAAATAGTTTTATTATAAAAACCACAGGCAATTACAACTCTCAATTCTGTCACATAGACATTTTTAATGAGCGATTGATACGGTTTCGTCATCACCTGAGATCCATTTAGAGTATTTCAGTCTTTTTGGCCCACTAGATTTTAATAAAAACTTACACTAATTATTATTTGCTTACTTGCTGTTTTTCGTATTTTGTCTCCATATTGGCAAAACTGTATTAATTAGCGTTGGAAACTTAAAATGCTAGTGTATGATTAATTAATTTTTAAGCTAAACGAAATATTGTAAAGCTGTTTGTTTTCTGAATAAGATAAATAAATAAAATAATAACGCCAATCGAAATGTCAGCATATTCATATAGCATAAACATATATTTCCTCTACCTGAAAGATGTCTAAAACAGATCGCTTCTAGTGATAAAACCGCCTAAATTGTACCATGCTAAATGTATGTTTTTTTCTGTACTGTTTATTTGTATGGTGTGCAATGAAGAATATCATGTATGAAATATTGGACAATATCACATACATTGCTCTGATCATACAGTACGTAGCTTAAGCACTTGTGTTATAGAAAACAGGAACAACGACGGTACCACAATACCCAGACCTGAGACAATATAGAAAAGTCCGGCTTATACATTGACCCGACCGAGGATATAACCCAGAACCTCGGTCATATAGTCCGGCGAGCTCGCCTCTCAGCTACGGAGGTCATCTAATAAGAA
Organism: Anania fuscalis; assembly: GCA_950371115.1. Taxonomy (NCBI): domain Eukaryota; kingdom Metazoa; phylum Arthropoda; class Insecta; order Lepidoptera; family Crambidae; genus Anania; species Anania fuscalis. The sequence goes on from OX493346.1 coordinate 1,418,660, forward strand.
AGAAAATCACCGCCTATTGTAATGAGAGCGTGCAATGCTCTTGTACTGTATTTTTATCTTTGTTGCAAAATAAACATTTATTCATTCATTCGTGTCCGTTTATAACCGTTTCCAACATTGTTGGTTGCAGGGCCACAACCGGGCACAGATGCTGGGGCTGGCGGCGTGCAACGTCGGTTCCCTCGCCGTCGCGGCCAACCTGGTGCTCACTCTCAACCCTGAAGACAGGTAGGTTAAAGGTGGCTTAGATTTTAAGGCAGTTTCTTTGCAGGACCTGGCTGGAAAGTGTAAGACCTATTAGTTTAACGACACTCATGGTTAAGGCACTTAATTATCGCCTGATATCGTAAGTTTACATCAATGATCAAGTGATTTCTATTCCCTGCTATGAAAGGATTTCTCATAATGCATATTTTATTATAACCGCTGGCCGATGACTGATGACCGTTGCGGGAGGAAGGTCCTTGATGGCGGCCGCGGGCCGGAAAGCGTAGTGTTGGTAGGCCCCCAACAAGGTAGACCGACGATCTGGTGAAGCTCGCGGGAAGCCGCTGGATACGGGTGGCACAGGACCGATCTTCGTGGAAATCCTTGGGGGAGGCATATGTCCAGCAGTGGACGTCTTTCGGCTGATGGATGTATGATATTTTATTATTGCAATGTGCTGAAACGACTGCTAGTAAGACCGCTTTTGCAGTAACAAAAGATTAGAACCTCAAATGCATGGACCATGGCTCGTCCGACCTTTGTGGTTTGACACCTACACGAAGGAGCACTTAATTATAATGAGAAACATTCGTTCGCTATTTCTTTATCGGGGACATACAAGTGACTTATTGCTATTCATAAAGAAATCTGCGACGCGCTGCAATCGACGCAGTCAATTAGGTAATACGAATATCCGGCGGGGACTGCGTTTATTGTGTAAATGGAAAAACGATCGTGAATGGTCGGTCGCTATAAATTACTTAGTGATGTGTTGTCATTACATAGGCATAGTAACTGAATAGCCATTGATATTTTGCTAGTATGGCCTATAATGAGACGTCATCCCTAGCTGCCTTCCATTTGAGCGAAGCCGGAAAGTTCAAAAGACCAGACTCAAATACAGGCTGTACAAAAGAATGGGGACACTCCTTAAAACCACGTGATCAGCTGGTCATATACAACAACTTTTCCTATGGGAGTAACATCGAAATCGTGAAATTCAGATGCTCCATACATTATCATCGAGGTATGCGAGTTAGTTTGTATGGGGAAGCGGAAAAAAAAAACTATTGATTTCGATGTTGGATCACGTGGTTTTAAGGAGTGTCCTATTCTCTTGTACACCCTGTATATTAGAATAATGCCTGTAGGATTTCCTAGATGGGGATTAGTTTAGAAAGATTTTTATGCTCCTGTCAAATTTCTACGTTTGGATAAACAAAGTAGTTGCCACGTTGCCAGTCTAGTTGCAGTGCTTTGGTTATGAAATGGCTAGGGATTTTTGTTTTGGCCGATCCATACTCCTCGAATGAGACGGGAATCGCGACTGCACGAGGCGGATCGCACGTAGGACGCTCCCGCATGTCAGAGAGAGTGACGTCCCCGCACGTGGAGTTTTTTTCCCTAAGGTAAGCAGCTAAAGCACTTGTGTTATAGAAAACAGAAACAACGACGGTACCACAAAACCCAGACCCGAGACAATATAGAAAAGTTCGTTATCTACATTGACCCGACTGGGAATCGAACCCGGAACCTCAGAGATGGTGGCGCCATTTAAATTCCGGCGTGCTCGGAGTTGTCTCAGAAATCAAGATAATCGCCCCTGTGGCGTAACTGAATGTGGAAAATAAGCCAACAATGATGAACCTCCGTTATTTTAATCCTCTCGCTCAGTTCGGGCACACATGTGTGACGGGGCCATTGTTATCCAATTGCTATCTTTTTTACCGAGCATACGGGAGGAGTGATACTGCGACAGAACGGCGCAGTGCCTTGTCATTTTTATTTATTTATTATATAAACTAACAATAACAAATTAAAAGTTAACAAAACAAGTCGTTATAAAATAACATATTAAATTTGTTATCAACACCGTTCACCACAGTTTAACTATGATCTAGTTGAAATCGATAAGAGTTACATAATAATACATAATTTATAACATGTCAAGTAGGAGTTTTTGGATGTACAAGGCCTTGTTACCATAATATCTATAGATTTGAAAGTTTCATTAAAATAATGTCTCTACCAGCCGGCGAAGAGGCGATCGCTTACCAGCGTTTGTGCGGCATTGGGTGGTTCGCAAATACCTGGTTACGGCTATGAGCTCTGGTAGGAATTTTATAATATAGTTTAATTATAAGATAGGAACACAATCGTATGTTACTAGCTGACCCAGCAAACGTTGTTTTGCCATATAAATAATTTTTAAGTAATTAAAAATGTTAAGTGTGGACAACCCTTATCATTAAGGGGTATGAAAAATAGATGTTAGCCGATTCTCAGACCTACTCAATATGCTCACAAAATTTCATGAGAATCGGTCAAGCCGTTTCGGAGGAGTACGGGAACGAACATTGTGACACAAGAATTTTATATATAAGATGATGACAGATATCGTAAAGCAGCATCGCTTCTAATTGAACACGTCTTTTTGTGAGTTTAGTAAGTTTATACTTTTCGAGCAGGTTGTCTTAGGATAAACGGCTGCGAAAGCATCTATACTGCATTTACCGTAAAAACGTAAAAAAATGTCATGGTCAACATATACATAAGCTTGGTGAAGTGAGGTCGTCATCATCCCAATGACGGCAGTAGTGTTGCCGATCGATAGTTCACCATCGATAGTTGATAGACGATAGTATCGATTGAACTATCAATAGCATTGATAGCTCTGTAAGATTCAATACTATCGACACAGAGCAATACTATAGATAGTATCGATAGTATCGAAGCTGAATATCGGATGCACTATTGATAGTATCGATACTATTGGTGCTGACTCTTGCAACAACAATCGATACTATCGATAGTATCGATAGTTTTGTCCTATAGATAGTGACCTTTTCATCAATAGTATTACTAATACAATAAACTATCGAATTTCGGCCTACTATCGATAGCGCAAAGATATCGATACTATCGATAGTATCGATTGTTGTTGCAATAGTGCATCCGATAATCAGCTTCGATACTATCGATACTATCGATAGTATTGCTCTGTGTCGATAGTATTGAATCTTACAGAGCTATCGATACTATCGTTAGGCCTATCGATATTATAGATGATTTCCGAGGTCAACTATCGACAGTAAAACTATCGATAGTACGGCAACACTAGACGGCAGTTAAGCGTAATCCACTTAGCCTAGAGACAAATAAGCGTGACTGTCTACGGAGCCGTGTCTTCAAAAACATACTACACAAAAATAATTACAATACTTCTAATTTTTTGGGCTTGCTCTACTACTTCTACGACACGGGGAATGCTAGTGTGTAGACAGTGATACTGTTTCTGCCACGTGCATATTCATCATCATCATCATCATTTCAGCCACGGGACGTCCACTGCTGAACATTGGCCTCTCCCAGTGACGTCGATCGGCCGGTTGGTCCCCGTGTATATTATTAATCTGTAATTAATAATATGAAATTTGTAACGTACCGTAACAGTAACTTCATTTAACGTAATTGTTTCCTTGAACTAAATAAGTAATCTGTTCTATTCTACTAGCCAGTACTTCAAGTAAAAAGTAAAATTAACATTTATAAAATTTAATTTGAGTCAAGCCCCGGTCGCGTTGTGTCGTGCCGGTGCGTGACTCAACCGAACGACATTCAGAGTTCAAGTGCAACTCGTATAAGTAAACAATGCTGTTATGTACATAATACTTCTGTTATACATAACGTTTTGTGGTTGCGGTTAGGGTTACATCTATTAGTTGTGATTTCGAAGTCCAGCGTAGTTGCTGAATGTTTTGGAATCTATAAACGGTTTTTACCACGTATTTGGTGTTCCAAGAAAACATCACGAGGAAACCTACACCAGCGGGAGATCGTGCTCTTTGGCCCTCTTTGGGGGAGGCTTACGTCCAGCAGTGGACTGCAATAGGCTTTTATGATGATGATGATTAAAAGTGACTCAAAAAAAGTAATTGCTAAAATCATTGTGGTAACGACGGGCAACTACGGAACCCTACACTGTGTGTGGCACGACACGCACACCACCGACTAAAAAGTCAGTTTCATTTATTTCATAGATAGTTTGTCCTATTACGTGTTTTGTTTTGCATAGTGTATAAATTACGAATTACGTAAAGTGACTCTTTGGTCATCCATGTTTGCCGGAATTCTTCGGCGCGTAACAAGTTGTAATGTTGAAACATGTTGATTGCCACGCGCGCGCCGTACGCGTCTCATTATGGAGGAATTAGTTTCATTCATGCCATAGCTTATCTTCAAAAGGCGTTAGCGAGTCATGCAATGCCAGCCAGTAAACAGATGGGTTGTTGAAATGTCAATAGATGTCCAGACTTTCTAGTGCTTTAGTTAGGCGCGTCGTAAAAATTTGAGTCTTGTGCCACCGTACAAATAAACGATCTAGATTCCTAATTTTCTATTATAACATTTCGAGTTTTATTTCTATGTTTCACATTCGTATGAAATGCAGCCGGCCTTAGTCAACCATACCCCGGCCTTCAGAAGGATACCGAAGTTAATTAACCTTAAATTTGTTTGAAAATGTTCAAAATAAATGTTTCTGATCCAAACTACTCATACGCCGGCCCCACATTAACGAAACAAAAGAATATCTAGTTAATTCCACTCGCTCATCCTCCTTATCAGCATACAGAGCTGTTATCAATCAATTTTCATGAACCTGTAGAGGCAGCCTTGATAATACTCATTTAAAGATAGGTTAAGGTATTTGTGAAATAAAAATGTTAATTGTATTCACTTGCGAATGAAATCTGACTAACGACTTGCTATCAGCATAGTCGATCGTGGTACATACTACTTTATAGGTTGTTATTCTTATTTAGCCCTTTCTCACTTGAAGAAAAACTCAGTGAAAAAGGAGGTAAAACCTCCGCGGCGAACCAAGATCACGACGTGTACGCTGCCATACCTAAGCGTTTTATTGCAGAATTCTATGTGGGAGCTTGACCGCACTCTAAAATGTCTCTCTTGCACAGCCTAAAAGCCATTTTACTTGTGAGACCATGATAATTTTTGCTTTTTTTTGTTTCATCATCATCATCCTTTAATCCCACACTGCAATGCAAGGCTAGTTAGGTTAGGGCTTAGTTAGAACATCATGTACTACGGTCCTCTGCTTATCGAGTCCATTAGATTTCCGCCGTCCTTGTGATATCACCGTCTAGCAGAAGAACGCCCCGACCTCTTTTTTCAATTCGTGGCCACCGCTTATTCAAGGGCCTGGTCTATCTTCCATCACCACACAACCAAGTGTTCTGCCCAGTGCCATTCATAATCATCATCTATCACAGTCCACTCCTGGATTTATGCCTTCCCCTAGGCTAGAAGCACAATCTCGCCTTTCTTATCCACCTACTGCCAGCCAATTTCCTAAGGTCGACGGTCCACCGAGGTAATAGGTATCCTACACCAGTGTTCCGCAAAGGGTGTACCGCGGCACACTGGTGTACAGTGGGCTTAAGTTGGTGTGCCTCGGAAAAATAAGATTGTTCTTAAAAACGTATTTTTAGTAAGAAGGTGAGGGTAAGAAAAGACAGTTTGCGGAACACTGTCCTACACTATGTTCGCCGAAAAGTGGTCTCCACTCGAAAACCAGTTTACTCCACCTTTCATCAGTTCTACGACAGCTGTGGCCAGCCAACTTCCACTTTAGCTTGCTACTTTTCTTTACTAGAAGTATATCCATTACAAAAAACAGCGAGAAAAAACACTTGAGGAATTTCATCTTGTCACGTGACGTCCTCGGTAGCTTAGTTGGTAAAGCACTCGCCCGGCATGCGATGGGACGTGGGTTCGAGTCCCACCTGAGGTCGATGATTTTTTTCAAGTGTTATTTATCTTCAATTATATCCATTACTTTAGTCTTCTGCCTGATAACCTCGGTCCGTATTTAATCCCTTAACCCAGCATGACCTTTCTATAGCTCGCTGAGTGAGGTGTGTGTGACGGCCCACTGCTATTTAAATGACGTATTCTGCTGTTAATACCAATGTTGTTTACCTCATATTTATTTATTTATAACTTTCGAGAGATAGGCCGTTCTATCTTCGCTAGTTGTACTCACGCGATAACATGGCTGGTCTTTAAGATAATGTCAGACAAAAGCGCTCGTAAGCCGTAAATATTTACGTTATCTTTATCTTGACGAGTTTGAACGTCATCGGCAGGTTTATCGGATACTTCACTGTATTTTTAATAACTGGCATTGTTTAGTTTTAGTTCTAAAGACGTATTTTTGAAGTGTTCGTATTATAATGCATACACGATCCCAATTTCTTCATATTATGTCCCCAAGAGATAGTAATTGCATACCTTAACTACCTGGTTTTGTAGTCACTGAGTAAGGCAGACCGTCGTCAATAGGAAATTTAATTCTTCCATTATTTAGTCCCCAGGAGATAATACTATAAAATAATATATGAAATTATTGGAATATAAAGTCTATTTGCATTTCTCCAATATAATGTATGTAACAGATGGACGCTATTATGAAGGTTCCGTTCTTTACATTTGTCTCACCGGAGTTTCTTAACTTATAAATCTCACTGCTAGTCAAAAGTCTCTCCCCAGACTATTCCATCGATCTTTATCTAACTCCAATATACCTCGTCAGGTTAACAAAATCGACGCATCATCTTTTCCTGGCGATACCACTTCTTCGGCGATAGCCGTCTGCTGGTACCTATCGTGTCAGTGTGACGATTTCTGCCCACCTATCCAGATACATCCTACACACTTGCCCTGCCTCCCACATCAGATTTGCTGATTTCTTACCTACATCTACGGCATCTATCCTTTTTACGCCCAGTATGCTCAGCAGAGGGCCATAGCCTTTTGGCAAACTATGAGTTTAGACAATGCGAATGTCTGGAGAATTCAATTTATTCATTAAAATAAAAATAAATTAGTAGAAAAGTTCCAAAATACGACTTTTATAACAATCGATATCATTTATTGGCGTCATTCTCTAAATTTTTTTAGGTTTAGAAATATACATTTCTCCTGAGTTAATGGAAAGAGACATACTGTAAATAGATGTCAAACTAAATTTAACTATTTTCCATGTGCTTTCATCTCATTATACAGCGATGAACGTACGTGTTGTCTAAAATTATCAATAGGTTTGAGAGCTGCCTTTTTAATTTACTAAATAGTTTTGTGTGTGAAATCTCGAAAACTGTAATGTCCCATTATGTCTCTTACTAACATTGGAAAAAAAACCCTTATTCATTATGTTGATTGTTTTTATCTACCAATAGTAAAAACATGAACTTCTTTGACCTAAACTTGTAGATAAGTTATGTTAATTTGGACATTTGCATTTGTTTGGCTCAAATAATACGCTGTAATCGTGTAGGTAGCTGTATCTTTATAATTTTATGTTTCAGTACGAAAATGATTGTCAGAACATCTCTGACAGATAAAATATAATAAGATAATACTTTACAATAAAAGAAAGCTTCAATTTAAAATAACTTACCCTAAAACTAAATCATAGATCAAAAATAAAACCGGTCCGTGAGGCAAGGAAGCACTGACAGCGTTTACTCGCTCAATAGCTAAACTAAGCCGTTGTGTGAGCAACGAACCAGCATTTTAATTTTCCGAAATAGAAGTCAACTTTGGTGATATTTTGTCAAAAAATAATTTAGCATTCGGGCCTCACGGTCCAAACGCCAAATGTCGCAAACACGTAGTCACTTGTAAGAGACTCGTATTTGCGCCGCTTGGCATTTTCTGCTGACTCGGCTGCAGCCCCTCTTTTTACAGCTAAAGCCCGAAATGAGCGTAAGATCATCAGGTGTCTTGCTATCATCATGGACCAACCCACGAGGTTCCGTTAATACTGGCAAGAGCTCTCCTGATTGCGTCATTGAGTGTAGTATGCTATGTGTAAACTGGAGCCCCGTTTGCGAGCCCGTTTGCTCCGCGCAGGCCCACACAGACCCGAAATGAATCGTTGTCGAGGAGTGTTCTGATGTTTTTTGATGAGGGGCATGTAGCCAGTGGCCGGATTCTTTGCAAGAAACTGTCAAGAGCCTAGCACGATGACAGTCACTGAATGAATTTTGGATCGGGATATTAAAAGACGAGAGTCTGGTGAGAGATCGCCAGTGGGACATTCCAGAGATTTTGAATATGGCGTTCCTTTAGGATGTCCTCATTAGGCAGAGTCCTTGCCAAGCTGCCTCAGCATCTCCCACCTCAGTAAGATCCAGTCGATGATTAACGATTTTTTCGACTAGATTAACAGTGATGTGCACTTAGGAAAGAAAGGAGGGGAGAGCGACACTTGAAATTTTGCGTATGCCGATACCACCAAAGCGAATAGGAAGTGGTGTTTGGGACCAAGCATTGTAGTTAAGTTTGAAATTAGGAGTTTTTTCCATGCTTGATCTGAGGATATTAAAAGACGAGAGTCTTGGTATATCTAAATTCACTAAATAATTGTTATTTTTCCATATTGGACTTTTGCGGAGAATGTAAGTGAATTTTGGTACGAAAAGGCAAAATTTCAAATTTCTCTGACCTACAGAGGCGATAAGTTATGTTATTTCTGGCCGTTGCACTTCGCTCAGTTCAATACATTTTTTACTTCATCTGTTCGATTAAGTGTTTCATAAAATTACAGTCTACCTACAGTCGCCATTGACACGACTAAGAGAAAACGACAGTTCTGTCTGTTTTTAGCAACTAAGTATACATATCTATCTTTGTACTTCATTATCTGCTCTTATCGTTACAGAGTCTCACCAAAACGCGGTCTAGCGCTCACAGCGCTCGGCTTCGCTTACTTCACTTCACTTTTCTCGCTGCTCAATCTCGCAGCGCTGTCCACCGGCTACGGGGCGCGCTTCCGCCACGCATACCGCCTCACCGCCGGCGATGTTCTCGACATCACTAACAAGTAAGTAGAATTGAACGATTTTCACAAAGATGTTTTCTCTTACAGCGCTTAACTCACTTCATTGCTCGAGCAACGCTCTTAACATTTACCATCTGCGGCGCATAATTGCGGCTGCCGCGGTTGCGCCGCAATTATTGCTTAAACGATGGCTGCTCGAGATAAAAAAAAGCAAGAGGTTGAGAGAAAGCGGTCGGGATTAATCAACAGAAGGGGTGTGGTTTTTCATCATGATAACGCTAGACCACACACATCTTCAGCCACTCAGCAAAAATTAAGAGAGTTTGGCTGAGAGGTGTTTTAGATTTCCACCTGTTTCGCTCTCTTCAGAATTCTCTAGGCAGTGTCAGGTTAACATCACAAGAGGACTGCCAAAACCACTTGTCGCGGTATTTTGATCAGAAGCCCCAAAATTTGTACAGCAACGGGATCATGTCCCTACCTACAATATAGCAAAAAGTTATCGAACAAAATGGTACCTATATATTTAAGTTAGTAAATAAACTATATTAAAAATGTTTTGAATTTTCTTAAAATATGCGAAGAAACTTGTTCCCCAGCCTATTAATATGTAAAGGGCTTCTGTCTGTTGTTCGGCTCATTGTACATTGTATATCGTCTCGCAGACTAGTATCGGCGGTGCAGGCCCTGTTCTGCTGCGTGACGGGCGCGGTGGTGTGCCTGTGGTCGTGCACGCGCGACTTCATGCGCTCCTCGCACTACATGTCCGAGGCGTACGCGTGGTTCGGCGCCGCCTACTTCTTCTACGACATCTGGTCCATGTACATGGTAAGTGTGATACTGCTGCTCTCTATCAAGATACTCAGTATCGATCGAGACCGGTGTCGGTGTTGCGTGACTACCCCCGCCTACTTCTTCAACGATAGAGGGTTTTGCGTAATGCCTCCTTTTTGACGGCTTCTGAAAGACATTTTAAAGCTAGCTTAGCGGAAAAATAATCGCCCGGGTAGCAATGAGACTTGGGTCCGCTCCCACCTGCCTGAGGCATATTTTATTTTGAGTAATAAACTATCTACTAAGATAAAACTTATATTGAAAAAACAAAATTAAAATCGTTTTTTTTTCATATTGACATTTGACATCTTAATGTTAAACAATTCCATTGGTTTTCAGGTGCACGTCCAGATGTTAAACAGTGCGGACTTAAAGTCCAAACTTCAGAAGAAGGTGTCCAAAAACGGTGACCTTCCATTATCTTCCGGTGACAGCTGTTCGTCTCGCAAGCGGACAACGCCTACCTTCCTGGAGTACTGTCGCTACGAGCCCGTCATACTGATGCACCATCTGTTCATCGGGGGATTTGGGTTCCTTGTTATTGTGGTGAGTAGTTTTAACTTATTGTGCCACCATGAGATGTCAAAAGTTGTTTTGAATCATATGTGATTCATGACATGGGTCAGGGTACACTCATTCCTTGAATAAAAAGGCAATAGGCAATATATTTATTTTTATTTACAAACAGCTTAAATTTAACAACATTGGTTAAAACAATAAGTATAAAACTGAGTCTATATATTGTGATTTAACAAATGAAAATGCAAAACAGTTGTTTTCAATCATATGTGATTCACGGCGCGGGGCAGTTAACACTTATTCCCTAACTATAAAAAGGCAATAGGCAAAATTTTTGTAATTCAAACTAATTCCCTGATCATGAAATGGCAAAATAGTTGATTCGAATCATATGTGATTCATGCCAAAGGGCAGGGTACACTTATTGTCTGACTATGAAAAGGCATAAGTCAAAATTATTGTTATTTAAATTGATTCATGATCATGAGTGTCAAAAAGGTTGTCATGAATCATATGTGATTCATGACATGGGGCAGGGTACTTTTATTCCCTGACTACAAGAAGACAATAGGCAAAATAATTGCAGTGAATCGTATGTGATTCTTGGGGCAGAATACGTCTTAACATCTGCTTCGGCTCTTAAGTACGATTTTCTGTGCTTGACAAATAAGTATTACGAACAAGCTTGATTAAAAGAAATAATTAATTTAAAAATGTGATAGACACAAAATAATAACTTACTACAGACAATTCATTTAATACAAAAACCTTTCTATTCTAACAGTTCGATATTTGTGATATTGACACTATTTTTGAATAATTATATGACATTATTTATTAAAACTAAATCCCTATTTTAGGCTTGATAACCCGGTACATTATCATAAATGATTAAAATGTGATTTTTGATTGTTTCGAAATCAATAAATGGTAAGTTGAGTTGGGTGAAAAGTGACGTCATAGTTCGATATCGCCATACAAATTATAACCTGTCAGGCCAAGGTCAAGAGACACAATAAAAAATCTATTATGCGCTCCAACCGGTGGGGCAATTGAAGCTTGATAGGTTAAGAAAGAGATGCGTTTTAAAAGTTCATACAAAGTATGTCAGTGTCATTTAAAATGCTGGTTAGTAAAAAAAAAATATGTCAGTGAAACTTTCTGCAGACGCGACCGCGCTTCGACGGAGCAAGCTTTCTATGAACAGAGTTTCGGCGAAACGTGCTTTTTTAGAAATAGATATTTCTGTCAATTGATTGGTGGTCTCAACTAGCCAATTTTATACACTGGTATGTTTGTAAAAAGATCACGCTACAGCTTACTTCTGTATTGTCTATAGTACTTCCGCGGCGAATTCGGCGACTGCACGTTCGGGTTCGTGTACCTGATGGAGCTGTCGACGCCGTTCGTGTCCCTGCGCGGCATCCTGTCGCGCCTGCGCCTCAAGGCCTCGCGCCTCTACGTGCTCAACGGCGTGCTCATGCTGCTCACCTTCCTCGTGTGCCGCGTGCTCAGCCTGCCCTACGTGTGCCTGCTGTACAGCCACGTGCGCGGCCTGCCGTACCTCGAGGTGAGTCACATGCGACTCATGCTGCTCACCGCGCCTCGTGTGCCGCGTGCTCAGCCTGCCCTACGTGTGCCTGCTGTACAGCCACGTGCGCGGCCTGCCGTACCTCGAGGTGAGTCACATGCGACTCATGCTGCTCACCGCGCCTCGTGTGCCGCGTGCTCAGCCTGCCCTACGTGTGCCTGCTGTACAGCCACGTGCGCGGTCTGCCGTACCTCGAGGTGAGTCACATGCGACTCATGCTGCTCACCGCGCCTCGTGTGCCGCGTGCTCAGCCTGCCCTACGTGTGCCTGCTGTACAGCCACGTGCGCGGCCTGCCGTACCTCGAGGTGAGTCACATGCGACTCATGCTGCTCACCGCGCCTCGTGTGCCGCGTGCTCAGCCTGCCCTACGTGTGCCTGCTGTACAGCCACGTGCGCGGCCTGCCGTACCTCGAGGTGAGTCACATGCGACTCATGCTGCTCACCGCGCCTCGTGTGCCGCGTGCTCAGCCTGCCCTACGTGTGCCTGCTGTACAGCCACGTGCGCGGCCTGCCGTACCTCGAGGTGAGTCACATGCGACTCATGCTGCTCACCGCGCCTCGTGTGCCGCGTGCTCAGCCTGCCCTACGCGTGCCTGCTGTACAGCCACGTGCGCGGCCTGCCGTACCTCGAGGTGAGTCACATGCGACTCATGCTGCTCACCGCGCCTCGTGTGCCGCGTGCTCAGCCTGCCCTACGTGTGCCTGCTGTACAGCCACGTGCGCGGCCTGCCGTACCTCGAGGTGAGTCACATGCGACTCATGCTGCTCACCGCGCCTCGTGTGCCGCGTGCTCAGCCTGCCCTACGTGTGCCTGCTGTACAGCCACGTGCGCGGCCTGCCGTACCTCGAGGTGAGTCACATGCGACTCATGCTGCTCACTGCGCCTCGTGTGCCGCGTGCTCAGCCTGCCCTACGTGTGCCTGCTGTACAGCCACGTGCGCGGCCTGCCGTACCTCGAGGTGAGTCACATGCGACTCATGCTGCTCACCTTCCTCGTGTGCCGCGTGCTCAGCCTGCCCTACGTGTGCCTGCTGTACAGCCACGTGCGCGGCCTGCCGTACCTCGAGGTGAGTCACATGCGACTCATGCTGCTCACCGCGCCTCGTGTGCCGCGTGCTCAGCCTGCCCTACGTGTGCCTGCTGTACAGCCACGTGCGCGGCCTGCCGTACCTCGAGGTGAGTCACATGCGACTCATGCTGCTCACCGCGCCTCGTGTGCCGCGTGCTCAGCCTGCCCTACGTGTGCCTGCTGTACAGCCACGTGCGCGGCCTGCCGTACCTCGAGGTGAGTCACATGCGACTCATGCTGCTCACTGCGCCTCGTGTGCCGCGTGCTCAGCCTGCCCTACGTGTGCCTGCTGTACAGCCACGTGCGCGGCCTGCCGTACCTCGAGGTGAGTCACATGCGACTCATGCTGCTCACTGCGCCTCGTGTGCCGCGTGCTCAGCCTGCCCTACGTGTGCCTGCTGTACAGCCACGTGCGCGGCCTGCCGTACCTCGAGGTGAGTCACATGCGACTCATGCTGCTCACTGCGCCTCGTGTGCCGCGTGCTCAGCCTGCCCTACGTGTGCCTGCTGTACAGCCACGTGCGCGGCCTGCCGTACCTCGAGGTGAGTCACATGCGACTCATGCTGCTCACCGCGCCTCGTGTGCCGCGTGCTCAGCCTGCCCTACGTGTGCCTGCTGTACAGCCACGTGCGCGGCCTGCCGTACCTCGAGGTGAGTCACATGCGACTCATGCTGCTCACCGCGCCTCGTGTGCCGCGTGCTCAGCCTGCCCTACGTGTGCCTGCTGTACAGCCACGTGCGCGGCCTGCCGTACCTCGAGGTGAGTCACATGCGACTCATGCTGCTTACCGCGCCTCGTGTGCCATGTGGATGAGTTGATGGTCACTTTTGACTAGAATCACTCTTCACAAATGTCCCAGTAGCAGATTGTCTTGAAGTGGTTAAGGTGAAGTTGGAAGATAATGACATCCCGATGGAATATGGCACACTTCTTCATCATTGTTTGTCGAAGAATTTGTTTGTATACCAGGGTCAATACTATCTCCAAATAGACGGAGTCGCGATGGGCAGCCCCGTAGCTCCAGTTATAGCTAATATTTTGATGGAGTTTTTCGAAGAAAATCCCTGGCCACCGCCCCCACCGAAATCAAACTATGGCAGAGGTATGTAGACGATGTATTCTGTGTATTGAGAGGAAACAACCAAGATGTAGAAACTCACCTGTCATATTTAAATGGTATTCATCCAAAAATAAATTTTACCTGCGAGATAGAAGAAAACAGAAGCCTAGCATTTTTGGATGTGAAGATTGAAGTGCGGAGTGACGGTTCATTGAGTCACTCTGTCTATATAAAATCCACTCACACTGACCGCTATCTCAACGCAACCTCGTATCACCACCCTCGAAATCTTAATTCTGTAGTAACTGCACTGACAAACCGAGCCTATGACTTGTGTGACCTTGAACACCTAAACCAAGAGTTGGAACATGTTCAGAAAGTCTTACAGAATAATAGATATAGAGGGCAGCTGCCACCTAGACACAAATTAAGACACTTTAAAGACACAGTAGACAGGCAACCTGTGTTCTTGCCATACATAAGAGGAGTGACAGACAAGATCTCAAACGTACTTCATAAATACTCACTTAATACTTCTTTATTCCATTAAGAAAAGTAACACAATGTCTACGATCTCCAAAAGACAGTTTCCCAATGGAGAAACCGGGTGTCTATAAGATTGACTGAAGCTGTGGCAGTTCATATATCGGCCAAACAAAACGTACCATAGCGTGCCGAATGAAGGAACACATAAAATCGGTCAAAAACAACGACAAACAGAAATCGGCAATCGCGGAACATTTGTTGGAATCACTGGATTGAGTTTCACAACCCTCAGATCATTTCGACAGAACGCCACTACATACCAAGAATGGTCAGGGAAACGATTGAAATTACAAAGTACAAAAATTTCAATCGCGAGGATGGGTTTAAATTGTCAAGTGTCTGGAATCCAGTGATTCGTATGTGCTTAAACCGGAAAAAACAACAAACTGCTGAAGATAAATAACACTTGAAAAAAATCATCGACCTCAGGTGGTACTCGAACCCACGTCCCATCGCATGCCGGGCGAGTGCTTTTACCAACTAAGCTACCGAGGACGTCACGTGACAAGATGAAATTCCTCAAGTGTTTTTTCTCGCTGTCAAAGCCAGCGTATTCTGATCAATGTTGTAGCTATATGTATAGCTGAGTAGTATACTACCGTCAACAGCCTATAGAAATATTTTTACAAATATTTGACTATTGGTTAAGATCAGAAATGCTTAAACATTGTATTTTTTTGTTTTTAGCAATTCCATGCAAGGTTTAATTGAAGATAAATAACACTTGAAAAAAATCATCGACCTCAGGTGGGACTCGAACCCACGTCCCATCGCAAGCCGGGCGAGTGCTTTTACCAACTAAGCTACCGAGGACTAACTATTCAAATCAAATCATAATCATTTCTTTGCCAGAATATAGTTTCAATGTGTTCTCAAAATTGTATTATTTTCCAACATATTCTATCGCCAGCGCCGTGCAAATTTTAACGAGGATATCTTCTTCATAATTTTTAATAATCATAAATGATTAAAATTAGTTTTAAAGAAGAAAGGTGTCATGGTTTCCGAAGTAATATTTAATTCTATTTTTATATTGTTGTGTGTTAAATGATATATGAAATATATGAAGACCGTCTGATGTAGTGGTTCGCGCTCCGGACTACAATGCCTGGCGGTTGCGGGTTCGAATCCCGCGAGGGGCAAATGTTAGTGTGATGAGCACGACTATTTGCACCTCAGTCATGGATGTTTATAAACGTTTTTAAGTATGTATAACCTAGTGGTGGCATTTATGGTTGAAAAAAATATTCGATAAAAAATATTGGTTGAATAAAAATATCGATATTTTTAATGGTTGAAAATATCAGTTGATATTTTTATGCATAATATTATTTTTATCAGTAATTGAATATGGTTGAAAATATTCGTAAATATATTTATGCAGATTCAGATTTGATATTTTTCACCGTAGTTAAAATAGTATTACGCGTTACACCTCGTGACCTCGTCTCACTCACGACGGCACTCGTGTCCTAAATAATAATAATAATAATAATAATAATATTCATTTATTCAGTCAACTACATAGGACCAATTAAGATACAGATAAATTTATAATAATAATCAATACAAAATCCACATTAACAATAAATAATAAAATAATAAAACACATCAAAATTCAATAAATTAAATGAAATTAAAATTCAATTAAATTAAATGAACATTCAAAATAACATTTTAACACCAGCCAGTAGATGCACCATACTGCAATGATACACGTAATGGCAGTCAAAGCGTTCGGCGAAAATGGCCAAGATACTGTTCGGGCTGGCCCGCACCCTGCGCCCCAGGGATGTGCACCGCTTGCGCATGGTTGTGTAAAAACAGTCCACGCGCGCTTCAGCGAACATCCCTGAGGCGCTACAGAATCGAGGCAGCCCCAACAATACCCTGAATGCATTATTGTACTGGACGCGCAGAGCGCCGTACTGCTTTTGCGCATAGTCCACCCACAGACCGCTCGCGTAGAAGGACGTACAAAATGCCCTGAATAGAGTGATTTTGACGTCTCTTGAACACCGAGCAAATCTGCGGGCTATCATATTCGCACGAACAGACAGCGCTCTACGCTCCCTTTCTATGTCAGCATTATCTTTCAAGTCCGGGGTTAGAATATGACCAAGATATTTAAACTGTGCTACCCTATTTAGAGAGCAGCCATTCAATTTCAGGTTAGGTGTTTGAGTAAGGGACCGTCCCCGTACCTGAAAGACCATCCATTCACTTTTCTTTATATTATAAGTCAACCCGTGTTGCTTAGCGTACTTTTCACATATGCCAAGCAGCTGCGACAACCCACCTACAGAAGCACTCAGCAGCACCATATCGTCTGCGTAACTAATATTATTTAGGCAGACTCCATCAATATGGCAGCCAACATGTGTGCTGCTGAGCTCCTCTACAAGCGCATTCACATAGAGGTTGAAGAGTTTTGGCGATGTCAGCCCCCCCTGCCTTACGCCGCACTCCAACCTGTATGGTGTCGAATACGCTCCCGACCACCGAACGACGTTAATCTGGTTCCCGTACCAATATTTAAGAGTACGAATTAATTCTTCGGGCATCGAGGTTTCATATAATTTTTGCCATAGAATATTGTAAGAAACCAGATCAAACGCCTTCGAAAGATCTAAAAAACACGCAAAAATAGGCGTGTTTTTATCCGTATAGTACTTAACCGTTTGCTTTAGACACAGTATCGCCGCTTCAGTAGAGAGACCAGACTTAAAACCGAATTGGTTGTCGTGTATATGTAGATGTTTATCAAGCTGTGTGTTAAGCAAACCGTCAAGCACTTTCGCGAGAATAGTGGCTAACGAAATCGGTCGATAATTACACTTGTCGCTAATATCACCAGTTTTGTTCTTGACAATTGGTACCACTACAGACTTCATCATCGGCTCAGGTAAGTAAGAATGTCCCACACACAAGGAGTAGAACATTGCCAGTACTCTGGGTAGATGACATCCCGCGTACCTAAGGTGTTCGATGCTCAAGTCATCGTGGCCAGGAGACTTGCCCCTTGACATTGATTTTATTGCCTGTCGCACGTTTGATGCCGTAAACCGAACGTTGACTTCGCGGCCACTACAACCCTCATCGCTCGACGACTGTGTTGGACCCAAAGGTGATCTTACGGCAAAATGCTCCCTGAACACGTCCGCTATTTCCGTCAGATCACAGGCGCCATCGACACTCACAGGTAGACCCGGCTTACTATTAAGCTTGTTTGTAGCCTTCCAGAAACTGCGGAAGTCGCTTCCGGAATGATGCGACGCCAGAATGTCCATTTTAATTTGGTCTTTATGATTCTGACACCAGCGTAACCGCGATTTGAAAATCTTCCGACTTGTGTGCATGTCATCCCACACGCGACCCTCCGCCGGCCTACCATACCGCACCCACAACTGAAACTTTTCCCGGGCCGCCCTGTGAGCATCGCTAACGTGTCTATTCCAACCCACTACCGGCCTATTGTATCTAGGAATACTCGACGAGTGAGCATCACAGGCTGCCTGACTTAGTATGTGAACTATTCTATCGTACATATTATCAATAATAAGTCGGTGGTTTACACTATTGCATACATAGTCACAACATTCAGTCATTTCAATCGGAAAGTCAATCAATTTTAAATTATTATTACATAAATTACTATACAAGTCACATTGTTCAGGGCTTCTCTCACCCCAGCGTACCTTATTATATATGACATCTTTTTTATGAGATTTAGGTTTAATGTTATTTAACAATATTTCTGTCTCAAGGGGAAAGTGATCGGACCACCGAACGTCTTCCAAAACTCGTACACCTACAATAGTTTCCCGCGCGGACCGAGTGACTACACAATGATCAAGCCATCGCTTCGATCCGTTAGCCTCGCTTATAAATGTATAAGTTCCAGAGTTTAAGCCTAGTAGCTCAACGTCCGCACATAACCACCCTGATTCTACACAAAAGCTCTCTAACTCCAAATAAAATCGTTCATGCGGATGAGAATTAAAGTCCCCGAGTATATACACGGATTCTACACTACTATTGTTTATGATAGCGCTCACCAGACTCAGACAATCCGCAAACTCCGTCAGGTTCACCTCCTTATCCGTTGGCATATATACACTGAAAACCAAGAACGACCTTTGATCCGCGTTCACCTTAACGGCACACACTCGCGGGTGACCGCACTGCACAACCGATACGTCGGTAAACACACTTTTCCTCCACAGCAACGCGACGCCGCCATAGGGGCGCCCGCGCAGCATGCCGGCACCGGTGTCCACCGCTGACGTCCCGGTGCACCCGAACTCCACGTCAATCTCGCTCAGGAACGGTATATCTCCCGGCAGCAACCACGTTTCCTGTAAGGCTACTATGTCGGATGTGCGACATAACTTCCTTATACACTCCACGGAACGCTTCACACTTTTGCAGTTGTAATTAATAAGTGTATACTTCGACTTTTTATCCATTTAGTTAGATGATTATAATGAATCTGTAACGACGTCACGCTTGACAGCGCCTTTCGCGTTCGATTTTCTGAATTTGTAATTCACAAATCGTCTAAATATAATTCCTTCCGGCCATAGTTTACTATCGAGAAATAAAGATAATTTAGATTCTGGCACAAAGAACTTAAATGCATTATACTCTTTCGGATGTTTGAACAATATTTGTTCAAGTTTAATAACTTCTTCCATTTTCTCGTAGATGTACTCAGTTATATCTTTTTCTGTCGTATCTTTGTGCACCTTCGTAATAAATATTGGCACATTTTTCACGGCCGCCTTGAACTTCCCTTCGTTATCTCTGGCAATGCCGGCTGAGCCTTGATAACGGTAATTACTACGTCTCTTACGATATGATACTTTTTGCCATCCTTCAGTATTATCCTTGCGTGCCGACTCATGTTTATAGGCCTTAATAATATCGCTTGCAGGCTCCGTAGTTCCATGTTTGTTTACGCATTCAATATTATTCATAACAGCTGATAACGATTTTTGCTGGCTCGGCGGGGACGCAGGTGCTGCAGATCGTCGCGGTGACGTCTCCGTCGGCCGGCGCCGCGGCTGATCGGCTGCGCTCGGGTCGTCGTTGCTTGCGACGCGGGGCGGGGTGGTTTCGCTGGCTCCCCGCATACTCTGCGTCATCGTAGCCGTTATATTATTATTCGATATATGCCCGTCTACCGTCTTTATGTTTCGAAAACGCAGTATGTTATCGTCAAGTGTGGAATCCTCGACAGCGTTTAAGCACTCATTATCTAATGACGAATCTTGTACGTGTGATAATCCAATGGGGCCACTGTCCATTAACCATCCGCCCCGTTTCATATTAATTTTACACACCGATGCAGGTACTAATGAGTCATTCTGCGTTTTTAAGATATCCGTCTTCACTTCGTCCAATTGTGCCTGCGTGACATATGTTTCTTTCACTTCCTTAAGATCGTTTTGTACTCGAAGGAGATCTTTAAGTAGCTTTGTGCAATCAAGGTGATCGAACAGAATAGGCGGCAACCGTTCCAGATTTTTTGCAACAAAGATAGGAAATAAATCTGGTTCCACCGATTTAAACACATTCACGATGTCTACAAGATCTCTCTTTTCTTTTCCCTTGTTCTTGCGCTTTATTTTGGCACTTTCAACCGGCACCGCTTCAAACAGCAGCTCCTTTGACCTTTCAATCTCTTCACTTGTGAACGCAGATGAACATATTCGAACAAGTGTATCCTCATCAATCACTGATAACTTATTTTGTACATAAGCTAACATTTCGTCTATAATAATATGGCAGGAAACACACTTCACTACCGTCGACATTTTTATCGAAAGAAATTACGTACGAGTCCCTTTAACCGTCAGAATACACGCCCGCACGGGGGGATGCGCGCGCGCGACTGATATATAATGCATTCAAATTTAGGCTCTATTCCGTTTACTTAATGCTTAAGTTAACTTACTCAATAAACGAATAAATATATTCGAAAGATCGGTTATGATATTTTTATTCTTTGCGGACTAGCGTTAAAAATTATCATTAGATAATTTTATCAATCGGTTAGATTTATCTATACGAATAAAAATATTAGTTGCGTTTAATTATCAATGGCTCGAATGAATATTTTTATTCAATAAGGTTAATAATATTTATTAAATAAATGTGATATTTTTTTTATTAGTTAAATTTAACTGATAATAGATATATTCACCATCTCTAAGTCTATATCCGTTATCTAGTCGCCATAGCACAAGCTTTGCTTAGTTTGGGATTAGATAATTGGTGTAATTGTGGCAACAATTTTTTTTTTTAAATTGGACAACATCACATACAGAAGTCTGATCCTAAGGTAAGTAGCTAAAGCACTTGTGTTATAAAAATCAGGAACAACGACGGTACTACAACACCCAGGCCCGAGCCAATTAAGAAAAGTTCGTTTTCTACATTGACCCGACTGGGGATCGAACCCGGAACCTCAGAGATGGCGGCGCCATTTAAAATCCGGGGTGCTTGTCTTTCGGCTACGGAGGTCGTCAAAAGGTGTCAATTGTGGAAACAATGTATTTATTTATACAGGGTGTACAAAAGAATGGGACACTCTTTAAAACCACGTGATCAGCTGGTCATATACAACAACTTTTCCTATGGGAGCAACATCGAAATCGTGATTTTATTTTCAGATGTTACATACATTATCATCGAGGTATGCGAGTAAGTTTGTATGGAGAAGCCAAAAAAAGATCAAATTCGATGTTGCTCCCATAGTAAAAGTTGTTGTATATAACCAGCTGATCACGTGGTTTTAAGTATTGTCCGATTCTCTTGGACACCCTGTATATATATCTCTCTATCTCTCCCTCTCTCAGGCAATCCAGTCGCTCCCTACCGGCTGCAAGGTATCGATCTGCATCCTGCTGCTGCCGCAGCTGTACTGGTTCTCGCTGATGTCGGCGGGCGCGCTCCGCATGTTCCTGGGCCGCGCCGCGCCGCGCGCCGCCCGCAAGCGCAGCTGATGCCGGCGCCGGCGCCGCTAGCCGGGAGGGGGGGAATAGCCGGGAGGTAGGGGCTACTAGCCGGGAGGGGTTGGCCAGTAGCTGGTTGTTAGTGGCTAGTAGCTGGTAGTTACTGGCTAATAACAGGTAGTGGTTGGCTAATAGCCGGTAGTAACTGGCCAGTAACAGATAATAGTTGGCCAGTAGCTGTTAGTTAGTGGCTAGTAACCGGTATCGGTTAGCCAGTAGCTGGTAGTTACTGGTTACTAGCCGGTAGTGGCTGACCAGTAGCCGGCAGTAACTGGCTAATAACAGGGAGTAGTTGGCCAGTAGCCGGTAGTAACTGGCTAGTAGCTGGTAATAGCTTGCCGGGAACTAGTAGTTACTAAAGATAAATAACACTTGAAAAAAATCATCGACCTCAGGTGGGTAGTAGTTACTGGCTACTAACAGGTAGTAGTTGGCCAGTAGCCGGTAGTTACTGATTAGTAACCGGTAATGACTGGCTAGTAGCCGGTGGTGACTGGCTAGTAACCAATGGTGATTGGCTAGTAACCAGTAGTGCCTGGCTAGTAGCCGGTGGTGGTTGGCCAGTAACCGGTAGTAACTGGCTAATAGCTGCCAACCACTGAGTGCTAGGCGCTAATAGCTGGCCTATAGCTATTAACTGCTAGTCACTGGGTAGTAGCCAGTAGCAGCTGCCCAGTACGAGCTAGTTACTAACTGCTAATACCTAGCCATTAGCCGCTAGACGTTAACCGGTAAACGCTAGTTACTGGCAAAGAGCTACCAGCCGCTAGTCACTAACTATTAGCTATTAACCGCTAATCACTGGCCAGTAACCGCTACCCAATAACAGCTGAATAGTAGCTGCTAGCGATTAGTATCTATCTACTGGCCGCTAGTCACTGGTTATTGGTCAATAGCCGCTAATTACTGGCCAATAGTTGCTATTATTGGCGAGCTGGTCAGTAGCCTATATTCCATAGCCGCTGGCCAATAGCAGCTGTCCAGTAGCCACTAGCCGCTTGCTACTAATCAGTAGCTACTGGCTAACCGTTTGTTACTACAGATAGTTGCTAGCCACAATGTGTTGCCAGACGATGGCGGTACAGATTACTACTGCTAAAAGTCAGTGCAATACACGATTATAATAGTTTACTATAACGCTGTCAGATTTCCTCTTTAAAATATTTCAAAATAAATACCAATCACCAAGAGCCTGAACGCTATGGCACAACAAAAGGCAGATTAATAATTACTTTTAAACTTTCGCGTTGCATAATTTAAACTCAATGAAACAGGAATTAACGCGATCATAATTTAGGAATAAAATGTTACCTCTTTTGCATGACTTTTCGATCGGGTTACACCCGCCGTGGTCACAGGCTGACTGGTCAAATTTAGATCGCGTTAATTCCCGTTTCATTGAGTTTTAAGAAATATTAATGTTTGATCTGTAATAAAAAGCAGAATTTAAATTAAAAATTTCGTTGGTTTGTTAAATATTCGTGTATTGCAATGGCTGTTAGATATTAGGTATCCGGCTGGCGGGTGGTAAGTAGCCGACATCTAGTCTCGGGGCAGGGTAGTGTAACTGCGGTTACTGTTTATTTATTTATCAATTTAACTATTAAGCTGACTTGCGTTAGTTAACCTACAAGTGCAAATAGCGGTACGGAAGTTGAGCGCTGGGCGTAAGTTGCGCAGAAAACCATTACGATTACGTGATTGGCTAGCCGCGCACCGCCGGCCGCGATTGGTTGTTAGCTCCGCGCACACGCGTCTCAGGGGGCCTAATACGAAAGCGCATCGTTCGGTCGGTCATATTATCCGATCAAATTAAAACATCCACACCCCGTGTCAAAGGTTTGACAATTTATGAACAGTTGAAAACGGTCGGGTTTTTTACACAGCTAAATTGAGTTGGTCATATTTTATCAAATGATTGTCACATGAGACTGGCCATTTTAATTTTTTAGGTTCATACGACAGAACGAAAGATACACTTTCGTGCTAGGCCCCCAGATACGATGCTCGTCTCGTAAGATGCGCAAAGCGATCCCCACTCTATGCCCCGGCGCTCAACATCGATGACGCTTACTGTACCGACAGAAGACCTGTCACTTTGACAAACGTAAATCAGCTAAAAGTCATTTGTAGTTTGTATGTTCAGAACACCACAAAATTTCATATTTAGCAAGGATAAATGACGAAATCTTTCAGTATATTTGCGCTAAATGTAGTCAAAATAGAAGAATAAATATTTATATGTTACGGATGTACATTATAATTTAAATATAAAAAAACAGTTCAAAAACCTAACACGTCTATTAGGCCGTAGTTGACAAGATATATTTTCCTATACAATGCAGTTAAAAGTGCTAAAAACATCTGATTCACACCAAAGGGTAGCTGGACTGTCTTTAATTAACTAATTAGGATAATTACTCCTAAATACGAGTGTCGCTAGTGTATGTCCTCACATCAGTGTAGCCAGTCATAAAATATAAATATATATTTAAGTAACTTTGTAATGGTTTATTCAATTATATTTTAGTAAATTAATCTAAAATTATTCTGTCTTAGACTCGTTGGGATTATACAGGGTTACATTGCAAAGGAATGCTAAATTTTAAAAATAAGATCTAGAGGTGCACTGCTTAAGGTATATTTTGTTGTCAATTTGAACCTCTGGTATGCGCAGGCGCTCCTGCTGTTAGAAATTTACCTTACATCGAAAAAGCTAAGGTTTGTTTTCGCTCGCCATTGTGACTATTATTGCATTGAACTTTGCAGTTCTAGGTTGCACAGAGATAGTGCGTACGTATTTTTTATGAATGAGACAAGATTATCCACGCGTACCATCTTTGAACAGCTGATAGTAATTAAAAAATACGTTTGTTTTTTAGAACGTTTATATCGTAGGTCGATTATGTTACTGATTCTGAGTGGTTCCTGAAAATTTGGCACCCCTTTGCAATGTAACCCTGTATAGAATTGATTGTATTAATTTGCTGAGTGCTAGAATATGATATAGTTGATGTGGCAGCTTATAAATGGCCTATACTTTACTTTATAACACCTTTTGTAGGGTTTGACACATCAAATACTTGCTAGCCTTTTCTCGCATGTACCGAGAAAGAGATGGCGATACTTTGATCTGTCAAAATAGGAGTTGCGCCATAATTATGTTGACGATATCGTGTTATTAAAATGTCTATAATAAGGTAATAATTAGATTCGTTTCCGTACATTAGTTGTCAACATAATATTTGCAATATACTATCGAAAGAAGTTACCGTTCGAAACAGATCTTATGACGCTTAGCGTATGTTGTCAGTTGATGTGTGAGTGAGAACAAAGAACATAATATTCTGTCAATGTTAACTATTTTAGTTGTAAACTACGCGAAAGTAACAACTTTTATGCCAAAAGTATTTATTTTAGGATATTTAACTCGAAATAGTAAATTAACTAAACGGCGCACAGTGCCCCAAACTCTTCCTATATTCTCCAGTAACCGGTTCTAATATATTTGTTATGAACCAAATGATTAAAACAGGTATTATTTACAGTGCCCAGTCAGTATGAATAATGACAAATCAATTCGATCGATGTTATGAAAGTAGCTTGCTGCAAAGCGCAGCTATTTAGAACTTAAGGCCTTAACAACACCCAAGTGTCTAAAATCTCGAATATGAAAATCAAATTGTCAGAATACCTGCTACTTGAATCTAAAAATTTAAAATACGATATGCTAGAAGAGGATTTAATAAACATCTTGAATTGAATAATTTTGATTTTCCGTTAAGTCCCTTAGATTAAAACATGCACAAAAAAGTGGCTATTTTTTCATAAATTGCAAATGTTCTCTTAAACGGCACAAGCTATTTCATTACTGTTTTAACACAAAACAAGATTTTGGAAATATACTTGTTTTAAATTGAGAGTTTTATTTAAAAATTCTCGTTAAAGGCATTAATTTCATAAAAAACATGTTTTCCCGATTTTTAGAGGTCATCCGCACGCGCGAAATTATATGGGCGCGACGCGTCAAAGTCATTCAAGCGTATTAAGGCCTTAAGTTCAACCACTGTATTGTAAGATTTCCTTTAAAAACTTATTATAAATTATTAAATTTATATTGGGCATTTGGCAAAACTGTCTGGACACTGAATAATTTGACAGGTACTTTTAAGAGGTCCATTACAAAATTTTGACAGTTTTGCGGTTTTAAGATGATTACTGGTCATGCAAAAGATAAACGAAATTCGGAGCTACGAACTACAAAATAACGAATGTCAAACAGATTAATAAGTCATAACTGCAAAAGCGGTATAAATTTATAGGAACGTGCAAAAAATAGGGAAATGTCTTTTTTGCTTTGTCCCAATAGGTTATGATGATTTAATAAAAAATACTTATTGATACTTGTAGGTTTCCCTTTTTTATAGTACGTAGCGGCCTCCGATTTTCGATTTATCTTTTAAATGACCAGTAATCACCAAATAACTAAATAAATTATTAATATTATATAAATTTATCGTTCTTTAGCCTACATTTTAGATAGTAAGAGTGCCGAATACCGGGCTCAATGGAATGGAGCTGATGATTTCGGAATCAACCTAGTTTTAGTTTTATTTTAACTTCATCAGATGTCTGCTCTCAACTTAAATATCACTATCTCTATGTGGACAATGTTGTTGGTACTACAATTACTTATATGTATAGTAATGTAGTATTTTAAATTAAGAGTCATTGTAAGACTGTTTGTTGTCCTGAATAAATAGAAAAAAAATACCGCAAATCTGTCAAAATTTTGTAATAGGCCTCTTAATGCTATAGTACTTTAGTAAATGTAACATAAATACGCGTGATAGTACGCTTGCCTACCGCACAAATAGTACCCTTGAAATGATCTATTGAAAGTAAATTGATAAATCGGCCTAAATAAAAAATAACAGACCAGAGACAAAGTAAAATGTACGAGTATATATATCACATTGTTAGTTTAACACAAATGTTTTTTAATAAA
Organism: Anania fuscalis; assembly: GCA_950371115.1. Lineage (NCBI taxonomy): Eukaryota > Metazoa > Arthropoda > Insecta > Lepidoptera > Crambidae > Anania > Anania fuscalis. The sequence continues at coordinate 1,445,382 of OX493346.1, forward strand.
ATATTTAATTTAGAAAAAGCCATAGAAAATCCTTACATTTTAACAAATACTGCATTTATTTTAAAACTATGCATTTTTAATACATTCTTACAACTTTATACTTTAACTTTAAACAATTTCGTCCGAATGTTATGTGTTATTAACATTATTTGATGGATTCGTTTACTTACATGATATATACAGGGTGTACAAAAGAATGGGACACTCCTTGAAACCACGTGATCAGTTGGTCATATACAACAACTTTTCCTATGGGAGCAACATCGAAATCGTGATTTTATTTTCAGATGCTCCATACATTATCATCGAGGTATGCGAGTAGTTTTGTATGGAGAAGCTGAAAAAAAATTCTCGATTTCGATGTTGCTCCCATAGAAAATATTATTGTATATGATCAGCTGATCACGTGGTTTTAAGGAGTGTCCTATTCTCTTGGACACCCTGTATAGCATTATAATAGGTATGTCTGGGTTGGTAGGTTGACTCTTAAGAGAACGGATCTATCAGTCAAACAGTTATCAAACAAAAATAGACTAGGTTCAAAGCGTTTTTACAATAAATTACACTTATTTTTCACAAATAAATTCGAATCTCGTTCGAAAATTGGAAAATACTTCGAATAAATCCACAGGAAGAAGATAAAAAAAGCGTCATAAACACAAAATATAGTGCAATATTTGAAATACATACATTTTATTTATTTAAACTATTACTTAAAATATGTTACAAATGGTAAAATTAATGCCGTATACATTTTGTTTTCAAAGCCTTGTCTAAACTCGCTAGCTAGAGGCTATTTTTGTATATTTCTATACCACACGTAATAAGTCGATGACTTGATTTTCATTTGCTCGTCTGCTCAGCTTCCTACAAAACTGTTGGCTTCCTGTTGGCCATAAAAAGATGGCGACTTCCTGCATTGATTCCATGTTATATAAGATCTAAACCAGTGTCTAAATAACTAAATAATGGCTATTTGCTGTGTAGAATGTTATATAACTTTATTCTGTATGTTTTAATGTATGTTTGAACTAGTAAATGTACACAAAGTGTCATTAATCCATGCGCATATTAAATAAAATCCTTATTTATAATAATGTGTATGTATAATTATTATTTTACATAATGGTTTAGACTATATAGGGTGTACAAGAGAATGGGACACTCCTTAAAACCACGTGATCAACTGATCATATACAACAACTTTTCCTATGGGAGTAACATCGAAATCGTGATTTTATTTTCAGATGCTCCATACATTATCATCTATTTATGCAAGAAGTTTATATGGAAAAGCTGAAAAAAAATCTCGATTTCGATGTTGCTCCCATAGAAAAAGTTGTTGTATATGACCAGCTGATCGCGTGGTTTTAAGGAGTGTCCTATTCTCTTGTACACCCTGTATAACATTTTGTCGATTTTTTAAGTTGGCGCCCAACGTGTGACATTTGTTTTTAGTTTCAATAGTACAAGCTTTACTTAGTTTGGGGCTAGTTAATTGGTGTGATTGCGGAAACAATAGTTTTTTTTTAATTTTTATTTTCATAGCCAGGGGCGTGCAGTGCATTTAGGCAATTAGGCAGTGTCTACCTGATAAATGACATGAGGTAGGCAGTAGGTACTTACGATGTGTGTTATTGATGAAAACCCCAAATTTTCTTTAATAGAACACATTAATCTACCGCCTACCTCGAAATAAAACCAATGCCCGCCACTGTTCATAGCTTTGTTTTAGAACATCGCTTCTTTTGTTTCATGTATAGGTACTAATGTAATTCTTACGGGTAACGGGGCCCATCGAAATACACTTTCAGTGCTCACAGTGCATCAGCGCGCTATCCAATATGGAACGACTACACGGTATTATACCTTAAAACTAACCTCTCTTGCCTTCTCTCTCAATAGATTGTTGGGTTTTCTCTACTTTTTATGTATTTGTTTGATACAAAGAGCGTTAATACTTATTAGGGCAGTTTTACACTACGACGGTGGTAAATATTCATTTTTGTTGTATTTATTTATTTTTATCGCCAAAAATGTCTACAAAGATATGTCAAAGTGACATTTGGCTCGCAGTGATTTCGTACAGGAGCGATGCTCAATATGGCGCCCTGTAATGACGTCATCGATGACGTAGCTACAGCTCTCGTTAGCGCGCTTACACCAATTCGAAACAAGTCTGAGCACGCTGAAATTGATTTTAGCGTAAATCGGAACGCCCCATTAATTTGATATTAAAAATGTCACACTCTTTAACTAGGCATATTTTTTAGTCTGACGGTCATCAACCTTACACGATACATCAAATTTTCTCAATCGAAATTGAACCCTAAGTTTTTGACTTTAAGTTCGCAATCGGTTGATGAAATTATCTTTCTGTAATGGTTAGGCCGTTGACTACTTGCGTCTTACTGGTCTTGCGAAGCTTTTGTGTATTAGGTTCGAATATTTATTTGTTTTACCAAGTTATTTGTATCGTTACTGTAGTAATGATAAAAGGAGCTTAAAGAAAAATCGCTGTTGAACTAGTGTTAGGACAGCACAATAAGTTATTGTTAGTGAAATAGACTACACAATATAAGGTCCATTTTGCCACTTAGCTTACTTCTATAGTATGAAACAAAGTCTTCATTTGTGTTTGTCTGTTTGTGCGCTTATAGTTCTTCCAAAATACGCAACAGAGTTGTCAAGATTCAGTATAATAAAAAAAAAACTTCCGATGTACTACAAAATTGTAAATTTAAATAAAAAGGCCTACTGAAATCTCCTAGACCTCATATTATTTACAACGCCAAAAGACAACAAACAGTAATATTTATTGTCTCATTGTATGGAATTATATCGGGTGTAAAAAAAGGCTTAACTATATCTAGGAAATGACGGGTTACCGAGTTATTGACAGTCAAAGTTACAATTTTTTTTCAAAGATTTTTTACAAAATTGACTTCTGTTTGATAATACTAAACTTTTTTTACAAAGAAACATGATCCGCTTACACACACAGGCATAGTCTGTGGCGTGCGCGCTATACATTGCGGGTTAGAAATAAGTAATTTTTTTTGGTACCCAAAAATAAAAGTCATTTCCCAACAATTATTTTTTTTGCATTCTACTTGGTTTAATGTATAGAATTCGTGGTTTAAGGCTTCGTTAGGCCTTTTTTACACCCTGTATAATACCTTCTGCCAAGAATTTAAATGAATATTTTCCATTCCAATCGTATGATGAATAAATCATTTTTGAAGTCAGGTACTTGACTCAAACCTTGTTTTATCAATGTCAAGTGCAAAAACAATATGTAGACAATCTTATCTTACTTATATTATCTAATTAGTGATAGGCATTAATTATCAGTAATTATTGTTATGTTGATGACTTCATATAAAGTTTTAACATCGACAAATTCTGTTACCTATTTTTTAGAATAAAGATACAGTCCGCTTACTATTAGGCTATGCGCTAAAAGGTTAACTCTTATTCTTTTTAAACAGGTCTGTTAGTTGAGTCTGTTTGATTAAAAAGATACAACTTAAAATGTTTGATTATATACAAGCTGAATTTTCATTGGTTTTGGAGCCGAAGCCCACTTCATATAAACACTTAATAGAACCCAATTAGCTACTAAAAAATAAAATATAAGCACAAAAAATACTAACAAAAATATCAACAAATAAAAACTAGAACACTTAGTAGCGGGCGGTTTTATCAAAGTCAACGACCGGCGCCTGAGTATGCGCAAGCCGACAGAACTGAGTAGGTGCCGCGGCTCTCACGCGCCGCTGCTACTGGCCGCAGTGGCCGCCGCCCGAGCGCCCCCCGCGCTCTTTTCCCGCTCTAGCTCTTAACTTTCCTAATCAGTTGTTTAGAAGTTATCGTGTAAAACAAAAATCAGCTGTGTCGCTGTGTGTGTGTGTGTGTGTGTTCCGTTTCTTTACTCATGTGATGGCGCGGCTCGTGCTTGTCGTTGATAAGGAGAGCGTTACTAGGTATTCTCGATAGCAAAACACTTTTGCAACTATTTTATCTTAATTCATAGAAAGATTTTAATCATGTATATGAATACAGGATTTTTTTTCCAACGTAACATTTTCGGTTTCAAAACCAATGAAAATTCAGCTTGTATATGTCTAGAGTTCCTGTTTGAGTGTCATAAACGTCAAAAAATATATAAGGCAACTGTTGGCGCCAACTTTTGTTTCGCCCGCTTGGTGGCGCGCTTGTTACCATAGCAACCCATAATTGTTACCATAGTAACCATAGTTGTTACTCACTCAAATCTGGCCTGTTCTTTTTGTGACAATTGCAGCACCACACTCTATCTAGACATGTTTATAATCAAAGCTTTAAACTAAATAAATGTAGTTGAACAACCTCATTCATAGAGATGCATAGTTAAATATTTTAATTTAAAAGTATTTAAGATCATGTGGGCCACATAGAAAGCTATAATTTGCAGATCGTATCTACAAGCATTTTTATTTTATCTTTGTACAGAACTTTTCAACAGGATTTTCCGTTGTAAGTTTTGAGTCAAAACCAATTATTAAAAAACGCGCATTTTTTCTAAGCTGAAATTTGTTTTTTTTGTCGCTGAACATGAAACTTGGCAATTTCTTTCTGACATAAGTAATTACGTTTTATTTATGTGTATGTTACGGGTAATGCTAGCAGATGTAGTAAACCTAGGTTTACCCGGGTTTAACTAGTTTGACCTAAGGATTGTGTATATACAAGGTGAAAAAGAAACCTGTTCGCTCTAAAACGGGTGATTTTTCTATGGGGCCAACAACGATTTAGGTCCCATAATAAAAATTGTTAAATTTGACCACTAGAATCAATCCCTTTTGGATCAAACAGTGTTTTTCGTACATCTTGTACTTATAATGAAATTATCAACCAAATGTTTATATTATTGCATTAGCCGAAATGTGTTTTTTCGTTGGACTATCAGCTGATCGTTAGTACATAATAAACAGGTTAATACATAATGATACTGGGCTGCTAACGTGATTTTTTTATCCGTACGTATAAACGGACTCAATAAAAATGCATTATGACTTATGTCTGAACGACAAATTATAACACTTAACTAAAAATAAGATTTTATAATACTTGAAAAAAAATCTACCGCCTCAGGTGGGACCCGACCCACGACCATCGCATACCGGGCGAGTGCTTTTTCCAAATGAGCTACCGAGACGTTAGCAGAGCTGACGAAATCATTAAAGTGTTTCCCGCTGTCAAAGCCAGCGTTTTCTTTTTCAAGTATTATAAAAATTTAAAGAATTTACGTTAAATGTTGAAATTCGGTTAAGGTTTGTGCTTTTTTAATCTGACGAAGTAACCCAAATAATAACCTGGTTATGTGAATGAATTTTTCTAAGATCGATTGAAATGATCATTGAGGCCTATTTATTTATTCTGTTAGCGATGTATTATTTTGTTTGTATAGTCAGCCTCAAAAATATGTGAACTTAGTTTACCTATGTATTTAGAGGCTGAAAATATTCTGTAAAAACTAATTATTACGTATTAAAATACTATTTTGTGGTTTACTTTGTCGTTTATTGTTATAACTGTTATTCTTTTTTTTTCGTAAATATGTGTATATTGAACGTTATTATGACCATCAGCTTTGAATCTCATTGTACTGACAGTTCTTCCAAATTTCCAAATTTTTACGAAAACTTCCTATTTTTATGTTAATTTTCTTTAAGGGGGTAATTCTACTGCTCATATACAACAATAATTCCTATGGAAGAGCATTAAAATAAAAATATACTGTTCTTATTCATTAAATACAACAGATGGTCGGCTATTTAGTAGAGGAAAGTGTTTTCTAAATTTAGTTTTTGGGTCTATCGTAAGCGTTGTTATTATTTAAGTAGTCGAATCACCACCTAAAAGAAGTTTAACTACAACTAGCGGCACCTATGTTGAGCGCTGTTGAGTGATTAGCTAGTTGCGCGCCGCACCTGCACCGCCGGCCGGGATTGGTTGTTAGCTCCCCGCACTCGCGTCTCTGATACGACGGTCGCCTCGTAAGATGCGCAAAGCGATCCCCACTCTCAGCCCCAGCGGTCAACATCGGCGCCGAGTAATGTAATAAAACCTACCTTATACATACAGGGTGTCAGCAATTGTCCGATACCTTGTGTATACAAAGCGTTTGTGTATCGTTGAAGAATATTATTCTTTTAACTGATATTTTTGTATTCTGGTCGTTGTTGGTTCAAATTAAATGTATGTCGTACACATAGTGTATCTTTGTACAACAAGTACTCGAGTGTTACCAGTGTTGTAATGTAAGTTATTATTATAGTTTTATCTGGTCGGGTCGCTGGAGGTTAACTAAATTAATATTATTATTATTTATTAATTGCTGTTATTAATTTTAATAGACTGTGTACATAGGAATTATTCAAGTATATGCTAAACATTATATGTACAGTAGACTACAAAAATGTGTATTAATTTTTGACAATCAATACCCTCATTTCCTTGTAATCGTAGGCAACGTCTGTCAAAGATTTCTATATTTTTTTTAGTCGACTGTACAGGAGACGTATTTTTGAAGCATTCGAAATGAATCTTAAATTCGAACACGAATACGATTCGATTTTACGCATTTTTGAATCACTCGAATTCTGTGTTGCTATTATGGTAAAATTCTTTAACTATTTTCGTTTCACGCAGAAAATATTTAAAACTTATTGATTTTAAAAACCGGCAATGAATCGCATGGAACGGAACGAAAAAAAAAGTTTTTAATCTGTGAACTATATGTTTACTTGTCAAAGTCATACTTCAAAACTTTCTACTAGTAGAATCGAAATACGAGTGGGTCGGACCACTCGTTGCAGATTTCACAGAATGAATTTTTAAAAATAGCGATTTTAGTCATTCGCATGCGAATCTTGCCATTTCGTATTCGAATTGGAATTCGCATGATTCAAAAATACATCTCCAGGTGATTGTTGAGAGTTCAGTCTATAACGGAAGGTTGTACAAATTGTCGTGGACTGTGCGTTGATTAAAGTGTTGCTTATCAAAAATCATGTGGCATTACTTGTTGTTTGTAAAATGAACTTTATGTAGGGTGTTTTTAAGTTTATTTTTCTATATTCCATAGCAGCGACCCGGCGGACAGCATCGATCTACATTCCATACATCAAATCGAGATAATATAGTAGTATGTACAGTCAACAGCACGTCGACCTACCCCAAAAGTCAAAAATTCTCCAATAGATTTTCAACTTTAAGCCTGACATATAGAGTTCATTTTCAAATGAGAAAATTTGACATTTTGTGGTAGGTTGACGTGCTGTTGTCCGTACAATTAATGACATGTAAGGTTTCCCGATCCATTCGCTGTGACATACTATCTACCTATTTTTACCTATTCACCTTGCCTGACGTTCTACAATGACATGCAAATACAAATACAAATACAAATATATTTATTTGCTGTAAATGCGATGCTGTTAGGTACTGCAGTGTTTGATAGATGCGCGGAAGGGACACGGAAGAAACTCGTATTCGAAATATTGTCGTTTCTTTGTGTGTAGATCGACGCTGTCTGTGAAGCGAATAGATGTGATACGTCAGTGTCGAGGTCGACGCTGCGCACTGTGCACTGAGTGTTTTATAAATGTATAGAGAATTTACATGTGTTTTATTTCAATCTACAACACATCCTGGCATTTACAATGTCGATACTTGTGTAGGCGTCATATTTTTTATAAAAGTACTTGTTCACTGCCCCTATAGAATATTTTACGAACTACAGTCTTTAAAATATATATGTAATAATTAGTTTAAAAACGGGACCCTGAAACCCTCTAGAATTTGAGATCCAGAGTGTCGAAAAAGGTGAAATTCTGGCTGTCTGAGCCAGGTTTTTTTCAATTTTCGAAAAATCTATTGCGCCACAATCACAAACGATGAAACCTAGGTACATATATTGCCGTCACCTACGATTCGTTAACAGTCTAGATATGCGAGATCTCCCTAGGACTCTGGCTAAGACAGCTGGAAGTACACCCAAGAACATGCATGTGAATATTGGCATTAAGTCATACAAACAAATATTTTGTAGTCAAATACACTATCCACGTCTTACTTAATTAACTTTACGAAATAAACGCAGTAAGATGCTAGACAACAACTAATCAGTGTTGTTGCGATAGTGATAAGTTTCGCTATCGATAGTTGACCTTGAAAAACAGTCGATAGCGCGAATATTCTATTGAAAATATCGACATGCTGCAATACCATCGATACTATCGATAGTAGAATTTAAGCAATATTATTGAATTTTGTATTACGTAAAAGAAGTCGATACTATCAAACTTTCTATGAATATCGACGCGTATCGATAGTATCGATAGTTTTGTTTTACTTACAATCGACATATTTTCGATACTATCGACTGGAAATAAAACGTAATCTGGTTGGTAACATCGGGGCACAAATATACAGGATGTTCAATGTTAGCATTAAAAAAATATAACACAACAAAATTCAATTCTTATCACAATCCTGCACTTTGAGGTACGTATAACGTGTCACTTTGTCGCGCCCAATAATATTTCTAGTTACCCTCTTGATGTAAAATATTGCGGACGTAGCTGAATTGAACCGCGAATGTAGGTAGATGAGCTATGGAGTCATCTTTTAAATGCAAGCAATAGTATTGTAAAATGTTCGACTATCGATAAGTCAAAACTATGGATAGTTTCGATACTATCGATAGTGTTTGTGCTGATATTATCGATAGTATCAAAACTATCGATAGTGTTTGTGCTGATACTGATTTTCGAGGCCACGATGGTATCACGATACTATCGATAGTCTATCGCTATCGCAACAACACTACAACTAATAATATGTACCTACCTACGAGTGTACGACTGAAGTGCGACTGAAATTCGACAGACACTCATTTTTGATTATGTTATTTGTAGCTATACAAATATTAATAAATCAATACAATTTCTTTTTTCTTCACTAACCATTATCATGAAAGATAAACCGGTCTTCAAAGTATCAGTCTATTGAAGATAATGTATGTGGAGGAGACCAAATTAATGTAGGCTTGTGTCATGTCGCAGTTCATTACTGTCGGCGTAGTGTCTGTCTAACTTAAGGCTGACATCAGACGGATTGCACTACAGCAACTGCACGCAGTCAATATATTTAACTATATGCAGTTGTACGTTCGACTTCGTGCAGTCATGATATCAACTGCACGCGGTCGGCTGCAGTCGAGTGAAGTCAATATCAACTGTATGCAGTCGTGCCTTCAACTTCGCGCGGTCGGCTACAGTTGTGTAGTGTCGCCGCATGCTGTCCACCGCCGCTCGCATATGCAGTTAGTCTGCAGTTAGTCTTAGAGCCGAACGCGCGTCGCGTCGGTTGCGTCGAATGTGTCTTGACGAGACAATGATTCTTTTAGTAAATCGTTTAATTGATCAAATGCAGCCACTGACATTCTAAAGTAGTTGTAAAATTTACGTTCATCCTGTCTTAATTTCGGATACAGTATGAAAAAGTCACCTTCTGTATGGCAATATAATAGCAAAGGATTAATCCATATCCGCGCTGCACGTTGCAGCTTTTTAATTCGATTATATCGCTGCCGGCGCGGTGACGTATTAATAATATTAGAGAAGTAGTGTCTGTGCTTCCATTTTGACGTAAAACCTAACACTGAGCTCCTGGGCTAGATGCTTGGCATCAACCGCTTGAAGTCAGATCCGACTTCAGATAACTGCATGCAGCTGTATTTATCGACTGCGCGCAGTTGCTGGTGCGACTTCACGCGGTTGCTGTGGTGCAGTCCGTCTGATGTCAGCCTAAGTCGTACACCGTACCTACATACACGCGCACAAACATGTACCCGCACGATTAATTTATAATATTGTACAACAACATATTGGACAAGTACTTACCTAGCTAAAGCGCCTAGAGGGTCATGTTACGAGGAGAGTGATGGGTATGAGTATTAATGGATGGAGGGGTAGAGGACGACCTAAGAAGAGATGAGTGGATTGTGTGAGGGCCGATAGGTATGTCTGACAAGGGTGGATGACTTGATGACAAGTGACCGAATTGCATGGAAGAAGAAAGCATACTGCGCTGACCCCAGATAACCTGGGAATAGGGCAGTCGAATCATGATTATTTTCTATCATGGAATGATCTCGGGATTCTCGGGATGATAAGGATGAAGATTAGTGATGATTTTAATGGTAATTTAGCACATTCGCCCGCTTGTCGGCGTTGTTTGTTGTGTCAGTTAGTGACTATTTGCTAGTTGAGTAGTATCCCATGTACAATCAAGATCATATCAATTAATCAGTAATGATTAGCAGTGATTAATTAGTTATCTCATCGGTAATTTAAATGACTTTCTGGTGCGTCTGGTGTTACGGCAGTGCCATCAGAAATGTTGTGGCAATTGATATTGGTGGTCGCTCTAGGAGTTGTTCAGGTAAAAATATACTTATATTACTGTTTTGATACAGGGTAAGTTTATATATTTTGCTTGTATTACAACTTAACTTAACAGAGCTTTAAATTTGGACCTATTTTCAACTTTAAGATCAAAACATAGAGTTTAATATCGATTAAGAAAATTGTAGGTTATGGGGTAGGTTGATTAGTAGTTGCTGTAGGACCTAGGGCCTATAAGTTATTTCAATTAAAATTCTAATTCTAATTATTTATTTACCAGAAACATGGTAGATACAGAGATGGTTAGTGTACAGAAATTGTGCAAGCATGTTTCGCCAATTTGATCAGCATGCAATTTTTTTATTAACAATACTTAATTCAAAATAATCCAATAAAATCACAATACAAGTTTAAAATACGTCAAATAATAAAACAGTAAGTAAACATTAGTTATAATTATTCATTTATAAAATAAAAAGTGAGTTTGTCAATGATAATAATAATAAAATGTCTGTTGCACTTTGATGAGAAAAAAATATTTAGATGGACAACAAGGTGCAAGTAAACAAACCAGTCACGCATGTCAATTATACTATTTAATAAGTTTAGAATTCGTCAATGGTAGGTATAAAATGTTTTATCTAATAACCACATACGCAGCGACGATTTGAACCGGTGCATAGGAAGTTTCTTCAAATGATCAGGTAATTATATTTCGCTGTCCGAAGTAGCCACATTTATAGTCATAAGGATATGGTGGAAAAGTACTTATATCATTTAAATTCTCCAGGTTCCTGCAGCCAGGCGAGATGCAGACACATATATCAAACCCGATTATGTAGAAAATGTTCGGGCTAATGATAGTGAGTTAATCATTGTATTACTTTCATGTACTTACTAACTCCAATAGCCTAAACGCGAAATATGCTGTCATATTTCGCATCTGCGTCGATGCTTTGTCTGATCGTTATACAGGGTGTAAAAAAAGGCTTAACGAAGCCTTAAAACACGAATTCTATACATAAAACCAAGTAGAATGCAATAAAAATAATTTCTCGAAAATGACTTTTATTTTTGGGTATTAAAAAAAAACTTATTTCTAACCCGCAATGTATAGCGCGCACGCCACAGACTATGCCTGTGTGTGTAAGCGGATCATGTTTCTTTGTAAAAAAGTTCGGTATTATCAAACAGAAGTCAATTTTGTAAAAAAATTGTAACTTTGACTATCAATAACTCGGTAACCCGTCATTTCCCAGGTACAGTGTAAAAGAAAAAAATGCTCGTAATAATACGTAGAATATGTAGTATTCGGCTTCGTTAAGCCTTTTTTTACACCCGATACAGCATGTACAGTCGGCTATTGCTAATCTGCGATCGTGATTTTGTGACTGCATTATGTATGAATGAGTGACTAATAATGCCGATCCAGTCGCTGCAGTTGGCTTCCAAAAGCCGCATAAACAACAATCTACGAGTGCACTTGGACAGAAGTCAACGAAATAGAAATAGACCATGTTATGGTTGGTATATGGCTTTAGGCTGCACTATACCGGGTGTACAAAAGAATAGGACACTCCTTAAAACCACGTGATAAGCAAGTCATAATTTTTTTAGCTGCTCCATAAAAACTTACTTGTTAAAATCACGATTTCGATGTTGCTCCCGTAGAAAAAGTTGTTGTATATCAGTATCAGCAACTGATCACGTAGTTATAAGGAGTGTCCTACTCCTTGGAATTGTATATTATGTTACTCAGTCTAAACTGATTGTAATCTGTCAGTGTACCTATTAATTAATAAATGAATACACTCCTTAAAATTTTATATTAGCTATGTTACTTAGTCTAAACTGATTGTAACCTATCTGTGAACTTTTAAATAAATAAATGTTATTTTGCACAACCTGTATATCGCGCGCCGCGTGTGCGCACTGTGTAAGCCTTGCATGATAGAGGCGCACCAAACGATTGCAGTAACGGAACGCGTGCAGGAGACGTATTTTTGAATCATGCGAATGGCAAGATTCGCATGCGAATGACTAAACTCCCTATTTTTGAAAATGAATTCCGTGAATTCTGCAACGAGTGGTCTTACACTCGTATTTCGATTCTACTAGTAGAAAGTTCGGAAGTATGACATTGACAAGTAAACATATGGTTCACAGATTAAAAACTTTGTTTTTCGTTCCGCTCTATGCAATGCATTGCCGGTTTTTAAAATCAATAAGTTTTTGCGTTCCGGTTTTTAATATTTTCTGCGTGAAACGAAAATAGTCACAAGAATTTTACTATAATAGCAACACATAATTAGAGTGATTCAAAAATGCGTAAAATCGGGTGCAATAGGAATAGAGTTCGCACACGAATCGTATTCGTGTTTCGAATTCAAGATTCATTTCGAATGCTTCAAAGATACGTCTCCAGCTCGCGAGCTGCGCATTCGCCAGACCTGGGCGCCCTTAGATTCTAACGCGGATGCAGTGTTTACCTGTTCTGTAGTGAACTGTAACATGTGTACTCAGACTCGCGTATCGTCTCCGGCTGGGAGGCGTACCCTGGGCAGCACCCGCATTTCACCGCCCTTCGGCTGGTGAACCCCAACGGCGCCGCGTTCGGCTGCGGCGGCTCCCTCGTCGCGAGGCACTGGGTCATCACCGCAGCCCACTGTACTGCACGGTACGTTATTATATTTTAGACTGAATGGGCTTATTTTATCAGACTTAGGTACAGGTAGGTACAGGGTGTACCAAAGAATGGGACACTCCTTAAAACTACGTGATCAGCTGGTGATATACAACAACTTTTCCTATGGAAGCAACATCGAAATCGAGTTTTTTTTTGCTGCTCGATACAAACTTACCTACTCGCATACCTCGATGATAATGCATCTGAAAACAACATTAGATACGATTTCGATTTTGTTCCCATAGGAAAGGTTGTTGTATATCTCCAGCTGATCATTGTACACCCTGTATTTAAGACCGAACGAACAGGCTATTTCCATCCAGACTTAGGTACAAAATGCTGATCCTAATAACATCAACACTTGTGGGATTTGAACCTTCGTGGGTTCATATCCCTGACTCTGTAGTCCAGTGCGCGAACCACTAGATCAAAGTGGTAATCAAACACATCTCATGGTAATAATCCGACGTCAGTCCAATGTTGTACCGGCGCGGCGGCTTCTTTCAATCAGAGTTGCCAAACAAATGTCCCGCCTTTAGCGATATGTCCCGCTTTTTAACCCTTAAAACGCGTCCCGTCGTGCCCCTGACCGGTTCGCCAAAAATCCCGCTTTTCCATGAAAGTGTAGCCAATTCGGAGCAGGAAATACTTTGTTGAACGTCTGCCGGTTGTCTTTTTTTTTAAATGTTTTTTTACATACATTTGATACATTGCTCTGATCCTACGGTAAGTAGCTAAAGCACTTGTGTTATAGAAATCAGAAAGAACGACGGTACCACAACACCCAGACCCGAGACAATATAGAAAAGTTCGTTTTCTATATTGACCTGACCGGGAATCGAACCCGGAACCTCAGAGATGGCGCGACGCCATATAGTCCGGCGTGCTCGCCTCTCGGCTACAGAGGTTGTGAAACGTGTGACGCTGCGACGCCTTATTTATGGTTTGGTTAAACTCGGACAAGTCTGTGGTTTGTTGAAAAAGGATTGTACCTCTATCTATATATATGATTTTTGTCTATTACCTGACTTATTTATCGCCATCTCTGAGGTCTCGGGCTCGATTCCCGGTCGGATGTAGAAAACCAACTTTTTTATACTGTCTCGGGTCTGGGTTTTGTGGTACCGTCGCTGTTTCTGATTTCTGTAACACATATGCTTTAGCTAAGTACTTACCTTACGATCAGAGCTCAATTTGGGTGATTTTGTTCAACATTTATTTATTTATTTTGTTATCTAGTCTGGATGTCACAATTATAATGCCTTTGTATAGGTAGTCATCATAGTAGGTAAAACAAGATTTGCTAATCTACTTAAATTGGAGATAATTATTGCTCGGTAGACTTTGATACGCAAACTGAATCTACATACATTCAACTTGATAATATCATTGAATTTTTTTGTTTTTAGCAATTCCATGCAAGGTTCAATTGAAGATAAATAACACTTGAAAAAAATCATCGACCCCAGGTGGGACTCGAACTCACGTCCCATCGCATGCCGGGCGAGTGCTTTACCAACTAAGCTACCGAGGACGTTACGTGACACGATGAAATTTCTCAAGTGTTTTTTCTCGCTGGCAAAGCCAGCGTATCTCTGATCAATGTTGTAGCTATATGTATAGCTGAGTAGTAGGTATACTACCGTCAACACCCTATAGAAATATTTTTACAAATATTTGACTATTGGTCATGATCAGAAATGCTTAAACATTGAATTTTTTTTGTTTTTAGCAATTCCATGCAATGTTTAATTGAAGATAAATAACACTTGAAAACAATCATCGACCCCAGGTGGGACTCGAACCCACGTCCCATCGCATGCCGGGCGAGTGCTTTACCTTTTTTTTTGCTTTGGGACGTGGGTTCGAGTCCCACCTGGGGTCAATGATTTTTTTTCAAGTGTTATTTATCTTCAATTGATAATATTAGTATAAGCTTAATATCTTTCCGAAAAAAATGTCTGACTTATAAAAGCACAGTGGCGGGCATCGCTTTTATTTCGAGGTAGGCAGTCGTACTTACCTACTTACTAATATGTTTTTAATAATGAAAATTTTCTGGATCCAGGCCGCTTCCAATCGGCCGATCTGGAAGTCACTGGGGGAGGCCTACGTTCAGCAGTGGACGTCCTGTGGCTGAGATGATGATGATGACTGAAAATTTTCAGTATTAAAAACATATTAGTAAGTAGTTAAATCAGTGGTTTTCATCAATTATACACTTAAAGGCACTGCATAATTGCCTACATGCACCGCACGCCCCTGCCACTATCATTACACGTGGCATATTTTATCATGATTTTTTTATCACTATTTAACAAATTTCTGAAAATATACGATTAGCCAAACTAGTCACGCTTTGATTAAAACGCAAGATTAAATTCACGTTTTTACGAAAATACCAAAAATAAGTGAAGAACTCCCTTTGTTTAGCTTAATGGTCGACTGGTAGAGAATGCGTCATCATTAAGTCCACTCTGACCTCTGACAAGTCCAGACTGATGTTGTCCACTATTGTTTGATTTTTTAGGGTTCCGTACCCAAAAGGGTAAAACGGGACCCTATTACTAAGGCTCCGCTGTCCGTCTGTCTGTCTGTCTGTCCGTCTGTCACCAGGCTGTATCTCATGAACCGTGATAGTTAGAGAGTTGAAATTTTCACAGATAACAACTATAACAACAAATACTAAAAAGTAGAATAAAATAAATATTTAAGGGCTCTCATACAACAAACGTGATTTTTTTGCCGTTTTTATAGATAATGGTACGGAACTCTTCGTGCGCGGGTCCAACTTGCACATGGCCGGTTTTTTATCTGTGCAGTAGTTAAAGAACGTACCTATATAGCGCATACAAAGAAACGAGTGGCAACAATTTTGTTTTGCGTTTGGAAAATTACGAAAAGAAAGTTACGAAAAATGATTTTTATTTCATACTGCTTCTACAGGATGACGTGAAAAATATAGCGGGTGGTCAAAAACCAAAAGTAACCCTGTATCTTGTGGTTTTGTATGAATTTTTTCTTCCCCAGCCGCGCGTATGTCGTCGTCCGCGGCGGGGTGGTGGACACCTCGCACCCCGAGTTCGTCTCGGAGACGCGGGAGTGGTACAACCACCCCTCTTACAAGGAGAGCAGCAACAGCGTGCAGCCCAACGACATCTCGCTGCTGAAGCTGCAGCAGCGCGTCGCCTATACCAGTGAGCATACTTTTTAGGGTTCCGTACCCAAAGGGTAAAACGAGTCCGCTGTTCGTCTGTCTGTCGGTCAGCTATATCTCATGAACCGTGATAGTCGACAGTTGCAATTTTCATAGATGAATTTCTGTTGCCGCTATAAAAATGATCGGCTTTAACGGAGGATTTTTAACAATAACTCAGAGTTTCTTTTTTTTCATAGCAGTACCATGGCCTAAAAAAACAGTCAAAGTCTAATGAAACAAAACTAAAATAACTAAATAGGTAACACTTCACCCTATAACAGAATAACAATCAAACGTATTTCTAATCGGTTCCTAGAAACGTATGTTCTCTTGTATTCTATTAATATGCCTAAAAACAGTAGTTGGGTTCCCTATTTCTTTGTGACATTAAAATCTACTAAAATTTAAATTATTCATATAAAAATAGAATGTACTGACCTTCAGTTATGAACACAATTTTTTACTAAACTTAATTTTGGATAGGTATTCAGTAAATAACAAAATAAGACAATCAGAAATCCGAACAACAAGTACAACAAAGTATTACCGAATAAAGCGTGGGGTTTATCCGAATATACCTACTTAGTTTTTGCCTCGTTTGCAATGAAATCGACGAGACAGCACGCGCGTTTACAATTCAGCGCGAAATTTGAAAAGTTTAGTTGAATCGGCCATAAAAATATCGCTGATACCTACCTAAACATATCGAAAAACCCAAAGTATCGCTGATATATCGGTATAATAAGAAAGATTCTGGAATGGAGGCCACGTACGGGCAAGCGCAGCGTAGGACTCCTACAAGGTGCACATACGACCTGGTAAAGGTTGCAGGAAGCCGCTGGATGCAGCCGCGCGCAACCGGCCAATCTGGAAGTCACTGGGGGAGGCCTATGCTCAGCAGTGGACGTCCTGCCGATTGAAAAGATGATGATGATCAGTATTGGATGCATCACTAGTTGTTGTTACACGGTTTAATGGTGTTGTTATTTTGCAGGGCTGACTCAGCCGATCCGTGTGCAGTCTCGTCAGAATGCGTTTGCCAACTACAACAACTTGCAGCTGATCGCTAGCGGCCACGGCGCCACGTGGACCAACGGTATGGACTCACCCTGACAACCCTGCTTTATAATTATTTATAGCCTAATTTTTGAATTTGTTGACACCCTTCAAAAACAACACAAATCTTCGATTTAAAAGTAAACGCAGAATCATTATGGCATTTGAGATAGGCCTCCTGGTGGCAATTTATCGAAATTAAATGAAATGAAATTTATTTGCATGTTTGCATGCCGAAACCATGTTTCCACGCAAGTGAACTGCTTTGACGACCGTCGGATATAGTGGTTCGCGCTGTTCGAATCCCGCAAGGAGCAAATGTCAGTGTGATGAACATGAGCATTTGACCTAAGTCATGGATGTTTATAAACCTATTTAAGTATAATTACTTTTAAACTTTCGCGTTGCATAATTAACAACTCAATGAAACAACATAAAAGAGGTAACATTTCGTACCTAAATTATCGCGTTAATTTCCATTTCATTGAGTTTTAAACTATTTAAGTTTGTTTACTCGTTATCATAGTCGCCAACATACAAGCTTTGCATAGTTTGGGGCTAGCTAATTAGTGTGATTGTGGAAACAATTAATTTATTTTATAAACGTTTAATTTACGATCGCGTTAAAGTTAAAAACGTAGCATGCTAACAAAGTAAAAGGCCAAAGTGTAATCCCGCAGGTGACATGGTACAGCACTTGCGCTGGGTGTACCTGAGGGGCGTGGCCAACGCGCGGTGCCGCCTCTACTACGGCTGGGGGCTCGTCAACAACAACGCCATCTGCGCACAATACTACAGCGTCTCGAGCCAGTCCATTTGCACGGTACGTACCCCTATCTATGAAGGTTCATAGGATACAGCCTGGTGACAGACAGACAAATGGAACTTTAAAACTAATAAAAAATATAAATTTTTTGTTGCGATCTTGAGTGTTCCGTACCCAAAGGGTAAAACGGGACCCTATTACTAAGACACCGCTGTCCGTCTGTCACCAAGCTGTATCTTATAAATCGTGATAGTAAGATAGTTGAAATCTTTACAGATACTTAGATTTATTTCTGTTGCCATTATGCTAACAAATAGTAAAAACCAGAATAAAATAATATTAATATTAAAGGGGGCTTCCATACACCAAACGTGATTTTTTTGGCTCGTTTTTATAGATATAGGTTCTTAGTTTAAAAAGGTTAGGTCTTAGTTTAGTCTGCGAGTCCGACTCGCACTTGGCTGTGTTTTTTTACAGAAATAACTAATTCACGCTTGGTCTCATGATTGAGGGTAGGATAGACTTGTCTGCTAATAACATCTGCCCGTAACCTTCAGTTTATCAGTGATCACGGCACTTGCTTCAGTATTAAAATATCGAAATAAACATTTAACAATGCCAAATTAGTTATTTGTATCTACACTGACAATAACAGATCAAATTAGTTTATTTATCTTTACAAATTACAGCTTTTGAAAATCAGACTTAATTTCTAACTCAACTTGTTCCCCGCAAGAATAGTCATTGGTATTATTATGTACGAAATAATAACGAAAGCACGCAAATATGTAAGCACTGTTTATTAGGCTATGTAGCCAGATGTCAAGTGAAGATAATCAACCTACCTACAATATTTGACTTTATCAACAACAAAGTAAACATGTATGTACCCACAAAACACTTGACCATAAACTACTTAAGTTGATATATAACAGGTATCGACGCCCTCCATAGCTGAGAGGACTATATGAAGTTGCCATCTCTGAGGTTCCGGGTTCGATCCCCGGTCGGGTGTCAATGTAAGAAAACGAACTTTTTTATATTGTATTTGGTCTGGGTGTTGCGGTACTGTTGTTGATTTGAATTTCTATAACACAAGTGCTTAAGCTACTTACCTTAGGATCAGAACAATGTACTTATGTTTGTTTGTCCAATATTTATAAAAAAAAAATTGTTTTTAATTACCCAGGGAGACAGCGGTGGTCCCCTCGTCCATGTTGGTAAAGATGGCGTGCCCACTCTAGTCGGGGTGTCATCCTTTATCTCTGGAGGCATCTGGGGCTGCCATTCTGGACGGCCAGCTGGTGAGTATCTTGCAGCATAGGCTAGTTGACATCACCAATTCAATTGGACCGAGTGCACAATTATTTTTCGGTAAAATTGCTCCAAAATTAATTAGGATTTCAGAACATAAAAATGCTGGCTCGTTCCTCGCTCAAAGGCTTAGCTTAGCCATTCAGCGAGGAAACGCTGCTAGCGTTCTCACCTCCTTGCCTCTTGAACACGCGTATATTTTTGAGTAGGTGGTTTATAATTTTAAGGTTAGTTTAGTTTATTTTTATTGCTCTTGTTTAAGTTTTATTTTACTTGGTATAATATGAATTTGTAAATTTGATTTATATTTGTTAAAAAAAATAACTTCAATTGAAAAAAATTGAGAAATAATAAGAAAAAGAAAAAAAATCATTTATTTGACACACACAGAATATAAAAGAAATACATAACAGGATTTAAGAAAATAAAATGTGTAAAAGGTTCAGCTCAGCATTTGTCGTGACAGCCAGACAGGACGTAAACCGGACTTGAAAAAGACAATTGACATACTTTTTTGTGCTCAAAACGCACGCCTGCCTTATTAGTTGTATGGCGATAGCAATCTATGACGTCATTGTTTACCAGACTCAACTGCTTGACTTTTTATACTTAGATTTTTAATTCAAGAAACATTCAGATTTTTAAATAAATGAAAATATAATTGGCCGGTTGGAAGCGGCCTGCATCCAGCAGCTTTCTGCAACCTTTACCAATCGTCTGACCACCTGGTGGACCTAGCAAACCTACTAAATGTTAAAAATTTTTGAAATAAATACTGCCATGCTCGCACAGGTACATTTATCTTGTAATGTAAACTATATACTATTTAAAAAGGCGTAGACGTAGGCAGCCCCAGGGATATAAAACATTAATTAATTAGTATTATAAGTTTAATCTCATTGTAAATGAACTGTATGTTTTTATGAAAAAAAATGTCTTTAAACCTAAAAAGAGGCTGACAATAGTGACCGAGTTTCTTGCGCTACTTCTTCTCGGCGCTAGCCCAAAATTGTCCCGAAGTAGTGGTAGGGAAAAAAATATTGCGACGTGTAAAAGCGCTTAGTTTAAGCCTATTTACAGAAATAAATTGGTTTTATTAGTTTTTTATTTTAATACAAAAATTAAAGAAAGATAAGAGGCTAAGCTCCTAAAGTGATTGCAAAATTATACAAACGAGATATTTTTAATTTTTTAAAATAAAATTATACTGAAAATGTTTAAATAAAGCATTGGTATTCTTAAAATATTTTATAGTCTTTGTTTTAGATTGCAATTTGTCAAATTCGTAAATGCCAATTGAAACTTTACATAAGTATTTTATGCGTGATGCAACCCCCAACTTGTTCACTGGTCGAGACGGCGCAAACCGCACCCTCATTACGTATCTTGCAAAAGCAATGGAATAGCGTATTGAGCAATTCTGGCTTTAAAATCGCAAATTGACAGCAAAAAACAAAAACAAAGCTGAGAGTGCTGCCAATAGATTTTGACACTAAGCATCAATCGGGCGATGACTGCGCGATTATTGCTGATTGCTAATTTTTTGGTGATAAGGGTGCCGGTTATTTTCCATCGCTGCGCGTATTCGACGAGCAGCCAGTGCTCAAGCCACCCACAAGCCCTTAATAGGAGTATAATAGGCTAGTTGACACCACCAATCAATTGACTTACTTTTTATGAGCTGTCAAAACAGATACCTTCCTTATAATTTGTATGGCAATTTCGGTTTATGACGTCACTATCCGATAAACTCAACTGCCTTACTTTTTTACGATTTTAAAGCAATCAAAAATCAGTTTGTCTCTTAAATGAAATTGTACTGAGTTATTAGGCCTAAAATAAAGTGTCTGTTTTAATAAATGATGCCTTAGAATTATTTATGAGTGGGGTCAACATCCCTATTAGTGTACCGCTCACAGCGTAATTAATAAAACATTGTCTATGTTCCTTTTTTTACACATATGGATTGTGGGACTGATGAAAAATTAAATAGGATTTATCGCCTTTTTTTATAGTTGTCCTCTGCCTAAAGGTTGTATGGAAGAGATCGCTTTTTAGCGATAAGACCGCCTAAATTGTACATGTTTCTGTAAATATCAACTGTAACTTCTTTGTTTGGTGTGCAATAAAGAGTATCTATCTGTCTATATATCTATCGCCTCATTTTAGCATCTAAACAATTCCTTATTGGTCAATCACAAGAATACTTAAGAAGTACTAACGCCCAGTAACAATCTGATCCTAGACATATTCGCCTGCCCTGTGCCCAGGTTGTCTGGAGAGTGGAGTGGGCAAAGTATCTTCAACAGTTCCATACACCCCGGACAGTTGACATCGAGTCATCCACTCCCTTACTTCCATCCTGGACAATTTATTTGACTCTTTAGTCTATAGTAAACTAGCTTGAATCACAAGTGTCTTCGATAAATCATAAACATTTTATTCTTCCAGGTTTCGTTCGTCCCGGACCATTCCACGATTGGTTTACTCAAGTTACTGGTCTAGACTTTAACAGCCTCGTAGAAGAGGACGAGACTGAAGCGCCCCCTACTGAGCCTCCCACGACCGAACCATCCACGACCACTACCGAGCCCGAGGTTGAGACCAAACCACCCAAAGTCACTACCCAAGAACCTGAGGTGGAGACTGAGCTACCCGCAGTTACTACCCAAGAGCCCGAAATCGAGACTGAACAACCCATAGTCACCACTAAGGAGCCCGAAATTGAGACTGAAAAACCCGCAGTCACCACTCAGGAGCCCGAAATTGAGACTGAAAAACCCGCAGTCACCACTCAGGAGCCCGAAATTGAGACTGAAAAACCTGCAATCACTACCCAAGAACCTGAAGTTGAGACCGAACAACCCGTAGTCACTACCGAACAACCTGAGGTTGAGACTGAATTACCCGCACTAACTACCCAAGAGCCCGAAATCGAGACTGAGAAACCCGCAGTGACCACTCAGGAGCCCGAAATTGAGACTGAAAAACCTGCAGTCACTACCCAAGAACCTGAAGTTGAGACCGAACAACCCGAAGTCACTACCGAACAACCTGAGGTTGAGACTGAATTACCCGCAGTTACTACCCAAGAGCCTGAAATCGAGACTGAGAAACCCGCAGTGACCACTCAGGAGCCCGAGATTGAGACTGAAAATCCTGCAGTCACTACAGAAGAACCTGAGGTTGAGACAGAACAACCAGCTGTAACAACCCAGGAGCCTGAGATTGAAACAGAGAAACCTGCAGTCACTACCCAAGAACCTGAAGTTGAGACCGAACAGCCCACAGTTACTACCCAAGAGCCCGAAATCGAGACTGAGAAACCTGCACTGACCACTCAGGAGCCCGAGATTGAAACTGAAAAGCCTGCAGTTACTACCCAAGAACCTGAAGTTGACACAGAACAACCCGCAGTCACTACCGAACAACCTGAGGTTGAGACTGAACAGCCCGCAGTTACTACCCAAGAGCCCGAAATCGAGACTGAGAAACCCGCAGTGACCACTCAAGAGCCCGAGATTGAGACTGAAAACCCTGCAGTCACTACGCAACAACCTGAGATCGAGACAGAACAACCCGCTGTATCTACGCAGGAGCCTGAGATTGAAACTGAAAAACCCGCAGCCACTACACAGGAACCCGAGATTGAGACTGAAAAACCTGCAGTCACTACCCATGAACCTGAGATCGAGACAGAACAACCCGCAATCACCACTCAGGAACCTGAAGTTGAGACCGTACAGCCCGTAGTCACTACCCAAGAACCTGAAATCGAGACGGAACAACCGGCTGTAACTACCCAGGAGCCTGAGATTGAAACGGAAAAACCAGCTGTAACTACTCAAGAACCCGAAATAGAGACTGAACAACCTACAGTCACTACTCAGGAACCCGAGATAGAGACTGAGCAACCTACAGTCACCACTCAGGAGCCCGAAATTGAGACTGAAAAACCTGCAATCACTACCCAAGAACCTGAAGTTGAGACCGAACAACCCGTAGTCACTACCGAACAACCTGAGGTTGAGACTGAATTACCCGCACTAACTACCCAAGAGCCCGAAATCGAGACTGAGAAACCCGCAGTGACCACTCAGGAGCCCGAAATTGAGACTGAAAAACCTGCAGTCACTACCCAAGAACCTGAGATCGAGACAGAACAACCCGCTGTATCTACGCAGGAGCCTGAGATTGAAACTGAAAAACCCGCAGCCACTACACAGGAACCCGAGATTGAGACTGAAAAACCTGCAGTCACTACCCATGAACCTGAGATCGAGACAGAACAACCCGCAATCACCACTCAGGAACCTGAAGTTGAGACCGTACAGCCCGTAGTCACTACCCAAGAACCTGAAATCGAGACGGAACAACCGGCTGTAACTACCCAGGAGCCTGAGATTGAAACGGAAAAACCAGCTGTAACTACTCAAGAACCCGAAATAGAGACTGAACAACCTACAGTCACTACTCAGGAACCCGAGATAGAGACTGAGCAACCTACAGTCACCACTCAGGAACCCGAGATAGAGACTGAACAACCTACAGTCACCACTCAGGAACCCGAGATGGAAACTGAACAACCTACAGTCACCACTCAAGAGCCCGAGATAGAGACTGAACAACCTACAGTCACCACTCAGGAACCCGAGATAGAGACTGAACAACCTACAGTCACCACTCAAGAGCCCGAGATAGAGACTGAACAACCTACAGTCACCACTCAGGCACCCGAGATAGAGACTGAACAACCTACAGTCACCACTCAGGAACCCGAGATAGAGACTGAGCAACCTACAGTCACCACTCAGGAACCCGAGATAGAGACTGAACAACCTACAGTCACCACTCAGGAACCCGAGATGGAAACTGAACAACCTACAGTCACCACTCAAGAGCCCGAGATAGAGACTGAACAACCTACAGTCACCACTCAGGCACCCGAGATAGAGACTGAACAACCTACAGTCACCACTCAGGAACCCGAGATAGAGACTGAGCAACCTACAGTCACCACTCAGAAACCCGAGATAGAGACTGAACAACCTACAGTCACCACTCAGGAACCCGAGATAGAGACTGAACAACCTACAGTCACCACTCAGGAACCCGAGATGGAAACTGAACAACCTACAGTCACCACTCAAGAGCCCGAGATAGAGACTGAACAACCTACAGTCACCACTCAGGCACCCGAGATAGAGACTGAACAACCTACAGTCACCACTCAGAAACCCGAGATAGAGACTGAGCAACCTACAGTCACCACTCAGAAACCCGAGATAGAGACTGAACAACCTACAGTCACCACTCAGGAGCCCGAGATTGAAACCGAACAACCTGGTGAAGTCACTACCCAGGAACCCGAAATCGATACCGAGTTCCCTGTAGACACCACCCAAGCGCCGGCGAGCACACCCACACCTGACGAGGAAGAGTCTAACGAAGAATCGGATGAGAGTGACTCTTCAGAAGAAAACGATCCTGAGCTACAGGAACTGCTCAAAAGGCTAGAAGTTCTAGTCAAGGTTAAAGTCAGGATGAGCAAGTTCGGAAACAAGTTGGAACATAGCTCAAAACACAATAAAACTATCACCGTGCACAACCGCGAACGCTAAATTACCTAGACTATCTATCTACCTTCCACAAAACCTCTTTTTTCATATGATATTGAAATCTATGTGTCGAGTCGAGGCTAGATATTTTTTGGTAGATTGTAAGCTGATGAATAAAATAATGATCAATTGAATTTTTACCTACTTCTGTTGTTTTTTTCTTTATTTTTATACCCAAACCTTTACCACAATACAGTTCTTATAATCCATAAAAAAACATCAATTTTAGGGTTCCGTAGTCCTGACAAGGACCCTTATAGTTTCGTCATGTCCGTCTGTCTGTCTGCCCGTCCGAGGTTTTACTTGAAGACTGTTAACCCTAGAGAGCTGTAATTTTGTGGAGATATTTATATCAATCACGCCGACAAAGTGGTAGAATATATATATATATTTTAATATTTTTTTATGGTAGCTCCCATACATGTAACGTGGGGATGTTTTTTTGTATCGTCTACCCCATCGTGTGGAATATCGTTAAATAGGTCCTACAGAATGACTTAGGGGTTGCTATGACTATTTTTCAATTTAGGGATCCGTTTATGAATACGTGCCAATTTTTTTTCGAATAGGGCGTGCCCCCCCCCCCCACCGCTCTAAAAGCTAAAATATTAGCTTTAAAATATGGAACAAATTGAGATAATAGTGCTTTTCATGAACCTTTAAGGAACGGTTTGGATAGATCAGCTAGTTTAAGAGTATGGTTGTTCAACTAAGTCGTTTAAAAATTGCTCAGAAGAAAACATTAAAAGTACGTACGGAACCCTATACTGCGCGTGGCACGACACGCAATTGGCCGGTTTTTTAATTAATTTCAAATATGTAGTAAAAATGACAATGCCACATGAAAGCTTACTTAATTAACCACTACCTTTGGTGTTATGAGTCCCACTATTTAGCGCCATGTATCTGTTAGAATCTTGACGACCTCCGTTGCCGAGAGGCGAGCACGCCGGATTTTACATGGCGCCGCCATCTCTGAGGTTCCGGGTTCGATCCCCGGTCGGGTCAATGTAGAAAACGAACTTTTCTATATTGGCTCGGGTCTGGGTGTTGTGGTACCATCGTTGTTTCTGTAATTCTATAACACAAGTGCTTTAGCTACTTACCTTAGGATCAGAGCAATGTATGTGATGTTGTCCAATATTTATAAAAAAAAAAAGAATCATTTTTCAATTTACGTGTATACCTATACGTTTTCGTTAACTATTCAATAACCAATAAATTTAAAGTTTGACCATATGTGAAAGTGGTTAAGTACCTATCGCAGAGTAGAAATTTATAAAACTCCTTTTAATGAAAGTATGCCAAAAAGGCATTTATTTATTTATTTATTGGGGACAACAAACAATTGCACATATGGATACAATAAACACTTACATAATAAAACAATTTCTATATTTGTGCAACCAGCACCGTTATCCACTAAAATAACAAAGAATACGGTTACTTAGATCGTACACATTATAGTCGCTGAGATCCAGCAGGCCCGCTCCGACACTTTTTAAAGTGTATTCCAATTATTTCTTTTCAAATTACTATTCCACTCCAAAATGTAAGAAATGATTTTTAATTTTATTGTATCGTCATAAAGCCGACTGTCAAAACGGGTCCCCCACATCCCAGCGGCTTAAATTTAGTATTAACAATAAAAATAAGACCACGCCCCCATCATGCAGCAGGCACCGGTCATTGTGAAGTATTGAGATGTTTAACACACAAGAGCGAAAACAACCAAAAATCGAAAATTAGCGAAAAATGTTTAATGGAATATCCGAAAAACGCGGCAAAGGCGAATGTGCCACACAGCCCACACACTAACTCACGGCTATGTCGATGGTTCGTATGTTGGACAACATCACATACATCATTGCTCTGTCATTCCTAAGGTAAGAGCTAAATCACTTGTTAGAAATCAGAAAGAACGACGGTACCACAACACTCAGACCCCAGACAATAGAGAAAAGTTCGTTTTCTACATTGAACCGACCGGGGAACGAACCCTCAGAGATGGCGACGCCAAAGCAGTCGTCGAAACTTCGAAACACATTGTATAGGAAATTAGGAAGATAGCGAATGAAATAAATTAAGAGAACTAGGGAATTAAGAGAACTACATCATCAAACCTTTATTAATGCTTCAAATTCCTGATTTTAACTGTAATTTACTGGTCATACTATCAATCTTTAAGCGTGTTTATTATACACCGTGAATTCAAATATAGTATACATCGAATTTGGCGAATAAAAAAAACGGAACGGCGTTGGCGTACGGAAGGAATAACTATGAATGAAAAAAATAATATTCATAGTTATTCCTTCCGTACGCCAATATTACGCGACCAAATTAGGTGGATTTTGGTTTCGTTAATGTTGGAATGATAATGATTACTATTTGAATTAGCAGGACTTTTATGGTGCATATTTTTTAAGGAATGTTAGGGTCCTTTTAAATAAATTTCTTATAAAAAAAATTTTTTTATTCGCCAAATTCGATGTATATCGATATCTGAGTATGTTAGTTAATTTTCTCGGGTATCTCAAAATTTACGGTGTAGAACAATGGAATGATTAACCTTTTACAGTATTCTGAATTGTAGGTTAGGTTAGTGTCCAAAATAAATAAGAAAGTTAAAAAATAATTTACGTAAATTTTCTATTGTTATTTAAATAAACTCATTATACTAATTACGTCAAAATTATATTATCTAATTTCGATTCATAGGTTGTCGATATGTTATTTAATAAGCCTTTTTATCAGATTTAGCTGTAAGTATAGATAATGCTACATTTGTCGTACTCAATCAAATGATTATCAGCGTATTATAAGTAATTAACTTTGATTTCTCGCTACCGTTTGATGGCTATCATAGCAGCGATATAAGTGAGCCCTTTGTCGTGAAAATCAGTGGTAATAAAGATGTTGTGGCAGGTGATATTCGTGATCGCTCTGGCAGTTGGTCAGGTAAAAAACAAGAAACAATCTCTATTTTTATTTTTCTCTCTTGAAGTTGAGTTGTTACTTCAAATCTTGACTATCTCCCAAAAAACTATAAGCGTGTAGTAAAAGTCTTAGTAACTTGTTAGGTGCAAAATTAATTATCTATCTACCAAAATATATACATTAACTGCAAGGTCC
The DNA here is from genome assembly GCA_950371115.1 of Anania fuscalis. NCBI lineage: Eukaryota > Metazoa > Arthropoda > Insecta > Lepidoptera > Crambidae > Anania > Anania fuscalis. The sequence continues at coordinate 1,473,613 of OX493346.1, forward strand.
GATGTTATTAAACTAACAAAATTTTATTTTAAAGTAAATTTGGTTGATACTGCTGATACTTTAAACTTTTACTATGGGATTGGATCCAAAATCTTTCAAAAATGGTTCATTTTCCGGGTAAACCGCCAAGTAAGTAAACTAGTTCGGCCATTTACTTATCCGAAATCATCACAGGGGATCTAAGTATTCGGCTATTAATCGTCATATTTTAACGACCTCCGTAGCCGAGAGGCGAGCAAGCCTTACTATATATGGCGCCGCCATCTCTGAGGTTCCGGGTTCGATCCCCGGTCGGATCAAATGTAGAAAACGAACTTTTCTATATTGTCTCATTTGTCTCGGGTCTGGGTGTTGTTGTACCGTCGTTTTTTCTGATAACTATAACACTTGAAGTGCTTTAGCTACTTACCTTAGGATCAGAGCAATGTAGTTATGTGATGTTGTCTAATATTTATTTATTACTTCAGCCATAGGACGTCTACTGCTGAAAAAATTCATTCCCCAATGACTTCCAAATTGGTCGGTTGGAAGCGACCCATGCACACAGCGGCTGTGTATACATATAAGCCGACAAAAGAGTTTCACTACTATCATGTTCCTGTGAACCAAACAATATACCTGCCTACTAGTAGATTTTTACTATTGTATTTTCTTTAATATTAGGCCGTTTTCTGATTTGTCGGCACAGCAGCGGCGCGACATCAGCATGCTCGGTATACGCGGTACAGAAAATAAGGAATCTGTGCAGCGCCGCTCCCGCGCATACCGAGCCAAAATCAGGAAACTCCATTGATATATAATAGGCGCTCGGTAAGTTTTCTGTACCGCGTATACCGAGCATGCTGACGCCGCGCCGCTGCTGCGCCGACAAATCAGAAAACGGCCTTAGTCTCCAAAGGACACGAGCTAAGTGTATTATCTAAGGTTGTTTCTCCTAGGTGCCAGCCAGGCCAGATGCACCCAAATTCAGGGAAGCAGACTTTGTAGAAAATGCTCGGGGTAGTGACGGTGAGTGAATTTCATTTTATGTTTCATTTTTAACCGACTTCAAAAAAAGGAGGAGGTTCTCAATTCGTCTGAATGTTGTTGTTTTTTTTTTTTTTGTATGTATGTTACGCGATTACGCCGTCAATTATGGACCGATTTCAAAATTTATTTTTTAGTTTGAAAGGGTATACTCCCGAGGTGGTCCCATTTCCACCAAGTCAGATTCTGATGATGGGATCCCTGGGAAATCGAGGGCAACCCTCAATTTTTATAGGTACCCATAATGTTTTGCATATATTTTCTGACTCGATGCTGATTTTTGGGTCTGGTAATCATCATGTCATGTTGCTGACCTGATAATGGAAGCCACAGAACTCCTTAACGGATAGGAGTTAGAAGATAATACTGCAATTTGTCGACAGAACGTATTTCGCAGTGTGTTGAGCAGACGTGGAGCTTATGAGGTACCAGACCGCCAATTTTTATTTACTGGGGGCATACCCGCACACCCAGTAACGAAAAAAAATTTGAAAGTTCCTTTCTTAATTTAACCTGTTATTTAACGCGAGACCTAATCCTTTGGTTACGACACCAAAATAGCCACCGTTCTGGTTGGTGTGTAGGTAAACCCTTTTCTTAAGACTTAAAAATTTTCGTCGAAAAATTGACCCTTTATAACACCTTATTTTTATCATACCATTCGATGGGGGGTCCATAGAGGACCAATATTAGCAGTTAAGGTTACTTTGCTGTAAAGTAATTTTTGGCGAAGTTAGGAGGGAAAAAATAGAGGACTTAACACTTAAAATTGTAAAATAAAAAAAGTTTAATAAAAAACAAAAAACCAACTACAAAATGAAACTAAAAAGCTAAAAATAATATTGACTAAAACATACCTAATCAGTTCTTTTTGGAGTCGGTGCGAATGAACACATTTTAACTCTCGATGGCTGGCACCGACTCCAAAAAGAACTGATTAGGTATGTTTTAGTCAATATTATTTTTAGCTTTTTAGTTACATTTTGAAGTCGGTTTTTAGTTTTTTATTAAACTTTTTTTATTTTCCTTTACTAAGTCCGCGATCTGAGCTAAAATACAACTAGGTAGTTAGTTATTAGTGGCACGGATCATTAGTGCTGAGCGAAAGCTGAGATACGAATCCAGCAACGGGCAAATGCGAAGGCATTAAGTATAAAAAAAAACAAAGTACCTATTTACACAGCAAAACAAACCAACGAAGTTCACGTAATCAAGTTACGTAACAAAATGGCGCCCACTATCACAGTTACATACAATACATAGTTTAGTGAGAGTAGATTAAGAATATGGAATGCCTTACTTGGTAGCCATCCAACACTTAGGGTTAAGCCCGGGAACCTATCATTTTATCGCAATTTACTTCAACGATGTTCATTTCCCATAAAACTATTCGCAGATCATTTTTACAATATTTTACAAATCCTAGAATAAGGTTACATTGCAATTTTATTTCCTCGACTGTTAAGTATCTACAAACTCATTCCATCGTTAGTTCTTTTCACATTTTATGTATTTTATCGAAATAATGTTACATCAAAGTTTTGTTACACATAATTTTGTTTACACGTCAGTTTCAGTTTGCAAAATAGTTGAAACATCACTTTTTACTTCAATAAAGTTAGTGTTCATCGAAAATACGAATCTTATTATTCAATTAGTAATTAAACATTTTTGTAAGTGATATCTACCCATTCAGTGCATTATTTTAAACAAAATTATGTATGAATTTAAATAAAAAAGGTAATTAAATCCACATAGCAGACCCCGACGCCATGCAGTCTTGTCTGCCGACCCCTAGAGTTTAATTTAAAAACGCGTAGGCGCGGAGGGGCGAGGCGGCCCGCGAGCTGAGGAGCAGCGCCGAAGCCGTGACAGAAATCATGCATGCTGTATGCTGCATGTTTGCTTGCATCCTGCATGCCTGATGCATGCTTGCTTGCTTGCATCCTGCATGCCTGCTGCATGCTTGCTTGCTTGCATGTTGCATGCCTGCTGCATGCTTGCTTGCTGCATGCCTGTTGCATGCTTGCTTGCATGCTGCATGCCTTCTATACGCTTGCTTACATACTGCATGCCTTCTGCGTGCTTGCATGCATGCTGCATGCTTGCGTGCATACTTGCTTGCATGCTTGCATTGCTTGCTGCATGCTTGCTTAAAACAAAGAAGAAAAAGTTATTACACGAAAAATCATAATGTGAACCGTTACTTATTGAAACATTATTTTATGAATAGTTTTATCGATAAATTTATACATAAATGAAATGTTAGTTCGATATATCGTTTTTTTGTTAATCAAAACAATTTTATAACATTTTTCATTTGAAAGTTTGTACGATAATATAAAACGGTGATGAATAACTGTTCGATTACTTAAAAAAATAAGATGTTAAAAATCGTGGTATAGTTTTCTGTGAAATGAAATTCGATAACAAAAAAATCTGTATTCTAATAGGTGGGTACCTATTAGAATACAGAATACAGCAGATATTGGACGATTTATTGCGCGCTTGATGTGAGCTTAACGGGTGTTAAGCTCACATCAAGCGCGCAATAAATCGTCCAATATCTTTTGCACATAACAAAAACGCTACGCCCTCAGCAAACCCTGGGCTGCCTCAGCCAGGGTACAGAAGCCAGGTTGCAGAAGCCAGTCGAACATATAATATGACGGTATATGGGAGCCCGCGCACTAGATTAGTCGCTCACTAGGCAGCCTGGCTATGGCAGCCAATCCGATATATGAACACTCCATGCAGCCCGCGCACTAAAAGGCCAAAAGCCACCAGCAAACATCGGATGGCTGCTGAAGTCTGGCCGCTGCAGCCAGGCTGCCTAGTGCGCGGCCAGTCAATAGCCACGAACTCTGAACGATTACATGGAAGCTGGAAGCATTGGCTGCGCCAAGCCAGGCAACCCAGGGTAGTACCTTACCATGCGGAGGTTTATGACATCACAATCTTCGCAGACTCGCGCATCGTGTCCGGGTGGGAGGCGTACCCCGGCCAGCACCCGCACCACGTATCGCTGCGCATGGTGAACCCCGATGGGAACGCCTTCAGCTGCGGCGCCTCGCTTATCGCCAGGAACTGGGTGCTTTCCGCTGCTCACTGCACTGCAGGGTACGTACTGTGCTGTGTTCGCAGTCTCGCGCATCGTGTCCGAGAGAGAGGCGTACTCCAGTCAGCACCATATCCCTGATTGTTGCATAGCGATATAATGAAGCTATATTGCCTGCGGTTTTACCTACCTTCATTGTAATACTTAAATGCAAATTATCGAATAATTCTGACCTGCTTGCTTCAATTTTTACTTCCTACTAACTTCTAGGTCTACGCGTGTGAATTCGACGGTCAATTAAGGTATTTTTGTCCCCAGACGTGCGTCAATCCTCATCCGAGCTGGTGTGGTCCACGTTGCTACCCCGGAGTTCACCACCGAGACCACGGAATGGTACAACCACCCCACTTTCGTGGACCAACTGGCCCACATCGTCCAACCCAACGACATCGCGTTGCTAAGACTGCATGAGTCCGTCAAGTACACCAGTGAGTTCAAACTAAAATATCATCAATTTATTAAAGACTCCTCTAATAAAATGAAGACTCCATTGGAGTATAGACAGGAGGTCTATTAAACGTTGTTTCGCATCATTGCTTATACTTAATATTACATTTAGAATGACTCTTTAAGTGCACTATTTATGACCTTACATCCTGGATATCGTCTCTGCAGATCCATCTAAAGTTGCTGATCGCATTTTCGTGATTAGAAATTTTCCAAAACCAGAGACTAAGGCTCGGACTATGAGCTGTTATTTAGAACCCGTTTAAAAAACGACCTTATTGCTTGAGCGATGGATTGGATCCGGGCTTACCCTGAGCCGTTTTCGGCTGCTTATAAGTCAGAGCCTTAACCTATAGCTTAAACCTTTGAATACATACGTTTGTGATTGGTTAGTATGAGTGGCTTAAACGAAGATGACGAAAAGGGCAAGCAAGGTAACCCTATTCACCCAATGAACACCCAATCTTAGCAGTCTTTAGGTGGAGTTTCCCAGTATCCGTCTGACTAAGGGAGACACCTAAAGACTGCTAAGATTGGGTGTTCATTGGGTGAATAGGGTTACCTTGCTTGCCCTTTGCTTGAACACTGGCGTCGTTCGAGCGTCGAAGTCGTGGCAGCGTCCAATCAGTCTAGACGAACCGCTTGCGCAGCGGCATTTACTTAACACTGATTGGACACGGCCGCGACGTCGTCGCTCGAAGGACGCCAGTAATTGGGGGAGGACTTAAATAGATACAGTTTTACCGGTTTGTTTGTCCCTCTTCAGGGTTGACAAGGGCGATCCGCGTACAGCCCCGTGCAGACGCGCATCGCAACTACCAGGACAAAGTGCTCATCGCCAGCGGGCATGGAAGAACCTGGACTAACGGTAAACTCTCGTTGCATTGTATTTTAATATTCCATGATACTAGAGACTGTTGGAGAAGAAGTATAAGCACTCCAGACAACCGAGGACATCGATGGACCACGGGTATCGCGGATAATGTAGTACACAGAAGTTCTTAAATAAATTATCATCATCATTTCAGCCATAGTACGTCCACTGCTGAACATAAGTTTGATGGCCGCAAAGGTGCTAGAATGGAGGCCACGTACCGACAAGGGCAGCGTTGGACTGATGCAAGATGTTTCTGGATGCGCCGCTTCCAACCAGCCAATTTAAGACATTGGGCGGAGGAAACCAATGTCACGTCCCACAGAAATAAATAAAAAATATCGCGAATCGCGAAATCTCTAAATGGTAGCTTCCGTATCGAAAACTTTAATAAATATCCGGCGAAAAAATTAAAGCAAAACGAATCAAGTCCGTGGCATGTCCTCCTCGGACTGCCGTCCTCCGTGGTCAATAGTCCGTGTTTTTTGACAAAGGAGGCCCTTGTTCACAGTGTACATTACGTCATACATAAATTATTAGCGGCACTGTGCCAGTAGCCAACTCTAAAAGAAAAAGATGAAGAGACGAACAGAAAGAAGAGAGAAGCAAACATCAACTGTAACTTCTTAGTACTTAAGACAATTTCGTTCCTAGGTCTTGCTCCCCAAAACTTGAACTGGGTGTACCTGCGCGGTGTGGCCAACCACCAATGCGCTCTGACCTACGGCACCGGCCTGATCAACAACAACGCCATCTGCGCAAGATACTTCAACGTTACCAGCCAGTCTACTTGCCAGGTAGATTTCATACGGACTTTTTAATTTTTTAGGGTTCCGTACCCAAAGGGTAATACGGGACCCTATTTGTAAGGCTCCGCTGTCCGTCTGTCCGTCTGTCTGTCTGTCTGTCTGTCTGTCTGTCTGCCTGTCTCTCTGTCTGTCCGTCTGTCACCAGGCTGTATCTCATGAACCGTGATAGCTAGAGAGTTGAAATTTTCACAGATGCTGTATTTCTGGACTGTTGCCGCTATAACAACAAATACTGAAAAACAGAATACAATATATATTTAAGGGGGCTCATGGGAGACAAAAAAAATCAACGTGATTTTTTTTGTTCGTTTTTATAGATAATGGTGCGGAGTCCGACTCGCACTTGGCCGGTTTTTTATTTGTGACGGAGTTAGCGTTTGACTTCAGTTGCACCCTGAGGTCTAATTCCCGTTGTTTTAAATAAGAAGTAAATTCAACTCCACTAAGTACAGTAGGTAAACTGTTTAATGTTGATACTCTCCTAAACTTTATAACGACAAATTGTCAAAAAGTTCTTGTTGTAGAGATCAAATTCTGTTTGGTGCATCGTAATGAACAAACACTTATTAAAAATATTACTCGATATTGCCAGAAATAAACCTCACACACAGAGGTTTGGGTGCCACAAAAAAAACTAAAAACTAAACTAAGCGTCAACTTAGAATAATTTCAATTCACGAGAATACCGTTTTGGATAAGTAACGTGTTACTCGTAAAAATGCAAAGCATCTGTGTAGTAAGTAGAGCGCTATGCCTCCACCCAGAGAGACAAACAAAGGTCATGGAGGTCATTTGGATTGAGACTAAACTTGGTTCAGAGAAGTATTAAGAAGGTACTCTAATCTGATAATATGGACACGTATATAAAAGATTTTTATGTATCTTCTCAGGGTGATAGCGGCGGCCCACTCGTCTACGTTGACGACGACGGTTTGGCAACTCTAATCGGAATAGCGTCCTTCGTTGCTGGTGGCGACTTCGGTTGCCACTCTGGACTTCCAGCTGGTAAGTAGCTTAGTAATTTAATAAATATATAATATTGGACAATATCACATACATCGCTCTGACCCTAAGCACTTGTGTAGGTATGTGTTATAGAAATCAGAAACAACAACGGCACCACAACACCCGAACCCGGGACAATATAGAAAAGTTCTTTTTCTACATTGACTTGACCGGGAATTGAACCCGGAATCTCAGAGATGGCTACGCCATTATAGTCCGGCGAGCTCGCCTCTCGGCTACGGAGGTCGTCAAATTGTGATTGCCAGTCTATTAAAAAGTCTAAAAAAGTCATGAAAATGGGCAACCACTCGAGGAACACTTTTAATATGGAATTAACCAAGTGACCATCACCAGAGTAAAATTTTCTGATGCTAGCCTGATGTCAGACTATACTTTTTAAACACTTAATTAAACATTAGATCTGGATTATAATTGATACAAACTTATAAACTATTTCCTTTTTCTCCCAGGATTCATCCGTCCCGGACCATTCCACAACTGGTTAACCCAAATCACAGGCCTAGACTTCGACAACCTCGTAGAAGAAGATGACCAGACCGAAGCGCCGCCCACCGAGGCCCCAACGACCACTACAGAGGCCCCCACGACTACTACACAGGCCCCCACGACCACTACACAGGCCCCCACGACTACTACAGAGGCCCCAACCACCACCGAGGCCGCCACGACCACTACAGAGGCCCCTACGACCACTACAGAGACTCCTACGACTACTACTCAGGCACCTACAACCACACCGGCGCCTGAGGAATCTGAAGAAGAAGGCAGCAGCGAGTCCGAGGAAGAAGAAGAAGATGACCCTGAGCTGAAGGACTTACTCAAGAGGCTGGAAGTCCTCGTCAAGGTCAAAGTCAAGATGAGCAAGTACGGCAAGAAGCACCAGCACGAAGTCAATCACAATAAAACTATTACACACCACCGCTAAATTGCAATTTATCCATCTAGTAGCCTATAGTACTCCATGTTGGGTACAGGCCTTCTTTTTACCGCACCCTTCCTTTAATTCTTACCGAAATCTGTACAGATTTTCTAATTTTTTGATAATAAATGCCTAAGTTTTTATTTGGTTTAGTTTTTTATGATCCATTCAAGAGGTGGGTAGTCAGATTAAAACAATCTTAAATTTTGGCTTGGCTATTTGGCGTATCCCTACTCAGGCTCCGTATAGTCAACAGCACGTCTCATGGTATCTGAAACTGTCAATCTTTAATTGATTTTCAACTTAATGTTCAAGGAATACGGTTTATTTATTTATAAGGATTTGATTTGTAGTGCTTGTGGGTGTGTCCACACTCAGCGGGATCCCATGTCTGGGAGTCTTATGAGTGATACAGAGAATTCGATCTGGATTTGTTCTGCTGAATTATGCTGAAAACAGAATTTGTTCCGTATTATAAACGGAAATATCAGCTTCTCTAACCGACCTCCAGCCAGCGGGATATTTACCAAAACTACGTCTGATGAACTATAAATTGGTATCAACTTTTAGATCTATATGTGTTTTGTTCATTAAAAAAAAACATTTTTCTAATGTCCTTAATTCAGTCACAATCCAGCTCCAAAGAAACCTCCATTCAGCGGACTTTTCCTCCTAAGGACGTTATTATTGCAGCTTTTACACTAAATTAATCAAATTTAAACTATAAAAGACTTATCTTACTTAAATTACCTATTTGTATATCTTGTATTAAAATTAAAAATAAATTAAGTTTAAAAAGGAGCTTGATTGTGACTGAATTAAGGACATTAGAAGGATGTTTTTTTTTTATGAACAGAACACATATAGATCTAAAAGTTGATACCAATTTATAGTTCATTAGACGTAGTTTTGGTAAATATCCCGCTGGCTGGAGGTTTCTTTGGAGCTTGATTGTAACTGAATTAAGGACATTAGAAGGATGTTTTTTTTAAATGAACATAACAGATATAGATCTAAAAGTTGATACCAATTTATAGTTCATCAGACGTAGTTTTGGTAAATATCCCGCTGGCTGGAGGTTTCTTTGGAGCTTGATTGTAACTGAATTAAGGACATTAGAAGGATGTTTTTTTTTTAATGAACAGGACACATATAAGGTCCGATTTTATTAGTGTTCATCCTGTTAACCTGTGACTATATAGGTGAAAAGCAATCGTAAAAACCAATTTTCAAATGTGTACCATAAAAACTAAAAAAGTTAAAAATCAACAACATTGACTTCATATTGCATAAACTCGTCCTATCTTTGCTACGTTTAACCATCTGATTATCCGTCTTATTCCTTCCCCTTGTACAGAGCCAGAAAGAGTTGAAGATAGGACCAGTTTATGCAATATGAAGTCGATGTTGTTATTTTTTAATTTATTTTTAACTTTTTTAGTTTTTATGATTGACATTTGAAAGTTGGTTTTTACGATTGCTTTTCACCTATATAGTCACAGGTTAACAGGATGAACACTAATAAAATCGGACCTTATATATATCTAAAAGTTGATACCAGTTTATAGTTCATCAGACGTAGTTTTGGTAAATATCCTGCCGGCTGGAGGTCGATTAGAGAAGCTTATATTTCCATTTGTAATACGAAACAAATTCTGTTTTCAGCATAATTCAGTAGAACAAATCTAGATCTAATTCTCTGTATCACTCATAAGTCTCCCAGGCATGGGATCCCGCTGAGTGTAGACACACTGCTTGTGGTGCCTTGTAAAATATTACTTGCATTAATTTGGATGAGAGCCTATTCCAAAATTTGTGGGATTGTGGGGCACATGACATCTGATCGTATCCAAATACAGAAACCCAACAAACCACGCATTATAGTATGTACAGACTACAGAAGCTACAGCCCACAAGGCGTATTTTTGAAACGTTCGAATTCCAATTAGCATACGAAATCCTAAAATCGTATACAATTTCCTAGGAGTTCTTATGCGATTCTTGTGCATTCGTATGCGAATTGGAATTCGAGTGCTTCAAAAAAACATCTCCTGTAGTCTAAACTTTAAAACATGGTTTTGTTTTTTATCTCTGGCCCTTTGAATGTGATTTTGTAGCAGCAGGCCTGCTTTGAACTGCTTTGCTTTTTCATCTAGAAAACACGGGACAGGGCAGTTCAAAAGCAAGCCCGCTTTAAATGGGCTTGTAATAGAGCCGTGTTGTTTCCGGCTGGGTATAGACCGAGTCTTAGCCTCAAACATCAAGGCATAAAAAGGTAGGTATTAAAAAATCGGACGTATGTTTGGAGTGAAAAAGGGTAAAAATGCGCATATTTTTTATCTCTGGCCTTCCATAGAGTTAACAAACAGTTACGCATTTTGTTTCATATTGTTGCTCTGCTTCCTGCTTCATTATTTTTGATTAAAGTTAACTTTATCTTATTTAATGCAATGCAATTAGTGCTAGGAATGAAACATTTGCCTGAGCCGGTTTGAAATCCGTTGAACTGTTTGTCCGTGCGACTATTCAGTAAATTAAAGCACAAAACGACAACCGTAGTAATTTAAACATTTGGACGACCTCCGTAGTCGAGAAGCGAGCACGCCGGACTATAGGTACCTATTTACCTAAACGGCGCCGCCATCTCTGAGGTTCGATCTTCTGTCGGGTCAATGTGGAAAACGATTTTTTCTATATTGTCTCGGATCTGGGTGTTGTGGTACCGTCGTTATTTCTGATTCCAATTATATTGTGATAGTTTCCTGACACAAGCGCTTTAGCTACTTACCTTAGGATCACAGTCACAGCAATGTATGTGATATTGCGAAATATTTATTATTTATAAAAGCCCGGGAATTTTACTGGGAAAAATAAATTATTAATAATTTGTAATGTTTAATAAATAATAATAAATATATTTTTTTATATTAAAGGTTTAGGTATAATTTTTGTTATTGCAACTTTATCAGTCATTGTCAACGTCAGTCAACTGTCAGTAACTTAGCCGTCAAAAAATTTACGTCATTTCAAGTGTCAAGTCAAGCCAAGTGCGACGAACATCATCAATGGGCCCAAGTTTTTGATACAATTTTTCTCAAATTCTTACTAATTAAATGTTTACAATTGCAATGAAATGGAAGGATCAAACTCGAAAGGTAAGTTGAAAACCCTTTTAACGCGATTGTCAACTCTTATTGTGTGTAAAAGCAGTTGTTTTGGAAGTACCTATCACTTAATGGTTTGTGTGGGCGAAGCTCGCTCTGAATTATTCTTTGTGTGCCCCCTGCCTCGCCTCAGCAGCACAAAATTCATGTCGTTTTCTACCTTAGCTTTTACTCACGTAATAATTCTCATACAAAATAGTTTGTGTTAGTTTCCACTCGACTAAACATACTTAGTCTTCATATAGCTACCTATTTTTGCGATTTTGTTTACTTCCGCATTTATATCTTAAACTGTAGTAATATTAATTTCTGGCGCCTAATTGGTGTTGGATGTTGCACATATTTTTTGCCATAAATTACAATAGTTACTTCCATAACAAATTATTAATTTATTTAAAAATTTCAAGATTTATTTTACTGCCTTAACCAAAGTTATGGTGCAAATTGATTCACCTTGGACACATAGGTTGCCATTCCTGGTTTAGGTGAATTCAAAAACAAACTTTTCTTGGTGATGAATAAATTGAAGAGGCATAATGGTTAATGTTGATGACTCATAGTACTGGAAATATTAATACATAATTCTAGTAATATAGCTTAAATGTTTTGCTAATGCTGAGTGAAAACGAATGTACAAACACTTTACTTTTTACACCTACACTAAGTATATATATATTTCTGCCCATGCATAGCTCACAATGTTTCCGTAAATAAAATTATCTTATCTAATTTTAAACCAGGGTTGTTAATTATCCAGATAATTATTTTCTTTGATAATTATCATAATTTGATAATTATAAATATCAGTAATTCACATTGATGGGTCCGGGGCTCAAGCCCTGTTTTTAGGGTTCCGTACCCAAGGGGTAAAACAGGACCCTATTACTAAGGCTCTGATGTCCGTCTGCCACCAGGCTGTATCTCATACAGCAAACATGATTTTTTTCGTTTTTATAGATAATGGTACGGAGCCCTTCGTGCGTGATTCCAACTTGCACTTGGCCGGTTTTTCTATCAGGATTTGATTCCCGGTTTGGGTTAATCTAGAAAAACAGGTTTTCCTAAAATGTCTCGGTACTGGGTGTGCTGGCAAACGCCGTTAAAATTAATTGTCTTGCACCTTATATAAAACAATGCTGTTAATTACTTACTTTGACTATCAAAACAATAATATGTTTGTTGTCTGACTATATCATATTTTTTCTTCCCGATTGTAAGTATACTATTTATTTTCAGAATCTATCAGCTGTGCCGGGTGCCTGAACAACATCGGGGATGACGACTATGTGTCCGCGCTCGGGCAGGACTGGCATAAAGACTGCTTTAGGTAAAACAGTGCTTTTCACACTTGTCCTTTTAAAAGTAGGTACATTATAAAAAATCAACTAATTTCAGCATTTACAGCAAGGTTCTTTTCACATGTGATCTTTTAAAAGTACATAATAAAAAAAACAGCATGTACAACCACCATCAACCTTTGTTTGAAAATAAATTTATAGAAAAACATTTCATTTAGATGGTGAGAGCATAAATGAAATTTCCTTTATTTTCGAAACTTCATGTTACTAAATTTTATTTTTGTTATTTTATTTGTAGTCAGTGAAAATTCAATTTTAAATGATATTAATATTGATTATAGCCCTGTGTACAACTACAACTAGTTATCCATAATTAGTTATTTCTCATTATCTCATAATTTTTCATTCCAAAATAGGTGCTCAGTATGCGACGCGGCGCTTTCCTCTTGGTACTTTGAGAAGGCTGGTCTCCTGTTCTGCCAGAATGACTACTGGGCGCGCTACGGCGAGAGCTGCCAGCAATGCGCACAGGTTTTTATTTATGCCTCTTTATAGATTCCACATCACATTTTTTCTTAGATTTGATTATTTTGCAGATTTTTTATTTATTTATCATATACCAATAGTGCACGCAATAATAGGTAACTAAAAAAAACAAATTACACAAAAAAGTACTGATACATACACCTATTATAGCTACTATCGCGGTCTCCGACGCCTGACCAGTCTTAAAGCTAAAATCGCTTGCAAGCACCTCATTACCACTCACTTCAAGCCACGCCCTACGTTCATTTATGTTTCGGGTTCAATCAAGAAAATATGTGTTTAGGCACAAGCGAGCAAGCTTCTATGTATCTAATTGGTTGTAGTAAAACTTAGTAAAATGCATAACCAATCAGGGCGGGTTGGGGCGTGTCCGGCGCGATGCGCTTACACAGGAATATTTCTACAAAGCGGTAAGGCGTCGGAGTCCGCGATAGTACAAACAACATTCGCAGGAGTTTGTTGATAAAGAATAATAAAATTGATCATCAATTACGAGTCTAAGGGCAACAGAATTCTTATATATAATTCTAATAAATAAAAAAATAATGAAGTATGCCATGATACTCCTATATACACAGTGTTTTTTTAACCGTCGTAAAGCCGAAGCCCACGTTATGTAACCATCCTAATAAACCTCTAGAAAGTATTATTTTTCTATTATCAACCATATCATTTTAAAGTAAAAAATAACAAATAATTCAAGATATTAATGTATTATCCTGTTTATAATGTTTATGGTTTCAACAATGCATAGTCCTTGACCTTGCCGCCTCCACGCGCGCAGCACCATCCACGTAGACCATCATATCCGTGTACAGGATGTTTCAAACTAAATTTTGCTTACAATTATTTTAATTTTTTAGTTTTTGAATAATTTATAATTACCAAGTTTTATTATACAAATGACATGTAGTTATTGGATACTTTAAGTGGCCTTCGGCTTTAAGACGGTTAAAAAAGCACGATGTATATTTGTGAACGCCTTTGTGTGCGTTTAAATATTGCAATTCCTATGTTGTGCCAAAATCGGACACTTGTGCCCTTAAAGTACCTATTTCAAATAGGTACTTTAAGAAGGCGCAGGTGATGAGCTGCTTGAGTAACTGCTTATACGCTAGTGGTAGAACGTTTTTAGGGAATTGCTAAGGTAAGTAGCTAAAGCACTTGTGTTATAAAAATCAGAAACGACGGTCTCACAACACCCAGATCCGGAAAAATATAGAAAATATCGTTTTCTACATTACCCCGGGATCAAACCCTCAGAGATGGCGACGCCAAGTCCGGCGTGATCGCCTCTCGGCTACGGAGGTCGTCACCCATCCACTCACAACCGCGGCGTGAGATGCTTAACTCGGATAATCATTATCAAATCGCTCTCGTCGTTCAGCCACTTAAACCTACTCTGGTACCGGTAAAACTATTAGTTTACTTAATTCTGATTTTCCCTTCACAAAACATCTACTTCCAAGCCACATTTGACCTAAATAAAATATGATTATAATATATTTCTGCGTTACACACATTATCCTTATTAGACTTATCGTATTATTATTAATTAAATAATTCTTAATAATATTAATTAAACCATACAAATAAATAAACTTCTGGGAATTTGATATTGGTTTGTGCAATTTTTTCGGGATATATCGAGTTACTATAGCGCCTAGATGACGGATAAACATACTTAAACACGTTTATAAATACCCATGAGGCACAAATGCTCATGCTCATCACACAAACATTGCCCCTTGTGGGATTCGAACCCGCAACTTGGCTGGCTTGTGAGTTCAGAGCGCGAACCACTACACCATACAGTCGTCAGAAGTTTTATGAGTAGATCAGCATATAACAATTAAGTCATCATACTACAAGTATACATACAATATCCAGCATGGATGTTGAGCGCTGGGGAAAAGAGTGGGATCGCTTTGCGCATCTTACGAGACGATCATCGTATCAGAGACGCATATGCGCGAAGCTAGCAACCAATCCCTGCCGGCGGTGCAAGCGTTTCGCACGACTAGCCAATCACGTAAACACAATATGTATACGTATGGTCCGAGCCTACCGTCAGGGTCCCTGCTGAAAACCAGCGTCGTGATACGTCCCTGACTGTCACGACAAATGCTGAGCGGGGGCCTTTTTGACACATACTGCTTTTTATTATGCTGTAAATGTTTATTTTTTTCCTTTTGTATTCTGTGTGTGTCAAATAAATCTTTTTCTATTCTATTCTATTCAATGGTCATCTGTTTTGTTTTTTAACGAGATCCAATCAGAAATGAAGAGATGCGTGAACGAACAAAAGTCGCTGACACAGCCCGACGGATTTGCAAGCTAAAATGGCAGTGGGCGGGGCACATAGTACGTAGAACTGACGGCCGATGGGGCAGAAAGGTTCTGGAACGGAGGACACGTACCACGCGTACAAGCGCAGCGTGGGACGTCCACCCACAAGGTGGACAGACGACCTGGTAAAGGTTGCAGGAGGCCGCTGGATGCATGACGCTTCCAACCGGCCAATCTGGAAGTCACGGGGAGGTGTATGTTCAGCAGTAGACGTCCTGTGGCTGAAATGATGATGATGAATGGTCTTGTGCGCATCTTTTGCCCAATGCTTAACAACCGTGCTGCTAGTTGTACTTAGTTTCCTCTTGTCTTGTCCAGGTGATAACAGGTCCAGTGATGTCAGCGGGAGAACACCGCTTTCACCCCGAGTGCTTCGCGTGCGTGTCCTGCGGCGCCCACGTGGAGGACGGGGAGCCCTACGCGCTGGTCGAGCGCTCCACGCTCTACTGGTAAGGCTAAGTACTCATGGAGCGGTTCTCACCCGCGCTCGCCGCGGTGAAGAGACAGAGGTTTTATTTCAAAACTCACGAGACCGGAGTTCTGTGCGGTTAGGCAGCCGCCGCGGTTGCGATTATCGCCCGAGGCTAAGATCTTACTGATACCTATAATTTGTTCCGTGATTCTACTGCTTAAGTCAACAGCACATCAAGTTACAATAAAATGACAAATTTCCCCAAACTCTCGAATTTCACCAATGAATAGACGCCATCTCTGAGGTTCCGGGTTCGATCCCCGGTCGGGTCAATGTAGAAAACGAACTTTTCTATATTGTCTCGGGTCTGGGTGTTGTGGTACCGTCGTTGTTTCTGATATCTATAACACAAGTGCTTTAGCAACTTACCTTAGGATCAGAGCAATGTATGTGATGTTGTCCAATATTTATTTATTTATCTGTTATTATTATAATAGTAAACTCTATCACTTGAAAGTAAGGTTGAATATCGATTAAAGTTTGACAGTTTTGGATACCATGGCGTGCGCACGTACGTACGACGTACAATAACGATTATACGACCTCCGTAGCCGCGAGGCGAGCACGCCGGTTTATATGGCGTCGCCATCTCTGAGGTTCCGGGTTCGATCCCCGGTCGGGTCAATGTAGAAAACGAACTTTTCTATATAGTCTCGGGTCTGGATGTTGTGGTACCGTCGTTATTTCTGATTTATATAACAGAAGTGCTTTCTCCACTTACCTTAGGATTAGAGCAATGTATATGATGTTGTCCAATATTTATTTATTATATTTATAATAACTTTATCTATTAGTAAAAAAAAACCTCGTTAATGAGCTCTAAGCTACATCATTGTTTGTTTTAGTGGGTCGTGCTACGCGCAGTCGGGCCCACGCGCGCGCGCCATACGCGCGTTAGACGTGCCGGCGCGCGCGCTGCGCGTGCAGACCACGCCCGACGCGCTTACCGTCACCGAGTGAGTATACCATTCGATTATGATTAGTCTGAGACTATGAACCAGGCAGGTGACCGGTACTCTCCATCAATAGCCCATTACCCAGTGCATCAAGTTCCTTTCCATAGACGACCTCCGTAACCGAGAGGCGAGCACGCCGGACTGATATGGCGCCGCGATCTCCGAGGTTCCGGGTTCGATCCCCGGTCGGGTCAATGTTGGATCTGTCTGTATCCCCACGAACGATTCTATAAGGACCGTCGTGTCCGTCGTCCGTGCCGTGATTCCCCATAATAACAATTTATTTATTTGGCACATAAAGGCATTACAATTTAATTATAAAAAGATAAAATGTGCCAAAAGTAAAAAATACAATAATGAAAATACAAAATCAAATAACACTAATTTAATAAAAATTCAATTATAAAATAAAAAAAGATAAATAATATTTATTTACCAATCCAATATATGTAATACAATGGTAGTAACAAGACAAAACAAAACAACATTCAGAAACTATAGCGCACAGCTTAATGGCCACTGAGCTCTGAGCTCGCCACCAGATAACTAGTTCTTCATCTGAAGATAAATAACACTTGAAAAAAAATCATCGACCTCAGGTGGGACTCGAACCCACGTCCCATCGCAAACCGGGCGAGTGCTTTGCTTTTGCGATGGGACGTGGGTTCGAGTCCCACCTGAGGTCGATGATTTTTTTCAAGTGTTATTTATCTTCAATTAAACCTTGCATGGAATTGCTAAAAACAAAAATGTACAATAGATCTTCATCTATTATTTCCTTGTTTTGTACTTCTTCTTCGATGGCAATCGGAATGTACCAGTCATTAATACGAACGATAACGAAGCCCTAATAATTAATATTTAAATATAAATGTAAACTAATTATTATTATTATTGTATGTATGTTAGTCTTCAAGGTATTTATTATATGGGTCTTTTATTATATTGTCATCTGTAATATTTGTTGCCTGAAATAAATGATATATTATTATTATTATTCATAATTATAAGACATCATTTATTAAACCTAACACACTGTGACGTTACTCGGGTATGCCGAAATGTCATCCGAGACTCTGACCACTAACAAAAAAACTACTAACTATTTTAATAAAACAAAAATAAATGTTTCGAGACACTACCTGCTACGCTGTGGCATTGTTGACGTGATAACGTCATAAAAATCGATGAACGCCGGCTGCACGCACGAAAAAGTGACACGTTCTGCGTACGAGCGAGAGCGCAGATCAAGATATGAAGAGGCAAGATCTTAAGCATTCGGCTTGTGACGCATCTATCTCTCTTCCACTCCATCTTCTTAAGACTTTATCACGTATAATTATCGTCCGCAACCCGACTTTACGTGATTCCACGGACACACTAATATTCTCCATTATTAATCCAATCCAAATAACAATACTAATCCGATTCCAAAGTAACTCGCAAACTAACTTAGGTGTTGGTGCTCGGCGGACTGGGCGCGTTGCGGCGGCAAACTGTGTCGCCTCGCGCGCGCCTTACTTCGCGCCGCGCTCGCCGCCTGCATACAGATCTGTTGCCAGAGGTACTAACTCAGGGGCCTACCATCACAGCTACCGACTATACACGAATATAACGCTACACACACACTCGCACGCTCGCCGCCTGCATACAGATCTGTTGTCAGAGGGACTATCTCAGGGGCCTAGCATCACAACTACAGCTAAACTCTAATATAACACTAACACACACTCGCCCACAGTCGCACGCTTGCCGCCTGCATACAGATCTGTTGTCAGAGGTACTATCTCAGGGGCCTACCATCACAGCTACCGACTATACACGAATATAACGCTACACACACACTCGCACGCTCGCCGCCTGCATACAGATCTGTTGTCAGAGGTACTATCTCAGGGGCCTAGCATCACAACTACAGCTAAACTCTAATATAACACTAACACACACTCGCACACACTCGCACGCTCGCCGCCTGCATACAGATCTGTTGCCAGAGGTACTAACACAGGGGGCTGCATCACAACTACAGCTAAACACTAGTATAACACTAACACACACACGCACACACTCGCACGCTCGCCGCCTGCATACAGATATGTTGCCAGAGGTACTATCTCAGGGGCCTAGCATCACAACTACAGCTAAACTCTAATATAACACTAACTCACACTCGCATACACTCGCACGCTCGCCGCCTGCATACAGATCTGTTGTCAGAGGTACTATCTCAGGGGCCTAGCATCACAACTACAGCTAAACTCTAATATAACACTAACACACACTCACACACACTCGCACGCTCGCCGCCTGCATACAGATCTGTTGCCAGAGATACTAACACAGGGGGCTGCCATCACAACTACAGTTATACACTAATGTAACACTAACACACACACGCACACACTCGCGCGCTCGCCGCCTGCATACAGATCTGTTGTCAGAGGTACTATCTCAGGGGCCTAGCATCACAACTACAGCTAAACTCTAATATAACACTAACACACACTCGCACACACTCGCACATACTCGCACGCTCGCCGCCTGCATATAGATCTGTTGCTAGAGGTACTAACTCAGGGGCCTAGCATCACAACTACAGCTAAACTCTAATATAACACTAACACATACTCGCACACACTCGCACGCTTGCCGCCTGCATACAGATCTGTTGCCAGAGGTACTATCTCAGGGGCCTAGCATCACAACTACAGCTAAACTCTAATATAACCCTAACACACACTCGCCCACACTCGCACGCTTGCCGCCTGCATATAGATCTGTTGCTAGAGGTACTAACTCAGGGGCCTAGCATCACAACTACAGCTAAACTCTAATATAACACTAACACATACTCGCACACACTCGCACGCTCGCCGCCTGCATACAGATCTGTTGCCAGAGGTACTAACTTAGGGGCCTACCATCACAGCTACCGACTATACACGAATATAACGCTACACACACACTCGCACGCTCGCCGCCTGCATACAGATCTGTTGCCAGAGGTACTAACTTAGGGGCCTACCATCACAGCTACCGACTATACACGAATATAACGCTACACACACACTCGCACGCTCGCCGCCTGCATACAGATCTGTTGCCAGAGATACTAACACAGGGGGCTGCCATCACAACTACAGTTATACACTAATGTAACACTAACACACACACGCACACACTCGCGCGCTCGCCGCCTGCATACAGATCTGTTGTCAGAGGTACTATCTCAGGGGCCTAGCATCACAACTACAGCTATACACTAATACAGGGTTACATTGTAAGGTAGTGCCAAATTTTAAAAATAAGATTTATAGGTGCACTGCTTATGGTATTTGTTGTCAATTTGAACCTCTGGTATGCGCGGACGAGGCTAGGAAAAGGCTAAGGTTTGTTTTCGCGCGCCATTGTGACTATTATTGCATTGAACTTTGCAGTTCTAGGTTGCACAGAGATAGTGCGTGCGTATTTTTTATGAATGAGACAAGATTATCCACGCGTACCATCTTTGAACAGGATAGTAATAAAAAATATAAAAAAAAAGTTTATTTTTTAGATCGTTTATATCGTAGATCGATTTTGTTACTGATGCTGAGTGGACCCTGAAAATTTGGCACCCCTTTGCAATGTAACCCTGTATAACCCTATACACTAATAACACTAACACACACTCGCACACACTTGCACAATCTGCTGCAATACATATACTATACCTTCCAGAGCGCTGTCTTGTTCGCATGTATTGCTTTGCACTGAGCAGGTTCAGTGTGCCACGAGATTCGTAAAACAGAACTTATAAGTATTGTGTTTGGGCACAAAAGAAAATGTGTACCTCCGATGAAAACCGACCGCTACCGCGCCCGCAAAATGACCGCATTGCTTGGCCGAAAATGAAACTCTGAACTTGCAGAGCTGCAAAGCTTGATATATCTACTAACGCTGTTTCACAGATTTTTCTATCTATTTGCACTGCATAAATGATGGTCTTTTTTCGGTTAATTTGAATTAGTGTAATTGGCCATCCCTTCCATCTATCCATCCATTCAACTGTCTTATATTATTAAGAATAAATTCAATTAACTGTTTCTTTAACGAAAACAGTGCAACTAGCTAATGTGGAAGGAAACTTTTATAACCGACTTCTTTCCATAAATATTTAGCATTTTAAAAAGTTTTGTTTTTGAGCGAAATTCAAAGAAAAACCAAATTCTGTTTCTGTAAAAGCTAGTTTTGGACGGACACTAACCAGTGAGAGTATAATTTCAGTTTTAATTGCTGTAGTTAACAAAACAACAGCCTTAAACTGTCTAATTCAGAGTGAATTTACTAGCCCAGACTAAGGTTAAACCACTGATTTTTGTACGTTAAAACAGTGGTTTAACCTTAGTCCCGGAATAGCAAATGCACTCTAAATAAGACAGAAAAAGTTCATATTTCGGTTTCGGCCGAAACTTAACTGAATCAGAAAATTGCTTTACTTTATATTGAAGATAAATAACACTTGAAAAATATCATCGACCTCAGGTGGGACTCGAACCCACGTCCCATCGCAAGCCGGGCGAGTGCTTTACCAGCTAAGCTACCGAGGACGTCACGTGACAAGATGAAATTCCTCAAGTGTTCTTTCTCGCTGTCAAAGCCAGCGTATTCTGATCAATGTTCTAGCTATATGTATAGCTACAACATTGATTTTTGTTTTAAGCAAAAACAAAAAATTACAACTACTTATTGTTTTAAACTTTCATGGTCACTAACATTAGAATAGTTTGTTACGGGATTGCTACCATGTACCTTATTTTTGAGTTCCCGATATTTCGGCACTGTTGCAAGCGCCATGATCACGGAGTAACAGTGCCGAAATATCGGGAACTCAAAAATAAGGTACATGGTAGCAATCCCGTAACAAACTATTCTAATAATTGCTTTACTTTTCGTTAATTCGTAGTTAGTGACAGTTGCATGCGTGAGTAAATACGTTAATCACCGCATCACGTATTTATAATAATTGAATACTAATATGAGTCACTTGACCGCTATGATAGCCCAGTGGTATGCGCTGGTTAATTTGTCTTGGCTGAGATAGTCATTATGCAACTTTGAAACGAAAATCGAGTTTAATATTGTTTTTTTGGTGAAATTCGTCTTTGTAAATTTACTGCAATTTGAGAGAGAACAGTTTTGTGTTTTGTTGACTGTGTGTGATGATAAAAATGTCATAGTGAGTTATATTTTTGAGGTAACTAGCTCGAAAGTGAACTACTGAAATTCTATTATCTTTACCCTAAAATGATACTAATAATATGTATTTCGATCGTCGGTCGGTCGGTGTCGTGTGGTGCCGGCACGTTAAAAGAATTGCACCACCCCTTCTCTTCCTATGGGTGTCGTAAGAGGCGACTACAGGAGAACCGCCGCAAGAAGACGGGCAGCAGCGTCTCCTCTCCACCATTGGCGATCGCAGTTTGGTCCCGCCTGCCAAGCGTGGCGATTATGGCAAAATCCTCCTTTTGGGGAAGCCTGTGTCCAGCAGTGGACTGATAAAGGCTGGTGATGATGATGATGATGAATATTTCTATCGTATTGAAATCATATTTTTTTAATACCCGCTTAGCTTCTGCGTCCTGCACTGCTTATTTCATTGCATGTCATAATATGTTGGCCGATAATAACAGTTTTATTAAAATTCCCACTATTAATTATAAATCAAATTAATGTTCCATTTTTATTTCCGATAAAGGCGCTGCAAGCATTTATCACTCGCCGACTCATAGAAGTCTAGACAATTATATAATGTAGAGTATTTCATTTAGTTTCTATTTGCTTCGCAAGTAAGTTTGAATTAATAATTATTAATTTTGTAACTGTGCATGGAATCAGGGGAATTTATTTTTTCATATCGGCGAATGTGTAGGTACGTTCTACACCATGTGAAATTTCCTCATAACGGGCTACAATGATAATTATTCGTTCATACTTTGAACTATATAAATTTAAAAGTGCTTTATTTAAAACTGGTAATCTTCTAAATTGACCAGACCACAAATGAAACCGATCTCATCATGAGTGTTTTTAACCTGTACAAACTTAAATCACATGTCATTCAAGATGATTATGATAAAAGAAGGATAAGATAGGTACATACAATTAATAAATAATTAAATTTTAAAATGATTACAATTGCTCACGCACGCTGTCTAATTTCTTTTAAGTAACATACTAATTTAAAAAGAAGTTCAGATCAGTCGTTTATTTGCCAAAACACAGTAAAAACAAGTAAACAAAAATTTGGTACAGTGCGTGTGCTTAGTCTGCTCGCAGACGTGCAAAAATTCAAAAGCATTAAAAGTTATCAATTTAAAAATAAAATTATAATAAATACAAAAGAAAGTCACAGGCTGAAACGTTCATTGCGTTGCATCTTGACGCTAGCCCACAATGTTGTGGCAAAGAAAGAATACGGAAATGTCATCTTTCACTTAGCTTTAGCCTAACTCAGGCTTATTTACAGAAATAAATTGGCTTTTTTGTTGCATCAGGATCGACTCATCCTGTGGGCTGCTGACACTGCACATCGGTGATAGGATCTTGGAGATCAATGGCACTCCGGTCCACACCAAACCCATTGAGGACATAGAGAGGGTGCTGGCTCGCCCTGCTGCCGTCTTACAGGTATATCGTGAATAGAGTGCACATAATTTATAACAAAGGATTTAATTATGTTGACATCTTTAATACTTCAAAGGAGGGCTTTAAACGAAAAGTTCTGGAGATCATTGATTGTGGTACTGATGAATAAAATTAATTAATCACCATTGCAATACACCCACACACACGCACACGCGCACACACACACACACACACACACACACACACACACACACACACACACACACACACACACACACACACACACACACACACACAAACACACAGTCCCTATATTTACTACTTTAATTATTGCTAAGTATGCTCTGTAAGATTTAAAGACCTACTATACAGCTTATACGTTTGGCTTCATTCTCTGTAGACCGTCTGCTAATTGTTTTTTTTTGTTATAAAAAGTAAATCCTTTATTGGCTGTAAGGTAAACATATATTATTCAAACTTTGTTATTTAAGAGCTGTGGATTTTGTTTCATAAATAAAATAAAATAAAATATTTTAAAAGAATTAGATGCAATATAAAGTCCTAATCTACAGGCTGTACAAGAGAATATGAGACTTCTTAAAACCATGTTGTGATCAGTAATCATAACAATAACTTTTTCTATTGGAGCAACATCTAAATCGAGAATTATATTTAGCTGCTTCATACAAACTTTCTCCTAAACCTCGATGATAATGTATGGAGCATCTAAAAAAGTTTAATAAAAAACTAAAAACCGACTTCAAAATGAAACTAAAAAGCGAAAAATAATATTGACTAAAACATACCTAATCAGTTCATTTTGGAGTCGGTGCCAGCCATCGAGAGTTCAAATGAGTTTATTCGCACCGACTCCAAAAAGAACTGATTAGGTATGTTTTAGTTAAATAAGGTGTTAAATAGGGTCAATTTTTCGACGAAAATGTTTGTCTTGAGAAAAGGGTTTACCTACACTCCAACCAGAACGGCGGCTATTTTGGTGTCGAAACCATAGGATAAGGTCTTGCGTTAAATAACAAGTCAAATTAAGAAAGGAACTTTCAAATTTTTTTTCGTTACTGGGTGTGCGGGTACGCCTCCAGTAAATAAAAATTGGCGGTCTGGTACCTCATAAGCTCCACGTCTGCTCAACACACTGCGAAATACGTTCTGTCGACAAATTGCAGTATTATCTTCTAACTTAAGGAGTTCTGTGGCTTCCATCATCAGGTCAGCAACATGACATGATGATTACCAGACCCAAAATTCAGCATCGAGTTAGACAATATATGCAAAACATTATAGGTGCATATAAAAATTGAGGGTTGCCCTCGATTTCCCAGGGATCCCATCATCAGAATCTGACTTGGTGGAAATGGGACCACTTCGGGAGTATACCCTTTCAAACTAAAAAATAAATTTTGAAATCGGTCCATAATTGACGGCGTAATCGCGTAACAAACATACAAAAAAAAAAAACAACATTCACACGAATTGAGAACCTCCTCCTTTTTTGAAGTCGGTTAAAAAAGAAACTACGATTTCGATATGTATTGAAAATCACGAAAATCACGAATGCCTTAAAAGGTCATTCTGTTACAAAATGAACATCTTTTGTAGGTAACCTACCTGTATTGTGGACTAATCAAATCAAATCGTTTATTTGCTTTAAATAGGTGGTTACAGAGCTCCGAAGATATTATACAGATATTTGTGTTGCTTAAGACCTATTTAGCCATAATCTATGACATGCAAAATTTAAAAGTTTTTATTATAAAAATATTAATAGTTATTTTAATTCTACGCATCAACAATAATATAATGTCAATTTTTGTGCTCAAGAAACTCATCTACCGAATAAAAAGTGTTTTTTATTAACTAATGTTACATTATGAAAGTGATTAAATGAATATGATGCCCCCGTAGGAAAAGTTGTTGTATATGACCAGCTGATCACGTGGTTTAGATGAGTTTCCTATTCTTTTGTACACCCTGTATAAGTTAAATTCCTTCCGGTAGGTGGATTTATTTCTGTATTCTAGGTTGATTTACTGCTCAAATTGGATATTTTTTTAGGAATTGCTTCTACAGTTCAAACACTATTTCTTGTTGGGCGTGATTCTACTGCTCAAATTAAATCTATTTAATTTGATTTTATATAAGCAACATCAAAAATGCCTTTTCATACGACGTAGTATGAATAGGCATTTTAATGCATGCCTGTAGCTAACAAAAAAAAAAAGAATTTTCTGGTGAAACGGTAGGTTCTGTATATTTTTAATTGTCGTTTTTACTTCACAAAGCTCAGCATTATGTATTCAACTCTGCGAATTCATCATCATCATCATATCAGCCACAGGACGTCCACTGCTAAACACAGGCCTCCTCCATTGACTTCCAGATTTTCCGGTCATTAAATGCGAATTATTTTTATACCATTTTTTTCACAGTTAACCATAGAACACAATCCCGATTCAACAAACCTCATAACGAACAACAAACGCCAGCCCGACCCCGAAGACAAAACAAAGCACGACACAAAATCTCCTGTCGAGAGGAAAATCCTTCGTGAAGACTTCAAGAAACCCATTCCACCAGACTTGGACATCCCAGAACACAGGAGGAAAGAGAGGCTGTTCAAGCGGAAAGGCGAAGATGGGGGGAAAGGGAGACTGATGAAGAGGCGGCAGACGCCATCTTCTCCTCTGCTAGGGGATAAGGAGAGGAGCAGCAGTATGTCTAAGTTACTTGATGTGTGAGTTATTTTATTTTATATTATTTTACACAAAATCCTCAGCCCTTCCACTTGACCCGAAACCACAGACCAATATTGTTAAAATAAATTTACAACGTTATGTCTAAGTATGCAAGGTTTAAAGTGGTGCCGATATAAAACCGGACTGCCCGGGCAGTCGGCTTAGCCTAAAGGGACAAAGTTATAAAAACCTACTGTTGCGAACGCAACAACACTACGCGCGGGAGACGAATGTGGGCGGTGACGTCATCGCGATCATCGCGACCGCGCTCGGACACTCGCCTTGGGACACCCACCGTCGCCGGACCATATCGCGTATTTCATTTAATTTACTGTAAATTGAGAGGCGAGAATTACAGCACCTATAGTTTACAGACCGCTAGTTTTATTTCATCGACAGGACCCTAACAATGGTCCTTCGAGCCGGATATACTATAGGCAAACGGCCAAAAACGAATTTACATTTCATAGCTTGATACATTTAAAACTTGCCAAAAGTTAACATTTCTTATCTTTAATGTTGCGGAATTATTTGTTTTCGCTGAGTTTTTCGCTTTCGTGAATGTCAAAAAGAGGGAAAAGCGGGTAGCCTCACGTTAGCCCGTGTCATAGTCCTTAAAATTTATAAATTGCATAGTAAAATGTCGATACCAAGAATACCTACAGACTATTCATTGCTCTTTTATGTGGAAAAACCTGTGAGTCTTGTAACACCTCAGAAGTTATACCAACGATCTACCTACGAGTATAAACATACACACACACATACACAGGGGTGACGCATTACAATTGTGCAGTGTTTTTCAACCTGTGGTTGCGGTTCCCAGATCCTCAAGGGTACACCAATAGAAAAAACTTGAAAGCAAAAAAAATATACAATCTCAGTACAGCTTATTTATGATTATACAGGGTGTCCCGTAAATCAAGGTTAACCTTGTAACCACATATTCTATACATCATGTTGAACAAATTTTGTTTTATCACTTTTGCATGAAAATTTATCGACTTCTTATACAAAATTGACAAATTAGTCGTTAATAGGGTCCCGTTTTACCCTTTGGCTACGGAATCCTAAAAATGAAACACGTGTCGCGTTGCGCCGTCCCCGTGGCGTATCAAATCAGATTCTTCAGCGTTCGGCTGTCAAATCAAATGAGAGGTTATGTTATTTATTTTATTTATTTATTTAATTCAGGCAGTAAATTATAAATAATACAGGCCCATATTATAAATACCTTATTATCTAACATACATAAAATAATAAATTTAAAAATACACTATAAATAACACACTATTTCGACGGCGTAGTGTTGCGCAACTTGGTGTCAGGACGTCTACTACAAAAAACGAAATCCGTCAAGACGATAATCGTTTCATAGTAAGCAATCCGCTTACTATGAAACGTTTCGGATCCGATACGACGTTCGTTGTTTGACGTTTTGTATCGGATAAAGCTACTACGAAACACCTACTGACAGACGATATTTCGTATTTTGACGTAAGGTGTTTCGAAAAGCCCTGCTCGTATCGTTTTAAGCTTAGGTTTCAGAAAATACATAAAATGTCGCGTTTTCTCCTGGCCGAAGAAGCAATTTTAGAAGAGAGGATGGAGAGAAGGCTATAAAAGGTTTTGAGCCAAGTGTAACTAATTGGAAAAGCATTTTTTAAAGACATTTGTTTTATTTTAACATTAAATAATCACAATTAATATCATAGAATCTAAAAAATATGATGTATTGATCGTTTTAAGCAGTAAAATAAAAAAGCACGTTTATTGTTGCTTTTTTTTTTTAATGATTTCCGGTTTTTTTCTATAAGTTCGGTAAATAGCAACTTAGTCATTCGTTCACGAAGTCATTCCGAAATGTGTCTATGGATCCGATCGAAGCATTGAAATCCGATAGTGTTTCGTAGTAGGCTTATCGTTTGCGTTTCGTTCGTGTTTCGTTTCGTCCGAAACATCGTATATCGTTTTTCGTAGTAGACGTCCAGGTAGCCGGCCACAAAACCGACGATACGTAACACCTTTCGGCCAAAATTCCGCTTTCATGAAGGTCGACAGCTGTTCGGTCGGAACCCTTACCCGCTATTCGGTTGCAGCGTGGAGGGCGGGGCTTCGTGGGCGGGTAGTGAGGGCGGCGTGCTGCGCGACCTGAGCCGCGCGCGCTCGTTCCGCGCGCAGCCCGCCGCCGGACAGACCGTGTTCCGCGCCGCGGACTTACTGCAGGTACCTCACTACACTAGCGGCACAGATCACCGATGCTGAGCGTTGGGCGAATGATGCGCTGAATTAAAGCCTCACCCACACTAGCGCACACGTCGTCTTTCGAGCGTCAACGTCGTGGCAGTGTCCAATCAGCGTTAAGTAAATGCCGCTGCGCAAGCGTTGCGTCAACGTGTGGGAGGTCCTTTACTAGCGGCACTGATGCTGAGCGCTGGGCGAAAGATGCTCAGAAGACGATTACCGATTACGTGATAAACTAGTCGAGCGACGCGCATGCACCGCCGGCCGTGATTTATTTTTATTTTATGACGACTGGTGTAGTGCGCTCCCGATTACAATACCTGGCGATTGCGGGTTCGAATCCCGCAAGGGGCAAATGTTTGTGTGATCAGCACGAGCATTTGTACCCAAGTCATGTATGTTTATAAACATATTTATCCGTTATCTAGTCGCCATAGTACAAGCTTTGCTTAGTTTAGGGCTGAATAATTGGTGTAATTGTGGAATATTTTTTTTATAAATAGTATAAATATTGGCCAACATCGCATAAATTGCTCTGATCCTGTGGTAAGTAGCTAAAGCACTTGTGATAGAAAAATCGGAGACACTAACGGCACCACAACACTAAGACACAAGACAATATAGAAAAGATCGTTTTCTTTATTGACCCGACCGGGTATCGAACCCGGGACCTCAGAGATGGCGATGCCTAGTCCGGCATGCTCGCCTCTCTGGCTACGGAGGCTGTCGTACAGAGATTGTCCTATTGCGCGCGGCTGCAGCCATCCTGCAACCTTTACCATGTCGTCGGTCCACCGCGTGGGTGTGAGTCCCACTCTGCGCTTGGTACGTGGCCTTCATTGTAGATTCGTTTTCGTCTGTCCATCTATTTGCGGCTTCGCTCAGAGATTCTTAGTAATAGATAGCTGTAATCTAGCATGAGTTGCAAATTAATCACACTGACAAAGTAGTGAACATGGCCGGTAGCATGTATCTACTAAAGTTATTTCACTCTATACAGGGTGAGCTCCTAGGCTCGGGGTTCTTCGGGCAAGTGTACAAAGTGACGCACCGCGACACAAACGAGGTGATGGTGCTGAAGCAATTATACAGGGTGGATGATGACGCGCAACGGAACTTCCTTAAAGAGGTAAATACTAATTTTCTTAAAAGACTACTTGACACCACCGTACAATTGACATACTTTTGATGAACCAAAACACATCTCTGGCATATAATTTATATGAAGATATCGAATAATGATGTTCCTGTTTATCAATCAAAAAACATTTTTTTTTTATATAAATGATAATGGATCGCGTTATCAGGCATAAAAAATAGG
The DNA here is from genome assembly GCA_950371115.1 of Anania fuscalis. Lineage (NCBI taxonomy): Eukaryota > Metazoa > Arthropoda > Insecta > Lepidoptera > Crambidae > Anania > Anania fuscalis. The sequence goes on from OX493346.1 coordinate 1,503,562, forward strand.
GTGTTAGTTTAAATAAATGATGTCTTAGAATATTTAAGAATGGCGTCAATATCCTAATTATAGAACTAGTATCACCATAAAGTCCCGATCAAACCAACGCGTGCGCGATGGCGTGCGTGGTGGCGTCGGCGTGGGCGTTCAGATCGTGCCATAGCATTTGTATCGACGAGTTCACACCGGTGCGGACAGCGGCGGCGTGCAGCTTGACATTTAGCGTTTGAACGCGTGGACATGGCATTTGACGTGACAGTCTCAACAGACAGATGGTGCGCTACTATAATATAAATAATTACGTTTAAAGCTACTAAATATCGGCTGGTGATGAAAAGAAACGGCGCAACACACTCAGTCACCTTTGTCAGCCTGATTTTACAGGAAATACATTTTACAAGTAATTTAGTAAGTGCGAGCTAGGCAGGACCAGGTTATAAGTCCATACATTCTTGTAGTTTAAATAATCTTCTAATTTGTAATATTCCTTTAGCATAATGTTTTTTATTGTACCATTGTAGGTGGCGGTATTGCGTTCGCTAAGCCACCCCAACGTGCTGCGCTTCATAGGCGTCCTGTACAAAGACAAGCGTCTGCATCTCGTCACCGAGTACGTGCCGGGCGGCACGCTGCATCAGCTGATACAGGTAGGCTTTCATTTATCAGGTAGGCACTGCCTAAGCACCTACAACTTACTAACTCTTATAGGGGCCATCCATAAATTCATCATCATCATCACCAGCCTATATTAGTCCACTGCTGGACACAGGCCTCTCCAAAAGGAGGATTTTGCCATAATCGCCACGCTTGGCAGGCGGGTTGGCGATCGCAGTTCGGCCAATGGTGGAGAGGAGACGCTGCTGCCCGTCTTCTATTCCGTATTCCATAAATTGCGACACATGAATTTAATGATATTTTGACCCCCTTATACGATACACCGATTCGTTCGAGTAGCATCGATGTTTTCTTATGACGTTATCACGTAAAATTAATGTTTGTAAACCGACTTTTAGACCACTAATTATTTTCTTTCTCTTGTCAGCCTTTGTGTACTGAACTCTTAAAAGCAACAAACTAGTAAGTCATAATTGTGTGTATCCCGTGTAACCCAGGACACATCCACAAGTCTGAGCTGGCGGCTGCGGGCTCGCCTGGCGAGAGATGTGGCGGCCGGCGTGGGATACCTGCACCGCATGAACGTCATCCACAGGGACCTGAATTCTCACAACTGCCTCGTTAGGGAGGTACGTAGACGTACTCCACTGTTGGGAATAGGCCTCCCCAACAGTGGAGTACGTCCATAACTAGCGGCACCGATGTTAAGCGCGGGGCGAAAGATGTGTGATGTTTTTTTAGCAATTTTTTAACTCCCCTTTCCGCCATGTTGATACGTGGTGAGGTTTGAGACTACCCTTCCCCAACCCAAAATCACGTGTGTTTTTTTTAGAATAGAATAGAAAACATTTGTTTGAAATAGAATCAAATATAAACATAAAAGGTCCCTCACAACAAGCTCAGCATTTGTCGTTACAGCCAGAGCCATAACTACGCTGGTTTTTGTACAAGAAACGGCGTGTCGAGGTTACGCACCGCTTTTCGGTTTAGAAATCGCGCGTTCAAACAAAAGATAAATACACATGATATCTCACTACAAACGCCCCTTCCCCCAAGTGATACTTCGTGATTTTTTTCCGGTCCCCCCTTTCGAGCCTTACGTTATTAAGGCTGGGTATTCTAGCAGATGCCCCGCTTTTAAGTTTTTAAAAACCATCTGAGACAGAGAAAATCATGTTTCCAATTCCGCAAAAAATATATGTATCAGTTAAGGATCTATTCTAGTCAAAGTCGCATTCAGTTACACGATTTAATAATCTATACTCGATAGAAAAAAAAACCCAAAGTTACCCCTTTTTGTAATGTTTTTTCAATATTATGTCTTATCTACTGATAATTTGCTGTACCGCCTTTGCTAGCTCCGCGCACACGCGTCTCTGATACGATGATAGTCTCGTAAGATGCGCAAAGTGATCTCTTTGCCCCAGCGCTAAATATCGGTGCCTGGTCTTGTACTATTTAAGTCCCCTGAGACTGATATATCGTCAAATGAACTAATTCTTTGTCAATTAACTCCGGGATTGGTCACATACCTCACCCACACATGTCAAATGATAAAACATACAATATGCAAACCAGGCCCCTATTCAAAACCGTTCGATAGCAGCGTTTGTCGAGAGAAAAACCACATGACTTTGTAGTATTTAGCCTTAATATCTCATGATATATATCCGTTTATAAAATAAGAAATAGAAATAGAAAATGGTTCATTTGACGCAAATACATAAGGAAAAATATGTAAATCATGGACTCTGTCTGAAAATAAATATTTTTTATTTATTATTTTAGGGCATGTGTATGTGCAAAATGGGGAGGCTTTTTTGCTCAATATTTGTTACGACAGCCAGGGGCCTATCACGACGCAGATTTTTGGCATTTTGCTAATTCTTTATTAAAATATTTTAAATCAGGGAACTGATTTTACAAATGTATGTAAAAGTATATATGTTCAAGTATTTATATCTCTTCCAGGACAAAACGGTGATAGTGGCGGACTTCGGTCTGGCGCGCATCGTGCAGCGCACGGCCGCCTCCACCCTGGACCGGTCGCCGCACGCGCGCACGCGCAAACGGTATACGGTATGTAAATATTTACTTAAATACTAAAGACACGGCCGTAAAATTACTAATCTTTATCGCTTCCTTATTAGTAATTTTATACTCTATTCAAGTTAAGATGATCGCTCTGACACACACATACTACTTTATATTTTATGAAAAGTAATTTTTATTTTAATTGAAGAGTATTGCAAAAATCTTTAAAACATTGCATCTAGAAATGTAAGTGATTATTAAATTCACAAAAAATCTCCTAAAATACTTAATGCGTAAAACGGAACGCTTTCCTATAGAGTATAGAGATTGACCACACAAACTCGACACTAAATCGATAAATATCCGATGAATCTATAATCGGTGCGGTCGGCTTGTCAGAGCCTATGCCTTGTCGTCAGTATGAGTGCGTCTGCCTTTTAAATGGTGTGCGTTGTGCTTTCGAGTAGTTCCGGTTTTGCCTTATTACTGGTTTTGTTGAGGCTTTCGTTAAGTTTTTGTTAATGTTTTGCTTTTTAAGTTTGTTAAGCTTTGAACGAATGCCAAAAATCTGTTTCCGGCACTCAGGCAACAGAACATTGCAGTATTACTTCATATTAGAAAAAGTTCAGTGAAATAAAAATCGATTCAACTTTACAAACTTTCTCGATTTCCGAAAAGAATCGATTAGATTTCGTTGAGGCGCATCACTATAAGTGTGAACTGTCAAGTGTCACAGCGATCTTCTTATCCTGAAAAGAGTATAGTATACGCTTGCTGCAACTACTAGAATATTTCTGACATTTCTGATAGGAATAAGTAGACATGACATAGTTAACAACAGGGTCAGATAGTGTGATAACAGATAGTGCCGCTCTTTCAGAAACTGAGAATGGACAAGACATTAAGTAATAGCTTAGCGCGCTTCTTGTATCCGTATTTCCTGTAAAAATTAGGCTGAAAAAGGAGAATGTTCGTCTGATCTGTCAAGTTTTTGCGCAGGTGGTGGGCAACCCCTACTGGATGGCGCCCGAGATGATGAATGGGAACGTGTACGACGAGAAGGTGGATGTCTTCTCGTTTGGGATCATTCTTTGCGAGGTGAGTGTTCTAACTAAGGTTCAGTCAGTTATGTCACATTTTCTCAATTCATTTATTTAGGTTAAATAAAATGTTAATAAATCGCGAAATAATCCGTAAAAGTAGTTTCATTTAAATGTATCGTGTTCGCGTAAATAAAAGACAACAGTATGTCAATTCATTTAGTTACCGTTGACCTTAAACTTTTGTTTGACGTGAGGATCTTCGGTTTTAATTAAATAGAAAGCGGACTTTTTGTAGAGTTGGTTTAATATAGGCATTACAATTTTATTATAGTTTTAAAGATTGAAACATTTGTCGTGCGTTCGTTGACAGAATCCAAGAGATGACGTCGAAAAGAACAAAAACCAATCAATAAAAAATAAAATAAAAAAATAAATAGGTTATTTTCTTAAAGCGAGGTTGAACACTGGTTTTCAAAAAGTAATCCTGAAAAATTGCAATTTCATTTTATTGTACCATTTAAACTGGCTGACGTGTTAATGTGCGTTAGGTTCAGGCCGCCTTCAGAAATGCCAGTAAACTTTATGGCTATTTAATGAATAACTCCTATATACGACCTAAGCTTCCATGGCGTGTACGCTTCAGTAAATTTCCGGCGAGCAAAATATTCGCAATTTCGCATACATTGTGCGTCGAGTCCGTGACGAGTCCTCGACGGACTTAACGGGGACTTTTGTCCTCTGAGGACAAATATCCTCCGTCTGCCTTAGGGAGTTTACAAGCGAGTATGCCGCTGACTTTTTGCGACATTGGTAGGTGATTGGCGACTTGAGGGCAGGCATTGTACTAAAGTCCTGGATGTTTATAAATGCATTAAAGTATGTCTGCCCGTTATCTATAGTCCATTCAGGATAAGATGATCGCTCTGACACTTAACTCGTTCCGGTCCACCCACGAATTAATGATTTAATATTTTATGAAAAACATTTTATAATTTAATTAACAGATTATTGTAAAAATCTTTAAAAACATTGCATCTAGAAATCGAAGTGATTATTCAATTCATTGTTATTGCTTACGAATTTTAAAAATAAGCAAACAAAAAATCTCCTGAAATACTTGATGCGTAAACGGAACGCTTTCCTATAGGGATTGACCACACAAATCGATCCGATGAATCGATGTGGTCGGCTTGTCAAAGACTGTGCTTTGTCGTCAGTATGAGTGCGTCTGCCTTTTAAGTGGTTTGTGTTTCGTTGTGTAGTTCCAGTTTTGCCTTATTACTGTTTTTGTCGAGTTTTTATAAACTTTTTCGATTTTCGAAAAGAATTGATTAGATTTCTTTGAAGCGTGTCACTATAAGCGTGAACTGTAATGTGTCACAGCGATCTTCTTATTTTAAATGGACTATAGTTGCCATGCCAGGAGTTGGGGCTTGATAATTGGTGTGATTGTTAGAGAGAACTTTTTTTTTCATTGTGTATAAATTAGTTTTTAAGACCTTTGTCACTAACGCAATATAGGCGTAGTACAGTACGCGTCACCGAAGTTGAGCGCGAGACGAATATCGTATCTGAGACGCGTGTGCGCGGAGCTAACAACCAATCACGGCCGGTGTTGCGGGTACGGCGCGCGACTTGCCAATCATGTAATCGTAATGGTCTTCTTCGCAACTTTCGCTAAGCGCTCAACTTTCGTGCTAGTTGTACAAAATAAAAAAATGTTCTATTAAAAAAGCGGATTTCGTACGCAGATAATCGGTCGCGTGTCCGCGGACCCGGACTTCCTGCCGCGGCGCGCGGACTTCGGGCTCAACGAGGCGCAGTTCGAGGCCGCCTTCTGCGCGCGCTGCCCGCAGCCGCTCTACCGCCTCGCCTTCCGCGCCTGCCACCTCGACCCCGACACCAGGTGACACCATCATCATCATCATCATCATCATCGCGGCCGCCTTCTGCGCGCGCTGCCCGCAGCCGCTCTACCGCCTCGCCTTCCGCGCCTGCCACCTCGACCCCGACACCAGGTGACACCATCATCATCATCATCATCATCATCGCGGCCGCCTTCTGCGCGCGCTGCCCGCAGCCGCTCTACCGCCTCGCCTTCCGCGCCTGCCACCTCGACCCCGACACCAGGTGACACCATCATCATCATCATCATCATCATCGCGGCCGCCTTCTGCGCGCGCTGCCCGCAGCCGCTCTACCGCCTCGCCTTCCGCGCCTGCCACCTCGACCCCGACACCAGGTGACACCATCATCATCATCATCATCATCATCGCGGCCGCCTTCTGCGCGCGCTGCCCGCAGCCGCTCTACCGCCTCGCCTTCCGCGCCTGCCACCTCGACCCCGACACCAGGTGACACCATCATCATCATCATCATCATCATCGCGGCCGCCTTCTGCGCGCGCTGCCCGCAGCCGCTCTACCGCCTCGCCTTCCGCGCCTGCCACCTCGACCCCGACACCAGGTGACACCATCATCATCATCATCATCATCATCGCGGCCGCCTTCTGCGCGCGCTGCCCGCAGCCGCTCTACCGCCTCGCCTTCCGCGCCTGCCACCTCGACCCCGACACCAGGTGACACCATCATCATCATCATCATCATCATCGCGGCCGCCTTCTGCGCGCGCTGCCCGCAGCCGCTCTACCGCCTCGCCTTCCGCGCCTGCCACCTCGACCCCGACACCAGGTGACACCATCATCATCATCATCATCATCATCGCGGCCGCCTTCTGCGCGCGCTGCCCGCAGCCGCTCTACCGCCTCGCCTTCCGCGCCTGCCACCTCGACCCCGACACCAGGTGACACCATCATCATCATCATCATCATCATCGCGGCCGCCTTCTGCGCGCGCTGCCCGCAGCCGCTATACCGCCTCGCCTTCCGCGCCTGCCACCTCGACCCCGACACCAGGTGACACCATCATCATCATCATCATCATCATCATCATCATCATCGCGGCCGCCTTCTGCGCGCGCTGCCCGCAGCCGCTCTACCGCCTCGCCTTCCGCGCCTGCCACCTCGACCCCGACACCAGGTGACAACATCATCATCATCATCATCATCATCGCGGCCGCCTTCTGCGCGCGCTGCCCGCAGCCGCTCTACCGCCTCGCCTTCCGCGCCTGCCACCTCGACCCCGACACCAGGTGACACCATCATCATCATCATCATCGCGGCCGCCTTCTGCGCGCGCTGCCCGAATGGAAGGAAATGTAAATTGATTTTTTTTATTCAGTATATAGGCCCTCTTCTGGGCCATATACATGACGCAAATTATAACTTAGCCTAGGGTTATCGGTCCACTGAACATTTGCTTATAATCTTGAGGTTTCTTTTAAATCTATTCGACATTTCTTAGCCGCTTAACTTCATGGAAAATTATTATTTTATATTATTTAAATCAAGGCACTAATGAGTATCCTTTAAGCATTATGCCAAATGATTTAAGGGCAAACCAATTAAGACTAAAATAGCAAAGAAATAAAATCTATCGTCTTTCCAGGCCGTCATTCGAAGTGATGGAAGGATGGCTGGACCGCCTAGTCAAGCATTTGAGTGCCCCCGCCGCCCCCGACACAACCCTGCTCGACGACATCATACAACACATGCCGCAGGACTGCAGCTGCAGTTGCGATACTTGTACCAGTAGCGATACTCCCAGTAAAAATGGTAGCAGTTGCGATACTCCCAGCAAAATTAGCAGCAATTGCGATACTCCCAGTGGGAATTGCAGTTGTGATACTCGCAGCAGGAATTGCAGTTGCGATACTCCCGGCAAGAATTGTAGCAGTTGTGATACTTGCAGCAGAAATTGCAGTTGTGATACTGTAAATGGGAATTGCAGTTGTGATACTCGCAGCGGAAACGGCAGCAATTGTAAAACGTGCGAGCAACAGACTGAATGTAGTGAAACGAAGAATGAATGCGCGGTTGTTAAGGTAAGTTATTATTTTATGTCACTGAATTTTGAAATAAATAATTTGAATTTGAATTTTTGACATCTAACACTGCTATTTTGGCTGGCACACCGTGCAGAATTCTCAATATGTCAAGTTCACGATCTATTCTAACTTCGTTCACTCACTTAACAAGGAGAAAGAGAGAAAGTCATCCATCAGTCGAAATTCCAAAGATTCGCACAAAGCATTTTGCTTCAACATTTTTTGTGCGAATTGCGAAGGAACTTTACCTAAGTTACTGCCTTTTAATTTAAATATGGCCTAGGAGTTTAAAAATCCAAAGTAAAAAGCTCCTTTATCGATATAAGTGCTTTACCGCAAACCACAGCGTTACTTAATATGAGGCATACCATACCAAACACCCTATAGTCCACGGAACAAAGTCGCAAGTACAGCTAGTTTTAGGAATGAAATGGAAGAAAAAGGAATTAAAAACGGAACGATTTTGATAGACGTTAGCGCCGTGAGCGTTGAAAGTGTATCTCGGACCAACCTATAAATGTCATAGTCACATCATGGCCGCCTTCCTAATTGCGCTAAATAAAAGCACTTTCAGCGCTAAACCGACCATATTAATTAGTCACAAATATAATACAAAAAAGGGGTTTTTTACCTACCTTCTGCATTTAATATGGATTCGTGCTAATAGTGCATTCAGCGCAATTCAGAACAAGGGGTATCTCATCTACCTACACCATTCTGTCTGGTCGTATATCTTGATCGTTATTTTCCAGTCAAAATCGAACGCGTCCATCGATGAACCCCCCCTCGCCCCGCTCGGCAAGTGTCGGTCCGCGACGCACATCTGCGCGCGCCGCGTCACCGTCACTAGTCTGTCGCGCTCCACGCACGCGCTGCATGCGCCCGCCGGGTACATACTGCGCGCTGAGGGACGGAACATCAACATCACCAAGGTAACAAACAACGCCGGGTACATACTGCGCGCTGAGGGACGGAACATCAACATCACCAAGGTAACAAACAACGCCGGGTACATACTGCGCGCTGAGGGACGGAACATCAACATCACCAAGGTAACAAACAACGCCGGGTACATACTGCGCGCTGAGGGACGGAACATCAACATCACCAAGGTAACAAACAACGCCGGGTACATACTGCGCGCTGAGGGACGGAACATCAACATCACCAAGGTAACAAACAACGCCGGGTACATACTGCGCGCTGAGGGACGGAACATCAACATCACCAAGGTAACAAACAACGCCGGGTACATACTGCGCGCTGAGGGACGGAACATCAACATCACCAAGGTAACAAACAACGCCGGGTACATACTGCGAGCTGAGGGACGAAACATCAACATCACCAAGGTAACAAACACCGCCGGGTACATACTGCGAGCAGAGGGACGGAACATCAACATCACCAAGGTAACAAACACCGCCGGGTACATACTGCGAGCAGAGGGACGGAACATCAACATCACCAAGGTAACAAACAGCGCCGGGTAGATACTACAAGCGGGCGGACGGAACATTAACATCATCCCCGGCGCCGATGTTAAGATCTGGGGCAAAGAGTGGGGATCGCTTTGCGCATCTTACAAGACGAGCATCGTATCAGATCTGTCGCCTAGCGCTCAACAACTACCACCACCAACCACTCAACAATCTGTAGCTACTTCACTGTGGCTAGTCTGTCGCGCAGCCAGCACCCACCTCGGTACATACTGCGAGCAGGGGGCGGAACATCAACATCACTAGGGTAAGTGATACTGACCTCTATAAAAATGAGTATGTCGCTACTGATTTTGAACACACTTTTATTAGTTTCACTTGTACAGTCGCCGTCTGATATTTTGTAGCAGACAAAGTGACCAAATACTTCCAAACCAAACTATATTATTAGTAAGTTGTGTGTTTAAAAGTTAATGGCTAGCGTCTGCTTAGATATTAATGAAATAATTAATGTTCAGATATTAATGGTAACTTGTCGTGTATGGAACTTATTGACATTTTAAACTGTTCAGAAGTATTCGGTAACCTTGTCTTCTAGAAAATATCTGTCGGCGACTGTACATAATTATTTACGACAGCCGTCAACAGCCGATAAAGAGCAGTGGCAAGCATTGGTTTTAATGAACCTGTTCGTGTGAGAAATAATTGTGAGAAAAATGACACTATTTCTGTTTGTTAACCCTTGAGAACCCTCGGCGGGCCTTTAACAGCCCGATAGCCACAACTTAGAAATCTGTACTCTATACTTTATTGCATCCCTAATTTATGTACAGATTTAGGTATTACATTTCAATAAGAGAATCATTAAGGACCCCGTCGGGCACTGCAAAAATATATAAAAGAGTGCAAACATTTTTGTAACAGATTAGTCAGAGTACGTTTAACTAAACTCCCATCTCAGGTGGACGACATAACAAAATGGCTGGACCCGCCACCCCCGCTCAAGCGCAGCAGCCCCACCTCCCACCTGCACCCCCACCCGCTCGTCAGCCACAAGAACAGGAAACTGCAGGAGACCCACCCGCATGATGCGGGCCTGCCTGCGTTCTTGAGGAACCAGTCGGTGGACGGGCTGGACGCGAGCGATAAGATACCGGTCAGTGATATATTAATTATTATTTGTCATCTTTCCTAATGTCATTTATTATCTTTAGGTCTTTTCCAGTTTGACAATTTTAGACATGTTTATTACTTGTTACATTAACGGAACAGAACGAGACAATGTCAATGGGTTACGCTGATTTTTAACAGCCCCCCCTTGCTCACGACATGATGCTTGTGGTGTAGAAAAATACTAGTTAACAGTTATCGGGTATCAGAAGTTAGGATTTGGACAATGTGCGCTAGAGCAATGCAGACGAAATCTTTGAACATCCGAAGCGTGTGTGTTCCAACATCATGTCCGCACATAGATATCGCTTACGGAAAGAGATCTTGGACTATTCTAGAACGTCTAAGGATTCCAAATTGCGTTCGAGAGCGATGTTTGACGATTTGTTACTCGAACGCGCTCTCGCGCGCACAAGAGCAGGAAAATGCAGGAGACTATCCACCTGCATTCTTGAGGAACCAGTCTGTTCATGGGTTAGATACGAGCGATAACATGCTGGTTAGTAAGAAATAAATAAAAAATCATTTATTATCTTTCCTAATATAACAATTTTATAGAGTGTGTTGCTTCAATTTCATTAAGCCCGAACATTTTTATCCAATATTATCTAAATGTACAGGTTTCCTCACGTTCCTGCCAGTTCTTATTGTATTAATATCATTGTTTTTACCAAATAAACTTTACTTATTACCGCCTAAGAAGCGAAAGGTTTTTGGTCTAGAAAATAATAATAAACTCATTTATAGAAATAATTACAGTACTGTCATGTCTTGATAATAAATAATTATTACTGGGAACTCTTAAACAATAAGTGCGTGCAAGTGACATAGTGTCTCGAAAACGGATTATCTATTCATTCAGATCACAGCCAACATGAGGCTGTGCAAATAATCAGTACATATTATGAAAAATCCAGAGTTAGGTGTTGTGGGATGAGAATTCACTTCCTACAGATGTGAGGCTAGACTGAGTTTGATGGTCGAAGAATCGGAGTCTAGCCTGCTCTTTATTTCATTTCATTTTGCCTCACCATTCAAATCAAATCGATTTATTTGCAAAAAGAGTGGTCTGCAAGTTGTCACAAATATAAAATATACGCACAGTCAACCAGAAGCTGGCATGCAAATATTGTTGCTCTTATTATTTTCCTCCTCTAAGCATTAAGGGCAGGTTATCCCTCAAATGTCGCACTGACAAGTTTTTCAAACCTGCTTTGAACAGTATTTATCAGTAATAAGATTCTGAAAATGATATATGTTGTATGTATAAGGATATAACAGAGACGAATTCGCTCACAGAAACACAATCTGCTAAACTTGGCTCGATAGAAAAACACTCCAAAGTTGCCTCTTCCCGAAATGTTTTTTTATTACTATGGCTAAAGTATTGATATATTTTTATACTAAGCAGTAGGCACAATGTTTTTCTAGGCGTGTTCGCATAGTTTGATAAAATATCATTATTTCTATGCATCGAAACACGTCAAAAACACGAAGAGGGCGCCATTCGCAAGTCAAATCAGGCGCGCGGTGGCGCTTACAGACGTCGGACCTGTGTCAGTGCTCCCCGTGACAGATACGTCTTACTTTTGAGGAATAACCTGCCCTTAATCTTCAAAACAACAAGTGTAGTATGGATGTAACAAGGCTATCGCGTGTGCAGACGGTCCCGTTCTGCCGCCACCACAGCTCGCCGGGCGCGCGCCTGACCGACTCGTCGTCCGACGACGAGCCCGACGCGCGGCCTGATCTAACGCAGCCGACGCAAACCAACATCTTTCAGGTACAATACCTTATTCTGTATACATGGTGTAAAAAAAGGCTTAACGAAGCCTTAAACCACGAATTCTATACATAAAACCAAGAAGAATGCAATAAAATAATTGCTGGGAAATGACTTTTATTTTTGGGTATCAAAAAAAAACTTAATTCTAACCCGCAATGTATAGCGCGCACGCCACAGACTATGCCTGTGTGTGTAAGCGGCCGGTTTGAAAGACAGCGTAGTTGTGTGCGTGCGCACGATTCATTGCCGGCTGTGCCCTTTAAAGGCCTTTTATGAAAGAAGTACTGAACATTTTTATCATGTTTCTTTGTAAAAAAGTTTAGTATTATCAAACACAAGTCAATTTTGTAAAAATCTTTAAAAAAAATGTAGTTTTGACTGTCAATAACTCGGTAACCCGTCATTTTCCAGGTATAGTTTATAAGAAAAAAATGATCGTAATAATACGTAGAATATGTGGTATTCGGCTTCGTTAAGCCTTTTTTACACCCGATATACAGGGTTATTTCAAAAACATGAACTACCTCGCACTAGATAGCTAACATCATAAACAACAACATTTGTTTTGCGAGTTTTATTATAACTCAATACAATAATTAAAAATGATTTTCCAAGCTTTTATTGTACTGTCGTGACATTTGTTAGTCGATGTTCCATTCACAAACGAAAAGGCTACGCGCGCAATGCGATGCGCACAGAGATAAAAATCAAATAAATTTATATTTATTTTTGTATGAAAGTAAAATGTGTCTAATTATCAAAAGTCGTAGAGCAAATGTTGTTGTTTATGATGTTAGCTACCTAGTCTTGCGAGATTGTTGATGTTTTATAAATAACTCGGTATACAAAAATATCCCAACATTTAACCGAGATGAAAAGTATCCTATATGTTAATCCAGGTCATATTCTATTTTTGTGCAAAATTTCATCCAAATTCGTTCAGTAGTTTCGAAAGAGTTTTGTTACAAACACTTGCTGCAGTTGCTTGGGCTTTATTAAGATCACTAATTGGTACCAAATATCGCCTTACGCAGTCAGTGCCCATAAGTCGTAGACAATTTTTTTGGGCACAATGTGTTATTCCCCTTTCGGACCACATAAATACGATTAAAAACGACAACGTATTCTTCTAGGACTTCGTACGCCGGGGTGAGAACCTTCTATCCAAGAAATCTAGTTACGACGTGACCGACGTCACGCTCCGCAACCCCTCGTGCCTCCGCGGCGAGAGGAGAGTCCCCGACCAGGACTACCGCCGGTACAACATTGACCACCTTACCAAAACCCCCATCATGGCCGAAGGAGTCAAAAACATACCCAAAACCATCGAAATGCAAAAACAACCAGAAAAATCAAACTTCTTCACCAAAAAACTACTATCCCCAAAACTGAGTAGACTCTTCAAACCGAACACTTCTGAAGTAATACGAAATAAACCGGACGAAGATAAAGAAGAAAAATCGAGAAGCAAATTCTTCGTTCAGAGGCCAGCTTCGCCGAGCAATATCCGTTCCTACCGCGTCCGACCGACCGACCGGTCTCTCGACGTTAACAAGAAAGACTGTGACGTCATCAAAAGCGATTTGAAACTCGCAAGTTTAGGGAAACCCATGACACCAATCTTCCGAAGACATATCCCGACGGAACGACCAGAATTCGCTGACGGAAGGTTCAGCTACCGAGACCGTCGGCTCAAAACTAACGAAGCGAAGTTTGTGGATGTGGGTAGGAATAAAATCAAAACGCCAGTGACTTCAGTGGAGAAGAAGTTGACCCCTTTGATCAGAAGTTCCCAAATTAATAATATACCAGCTCTAGCTACGGTGGTGGAGAAAAAGGACGGCGATATGGTGAAGAAGCGAGAGGGCGGTATATCGCGAAGCAACTACGTCAGTTTGGCGAATTTGAAGATCAACGGGAAAGAGAAAGTGGAACGAGACAAACCGCCGTTAGAGCGCGTCATATAAGCGTGAATGAAACATGATTATATATGTCGTTTTATACAATGAATACATACCGCATACTGAAATTCGTGACGTATTCCGAGTTCTTCACGATATCTTTTGATGAGAAGCTTAACGTGTATTTGAATAGAAAAATGTGGTTTCGTTGATGTGCCGGCAGCGCCACTTCGAATCTCATATATATTGCGTTTACTTTTCGATCCCGTTAATATAAAAAAAAACTCTGAATAGGCCCTAATAAGGTTAATTTGTGAGTGAAAATATGGTGTCGTTGATGTGCCGCCAGGCGGCGCCATCTCGAATTCCATACAATATTACGGTGATTTTTCGATCGCGTTATTTAAGAAAAAACTCTAAATGGCCCTCTAATTATGCTTTAAAGTTAATTTATAAGTGCCCTTCGCCTTTATTTTTAAGTGCAAAGGGTTCAAAACCCCATTATTTTAAAGATACTCAAAATGTCACGAGATTCGTAAAGGTTAAAACCTTGTCAAATAATGACGTTTTAGCTTTTTGGGATCTGGCATTTTTCTAGTACTTGGCCAATGATAGTTGCGCGTGAGTATTTGAGTCTAAACTCCTTATTTCTATTCCTTTTTATACTTTTACGACTTACAAAGCCGATCACCGCTGTAAGTTCGCGTTAAGCAAGCAGTGAGTCATCAGTGCAACTGCAGGTTAAAGGTGTATTCGCCGTGGTATTCATAACCGTTTCGATCGAAAGTATGCGTTCAACTGGTCACTGTGAACTTGACTTTCTAATTAGGAATGATTAAAAATTTTGTTTTTTAGCAATTACCATGCTAGGTTTATTTATGATTTTTAATACTTGAAAAAAAAACGACCGCCTCAAGTAGGATCCGAACCCACAAACATCGCATACCGGGCGACTTTTCCAACTAAGCTACCGAGACGCTAGCTGACCCGACGAAATCGTTCAAGTATTTCTCGCTGTCGAAGCCAGCGTTTTTTCTGATCAATGTTGCGGTATACTACCGTCGACACCCGATAGAAATATTGTTACAAATATTTAACTATTGGTAAATATAAGAAAAGCTTACACAATTTTAATTTTGATTTTTGCAATTACCATGCTATTGCTAGGTTAATTTATGATTTTTAATACTTAAAAAAATTAGGAACGATTTGATTGGTTATGGGGCGTGGCTAGGCCCGTGGACAAGATTCACTGCATTCTTAACGCGAACGAACTATAGTGTGTTATGGCTCCTATTTGCATTGTGTTACAACTGTTTATATGTACAAGAGAATGGGACACTTGTTTTTCAAGATTTTTTTTTCAGCTTCTCCATACAAACTTCTTGCATACCTCGATGATAATGTATGGAGCATCTGAAAATAAAATTACGATTTCGATGTTGCTCCCATAGGAAAAGTTGTTGTATATGACCTGCTGACCACGTGGTTTTAAGGAGTGTCCTATTCTCTTGTACACCCTGTATAGTGCAAGAGTTGTTATCATGTAATGGTGCTTCTAGAGAAATTAAAATGCTATTTTTCAGATCTATAACTAGACTTATAAGAACTTTTATATCACTGGCCTAGTACTTAAATATTAGAACGTTTTTATTCAATTTTCTCCTGATGTTACCGTTTTTTGGATACTTATACTCTATTGTATTTACTAATTAATAACTTTCTGATTGTATATTGTATTAAGACTTTTAGCTGGATATTGGGTCTGTTTCTCTGCTGTCACTATCTTATTTTAGGTTGAGACATCTCTTTCTGATATTCTCTATAGTATTTAAAACCATAGATAAAGTAGTATTTTTTTTCAAAAATAATAAAATAGTTATTTGGACTATGGTTTTGTATTTAATCTGTCGTTTTAGTGGTTATTGTTGGTTGATAGGTGGGGGTTGAAGCAAAATGAATGATGAAATGTTGAAAAGGGGGGGGGGGGGGATTAGAAAGTGGCTGCAGGGAATCGAACCCAATGACAGTCGCAACCCAGTTACAAAGTGACTCTTGCCATGGCGACGAGTTTCGCCGTTTTATACAATTGTTGAGTACTTATAACTTAACCGTTAAAAAGATAGCACAGTAAACGTATTAATAGGAACGACGATTAATATTTCTTTCTTTGTCTATCGGGTAGGTCATTAAAAATATTGGACATGTATTTTTTATTTTTTCACATAATCAAAATATTACGGAGATATATTGATTTGAAATGTCGCATGACGTCACACCTAGGTACCATTGTTACTTGAAGTGACGCTAGGGGCCTCTCCCGAACTTTGACATGCTTAGGCTGGGTTGCACCATCTTACTTTAACTTTAACAAACGTCAAGTCTTTCAAACTCCATGCAGAAACACAGGTTAAGGTTATAGTTAAGATGGTGCAACCCAGTCTTAATCTTTGTAATTTTTTGGTCGATTGACAAAAGAAACTAAGCGCACTAAGCGCTTCTCATCATCTTTTATAATGCGCACAGCTAAAGATTGGAATTCCCTGCCTGCGTCTGTATTTCCGAGTGCATATAACCTGACTCTCTTTAAGTCCAGAGTGAATAGGCATCTTCTGGGCAAGCTCGCTCCATCGTAGATCCCATCTATGCTCTAGAGCAAGATTGGGGTCAAGAGTAAGCCCACCTCAAATAAAAAAAAATAATTATAATAAGATTACTTTTTTTTAATCTGACTGACGGACTAAATAGAACTTCATTTTCTTTACCCAGTCATCATTCCTATTGCAATTTAACCTTTGCAGCAGAGTGTAGATTTACTGTATTGAAAGACATGTCATGAAATGTATTTGAATGGCATTGGCAATCGCAACGTATTAGGCACATATCGCTTTCATAGTACAATGCAATATAGTCCTTATGTCTTAAACAATAAAGTCAACTATAGTTAAGCGGAACGCCGTTTTCTCGATGGGACCTCGTTCGATATGTCTACTGTGCAAACATCTCATTGTATAGCAAGGAAGTGTAAGGAGTGCTTTTAGAAAGATTTTGTGGATATATTAGTGGTTTTAGACATGACAATATGCTAGTATTAACATTCCAACACTTTTTGGATTTATATTAATTATTGTTAGCATTGGCTTAGTGTTGATAAATGTATGTTGAAGATGTTTTGCTTGATATTGACTCGCAAAATGACGCAAAACTTAGTTCGTACAACGAAAGTATGCAAATAGAGTGAAATAATTATCATGAATCAGTCTGCCCTTAAAATTGTCGAACAGATTTACTGGGTTAGAGCACTAACCTATTTCAGTTGACTTTGTGTGACCTTGAAGACTTCGTACCTAACCATAGACTAAATTCAATTAATTTTAAACACTTCGTAGAAGATACTGGCTAGGCGGTGTGTTTTCAGGGGCGCATTTTCCGCCTCTGCTAAATTCAAATCTTAAATAACCTAAATATATGACAATATATAAAATAGAAGTCTTTAAGTAGTGGTTGGTTAGTGGACAGGACTCAACGCAAGGTCAACTAAGGTCATCAGGAATGGTTAGTTGAGTATTAGAGATGTATTGCGTTGATTTCACCGGCCGTGTCGCGGTGCCTTCTGGACTGACTGAGCAGCTAGGCTGCCGTCAATTACTCGGGTTCTGCCTTTCTTGACGACGATTTGCGTATTTCATAGAGTTTTTTTATTGACATAAATATTACTTGGAGCTTTAATTAACCTACTTATCTAACCGGCCAAAAACGTTTTTTTACAACACAAATCTCTTTACTCGCGGAACACATACATGTTCCATATTTAAATCTTGCTTGTTCCTAGTTATTATGTAACTGCCAAAATTGTAAGACCGGGTAGGTCTAATAAGGTAAAGCAATATATATGTATAATTGTAAATTTACCAATTCTGTTAGTGTTAACCCTTTACTCACACTTATTTAAGATATGTTATTTAATAAAAAATGAGATGAAAAGTTATCGACTCGAATTACTATGGGTAAAATAATCCGAATGTTGGTTTAATTTAACGCAAATCGTCGTTAAAAAGCGCGCGCTCCCGCCGTATAGTGTAATGCGGTATACACTCGTTACCTTCTTTACATTGTATTACTGTTGTAGATTTTATATCGAGCATTGGCGTAGCCATAAACAGCATGTATTGACAAATATTCCCATTATTCGTCTACTGCAAAGTAAATAATTAATATTATTTAAAATATTACTTAAAATATTTCACAATTTAAGGCTGGGTTGAATCACTTTAATTTTAACCATAACTAT
The DNA here is from genome assembly GCA_950371115.1 of Anania fuscalis. Classification (NCBI taxonomy): domain Eukaryota; kingdom Metazoa; phylum Arthropoda; class Insecta; order Lepidoptera; family Crambidae; genus Anania; species Anania fuscalis. The sequence goes on from OX493346.1 coordinate 1,521,777, forward strand.
AACCGGTATTCCGGATAGAGTTTAACAGACTTTTGACGTTTGTCAAAGTTAAAGTGAGATGGTGTAACCCTTAGTTGAACTTGTTTAAAACGTTACCTACGTTTGTTTATTCTTGGGTGGTTTTTTAAAAAAGTGAGCTAACCTTATCCCTTTTCTTTGCAATGGCCGAATAACTGAATATTCGTAACAAATACGTCAATATATGTAGCATTATTAGATGAATCATAAAATAAATATATGTACGCAATAATATTTTAAAGATTTTTCTATACAATGTCCAAAGGAACGTTTTTCATTATTATATTTAATCGAATTATTACATTTTCTATGTAAGATTAGTAATTTGTATGATGAATAGTGCCATCCTAATTATATCCGCTGAAGTATGTTTACTGCTAAGTACGAGTAAAATAACTTTAATAATTTTATTGAATTAATAGTTTTACAGACATATTATAAAGTCTCTGATTTCTGAACTGAAGGTATTCCTGTATCTCCGACAATCAGTGCCCTCCTCCATCGAAGTAACAAAATTGTTTTAACACATGGGTGGACAGTATTCTAGACACATTAAAAGTTATATGGCGCCTATAGGCGTTCACTGTCTACCAATGCGTTAAATTTGGAAAAGTCTAATCAATTTATCCGTCAAACTGCCATCCAAATGAGACTCGACAGCAAATATATGTGGTACAAGTGAAACATAATAAAATTGGTCTTTTTCTAAACTCTAATATCGATATAGTTCCATACAATCATGTAAACCACAAAGATGTTTATTACTTCGAGACCATGACACTTGGTGTTTTTTAACTAATTCTAATCTCGAAGATTAAAACTACAAACTATTTTTTCAGGTTTTTATATAGAGTCATGATGTCGTGAAGGGTCATAATATAAGGTCCGATTTTATTAGTGTTCATCCTGTTAACCTGTGACTATATAGGTGAAAAGCAATCGTAAAAACCAACTTTCAAATGTATACCATAAAAACTAAAAGAGGTAAAAATAAATTACAAAATAACAACATCGACTTCATATTGCACAAACTCGTCCTATCTTCAACTCTTTCTCGCTCTGTACAAGGGGAAGGAATAAGACGGATAATTAGATGGTTAAACGTACCAAAGATAGGACGAGTTTATGCAAAATGAAGTCAATGTTTTTGATTTTGATTTTTAACTTTTTTAGTTTTTAACACACATTTGAAAATTGGTTTTTACGATTGCTTTTCACCTATATAGACACAGGTTAACGGGATGTACACTAATAAAATCGGACCTTATATATTTTTTGCCTGCTTCACATTCGATTTCAAATGTTCAAAGATATTCGCGTAGTATAATATTTATACGTTTATAGGCTGACTATTATATTTATGTTATAACGATTAATTTAAATTCCTTTATTTACGAGAAACACACATGTTTGAGATGTTACATTTAAAGGTTATGTTCAAACATGTTTCGCTAACTTAGTAGCATGTAAATGTCAAATTGAGAATAATAATAATAATTAATACTTTAAAATGCGTCCTTAGATACTTTTGAAAGAGTTGTTTCTTTATTTTTTATTTTTTGATAGAACTCAAGTGTTTGAAGGATTAACTAAAAATGTATGTAATTACGTACATGGTTCCAAATGATGACTCACTCCATTATTTTAAGTTAAGTAACTCGAATAATTTATTAACATTACTCTAAGTTGATTAATTAAGTAATATTTTTAGGTCTGATCTATTTTTTGACACAGGGTGCCATTTATTTTATTTTAATCTAATAATATTTTGACAACTGCGGAGTTGTCCTATTTTTTTATTGTTTTTGATAGAGCAATCTCATTTTTATATTTGGTGGCGATAGTCCAGCTCATTTACCTTATCTGTGATACATTTTGTTTGTAAAATGCTTTGATTATATACATGTCTAGATTCCCTGTTCGAGTGTCATAAACGTCAAAAAATATAGACGGCAACTGTTGGCGCCAAAGTTTGTTTGGCCCGCTCAGTGGCGCGCTTGTTACCATAGTAACCATAGTTGTTACTTACTCAAATCTGGCCTGTTCTTTTGGTCACAATTGCAGCACCACACTCTATCTAGACATGTTTATAATCAAAGGTAAAATGTTGCAATAACGAGTATTATAGGTGTCTGCTAGAGTAGCTACCGCTTGGGCGAGCGGTTTAATTTTACAAGATACTAAATTGAATAATATATAACACATTAACCAAGTTAACAACGAGTATTTCTCTCCTTGCATTCCAGATGTTTTTCCATTGTTTAAGTACAAAATATGAATAAAGGATATATTCGTAAAATAATTCTGTTTTTTCTTTGTTGCGTCACCTAACACGATCACTCCCTCAATTGAAAATAGGTATAGATACTGTTTAAAATAGGTAAAACAATAATTATAATATGGGCCGACCACAACACGTGTGATCGCATACGGCATCGTCAGAGAAACGCAAAAATGAGTGCAGCAACGCATCGCAAATAACCACAACGGAATGGAGAATGTTAACTAATTTTGAATATTAGCTCTCCATATTCTGTTAAAAATAAAAAAAATACTAGTGAAAGAATTACTTCGATACGTCAATTACTTTCCGATTTATAGAAGTAAACGTGTGACGGTGTGACGTCATCTCACAACACTCGCTCAGTCCGCTCGCGCTCTCATCAGCACGATGTCTGGCGATTGCTACTAAGCGGAGCGTTGTAAATTGACGTCACATGCGGTCACGTGACTGTTAGCGGAACCCAATATTTATCGTGAGTTTACATGCCTGTAAAATCAAAACTAATAGGTATTTTTGACTACAACAAAAACTAGTGTATTTGTATACATACAAGCTTTACTGTAATAAACTTTCAACCGAATGGAATACCTATTAACATTCTCCATTAATCGACGCACCGAGTGCCATAACGAACATACTAGGTATAAAAAAACCCTGTTCTTAAAAGAGGATGATTCTGCTGCTCAAATACAACTTTTTCTAGGATACCAACATCGAAATTATACTCGTAGATAACACCCCTCCGTACATTACAAACAAACTGATGTCAGCTGGACGGTGTTTTTCGTTGTTGTCCGCATAAAAAAAGTTAGTTAGCACCAGAATGGAATTTTCGATGTTTTGGATTGAACAAGGTTTTTTTACATCTTGTATAATATATTATACGCAGGGTCATCGCTCCTGAGACTTGGCCCTAAGGCATTGGATAATACGTTTGGTGTAAGCGCTTACACTAACCGTATTTTCCTTTCTCTGGTTTTCATCTTGTAATATTTTTTTGAACATGAAGAGGACGGTTTAAATGATAGTCTTGTGAACCATAAAATATGATTTATTTCAAAACAAAATACAAAACAACAGGGTTTATATAAAGTATCCAAGTTACAGTCATCGCTACGTAGTGTTCAAAATTAAATAGAAAATATTTTCGATTTACATTCGTTTGTTCGAAAACATCTACTCTACCACAGAAATATCACCACCATTTTTCTGTTTGGTATCCATCGTCATGCACTGCATTATAACCAAAAAAATATTATCTACACTTAATAAACCAGTACCTACAATTTACATAAAAAACATATGAATTCAGTAAAACTTTAAATATCACAATCATGTAATGTTAAATAATGCAAAAGCATAGACAAAGCAACTGACAAATTTTTTACTTCTGACAAAAATGGCGCCAAATTTTGGCGCGTCCCGAACGCGACCCTTTGGGGTATATTTAAAAAAGTCCTAAAAGCAAACTACGGTAAAGATAGGAATAGAGTGGATATTGTCGGAATTGGACATTACGTGGGACCCAAATGAACCTTATTGTAACGCATGCAAGGACACTAATATGTCATCACAAATGATAAGTTTTATTTACCTACACAGATAAAAGTGGTTCAAAATAAAAACTCTAGAAAATGCGTTACAAAATATGGTTTAAGGCCCACGTAGGAGTGAATTTTACACAAGTAGGTACATACATTCAACGTTAGACCAGTGGCACACGCGGATACTACCATATGCCTCTTAGAGTTACCTAGCTATAAATGTTTACCAAAACTTTGCTGTAATCACACACTCAATCACACGTTTTCCTTCTTGATATTATATAAATATAATAATAATAAATTGTTTCCACAATCACACCAAATATCTAGCCCCAAACTAAGCAAAGCTTATACTATGACGACTAGATAACGGATAAACATTTTTGATAAATATTTCGCTACTTGTCGGTACGATTATGAGAACGCAAAGTTTTGGTATATTACAGTATGTTCTACTCTACTCATACTTAGCCTCGCGATTTCTCAGTCTTATGAACAGCGTCACCCGCGTTGCCACTTGTAAAAACTAAATATAATTTAATTATTCACTGACATTTATATACAATCGGAGATGTTTCACTTTTAAACATTTAAAGCAATGGAACAAAAGTTTAACATCTCATAAAACTTGATTCGATCAATAAAAATCTTATAATATATAATAATAGTAAGACATCATGCAAATAAGACATAATGACTGAAAATGGGCAACATTCTTTACATAAATTTCGTTCCAATAGGCACTTTCTTCTAGTATAACAAAATATAAACCTTAAAACGTGAGCAATTGAGTTTATTTTATAAAACATCGTGATTCTTTATAAATGCCAGCGCAATGTACACTTAAACTGTAGTGTAAATCTAAAAACACTGAAAAGCCAGCCACGCTATTACATACATCAAAAATATCAAGAATATACGAAACAATTTATTTTAAGTATAGTTATTACATTCACAAAATTGTGCTGAGTAAGTATGTATTCACAACGCTGTGTAGTGTAAGATGGGAGAGAGATGCATTGTCAGGGTTAATAATCTTTTAGAAAAAAAAAAGCATTTTTAATCCGCTTTTATATTAACTTAGGTTGTAACTTACAAATAACTATGTAATCAAATCTTGAAAGTCATTTTAACCTACAGTACCCGGGCACTAATGTTGAGCGCTCGGACGAAGAGTGGGGATCGCTTTGCACGTCTTACGAGACGATCATCGTATCAGAGACGCGTGTGCGCGGAGCTAACAACCAATCCCGGCCGGCGGTGAAGCGCGGCGCGCCACTAACCAATCACGTAATCGTAATCGTCTTCTGCGGATCTTTCCCCCAGCGCTCGACATTCGTACCCCTAGTTGTACTTCTCTTATCTATTTGAAACTATGTATGTGACGTTTGAATGACATTACATAACATGAAACCATCGAGCGGCTGATGATGAACAAGAGGTGGACAGTGGAACTCCCATAACATCTTAAAATTCGGATACACATGCTTATAAAGTTTAACATCAATAAAATAACGTGAAACCCTGACAAAGCATCTCGCCCCTTAGGCCGCAATCACACCAAAAGTTTTGTCAGTCGTCGGTTGTAAGAAATACGTAACTTACTGCTTTGTCATACATATTCAAATTTCGTCACACCGAGAACCTTATTAGAAATGGTTCCTTGTTACAGAAGGATGTAATTTCCCGACTTAGCAATTTTCGGGTGCGTATTTGTATATTCGTAGTGTAAACAAAAGTCTGAGTTTACGGCACTAGCCGAGTTAGTCACAGTCGACGGCTGACATGCGTTGGGTGTGAACGCGGCTTTATATTATGTAAAGATTGTGCTGTATGGACGTGCGAGTAGTAAGTAGTGTATCATTAGAATTATTCCAAACTGGAGCAGAGTGTACAAAAATATACGTTATGCAAAACAAAAGTACAGACGCATTCATAAATGTTTGCCATTTTGTTATTTAACTTTGCTGGAATTTTAAGTCTAGATTAATTTATTAATCATCAATCTGAAAAGTCTAGATTAATTTATTAATCAACATTCAGAAAAGTCTAGATTAATTTATTAATCATCAATTAGAAAAGTCCAGATTAATTCACAATATTAATAGGGTTACTGTGCGGATTGGCAGGCGACCATCAACAGAGGATCATGAAAGGACTTCAGGCCTGGGCCCAGCAGTGGGCACACCGTACGGTTAAAGAAACGAGCCGCGTATTATAAAATGACAAACGTTTATGTTTGCTACACACAAAATAGAACAAGCTAATATAGTTTTAGTGCATTTTTTTTGCATAATTAAGCTTCAATTGCCCCACCGGTTGGATCGCATAATAGATTTTTTATTGTGTCTCTTGACCTTGGCCTGACAGGTTACTAGTTAATAAATCAAAGAAAATATATACATATATATATACACCTAATATTATTTACTGTCCTCCATAGCTCTCGTTAGTAGAGCAGACATATACGGTCGTGGGTTCAGATCCCACCAGAAGCAGTAGATAAATAAAATCAAGGTAAAAACTTTATCTTCGAAACATTGACACAAAATTGACACATACATATTAAATATAAAATGAAAAAGTACAATATACATACCTATCAAACTATACTAACATAATACATCCAAAATCCCGCGGTATATTATAATTTATCCTCTAACCACTTTCAGACCTTTGATTATATACATGTCTAGATTCCCTGTTCGAGCGTCATAAACGTCAAAAAATATATACGCCAACTGTTGGCGCCAAAGTTTGCTTCGCCCGCTCAGTGGCGCGCCTGTTACCATAGCCACCCATAATTGTTACCATAGTAACCATAGTCGTTACTCACTCAAATCTGGCCTGTTCTTTTGGTGACAATTGCAGCACCACACTCTATCTAGACATGTTTATGCTCGTTATCAAAGTTTTAGACTTGATATATTAGTAAAAACACACAAAATTATCTGGAGACGTATTTTTGAATCATGCGAATTCCAATTCGAATACGAAATGGCAAGATTCGCATGCGAATGACTAAAACCGCTATTTTTGAAAATTCATTCTGTGAATTCTGCAACGAGTGGTCCGACCCACTCGGATTTCGATTCTACTAGTAGAAAGTTTAGAAGTATGACTTTGACAAGTAAACATATGGTTCACAGATTAAAAACTTTTTTTTTCGTTCCGTTCCATGCGATTCATTGCCGGTTTTTAAAATCAATAAGTTTTTGCATTCCGGTTTTAAATATTTTCTGCGTGAAACGAAAATAGTTAAAGAATTTTACCATAATAGCAACACAGAATTCGAGTGATTCAAAAATGCGTAAAATCGGGCGTGATAGAAATAGAATTCGCACACGTATCGTATTCGTGTTCGAATTCAAGATTCATTTCGAATGCTTCAAAAATACGTCTCCTGGTACAAGTCAATTAGAAAACCCGATGTGAATCATATCAAAAACTTTAGTGGAAGTACATAACACTAAACTAGTCTAGTCTATAAATCAGGTATACGCGTTTAATTTAGACATTATCACTTAGACATAGTATCAGACATGTATTTCCCTTAACTACTATGAATTTTGACTAAATAACAAGATAAATGTAAATGGTTTTGTTGCTTCGAGTGACACGTACTAGATACTTACGCATGTAAATATATCATTTGATATATGGATAAAGCCAATAAACACACATTATGCATTTTAATTAAAGATAAAGATAATTTATTTGCTAGAAACAGGTTACATAAGATGGCAGGTACAGAGTAGGATCCATGTTTCGCTGTATACATTCCAGCATGCAGACATTGTAAAAAAGTTAATTAATAAACAATTAATAAAGGGGGTTTGTTGGGCTGCCGTAATACGAAAAAACGCGGGTAACCCACAAAATCAAATTTCGATAAAAAAAATAACGCGCAGAATTGAGTTTCTTGTATTTTATAAAGCCAAAAAAAGATTTAATTATTTCAATTAAAGCAGTGTGGGTGTTTGGCGCCAAATTTGAAAATGATCCATTAACATTGCTTTACTTTGTAAATAATTAAAATGACTCATTTACATAACGTAAGTATAGCTTTTAACAGAATATCTCGACAAACGCAGCTGGTCGTTATCTTAATATCGTCTTTTTTCTTGAAAAAATTAATATCCTTGTAGGTATATTTCCGTATAAAGGTCACAGCCAATGCACTACTAAATCAGATTCACCTAAACCATGCGAATCAATATTCTGTTAAAGGCTAACTGACCACACAACCGCTGTCATTTAAAACTTGACTGTTTCTAAAATGCAAAATATCATTTTTAGGGTTCCGTACCTAAAGGGTAAAACGGGACCCTATTACTAAGGCTCCGCTGTCCGTCTGTCTGTCTGTATGTCTGCCTGTCTGTCCGGCTGTATCTCATGAACCGTGATAGTAAGAGAGTTGAAATTTCACAGATGGTGTATTTCTGTTGCCGCAATAACAACAAATACTAAAAAACAGACTACGATAAATATTTAAGGGGGCTCCCATACAACAAACGTGATTTTTTGGCCGTTTTTATAGATAATTGTACGGAACCCTTCGTGCGCGAGTCCGACTCGCACTTGGCCGGTTTTTTGCTCTCTACAACGCTATTCAGAGACTCGGTGAAGTGGTATACTATACTTTTATGTAAGCATTTGACTGGACTGCCACAAACTAGATAGACACTTGCAGAAAATCATTTGTTTGGGAGTCAACGCTGGCGTCAACGCGTTGGCGCTGAATGTAATAAAAGGCAAATTCTTATGTGAACTTAAAGGTTATCTATACTAATATTATAAAGAGGAAAGATTTGTACCTATTTTTGTATGTTTGTAATGAATAGGCTCAAAAAGTACTAGGGCGATTTAAAAAATTCTTTCACCAATAGAATGCTACATTCTTCCAATTTGACATAGGCTTCATTTCATTTTGAAAAAAATTAGGGATCCTTGGTAAAATTTGAACAATGTAACCGAAGGTGTAGAAAAATGAGTCTTAAAATGTCTTTCGTCGAATGCGCTGCCGAAACTATTAGCGATAATTGTCTAACCCGTGCGAAGCCGGGACGGGCTGCTAGTGTATTATAATCTGAAAATTGTGTAGTCAATTTATTCGGTCACTCGCAACAACGAAACCTATAGACATGCAGGTGCGTGATATGTGCTTTGTATTAGAATAACTACGCTACGCGACGTGGTCTAGCCTACGCTATATTACTCTAGAATGAAAATAAATGCAACACTGGAACAGTCTAAAAGCAAAAAATAATAATACCATGGGCGTAGAAGACGAACTTTGAACGTATTTTTGACCGAAATGCCTTTTGATATTATGTAATCGACTGTACTAAACAAAACTTCTCGTTTATTTACGACAGCAGAGTTATTGATGGCTTTCGCTGTCGCGGTCAACATTTAAGTATGTACTTTTTAAAAGTATTCCATCTAAATTACTGATTTTTCATGAAACATGAAACTTTATCTACGCCCATGTGTCTATTTTCTCTATTAAAAAAAACAAAATAGCCATGCTAAGTGCATGTCTTTTACAAAATACTACAAACCTTCGATTATTATCATTATTTGGTTAGCACACGACCGTAAATTCGATTCACATGATTTTCGAAACGGAATTAACATCCAAGGTTCCCTATCATATCTATGAAATGTGGCACAGGGAAGTATGTTCTGTATTTCACAAGGTCATCGGTAGGTAGGCTTGTAACGCTTGCTCCTTACTTTTTGTATAAATTGTTGATAATTTTTTTCATTTAAAAAATGAATCTCTTATATTTTCTACAAGAATTATTTATTTAACTTATGAAAGTCATTTTGAATACTTAGTTTTAGCGTTTGTAAACTGTATGTCCGTGTGCCACTTAAATTTTTATTGCTTTTTGTCTTCCAAAACAAGTATATTGTTCAAACGACTAAAGTTATTTATCTATAATAATTAAATTTGCATTTACAATGCCAATATCGAAAATATTTCACTTGAAAAAATGATTAAGACTGCACGATGGTTTACAGCGTGACATTTTAAGATGACAGTAAATATCTTTGTATGATAGTGACAGTAATCGCTATAATAGCAAAAAGTTGTGAATTCATATTACACCTTACAGACAGTCCTAGCTTTTTTCAAGTAAAATCCCTTCTTTGCTTGTCTGTCTCAAAATTGAAACAGCAAACCAGGTTGCAATCATGGTTCAGACATCCTTCCCTTAAGACCCGCTCATTTAGCACCAACTTACATCAACAATAATCGAGAACTAATACTACCCAACCACGATAATTTGAGCTCTGACTGAGTGAACGAAACGGTATCGTCTTGTCTCTCTCTAACTCAGTATTATCCGCATTTTTGACGTAGTTCTAACTATCGTGATCGAAAAGTACCTACACAAACATAATATAACACTACCTACTTTTAATTCACTAAACATTACGAAACTAAAACAGTCGTATATATCAGACTAGTCGTAATATTAAGACAATGATTACGATCTACATTTAGTAAATTAAGTAATACACATTACATTAATTCAATTACTTTAACATGTTCTTTTATAGTTGTTTTTAGATTATAAATATTTATTTTCTAATAAATAAATTACATTTCCTATTAACAAAAGTTCGAGACAATTCAGTAACTCTCTTTAGTTCATTTTTAGATATATCTAAGAATTGTGAATAATAATCATTTAATACAATCGTTAAACCTTATTATTGAAACTTGTTAATGTTAAACATCTCAATTTCATAAAAATGAGATCATATTTGATTACTTTAGTGATCGGTGCGTATGTGCTATTACGTAGAATCGCTAAACTATCACTATTTGGCACGTCATACATTCGATACAATTGTTTGAGTCGGATTCTTACGACTAAGGTACATCTATTTGGGGCACAAGTGAGGATCTAGTTTCATTTATGTATGTGGTCTTCAACTGGGGCATATGATATAATTTTTGGCATGTCCTCCTAAGCCAATGATCCCAATAGAGTAGTTGACACCACCATTACCACCATTCATGTCCACAAACATGCTTTAAGGCTATTCAAAATGATAAATAATATTTTAATGTTTTACAAAAGTGGTATCAACATACCTATATAGGTTTTTACATAGGATTCCTATAAACTTTGGTGACAACTTCAAAAAAGGAGGACATCCTCAATTCAAGTTCAAAAATGTTTATTCAGTTTCTTTTTCAATTCGTTGGAATCATTGATTTTTTCCTACTACGAGTATATCTAGGAGTGCTGCAGTGGTGCCGATATATTAAACCACATTCTAACAGCACTCCTAAATTCAAAACACTCTTTTCCTTTTTTGTTCTATTACGTCATCCAGTTTTGTTCTATATTATCTGCTTTTGACAGTCAACGTGTTAAAGCACAACGGAGGACAAAAACAGTGACGTAAGACTTTTTGACGAAGACGATTGATCCTAGGGGCGTGGACATAGACTAAATTTTCATTCTGACGAAGACAAAAGTCCTAGGAGCGTGGACATAGACTCAATTCATTCTGACGAAGACAAAAGATCCTAGGAGCGTGCACATAGACTCAATTTTCATTCTGACGAAGACATAAAGATCCTAGGGACATACCGAGGCGGGGCGGGGCGGTTCAGCGCTGAGGCGAGGCTGCGGCGAGGCGTTGCCGCAACCGCGCGAACTTGCCGTGAACGAGACGCAACTGCGCGCGCAGACGCGACGACAGCTCCCTCTGTAGTGCTTGCACTTCAACTAATTCTCTACGAAGCTGCTGGTAGTCTGTGCGCACCTATAATGTTTTATCTGTTTAGTTAGGGCCAGATATGGCGGCGACAGTAGATCAATTTAGTCAGCATTTATTCATAACTTAGGTTATTTATTAGATAAAGAACATTTATTGCAAAAGGACATACTCAATCACATTTGTTATTTTGGTTAATGTGATGTTTGTCACAAAATAACATTTTAAAAGTACTATCGGTATTCCATGTCACCGAGAGATGGCGCTGTTAGTATATTGAATCGCAATGGCAAATAATCGAATTATAGGGTCTCTCATTCGTCCTTTATTTAATATTTTATAATTAAGGAAGTAGAGGGCGATATGTGTGAATTAGTAAATAATAATTTGGTTAATGTGATGTTCGTCACAAAATAACATTTAAAAGTACTATCGGTTTTCGATGTCACCGAGAGATGGCGCTGTTAGTATATTGAATCGCAATGGAGAATCATCGAAATGTAGGCTCTCTCATTAGTCCTTTATTGATATTCTATAATTAAAGAAGTAGAAGAGGGCGATATGTGTGAATTAGCAAATGTCGTAACTTAAAAACTCAGAGACTTGGTAAATAGGTATTAAAGCAGTAACCAGGCACGGTTAAACATTATGTTCGATTTAATCTTTTTAGTCAGCGCAATCCTCCGAACTTAGGTCGTAAAGAGAGCCATAAAAAGAAGGGGACTTTTAAGTACGTATAAAAGTTACTGCAGACTGAAATTGAGTTACTGTCAACCGCCGACAAACAGAAGCCTTCGGACTAAATTGCGAATGAAATCGGCACTTTTCGCTTTATTTTTCTAAGTGGTAGCCCCGACTTAAAACATCAATTTAGCCCTCCAGCTCATATGTAGCCGAAACATTTTGCGAATTTTGGCTTAAAATCAAATATCTATATGAAATGAATATGGTTGCCCCATATTTGGAAGTATCTGTGTGAGACGTGAAAGAAATAATAGTATAAGTAGATAAATAAATGATAGTTGTATCGTATTTGAAGTGGTAACGTAAAGGAAGCAGTATAGTACACACAAAGATATAAAATTGTATGAATATGTATCCAACCATTCCCAAGGAAATTATGACGAATGTTCTACTTGAATAAATAATCACACCAACTATCTGGCCTTAAATTAAATGGATCACGGGCCATACAATCCCAGTCGACATTTTAGTATAATTAATTGACTTTTAAAGGGAGGATTGACAGTACCTCAACATTTTACACATTAGTTTAAGAAAATTTTATCCCTGATTCTTTTTATTCGGGCACAAATGGGCCGTGGTTCTTTCAAATGTAATACTGCTATAGTACAGAACTTAATGCGGGGCTAGATAATTAAAAAACTACTAACAGTAAGTGTGGTGTGTGGCAAACACACTACCCACGTCACGTTTAACACGTCTGAAGGGCCCACATCCTTGTGACACCTGACATTGTTTTAAAGAATAAATAAAAATAATTATAATTAAGATAATTGGTGTGATCGTAAGAACAATATGAAAAGACGTAATTCCTTGAGTATGCCAGGCGTTTGGTCTGCTCGTATGAAGTAATCGGCGAGCGAACGTTTGCGGGCTAGCGCGAAGCGAGCCGTCCTGTAGGCTGGGGCTTGTACAGTACCGGCATTGAAGTTGATCGCTGGGGCAAAGAGTGGGGACCGGTTTGCGCTTACGAGACGATTATCGTATCAAATCAAATCGTATCAGCTAACGACCAATCACGGCCGGCGGTGTCGGCGATTAGCCAATCAAATAATGGTCTTCTGCGCATCTTTCACCAAGAGCTCAACATCGGTACCGCTAGTCGTACAAGCCTCCGCAGCTAACTCACAAGCATGATAGTTGAGGCCTGGCATTTTACAGATTGTTCTTCCACGTGTTACTTTGGCTTTTTAGAAGAAATTCTTCAATGGGGTAGTTGACACGAATCAATTGATATAACTTTGTCGAAATGCAATTCATAGATATTACTGAAGTAGACAGTATGTAGGTACATATGTACTAAATTAACTAGTTTTTCAGGATTTTTAAATTTTAATAATACTTACTATTATAATTATTTAAAATTTAATGTTTTTAGCAATTACCATGCTAGGTTTATCTTAGATTTTTAATACTTGTAAAAAAAATCGTGTTATAATTATTACGTATATATCGGGTGTAAAAAAAAGGCTTCACCAAGCCGAATACCACATATTCTACGTATTATTACGATCATTTTTTTCTTTTACACTATACCTGGGAAATTACGGGTTACAGAGTTATAGACAGCCAAAGTTAAAAAAAAATTTCAAAGATTTTTACAAAATTTACTTCTTTTTGATAATACTAAACTTTGTTACAAAGAAACATGATAAAAATTTTCAGTCCTTCTTTCATAAAAGGCCTTTAAAGGGCACAGCCGGCAATGAATCGTGCGCAGTGCTCTCGCGCCACACCCGCTCGCGCCGACCGCTTACACACACAGGCACAGTCTGTGGCGTGCGCGACATTGCGGGTTAAAAATAAGTTATGATTTTTGATACCCAAAAATTAAAGTCATTTCCCAGCAATTATTTTTTTTGCATTCTACTTGGTTTTATGTAAAGAATTCGTGGTTTAAGGCTTCGTTAAGCCTTTTTTTACACCCTGTATAATATTTGTAATTTGAAATTGCTACACCCTTACAACAGGGTTTGTACTGTTAAATTGTATAGATTATGTGCAATATTGCAATAAGTAAATAAATAAAATAAACGCTTAGTGTAGCTTTATCTTTTGGCATTTCGCTTAGACGCCCAGCCGCTCAGGCGTTTAAGTTAAGCGTAACTGTAATTTTTTTTTTTTTTTTAGCAATTCCATGCAAGGTTTAATTGAAGATAAATAACACTTGTAAAAAATCATCGACCTCAGGTGGGACTCGAACCCACGTCCCATCGCATACCGGGCGAGTGCTTTGACCACTAAGCTACCGAGGACGTCACGTGACAAGATGAAATTCCTCAAGTGTTTTTTCTCGCTGTCAAAGCCAGCGTATTCTGATCAATGTTGTAGCTATATATATAGCTGAGTAGTATACTACCGCCAACACCCTATAGAAATATTTTTACAAATATTTGACTATTGGTTAAGATCTGAAATGCTTAAACATTGTAAATTTTTTTTTTTTTTAGCAATTCCATGCAAGGTTTAATTGAAGATAAATAACACTTGAAAAAAATCATCGACCTCAGGTGGGACTCGAACCCACGTCCCATCGCATACCGGGCGAGTGCTTTGACCACTAAGCTACCGAGGACGTCACGTGACAAGATGAAATTCCTCAAGTGTTTTTTCTCGCTGTCAAAGCCAGCGTATTCTGATCAATGTTGTAGCTATATGTATAGCTGAGTAGTATACTACCGTCAACACCCTATAGAAATATTTTTACAAATATTTGACTATTGGTTAAGATCAGAAATGCTTAAACATTGTAAATTTTTTTTTTTTTTTTTTAGCAATTCCATGCAAGGTTTAATTGAAGATGTATAACACTTGAAAAAAAAATCATCGACCTCAGGTGGGACTCGAACCCACGTCCCATCGCATACCGGGCGAGTGCTTTGACCACTAAGCTACCGAGGACGTCACGTGACAAGATGAAATTCCTCAAGTGTTTTTTCTCGCTCTCAAAGCCAGCGTATTCTGATCAATGTTGTAGCTATATGTATAGCTGAGTAGTATACTACCGTCAACACCCTATAGAAATATTTTTACAAATATTTGACTATTGGCTAAGATCAGAAATGCTTAAACATTGTAAATTTTTTTTTTTTTTTTCAGTAATTCCTTGCAAGGTTTAATTGAAGATAAATAACACTTGAAAAAAAATCATCGACCACAGGTGGGACTCGAACCCACGTCCCATCGCATACCGGGCGAGTGCTTTGACCACTAAGCTACCGAGGACGTCACGTGACAAGATGAAATTCCTCAAGTGTTTTTTCTCGCTGTCAAATGATTTTTCAAGTGTACAATTAAGCCTAACTGCCCAATAATTGGTACTTAATATAATATCAAACTCCACCTAAGTATTTTAATTTAAAAAAAATAAAAAATGAAGTTTCTAATTAAAACTGACAAATTAATAAATGTCTTATTGTGAATTACTCCGTGATCATGGCGCTTGCAACAGCGCCGAAATATCGGGAACTCAAAAATAAGGTACATGGTAGCAATCTAGTAACAAACTATTCTAATTATTGTGAATTGTGTCAACATCCCTATTGATCTTTTTTAAGAAAAATGTATTCATCAATTTATCTATTGTTTTAAAACATGAACTAGTAATACAGCAATATATACATATACTAATGTTTTCAGCATATTCATGAAGACGATAATCTATTTAAGCTGGAAAATGCCGGGCCGCAAGTCACATGACGACGTACTAAGCGTTAGTTTCTCTGACCTTCAACACAATTTCGCAACCAGCTGAAAAACAAACATTTCATATTCTTTTACCAAATTGATTACCATTCCTGTTTACTTAACTATAAATCTTTAAATAATTTACATGTAATATGTAACACACTATGAAAGTATTTTTTTATTAGATTAGAAAAAAAATTTTTGGAGTAATATTTGTTTGTAAATTAATTAAATATGTTGGACAGCACACCACACCAATTCACGTGTTAAGACAAAGTATAAACACCGTTGTTGCAAATAAAGATTTCTTACTACAAAATACTATAATAATATCCCATATCTCAACACGATATTGACTTGTTTAATACTCAACATCCCATAGACTTGTGTTTGTAGAGATTATCCTATGAAGAGATTTTTTTAATGTTCGGTAAGTACAGAATCGCACGGGCATATCCATACTAATACAATGTTTAAATTTGTTAGCCTTAAGTCTCGTTAACTATTCCTATATTCAATGATCACATGGCACTTGGCATGTGTGTGTGACATCATTGTTTGTGAATACATATTTCGATTGTTTAATCATTTTATGAATCACAGAATAACAAGGTGTTGAAATATAGTTATGACAAATAAATACTATGTCTACTGAATGATCTATTTATGTTCATTCACACCAAAGTATTGTTTGTCAGTTTCCTAGTGTGATCTACGGCCGTATCCTCGTATTAAACTGACAATGAGCCATGTATTTATTGTAACTCAATGTTAAGTTAGGGATGAACTATAGCATATTAGCTTGCAAACACTTGGAAGGAACGATTGGTACACTGCACTGCCGACCAGCATACCCCAATCTGAACTTAAAAGTTTAGATTGCAAATTAGGGGCCGTTCAAGTATTACGTAAGCAGATTTACTACAATTATTTACCCCCCCTTCCCCCTTGTCAGCAAAATCAAAGCTCTTACCCCCCCCCCCCCCCCCCCCATGGTAACGTAAACATTATTATACATTTTTCTTCTTTTAATGTATTTTTTTAAAATTGATTCATGAGCAGCAGATATAATTCTAGAAATGAGAAAAAAGGGCTAACACGGTATTCAATATAAGAGTAAGGTACAAATATTATAATTGTTGCTTTTTTTTTAAATTATAATATTTTATAAAATTATGTTTTTATATTAGTGACCGTAGCGCCCTTTTAAACCATTAAGCCTGCATCAGGTAGCAGCATAAGTTGTAATTACGCCTTATATTGTTTGTCCGTGCAATAAAGTTTAAAAAATAAATAAACACGTCAAATCATCAATTGTACCGAAACGAAACAATAAATTGACGGAAAAAAATTACACAAGTCAGCAGCGCGCAGTAATTCCCCTACTCGCTTCTAAGCGAGTAACGTGTTCATTTATTTGTGGGAATCCCCGAAAATGCCATATATGGGTAAATATTCCTCGTTTGGCAGTATGTTAAAAAGTATAGTTATTTCTTTTTACGCGACTGATGCTGACGTAATCACCATCTAGACTCCCCCACTCCCCATGTCAACAAAAATAAGCAAAGCAGAGACTCCCCGCCCCCCTATAGTGCTTACGTAATACTTGAACGGTCCCTTAGCAGAGCTGACGTGAGCCAGGAGTAGGCTAGTTGACGTCACCAATCAATTGACATATTTTTTATGAGCTGTCAAAATGTCATCTCTTCCTTATAATTTGTATAACAATAGCGAACTATGACTGTTTATCTAACTCAACTGGGTCATCAGGCCTAAAATCCTAAAATAGAGTGTTATTTTAATAAATGATGTCTTACGATTATTTAAAAATGATGTCAACATTCCAAGTGAAGCTCAATGTCAATCTAAGTTATGAATGGACACACTTACCTCGGAGACAGACTTTAGCAGGTTCATGACGCAGACATCCTGGATGTCCACAGGCTCCACCAACTCCTTCTCCACATTGTCCATCTTCCACTCCATCAGGTCTAGTTGCTCATCTGTCCGCTTCACCTGATCGTTTATTTATAATTTTATTGAATAGAAAGTTTAAAAAATACTGAATTTAATTCTAAGAGACAGCATTTTTTCAAATTTTTTTACTGTAACTGTGGACCATTAAAAATGCTTAGGTGCATAAATGTCTATTGTGTCTGGCAAAGCTAAGATATATTTAATAGACAAAAGATTATTCATATAATTGATGAATGATGATTCAAATATACAAATGGCGGTTTTGAGGCAGGGTTGTGTACCAACTAGACTTGACGGTCACCAATGTCTACAGTAAGTATAATATTTTGGAGAAACATAATGAGTTATATTATTAAGTACATATGTTTCGTCTCATATTATTAAGGTGATGCACAATATTATGGTAAATTATTGATCATTCAGACTAGTGTTCATTCATATAGAACATAAGCCGCCCTAGTTAGTTTAGTTACTATTACTAAACTAACTAACTAAGCCGCCCTAATTAGCATCTCGTTTGCTGGAGGCACCTCTGCTGACCTTTCGCAACATTGTTATTAAACTCAGCCCTACTGTCCCCCCCAGCTGGCCTATACGGGCATATGAATGGTGGGACCGTCCTGTTGTGCAACTACAACACAACAATTTATTATTTATACAATTGAGACAAACCAAGCGGCTGACTGACCTACTTTCGAGCCAGATCGTTTTTACGACCACTAAAAATAATTAGGCAAAACTTTAGATGGTTACTTACCGTCTCCTCAAGGTCTTCCATTGTAATCTCTTTTTCAGTCATGATCACTGGGTAATTTAGACACTTTTATTTAGAATTACACAGATGAAAAACTACGACTACGATTTCCCAAAATTGCGGACGAACCAGGACGAACGAAATAAAATGACTTTTTGTTTTATAAACTCTCCGCTATCGCAAAAACAAGCTCCAAACACACCGTTACCAACAGCCACTGACCTGAATTAAATAACTGAACTGGCTGTACCATACAAAGACAGATCTGTCAGGGTGCGTACCTAGTGAGAGTTGCAGAAAACCTTAGAGCTGAAAACAACCAAGGCACTTAAATTTCGAAAAGTAAAAGAAATTAACACTGACTTTTCGATAAAAGTAAGTGACGCAAATATATTATTGTGGAACTTGCACTAGGCCTTCTTTCCATTGATCAGGTTACTTTATTTAATGCCTTTTGAAGCGCCACAAATGCCACATGTGAGAGTACACGAGTACACAGAACTATTTTTTACATGATTATGACCATTAAGGTATAATGACACACACACAACGCACACGGACACGCATCCGCACAAACATACGCACACTACACAAACAAATCTGTACTGTTTGGACTTCCATCCACTATGCACAGTAATTATTATCTTTCATGCCCTATTTTAACCCCTTTAAACCCTTTTTCGCAATATAAGTACCTACTACCAAGCTAGTCTTTAATCTCAAAATGTGACTGTGTATCTTTCCATTTTCCATTGATATACAGGGTTATTTGAAAAAAAATCAACAACTTCGGACATCTAGAAAGCTAACATCAAAAGAGTTTTATAGGTCAAAAACTCAATAGGTACCTACAATAATTAAAAATTTGTAAGTTTAAGTTCCATTCACACAAAAAACGAAGAAGCGCGCGAAGCGACACTCAACTCACGCAACGCTCGCGCCCCGCCCTCCCTCGCCTCGCCCGATGTGTTGCACATAGAGAAAAGAACATTCAGACTTTTATACGTAAAATTAATTTGATATTTTTGAAAGTTAAAGTGTTAAATTAATTAGAGTCGTAGAGCAAATCAATGAGGATTTAAATACTACGTGAGCACATGTTGTTGTGTATGATGTTAGCTATCCGTGCGAGGTTGTTGATTTTTTTCAAATAACCCTGTAATAGTCTCCCTCACCCTCTAAAATCTTAAAGCTAAACTATTGGTCTGAAAAATCAGAAAAAAAATATGTTAATAGTGCTTTTTATGAACTTTTAAGGGAGATCTTAACAGTTAAGAAGATAGATGGGGTCTAGCGCGAAGTGACAAATCCGATATATCGGCCGATTGTTCGGGCATTTCCTAATATGAAATGCAATCGGTCGGTCGGTTTGATCGGGCATTTCAGTCGATTCGACCGATCATCATTTGACATTAGTGGCATCGTAAACCCTACTCTGAAGTGTATCGGTCCGACCGAACATTTGAGTTTGACAAGAGTTTTATCGGAGATCTAATGTCAAATTTTACGATATCTAAATAGCTGGGGGTCTAGCGCGAAATGTACCATCCGAATGTTCGCATTCGACCGATCCTCGACCGAAGTTTCGATTGGAACCTTAGCGCGAAACAACATCGAAATCGCGAAGTTCCATCGTGGCCACAGACAATTGTAGAAGAGTATCGGAATGAATGATACTGAGTGCTAGTGTTATGACTACGTATTAAAATTTTACCGGTTTTGTAAAAGTCTCTTGCCGATTCAAAATATTAGTAAACTAATGCGTAAACATGGTTTCTATTAACAGAAAAATGTTTATTTCAATCAATTTTAGATATTGAAACTAAGAAAATTGCACCATTCCAATTGTTTATGACATTTAGAAAAATAAATGCTGAACACATGAAATGTCATTGCTTGCTTATTGATTTTAAAAATTGTCCTGAGATACTCGATCGCAAAGAAGTTTGAAAATAATTCGATAGATGGCGTTATGTTGCATAATAATAAGTTTTTTGTAGAAAATGAGTCATATTTATTAAATAATGCTTTTTAAATTAAGAAAAATAAAAATAATATTATAACGACGTGTTACAGTTTGAAACCATAAAAAAAAATTGTGTTTGTTATTCTGGTCTGATCAGCTGTCTGTCACACTGTCAGCGCGAATCCGACCAAATATAATGGTCTCTAAGATTGGACAAAATATGGTTGTGTTGCCTACCTATTGCATTTTTAGGGATTCGTGGCTTAGTGCTAATAGTGCATTTCTAATAGTTTCATCATTAAAGCAAAATAAGAAGAAATGAATTGTTTTGTCAAGCCGGCATACCAAACTATTATATTTGATAGATTTTATAACGTTTACAATAATTTGTGTCGTAAAATTGTACTTGTGCTATGCGGTGGTTATGAAGTTTTAACTTGGAGGTGTGAAACTTGTTGTAAACAATGATTAGGTATGTATAAAACACAAGATTTCTAAGCATGTTAAAAAATATGTCCATTTACGATGGTCAGACGACAGCTATTTAGATGTCGTAAAATTTGACATTAGATCTCCGATAAAACTCTTGTCAAACTCAAATGTTCGGTCGGACCGATACACTTCAGAGTAGGGTTTACGATGCCACTAATGTCAAATGATGATCGGTCGAATCGACTGAAATGCCCGATCAAACCGACCGACCGATTGCATTTCATATTAGGAAATGCCCGAACAATCGGCCGATATATCGGATTTGTCACTTCGCGCTAGACCCCCTGTCGTCTGACCATCGTAAATGGACATATTTTTTAACATGCTTAGAAATCTTGTATTTTATACATACCTAATCATTGTTTACAACAAGTTTCACACCTCCAAGTTAAAACTTCATAACCACAGCATAGCACAAGTACAATTTTACGACACAAATTATTGTAAACGTTATAAAATCTATTAAATATAATAGTTTGGTATGCCGGCTTGACAAAACAATTCATTTCTTCTTATTTTGCTTTAATGATGAAACTTAGAAATGCACTATTAGCACTAAGCCACGAATCCCTAAAAATGCAATAGGTAGGCAACACAACCATATTTTGTCCAATCTTAGAGACCATTATATTTGGTCGGATTCGCGCTGACAGTGTGACAGACAGCTGATCAGACCAGAATAACAAACACAAATTTTTTTTATGGTTTCAAACTGTAACACGTCGTTATAATATTATTTTTATTTTTCTTAATGTAAAAAGCATTATTTAATAAATATGACTCATTTTCTACAAAAAACTTATTATTATGCAACATAACGCCATCTATCGAATTATTTTAAACTTATTTGCGATCGAGTATCTCAGGACAATTTTTAAAATCAATAAAATCAATTTTTAACATTTCATGTGTTCAGCATTTATTTTTCTAAATGTCATAAACAATTGGAATGGTGCAATTATCTTAGTTTCAATATCTAAAATTGATTGAAATAAACATTTTTCTGTTAATAGAAACCATGTTTACGCATTAGTTTACTAATATTTTGAATCGGCAAGAGACTTTTACAAAACCGGTAAAATTTTAATACGTAGTCATAACACTAGCACTCAGTATCATTCATTCCGATACTCTTCTACAATTGTCTGTGGCCACGATGGAACTTCGCGATTTCGATGTTGTTTCGCGCTAAGGTTCCAATCGAAACTTCGGTCGAGGATCGGTCGAATGCGAACATTCGGATGGTACATTTCGCGCTAGACCCCCACAGTAATCAGTTAGTAAAAGTAATAGTCGTATTAGATTCTTACCTTATAAAAACTCCAAGGAAAATATTTAAAAGTGACTTAGCTGAAATATATTCTGGTAACGACGGGCAACTACGGCACCCTACACTGCGCGTGGCACAACACGCACTTGGCCGGTTTTTAATAGGCGCGCAATGAATTAATAAAAAAAAAACATTTAAGTAATTGAATTGAGAACCTCCTCCTTTTTTTGAAGTCTGTTGAAAATGAAAATCTTTATATGACTGTTACTTTTTCACTGGCATCAGATTTTAATGAAACAAAGCCTTTTGTAAATCTATTCTATTTGTAAAAACCGCGAAAAAATTCAAACAGACTTTCGGAGGTTAGCGTTACGTGTGGACATACAAAAATATTGTGTTATATATTGTGTTCTGTTACTCTTTTCATAACGCCACGCTTACTTTTTGATAAATTTATTAAATTAACAGACACCTGATTTTCTATTGCTTTATTTTATATATTATTATTTTCCTACCTACTTATAGAATAGAAGATATTTAACATGCTTAGTAGAGCCTAATTTGACATTACATTACATTTAATAATGTTAATACTTCTTAGTAAATACCTCACTCCAAAAGTTAATTAATACTGTAAACTTAAAATCTAAATTTGAATAATTTTATTACAATCTTATAGGTATTTAGTTTCTTAGAACAAAAATTAATTGTCTTTTTTAAAAAATATCTTACTTTTAGGCGTTGATTTTAAGGCTCTATTCACTCATTTTCATCTTCAAATCTAAGTAGGTTTTTTTAGAATATTTCCCTATGTATAAAAATGGTATTACTCAATTAAGGCTGTTATCGGATAGATTTATAAATAAATTGGCTAACAATACGAAATAAGTCTTCTAATAGTTAACGTAGCTCTGGTTGTGGAGGTTGTTGGCATTTCTGCAGTAAGTGCAATTGGTGCAGTAGTTACAGTAATCGCAGTAGGTGCAATCGTTGCAGTGAGTGCAGTGGTTGCATCTAACGCAATCGTTGCAGTTATCGCAGCTTGTGCAGTTGACGCAGTTTCTGCAGTCGTTGCAGTTGTTGCAGTAGTTCGTATTGTTGCAGCGGTTGCAGTCGTTGCAGCCGACGCAGTCGTTGCAGTCCCTGCAGTTGTTGCAGTTGACGCAGTCGTTGCAGTTGATGCAGTTGCGGCAGTTGACGCAGTTGCGGCAGTTGATGTTGCCGTAGGCGTCTGGCTGACCCAACTGAATGTTGTCCGCGGGTGCGGCGGGCACGCTGAGGATTATTGTAAGTATTTTAAAAATATTAAATGTGTATTTTCATTCAACTAATATCAAAAACATATCGTAAATGTTGTCCTTTTTTTAAAGTCTTCTTTAAATAGAACAACTGAATTGGTATCGCAAAACATTTGCACAAACGGACATTTTCGTGAAAAGTACAAAAAGCAAAATTAGTGTTAGTGTTTGTATAAAGATCATCAAGACAAGTCATTTTATGATTAAAATTTAAAGCAGAAAACTAGAGCCCGGTAAACTGCGGGAAGAATTATACATAGAGTTTTATTTTTAATTGTAAGCTTCAATAGGTGCTGTTACTCAAAATCTAGTAACGTAAAGTACCTAGTTAGGGTAATCCCTAATCAATCTAATGATTGTTTCTCTTCCGTGTGAGTTTTAAGAGTCATGTCACGTCGTCATTTTGAGTCGAGATAAAATGTTACATATGGATAGAAAATTGTGCTATTCAAAGCGTCTTTGCTGAGGCCCTACACATCACACCAGCCAAAACGTATTACTCATCTTTTAAGGTTGTGGTCACGTTATGTAAGCACTTACTGGGGATGTTGTTAGTTGATACTTATCTTGTTATGTCTTTGATTATAAACATGTTTAGATAGAGTGTGGTGCTGCGATTGTCACCAAAAGAACATGCCAGATTTGAGTGAGTAACAATTATGGTTACTATGGTAACAATTATGGGTTGCTATGGTAACAAGCGCGCCACTGAGCGGGCGGACCAAACTTTGGTGCCAACAGTTAGCTTATACATTTTTTGATGTTTACGACACTCGAACAGGGAATCTAGACATGTACAGTCAACAGCACGTCGACCTACTCCAAAAGTCAAAAATTCTCCAATAGATTTTCAACTTTAAGCCTGACGTATAGAGATCATTTTCAAATGACCAAATTTGACATTTTGTGGTAGGTCGACGAGCTGTTGTCCGTACCTACATAATGAAAGTGTTATGGACAGCATGTTACAGCTTAGTTCAATTAAACAGTTGATATATATATTGACCACATTTAATTTTTATTTTTGACATTTGCAATTAATATAATGACGAAATTGACATCTAGTAATCAATCAGCTTAATAGCATTTGACATAATGTATTGAAAATTAGAATAGAATGTAATTAAGAAAATTTTATAGCATGAATTATATAAGGAATCATGAATGGAATGATATTTAATTTGATTTCAATGTTTGACAATGTTCACGTATGCCTCATGGAGGTTGTAATGTAACTATTGACCACCTTTAATGCTAATGTATATTGTATATAATACTGCTGTTACATTATGAAGTGATTAAATAAATATGAATATATCTCATAAATTCCGCCTTTATTTTACCATTTGTTTTTTCATAGTTTATAGTTTGTTGGATTAAACAAAATAATATATGTCTTGAAAAAGCTGACAGGAAAAATACTGTTCTTTAGGCGGTACGAAGTTCGCCGGGTCAGCTAGATACTAATAAACTATACCTACTTTAAGTTTAAGACGGTTTAGTTCTTAGTATGCTACTAGGTATATTATTAGTTTGACCGTAGAGACTGTTAGTATGTAAATAATGGAAGAATTGCTTTTTTATGCACTTTTTATTTTCATTATATTTCTTGTTATAATAATACAACGTGTGGCTACATATGTATAAATACATTTACAATATTGAACTTGTCAAAGACTATTTTTTTCCTTGCCCTAACTTTGCTCCTACTTGTATCTTTGGTTTTCGTAATTTTTATTCACTTAATTGTTAGTAGGTAATGCCTATCCTTTGGAAAATGTTTAGTTACAAAAACGCTTGCCTGAGCACTCTATTAAACAATCCATTGCTCTTGCATTTTTGCGGAATATAATTATCCTTACTAAGTAGGTACCAATTTAAGTTTTTTAAATTATTAAAAGTCGCATCCATAGCTTTAACAATTCTTGTTGTGGAGGCTAGTGGCATTCTTGCAGTTATTGAGGTAAGTACAGCTGGTGCATGTAAAGCAGTTGGTGCAGTAGTCACAGGTGACACAAGTGTTGCAGTTATTACAGTTTTTGCAGTTGGTGCATGTATTGCAATAGTTGCAGTTATTGCAGCTAGTGCAGTTGGTGCAGCCGATGCAGTTGTTGCTGCTGCGGCAGCTGCTACAGCCGACGCAGTCGTCGCAGCTGACGCAACTGTCGCAGTCCTTGCAGTTGTTGCAGTTGACGCAGTTGCGGCAGTTGATACAGTTGTGGCAGTTGACATTGCCGTTGGCGTCAACTTGGCCCATTGCCGGCGCACTGGGGTCAATTATTTAAAAAATGCACATTCTCATATCAAGGTAGTATGTTGCTGTATGAAATGAACGTCCTCTCTATCGTCATGCATGTATGTACCATAAAGCAAGTGTTGATAAGTTACCCCAGTTTTGAATTGTAGGTACCTACTTCCTACCTTGGCTTTGTTTACCTCTTTTTTGTAATGTTGATGTTACATGTAATACGTACTTAAAAATGTGAAATGAGCGTTTATAAGAAATTAGACATATCATTTATACACCGTGAATTTTGAGATACCCGAGAAAATTAACTAACATACTCAGATATCGATATACATCGAATTCGTCGAATAAAAAAAATTTTTTTTATGAGAAATTTATTTAATAGGTCCCTAACATTCCTTAAAAAATATGCACTATAAAAGTCCTGCTAATTCAAATAGTAATCATTATCATTCCAACATTAACGGAACCAAAATCCAACTTATTTAGTCGCGTAATATTGGCGTACGGAAGGAATAACTATGAATGATTTTTTTTTCATTCATAGTTATTCCTTCCGTACGCCAACGCCGTACGCCGTTCCGTTTTTTTTTATTCGCCAAATTCGATGTATATCGATATCTGAGTATGTTAGTTAATTTTCTCGGGTATCTCAAAATTCACGGTGTATAGGTAAAAATTACTATGTGACAGACATACATTAACTTAAAATATAGTTCCTATTATAAAGTGGTGTGTGCGAATTGTTATCCAAGCTGGTAAATATTGTAGGTTTTTTATTTTTGAAGAGAGCCTAATAAATAAGCAGTAAAATACTCACACATCAAGCGCCAAATAAAGAATGACCAATGAGCCCAGGTGCTTCCACATGCTGCTGTCTTGGGGTTCTGTTTTGCGGTGAACTGTGAAAAATAAAACCTTGTTGTAGCAACGACATAACGTTGGCTACGAATATATCGATATCTTATTCTTTATCAAGGAGAAATCAATTAAAAAAAACTGCCGGTCTGGAAGTTTCCGTAGGAATATTCTTATAGCAAATCATCAGTCAGTCATAGGATATCCACTGCTGAACTTAGGCCTCCCCCAATGACTTCCAGATTGGCCTTTACTAGGTCATCTCTCCACCTTGCCGGTACGTGGCCTTTATTCTAGAACATTCCTGCCTCGCCGTCAGTTCCAGTCATAGGCTAAGGTTCCAGTGCCCACTGACACTTTAGCTTGCTTATCCGTGGAGCTATGCTAGCGATGTTTGTTTGTTTACGAATTTCGTTATTTCTCTCGCAGAGAAACGTACAGATTAAGAGGCCACGTTTCTGTTCCTTAAAGGCTGCATCACTGGTAACATCGTTACACAAACTGGTTGTAGACTTCCGTCTTTCTTCCGACGAGAAGACGTTCGCAGGTTCCGGAATTCTGCCCGGCCGAGTCGGATTCGACGATTGGCCTCTTTCTTAAAACTGGACCTACACACCTGAATCACTTATTCTAGGTAAACTTTTTAAGGGCTTATTAAAATTTTGACAGTTATTGGTATGAAGATAAATAATACTTGAAAAAAAAAACATCGACCTCAGGTGGGACTCGAACCCACGTCCCATCATATCGCGTTCGAGTCTTACCTGAGGTCGATGATTTTTTTCAAGTATTATTATCTTCAATTAAACCTTGCATGGAATTGCTATAAACAAAAATTTACAGTTATTGGTATAATATATTTCGTAAATTATTTACTATTTGAAACTTCTCTCTCTCTTATCTCACGACTATCGCCACATGCTTACGAATCTTTCGACGTACCCTCCCCACATGCCTTTCAACATCCTCCAGGTTTACCTTAAGTGTTCATTTACAAAAAAATGTTTAGTCAATTTTACTGTTTTCTAGATTCAGTAGGTCTGTTCTTGAAATATAATAAAAAAAAATGACCATACAATAACTTGAAAGTATCGAATTTAGTCACTTAGTCAGTTTTACTGTTTTCTAGAATCAGTAGGTCTGTTCTTTAAATATAATTTAAAAAAATATTGACCATACAATAACTTGAAAGTATCTTACCTTAGTTTACCTATTCAAAAAATTGCCCTCCCTCATTTTAAAGATATACCTACGTACTTACTGTTTGGTAACTTGGAAAAATTTGGCAATTGCTGATAACAGGTCGTTGGAAAAAACCCAACCGCCAGTGAACATTATGTTGCATTATTACCTACATGTGCAAATACCTAGCATTTTTATCTTCAAAACATACCTAATCTTTTAAAATTAACACACCTAAGTACCTATCCTAGCTCTTGTTTCCTTGGTCTGGCAGGATAAAAGGTTGTTTGAAATGTTACTCTCTTACTCGCAACTTCTTTACAAATACCAAAGACTAAATTACCTAATACTACAAGGTACCTACTGTTTTACAAATAATATTTTAGTTTTTAAGTACTATACCTACACACAAGAAAAAGTGTCACAACAGGCAAATTCAATAAAAAACCATTTCGATTTTCTAAAAGGCTTGTTTTTTTTTAAAAACATTGGACTAACATCACTTACAATGCTCTGATCCTAAGGTACCTATAGCACTCGTGTTATAAAATCAGAAACAACGACGGTACCACAACACGCAGACGCGAGACAATATAGAAAAGTTCGTTTTCTACATTGACCCGATCGGGATCGAACCCGGAACCTCAGAGATCGAGACGCTATCGCGCTATACAGTCCGGCGTGCCGTGCGCCTTGCCTCTTGGCCTTACGTAAGGCTCGGTCTATACCCAGCCGGAAACCGGACCGAGTCAACGCGGATTCAATCCATCGCTTCGCTTAAGCAATAAGGTCGTTTTTTGAACGGGTTTTTGCGGATGCTTACGGATTCCGGCAGCGTATAGACCGAGCCTAAGTCGTCCCGGAGGTACGGAGATTTTATCAAACAAGATAAAATGTA
Organism: Anania fuscalis; assembly: GCA_950371115.1. NCBI lineage: Eukaryota > Metazoa > Arthropoda > Insecta > Lepidoptera > Crambidae > Anania > Anania fuscalis. The sequence continues at coordinate 1,550,743 of OX493346.1, forward strand.
TTTAATTTAAAATAAACAAAACTTTACTTACATTTAAGAAGTTGGAACTTCCGTCGTTTGTGAACGCGAGTTGACGAATACTTATAAGTAAGTATTGCTCAAGAACGACTACTTAAGGCGGGCTTTCAGATTAATTTAGCGGTCAAATGACGCATTTGTGTTGTTCTAGATTCTAGATTAGTGATGAATTTTAAGGCTAGGGTTTTTGGCTGAGTGTCAGTGTAGGTACAGTACAGTTCTAACCACAGTATTACATTATGCTTTTAAAACTGTGGTTGTAACTGTCTTTGTATAAGTAATTTGAGCAAAACGAGACAAGTGCAGCTGCTTGCTAATTGACAAACTGATTTGAAAATTGATTTGAAAATTAATGTATTAATATGTAAGTAATAGTTTAGTTATTAATTTGATATATTTCCATTAAGCTAAATGTAGTACCTACTATCATAGGTAACTAAAAATGCCGGCAAAGTGCGATTGGGACTCGTGCACGAAGGGTTCCTCCGCTACTTCCGCTCAGTTCTCGTTTTTTTAGATAATGATGTGAAACTTTCGCAACAATAACTATAAAAACGAGCAAAAAAAATCACGTCTGTGGTATGGGAGCGCCCTTAAAAATATACAACAAATACTAAAACCCAAATATTTTATTTTTGTGTGGCCTAGTGACGTAGTGACAGACGGACAGACAGACAGACAGCGGAGTCTTAGTAATAGGGTTCTGTTTTACCCTTTGGGAACGGAACCCTAAAAAGAGAGAGAGAGCAATCCGTTTGGAATTAGATTAATCTCTGTGTGATAACTTTGATGGAACTTAAACCAATCGTGGTTAACTGCTATTAAGCGTTTTGAATTGTGACTTTTTTTAGTACGTACCCTTTTTTGTTTGTGTACTCTACCCATTTTTAGGAGACATTCGCCTTAACATGTAATGCGAGTCTTTTATCAAGGGCAGAAGTTTTCCGGCCAGACAATAGCACACCTAATAATCCAAGTACAGAAGGCTGACTTTCATAAAAATGAATATGCCATTTAGAGGTTGTTTTATGAATCAGAGAATTACAAGATTTTACAATATAGTTTATCACAAATAGATACTATATCTATTGAATTATTATTCACACCAAATTGTCGGTTCGCCGGGGTGATATAAAGGTTGCTACGCTAGAGGAACCGAGCACGAATTGAGCACAAGACGAGCCGCTCTACTCGCGCTAGTGTTTTATAAGGTTCCGTCCGTACCCAAAAGGTAAAATAGGACCCTATTACTAAGGTTCCGCTGTCCGTCTGTCTGTCTGTCCGTCTGTCCGTCCGTCTGTCCGTCCGTCTGTCCGTCTGTCCGTCCGTCTGTCCGTCCGTCTGTCCGTCTGTCCGTCTGTCCGTCTGTCCGTCTGTCCGTCTGTCCGTCTGTCCGTCTGTCCGTCTGTCCGTCTGCCATCAGGCTGTATCTCATGAACCGTTAGAGAGCTGAAATTTTCACAGATGATGTATTTCTGTTGCCGCTATAACAACAAATAACTAAAAAACAGAATACAATAAATATTTAAGCGGGCTCCCATACAACAAACGTGATTTTTTAATGGTACGGAAGTACGGAACCCCTCGTGCGCAAGTCCGACTCGCACTTGGCTGTTTTTATATGTGTTGCGGACGAACACCGAGCCTACAGTACGCGGCACCGATTTTGAGCGCTGGGATAAAGAGTGGCCCAAACTTGTCCCGAACCAGTAGTAGGGAAAAAAATATTGGGACGTGAAAAGTGCTTAGTGTAAGCCTATTTGCAAAAAGAAATTGTATGTATTATTGATCGCTTTGCGCATCTTAAAAGAAGAACATCGTACCAGAAACGCGTGTGCGCGAAGCTAACAACTAAATAATTATGAAAATGTAATTATTTTGCTTACAACTTTCGCTAAGCTACGCATAGGAACCCCAATTACACCACCTGTAACCCACAATCTGAGGACAAAGGCACATGCAAAGAGCACCGCCCTCCCTCCCTCAAATTCCATGCGAAAAAGATGAATGCACATTCATAAACTTGACAAAGTTGATAAAGTTTTCAATCAGTGCGTCCTACCCATGACATACGGAGCCGAAACGTGGACACTCACGATAGGGCTGGTCCACAGATTTAAAGTCGCTCAGCGAGCTATGGAAAGGGCTATGCTCGGAGTTTCTCTGAGGGATCGGATCCGAAATGAGGTAATCCGACAGAAAACTAAAGTCATCGACATAGCCCATCGAATAAGCAAGCTGAAGTGGCAGTGGGCCGGCCATATTTGTCGCAGAACCGATAACCGCTGGGGTAAACGAGTTCTTGAGTGGAGACCGCGTGTCGGCAAGCGTAGTGTGGGACGCCCTCTGACTAGATGGAGTGACGATCTTCGCAAGGTTGCTGGCAGGAGCTGGATGAGAGTAGCCGTGGATCGTGCAGAGTGGCGTGCAATTGGAGAGGCCTATGTCCAGCAGTGGACTAGTGTGGGCTGATGATGAAACTTGACAATGACTAATAAATATACATATAATATATTGGACAACATCACATACATTGCTCTGATCCTAAGGTAAGTAGCTAAAGCACTTGTGTTATAGAAATCAGAAACAACGACGGTACCACAACACCCAGACCCGAGCCAATTTAGAAAAGTTCGTTTTTTTACATTGACCCGACCGGGGATCGAACCCGGAACCTCAGAGATGGCGACGCTATTTAAAGTCCGGCGTGCACGCCTCTCGGCTATGGAGGACGTCAAGGGCGGTCTATTAAAGTTTTCCTGGCCCGAACTTTGCTACTGCCTTTTTATCATAAGATTGGTTTTCGTAATTTCTATTCATTTAAGGAAGGTCATATCGTTTTGCTCTGCCCCATAAAATTTTCTATAAGGTGAGTTCAACCTTTAGAAAAATGCTTTGGTTCAAAAACGCTTGCCTGAGCACCTTGTTGAACAACCTCCTCATGCATTTCTGCTGTCAATTTTTTTTATTACTATCAATTTAAGATCTAGATTTTTAAATAAACGTCTTGTCATAAGCATTAACAATTGTTCTTGTGGAGGCTAGTGGCATTGTTGCAGTTATTGAGATAATAGGTGCAGCTGGTGCATGTATCGCAGTTAGTGCAGTAGTTGCAGGTGGTGCACGCGCTGCAATAATTGCAGTTATTGCAGCTAGTGCAGCCGTTGCAGTTGTTGCAGTTGACGCAGTTGTGGCAGTTGGTGCAGTTGACATTGCCGTTGGCGTCAACCTGGCCCATTGACGGCGCACTGAGGTCAATTATTAAAAATATTTTCGTGTGGTACCAATTCAGCCTATCACCCTACTACTACAAAATATTAAAAAAAAAACAACCACGCTAAGAAATTTTAAATCAAATTAAAATAAGAAAAGGAATCAAATCATTGCGTATCTAATGAATGTCTCATTAAAATGAATGAATGATAATGTAGCTATATCGCGCATTTAAGCTAAAGGTACTGATTGGGTTATTGGGTGCCTAAGGCCGTTTGTCCACTGCAGCCGTCAACGGGAAACAACATTATTCGGACCGAGTTTTAACGTACGTGGCGGCGATCGTTTGTCCACATCGCGAACGAGTGGCTCAGTAGCTTTGTCGAAACAAAAACCGGAGGAACGGCGCGGTGCGACGGTAGTGTGTGGACAATAACAAACGTAGTATTGCTCATGTTGGTACTATCAGCACATCGGCACATCAGGTCGCCGATCTACCAGATCAACCTACTCGCAATCTCGGCGGCCGGGATGACGGCGCTCGGGTGACGGAGCGGAGTACCTACGTTCGGTTGACACGCGGCTATAGTAATGTAGGTATGTGTACCGCTACTTCATCACCGTCATCTCGTTCTTTACTTACAATAAGCAGTTTTAACTTCCGTCGTTGCTAAACGTGAACTGACGAATAAATACATAAACGTATTGATCAACAACAATGCTTTTAGATTAATTTCGCGGTCAAGTGCCGCATATTGGGTTATTATGAATAAGTAATTTGAGTTTTAAGGCTAGGATTTTTGGTTGCGAGTGCTAGAACTGTCTTAGTTTAGACTCAGTTTAGTTTTGGCTAACCAAAATAGGGGCGTATTTACCATAGTGCCAGCCAAGGGGCCATGGCCCGGGGCGGCAGGCTGCGGGGGGCGGCAGCGGCCTTCACTAAGCGCTATCGTTATAATTATTATAACAATAAAAGGCGCCCTGTGAAGGCCGCTTCGCCGCCCCATCAATTATTGATAGGTAATTGAACAGGGCTGCAAATCTAACTGGCCCGGGGCGCCAAATCTTTCAATACGCTTCTTTTGCTCAATATTATATGAACAAAACGAGACAAGTACAGCGGGATGCAAATTGAAGATAAATAACACTTAAAAAAAAACATCGGCCTCAGGTGGGACTCGAACCCACGTCCCATCGCATATCGGGCGAGTGCTTTGACCACTAAGCTACCGAGGACGTCACATGACAAGATGAAATTCTTCAAGTGTTTTTTCTCGCTGTCAAAGCCAGCGTATTCCGATCAATGTTGTAGCTATATGTATAGCTGAGTAGTATACTACCGTCAACACCCTATAGAAATATTTTTACAAATATTTGACTACTGGTTAAGATCAGAAATGCTTAAACATTGTAAATTTTCAAATGTTAAATGTAAAATGTTAAAAGGGATGCAAATTGTCAAAATTTATGAGTTAGTACTACTTTTACGTAGTACAATACTTACTCTGTAGTACTATAACCCCTTAGTTTTGTCAATTTGCATCTAACTTAGTAGGTGGGTGGACCATGGAAGGCCTTGCTCCTTCGAAGGCCAAATAAATAAAGTCGTAATAATTATTATCGTGTGATGACAAATTTCTTATAATAAAATCTTTAATTTTATTTTCAAATTATTTTATTCATTCTTAGATAAAAGTAAGTTTGCGTTCAAGTAATTTTCGTTGAGTATTGTAAGTGTAAATATTATTGACGGCCTCCGTAGCCGATAGCATGTTCGGACTTAGCATCACCATCTCTAAAGATCCGGGTTCGATTGCCGGTCGGGTCAATGTAGAAAACGAACTTTTCTATATTTTCTCGGGTCTAGGTGTTGGGGTCTAGGTGTTGTTGTAGTACCATCGTTGTTTCTGATTAAGACAGCTTAGTTATTATTAATGCGTGTATTATATAGTTTGACCATAGAGAATGTTAGTAAAAATAATGGAAGAGTTTATTTTTTATACACTTTTTATTAAAAAACATTAAACTTTATGTATTAACAATGTATAATGTGTACCTAAGTATATAAAATACATTAACATTCATAAACTTGTCAATAACTGTCATTTTGCGAATTTGTCATTCTGAGAATCTGTCATTTTGCGTATCTGACATTTCGCGAAATTGGCATTTTACTAATCTGGCATTTTGCGAATCTGTCATTTTGCGTTTCTGACATTATGCGCCTAAACCGATTTCAGCAAGACATACAATTTGAGTATATTTTTTTACTTTTACACTAATTTGTATTGCGTTTGCGTTCGGGATGGCTGGGCGTGATTATTGCCATGGCAACTTCCGAGATCGTTTCTAAATAATTTGGAATCATTCACATTGTAATCAACTAGTTATCAGGTTTATAATTAGTTGGATAGTCGGACAGCTGAATCCTGAATAGTTGTTAAAAAATCGGTTTGCCGAAACTTAATAATTTATTTCAGGTGTAGGTAACTTTTCATTCGGTGAATTCAAAAATTTCTAACAAATTCAGCATAAATCAACTCCCTTACTATTATTAACCTCTTTTCAAATAATAACAATAATAATACAAGATTTAGTGCGAGCTAAGCAGTTTTAATTCGACACATTTTATTATCACTAACTTAATCACAGTAACGTACTGACTAGAGAGCAGCTTAGCCTATGTAACTTAAGTTATCGAATTCTAAAATTGTACATTTAGCAATATTTTTATTAAATGTTGGATTAATTACTAAACAAATATTTTTATTAATATCTACGTTTAACCAGAAATTAACTCGTTCAAATTATATTCTTAATCGTCTGTTTCGTGTCCCTGTGCTTTGAAATTGTTGAGAATTCCCAAACCCTATTAGACTTCATATATTATATTTTATTAAATACCTATTCTGTTTTAAACCGTATGCTCAAAAACAAAAGATAACAATTCAATAATAAATGGTCCCTTCACACATGTGTGCGCGAACTGAGCGAGACGAATTTAAGTCTTAGTGGGTTATTGGGTAGCCTAAGATTGCCTAGAGCTAGACAATACATGTGTCCCTGCAGACAGTAACCTACATTACTTAACATATGTATAGTTAGGTTAGTTCCTAACTAACAGTGGTGCGTGTGAATTGTTATTTAAGTTTGGTAATATTGTACCAAGTTTCTTATTGTTGAAGATAAACTAACAAATAAAATGAACAGTATTATTACTCACACGTTTACATCAAGTATGAAATAAAGGATGACCAATGAGCCCAGGTGCTTCCACATGCTGATGTCTTGGGGTTCTGTTTTGCAGTGAACTGTGAAAAATAAAACCTTGGACAAAACGTTGACTATCACCATAGAGAAAAAAATATACAGCTGTATCGATTCTTCTTCTTTATCAAGGAGAAGTTATTTGTCAATAAAAAAACTGTGTGTGTTGGATTTGGAACACGGAGGGTTCCGTAGGACCATACTCATATATCAAATAATTAATCATCATGTCAATCATAGGATATCCACCGCTGAACAAAGGCCTCCCCCAATGACTTCCAGATTGCCCGGTTGCTGGCAGAGGCCTGCATCCAGCGGCTTTCTGCCACCTTTACCAGGTCGTCTCTTCACCTTGCCAGAACGTGAGTAGTAGGGAATTGGGTTCTCTGGCTCATGGTCGTTCAACATAGGTAATCGATGTTTTAATTTTCAGTCTAAAGTAAATATTTCAACTTTAAAGAGACAACGAGTTGGCCGATTCACCTAGACACTGAAAACTAAAACGTCGATTACCCATGTTGAAGTGAGCCAGAGAACCCAATTCTCTACTAGGTACTTATGTACCGGCAAGATAGACGACCAAGGTTGCAAATTCCGATACGCATACGAAATCTTAAAAATCGTATACAATTTCCTAGGAGGTCGTATGCGATTCTAGTGAATTCGTATGCGAATTGAAATTCGAATGCTTCAAAAATCGCCGCGGGATGCGCGCCGATTATGTTAAAACCACCGCGATCCAGAGAACCCAATTTCCTACTAATTATACCTACTTACAAACTAGATTAATGGATAGCTTACTTGTAGTCCTACCTACTGAAATTTTAACTAGCTTGCTTATCCGTCCGACAATGCCAGCGATGCTTGTTCCTATTTTGAAGAGGGTTAATTTCAACAAACACGATAAATTTTATTTAATTTATAATAAACAAAACTTTACTAACAATAAGCAGTTAGAACTTCAGTCGTTGCTGAACGCGAATTGACGAATACTTAACGTATTATCAACAACAGACAAGACAACAATGCTTTTAGATTAATTTCACGGTCAAGTGACACATATTGTGTTGTTCTGGATGGAATTAGAATTAGAATTAAACTTTATTGCAATAACATATAGCGATAAGTGATTTAAGGCCAGGGTTTTTGGTTGTGAGTGCTAGAACTGTCTTAGTTTAACCAATATTGAACGAAACGAGACAAGTACAGCAACGTTATGCAAATTGACAAAATTTATGGGTTAGTAGGTAATAAGATGAGTGGACCATGGAAGGCCTTGCTCCTTCGGAGGCCAATTATTAAATAGTCGTAGTTATTGTCATGTGATGACAAATTTCTTCTACTTACACAAAAATAATCTTTAAATATTATTTTCAAATCATTTTATTCATTCTTAGTTAAAAGTACGTTTGCGTTCAAGTAATTTTCGTTGAGTAGGTATTGTAAGTGTAAATATTATTGACGACCTCCGCGGTAGCCGAGAGGTGCAGAGCACGCCGGACTTGGCATCATCGGCATCTCTAAGGATCCAGGATCCGATTGCCGGTCGGGTCAATGTAGAAAACGAACTTTTCTATATTTTCACGTAGTTTCTGATTTCTATAACACAAGTGCAATGCTTTAGCTACTTACTTTAGGATCAAAGCAATGTATGTGATGTTGTCCAAATTATGGACTGAGTCACTGATCAGGCAATAAACTGATTACTGAGTGATGAATTGATACCTGCTGTTGTTATTCAAAGATAAAATAGGTCAATAATATGCGTGTATTGGTTTGACCGTAAACACTACTAGTAACCCAAAAATAATGGAAGAGTTTTTTTTTTACTTTTTATTTACAAACGTTACCTATATTTTTGTATTACATTTATTTAAACTATATTATATTAATTTTATACAGGGTGTAAAAAAGAATGGGACACTCCTCAAAACCACGTGATCAGCTGGTCATATACAACAACTTTTCCTATGGGAGCAACATCGAAATCGTGATTTTATTTTTAGATGCTCTATACATTATCATTTAGGTACGCGGGTAGGTTTGTATGGAGAAGCAAAAAAAAAAATTATCGATTTCGATGTTGCTCCCATAGAAAAAGTTGTTGTATATGACCAGCCGATCACGTGGTTTTAAGGAGTGTCCTATTATCTTGGACACCCTGTATAATAGTGTATTTTTATAGATTTCTTACACGTTTGTAATAATGTCTAAATATTACAATTTTGTATAACAAACGTGTTCCTTAAAAAAAACATTTATATTCTTAAACGTATTTTCGTAATTTTTATTTATTTTAGACGAGTCGTAGCTTTGCCTCATTAAACTTTCTTTATTGTAAGCTTAACCGTTTGAAATATGTTTAGGTTCAAAAAAACTTGTCTGAGCACTTTACACAATTTAATGCTAACAAATAATAATATTTAGGATCTAGATTTTTAAATTAAGAGTCGCATTATATCTTCAACAATTCTTGTTGTTGAGGTTAACGGCATTTTGGCAGTTATTGAGACTGGTGCAGCCGACGCACCCACCGCAGTTGGTACAACTATCGCAGCTAACGCAGCCGCTGCAGCCGTTGCAGTTGTTGCAGTTGACGCAGTTGCGGCAGTTAGTGCAGTTGTGGCAGTTGACATTGCCGTTTTTGTCAACCTGGCCCATCGACGGCGCGCTGGGGTCAATTATTAAAAATATATTTGTTAGTATTTCTTACGTTTAATGTATAATACTTACTCTGTGGTTATATATTTGGTACCAATTCAGTCTGTCACCCTAACACAAAATGACAAAAAAAAATGTAAAAAAGTAAAATGCTGAAGGAGTAAGCCTCATGTTATTATTTCAAAATCTAATAAAATCCAAATCATTAACCACACATCGCGGCTTTCTCTTTCACTTTGCGCTGTCCTCGAAAAGTTCTATGAAATTAACCATCAAAGTTATTACATTCGTCCAATTAAAATGCGATGAAATGAATCATCGATGTAATTAACATTCGTTCATGAAGTCATCGTTTAAATAAGTAATCGACGGGGTGTCATTGATCAATTTTAATATTGGACAATGTTGGACAACATCACATACATTGTTCTGATACCAGGTAAGTAGCGAAAGCACTTGTGTTATAGAAATCAGAAACAACGACGGCACCACAACACCCAGACCCGAGCCAATATATAAAGTTCGTTTTCTACATTGACCCGATCGGGGATCGAACCCGCAACCTCAGAGATGGCGGCGCCATTTTAAAGTCCGGCGTGCTCGCCTCTCGGCTACGGAGATCGTCAAATATTAATTAAAATTTAAAATTTGTGATTTGATGAAACGTATTTCGAAATGGCGTAGAGCACCTGTAATTTTGTAGTTTCTTATCGAGGAAACTAACAATTAAAATAAACTAAAATACTCACACGAGTACATCAAGTACGAAATAAAGAATGACCAATGAGCTCAGGTGCTTCCACATGCTGATGTCTTGGGTTCTGTTTTGCGGTGAACTGTGAAAAATAAATAGGTATTTTTGACGACAATATTTTTTGCGGTTTCCGGAACGCTGCCCAGCCGAGTCGCATTCGACGATTGGCCTCTTTCTGGACCTGAATAACTTAAAACCTACCTAACTAAACTCTAAGAGGCCTAAAATTACATTTTTTTACAGGTATGTAGATTGGTGATGCCCACTAATCAAAATTAATTTAATATTATTTTTTAGGATAGAGGAATTCAGTAATTTCCATATTTATTGCCCTTTTCTAAAAAAAATACAATTTTACACCGCTTTTGCGGTTAGTAATGATTTATTTAACGTTTGGCTTTAAAATTGTTGGTTTTTAAGGTACGCGTTGTGGCCTGAGATTTTCAATTTGCCTATTAAATATTCAGTAATCACCAAATAAAAAAACTCTGGGGGCCTAGCGCGAAAGTGTATCGTTCGGTCGGTCGTATTAACCGAACAAATTAAAACTTCCATTCCCCCGTATCAAAGGTTTGGCAATGTATAAACAATTGAAAACAGTCGGGTTTTTTACACGGCTAGATTGAGTTGGTCATAATTTATCAAAGGATGACACATGAGACAGGCCATTTTAATTCGTTAGGTTTATACGACCGAACGAAAGATACACTTTCGCGCTAGGCCCCCTGGATACGATGATCGTCTCGTAAGATGCGCAAAGCGATCCGCACTCTTTGCCCCAGTGCGAGCGCTCAACATCAACGGTGCCGTGTAATGTTCCGGTTGGTAACTTATAAAAACTTGACAAGTGCTGATAAGTTAAAAGTCGTTGGAAAAAACCCAACCGCCAGTGAACATTATCACATTATGCTGTGTCGATTACATGTGCAATTATAGCATTTTTATCTTCACAACATACTTACCTAATCTTTTAAAATTAAACCATAGTAGGTATAGCCGCGTAAAAATAATTATTTTGTTTTCGCGGTCTGGCGGGTTAAATTGACATCTTGTCCGTTTCTCTGCGACCCCAGTGTCGGTTGGCAAGTGCAACTTTTGACAGAATAATCTTTACTCGGCCAAACCAACCGTATAAAAAATGCTCACTAAACCTATTCTTAGGCTGCGTTCAGATCTGGCGAATGCGCCGCTCGTGCGCTATGGACAAGCCTTGCATGAGTTGCGTTTCACCAAACGATTGCTGCAGCACCGTAACGTGCATGCTGCGCGCGTGCACCTTGCAAGTGGATCGCGTGCTGCGCGTGACCTTCGCCTTCGCGGCGCGTTCGCCATATCTGTACCTACCCTTAGATTTGTGGTTGGCAAAATAAAATTTTGGCTTATTCCTAGATTAAGCAGTGGTTCACCCTCGAGTTAGATACAACTTACTCCAGCGCTCCAGCTTGATTGAATCCGGCCTTATACTTAAACTTCTTTACAAATACTTTCTCTATGCAGAACCTACCTAAAGTAACTACTGTTTTGCAATATATTGTCCTTCTTATCTAAATAAACACACTCGGCCACACTGCAAAAAAGATAGGCTAGATTAAAAAATGTTGGCACCTAAGACATGCCTCAATAATGTTAACATAGATTTTAAATTGGTTGGCTTAAGTAATCATCATTTAAACCTAGTATAGACCTTTTTGCAGTAAGGCCGACTTTTAATTTAGATCTATCACCTTTAATAAACCAACTGAATACTTATTCCTGAAAATAAAACAAATAATAAGTACCTATCTAAACGTGAAGATATTGCAGACCTTACAAAAAAAAAGTATCACAGGCAAACAAGGCATTAGAAATCATTAGATTTCGAAGATTTTAACAAACACGATATTTATTTTGTACAATAAATAATACTCATTTATTTTGAGTAGGTAGGTATGTATTTAGTTTTAGGGTACGCTAGTTTAATTTGAAGTTAAATTTTATTGTAATGTTTTTTCCGAGCACAATTAAATATTTTTAACAAAAATTTACTCACAATAAGAAGTTGGAACTTCCGTCGTTAGTGAACGCGAATTGACGAATACTTTTAAACTCAACAACAACTAAAGCGCGTTTTAAGATTAATTTCGCGGTCAAGTGACGCATATTGTGTTGTTCTAGATTTGTGATTTAAGGCTAGGGGTTTTGGTTGTTAATGCTAGAACTGTGTTACGCTGGGGCTTCACCTGCGTTTAATAATACGCTATTTCATATAAATATCGTACTTATTAATGGCATTAAACGCAGCTGAATTATAAGTACTAACCAATATTGAGCAAAATGAGGCAAGAACAGCGGGATGCAAATTGACAAAATTAATGGGTTAGTAGGTAATAAGAGGGTGGCCCATGGAAGGCCAAGGCCAAGGCCTCCGAAGGAGCAAGCTCCTTCGGAGGCCAATTATTAAATAGTCGTAGCGTAGTTATTGCCATGTGATGTCAAATTTCTTTTGCACAGTAAGAAATTCTTTAATATTATTTTTAGAATAGGTATTTTAACTAATACAATTTTATGCTTTGGTTCCACCTATTAAGTTGTAAAGTAGGTAGGAACAACAACATTTTTAACTTAATTTTAAGCAAAGTATACGCCCAGCCACCGGGGAATGCATGCGGTTCGGGCGGATGGTTTTTTACTCAAAAAATAGACTCGATTCTATTTTACTTGTTTACTTTATTGGACAACATCACATAGGTACATTGCACTGATCCTAAGGTAAGTAGCTAAAGCACTCGTGTTATAGAAATCAGGAACAACGCCGGTACCACAACACCCAGACCCGAGAGAATATAGAAAAGTTCGTTTTCTACATTGACCCGACCGGGAAACGAACCCGGAACCTCAGTGTTTCTGAATTTTCTATACACAAGTGCTTTAACGTCCTTTGGTTGTGAACCATATTTTTAAATTTACCATGTTAAAGTTACCTTAGGGTCAGAGCAATGTAATGATGTTGTTAGCACAACGTTCGTTCTATAAAACGACTGATTTATTTTATGGGCCTAGTAAAGAGCCATGATCATAGATCCTCACAAGGCAAATATAATTTGTTTAGAAGAGCTTATATCTAGTTATTAAATCTGGAAAAAAGGGTTTTATGGATAATATGAATCAATAAACGCATTGTTTTACTAAGTAAAAAAAAACAACGCGTTGACCAGTAAATAACGAATAATAAGTAACTGTATCAGTTTGGCCTTCCATGGTCCACACACTTTCTTGTTTAATTATTTGTTCTATCATTGATGTAAGTATTATTGAGTGAATGAGTTAGATTTTTTTGATTTAACTTATATAATTCTTATATACTGCGCTCGCCAACCCGCCTGCCAAGCGTGGCGAGTATGGCAAAAACCCCCCGATGACAGAAGTCACTGGGAGAGGCCTATGTTCAGCAGTGGACGTCCTGTGGCTGAAATGATGATGAATGAATACTTATAATAATACTAACCCGTGGATCATTTTTGTCTTTAAATAAAGTTTTTATTTGAATTTAGTAAGTATTAAGCTTATTTAATATTGAATGTAAAACATACCGTTTTTGGGAACACCCGCCTTAACATGTTGACGCTTGCGAGTGTCTTTGATCTACGGTCTACCTATCAAGGGCAAGTGTTCCCCCAGCCAGACAGACAGACAGAGTACAGAAGGCTCGCTTTCATATATTATACGGATTGGAGTAATGTTGTCCATATTGATTATCATCTTTATTAAAACTAATAAACAAGATTAGATACAATATTAGCACCTACAGATCTTACTTTCAGAAGCAGAAATCATAAAAAAATAAAATTTTGTTCTATAGCGGCCGCTCATCACATTCCGCTGTTCGGTGATCGAGTTTTCTTCGATAGCTTTTATTATGAATTCGTTAAAACTAACGTGGATATAATATGGTTCGTTGATGTGCCGTGTGGTGCCGGCACGTAAAAAGAATAGCACCACCCCTTCTCTTCCTATGGGTGTCGTAAGAGGCGACTACAGGAGAACCGCCACAAGAAGACGGGCAGCAGCGTCTCCTCTCCGCCATTGGCCAATCTGCGATCGCCAACCCGCCTGCCAAGCGTGGCGATTATGGCAAAATCCTCCTTTTGGAGAGGCCTGTGTCCAGCAGTGGACTGATATAGGCTGGTGATGATGATGTGATGATGATGATGTGCCGCCAGGAAGCGCCACCCCTTATTCTATAATTTGCGTTCAGTTTCGATCGCGTAGGTAATATTCTACGTAAAAATGGAAAAAAAGAAACTCCACCATTTTATTCATTCGTTTTTATTTTATTTATTTTTCTGTGCTGCATTAATGGGATGTGTAATAATATGCCCTTATCACAATAACACTATAAGCTTGTTAGTAAACATGTTGATCAATGATAAGGTATCGCAATACAATAATATCGAGTCACCTGACACTAAACTTAAGCCTCAGGGAGTAAGTCATGACGACCACCATAGCCAAGAGGCGAGCACGCCGGACTTTAAATGGCGTCGCCATCTCTTGAGGTTCCGGGTTCGTTTACATGATGTATGTGACGACCTGTGAAAATTTAAACTGTCTTACTATCAGGGTTCATGAGATACGACCTGGTGACAGACGGACCGACAGACAAACGGACAGCGGGGCCTTAGTAATAGGGTCCAGTCTTGCCCTTTGGGTACGGAACCCTAAAAATGGATTTGGAAACTCTAGAACGGTACAAAAACTGATGGCTGATCGTCGTTTGTTTGTTTGACGGACGGGCGAGGCAGCGTAACTCAGCTACCAGACACTACTTACTCCTGGCACAAAATAGAAAAAACACCGCCGCTATACGTAATTTGTGCTCCTGGACAGTCATTTCCGCGTAGTAATAATTATGTTTTATTACTTTTAAAATAATAAAAAGACCATAGCCTTACTACAAAAATATAGACTAGTGTTATACACCTGTCTTAATTAGTCAACCAATTTGAAATGTTTGATAATAATATGTCTCGAATGTCTGATGTGTCAACACTGTCAACATTTCAAATTGATTAACTTAGACAAGTGTTCAACCCTAGTCTATCTTTTTTGTAGTGGCCATAATATTTTTAAAACACGTACCTACCACTGATCAAATAATACCTTACGGTTTGAGTCATCACAGTTAGTAAACATATTGATCTTCTTAGATCAAAATACTTACAATAATATCGAGTGAAGTAACTGACTACTTACTTGACCTTAATCATGCCGCCAGGGATGACAGGATCAGACGCGCTCTTTTAAATCTTTTTGTTTTTTAGTTTGGTTTAGTTAGTAGTCAAACTGCATTCTACCTACATCGTCGTGAGTGTTGTGAATTTGAAAGCGTCCAAATCTGGCGACTGCGCCACACGAGCAGCTCGCGCGCTGTACGCGAGATCAAGGCTAGCATGCGCAACACGATAAAATTTTGTCGTGGCATTTTATCGACTTTTGACGTTCGACGAACAAAGAAAAAACCAAAATATAATGCAATGCCGTGTTATAACGTAAAAATAAGTAGCTACGAAGAACGGGAGACCCTGAAAATATTAAGAAAAAGGATTCGAGACGTCTGTAATTAGGGAAAACTGCAAATATCGTCGAAGACAAAATTTGTCTTGTCTATCGATAAAATAACCGATGCGCGCATGCTAGCTCTGCTGGACGTACCCTTAAGATCAGTCGGTAACATTTTGGCACTTTTTGGTCAGTTACACGCGTTTAGTGTAGGTAGTTTGAGAAGAGTTTTTATTGAGGAGTTGCTTTTGTGTACAAACTGACAAATGCTCCTATACCTACCTATACGGGTTACTGCTTTTCCAATTAAGCTTTTTTGGAAGAGTTACTATAAGAGGCATTACCTACTTACTAAAACAGATAACGTGAAAAAATATTTAAGTATTTTGCCAGTATTTTGACGACCGTCTGGTGTTGTGGTTCGCGCTCCGGACTACTATGCCTGGCGGTTGCGGGTTCGAATCCCGCGAGGGGCAAATGTTAGTGTGATGAGCACGAGCATTTTCACCTAAGTCATGGATGTTTATAAACGTATTTAAGTATGTTTATCCGTTATCTAGTCGCCATAGCACAAACTTTGCTTAGTTTGGGGCTAGATAAATGGTGTGATTGTGGAAACAATTTATCATTATTATTATTAATTTATTATTATTATTATAGCTAGCGGTGTCTCATTAATTAACTTTAGTTATTCATTAAACGTTTGTTGTGATTGAAAACAAATTGAATGGAGAATGTTAATAGGTATGCCAAATCGGTTGAAAGTTTGTTACAGTAAAGCTTGTATGTATAATACACTAGTTTTAGTTGTAGTCAAAAAATAATTACCTATTAGTTTTGATTTTACAGGCATTTAAACTTACGATAAATATCGAGTCCCGCTAACAGTCATGTGACCGCATGTGACGTCAATTTACAACGCTCTGCATAGTAGCAAGTCGCCAGACACCCCCTGGTGATGAGAGCGCGAGCGGACAGTCTCGCTAACAGTCATGTGACCACATGTGACGTCAATTTACAACGCTCCGCATAGTAGCAAGTCGCCAGCCAGACGCCCCCTGCTGATGAGAGCGCGAGCGGACAGTCTCGCTAACAGTCATGTGACCACATGTGACGTCAATTTACAACGCTCCGCATAGTAGCAAGTCGCCAGCCAGACACCCCCTGCTGATGAGAGCGCGAGCGGACAGTCCCGCTAACAGTCATGTGACCGCATGTGACGTCAATTTACAACGCTCCGCTTAGTAACAAGTCGCCAGCCAGACACCCCCTGCTGATGAGAGCGCGAGCGGACCGAGCGCGTGTTGTAAGATGACATCATCACACCGTCACACGTTTACTTCTATAAATCGGAAACTAATTGACGTATCGTAGTAATTCTTCTACTTGTATTTTTTATTTTTGACATGGAATATGGAGAGCTAATATTCAAAATTAAAGCAGAAAACGGTCTATTTTCCATGTGGTTATCGTTTAATATCCTACTATAAATATGTTAGATAATTAATGCAATAGTTTGTAAGTATGGATAATATTAGACACCATCACATAAAGGTACATTGTTCTGATCCTATGGTAAATAGCTAAATAGGTAGTCCGGCGTACTCACCTCTCGGCAAGAGGTGGATGTTTGTTTCTCTTTCACGCAAAAACTACTGAACGGATTTGGATTAAATTTTGCACACGTATAGAATAGGATCTATACCTATTAACATATAGGATACTAGCTGTTGCCCGCGAGTTCGTGTGCGTGGTCGTTAGTTTAAACGTTTCAGGTATAATGTGATTTTAAAGTTGCCAGTTCTTAGGTATTGAGTATCGGCAATTTTATATGTAAGGATGTATTCTGAGTTAACACATTACTTTTAGATTTACAGATGTATATGATCGTATTCAATTGTAGGATTTTATCATTAAAAAAAAACTGCAAGAAAATGGTGTTTTATAATATTAAGAAATATTAATATTCGAAAATTTGCATGCATTTGCGTTTTAATTCACTAAAACAAACATTTATTACATAATTATATTTATAATAACTGTCAATAAAAGTTAAGAATATACAGGGTGTCCCAAAAGGCAACGAAAAAACGGAACCAGATAGTGGGCCTGTTATGACTACTCAAGGAAAAATAAAAAATTTAGCTATTTTATTTTTTCATTGCTTGACAAACAAAAAAAGATAATCCTTGAAATTTGACACCCCTTATGACAAATATAAATACCACGACCACAATTTTTCAAATATTTTTTTTTTGTACCTATACAAGGTTAAATTACAAAGGGGTGCCAAATTTTAAAAATAAGATCTAGAGGTGCACTGCCTCTGGTATTTGTTGTCAATTTGGACCCTGGTATGCGCGGACGCTCCTGTTGTGAGAAATGTACCTTACATCGAAAAGGCTAAGGTTTGTTTTCGCGCGCTATTGTGACTATTATTGCATTGAACTTTGTAGTTTGTAGTTAACACAGAGATAGAGCGTGCGTATTCTTTATGAATGAGACAAGATTATCCACGCGTACCATCTTTGAACAGCGGATAGTTATAAAAAAGTACGTTTGTTTTTTAGATCGTTTATATCGTAGATCGATTTAGTTACTGATTCTGAGTGGTCCCTGAAAATTTGGCACCCCTTTGCAATGCAACCCTGTAAACCCTATTTCCCTAAAATTTTTAAAGATTTTTACTTAAACATTAAAAATCATGACGTGATAAAAATCACCGACCTCAGGTGGGACGTGGGTTCGAGTCCCACCTGAGGTCGGTGATTTTTTTCAAGTGTTATTTATCTTCGATTTTTACTTTTACTTATCGTAGTAGTAGTATAAAAAATAAATAAAATTGTCGCAACTAACCAAGATTCTAAAATGGTCTTATTCTTATAAGTACATATACTTTAGGAAAACTAGCCTTAAAAATTCTTTTTTCACATTATCTTAGTAAATGTTCAGCAAGACTATTTAGGTGGCCGATATTAAAGGTTTATTTATAATTTAAAGTTTTTGTTTGTATGTAGATTAAAAAATAAAAACTTTTTTTTTATTTATTTTTCTCGAGTAGTCATAAGCAGGACAACCATCTGGTGCTGTTTAATCGTAGAATTTCAAGATATTCTGCATATGACACTATATTATATTAGCATAATACTTACTTATCACAGTATTGATAATACGCAGAAGAAGCGATGCGCAAAAACGTGCAGTTTCAGGAAATTATTTTCCTATTTTTTACAATATTTAATGCAAAATTCATTCAATAAGTATTAATTTTCCTATTTTTTTTGCGTACTTGTTTTTGCTTTTTAGGATGATAATCATCAATCCAATCAGCCTGTCTATATCACTTATTTGGGTTGTGTGGAGCTATGTGTTAAATAACAACGCCTTCAGAAGGTGGAATGGTGGAATGAATTTATTAGATAACTTAAGCTATATTTATACATGATTATTTACAATAGGAATTAGTTACCGACCAATTAAAAAATTACAATTAACACCAATCAGACGATTGTTTGTCGTCTTTCTCGTACGCGACCTCTCGCTCGTCGCGGGTGTCTGCGGGGATCAAGCGCGCGGGGCAGGGCGATAGCGCGCGCCGCGTCGTGCAGGTGTGTACTTCCGGCCGTCTGAGCCAGAGTCCTAGAGAGATCTCGCATATGTAGGCTGATAACGAATCGTAGGTGACGCCAATATACCTAGGTTTCATCGTTTGTGACGCAATAGATTTTTTGAAAATTGAAAAAAACCTGGCGCAGACAGCCAGAATTTCACGTTTTACGACACTCTGGATCTCAAATTCTAGAGGGTTTTAGGGCCCCGTTTCTTATCAAAAGTTTAGTGACGCGATATGTGACGGCATCTAAAGTAGTTTCATCCATTTTGATGCAATGGTTTTCGCGGAATCATGAAAAACGTGTGGTCAGACAGCCTGATATCCGGCTGTCTGAGCCATTTTGTTTTTGCAGATATATAACGAAATATCACATTTCAGACTCATCTTTATGGATTTTACTTTAGTGACGCGATATGTGACAGCTCTCGACCAGATTTGAACCTTCGTTACCCACGCGTTTAGGAGACATTCTGAAAAAACTGTTGGCACAGACAGCCGGAATCCGGCTGTCTGAGCCATCCAGTTCTACCACTTCCAGGTGTTCTTGGTAGCTGGAAACTCATCCAATCTTTAGTGACGGTGATGGTTAATACGAATTATCGTTTGTGACGGCTCTATATGCCGGCAAACAAAAGATATAAGCAAATCAATTGTTCTCCATACATCGCTGCATTAGGGTGACCACACGTCCCACTTTATTAGGTTAATTATGCAAATACTAGTATAGTAGAAAATCGAGGCAACTCGTTTTACGACAGCTGCTTGCCGTGTTCTTTAAATACGTATTTATCTGTGATTATTACCATGTCCATTTTATCTGTGAATGTGATATTTGATTTAACAATATTTACCATACTTTAGAAATAGCACTAGCACTCGCGCACGAAGGGTTCCGTATCATTTAAAAACGGCAAAAAAAACACGTTTGTTGTATGGGAGCCCCCTTAAATAATTATTGTATTCTGTCTTTTAGTATTTGCTGTTATAGCGGCAACAGATATACATCATCTGTTAAATTTTTAACTCTCTAACTATCACGGTTCATGAGATACAGCCTGGTGACAGACGGACGGACAGACAGACGGACAACGGAGCCTCAGTAATAGGGTCCCGTTTTACCCTTTGGGTACGGAACTCTAAAAAAACATGAATTTCTTATTTTCTGCATCTTGACCCAAATGGGCCGTAGGCATGTGGGACGAGTTGATAAATTACTCAATGAAACGGGAGAACGACTTGCAAAATAAAGGTATTATTTAAATTCATTTTTTGCATCTTGTCCCTAATGGGCCGTTCCAGCATTTCCAGTAAAACACAGCAAATTACTCTGAATAAGAGTGGTCAATCAAATTTTCCTCTTGAATCACTTAGGGTAAGCCCTAAACAAGTCACACTTAACCCAAAAAGCAATTATTAGTGTTGATTGGTCCTTCATACCAACGTATACGCAAATACGTATTTAAAGAACACGGCAAGCAGCTGTCGTAAAACAAGTTGCCTCGATTTTCTACTATACTAGTATTTGCATAATTAACCTAATAAAGTGGGAAGTGTGGTCACCCTAATGCAGCGATGTATGGAGAACAATTGATTTGCTTATATCTTTTGTTTGCCGGCATATAGAGCCGTCACAAACGATAATTCGTATTAACCATCACCGTCACTAAAGATTAGATGAGTTTCCAGCTACCAAGAACACCTGGAAGTGGTAGAACTGGATGGCTCAGACAGCCGGATTCCGGCTGTCTGTGCCAACAGTTTTTTCAGAATGTCTCCTAAACGCGTGGGTAACGAAGGTTCAAATCTGGTCGAGAGCTGTCACATATCGCGTCACTAAAGTAAAATCCATAAAGATGAGTCTGAAATGTGATATTTCGTTATATATCTGCAAAAACAAAATGGCTCAGACAGCCGGATATCAGGCTGTCTGACCACACGTTTTTCATGATTCCGCGAAAACCATTGCATCAAAATAGATGAAACTACTTTAGATGCCGTCACATATCGCGTCACTAAACTTTTGATAAGAAACGGGGCCCTAAAACCCTCTAGAATTTGAGATCCAGAGTGTCGTAAAACGTGAAATTCTGGCTGTCTGCGCCAGGTTTTTTTCAATTTTCAAAAAATCTATTGCGTCACAAACGATGAAACCTAGGTATATTGGCGTCACCTACGATTCGTTATCAGCCTACATATGCGAGATCTCTCTAGGACTCTGGCTCAGACGGCCGGAAGTACACGTGCAGGTCGCCTCGGCCATTTCATCGACGGCGGCGGCGCATCGTGGACGCGTGCACGGAGGAGTGCCCGTGTCGCGGCGTGGTTGCTGTGTCGTCATCCAAAATAGCTCCTTTCAGAGCTCCCATCTTGTTTCTGAGTGACGATGAACAGCTCTTCTCAGAGCTACCGTCGTGTTTTGGTGGAGAGAGCGCTAACAGCTCTTTTCAGAGCTACATTCTATTTCATAACTTTGTTGGCGTTACAGTCTTTAATCGAATTGAATGAATAGGTATGTCTCTGTAATATACTTAAGTATTATACAGGGTGGTCCAAGCCAGATGAATATAACATTTTTTTTTAGGTAGTCGGCTTAGGGACCTATTTATTTCCGCCAGGAAAAAATCAGCTTACAACTTTTTTCTGATAGAGTGCAAAGTCTACTGTACACCTAAAATAAAAAAATAATAGAATTTTTCATTTTAAAAGTAAATAAAACATTAAAAGTGGTGATACTTCTAAAATAAAAATAAAATATCTTGTAAGCGGCTGACAAGCGTTTTTTTTTCCTGGCGGGTAAAAATAGGTCCCTAAGCCGACTACCTAAAAAAAAATTTATATCCATCTGGCCTGGACCACCCTGGTCAGATGGATATAAATGGATGGATGACACAGTATACAGACAGATGAATGACTGTTCGTTATTATAGAATAACGACACACTATGCGAAACATAATACTATATCTCTATGGAGAAACTAACTATTTACTACCAACAAATGAAAATCAATTGACAGTAAGAGTCACTAGCAGCTTTTACAATTTTCGTTGTTGAGGTTGCTTTTGTTACTGCAGTAGTTGCAATTGGTGCAGTTAACGCAATTGTCACAGTCGCCGCATTGATTGCAGCTGCGGCAGCCGGTGCAGTCGCTGCAATTGTTGCAGTCGGTAGAATTGTAGCAAAATCTGCAGTTTCGGCAGTTGACGCTGTTTTTGCAATGGTCGCAGTAGTTGCAGCTGCGGCAGGCGCTGCAGCCAATGCAGTTGTTGCAGTCAGTGCTCCCGTCGCAGCCTTTACAGTAACGGCAGTTGACACAGTTGTGGCAGCCAATGGAGTCGTTGCAGCTACGGCAGTAACCGCAGTCGATGCAGTTGTTGCAGTCAGTGCAGCCATCGCAATCCTTGCAGTAGCGGCAGTTGACGCAGTTTTTGCAGTAGTCGGAGTCGTTGCAGCTGCGGCAGTAATCGCAACCGACACAGTTGTTGCAGTCGGTGCAGCCGTTGCAGTCTCTACAGTTTCGGCAGTTGACGCAGTTGTGGCAGTTGATATTGCCGTAGGCGTCTGCCTTCTCCGACGGATTGGGACCAGGTGCCACGGGTGCGCTGGAGTTAGGAATTTCGCAAAACATTGGTTTTTTATTTTATCTAAATAAAGCCATGAATAATAATGAGGGTTAAAGTTTGGAAATGTAGTTTTAAATACAAAAAATCAAATGGTCTTTTGGTATGAAATTATGATATATTCAATAAATAGGTAGTATCTAAG
The DNA here is from genome assembly GCA_950371115.1 of Anania fuscalis. Classification (NCBI taxonomy): domain Eukaryota; kingdom Metazoa; phylum Arthropoda; class Insecta; order Lepidoptera; family Crambidae; genus Anania; species Anania fuscalis. The sequence continues at coordinate 1,573,570 of OX493346.1, forward strand.
TTAGGCATTATTAGATAGACTTTTGTAATTAAGAATGCTGTTGCCAATGCTTTAAATTTCTTAATCATGACGCGACTGAAAATAAAACAAGTCAATATTTCTATATATTTTTTTGTTCCATTGTCAGTAGTCGAAATAGGCCACAGATTAAGTACACGAACATTGATGTACACGAAAAAGTATTTTAACAAAAATCATTGGCTCCTGATTTTTGACGTGGTTTTAGTTTTTGGAAACCCGGCACCCTTATTACCTAAAGCAATCATAGATACCGTAGCGAATCCTAAGTCTATGTTTGCAATCAACCATAATCGCGCCCGATTGATTGCTTAGTGTCAAAACGGTACAGGCAGCACCGTCAGTCAAAGATATTATTTTTTACAAGTCTTTGCCGTAAGCAGATTGCTTGGTTTTTTTTTCATGTCAATGAAATAATTTATTTGCGCAAGAAACACTGAACATTTAAGATCTTATCATATTATTGTGTATATGCGTGCTCTACCGATTGACGGCATGCAAAAGCTTTGTTTTAAAACTAGATAAGATTTTAATTAAAGATTTAAGATACGAAATCAGGGTGCCGATTTACCGCAGCAAGGCGCCTGGAGCCTGTTTAAAGGCTCTATTCAGATTTTGGCAGTCGCAATTGCAACGAACAGCCTGTAGGCATTTGTTTTAGCCTTTCCGATGCCACATCGGCTGTCAATTTCCTTAGAAAATTGCAATCAGCAATAATCGCGCAGTCATCGCCCGATTTATAGTTAGTGTCAAAATCTATGGGAAGCACTGACAGTAGATTGCTTTGTTTATGTTTTTTGTGGTCAATTTGTGATTTTAGAGCCAGAATTGGTCAATTTTCGCTATAGAATTGTTTTTGCAAGATACGGAATCAGGGTACCGAAAGACTCTAACAAGAGTGCCAGGGGTCGCTGTAGTTTTCCCGCCAACCGGGCGACACAGATATAGACTTCAGAAATCGCTGTAAGTAAACAAATCCCTACGGAGCAATGCAGTCGCTGTTGGGTCGCGACTGCCAAGATCTGAATGGTACTTTATGGTGACCGTTACCTCGTCATTTAATCCCACCGAGCATCTATGAACACTGCATCTGCAAGACTTGCAACCATCTGCAATTTAATAAGCACTCGCTGCGCGCACTAAAATATAGAATTCTAAAATGCAATGACTGCGGGTCTTGCAGTGTTCATAGATGCGCGGTCACCTTTAAAAAGTTTTAAATAAAAGTACCCATGCAATGAATACACTTGAATGATTAATACAAATACTCACACATCACGAAGTAGATAAAAGATTACCACCATGTCAAGTAGTTTCCGCATGCTGATGTTTGTCTATAGGCAGTGGTCTGTGGTTATCTGTGATAAAACGTAAAATATATATTTTTATAATTAATCATTGGCCACAGTCAATCACGTGAAGTCGTGAAATGTTTTTGTTTGTGTTATTTTCAAGGAAAATGTGTTATAAATTTAAATTTTTGACTCACTGTTGTCGGTTAGGTGTTTACAAAGTGTTTACCGACAATTAAAAAAACGCAAATATACTTAAGCCCCACAAAATATAAACGTCTAGACTCCCTGTTCGAGTGTCATAAACGTCAAAAAATATATACGCCAACTGTTGGCGCTAAAGTTTGTTTCGCCCGCTCTCAGTGGCGCGCTTGTTACCTAGCAAAGCATAATTGTTACTATAGTAACCATAGTTGTTACTTACTTAAATCTGGTCTGTTCTTTTGGTGACAATTGCAGCACCACACTTTAACTAGCGAATGCTAAGTCTATGCTTTAACTAGACATGTTTATAATAAAAGTAATAAACTTGATTTGACGCTGGCGCGGTAGTTTGCCAAATCATGTTCGATTTAAATGTAGACTCTTACATAGAGTAGAAAAGAACAGTGCATTTAATATTTTTATTTTGGAACAGATTAACGAGCTACACTTCAATAAACATTACAGTTCAGTCAGAGTAATATGGGTAACATGTGTAAAAGATATGTCTTTATAGGTATCTAAATACAGCGCTTTTAGCAATTTGAATTTTGATATTTTCTTGTATAGTTATATCACATGAGTAAAGAAACGGAACAGAGACAAAGCTACATACGAATGCGCTGTGATAGGTACATCACTACAAGTGCAACGCGTGTGTGTGCGTGACCACTGGCCCCTTGTCACGTATGAGCCGAAACCGCTTCAAACTAGATCAGCCAGTGGTCAATATCAGGGCTTGCAGGCGTGACACGACGCTCGAATGTTGTGCGTGTTTTGTTTTGTTATCGAGTTTCTCACATAATACGTAGTAATATTTTTGTTTTAGTATTTAAAAAGTGTTGTAAATATGGTTGTACATTGTACTGTGTGTGATAATACCTTCTGACAATTTTATTGCATTTGTTGAATTGCTTGAGCAAAAATTTTGCGAATATTTTGATCTTTATGTACAAATTGTTAATATTGGTAATGACATACTAGCACGTTTGCAAGATTGTAAATTTCATGTGCCATGTGATTATTTCCCATTGGATTATTTGAAAAAACTTTATATTAGATTTAGAATTTATCATTCGATAAAAAGACACAACAAATTATTAAAATCCAAAAGTAATAAAAAATATATTTAGAGTATGTAATTTGTAAAAAAATAACCTATTTTAATAAAAAATGTGAAAAAAGGAACATTTATATTTTAAATTTTTTCAATTGTGCCAACCCTACCAAAATAGGTATAAATTTTGCTAGCTCTTTAGAAGCTTTGTCTCTGTTCCGTTTCTTTACTCATGTGGTTATAGTACGTAGGTTATATTATCCCGTAAAAAAAGCTACGAAAAACGAGTTCTTAAATACCAAATGAAAACTCGACATTCACTTGCAGTCTTCATTGTTTTGAAGTTCGCGTATTTTCGTCTACATTTAGGTAGAAGTTACTTGTTTTATTTTTTACATCAATTCAAGTTCCAATGGAATATGCCGCTAAGGACAAGTTTTTTTTGCCGATTACATGTCTTTCCATTGTTCATTTGTTTTTCTGATGATCATCTGTTTTTATTTAATATTACTTGGCATCATGATGTTTTTTCGTCATACGTCGCTCAACATTAATATTAAAACCATCAATATGCGAAGTTTGCCCCCCAGCTCGATGAACCGACGACCTTAGGAAGATGGCTGGCAGAGGATGTATGAAAAAAGCGGGAGATCGTGCTCTTTGGTGCTCTTAGGCTTTAAGTACCTACACGACGCCGGAACCGCACCGACACCGGACCGCATTTTTGTGTATATTGCGTCATTTACTTGAAGCCTTAGGGGGAGACTTACGTCTGGACTGCAATAGGCTGAGATGATGATGATTGATGAGTGTGTGTTTGATGGGCACTTCGCATAACAATATGCGAAGTGCCCATCAAACACACACACTCTTACGAAGTCTCCGTTCTGGGGACTCCCCGTTTCTAACACTTCGGAAATTTCTACTAGGTTATTGCGTCTAGGTGGTCTAGTTTGTTAGTAGACGACCTCCCCGCCGAAATCGTTGTCGTAACACAGAATGTCGGTTCTTACTACGGGTCCATGCAATTTTTATGTTATCTAGCGTATATTTATTTAGAAACTAAATTCCACTTACTGAGTTGCGGCGTTGCAGAACGCCACTTGACTACTAATAGCAAAGCAACAAATTTAACGAGTGTATTTAGAATTTGTAGTATGACTGCAAGATTAGAGCGGTCGAATGACTCGATGTTATTGTTGTTATGATAAAAAGCATGTTGTTTTCATTAACCCTTGATCGAACAGTTAAATGAACCTAAGTATAGAACCTCCGAAACAAGCGGAAGTTACTTTTCATAAAGAGGTTAGACAATATTCTAATAATAATTATGTCTTGTTGTGAGTTGTGAACACTATTGTTTTAAATCGTCTTAGGAAGCATATTTGACCGTTACTTACTTAGTTGTGCCACAAAATAGAAAAAATACAGAAGGTCCACTCCCGCCGTTCTCGAAAACAACTGCCCAAATTGGGCTGACTGCCTAGGGTTGCTATTCTGATGTTTGAAATAAATAAGTGTGCCTTATTACACCTATACAACGATTAGTTTATTTATTCATCTTATCATACGTCCAGGCCTAAATGGGAAGACAGAGCAATAATTACTCTCCCCAACTTGACTTCTTCGGTTTACTGTCGTTTTTAACAGCGGCGGCAGCTGCGCGTTGTTAGAAATTATACGTACTAACTTCATTACCTAGGTACTGTTATGACATACTGACATTTCTAGGTGGCGTATTTATCCTAGCAACGACAATGTAAAAAAAATCAATGAATAATTTAATATGTTTATAATCTTTTATTCAACGCTTACCTAAAACACTGGTGTTAAACCAATGACGATTTAAGTAAAATTTAAAAGCTCATTCCTGCTGAATGTGTAATGTTATGAAATGAATGATTGATCGCTATAAAAACTTATCTTTACCTTTACTACTTACTTACTTTACTTTACTTACAAGAGAAAACCTATACCTAGTTTTATATACCTTTTAATATTATTTTGGAAATTTAAAGAACGTGTAATCACAATTTTGTGTTGTATTCAAACATCCAAACACACTGCAGCAGTACCTAATAAAAACGCTTATATCCATTTTTCGCATAACAATGATCAATGCGTAGTAAACTGTCTCGTAAGTGACAGTCTGCTGTAGTACTGCCCCGGATCGTCCGAGATTGCATATAAACGCAATTGTCAATTTGTGCGTAACGATTTTGACGCTTAGTTCCGAGTGGCCTATCAGTCTAGCGCGCCGCCGCTATACGTAATTTGTGGTTGTGCAAACAATCGGTCAACCGGACAAAAATAGCTTTTATCACACAAACAAAAATAATTATCGTTGTCTAATTATTTAAAAACAACCAAAACTACTTCAATAATTCCAAGTCTTACTAGCTCGCATTAAGGGTTAAGCGTGTGCATGTTTTTCAGGTAGATATCCTTCACCGATTAAAAAGTCCATCTTATCTGTGACGCACATAGCATAAATAACCTTTAATAACACAAGCAACTAAGTCAGGCATCTTAAATTTAAATTCATTTATTTAGTACCTACAGTATAGGCCTTCTTCCAGGCACTTTTTATACACGTCCCAAAATATAACTTAGGGCTCAAATACAAAACTGCGAAATCTACGCACGCATTTCAAATCTATGCAGTTTTCTGCGTTGCGAATTAGCATCACACCGATTCGCAGTTGTGTTTAGGCTTTTGGCCCTACCACCGCTATTGGACTACGAGCAAACTCAGTTACCTTTGTCTGCCTGATTTTATTACTTACAGGAAATATAATTACAAGACATGTCAGATTATTAAGTTTACATCTTGTCGTTCAAGTAGGTAATCTTTAACTTTGTATTATCTTTTTTCCATAAGGATTATTAACGTGGTTTTATAACTCATAAACAGGCAGGTCAACAAGAGTTTGTGGTGTACTCCATTGAAATTTTTTATATGAGTGATTAAAAAAAAAGATACTCCCCTTACATAGTGAAAGTGGTAAAAAAAATACTTTCTGCAAGAAATGCATTAGACTAACAAGAGTAACAACTGATGGACAAATAGGACAAGTCCAGCAAGCTTTTCGAACGAATTATTGCTGTTCACCATGTCCAGGAAACGTATTTTTAAAGCATTAGAAATGAAAACGCGAAAACGATTCGTGTGCGAACGCAATTTCTATTGATCCCGACTTAATTATATAGTTCGCAGTAAGTGCAATAGCTACAGACGCTGCAGTGGGTGTAGTGGTTGCATTTAACGCAATCGTTGCAGTTATAGCAGCTTGTGAAGTTGACGCAGTGTCTGCAGCCATTGCAGTTGACGCAGTAGTTGCAGTTGATGCAGTTGCGGCAGTCGACGCAGTTGCGGCAGTTGATGTTGCCATTGGCGTCTGGCTGGCCGTCTATGTTTTCCGCGTCTAAGGATTATTGTTAAAAACACATCGACGCTATAAATCTTGTCCTGTTAGGTCTCGTTGAACAGAACAGAACTGAATTGCTTTATTTAAAATCTTAATAAATCAAATATTTAAAATAGTTTAAAAACTTGCCATATTTAAAATCGCTTCAAATACTGCCCCTGCCACATCTTTATATATTAGAAGTCGGTGTATGTATTTTTCAAGCGTAACACTGATAATTTTGTACAAGCAAAAGACGCTTACCGCAAAGATCAACGCGAAATCTTCATAGACTGGTTATAAGAGATACCTAGTCCCAAAAACGCCATTGATGAATTTTTAAAATATAAAGAAACTTATACAATATTGTCGATGCATGGTTTGAGACACAAATAAATGGAAATGTTTCTTCTGTACTTGACATTATTAATATATTTGAGTCTTTGTTTACAATTATTAATTTATTCAATTTATTTAATTTTATTTAATATTTGCATGCTATAAATTTTGGCTAAGTAGGTTAATGCACATTTTTTTATTAAAATTTATCATCACGCTATGTACCTGTACCCTACTTAATAGCAAATAAAAATATTTGTATTTGATATTTTTATAAAGTAAACTTAAAAAAAAAACTAAAATCTGACTTCAAAAATATACTAAAAGTCGCTCATTTAGGACCATAAATACTTATAAAAAATATCTATCTAATTTATTATTAAATAATGTTTGCGCCTTTACTCCGAGTACTCACCCCCAGAAATATGACTACAATTTTCAGGGTGCATATTATGTATCTGCCAGAATCGTACGAACAGGGGCGTGCGGTGCATATAGGCAATTAGGCAGTGCCTACCTGATAATCAAAATGAGGTAGGCAGTAGGTACTTACAAATGTGGAGTATTGATGAAAACCACAGATTTTCTTCATCATCATAAGTATCTACTGCCTACCTCGAAATAAAACCAATGCTCGCCACTGCGTACGAACTTATTTTACGGTAATGGAAAAAAAATGAATATTTACTACCTTCGTCGCATTCATGGGCAGAATTAAAATATTATAATCCTGAATATAAAGGTACAGAGAAATAAAAGAGGATATTTTAATTATATACATTTATTTTCTGTCTTTATTTATACATTAAAGTAAGACAAGAACAACTGAGATAGGTGTGACACCACATATTATTAAACCCGCTACGTCTCGCGCGATCCATAGTCATCAACTGAACACCGTTTGCTCAGGCTTTGCAGGATCCAAGCAACACAAAGTAATCACAAATTACAAAAGTTAATTTATATAAATAAGGTGTCACATTTATTAACTAACGCTATATTTAAACGAAAAACCGGCTGGGGTAACTCAAAACGCTGTATGTGTCAATTTTGGCAATTTAGAATACTAATCCGTTTGGCAAATAGACTAGGTAGTGATAGTATGCTTTATAAAAACTACAAGTAAATATTTGAGTAATAAAAAATGACACATACACCGTTTTCAATCAGCTCAGCCCGACAGCATTTTGGATGTGAAACGAGGTGGGTCCGGATGAATATTGCACGTGCATGAAGTTAATACATCGTCTAATTATACACAATCAACACCGAATAGTCGCTAAACGTAAATATAGACGAGCGCTAAAAACAAACTAAAACAATTGGTCTATAACATTTGATTTATTAAATAAAATACTAGAGATTTGTACAAAAATTAAAATTCGATTAATTCGTATACGAGACCCAACGCAAGCGCGACGCTGGGAAACTTCGAAATAACAAATCAGAATAAATATGTCCAGACGATTGTTTTAATACAAATATTGTATTGATGAAATAATATCAACGATAATTTCTACTCTAGTAGAATGTGAGTCTAATTGATTTAAATTAAAATGGAAAACTTTTTGCTATAATTAAATTCGTCCAGCAGATGATCACTTAATGAATCATAAAATTAATATTATACGAGTATTTACATAATTATTCATTAGAGGCCGTTACAGTTCTCGCGAGGGGACTAACTGCGAATAGAAATTGCATCAAATAGATATGTAAACAAAACATTATTTAAAAAATATGGTTAAAAACCATGCCGCCTACACATGCAGATTCCATAGTGGCGCCACAGACCTATATGAAACTGTCATAGTGACATTTGGAGTTAGTTCCGAAAACCACCGCTGGAACGTCGCCTTTGTGTAGGTCAGTGGCGCCACCATCTAATCTGCAAACTTATAGTCAGATTATAGTCACATCCCGCTCTCACACCGTAGAAAATGAACGAGATGCAGCTACATCCCTCGCGAGATTCAATCCTATTCATTATCAGCGAAGTTTGTATGAAAATAATGAGGTCACTTGATAGGCCAACAAGCCTTTGATAGATGTAACCTCAAACCATTTGAATAGAACAGGCAATTTTGCACAGGATCACCTGGTCGGCCAACTATTTTTTGCGTAATGAACTTTACAATTAATTATCATACGTATACAAATACTATAGTTTAATTTTCAAAAATAACTTTGACACCTACTCTAAAACATAACATCTATACACCATAAAGGTGCTTTCATTGTATACGTTTGCAACTGGACTTTTGCCGCGCTTCATATGAATTGCACTGTTGAAGTTTGTCAAACAAAATGTCAACAATTGACGTGCGTCAACGGTCCGGTTTAAAACGTCTAAAATCAAATCGCACAAAATATGTTAACCGTTATTATCTTTATCTACGGCGACATAGGGATTCGAGGAGGTGTGTCAAAGAAGGCAAATCTTTACCAAAGCATTATCCTACCACATCAAATCTTTTACACCATATAAGGTCCGATTTTATTAGTGTTCATCCTGTTAACCTGTGACTATATAGGTGAAAAGCAATCGTAAAAACCAATTTTCAAATGTGTACCATAAAAACTAAAAAAGTTAAAAATCAACAACATTGACTTCATATTGCATAAACTCGTACTATCTTTGCTACGTTTAACCATCTGATTATCCGTCTTATTCCTTCCCCTTGTACAGAGCGAGAAAGAGTTGAAGATAGGACGAGTTTATGCAATATGAAGTCGATGTTGTTATTTTGTAATTTATTTTTAACTTTTTTAGTTTTTATGATAGACATTTGAAAGTAGGTTTTTACGATTGCTTTTCACCTATATAGTCACAGGTTAACAGGATAAACACTAATAAAATCGGACCTTATAAGCAGGATACCCACCTAGCCGTGTAGTGTGTAACGTATCTGATACTGTATCAAGTGAGTACGTAGGCACGAGCCTGCAGCAAGCCGCTGGCGCGTGGATCACATTAAGCTCGCAGTGATCCGCAGAGATACAGTATCAGATACGTTACATGCTACACGGCTAGGTGAGTACCCTGCTTTATATTTGCTGTTGTGGTTGATGGTTGCAATATAAGATTTCTAATTCTATTATGTTCTATATTGTGAACTGAAGCTCTGTTTAGCTCTGCCCTCGTACCATTGCATCGCAGAAGATAAAAACTAGGGTCGACGATTAACCCTTAACCAGGCACTAGTACAATAGGGACCCCATGATTAAACCTTACTCACCTACCTTAAGGGTGAAAACCAATCAAAAAGTTTGACTACCAGGCCTGGTTAAGGGTTAAGCCGCAAATTCGCTACAGCGCATCGTATAGTAGATCAACTAAGCGGTACTAGACATAAATGTCAAGGACACCTGACACTTGCCTCGCTGCTGGCGAATTTACGACCATAGACTAGAATAACTTGTCTTTGAATTTCGATTTAGAGAGAAAGTATATTCTTGTTCTTTTGCGCCATTGGACTCCGATCAGAATTATCATAAAAATCATTAATAAAAATAGCCGCTTCCTTTAAAAAAAACTGATTCAATACCATAGACTAATCTGCTAGTCCCCATCCATAAACAATGGCGCCAATTATTCTGAGATTTGTTTAAGCTAACTTTGAAACTGACGACAGGCAATGTTGACAATTTGTCCTTATCATAAGTGACGGAACAAACAGGGCACAGCAAGTCGACATTCATAGGTGTTCCAGAATCGGACCCTTATGCATCACAAACAAGTTTATTGCAGTAGACTTACGGCAGAACACTGACCACAACGAGTTGAGGCGATAATATGGTATTTGCCCGTTGCCCACACCGTTCAATTGTCCTACTTTTGTTTAACCGCCAAACCGCAATTATTTCATAGATTAAGTACGGAAAAATCAAATGTGAAGTAAACGGACGGTAAGTTATCAAAGACCGATAACAAGGTCTCAACTTTGAGTGTCGTTTAAACATTTTAGGACTGAATAGACACCGTCTTTGGCAAATTTTGTCTAAAATTAAACAAATTGATTAAAAAAATAAAATTTGTATGTATTTTATGCAAAGCGCGTGCGGTATTGAAGAAAACGAAAATATTTTATTCATAAAAAAATCAGTGGGTTATTTTGAATTAGAGGTTGGATTTTCCTTCTAAGTGAAATTACACTAATAACCATTTACGTCAACGTTCAAAAGCGGGAAAAATAAAAGCATATTCAATGTAAAACATGTATTTTTTTTACAAAAGTCGATTTAGAAATAGATTCGGTTAATGATCGGCTAGCTTCGGTTTTCAGAGCGTTGTCTTCGTAGATCCCACTACGCACAGAAACAACGCTCTGCATAACCTAACGTGTGTATGAATTCTTGACTGGAACTGTTTTAATTTTAGGTTTGATGATATAGTAGCCACTGTTTATAAAGGTAACGTAAATTTTAATTATTGTTAATTGTGCCAAATAAACGATTTTCATGTTTTTTTCACTTTAGTTTTGAAAATCATCCCTTAGGGTCGAAAACCAATGAAAATTTATCATTCTGTGCCTTATTGTTGAAATGTTTTATACAAGGCTAGGAGCGTCTCTACTAAGCATGTCTATGGATTGTTTTCAAAGTAAACCCTTAGTGCTATGAATAAAACTGGGAAGTAGGTAGTCCAGAGTTCAATCTTTCAAAGTTTAATACTTAACGGGGAATCGTACGAGCGATATCTAGCCGTTATTTATTGAAGAGGCAATAGTGACGAATATAACAAGTTTTATTCATGACTTCTACCAATATTGTGCCAATTATAATAGAGTAGCTGACCCAGTCAATATGTATTATTTCTTAAACTGTTATAATGAGCGTAACATATGCGCAGCTGAGTCGCTGTGAGAACTAAATAATGCGTGGCAAGAAAATAAGTTTGACATAATTTTAAAATTTTAAACTCAATTAAACAGGAATTAACGCGATCATAAATGTTCTCACCATAAATGATCATAAATGATTGAGTTCTCACCTGAATACGGACGCGGCGGTTAGTGTGCAGAATAGGGACACAGTGAGTGTAGTGTGTGACTGTACTTGGCGTGAAAATAATATTATGAGGGTAGATGAAGAATCTGCCTCTCATACGGAGTGAAGACATCGCTGTTCCAGCCAGCCTGTGACCACGGTCGGTGTAAGTCGTGGCAGGCAAAAGAGGTAACTTTTACGGTACCTAAATTATGATCGCGTTAATTCCCGTTTCATTGAGTTTAAAATTATGCAACGCGAAAGTTTAAAAGTCATTATAATTTTAAAATGGTGTCAACTACCCTATTAGTTGACACTGGCTCTATAAAGTGGCTCACGTGACTGAACAACCTAGCTAGCTGTACTGTAGACGCGTTTTCTTACGAATTTGAGTCGTGAGTCAACGTACGAAAGATTCCATGTTTCTATTCGTACAAAAACGTACCCAAAATGCCGCTAGCCTTTTTTTTCGTCAGGAGCTTTACGCATACCACACCAGCTGCGGGGGCAGCTGGGGGTTATGTGGGATTCCGGACCTCAGAATGAAAATAACTCATCTTCGTTACTTACATGTGTTTAATTCTTCCCCTAGCAGAAACAAAATTATTTACAATCATACGGAGATACTATTCGTTTTAACTTAGTGCCTACGCATGCATATAAGCTAATAGGATTTCGTCTTTCTACTCTACTGTAGATATATTTCTCGAATTACATATATAAAATTTTCATTAACACCTTACAGTATTTGGATAGTGAAAAACTGTATATTCATATCTGATCAGTTATAGGCCGTTCGCTGCGTTGAGCGGGAACCAGTTCTTTCGTTCACGTTCAAATCAGCGAATGACCTAACACACAGTGAGCCTTCAAGTACAAAACTACTCTATCACCACCTCCAACGCCGAACTATCCTTATCAGTCGTGCCTAATTGACTGCCATCAACTTCATCTTTCTACCGGAAATACTGGCTCAAAACCCTTTGGGCCAAGACCACGTCGACTTAAAAGGTTGGGAGTAAAGTCACTTTATTTTGAAAAAAAAAGTAAACATTCATCAAGTACCTAGCTGATCTAATGTACTAGCTCGATTCGATCAACTCCTATACATTTATAAAGTCTAATGCCACGTTTACATTATACGGTTAGGCCGTGTTCGGTCACAGACTAGTTTAAACTATGATTCGACTTGCCCATTTTCGGTCAACTACTATTTTAAAGTATTTGGTCAATAGAATTAACAGGCCAATTCGATTTACAGATTCGGCCAAACCGAACGTGATCACCTTATGTAAACGCGACACAAGTCTGACACTTTACTCTTTAAATTTCCATGGACAAGACTGTAACTTTACTTTTTAAAGTTCCATAGACAAGTATGTAACTTAACATTTTAAACTTCCATAGACAAGTGTGTCACTTTACCTTTTAAAGTTCCATAGACTCGATGATGGCGGCCAAGATCCAGCGTTTACGAACTATAGTACCCTTAAGCCTGGCTGTCGGCCGAGGCCCGCGCGATGGTGCGCCGCGGCAAAGTGCGCCTTATGCGGGCGCCGGAAGGTTCACTTTAGCGCGTCGGTTTCGAACTTCTGTTCGGTGACTGAGACCGCGTCGGATGAGAGAGCTTCTTTTAACGGTTCCACGCAGTTCTTTGGGATAAGTGTGCCTGGTGGAAGAATGGTTGTAATGTATACAAATAATGTAAATAGTACGGCAGTTGCGTTGTCTACGGACATGTTGTTTGTTTTAGTCAGTTGTAATTTGGAAATAGGTAATCGTGTTCATTTTGAGTAACTTTTACTATGAGGTAGAGGGCAGGGTGTTTAAAGGAATAGAACACTCCATGAAACTAAGAGACCAGTTGCTTAAATACATCAACTTTTTCTATGGAAACAATATTGAAATTAATTATATTTTTTTAAGATGCTTCATACGCGCGCGCCCACACAGCCAGCACTGAGCCCGCACGCGCGTGGCACGCGCGTTGTATACTGTGAGGGAGTGTGTACTACGTATACTGACCCACGATCTTGAGCCCGGAGTCGAGCTTGATGCGCACGACCTGCATCTTGTTGAGCTGGCTGCGCGCGGCCAGCACGGCCTCCACGCGCGCCCACACAGCCAGCACTGAGCCCGCACGCGCGTGGCACGCGCGTTGTATACTGTGAGGGAGTGTGTACTACGTATACTGACCCACGATCTTGAGCCCGGAGTCGAGCTTGATGCGCACGACCTGCATCTTGTTGAGCTGGCTGCGCGCGGCCAGCACGGCCTCCACGCGCGCCCACACAGCCAGCACTGAGCCCGCACGCGCGTGGCACGCGCGTTGTATACTGTGAGGGAGTGTGTACTACGTATACTGACCCACGATCTTGAGCCCGGAGTCGAGCTTGATGCGCACGACCTGCATCTTGTTGAGCTGGCTGCGCGCGGCCAGCACGGCCTCCACGCGCGCCCACACAGCCAGCACTGAGCCCGCACGCGCGTGGCACGCGCGTTGTATACTGTGAGGGAGTGTGTACTACGTATACTGACCCACGATCTTGAGCCCGGAGTCGAGCTTGATGCGCACGACCTGCATCTTGTTGAGCTGGCTGCGCGCGGCCAGCACGGCCTCCACGCGCGCCCACACAGCCAGCACTGAGCCCGCACGCGCGTGGCACGCGCGTTGTATACTGTGAGGGAGTGTGTACTACGTATATCTTGAGCCCGGAGTCGAGCTTGATGCGCACGACCTGCATCTTGTTGAGCTGGCTGCGCGCGGCCAGCACGGCCTCCACGCGCGCCCACACAGCCAGCACTGAGCCCGCACGCGCGTGGCACGCGCGTTGTATACTGTGAGGGAGTGTGTACTACGTATACTGACCCACGATCTTGAGCCCGGAGTCGAGCTTGATGCGCACGACCTGCATCTTGTTGAGCTGGCTGCGCGCGGCCAGCACGGCCTCCACGCGCGCCCACACAGCCAGCACTGAGCCCGCACGCGCGTGGCACGCGCGTTGTATACTGTGAGGGAGTGTGCACTACGTATACTGACCCACGATCTTGAGCCCGGAGTCGAGCTTGATGCGCACGACCTGCATCTTGTTGAGCTGGCTGCGCGCGGCCAGCACGGCCTCCACGCGCGCCCACACAGCCAGCACTGAGCCCGCACGCGCGTGGCACGCGCGTTGTATACTGTGAGGGAGTGTGCACTACGTATACTGACCCACGATCTTGAGCCCGGAGTCGAGCTTGATGCGCACGACCTGCATCTTGTTGAGCTGGCTGCGCGCGGCCAGCACGGCCTCCACGCGCGCCCACACAGCCAGCACTGAGCCCGCCAGCACGTGGTACGTGCGTTGCCGCAGACCGATCTGCAAACGTTATACAATTACTATAATCCTACAAAAAACACATATTGACATTCCGCGCGCGAGCGAAAGCGCGGAATGTCACAAGCAATAGGGAGGCACGATCGGCCTAAGCGTTCGGCTTGTTACGCATCTATCTCTCTTCCACTCCATCCGCCGATGAGTCCGACTAGCATCAATCTTTTCTTAAGACGTTATCACGTAAAATTAACATCCGTAAAGCACCTCTTGTACACTTTTTATAAGTTTGTGAAATAAAGTTTGAAATAATAAACATATGCAGATGCGTGAAAAGAGGCCTAGTAGAACTATATTATCAAAGATCTGCTAGCCTCACCCTCTGATAGGGATAAGTGAAGAAGTTAAGATTGAACTTTGCCCAGAAATGAGAAAAAGACTGCTATAATAAGGAGACCTCAACTACTTGTAATTGGGTAAGGCAAAATTACAGACAGTTTGTTTTAGTTATGTCTTACGGTACGTCCAGATCTGGCGGATACGCAGCTCGCGCGCAACTCGCGCGTAAGCTGGAGGATAGACGGCCTAGGGGCCTAGCACGAAAATGTATGTCTCGTTCGGTCGTATAAACCTAACAAATTAAATGGGCCAGTCATCTTATGCGTCAATCCTTTGATAAAATATGATCAACTCAATCTAGCCGTGTAAAACACCCGACCGTTATCAAATTTTCACAAATTGTCAAACCTTTGATACGGGGGAATGGATGTCTTAACTTGATAGGATAATACGACCAAGTAAACAATGCGCTTTTGTACTAGCCCTCCTGGTACAGGTTGCAGGAAGCCGCTGGATGCAGGCCAATTCCAACCGGCCAATCTGGAAGTGACTGGGGGAGGCATATATTCTGCAGTGGACCTACTGTAGCTGAAATGAAGACGATGAACCCCTGGATGCAGGCCGCTTCCAGCCGGCCAATCTGAAAGTGTCAGGGGGAGGCCTATGTTCAGCGGTGGACGTCCTATGGCTGGTATGATGACGATGAACCCCTGGATGCAGGCCGCTTCCAGCCGGCAAATCTGGAAGTCACTCTAGGAGGCATATATTCAGCAGTGGACGTCCTATGGCTGATAAAATGACGATGAACCCCTGGATACAGGCTGCTTCCAGCCGGCCAATCTTAAAGTGTCAGGGGGAGGCCTATGTTCAGCGGTGGACGTCCTATGGCTGATATAATGACGATGAACCCCTGAATGCAGGCCGCTTCCAACCAGCCAATCTGGAAGTCACTGCGGGAGGCCTGCGTTCAGCGGTTGACATCCTGTGGCTGCAATGATGACGATGCTGAGCCCTGCAAGTGTTCGTACCTCGCAGTCGAGCGCGTTCCTGCACACGCCGCGCCAGAAGGCGTGGCTGCAGACGCGCAGCGAGGCCGCGTACTGCGCGCGCCACGCGCTCTCCGCCTCTTCGCTCTCCACCTTCTTGTACTTCTTCTCGATCTCGGCAAGAGACTCTTGCCGCAGCTGTAACCCTGTGTTTGGCCTGGAACAACGATTTAATATGATGACATAGATAATGTACACCGTGATTTTTTTCTGGTTGTCTTTCCGTAGCGTAACGATTTGGTCTCAATATTACAATCGATTTGTAAACTCTTTTGTCCTGAAAGTCTAATATAAGCTGATTTACAAATTGTGAAACACGAGACTCATAATCAACGAGAAAACGAGTGTAATACCCTATTGTGACATGTGAAAAAGCAAACATTCGTGCAATCAACACAGGTAAACAAGCGAGCAACGAAACTCTCCGAATTCTCAACCCGATGTCAGTGTAACGAGCGAACGTGGTACGGACAACAGCACGTCGACCTACCACAAAATGTCAAATTTTCTCATTTGAAAATGAACTCTATATTTCAGGCTTAAAGTTGAAAATCTATTGGAGAATTTTTGACTTTTGGGGTAGGTCGACGTGCTGTTGACTGTACATGTATGGATTCTAAGAATCTCTAGTTAAACAAATCAGGAGCCAAGGCAAGCAAGCTTTTAAAACGAGCATATTACACAAATTTCCAACACAAAAAGTAACGCAAAAGTAGATATTACTAACCCGAGTTACAGATCGTCTTTAACTGAATGAGTAAGTGAAATGAGTATTATTACAGAGCTTGTTTTGGATCTAAAGAGTATAGATAAAAAGCGGGAGATCACGTTCTTTGGTACTCTCAGTCGAGCAGTGGGCTACACTAGGCTGCCCTGCTGAAGGGAGGCTGCCTACCTGTATATGTGGAACATCTGGTCCCGCTTGGACAGCTTCTCCTTCTTGTGCGAGGGCGCGGCGAGGCACAGCACGCGGGGTACTGCCACAGGCTGCCCTGCTGAAGGGAGGCTGCCTACCTGTATATGTGGAACATCTGGTCCCGCTTGGACAGCTTCTCCTTCTTGTGCGAGGGCGCGGCGAGGCACAGCACGCAGGGTACTGCCACAGGCTGCCCTGCTGAAGGGAGGCTGCCTACCTGTATATGTGGAACATCTGGTCCCGCTTGGACAGCTTCTCCTTCTTGTGCGAGGGCGCGGCGAGGCACAGCACGGCGGTATGCTTGTTGTTGCGCGCGTGCTGCGACAGGTAGAACCCTTCCTTGCCACCGGACGCTTCTGACCATTTCTCTAATGCGTCTGACCAGTCCATGCCACGCTGGGGAAAATATGATTGGTTAGATTTGGTTCTCCTAATAATTGATATATTTTCTTGGGAATAGAGTAAACACAAGATCGACACAGTTCTGTCCGAGCGAGTAACTATTTTAACGAAAAAGCAAAGTTTTAAGCATTATTTTGGACTGAACCACCAACTATAAATAAATTGTTCAATTCTATTTCACGGCAAAGTCTAGGCCCTCGTCCGGGAACTTATATACCTTATGTGGTCTATTTAGCAACTAAGTTTCTATATGTGAATACTTATAAGCAGCTACTATATCTGATAACTCTAGTTACATAGATTGTATCAGTACAGTTGATGTTTCGAATAAAATAAAATAAAATCCTATTTTTTTAACAATGGATCAAGGATTCAGGTTTCTTCACATCAAATATCGTTTCTGACCCAAGCACTTTTTGTTAGTATAGATGGATCAGCAATTTCCTGCAACCTTTACCACGTTGTCTGTTGTCAGTCCTCGAGCTATGCGCCTCGCCACCAGCCACTACAGCTTGCTAATCCATTGGGTTACGCCAGTTGCTTTTGTTCACATTACCTCGGAGTGCACAGTGTGCAGCTCTGAACCTAAGCTGCTAATAATCATGGTTCAAAATATTACCTCAGAATGCACAGTGTGTAATTCTACGGGCGCCTGTCCGGTCGCGTGCCGCCGCAGGAATCGCACGCATCGCGCGCGACGGACGCATTCGCCCGCGCTGCCCAAATCCAAGATGCCCAGGTCGAAGCGACCGTTGCGTTTCGCTGGAAGATATAAGTTTGGTTACCATGGTGATGAGCTTATTGCGATATGGAGAAGGCTGCTATGCAAAAAGGGTCTACAAGAGTAGCAGCGTAAGAAACAAAGGTTAGCGACGTAGACCCGTTGCCACTCTGGCAGATCATAGCGATAGCTAAGGTAGCTTTAGCCAAATCAGAGAAAAATGGGAAACAACATTATGACTGTATTTTTCTATGAATAAAGATTTTTGAAAAACATGTACAGATAGGTTGATATATGTATACAGGTATGTTGGTTTAAAGTACTGTAGAGGTTTATAGCCAAACAAGTAAAACCTCTACGTCTACCAAGGTATGTTCGAAATATGAAAGTTGCTTTTGAATATTTTTCTTTGACGTAGAAAGAACTTTTGTTTTCGGTTTTCATTAATAAATCTAGAGTCGAAGTAATATGAACTAAAATATCTGAAAGTTTAACTTGATCTAAAAATTTGTGCACTACGATTCAAAAGCTAAGTATTCTCTGGATTCCTCATGTAAAGAACCTTTTAATAAATATAATTCATTAAGTGAAATAATTTGTTCTTGAACAATTCCCAATAATCTATCCCAGCTTCGGCCATTGGCACGTTACAGTAGCGACGTGCATATGCAGGGTCAATAGGTTACTGCAATTGCTATGCCCTGAAGGGCCGTTACATTGTATTTTACGGACATCATGTACCTACCTGTATTACCTGTTTTTTGTACACAAATGTTACAATAAATGCAATAGATGATTGATTTTTGATTGAATAGGCGCAGCAGACGAATCTACGATCGTAGCTCGTACGAAATTATAATTATTTTATCGAAATTTCAAATAGATTGCAAACTACCTCACTGGACTCACTCTATAATTTGCAATTCGTATTAAAGTATATTGGTCCACTTAGTCTGAAGTAGTCCTAGGTATCCCACAGGGATCTATATTGGGACCGAAACTCTTTGTGTTATGCTGATAAGAGTTAAAATATAAAAAACGCCACGGAAAACTTGCGCAATGGTTAGCCAGAATCTTAATCTACGCCATTGCACGTGCTAAGTTGACACTATTGCTATTTTTTCATAATTTGTCGACAGTAATTTTGTTTACAATATTACAACTTAAACTCCCCATTCTCGAAACCTATGCTCAAATTTATTGCCGTTTGCACATCAACAGATTCTTATAAATATTCTTAGCATGTGGCACTGTCATAAATAATTTGTTATTCCAAATAAGTGAGCAAGTAACGTGTCGTGTGGTGCCGGCACGTTAAAAGAATAGCACCACCCCATCTCTTCCTATGGGTGTTGTAAGAGGCGACTACAGGAGAACCGCCACAAGAAGACGGGCAGCAGCGTCTCCTCTCCACCATTGGCCAAACTGCGATCGCCAACCCGCCTGCCAAGCGTGGCGATTATGGCAAAATCCTCCTTTTGGAGAGGCCTGTGTCCAGCAGTGGACTGATATAGGCTGGTGGTGGTAAGAAAGTAACACAACCATAGATTTGATAGTCCAAAACGCATATTACTTAACAACATGAGAAAAGCTATAAAAGCACTAACCTTGCTCCATAACTGTGGTGAGCGTGTCGGTGAAGTACTTGAACAGCCTGTTCTGCAATTCGACCGGCATGCCCAATATCCTGTTTAGGAACTTGGACATATTGTTGTAGTCCTGAAACAAACAATTTATGATAATAATGAATCCATTGTCGTGGGGTGCAAGGAGAGGTTTTTTCAAGTGTCCATAATAATCATAAAGATTAAGACGGAAATGAGACGTTTCGTTGGATGGCCTCTTAAGAAAGAAGCAGGGGATTGTCACTTTCTATGTTACTTTTAGGGAATGCAATCTCGCGAGAGCTCCACATTTACGAGATCATGCGAGCTTAATAAATTTGTTTAATTTTTTGTATACAAATTGTCATGTATCAATAATGGGATTTTTGAGAGGGTTTTTTTTTTATTTGAGGTAATATGCTACGCGATTCACATGCATTTGCTTCTGTGCAATCTCGTTAAACTCGCGCGATCTCGTCCGATTTTGTACCAAGATTAATCTTGGTATATATGTTCGAGATCGATCTCGCGAAAACAAGAAAGATCTCGCGAGATACATTCGCTAGTTACCTTGTCTAGCGAGAGCACGCCGGGCGCGGCCTCGCTGTTGACGATGAGCCCGACGCCGACGAGCGCGGACGCGACGTCCTGGAAGAAGTCGCCGCGGTAGTCGCGCGGCTGCTCGTACTTCATTATGATCTCGCGAGATACATTCGCTAGTTACCTTGTCTAGCGAGAGCACGCCGGGCGCGGCCTCGCTGTTGACGATGAGCCCGACGCCGACGAGCGCGGACGCGACGTCCTGGAAGAAGTCGCCGCGGTAGTCGCGCGGCTGCTCGTACTTCATTATGATCTCGCGAGATACATTCGCTAGTTACCTTGTCTAGCGAGAGCACGCCGGGCGCGGCCTCGCTGTTGACGATGAGCCCGACGCCGACGAGCGCGGACGCGACGTCCTGGAAGAAGTCGCCGCGGTAGTCGCGCGGCTGCTCGTACTTCATTATGATCTCGCGAGATACATTCGCTAGTTACCTTGTCTAGCGAGAGCACGCCGGGCGCGGCCTCGCTGTTGACGATGAGCCCGACGCCGACGAGCGCGGACGCGACGTCCTGGAAGAAGTCGCCGCGGTAGTCGCGCGGCTGCTCGTACTTCATTATGATCTCGCGAGATACATTCGCTAGTTACCTTGTCTAGCGAGAGCACGCCGGGCGCGGCCTCGCTGTTGACGATGAGCCCGACGCCGACGAGCGCGGACGCGACGTCCTGGAAGAAGTCGCCGCGGTAGTCGCGCGGCTGCTCGTACTTCATTATGATCTCGCGAGATACATTCGCTAGTTACCTTGTCTAGCGAGAGCACGCCGGGCGCGGCCTCGCTGTTGACGATGAGCCCGACGCCGACGAGCGCGGACGCGACGTCCTGGAAGAAGTCGCCGCGGTAGTCGCGCGGCTGCTCGTACTTCATTATGATCTCGCGAGATACATTCGCTAGTTACCTTGTCTAGCGAGAGCACGCCGGGCGCGGCCTCGCTGTTGACGATGAGCCCGACGCCGACGAGCGCGGACGCGACGTCCTGGAAGAAGTCGCCGCGGTAGTCGCGCGGCTGCTCGTACTTCATTATGATCTCGCGAGATACATTCGCTAGTTACCTTGTCTAGCGAGAGCACGCCGGGCGCGGCCTCGCTGTTGACGATGAGCCCGACGCCGACGAGCGCGGACGCGACGTCCTGGAAGAAGTCGCCGCGGTAGTCGCGCGGCGCCGGCACCAGCGGCTGCTCGTACTTCATTATGGCCTTCATCACCGCTTCCAGCGCCGTGCGACCTGGGGTATAACAAATATTCTTATTCGAGACCACCTACGAAATACAGGGTGTACAAGAGAATAGGACACTCCTTAAAACCACGTGATCAGCTGGTCATATACAACAACTTTTCCTATGGGAGCAACATCGAAATCGATAGTTTTTTTTCAGTTTCCCGATACAAACTTACTCGCATACCTCGATGATAATGTATGGAGCATCTGAAAATAAAATCACGATTTCGATGTTGCTTCTATCACGTGGTTTTAAGGAGTGTCTCATTCTTTTGTACACCCTGTATATAAAAATTGGTTGTCACTAAAGGGGTTGCCGCTGAAAACCAGCGTCGTTACGGTTTCAACTGTAACGACAAATGCAGAGCGGGGACCTTTTTGACACTCTTTTTGTAATTCTGTTTGTAACTATGCCCATGTGTGTCAAATAAACGTTTTCTATTATATTCTATTCTAAAGTCAGTTTACGTTAATTTTACGTGATAACGTCATAAGAAAACATCGATTCTACTCGGACGCATCGGCAATAGGAGTAGAAGAGAGATAGATGCGTCACAAGCCAAACGATTAGGCCGATCGTGCCTCTCAATCGCTTGTTCCGCGCTGTCGCTTGCACGCGGAACGTGACTTCAGTTATGCCCGTACCACACCTCCGCTGCGAAACCATAAAAGCGGAATCACAATGATTTCGCCATGTCCTGTCGGGAAGAATGAGAAGCGGAACACTAGCGAAATTGCCTGTTCTAGCGCATTGATTTGACAATAATGCTATCTCTTTCCTCCCGGTGTCGCCGATCTGCTCCGACACCTGTCACTCCGACGACTTCCGCCATTTTGTTGCGGCACCGCATAGTTTTCGCATATTTGTCAATGTTAACAATTTTTAAGAAGCGAAAGTGCGTCTTTAGTTTAGAATGGACATCAAATTCGCTGAAAAATTAATCTAAGAGGTCAGAAATAATCCTATTCTGTACTTGCTTAGTCATCCAGACTATAATGACGATATTTCACTTCGATTGTCTTGACTAATCTGACTGACTTGCTTTACGTTCCGCGCTGCGGAACACTATATCGCAGCGGAATGCATCCTGCTGTTTAGCTACTCGTGTTTCGCAGCGGAGGTGTGGTACGGGCGTAGGCAATATACTTCTCATAAATTACATTCAACCTTGCTTTATTGTCCATCCTTGCTGTATTTCTTGTCAATATTGAACAGACTAAAGTCCACTTATCTAGGGCTATCATCATCATCATCATTTCAGCCACAGGACGTCCACTGCTGAACATAGGCCTCCCCCAGTGACTTCCAGGTCGGCCGGTTGCATCCAGCGGCTTCCTGCAACCTTTATCAGGTCGACTGTCCACTGTGTCAACTCATCAACTCGTCATTAATCACACCCAACCCTATCTCTGTAGACACTCACCGTACTTGTTGTCGATATTGAACTGGCTGAGGTCCCTGGTCTCCGTGGCCCTCCTGTCTCCATGCGTCAGGGCTCCGAGCGACTCCAGCCGCTTGGCGACCGTGCAAGCGAACCGACGCTCGCCGGCCAAGTCCGATATCAGAAATATGTATTCCGGTGCGTTCACTTGATTCGATCGGTGTGTTCGACCTGGGAGAAGGGATAAGATATTGCAAATGAAGTAATTAAAATATATATGTACTCCTGATATTACTATCCTAATAAAGCACTCGCCCGGCATGCGATGGGACGTGGGTTCCAGTTCCACCTGAGGTCGATGATTTTTTCAAGTGTTATTTATCTTCAATTAAACCTTGCATGGAATTGCTAAAAACAAAAATTTTTAATTTATCTTGTATTACTATCCTAGTTTTAACGTCAACTATGAGGTGGTTTTGAAGCTATTCCACCACGCTGGCACAGTGCGGTGCGATGGAAGACGCTAGGCTAGTCTTACAGTGAGATATATTCAAGACTTTCCTTTCATTGTCGCGTGCGATTCGCGTGGGCACACCCTAATCCCCTTAGGGTACAAAACTCAGACCTGTTCTCAGACCTACTAATTTCTCTCAAGCCGTTTTGAGAAATTAATAGATTAGATAAAAAATACCTAAACCGTTTCAGCCATTCTCGAATTTTGCCCTAAGCAACGTAAAAAAAATTATATTTACTATACAGGGTTACATTGCAAGGTAGTGCCAAATTTTCAGGGACCACTTATAATCAGTAACTTAATCGATCTACGATATAAACGATCTAAAAAACAAACTTTATTTATTTTATTTTTTAAAACTATCCGCTGTTCAAAGATGGTAAGCGTGGATAATCTTGTCTCATTTATAAAAAATACGCACCAACTATGTCTGTGCAACCTAGAACTGCAAAGTTCAATGCAATAATAGTCACAATAGCGCGCGATAACAAGCCTTAGCCTTTTGATGTAAGGTACATTTCTAACAGCAGGAGCGCCCGCGCATACCAGAGGTTCAAATTGACAACAAATACCTTAAGCAGTGCACCTCTAGATCTTATTATTAAAATGTGGCACTACTTTGCAATGTTACCCTGTAGATAATACGCAATAACTCACCAAATTGCTGTATAGCTCTGTCCGCTGACCAGGGTAACTCAAGCGTAATGTGTACTCTTCGTCTTTGGTTTCTTGCTCTGTAACAAATATTATAATAGTATCACTTCTAATGTCACATCTTGACATGATGATAAATCAAGACCTGGCTAGACGAGGTGATCGCAGATATTGAGTAAGCTTGTCACGTCGGGTTACGTAGTCCTGACAAAGAACCCGTATAGTTTCGTCATGTCCGTCTGTCTGTCTGTCCGAGGTTTTGCTTGAAGGATGTTAACACTAAGGAGCTTCTAAGTTTTTTTCTAAGAGTTGTTACCTGTAACCTATTCCTACGGCTTCATCCCTTACCTCCTGTCACTCTGCAGCGATATACCGCTAGAAGCCGCTTCGGAGATGATGGCGACGTCCTTCTCGCCGTCCATAAAGCGCTGCTTCTCCGTCAGGTTGAGCGTCTCGAGCGGCACGTCGGCCTCCGACCGGCTCTCGTACAGGATCTGGCCGTCTTCCGTTTGTACCACGCGCCCTTTGCGACCTGTCATCTGTGGACAGACGAGTTTTGTTTATGACGGATGTATGTGGTTGCAAAGCAGAAAATTGTAAATAACCCCGTTTACTGCGAGTCAGGTTGGTTGAGTGCACCTCATATAAAGTTGGCGTGATAAATAAATAAACATTAGCCAGGCAACATACCAAGTTTTATGGTCCGAAGTGATAAATTAACATTCTTGCGTTACGAGGTACCAAACAAGGTTTTTTTTATCAGATGACATTTGTGTTTAATGTGTGCAAAGTGAAGGTATACACCATTAAGGGCGCAAGCGTGTTGTGCTATAGTGTTTACTGTTTTTACCTTGTACTCGTTTCTGTGGATTTAGTGCTGTCATCTTAAGTAGCATGTATCACGGTGCAGAGCAAACACGTAACGCGTGCAATGTCACGCCAATACTTATATTGAATATGGGAGTCTACTGCTAGACATAGCCCTCCCTTAAAGAACATGACAACGAGCGCAAGCTTGACTAGTTGTCAGCCCAGCAAGTACCTACGCTGATTTTGCTAGTCCGTAGTTACCACTCGAGGATCTGGGATTACTTATCTCCGGGACTGTACAGCTAGCGGAACCGATGTTGAGCTCACTCCGCTGTTGTTGAGCTACTTACCTCGGCCACGTTGTCGGTGCCGCCGAGCTCGTCGACGAGCTGGTCGAGCGTGTTGGGAGGCGCTCGATGCTGGCCAGCAGTTCTGCTTCATGCTGCAGGCGCGACACTACTCACCTCGGCCACGTTGTCGGTGCCGCCGAGCTCGTCGACGAGCTGGTCGAGCGTGTTGGGAGGCGCTCGATGCTGGCCAGCAGTTCTGCTTCATGCTGCAGGCGCGACACTACTCACCTCGGCCACGTTGTCGGTGCCGCCGAGCTCGTCGACGAGCTGGTCGAGCGTGTTGGGAGGCGCTCGATGCTGGCCAGCAGTTCTGCTTCATGCTGCAGGCGCGACACTACTCACCTCGGCCACGTTGTCGGTGCCGCCGAGCTCGTCGACGAGCTGGTCGAGCGTGTTGGGAGGCGCTCGATGCTGGCCAGCAGTTCTGCTTCATGCTGCAGGCGCGACACTACTCACCTCGGCCACGTTGTCGGTGCCACCGAGCTCGTCGACGAGCTGGTCGAGCGTGTTGGGAGGCGCTCGATGCTGGCCAGCAGTTCTGCTTCATGCTGCAGGCGCGACACTACTCACCTCGGCCACGTTGTCGGTGCCGCCGAGCTCGTCGACGAGCTGGTCGAGCGTGTTGGGAGGCGCTCGATGCTGGCCAGCAGTTCTGCTTCATGCTGCAGGCGCGACACTACTCACCTCGGCCACGTTGTCGGTGCCGCCGAGCTCGTCGACGAGCTGGTCGAGCGTGTTGGGAGGCGCTCGATGCTGGCCAGCAGTTCTGCTTCATGCTGCAGGCGCGACACTACTCACCTCGGCCACGTTGTCGGTGCCGCCGAGCTCGTCGACGAGCTGGTCGAGCGTGTTGGGAGGCGCTCGATGCTGGCCAGCAGTTCTGCTTCATGCTGCAGGCGCGACACTACTCACCTCGGCCACGTTGTCGGTGCCGCCGAGCTCGTCGACGAGCTGGTCGAGCGTGTTGGGAGGCGCTCGATGCTGGCCAGCAGTTCTGCTTCATGCTGCAGGCGCGACACTACTCACCTCGGCCACGTTGTCGGTGCCGCCGAGCTCGTCGACGAGCTGGTCGAGCGTGTTGGGAGGCGCTCGATGCTGGCCAGCAGTTCTGCTTCATGCTGCAGGCGCGACACTACTCACCTCGGCCACGTTGTCGGTGCCGCCGAGCTCGTCGACGAGCTGGTCGAGCGTGTTGGGAGGCGCTCGATGCTGGCCAGCAGTTCTGCTTCATGCTGCAGGCGCGACACTACTCACCTCGGCCACGTTGTCGGTGCCGCCGAGCTCGTCGACGAGCTGGTCGAGCGTGTTGGGCGGCAGGCGGCGGCCGAGGCGCTCGATGCTGGCCAGCAGTTCTTCCTTCATGCTGCAGGCTCGCTCGATGGCTGACCGGGGTGGGGGCTGGCTTCGCGCTGGGCCTAGCCACGAACAAACATGAGATTAGGCGCTGGATATTACACAAGAAGAGTCGGGCGTAAGCGTGGCACAGGTGTGGCGCGGGCGCAACGCGTTTTATTTCGTATTAAACAAGGTGCAGATTTCAATCTGAGCAGCATTCACTATACGTATGTCCACTTACAGAATTTAGAATTAAGAACTAATTTATAAAAAATTTAAAAAAAAAACGATTATTTTTTTAAAACCCTAACTGTACTGTGGCGCAAGATACTGCGATAAGTTTGCACTGCACGAGAAGAAACCACGCGCAATATCGCGGAATGCTTGCTGGCGTTGATAACTTTTATTTAACGTCCGTGTTATTCTGAAACTCTTAAAGTTTAATAATTAAAATTTAAAGAAAATTTAAGTAATTTTTTTAATTAATTTTTTAATTTTTTTAATTACTCCAATTTAAAAAAATTGGAGTAATTTTTTTTCGTGATTCGTGATCAGTCCAAGGTTTAGAATCACCTCTGTAAGTACTGCTCAGATTGAAAACTGCACCCTGTATACAACATTTATAGAAGCAACAAGGTGCGAGATAAACACTAATAGCGCGGCGTGGGCGCTGCATCAGATCGCTTCGATTAGACGTGTTATCAGAATGACCGAAAGGAATAACTGTGTAAAGTAACGAGTTTCGCGATTTTCATACAAATATATCAGTTTCCAAAATGCCAATTTCATTGCGTAATAATAAGCTTTCAAGACAATTTTAACTAAAACCAAAAAACCAATTTATTTCTGTAAATAGGCTTAAACTAAGCGCTTTTACACGTCCCAATATTTTTTTCCCTACCACTACTTCGGGACAATTTTGGGCTAGCGCCGAGAAGAAGTAGCGCAAGAAACTCGGTCATTATTGTCAGCCTCTTTTTAAATAGTATATAGTTTACATTACAAGATAAATGTACCTGTGCGAGCAGGGCGGTATTTATTTCCAAATATTTTTATCATTATCATTATCTAAATCATATTATCATTATATCATATTACCTTGAAATGACAATTATCACAAAGTAATATGTTTAGACGCACATCCAACTATTAAATTAAAAATCAATACGTTAATAGCCTATTATGGGATCTAAATTAAATATGTCATAAAAGAACAAATTCAAAAAAAAAATATCAATGGTGTTTTTTTACATTATTTTATGCATTAGAGTTACACTAAAGCCACATTACAGGTTTTCATATTTTTTAATTTGACATCAAAATAAACGCAATAATCGTCTAGTCACATAACGTCTGCATACCCAAATGTCATAATCATCACCATCCTATATCAGTCCACTGCTGGACACAGGCTTCTCCAAAAGGAGGATTTTGCCATAATCGCCACGCTTGGCAGGCGGGTTGGCGATCGCAGTTTGGCCAATGGTGGAGAGGAGACGCTGCTGCCCGTCTTCTTATGACGGTTCTTCTGTAGTCGCCTCTTACGACACCCATAGGAAGAAAAGGGGTGGTGCTATTTTTTTAACGTGTGGCACGAACCTAAATGTAAACTTACCCAAATACAGTCCATTAGTACCCACAGGAGTCCCAGTGAGTGTCCTGCCTCCCGGAGCGGCCACGGTAACTGTACTAGGCGCTGTAGTACTCTTCCGTTCCAGCATCGTCTCGATCTTGTCCTGCGTCGACGAGGCCTTCTTCTTGGGAGGCGCTTTCTTCTTTTTTGCCACTTTCTTTTTGCGGCAGAGCCACGGTTCTGGAATAAAATGACAGTTTTATAACTCAAGAAGAACAACGTTTATAGTAAAACAGTTAATGCTTGTCGCGACGTGCATCACAATTCCATTCAGCATTTGCCAAATAGCGAGATATGAGCAAGCAACGACGCTGGTATTCAGTGGACCCATGCTAAGTGAGAATCACGGACAATTTGCGACTTTTCTTAAAATGTTTGCCTTTTAATCCGGACTTTGTGAGGCTTACGGCGTATGACCGTTACAAGTGGTCGGTAGTTAGTGGCATTTCTTCGGTTTGACAGTAATGGAATCGCTCTACTCGGAGTCGGGAGTGCGGGAGCGTCGTCCGACTCGAGCTCGAGTGCTACAAGAGGAAACGAGCAGGAGAAGCGAGTGTATAGCTCACCGTCGTCGCTGTCGCTGCCCGCGCGGAAGGGGTTGGAGTCGCTCTGGTCTGAGTCAGAATGCGGGCGCGCGTCGTCTGATTCGAGCTCGAGCTCGTCTTCGGATCCTCGGAGCCACTCGTCGTCGTCGGATGAAGGTCCTCGAGCTCGTTTCGCTTCTGCGTTCACTTGCTGTCGAGCTGTCACTGGGGAATATACATTTTATCTGTAAATACACATACAGTACGCGGCATCAATGTTGAGCGGTAGGGCAAAAGAATGGGGATCGCTTTGCGCATCTTTCGAGACGATAATCGTATTTATTTATTAACCGACTTCAAAAAAAGGAGGAGGTTCTCAATTCGTCTGAATGTTTTTTTTTTTGTATTTTATTTAGAACTTTATTGCACAACTTACATATAGTGTACAAAAGGTGGACTTAATGCTAGAAACATTCTCTTCCAGTCAACCATTGGGTCATGCAGAAAGTTTTCAAAGGGCGCGGTGTAAGTAACTGATAAAATACAGCCAAAAAGTGTAATAGCCAAAATCGTTTTAGAAACGAGTGTGCGCGGAGCTAACAACCAATCCCGGCCGGCGGTGCAGGCTTAATTTCGGTGCAGCTAGTTGTAAGGATGATGACATCACCAATTAATGGAAGACACTACACATTTATCCTGATAGTTATACTGTGTTTAGTCTTAACCGTAGTAATTATTTGATAACTGATTCTGTTATCCTGCGACTGATCAAATAAACACTGCGGTGAAACACACGACCATCACCATTAAAAAAGGAAAAATAACCACGTTTTAGACTCTGCTAAGTTGTCAAAAGTATTTTAAACTTATTAGAAAAACTTATATACTTACTCAACCACCACCATTATTCTCGTAATAATATTAGAACAATGAGTAGCTATTTAGTACAAGCAACTTTAGCGAACAAACATTGTCTTACATGTTTTAATTAATGACAAACGAAAAATCATAACCAATATTTACCAATATTCACTAAGCTATCAAAGATACGACTTTTTAAATTGCGTTGGTGACATGACAAATAAATCAATATTAGTAAAGTATTTATTATATGCATTCATTAATCGCCGTAAAGGAGCTCGTTTGCCAGCGTTGGTTCGACATGGTTTAGGAGCAAATAGACAACGAGTATAAGCATCACGAATACGCCGGGAGCGGCTAGGTATGCGCAGGTAAATTTTGTTTATAAACATGTTGCAGTCAAATACGTTACGACAAATTTTAAAAAGAATCGATTGGTCAAGATACAATCTTCGTTGTTTGAGGGTCGAAATTGAGTATTTAACTAAAAGGGAAGGAAAGGGAATCTGTAATTTAGATTAAGTAGATATTTAAGTTGTCAAGGTTCAATTTGGTCACTTATTTATTGTAGAATAGGTTCCAAACGCATGAAGTATATTCAACTTGAGGTCTTATGAGTGACTTGTATAGAAGCAGGTTAGTAGATGGCTTTTTAAATGAGTTGCAGTTACGCCTTAGAAACCCAAACATTAGAAAACCTTTAGCAGTGATGTGATCAACGTGAGCATTAAAATGCAGTTTTGAATCAAAGAGTATACCTAAATCCTAGATTAATGAGACTATCTTCATAGGGATGTTACGAAGCAAGTAGTTGTGTTGGATTGAGTTAATATTTTTGGTGAAGGAGATAACTTTACATTTTGGTGTGCTCAGATGCAGTTTATTAGCTAGACAGTAAGCAGTTAATCGGTCCAGGTCCTCCTGTAATTTAACGCAATCGTCAATGACACTTATTTTACGATACAGTTTAAGATCGTCTGCATACAACAAGAAGTTACAATGTCTAAAATATGTGTTTATGTAATTTATAAAGAGTACAAACAGGGTTGTTTTTCACTAAAGTTTGTAGAACTAATGCTGGCAAAAGATCACCAATGCGAAGAGTTGTGGACATTTACAATAATAGCTTTTCTGATATGATATATTTGTGCATTAACGGCACCTAAGTTTTAAACAAAATGTATAAAATAATTTAATTTACATTAAACAGAACGATATGTGTGAATCTGGCAAATGTTGGTACGCTACTATTACTTATGTCTACCGTTATAATATCAGTTTCTTTTTCAACCGACTTTAAAAAAGGAGGAGGTTCTCAATTCGACTGAATGTTGTTTTTTTTTTCTATATTTCTCAATTTTGCAATATCTAGCAACTTCTTAGTAAACTCCATTACTTAATCTGTGGATAACCTAGTGGGTTATATATTTAATAATTCATTTTTCATGTAACACCATTTGCTTAATACATAATCTAAGTCTTTGCGCTGCCGGAATCCGTAAGCATCCCGCAAGAATCCGTTCAGAATACAACCTAATTGCTTAAGCGACGGATTGATCATTGAATCCGCGTTAACCCAGTCCGGTTTCCGGCTGGGTATAAACCGAGCCTGCCGTCAGGATCCCTGCTGAAAATCAGCGTCGTGATATGTCCCTGGCTGTCACGACAAATGCTGAGCCTTTTTGACACATTTTTTTAAATCCTGTTATGTATTTCTTTTTTATTCTGTGTGTGTCAAATAAATTATTTTCTATTCTATTGTATTATGTATGTGTAACTGTTTGTTATTAATAAAACTCACGTTTCCGCTTGGAAGTGTTGGCGTCTATGTCGTGCGAGTTCCCGTTGAGCTGCGGCTTGGGTCGCGGCGGCGCCTCTAAGCCGAGCAAGCGACTGATTCGGTCCCTGTCGGGGGCAGGGAAGTGTTTCTCCACTAGAGCCTGGAATACGCCCCTGTAACAAACGAAGACAAATTAAAACAGGGAAATAGATGTTAAATAACAACTTTTTCTAAATGTATATGAAAGTATAATACATATACTTTACCGTATTGTACCTTATGTTACTGCATATTATATGGTTACATAAGGTACAATACGGTATACAGTTAAAACCAATAAAATTTAAAACAAAATCCCACGAAAACTCAGGACTGGGTCTGAAACACGCCCAATTAGTGCTGTGTAGCGCATATTTAACACAAATGAAGAAGAAAATATACACATACAATCATAAGTTTAAGGTATTGCGTCAAAAAGGTTTACGCATAGTATTTGTTATTTCTTTTTATTTATATAAACATGCTTATTATAAGCTTTAATAAAAAAAACTACACTTAAAAATTGATTCAAATCAACTCACGATGGTAGGCGATACTTTTCTACAAGTCGTATGTATGTTCAAAACGTAGGATTCTGTGAACGCGTCGAATAATTTTCGAAAAAACTATAAAACAATAATAATACGACTTAACCAATCATCAAAGCAATGCTCTGTCATTCAAAATGTTACTTTCTATTTAAGAGTGTATTGCGCGAAATTGTGAAAATTAAGGTATTTTTATTTCACTTTTTCTAGACGCTGAATTGATTAAATACATTAAAACCACCTTTATAGGCTAGCCTGATCCTGGATCTAGGTCGCCGCCTTGTTGAAATTTTGAAAAATACCTTTAAAATAAAAAAAATACACATGAAAGGTAATAACTTCTAAAATCATTTTTTTTCGATTACTTTATCAATTTTACGCACTAAACAATGATTCTCACATGAAAATGTTTGTATTGCAATTCCGCAGACCGCCCCCTTCTTAAAATTTAGTATAAATATAAAAAATATGAATATTTTAAGATTTCTTAATTTAAAACACAAACGCCTGATATATTTTAAAAGGAAACATTGCTCTTATTAATTTACTAGGCGCACTTAATTGAATGGTGTGATGCGTATTTTCTATAGATTTCTTGGTGAGGTCATGCACATGAAGCACAGATATTATTTCAAACCAGTCTGCCAGCTGATGATCATCCCCGAATTCTTCCCCGATGTCCCCAACTAAAGGCAGCCGTGTTACAAATCTATACATTGCAGTACATTTTAGTGTTTTTGCTGTCTTTCAACTCAAATGTCAAGTCTTATCCCGTACAGAGTAGTGCAAACGCAGTTCATGCAAACCAATAGGTATCTAGCTAAAACATTAAAGAGTCTATGATAATTATGGATGTCATCAATAATGTATAAATAATAATAAAAATTGTAAATTCAATGTTTCGTTCACTTTTTCGTCAGCTGTGAGATTTATTATAAGCAAACGGTGCATATTTTTATTTCGGGCTAATTTAAAATGTTATAATACCTACTTGGAAAATAGAAAGAAAGAAAGAAAGAAAGAAAAAATATTTATTTGGCACCAAATTTACATAAAGCACAATCTATAGTAACTTAAATTAAAACTAAAACTAGTGGTACCAAAATAGATTTTTCTCAAGTAGGTATTATAAAATTATGGTGGTCCCGATCAGATGGAACCCGAACCCTGGACCATTGCATACCGGGTGAGTGCTTTTCCAACTAAGCTACTGAGACGTTAGCAGAGTTGACAAATTTTTCAAGAGCCAAAAGAATATAATTTTTTTTAAAGATTTTCTGATCTTAGTCAATAGTTAAATTTTATTTTTACTTAATTTTTGTTACAACCAACCCAAGGGCTCAGTCATTCTCATCTAACATTCACTTATAATCACCATTCACAAGAGCCCAAAAACGCTGTATCGGCTGCCTAGGTGTTGATTACCTTACCATATACTTTTAATATCATTGAAATAACACGGTACCAAATTTCTATCTTTAAAATAAATATAATCTTTAGCCTGCCGCTAACACTCTTGCGCCTCACACAGACATACAATATACATGACCTGCACCCCTCGCGTGAAATGTACAGACAGTAGTCGGTGATCCGCCGGGAAAACAATTTTTGTGGAAATTAGTGTTGTTTTTGTACAAATTACGTCGAAGCACGACAATCTGATTTTGTAACGGGTATGTGATCTTTGAGCCAGCAGTCATTTTAATGTCATCCTCATCAAAATGACTGCTGGCCCAAGGTGAAGGCGAGTAACCCAGGATAGACCTCAGTGGAAACTATTAGAGGAGGCCTATGTCAAGAGGCACACTGAGATTAGAGATATTTTATAAGCTAAGTTACCAACAATGTGTATGTTATCTCTACCAGAATAAAGGGCTTTATTATTATTATTATGTGATCTTTAATCTGACTGAATTTATTATTATTTGTAGCCCAATATGTTTGCGAATAATAATCTTAAAATATGTAATGGCAGTACATTATATTGTGTATTTATAAATAAATTATCTTTATCTTTATACCTATAAACGTAGCCATTTCGTTGTTATCACACCATAACCTTTAATGTCTGATTATCCTGCCACTCTATACCCTGTTCTGAAAGCAGGTTAATGAGATTGAACCTCCACAGCTGAACATAGGACTCCCACAGTGAATTCCAGATCGGCTGGTTGGAACCAACCTATATGGACCACTAGGAATAGCTTTTGTGCTCTGCTCCTCCACTCGGACCGACATGGTGGCGTTTTCATATAAACACTTCAGCACCTCGATGTACCTATAGTTAATATTGCGCAGTTGGAGAGACTGTAGTACTGCCCAAGTCTCGATCGAAGCGAAGGGCTTGTCATAGTCCACAAACGCTAAGCATTGTTGCAAGTTATACTTTTCTGTCTTCTGCATAACTTGTCGCAGCGTATGGATGGGGTCTAAAGCCTTTTTGGACTACTAAAACTACGTGCGAGACGATTCGTGATGATCCTCGAAAACAATTTGTAGATATTGCTCATAAGCGAGATTGGTCTGCTATTTTTCAGCAAGGTGTTATTCCCTTTCTTGAAGAAGAGCACCACCGTACGTCTGTTTCATGCCTCCGGCGTTATCTCCTCGAGCAAGAAGGAGCTGAAGAGTTTCTAATGAACTTTCAGTATCTGTGTTGTATTGAATCACAGAGGTAATTTCACCGTCACCCGGCGTCTTTTTGTTCCTACGCTGTTTGTGCATGTCAGGTTGGTAATAAAAAGCTGATTTTGCATGGTTAACTGTTTTTTTTCTACTTACCAGTTCAATTTTCTTTAACTTAGTACCGTTTCTCATTAACCTGTACAAAAGCTCTTTAAACTGTAAGGCAAAAATTTTAAAAGGCTGTATTTTCCATATTTATGTCTAAACTCCGTTCCCTTCAACTAATTATGAACACAAAGTATACATTGATTCGATTTACATTTACAAAATTCCATATTTAACACATTTTTAAAAATCGTTAAAATAATACAAGCTGTGCCACGTTTTTGAGAACGATCCTTATCTATGACACAAAAACTAAACGAGAATCGGTTCATCCGTTTGAGAGCTACGATACCACAGACAGACACGTTAAAGTTATAACACCCCTCTCTCCTGACAAACACTGGCTCCGACAGCTTCTCGCTGTCAGAGCCAGCGTTTTTGACACTTGAAAGATTACGTCTGCTCTGCAAACGTTTCGGTAGCTTAGTTGGAAAAGCACTCGCCCGGTATGCGATGATAGTGGGTTCGGGTCCCAAGTCCCAACCCTTACACACACACTTACACACCCCAATTCTCAATTTGGTTGCAATTTAAGTGATTCAAATATTACTGTAGAAAATAAAAATGGTTTTCATTACTACTTTTACATGGTGTGCAAAATTAAAATTGGAGAGTTGTAGAAATCCTCAAAGCAGCAAAAAACTGACACACAATCACGAGTAACATTATGTCTATCTATAGGTATGGGAGTAGGTGCCCTCGAGTATGTCAAAAATCCTCTTGATATACCCTACATATCGGAAAATCTTTAATGCTAAATGTCATGCTAAAGTATGTGAACTCTGGGAGCTGGCCAAAGAGAAAGTCATATAGGAAATAGCAAAAAAGGGAGCCGAGAAGAATTTGAGTGGCTATTAAAAATGGTGACGTGAATGCATGTGGCGTACCGATGATAACAGTTGTAGCCTCTTACTCCATCATGCATTGTTGGAGTAAGAGGTCGTATAGAAAAACATAAATAACTTTATCAGGAGCTGCAATTATCATTGGCTACAGAAAAAGCTCTCTACATTTGCTGATAAAAATGAATAGTGTATGGTATGCGCGTGAGCTTAGAATTGCAATCTTGAAGTACCTGAGCATGTGTGCTTTAAAAATTACTCTGGATCATCTAGCGGTACGGAGTCAACTGCCATAGTAGAAGGCTTTAAAAGTACATTAAAAACTAATTACATACTCATGGCTGATACACCGGAAATTTTGTACCGCGGCACACTGGTGTGCTGTGGTCATTAGTTAGTATGCCTCGGAATAATAAGGTTATCCCTGTCAATGATTACTCAAAATTAATTGCGAACAATAAAAATAGTGTACTCTATTATTTAGATCGCCTATGTTCAATTAAACTGGCCTGTGTTTCACATTCCTTACCTAAATACTTTTTCTGCAATTTAAAGCTTAGGTTTGATTTTCAATAAAAACAATGTTTCGTTAATTAATAATAAAGTTTGTAAATATTATTTAGAACAAAAGTTTTCGTAGGTATTTATAAACTAAATATTATGTATGATCTTAAATAGTATTTACTTCTGTACATTATTTTTTTCTTTAAGAAAAAATAGCAGGTAATGTTTACTCTGTCGTTCAGCCTACTCTGTAAAGCTATTTTTCTATGTGTGAGTGTTCACGTACGGGCCCGATCGGCTCTCTCCGAAGTTTTTCGTTCGAATGGCACCCCCTTAAGTACAACCTACAATGATAAACACATTAGTTGAAGTGCAAAAAAAATCCTAAACTATAAAAGCTGCTATATTTTTTAAAAGTTGTCATTATTGAATAATAATCTGTTACAAAACGTCTTTTTTATTATTATAACTAGCTTTGTTTGGAACAGTTATCAGAACAAACAAAAAAAACAAACATAGAGATGAATCTACAGCTTTTAAATTCCCGCGCTCCTAGCCTATATTATTTCAAATTTGGCGCGCATCCCGTCGCGCGTTTTGTAATGGCCGCGGCAAAATATACCACGCGTCGGCCGCGCTCGAAGGTCGCTCACCCCGGCAAAAGGTACGCGAGCACAGACCGGCGCGTCATGCGCTACAGACATCGGTTCAATAACGCCACGCCAAGTACGATTCGCATAACATAAAGACGTACTCATTTCACGATTTAGAGTTACGATTTATGTGTTTCAAAGTTCGTAAATGTTATTTGTGTTTCAACGATGTTTTCGAAACGGGAATTGAAACAGTTTCTGGAAGATATATCAGAAAATGCCACGTTCGTTAAATTCCAATTCGTATCTACTGACAAATTCATCGTGCAACTGAAATGCAAGGTCGACGGCGATACGACTACTGCACGATACAACAAGTATGCCTCCGAATGGATCAAAAAGTTCGCAAAATTCACAGCAACAACGTGGATAGTCCGGAACAGCTTTCCGAGACTAAAACGACTTTTATACAGAAAAGTGTTCAGTTGCCATCGCTCGTCGTTCAACAAGAAAAAACAGTGTAACGACGAGACCAGAAACCAAGGGTGCAGAGCGAAGATCGACTTTAAAATGAAGTTTATCAATCGGAACACGATCAAGAACGATCCTCTATTAAAGGAGGGTTTGAACATGACAATTTCTATCGACTTTTTGCATTCGCATAAACTGAGAACGCCGGAGGCATTCAATATGTTGAAAAGTACGCCGGAAACTGATGAAATATTTTATGATTATTTCGATAACGGTTACTCGCCGAGTGTGGCGAAATTATACCACGAGTTGACGGTTATAGACCGCTACGGCGACCATCCCCAACATTTAATGAACGCGAATATCAACCCTACGGCTCGTCACGTTCACTATTTACATGGAAAAACAAAGAAAGCCGGCGATAACAATAAGACCTTTGATGATATCATGAGTACCAAGAAGGCAGCATTGGAGAGCGCTGGTGGTTTTTTAAACTACGACAACCCAGAATTGGTTAGTGTGATCACACCGACGATGCGGCGAGTTATGTTGGCACTCAGTCTCGACCACATTCTAGTAGATAGTATACCTATCGCCAGCGGAGTGGTGACGTTTCTGTACGCAGTCAGTAAAGCAGGTGCGTTACCCATCGCTTGTGTACTACACACTGAGGAGACCGAAGCTAATTACAGCCAGGTATTTCTTTCCGTCAAACTGATATTAGAAAACCTATTAAACGGACAATTTGAACCGAAAGTACTGAATATAAAGGATTCAAAAGAAATGAGAGACGCTGCAACCTCTATATTTCCGAATAGTGTTGTATTGTCGTCCAAGTGGTCGGTATGCAGTAATATCTGGCGATGGATTTGTAGCGATGATATTAAAATAGAGGCTAAGATTCGACATATTTATATGGAGAATTTCTGGGACATGATTAGATGCAACAAGATAGAACTAGCTGAAAATTGCTATGAATCATTCAAGGATGACGATAATGAAAATCCGTTAGAAGTGATCGATTATGTTGAAGATCTGTGGTACAGACGCGTACATTGGTGGAACGGAGAAGACAGCGTGTCTTTGAATGTAGTGGAAGCTTCTATGCGTGTCATGAACGAGTTCGTGCATCAGAAATGTAAGTCGTTTAACGTGCAGGTAATGGTTGATGTTTTATTTAACATCGTCGACAATCAAATCCGTCGCATTTTACATGCCCATGTGAAAAGTTCAAATATAGCATCGACGTATACGAAGTTTCTTGAAAAGACAAAAGAGGTTATGAATCTTGATTCCACTCTTAAGAGGATAGATTCGACAGAGTTCAAATTGGAAAGTAGTTCGAAGATAAAGAAGTATGTCAGGTTTAGAATAGATACATGGTGTTGCGACTGTGCTGTAGGCAAGAAAGGAAGGTTTTGTGAGCATCTGTGTGCTATAATCAACGTGAATGATACAGATTTGATGAAAACAACTGAAATGACCGATGAGGAGAAGTGTTTATTGACTGACATAGCTGGGAATGAATTGGAAGAGAAGAGTTTAGTTAAGCCTGAAATTAAT
Organism: Anania fuscalis; assembly: GCA_950371115.1. NCBI lineage: Eukaryota > Metazoa > Arthropoda > Insecta > Lepidoptera > Crambidae > Anania > Anania fuscalis. The sequence continues at coordinate 1,612,223 of OX493346.1, forward strand.
GAAGAAGGGGAAATGGACATTGATTGTATCAAGGATGACGACGACAGAGACTACGACGATGAAGCTGATAATGATGAAGTTGACAGATGTTCAATGACATCCCCAAAACCGGAGGCTGACGATAATTACTACTATTTAGACGTAAAGGCGGAGAGCTTCGAAGGCGATCCTTTGGACGAGACCACCGAAGTAAGTAACGAGGAGAAATATAAAGAAATAAGTTTTTCGCTTCAAACTAACCCTGAGGTCCCAAGTACCAGTAGAGTAGATTTGAAGTCGAAATACGAGGGCGCCATGAAGGCTCTCAATAATGAGTTTCGAAGGCTAAATAAGTATTTCAAAGCGAATCCAAATAAAAGTAATATGAACACGATGGTACGACTAGCGAGGGAGTTGGGGAAAATCCGCCCGATTGAGAGGGTTGACTTGGGAAATATGCACGTTGAGCTAAATACACAGGAAGAAGACCAAAGGTGATGTTTTTTTGTACTTTGATAATAAATAGCATAAATACATTACTTGGGTTTGATTGTTTCATATTCTGATTGTGGATATTTAATTAAATAAATTAACAAGGAAATAAAATGTATTTTTTTATGAACTGATTGAATGTTAAGTTATGATAATGGTTTTATGAACAAGCTGTAGAAAATGTATTACATTTTTAGTGATAAATTAAATGTTTTTTTTTGTAGCAGTACCTTCTGTACCCTTGTTTCACGCATTTTGTAGCGCCAATCAATATGAATGTTAAGAATGATTAGATATTGCTATTTTTAGGACATAATATGAAGAGTCAATACCGGTTTTATAAAAATAAAAATTATGACACGTTTTCCCTTTGCAGTCTTATTTATAAGCTAAATTTCCAGGAAGTTATAAAAGTCGTTATAATCATCGTCATAATAAAAGTAATTAGTCAGTATATAGGTTCTCTTCCGGGCACTTATAGCATTCAAAAGAGCGCCCTGTACAACTAGCGGCACGGAAGTTGAGCGCTGGCTAAAGTTGCGCAGAAGATCATAACGATTACGTGATTGGCTAGTCGTGCCACGCACTGCCGGCCGGGATTGTTTTTACTCCGCGCACACGTCTCTGATACGATGATCGCCTCGTAAGATGCAATGCGCGATCCCTACTGTTTGCCCAAGCGTTTAACACCGATTCCGCGTGCTGTAGTCACTTACTTAGCGGTGGATAAAAGTTCATCAGCTCGCCCGTGCTCTGCAGCCCGATCATTGTTCAGTATATAGCACCCTGTCCCCACCCGGGCACTATTATACTCCATTCAGGATAAGATGATCGCTCTGACACCCGACAGTTCACACTTTTAGTGATGCGCCCCAACGAAATCTAATCGATTCTTTTCGGAAATCGAGAAAGTTTATAAAGAAAGTTGAATCGATATTTATTTTACTGACCCTTTTCTAATATGAAGAAATTAAAATACTGCAATGTTCTGTTGCCCGAGTGCCGGAAACAGATTTTTGGCATGTTGTTCAAAGCTTAACAAAATTAAAAAGAAAAAAAAAACAAAAAAATCTTAACGAAAAACTCAACAAAGGGCAAAACCGGAACTACTCTGAAGCACAACGAAAACACAAACCACTTAAAAGGCCGACGCACTCCTATTGACGTCAAAGCATAGGCTTTGACAAGCCGACCGCGCTGATTCGTCGGATATTCATCGATTAGGTATCGATTTTGTGTGGTCAATCCCTATAGGAAAACGTTCTGTTTTACGCATCAAGTATTTTAGGAGATTTTTGTTCGCTTATTTACAAATTGCTTACGAATAATAATGAATGGAATAATCACTTACATTTTTAGATGCAATTTCATAAAGAATTTTGCAATAATATTAAATAAAAATAAAAAATAATTTTCATAAAATATTAAATTATTAATTTGAAGGTAGTATAGGTGGACCGGAACGTGTGAAGTGTCAGAGCGATCATCTTATCCTGAATGGAGTATAGCAGGTGCCACTAGAGCGGCCTGTACTCACTTGGCGGTGGAGACGAAGTCCGTGAGCTCTCCGTCGTCTCGCTCGAGCTGGTCGAGCGTGCGCGCCTCGCCTGTGCTCTGCAGACCGATCACTACGCACTTGCCGCACTTTACTGCCTCGCGAGCCGTCACCACTGCGTGGTTTACCTGGTAATATACGAAAAGTGTTTGATATCAGATTTGCCGATTCGTTTGTTTAAAAAAAAAAACTAAACCCCAACAGTGTATAAAGGCATGCGATGATGTCATGTACTGCTAATGGCAACTGGTCAATCGCAGATAGATCTGAGTAATAGATGACCAATCGCAGATAGATCTGAGTAATAGATGACCAATCGCAGATAGATCTGAGTAATAGATGACCAATCGCAGATAGATCTGAGTAATAGATGACCAATCGCAGATAGATCTGAGTAATAGATGACCAATCGCAGATAGATCTGAGTAATAGATGACCAATCGCAGATAGATCTGAGTAATAGATGACCAATCGCCGATAGACCTGAGTAATAGAGGACCAATCGCAAATAGATTTGTGTAATGGATCACCAAACGCAGATAGATCTGATTATTAGAATAGAATAGAATATTATTTATTTGGCACTCAAAATTGACACAAACATAAAAAAGAAAATAACATAGATTGACACAAAAATAATAATAGTATTAATAAAAAAAAACGTCAAAAAGGACCTCACTCAGTATTCGCCGTGGCAACTTAAGTCTGCCACGACACTGATATTCTGCGAGGGCCTCGAACAATCAAAAATAATTAAATAAATAAATAATCAACAAAATTCTAACAAACAATAACAAAGAAAAGAATATACACCATATACACAAGAATATACACAACGTAACACGAAAAAGAAAAAACATTAGACCAGAGACAACGACAGCTCAGCACCGATCGTGTGCGTGTGCGCATGCCTTTATAAGTGTCGGCCAGAGTGTTTACATTGTCTCTGGTTGCACGGCCAAAGAACTTACTACTACGTGATTTAATACTTCTTGACTACTACTCGCTCTGTCCGCCATTTTCGCAACACAGGTAATTTGCGTAAAATGGTGTGATGCCACGTAATATGCACATGTTACGACTTATGTGGCATGGTTTATATTTTGAAAAAGCAACATCTTAATGTGTGTAGAACGTGACGACGCATGAATCTCAAAGTGCAAGCAAGCAATGAATGTGCGACCACGCCCGTCTTCAAGTGAGTACCTACTACGCTGATTCAATAGTGTAAAGTGTGCATTAACATCAATAATTTCATAATAGATCACCTATCGCAGATAGATCTGAATAATAGATGACTAATCACAAATAGATCTGAGAAATAGATCACCAATCGCAGATAGATCTGAGTAATAGATGACCAATCGCAGATAGATCTGAGTAATAGATGACCAATCGCAGATAGATATGAGTAATAGATGACCAATCACAAATAGATCTGAGTAATAGATGACCAATCGCAGATAGATCTGAGTAATAGATGACCAATCGCAGATAGATCTGCGTAATAGATGACCAATCGCAGATAGATCTGAGTAATAGATGACCAATCACAAATAGATCTGAGTAATAGATGACCAATCGCAGATAGATCTGAGTAATAGATGACCAATCGCAGATAGATCTGCGTAATAGATGACCAATCGCAGATAGATCTGAGTAATAGATGACCAATCACAAATAGATCCGAGTAATAGATGACCAATCGCAGATAGATCTGAGAAATAGATGACCAATTGCAGATAGATGACCAATCGCAGATAGATCCGAGACATAGATGACCGATCGCCATTAGCACAACATGACATCATAACATGCCTTTATAGACTGTTGCGTTGGGGTTTAGTAATTTATCAAAAACAAATGATTCGGCAAATCTTATCTTGCGTCTTATAATGGTTTCAGCATAAGTTGACGCGTAAATATCGAAATGTTTAATTCCCTAATAAAAAATAATAATAATAAAAAACACTGGTTTGTTTCTTTATTGGTTGATGAGTGATGATGATGTCACCACACACCACCTGGTTGACGAATGTTCAGAGGGACATGAAGGAAGGTCTAAGGGAAGATGCACAGCGACGGACAAGTGGCGTCGCATGATTGGAAAACCCGACCCCGTGTAGCGGGAAAAGGCGATGCCAAAGAAAGAAGAAGAAACGATGATGATGTCGTACCTTGGCAGCGATGCAGAGGTACTTGAAGAACCTCTGGTGCGCTGACCAGAACTGCCCCCACATGGTCTTCTTCATGCGTGACTCCGCGTCGATCAGCTCGGCCGCCTCTGTGAAACGCTGCATCGCTTCCACCCACTGCAACAACGCAACAACTATTAAACAACTTGGAAGTTTCGCCATTTGTACATATTGGCTAGTGTTGTAGTATCAGGACAGGATATGTTACCACCTTGATCATTTTGGCATTTGTATGTTACTTATTGACTAGTTGACTGTGTGATTTGGACATTTTAACACTGTTAATATTCTGAACTCTGGACTATGCCCCTTGGACGCTATTAATCATTTCTTAAAACAAAAATACCAGTTTTATACATAGGTCTAGGCTATGCCCTAAACTCTAGGGTCTGTGTGTTGTTCAGTTCAGTTTAACAGTATCATGGTTCTGATTTCTATAACACAAGTGCTTTAGCTACTTACCTTAGGATCAGAGCAAGGTACGTGATGTTGGGCAATATTTATTTATTAAATTATCTATAGTCCAATCAATGAAGTAGTTGTAGAGTGCGTGAGCAGGAACCTTAGCGATTTATTTAGAAACTTGTTTAGGGTGCTTAGGTAGAAAACATACAAAAAATCCTGACGTCTAGGAGGTGCGCTGGAGCACTGGCGCAACCAAAAATTGAGACCTTTGTCTACCCACCGTAGACAAAGGTCTCAATTTTTGGTTTTTCACCAACATCTCAAAACTGGTGCGTTGTAGCGATTAATGTTCTATAAGGGGATGAAAGCTTATAAAATGTTCTATTACTTTTATTCTACACACTTTTTTCCTACTTCCAATCATTTTTGAACTACACGCTCCAGAAATGCAAAAATAGATATAGGAATATACTAGGGCTTTCCATACACAACTTCATCCTCTTTTTTACCCCATCGGGGGTAAATTTATCAAAAACGCTGAGACACGTGTTAACTCATTTTCATACGTCAGCATAAATACAAAATTGTATATATATAGATATTTGTTACTCTTTGAAACAAAAACTACTATACGGATCTGGATCAAATTTTACACACATATAGAATATAATTTGGATTAGCATATAGGATACTTTTTATCCTAGTTAAATGTTCTTGTGGGACATTTTTCTATACATATATGTTCTTTATTTGAACGTTGTTTGTTACTTATCATACTAAACACCTGTATTCCACGCAAACGAAGTTACGGACACAGCTAGTATTAACATAAAGACAAAACCATACTGACCAGCGCGACAGACTTGTCGTAGGTGTCCTTGAATGACTCCGACAGCGGGACCTCCTCTATCTTGAAGGTGACCCCGTGGAAGGACAGCTGGCGCGCGATGTACATGCCTCGAAGCTTCATGTCCATGGCCACGATCTCCATCGCGCCTACGCCTCTGTGGAACGACACGTTTGACATTAAAACGACCTGTACTTGGGTATGGAGAATTTTTTTTTTTTATGTCAGTTAAACAATACTTTGATCTAAAGCTCTGGCCACACTTGGAGCGAAAATTTGTTTGTTTCGCTTCGGTTTATTAGCCCCATTTTGTTCCCATCGGACGTAGATTCTTGGTTTCTACCTTGAATAACCATAGATTAGAGTCTATGGTCAAAATCCGGTCCGAGAATTAATATTGTCTAGAGCCAAAAAGTTCGGGAATCACCTGTTCGATTTGATCCATACTTCCAGGGACACCCTGTATATTGTCTATTCCATAAAATAATATAACAGTAACCTTACCTCTTCTCGACGGCGTTATTAAGTCCATAAACGTTGGATCCCTACCATAGACACCCATAGCCCAGCAGCGAGCTTACCTCTTCTCGGCGACGTTGATAACTAACAAAATCCATAAACGTAATAACATTATCTCCTCCCAGATGCTTGGCCGCCAAAATGGCCATTATACTCGTAGATTGATGAAGTCCATAAACGTAGGGAAGGGCGTGCCTTAGCCCCAGATGCCTTCCATAAACACCCATAGCCCAGCAGCTAGCCTAACTCTTCTCGACGGCGTTGATAACTAATATAAAGTCCATAAACGTGGGGAATGGTGTCCGATCCTCCTAAAATGTCCATTTTAAACACCCATAGTACTCGCCTCTTCTCGACGGCGTTGATGAAGTCCATAAACGTGGGGAAGGGCGTCCCTTCGCCCCAGATGCCCAGCCGCACCATGTACGCCATGTTCCTCGGCTCGGACGCGCCCGTGGCCGACGCGTACACTACCCTCGCTTTAGGCAACTTGTTCTGTAGCTCTAGAGCTGTTAGACCGGTTTTTGTTGCTTTCCCCGACCCGACAGGACAGAGGTTCTTTGCTTTGTGGCACTCGTCGAAAACGATCTGGTATTGGTTAAGGTCATACAACGTTTTAGGATTTTTCGAATCATTAAAAAAAAAATGGTATGTGACATGACCTGACAAGTTCGTGCGTGCTGATCAAATAAATAATTAAAAGGTGCAGCTAATGTTTGTGTAATATACTCGAGCAATTGTATTAGCACTGAAAATATGTGACCCTTAGTTAATAAAAGACAGTTTTAAAATCGGTTTATCGGTATTGCAGGTCCGTTTTCCCCGCGTAAGTTCTGTTCCCGCGGGAATTTCGGGAAATAACATACCCCTTGTCACTCCCACAATTGAGACGACTCTATTGATGTATTATAATTTAAATTCCGTTAAACAGTTTAGGCTGTAGGGCGTGCGAAAGAAATAGACATACATACATACACACCCTCTAAAATATAACCCTAGTTTGGCAGTCGGGTAAAAAGGATACGAGTCCGTCGAAGTCCTCCCCGCACCACTGCAGCAGCTGCTTCAGCCGCGTGCGGTACTTGTTCCCGGCCGCCTGCGTCTCGCCGATCAGCGCCGAGTACGTACAGAACACCACGCCCTTCTTCACGTTCCCGTTCACGGCGGACGAGATCTTCGCGTATTTAAACTATAGCGGAGAGATTAATTATCAATCGGAAGACGTAGCTACAGTAAGGCACTGCGCCTATTATCGGGACGTCACGGCAAGTCAAAGTAAATCATCATCATCATCATTTCAGCCGGCGGACGTCCACTGCTGAACATAGGCCTCCCCCAGTGACTTCTGTCATCGGGGAGTTGTTGCCATACTCGCCACGCTTGGCAGGCGGGTTGGCGAGCGCAGTTTTTTATATTATTTCGCACGCAGACGCTCCTAAAAAATACATACCTTACCAACGTTGGGTTGCCTATTATTTATCTGGACAAACTACTCGGTTGTCAGGTATAAATACATATACACATACCTATGTCGATGCCAGTTACCTTGAGAGTAGTTTGTCCAGGTAAATAATAGGCAACCCAACGGCTGCACAATCTATACGTTTGATACTTTTAAGTCAGTTCAAATTTTTTTCTTAATATCTTGCAAAATTTAATTTCTTTTAAAAAAAAAAAAATAGTCTGTCCAGGATTTTTTTAGGCAACCCATATTATACTAAATTTGTTAAAAATATGTTTCATTCTATTATTAGCTCGGTGAAGGTCGTTTCAAGTTCGGATAGACTAAATAACCTACCTTGTTCAGAGGGTAGACTTCAATCTTCCCCGCGCCGATGTCCCTCAGATCCCTCTCGGCGTCGTACTTGAGGTCATTGGACACGGACACCCAGATGGCGCGCTTGCGGCCCTTGAGGTAGTTCTCGAAGATTATGCCGGCGATCGTTCGGCCTTTACCAACACCGGCACCGTCGCCTGAGAACAGGTATTATCAATATCAATGTACTTCTTGTATATCATTAATGGGTTAGTTTGAGAATGCGAGGATTTCATCGTAAATTCGGTTGTTAAAGACCAAATAGATATGAAATCGCTTTTTAACCGACTTCAAAAAGGAGGAGGTTCTCAATTCGTCTGAATGTTTTTTTTTTTTTGTATGTTTGTTACGCGATTACGCCGTCAATTATGGACCGATTTCAAAATTTATTTTTTAGTTTGAAAGGGTATACTCCCGAGGTGGTCCCATTTACACCAAGTCAGATTCTGATGATGGGATCCTTGGGAAATCGAGGGCAACCCTCAATTTTTATAGGCCCCCACAATGTTTTGCATATATTTTCTGACTCAATGCTGATTTTTGGGTCTGGTAATCATCATGTCATGTTGCTGACCTGATAATGGAAGCCACAGAATTCCTTAACGGATAGGAGTTAGAAGATAATACTGCTTTTTGTCGACAGAACGTATTTCGCAGTGTGTTGAGCAGATGTGGAGCTTATGAGGTAGTTTTTATTTACTGGAGGCGTACCCGCACACCCAGTAACGAAAAACGTTCTGGTTGGAGTGTAGGAAAACCATTTCCTTAAGACTTACAAATTTTCGTCGATATATTGACCCAATATAACAACACCTTATTTTTATCATACCATTCGACGGGGGGTCCATAGAGGACCAACATTAGCTAAGGTTACTTTGCTGTTAAGTCATTTTTGGCGGAGTTAGAAGGTGAAAACTAAAGCTTATTTTAAAGGCGTCTGGGACTTGTAATAAATTTCGTCGAAAAATTGATCATTAATAGCACCCTATTTTTATTATACCATTGGGTGGGTGGTCCACAGAAGAACAACATTTGTCTAGGTCACTTTGCTGTAAAGTCATTTTTGGCGGAGTTAGGAGGGGAAAAATAGAGGACTTAACACTTAAAATTGTGAAATAAAATAAGTTTAATAAAACACTAAAAACCGACTTCAAAATAACTAACTAACAAACTAAAAAGCGAAAAATAATATTGACTAAAACATACGTAATCAGTTCTTTTTGGAGTCGGTGCGAATGAACACATTTTAACTCTCGATGGCTGGCACCGACTCCAAATAGAACTGATTACGTATGTTTTAGTCAATATTATTTTTCGCTTTTTAGTTTGTTAGTTAGTTATTTTGAAGTCGGTTTTTAGTTTTTTATTAAACTTATTTTTTTTGGTATAGAATGTTCACTTGAATAAAGTCGTGTAAACCCGGCATTGACACTCCAAAGAATTTAGAAGATTTGGTCATCAGCAAACAAAGGGTAATACGATTCTTTGGACAGTGATAGGCGTGGCTAAGACTAGAACAGCGTACTATTGAAGTCCCGAAGCAGAAATTGAGGACTCAAAACCGAAGCCAGCAATAAACTGCATTTTTATTCTTAGTTTCAATTTATGGAATTGATCTGAAGGTTTCGAAGGTTACTAAGCAACAGACAAACGCGATTAGATAGTGAAATGAAATGAAATGAAATTCTTTATTATGTAAATAGGTCTTCTTCCGGGCACTTATACACGTCGCAACATATAAATTAGCCCTACCACCGCTTCGGGACAACATATCGGCTGGTGGTGAGAAGAAGCGCCGCAACAAACTCAGTCACCTTTGTCAGCCTGATTTTATTACAGGAAATACAATTACAAGATAGTGTAAGTACGAGCTAGGCAGGTTATTAAGTCCATGCACTCTTGTCGTTCAAGTAATCTTCAACTTTGTAGTATCCTTTTTCCATTAGGATTTTTTTAATGTGGTTTTTGAACTAATAAAAGTGAGAGTTCAATTGCACTAAGGGGTACCACTAGGTTCTATTTTGGGTCCATTACTTTTCATCATTGGCAATGGGATTTCACAATAGTATCCAAGGTGTAAAAACAATATTTATTCACACGATATACAAATCCTTATCCTTACCAATGAGGAATCCGGCTCTGGTCCCGTCCGGCAGCGTGTGTTCGTGCGCCTGCGACGTATACACTACGGCTTCGAGCTGTAAGGCCGATAGGAGGCCATTCCTTATCGTCTCATCTGGGAGACTGAGTTTGTATGACACATCGACCGGTTCTACTGAAGATAGGGAGGCCGTTTCCACTACTGGGTCTGGATGCTTTCGGCCGAGTTTTACTGCAAGTAGGTTAATATCGTCAGAAAGGGATACTTATGGAAACAAAATTGGTTCAATAGCATGATAATGATTAAAAGAACCCTTACGTTTTGGAGGCATGTAGTCTGCGTATGTTTCAGCCACGCCCATTTCCTCGTCGTCAACTTCTTCTTCTTCTCCGGGCATCTAGATGACAAGAAGTACATTTTATTTCGACATTCTCCACCACAAACAATGATGCTCTGGACTCTACGGACATTATCTTATCTTAAACTCCAGTATGTCACTAGCAGCATTAGAATATGTTTGCTTATGTGACACAAACCATGAAAAATTAAACATAGCAATAAAAATAAGTTATTATTGGATAAAGATTATTATCTTTGCGACGACTGTTCAAAAATATTTCTAACCTAGTAGTAACAGAGCCATGGATAACTTAATCTTTATAACCCTGTCAAATATCCTCAAGCTTCCATTAGTCAGACATTCTATTGCTATTGCAATATAACATACATAGTAAACTCGACTTTATCCTCCAAGAAACAATGCAGACAATGCTTTGTCATTCAGTTGTCACATATCAAACTTTTAGTCTATTTCTGCTTCAATGTGACACTGTAAACTGGACTTAATCCCCCAAGTCATAAGGAAGCTATTACCTTGTCATTCTGCTGCCACATGCCGGCCTTAGGCTGCCCCCAGGCGGGCAGCTGCGCGAACTGGCCCAGCATGCCCGCCAGCGGCCCGCCCATGCCGGACGCTAGTATCTGGTTAAGGTTCTGCAGCAGGTACGAGTTCATGCCGGGCATGCCCACCATCTCCACTAAAGAACGAAGGTTAGGAGCTTAGTGAATCAAATTCGTAATGCAAGAAATATTGTTCTCTCGCTTGCGCTACAGAACAAACGCGTGCGTGCGAACGAGACATAGAATACACTCAAATACATTTTTAAAGCTATTATTTATCTATGGAATCAAGCCTAGAATGCTACAGTCAAGGGCAAAGAAACAAAACATTATGTAAACATATGATTTTTATTATAAGTGAATTATGTTAAAATAATTCTAATTTATACACAGAGTCATTTGAGTGGTTGTTTTCTCGCAGTAAAATGATTCTATCTTAGTAGTACAATAGATTAATGAAGTTTTTTTTAATTCAAATCGCCTGTACGGAGCGCGTGCGATGCATTTTATGCTGTATTACTTTGTGCGGAAGCTTCTTTTACTTTAAACATTTATTTTGTGCGGCAGGCAGTACCCAAATACGTCACATCTCGTAAAAGAAACTATCGTTTCTCACGCTTTCGAGTTGATGATTATTTTTTTGATTACTTGAGAACAAAAATATTTTTATTTAAAAAAAACTCGCATGGTTCGATAGTACTACTAAAAGTAAATCGTTCTGCCGCGGGAAAACAACCACTAAAATGTCTCGGTGTATAAGTAAAGTTTTTGTTACAATACAAGGTATAACGAATTAATAGTTACAGTTTTCTTTTGAAAAAGAAAGAAAGAAAACAGAAACATTTCATCTGCTATTTCACATTCATAAGGCTTCTTTCTCACTACCGCTTGCCAAACGTGCACGTTCTTCCAACGTGTGAAAGGCGTGCGTGTGCGTACGAACTTTTCATTACACGTTGGATATGTCGAGGCCCGATCTTAAAATTAATCACTTCATGATGTGGCCGACCATTTCATAAAATTGTCTTATTTCATAAAACAGCCAACTAAAACTGGTTATATCGTTTTAACGTCAACGTTTGATGATATGTTAATCAACGTTTGGCCATATCATTAAAATAGGTTAAAATACGTCCACAAGTTACTGGAATTTGTTAAATGTGAGTTTTGGGCGATAGATAAATAGAACATTATAAATATTTGTAATTTTGAAAGTAAACTTATAAATAAAAGAGTTTGAAATAGTTAAATAACCGAACTAACCTCCAAAATTACATGTCGAAATCCATAAATTATTGAGGTTACAACCGTTTTTCGACAGATTTTCATAAAAATCGCCTAGCTCAATGTTTTAACGATAATTCACTGCACTTTTATCTTTACTTTACACATTATTATTCACTTTAAGAACAGAATAATTATCCGCCGCCATGATGTACCACAATAACAAAGCGACATCAGCGCCACTACCGGTGGATAATATAACAGTTTTACGATATGACCACCAACATTTGGCCATTTTATGAAGTACTCGGTCATATCATCAAACGCTAACTGATTCATTGATCTGGTCTAACCACATCATGATGTGGGCAGCGGGTACAGTGCCGCATCATAAAAAACGTCAATTTTATGAAATGGTTGGCCACATCATGAAGTGATTAATTCTAAGATCGGGCTACGACAGATACATGCGCATGCACAGAAAACGCTAGTGTGATAGCCAAAATCATCAACTGATAGATAACTTCCGAAGAATGGGAGCGGCGGGAGGGGTATTGGTATTATCATTTGACGTTTTGTCAATTTCACCCCCCCGCACATACCTCAGGCCCTTGACTATGAGCTCTTAAAGCAGACCTCGGCCCCAAGTCTGCTAATTTAAAAGTGGCATAAATGAATATCAATTGGATCTTATTGTAATTATTGTTTGACGCATTTGGTATTCTGCTACTAAATTAATGCATAAATTGATGTCTCAAGGCATTAACACTCTTAAATGACCTTGACGCGTCGTGCCCATACATTTTCGCGCGTGCGGATATGCGGATACCTCTAAAAATCGGAAAAACATGTTTTTTTATGAAATTAACGCCTTCAACGATAAATTTTTAATAAAACTCAATTCAAAACATGTATATTTCCAAAATCTTGTTTTGTGTGAAAACAGTAATGAAATAGCATGTGCCGTTTAAGAGAACATTTGCAATTTATGAAAAAATAGACACTTTTTTGTGCATGTTTTAATCCAAGGAAATTAACGGAAAATCAAAATTATTCAATTTAAGATGTTCATTAAATCCTCTTCTAGCATATCGTATTTTAATTTTTTTGATTCAGGTAACAGGTATTCTGACAATTTGATTTTTATATTCGAGATTTTAGGCACTTGGCTGGTGTTAAGGCCTTAAATCTGTAGCAGAATAGCAAATGTGCAATTGTTTGATACATTTGGTATTCTGCAACTAATTTTAGTCTTAAATTGAAGTCAGTTTATTAGCATCAGAATATTAAATGTGTCAAGCAATTACAATGAGATCCAATTGATATTCAATTATGCCACTTTAAATTAGCAGACTTGGGGCCCTGTTTTTGAACAGCTCGGTACCCTGATTCCGTATCTTGCAAAAGCAATGCGATAGCGAAAATTGTCAAATTTTTCGCAAATTGACAGCAAAAAACAAAAGCAAAGCAATCTACTGTCAGTGCTGCACATAGTTTTGACACTAACGATTCGGGAGATGACTTCGCGATTATTGCTGATTGCAAATTCGAGGATTGAGGGTACGGGTTTTCCATACTGATAGTAGGAAAGGATTGCTTAACAGTCCATAGTAAGGGGGCTAAGTTGTGCGCTAACTATTTACAGAGAATTAACATTTAATGCAGAAGATATAAAGAAAGAAAAGATAAAGTAAAAATAAAACAAGATTCCAGAAAAATGCTTAGAAACACGATGCTTTTGTATTATCAAGAAAGAAATAAATAAGTAAGAAATATATTTACAAATCATTAATAGTAACAAAATCAAATTATCATTAACTAATGAAGTCTAATCAATTCCCGATTCACGGTAACATTCGATACAAACAAACCACTTAATTTTAATACCAAACTACTTTACTACATCAAATACTAGGGTCATAAAACAGGGTGCCACAAAACTACGTAAATTCAAAGAAAATTAAAAATGACAAAGAATAATGCATTACAGATGTCCAACTGGCATTATTTTTGCTATAGTCATTTGACGGCTCTCGATAACGCTACCTATTCACAAGATATATCCATTAAAGTACATGTTTTTGTATCGAAATAATTTATGTTTTTTGGAATTTGTACTTGAAAAGTATTTAGGAAATCTTATTCATAGTTGGTTTGTGAAACAAATTACCGAGTCTATTGCACCGAGCATATCAAAGTCAATAAATACTATAAGTCAAGAGAATCAATAGCTTAGATATTTTTTATGTTAAATTGCAAAATAAGCAAGCACATATTGTTTTAAACTTTCATGGTCACTAACATTAGAATAGTTTGTTCGTATGTGCAAAAACCGAAAAAACAACAAACTGCTGTTTCGCGGTCAGATACTGTTAGTGTTGTGTGTCGAGAACAGGTGCGAGAAAATAGTGAGTTTGTAGACAATGGTACCGACGCGTGCAATAAAAGACAGCGAAAGAGGGTAGACCGATATGGTTGCCCTTAACAACTTACCCGCAAGATCTTCAGTTACTCCGTGATCATGGCGCTTGCAACAGTGCCGAAATATCGGGAACTCAAAAATAAGGTACATGGTAGCAATCCCGTAACAAACTATTCTAAAGCAAGCACATATTTTGAACCTTTAATCCAGAATTAATTTTGTACACTTGTTTCTTAATTTTGTACTGGCACTACCTAGCTGATCAATAACAGGGTCTGTGTCAGGTGACTGAGGTGATTTTGTTCACAAAATCAACAGTCTTTAAAATCAGTTTTAAAAAACTATGAATGACTAATATTAGTAATTGCAATATAATATGATACTAGAAAAAAAATCCGTCAGCTAACTACCACACATGTAATGCAATAAATGATTTGATTTAAAACTTCCTTGGTTAGAAAATCAATGAGGCCACCTGAGGCGGACGATTTTATTTCATAATTTTAATTTTTAGCAATTAATTTAATATCTTGAATAAATAAAAAGTAATTTCTACAAATCAAATTTAAAAAGTAATTGCAATATTTTGTACCAAATAAAAATGATTCTATTCTATTATAAAGCAATATTCAACATGATAATCAAGTAATGTTTTTCTCAAGTCCGTATCGAGTCGTCAAATGACTAATATAGTGCAAATAACTCGACTATTCCCCGTACTCACTCTGCGCGAGTAGCGAGGCGGCGCTGTAGGCGGCCGACGAGCCCGCCGCGTACGCCGGCGCGGGCGCAGCGCTCGCCGCCGCTACAATGCGATGCACCATTACTTTTTTCTTTCGACGCGTTTACATTCACTCGGTAATCGGTGGCCGAATGCATAACTTTTGGTCGTGTCAACGTTAGACAAACAGTGAGCGAAAGAATGCTTGCTTCCAGGGCCCCCAAGTCTGCTAATTTAAATGCGGCATAATTCAATATCAATTGGATATCATTGTAACTTTTTGACGCATTTGGTATTCTGTTATCAATGCTAAAATTTTGTTTTTATTTTTTTTGTTCGGTGACTCTCTCTACCTCAATGGTTTCCACAGAAAACCAGCGTCTTGGCAACCTTTGCTATGGCAAAATAGCTAAGTGGCAACTATTTTGGTATCATATCACAATATTGCTCTTAATTACTGATTGTATGTAGTTTCTATTATTTGTGATATGAGCCAAATAAATACTTTTTCTTTCTTTCTTTCTTTTCTTTCTTAAATTTAAGTTTTAAATTAGTAGCAGAATACCAAATGTGTTATTGTTTGATACAATAGTATTCTGCAACTAATTTTAGTCTTAAATTTAAGTTAGTTAGTTAGTAGCAGAGTAATAAATGTGTCAAGCAATTACAATGAGATCCAATTAATATCAAATTATACCTCTTTAAATTAGCAGACTTGGGGCCCTGTTTGACTCACTATACATTTTAAATGAAGTGTCCATACAGCACTGCCCTGATACGAAACAAGACGGCTAACCCACAAAATCAATTTTCGGTAAAAAAAACGCGCGATCTTGAGTTTATTGAATTCAAAATTTAATTTTTTGGGTTAGCCGCCTTCTTTCGTATCAGGACAAAGCATGGTAAGCGGCACCGATTTTGAGCGCTAGGGCAAAGAAAGGGGATTATAAGACGATCATAGTATCAGAGACGCGTGTGCGCTGAGCTAACAACCAATCAGGGCCGGCGGTGCAGGCGCGACGCACGACTAGCCAATCACGTAATCGTAATGGTCTTCTGCGGATTTTTGCCTAGCGCTCAACTTCCGTGCCGCTAGTTATAGTGTACGCAATTTGTTGCGTTTCTCTTGTAGACTCATTCAGTGAACGGCTGATTCGCAGTGAACGATGCGCACGGTCGTTCAGCGCAGTTTGCAGCGTGTCGGTCGCTAACTCAATGTCGAGTTAGCGAACGAGAAGCGCTGAATTCTAGAGAAAGAAAGCAAGCAACTACGCGCATTAGTAGTCCCACCCTAATTGATTGCAGCGTGCCGGCGTAGTGAGCGAACTGCGCCGACTGCTTCGCGCATCGTTCGCTGCGTATTAGCCGCTCACTGAATGAGGCGGCTAGCGAAACGCCGCTAAATGCGTACAGTAGGCGCTGTATAGACACTCCATTTAAAATGTATAATGAGGCAAATTGGAAGCAAACAGTAAGCAGCTCATTATTATCTTAATGGTGACACGACGTTAAGGCCCATGCCACACTGGCGGATTACAAGCGTTTTCAAAGCGGAGCAGCCACGCAGCGAACAAGCAGCGTGTACGCGGCGAAAACGTCGCTGTTGCACAGCGAACACGTTGCGGATCAGCAACGCCGCGGAGAGGATTTTTACGATAGGAACATGATCATCATGAGCGTGGACACCATTTTGCTAATGGTTCTTGCGTCTTCGAAGTAATTAAGCTAACAGCAGTATTTCCTCGTCAGAATCCATTCTGTTACTGAGTGTATCGTAAGCCGCTCACTGGTAGCGGAAACGTTGCGCATCCGCGATGTGTACGCTGCGCGTCCGCCACGTGTTCGCCGCGCACACGCCGCGTGTTCGCTGCGTTGCCGCTCCGCTTAGAAAACGCTCGTGATCCGCCAGTGTGGCATGGCCCTAAGCTAGACTTCAGCGGTCGCGGCCGATCACAGTCGCGATTGATCGCTAGCGACAAACGCGCGCGGCTGCAATCGGACGCGTTGCACAGAAGTTTCACATGTAGGCTGGGTTGCACCATCTTATTTTAACTTTAACAAACGTCACAAGTCTGTCAAACTCTATACAGAAACACAGGTTAAAGTTATATTTATGGTTAAAGTTAAGGTGGTGCAACTCAGCCTTAAAGTACTATCGCGGGCTCCGACGCCTTACCGCTTTGTAGAAATATTCCTGTGTAAGCGCATCGCGCCGGTCACGCCCCAACTCGCCCTGATTGCGTATGCGTTTTACTTTGTTTTACTACAACCAATTAGATACATAGAAGCTTGCTTGCTTGTGCCTAAACACCTATTGTCTTAATTGAACCCGCAATATAAATGAACGTAGGACGTGGCTTGAAGTGAGTGGCAATGAGGTGCTTGCAAGCGATTTTAGCTTTAAGACTGGTCAGGCGTCGGAGCCCGCGATAGTACATAGTAGTTGACCAAAAACCGTAAAGCCGAATAATGTAAACGCTGCATTACACGCTCACATCATATTCCTAAGGTACACTATAATAACACCCTTGTACTTAAAACAACTGTACGTATAATCAACGCAGTCTATTTGAATAGAGAAACCGGCCAAATGCAAGTTGCAGTTAGGACTCGCTTATCGCGAGTTCCATATTACAGTATTACTGTCTTATTCAGAGTGCATTTGCTATTCCGGGACTAAGGTTAAACCTTTTTTAACGTACAAAAATCAGTGGTTTAACCTTAGTCTGGACTAGTAAATGCACTCTGAATAAGACAGTTAGTGTATACTGTGATATTAACTATCATTTAATCCGGGATCACTAGCACGAGCCCGACTCACACTTAACCCGATTTTCTGATTGTTTATTTAAACCAAGTCCAAAATGTGGAAAGATTATTTTTCTGATATTAAACTCTATTTGTTTCATTTTAAGGTAAAAGAGTTGTGGTAGGTTGATAAGCTGTAGACTTTACAACCTGTAAAATTATTTCCTAACCTAAATACCTATATAGAAATTAGGCGCAATAATATTCTTCTACAGGGTGTACAAGAGAATAGGACACTCCTTAAAACCACGTGATCAGCTGGTCATATATAACAACCTTTTCTATGGGAGCAACATCGAAATCGATATTTTTTTCAGCTTCCCCATACATACTTACTCGCATACCTCGATGATAATGTATGGAGCATCTGAAAATAAAACCACGATTCCGATGTTGCTCCCATAGGAAAAGTTGTTGTATATGACCTGCTGATCACGTGGTTTTAAGGAGTGTCCCATTCTTTTGTACACCCTGTATATCCGTCATATAACAAAATAAGAGTATGTAAAACTTACTGCCTCGTCCCATTCCCATCCCAAGGTTTCCGATGAGCGGTTTCGAGATCTGACTGGCGGAAATCTTGATCGGCTTGACGTTGGCCGCCTGACCGAATGCTAACCCAGACGCCGCTGTTAAACGAACAAGAAAAAAAAACATCATATACAGGGTTACATTGCAAAGGGGTGCCAAATTAAAAAAATAAGATCTAGAGGTCCACTGCTTATAATATTTGTTGTCAATTTGAACCTCTGGTATGCGAGGATGCTTCTGCTGTTAGAAATGTACCTTACATCGAAAAGGCTAAGGTTGGTTTTCACGCGCCATTGTGACTATTATTGCATTGAACTTTGCAGTTCTAGGTTGCACAGAGATAGTGCGTGCGTATTTTTTATGAATGAGGCAAGATTATCCACGTTTACCATCCTTGAACAGAGTATAGTAATAAAAAAAAATTAAAGACAAGTTTGTTTTTTAAATCGTTTATATCGTAAATCGATTCAGTTACTGATTCTGAGTGGCCCCTGAAAATTTTGCGCCCCTTTGCAATGTAGCCCTGTATAACGAGGGTAGAATAAAGGAGGGCCATCTCTATGTATCAAAGTGTCCGTAAAATAGCGTGGCGGCGCCACTGTAGCTAGAGAGTACATTTTAAAGAATGCGTGAAAAATATAAGAGATAGTTATAGGATACGTAAACAAGAAAAGAAAAACATACGCTTTGTTAAAGAAAGTTATGGCCTTACTACAAAAAGATAGACTAGTGTTGAACACTTGTCTAAAGATAAGTTAACCAATTTGAAATGTTGACACATCAGACATTCGAGACATATTATTAAGAAACATTTAAAATTGGTTGAATTATCTTTAGACAAGTGTTCAACACTAGTCTATCTTTTTGTAGTAAGGCCATTAATGTATAAAATTTATTAAGAAAATTATAGAAACTTGTTTTTTAAACAATATTAATGTAGATTTTTAATATTTTTCTTTCATTTCATTTCAAATCCTCTAGCGACAGTAGCGCTATTGTGGAGAGTTTTTGAACTGTTATTTACTTCATAAAGTTGGACACTTTTTCAACTATTCTTCTATGTCACATAGTCTTTTTTTATTTTTATACCTGTCTACGCCTCCATAACATTATGCCATGGCATGGGGATTACAGATAACCCACAGAAAACAAGGTTTTTTTTTCAAATTTCAAGGCAATTAAAGCCTAAAATACATTCAGAGTTAAATTTATTTAGTATTGCTACATTTGTCTGCTGCCAAGGCTGATCACAGCGCTTACCCTGTTTCTATGTCATAATAACTATTTACCGGTGTATCACAAATAAATGATTTGAATTGGAATGTACTGTAGCGATGCCTAGTGAGGTGAGAAGACCTTATTTGTTAGTCTGTGGATAAGTAGTTACATGCCATACAATGTCATGTAACTACATGTCATGACATACGGAGCCGAAACGTGGAAACTCACGATAGGGCTGGTCCACAGATTTAAAGTCGCTCAGCGAGCTATGGAAAGGGCTATGCTCGGAGTTTCTCTGAGGGATCGGATCCGAAATGAGGTAATTCGACAGAAAACTAAAGTCATCGACATAGCCCATCGAATAAGCAAGCTGAAGTGGCAGTGGGCCGGCCATATTTGTCGCAGAACCGATAACCGCTGGGGTAAACGAGTTCTTGAGTGGAGACCGCGTGTCGGCAAGCGTAGTGTGGGACGCCCTCAGACTAGATGGAGTGACGATCTTCGCAAGGTTGCTGGCAGGAGCTGGATGAGAGTAGCCGTGGATCGTGCAGAGTGGCGTGCTATTGGAGAGGCCTATGTCCAGCAGTGGACTAGTGTGGGCTGATGATGATGATGATGATGATGCCATACAATGGCGACACATGTTGGACTATGTATTTATCTATTCCATCTTATTGTACCGTGTCGCTGAGTAAATAACTGATTTTATTTGATAATAATAAATGAATAAACAAGTACAACGAATAGACGTTAGTATCGATATCGACGTGTAGTTACCAGCGAGCGGGTTGGTGGTGGGTTTCACGGTGACCTGTACCGGCGCCGCGGTGCCCTTCAACTTGGCCGGGGGCGCCATGCGCGCGGCCGCCGCCAGCGTCTTGCCTCCACCTGAAATCGATAAATTAATTAATATTCGACAACATCACATACTTTACTCTGATCCTAATGTAGGGAGTCGTCGTCTACATATAACGTCACGACCATGGGATTTGAGAGGTGGGGGGATGTCTACACAGGGTGTAATGAGATGGAAAATGCCAAGAAAATATAGAAAAGTTCATTTTCTACTTTCACCGAGCGGGATCGAACCCGAGACCTCACAGATCGCAACGTCAAGTCCGGCGTGCTCGCCTCTCGGCTACGAAATGGTATAAGTTCATGTTTATAAGACACGCAGCAAAAGATAAGGGATATAATCACTAGATATTTTTTTCATAGCTATTTTGAGCCAAGACGCAGCCCAAGATTGCACCCTTTTAAATAAAATGTATTTTTCAGATTTTATCATTTAAGGCCTTAACACCACCCAAACTAAGTGCCTAAAATCTCGAATATGAAAATCAAATTGTCAGAATACCTATTACTTGAATCTAAAAAATTTAAATACGATATTTTAGAAGAGAATTTAATAAACATCTTGAATTGAATGATTTTGATTCTCCGTTAAGTCCTTGGATTAAAACATGCACAAAAAAAGTGTATATTTTTTCATAAATTGCAAATGTTTTCTTAAACGGCACAAGCTATTTCATTTCTGTTTTCACACAAAACAAGATTTCGGAAATATACAAGTTTTGAATTGAGAGTTTTATTTGAAAATTCTCGTTAAAGGCATTAATTTCATAAAAAACATGTTTTTCCGATTTTTAGAGGTCATCCGCTCGCGCGAAATTGTATGGGCGCGGCGCGTCAAGGTCATTCAAGCGTGTTAAGGCCTGAATTATAAAATTTCTTGTAAATATTGTCTCAGGTCTGTGTGTACTGGGAGACACCTCAGGCAAAATAAAGAGAAGTCATAACACAAAGATTATAATTCCCTACTTCAAGACCATAACAACTGAAGTGTTACTGTCGTCTGAAGCACATATGAATGTGTGCAAGCCCTCTGGAGGTGTATTATGGAAGCATTCGAATTCTAATTTGCATACGAAATCCCAAAAACCGTGCACAATTTCCTAGGACAGGGATAGCGAAGCGGACGCGTGCCATTAGTGGCACGCGACAAAATATTTTAGGCACGTCACCGACACAAAATCTATAATGCATTAAGAGAAAAAAAGGGTAAAGTAGGTATTATATGACAAGCGAACGCGTGAATTCCTACGCTACGGAGTGTCACCGTACTATCAACCCAATGATCATAAAGTCACAATTTAATGGCACGTCTGTGACCTCGATAGACATTTCTTTTAGTAAAAATGGCACGTTGTTTCATAAAGGTTCGCCATCCCTGTCCTAGGTGTTCGTGAAGGATTCCTGTGATTTCGTATGCGAATTTGAATTCAAATGCTTCAAAAATACGCCTCCTGATATAGCATTACCATAATTTTTATATTTATTTATATAGCCTTTATTGCCGACAATTGGTGTCGGCGTGTCTTTGCGACACAAAGGCCTCTTACCATAATATTGTTTTGTTATCCCGATGGTCGGCCCATGATACTGTCTCTCATGAATATGTTTACATATTTATTTTAACCTTCACAACAATGCCCTTTTATGAACCACAAAACATCGCTCATTAAAAAAGTAATAGTTTCCGATTGTAAACCAATTACTAACAAATGTTTACTGTGTAATTAGCTAATGATATTTTAAATTTAGCATTCATGTGTTTACAATAAAACTGACACGCAAACTGTCTCTTTCTTGTAAAGAAAGAGTTAATAAAACAAAGAAGATTGGATGCTGATATTCGGCTGAAACTAACAGGTGGCTAACCAGGTAACCTGGAAGTCATTTGAGGAAGGCATATGTTCTGCAGTGGATCTATGGGTGAAATGATGATGATGATGATTTGGCTGATACTGAGTAGAACACACATTAGACCAAAGTGGCAAAGATTCCAATGTAGAAAACGAACTTTTATATATTGTTTCGGTCTGGGTGTTATGGTACCGTCGTTGTTTCTGATTTCTATAACACAAGTGATTAGCTACTTACCTTAGGATCACAGCGATGTATGTGATGTTGTGTGTTGATGTCCAATTTTTAATTAATTTATATTAGAATGATTATTTCATCATATTTTAAACATACAGCAAACAAACTTTATTTCAACAATTGTATCAATCTGTCTTTTTCATTCAATGAAGAGAGAGAGAGAGATATGTCTATACCTAAACCATAGAATTGTTTGATAGCACAAGCCCCTAAAGTAAGAAACATATCAGAGATCAGCAGAAGATTTTAAGTGAGAATAAATGACATCAATATTACAGCTACATACAGTTTAATGAATTATAATATTACCTGGTACTTCCAAATTGTCTGGATCCTCATCATCATCGAAATCGGAGTCATCTGTCGGTGGATTGTCTTCATCGTCACCGAAGGCTGCACGTTTAGACTGCCAAACAGAATATCATTCCATTGAACCTTTAATCCAAGGAGTAACAGTAATCCATGTAATGAAGGATATGGACACTAATGACATGTGTCTTAAAGTTTAAAACCAAATGACAAAATTTTGGTGACCTTTTGTGACCTTATTTTGAAACCGAAACAATTTCTGAGTAATGTAGGTTATCTGTCTTTCCTAGCTACCTCATTTGTCAAAGTAAGGCTAAAAACATTATAAGGCTAGAGAGCCTTCTATGAATTGCTTTGCTTGCTTTGTATTCTAGCTTATATGGTTTATGGTTTGGATACTAAATCCTTGCAAATAAAAAGTTTTTATAAACAGCACATTTATCCCACAGCAGGCTGAGTATGGGGATTCAATCTTTGCATACTCTTCCCAAAGTTAAATATTTTTCACCAGATATTATGCACATCAGCATTAAACAGACTGTACTAGAAATTATCAACAGATTTTCATCTTTTTGACTTATTTACAAAAAACATTGCAAACATTACACCTTACACCTATTTATAACCTAAAATGTGACTTAGAACAACATTACACAATGCAACATTAAATACAATCCAATCTGATGCTTCATTATGGTTTAATTGATCCAATATTTTACCCATAACATTAATTGTAAATTATTTGCAATGCATTACAATTTCAACATGAAATTTCAAAACAAGCATAAGGTTTGAGGAAATGATGACTAAGAAATTATTTAACATCAAACCCATGACATTGCAAATTTTGTTTTAGGCTATTTGAAAATTGTATACATCTTTTGGTAAGTAGACTTAATGTTTTGAATTTCATAATTAGACAATCCATTGAAAGACTTTAGCCTAGACTTTAGCCTAATTAAATAACTCATTAGATATTATTAAAGCTTATGAAATTATTATTATAATAAAAATTCTTTTGAAGTCATTAATTATGAAATTTATGAATGATCAAATTGTGTAATAAAATTGTTTGAAACACAACAACATTAAATACGGCCATGCATGCTGGTAAGTGGTAATTCTGTGCAACATAACATATTTGTTTTACCAAACTGTTGGGTTTTTACTGCTTATGTTTCCATCAAACATGGGCAAATGCAGTTAAACTTATATAACTGATAACAGTCTTTTATACTGCACTTTATAGGCACTGCACCAATCTTTGATAAGTCATGTTCAATGTTGAGTAATGCCTTCAAATCTGCATTCAGTTTTAATCCTAATTGCAGTATTTCATACAGATTCTTTCATTTCAATCTCAGGAACACTTTATCTTTGTTCGAAGATGATCAGAAACCCCCTAGAACGCCCAAACACCC
Organism: Anania fuscalis; assembly: GCA_950371115.1. Lineage (NCBI taxonomy): Eukaryota > Metazoa > Arthropoda > Insecta > Lepidoptera > Crambidae > Anania > Anania fuscalis. The sequence goes on from OX493346.1 coordinate 1,636,632, forward strand.
AACCAAACATGCCAGTACCGCATAAGATCAATGTGCTCAACATAGGTAAAGTGCAGATATTCAAGACGTATTCTAACACTATGTCTAGAACCTTCCAAGAAAATCAATACAGCCACACCCAACCTGCATAATTAACTCTTATTACGAACAAGAAAATGATTAGATATTGGGTAAAACATAGGAGAATTATCACATGTGAGATCGACACCACCTTCTGACACTTTTTTTTTGGTTATAAAACTTGAAAACAAAGAAAAAAAACGCGAAAAATGTCCACTTTTCGAAAAAATCTGAAAAATTACACTCAAAACCACATTTGCTAGCTAGAATAATAACGGGAAATTGGTTTATTTAGCAGAAAACACATTTTCCAACAAAGTAAAGTTCGTAAAAAAGTATCAAAACAAAAAACTATCATTACCATTTTTATGGTTGATTCAGCCCGATTAGATCACTTTACGAATCTTTTGATTGACGAGAAACAACTCACACTCGTTTATCTTCACAAATTTACTCACAAACACAATAAATATTAATGGAAATTCTTATTTCGTAATGACAAAAAATCCAGACGTCCGCACGGCGGTCAATGCGTCCGCCATATTAAAAAATACGCAAAGAGCAAAGAATTAAGTTCGGATACTCATTCAATTAATCATACTAAAATCTTTAAGCAGGAGTTTTCGAAAGGGAGGATTGGTTTTATAATATGGCTAAAATCATTTGTTGACTGTGAAATATGGTAATGTTTGCAGTTGCCTTGGATAATTCAACCAAAAAGCAAATTAATATGGTTGCAATTGTGTATCCAAATGTCCAATTTATTTGCCATACCTGCCAGCATTGTCTAAATAGGTTGGTATAGGGCCGAGACAAGAAAAAAAAATCATAGACTAAAAAAAACAAATCGTAAAAAAAAATATCCGCCATATTGTCTGCCTGCCTGCTGTTCTTTCTCTACTACTTTTCAGTTTTCGTTGTGATTCTTTTTTGTGTTGTTGATATTTGCGGAGAATAATTACTATCCAAGTATTTCTCAAAATCTGAGCAATAATTGATTATATTAGAACAGTTACTTATTTGCAATGGATTCCCTCGTTGGCTACGGCAGTGATGATGATAATGAAACTGAACGTTACGGAGGCCGCCAATCTTCGGTAAGTATCCTTGAGTTTCTTCTTCATTTTGTCAAATTTTTCAGCCATCCATTAGATTTATTTATAGGTGAGGGGCTTTCTTTGACTTTATTTTTTTTACTTATAACAATAGTTCTATTCATAGTCTGTTGTAATCGTGGTGGTATTTTTAAATATTTTACTAAAAAAGTAAAGCCTGCTTGCTTACCAACTTCTCTTTTACTTGAGTAAATCTTAGTGACTCACATTGACTATTTGTATTTGTAATAGCGATCATAAAGTTAATGGTATCGGTTTAAAGAATGATATAAAGTAAATTTAAATCAGGTTATTGCAACAAACATAAAAAAGCATGCTAAAGGACATGACATTTTAAAATCAGTGATTTGTATCAAACCAGAATTAAAGATGTTTTGTTTGAAGTCTTTAGATTGTCTATCATGACCCATTGTATGTGTTTGTCTATGTATCTGCTGATTACTTTTAATACCCGTTTCCACTAATAAAATAGAAGGTTTATATAATACTAAGGGATAGAAGGGATATATTATACTCCATTCCAAGTACAAAGCCATTTTGGATATAACACACAACAGAACTCAACATGTTCAATAAAAATATGATCATTGCTCACAATAGTTCATAACTAGGCCTTTTAAATAATAAATTAATTACTTAATAAACTAAAGAACTCTTATTAACTATAAGCATTTTTATAAACCTTTCTATGCCGACTATACTCAGAAAGAAATGTTTTTATTTATACAATAAGTAAGGTAAATGCTTCAAATATCGTTACTTGACTTTGGAAAGTCACTTTGTCTTTGTTATTTCTGTGGTATTTTATTATAAGAATGCTGAAAGATCAAAAATCTAAATCGTGGCAAGTCGATTAAACTGGTATCAGTGAGATACCAGTGATGAAAAATTAGCATATTTTAAAATGGGCTTCATAATATTTGGAATGGACTATAGTGCAAAACCAGATAGGTTAAAATAACGCGAAAAATAAACCAACTTTATTCATACCTCATCCGATCCTGCACTCTAAAGCAATGGATATTAATCGGTGTTCTCTGCTTGACAATAGACTGATATTGTAGGTCGCGGGACACGGGCGCCGCCGCGAAGACGACACCAACTACGATGACGTCAACATGGACATGAGCGAGGTAATTACCGCACAACTCTCCACATATTCCCACGTAGATTAGACTAGACACAGACCCCAATATTTCTCATTCCCATCAATATCTATAGTTATTGCATCTGTTCTGTCTATTGCTCTAATTCTCATATTACTATCAATATCAACATAAAGTAAACGATAGAATATAGCGTTTAAAATAAATTAGAACTTGTTGAATTGTTTTCAACGATGATATTAACACTTTTATTATTTTATATGTTACCCATTTGTAAATTGACACAAAACAAAAGTCAAATACCCCCCTCGACTTCGCTGAGGCTCCGCCAAGATGACCGGCCCTTCCGTCGCCACGCTAGACCTTACAGCGCAGACACGTAAGTACATAGCTATAACAAAGGCAGAATTATGATTGGATAACCTTATTTAAAGTCCTGTTCTGCGATAACAGGGTACAAAAGTCTAAATTAGCTTTTATTCTTTGGACATGGTGCTACACAATATTTTTTTTAATGTATTCCTAATTATAACTTCAAATTGTTTAGTAGCAAGATGATATAGGTGGTGGTAGGTTTATAAGTTAATAGAGAAGAAAGGAAAAACACGAATTGGTTTGTACATACTTTTATTTTTTAAATTACAAAAACAGTACATGCTTTGCAATTTATTAACAAGTGTAGTTTTACTTGTGGCCAGACAAAGAGTCAACATCTCGCTAATCTACCGACTACTACAAAAACTTATAGACTACAAACCAATGCTCTACTTGAAAAGCGCATAATTGTAATGTGACACGCAATAAATATTTGAATTTGAAGAGCCTTATCCAACAGTATATCAACTCATGGTGGGCCCAAGTCGAAAAAAATCCTCTACATTTGTTTGAAATTTTCCTTTACCTTAAAATAACTTTTATGTGCCACAAGAAAACGTCACACTTATACAAACATAAATTGCAAAAACCGTACTGAAACTCATTATTATAAGCAAAAGAACTTGAAATTGTTATATTAATTAATTTCATTGCTAATTACTAGACAACTGGTAAGTATGTGAGCCAGTTAACAGGCTTTCGGTCTACTTAACTGTGTAATTAAATTATTATTAATATTTATGTTCTCTTATAAATATTTCCCGCTTTTATCTCTATCAATTTTCTTGGTTTCCCTTCTTGTTTTGCAATATATACGTTTTTAACTTCATTATCGTAAGGGTCTAGATGTCTGAATGTCTTATACAGCTATTGCGAAGTAAGAGAAATTGCAATAATTCATTTTTCTTATACAAGAGATGCTCGAATCGGTATACCGAATACTTGACTAGCGCAAAAATTTTCGGCATATACAGTAAAAGAAGCTGGCGGTGTACCTGTTTACCTAGGTCGTTTGACTGTCGTACGGTTACCTGTCCTACGTACCGACGAAAAGCGAATAATTGAGACGCGATTTAATTAATACGACACAAAAATAAGCTAGTTGACACCACCTATCAATTGACATACTTTTTATGAGCTGTCAAAACGCACGCAATTTGTATGGCGATATCGGATTATGACGTCACTGTCCAACTAACTCAACTGCCTTACTTTTTATCGATTTTGAAGCAATCAAAAATCAGTTTTTTTAATAAAGTAATATTGTACCTGGTTGTTAGGAACAGCTATTTTATTATTTTTATTTGTATGCCGCGTTCGCGTTGCTTACATATTTTTTTGATGTCGTCGAATTGTTAAAAACGCTTTATTTACCTATAAAGACATCTTTTACACATGTTACCCATATTACTCTGAACTGTAATGTTTATTGATGTGTAGCTCGTTAATCTGTTCCAATAAAAAAAATAAAACAAAAAAAAATTGAGTTAGTGCCATACTGCCTTGCCCACTGGCAGAGTCCAGTCACAGGTATTATTTTATTTATTAGGAATAACAACAGCTTATATACAGTTCGATTATATAAAAAGATTTACAAAGAGTAAGGCCAATTATAGTTATCCACAAATAAGAAAAAATAAAGTAGAAGTAACAAAATTATGAGCTAAAGATATCAAGCTACTGCAATGCGCTTCTCCCTACACAAGAAATATGTTTTGCCGAATATGCGCCTCCTGCATTTGCAACGAGCACGAGGTTATATAAAATATTGCTCGAGGTGGGCACTGCCTATTGGGTAGTGGGCTGGGCAGGCAAACCGTAGGGTGTTTTTAAATTCATTCCGTAGGGACCCCCTTACAGTAGCGTCTTTCAAACGTCGACTTCGTGGCAGCGCCCAATCAGTGTTGACGCAACGTTTGCGCAGCAGCATCTACCAACGCTGATTGGACGCCACGACGTCGACGCTCGAAAGACGTTAGTGTGTAGAAGGCCTAAACAGGTGCACCGCAATCTTCAACTGTAGGGACTATCGCGGGCTCCGACGCCTGACCAGTTAAAGCTTAAATCGTTTGCAAGCACCTCATTGCCACTCACTTCAAGCCACGCCCTACGTTCATTTATGTTTCGGGTTCAATCAAGACAATAGGTGTTTAGGCACAAGCAAGCAAGCTTCTATGTATCTAATTGGTTGTAGTAAAACGTAGTAAAATGTATAACCAATCAGGGCGGGTTAGGGCGTGTCCGGCGCGATGCGCTTACACAGGAATATTTCTACAAAGCGGTAAGACGTCGGAGCCCGTTATAGTACCTATAAAGTTTTGTGCTTATGGGTGTAGAGCGAAAAATATTCAGACCGTTAACAAGCGCAAGATACAAAGATAAAGTATATTTCCCATGCTTGTAAAGTTTCGAGCAGTCGTTGTAAGGTGTGTGTGGTTGCCGCAGGACTCGCAGGCGGAGTCGGAGCCCGAGCTGCCGCCGGCGGAGCCCGCGCCCTCCTCGCGACACTCGTCACAGTCGCACGACGAGAGACGGGGCTCAGGTGAAAATTGATTTTATATGGTTTTTTTTTAGTTTTTAAGTATGGTTGAAGAATGAAGATTCTGTCTGTGTGTAGTTTGGTCTTCCAGCAGTTAGACATGCTTAGTTTAACGTCATATTTCAGTACTTCACAGCCTAAAGCGTTTTAGTGGGCATTTAAAATCTTATATTTAAAGGTTTTTCAAGCCTGGAATAGGTTTAAAATTTGCATTTATAAGATTACCGAGATATTCGACGACCTCCGTGGCCGAGAGGCGAACATGCCGGACTTTAGATGGCGCTGCCATCTCTGAGGTTCCGGGTTCGATCCCCGGTCGGGTCAATATAGAAAAATAACTTTTCTATATTTGCTCGGGGCTGAGTGTTATGGTATCGTGGTTGTATCTGATTTCTATAACACAAGTGCTTAAGCTACTTACCTTTGGATCAGAGCAATGTATGTGATGTTGTCCAATATTTATTTATTTATAGTAAATTAAAGTCTATTTCAAACACTAGTCCAAAAGCCTACTACTGCTTAACTGTTTTTTGTTTTTTTTATATAAAATTGAACAGATAGGGAAAAGCCCTATTTTCTTGGGTCCTGCAACGAAATCAATTGAAAGAATTGGTAATTTAAGTAAAAAAACACAGAATTTGTATCTCTTTTCCCAACTACGGTGATTTCACCAGGAATCTCCTTCCGCCTCTACGCATCTCACTCAGTAAACGTGCTTAGAAGACGACAAGAATCTTCCGTCTCTTTCTCACCAACAACAGTTAACAAGCTGGTATCACCTTAGGCTCGGTCTATACCCAGCCGGAAACCGGACCGATGTAACGCGGATCCAATCCATCGCTTAAGCAATAAGGTCGTTATTTGAACGGATTCATGCGGATGCTTACGGATTCCGGCAGCTTATAGACCGAGCCTAAGATTACCTTAGCCTTGTTCTTGTGTCTGGCTCGACTATGTGGTGGTGGTAAATGAGAAATCCAGATTTACTACACACGATGTAAAAGTGCGTGTCGTGTGGTGCCGGCACGTTAAAAGAATGGAACCACCCCTTCTCTTCCTATGGGTGTCGTAAAAGGCGACTACAGGAGAACCACCACAAGAAGACGGGCAGCAGCGTCTCCTCTCCACCATTGGCCAAACTGCGATCGCCAAGGGTGGCGATTATGGCAAAATCCTCCTCTTGGAGAGGCCTGTGTCCAGCAGTGGACTGATATAGGCTGGTGATGATGCAAAAGTGCCTACGTCGAGCCGCTACAGCCTGTTCGTCCCCATTAACTATATTTTTGTTGCCCCCAGATGACAGTCGTGACCGTGACCGCGACCGCGATCGTACGCGCGAGCGCGACGCGGACCGACGCGAGCGGCGCGGTAGAGACCGGCCGGAGCGACGCTCGCCGCGGAGAGAAGACCGACACGCCAGGTAAGAGAGAAGCTCTTTTGAAGAGTCTTACAAAGAAGCTGGATCGAAACTTATTTATTATTAACTAGCTGTGCCCGCTACTTCGTTTGCGTGGACTATAGGTTGTTTGATATGATACATAATGCTAACCGTTCAAATAAAAATGTCACAGAAACATTTAACCGGGATAAAAAGTATGCTATATAATTATCCAGATCATATTATTTTAGTGCAAATTTTTATCCAAATCGGTTTAGCCGTTTACGATTACGAGTCATAAACATCCAAACATCCTCACAAACTTTCGCATTTATTATATTAGTAGGATTTCAGAGCCATTTCTAAATTTGATATTAGTTGCTAAGATATTACCATGTTTACAAAATTTTCTATCCATAGTCTCTAGTCTATAGCTTTTAACTCATTAGTTAATGTTTTGTGACAGCTCATTAAATCGACCATTCGGCCTAATTGATTAGGCTGTGGGAAGACGTCTGCCCTCGGGCCGCGCGCGATCAGGACTAGTCACCCACACGCATTTCTTCCATTCAAATTAATCAGTATGCTCGAAAAAACATAACAATTGCACAAAAATGGCCCCGTCACAGATATGTGAGCGAATTGAGCGAGAGCATTAATTCGCAATAAAAGAGTGTAAGACTATGTGTTTGTTGCGAATGCCCGTGTGAATGAGGTGAATATTGTTAGTACAACTAGTGTTACGGAAGTGGAAGCTGAGCGAAGACGATTACGCCATTGCGCTAGTCGCACGCCGCGCCTGCACCGCCAGCCGTGATTAGCTGTTAGCTCCGCGCACACGCGTCTCTGATACTACGTTCGTCTCGTAAGATGCGCAAAGCGATCCCCACTGCCCCAGCGCACATCGATGCCGCGTACTGCATGTGATGGTTGTTCAATATATTTACTTCCTCCTCTTAGAAGCGAGGTGAGTGACCGTAGCCGCAGTAGCAACGGTCGGCGCGGGCTACTCGGCTCTCGTCCGGACGCGCGGCCGCCCGCGCTCATGGACCTACGCCCCTTCGGCGGGGAGCCGCCGCCGGAAATTGACGCTCGGAAGACGCAAGACGCCCGGGACGCCGTGTCTCCTAGGTGAGCCGAATTTAGTTGTCTTCTAGGTCAGCCGAGTGTAGTTGTCCCCTAGTTGAGCCGAGTGCAGATCTCTCCTAGGTGAGCCGAATTTAGTTGTCTTCTAGGTGAGCCGAATTTAGTTGTCTTCTAGGTGAGCCGAATTTAGTTGTCTCCTAGGTGAGCCGAGTGTAGTTGTCAAATAGGTAAGACGAGTGTAGTTGACTCCTAGGTGCGCCGAGTGTAGTTGTCGCCTAGGTAAGCCGAGTGTAGTTGTCCCCTAGGTGAACCGCGTGTAGTTGTCTCCTAGGTGAGCCGAGTGTAGTTGTCTCCTAGGTGTTCTGAGTGTAGTTGTCTCCTAGGTGTTCTGAGTGTAGTTGTCTCCTAGGTGAGGCGATTGTAGTTGAATCCTAGGTGAGTCGAGTGTAGTTGTCTCCTAGGTTAGACGATTGTAATTGTCTCCTAGGTGAGCTGAGTGCAGTTCTCTCCTAGGTTAGCCAAGTGTAGTTGTCTCTTAGATGAGGCGAGTATAGATGTCTCCTAGATGAGGCAAGTGTAGTGGTCTCCTAGGAGAGCAGAGTGTAGTTGTCTCCTAGGTGAGCCGAGTGTAGTTGTCTCCTAGGTGAGCCGCAGTAACAACGGTCGGCGCCGAAAGTGGATGAAGAAAGTTCATCCAAAGTTCCTTAAAAACACACTTAAATTTGGAGTTAGGGCAAATAAGTGCCCGGAAGAGGGCCTATAAAATAAACTGAATAAATGACTGAATTAGAAAAGTTTAAAAAACTGCACTTATACACATAATTCTCATGACACGTGTCGCTATCTGGAGATATTGGACGGCGTTATCCGACGCTGCCAGACAAGATGTCTTGTGCTTTAATTAAATTCGCTTGTTAACTATGTCATCAATTTAGATAATAGTTTCTAACCTACTTTTAACTGTCTCATTGATTTTAAACCTCAAAGTTTTGAGCCGCCACCACCTAACTCAATGACGCCAAAAACACACACATCACCAGCCTATATCAGTCCACTGCTGGACACAGGCCTCTCCAAAAGGAGGATTTTGCCATAATCGCCACGCTTGGCAGGCGGGTTGGCGATCGCAGTTTGGCCAATGGTGGAGAGGAGACGCTGCTGCCCGTCTTCTTGTGGCGGTTCTCCTGTAGTCGCCTCTTACGACGCCCATAGAAAGAGAAGGGGTGGTGCAATTCTTTTAACGTGCCGGCACCACACGACACAGTATTCTGCGAAATGTTGTTCATTGACATGGCTATGTTTGTTATAGATTCGTAGACCGCGAGCGCCGCGACAGAGACCGCGAGCGAGACAGAGACAGGCATAGCCGGAGATCTGAGGAGAAGAGGTGAGTGCTTATCATCTTCATCATCATTCTCATTTCAGCCACAGGACGTACACTGCTGAACATAGGCCTTCCCCAGTGACTTACAGATCGGCCGGTTGGAAGCGGCCTGTATCCAGCGGCTTCCTGCAACCTTTACCAGGTCGTCTGTTCACCTTGTGGGTGTGAGTCCCACGCTGCGCTTGCCGGTACGTGGCCTCCATTCCAGAAAGTTCAACGTGCTCGTCAACCTACCACAAATGGACAATTTTTTCCAATTGATAATAATAAACTCTGAGTCTGCTTTAAAGTTTGAAATCAGTTGGATGACCTTGAACTATTTGGGTAGGTTGACCTGCCGTTGGTTGCCTGTACATTAGTCATAAGAATACATGTCAAATTATTTTCTCCATAAAAATAAGCAAAGTAATAAATCGATTTCATCCTATTCGATTCACCTTTCTTCATTCTGGTCGTTCCCTCAATGCTGAGGATCGTGACTGTACGTCAATCTTCTCCACTCGGTCCGGTTCTGCGCCATATGTACCGCTCCCTGTATCTGGCCTCCAGTCACCTCCTTGAGTTGGTCTACCGATCTAGCTGGCGCTCTTCCTCACATTTGAATTACACTTAATTAATACTTAACAGTGTAGGACAGGACTGTAGAATTAAATGGCTGGTTTCCACAAACACCTTAACTTAATTGTTCTTCAATATTTAAGTACACAGCAAAGCACGTTAAATGGGTATGATTGCCCAGTGTGAGAGCAGAGGATGTTGATGATTCCGATAGGATTCAAGGTGCAAAGTGAAGGAGGAAACAATATGGCCACAAGACCGATTGAGTGAATGATTATTATTATTAAGTGTTGGGAACCCAACAAACAGCATAAAAAATAACACTAAACTGTGTTTAAAAAAGTGGGACATAATTCCGACAGTTGTCTGCACCCATTGACGCAGTTTTAACAAGTGATGCTTGCTTGCTAGGTTTGCAGGAAGCCGTTGGATGCAGGCCACTTCCAACCGGCTAATCTGGAAGTCATTGGTTTAGCAGTGGACGTCCTGTGGCTGCAATGATGACCAATAACCATATCTTATTCCATTGTAAACTTTCTTGTTGCATTTTAGGGTTCCGTACTATAACATTGCAGGCTTTACATCTTGAAGTGACATTAAATTCTTGCAGTATTTCGGAAATATACCTTTTATAGCTCATAAAACAGTATTTGTTAGTGACTGCATAGTTCGTTTTTTCCTGGAACGGGACCCTATTACTGAGGCCCCGCTGTCTGTCTGTCTGTACGTCTGTCACCAGGCTGTATCTCACGAACCGTGATAGTTATACAGTTGAAATTTTCACAGATGATGTATTTCTGTTGCTGCTATAACAAATACTAAAAACCAGAATAAAATAAATAGTTAAGGGGGCTCCCATACAACAAACGTGTTTTTTTTTGCTCGTTTTTATAGATAATGAGGCGGAACCCTTCGTGCGCGAGTCCGACTCGTACTTGGCCGGTTTTTTCTCAAACTAACATCATTTACATAATCAAAAGAGGTATATGTATAAATCCCTATGTGTAAAGTGTTATTTTGAAGCATATACCTTGTTCCCAGGCCACATCGTCATGGAGAGCGTGATCGTCGTGAGCGTTCCCGTTCCCGTTCCCGCGGAGCTGCCTTCCCGCCGCCCTCTAGGTAACTATATAGGAAATATTCTATTATTTCTAGTTTTTTTCCCTACGTTTTAAATTTTCCTTGGAATTTAAAAGACTGACCCCTCAGACGATAAAACGGGACACAATAAATACAGGGTGGTCCGGACCAGATGTATATAATTTTTTTTTTAGGTAGTCGGCTTAGCGACTAGCGACTATTTTTACGCGCCAAGAAAAAAAACGCTTGTCAGCCGCTTACAAGAATGTTTTTTTATTTATTTTAGAAATATCACTACTTTAAATGTTTTATTTACTTTTAAAATTTAAAAAATCTATTTTTTTTATTTTAGGTGCTTTTAGTTAGACATTGCACTCTCTCAGAAAAAAAAATTGACATTGCGCTCTCAGAAAAAGTGGTGATATTTCTAAAATTAAACAAAAAATCTTGTAAGCGGATTTTTTCCTGGCGGGGGTACAAAGAGGTCCCTAAGCCGACTACCTAAAAAAAATGTTATATCCATCTGGCCTGGACCAGCCTGTATAGTGTCAATAGTTTCTAACCGCTGGTATAGTCAACAGCACATAAAGGTACCACAAACTTAAATTTTACCATTGAATAATAAACTCTATCGCCTTAAAATGAAGTTTAAAATCTATTGAAGAAATTTTACAGTATGGATACCATGACGTGATGTCGTCAGTACCTAAGGCTCAGTCTATATCCAGCCAGAAACCGGACCGGGCTAACGCGGATTCAATCCATCGCTTAAGCAATAAGGTCGTTTTTAGGGTTCCGTACCCAAAGGGTAAAACGGGACCCTATTACTAAGGCTCCGCTGTCTGTCACCAGGCTGTATCTATAACAACAAATACTAAAAATCAGAATACAATAAATATTTAAGGGGGCTCCCATACAACAAACGTGATTTTTTTGCCGTTTTAATAGATAATGGTACGGAACTCTTCGTGCGCGAGTCCGACTCGCACTTTTCCGGTTTTTTGAACGGAGTCTTGCGGATGCTAACGGATTCCGACAGCGTATAGACCGAGCCTAAAAGCTCGTACCTAACGCTCCTATATAATAGTTACGAACGACAAACGTAGTACGGACAACAGCACGTCGACCTACCACAAAATGTCGAATTTTCTCATTTGAAAATGATCTCTATATGTCAGGCTTAAAGTTGAAAATCTATTGGAGAATTTTTGACTTTTTGGGTAGGTCGACGTGCTGTTGACTATACAAATACATCTCCATTGTGTCTCGTTTTCGAGGAATAAACAAAACCTGATTGTTCTCAGTTCCGGCGACCGCCGAGGGTCCCCGCCGTCAGGCGATTACCGCCCTTCGTCGTACAAAGTCAACAAGAAGTTGGAAGTTATGGAAAAAATGGGTAAGTTAACGTTTTTTAGCATGCTAAAGGAAATTGCTACAATAATTTTTATTGTTATTTTTGCATTTGCAAAGCCACAATATGGTATTTTACAAAAACTATTGATTTTAGTAGAAAAACCCATTTATACAACTAAGCTACAGAAAACATTAATTTAAAATTCTCTAGTTTTGAAGGCAGCACAAAAATCTGTATAATAATCTTATTTGTCTTCTACAAAAACTTAATTCCCTATCCAAACTGAGTCAGCAAGTACTTACCTAGTTGACCATGCTGCCATTTAAATGATGAAGGAAAATAATGTGGTTTTTTTTTCAAACATAATTTATGGTAATTGTCTATGCCAGGTCTACAGATCAAGACGCCGGACGGCTCTATGGCCACGGCCCAGCAACTACGTGCGGCGGCCGGCGACGCGCCTGCCTCCTCGCTGCCTTCCTACTACAATCCCAGCGCGGTCAACACGGCCAAGATACTGGACCAGGTGAGACCACTATTGAACCTTTGAGAAGCCGGGGGCCTAGCACGAAAGTGGATCTTTCGTTCGGTCGCATATGTCACTCCTTTGATAAAATATGACCAACTCAATCTAGCCGTGTAAAAACCCGACCGTTTTCAATTGTTCATAAATTGACTAACCTTTGATACGGGGGAATGGATGTTTTAAATTTGATCGGATAATACGACCGACCGAACGATGCGCTTTCGTAGGCCTCCTGGGAAATCACAGTCGCAATGCTGTCGGTAGTTGTGTTCCTTAGCCCATGTAAACACGATTCGATAAGGTTATTTTAAGGGTTACATACCAAAGGGTAAAACTGGATCCTATTACTAAGACTCCGCTGTCAGTCAACAGTCCCTCCAACCTATATCTCATGAACTGTGATTGTTAGACAGTTGAAATTTTTAAAGATGATGTATTTCTGTTTTCGCTAAAACAAAAAATGCTAAAATTGTAGATTATGGTACGGAACCCTTCGTGCGCGAGTCATTGAAGGAGGCGTATGTTTAGCAATCGACATCTTGAGGCTGAAGGCTGAAATGTTGATAATGCAAATCGGAACAGCTGATCGATAAAAACTCAGCAAGTCGACAACTGTTTATCGTTTTAAAACAATGACTAGAAATTGTTACATCATTTTTAAAACAAACATGTTTTCAAGTTCCAAATAGAGTATCATTATCTAAAATAGGATGTCATTATCGAACGTGTAACCCTAAATAAAGGTTATTCCCTCAGAAGCCCTGTTATTATCGAACGTGTTACCCCAAATAAAGGTTACTCCCTCAGAAGCCCTGTCATTATCGAACGTGTTACCCCAAATAAAGGTTACTCCCTCAGAAGCCCTGTCATTATCGAACGTGTTACCCCAAATAAAGGTTATTCCCTCAGAAGTCTTGTTATTATCGAACGTGTTACCCCAAATAAAGGTTACTCCCTCAGAAGCCCTGTCATTATCGAACGTGTTACCCCAAATGAAGGTTATTCCCTCAGAAGTCTTGTTATTATCGAACGTGTTACCCCAAATAAAGGTTACTCCCTCAGAAGCCCTGTCATTATCGAACGTGTTACCCCAAATGAAGGTTATTCCCTCAGAAGTCTTGTTATTATCGAACGTGTTACCCCAAATAAAGGTTACTCCCTCAGAAGCCCTGTCATTATCGAACGTGTTACCCCAAATGAAGGTTATTCCCTCAGAAGTCTTGTTATTATCGAACGTGTTACCCCAAATAAAGGTTACTCCCTCAGAAGCCCTGTCATTATCGAACGTGTTACCCCAAATGAAGGTTATTCCCTCAGAAGTCTTGTTATTATCGAACGTGTTACCCCAAATAAAGGTTACTCCCTCAGAAGCCCTGTCATTATCGAACGTGTTACCCCAAATAAAGGTTATTCCGTCAGAAGTCCTGTTATTATCGAACGTGTTACCCCAAATAAAGGTTACTCCCTCAGAAGCCCTGTCATTATCGAACGTGTTACCCCAAATAAAGGTTATTCCGTCAGAAGTCCTGTTATTATCGAACGTGTTACCCCAAATAAAGGTTACTCCCTCAGAAGCCCTGTCATTATCGAACGTGTTACCCCAAATAAAGGTTATTCCGTCAGAAGTCCTGTTATTATCGAACGTGTTACCCCAAATAAAGGTTACTCCCTCAGAAGCCCTGTCATTATCGAACGTGTTACCCCAAATGAAGGTTATTCCCTCAGAAGTCTTGTTATTATCGAACGTGTTACCCCAAATAAAGGTTACTCCCTCAGAAGCCCTGTCATTATCGAACGTGTTACCCCAAATAAAGGTTATTCCCTCAGAAGCCCTGTTATTACCGAACGTGTTACCCCAAATAAAGGTTATTCCGTCAGAAGTCCTGTTATTATCGAACGTGTTACCCCAAATAAAGGTTACTCCCTCAGAAGCCCTGTCATTATCGAACGTGTTACCCCCCAAATAAAGTGCTATTCCCTCAGAAGCCCTGTCATTATCGAACGTGTTACCCCAAATAAAGGTTATTCCCTCAGAAGTCCTGTTATTATCGAACGTGTTACCCCAAAAAAAGTGCTATTCCCTCAGAAGCCCTGTCATTATCGAACGTGTTACCCCAAATAAAGTGCTATTCCCTCAGAAGCCCTGTCATTATCGAACGTGTTACCCCAAATAAAGGTTACTCCCTCAGAAGCCCTGTTATTACCGAACGTGTTACCCCAAATAAAGGTTACTCCCTCAGAAGTCCTGTCATTATCGAACGTGTTACCCCAAATAAAGGTTACTCCCTCAGAAGCCCTGTCATTATCGAACGTGTTACCCCAAATAAAGTGCTATTCCCTCAGAAGCCCTGTTATTACCGAACGTGTTACCCCAAATAAAGTGCTATTCCCTCAGAAGCCCTGTCATTATCGAACGTGTTACCCCAAATATCGGTGCAGTAATACTTACCCGGCCAGGTGCAGAAGCGCAAGCTGCTGTGGTCGAGCGCGGCGAAGGCGCGCGAGGCGGAGGCGCCGGCGGGGCAGTGGTCCGGCGCGCGCTTCGCGCAGGACAACGACGGCCGGCAGGCCTCCAAGTTTATGAGGCTTATGGGAATCAAGGATCCAGGTATACACACCATACTATTATACCTATCTTCATTAGTAACAGTAGATTTGACGAACACCGTAGCCGAGAGGCGACCACGCTAGACTGTATATGGCGTCGCCATCTCTGAGGTTCCGGGTTCGATCCCCGGTCATGATAATGCAGAAAACGATTTTTTCTATATTGTCTTGTCTTGTACAGTCAACAGCACGTCGACCTACCCCAAAAGTCAAAAATTCTCCAATAGATTTTCAACTTTAAGCCTGACTTATAGAGTTCGTTTTCAAATGAGAAAATTTGACATTTTGTGGTAGGTCGATGTGCTGTTGTCTGTACTTGTAAATATTGTGGAATACATTTTCTTATTTGGACAAGATGTGTTTGGACTAGTTTTTAATTTAAATCTGTACTAAAGTCTAGACAATCTGTTGAGGAATGTAACTATTTAATTAATGACATTATAAAAACATTTGCTAATTCATCTGAAAAAAAAAAACGTTAAATTAGCTTGCAATGGCTGGAGTTTAATCCTGCAATAGGTTAACAATGCTGATGATGCTAAAGTAACAGTTCCCTGTGTGCCAAATCTGGAATCAGACTAACTCCGTGTTAATATTTCCCAGATGCCGTTAAAGCTGAGAAGCCAGCACCAGCAGCGGATCCAATTAAGAAGCAAGAGGAACTGTTCCAAGCGATGCAAGCGCAGTACGAAGTCGCGCGCGCCACCACGCACACCATGCGTGGTGTCGGGCTCGGCTTTCAGCGCTCGCAGTACTAGCGGGGACACAGAACTGGCTTCTGGAACTCAACACGTGATGTGAAGTGTTATAGTTGTGACAAGAATCTGTGAAAGTGTACAAGTTACAACAAAACTGGTTTTATGTAGTGACTGTGTGACGATATACATAACCAAGATTACGTTTAGTGTTCTCAATATTAACAATACATAAGTAGATTTTGAGTTAACGACAGCCACAATATCTATGATGGTCCTGTCGTGAGTGTTTAAATCATAAAATGAAAGTGTCCAAAATGCATAGTAAAACGTGATTTTCAATGTCGCGCTTTTATATCCCTCCCTTCTAGCAGAAGAAAACTATTTTATATTGTCTGGAAAAGGTTTCATATGGATTTTCTGTTTAGTGAGGGACTATTTCAGCATCATCATGCTCAAATAAAATAAAACTAAAAAAATAAAGAAAGAAAATTCTTAGTTATTTGCGTGGTCTGTTAAAAAAAATTGTGCTTCTTTTTTTTTACATGATTAAACTACCATCGATACCTAAGTTATACTTGTATTTTTGCTAGTGTTGTATCACACGCGTTATTTATAACGATATCGTTACATACAACTTGTATTTTTTAAAATTAGTTAATTTAATATTATGGATGTTAGGTTATAAATATGTAGCAACAAAATTTTTATTTGTAGCCTAGGTATAATATGTACATTGTGTAATATTGAGAAAAAAATAGGTTAGATATGCATTATCTAGCTCGAAGCAAACCGAGTTGTAGTATAAAATTTGCATAAATGGCTACTGTGTGATATAATTTGTTAAATGCTTTATTTATAGTAAAAGTCATGATCATTGATTGGCTGCTCCAATCTTCCTTTTTTAATGAATGTGTCCTATATAGATTTTTAAGTTGTAAGTATATCACTCAATGATTATTATTTTTACTTAGATAATCGTATAAATTTAGTTAAGATATTAAATATATTTGAAAACTATTGACGATGTTTGATTTCATTAAATATTTAACCGCCCAGAAGCTAGATAGACACAACACAATAGACCATGGGCTTGATCTATAGGCAAGTGGAGGCCTGCGCAGACGATGGACTGGTCCATGGAGGACAATAGCCCCCGAAATATACGAGCATCCCCTCTAGCACGATCGACAAAACACGATATGATATAGCGATTTATCGCCTATTTACTTAAAAAATATGATAACATAGCCGCCATCGTGAACTTTTATTGAAACAGTAAGGATGTCTGTGCCGGCGACGTCACGGTTATGCTCGCTTTTTTGATAAAAGTTCATAGTTTGACAAAAAATATGCGATAAATCGCTATATCATATCGTGTTTTGTTCCACATGCTAGAGGGGCAGGACTCGTCATAGACTCAAAGCACATAGTATGCGATCATTCGGTCGGTGCCTCGGTGGTAAGAAGCTTATTAAAACAGGTGTTGCTTATTAAAGCGAGTGGGAGTTTCTTATTCAGATTACGATGTGTTGTAATTTATTAAAGTTTTAGAACTGCGCGCTTTTTTGCGATCATATTATCGTCGATGTCTTCTTTTGTCCGGAAGACATGTACGCGGTACTTTGTCTCTCGTCTGCGTTAGCAGATGCAGTTGTAATCTACTTAATCCAAATTACAGATCTGTTAGGGCACGGTCATCATATCATTCCCTTCTTTAAACAACGTAGCTTGCATCTTGCCCAATCGATTCTTTTTAAAATTTGTAACATTTCATTGCAACATTAAGCCTATAAACCAAATTTACCTGCGCATACCTAGCCGCTCCCGGCGAATTCGTAATGTATATCCTCGCTGTCTATTTGCTCCTAAACAATGTTGAACCAATGCTGACAAACGGGCTCCTTTACGGCGATTAATGAATGCATGTAATAAATACTTTACTAATATCTATAATTTTTCTCTATGCTAATATTGATTATGTGCCTTTCTAAAACACAGTGTTGGGTGAAAAAGCAGTCGTAGATCTTTGCCTAATTTTGTATATGGAATAGAAAACTCTTACCGATATTGTCCTTGATTAGGTGTAGGTTTACCTTACTTGACACCAGAGGGCGCCACGCGCGCGCGTTAAAACCTGTCAAACTCAATAGCGTTGTGATTTATGCCGCGTAAACAGCAAACATTTTTCTTAAGTTATAAAAACAGTGATTTAAGTGATAAAACACAGTTATCTGTAGTGATTCGAGTGCAATGTAGAAGGTTGGTGACAGTGCGAGGTCTGAGTCTGTCGTCCTGGCCGGGATACGGGCTTCGGCTCACTTGGAATCCATATCTTCATCCTCATCCTCGAGTCGAAAGATGAAAGATTTGCCCCCACCTTCTAACAAAAGACGTGAACGAGTACCTTAATCGAGATCATCTACACAATCACGCAACTACTACGGTCCACGAATATTTGTTCGCTAAGGTTTGCTTGTATCAAATTACCTCATATTATTATTTATTATGAGGAATGACGTGTAGGTTGCGTAATTATATAAGTTTTTTTATATATTTATGTAGTATTGTTTGTCCTATCCAAACGAAAATAAAATAAAACCGTTGCCGTTTTTAAAAAATCAAAATCAAACGTGGTTCACCATATTTGAAGTTCTATTATTAACCATTGATCTTAAAAGAGGCAAAATACTCTTCAAATTTCATACACACATACCTAATTCCGAAACGGATAGACGGATCACGGAATAATGGCATTTTTGTAGCGTTATTAATTAAATCGTAAACGGTACGCGTTATTTCGTTGTATGCCTTAACTGTCAGTACATCACTAACAGAACCAAAAAAAGTTTTGCGGGATTCACCGAAACATTGCTATTTGTTTGTTTTGTACAAAAAATAAATGATGTGGTGATTAGGGTATGTAGATAAAATATTACAACGGCGATTATTTAGTCGGGTACATGTATCGTGCATTATGTATTGTACCGTAATGGCGGAGTTTCTCAGAAATAGCTGAAACTTCGCTCGCACCCTACGCACAGTTCTCCTTACTTTTTGACTTGTCAAAAGTTGCGATTTATTTTATTAAAAACAGTGAAGTACGTTGAAAGTTCCCCGAATTGAAAATGGATGAAGCAGAGACGAAGACGTGCACAAATTGGTAAGTTTGGTGTGCAAATCGTCTTGTAATGTTGTGTCAATAATCCTATTTTTATCGGCACACGTTTGAAGTTTATTTTTAGCCAATGTAGAGCATTTGAGTTACAGCTGTTGTAGTTTGTTTAGCGGTTGTTTACCTCTTGCAGGCGATTATTTGAAAAATATGACTTCACCAGGAATGGTCAGATTTAATTCTGCGAATTTTTACTTGTTTGTAAATTAATTGTTTGGTTACTATGTACCTATTTGCGTGCTCTATTACCCGTGTTTCTAAAGCGCAAGGTCCGTTGCTCAACTCCGAATGATTGGCACACAGCATGTTTGCAATAAAACTATTGATTACCCACAGGTTACTTGTTCAGTAAGTTTGTGTATGAAGTCCTCTAAACATGGTTCTAAAAACGCATAGGTAGTAGCATTAGGTAGCAGTTTCAATATCATAAAGAATTATCTATTGAAATAAACTATAGCTTTCTCATAAATTATGTTAGTGATAAGATAGGTCGAGCAATCAAGAACTTCTTATACAATAGCAACTGCTGCATTTCAACAATATTAATATTTATTTTCCAATAGTACAATTTTTTTAATTTCAACTAATCAATTCTGTCATGTATTGCACCCACACAACATCTTACAGAAGGTATTAAAAGATAGATAGATAGACACTCTTTATTGCACACCAAACAAAGAAGTAACAGTTGATATTTACAGAAAGATGTACAATTTAGGCAGTAAAAGTTAAGGTATCAAAAAATATTAGCAGTCAAAATAAAGTATAATAATAATGCAATAAACTTAGGTGGACTTGTGCACGACCGGTTTAGTTTAGTGCAAGATTAAGACATCATTCTGTCTCGGTCGTCGTCGTACAAACTGACTGCAATAGAATTCTGTTTCATACCATGTTAGTGGATAATTTGGGATTAATTCACTAATCCTGTGATGCACTAGCTAGTGGGCCTTAAAGATTAACAATCAAATAAATATAATAATAATTTTAAGATAAGTTGCCATTATCAATTTCTTTTGCATTCTTCATACTTTCTTTTAAATAGGTTCTTAAGATTACATTTCTATGTAATATATCACTATTAATACTTTATTTACGGACTAATTTTGATAAGGATAATGAAAGCACTTATCTGTAATTTGTATAAATTAAAGTCCCAGTATCTGGTGTGTTACATATTCTCAATTTTCATACCATTGGTTTTTTTAAAATAAATATTGGACAACATCACATACATGGCTTGATGCTAAGGTAAGCCTAAGCACTTGTGTTATAGAAATCAGAAACAACGACTTAATGTGTCATAGTGCTATTTGATGGTCATGAAACACAAAAATAGCGTTTATCCTAAAGATAAGTTACAAATAGCCTATACAGAACTTATGAAGAACTTATCCATACATTGTGAAACAGGCCCAGTAACTTGTGCTGTAATAAGTTACGATGGTATTCCTCGTTCTCTGGTATGAGAAATATTATTTTATGAAACCGCAGCAAGCGCGAGATCCCGGCCGTGAACTTCACGATCCACACGGTGCACTGCGCGCGCAACATCAAGGTGTGCCCGGTGTGCAAGGAGCCGTTCCCGCAGGCCGAGCTGCAGGAGCACCATGAGAAAATGCACAAATTATGTATGATGTTATTTGCTTTTGCTCGTTTGGTTTGTTTGTCATAGAAAATCTACAGGCACAGGATATACAGGCTTACTGTATATTATGGCTTAGGCCATTTGCTGTGGCGTTCTCTGAAGTAGGAGGCCTGTGCGTTCAGAAGAGGATTACCAAAGGCTGATGATAATAATAAAATAAATATCAGACAACATCACATAGGTACATTGCTCTGATCCTAAGGTAAAGCACTTGTGTTATAGAAATCAGAAACAAAGGTGGTACCACAACACCCAGACCCGAGACAGAATAGTTCGCTTTTCTACATTGACCCGACCGGGGATCGAGCCCGGAATCTCAGAGATGGCGATGCCATATTTAGTCCGGCTTACTCGTTTCTCGGCTACGGAGTTCGTCAAAATAAATAATGAACATTTATTTATTAGTTTAACCTTCAATTTTACCTTGGACACTACCACAGGTGCCGGGCTCTCATAGTTAATTAACCTGTTATCCCGCAGTGCCGTGCAAGAAGTGCGGCGAGAGCGTCTGCGGCACCGACCTGGAAGACCACATCAGGGACTCCTGCGCACACACTATCAAGACGTGCAGGTAATGCGTTTATTGTGAACTACATTTTGATTCGTAGTAAAGATCTTTAACTAGTTTATTTTAATATATTAAAGCAATTATAACTAATTTATATCTGTAAATAATCTCTTTTACACTACACTGTTTCGGCACAATATTGTGGTGATCTATTTGGAAAACAATGAATACTCTCAATTAGTTAACTGGTTTCTTTAGCATTCAAAATTCGAAGCGTGACGAAGAAATAAAATAGCCGTAAGAAAACAGAAAATTATGAATTAGACTATATTTTATTTTTTATCGACAAATGTGCGTGGGTTTAACCTGCTTGGCTCGCCGATTTAGAAAATATCGTTTTCTAAAATTGACTCGAACCAGGTATGGTATGCGAAATGGAACCTGCATTCAAAATTAACCACTGCCACTACAATTTAGCGCGCCATATACTACCGCATAATATTTGACGTAAACTAATAGGCTAGTTGACACCACACCACCAATCAATTGACATACTTTTTATGAGCCGTCAAAACAGATATCTTCCATAAAATTTGTATGGCGATATCGGATTATGACGTCACTATCCGATAAACTCAACTGCCTTACTTTTTTACGATTTTAAAGCAATCAAAAATCAGTTTGCCTCTTAAATGAAATTATACTGAGTTATTAGGCCTAAAATAAAGTGTCTGTTTTAATAAATGATGCCTTAGAATTATTTATGAATGAGGTCAACATCCCTATTGTGTCTTCAAATTATGTGGTAATAATAATAATAAATAATAAAAAATCCTTTATTTTTCTCCACAATCTTACAATCCAAAGTAACTAATCTAAGCTGACATTAATATACGAAAGATTGGAGGAGACTGGCTTCTGAGCTAGGCTGGGGGCCTGTATTACAAGGTTATCATCGTCTACATCGCCCCAGGTTCTGTGAGCTAGGGCTCCCGCGTCGCGAGCTCCCAGCCCACGAGGGCTACTGCGGCGCGCGCACGGAGCAGTGCCCCGACTGCCGCGAGTGGGTCATGCACAAGTACCGCCAGCTGCACCTCGACTCCAACCACGGCTTCCTGAGACTCGACGACGGTAAGCTCACTTGACCATCATTTCAGCCATTACAGGATTAGGCCTGCTCCACTGACTTCCGGATTGACAAGCTGGATGCTTCCAACTGTCTGAAACGTGGCTTCCATTCTAGAATCCCACGGCTTCCTGCGCCTCGACGACGGTAAGCTAACATCAGCATTTCAGCAACAGGACGTCCACTGAACATAGGCCTCCACCATGAGTTCTAGATTGGCCAGCTGGACGCTTCCAACGGTCCGGTACGTGGCTTCCATTCTAGAACCCCAGGGCTTCCTGCGCCTCGACGATGGTAAGCTACCTTAACATAGGATAGAACTTGACCATCATTTCAGCCATGGCAGGATTAGGCCTGCTCTACTGACTTCCGGATTGACCAGCTGGATGTTTCCAACTGTCTGGTACGTGGCTTCCATTCTAGAACCCCACGGCTTTATGCGCCTCGACGACCGTAAGCTAACATCATCATTTCAGCCATAGGACAGTCACTGCTGAACATAGGCCTCCACCATGAGTTCTAGATTGGCCAGCTGGACGCTTCCAATGGTCCGGTACGTGGCCACCATTTTAGAATCCCACGGCTTCCTGTGCCTCGACGACGGTAAGCTACCTTAACATAAGATTAGGGCTCCCCTAATGTCTTGGCCGACTGGACGCTTCCAACCAACCGTCTAGTACGTGGCCACCATTCTAGAATCTCACGGCTTCCTGCGCCTCGACGACGGTAAGCTAACATTATCATTTCAGCCATAGGACGTCCACTGAACATAGGCCTCCACGGTGACTTCCAGATGGGTCATGCTCAAATACCGCCAGCTGCACGTCGACTCCAACCACGGCTTCCTTAGACTCAACGACGGTAAGCTAACTTCAGCATTCTAGCCATAGGACGTCCACTGCTAAACATAGGCCTCCCTCAATGACTTCTAGATTGGTTGGAAGTGGCCCACGAGCAGTGCCCCGACTGCCGCGAGTGGGTCATGCACAAGTACTGCCAGCTGCACGTCGACTCCAACCACGGCTTCCTGAGGCTCGACGACGGTAAGCTCACTTCAGCATTTCAGCCATAGGAAAGCCACTGCTAAACATAGGCTTCCACCATGAGTTCTAGATTGGCCAGCTGGACGCTTCCAACGGTCCGGTACGTGGCCACCATTTTAGAATCCCACGGCTTCCTGCGCCTCGCGACGGTAAGCTACCTTAACATAGGATTAGGGCTCCCCTAATGTCTTGGCCGACTGGACGCTTTCAACCAACCGTCTGGTACGTGGCCACCATTCTAGAACCCCACAACTTCCTGCGACTCGACGACGGTAAGCTAACATCATCATTTCAGCCATAGGACGTCCACTGAACATAGGCCTCCACCATGAGTTCTAGATTGGCCAGCTGGACGCTTCCAACGGTCCGGTACGTGGCCACCATTTTAGAATCCCACGGCTTCCTGTGCCTCGACGACGGTAAGCTAACATCATCATTTCAGCCATAGGACGTCCACTGAACATAGGCCTCCACCATGAGTTCTAGATTGGCCAGCTGGACGCTTCCAACGGTCCGGTACGTGGCCACCATTTTAGAATCCCACGGCTTCCTGTGCCTCGACGACGGTAAGCTACCTTAACATAGGATTAGGGCTCACCTAATGTCTTGGCCGACTGGACGCTTCCAACCAACCGTCTAGTACGTGGCCACCATTATAGAATCCCACGGCTTCCTGCGCCTCGACGACGGTAAGCTACCTTAACATAGGATTAGGCCTCCCCCAATGACTTGGCCGGCTGGACGCTTCCAACCAACCGTCTGGTACGTGGCCAACATTCTAGAACCCCCTTCCTGCGACTCGACGACGGTAAACTACCTTAACATAGGATTAGGCCTCCCCCAATGACTTGGCCGGCTGGACGCTTCCAACCAACTATCTGGTTCGTGGCCACCATTCTAGAACCCCACGGCTTCCTGCGCCTCGACGACGGTAAGCTACCTTAACATAGGATTAGGGCTCCCCTAATGTCTTGGCCGACTGGACGCTTCCAACCAACCGTCTGGTACGTGGCCACCATTCTAGAACCCCACAACTTCCTGCGACTCGACGACGGTAAGCTACCTTAACATAGGATTAGGGCTCCCCTAATGTCTTGGCCGACTGGACGCTTCCAACCAACCGTCTGGTACGTGGCCACCATTCTAGAACCCCACAACTTCCTGCGACTCGACGACGGTAAGCTATCTTAACATAGGATTAGGGCTCCCCTAATGTCTTGGCCAACTGGACGCTTCCAACCAACTGTCTGGTACGTGGCCACCATTCTAGAACCCCACAACTTCCTGCGACTCGACGATGCTAAGCTAACATCAGCATTTCAGCCATAGGAGAGCCACTGCTGAACATAGGCTTCCACCATGAGTTCTAGATTGGCCAGCTGGACGCTTCCAACGGTCCGGTACGTGGCCACCATTATAGAATCCCACGGCTTCCTGCGCCTCGACGACGGTAAGCTACCTTAACATAGGATTAGGGCTCCCCTAATGTCTTGGCCGACTGGACGCTTCCAACCAACCGTCTAGTACGTGGCCACCATTATAGAATCCCACGGCTTCCTGCGCCTCGACGACGGTAAGCTAACATCATCATTTCAGCCATAGGACGTCCACTGAACATAGGCCTCCACGATGACTTCCAGATGGGTCATGCTCAAATACCGCCAGCTGCACGTCGACTCCAAGCACGGCTTCCTGCGCCTCGACGCGACGGTAAGCTTACTTCATCATTGAAATGAAATGAAATTTATTTGCATGTGAAAAAGGTACATTTTAGATAGAATTGTGGTTTAAAGTTCAGCTTTTTCAGCCATTTACAAATAGCATGCAAATATTAGATAAAATTAATTGAGAGCAATAAATACGATGTCAATAATAAAAATAATAATTATACAACACAACTAAACAATACAATTAATATAGAAAAATGTCAACAATACATAACATAATATTTAAATTAACAATTAAAATTTAAGAAATCATTTACAGAATAAAAACAATGTTCATTAAGCCATTTATAAAATGTCACTTTAAACCTACTGAAGGGCAAGTCTTTTATTATATGGGGTATTTTATTATATATTTTAATACACATCCAGTAGCAATTTTTTTTAAATCTCGCACTCTTCAGCCATAATACTTCCACTGCTCAGTGGCGGACATTCGTTTTTTTTTTCGAGGCAGGCTGTATATACTAAGTATTTTATTGATGAGGATCTGTGGTTTTCATTAATGACACACATTTGTAAGTACGTAATGCCTTCCTCATTTTATTTACCAGGTAGGCACTGCCTCACAGGCGAGCCAGGTTTTAGTTTCGGGGGGGTTCGGGGATCCAGAAAGTTTTTTGAACCCCCCCAACCCTCCATAGCTACGCGCATGCACTGCCTAATTGCCTATATCCACCGCATGCCCCTGTCACTGCTGAATATTAAGCCATACCCTATGAATTCTATCTAGCTTGTCTAGAAGCGGCCTGCATCTGCCTCCCTGCATCTTTTACCAGTTAGGCTGTCAGGCTATCTACCTGTGGATGGACGTCCTAATTTGCGTTTGTAGTTGCGTAGCCTTTATTCTAGAACCATTCTGCTAATCAGTCGAGCTATGACAGCGACTTGTTCGTTTATGGATCTCCTCATTTCTATTTCAATCTCTCGAAGACGTAAGGCTGGGGGAGCCTTACGTCCAGCAGTAGACTGCAATAGGCTGGGGGAGGCTTACGTCCAGCTGTGGACTGCAATAGACTGAATAGATAGATAGATAGTGTCAGCTATCGGAGCCATAAGTATACAAAGGTTGGATATTAATAGAAAATCCATCCAAACTAACTTCATTCTGTACTTGATTTAACTAAATATATATAATTCTTGTATTCAGTGGTTCTTTACGTTAAAATTTAATCAGTTCATAAATAAAATAGCAAGTAGTGGCAATAAGCGTGTATTTATTTCACTTGAGTAACGAAAATGGCAATCAATTACAATATTATTAATTATATATTAGCGGTTAGCTAACATCACAGCAATATAATTCGTCTTAATAACAGTACTCCCTCTAATTACGGCAGCAAAACAGTTCATCGCACGTCCGATCGCTCTGACGGTCGGTGAAAGAGTGACCGCTCGCTTGTGACACAACTGGTATTTATAGTATTTCGGTTACGCTCAGTCTCGACCACGACACCAGTCCGAGTAGCGTGATCCAGACTGAAGTGTTATTGATTTGCACAAGCAAGGCGGTTTACAAAGAATTGGTAATTTAATGTTTTAGTATCATAAAATGCTGACAATAGAATAAAACTGTATGATGTCGACATTTCCGGGTCCAGCAATCTAAGTTTACCGCACTCCTTTCAGATCCACTACCCCAGCCCAAGAAAGAGCCGGTTACGTTAAGGAGCCCGATACCCATCGAGCGCTTCAACGCTCCGTCTACCAGATCGGCCTCCAGCACCAACGGCTTCGTCAAGAACACCAATGTAACCCAGGACAGAGCCCAAGCCAGGTGAATATTAGTTATAAGCTGAGCCCGAAACATGTATGACATATCACATATATCCCACAGGAACATTGAATCGGGATAAAAAAGTATCCTATATGTTACTCCAGATCAAAAATCAAAATCAAAATCATTTATTTCTGTAAATTGGCCATAAAAGGCACTTTTACATGTCCCAATTTTTTTTTATGATCTTATGCTATATGTGTGCCAAATTCCATCCAAATCGGTTCAGCCGTTTACGCTCGATTGAGTCACAAACATCAAAATATCCTCACAAACTTTCGCATTTATTATATTAGTGGGATTTATTTAAAGGCACAATACAATAAATTTTCACAAAATCGGAAACTAGGTATCACATTAAAATTGAATTCCAGTAAATGTTGTACACATTGTTCACATACAGAAGAAAAAAGATCTTAAAGAAATATATTACTTTGACGAAATAACCTCTCCGAAAACGCATACGATGGTTTGATGAAATAATCGCCAGATAATCGATGTATAAATTGGACGATTACGATAAATCATGAAATGCCCATAATCGACGATAACGATTTATGGTAATCGTTTATTCACTAGTAGTTATTATTATTTTGATACAATTTATCAAACTTGATACAAATTATTTGGTGCCATTAATTTTGTTGTTGCATTTGAGCTGGATAACGCGACTTCCTGGCTTCTAAAATGAAGTCTAACGAAAATTTACCGTGTATGGAGTTCTTTCTTTAAAGAACCTCATCGAAAGCCGGGTTCGATTCCCGGTCGGATTAACTTAAGAAACGTACTTCTATAAGCTACGGTACGCGGCATTGATGTTGTGCGCTAGGGCAAAGAGTGGGGATCGCTTTGCGCATCTTACGAGACGATAATCGTATCAGAGACACGTGCGCGAATCTAACAGCCAATTACGGCGTTGGTGCAGGCGCGTCGTGACTAGCCAGTCACGTAATCGTAATTGTCTTCTGTGGATCTTACGCCCAGCGCTCAACTTTCGTTCCGCTATAAGCACGCCGCTAGTTGTACCTTTGGTAAACGCATAGTATTTGAGGTGCTTGTAGCTCAGTGGCGGCAGCGCTTTGGTATCGATTACTAAAGTTAAGCAACCGACGCCGCGGTCGTGAGTGGATGGGTGACCATTCCGACCATATTTAGTGACATTTATCACGAGCATCTCCGTGCTTCGGAAGGCACGTTAAAAGTTGGTCCCGGCTTATATCGCTTGATATTAGTCGTGAAGCCTAGTCAGAGGCCTTATGGCGGCTTTAATACATCTGACAGTAAGGCTTAGTCACTGGTCTTACGACACCCCTCCACCAATCCGCACCGGGCCCGCGTGGTGGAGTATGGCCCAAACCACCTCATAGTTGAGGTGAGGCCTGTGCCCTGCAGTGGGACGTATATAAGGTCCGATTTTATTAGTGTACATCCTGCTAACCTGTGACTATACATATAGGTGAAAAGCAATCGTAAAAACCAACTTTCAAATGTCTATCATAAAAACTAAAAAAGTTAAAAATAAATTACAAAATAACAACATCGACTTCATATTGCATAAACTCGTCCTATCTTCAACTCTTTCTCGCTCTGTACAAGGGGAAGGAATAAGACGGATAATCAGATGGTTAAACGTAACAAAGATAGGACGAGTGTATGCAATATGAAGTCAATGTTGTTGATTTTGATTTTAAACTTTTTTAGTTTTTATTGTACACATTTGAAAATTGGTTTTTACGATTGCTTTTCACCTATATAGTCACAGGTTAGCAGGATGTACACTAATAAAATCGGACCTTATACAGGGTGTAAAAAAAGGCTTAACGAAGCCTTAAACCACGAATTCTATACCTAAAACCAAGTAGAATGCAAAAAAAATAATTGTGGGAAATGACTTTTATTTTTGGGTATCAAAAAAAAAACTTATTTCTAACCCGCAATGTATAGCGCGCACGCCACATACTATGCCTGTGTGTGTAAGCGGATCATGTTTCTTTGTAAAAAAGTTTAGTATTATCAAACAGATGTCAATTTTGTAAAAAATCTTTGAAAAAATTTTTAACTTTGACTGTCAATAACTCGGTAACCCGTCATTTCCCAGGTATAGTGTAACAGAAAAAAATGATCGTAATAATACGTAGAATATGTAGTATTCGGCTTCGTTAAGCCTTTTTTTACACCCGATATAGACATACTTTACTTTTTACTTGACAGCACGTCCCACGTGCCTCCCGACATCGCCGACTTCTTCCCCGACGTTCTGCCAGGGAGACCCATGAATAAGTTCAAGTAAGTTTTAATAAATTGGTTTAAAAAAACTATAAAACACTTTTGTATGAACCCAAACAGGTAAGTTTAACTAGTATTCGCATAAAATTGTTCCCATAGTATAAGTTATTTATATTCATGAGTAGAACACCATATTAACATTTGTGTAAGTTCTGTTAAAAAAATCTTCCTGTTTATTATGTCTATCTAAAGGTGGTATCTAAAGGTTTTCTGATATGACGCCCACTAGGTGGCAGCACTGAGACGTCAGGTCCAGGAATCTGTCAATAGTATCAGAGCTCTATATTTTCGTGTTTAAAGCTCTTGTATTTTCTTAATAAAATTAATTATAAAGGTGGTATCTAAAGGTTTTCTGATATGACGCCCACTAGGTGGCAGCACTGAGACGTCAGGTCCAGGAATCTGTCAATAGTATCAGAGCTCTATATTTTCGTGTTTAAAGCTCTTGTATTTGCTTAATAAAATTAATTAAGTACAACGAATTCTTAATATTTTGTAAAAACGGAATGCAACAATGTTTTATCAGTTCCTATATGCTTAAAAACGGGAGTTTATAATTAGTTTCCTAAGGATAAAATACGTTTAAAACAATGGCTTGTAGCTATTCGCAGAGAATGGTTTACGCCTACAAATAATAGTCTTATACAGGGTGTACAAAAGAATGGGACACTCCTTAAAACGACGTGATCAGCTGGGCATATACAACAACTTTTCCTATGGGAGCAACATCGAAATCGTGATTTTATTTTCAGATGCTCCATATATTATCATCAAGGTATGCGAGTAGGTTTGTATGGAAAAGCTGAAAAAAAATTCTCGATTTCGATGTTGCTCCCATAGAAAAAGTAGTTGTATATCACCAGCAGATCACGTGGTTTTAAGGAGTGTCCCATTCTCTTGGACATCCTGTATGCAAAGGTAACTTTAGTAAAGACGATTACGAGCTGCCGAAAGACTCAGTGGTATAGAGACGTAAGTACTTTATAGTGATAAGTCTGTTTCTTATTGTTTAAACATAACCTAAGCTCAAGTGCAAGTACATAGCTAAACTTTTTCAGTATTTGTGGTTGAGTAGATTATCCATTATTAAATAACTTTAGGAAGGATTTAAAATCAAAAACTGTGCAAAAACTATTTTTTAAACTTTTAACTATTGATATGGGAGACCCGTTGTCAAAGTGGCGCCAACTAGTGGCGTAAGTTTGCGTAAAAACCCTTATTGGCTTTACTTTATTAGTAATCACTACTCAATTGTAACATTAGCTCGATGATTTCCAAAAAGTTGTAAAGCAAAATAAAATAATGATCAACGCAACAGTCGCCCCGGCCCCAGCACGTCCCCTCCGGCCGGCCCCTCGTACGAGCGTGCCCCGCGCTTGTCCGCCAAGCGCACCAACGACCAGCCGCAGATCAACACCAACGCCGCCGTCATGGAGAAAGTCAATAAAAACCTGTGAGTAACGACCATAGAGTAGATTTTATTTATTTATATTTTATTGTATTCATATTCATTTAATCACTTTCATAATGTAACATTAGTCCACAATACAGGTACAAAAGATGTTCATTTTGTTACAGAATGACCTTCTAAGGCATTCGTGATTTTTTGATACTAAACAATTTAAATTAACATTTTTTAACATAATTAATTCGAATTTTAATTATAAATTTTAATCATACAATACTAATATTAAAAATAGTCACAAATTGTCACAATATATAATGTTATGTCAGATCAAACCAAATAAATTACATGATGAATAATAATAAAATGCAATGTCAAATAAATTAAATTAATGTCAAAGTCAAATGTACAGTCAACAGCACGTCGACCTACCCCAAATGTCAAAAATTCTCCAATAGATTTTCAACTTTAAGCCTGACCTATAGAGTTCATTTTCAAATGAGAAAATTTGACATTTTGTGGTAGGTCGACGTGCTGTTGTCCGTACATCAAAAGCCTGTCAATAATTTTAGTCAATTATTAATTCTACACTACTTCAATTTATCATCAAAATTTATTTTTATTCTCTTAAATTATAATATGATTTTTAAAAAAAAAAACTTCTTTAATTCACTATCATACATTCTACCTTGGAGGGCTTTTATGGAGTTTGGTAAATGATTATAAATTTTGACAGCCATATAATACGGCCCGATCTTAAACAACGTGAGTCGCGCTGCGGGTAGAACAAGATCATTTGCATGACGCGACTCGTAGCGTCTTGACGTATAACCAATGTGCTGAAAATATTTGTTGTGCTTCCATACAAATCGACACAATTCATAGAGATAGACGCACGTGACCGTAAGTATTTTATATTTACTAAATAACAGGCGACATGAGTCTCTCGGTGCTGCATAGCAGGTGCTGTATTCGAATCAAAAATAGCATTGATCCTTTTTTAAATTAGGCCCTTTTACTCAGGGCCGTATCCCGGGGCGCAGTTAAGAAACGTCAAGCCCCGCCCCCGCCCCCGCCCCCCGCCTCGCGGCGCGACTTC
The DNA here is from genome assembly GCA_950371115.1 of Anania fuscalis. Taxonomy (NCBI): domain Eukaryota; kingdom Metazoa; phylum Arthropoda; class Insecta; order Lepidoptera; family Crambidae; genus Anania; species Anania fuscalis. The sequence continues at coordinate 1,668,286 of OX493346.1, forward strand.
GCGTACTACAGCGCGCTGCAGCGCCAGCAGGCCGAGGAGAAGCAGCGCCAGGAACAAACCGCCATCAACTTGGCGCAAGGTACGTGGGGTAGTATCATCATTTCAGCCACAGGACGTCCACTGCCGAACATAGGCCTCCCCCAGTGACTTCCAGATAGGTCGGTCGGAAGCGGCCTGGGGGCCTAGCGTGAAAGTGTATCGTTCGGTCGGTCGTATTAATCGATCAAATTAAAACATCCATTCCTCCGTATCAAAGGTTTGACAGTTTATGAAACACGGCTAGATTGAGTTGGTCATATTTCATCAAAGGACATGACATGAGATTGGCCATTTTAATTTGTTAGTTTTATACGACCGAACGAAAGATACACTTTCGCGCTAGGCCCCCTGCGACTTGCGGCTTCCTGCAACCTTTACCAGGTCGTCTGCCCACCTTGAGGGTGGACGTCCTACGCTGCGCTTGCCGGTACGTGGACTTCATTCATGGACCTTTCTGCCTGATGGGCCATCAGTTGTACGTGCCATGTGTGTCACCCACTGCCATTTTAGCTTGCTAATCTGTGGGGTATACATGTAGGGAAAAGATAGTGGTAGGTTTTAACGGAAACTTGGTTTCTTCAGGTTTGTAGTAACAACATGACAGTGAATCACGCCGACATCAAATCTCCCCTGTGTTATGACGTCATAGTCAACCAAAGTATATCACATACACATACATTGCTTTGATCCTATGGTAAGTAGCTATAAAGCACTTGTATTATAGAAATCAGAAACAACGACGGTACCACACCACCCGGACCCGAGACAATATAGAAAATTTTGTTTTCTACATTGACCCAACCGGGGATCGAACCTAGAACCTCAGAGATGGCGCGACAGTACACCATATAGTCTGGCATGCATACACCATATAGTGCCGCAAAATGGACCAAGAATCTATACACGTTTTTATCGTAATCGTTGTAAAATGTTAGAGTTATGTTCGGACTACTAATCCTACAATGTTTGTGTGATGAGCACGAGCATTTGTCCCTAAGTCATGGATGTTCATAAACTTATTTGAGTATATTTATCCGTTATCTAGTTGCCATACTACCAGTTCGGTTCAGTCTGGAGTTGTATAATTGGAATGACTATGGAAATAATATATTTATTAATGACTACCTGTTGGCGCTGTTGCCCGCGACTTCGTTCGCGTGGTCTTAAGTTTATTCATAATGTATCATACATATAAAATTTCCCTTTTAATCACTCTATCTATTGCTGAAAACTGCATTAAAATCCGTTGAGTAGTGCGCCGCCAGAGTTCACACAGGAAAGACACTACCACATTTGATTACCTGCAGACAGCTTACTTCTTCTTTACCAGGTCGTCTGTCCACCTTGTGGGTGGACGACCTACGCTGCGCTTGCTGAATGCAGGCCGCTTAGGCCAACCGGGCGATCTGGAAGTCACTGGGGGAGGCCTATTTTCAGCAGTGGACGTCCTGAAGTTGGACTTGCGCACCAACCGATTAGTTAAGCACGGTACTTAGATATTTTTTTGTCTGACAATGACAGTTGTCATACAAACTGACCAAGCTATAGAATAATTTATAAGTTTGGGATTAATGGGATTTGACGACCGTTTAGTGAAGTGGTTCGCGCTCCGGACTACAAAGCCTGACGGTTGCGGGTTCGAATCCCGCAAGGGGCAAATGTTTGTGTGATGAGCACGAGCATTTGTACCTAAGTCATGGATGTTTATAAACGTATTTATGTATGTTTATCTGTTATCTAGTTGTCATAGTACAAGCTTTGCTTAGTTTGGGGCTAGCTAATTGGTGTGATTGTGGAAACAATTTAATTATTATTATTAAATTGGCTAATCCTAACATTAACAAGTGGGACTAAAAGATCTAAGCGAATTGACAGCGGAAACGACGTAGCGGGAGTAGCGAGTCTTACTTGTTCTATGGTAAAGATGTAGGTTGGCTCCCAAAGTATTCGACGCCTGTTAGTAGGTATAAGTTATATCAATCTCTCATCGTCCAGGTCTGCCCCCCGTCCTCAGCCCGGCAGCTAAGCTAGAACGCTTACGCAAAATGGACGCCCTCCACAACCGGGAGATTGAGCCGATCCGGCCCGGGTCTTCATCTGTACCCACATCTGTACCTACATCTGTACCCACGTCTGTACCCGGCCCTGCAGCTGCATTTGTGCCTGCGCCCGCGCAGGACTTGAGCCACGAATTCAGGGATATCAAGCCGATGAACCCGGACGAGTTTATGAGGAGGTAGGCAAACATTAAAAACTAAGCAGTAACAATATAGATGATAAATACACTTTGAACCTTATGCATTTGTGATACGGTTCAAAACTAGTAAAAATGACAAAGCCAAACCCAAGCGGTGACAATACAGGTGATAACACACTTTGAACCTGTAGCGAAGCATGTTCTGCTCACCAGTTGGCGCCACTGTCGAGTCAGATCCAGGGGCCCTAATACGAAAGCGCATCGTTCGGTCGGTCGTATTATCCGATTAAATAAAACATCCATTCCCCCGTATCAAAGGTTTGACAATTTATGAACAATTGAAAACGGTCGAGTTTTTTACACGACTTAATTGAGTTGGTCATATTATATCAAAGGATTGACACATGAGACTGTCCATTTTAATTTGTTAAGTTTATACGACCGAACGAAAGATACACTTTCGTGCTAGACCCCATGAATAAAACTATTTTTTTTTCAGAATATAGGCCCTCTACCGCGCAGTTATAAACGACTAGGAAATTATATAAACAATTATTAAGGCAGCCGGAAGTCTAATGCTATTCCCAAAAACTATTTTGCACCTCTTTTTCTTAGTTCCGCTTTCGCTGACATTCATTGAACCGTATCTCATATTTTCCATATTAAATATCAGGTATCGCAAAATATGCACAGTAACCCTAATTAATTCGCGTAAGTAGCCACACACATTCTGACATATTCATTCTGAGACGCGACTAGAGAATACAATCCCGGAATCCCGACCCTTTTCTGATCCCGAAAATCCCGGGACTGTACTTGGCTAATCCCGGTATTTTCTGGATTGATATAAACAGGTCTATTTTGCATTCTACGATCCGTTGCGCCTTGACTATGACCTTGTCTAGATTATATATACCTTAGCATAAAATTATTTAACGATAAAAAAACAAACCTAAGGTACGATACGGATACGGACTATACAGGTACGGCCCTAATAATATTTTAGGCGCCAGGCAATTTTTTTTTTTTTCATTTATTATTCTGAAAGTGACAAGTTTACGTAGGTGACGTCATTTAAATTTGAAAGCAAATTATCTGAAATTAAGTATTTTAAACAGCGGCCATGGCGGGGGAGACTTTGATAAACATAAAACAACGCCACAACGTAAGACTGTTTTTGGTGGCTGCTCGCCTATTCCACGTCTCTGCAAACTATACAACAAATACACTGATTATTTGGATATCCACTGGGACTCAATCTTCCGATTTAAGAAAAGTATAAGATCTAGGAGATCTATGTAGCATTGTCAGGTAGCCCTTTCCTTTCCTTTCTTCTCACAGCTTTCACAAAATTTGAATGCCATAATGTTTATTTGTTTTTGTCTTTAAATAATCATAGTTTATTGTAAACACATCCCACACATGTGCGAAATATGGTGCATTTTGTGTTTATCTATAAATCTGTTGTGCAATATTTCTTATTTACCTAAGCATGTTTCCTCTAGATTAATAATATTGTAACTACAGTTGATATTCCTATTCCTAATAATAAAAAAAAAAAAAAAAAAAAGACAGTGATACGTCATCAGTGTGGAGTAATTTTTTAGTTGCGAAAGACGGGAATAGTGGTAAATGTAAGCGATGCCCAGCCATTCTCAAGAATAGTCTCACCCATAGGGGTGGATCAACTAAGGGATTACATACACATTTGTCATCCAAACATAACATCAAGATTGTATCAGCTAAGGTTATTCGTACAACAGCTTCAACAAGTCAAGGTTCTGAAAATCTGAACACAGCACCTCCGCCAGCCAAGCGAAAGTTGGATGATTATTTTACTAAAAGTGCCAACGACGATAGCCTGGATGATGTTTTAGCAAGAATGACTGCATTAGATGGATTTCCAATTAGTGTATTTATAACTTCGATTTGAGAAAATTGCTGTTAGCAAAATACACGGATTTACCAAAGTCAGCCGTCACGATTCGAAAAAGTGTTATGAATTACAGTGAAAAAATTAGAAAGCAAGTAACTGCAGAACTGAAACATTTGAAAAGTGCATGTGAACGATTTAGTCTTTCGACGAGTGGACTGCAACGTCCAATAAACGAGACATGGCAGTCAACGTTCATTCAAATAAAAAAATTCGGAGACTTGTTCCTATTTATGGAAATATGACAGCTGAAAATTGTCTTCGCATATTAAAAGAGCGTCTAAGTAAATTTGATATTTCCCTGGAAACTGAAGTCGTTGCTATTGTAACCGATGGACCGAACGTAATGATAAAGGTTGGACGGCTTGTTTGCATTGAACAACAATTGTGTCTCGCACATGTTATCAATTTGGCCGTTTGTCATGTGCTTTACAAAAATAAAAATTATATGCAAGACAGCCCTACCGCAGATGATACTATAAATGAACCAGCTTTGACTGCTGATTATATGGACGACAATGATGATGATGACCATTTAGAAGACTTAGAATCAGGTTTAATCTTAATGTCATCAAATGATCTTGCGCGAGAACACATACCAGAGTTAACAGAAGATGAAAACATTAATGAGCTGATAAAGAAAATCCGCAAAGTAGTAGTGTATTTCAAAAGATCACCATTAAAAAATGAAACAGTACTCCAAAAATATGTGAAGATTGAACATGGAAAAGAGCTGTCACTTCTTTTGGACTGTAAAACCAGGTGGAACAGTCTTTTAAAAATGCTGGAGCGATTTTCTCTTTTAAAAACCTGCATTCAAAAATCTCTTATAGATCTCGATCATCCAATTCGTTTAGAAGATGGTGATTTTGAATTGTTAAATAAAATTGTTGATGTGCTGGCCCCAATTAAATTGACAGTAGAAGCAGTCTGTCGGCGAGATGCTAATTTATGCACTGCTAATGCCGCCTTAAAATTTCTTATAAAACAACTATCCAGCAAAAACTCAGCACTTGCCAATAAAATGAAAACATCCTTAGTGGAACGTATAAAGCAAAGACGAAGTGATGATTTAACTGGTGTGTTGAATTATTTACAAAATCCACGAAAAGAAGATGACGATCAGTCATTATCGGATTTCGAATGGCTTGACTTATTTCCAGTTCCTACACAGGCTTTAGTGAGGAAGCAAATAAAGAGTGTTGTTAAAAGACTTCATGGACGAGATGACACGGAAGAGGAGGAAAGGTCAGGATCACAAGGTTACGAGCTAACGCCACAAACCTCCCAACCCCAAATGACACTAAAGGAAAAGTTGCAGCTGGAAATTGATAAGAGTATGAAATGCCCAGATCCTGAAGTACAACCACAAAGTGAATCGGGCTTGATAAATAGTATCAGACGTGAAAAGAGCCTGTTTGAAAATGGAGGAGTTCGTGGATATCACTTAGAATTAGCATATAAGTATCTATTATCTATACCTCCATCGAGTGTAGAACCTGAGCGAGCGTTTTCAGCTGCTGCTTTTGTTGAAAATAAATTACGAAGCAGGCTAGGAAGTCAAACATTGGATGCTTTGATATTTCTAAGATTCTATTTCCGAAATTCTAAATAGTGCTTTTGATTTGTACATTTTTTTATTTTATTTTAGTATTATTGCAACTAACAATATTAAAAACATCTTTTAAGAAATTATACTTAAGTTTTTTTATTAGAACCCAATTCCCACATAAGACTGATCCCGAAATAGTCCCGGGATCCTGGGATTACCCATCAAAAATCCCGTAATCCCGGGATTGAAAAACATGCTCGGGATTGTATTCTCTAGACGCGACCCTAAGCCCCTTTAGCGGCAAATACACACGCAATAGTAATCATTAAGATAACGTAAACCGGAGGAACGATAAGAAGTCTGAGCCCCGCTTCCAAGCCAGTCGCATACAATACACACTCTTGTTTGCTAATACACCGCCACTTAACTCTACTACTAGGCTAGATTCAGAGGCGTGCGGGGCATATAGGCAATTAGGCAGTGCCTACCTTGTACGAGTCATCGTACATGCAAGCATTGTAAAGCCGCCTTTACTTTATTTTGTTAGCATAGCAATTTCACAACCATTCATAAAAATAAATCAGTGCATTACCGACACTCGTACGGAGCGGTTTTATTTATCATCCCTTAAAACCCTCTTATCATCAGCATCCAAGGTGTAGATTCCCTACATTCTTTTTGGTCCTTCGAGCATAGAACCTAGCGCGCGGTGGTTCAGTGCAGGATCACGCGTATCATAGTGAAAACAAAATTGCTAAGTTTGAACTATCGAAAAATATCATTAATATCATAAACTTTATCATATCAACAATCGTGATATCAGTATCAAAACATTTGTGAGCAGTGAACTTTTAGTGTTATTGTGTTTACCTGATCTATTTCCGGGATAGGTAACGGTTCTAAACAAAGTAAGGGAGTCGTTACACTGGAATGCGCGTCAATTTATAATGATTATAAGTTTTCCACACAAGCATTAGTTATCACGAAGGTTTTAAACAACCTTCCCAGCGCATCATTTAAAAAGCAAATTTGGCAGCATACGCAAAATATCAATCTAGCAGACCCCGAATATAATTTATCACGACCCGTTGACCTGCTATTAGACGCTAATGTCTATTCAGACATTATCATGAACGGCCTTATCAAAGGCCCCTCAGAGGCTCCAATAGCACAGCAAACTAAGATGGGGTGGATTTTATCAGGAAGCGTTAAAAAAGCATTTAACTGTCATGTAGTTATTAACGACCTAAGTGAAATATCTAAATATTGGGAGATGGAGGACATACACTCTGACTCATCAAATAGTCTTAGCAATCAAGATCAATTTTGTGAAGAGCATTATCAAAATACTACTAGAAGGTTAGAAAGTGGTAGATATGAGGTCGCTTTGCCTATGAAGCCGAATTATCAACATGAGCTAGGGTTGTCACAAGGAAAAGCATTAGCACAGTTTCGTCAATTAGAGCATAAATTATCAAAAAACGAAACTTTGGCAAAACCCTATCGTGAGTTTATGAATGAATATGAGCAGTTAGGACACATGCGTAAAATGACGTCGGTATACGAAAACGCTTGTTATCTACCACATCATGGTGTTTGGAAATTAGACTCCGAAACCACAAAATTGAGAGTTGTATTTAACGCATCTTCAAAAACATCATCAAATCGTAGTCTCAACGATTTAATGGAATGCGGCCCCAACCTACAACAGGATTTGCAATCATTGATCCTTAGTTGGAGGCAATACAAATACGCTTTAAACGCTGACATTGAAAAAATTTTCAGAATGATTTTTATCAGGGAAGCAGATCAGCACTTACAAACTATTTTATGGAGAAATTCTTTAGATGATAAAATTGTAGAATATCATCTCACTTCTGTCACTTTCGGGGTGAAAGCAGCACCGTATTTGGCCATGCGCACATTGCGTCAACTCGCTATCGATGACGGGGAAAAATATCCTCTCACTCCAGAAGTACTTAGCAACAAGTTTTATACTGATGATTTATTTTACGGCAGTAATACATTAAATGAAGCAAAAATGGTTCGAGATCAACTTATCGCTATTCTACAAGGGGCTGGGTTCAATTTACGAAAGTGGTCTAGCAATAGTCCAGCTCTAATACAAGGACTGTCAAAAGATCAATTAAACTCAGCTTCCATTGAGCTTAAAGACACTGACACCAAGGCGCTAGGATTGCGTTGGAATCCAGTGACCGATAATTTTACATTTAAGAACATTCACAGCAATTACAACGAAAAAGTAGTTTTAACAAAAAGACAGTTACTATCTAACATCTCTAAGGTCTTCGACCCCATTGGCTGGCTCACTCCATTGACAATCAAAGCAAAACTCTTATTTCAGCAAGTGTGGGCCACTGGACTATCATGGGATGAAGTACTTCCAGTAGAAATTCAAAATGAATGGTCGAACCTAAAAAATGACCTTCAAAACATCGAACATATCACCATACCGCGGCATTTAGGTAATACAGATTGCGCGTATGAATTGCACGGATTTTGCGATGCCTCAGAAAAGGCCTACGCGAGCGCTGTGTACATAGTCACAATCAACGATAAGGGCGAGCGCACATCACGGCTTGTAACAGCCAAAACAAAACTCGCACCTTTGAACAAACAAGTATCATTACCTAGGCTTGAGCTATGTGGCGCATTGTTGCTAGCTCAACTTATGAAAAAGGTAAAACAATCATTATCAAATCAGGATGTGAAACTTTACGCATGGACCGACTCAATGGTCGTTCTCGGCTGGCTCCATGGTGATGTATCAAGATGGAAGCAATTCGTAGCCAACCGAGTACTACAAATAATCAACGTACTACCATCATCTCAATGGTGTCATGTAGACTAGTGTGAATGCGGCCTTATGTTATCAAGAATCAATCGTTGAACAATTATTTCAACGATATAACTCAATTACACAAGTTGCGAAAACAATGGCATGGATATTTCGTTTCATCAAACGAGCTCGAGGTCAGCGAAATGATTCGTCAGCAAATGTATTGTCGCCAACTGAAATCGATGAAACACTTATCATCATTATTAAACAAGTTCAAGCGGAAAGTTTTAAAACCGAATTAGATTATTTAAAATCAAAGGGGAAAATGCAATCAAATAGTAACTTATTACGTTTAAATCCTTATTTAGACAACAAAGGACTATTGAGAGTCGGTGGTAGATTGGTCAACTCAAATATCAACGTATCAGCAAAAAATCCAATCATTTTACCAAGTCAAGGACGCCTTACAGAACTAATAATAAATCAAGCTCACGTTGTAACATTACACGGCGGTCCTAGGTTAACTCTAAATCATATCAGAAATACTTATTGGGTCATCAGTGGCATGCGCACCACAAAAAAGCAATTAAGACGTTGCGTTACGTGTCGTCGTTTTGATCAGAAAAATCTTGAGCAAATCATGGGTGACCTGCCGAAATCAAGGGTCACTCCATCTCGACCTTTCACACATTGTGGTGTAGATTTTACTGGCCACGTCGAATTAAAAGCAAGCAAGGGGCGCGGCATAAAAACCACTAAAGACTACATTGCTATTTTCGTGTGCTTGAGCACCAAGGCTGTTCACCTTGAGCTAGTGTCAGACCTTAGCACGCCAGCATTTTTAGCAGCATTTAGAAGAATGTGCTCTAGGCGTGGTGCACCTAAAGAAATGTATAGTGATAGTGGGACTAATTTCATTGGCGCGTCCAGGCTTTTAAAAAAGGAGTATAAACAATCAGCACAGCTTATCAACACAGATTTTATCAATAAGATTTCAGAACTAGGTATCAATTGGCATTTTAATGCCCCAGCATGGCCCAGTGCTGGTGGGCTCTGGGAATCTGCTGTTCGGAGTATGAAATATCATCTTCGTCGAGTACTTGGCACGCAGAAATTAACTTACGAGGAATTCTCTACTCTGATTACCCAGATCGAAGCATGCTTAAACTCAAGGCCATTGTGTTCCCTTTCAGAAGATTTAGATGACATTAACTCTCTGACGCCAGGACACTTCCTTATCGGTGGGCCTATATTATCAAGTACAGTCGCCGACACGGAAAATATTAATCTTCCGACTAGATGGCAACTTGTGCAAACACTGACCAGAAGTTTTTGGAAAAAGTGGTCGCACGAGTACCTACAAACGTTGCAAACACGTAGTAAATGGTTGACAGCAAGGGAAAGTATCAAGATCAATGACGTGGTGGTTATAAAGGATGAGAACCTACCACCAACGAGATGGGGCTTAGCAAAAGTATTGGACGTTCATCCAGGAAAAGATGGCCACGTTCGCGTTGTCACTTTGAAGACTAAATGTGGCATTATCAAACGACCTATCACGAAATTGTGCCTGCTTCCAGTTTACGAGCAAGAAAACATAGCAAACAATCAAGACAAGAACGAAACAAATCAAGTTAGCATATCAACCAGTTTATCACCTATTGATGATAATAAGTCCAATGACGTATCATCAAAAAAACGCCCGCGCGGAGTTAGAACGAAGAAATATTCTATCTTTACAGTTCTGTTTACAGTACTATCATTATTTTCATCAAGCACGCAGCAAGAAATGACGTCATCATTAGTGTGTAACGTTACCGCACTACCAACCGGTGGTCAGACTCTTTATTTTGATAGAGTAACCGAATTACAACACATAATAGACGAGTGGAAACTTATTGTCTACTACAATATGTCTACATACTGGCAAGGTTTATCAAATATGGAATATTATCTCGCACATTTAAGAGAACTGTGTGAAGGGAATCCATTGTATCACAATATCATTTATCAATTAGATCACGAAATGCAAGAAATTAAACATTACAAAGCGATACTGAAACATCAACCAATCAGACGCAAAAGAACACTGCTTAATGGCGTGGGTTACGCAGCAAATTACTTGTTCGGCGTTCTGGACGAACGATTTGCTGAGCAATACGCAAAGGACATCGTAAAAATAAATAAAAACGAGAATCACCTTAGAAATCTCATACGCAATCAAACAATAGTCCTCGAGGCGGAGTACAACATACTAAAAAGGAATAAAATGAACATGAATAAGCAGTTTTTATTCATAAAAGAGCATTTGAACAACATCTCATTAGAAGTGAATCAAGTTGTCTTTGATTATAAAAATGGCCTATACATAACATCATCAGCCCTAGCAGCGAGCATCATTTTATCAAATTTAAGGAACATCCAGCAAAGCCTCCTAAATACTGTGACGGATATCAGTCAAGGTCGCATCGACATGCATATTATATCACCCGAACAATTAGAGAATCAGATCAATCTTATATCAACACATATACAGGATGGTTTAAGTATACCTATAACTAAAAATGGAATAAGCGACATTTATAAATTATTGAGAGTGTTTGCCAGAGTATTTAACGACTTTCTTATAATGGAAATAAAAATACCTCTAATCAGCAATGACGTGTACGAAGTAGATAGAATAATCAGTATTCCGAAGAAAAGATCAAATAATCTATCACATCAAATCACATCCAAATTGCCCTACATAGCATATAACCTTAAAAAAGACCTAGTTATTTTGCTCACAGAAGATGACATTAGATCGTGCATTTCTGTGTCACCAGATAAAGTTCTATGTTCTTTTGACAAACTCATCTATGATTTATCACTAAAGCAATCATATTGTAACATTAATTTGCTTAATAACAACATTGAAAGTGAGTCGCCCTGTATGTCGTCGCTGTCCACGTGCCACAATCAGTGGATCAAGTTACACAAACAAAACACATGGTTGTACTCATGTTGCAGTGAGTGTAAAATTCGTATTTTCTGTCCATTGACTGGCATGACAATGAGAACGCTAATAGATAATGGAATCATAACTATTGGACAAGGTTGCTCCCTTAAAAGCAATTCATTTCTAATATATGCTCATAATAACTATCTTAATTATATCAATATCAATGAAAACATAGATGTTCCTCAAGTGTCAGTTTTAAATAAATTACTGAATACGAGCTTAACAATCAATCAATCGAACAATCAATTCAAGCACGATGATTTTCCATTAGAAAACAATGATCAAATTTACAATCAGATTAAAGAAAAAATAGAGACGTTAAAGAAAACTCAGTTAGAGCAGATTACAGTTCATGACGTACATCACTACACCGTGTCCTATATCATCGTGTTTATAATTTTGGTGGCGGGATGTATCTTTGCTGTTACGAAGATTAGGAGAATATCATTAGAACGAGCCCGCGCAGCCGAGCAGCAACTGCGAGGACAGCAGCAGGAGGAGGGTGAGCCAGCTCCCCTCCTCGGGTCCAGTCTCAGTGCTAGTGTTAGTGAAGTAGCCCAAAAGGCCGCCCCGCGAGGCGTGCACAGTGTTAATCAGGGTACCTCGCCAATGTTATCTCGATCTGTTCAGTTTATAGTGCCTAGTGAAAGTGTAGTGCTAGACGCATAGGTTAACTAGTAATTAGGAGCATAGGTTAACTAGTAACTAGTACTAACCAAAAAATTGTTTCATCTTTGTATCATGTAACAACGTTTTATATCATTCAGCATAGAAATCATCATTTAATTTTATATTACCCTGTTAGAGTATTATCATCTTTTCTTTTCTTTTCTTTTGGAGGCCAAGATGTACGAGTCATCGTACATGCAAGCATTGTAAAGCCGCCTTTACTTTATTTTGTTAGCATAGCAATTTCACAACCATTCATAAAAATTATCAGTGCATTACCGACACTCGTACGGAGCGGTTTTATTTATCATCCCTTAAAACCCTCTTATCATCAGCATCCAAGGTGTAGATTCCCTACATACCTAATGAATGAAATAAGGTAGGCAGTAGGTACTTACAAATGTGTGTTATTGATAAAAATTACTGATTTTCATCAAAAAACACATTAAGTACTTATTGCCTACCTCAAAATAAAACCAATGCACGCCACTGGCTAGATTTGTAGCTTGTGCGTCGAAACCTCAAAAGTGGTAGAAAATTTTATCGGAAAAGTGGTTCACCCGAAATTTTTTTAAGCCAGTGCAGTGTAACGAATTTCAAACAATCGGGTAAAAAGTGTAAGAGGATTTCATTCCAAATCGTCACTAGAATGATATATTGTATATTGACGACCTCCGTAGCCGAGAGGCAAGCCGGACTATATGGCGTCGCCAACTCTGAGGTTCCGGTTTCGATCCCCGCTCGGGTCAATGTGGAAAACGAACTTTTCTATATTGTCTTGGGTCTGGGTGTTTTGGTACCGTCGTTGTTTCTGATTTCTATAACACAAGTGCTTTAGCTACTTACCTTAGGATCAGAGCAATGTAAGTGATGTTGTCCAATATTTATTTATTATTTATTATTGTCTTAAAATTTCTCTTTTTTGGCACCTCCTTACTCAAGGGTGTGTCCTTTCTTCAAGACCATCAAAACAACTGGGTCCTGTTATCAGTTTATTGTTTTTATAAATATTAGACAGCATCACATACATTGCTCTTCTCTACTATATTTTGACAGTTTTTGACGTGTTTTGTTGCTCATGGTAGGGGGGCTGATCCTAAGATAAGTAGCTAAAGCACTCGTATTATAGAAATCACAAACAACGACGGTACCAAAACACAGACCCGAAACAATATAGAAAAGTTCGTTTTCTACACTGACCCGACCGGGGCGGGGATCGAAACCGGAACCTCAGAGTTGGCGACGCCATATAGTCCGGCTTGCCTCTCGGCTACGGAGGTCGTCAATTATTGTAAAGTTCAACATGTAAGACACACTGATAGTTTACGGGGTTGCTCGTGACTTCACTTATCTTCAAACCCCTATTACTCAGGTTCCAATCCCTCCAAGTAGAAGGCTCAGACAACAGACGGTCTAAAAGAAAAAGCGAAAGAAGATCCCGAAGCAAGTCGAGAACTAGTAACGGAGAAGCAGGGTCCAGAAGCAACGGAGAAGCGCAGAACAACGGAGAGAGAAGCGAAGCGAGTAACGGAAGAGGCGACCGTTTTAGCGAGATCAAGTCTTCTCTTATGGCGCTGCGCAGGGGACTTAACGAGGTAACATTAAAGTATGCCTATACAGGGTGTACAAGAGAATAGGACACTCCTTAAAACCTCGTGATCAGCTGATCATATACAACAACTTTTTCTATGGGAGCAACATCGATATCGAGAATTTTTTTTACGCTGCTCCATACAAACTTACTCGCATACCTCGATGATAATGTATGGAGCATCTGAAAATAAAATCACGATTTCGATGTTGCTCCCATAGGAAAAGTTGTTGTATATGATCAGCAGATTACATGGTTTTAAGGAGTGTCCCATTCTTTTGTACACCCTGTATACGTCCCACTGCAGGGCACAGGCCTCACCTCAACTATGAGGTAGTTTGGGCCATACATTTATTATCGTTTTTTGCCTGCTGTTAAATACGGTGTTTATCTAAAGGTGGAAACTTGTAATTGGATACTTACTACTAATTTATCTATAAACATTACTCAATTGTAATGTTAGCTATAAGTTTTTAAAATAGTTGCAATATTAAATGGTGAGGTGGAGGGGTGTCGTAAGGCCAGTGACTAAACCTTACTGTCAGATGTAATCAAGCCGCCATAGGGCCTCTGACTAGGCTTCACGACTAATATCAAGCGATATCAGCCGGGACCAACTTTTAACGTGCCTTCCGAAGCACGGAGATGCTCGTGATAAATGTCACTAAATAGGGTCGGAATGGTCACCCATCCACTCACAACCGCGGCGTAGTTGCTTATCTTTGGTAATCGATACCAAAGCGCTGCCGCCACTGAGCTACGAGCACCTCTGCAACAAGAGTTAACATTAAAAAATTACTATTATTGATTGTTTTTCTTTGCTTGCCAATATTGTAAACAATCTTGGAATGTTTTTACAAAAATATCAGTGTATAAAATCATGGAACTGTTAGAATAAACAGTATTTTGTGTTAAATGTTTAACGTAAATTAACGTGGCTTTTAAATTAAAATTTTTACTAACTAAAGTGAAGGTCGCGGGAAGCCGCTGGATGCGGGTGGCACAGGACCGATCTTCGTGGAAATCCTTGGGGGAGGCCTATGTCCAGCAGTGGACGTCTTTCGGCTGATGGATGGATGGAAAGTAATTTTATTTCGAACACTTACAGTTATCAAATTGTTTCAGGTTACGGCACCATACAATTCCTGGAACGACATGGATTTGTGAGTAGCTTTTATTTGGGCAAAATCTAGCCGTACCACAAATCGGGCTTGTATGTTGGTTTGTACAAGATATTGTCAGCCGCCGACAGTGAATTTGGACCCGGACGGCATGTTCCGCTCACACCGAACCAATAATACGACAGGCTTCTATACGTTCACACTGCCCCTCTAGCACGATCAACAAAACACGATATGATATAGCGATTTATCGCCTATTTACTTTCAAAATATGATAACATAGCCGCCATCTTGAACTTTTATTGAAACAGTTAGGCTTGATTTCCTCCTAAGCTGACGTCGGTGACCGACGTCGGCAACGCGTACCGGCGTACGAAATCATCTGCTGCTGACGTCAGCGTTGCAGTGCGGTGCTTCATAGAACTAGTGTATATTCGTACGCTCGACGTACGTCAGAAACCGACGTCAGCTTAGGAGAAAATCAAGCCTAAGCATGTCCGTGCCGGCGACGTCACAGTTATGCTCGCTTTTTTGAAAAAAGTTCATATTTTGACAAAAAATATGCGATAAATCGCTATATCATATCGTATCATATCGTGCTTTGTTGCACATGCTAGAGGGGCTGGATGCATACGCCGACCGGCCGACTATTCTACACACGTCCTCGTTAGCTTAGTGGTCAAAGCACTCGCCCGGTATGCGATGGGACGTGGGTTCGAGTCCCACCTGAGGTCGATGATTTTTTTCAAGTGTTATTTATCTTCAATTAAACCTTGCATGGAATTGCTAAAAACAAAAATTTACAATATTCTACACATGTTATATTATTATTATTGCTATGTTTTTGCCTTTTGCTTTCGGTTACGTAGTCATTCCGCGTCCGCGGTGAAGCTTGGTACTGTAGTCGGCAACGTACGGACAACAGCACGTCGACCTACCACAAAATGTCAAATTTTCTCATTTGAAAATAAACTCTATATGTCAGGCTTAAAGTTGAAAATCTATTGGAGAATTTTTGACTTTTGGGGTAGGTCGACGTGCTGTTGACTGTACAACGAAATAATGTATTTTCGCCGTCTTAAAAGATTTCGCAGGTCAGCTAACGTCTCGATAGCTTAGTTGGAAAAGCACTCGCCCGGTATGCGATGGTCGTGGGTTCGGGTCCCATCTGAGGCGGTCGATTTTTTAGGGTTCCGTGCCCAAAGAGTAAAACGGGACCCTATTACTAAGGCTCCGCTGTCCGTCTGCCTGTCTGTCTGTCTGTATGTCTGTCCGTCTGTCACCAGGCTGTATGTCATGAACCGTGCTAGTTAGAGAGTTGAAATTTTCACAGTTGATGTATTTCTGTTGCCGCTATAACAACAAATACTAAAAAACAGAATACAATAAATATCTAAGTGTTTTTTCAAGCGTTATTCATTTAGCATGTAATTGCTAAAAAAAGAATGTAGGCTTAATTTTTTTTTTTTTAACTATGTTTAGTGAAAATGTGAACAACGTCTCCCATTCCAGCGGCTTTTACACGTCCCAATGTTTTTCCATACCACTGCTTCGGGACAAATTTGGGCTAGTGCCGAGAAGAAGCAGCGCAAGAAACTCGGTCACTATTGTCATGAATTACATTAGTGGCGAGCACTGGTTTTATTTCGAGGTAGACAATAGATACTTAATAATGTGTGTTATTGATGAAAATCTGTGGTTTTCATCAATTATACACATTTGTAGTACCTACTGCCTACGTCATTTCATTTACTAGGTAGGCACTGCCTAATCGCCCTATTTGCCTATATGCATTGTTACATTGTGTGAGATCATACTTATGAACCCTGTAAGGGTATTGCATTCTTATTTATGTTTACAAATACAATATTATTATTATTATTTAATTATAAAATCGACATATTTCAAATTCAAAATAAAAATAGTCATATTCAATTCGATGAATAAAATAAAAGTATATAATGCACCGCTCGCCCCTGAATGACATGACCGTCGCGTCTTCCATTCCAGCAGTAGCAACCGTTCCCGACCAGACCAGGCGCCGCCCAGCTCGGAATCCAGCTCCGAGTCGTCGCTGGGCTCGGGTGCGGGCGCCGTGCGGCTGCCGTGCGAGTTCTGCGGTCGTCCCATACTGTTGGATGACCTTGTTATACACCAGGTCAGACCCCACACCACTTACTTACTCCGCTCGCATGATAAATACTTGTGATAATTCGACCACAAGCGCTGTATTACTCCTTAAGGGTTCCTATTTTCTGTGTGACAGACATGCAATCTCCAAGCTGTAACCCCACCTGTGCAGGTTCTCCCTGCTCCGGCCTACCTGGGTCCGTAACCTATTTAAGGACTTCCAGGTTGCTAAAGGCAGAATATGTAATTGAAATTGAATGTAAGATATATCAATTACTATAAGCTCCGCCACAAACTACATTATCTGCATTACCTCAAGGTTGACTGGTAGAGAATGCTGTACAGCATTAAGTCCGCCAATTGTACTCACCTGTGCAATAAAGTTTAAATAAATAAATAAAATAAATATGTCCAGGGGGAAGTCGCTCTAATAGCTCCATATTTGGGTCTATGGAATATTTCTCCTTCCATAGCTTTAAGCGGGCGTCTTTAGCATCCCAGTCCAGAGGAAAAACTTTCTCAACAAAGTTCTGGCGACTTTTTAGCTTCTGGGCTACCGGCACGTGGTGGTGTAAGGGGTGCCGCGGGTCCTTTTCTTTTTTAAGACGCTCTAAAGCACTAGCAACATCGCTGCGGACGTCCGGGGGAGTGACACCAGCCAGCGCATACAGCATGCCAACAGGAGTTAGCCTAAGACAGCCCTTGATGATTCGGCATGTGTCGTTTAGTGCTGCATTGACTAGCTGTTTGTGTGCTGAAGGGCTCCAGACTGGACTGGCATATTCGCCAGCTGAGAAGGAGAGGGCTAGGCCAGTTGTCCGCAGAGTTTGTGGTTAGGCTCCCCACTTGGAAGATGTAATCGAAGCAAAAGGGGGACATTTTGAATAATTTTAATGTCATTATTGTCATTATATGTATTTTGTACCCTTTCATTTAATGTATAAATGGTTGTAGTGCGTAACTCGTTGTGGCATTTATTTAACTTTCCATATGTGTCAAAACTTATGACAAGACAATGTATTTGTCCCAATCTCCAGACTGGCTGCCGGCCCGACCTAGCCCAGCTAAAGGCTCACGACGCCTCCGCCGCCCGCCGCGAGCTGCGCCATCAACAGCGGCGGCAGCAGCGGCGACAACAACAACAACAGCAACAACAACAACAACAACAGCAGCAACAACAACCGGGAACAATGCCGCCGCACCCGGACGACTTGCCCGTTATACCTTGTGAATTCTGCACGGAATCGCTGCCCGTCTACCTCATCAGCGACCATCAGGTCAGTTGCTTCTTATCATCATCATCATTTCAGCCACAGGGCATCCACTGCTGAACATAGACCTCTCCCAGTGACTTCCAGATTGGATGGTCGCGGCCTGCATCCAGTGTGACTTGCCCGTGATCCCGTGCGAATTCTGCACGGAATCGCTGCCCGTCTACCTCATCAGCGACCATCAGTTGCATCATCATAATTTCAGCCACAGGACATCCACTGCTGAACATGGCCTTTCCCAGTGACTTTGAAATCAGCTGGTTGGAAGCGACCTGCATCCAGTGTGACTTGCCTGTTATACCTTGTGTATTCTGCACGGAATCGCTGCCAGTCTACCTCATCAGCGACCATCAGGTCAATTGAATTTTATCATCATCATTTAAGCCACAGGACAAAATAAATCGACGGTTTCTTGGTGAAAAACTAGTAATAAATTACGGTGTCCCACAGGGTAGTGTCCTCGGGGCAACAGTGTTCCTGATTTATACAAACAGACTTAGTAGCTTTGCTCTTCTAAATGATGATAAAATATCTTATCATTTGTAAACGACACTACCCTGTTGTTCACAGAAGATACTTGGGAAGACAGTGGCCTCAACTTGGCTGTGTAAAAATCTACAGTAACTTAATATTTGAAGTGGTTTTAGGTTGTGTACTTTTCAACTGTGTTGGTTATGTGGAACATTGCAATAAATAATTAAAAATATAAATAAATTACAACCTTCACAATGTGTAAATCTCCGATACTACAACATACGGCTTATTCTGATGCAGTCCATTCTCCCCATGAGCCATAGCTCTTACATTCGGACTGTCCAGTTCTTTAACAATATTTGGGAGTGTTACCCGATAACCAACTTAATTATCATCCCCACATAATCATCATCATAATTTCAGTGGACGTCCACAGCTGAACATAGGCCTCCCCCAGTGACTTTCAGATCTTCCTGCGTCCAGCGGCTTCCTGCAACCTTTACCAGGGCGTCTGTCCACCTTGTAGGTGGACGTTCTACGCTGCGCTTATAGTACATTATGATACAAGTGTGCTACATTAGTCATTATACACGAGGCATTATTATAAGCGCGAGCCGCAGGCGAGCGCGGTAAGGAAGCCGAGTGTGATAATGATCAATGCACACGAGTTGCATACGACGTTTTTCAACACAATTGCGAGGAAAAAACAATCTAAAATACCTTCTCCGAATATGACTTGGCGTTTTTCTATGATTTTTGGCGGCAACAGGCTATCACTCGCGTTTCGTGCCTCGATAAGTATTTCCGACGGGGTTGAATAACATTTTACTCGTCTTTACTATTTAAAGTAGACATTTTTGATAGTAATTAACCACACAGCAACAACTTTACCAAATAATAATGGAAAATGGCACGTAAGTTTTGTTTTTTTCGCGCGCCGCAATTTCGATGCGCGCGCAGGTTCAATAATGGCACAGGAAAAACTGGCTGTTCAGCCGGTGTAGCAGCAATTTAAAAAATAAAATAAACTATAAATCATTGTTTCAAAAATGATAGTTAAGTTAATTTGTGTTTATTAATATACAATTTGATAAGATGAAATATTTATTTGTCATCTTAACCCTAAAATAATTTAATATTGGTCAAATATTCAATGCTCTTAGACACAAACTTTTGCTGGATTTAAAAAAAAAAAGTTTATATTACCGCACTAGTGCGATAATGTTATTATAGCACAAGTGCGTAATATGATGAGTTATAAAACTAAAAACGGTGTTATAAGAGTCAATTTACGAGCAACTGTGTTGAAAATATAATAATAGAATTATCATCCTCTCAAAATGAAATTATATCACTATTATTATCAATATTGAAATTTTTCAAATCGAGAAAAAAGGTTTTACTACAGGTAATTAGAAAGGTGAATAAATCCAGCAGGGCTAGCATGCGCGCATCGGTTATTTTGTCGATAGAAAAGACAAATTTTGTCTTCGACGATAATTTTGTCGTATTCCCTAACCTAACGGATCACAGACGTCTCGAATCCTTTTTCCTTAATATTTTAAGGGTCTCCCGTTGATCAAAGCCAATTATTTGTACGTTATAACACGGTCATTGACATGATATTTTGGTCTTTTCTTGGTTATCGTCGAAGACAAAACGACATACTTACGTAAAAAGTTGATAAAATGCCACGACAAAATTTTATCGTGTTGTGCATGATAGCCCTGCTCAACCATTGTTTTAGCTCAATAAAAGTGATAGGCCTCCATTGCAATGTGTTCTTTATTACAGATGTACCAAGAAAGGCACTCAAAATTGTTTAATAAATAAACTTCAATAAAGTTGTATACTAACTATAATTTTTGCCAACAGGAGCGGTGCAGACGAGACGGCCCGCGTCTGTACCCGGACTGATACACGCCGGCTAAGAACCGAGGTAATTCTGTTCCTTACACAAGTCTGCCGCTTCTACAGGACCACTACAAATGAGCTGAACGACATTTAAACTGTAACTTACGTAGAAATAAGGAAATAAAACATCAAGTAATAAGAATATATCTTTGATCAGAAAGTTTGTACTCAACGAAAACTTATCACGATTATAAAGTTGTAAGATTAACTACAGGCTAAAAAATTCGCTTACAAGATATATATTTTTTAATTTTAGAAATATCACTCGTTTTTTTGAGAGAGCGCAATGTCTATTTTTTTTCTGAGAGAGTGCAATGTCTAATTATGCACCTAAAATAAAAAATAATAGAATTTTTCATTTTATAAGGAAATTAAACATTAATAGTGGTGGTATTTCTAAAATAAAAAAATTGTATCTGTAAGCGGCTGACAAGCGTTTTTTTTTTCCTGGGCGGGTAAAAATAGGTCCCTAAGCCGACTACCTACCTAAAAAAAAAATTATATCCATCAGCCCCTCTAGCATAAGCAACAAAACACGATATGGTATGATATGATACAGCTATTTATCGCATATTTTTTATCAAAATATGAACTTTTATCGAAAAATCGAGCATGACCGTGATGTCGCCGGCACGGACATACTCACTATTTCGATAAAAATTCAAGATGGCGGCTATATTATCATATTTTGAAAGTTGGGTGTCGATAAATCGCTATATCGTATCATATCTAATCGTGTTTTGTTACGCATGCTAGAGGGGCTGGCCTGGACCATCCTGTATATTGTCGCCAGTAAAAGTATGGCGGATTAACTTGAACATTTAATATTTGAATTTAAATTGTTAAGATTTAAATGTCATTATAATTTAAAAGTCAAAAATGAAACAATAAATCTATATTTAGGACCTTAATTTATGGTACTATATTCTATGAGATAAATTGTTTCGTTTTAAACTTAGCGGGCTATAACAACTTTGAAATTGCATAACTTTTTATGAAAACAGAAATTGTGATGTTATATTAAGCTATACTCGTATCTATGTCGCTCAAATGAATGTTGTTCTGTAAAATATTAATCGGTTAATTTAAAAACGGTGTTCAATTACTAGAAATGTCGATGTCAGAAAATGCATTATTATAACTTTTTGTACAGTTGCGTAAATTGTTTAAGCTACTTAGCACAAAGGAATTAAAGAACTGATATGTTAAGCCTATGTCTGCCACGAAACTAGACACAATAGAAAAATTATTGTTTGGGGGTCACCGGTGACCGCCATGGCGCTCAAAGTGTTAAATAACGTTTTACCTACTGTCATTCTTGGCGTATACGCTATAAAATGTGGGAAATATCTGGGGAAGGGTATTTAAAGCCTTACTAAGAATAATCAGGTTCCAAAAATTCCGTAGCCGAGAGGCGAGCACGCGGACTTTAAATGGCGCCGCCATCTCCGAGGTTCCGGGTTCGATCCCCGGTCGGGTCAATGTAGAAAACGCACTTTTCTATATTGGCTCGGGTCTGGGTGTTGTGGTACCGTCGTTGTTTCTGATTTCTATAACACAAGTGCTTTAGCTACTTACCTTAGGATCAGAGCGATGTACGTGATGTTGTCCAATATTTATATTTAAAAAGGGCCAAAAACTATTTCCGCTACTGTATAAAAGGCACTGAACCAGAGCATTTTCTACGATGCATTGAAAATTATAATTAGATATGATTGTTCTATCACTTAGCGTAATCAAAACGAGCTTATATTACCAAGAGAGAAGATATATGAATAAGGCTGGTTCTACTCGATATCAGTTGAATGGTCTTCAACGGTTTGTTAGTATACAGGGTGTACAAAAGAATGGGACACTCCTTAAAACCACGTGATCGTGAATCGTGATTTTATTTTCAGATGCTCCATACATTATCATCGAGGTATGCGAGTAAGTTTGTATGGAGAAGCTGATTTTTTTTATCGATTTCGATGTTGCTCCCATAGACAAAGTTGTTGTTTATGACCAGCTGATCACGTGGTTTTAAGGACTGTCCTATTCTCTTGTATACCCTGTATATCGGTAATAATGGTCCAAACGCACTTGTGCACTGGGTCCATCCCGTACTAGCAGCTGGACGTGTAGTTTAAAACATTTTTGAAAGTAATTTTGATATTCTAAGTATGAAATCGTCTTCAAAATAAATTAATGTACAATATTTGTGTATCATGTATTGTTTTAAACATTATAGTTTAGGAGCTAATATAAATAAATAATTAATATATTGCCGTTTGCAATGAAGGGCCGGTGGTAGTCCGTACAAAATTTATCGCACCACGAAAATGTAAAATACCCTGCATGCGTAATATTATTGTATTTGTATTCATTAAAAAAAAGACTATTCAATTCGCCCGTGGATGCAAGTGTTCTAGTTGGATGAATAGCTTCTCCTACAGCTATGGCACATGTTCTTAAAACATACCTGCTACCCCTAAAGCTACGGCCAAACCAGCGCGGGGGCGTGGGCGTGGGCGTGCGCGGTGGCGTGGGCGTGGGCGTGCAGGCCAGTTCACACCAAACACGCGAACACTAGGCGTTCAGGAGGCCTAGCACAAAAATGTATCTTTCGCTCGGATGTATAAACCTAACAAGAAAGAGATTAGTCATGAATGAAGTCAAAGAAGATTAGTCATAATAAAGGTATCTAATGATGTTGTAGAAATCATGATTTAACTATTGTTTATCAGATTATTTGCCGATATACTACGAATATAAAAGCTCAACCCTTTTACAAAAGAAACAAAGAATTTTTGTAGTTTTTAATTTATTTATTTACTGAGGTTCGCATTAATTAATTCCAACGCGGTTACCCGAGCGAAGCTATTTGAAGATGTAGGAAAGAAAAAAACCCTAGTTGGCTTCACTCATTGCTTATCGAAAAAAAAAATAGTAGCTTTAAACGTAATTATTTATATTATCGTAGTAGCGCACCATCTGTCTGTTGAGCCTGTCGCGTCAAATGTCATGTCCGCGCGCGCAAAATGCTGAATGTCAAGCTGCACGCGTGATGCACGCCGCCGCTGTCCGCGCCGGTGTGAACTCGTCGATACAAATGCTATGGCACGATCTGAACGCCCACGCCACCACGCACGCCACCGCGCACGCGTCTGTTTGGCCGGGACTTGACGACCACTTTCCAAGCTACTTATCGATTTGTTATTATTCAGAGAAACATATTTTTACTGATAATTATTATAAGTTAATGCACTTGTCTAATGTGATTATGGTTTGGGATTTATATTTAAATTACTTCAAAAAATCGTTTACGTTTTCACGTCCAGCGGCTAGTAAGTGATCGATCCAGTGTGCGGCGCGGTAAACGCACGAATCTTATCTCTTTGTTCGATTTTGTTTGAACCAATACGCACAACGACACACCTGTATTTGGACCTTAAACGCCGAATATAAGAATGATACTTAGAATTAGGCCTTTTTTGTTATTGTCCGTTACTGTGTCCTATCTAGCACGATAAAGTAGATATGTCACAGTGACAGCAAGTAACAGAGCCTTAAGTTTTGATCATTATAATTGTAGGCAAACTACTTCCTATATAAGGCTACCAAATGATATTTTTATTGTTATTTTGATAAGGTAAAATAAAAAAAATGTTCTTTTTACTAATATTGCTTGCCTTTAAAGACTGGTTGGTCTTGGTGGGTTATATACAACGACTTTGTAACGACGCAGTCGCGCCTATGTTAAGTCGGTTTTTCTTTGCTTAGCTAACGATGTAAACGATTTTGACATATCAAAAATTATCATCTTTATTATTCATACATTTCGTTATTATTATACTTTGATATTTTTGTAAAAGGACATCATATACAAGTTTATTTGAAAAAAATTACAACCACGCACGACTGGATAGCTAACATCATAGACAACAACATTTGTTCTATGAGTTTTATCGTAACTCAATACATTAATTTAAAATGATTTTCCAAACTTTTATTGTACTTTCGTGACCTTTTGTTCCATTCAACACGAAAAGACGGTGCGTGCGACGCGCGCGATGTGATGCGCATAGAGATAAGAACATTCAGACGTAAAATTTAATTGATATTTATTTTTGTATGAAAGTAAAATGTGTCAATTTATCAAAACTCGTAAAACAAATGTTGTTGTTTATGATGTAAGCTATCTAGTCGTGCGAGGTTGTTGTTTTTTTTTTTTTCAAATAACCCTGTATACGCCGACTATTATAGATGAACGACTCTATTTACTCAAATGCGGTTATGTACGAATTTAGTCGAGAGTTTGCGTCAATGTATGTGCATTGCGAATTGCGACAAAATGGCGACGTAGTACAAGCTTGGTATCGATACTAAACCGTGTGTGTATCGATGCATCGCATCCTTATCACTGCAGCTGTCATAATATTTTGTCTCTTAAGGCAGCTTGTGATTGCATCGCAATTGTATCGCCACAGAATAGCTGCAAAAAGTCGAAAATGGCGACTTAGTACTAACTTGGTATCGATACTATATTGTGTGTGAATCGATGCTGCATCGTATCCGTGTCACTGCAGCTGTCATATCATAATACTTTGTCTCTTAAGGCAGCTTGTGATTGCATCGCAATTGTATCGCCACAGAATAGCTGCAAAAAGTCGAAAATGGCGACTTAGTACTAACTTGGTATCGATACTATATTGTGTGTGAATCGATGCTGCATCGTATCCGTGTCACTGCAGCTGTCATATCATAATACTTTGTCTCTTAAGGCAGCTTGTGATTGCATCGCAATTGTATCGCCACAGAATAGCTGCAAAAAGTCGCAGTGTGTGAGGCCTTTAATTCTCTTAGTACAAACACTAGCAAGACTAATTTTTATATAAAGGTGGAAACTTGTAATTGGCTATACTTCATCTGTAAACACTACTCAATTGTAATATTAGCTGTAAGTATTCCAAAAAGTTGTAAAATGAAAATAAAAGATCGAAATCTACCAAGCTTTGTTCGTTATTAACAGAGAATTGGTTCGTGTGACGGACAGTCAGTTGTACAGTCAATGGTTTATCAATCAGTTACAAAACTAGTTTTTCACAATTGATATTAAATTCTGTCCGTTCGATTTAAAGTTAGAAGTCGGATTAGGTGTTTGGCATTTTATAGTAGGTTTGATAAACTTTCGAATATATACTTTAACTTTGATTAATAAGTTAATCTTACTTTAATGAATAACAGATATTGGTGAAGTTAGGTCAAAGGAAGATACTTTCCAAAAAAATGTATTTATATTAAAATTTATGCTTCCAATACTTCAATATAATTAGATTAAATTTTATACTAACCTACAATGAGTGCATACAATGCTCAACTTATATAATAAATAGATGTAAATAAAATAATAAATTTATCCATATATATATACCCGTTGCCTTTATAGCTGAAAAATATAAGATTCCTACAGAGAATTCTCCAAAACTTTGATGAAATCATAGACAATCCAATGCGCACATTATTTCGCTATATTTCATCAACTGTGACTAGTCAATACGAATCGTTTTACAAACGCAAATAGACTTCACGTCTTAAAAAGCTTAATATAAAAAAAAACTTAAAAACCTGCAGTTATTGGACACGAGACAGATAATGGACAGTTCCAGTTTGAAATATTATTATTAAAAACATATAATAAGAATACCAATGTCTCAGAAAATAATTGTTAGAATCGACTTCTACTGCTTATTGTTTGTTGATATATTACACAGAATTTATTGTAGACCGAGCATAACCGAGCTCGGTGTTTTTTTGCGAGATCAAATCGGAAATGAGGAGATCCGTGAACGAACAAAAGTCGCTGACATAGCCCGACGGATTAGCCAGCTAAAGTGGCAATGGGCGGGGCACATACCACGTAGAACTGACAGGGCAGGAAGGTTGTGGAATAGCGGCCACGTATCGGCAAGCACAGCGTGGGACTTAACCCAGAAGGAGGTCAGATGACCTGGTAAAGGTTGCAGGAAGCCGCTGGATCCAGGTCGCTTCCGACGGCCGATCTGGAAGTCACTGAGGGAGGCCTATGTTCAGAAGTGGACGTCCGCCGGCTGAAATGATGATGATGGGAACAGCTAAGTGTATTCTTATTCTATGTGTTCACTGTTCAAACTGTCCAATAACTGTCTGGTGTCCAATGACTGTCAGTTTACCCTACTTTAATTTGTAAATGTAGTTAGTTCTTAGTTTATTAGAGTAGATATTAAAATTAGGACTGAATGGTTATATGAGGCCTCTGAAGCATGTCAATTTTATACGGAATGATTAAATGTATATTCGGTGTCTGACACTGTAGTTAGATTTATTAAGGCGAGTGCACATTGTCACCAAATAGCATCATATCTCGTTGGAGTTACGGAGTATATTAATAAAAATTTTGCCACATACAAGGTGTCATTAAAAACAAAACCTCTTAGGGTCTGATTCTGTTGCTCAAATGCGATAACTTTTTCAATGGAACCAACCAATATTAATTTTAAAATTTCATACTTTAGTTTTCCATAGAAACTTATGTCAGCCGGTCACGGCTTAGTATAGGAAAGTGATTATTTTCTGATTTTGATAAGATAAGAACAACATTCAGTAGGTCACATAGAAAAAGTAATTGTAAGTTTAAGAAGTAGAAATTTGATGGATGTGATTTTGAAAATAATCGAATTTACGACGATATATATTTTAGGAAATGTTTATAATATTAATAATGTTACGTTTGAAAAAAAATCGACTGCCTTGGAAATGGGACTTGTTCTTTGGCGAGCATGTATGTACCTATTCGTTTCTTCAAGTAAAACACCACTTACGATATTAAAATAATAATTAACACAAGGTGTTAATTTCGTAGCTAACTTGACAGCAAAAAACAAAAACAAAGCAATATACCGTCAGTGCTGCTCATAGATTTTGACACTAACCATAAATCGGGCGATGACTGAGCGATTATTGCTGATTGCTAATTGTTATGGAATAAAAGCGGTAACCTTATTCTCGATTTAGCCTAAACTTTGTTTTAAATATCACTTTTAAACATTAATGGCCTTACTACAAAAAAGATAGACTAGCGTTAAACACTTGTCAAAAATTAATCAACCAATTTGAAATGTTGACACATCTGACTTTCGAATTTTCTAGGGGGTGATTCTGGTGCTCGAATACAGCACCTTTTTTAATTGAACTATTATCGAAATCTCAAAAATATATCCGACGTCAGCTGGTCTGCGTTTGGTATGAGAAAGTATTTATTTTTAATTCTAAGTTGGTCTCATAGAAAAAGAAATGTATTTGAGCAGTAGAATCAACCCCTAGATAATAATTAACTACTAGATAAATTAACACATTGTATAAAATTGGTTGAACTGGTACTGATAATGTTAGTGAATGAAGCAATTTGCGAGAATTTAAGGGTATAAAATTAAAGCAATAATTTAAAACTTTTATGGCCTAACTACAAAAGATAGACTAGTGTTAAGATACAGATAAGTCACCCAATTTTAAATGTTTGTTAGTAATATGTCTCGAATGTCAGATGTGTCAACATTTCAAATTGGTTGATTAATTTTAGACAAGTGTTCAACACTAGTCTATCTTTTTGTAGTAAGGCCATTAAAGTTTAATTTCTACCGATCTGGCTTAGATTACAATAAAACGATAAATAACCTGTCAATGTAGCTAAAATAAATTGAAAATAATTTAACTATTTTGAGACAGTGTGCAATCGCCCTTAGTTATATTTACATTTACTCTAGCAAATACTTTCAAAGAAAATGTTTTAATTGAATTAATATACAGGGTGTAAAAAAAGGCTTAATTAGGCCTTAAACCACGAATTCTATACATAAAACCAAGTAGAATGCAAAAAAAATAATTGCTGGAAAATGACTTTTATTTTTGGGTATGAAAAAATAACTTATTTCTGACCCGCAATGTATAGCGCGCACGCTTCTGAAGAAAGAAGTACTGAAAATTTTTATCATGTTTCTTTGTAAAAAAGTTTAGTATTATCAAACAGAAGTCAATTTTGTAAAAATCTTTAAAAAAATTGTAACTTTGACTGTCAATAACTCAGTAACCCGTCATTTTCCAGGTATAGTGTAAAAGAAAAAAATGATCGTAATAATACGTAGAATATGTGGTATTCGGCTTCGTTAAGCCTTTTTTTACACCCGATATAATTATGTTAAGCGGGTAGCTCTGAGTCTTTCTGTTTTTGTGTCTTACAGTGCGGAAAAATATTTGTAAAATACGTTTAACTTACAAATGATATTCCAGAAACAAATCATTCATTAACTATGATGAACCATTTTTACGACTGCCTTAACCAAAGATTTTAATTTTTCTATAATTATTTTTACCGACAATTTATAAAGAGGCATATGCGCTAACGAAAGTCACATAAAAATTATATACTAATTTATTTTAAATATTATTAATCTACAGATCTCAATTAAATCAAAAAAGAAATATAAAAATACAACATACAGCTGTTAAGTCGTTTTATGAATAAAGTAAAAAAGCAATGTTAATTTTGAACTATAAAATACTAAAGTTAACGGAATAATTTTAGTAAAAAACTATGTCGGTATAAAAAAAGATGTCTAGATACATATTTCGTTTACAAATATTTTAACGTGTTGTAAGATTGTTTACTATATAAAATGTTATTCACAGATGACTGCCGTCGTGTTGTTGATGTTATATTTTGTGATAAACTAATTTCAATGTTTCTATGTGCCAATTAATTAAATGTCGTAACCTTTTAATTTGGTTTTAATTTTAACTGTCGGTTGCTTTCGACTTTTTCTTCGGGGCCAATCACAAAATAAAATCTATAATAAACCGTCTAAAATAAACAGTATTTTGTATGGAGAAGTGATTTATTGATTTATTTTTATGATCTTATAAAAAAGTTTTTATATTTGATCAGTATAATCGCTACAGAAGGACGACCTTCCGTGGCCGAGCGGCGAGCACGCCGGACTTTAAATGGCGCCGCCATCTCTGAGGTTCCGGGTTCGATCCCCGGTCGGGTCAATGTAGAAAACGAACTTTTCTATATTGGCTCGGGTCTGGGTGTTGTGGTAACGTCGTTGTTTCTGATTTCTATAACACGTGCTTTAGCTACTTACGTGAGGATCAAAGCAATGTATGTGATGTTGTCCAATATTTATTTATTTATTTATTAAATTGAGGACTTTATATCTTGTTATAATTAGTTATTTTTGTAAGGTAGAGTGATAATAGATGGGTAAGTATGTATGTACCTATGTGTGTTACAATTACACAAGCAATTTAATTAAAGAAATACAAATATTCATCTATGCAAAATAAACTATTTTCTTACAATCGTAGCTTTAAGTTCTTGAAACTGACTCAAATTAGGAAATGTATAATTGAATAGAATTATACATTTTCTAATTGTACCTAGTCTGTTTTCTTTTCAGTTACTCGTATTAATAATAAATTAGTCAGTTATTTAAAATAAACAGGGAAAAGTAGTTGAGATGAATAATTACACAATACAAAGCCAATTAGTGTTAAAATAAATATTTTATTCCACTTAAGTACACTCGATTTACATAATCATGACGGACGGATTATGTCATTTGCGTCGACAACAGGCTGCCATTTCTGTTTACATTTATAATACAATTTATTCTTCATTTTTCACACTCGGAAAGTAGTAATTTGTTTTATCTGAGTAGCGGGTGGAAGATGCTATTTCCCACCCTTAGGCGGGAAAGACTGATTCCCTCTCTGGGGAGGGAATGGCTTTTAAAAATGGAACTAAATTCATTAACTACATTATTTGCATTACCTAAAGGTGGGCTGGTAGAGAATGCTGTATAGCATTTAAGTCTGCCAATTGTACTCACCTGTGCAATAAAGTTTAAATAAATAAATACATTTTGTTGGCCTACCAAGCGTGGCGATTATAGCAAAATCCTCTTTTTGAAGAGGCCTGTGTCCAGCAGTGCACTGATATAGGCTGGTGATGTTGTATGATGTATGTAAATTTGGTTAGGCAGTCGGCTGCAAAATATCTTACAATTAAGAGAAAAACGCTACGGTCTTGTGCGTGTATAAACAGCCAGTGTGAATTTTAAAAAAACTAAGCGTGTCCGTCCGCTTCAGTGACGTGTTGTGCAGTGTGTTCCATATTTAAAAATTTAATAAACTTTATAATTTAGTGCGATACTGTAAGCTGTATCGAAATCTCGGACTAATATCTTATTAAAAATGAGTTCTAGTGATTCTGAAATGTTGACCCCAGATCAAATACAGTTTTTACTTTCCTTATATTCGAAATAAAATGTAGATTGCTTAATACGGGTGAAAGAAATCAATTCCTAATTGATTCCTTTCGACCCTCGGCCTCGTGCAGCAGCCTCGTGTAGGAATCTACTATTCTACTTGCTGTTGCCCGTGACTCCGTTCGCGTTGAGGTAATTTCAATGGGAAAGCGCAGGCAAAGCTTATCACAGATGGCGCCAGCGTGTTTGATCTTGTCAACCAATGTCTTCCGTAGCCGAGAGGCGAGCATGCCGGACTGGGCGTTTGCCTCCATTTCTGAGGTTTCAGGTTCGATTCCCGGTCGGGTCAATGTGGAAAACGAACTTTTCTATATTGTCTCGTGTCTGGGTGCTGACCGTCGTTGTTTCTATAACACAAGTGCTTTAGCTGCTTACTTTAGAATCAGAACAATGTATGTGATGTTGTTCAATATTTATTTATAATGTCAATCTAAGTTTTTTTTGGTTCGATAAATTTGCTAATGAATGTATTTAATACACTCTGAGCTGAAGGCTAAACGTAGTGACTACTCAGTAAATAAAACCTTACCCGGGTGCCTAAAATAATGTTACATTCGTTAATTTGCACAGTTTTTTTCGGTGGGACAAAGTTTTTTCGTTTTGAAGATTTGATGTTTTTTTTGTAATAGCGAATTCGAAGTCTATGGATGTAATGGCAGTTTGACTTTCACATTACCTACTTATTTTCTATTGCAAATGACAGAAAGGCAATAAATACACATGAATTAACTCGTTTTAAGGGAAAAAGCAATTTTCTAATAAATAATTAAAATGCTTTTAAATTATTTTTACATCAATTTAGTCCCCGATTTTTCATTAAAAATACTAGTACGTAGTAAAAAGGCACATAACCATTCGAATATTTAATAAGATCAAAATTATGGAATGTCGTCACTCAACAGCCATAAAATTCGAAACACGTCATTAAATATTGTCGAATTATATTTACTTAGAATGTTTAATTACAAGTTATTTAAGTACCGATTCCAAATTGTGTGACGATAATCCAGTTATAAAACAAAGAGGTGTTATTCAAATACCTTAGTAACTAGGCTTCATTCAAGAACATTATTATAATCTTAATTTATTACCAACTCTTGTCTTGATTGTCATATAGGGAATGTAGATCGAAGTTGACCATCTGGCTAAAGTCATTAGATTATAATGAAACAGAACTACTTCTTAAACTGTGACACGAATGCTTAACATTATATTTTATTGAACATTTGAATTGGGTGTTGGGGCTCCTAGACACATTTATACTTTACACACACACAGACACACACACCACACACACACACACACACACACACATCACACACATCACACACACCACACACACCACACACACACACACACACACACTTCGCTTTTGCACTTATCAAAGTGGCTTGTTTTGCTGTAAAGTTTTTAGATTATGTAATTATTGTAAGGAAGGACTATTGAATTTACTTTTGATTGTTAGTTAAGTACTACATACTAATAAACATTGTGATTATATGTTATGGAAGAGTGGCTTTTTCTGACACAGGTGCGATAGTACTTAAAAGAAAAAGTCAACCTTTGCCCTAGTTTAACGACAAGTTGTTGATGAAATAAAAGTTTTTATTATTATTATTATTATTAACTCTTGTTGTATCCTTCTTCGTATAATAAAGTGTAGAAAGTAACAATATCAAGCGGCGGTATCTTAGGCAATATGTACTAACTAACCTTTACATAATTTATTTACCAAATATTGTCATATCTACAAGTTTGTGTTGCCATTCACATAAAAAAAATCGTACTATGCCCATCGAAATCCTGTTTCAAATCTCATATCAAACATTCAGATACGAGTTTGTCAATGATAGGAATAAGTCGTTATCTCAACATTCATGGCCTTAATACAGAAAGATAGACTAGGTTTAAACACTTGTCTAAAGATAAGTCAACCATTTAAAAATGATTGTTAATAATATGTCTCGAATGTCTGATGTGTCAACATTTCAAATTGGTTGTCTATTTTTGCCTTGTCTATCTTTTTTGTAGTAAGGCCATTAGCTTTTGAAATCCTAATGTCACATCTTAATACTAGAAACAACATAAGAAATACTCGTCCGGACAACGAGGCACTGTTATTTGTAGCTTAGGACAGTTCCAGATCTTCTCACACCTACACCTGGACCTGAACTTCCTCTTCCCAGTTCTTTCTAAGAAGTTCCTCAACGCAGTTCCTTCGTGATCCTCAGTCTTTTTAAAATAGCTCAATTTTGAAATGTACCTCGGCGAAGGATATTTAGGTTTGACTTCGTTTAGTTCAGTCGTTATTTCTTCAGTCTTCTCTGTGGGTTGAGTGACTTCTGTCGTATCGAAGCTGGTGGTATACTCGTTGTCTCTGGCATATCTTGGGTTGTTAGTGTGGTTACTGTGGTCACTAGTTTCATACCTCTTGTTGGTTGCTTCAGTGGGATTTTCTACATTGATCGCACCGATGGTCGGTATGTTTTCGATTGTCGATTCTCTGAGTTGCCGTGGTTGAGCTGGGCTGTCTTCGGATAAGGTTTGGACGTACGTGACAGCACTGTCTTGTGGCGCCGATGACACGGCGACCAGGTAGACAGAAACTGGGAGTAGTACTCTGGAAAAATATTCATAATATTTGTTAGACTATGAAGAAAATCATCAACACACATTATACTCGTAATACCCCTTGTTCCGCATCTAGCTAAAACACTATTACAAATGCGGTAGGTAGGTAAAAAAATAATATTTTGGTAAATATTTGTGACTATTATATTTGGTCGGTTTCGTACTACGCCATTTCGCAATACGTTTCATCGAAATACATACAATTGTTCGATGACACCTCGTCGCGTCGATTACTTAATTAAACGAGGACTTTACTGGACGAATGTTATTTACATCTATGGTTCGTATAATCAAATTTTAGTTGGACGAATGTTATTTCTTCGATCTATAGTTCATTTTATATGTAGATAGTTTATTTTTATAGATCGAATATTCGTCGTCTTCGGTCACACGCTCTTATGTCATTCAGCACTTCACTCTCCCTTCTTATCTTGGGTCTTCCTCTGGATCTTCGACCACAAAACCATGAAATAAAATATCAACTTGACTATTTTGATTATTTAAGCCACGAATAAAGTAAATTCGATAAAATAAACCATCGGTAAATAACATTCGTTCAATTAAGTCAACGTTTAAATAAGTTTTGTTTAAGTAATCGACGAGGTGTCATCGATCAATTGTAATTCGATGAATGTAATATATTTCGAAATGGGCGTAGCGAACCCGTCTGATGACACTTCGTTTTTAATAAGAAACGAATTAAGTTATAAGAACGAACGAACTAAAGTAGATTAATAAGTTGCTACAAAAAATAAACTAAATTACAGTGAACATCTTATTTCTACTTCTTTAGGGCTATAGATAGACCTCCCCGCTTAAACAATACAAAACTTCTTCTCGGCGCTAGCCCAAAATTGTCCCTAGTAGTAAGGGGAAAAAAATATTAAATAAATAAATATAAATAAATATTGGACAACATCACATACATTGCTCTGATCCTAAGGTAAGTAGCTAAAGCACTTGTGTTATAGAAATCAGAAACAACGACGGTACGACAACACCCAGACCCGAGCCAGTATAGAAAAGTTCGTTTTCGACATTTACCCGACCGGGAATCGAACCCGGAACCTCAGAGATGGCGGCACCATTTAAAGTCCGGCGTGCTCGCCTCTCGGCTACGGAGGTCGTCATCATATTGGGACGTGTAAAAGCGCTTAGTTTAAGCCTATTTACAGAAATAAATTGGTTTTATTGATAATAGGTTTGATCCATTTTTGTTTAAAGCTCTTTAGTTTTTATAACAATAAAAGAAATTCATAAACATAAATTTCAGGCCAGCCGAGGTCATAGGCTAAGTGTTATAGGCATTATACTGATAACTTAATTTAATATTTTTTCCTTACTTGTGGTTTTCCCGTTAATATATTTTTTATCTGAAAGCAGGTTTTCCCGAAATAACTCAATAGCTGATTAATCAAATAACAAATCAAATAAAAAAATATTAATTAATGTTGTTATTTTCGTTTCTTCCGAAAGACGTCAAGAAATACATATAAGTTATATATAATAAACTAAAGTCCAGAATTTAGATTAATTTTGTAATACTTCGTGTTCAAAAATTATAACTCGCTAGTTCAAACGAGCTTTTTACTATTTATGGGTCCTGGTTGTGATATTCAATCCATGAAACACGTTTGCATTGTTGTTTGTTTTATATTATACATTATATAAAGGCATTATGTAGTCAGGGAGGTATTTATATATTTTTTTAACCTAAAAATCAGGTGATTCTTTTTTTCGTCTGTTCTATTATTTTAGGGTGTTGTTTTTTTTAATACAGGCAAAAAAAATGGGATGTGGAATATATTGTTTTAAACTTTCATGGTCACTAACATTAGAATAGTTTGTTACGGGATTGCTACCATGTACCTTATTTTTGAGTTCCCGATATTTCGGCACTGTTGCAAGCGCCATGATCACGGAGTAACTGAAGATCTTGATCTTCTGTTTCGCGGTCAGATACTGTTAGTGTTGTGTGTCGAGAACAGGTGCGAGAAAATAGTGAGTTTGTAGACAATGGTACCGACGCGTGCAATAAAAGAGCGAAAGAGGGTAGACCGATATGTTTGCCCTTAACAACTTACCCGCAAGATCTTCAGTTACTCCGTGATCATGGCGCTTGCAACAGTGCCGAAATATCGGGAACTCAAAAATAAGGTACATGGTAGCAATCCCGTAACAAACTATTCTAATGGGATGTGGAATTCTTAATTCAGGACTAGATTTAGTAGAATATCAGCCAAGGATCAGGCTCAGATCGTGCATTGGGATGTGGGATAGCCCTTATCTATCGGTAGACTGTCGTGGACCTGGATAATCAATATTAATGTTGACTTTGTTGTAATAGTAATTTGTTCGTATCTAAGCACATTACACTGTTTCTGTTAATATAGAGACAGACTAAAACAACATCAAGTTAAATACAATAAATAGTAAAGCTGGCAACAGTTATAATTAAGCAGTTTCCCATTATTATAAGGTTTATAATAGTGTGTGACGAGATTGCTACCAAGTACCTTATTTTTGAGTTCCCGATATTTCGGCACTGTTGCAAGCGCCATGATCACGGAGTAACATTACTCATGTTAGTGACCATGAAAGTTTAAAACAATATATTATAAGGTTATTTACTTCTTTGGTTTATTTAATCGTAATACTCGTATACCTACCTATATTATACTTTAAAACGAAATTTATCTCAAAGGAATAAGAACGTTTTTGCAATTTCATTTTTCCCTATCTGGATTTGCTGATTCCAGAGACCTGAAGGGCTTTTGACCTGTTAATTTATTCGTTAAACTTGCATTAATAGATTTGCTTCATCACTATTAATAAGGTCGGTATAAATATTGATATCGGTATAGAAATATGATTTCCCGGGCATATTGTGAAATCCGAACAATATTCGAATATTGTCGGCAACTTAGGAGATAGGGTTAACCTTGTATTGTATTAAAACGTTTCTTATGTGATATTATTTTTACGGTAAGCTAAACTAAAACACAGCTGTGTAGATCTTAAGCCAAATTATCGTTAATCACAATCCAGTCTCGATCCAGGTGCCAGTAACATTATAAAAACTACTATTTACCTAACAGCCTGTATTTTAACTATTGGAAAAACTAAGACATAATAAAATATCTATGTAACGACCTCCGTAGCCGAGAGGCGAGCACTACAACACACCGGACTATATGGCGTCGCCATCTCTGAGGTTCCGGGTTCGATCCCTGGTCGGGTCAATGTAGGAAACGAACTTTTCTATATTGTCTTGGGCCTGGGTGTTATGGTACCGTCGTTGTTTCTGATTTCTATAACACAAGTGCTTAAGCTACTTGCCTTAGAATCAGAGCAATGTATGTGATGTTGTACAATATTTATTTATAATTATTAACTCTAGCCTCGACTTTCAACCAACGCGCTAAAACAGGGCTCGTAAAAAAGATATGTGTGCGTACAGGAGACGTATTTTTGAATCATGGGAATTCCAATAAGAATACGAAATGGCAAGATTCGCATACGAAAGACTAAAATCGCTATTTTTGAAAATTCATTCTGTGAATTCTGCAACGAGTGGTCCGACCCACTCGTACCTATTTCGATTCTACTAGTAGAAAGTTTAGAAGTATGACTTTGACAAGTAAACATATGGTTCACAGATGTAAAACTTTTTTTTCGTTCCGTTCCATGCAATTCATTGGCGGTTTTTAAAATCAATAAGTTTTTGCATTCCGGTTTTAAATATTTTCTACGTGAAACGAAAATAGTTAAAGAATTTTATCAAAACAGGAACACAGAATTCGAGTGATTCAAAAATGCGTAAAATCGGGAGTGATAGAAATAGAATTCGCACACGAATCGTATTCGTGTTCGAATTCAAGATTCATTTCGAATGCTTCAAAAATACGTCTCCAGAACCTACATCTACCTATAGTATTTACTGTAAAAATCAGGGGTATGCATAGGTATTAGAGTCGTAAGTAGGGCCTTACATAACATGTAAATATTGCCAGGCCGTGACCCAATGGTAATGTTTGACGTCGGCGTCGCCCAACACCGCGGTTTACTTTTTACTTCAATGTGTAATCATTTTGGACAAAATGCGTTTACTTACTTACATAAAAATTACTATGCGAGTTTGCACGAGCGCGGTAAAGGACGCTGGCTTAGGTACAACATATTTGGATAGAATAATCCGTCCTTCTTTAAACGATAGATACTAAATATATAAATCAAGATATTATATCTTCTAGGAGATATGATATCCTCTGCAAATGAAATTAATTCCTTCGAAACTGTGTGGCGCATATTTACCTATTTATTTAACACTAACAGCCCGTCCCGGCTTCGCACGGGGTAGACAATTATCGCTAATAGTTTCGGCAGCGCATTCGACGAAAGACATTTTAAGACTCATTTTTCTACACCTTCGGTTACATTGTTCAAATTTTACTAAGGATCCCTAATTTTTTTCAAAATGAAATGTAGCCTATGTCAAATTGGAAGAATGTAGCATTCTATTGGTGAAAGAATTTTTTAAATCGGCCCAGTACTTTTTGAGCCTATTCATTACAAACATACAAAAATAGGTACAAATCTTTCCTCTTTATAATATTAGTATAGATAAATTAGCGACTTCGTTTAATGGTCTTTGGAGTAAGTAGGTATAAATATATAGTATATATATACAGGTTGTCCCAAAATTCACACGTCACACTGACACCGGAGGTAGATGTGCCTAAGACGCATCGAACAAACCTTATAACATGCCCATAGAAAAGTTTCATGAGTTTTGAGATACATAATTATAAAATTTTAGTTATAAATTTTTGTTTTTAGCAATTCCATTCAAGGAATAATTGAAGATAAATAACACTTGAAAAAAATCGTCGACCTCAGGTCCCACCTGAGGTAGCTTAGTTGGTAAAGCACTCGCCCGGCTTGCGATGGGACGTGGGTTCGAGTCCCACCTGAGGTCGATGATTTTTTTTCAAGTGTTATTTATCTTAAATTTTAGTTATTTTTTAAAAAACACTTTTCATAACGTTTGTATTAGAATTTTTGTAGTGACGTGCTAATTTTGGGACACTATGTTTAAATTAATCTTCCGCTTGAATCATTCTGTCTATTGATGAAAACCGCATCAAAATCCGTTGCGTAGTTTAAAAGATCTGAGCGTTCAGTCAGACGGCGGGAAACGTCTTTGTTTTATACTATGTAGAAGATCAATCTTCCGATTTTGACAAACGCGCTTATCGTCACGGTTGGTATCACGTGCACAGGAAATACTATGTTGAATTATGTTGTACTTCCACTTTTCCCACCATTTTTGGCCTTTAGATTTCGTCAATAGGTTGTAACAATAGATAGACGAAACATCTTGTTAGGGTTCCGTACCGTAAAACGGGACCCTATTACTAAGGCTCCGCTGTCCGTCTGTCTGTCTGTCCGTCTGTCACCAGGCTGTATCTCATGAACCGTGATAGTTAGAGTTGAAATTTTCACAGATATGTATTTCTGTTGCCGCTATAATAATAAATACTGAAAAACAGAATAAAATAAATATTTAAGGGGGCTCCCATACAAAAAACGTGATTTTTTGCCGTTTTTATAGATAATGGTACGGAACCCTTAGTGCGCGAGTCCGACTCCCACTTGGCAGATTTTTTTACATATTATATCAACCTCTAGAAGTCCACTGCTTAATCACAGGCCTTCCCCATACAGCCATCAATTTTGGTGTCCCGATCTTTGCTATACTTCCAGTTTTGGAGTGAATGCAATCTGCAAGCAGCTAAACCAAAATTATACCGAAAACTTACACAAAACAGACTTTATTACTTCAGTTTTAACCTATTAGCAGAACTGATTAAAGGTGTCGTGTGGTGCCGGCACGTTAAAAGAATAGCACCACCCCTTCTCTTCCTATGGGTGTCGTAAGAGGCGACTACAGGAGAACCGCCGCAAGAAGACGGGCAACAGCGTCTCCTCTCCACCATTGGCCAAACTGCGATCGCCAACCCGCCTGCCAAGCGTGGCGAATATGGCAAAATCCTCCTTTTGGAGAGGCCTGTGTCCAGCAGTGGACTGATATAGGCTGGTGATGATGATGATGATGATGATTAAAGGTGGAGTAAACGGGTTCTTGAGTGGAGACTACGCCTTGGCAAACGTAGCGTAGGCCCCCCAGCTCGATGGACCGACGAACTTAGGAAGATGGCTGGATGAAAAAAGCGGGAGATCGTGGTCTTTGGCGCTATTTGGGGAAGGCCTACGTCCAGCAGTGGACTGCAATAGGCTGAGATGATGAACACTATTAGCTCACAAACTTTGTAATCCAATCTTGTACGTCCATTCTAACTTCTAACCGTATGTCGAATTAATTTAAAACTTTGTAAGTATGGAAATCCGGATGACAAAACATCCAATAATAATGGATTTGTTCTGATGACGGAGCCAGCAGAAGAATTGACAGAACTTAAGGCTAGTTACTAAAAAACTGAGCTGCGTTGCAGCTCATTTGGCTCGATTTAACAAGTCCCAAACCTTGATAAAATTGACTTAAAATGCTTAAAACTTTCTTGCCCAAACTTATTGAAGGTTTACATAGGTGTATTTAATGCATGAAGCATTCTCTGCCAGTCAACCTATCATATCATGCAGAAAGCTTGCAATAGGTAATTAAAACGTAAGATTTAAATGGTGGTTTAATTTAACTGTAAGTAACATTACAAAAACTGGCAAGTAAATCACAGTTCATTTGATGATGTTGTGTCATGGAATAGATTAACCGTAGCGTAATCATTTCGCGATAGTTAACTTCAACATGGAGACATCTCAAGTAAACTCGGTGCATACAAACAATAGAGAATCAAAAA
The DNA here is from genome assembly GCA_950371115.1 of Anania fuscalis. NCBI lineage: Eukaryota > Metazoa > Arthropoda > Insecta > Lepidoptera > Crambidae > Anania > Anania fuscalis. The sequence continues at coordinate 1,708,833 of OX493346.1, forward strand.
ACAATCTTGCACTGTATCTGTCGATCAAACATGTAAACACACATACCTAAGTAATTTACAATTGCGACAGTGATCTGTGTATCTCAAATTGACTACAATACAAAGTTCACCGCTCATGTTCGCAAAACGCGTTATCTAATAAAAAAATGGTCATTGTCTCTTAACAATACTTTGGGTACAACGGAATTAGCGACCAATTACTTCCACACGAGGTAATTAAGATTCTAGATATTTTTGCAACTTCATTATTTCTATTGGGCGGTGGCGTTCCGGGTTCTGATTCTAGAATGCAAATGCGACGACCTCTGTAGCCGAGAGGCGAGCACGCCGGACTATATGGCGCCGCCATCTCTGAGGTTCCGGGTTCGATCCCCGGTCGGGTCAATGTAGTAAACGATCTTTTCTATATTGGCTCGGGTCTGGGTGTTGTGGTACCGTCGTTGTTTCTGATTTCTATAACACAAGTGCTTTAGCTACTTACCTTAGAATCAGAGCAATGTATGTGATGTTGTGCAATATTATTATATTATTTAAAATTACTTATAACAGAGATGTTTTTATTTGTCGCTAAAAATGGGTCTTTCTTTGGTACTTAATCGAACAGTTGACCGGGAGCACGTATCCAAAATTATTTTCATATGTGTGCATGTTTCTTTGCATGCCTCACACAACACAACCATGTGTAGGTATGGTTTCGAAATTAAAACCCTTGTGTAGGTAGGTACAATAAAAGCAAGTGGAGTCTTCCATCACACCTAGACTCGATCTAATTACGAAAATAGGTCTTTTATTGAATTAGCCTGAACTGGAATCGAACTGGGGACCATTTGCGTTCAAGGCGCCACAACGCTACTACGCCGATTCGTCGTCACAAAGAACGTCGACAAATATCACAAAAAATATCTAGTTTAATATCTTAAAAGTAATAAATTATTTGTATCAAGTTGTTTTTATTAAAACTAGTCGAATACTAGACATCTGACAAAAAAGTGAGACCGGAACGTAAAACAATTGGCAATATTAATTGCTTAATTTTACGAGTTACGATGACATTGCGCGCGAGTTGCTTCTTTAACGTTTATTTTAACAAGCATTTTCGCCGGTTTATGCAAACCTGCAGTAGCTGCATGCATAAATAAATTATTTATATGTAGTTCTTTCATAAAAATATGCATATTCAAAAGGCTCGATGGAGGAAGAAATTGTGCGTTCCAGGGTTATTTATCCACGTAAAATATAGGTACTAAGTATAGTTAACCTGAGGTAACCTATCTTACCTACGAATGTTTACTCTTATGTATTGTGTTGTTATATCACGGTACAATAATGATAAACTAACTTTTAAAAAATTAAAATTTTATTAATCACGGAAAAAAAACATAACACTTCTGTTTTTTACAAAAATAATAGGATGTGGTATAAGATAGCTTCCATTTAGAAGAGGATTCCAAAACTACTGACATAGAAAAATAATAATAAATAATAATAATAAATTGTTTCCATAATCACACCAATTAGTTAGCCCTAGTTTATAAACATCCATGACTTAGTACAAATGCTCGTGCTCATCACACTAACATTTGCCCTTTGCGGGATTCGAACCCGCAACCGCCAGGCATTGTAGTCCGGAGCGCGAACCACTACACCAGACGGACGTCTAAAAAAAACGTATGCAGTCAAGATATAAACTCGCGCTATTTCGCTACCCACGAGGTTTTAACCGATGCAGTCAGTATTTTTTAAATTAACATAACATACCTTTCAATTTCGAAATTGAGAAACTGGTAGCATTGTAGATTTGTAAATGCAACCAAAAAGGTTTAAAAAATATTCTTGATTTCTAAACTTGATTAAACTTCGATGAAAGTTTCGCGGTAGAGCAACATACATTGACAGTAACTAGCTAGACCAAACTTAATCAACAAAGTCTACGTAAAATTTCGTCAAGGCTTAAACCTAAAATTAAAACCACCCCAAAAAATAGTCCAGAAACATCACAAATACACTTGCCTAAACTGGCACTGAACTTGAACCTACAAAAACAAGCTCTACTAACCGGTACACGCTCTCCATGACTCCGGGAGGGACACAAGCCGCGCTCGGTGCGCGTCGGCCTTTATATTCACAGTAATTCACACAAAACGACAATATCGCTACCACTCGACTGCTTTTTTCTCGATAATCTTAACGACTGAAGCTTGTCTTGTCTTCGGTGTCTCGTTTACAAACCGAATGGGGGGGCGAACTAGAGTTTTTCGATTCACAGAAGTGGTGAACTTGGGAGCTGAATGTACCGTTAATTTGTTAATGGTTATTCATTAATGAGTAATTATATGTGTAAATCTACTGTTAGTTAACTGATGAAACTGCAAGATTCTGGAAATTACGGAAACTAATTAGTTAATTCATTATATGTAGGTGCGATTCAATTGTTAATAAGTTTTGTATGTTGGGCGGGTATGGTGATGATGACTGCATGGTAAACCTATTATTGTGTTTTGCACCTACTTGGGGGCCAAGCCCTATTTCAATATTACCCCTATTTACCTATTTAATTGCATTAAACCTAAAAAATACCACAAGTATTTAGTAACATGCATATTAAATCCGTCTTCTTATGGTTAGGAAGAAAAGGGCAGCAGCGTCTACTGTCCACCATTGGCTAAAGTGCGATCGCCAACCCGCCTGCCAAGCGTGGCGATTATGGCAAAATCCTACTTTTGGAGAGGCCTGTGTCCAGCAGTGGACTGATATAGGCTGGTGCATTGATATATTAACTCAATGGGCTGGTGATGATGAAGTGATGATATTACATACAGCCAAAACAACACTTTTTGGTGAAGTCAGCATTTTATGTGTGACTGAAATCGTTGAGGTAAACGATATCACGAGATCTTCGTTATCGATCGATTTCTGGTGCAAACTGGATAAAATTTTAATGGGGCTAACTTATATAATGTACTTAGTAGGTACTTAATGTATTGTATTTGTAATGTATTCAAATGAGTCAGTAGACATTAAACGTTCCAGTGCCTGGTTATCAGAATATAAGTGTGATCATCATCATCATCTCAGCCTATTGCAGTCCACTGCTGGACGTAAGCCTCCCTCAAAGTAGTTGTGATGGAGAAAATAAATTAGAGCATAAGTATTATTTTGACAGCGTCAGTAGCGCAAAAGTCTTGCTACCTAAAATCAAGATTAATTCACGAATGGTTAGATTACAAAATACAATATTGTTTACGCAGATATTAAACACCAAATCTCCTTAACCGAATGTATACAGGGTATACAAAAGAATGGGACACTCCTTAAAACCACGTGATCAGCTGGTCATATACAACAACTTTTCCTATGGGAGCAACATCGATATCGTGATTTTATTTTCAGATGCTCCATACATTATCACCGAGGTATGCGAGTAAGTTTGTATGGAGAATCTGTTTTTTTTTTATTGATTTTGATGATGCTCCCATAGGAAAAGTTGTTGTATATGACCAGCTGATCACGTGGTTTTAAGGAGTGTCCCATTCTCTTGTACATCCTGTATATAATATTTCAGTAGATATGTACAGCTATAGTTGGTAGGAGGAAACAAATGTCAGACATGTATAAAATTGCGCACATTACATAAATAGATGTGTTACACAAGCGTGATGCATTGTAATTAAAATGTTTGACATATTATTTTAGTATAAAACCGTTTAAACTAATTGTTACTGTGCATACTGAGCATAGATGAATGAATCACAAAGGAGATGGCCTTTACAAAAGAAATATGATCAGTCATTTTAAATAGTACTTACCTACCTAGATCTACAAACTAAGTAGATAAGTATTAACCTACTGATTCTTTTTATTGTTCCGTACCTCAAAAGGATAAAAGAACCTTATAGGATCACTTCGTTGTCCGTCCGTCCGTCTGTCTGTCAACAAACTCTTTATCTCGAGAACGCGTGGAGGTATCGAAACGATACTCATGTCTACAGTCCCTTGACGCAGTGAAAAAAAAACTGAGTTAACTTAAAAAAGATCCAGCGTTTATGCCGCAAAAAACGTATATTATTTCAAGTCTCAAGGGAATCAACATTTATAGGGTATTTTTCGTTGACCTAGAACTATGAAAATTGGCAAGTAATACTGTCTTATACTAGGTACAAGTATTCGGAAAAGTCTGTCAAAACTACATTTGTATTAAATCATAAAAAAGAATGTAACCTGCTTTGTACGGAACCCTTGGTCTCACACTGTTCCAGTTTTTTGTCTCTTTCAGTGTAATTTTGCAGTGTACCTTTTCGGACAATGAAATGAAATGAAATGAAATTATTATGAAATTATTTATTCTGTATGTAGGCCCTCCTCCGGGCACTTATACACGTCCCAAAATATAACTTAGCCCTACCACCGTTATATATATAATAGTCATTGATTAGGGGCGATTCGACTCAAATACTACCTTCAACATTCACTAATCACTCTGCCTAATGGGCTGATGATATGTCGGTCTTAGTAGTAAATCTAAACTGTAGATTTACAACTAAGGCTGATATCTCCATATCAACAACTGCCCCTCTAGCATATGATATGATACGATATAGCGATTTATCGACACCCAACTTTCAAAATATGATAACACAGCCGCCTGAACTTTTATCGAAACAATGAGCATGTCCGTGCCGCGATGCCATGCCGGCGACATCACAGTCATGCTCGATTTTTCGATAAAAAGTTCATATTTTGACAAAAAAATATGCGATAAATCGCTATATCATATCATATCGTGTTTTGTTGCTCATGCTAGAGGGGCTGATTAGCTTTGATCCCATACTATGATGCTATATTCAAATGCATATCTTTTTTGGAATAAAGCGTTGATCAAAAAGATACTTGTTGTGTTTCATTGGTGTTTAACCGCTAGAATCGAAGCCTTAAAGTAAATTAAATATCTTAAAGGCCCTTATAGTGTTAAGTGCTTACATTTCTATGAATCTTTATAACTTGCGCACATTGTAGTAATGTCATCACAGTCATTACTAACCGTTTAGCGGTATCGACATGCAATAAAAATACATTTAATTTGAATTGGGTGAATCATCTAATTAGCTGTCTGTGTTGTTGTCACATTATTTGTTATACCCGACGTCAGAAAAGGAGGGTAATGTCGATGCTTTTGAGTGTGGCGTAAGAATAAGAAATAACATACGTTATTTATGGTAGGTATAGTTATTTTGTATGTTGTTTTGTGTCATGGTAATGTCCTAGATTTGTTTTAGTTTTTTTTTGTTTATATTGTATATGGAAGTAGAGCCGACTGAGTTTTAAATAGTTTATCTATTTATTTTTGCCAATTTAATTATGTTTATCTCACAAAACTAGTATGCCTATTTCTTTTTGGTTACGCAGCATGAGCGTAACTATACAGGGTGAATTTTCAATGAATACTTACCTACACTTTTATTATAGTTTTCTATTCATGAATATAAACAACTGAGGAAAACAACTAAGGAAACCAATAGTAAAATCAACAAAAAAAGCATAGAAAAAGGTTGTTTGTATTCATGTGTAATACTATAAATTAAGTTTTGTGTAGGTACTCATTAAAAACTCATCCTGTAGATTTGAGTAAGTAGTTACTTGAAGATAAATAACACTTGAAAAAAATCATCGACCTCAGGTGGGACTCGAACCCACGTCCCATCGCATGCCGGGCGAGTGCTTTACCAACTAAGCTACAGAGGACGTCACGTGACACAATGAAATTTCTCAAGTGTTCTTTCTCGCTGTCAAAGCCAGCGTATCTCTGATCAATGTTGTACCTATATGTATAGCTGAGTAGTATACTACCGGCAACACCCTATATAAATATTTTTACAAATATTTGACTATTGGTTAAGATCAGAAATGCTTAAACATTGAAAATTTTTGTTTTTAGCAATTCCATGCAAGGTTTAATTGAAGATAAATAAATTGATAAGTAGTTACTGTTAGATCCGATGCCTTGAACCTGGAAGTGAGCCAGCACCAGCTCCAAGTAAGTCTAGAATAACAAACGGGTTCTAGTTTCCCTGCCAAAATGTTTAACCGTTTGATTTTACTACATAATGTATGCTTACAACTAGGGTTGCCAACTTTTATTAGAAGAAATAGTATAAGTATTTATATCTGATTTCAATACGTTACCTTCTTTAAAAAAACTTCTTTATTTTTTTTAAAGAGATCGGACTTATAAAAAAACAGCCAAGTGCGAGTCGGACTCTCGCACGAAGGGTTCCGTACCATATCTATAAAAACGGTAAAAAATTGTGTCTGTTGTATGTTCTTAAATATTATATTTATTTATTTTATTCTGTTTTTTAGTATTTGTTGTAATAGCGGCAAGAAATACCTCATCTGTGAATAAAATTAGAACTGCCTAACCGTCAAGGTTCTTAAGATACAGCCAGGTGACAGACAGACAGACAGGCAGACGGACAACGGAGTCTTAGTAATAGGGACCTGTTTTACCCTTAGGGTACAGCAGAACCCTAAAAAGAGCACCATTTATAAGATTATTTTAGCGTCCTCTATTAGTGTTATGCTAGGGCTTCACCGGCGTCTAATGTCGTTAATTAGTGCTCTATTTGACGTAGTACGCAGGTGTGGCCGGTCTTTGTGCGCTAATTTGCTTCAATAACATTAGACGTTAGGCGATAGCTCGGACTAAACATGTTAAAACACGGTCACATTCAAAAACTCTTTGTGAAATATATGTTAAAGTGCATAGTTATTAAGAAGTTAGAATGGAGTAGACAAAATGAGAAAAGTATTGAGTTCTTGGAAGCGTTTATTTTTATTTTAAAGACAAACTCACAGATCACTCGCTAACTAAGCCGCTAGACGCTAGGATCAAACGTCAAATAAGTGTGGCCACGCACTTAGCGCGTAGCTTTAGTTAACGCTAATCATGCCGTTATTTGAACGTTAGGCGTCACGCAGGTGAAGCCCCAGCATTATAATTAAGAGTACGCCTACATGAATAGAGTACAATACTCTATTTTAGAGTACAGTTGGTCCAACCCTACTTACAACTGCAAAGTATGTAATGTCTGCCAAATTTAACTGTTATGCGATCTTTTGTTGACGACCCGATGGCGTAGTAGTGGCGCGGTATTTCCGTGGTCTCGGGTTCGATTCCCAGTTCGGGTAAACAAACAAGTGCTTTTTTTCTGAATTAACTGACGTCAGTGTGCCGAGAGACGCCCCTGCCAAAATTTATTGTACAGTCAACAGCACGTCGACCTACCCCAAAAGTCAAAAATTCTCCAATAGATTTTCAACTTTAAGCCCGACATATAGAGATCATTTTCAAATGAGAAAATTTGACATTTTGTGGTAGGTCGACGTGCTGTTGTCCGTACAACTTACTTCACCTCGTAACTTAGGGACGTTAAATTCTTACCAGCCCCTCTAGCACGATCAACAAAACATGATATGATATAGCGATTTATCACCTATTTACTTTCAAAATATGATAACATAGCCGCCATCTTGAACTTTTATTGAAACAGTAAGCATGTCCGTGCCGGCGACGTCACAGTTATGCTCGCTTTTATGAAAAAAGTTAATTTTTGACAAAAAATATGCGATAAATCGCTATATCATATCGTATCATATCGTGTTTTGTTGCACATGCTAGAGGGGCTGAGCCAGAGAATATACAGGGTGTTACTGGTAAATGATATTTAAGCCGAAACTCCCTGTGTTAACATCATCGCTTTGCGCATCTTACGAGACGATCATCGTATCAGAGACGTGTATGCGCGGAGCTGACAATGCTGACAACCTATCACGGCCGCGGTGCAGGCACTACTCGCACTACTAGGCAAACAATGGTGGTGGTAATGGTCTCCTGCGCATCTTTCGCCCAGCGCTCAACATCGGTTGCGTTAGTTGTACGCATGCATGGTGGATGCATCATCCAATGACACCTCAAAAACTTGTGACATGTTAATGGCGCCGGTTTCACCACCTGCTTAGTCAAGAGACGCTTCTAATCTGAACTTATTTGACAGGTTAGATAACCGGCCGGTTAAATGTGGCTAGTGGCCAAACCAGTCTTTAGGGCCTTATCACATTTAAAGCAGGGTACTCACCTAGCCTTGTAGCATGTAACGTAATTGATACTGTATCTCGGTGGAGCACTGCGAGCTTATTTCGCTCCACGCGCCGCGGCTCGCAGCAGACTCGTGCCTACGTGCTCGCTTGATACAGTATCAAATACGTTACATGCTAGACGACTAGGTGAGTAAGTACCCTGCTTAATTAAGCAAGAGTTAGAAGCCATGCGAGAGCGATCCGAGAGCGCTCTCGCGGTGTGTCATCCGCGGTTTTGACAAGCTGTTTCAGAATGGATTTCGACATACACTGGCTTGACAGTTTGACACAAACATGTCTAGATAGAGTGTGGTGCTGCAATTGTCACCAAAAGAACAGGCCAGATTTGAGTGAGTAACGACTATGGTTACTATGGTAACAATTATGGGTTGCTATGGTAACAAGCGCGCTACTAAGCGGGCGAAACAAACTTTGGCGCCAATAGTTTGCTTTTATATTTTTTGACGTTTATGACAGTCGAACAGAGAACCTAGGCATGTATATTCAAAGTTTGACACGAAATAAAATAAATAGTAAACTTCGGTTACTAAAAAACTGCGTTAAAAATTAATGTCTTGTAATATTAACGCCTAGGCAAACGTAGTGTAGGACGACCCCCAGCTCGATGGACCGATGACCTTAGGAAGATGGCTGGCAGTGGATGGATGAAAAAAGCGGGAGATCGTGCTCTTTGGCGCTCTTTGGGGGAGGCCTACGTCCAGCAGTGGACTGCAATAGGCTGAGATGATGATGATGATGAATATTAATGCAATAATTAACGAAAGATAACGTTAATCGTCAACCTATTTTATCCAAAACTTTTCTACTTGATCGAAATGTTAAATTCGTTGATTAATGGATTATAATGAGTTAAAGCATTTGGTTCCGACGAGTAAACACTAGGCTATTAGCTTTGACATTTTAAAGACGAAGAAACCAAAATTTTGATTTTGTTTTTTTTTAACAGATACAATAAAGAGTTTGTGTGAATATTATATTTAATAAGTAACACTTTCAACAGACCTGTTTGTAGTAATTAAAATATGTTATTCGATACTAATTGTCTACTAATTAAGTAAAGTTAATTAAGGTATCTTTTTGTAATGACTGTTTTTGCTATGCCAATCTACGGCGCTATTCGTGTAATTCGTGCATTCTCGCCTCGTTCACAAATCGCTAGTGTGTTGAGGCCTTTATTCGTTAATCGCTTTTAATCTTCGAGTAAATTCTCAGATTGTGTTCATAAGGTCGGATATTCCTTCTTTATTTTATTTCGTAAGCCCTTGCCTATAATTAGGATGTGAATTTTCTTGTATTTCTGTTTTTCATTTTTTGTAAACACAGCCCATTTATCGGAACTATATTTTTGCAAGGAGGCATGCGCTCATAAAATATCCTTTTGTACAGTCAACAGCACGTCGACCTACCCCAAAAGTCAAAAATTCTCCAATAGATTTTCAACTTTAAGCCTAACATATAGAGTTCATTTCAAATGAGAAAATTTGACATTTTGTGGTAGGTCGACGTGCTGTTGTCCGTACCTACAAGGCCAAGTTTGATGGTCAATGGCTGGGAGTCTTCATTTTTACACTAGTATTTTTAGTTTTATTCATTATTTTGTGTTGTTTACGAGTTTCTTGATCGGTTGTACCTAGTATCGATTATTTCGGTGGACAGATGTGTAGTGTGTTCCAGCATCACATCACTTCTCTTTTGTTTGTCATATACACCGTGAATTTTGAATTACCCGAGAAAATTAACTAACATACTCTGATATCTATATACATCGAATTTGGCGAATAAAAAAAAATGTGAGATATTTATTTAAAAGGTCCCTAACATTCCTTAAAAAAATATGCACTATAAAAGTCCTACTAATTCAAATAGTGATCATTATCATTCCAACATTAACGGAACCAAAATCCACCTAATTTGGTAGCGTAATATTGGAGTACGGAAGGAATAACTATGAATGTTTTTTTTTTTCATTCATAGTTATTCCTTCCGTACGCCAACGCCGTACGCCGTTCCGTTTTTTTTATTCGCCAAATTCGATGTATATCGATATCTGAGTATGTTAGTTAATTTTCTCGGGTATTTAAAAATTCACGGTGTATGTACTTAGATCAATACACCGCATCCCTGGAAAGGTAGGTAGTCCATTTTTTTTTCTGCTAATTCTTTAAAAAAAACATTTTTTGGGTCGTAAAAAGTAAAGGGTCGATTTTTTTAAAAGCCCAGATACCTACATGGCAGTGATATATTATCCGATCAACTTAAAACATCGATTCCGCGAGGTTTGACAATTTATGAATAATTGAAAACGGTCTGGCTTACACGGCTACATTGAGTTGGTCATATTTTATCAAAGGATTGACACATGAGACTGGCCATTTTAATTTGTTAGTTATATACGACCGAACGAAAGATACACTTTCGTGCTAGGGCCTAGATGGACAATAGCGTATCGAGTCGAGTATCAATATGTCTTTTACGGACAACAGCTCGTCGACCTACCACAAAATGTCAAATTTTCTCATTTGAAAATAATCTCTATTTGTCAGGCTTAAAGTTGAAAATCTATTGAAGAATTTTTAACTTTTTGGGTAGGTCGACGTGCTGTTGACTGTACATACAAAGGTATTCACGTTCATGAGCCCAAACTGGACCTGCCTTGACTGCAATAGTTATTTTGTATAGTAACATTGTACGCAAGACAAAATAAACATAAGAATACTGGTCAAGTGCGAGTCGGGCATACTTATAGATTTTACCTTCATACTTATGTGTTCAGCGAAAATAATAATTAAACCCTTGAAAACGAATTTATTGGAAGAATTATTGAATCAATATTTATTAAACAGCTATTAATGTAGTTTTTAATAACTAGATATAATGTTTTGTTATTTAAAAAAAAACAGTTTTAACAACACGGAGTTATTTTTTAAAAGTTATAAAAATTCGTAAGTAAATTTTACAAACTACGATAAAAGTATGAGTTGACTTACATACCTATTAAATATAAATTATTTTAACAAAGTCAATTAAAATAATGTAAAACCGCAGTGCTAGTCAGTAGTTGATAATAGGTACAGTCAGCTTCAAATACTCTCGGCCATACTGGCCAATTTTTATTTCCCAAATAGCCCGGTTCCTATATCCGAGAAACGGTTGGTTTTGCTAACAGATGGTAGGAATTGTCAACTTGACACATTCAAAAGCGTTCCTATAAATGACTCTTCGTCAAATTTTATAGGAACGACTATAACGGCTCGTTACTTTTGACACCCAATACGATCAGTTTTGATGTACACTTACGCATAGTACAAGATAGGAACCCGGTGTAAGAGACACAAACCAATGCTCACAAATATCGGGACAACCATATGGCTTGAATTGTTAACAACAAACTAATCGCACATATTATTATTTTTCTAATACAGGTTGACTTTTTTATCACCATCCAAACCTTCTGAGAAGACTCGTGGTACTTGACAAACGAACAACTCTTTCTATTGGACCAACTTTCTAACTGCAAAAAACATCAGCTGTTCCATATTTTTTGGTCGAATGAATATTGATATTTTGTATGGAACAGCTGTTTTTTTTGCAGTTAGAAAGTTGGTCTAATAGAAAAAGTTGTTCGTTTGTATCACGGGAGTCTTCTCAGAAGGTTTGGATGGTGATAAAAAAGTCAACTAGCCCCTCTAGCATAAGCAACAAAACACGATATAATATGATATGATATAGCGATTTATCGCATATTTTTTATCAAAATATGAACTTTTATCGTAAAATCGAGCATGACCGTGATGTCGCCGGCACGGACATCCTCACTGTTTCCTTAAAAGTTCAAGATGGCGGCTATGTTACCATATTTTGAAAGTTGGGTGTCGATAAAACGCTCATATCATATCGTGTTTTGTCGCTCACTCATGCTAGAGGGGCTCTACTAGAAAGATATTAATTAGTATATAAAAGAAATAAAAAATCAACCTGTATAGAAATAAATGTAAGTGTTTGTCATCTATGTGTAGGTTATTAATAAATTTGATTAAATTGTGTTGAAAAAGGTAGGATCGGTCTTCTGGAAACCCCCGAAAGGCTTTCTAATGAATTGAAGATTAAGCAAACGAAGACGCAGGCACTAGCTAGTTTATAATAATGCAATAAATAAATAAATAACCACGGTGCCACGTGGCAGCCAAATAGGCGTAGTGTCTAAAAATATGGTTTATCAGTAATATAAAACCTATATTTGTTAATGGTGGGGGCTTCACCTGCGTTGAATGCCATTAATAAGTACGATATTTATATGAAATAGCGTACTTATTAATGGCATTAAACGCAGGTGAAGCCAAAGCGTAAAAGAATAACTTTTAAATCCGTCGTTGGCTGAGAGAGAGAGGGACAGAGAAATATTTTTTAATATTTGTTTAAATAATTTGAATTCACGAATGCCTTATGAAGGTTGTAATGTTACTATTGACCATCTTAATGTATATTATGAAGTGATAAAATGAATTCGAATATGAATATACAGGGTGTACAAGAGAATAGGACACTCCTTAAAACCACGTGATCAGCTGGTCATATACAACAACTTTTCCTATGGGAGCAACATCGATATCGTGATTTTATTTTCAGATGCTCCATACATTATCACCGAGGTATGCAAGAAGTTTGTATGGAGAAGCTGAAAAAAAAAACTCGATTTCGATGTTGCTCCCATAGAAAAAGTTGTTGTATATGACCAGCTGATCACGTGGTTTAAAGGAGTGTCCTATTCTCTTGTAGTGTATAGAATAAAAACTATGTAGTAGACAGGTACCCATATCAATTTGACCTACCGTAATTCGGCCAATCTTGTACTCCTTGTGGGGGGTCCTAGAGTCTAACAGCGGCTATGCAAAGAGTAAATTAATGTCCTATGGCTGTAATGGCAATTATAATATCAATTTAATCATTTTTAGGGTTCCGTACACAACGGGTAAAACGGGACCCTGTTACTAAGGCTCCGCTGTCCATCTGTCTGTCTGTCTATCCGTCTGTCACCAGGCTGTATCTCATGAACCGTGATATTTAGACAGTTGATATTTTCACAGATGGTGTATTGATGGTGATGGTGTAATACTAAAAACCCGAATCAAATAAATATTTATGGGGGCTTCTTTACAACAAACGTGATTTTTCACCGTTTTTATAGATAATGGTACGGAACCCTTCATGCGCGAGTCCAAATCGCACTTGGCCGGTTTTTTAAATTGTCGCCAACTGCCTACATACATACCTAAAACGATTTGTTTTTTGTCGTGTAATCGAGCCGAAACGTCGGGACAAAAAACGAATCGTTTTAGGTATGTAGTTGCATGAAATCCCGTTAGAGTGTAATGATTATGTTTAAAAATGCAACAAGATAGTTTAAAAAGTAATATTGTCGCCAACTATTTGATGCTGACTATACCTACACCAGCCCCTCTAGCACGATCAACAAAACACGATATGATACGATATGATATAGCGATTTATCGCCTATTTACTTAAAAAATATGATAACATAGCCGCCATCTTGAACTTTAATTGAAACAGAAAGCATGTCTGTGCCGGCGACGTCACGGTTATGCTCGCTTTTTTGATAAAAGTTCATATTTTGACAAAAAATATGCTATAAATCGCTATATCATATCGTATCATATCGTGTTTTGTTGCACATGCTAGAGGGGCAGTGTAGCGATAATGTGGCAGTGACGAGGACACCGCGTCCTTGCAAAGTTCAAGCGCAGTGCACCTACTGGTTCGGTTTATTATTCATCTTTATCGGAAGACGAGTCTTGTCTAAAATAAAACTTAACGAACAGTATTAAATTGCAGGCCTATTTGCTTGGCATTTTAATGACAGGTGGCACACAAAATAGCAGCGTCGATAAGTCAGAGCGCTTTCTTTTGATTCTAGAAACTTCTCTGGAATTTTCGGGCTAAGTGACAAACAAACTATGGCGCCTAATTACGGAGAAACATGCTTAAATACCAAATAGTATGTAATCACTACGTTTAAATACACCTATACTACTCATATACATAAATATAACTGCAATAGCAATATGTCTCTTATCGTATTTATTTGAAGTCACGTGACTTAACGAATGATAAAAGAAAGTCATACGTACTACTATCGTCGTTTTTACAATATATTTTTAGGGTTCCGGGCCCAAAGGGTAAAACGGGGCCCTATTTACTAAGACTCCGCTGTCCGTATGTCACCAGGCTGTATCTCATGAACCGTTAAAATTGTTAGAGAGTTGAAATTTTCACAGATGATGTAGATATTTCTGTTGCCGCTTTAACAACAAACAAATACTAAAAAAACAGAATAAAATAAATATCCCTTACGACAACATGTTTTTTTTTGCCGTATTTATAGATGATGATACGGAACCTTCGTGCGCGAGTCCGACTCACACTTGGCCGGTTTTTAAAAATTGGCATCATAAACATTACAATTTTTTTAAAAGTTTTAACAATACAGAAAATTGTTAAACTAAAGGAATTTAAAAAAAACCTCTTGGAATGTTACACGGAAATGATACGTTACTTCATTTTCTTCTTCATGAAATCTCTTCTTTGTTCTTCAAATTATTCATTTTTCTTTAAATTCTTTGTTCTTGTAAAATATTTCTTCTTAGTCGTGTAGATCAACTCTGTCTTTTGTTGCCCTTCGCTAGGCAGCTGGCGAGCCACACAGCAAACTGCCATACGATGAGCCGCAACCGACACGAGTTTTAAACTTTATTTTACTAACTTATTTCTTCTAGAATAGTTGCTTTAAGTTGTTCTTCTTCTTCTTGCTTCAGTACTTGTTAGGTAAGAAGTAGCAGTTTACACGATTGTGATACGCGTCCTTAATACAAGCTTTTCTATAAGGGGTGGGTACAGGGGCGTAGCCAGGTTTAAGTTTGGGGGGGGGGGTCCAGAAAGTCAAACGACGAAAGTGCATTATACTTAAAGCTGATATTTGCGAGTTTTAGCAATAAGCGCAAGCGGAGCGAGCGCGAACTATTTTTGGGTTTCACATAGTTTTAATGATAGTTAAATCATTGTAATGGAGTAGGTATTATTTTAATGTAACCGGAGAATAAACATACACCACCCATAATATTATGTGTAGGGGTACCTAAGTATAGCATTAATATTCTTAGCCAATATAGGTACCCATCTATACCTACTTAGTTAAAAATTATAAAAGAAATTTGTCAAAAAACCTTCCAATGTAAAGTTATCAAACATGATACAATTGACTCAACTCCTGAGTCATGGTCTGAGGAGTAGGTACATTTAAATGAAATAATAATAATAATGTGGCAAGGTACTTTAATTATCTACCCTAAAGTTAATATGAACTTAATAATAAAAAAATAAAAAACGTGTAACTTACCAATGTTACTCGTTGCTGGTTTTATTACCTTGAAGCACTAATAAATTAGGTTTACTAACAGGAATATTATGAATAATTACTGACTAACAATTTGACTAAGTAATTATTAAGTTAAAACTGAACTTCCAAAACAAAATATCTATGGACTCACCCCTTTGCTGGCACAGACCACACTTATTTGGGAGAACCCGTTGGGTTCGTTAAATACCGTTTATCTACAAGGAAAGCCGCGAGTTTATTATAAGCTGCTAATTAAAACACTGACCATAACAACCGTTTTTAGCCACTACACTGAAATGTAGTAAATATTGTATAGCTCTGCGGTATTAGGGATGTTTGTCGGGTCCCGGAACACTTACGGGATATGAAAAATATTTATGGCCTTACTACAAAAAAGATAGACTAGTGTTAAACACTTGTTTATACCTAATTAGTCAACTAAAATATTTATTTTCCAATTGTATAATTTTTAAGTCATAAAACAAAACTAAGCTAAACTTAAAACTAAACCTTAAGAGAAAAAATAATAATATTTACAAAATATATCACAAATAAAAAATGGGCCCTAGATCGTTGTCCAAAGGCAACGACAAAGTGCCCAGAAGGCTAGCCGCATTTCCACGCTGAATCGCCAAACTGATGCGTTGGCCTAGAAATGCGCCAGCCCTCCGGTCGTCCGTACAATCAATCAGCCGCTTGGCTAACTGACTGTACAGCCGATGTGCACTAGGTCCCCACGGCCCCAGCGTCTCTACCCCAAATGGCTCAAATATGTAGGTACTACTAATACCTGCATACTTGCGACGTTTGAGGGACTCCGCTGCTGCAGCAGCAGTACCAACCCCAGACGAGGTTTGTGGAAGATGAGTCAACTAATTAGATATATTGACACATCAGACATTCAAGACATGTTATCCACCAACATTTTAATTGGGTGACTAATCTTTAGACAAGTGTTCAAGCCTAGTCTATCTTTTTGTAGTAAGGCCGTTAAAGTTTACATCATTTGCTCGTAGATGATATTAATTTAGAATCTAGCCTATTATATTTTCGCGTAATTCGAGAATCTCATACATAGAATTTTAGATACTTTTAGCTTTCTTATTGCATAAAATTTATTAAACAAACTACAAACAGCCTGTCAAATCTGTAAGAACACGTAAGTAAACTCGCTATAGTTAATTCTCATGCATTGAATTGTATACACTCTCACCATTTTAATCTTAGTTATATATAAGCCAGTTCAAGTATCCTTTTTCTTTCAGATTTCTTTTCTTTATGAACGATGTGTACAACATTAAATTGAATGTAATTTTAAAGTGAAACCTAGATTACAAATATGTGAATATGTATTGAATTGTATTCTGTAGTTGTGCCTTTAAATAAATAAAATGAAATAAAATACCAATACCACTATTTTGCTAAGTACATCACTTTTTGGTGACTTCAGTGTCAAGTGACAGCGCGTATTACCTAAGATGTAACGAACATAGGCTCTTTTTTGTTACAGAGTTAGTTCACAATATTTATCTTCGAAGTGACGCGGTTTTGCTTAGAGAACAGGCAGTTATTAAGACTTTAAGAGCGAAAGCCCTTAAAGTCTCTGCGTCACACCGGCTCTGAATTTCTGATGTCTCGGGTTCAATTCCCGGTTGGTTCAATTTAGGAAACGAACTTTTCCATATATTATCTTGGGTTTGGGTATTGTGGTACCGTCATTGTTTCTGATTTCCATAACACAAATGATTTAGCTACAAATATTAGGATCAGAGCAATGTATGTGATGTCGTCCAATTTATTTATTATTATTTATTGATGTTAGTAAGTTTCGTATCTACTAATTTAAAATTTAAGTACTGGTTACCACATTGTTACATTAGCTTGTTAGTAATCTGGGCTAATACATCAATAAGAAGAATGACGTCATTCTTCTATATTCTATGGGTAACATAATTTCTATTCATTATATTTTGCAAATAAACTAGAGCATTTAAGAAGTCTTAAACTCTTGACTGATTTTGATATTTCTAAGGCTCGTATCTAGATGTCACGTCTCACGTGTTAAGCCCCAAAATCGAACCGGGGACCTCAGACAGAGATTGCGCATTGCCAAGTCCGACGTGCTCTGAGCTAGCGGAGATCGTCAATTTTTTAAAAAGTGTTTGTAAAAAAAAATTCAATCAGTTCAATCCTGACCAATCCCGTGTTTATGCACCACATCACTAGTGCACGCAGCGTTATCGCGGGCACAGGAAACGCTGCAGGAAGACGGGAATCGCGATATCGCGTTTTCCTATTAAAAATGTGGTCGATGTGTTCTCGTCACCACTAGGTATTTTTCTAAATAGGATCGATGACGCAGTGGCGAAAATTTTAAATAGCAAAATGGTGATTAGGTTAGGTATTGTTAATTTTTGTTTTTAGCAATTCCATGCAAGGTTTAATTGAAGATAAATAACACTTGAAAAAAATCATCGACCTCAGGTGGGACTCGAACCCACGTCCCATCGCATACCGGGCGAGTGCTTTGACCACTAAGCTACCGAGGACGTCACGTGACAAGATGAAATTCCTCAAGTGTGTTTTCTCGCTGTCAAAGCCAGCGTATTCTGATCAATCAAATCAAATCAAATCAAATCAAATCATTTATTTATTCATAAACATGGGTTTTACAAGGTGTTGTATATAAAATATTTCTAGGTGCTGCCATGATTCACCTTAAAAGGTATATGAATAACATCTTAGTGAAAAAATAATTACAGTACAAAATTAAAATGAGTTAATATGACATGAACATTATGCTACTACATCATGTCATCTAAATATGATTTTATATCATAATATGCCTTTTCAGTAAGAAAGCCATTGAGCGCAGTTTTAAAGCTTTCTATTTCATTTATTAACCTGATTTTTAATGGGATTTTATTATATATATTAGGTGCCATATAATTTACGCTCATTCTTCTCAGAAGGGTTTTGTATCTATGAGTAACTTTCAGTGTGCCTTCACGACGACTTCCAATGGTATTCATTTCAAAGCAACTTGGGTTTTTTCGAATAAAGTTTGCAACCTCATATATATACATAGACGGCAATGTCAGAATTTTATACTTGCGAAAGTACGGTTCACATGAATCAATTTGCTTCAGACCAAACATAGATCTAAGGCATTTTTTCTGCGCTTTGAATACTGTTTGTTTGTCTGTAGTATTAGCCCAAAACATTATTCCATATCTCAAGGTTGATGCGACATATCCGTGATAGGCTGTCAGGAGGGTTTTAACACTGGCAACCTGCCTTAGTTTACGAAGAGCATAAGAAAATTGATTTATTTTTTTTATTAAATTTTCAATATGAGGTTTCCATGTTAGCTTATTATCTATAGTCAAACCCAAGAATTTATTAGTGTCTACCTCTTTAATTGTGTTTCCTGAGTAGCTGATGTCGAAATTCAAAGGATAGTTATTTCTTTGTTTGAAGTTTATTAAATGTGTTTTCGTCAAATTGATTGTTAAATTATTTAATGTTAGCCATTCGATTAAAGATGCCAATGCATTATTTATGTCAATTTGAATATTCTCCTGATCATTGTAGGTAAATAAAACGGTACTATCGTCAGCAAAAATCGTCATATGATGATTGATTGCATAAGGAAAGTCATTTACATCAATGTTGTAGCTATATGTATAGCTGAGTAGTATACTACCGTCAACACCCTATAGAAATATTTTTACAAATATTTGACTATTGGTTAAGATCAGAAATGCTTAAACATTGTAAATTTTTGTTTTTAGCAATTCCATGCAAGGTTTAATTGAAGATAAATAACACTTGAAAATATCATCGACCTCAGGTGGGACTCGAACCCACGTCCCATCGCATACCGGGCGAGTGCTTTGACCACTAAGCTACCGAGGACGTCACGTGACTTGATTTTTTTCAAGTGTTATTTATCTTCAATTAGGTTAGGTATTGTTTGGGATAAGCTACTCAAAAAAAAACATAACCCTCGTTTGGCAGTCGGGTAATAACGTTAAATTCTGAAAGGTCATCATATCATATCTTATTAGTTTTTTTTTGTATTAGTGTATGGTAATTTAGTACTAACTAACATAGAATATGTTAAGTTACCCTAAAAAACCGGCCAAGTGCGAGTCGAACTCGCGCACGAAGGGTTCCGCTCCATTATCTATAAAAACTAGCAAAAAAACACGTTTGTTGTATGGGAGCCCCCTTAAATATTTAATTCATTCTGGTTTTTACTATTTGTTCTTATAGCGGCAACAGAAATACATAATCTATAAAAATATTAAGTGTCTAACTATCACGGTTCATGAGATATAGCCTGGTGACAGACGAACAGACAGCAAACAGACCGACAGCGGAGTCTTAGTAAGAGGGTCCTGTTTTACCCTTTGGGTACGAACCCTAAAATTGGGTATTTACTTTTTTTTAATGACAATTAAAAAGGAATGCCTAGAATATAGGAGGTAGGTTTAGATTTACTTAATTTGTCTTTCTGTCCCGTAAGCAATAGGGTTGTGGATGGACACCAATCATAAATAATTCTAAGACATCATTTATGAAATGACACCTTATTTTAGGCCCAATAACCATTATAATGTATTAACATTATCATTTATTAGAATAATCTCAAATCCGGCAAGTCTTAATCTAAGTTAGGTCTAAAAATTTGACATTTGATTTGAAGTTAACATCTTCATCCAGGGCCCAGGGCCGTAGCAGGGCATGAGCGCCACTGGCTGGATTTAAAAGAGCTATTACGCCGTAGTGATTATATATAAATGCTAAAATGTGTGGATTTAAAACTGCTTAGCTCGCACTAAATCTTGTAAAAATATTTATTTTAAAAGAGGCTGATAATAGTGACGACACTCGGCACCAGCCCATAAATTGTCCCGAAGCAGTGGTAGGGAAAAGAATATTATTGGGACGTGTTACAGTGTCTTTAATGCCCGATTTATAAGTGTTTTTTTTTTAAGTTTTGCGCCCCCCTAAACCCAGTTAGGATTCCAAGCGGTTCACAGGCTACAAAGTGCGCCACGAGGGTTGCGCCCCTGACAATAACTGCCCTCCTGGCTTTAGATTGCGAGTGTCAACAAGGTAACACTGCAGTGGATAAAAGGGTATAGTAATTTCTTAGGCAACGATGCCGCAGATGTACTGGCGACAAGGGGCTCGGACATGGTCATAGCGGGGCCACCTCCGATCCTTCCCTTACCATATTCCCAACTGCGCGCCTGGTTCAGACACAGTGCACTATCCCAACAAAACGAACGATGGACTCTGAGTACAGCATGCAGACAATCGAAACTGACCCTCTCAGGGGTCACACCTAAATTAACTCGGCGTATATTCAACCTCGAAAGACAAAATCTGCGCTTAATAGTAGGGACAGTGATCGGTCACTGTCTCCTAAACAAACATATTTACACCATAGGCAACACAGACAGCCCTCTCTGCAGGACTTTTTTAACTACAGATGAAACCACCGCCCACGTAGTCCTGTAATGCGAGGCGCTAGCATCACATCGCAATGAAATCCTTGGCAACCCAAGGTCGCTCCGCGAAGCCTGTGAAAAACTCAGGAAACTTCTGCGCTTCTGAGCGCAGCTAGGCTGGTGGCAACCGTAACCATCACCACACCACATCCCCCACGTACAGAGGACTGACTTTGAGTATAAGCAAGATATCTTCGCTAAAATGCCATAACTATAAAGCTACTTAGCCCCTCTAGCATGACTAACATAACACAATAGGTACGATATGATATGATGTAGCGATTTAACGACACCCAACTCTCAAAATATGAAGTTTTATCGAAACAACGAGCATGACCGTGACGTCACCGGCACGTTCGATAAAAGTTCAAGATGGCGGCTATGTTATCATATTTTGAAAGTTGCGTATCGATAAATCGCTATATCGTATCATATCATATCGTGTTTTGTTGCTCATGCTGGCTTTAAAACTATTACGAAGCGTCGTTTTGTGTAATCAAATATTTAGCAAGCAACATATCTTTGCTAAAATGCCATAAATAAAGCTATTACCCACTCTGGGCTTATTCGTCCAAGAACTTCTTTGCACATAGCATTAGCAGGTATTTATTACTCAGATGGGAAATAAAAAATACATAGGCATATTCCATCAGTTTAGTTGGAATTAAATTTATGGTAATTAATGATAAGGGGCCTAAGGAAAACCACAAAATAACCTGCACGTGCAATATTGCGCCGTGGACATATTTAGTTTTCCTGACGGGATACCGCCCGCTCCTGCCTGTTATCCTATCTTTGTTATGAGGAAAAAGCCTATTCAGCCTGGTTACAATGGGTACCTAGGTAGTTAGTAGGTAACATAACCGCCGTAGGTTGGAAACAGAAAATAAAACCCGCTTTTAATAAATTATGTTATGTAATGCAGGAATTGAAAATTGTATGGTTACTTAGGTACCTAGTTTGCCCTAACTTAAAAGCAGGCAGTTAAAATAAGTAATGTAATTCAAGAATTGAAATAGTTATAGTTACTTAGGTACCTAGTTTGCCCTAACTTAAAAGCAGGCAGTTAAATTAAGTTTATGTAATTCAGGAATTGAAAATTTTATGGTAATAACTTATTAGGTAAGATTACATCTTAACAAAACTACATTGAGAGGCTTCATCCTCTATTTTTTTAAAGTAACGTACTTCGTTAAACTGTCTCATAGAAAGAAATTAGATTTTAAACTTTTTAGATAATAGTTGATAAAGTTTAATAAATAAAAATGTGACGTGTAAATACCTCGGTAAATATTTTTTAAAGAGCTTTTCATCCTGATCGTTCTTTAAATATGACAGGCATTTGCCTTAGGATTATCATAACTTGGGGTCCCTGTTAACTTGTTTAGTTTCATAACCACAAGTAACAGAGAAAAAATCAAGTTCCTACGCAACAACAAAAAATATTTGATACCTACATCGTAAGCTTTGCTATTACTTTTAAATAGGCGTTTATACAGTACAAACAAATCCGTATCGAGCGTAAACATTTGAATTTCTTTACTCACCCATTCCAAGGCCACGTCGTCCCGGAAAGCGGTTTAGCTGAATCGATTCTTTGGAAAACTAGCAAATCACATAATCCCGTCACAGTTTAGTTGCAATAAAACGCTTACCAGTTTCGAAATGAACTGGTGAACCGAGTATAAATGAGTAACTGATTCAAAATCAATGTTGTTTTGAGCGTGTATTCGAGGTCACTGTGTTGTCAATGTCATGGCCCGATCAGGTCAAGGTCACGCTAGCCAGCCCTGCGCAAGTGCAGGGGTCAATGTTGCCCGACATTGAAGTTCCAGTTGCAAAAAGTGAGATCGAAAAACTTACAGGAGGCGTATTTCTGAGGCATTCGAATTCCATTTCGCATACTAATTCACAAGAATCGCATACGAACTCCTCGGAAATTGTACACGATTCTTGGTGTTTTGTATGCGAATTGAAATTCGAATGCTTCAAAAATACACCTCCAGGTTAGAATGCCTGATGGTCTTAGCTCGAAAAACTTTCACATTTATTAAATAAAGTAACATAACAGTGATATAAGGCAGTCTTTGGAATCTTACTATACAGTGTGTACAAAAGAATGGGACACTCCTTAAAACCATGTGATCAGCTGGTGATATACAATAACTTTACCAACAGTTAATCGTAATTTTATTTTCAGATAGATTCTCCATACATTATCCTCGTGGAATGCGATCGTAACGGTAAGTTTGTATCAAGCAGCTAAAAAAAACAATTTCGATGTTGTTCCCATAGAAAAGGTTGTTGTATATGACCATCTGATCACGTGGTTTTAAGGAGTGTTCTATTCTCTTGTACACCCTGTATAATGAATGTGAATATAACGCTCGACTCACCCGTCTGATTTTGCACACCAAAGTATCATACTACGTATAGGATAATTTGAACCCTCTTTGTTTCCGTGGAATGATTATTTGATCCCTCTTTTTTTAGTTATCTGAAGTCTTCACAGACGGAGTCGCGACCAGAAGATAGCACAAACAATTTATTTCAAAATCAAAACTACCGCACGCCTAAAATAATAAAATTGTAAACTGGTTTATAAATAATGCACTGCGGTGCCGCTACCAGCTAATCAATATTGTCAACCGCGCTGCATGTCTCGTGCATGCAGGCGTATAAAACAGTTTTCATTTGATTTTAATTATAATAAATATTGGGCAACATCACATACATTGCTCTGATCCTAAGGTAAGTAGCTAAATCACTTGTGTTATAGAAATCAGAAACAATGGTACCACAACACCCAGACCCGAGCCAATATAGAAAAGTTCGTTTTCCACATTGACCCCACCGGGGATCGAACCCGGAACCTCAGGGATGGCGGCGCCTTATAGACCGGCATGCTCGCCTCTCGGCGATTATTTATTAAGTAAACAATTTATTGCGAAGCTAATGCAACCCATTTATCGTCATCAAAAAGTTATAAGAAGTGCATAAAGACCACGCCTCGGCAAAGATAGTGTAGGACGCCCCCTAGCTCGATGGACCGACGACCTTATGAAGATGGCTGGCAGTGGCTGGATCAAAAAAGTGGGCTCGTGCTTTTTAGGGATCAGGCTTATCGCCCAGCAGTGGACACCAATAGGTATAGATGATGTAGAAGTACATACATGAAAACCTTTTCAGTATCATGTACCGTTGTATACATATAAGTAAATAACACTGTTATTCTTTTTTTTTATTTCCTGTAACTATATTGTATGCTATGCATGATTCTGAATAAACGATCTTCTATTCTTCTATTCGAAAAACCCTCGTTCGCAGAATACATTTGTTAAATAAAGCATAAACAAAGTCGTGTTTGTTTCAACTCTTATAACAAGAGAACGGCTGGACCGATTTTCAAGGTTTATGATTGGATGTCCCGAATAGCAGAATAAATATAAAAAAAATAAAAAGTTGACGAAAATAAAATATTGTTTGGCGGTACAAAGTTCGCCGGGTCAGCTAGTCTATATCTATACTAATATTATAAAGAGGAAAGATTTGTACCTATTTTTGTATGTTTGTATGTTTGTAATGAATAGGCTCAAAAAGTACTGGGCCGATTTAAAAAAATCTTTCACCAATAGAATGCTACATTCTTCCAATTTGACATAGGCTACATTTCATTTTGAAAAAAATTAGGGATCCTTGGTAAAATTTGAACAATGTAACCGAAGGTGTTTAAAAATGAGTCTTAAAATGTCTTTCGTCGAATGCGCTGCCGAAACTATTAGCGATAATTGTCTACCCCGTGCGAAGCCGGGACGGGCTGCTAGTATTCAATAAAACACATTTTCAAATGTATAATAATATGCTATAATCGTCTAGTAAAGTAACACATCAATAAAATCGAATAATACATAAAGAATGGTCACAAAACACAAAAAAATCAAAGGACGTATTTCTTTTTACACAATAACGACAGCCGGGGCTGTCCCAAATTAACTAAACGAAATCATTTCAACTCGCTTAAGATTAGGCCTTTACATACGGAATATTATATTAACTTTGCCATACAAAATTTGACCAGGGGTTAGAACCTTGGTACATCTTGACCTGACATCGGTATTAGCCCTAGGTATACAGGTTGACTTTTTTATCACCATCCAAACCTGAGAAGACTCGCGTGATACAAACGAACAACTCTTTCTATTGGACCAACTCTCTAACTGCAAAAAATATCAGCTGTTCCATACACTTTGGTCGAATGAATATTGATATTTTGTATGAAACAGCTGATTTTCTGCAGTTAGAGAGTTGGTCCAATAGAAACAGTTGTTCGTTTGTATCACGGGAGTCTTCTCAGACGGTTTATGGAGACGAGGCCTCGGATATGTTCAAATAGGTCCAATTCATTTATACATTCAAGGAAAGCTGAGTAAGGGCGCGTAGTTAACAAATTATGGAGGTGAGTAAAGGTTGACGTACACTTATCCACTTTGCAGCTACTAAGCCTAGAAACGACACGTAATGTAAGTCGAGTGTAAAGCTTGCAGCACACTTGCGCTGCACTGCGCGGCGCGTCGTTGCAAATTATGTTGTATGCGCAGTTGCAGTTGCCTGCCGCGTCGCTTAATTACCTTTTTCTCCAAAGAAACTTGAATAAATATTATTTTACCACGCAGTAGGCTTAATACGATTTCTTAAATCACCTTATTAATTATAGCCTTATACTTGTGTCAAACCTTTAACAATTTATGAACAACTAAAATAAGCCATGTAAAAAGTTTTAAAAGTAGATGATAATCTACAACAAACAAACAAACACATACAAAAACATTTCATAGGCCACCAGACTCTTAAGCGCATTGGCCCGACTGCTCATAAAACACCCATTACAGAAAGTGCGCAGTCTAGAAAAGGCACGGTTAACGTCCGGTGCAACACGTTTAAAATGAAATCGCTCTAACTACTTTTTCTGCGGCATCGCTATAATCACGCTGATGAGCCAAGTCACTGGCTTCAAAATCAAAAATTGACAGCAAAAAATAAAACAAAGCAATGTACTGACAGTGCAGCCAAGATTTTGACACTAAGCATCAATCGGGCGATGGCTGCGCTATTATTGCTGATTGCTAAATTATAAGTGTGAGTTTATCATTTGTTTTTACACCGAACAGCGTTCAAAGTTATACTGTTTAAAACAGATGACAAACACACGCTTGACGTTGACAAGAGGACGTTGAAATCCCATGCTATATAGCATTAGGTAGTCCATATCAAAATAACTAGCAACTGGCACGTTCCACTTTCATTCGTAGCAACAGGGATATTCATTGTTCAACATTAATATAATAATCAACGGTCACGTGATCAAAAGAGCAGACTCGAGACGCTGCCGATCCGATCCAGAGTGGATAAGTGTGCGAAAACCTCAATCTTGATAAATAACAACCGATATTATTTATAAGAGAGCTACAGTTGTCACGAACTTTGATGAATGTTTGAACCGTATTGCCTTTCGTTCGTGTATGTGACAGTGCCTTATGACGAACGATATGTTACAAATAAAATAATAAATAAACACATATGCACTAGTTAAACAACGATTATTAAGGTCTCGAACATATTCGATAGTTGGCAAAAAACAATAGTATCGATAGGCTTATCGATAATGCCGATACTATCGATAGCTCAGTTTGGCAAAATATAGCAATACTATTGAGAAAAAGGTCACTATCGATGGGACAAAACTATCGATAGTATCGATTGTTGTTGCAATATTCAGCAGCAATCGTATCGATACTATCGATAGTGCATCCGATATTGAGCTTCAATACTATCGCTACTATTGCTAGATACCGATACTATTTTGCTATTAAACTGAGCTATCGATACTCTCGATAGGCCTATCGATATTATAGATGATTTCCAAGTTCAAATATCGATAGCCAAACTATCGATAGTTCGGCAACGCTAGACCCGAGCCGAGAATCAAACCCTTTTGGCCTTATTACAAAAAAGATCTAGGTTTAAACGATGTCTAAAAAATAACCAACTAATTCAAAATGTTGACACATCAGACATATCTCGTTAATAATTACCTACATTTAAAATTGGTTAGCTAATCTTTAGACAGTGTTTAAACCTAGTTTATCTTTTCTGTAATAAGGCCATTTGCGTTTACGGCAAACACTCCCAACAAATGTGCTACAGCGCCAATCGGGTATCAAGTCGGCAATGGTATCTGAAACCCTAATACCAGGCAATAAGGCTTAAATCATTCACCAAAGTGGGTACTGGTATCCCCATATCGACATTGTAGCTTCATCTTTTACAAGAACAACCAAAATAAACTTTTATGGCTGTTTATGACACATATCGAGTGTAAAAAAAGGCTTAACAAAGCCGAATACTACATATTCTACGTATTATTACGATCATTTTTTTCTTTTACACTATACCTGGGAAATGACGGGTTACCGAGTTATTGACAGTCAAAAGTACAATTTTTTTTCAAAGATTTTTACAAAATTGCCTTCTGTTTGATAATACTAAACTTTTTTACAAACAAACATGATCCGCTTACACACACAGGCGTAGTCTTTGGCGTGCGTGCTATACATTGCGGGTTAGAAATAAGTTAATTTTTTTGATACCCAAAAATAAAAGTTAAGTCCCAGCAATTATTTTTTTCGCATTCTACTTGGTTTTATGTATAGAATTCGTGGTTTAAGGCTTCGTTAAGCCTTTTTTACACCCTGTATATATGGACGTCTCAAATAGTCCTAAATTGCTTATTTAAATGAGTTACATTTATTTAACTAATTTAATGTATACATTACAAATCGACGCCATCAGAATCGAAATAAACCAATAATGCTTTCGATAAATTCGTCAATCATTTGAGTGAGAGCGGGAGCGGTATAAGGATGTCAAATTCATTGTCAATATTACGGTGAAGTATAAACCGCCAATAACGAATAATTCTCATTACTTTTAAAATAAAACTATTTCGAACCATAGAGAATGCATTATGTAGTAAAAATAACGCAAATCATCTTAAATTCAGTACATCTGTTCCTCGTGTCTCTATTTTATCCGTAATTCTAAATAATATTTAGCAAAAATAGTTTTAAATAAAATTGAGAATTATGGATTTTCTCCGGAAGTAATATCAAAATCCCATAAAAACACTTCATACTGATTTGTTGTTTATGACCACTGATCCATTGTTAACAATTTTAATTTCGTTATGTGCTGGTCATGTAGTATATTGGTCCTTTTGGTTGAAAAGATTTTTATGAGCACCAGATTTGACCCTACGACTCGCCCCTACCTCGCCTACGCCCCGCCCTCGCCTAGCCTACGCCCCGCCCACACCTCACCTACGCCCCGCCCGCGCCTCGCCCCGCGCGGTCACCTGTCCGACTTGCCCGCGTTGTTGAGGTGATTGGGCGCGTCCGCGAACGCGAACTTGAGTTTGTAGGCCTCGGCCACTAGCATACTTATGTTTGAGTCCGTCCAGTTTTGAGTGGGAACGTTTTGGAGTAGAATCATCAGTCCTGGAATTAAAATGAGGATAATTTTAATATTATAGATTAAAGATATACAGGGTGTACAAGAGAATAGGACACTCCTTAAAACCACGTGATCAGCTGGTCTTATACAACAACTTTTTCTATGGGAGCAACATCGATATCGATATTTTTTTTTTCAGCTTCTCCATACAAACTTACTCGCATATCTCGATGATAATGTATGGAGCATCTGAAAATAAAATCACGATTTCAATGTTGCTTCCATAGGAAAAGTTGTTGTATATGACCAGCTTATTACGTGGTTTTAAGGAGTGTCCCATTCTCTTGTACACCCTGTATATAAAAAAAACGCTTTTAAATGTATGAGATTCATCAAAACAAATAAGTGAGCCCAAACTTTTAAATTAAGTAGTCGCCATAAAAGAGTTCCACTTTTCAACTAATGGTGATGGATATCAGATCAGCTAGATGGCTTACAACGCTTCATATCACTACGAGATTACTCGGTTGGACTCATCATTATCATCATTTCAGCCACAAGACGTACACTGCTGAACATAGGCCACCCCCAGTGACTTCCAGATTTGCCGGCTGGAAGCGGCTTCCTGCAGCTTTTAGCAGGTCGTCTGACCCTCTTGTGGACGCGGCCTCCATTCCAGATTTTTTCTGCCCCATCGGCCACGGTTGGTATGGGACCAATAATGGAAAAGTCTAACGAGACTAGGAAAAGTTTTAATATTTGGGCAGGAGTATGTGGCTTTTTCGCCTCCAAACAAAAGGTATGAAAGTTGTGAAGACGTAAGTCTAGTAACTTGACTTTTACGTCTGTCGCAAAATCTCTAAAAGGTAGCGTCTTTCGAGCGTCGACGTCGTGGCAGCATCCAATCAGCGTTGACGCAACGTTTGCGCAGCGGCATTTACCTAACGCTGATTGGACACTGCCACGACGTCGACGCTTGAAAGACGCTAGTATGGGGGATGCCTTAGCAAACGTAGTGTAACTCTATAGACCGATGACATCAGGATAATGGCTAGCTGAGGCTGGATGAAAAAAGGCTGTTTGAACTCTTTTATCTAAGAGTGGACTGCAACAGACTGTGATAATGATCAATAACTAAAGAAAGCCTTACATTGAAACAGCTACAACTAAAGTCTACCTTGGAAGTCTTTCTGCTGCATCAGCCTCTGCCTCCAATGCAGTTTCCTCCGGTAGGTGTCCTGTTAATCCAGCTTAACAAAACTTACAACTGTAGCCTACCTTGAAAGTCTTTCTCCTGCATCAGCCTCTCCCTCCAATGCAGAAGGAACGCCGCACAGACGTACAGCTGGAAGATGGCGAACCCGTCAGACTCCGCCAGGTAGGTGTCCCACAGACGTATGGTGCAGGGCAGCGGGATCTCGTGCGTGAGAAGGCTGTTCATCCAGAGGAACAAACCTTACATTTAGAAAGCAACAACTAAAGTCTACCTTGGAAGTCTTTCTCCTGCATCAGCCTCTCCCTCCAATGCAGAAGGAACGCCGCACAGACGTACAGCTGGAAGATGGCGAATCCATCGGACTCCGCCAGGTAGGTGTCCCACAGACGTATGGTGCAGGGCAGCAGTATCTCGCGCGTGAGAAGGCTGTTCATCCAGAGGAACAAACTTTACATTTAGAAAGCAACAACTAAAGTCTACCTTGAAAGTCTTTCTCCTGCATCAGCCTCTCCCTCCAATGCAGAAGGAACGCCGCACAGACGTACAGCTGGAAGATGGCGAACCCGTCAGACTCCGCCAGGTAGGTGTCCCACAGACGTATGGTGCAGGGCAGCGGGATCTCGTGCGTGAGAAGGCTGTTCATCCAGAGGAACAAACCTTACATTTAGAAAGCAACAACTAAAGTCTACCTTGGAAGTCTTTCTCCTGCATCAGCCTCTCCCTCCAATGCAGAAGGAACGCCGCACAGACGTACAGCTGGAAGATGGCGAATCCATCGGACTCCGCCAGGTAGGTGTCCCACAGACGTATAGTACACGGCAGCGGGATCTCGCGCGTGAGAAGGTTGTTCATCCAGCGGAACGAGAACTGGAGGTAGTCGACGCCGTGGCTCTGTAAGTGCTCGTGTAGCGGCAGGTCGATGCGTCTGATCAGTTCTTTTAGTTGGTTCACCTGGAATGGAATACGTTTTTGAGCGTGTTGGAATGCTTGGAAGAAGACCTTTGAATTTAACACATTGTGCGCCATGGGGTTGTCTCCGAACAATGGAATTTCCGTTGTGTCTAGTTTCGTGGCAGTCAAAGGATTAGGGCTATTTAAAATTAGACGTTTTAAGCAGCGGCAGCGGCCGGCGAGCGTTAAATTACAATATTAGTTCAAAAATTTTGTCAATAAAAATTGGTACATACTAGCACTCTACTATATACTTAACGGTTTACAATAACTTAAGTTTTAGAGGAAACATTTATTTAATATTATCATTTATAATTTAATTATGAGTTCGAATAGTTTCTTAGTAATGCAATTATTAATAAGAAAATTATGATTACTGACTGTTATAAAGAAAATTATGAAAAACAAAATTATGAGTTCAAACATTTCTTAGTAATGAAAGTATTAATAAAAAATAATATGAGAACTGTCTGTTATGAGTTCCGATAGTAGTAATGAAAATATATGAACAAAAAAGTATGAGATTTTTTTTTTATGAGAAATGATTATTATGACCATATAACGGTAGTAAAATCAAAAATAGGAACAAAAATTTTATGAGAGCCAATATGGACCCCACACTAACTGTTGATATTGGTAATTTTTTTTCCAACGCAGTTGTCATACAATTTTCCGTGTGCGGTGGGGCAAACGCCCGTTAGCAGTCCGTTTCAAAGCGTCTAAATTGAACGCACCTTAGTCCTAATTTAGTAACCAACTTACTTCTACTGCTCAAATAGAACACACTGAAGCCCTAGGGTGGTGTGGCAAAGCTTAAGTTAGAACGCAAAATAAAGCTTTGTCCTACAACGGCTTTGGTGTTGTGGTGTGTTCAATTTTATTAGTAGTGTGGTACCCCGCGGGTATTGTAAGCCACCGAGCAGTGAAAATTTTAATAGAGTACGAATGTATACCTACTTCAGGGAGGTATAATCGAGTTTTTACACGCGACGATGAAAAAAACCGGCCAAGTGCGAGTCGGACTCGCGCACAAAGGGTTCTGTACCATTATCTATAAAAATGACATAAAAATCACATTTGTTGTATCGAAGCCCCCTTAAATATTGATTTTAAATAAAACCTTAAAAATTCTGATTTTTAGTTCATGAGATACAGCCTGGTGACAGACGGACAGACAGACAGACAGACGGACAGCGAAGCCTTAGTAATAGGGTCCTGTTTTACCCTATGGATACGGAACCCTAAAAAATATATTGAATAGACGCTTAAGGCCTTAACACGCTTGAATGACCTTGACGCGTCGCGCCTATACAATTTCGCGCGTCGGATGACCTCTAAAAATCGGAAAAACATCTTTTTTTATGAAATTAATGCCTTTAACGAGAATTTTGAAATAAAACTCTCAATTCAAAACATGTATATTTCCAAAATCTTATTTTGTGTGAAAACAGTAATGAAATAGCTTGTGCCGTTTAAGAAAAATTTGCAATTTATGAAAAAATATTCATTTTTTTTTGTGCATGTTTTAATCCAATGACTTAACGGAAAATCAAAATCATTCAATTCAAGATGTTTATTAAATCCTCTTCTAGCATATCGTATTTTAAATTTTTAGATTCAAGTAACTGGTATTCTGACAATTTGATTTTCATATTCGAGATTTTAGGCACTTGGGTGGTGTTAAGGCCTTAATACTCAACTCAACTCAATAATTACTGCGTTCCATACTGTTCAGATGGTAGGTAGAAAAATGATATAGATACAATTTAAGAACCTGACGGGCACATAATAGTTAAGTACATCTGATTATTTATGTTTTTAGCAATTCCAGGCAAGATTTTATTAAAGATAAATAACACTTGAAAAAAATCATCGACCTCAGGTGGGACTCGAACCCACGTCCCATCGCATGCCGGGCGAGTGCTTTACCAACTAAGCTACCGAGGACGTCACGTGACAGATGAAATTTCTCTCTCTCGAAAATTTCGATCTCTTATTAGTGTTTCTTCTCGCTGTCGAAGCCAGCGTATCTCTGATCAATGTTGTAGCTATATGAATAGCTGAGTAGTATACTACCGTCAACACCCTATAGAAATATTTTTAGAAATATTTGACTATTGGTTAAGATCACGTCCTCGGTAGCTTAGTTGGTAAAGCACTCGCCCGGCATGCGATGGGACGTGGGTTCGAGTCCCACCTGAGGTCGATGATTTTTTTCAAGTGTTATTTATCTTTAATACATCTGATTACATCAGAGTCAAAAGAAAAAATCGGTTTAAAATCATATTGACATTTGTAGCCAAATTCCAACATACAATTTGATAAAAGGAGATGAGGCATAAACACTTAGCTTAGTGTAGTATATTAAGTGGTTTTTTTTTCTTATCTTATCAGTAACATTAATCTGATTGCTAAATCACTGAAACACCAAATTAACTTATCTAATTGGCAATAGGTCGATAAAGATAAATTGCGTTTTGTTCTATAGAAAGTAAATGTTTGTTTTTATATTACTAATGAACGAAACGCTTAATATGTCTTTTAAGTAATGTTATCTCAAATGTTAGATGAAGTTTCTTTATTGGCTCGGGTCTGGGTGTTGTGGTACCGTCGTTGATTCTGATTCCTATAACACAAGTGCTTTCGCTACTTACCTTAGGATCAGAGCAATGTATGTGATGTTGTCCAATATTTATTTATTTATTATTTATTTAATGTAGCTGATTTAAAATCCTAGAGTAAACAGATAAAAATCTATAACACTGAAAAAAACACGTTTGTTGTATGGGAGCCCCCTTAAATATTTATTTTATTCTGCTTTTTAGTATTTGTTGTTATAGCGGCAACAGAAATTCATCGTCTGTGGAAATATCAACTGTCTAACTATCACGGTTCATTACATACAGCCTGGTGACAGACGGACAGACAGACAGACGGACAGCGGAGTCTAAGTAATAGGGTCCCGTTTTACCCTTTGGGCACGGAACCCTAAAAAAATTACAATCGAAAAAACTTTTTTATTATTATTCTAGATTTGATTCTGAACCATCCTGGTGGTGGCTATACATATAGCTGCCATAATATTTTAAACTTTATAGCCTTGATTTAGGAATGAAAACCGATTAAATTAAAAATGTTTATACTTGGCAAAGGGTTAACAACCTGTATAAAGGCGATACTTTAAATTTTATACTTTCTTTTTCTCTTTTTATAATTACTTATTTTTTATCTGTGTGGACCTGTAAGTGGTTTTTTAAATGTTATTTGTGTATAATTATTGGAAAATTGTAAACCTTGGTCTTCCTAATATCATATCAGCCTGTTGCAGTCCACTGCTGGACATAGGCCTCCCCCAAGGAGCGGCACAGCGCATGATCTCCCGCCCTTTGCATCCAGTCGCTGCCAGCTGCCTTCTTCAGGTCATCGGTCCATCTAGCCGGGGGGCGTCCTACACTATGGGGGGTATATACTATTCTCGACCCATAAATAAGCAAGTACATACCTTATACTGTATACCAAGCTGAGCGAATATGTAGTTGTCCTGGATGCTGTCCAAAAACTTGGACAGGCACCAGAACGAGTCAGCCTCTATAATATCCCGCTGCTGCTCCGACAGTTTGTCCAGCGGGTAGTTGTCCAACTCCTCGCCAGGTATCGCCTCTTGCAGGAACACCATGAAGAAAGGTGTGACCAGGTCGTTGATGCCTTGGACGTAGCCTGACGCGGGGTGCCGGATCGCCCAGATGTATAGGATCCTTTCGAACATGACCTGGCCGCAAAAATAAGAGTGTGAAATGCCAGTAGTCAAAAATAAATATAAATTCTTCTCAAAATTAAACCACTAATCAATAGGCTTGTCTAGTTGACACCAACAATCAAAAGACATAGTCTTTATGAGCTGTCAAAACGCATCTCTTCCCTATAATTTGTATAACAATAGCGAACTATGACGAGTGACGTCATAGTTTTACCTAACTCATCAGCCTAACTTTTTATTGACTTAAATGTAAACAGATTTGTAAACGAAGTGGAACTTTAAACGCTATTTTAGAAAGAATACATGCAAATGAACCGATATTATCAGGTCAATGATGGTAGATGTGCTGTTTTTATAATGATGTCAAGGTTAACTTGTCTTCTGTCAAGACATATAAGATATATTATACATTGTTTGTTGTTAACTTCCTGTCTTCACTATTGTATGTAGTGTAGTTAAATATTTGAATTACATAATGGTTTTAACTTTACAAAACAATACAGAATACGCGTTATGTAAATAAATATGCACCTGAGCAGACTAGAAATATATAGTCTTGTATTTAAAAGAAACGAATGAAAATCACACTTGTGGTATAGAAACACAGTGGTACCACATCACCTAGACCCGAAACAATATCGTAATTACTACATTGACAGGACCGGGAATCTAACCCGGACCTCAGAGATGGTGGTCATTATGTTGCCCATAGAAAGAATTGATTGCACTGATTAACACACTCGCTTTCTTTTTGGCGACTGTTCAAAACTACCTCCTGTATAATATGGTGCTTTACAGCAGGGTTGAAAAAATCATGATTTTTTATTTTAATCAATTTAATCAAATTTTAGGTTTTGCGATCATTGCCTTAGTTATTTTTTAGGAAAACATTTTTATTTAGATATATCGGGTTTAAAAAAGGCTTAACGAAGCCGAATACCACATATTCTACGTATTATTACGATCATTTTTTTTTTTACACTATACCTGGGAAATGACGGGTTACCGAGTTATTGACAGTCAAAGTTACAGTTTTTTTTCAAAGATTTTTACAAAATTGACTTCTGTTTGATAATACTACACTTTTTTACCAAGAAACATGATAAAAATTTTTCGTACTTCTTTCATAAAAGGCCTTTAAAGGGCACAGCCGGCAATGAAGCGTGCGCACGCACACATTTTTTTTTTGATACCCAGAAATAAAAGTCGTTTCCCAGCAATTATTTTTTTGCATTCTACTTGGTTTTATTTTATGTATAGAATTCGTGGTTTAAGGCTTCGTTAAGCCTTTTTTACACCCTGTATATGTCGCAGTCGCATTAGATAATCCGCCGTATTACAAACCAACCAGCTGTTTTACAAAACGGAGGTGTTTTGTACAATACGGCAGATCGACGATACGGCGAGCGCTCGCCATCGGTGCACCCTGCTATACGTAATTTGTGGTACCCGGCACCGATGTCGAGCGCTGGGGCAAAGAGTGGAGAACGATTCATTCATCGAGAGACAGAGATTCATTTCATTTTATTTCGCTTTGCGCATCTTACGTGACGCGTGCGCGCGGAGCTAACAACCAATACCGGCCGGCGGCGGGGCGGAGCACGACGCGACTAGCCAATCATCTGCTCATCTTTTGCCCAATGCTCAACATTCGTTGCCGCTAGTTGTAATTATCATATAGTATTCTAAGATAAGGTTGTCGTGTGGTGCCGGCACGTTAAAAGAATAGCACCACCCCTTCTCTTCCTACGGGTGTCGTAAGAGGCGACCACAGGAGAACCGCTATAAGGAGACGGGCAGCAGCGTCTCCTCTCCACCATTGGCCAAACTGCGATCGCCACCCCGCCTGCCAAGCGTGGCGATTATGGCAAAATCCTCCTTTTGGAGAGGCCTGTGTCCTGCAGCGGACTCATATAGCCTGGTGATGATGACGATTCTAAGGTATTGAGATTGAATTACAAGCTCAGTAACATAGTAACAGCTACCTGAACCGTATGCTGCTGGAACAGTGCAACCAGCGGACTCATCCTGGGTATATCAATGTGTATCTGTCGGTAGGTCTCGTCATCTCGCTCGCCGGCCGCGTAGTACTGGCGCACGAGGTGGCGGTAGTCGGCGCGCTTGCGCTCGAGGGTCTCCGCTCGACGTTCAGTGTTCGCGGGTAGGTAGCCCGCTAGGAGGCGCCAGGTTATTGCACGAGCCTGGACAACAGACAAGTTGATAAATAAAATTGGGTCTCAGATAAGGGCTAAATAAATATTATCTTTAAAGAAATTACATTGTTCCACTTATGGCCTGTTTCGAAATGGATAAGTCCTGAATAAGCAATTGTTTACGTTTTTTTTTTTTTTTTAATATTGGACAACATCACATCAATTGCTCTGATCCTAAGGTAAGTAGCTAAAGCACTTGTGTTATAGAAATCAGAAACAACGACGGTACCACAACACCCAGACCCGAGCCAATATAGAAAAGTTCGTTTTCTACATTGACCCGACCGGGAATCGAACCCGGAACCTCAGAGATGGCGGCGCCATTTCAAGTCCGGCGTGCTCGCCTCTCGGCTACGGAGGTCGTCTTATCTTACGTACTTATCTGAAGGTATAGTGGTTACACTTTTCTTGCGTTTCACAACTGTCAAATATTGCTAGGTATATGACACAGTAAGTTTGATTTTTATCCTCCACATAATCTGTAACATAGCTATTAGAAACTTGATCTGTACATTGTGAAACAAGCTCATAATGATAAAACTTTAATATGATTGACATATTGTGTCAATCATACAAAAAATTTTAATACTTGAAAAAAAATCGTCCGCCTCAGGTGGGATCCGAACCCACGTCCATCGCATACCGGGCGAGTGCTTTGACCACTAAGCTACCGAGACGTTAGTAAACTCGACGAAATCTTTCAAGTGGTTCTCGCTGTCAAAGCCAGCGTATTCTCTAATCAATTTTGCGGTATTAAAAATCTTAGATAAACCTAGCATGGTAATTGCTTAAAACAAAAATTTAAATCATACTAAATTTTATCATTACAAAAATATGTATGTGAGCTCATGAGGCAGTTTTTAATTTTAAATGTGTGATTGAAAACGTTTTCAAAGAAATAGAATAAAAAGATAAAACCATTAAACCCAATTTGTTTTTAAAAGTAGTTTCATTTACACATCCCAATTATTACAAACAACATGTAGGTATAGTGTTAGCAGCTGATTTGAATCCTATAAAAAGCCAAACTTTTTGTGTGACGAGCATGAGCATTCATTCCCGAGTTATAAATATTTATAAAAGTATTTTATTTTTATTTATTTACTAAGGACACACAACAGGTAAAAGCTAAGAAGGTAGCACAATGGTGATGTAAAAAAATTTAAATACTAAGCTATCACAATTGACATGCATCCCTGACATGAGTTAAAAAAACATGGTTTAATTTAATTAATGACCTGCAGGGCTAACATGCGCAACACGATAAAATTTTGTCGTGGCATTTTATCGACTTTTGACGTTTGACAAACAAAGAAAAAACCAGGCAATGCCGTGTTATAACGTAAAAATAAGTAGCTACGAAGAACGGGAGACCCTGAAAATATTAAGAAAAAGGATTCGAGACGTCTGTAATTAGGGAAAACGACAAATATCGTCGAAGACAAAATTTGTCTTGTCTATCGATAAAATAACCGATGCGCGCATGCTAGCCCTGCATAGGTACTTAGTAATTTCTGATAAATTCAGAAGCTATATTAGTGCCTTAAGGGCCCTAAATGTATTTATGTCACCTTTGCTTAGTTAGGGGAGAGCTAACTGAAGTGATTAAAATTGTGACTTCTAAGTGCCATTAGACTCTAATGATTAGAGGCCTGCTTGCAAAGCTACATGAAGTAAATAAATAAATAAATATTGGACAACATCACATACATTTGCTCTGATCCTAAGGTAAGTAGCTAAAGCACTTGTGTTATAGATATCAGAAACAACGATGGTACCACAACACCCAGACGCGAGCCAATATAGAAAAGTTCATTTTATACATTGACCCGACCAGGGATCGAACCCGGAACCTCAGAGATGGCGGCGCCATTTAAAGTCCGGCGTCCTCGCCGCTCCGTCCGGTGTCACTTCAAGTGAAGTGACAAGTGAGTATTTTATTAGTAAATTAGTTCTACGGAAATGATTACTAAACTACTTGACTAATTCTTCATTGGTCAGACATTGCTAGAGACAAAAATTGTTGTCATTCAACTGATGCTTGTCTGTGAGAAAACAATTAGCATCACACTTTTGAACCCAAGGTCATCATAAATTATGTTTTTGGTCACATAGACCAAAAACATTTGGTCTATGTGACCAAAAACATAATTTATGATTAATGCATAAAATAAATAATAATATTATGAATATTAATGGCTATAAGAAGTGTTTCATAATGTGCAATAGTAAGTTTAGTTAGGTTGGACAATCAAACTATCATTATGGAATGGTTCTACTAACATACTGTAACACGGTATTTAAGTAATTTTATAGTGAACTGTTTAACAAAATGATGTCATTATAATAATTAAGTTATAATGATGACTAAACTGAGGTGTTTGTTTTTAGACACTGATGGCCTAACTACAAAAAGATAGACTAGTGTTAAACACTTGTCTAAAGATTAGTCAACTAATTTGAAATGTTGGTTAATAATATGTCTCGAATGTCTGATGTATCAACATTTCAAATTGGTTAACTAATTTTGGACAAGTGTTTGACCCTAGTTTATCTTTTTTTTAGTAAGGCTGTGTGTTACTATTTTATGGAAAATGTAATTTTTGTTAATACATTTTAGCAAAATACTAGAAAACAGTTTCTTTTTTTAATCACAGCCAAATGAAAAGGTTTTAAAACATTTAGTATTACATCATGAACGGGGTTTTTAATTTTTTATAACAGTTTATGTCAAAGAGTTCAGTTAAATCTTAGTTAGTAATAATTGCCTTGTGCATTCAATAATTTCTATAATTACCATTGTTAGGTTAAATTGGGTGTATTCAAAACCAATAAGATTACATAAGCAGTATCATTGCACACATTTATAATTTGATTGATTTGTACACATTCAGTTTGCACTATGTTAATCAATTCAGTTGAGTCATAACAAATGTGTACTATATCCTGTTACAAACAACAACTCACCTTGACTGGAATGCCTGACCAGCTCAGATGCTTAAGCTCATTCAGGTCTACCACAGCACTTTCATGAACTTGCTGGAATCTTTCTAGCTTCAATTCATTGTTTTCTTCGCGTGAAGTAAGTGCTGATAATCGCACGGGCCGCGGCCGACCCGGGTAGTGTCGCATCGGGCCAGAACTACCCCCTGGGCCCCCCACAAGCTTCTTCACCTCATTCTTACGCACATTAACCACCTCCGTCGAAGATTTCACACTATCAGTATCACCTTTTACGTCACCCTTGTTTACGTTCTTATTACTATTCCTATGAGAATTTATCACGTTTAAAGCAGCGGTTTGCGATATGGCTTTGGATATTTTAGTCTCCGCGATGCCGGAGATGATATCGTCGTCTCCGAGGTCCCAGGCGTCGTTTACAGACGCCTGGAATTGCTGATACG
Source organism: Anania fuscalis (assembly GCA_950371115.1). NCBI lineage: Eukaryota > Metazoa > Arthropoda > Insecta > Lepidoptera > Crambidae > Anania > Anania fuscalis. The sequence continues at coordinate 1,748,970 of OX493346.1, forward strand.
ATGACCCAGACATAACCTCGCTTTGACCAACTTTCTGACGGGGTCTACCCGGGTAAGCGCGCTGTGGTGTCCTCCAGAATGTGTCTGACAATTCACTGCTCTTGTCATATTCGGGTTGATAACTTTCCATAATAAATTATATCAAGAAACATTCTAAATAACTTTGTTGAACAACAAAATAAAGTGAAAATGTTGATATGACATATCACTAGATAAAGACAAGACAGAATAATTATAAATGTTGCCACCTACAAAGAAAAGTTTCCAAATCCAATATCAACCGTGGCAAAGTTAGTACGTTTTGAATTACGAAAACTAAAACTTTGTTATTGAGCTCAATTTATGAGCTCAAAAATATAGATTAATTCTCAAAAAAAGATAATGAAAAACAACTGGATTTTTCAATACGCTAATTTTTTCAGGCTAGTTTTTATTCAATTTATTGACACCTTCAGCGATACAATGTCAATCAATCAAAAAGCAGTCAATCTAAATTTGTAAATAATTAAATGGTTTATTTTAATAATATAAAATTGAATAATGTTAGTAATAGCATAATTTCCAAATGTAGTTTTTCCAAAATATATACTAAAATCATTTAACCAATCTTTAAAGCAAGTAACTAGGAGCTTTGTTGAATCAATAACACTAGTAGACCTTGCTCATAACTTTGCTTGATGGTTGTTAGTAAGTAACCTTTACTTTGTTTAATCAAAAATGGCCAGTCCAAATCAAGAATTGGATTCTGCTTCAATGTTCTTGCAAAAAGGCGATGGCAAAAGGAAAAGCCCCACGCGGTGTTTGGAGTCTTCATCTAGGAAGAATTCTAGAACCAATCTTCCTGCAGAAATCATTACAGTCAAAGACTTTTTCGACTTCATGAAGACTGCTTATCAAGTCTACGAACATTTAGAAGGCGATGAGGATGAGGGTTCTAAAATAAATTGGGAAGAGTTAACGAAATTGACTGTGATAAACCACGTGATCGAACAACAGGAGAGAGATCTTTTGTATCAAACAGCGTTCACTCAACCAAAACCCGTCACGAGTAAAAGTGACACAGCAATAGAGAAGAATAGTGAAATTGAGCGTATTGAAAAACGGTTAAGCTGCAGCGAAATCGAAGGTAGCATTTGTGACGATTTTATTATTTTTTATTAGACCACTAGTGATGCCATCTATTGTCGTTTTGTTTCGCAGGAAAAGGTCGACGTCGTTCTTTACCTCCAGAAGCGAAGGTAGAAATGCTTGGAGTATGGACTGAAGCAAATCTTAATTGCAAACTAAATGATGTAAGAATTATAATTACGATTTTAATTTAGTAAAACTTAGTCCATGGTAAAACTAAAAACGAAACCGTTGCAAACTGTTTACACATTACTTGACTAGATGGCGCTGTAACTAACAAAGACATTATTATTTTATACAAATTAGCGTTGTTTTAGGTAATAAATGAAGGTATCCTAGATTCGATTCTGCCCTACCTAGTCGGATATAAAAAGCCATCTAAAACAACAAGCGTCTACACGCCTATAATTAAAAAAGTTCCATCCGGTACGGCGACTGATATAAAAAAGCTTGCTAGTTTTGGAGGCAAGTATTAAACCCTAATTTCCTAGAATGATTTTATATTTTTAGGCACTGAATCTCATTCAAATTACTTTTTAAGGTTTTGTAAACGAAAAGGAATCAAGAGACAGATTGGGTAGACGCAAATCATCGGTGATCGCTGCCCAAGACCGAGGCAATCAAAAGCAAGAGTAAGTTACTGTAGATCGGTATAGATGGCGCTCTTCACGAAAAAATAATTTATCATTGTGTATTCAATACAATATTTCGTGAATGAATTGTAAGTGAATAAGATTAAAGCATTAATCAGGCAATATATTAAAGGTAATAATTTAAGTTCATGTAATTTTTTGGTAATAATAAATAATGAGTAAAAAGTTGTTTTGGATGTTTAAGATTTTATTCATATATTTCACGATTCCTTCCATCATCCGATATGGTCTAGTGGCTAGGATACCTGGCTCTCACCCAGGAGGCTCGGGTTCGATTCCCGGTATCGGAATACTCTTTTTTAACTATTTTGATGTTTTATTTAATTTTAATGGTTTTAGCGGAGATGTAGAAATTCACGTTTGTGACGAAGTGAAAGGGCTCAAGAAAGACTTCAGGTGCCCACAGAAGCTGTTGGTATCGAAAATGGGTTACTTTGCTGACGTCACCGCCGGCCAGAGACTCGAGGATATGGACATTTCAGTCCATTGCGATATTCAAGTTTGTATACCTAGGCCGCATTCCGAATTGCGCTAAAAGCACTATTACCACGAATCCATAATATACAGTGTGCGTCTTTCGTTGGTGCACAAAAATAATATTCTTATAAAAGAACCTATTCTAGCCACGGAAAAAATGAAAAAAAAAAATCTTTGAGTAAATGTGAATTTTTTATAGGTATTTTTTTTTATGATCAACGCGACCATACTTACGATAGAAGCCTATAACTTTTGAAGTTTGTGATAGATTTCAATGAAACTTACGTAAAATCAAAGGTAATTAATTAGTCTATCTATCAATGTTGAATTAAAAATTAAAAAAAATAATTAAGTCTTTAAAAAATGAGGTTAAAGTAGAAAAAAAAGGAATTTTTAAGCAATTTATTTCAGAAACTTTAAAAAAAAAAACATTTACATAACGTTGAACACAAAAGAATTAAAGTAGGTACCTATAAAAAATTCAAATTTACTCAAAGATTTTTTTTTTAATTTTTTTCCGTAACTAGTATAAGTTCTTTTATAAGATTTTTTTTTTTCTGCACCAACGAAAGACTCACACTTATATTTAATTATTATGCATAAAGTAGGCAACCCTTTTTTGTGTAATATTTATTTAGTCGGTTTCGCGCTGAAAGTTATTTTAGCGCGATTCGGAATGCGGCTGTAAATGGTGTCAAATAAGTTCTTATTTCTCTTAACCCACAAATTGTCCCGAAGCAGTGGTAGGGTACAAAATAATATTGGGACATGTTAAGGTGAATTACTTTTTAAGAACTTTGTTTGATATAACATTTAAAACAGTTTAAAACCACGCAAGTTTACAGGTTAACAATTAGGACCTTTTTCGGCTCTAAAATCCCTACTTACTTCTTTCTTATAATTTTATCATCCTGTCATAAAACACCTCAAGTATAAAATCACTCCATCTTAATTCAGGAGATGTATTTTTAATGCATTCTTATAAATTAAAAGAAGAAATAAGCATTACTGTATTCGAGTTCTTAGGAAATAAACCTAGAAATGCTTCAAAAGTTACGCCTCCAGGCCATGCCTTTTTAGAATAGAATAGAATCGAATTTTTATTTCAAAAAAACTTACATTTATAGGCCTTTTTGCAGAAGTTGTATTTCTTTAGAATAGTTTGTTACGGGATTGCTACCATGTACCTTTTTTTTGAGTTCCCGATATTTCGGCACTGTTGCAAGCGCCATGATCACGGAGTAACTGACGGAGTAACTTTTACGCCGTGATCATGGCGCTTGCAACAGTGCCGAAATATCGGGAACTCAAAAATACGGTAGGTTACATGGTAGCAATTTCGTAACAAACTATTCTAATGTTAGCGACCATGAAAGTTTAAAACAATATAATGTATTTCTTATTGTGCAGATCTTCGACTGGCTGATGCGCTGGGTGAAGCGCGACACCATCCTGGTGGCGGACTGGCCGCTGCTGGACCCCCACAACGTGGTGCCCATACTCGTCTCCGCATCCTTCTTGCAGGTAATACGCCAAAGTAACATTATACAGGGTTATTTGTAAAACAATAACAATCTCGCAAGACTAGGTAGCTAACATCATAAACAACAACATTTGTTCTACGAGTTTTATACTCAATACATTAATTATGATTTTCCAAGCTTTTATTGTACTGTCGTGACATTTGTAAGTCTATGTTCCATTCACACACAAAAAAGCGACGCGTATGACGCACAAGATGCGATGCGCGCAGAGACAAGAACATTCAGACGTAAATTAAATTGATATTTTTTTTTGTATGAAGTAAAATGTGTCAAATTATCAATAGTCGTAGAACTAATGTTTATGATTGTTTTTATGATTGATATGATATGTTGATATGAATTGTTGTTTATGATGTTAGCTACCTAGTATTGCGAGGTTGTTGTTGTTTTACATATAACCCTGTATAAATTAGACCGCTCAGCAGACAATAAGTTTGACGTGAATGCCGTTCCCAGATGGAGCCACTGCTGCACGACTGCCTGATCTACTGCCACGCACACATGAACGACATCGTAAAGACCTCCACCAACCTGGCCTGCCTCAGCGACGCGCTGCTCACCAGGTACCTACCTCAATATTAAACATCATCATCATCTCAGCCACAGGACGTCTACTGCTGAACATAGGCCTCCCCCAGTCACTTCCAGATCGGCCGGTTTGAATGGATTAGCAAGCTGAAGTGGCAGTGGGCAGGGTACTAGCACGTAGAACTGTCGGCCGATGGGGCAGAAAGGTTCTGGAATGGAGGCCACGTATCGGCGAGCGTAGCGTGGGATTCACACCTACAAGGAGGACAGACCTTTCAACAGCGCGCGCTTGACCGGGCCGCTGTGAAACGAATTTTAGTATCGAGCGTTCGCTATGCTTCGGCAGCGACACTGAATAATGGTGCGCGATTCACGAACGGCGCGTTTGAACTGCGTGACTTTGAAACGCGGCTATACCTAGATGGTCTAGATGGCGCGGTTCAAACGCGTCACTCTAAAACCAGCCTCAGGGTGCGTCCAAATCTGGCAAATGCGCAGCACGCACGGTTTTCGCGCGTGATCTGCGCGTATGCTTTTCATTTTTCAACGATGCGCGCTAGCCGTGACCAACCTGGAACGTGAACTAGAAATGCACGCGCGTAGATCGAGCGCCGCTAGCGTGCACAGTACCAGCCTTGCATGAGTTGCGCTAAAGGGGCGCACCAAACGGTTGCAGTAACGGATCGCACGCTGCGCGCGATCTGCGCATTCGCGGCGCATTCGCCAGATCTGGACGTACCTTTAGGTACACATTTTCGTGCTCATCACATCAACTCGATTGAAACTCAACCGCCTTTGAAGGTTGTAGGTTTAACGGCAAATTTAGATCCTTCTTAACAAATACACAAACTCCACCTCTTCGGGGGGTGAAGGGCAAAAGGGGCTAAGCGACATTTTTTGCGATATTGAGTTATATACATATATGGAATCAGCGAATTTTTCTCCGTCGTTTGAGCTAGGTTTCAATTTTTTCTGAGCACTTTTTTGGCGTTTAACCCCCCCAGCAAAATTGGGGTCATTTTGGAGGTCAGGGATCGAAGCGACAATAAATTAGACCATTTAGGAAACAAAGTGACTTGAATCGATTAGGCTTTTCTCATGTTTTACTAATTTGTCCTTTAGATTATTTTTGTCTCACCATATTTAATGACTGATGCGCTTTAAGACGTTTTACCTTTTCGACTTACACCTGGCGATGTCATATGAATCATTTAGTATTTTTACAGAATAATAAGATATGTCGCTTGAACCATTTTGGCTTGTTCATATTTTTTAGCTAACGACGGTTACTGCATTTTGCCTGATATCAATATTTATAATTTAGGTATTTACGTCTTTTTCCGGATCAAATGTTATAAGGTTTGATTACTTGATCCATCAAAATTCTAATTGAATGGCATAGACCTAAGTCGTTTGGAATACCGGCTATTTTGCTGCGCGATGCATTTTTGTGTCCGTTACTAAGATATTTCCCCGTTCGGGCGCATCAGTCACGTCACGCGCCGGCAGCGAGCGAAGTAGGTAAGTTGTGTGTGATCGAGGGCATCGGAATATTTTGTGGTAAGTATTAAAATTATCCTATTTTCACTAAAAATGTTAATTGGAGATATATTTTAGCTAGCCGTAGGAGATAGCCGTAGCTCTTGGTATTTATTAGTTGTTGTAAAAATCAAACATTTATACAAACCACTAAATTAAGGTGTGCCCCTGCTTAAGACCTGGTTCCACTGTTCATTCACATAGAAAAGTGGTTGTAATCACCAGTTAGCAGAATCACATCAAAAAGGTTGTACAATTTTATCGAATAATACCTTATGAAGTTTTAAATTCAGTTATTGTACCTATATCTTATATGTCAGTATAATTTTGTGTGTCTACACTCAGCGGGATCCCATGTCTGGGGGACTTATGAGTGGTACAGAGAATTAGATCTGGATTTGTTCTACTGAATTATGCTGAAAACAGAATTTGTTCGGTAATACAAACGGAAATATAAGCTTCTCTAACCGACCTCCAGCCAGCGGGATATTTACCAAAACTACGTCTGATTAACTTTAAATTAGTATCAACTTTTAGATCTATATGTGTTCTGTTCATTAAAAAAAAATCATCCTTCTAATGTCCTTAATTCAGTCACAATCAAGGTCCCAAGAAACCTCCAGTCAGCGGACTTTTTCTCCTAAGGACGTTATTATTGCAGCTTTTACACTAAATTAATAAAATTTAAACTATCTAAGACTTATTTTACTTAAATTACCTATTTGTACATTTTGTATTAAAATTAAAAATAAATTAAGTTTTTTTTATCTCAATTCATTAATCTTCTTCCTTCGTGTCGGCAAGAACACGGGCTAAATCTTACTTGCCCAGAAGGCGGCTACCGTGGTAGCCCTCTGGTTACTGACAAGTAAGTCCTCACGCGAGCAGGTGGTCGGGCACGCGGGACAGTTAGTGAGGTGAGCCATGGTTTGCAGAGGTTCTCCACATTCACAGCTGGCGTCTGCGCTGCTTGAGTACCCCCACCGACACAGGTTATCTTTACTTCGACCAACCTGGGTCCTCAGCCTATTTAGACTTCTCAAGGTTGGCCAAGGTTCCTTATAGCCTGAAGGTAGATTTTCATCAGGGGGGTACAGTGAATGTGGATACTCGCTTGCCCAAAGCCTGCACCTCATGTCAGTAGGTGTTTCGTCGGTAGGCTGCGTAGACCGCAGGAAGCTTTTGCCGCTTCGCAACCGACCTGTGGCGGGGGAGAGCCCGTAGAGTGGATGTCTCGGGTCGCTTTCCTGTTTTTGTTTTTCAAGCGAACATATCACTTCTCTGCGGACTCTGGGTAAAGCTATTCCCGCAAGAGGAAATAGCATACCGACCGGGGTTAGCTTAAGACAGCCACTATGCGGCAGGTGTCGTTCAGCTCTGCGTCCACGTCTCTGGTATGTGCTGACCTAGCCCACACTAGACACGCGTATTCTCCTGCTGAGAAACACAAAGCTAGTCCCGTAGTGCGCATAACCGTTGGGTTTGCTCCCCAGTTAGTAGAGGAGAGAGGTTATTGCGGGAACTGACTTTTTGTTTTGTGTTTCTACAGTGGGTCTTGTAAGTCAGAGAGCGGTCCAGTGTCACTGACAGGTATCTAGGGAAGTTACAGTGTTGGATGGCGACGCCTTTCCAGGAAATGTTCAGCTCCCTGTTTGCCTCAGGGTTACGTAGGTGGAAAGCACACGATTGGGTTTTGCTTGGTTTGGGCATTAGAACGTTATGCTCGTAATATTCATTAAGGTTTTCCAAGGCAAGATTCAGTATACTTTCCACGGTTTCGAAGGTCTTATCTTGGCAAGTTAGTGCAAGATCATCGGCATAGATATATCGCTGAGTGTTAGGGTGGTGGGGCTGATCATTCGTGTAGACGTTGAATAGAAGTGGTGCCAGGACGCTTCCTTGGGGAAGGCCGTTTTTCTGACATCGCCATCTGCTCTTCTTTCCGTGTAAATGGACGCAGAAGCGGCGGTTACGAAGGAGCTCACTTAACAGTGACACGAAAGTGGGATCGTTTCTGGCACTCGATACTTTAGACAGCAATTTTTTTATGTTCACTGTGTCATTCGCTGCTGAGAGGTCGACAAATACAGCACCTGTGACCATGCCATGCCCCGCTCAAATTCGTCCTCAATGAATTGAGTGAGGTTAAGCACCTGACTGGTGCATGATTTTCCCGGCCGGAATCCGGCCTGTTCTGGGATGAGAGTGGGGTCAATGGTACCTGTGAGTCGGTTGAGTATTAGTCGCTCGAAGAGCTTGAGGGTATGACACAGGAGAGAAATTGGTCTGTAGCTCTTGGGTCAGATGGAGATTTCCCAGGTTTTAGTAAGGCCACAATTTTTGACTTCCTCCACAATTTCGGGATATTCGCTGATGCCATGCACGCGTTAAATAAGCTAAGCAGCTAGGATATAGCCACTGGTCCCAGGTGTTTCAGCTGTTTGACTGTGATATCATCCAAGCCAGCAGTTTTGCCGTTTTTGAGTGCTTTTATGCTTGTGGTGATATCAGTGAGTGTGAAAAGTAAGCTGATGTTGTTGCATTTGTCAATTAATTAATATGAAGTCTCCACAATCAGATGATAGTAATAAAGAACCACAGGAAAAGGTAATAATTGTATTAAATTTAACATAATTGACGGTTGACTATAGTCAATATTCGATCTTTATGTTTTTTTTCTGTTCAAGGATGCCAATGATGGGGATATTACCGAAGAATGTATTTAAAAAAAATGTAATATTACAAGATATTACATTTTTTTTTAAATACAGTGATTATGTTCAGACTGCTACTTTACAATTAAAATTATAGTATTGTTATTATTACGATTGAAAATAATAATCAATCGACTAAGGAAATCTTCAGGTGATTGAAAAAAAAATTCAGTGATCTCATTTTGTTTGATTGTTACAAAAGGAAAGTTTTATTTTATAAAATAAACCTTTTTCGCTTTAGTTTTACACAGAAAGGTATGTTGTTTTTGTTAATTTTTATTAATTGCAAGTAAAATAACAGTCCTACAAATTATACTTTGACTGAATTTAAAACGTCATTCAGTATTTTGTTTCAACAATGGCGATGACATTTTAAAATTAGCTGTTATGTACTTTATTCGACGGGTTATTTTATCTCCCAAATAAATAATAATGAAAAAAATGTTTTTGCCAACCATTTTTAACATAATTTGTTGCTACAAATTATTGTGACTATCACGTTGGTTTTGCTATTTTTAGTTTATTCGCAATAAATCTGAAAAATACTAACGTTATGTAGTTATTTCATTTTCTATCTTAAGTTTTCCGCATGAAATTGGTTGAGTAAACTGTGTTGACCTGGTAGTAAGTTCGTTTTGCTCTATCCTTGTGCCACGCTGATGGTCGCCTGCATCAAAATACTTCAATGTGGTCCAATTATAGATGTCACCTAAACTCTTTTGACATACTCGATTTAAAGAAGATTTGGCGTGTGATTATTTTTCCCTGGTTCTGTTTTGTGTCGGTACGGGCGCTTAAACGCATTTGCTTTTATCGATTTTTTATAACTCATGCACTTGAACCATTTTGCTTTACTCTGAAATAAACAACAATCGATGCATTTGGGTCTAAGCGACATAAATTAAATGAAATAATAGTTATTCATTGATATATTTAACTCGAGAACCTGTCTTATTTACTTGTACATATCTGGGATTAATTTGATCAAAGTCGTTTTAGTAGTTTTTTTTAAATATTTTTTTTTTCGAAAACTAAAACTTTAAACCTCTCTCCTGACACTTTTACAAAATGTCGCTTAACCCCTTTTGCCTTTCACCCCCCGATATATTTCCCCGTTTTTCCTACAATAAGTGGTAGCATTGTCAATCTCGTAGGCTACGAAATTTTTACAACACACTACCCGTCCAAAAAAAGTTTCAAACAAGCATGTAACATAACGTTTCTTCAGGTAATTTATTTATTATTTCAACTTTGTTGCACAGATTAAAAAGTCATACAGTAGATGGACCTAATGCCATGCATGCGGCTGATGCGGCATTCTCTCTCTACCCGTCGACCTTGAGGCAAACAGAGATGTTTTGTGGGCGGTGCGGTTTCAGGTTTCTTGTTCATCAGGTTGGCTGGGATTGATTTAACCGTTTTTTATTAAGTTACTTAAATGACCAATTTTACGGTATCGATACATCTGTTTTGTAGTAGTAATTGTGTGTCTTTCTTGCCATTATGTTTATTATCTTTTCTATTTGTTTGTCTTTTCCGAGGGTTTTCGTTTTTTCTGTGCTGAACCATTCTTTGGTGATAGTATTGAGTTACTTATTTATATTCTGAAATGTTTTTAAGGACCGACTTTTCTAGCAGTAATTCCTCTATTTGGTTATTGTGCTTTGTAATAATATACTTTATGTTATGTAACATTGCAAATCCTCCAGCAATCAGCAGAAGTAGATCCACGCTACCACGGAAAATAGAATTTTAAATGTGTACGGGCGGGAAGCAAATGCTTGCAGTCGCGAAGTTCAGATCAACTAATAAATAACGTCAGACAGGATCCTACTCCCTAGTGAGCGTAGAGTCCCTTTACCCGAAGACACTAAGTTCCTGAACCTTACAATAAATACGTAGATAAAAAGATGATAAGAGGAGAGTGATAGCTGCTCCCAGGCAGGGGCGTGCAGTGCATTTAGGCAATTAGGCAGTGCCTACCTGATAGTTAAAATGAGGTAGGCAGTAGGTACTTCCGAATTTGGATTATTGATGAAAACCACAGATTTTCATCAATAATCCATAAGTACCTACTGCCTACCTCGAAATAAAACCAATGCACGCCACTGCTCCCAGGTCGCCCAGGGTAGCAGCGTTAGGACGGTAGGTAGGCGGTGCGGACCCGCTGCCAGTCTGGCAGATTCACCAGACTGATCATAGTGACGGCTAAGGGAGTGTTGGCCGTAGCGGAGGGGAATGGATCCAACACGGATGGTTGTTATCTGATTTATTATGTAGAAATGTAATGTGTCACAGTATGAACATGCATAGGTTGATCGTTGTGTGCTGTCGGTGTAGAGTGCCGACGGTGCATGTGCAGGGTCTATGGGTCGCGCTGGTTTGTATACAGTGTAGGTCCAGCAGACAAATTTGCGGTCGTAGCTCGTACAAAATGTATCACCTACCTACATGTTATGGCGGCCTGTACGTGCGGGCTAGGGTCACATGAGTAAAGAAACGGAACAGAGACAAAGCTTCTAAAGAGCTAGCAAAATTTATACCTATTTTGCTAGGGTTGGCACAATTGAATAAATTTAAAATATAAATGTTCTTTTTTTTTTAATTTTTTTATTAAAAAAGGTTATTTTTTTTACAAATTACATACTCTAAATATATTTTTTTATTACTTTTGGTTTTTAATAATTTGTTGTGTCTTTTAATCGAATGATAAATTCTAAATCTAATATAAAGTTTTTTCAAATAATCCAATGGGAAATAATCACATGGCATATGAAATGTACAATCTTGCAAACGTGCTAATATGTCATTAATACCAATATTAACAATTTGTACATGAAGATCAAAATATTTGAAAAATTTTTGCTCAAGCCATTCAACAAATGCAATAAAATTGTCAGGAGTTATTATCACACACAGTACAATGTACAACCATATTTACAACACTTTTTAAATACTAAAACAAAAATATTACTACGTATGAAGTGAGAAACTCGATAACAAAACAAAACACGCACGACATTCGAGCGTCGTGTCACGCCTGCAAGCCCTGAGATTGACCACTGGCTGATCTAGTTTGAAGCGGTTTTGGCTCATACGTGACAAGCGGCCAGTGGACACGCACACACACGCGTTGCACTTGTAGTGATGTACCTATCACAGCGCATTCGTATGTAGCTTTGTCTCTGTTCCGTTTCTTTACTCATGTGCTAGGGTTAACCGCTAGGTAGAACAAAAGAAAGCCTAAACCTCTCCTCTTTCCAGATTGGCAGCAATGTACACGAACGCAGAGCTGGAAGCGATCAGGGACCGCAAAGATAAGATCCAGTCTCGCCTGTACTGCAAAATGATTCTGTCCCTCGCGGAACCGGTGCCGGAGACCATTCGCGGGCACTACGCCACCCTGGCCACGTTGTTCAAGTGCAGCAAGTGAGTACCTACTGTCCTGCCAGCATTGTCATGACTAGTAACTATAGCCTTTTATGGGTCCAGTGCAAACTGCGCTCATGTACAGGCAACCACGTCATGGTATCCAAAACTGACTTTCTTCAATGAAATGAAATTATTTATCTATAGATATATACTAATATTATAAAGAGGAAAGATTTGTACCTATTTTTGTATGTTTGTAATGAATAGGCTCAAAAAGTACTAGGCCGATTTAAAAAATTCTTTCACCAATAGAATGCTACATTCTTCCAATTTGACATAGGCTACATTTCATTTTGAAAAAAATTAGGGATCCTTGGTAAAATTTGAACAATGTAACCGAAGGTGTAGAAAAATGAGTCTTAAAATGTCTTTCGTCGAATGCGCTGCCGAAACTATTAGCGATAATTGTCTACCCCATGCGAAGCCGGGACGGGCTGCTAGTTCTGTATATAGGCCCTTCTCCGTGCACTTATACACGTCCCAATATATAACTTAGCCCTACCACCGCTTCGGGACTACATATCGGCTGGCGATGAGAAGAAGCGGCGCAACAAACTCAGTCACCTTTGTCGGCCTGATTTTATAGGAAATACATTTTACAGGACAATTAGTAAGTGCGAGCTTTGTCGTTTTAATAATCTTCTAATTTGTAATATCCTTTTTTCATAAGGACTTTTTTAATGTGGATTTTTAACTCGTGAATAGGTACCTAGTTCAACAAGAGTTTTTGGTACTTTAGTGAATTTTTTAATACCAACCCCATAAATGACTTTTTTTACTTTACTACAACTTTTTTGCCGTGTGGTGTCGTGTGGTGTCGGTGCCGTGCGGTGTCGGCACGTTAAAAGAATTGCACCAACCCTTCTCTTCCTATGAGTGTCATAAGAGGCGACTACAGGAGAACCGCCACAAGAAGACGGGCAGCAGCGTCTCCTCTCCACCATTGGCCAAACTGCGGTCGCCAACCCGCCTGCCAAGCGTGGCGATCATGGCAAAATCCTCCTTTTGGAGAGGCCTGTGTCCAGCAGTGGACTGATACAGGCTGGTGATGATGATGATGATGACAACTTTTTTTAATCTGAAACTCGGAACGAATCGATTTTCAACTTGATTTTCAAGCAATAGAGTTTATTATTCAGTGGGAAAATTTGACAGTTTGTGAAAACTTGGTGTGCTGCTGACTGTACATGACCCTAAACAGCCGTAAGAACAATGTCTAGTCTCTTCTATACTGCAAAATGCTTCTGTCCCTCGCTGAGCCTGTGCCAGAAACTATTCAGGGGCACTACGACTCTCTGGCCAATTTGTTCAAGCGTAGCAAGTTAGTTTACTCAGTGCTTAAGTGAGTCCATGTAGGAAGATGGCTAGCACTGGCTCGATGAAAGAAGTAGGAGATCGTGCTCTTTGCCGCTTTTTGGGCTTACGTCCAGCAGACTGCAATAGGCTGACATGCTGAAGTAAACTAAGTCCTGTTTGTACGGCCAGTGCCAGCACTTAATTTGTTAAGTGACGACTTTGAGTGTGGCAGTTAGTCTATATAAGGTCCGATTTTATTAGTGTTCATCCTGTTAACCTGTGACTAGGTGAAAAGCAATCGTAAAAACCAATTTTCAAATGTGTACCATAAAAACTAAAAAAGTTAAAAATCAACAACATCGACTTCATATTGCATAAACTCGTCCTATCTTTGCTACGTTTAACCATCTGATTATCCGTCTTATTCCTTCCCCTTGTACAGAGCGAGAAAGAGTTGAAGATAGGACGAGTTTATGCAATATGAAGTCGATGTTGTTATTTTGTAATTTATTTTTAACTTTTTTAGTTTTTATGATAGACATTTGAAACTTGGTTTTTACGATTGCTTTTCACCTATATGTATAGTCACAGGTTAACAGGATGAACACTAATAAAATCGGACCTTATATAGATCTATAGCCTTTATCTGCATATTATTTGCCAATTGTTTGTCTCGTTGGTTGTCCTGATAAAATATAAAAAGCCGGCCAAGTATGAGTCGTACTCGTGCACGAAGGGTTCTATAATACGGCAAAAATCATGTTTGTTGTATAGAGGAGTATTTTTTTCGGTTTTTTAGTAGGTGTTTTTTGTTATAGTGGCAACAGAAATATATCGTGAGATACAGCCTGGTGAAATACGGACAGACAGACATACGGACGGACGGACAGAGTCTAAAAATAAGCTTACAGTATCTAGACCACACACTCGGCAGATGCAACAAGCTGCTGGGGCGCCACATCGCGGAGCAGGTCCCGTGCCAGCCGTCCAGCATGAGGATCGACAGACGAGGAAACGTCATCTCCGCGCACACCAAGTAAGCTGTTCTATTAATATACCTATTTATTTGATGGATAAGATTGAAAGTTTTGAGTTTTCCGAGTTCAAGGAAGAAGCAGCGAGGGATTTAACCCACAAGGTGGACAGACGACCCTGGTTAAGGTTGCAACAAGTCGCTGCTTACAGCCGCGTGCGACCAGCCAACCTGGAAATCACTGGGGCCTATGTTCAGCAGTGGACGTCCTGTGGCTGCAATGAGGATGATAAAAAGGTACCCATCATGCTGCCATCGAGAGATGAAAAAGCTGAAAGGCTCTCAAATGACATAAGCTAAATGGATCATGAATTCATGATCATATCACTTGTGATATAAAACGCGTGAAAAAAGGTTATTATCATAACTAATAAATAAATAAATAAATATTGGACAACATAACATACATTGCTCTGATCCTAAGGGAAGTAGCTAAAGCACTTGTGTTATAGAAATCAGAAACAACGACGGTACCACAACACCCAGACCCGAAACAATATAGAGAAGTTCGTTTTCCACATTGACCCGACCGGGGATCGAACCCGGAACCTCAGAGATGGCGGCGCCATATGCAGTCCGGCGTCACATGAGTAAAGAAACGGAACAGAGACAAAGCTACATACGAATGCGCTGTGATAGGTACATCACTACAAGTGCAACGCGTGTGTGTGCGTGTCCACTGGCCGCTTGTCACGTATGAGCCGAAACCGCTTCAAACTAGATCAGCCAGTGGTCAATCTCAGGGCTTGCAGGCGTGACATGACGCTCGAATGTCGTGCGTGTTTTGTTTTTGTTATCGAGTTTCTCACATAATACGTAGTAATATTTTTGTTTTAGTATTTAAAAAGTGTTGTAAATATGGTTGTACATTGTACTGTGTGTGATAATACCTCCTGACAATTTTATTGCATTTGTTGAATTGCTTGAGCCAAAATTTCGCGAATATTTTGATCTTCATGTACAAATTGTTAATATTGGTAATGACATTAGCACGTTTGCAAGATTGTACATTTCATATGCCATGTGATTATTTCCCATTGGATTATTTGAAAAAACTTTATATTAGATTTAGAATTTATCATTCCATTAAAAGACACAACAAATTATTAAAAACCAAAAGTAATAAAAAAAAATATTTAGAGTATGTAATTTGTAAAAAAAATAACCTATTTTAATAAAAAAATGTGAAAAAAAGAACATTTAAATATTTTAAATTTATTCAATTGTGCCAACCCTACCAAAATAGGTATAAATTTTGCTAGCTCTTTAGAAGCTTTGTCTCTGTTCCGTTTCTTTACTCATGTGCCGGCGTGCTCGCCTCTCGGCTACGGAGGTCGTCAACTCACTGAAAGGTCTAATTATTTTGAATACAGCTTGACTGATAATTGCTAAGCTAAACATTCGAATTTCCAAATTTAATTGGTATCTGAATAGGAAAATATCTAAGACCTTGAGCTCGTCACCTGTATTTCTATTTCGTTATTTTTTTTTTACTGCGAGTGGCGTAACGGGGCCTAACCCCAGTTACAAACCCCTAAAAACTTGATGATTTAAGATTAGTCCACGTGATTTATCGGCTATGTTAATTCGCAATCGGGGGTTATTTGCATACATACCGGGTTACTTTTGGATCTCCGCCATATTTTTTCACGTCATCCTGTAGAAGCAGCACAACAATGAAATAAAAACAGTTTATTTTGTCTATTTTTCCAAACACAAGACAAAATTGTTGCCACTCGTTTGTTTGTATGCGCTAGGTACTACCTGCTGAGGAGTTACTTCGTTCAGGTGTGGGCAGGTGCAATGAACTCAAGAAAAGGTGGGGCTTCATTGAGGACGACACGTGCGAGTGTGGCGCCTTACAGTCTATGCCACACTTAATGTCGTGCCCTACCTCTCCTGCCACCTGCACGCAAGAGGACCTTTACAATGCCAACCAGAAGGCCATTGATGTTGCCACTTTTTGGGCGCAGAGAATTTAGTTGCCATTGACTCGAGAAGAAGAAGAAGAAGAAGTAACTTGTCGCGTGTAGGCGCCGTGGCCGGCCTGTCAAGCGCTAGGGTGGTCAAACGCGCCTAGGAATTTAGGATTTATTTTATATATTTATAGTGAATGTAAAATCCGGTTATATAAAAGCAGTAAAAAATGTTTTTTTCATTTTTTTTAATACTTCCCTTAAATTCTATTTAATTTGGTGTGATGTCCAAAAGTAACCACGTATATCCGACAAGTTTATACTACGTGTCACGTCCAGGGACCCAACATGGAGCCTGAACGAGTACATAACGTGGCTGTACGGCGAGCTGCGCTCGTGGCGGCGCGTGTACTGGCGCCTGTGGGCCGACTGCCACTTCCTGCGCTGCCAGCTCTGCGACAGCTTCTTCCCGGCGTACCAGGTCAGTTATGCAGGACTTCACTCGTTCTTAAAAATGTGTGTTACTTTAGGCAAAGTTCTAAGTGAATAACAATATCTATAGAAAGGAAAATTTCCGATCTAGTCAAGCGGCTTCATAGCACACTTTATTGGTAACAGAAGGGTTTGTAATCGGGTAGCGCAGCGAACTGTTGCGTGGGCGCCTTGCTGGGGCCTAGATGGGTGCGTTAAGGCTAGCTTATAGTATAGGGTAGCGCAGCGAACTGTTGCGTGGGCGCCTTGCTGGGGCCTAGATGGGTGCGTTAAGGCTAGCTTATAATATAGGGTAGCGAAGCGAACTGTTGCGTGGGCGCCTTGCTGGGGCCTAGTTGGGTGCGTTAAGGCTAGCTTATAGTATAGGGTAGCGCAGCGAACTGTTGCGTGGGCGCCTTGCTGGGGCCTAGATGGGTGCGTTAAGGCTAGCTTATAGTATAGGGTAGCGCAGCGAACTGTTGCGTTGGCGCCTTGCTGGGGCCTAGAAGGGTGTACCTTTCAGTAAACTGTTGCGTGGCGCCTTGCTGGGTCCATGGGATATATCTAGACGAGTCGCGCGCCAAATTAATGTCCTGCGAATGCCGCACGTAGCTGCCGCGCTGTGTTTGGCCACACCTTTAGATTGTGAACTGCTTGATGCTCAGATGGAGTGGTGCTCCCACCACGAGCAGGGCGCGCACATGTTCGCGCTGGAGGGGCGCGGGGCGCTGCCCACCGGCCGCTACCCGTGCTGCGGCGAGCGCGCCTACCGCTTCGAGACCGTCACCAGGAATACTGTGAGTCCCCGCTACGGTACATATACACTGCTGACCAGTGTCATAACGCTACAGGGCCATGTCGAGTGTTAGACGCCCGATGCGAGCTTCTGTTATTACAGGGATCATGTCATTATCACCACCTTCACCAACCGATCAATGTAGAACTATATTTTACATCTATCACCACGACCTCCTTCATGGTCGATCCCTCAGAGGTTGAGGATCTGACCCCGTACTTAGTTGCCTGGATGATGAGAGCTGTCTCCAGGCAACCCGGTGCCGGTGTCGCATTTTGTTTGATCTTGTCCGTTGTAATTGGCCACTGCCATGTGGGCGTCCCCAATAGCGAGATGTGCCCATAGTAAGGAGTCTGGCATGTGCGAGCTACACTCGACTGGATATTGACACCGCAAGTGTAGAGCAGACCTAAGCTGATCGCTAAATTGTATCAACTAGCTTTTTTTTTAAATATCGGTCAACATCACTTACATTGCTGTGATCCTATGGTAAGTAGCTGGACCCTGAGAGCCGAGCCAATATAGAAGAGTTCGATTTCTACATTAATCAAACAGATAATTGAACCCGGAACCTCAGAGATGGTATCGCCAAGCCCGGCCTGCTCGCCTCTCGGCTACGGTGGTCGAGGTGGCTTTAGACAAAATATCCCTTCATAGGCCGCTATTACATTGCCATGCGCCTGATTGTTGTGGCCAAGTAACATCAATGCATCATTATCATTATTCGTGTGTTTTAGTTGAAGCTCTTTTCTTCTTCTTTTTTTTAAATGGCCAAATTATCTTGGGGATCTTGATTCAAACTGCTGAATTCCGCCAATGTCACGTAGAATGAGTAAACACGGTTTTTTTTATTAAGATTAAATTACTTGCTTTCTTTCTATGACATTTGTGTACTTGTATTTTTGATTGACATAATATCTTGTCATTTTTATTTTTCAATTAGATTAGCTTTGTAACTTTTTAAATTGAATGCCTTTATATTTTATCATTTGTTGTACCAAAAATGTTATTCATTTTAATATTATATGTAAACGAGAACAATATTTGCATGCCAGCTTCTGGTGTACTGTGCGGACATTTTATATTTGTGACAACTTGTAGACCGCTTTTCTTGCAAATAAACCGATTTGATTTGATTTGATTCTTCCCAGGGTTGCCAGTTTCGTGAGCACGCCCCCGACGAGCGCCTGGCGACGGACGCCGTCGTGATGGAGATATACACCAAGTTCCGCGAAATCATCGCCATGCGGCCCCCCCAGCTCATGTTCCCGGAGAGGCTCACCAGGCTCGTCGGTAAGGGGATGCTGGGGGATAGTTCTAGAGGGTGATAAATCAAAATATCACAGCATACTGAGTCGGTAGGAGATGCGGGAGTGGGAACTAGGAACGATATGATAAGTGTCTCTTTATTTGTAAAAAGCATGTTTAAAAAACCGGCCAAGTCCGAGTCGGACTCGCGCGCGAAGTGTTTCGTACCATTAACGGCAAAAAAACACGTTTGTTGTATGGGAGGGAGCCCCCTTAAATATTTATTGTAAGTATTCTTGTTTTTCAGTATTTGTTGTCATAGCGGCAATATAAATACATCATCTGTGAAAATTTCAACTCTAACTATCACGGTTCATTAGTAAAGTAAAGTAAAGTAAAGTTTATTATTAAAATACACATATTAAAATTACAGTACAGCGACTTCTGCACTAGGCTCGCAGGCCTGTATCGCAAAAGCCAGTGAGTGAGATTAACAGTTGGTTGTTTACTTTTACAATGCTCCCGTTTTACTGCTACAATCAAATTATAAAACTTAACAAATAAAAACTAATGAGATCGAATAAAATTTTGGCATGTGTGTGTGTGTGTGTGTGTGTGTGTGTGTGTGTGTTAGCATGTCAGTTAGTGGATGGAAGAATTTCCTCAGTTTCAGAGTAATTACGGTCCAGTAACCAGGTTTTAATGACGTGTTTGGCTTTATTTGTCGGTACGTCTTTTAAGGGACATTTACGAACTAGTTTATTGTATATGTAAGGCTGAGAGAACATGGGAAGACGCTTTGCGAACATGGTGCGTACAGTAGGTATGGGTATTTGGAATACACGTTTTTTGAGAAGGGATTTGAGGTCAGGGGAGTTTAACGTTTTTTTATGTTGAGCGCAACCAACGCGCCACACATAAAGTTGTCGGACTCGAAGAATCTTTGCTTCTTTGTAGAGAGTGTCGGTGGGGAATCGAAATGGTTTGTGAAGCATTACTCTAAGGATCGCACGTTGTGATCTTTCCAATTCAATGAAGCTGGTTTTAATTGAGCCACCCCAAACACCTATGCAATAGATTAGAATAGATTGGCACAAAGCGGTGTACACCATGTTAAGCACCTCCGGTGAAGCAGCTCGTCTAAGGGCTTTAACAATGTGCAGCATTTTTCTGAGTCGTGCGGATAGGTAAGTAACTTTCTTTTTAAAAGATAGCCTTTCATCTATTTGAATCCCTAAGTATTTTACGCAAAGGGATCTTTTTATTGACTTGCAATTGCAGGTTCTAGCAGAAGGATTTATTAAAACGGGTACAGTAGGTGGTTTTAAGTATTGGCATTCGTGTATAAACAACTGTGTTAATTTTTTTGTTTTATTTGTATTTAAGGTAAGAAGATTATTGTCCAGCCAGTCTGCAATAATTGACATGCCATTTTCGGAAAGCTTTAATGTGTTCTCCCAAGATGTATCGTTGAATAGGACTACTGTGTCATCGGCATAGCATATGATACTGGCGTTGGGTAAAGGTAAGTCTAGGAGATCGTTGACATTTATTGTAAAGAGATTAGGGCCAAGGATACTTCCTTGAGGAACAACGAAACTTATGGGTAGGGTATCACTAGTAGCATCACCTACTCTAACGGATTGACAGCGGTCGGTAAGATAGCTATCGAACCATTTTAGTGTAGTTCCCCTGATACCAAAGCATTCCATTTTACGGAGTAATATTGACGAAGAAACGGTGTCGAATGCCTTGGCTAAATCAATGAAAACTCCAATACAGCAATCTTTCTGATCTAAGATTGTAGATATGTTGTTAACTAGTAGAGAGGCTGCTTCCTCTGTCGAGACACCGTTTCGAAATCCGAATTGTCTACCTGAGATTAGTTTGTTCTTGTCTAAATAGGATATAAGACGTTTGTTGACAATCTTTTCAAGGAGTTTTGAGAAGATAGAAAGGAGGGAAATGGGTCTGTAATTAGATGATATCTTTTTGTCACCATCTTTATGGATAGGAGTAACTATTGCTTGTTTCCAGCGTTCAGGAAATACACCTTGAGAAAGACTAAGGTTAAATATATGGGCTAAAGATTCTATAATAATAAACCGTATGTTTTTTGATTAGTTTTGGAGTATATCCATCGATACCAGGCGCACTGCCATCTCGCAGACCCATTATTAGTGAGTTAACTTCCAGCGTGTCGGTCGGTTGCATGTAGACGGACTCTGAAGGAGAGTTTTTAATCGTGAATTTAGAGGCTAAATCTGATTCGTTAACATTAAGTTTAGTAAGGATTTTTTTGGCTAGGTTTTTACCAACTGAAGTGAAGAATTCATTTGTGGTGTTTAAAGATTGAGTAGGGTCGGTTTTAGATTTAGTAAGTTCAGTTGCATTATTTATTTTACCAGGAATGTTGCAAATATCCTTGACCGTTGACCATAATTTTCTAGAGTTATTTTTGTTATCAGTTGGCTGTTCATTTTGATATTTAGAAGTTCTGTTAGGAAATTACGGTAGCGCTTATAGCTGATTTGTGCAATGGGATCTGAAGGATTCTTTTTAGCCTGTAAGTGCAGTTTATCGCGAGTTCTTTGACAGCGTAGTAATCCGGGGGTGATCCAAGGTTTGAGAATGGTGTGCGACCGGTTATTCCTGACAAATTTACAATTATTCAGCAGAGCTTTGTCGAGTATATTGGAAAAACAATTGGCCGCTTCATTTGTATCGTGACTTTCCAATACAGTAGACCAGTTAGTCGCAGACAAATCTGAAAGCAAACCCTGTAGGTCCATTTTGCGTCGGATATTTTTATTTCGGATTTGAGGTCTGGATGACGTGGAAAGCCCGGCAATGCTGATATCATGATCCGTAATATTACTACTACATACCATTCCTATAGCGGAGCTAGTTGCATTTTTAATGTAAATATGGTCAAGACACGCTGTTTTACGTGTTGGTTCCGTGATCGCTGCGATCAATTGGTGCTCGGCCATCAGGCATGTATAGTCAGTTAACCTCTCACAAAGGTTATCACTAAGGATGTCTATGTTCATGTCACCTGCTAGAATAATCGTTTTCATATGTTGGTTCTCGGTTAAAATTTTATTAAGTGATGATAAAAATCTGTCAGTATTGACAAAGGAGGGGGATCGATATATTCCCAAAACGAGTGTATCATTTACTGAAATGGCCAAGTAATTGCATTCATCACATAACGGCTCGTGAACAGTAGGGCTCCATATTTTATTTATATAAGCTACAATCCCACTGCATCTGTTTATGGAGTTTTTTGTGCGATAAGCACAATAGCCAGGTAAATCAGGGATTAAAGTGCCCTCTCTGAGCCAGCACTCTGTAAGAATTAATATATCAAACTCTATGTTGAGCCTTTTGAAAGTAATTAGGAAATCGTCAAAGTTGTGATCAATACTCCTGATGTTTAGGGTTAGGACCTTAAAATTTAGGTTGGGTGTGAAAAAAGACAAACAGCTTTCTGGTCTCTCAAGTGTGTGGCATTTAGTAACTAAAATCTGGTCTATATCTAATTGTTGTTTAAATTTGAATCTCAAAAAACAAATGCCTACACTTGAGAGTATGAAAGCTGTTGAGATAAAATGCGGAGAAACTTTGATCAGTATCGTGCTGTTTTGACTAAAGACATGCTGGGTAATGGTTATTTTATGTGTCGTGTTGTAGTTTGTGTAAAGAGTTGTGTTGTTTAGTGATGAAATGTGTGTGTTCAATGTGAGTGTGTGGGTGAGTGTGTATGTGTGGGTGAGTGTGTGTGTTACAAAAACACAGTTACAACTAAAATGTGGAAAAATTACTATGAAAGAAGTAATAAGATCTAGAGAAGATACTAGTTTAGGCAAGATCACAAAAAGTAATACCGGGACCGATTTTATGATCAAGGTCTTCAGAGTTCTAGATGCGGATTGCTGGTTTATTTTCTTCTTGTCGGACATAAACGGAGCCGTTTCGAACCCAGCAGAATTGAAAGTTGTGCTTTTTTGAGCGAAGTCTTGCTTCTCGAAACAACAGTCTATTCCCTCGCGCGAGGCGCTCGTTTATGTATATTGGTTTGTGCGGACCTGAAGTGATTCCATCTGTGGTCATTTTCCTTTTGAGTTTGCTCGCCTTGATGAGGTCGTCTCTCTTCATACGACGCACCAGCTTTACAACTATAGGACGTGGTTGAATATCTTGACCTGGCTTAGCGGGCTGCTGACGTCTGGGTCCAGCTCGGTGTACACAGTTTACGTCGGCCTCTTTTAGGTCCACCCCCAGTTTGCTTGAAGTTGTGATAATTACATTGAGTAAGTCTTCATTGTTCTCTTCTGGGACGCCGGCCACTTCAAGTTCATTACCTAGTGAGTTTTGTTCTTGCATTTCAAGGTCTCTCTGAGACTGAAGTATCGTGCACTTTAAAGACGAAATCTCGCGTTCGGCATCGTCCAGTTTTTTCTTAAAGTCGAACAATGTCTCATTAAGGGTGGTAGAGATTGAATTAACCTGGGTGCGTAAGCTTACAAACTCCTTTCGCAGTACTTTGATCTCGCTGACCTCCTCTCTTAGTTTTCCAATTTCATGCAATATGTCCGATAAGTTCACATCGCTGCTAGCACTCAAGGTTGTCGTTGTCTTTTGCCTACTTCCTCGCGTAGTGTTAACATTTTCTGACTCAGCTTGAGCGTCGCCGTGATTAGTGAAGATCGGGCGAGCAGGCGAAGCAGAGTTATCTTTTTTGGGGAGGGAACTCGAGCAAGTGGGGCACAGCCATTTGTCTTTTTGGTTCTGCGACAATTTTTTCCAGACATCTTTCTTAATCCCAAGGCATAATAAGTCATAGAACTTTTTGCATTTAGTGCATTCCATGTATTCGAGATTTTGAATAGCATTCTTACAAGCCGAGCAAGACTTAGGCATGTATATTTCGTGCAGTTTACGCGCGGGGTCAATGACACGACACGGCACTGCACCGGGCAGCGAGCGACGGAGCGAAGGACGTTTTAGTGGACCGCGGGCGGCCGTTTAGATTTTTTTATATATTTACTTGTAGCTTCGGAGATAATTGACCGATTTTTAATCGGTTTTCACTAATGGCAGGGATTTTTTAAAAGCTTTAACGTGGTATACAGTTTATTATGGCACAAACACTTAAAACAAACGAAACTAAAATAAATTACGGGAGCTGTGTAAAACGTGTCTGTTGCGAGCCGGGGCTCTAGCGTCATTCATTAGATACAGCCTGGTGACAGACGGACAGACAGACGGACAGCGGAGCCTTAGTAATAGGGTCCCGTTTTACCCTTTGGGTACGAAACCCTAAAAATCACTTTGTACAGTACAAACTACGCCAAGTCAAAAAATATAAAAAAACTACTAGTGCATAATAGTGGAACTCTATTGTCTATGCCTTCTAATCTCTCGTCCCCAGAGCCAGGCGAGGACAACGGTGGACGTCTCCAATGTAAGGAGGTGTTCTGGTGGGAGGGCATCCAGCTGGTGCCGCCGCGGCAGGCGCTCGGCCTGCTCGGGAAGCTCTACACCAGCAACAACAAGTTCAACCGTGAGCGACTGTGTAGAATGTAGCTGAGGTGACGGGGGTTTGCGAAACAATAAGTTTACAATCCCTGGCATGCCAATAAGGATCGCTTTGCGCGTCTCATGAGATGATTATTAGTATCAGAGACGCGTGCGCAGAGCTGACAACCAATCCCGGTAGTTGTATCAAGGGCGAGTAGCCAAATAGGTTTTGTTTTGAATAGGATTAGGTACATACCGACTCGCCATTAGCGAGAGGTGGTGAGGGCTTATGTAACCTACTTAATTGTAAACATATTTTAAAGTTTCAGCCACGCCTCAATAGGAAAAACCGAAACCGAATAAAAAGACTTTTCTTCAAAATACCTTTATTATCAAATTCAATTTTTACTTGGAATGTTTTAAGTACCTACTGCATTCAAGTTTAAAAAAGGTTACGTAGATATTACAAATCCCCGTCACCGCGTTTTAGAATTAGATTCTTTAAATACGAAAGAGCTGTAAATACGCTCACAGCAACACACGTAGCGGCCATGCCATGTCCGACGTGAATGTGAACCGAAGCTTTGGTAAAATTAAGGCAACCCCAGCGATTGGCTTCTACCCTCAACATTGTAAATACACGACTCCCGGGCAACGCGATGCTGTACGCAATCACGTTCTGAGGGCACTGTTCTGTATATTTTACCACTGGATGGGCTATCCCATCGAAATGACAGCAAATTTTGTACGCCCATTTGATACGCCACAAGGCCCATAACCGAGGGTAACGAGACGTTGTCGTGTACTTACTCAAATAACGGCCTATTTTGCGGCTATTACTAATTTAGTTCCATTGACCATCGCATATGCTAAACAGTGGCCTGCAGAGCCAAAATGGCGGTTATCAAATAGGCACAAATTAATTTGACAGTAACTCAGCACCAGTGTAATATCTACAGGCCAGTGTCTGAGGGCCTTTTCCGAGTTACTCGATAGATTTGAAAGTGTATAGGTGAAGAACTGCCTTTCCCAAATTTTTTATGGAGCCGTAACCCCAATAAACTGACTGCGGACCTCTAAGCACGTTCAGCCTTAATACGCCTCATTTTCGGGAACCGTTTGGCATAAGTCAGGGGACCATTTGAGTTCCGGGGGTTCCACCAGATTGGGTAGCCCAGCCCCTCTAGCGTGAGCAACAAAACACGACATGATATAATACGATATATCGATTTATCGACACCCAACTTTCAAAATATGGTAACATAACCGCCATCTTGAACTTTTATCGAAACAGTGAGCATTTCTGTGCTGGCGACATCACGGTCATGCTCGATTTTTTCGATAAAAGTTCGATCATATTTTGACAAAAAAATATGCGATAAATCGCTATCGTATCGTGTTTTGTTGCTTATGCTAGAGGTGCTGGTGTAAGATAAAGTGTCGACAACGTGACAGTAAATAACGAAACTAGTGTGAACACGGAAAATGCCTTCTGTAGATGCAGGTATGTGACCAACTAAGTCGTTTTAGTATTTATGACGAACACATCGACACGTGATATTTATAGTGATGTTGTAGGGGAACTCAATGAGCAAATACCTATAAAATCACTTTCATAAACTTGCTTACCTTACAAGTCAAACGAAAACACAGAATTACTTAAAACAGCAAACCAGTCACACTAACATAGCCATACAAAGCAACGCAAACAGTCTTGGGTTCGATTCCGGAATAGGGTCAGTTCAGTTAGAAAATAAACTGGTCTGAATTGTCTCTGGTCTAGGTGTGCTTGCAGATGCCCTAGCAAAAATCATTTTCTACGTAACACAAGGTTCATTCCTCAATTTGACACTATGGAAATTGGTGTGTTGTTCGGCGCATTTTTATTTATTCAAATGTACATCGTCTTAATTACGTCATGCTTACAAACGTCAAAATAACTTCTTCATTTTGATTATTCCGTACGCAATAAATAATTCTTAGGAGTTGTGTCTCCTCAAGACTCCTCAAACACAAAACCTACTATAGTATTACATACACACACACAACCCCTAAACTAAGTCTCCTACAGCGTGCGCGCGTCCCGGCTCCCCCACTATCGGGACGTCCCAGGGCTCGTCCCAGGCCCCAACGCTGGCCTGCAACTGCACCAACGTCACCCCCGAGGCCAAAGAGTCCAAGATCCTCAAGCCGCACAAGGGAGAGGCTAAAGAGGACTCCCCGCGGACAAAGGTAAGGCGTCCGGCTCGAAGGACCAACGCCGAGGCGAACCGGTTTTATCCAGTTTGATTGTCAATGGAGACTTATTGGAAATACCCAAATGCGAATTGTTTATGTTTTACAAATAGTAAATATATAATTACAATAAACAAATAGATATTGCACTTAGAATATTTATGCACTATACCTACAAGAAAAGTGTTTTTCTGGGTGAGTATGATATTAAGAGAATAACTATAGACAAATAGAAACTATTACACCTCCATACTGTTCTTCTATCTTGGAGATATTCTTAGATAATAATCTACACTTAAGCTTACTTGCACACTGTCCATTAATTGGAAATCAATGTTTTTATTTTCATTAATTTTAAACTTAAGCTAATATATCGACAGTAGATTTTATCGTAATGAAATATGTTATGATAAAACTGGCTAATAGTACCTAGATTCGTTATTTTAGACCTAGTAGATAAGTATGCCTGTCTGTATACGGTAAAATACATAAATTCACGGCTATTGTAAATAAGTACCTGTTGCACGAAGTATTTTGCATTTTTTTTGGTCTTTAATTTGAATTATAATTCGACTTCGTGCACAAATTCCATTTTCAGCTTTGTATATTTTTTACGGAAAGTCACAATTTTAAAATTTTCAAAAAACTCATGGTATCATATTGTTGCATACCCGATATATTGGGTAGACCTGCAGATTGAATGTTGTAAACAGTTTTTGGCAATAAATACTTTCTTATTCTGTTTCTAAATATTAGGCAGAGTGCGTGGTGTCAATGTGCCTTCTTCCCTGTCTAGTTATAGTTGCTATCTTCATACGGTGGCCCATCTATCAACACTGCAGTACCTGCAAGCATCGCAGTCGTTGCATGTTAGGGTTGCTACACACACACATATTCGGGTCGGCCTTAATCGGAAAAGCCGGGTGACAACACCGAATATGTGTAGGTAGATGGACGTAATGATTAGATGGCTTGTTGTTCCACATATACTTGCGAACTGGCGATGCCTATGCCTAATAGTTACCCTTAGAATTTTTTGTATGAAATCGTATAATTGGTTTAATGCCCGACTGACGGGAAAAAAGGATTGTACATCTAGTTATCTTATATACAGGGTGTACAAAAGAAAGGGACACTCCTTAAAACCACTCGATCAGCTGGTTATATACAACAACTTTTCCTATGGGAGCAACATCGAAATCGTGATTTTATTTTCATATACGAGGAAGTTGTATGGAGAAGCTGAGAAAATTTTATTGATTTTGATGTTGCTCCCATACAAAAAGTTTCTGTATACGACCTGTATGATCACGTGGTTTTAAGGAGGGTCCTATTCTCTTGTAAACCCTGTATATAAGTTCTTAATCAATCTACAAATACCTACATAATATAATAAATACGTTACACGTAACAGTATGAAACCTCGCTCTGGCTCACCTAAGCCGTCCGCAGCGTGGTGTGTAGGTGAGGTAAGGTACTGCAGTGTTGCCATATGCGTGGCTGCCTTTAGTCCCATTTATAACTGACGTATTTAACACACATCGTTATACAAAGAAAGGCGCGGTATGCGGCTCGGGCGGCGGCTCGTCGGGCTCGGCGAGCGAGGAGCAGTCGAGCGAGTCGGACGCGAGCGAGCAGAGCAGCGGCAGCGCGCGCTCCGACGAGTGCGCCTCGCGACGCCGCAGTGCCGGGGCGCAGCGCCCGCACTCGCACCCCGGGAACAAGTGAGACACGAGCTACTTGTTAAGGACCTGCTGATGACAGAATACTTTAAGTAAGGCTAGTCACTGAGCGAGCAGCAGTCGAGCGAGCAGAGCAGCGGCAGCGCGCGCTCCGACGAGTGCGCCTCGCGACGCCGCAGTGCCGGGGCGCAGCGCCCGCACTCGCACCCCGGGAACAAGTCAGTACTTACTTTATAGGAAACTCAATTGGCAGAAGGCTTAATGCAGCGGCGTGATGGTGGCTGGGCGATGTGGTGATCTTGGGGACGTGCGCTGGTGAGAACTGTTCACCACGCTAAGTGTTGCTAGGGTTTCCCTTGTAAGTTTGTTGTTAACTTTTGTTGTTGCTGCTGCGGTTGCTGCAGCGGCGTGTTGGTGGCTGGATGCTCGCCCACGTCCGATAATCGGTGACCGATTTTTTATAGGAGAAAAATAGAATGTACTGATTGCAATAGTGCAACGCACACGTCCTACAAAAAGTAGGTCAGAAATGCTATGAAAAATGAAATGAAAATTGACCTACAAAAAATCGTCCCGACCGTCCGAGAGCAAGCAGAAGTCGAGCCGCGCCGCACCAGCCCGCACACGCAACCGGGGAATTAGTGAGTTTTTACTTTTCAGGGACCTCAATAAATTGGCAGAGAAGGCTTAGGCTACTGACGGTCCCCGGATTCAATTAGCCGCTCAAGCAAACATATGGCATTGACTTCACACGATCCGGTACCTGGCTGGCTGCATATAGTCCGAGCCGAAATCGTATTGTAGTCGTTGATATCCGGCTCGAAGGACCAAAAAAAATCTTGTTACTTCGACGAGTCTAATATTATTATCTTATTTCTCGTAGACGGGTCCGTGTCGTGGGTCGCGTGTGGGTGGCGTCGCTCTCGGCGCGCAGCAACCAGGACCAGCAGCGTCGCTTCGAGGAGCGCGCCGCGCGGCAGATGCGCGCTGCGCTCGCTCGCCGCGCCGCGCTCACGCCCAGCAAGGCCAAGTCGCCGGCAGGTCGGTGGGATATTATACATATACTTCGTCAGCGTGATTATACAGGGTTAAATTGCAAAGGGGTGCCAAATTTTAAAAATAAGATCTATAGGTGCACTGCTTTTGGTATTTGTTGTCAATTTGATTTGAACTGGTATGCGTGGACGCTCCTGCTGTTAGAAATGTACCTTACATCGAAAAGGCTAAGGTTTGTTTTCATGCGCCATTTTGACTATTATTGCATTGAACTTTGCAGTTCTAGATAGTGCGTGCGTATTTTTTATGAATCAGGCGAGATTATCCACGCGTACTATCCTTGAACAGCGGATAGTAATAAAAAATAATAATAATAATAAACTTTGTCTTTTAGATCGTTTATATCGTAGATCGATTCTGATAATTTGGCACCCCTTTGCAATGTAACCCTGTTACATGTCTAGATTCCCTGTTCGAGTGTCATAAACGTCAAAAAATATATACGCCGACTGTTGGCGCCAAAGTTTGTTTCGCCCGCTCAGTGGCGCGCTTGTTACCATAGCAACCCATCATTGTTACCATAGTAACCAAAATTGTTACTCACTCAAATCTGGCCTACTCTTTAAGTGACAATTGCATTACCACACTTTCTATACATGTTTATAATCAAAGGTTTATTCGTAATATGGCCAAAAACACAAAATGTGTTACTCCGATGTTTATAAGCTATATTACTGTAAAGTTTCATCATAATCCGTTCAGTAGTTTTTGCGTGAAAGAGTAAACTTCCTTTGCTTGGACTAGGTATGTACATAATGTTTGGTTATTATGATATTGTGTAACATTTTTTTGTTAATATTATAAAGTCCAAAGTTTGTGATGATGGATGTTTGTCCAGAAAAATAGCTAAAAAAAATAAAACGACCTACCTAATAATTGATATTAAAGATCACAGTATTCTGGACTTTAAATTTGTAGGTGGCGTTTATGCAAAGTTGGAAGCAGAATGGCGGGAGCGACACGGTCAACGACCCCGCAACGCGGTCTCCGCTCGGCAGCGCCAGCCCGCCAACAAGTACAAGTGAAGCCGTGTCTCAACGTACCTAACTCACACATAGGTGTACGCGAGTATACCTACTCACTTACGCAAGGCTACTTGCTATATTCCTCTCTAGTTCTATTCGTACCAAACTATCAATACGCAATGTAGTCGATGCAAGCTGTTATTGTTTTGTATAGTAACATTGTTTATAGTAAATTAAAAGTAGTATTGTTTATGACTGTTTCATTTTTTTAGAGTACCCTAGTTTGTTTATCGAGTATCGACTAACTAGTTTAACAACTAATAACTGAAAAATGTTATCTCTAACGATCTAATATAAAAGGTTGGCTGCAAAATACAAACACACGCCGCCGCTATACGTAATTTGTGATACAAACTACATAATTATATTCGTTTCAACCAAGTGTTAGGCTGCGTTTCCACCAGAGATGAGCGAGGATGCGTAACGAGGGATGTGTTTGTTAAGAACCAATAGAATCACTTCGTTTATCTAGCCTCGCTTAGCGAATCAGTTTCTATTGGTTCTTAACAAACACATCCCTCGCTACGCATCCTCGCTCATCTCTGGTGGAAACGCAGCCTTAGGCTGCTTTCGCAGCTGTCCGGGAGACCCGCACGGGCTGTTACTACGGGCGCCCGGAGCGGGAGCACACATGATAGGGTTGCCACCCGTACTATATTATATAGTATCGTACTATATTTTAGTTAATAGTACTATATATTATAGAAAAACAATAAAGGACGAAAAATACTATATTTTAATCGCTAATTCAATGGTCGCGCTTTTTTTTAATTAACTGTGAATTGAACGCACCCGCAGCGCTGTATAGGGAATTTTTGAACGAAAATCATTCATATACGGCGCTTAGTTGGTACCACTTACCACCTACAACTTCCGCTTTTACTGATACATTTTTTTCCGTCGTGTATGTAAAATGGAAAGAAGAAAGGAATAGAGCATCTATTAATTTAATCAAAAATGAGTGGTTAATTTACTTTAATATAGACCTAAATTGCTTAGATCCCTTTAATTATTTGTAAAAATGAACCTTGATGGCCAAAGCGAAAAGTAATAATAAATACTCATGGAAAAATAAATAATGATTGAAAATAGATGAGTACTATTTTTTTTCCTGAATTTCCCAAAAGTACTATTTTTTTTAATTAAAAAAAATACTATTTTTCTTCAAAAAAAAAGGTGGCAACCCTAACACATGAGGAGTTCGAACATCGTTTCACAGCGCGCGGATTGGTGCGGACGCGACCCTCTCCGGGGAGAGACCGTGCCCGTACTTGACAAACAAAGCCGACCGCGTCCCGCGCCCGGACCCGCCCCGCGATCGATCGATCGCCTCGTCGCGTCGTCGGCTCGTCGCTGCTCGCTCAATATCGTTTCACAGCGACACGGTACGCCCGTCCTCCGGGAGTACTCTGTACAGTCGAATACGATATGAGTCCATTTATTGACCCGGGGTTGATCGTGGACCCAGTGAAATGTAAACCCTGTTTATGGGATGCGTTGAACTTGAATATAAATTATAAAAACAAAGATGCTCAGGCTCGGGCGTGGGAAGATATGTGTGATGAGATGTTTGAAGGTTTGTCGCAAGAAGAAAAATCAAAGCTTGGTAAGTAGAAGTTTAATTCTATTTAAAAAATGCCAGCGTCTATCAATCTATGCAATATCAGGCGGGGTTCACACGGGCGGCGGGTAGGTAAATAAATTTATCACAAAAACTAAAAAATGAGAATCACAAGTTGTCTAAAGAGTATGATGGATTATTAGGAAGTAATTTGATGTCTCGTTACGGAGTCATAATCGATATAAAACAATTTATATTTTATATCGGGAATTTGGTCGATCCTATACGATCCATCCTAATTTTAAACCTTTGAATTTTGTTTTGGAACCGGTTACTACCCTACGTTGAATTCACCGCTGGCTGGCGAACCAATGCCCCAAGCCTTAGTGACCTATTGTGTTAAGGGTTATGCACACACTGTTATAAAAAATAATACGGATTCAATAATGAATTTAATTATAAGAAGTCCTTTTTATGTAAAAGACATTGCGAAAAATGTTCATTCAATCAATTATAACTATTTAAATGATTATAATTCAAATCTTGTAGAAATGTAGATAAAAAGTTAACGGAAAATTTGAATAAATTAAGGTTAGGTCACATGACCGAGACTGAAATAAATAAAATCTATAATTTATGTCTTTAATACAAAGACATAATCTTTTGTGACGGTATTGCAGTGACTTTTACAAATCAACTAAAGTATGAAATAAGAACAAAGAACGACGAGCCTATTTTTATTAAAGCATAATATAGGCAATCGCCTTTACAGGTAGCAGAAATTAAAACTCAAGTGGAATCTTTAAAAAGATGACATCATCCAGCCGAGTTATTCAACTTGGAGGGCCGTGCATTTAGTCCCAAAAAAATTGGAGGCTACTGGTGAACAAAAATGAAGAATGGTTATAGAAATCACCTTATCCTTTAGAAATCCACCACTGCCCCATAGCAACCTTAACTAGATCGTCAGTCCACCGGATTTGAGGCCTTACCAACTTATGTCATAAAATAATATTGATTTTTGTTCACAGTTGTCTCATGTCATGTCGATGCTCATCTTCAAGACCAGGATCCAAACTATTATCATCTTATTTGTCTTGGCTGTGAGCTTGGCTTGGATTGGAGTGGACCTGTAGTGAGACTACGACGACTACGAGAGGCTTAACTATGGAACCTGCACTACAGGGCTATTGGCTGGGTGCGATGACAGCGCCACTAGCGGTAGCAATTAGGGCGGACTTTGAAATGTCAAATGGCTGGCTACCATTACCAAAAGTAAGTAAACACGAAAATAATTTCAGTGAAACAACGTAATTTACTTAGGTCCTGTTGGATATTGTAAGTCTATTGCGTCGATAATAATGTTGACCTTTTTTATTTCCCGTCTTAAATGCCACAATCAGTCAATTTCCCTACACGGTCTTTCTCATAGCTTCACGGGAAATAAATGAAGAAATGAACAAATTTAATCGAATAAAGCGTTTCATGTATCTTGTAGACGATTATTTATAACAGTACTGTCGATAATGATGCAGACTTTTGTGTATTTTCAGTTCAACATGGCCAAATTGATTCTAAAAACTGGATTCCGGACAATAACGCACAATATAGTTTTACAGCCACAAACCACCACAAAAGCCGCAAACAGTTAGTTTTGGCTCAAGCGGCTGAACATGTGCAAAAGACAAACTTTAGTGACATCAACGCCATACAAAACGTTTTTGAATGTAAGCTGCTTATTTGTGTTTTTGAAATTTTGACGTGGTACATTTCAAACATTCAATGTTAATGTCACGGGTTAATGTAATGAAAAAAAAGAAAAGTTTTTTTTACAGATTGACTCAACTCGCTGTGTTACTAGTGGAAGATGTGATTAATCTAATTAAGTATCTATTGCAGATGAATGTTTTGCCTTCATTTTCAACACTTGAAAATATTTCAACTCGACATTCTATATCAATTTTTGTGCAATGAGTATTTTCAATTATTTCAAATGTATTTGATTCGTAAAAAATATTAGGTACATTAGCTGCATTTTTTTCTTTCTTGCTACTGCGTTCCATGCGGTGTTTATATCTTGACATGGCTAAATTTGCAGCAGGTTTCGTTACCCATGTTCAAGTATTTATTTTTAAGAATGCACGAATACGTGAATTTCTCTAGTAAAAAGTGACAGTTTGTCCGCCCCAAGTTCCTTTTTTTGGCACCATCGGCGCTACGATCGATTCGTGGTTCCCCCACCACCTATTTTTCACCCAGCGAATAACAGCTTTCCTATTCCAGTTTATACCTACATTCGTCACGATACTCGACAATCAAATGGTATACGTTCGGCGCTAGTGCAGTGACGTCGTCACTAACCACCAATGCCAACACCACATCCTAGAGTAGGTACGGACAACAGCACGTCGACCTACCACAAAATGACAAATTTTCTCATTTGAAAATGAACTCTATATGTCAGGCTTAAAGTTGAAAATCTATTGGAGAATTTTTGACTTTTGGGGTAGGTCGACGTGCTGTTGACTGTACATAACGTGCAAATTATATCTGGCCGCCTACCTCTTTAACATAGTCGCCTGGATGCCATGTGTGTTTTTTATTTATTTATTTCAAAAGGTCTACCAACAGTACATGTATACAATAAAATAAATTGCATAAAATAATTGTGTTGTTTGAATACATCTCCCCTGACGCCGGGGATGTAGTATTCTACATAGTAATTGGTTTTGGGTTGAGCCGCTCTGGCTTGAGCAGCTTTGCAAAATGCAGAATTCAATCCGCCCGACGCACACTGGGGCCGTTCATACAACGTAACGTAATGCCCGTAACACGATTTTCAAAATGAGGGTATTTCTAAAAATAAACTGTGTCTGGGTATTCTTGAGAATGTATTACATTCATCATCATCTCAGCCTATTGCAGTCCAATGCTGGACGTAGGCCTCCCCCAAAATCATCCACTGCCAGCCATCTTCCTATGGTCGCCGGTCCATCGAGCTGGGGGGCGTCCTACACTACGTTTGCCTAGGCGTGGTCTCCACTCGAGAACCCGTTTACTCCACCTTTCATCGGTTCTGCGACAGATTTGGCCAGCCCACTGCCACTTAAACTTGCTACATTTTTGGACTATGTCCGTTACTTTAGTCCTCTGCCTGATGATCTCATTTCGGATATGCATCAATTACTGGCATTGATCACAACCTAATTCATAAGCTTTATATAATATTACAAACGATATCAAGTGGTTTTAAAATCGATACCAACAAGTTTTAAACACTTTGTCTCAATACCGCGGAATTATAATATGTCACTCTTTATCCTTGGTTGTGTAAGTAGCTACGTAAATTGAATCAACTGAATACTCATGGCAGAATTTAATATTTTTCAAAAAAACAAAAGCTTTTGAAAAATATACAACAAGATACCAAATGATTTGAAAGTACTAAATAGTTTCTTATTTAAAAAAAGATTAACTGAATGGCTTAAAAAAATAGTATAGTATAGTGACAATATTTTTAATAGTGTTAAGGAATTATTGACAACTAGTTAGACTTTAATGATATATTTATTAAATCATAGAATATTGAATTTAGAATTATTAATTTATTATTGCAATAAATGTAATCCTTGTAGTAAAGTAATGTAATTGAGACCACTGACATTGTTAATGATTTGCATGCTATTTAATAAGCAAAACATGATTACTTTAATTGCTAAATGTCACCTACGTATACCATGTTTTATGCAAATAAACGATTTATTATTATTATTTGTATCTCTCCTGCGGGAAATCACGGCTCGGAGGCCGGTCCTTTGAAGGCGTTCGTGGGGATACAGATCCAACACGAAGAGGCCCCTTTGAGATACGTTACTGAGTTGGGATATGTACACCTAGCGGATACTATTATGCCTGCACTATTGAGAAGATACACCCAAAGACAGCACCCGCTAGTTGCAAGGACTATTGCAGTTAAGATGGAAACTAAACCGGTTCTATGGAAAGGGACTTGATGGACTGGGTAATGGGCTATTAATGAAGACTACCGATCACCTGTCTGGTTCATTGTCTTAGACTGAAAAAATTGGCAGGTGGTGACTCGCCGCCAACTGAAAGGGCCCCCCCTGGCGTCATGGGTCATTCAAGACCGGACTGAGAGGCAAAAATGTTGTTGGCGGCTTAGGGTGGAGAGGTGGCTCTGGACTTTAAACGACGATCATCTGCTCCCCCCGGAGGGTCCGGCATCACGTGCCCACTCGCCACTTACGAACCACATCCACCCTTCGAGCATCATGCTCTCGCGACTCCACTCTGGCCGGCCGGTTAAGGCAAGCCAAAGGCGAGAATCCTGCAGACCCCCTTGGGTTCCCCTTCGGCAAGCCGAAGACGAGGGTCTTGGCCGACTCTCGGGAGCACTCGGATTAACGACTGACCCCGTGGTGTCGCTATACTCACCACAGCTCGCCACAAAGCTGCCCTGCGGGGTTTATTATTATTATTATTTGGTGTGCGTTCGTGCAGCAAAACGTATCGCCTTTTCAAGGATTGGATGATGCAGATAATTAGTGCCTTATATCGTGTAAATGTGCCCGAAATTTTGTATTTGTGCGTCCAACAGCTTCAGATTAATTTAAGAAAAACGGATTCTGCTGCACGAACGTTCGCCCAGCAATTTTTTTTTTAATTGATGGGCCTACCTGTATATTAAATATGCAAAAATATAGCTTATATACGATCATAAATGTGCCGTGAAAGCCAGAGCCAGCTTAAGGTATCAGAGTAATTTAGTTTTTTGCTGGGCGAACGTTTTGGTGATTGCTGTATATCGGAAACAGTTGAACGCACATTCACGATTTTTTGTATACAGATTCGGTACATTTGTGCCGGAATTTTCATTAACATGACTAGCATGGTTCAGATGCAATGGGGAGGAACACGCAAAGCTTTTTGTAGATGGCGCGATCGGCACTTGTACCCGGTTGACTGCTAGTGTCAAGTGTGTATTTGCGATTTTTTCGCATTAAAAGTTTTTCGGCGTTTAAAATGTATTCATTAATGTCTTTTTCTGAGCTTTAAAGCGGACTTCGTAAATGGACCAGAACAATTAACGGAAACGTTGTGATTTGATAGAGAGGTAAGCATTGAAAATATTGAAGGTTACATTCTATTTCCTGTGCATAATTCTAGTTAATTTGGACTATATCTGTTATTTCTTTTAGATTGGAGGCTTATGAGCGGAACCGAAACTTTGGCGCTGACTATAACATTACAGATGATGTTGCATATGCCTCTCTGGCGATAGAAAAAATCAGAGACATTGATGCCGATTTTCCACTTCCTAGCTTAAGGAAACATGAAATACATCGTTATTTAGAAAGGAAAGGAAGTATGAACTTATATTTAAATAATTTCCTGATATTTATTCAATATACTTTTGATTATTAAGTATTCATCATCTGATGCTTTTTGCTTCACAGATACAACAGCAAGCAAGAAAAAGTTCTGTATGAAGCATGTCATCTCCTAACTGTTCACCTCTACTCTGCTGGTGATATCACATACATGAAAGGATAATGTAAAGCAAGGATGGAGAAAGTTAATTTTATACCATTGTGAGCGCTGCGGATAGTGGCATGTATGCATGATGTAAACATGTATCTCTAATTCAATACCAGAGGTCATGAAAGTTCTCCAGATTATGGGAAGTGTATTTAGGATATGCGGTGGACAAGCATGGATTGGATTGTGAATTTCTAAGGAGTCATGATAAACTTCTAAGCAAAGATACAATAATTAAATTAAGCACCCGTATAAAGCTAAAAAAAAAGCTTAATATATGAAATTACTGTGCCTTAGTTAAGTATTAGTGTTAGAGAGTTGTCCTTTAAAAAGGAAATTCCTTACTACACACAAACACATAGATATTTATTTTGTACTGGTAGGAAATTCTGCAATTTGATTGATGCATAGCATGTAGTCGTGATACTATTTCTTTATTAATAAGTATGATACTCACATTTGTGAAATGTTATTTTTTTTATAATCATCTTTATTAAGTAATGGTATATTAAAAGTAAGTAACATGTTTGAAGGTTATTTGAAAATAATAATAAAAAAACATATAACTTCCTAGACTTTTATTGATTTATTTTATAAATAGATTCCCTAAAATTGCAGCACTTGAAAGTTTCTCAGTTCTTTATAATAGTGAGGCCTAGTAAGTAATTGAGATTTTCCTTTATGAAAAGGAGGTACCTGTTCTAACTATTACATTTCTTTCTGTCTCTTTTGTAAGTCCATTATCAGCGAGTATATTGCCTCCGCTTTGTCATTTAGTTAAAAGTTCACAGCACTCTACAGTAGAGAGACAGGCAAGTAGTGGAGTCCTTCATAAATTCAAGTAGAAGACAGGGTAAAGCACTAACTAATATTTTCAACGTATTAGTATGTTTAAAACTACTCCATGAAGCTTGTCATGATTTGGGCTTTTTAGGTTTCTGTACTTTTGTTTCAGTGCCAGTGAATTCACTAAATTGTTACCCGTTTAGTATATTATACTTTTTCCAAAATAGTCTTCTTCTATGAAATATGCTGTGAGTAATCGTGCAATTGTTAATC
Source organism: Anania fuscalis (assembly GCA_950371115.1). Taxonomy (NCBI): domain Eukaryota; kingdom Metazoa; phylum Arthropoda; class Insecta; order Lepidoptera; family Crambidae; genus Anania; species Anania fuscalis. The sequence continues at coordinate 1,787,448 of OX493346.1, forward strand.
TGTAAAGCAGATTCCCACTGATTTCTGCGTTTATAGTCCTTAGGGAATAAATAAACTACTTCAATTTTACAGTTTAAAGCACCACACTGTTTCATTGCGACTTTAATCCTCGTAAATATGGTAAACAAACAGAAATGATTGCAAATTTCCATACAATCTGACAGATGTTATGTCAGATCTAGGTACAAGACAATAAGCGCCCCTGGCGTGATAAAAAGCAGGGCTTTGAATACCGTTAAAATTCAGGTATCGTTACCTTCGCCGGACGAAGGTAGCGTTAATGGCAAAGGTAACGATAAGCTTGGTAACGATACCTTGGATGGCCTTTTACCGTTAAACTGACATAACGTTATCGATTATTTTATCGGTAAGTGATAATGTTACCATGGTCTAGGCTTGTTAACGATACCAAATGCATACTACAAGTATCGTTAAAAGAATCGTTACTTTCTATCTATCTCTTTCATTCGTTATTTTCGATGCGCGCATTGCGCGCAGATTTAAGTCAGTTAGTGATGTGGTGGTGGCTATTCGACTGATTAAACTTAACGCACGAATGCCCGCACTGTGCATAATTCCTAAGCAAAAACTTAGTGAAATAAAATGGTAAGTATAACATGTTTTTGTTTATTTTTATAGATACTGAAAGTCTTAAGTGCCTACGCAATATTCTTGAAGGAACTTAATATACCGTAAAGTGGTCTACGCATCATCCTTCCATGCACGATGCACGACCACGGTCATGCACGATGCAAGACTACCGTGTGTAGGCTTAACGGATGGCATACTTTTTTATTTCTCCGCAAAAATAATTATTTTTGACGTCTGGCAAGCCTCTCCACGGTCGTGCATCATGATCGTGTATGACCATGAAGGTGTCTTTTGACTGTGGGATAATTATAATATCGCTCATCCAAAACAACAACATCACAATTGCAAAAATCTCAATAATGACATTTTGATACCAAACGTTCTCATTACGTGCAGTATGCACGGGTAAAATTATCAGAGCTGAGGGCACTAATGTCGTTTGTCAATCGGCCATTTTGAGAGCGATCCCGTAGTAAAAAAATCGGCAGATTTGACAGTTGCGCGGGGGTGCCCCGAGGTGTTTGGACGTGTTGGAGCCTACAACGACGCAAGCAAGTTAGTTATGACAATCATTTCATTTATTATTGGCGCATCATTGACAGAATTGACACAATTGTGTCTTTGTTGATCCTAAAGAATGTTTGTAGTTTGACTTAATGGCGAAATTATGTTTAATTTTGAATTGAAATTATGAACCTATTTCAAATTTCTTTTGCTACTCTCTCAGAGTATACTTCTGAGGTGGTCTCATTTTCAGCAAGTAAGGATCTGATGATGGAATCACAGGGAAATCATGGAGAATACTCATTAAATTTAGTCACCTAATGAAGAGTGTTTGTTATTTTTAAACAATTTATTCCGATGTTTGCGTTTGGGAGTCATCACATCATACTGCTGAGTTGATGATGAAAGTCTCAGAACTCCTTAACGGTTTAAAGTTATGAGATAATGCTGCCATTTATCGTCAAAACGTATTTCCCGCAGTGTATGGGGCAGACGAGGTACCAGACAGCCTAGCTATCTGATTTACTGGGGGCGTAAACAAGCACACCTAGAAACGAGAAATTTTTACGAGTCCTCGTATTTACCTATTAAAGAATCTCATGGCAGAACAACGTTCAATAGCAATGCAGACCTCCGTTGACGATAAGGCATATCGGCAATTCAACAGACGAATATGGAAGTCCGTGCGACAGGATATCCGCAACTTTAATACGAACAGTATTAAAAAGGCGATAGAGCGGAACTAAGGCTCCACAGTGTTAACAAGGGCTCTTACAGCTTAGGAACAACAAGGCGCTACCACAAGTTATACTGAAGATCGATATAACTTGCCACTATACTCGGCGTTTGTAAAATATGAGAAGGCATTCTATTCGATCGAGACTTAGGCAGTGCTCGCTGGAAGACCTCAGCACAATGCTCGATGCTGTCATAGACATTCCCAGCAGGTAGACCTTCAGACAAATCAAAGTTAACATGCCTATGTGGCGCCCTACCCAGTACCATTTCATAGCTGTATCCTTACAACTAGCAGTTGCCCGCGGCTTCGCCCGCGCTAATCTAGATTTAAAAATAAACTAATGAATCGCAAATACTTCTAATATCATTGTTTAACCTATATTTAGAAAATAATGAACATCAAATAAAAAACAATTAACCGCTTTTCACCCCTTTTAAGGGTTTTAATTTCAACAACACCTATATACTTTGAGTGAGTTCCTAACCGTAAGCCTAAATAATAATTTTAGTGATGTTTACTTTGAAAACAAAGGACTTTCCATACAAAACTTCATCCCCCTTTTCACCCCATAAAGGGTGTTTTCATCAAAAGCGTGAACACAAAATTTAAAGATCCTAACATTAAAACGAACGGATTTGCCTCTTAATAATTAAAATGTATTTTCTGGCTGAAACAAACTATACATATGGTATTTTTATCTTATTGTAATCTTATGAATAACAAAAAAATACTTACAAATAAAAGGATGGTTTATCGATATGATTGGCTTTAATTAATTTTATACCTAAGTGTCTGGTAAGTAGACACTTAAAATTTTTTGCATTTTCTTTCCCACGTCACAAGTAACTAAGTGCATTGTGCATATAAACATATTTGCATGATACCCACTTTAAATAATACACTTTAAACGCTCGAGGTTTAAATTAAGAAAAACACAAAAATTTGCATTTTTATAAAATATTGTAAATAAGCTATATAAACGTTAAGTTCTCTAAAAACTTACATCCCCTATAAATTAAAAAAATCCTTCCTTAGTGGATGCCTACGTCATAAGGGGAATTCGTGTGCGTAATTTAAAGTTTCTAGCCTTAAGGGTTTGGCTTGTGCGGTAATATTAAAGTTTCATCCCCTATTTTACCCTCTTACGGGTTGAATTTTGGAAAACCCTGAAATTCATCTCATTATTTCTGCCGTTATTAATTTATACGAAATTTCATGCAAATATGTCCAAGGAATAAAAAGTTTGATACAACCTTTGGGGCCTGGTTTACCCCTATAGGGGATGAATTTTGATTATTTAAATCTTTCATCCCCTATTTTACCCTCTTACGGGTTGAATTGAAAAATCCTTCCTATTTATAAATTCAATTCTGTTTATAAATTAAACTCCTGAGGGGGCTAACCCCTCGGGAGTGGAATTTTGAAAAATCCCTCCTTAATTAATGCCTATGTCATAAGAGGAAAACGTGCGCGAAATTATAAGTTTTTAGGCCTGAGGAAGTGGCCTGTGTTTGTTTACCCTCTTAGGGCTTGAATTCTAAAAAACTCTGAAATATTTAAATCTTTATTTGTACTGTACACAATTCATACGAAATTTCATGCAAATAATGTCCAAGAAATAAAAAGTTTCATAAAAACTTTAGACCCCCATTACACCCCCTTAGGGGGTGAATTTTGAAAAATCATTCCTTAGTGGGTGCTTGCGTCATATGAGGAACACGTGTGCGAAATTAAAAATTTCTAGCCTAAAGGGTTTAAACAGTGCGATTGTTTAAAATTTTCATTCCCTATTTTACAGTCTTTGGGGTTGAATTTTTAAAAATTCTTTTTTAGTGGATGCTCACGTCAAAAGCAGAATACGTGTGCGCAATTATAAGTTTCTAGCCCTAAGAGTTTGGCTTGTACGTTAGTATAAAACTTTCCTCCCCTATTTAACCCTCTTAGGGGTTGAATTTTGGAAATCCCTAAAAAAGGTAACTCATTATTTTTGTCGTACTGAATTCATACTAAATTTCATGCAAATATGTCCAAGGAATAAAAAGTTTCATACAAATTTTGGGCCCCCCTTTCATTCCCTTCGGGGACGAATTTTAAAAAAATCCTTGCTTAGTGTACCCCTACACCTTGGAACCTACGAGCCAAATTTGGAATCTCTAGACCCAGCGGTTTGGGCTGTGCGTTGATCCATCAGTCAGTCAGCTTTGCCTTTTATATTTATAAAAGGTCCAATTTTGAGGACAAATCCAACTAAGCTGGGCTAAACTAAACAACATCTACTCGTCCAAAATACCCCAGTGCCTAAAAACGAAAACCTACATCCAGTGTGTGTTACCAGTAATGACATACGAAACAGAAACCGAGCCTCTCACTATGGGCCTTATAAAAAAAGCTCAAGGTTGCACAGCGAGCTGAAAAGTTCTAGAATGGAGGCCACAGACCGGCCAATCTGAAAGCCTACGTTTGTTTGCATCTATCTACTGGCTGGCGATGTTGCCATTCCGCCGGCCGGCCGGCGCGCGTGATCAGGCCAGGCACGCGCCACCGCGCCGGTTTGACAACAACGCTTAAGGTAACGAAAAAAATATCGATACTTTTAACGTTAATTGGTTAACATTATTATAGTGGATTCGATACTAAACTACCGTTACCCGTGTTACCGTTAAAACTGTAACTTAATGAAAATATCGTTATGTAACGATAATTATAGCGTGAATTTGGTATCGTTAACAAGCCCTGATAAAAAGTTAGTTTTTCTCCCCATTCTTTTATTTCCTATAAAACGGAATAATGCTCTAGCTCCCGAACGAACAAGACCAAGGACTTCACGTTAGTGCCGACTGGTACCCATTGTATATTCACATGGTCCTGTAAAGTTTCGCCGGCCTACTACATATCATTGCCGATTTCTTAACGATTTTGTCTTTTTTTTGAGGTTATCTTGAGTGACATTACTTAGAATACGAAAACACTACTTTCCTGTGAGCTGGCTTATTACATGCTTCTACAATAATATGAGCGCTGTTTTAAGAATACGTATGCAAAAAATCATGTATGTGTACCCATTACTTTAGACAATAACGATTAAAAACCATTCGAAATATTTTTGGTAGATTATCCGACCAAATTGTAGTGAACATTAAGAGCGGCCGCACGATACATCAAACTATCCTTCCTCACTTGATGGCGTTGTAACGAAAAAATAGTACAGGTGCGTACAGAATTGTTAAGTTGGAAAATAGTTTATAGGTATTTGGGACATGAAATAAAATGTGAATTGTTTTTTTTTGTACCTAATAATACACTATAATTTGTAATTTACTATTTAAAATAAATGAATGAAATAAATAAATAAAAAAATATTGGACAACATCACATACATTGCTCCGATTCCCTGCAGGTGGTGCAGGTGGGACGTAGATGCACATTTTTTTAAAAGAAAATATTGTTAGTTTAAAACTTGTAAATTTTTGTTTTTAGCAATTCCATGCAAGGTTTAATTGAAGATAAATAACACTTGAAAAAAATCATCGACCTCAGGTGGGACTCGAACCCACTCATGGAACTCGTGGTGCGATGGGACGTGGGCTCGAGTCCCACCTGAGGTCGATGATTTTTTTCAAGTGTTATTTATCTTTAGTTTAAAACTTGTTTGTTTATACCTACTGATATTAACAAACAACTTTTTTAAACTACTCACCCCATCACGCCTTAGTCTTTTGTTTGTAAACAAAACTAACAGTAATACATACATGTGACAGCATCAATACATTGCTCTGATTCTAAGGTAAGAAGCTACAGCCATTGTGTTAAAGAAATCAGAAAAAACGACGGTACCACAACACCCAGACCCGAGCCAATATAGAAAAGTTCGTTTTCTACAATAACCCAACCGGGGATCGAACCCGGAACCTCAGAGATGGCGGCGCTATTTAAAGTCCGGCGTGCTCATCTCTCGGCCTCAAAGGTCTTCATCCAGCTTCTAACCATGATGATTGAGAACTTAAATTAAGTCATTAATACGAGGAATTAATTGGCACCAGTTCAATCAGTCGACATATTTATGTACTGTCAAAACGCACCTCGGCCCTATAATTTGTATCGCGATAGCAAGCTATGACGTCATTGTTTACCGGACTCGACTGCCTAACTTTTTATTGGTTTTGAAGCAAACAAAAATTAGATTCTTCGAATAAATGATAATGTTTCGGGTTATCGGGCCTAAGATAAAGTTTCAGATTTAATAAATGATGTCTCAAAATTATTTTATGATTGGTGTCCGCAACCCAATTCTCACATGCTCCGACGACGTCGATCCACAGAACAAATGGGACCATTTTTGACGTAATAAAAAACATATTTTGGTCATTAAATTTTATTGACGTTATATCTTAGTCTAGAAGCGCAGGCGGTGCGGGTACTGGCTGGAGCGCAGCCCGAAGGCCGCCTTGAGGTACCCGCGCAGTACTTTCTTGTCTGCGCGCGCGCCGATGGCCTTGATCACTGCCTCGTCTACCAGCTTCTGGTCCGCCTTGCGTTGTTCGGATGGAACGTATTTCTGGAAAGGATTTTAATACGTTAGCCACAGGATTGGTGATACACAGGTGGCCGGCCTACTATAGGTTTTCATACTTGGGTCCACATAGGGGTCGGGGTTCCATATAAGCTAGCCGATGCTGGTATAATTATGTAATGCATCGTTTCCCAAAGTAGGACAGACAACCGAAAGGGCTAGCATGCGCAACGTGATAAAATTATGTCGTGGCATTTTATCGACTTAAGTAAATATCATGTCGTTTTGTCTTCGACGATAACAAAGAAAAAACCAAAATATCATGGCAATGCCGTGTTATAATGTAAAAATAAGTGGCTACGAAGAACGGGAGACCCTGAAAATATTAAGAAAAAGGATACGAGACGTACAAAATTATCGTCGAAGACAAAATTTGTCTTGTCTATCGATAAAATAACCGATGCGCGCATGCTAGCCCTGCGGGTAAAGGTTGCAGAAACCCGCTAGATGCAGGCCACGTCTAACCGGCCAATCTGGAAGTCATTCAGGGAATACCAGCAGCAGTTCAGCAATGGACACATGACATCCTGTGGCTGAAATGACGATAATGAATGCATCACCTATATTGGATAAGTTGTGAAGTATGAAGCAGCGTTCTTACCAAAATTTTACTACTGACCGTGAGCTAGGTTTACTGTCAGCAATGCAGATTGCAGTTAAAAAAATCATCATCATTTCAGCCGGCGGACGTCCACTGCTGAACATAGGCCTCCCCCAGTGACTTCCAAATTGTCCGGTTGCGCGCGGCCTGCATTCAGCGGCTTCCTGCAACCTTTACCAGGTCGTCTGTCCATCTTGTGGGTGAGAGTCCCACGCTGCGCTTGCCGGTACGTGGCCTCCAATCCAGTACATATCTGCCCCATCGGCCGTCAGTTCTACGTGCTACGTGCCCGCCCACTGCCATTTCAGCTTGCTCATCCGTCGGGCTATGTCAGCGACTTTTGTTCGTTCACGGATCTCCTCATTTCTGATTTGATCTCGCAAAGAAACACCGAGCATAGCCCTTTCCATAGCCTGCTGTGCAACTTTGAAGCTTCTTTATAAGGCCTATAGTAAGAAGCCACGTTTCAGTTCCGTATGCCATCACTGGTAACACACTGGTTGTAGACTCGTCTTTACTAAGATATTTTGGACGAGATGTTTTGTAGTTTCCCGAACGTTGCCCAGCAGAGTTAAAAAATGGTTATAAAACATGACCCTACAGAGTAGCCTTATATCAGTGCAAGTTGATGACCCCTCACCTCTTTCTTGGTGGCGAAGATATCCTCCCCCTGCTTCCGCTTGACGCTGCGCTTGGCGCTCTTCTTGTTCTTCTTGAAGTAGTTGTCGTCGAGGTGAGCGGGCAGCTGGAACGCGCCCAGATCCACCTTGGTGGACGTGCCGATCACGTAGCGCTGGGGAATGCGTCGCAGGGGACACGAGTTGAACTGGAATAACGAATACACAATTATTAACAGTCCACTACACAGGGTCAGGTGATATTAATTTTAGTCGAGCGAAATTGGAGTTTCTAGTGTGTCATCGGCATTTTGTACAAGGTATCAACTATGCGATCAAAGAAGTTTTTGGACGTGCAGATAGTTTGAAAACCGGCCAAGTGCGAGTCAGACTCGCGCACGAGGGGTCCGTACCACTTTCTATAAAAACGGCCAAAAAAACACGTTTGTTGTATGGGAGCCCCCTTAAATATTTATTGTATCCTCTTTTTTAGTATTTGTTGTTATAGCGGCAACAGAAATACATACTCTGTGAAAATTTCAAGTCTCTAGCTATCACGGTTCATGAGATACAGCCTAGTGACAGACGGACAGAGAGACAGACAGCGGAGTCTCAGTAATAGGGTCCCGTTTTATCCTTTGGGTATGGAACCCTAAAAAGGAATAGTATAAGAGCTTATTAGTGCGGCTGAACGGTTTAATGGGTCCGCCCTTGAAAAAGGTTAAGAAACATTCCGTTACGGTATTTGGATTGGGATAAAAAAGGGTCGTGGTACACTGTGAATGGTAAATTTCATAGGAGCAACTTCCGGATAGCATAATTGGGTTATTTTTAGTGGTAAAATTGGGTTATTATATGGAAGTTGCTATCATGGATACTGATGAAAAAGCTTTCAGCTGAAATCTTTAATGACCTGTTCAACAAGAATCCATTTTCTAGCATTTTGGCTATTAGTACATACCATACCCTGGTATACTATCTGGGCAATATTTTTTTTAGTATTTGTTGTTATAGCGGCAACAGAAATACATCATCTGTGAAAATTTCAACTAACTATTCGGTATACAGATGAATATCTATTTCATAAATTTGACGTGCTGCTTCTACAGTATGACATGAAAAAATATGGCGGAGGGTCTTAAAATAACCCTGTATACAATGAATGTCAGTAATGACAGGTGTCATGTAGGGTACTCACCGCGAAGGGTCCAGTGACAAGTAGCAGTCCGCTGGGCAGCACTCCGACGAGCACGACGCGCTTGCCCGAGTGTCTGCCGGCCAGCAGGATGCACACTGTGCCGGGGGTGAGGTTGGGCCTCGTGTTGCGGACGTGTTTGCTGAAAGTCTTGTGGTGTGGCCGGGTGCGGATCCTGGAATACAAAAGTAAATGTTTAACTTTGTGGTTTTAATGGGACTTCTATTATTAGAGTAACTACATGATTTATATAACTTCTTTGTTCATTTTAATGTTAAGATTCCTGTTACATCAATGTCAGCCCCTCTAGCATGAGCAACAAAACACGATATGATACAATATGAAATAGCGATTTATCGCATATTTTTTGTCAAAATATGAACTTTAATCTAAAAAGCAAGCATATACGTGACGTCGCCGGCACGGACATGCTTACTGTTTCAATAAAAGTTCAAGATGGCGGCTATGTTTTCATATTTTAAAAGTAAAGAGGCGATAAATCGCTATATCATATCGTGTTTTGTTGCTTGTGCTAGAGGGGCAGGTTAGTTCTACTTTAGGCATTGGTTGGGAAACATCTAGTGCATCTAGTTATGCTGAAATCTAAAGCAATTTTTTATCTTATATTTAAGGTTTTACAAACATCTCAGTAATATCACAAAAAATACAGAAATGAACATACATTTCTAATAAACTATTGAATAAGAAGTTGGTCCAACAATGATTATTGGTAATTATTTTAAGAATTATAAACTGCAGGGCTAGCATGGTTATTTTATCGATAGACAAATTTTTCTTCGACGATAATTTTATCGTTTTTTCTAACCTAACGGATCACAGACGTCTCGAATCATTTTTCTTAAGATTTTCAGGGTCTCCCGTTATTCGTAGCCGCTTATTTTTACGTTATAACACGGCATTGCCATGATATTTTGGTTTTTTCTTTGTTATTGTCGAAGACAAAACTACATATTTACGTCAAAAGTCGATAAAATGCCACGATAAAATTTTATCGTGTTGCGCATGCTAGCCCTGCTGTTCTTGTAGTAGAGGTAGCTATATTTAAGATTCCCCAAACAGTAATAAGTGGTTTACACTATACTTTATTTATACTGTACTTTTCATTCAAAAAAGTAAGTCAAATCAATAGTTTTATTTTCTGCACATTCCATAACTTGCAATAGATAAGCATTTGCTGAATAAAATGTAAACATTGAGCTAAACACAAGAAGGATACTATAGTATTTTTAAATAGACAACCGCCATCTCCGAGGTTCCGGGTTCGATCCCCGGTCGTTCAATGTAGAAAAGGAACTTATCTATATTGGCTTGGGCCTGGATGTTGCAGTACCGTTGTTGTTTTTTTTCTATAACACTAGTGCTTTAGCTACTTACCTCAAGATCAGAGCAATGTATGTGATGTTATTATTAACTTACTTATCCTGTGTGGGGTAGAAGGACCTCCTGCGGCTGAGCAGGACTGTGCGGGTTCCTCCATTCTTCTCGCCACCAATCTGCTTGACCACCGCGGTCGGCTTCTTGGGCTTCTCAGCCTTAGGGTTCTTCTTGCCAACAAACCTGTACTTAGCCTGAAATAAACAGTAATGATATATCATTATTATTTGTTATTGAACAAGGAATGTTTGTGTTTATTTGCCCATCTTTTGTTTAGAGTTTAAAAAAAGATTGAGGTAAACATTTTACATTTCTCATACCTACAGGATTCATATAGTATTTTATATATACTTTTAAGTTGGTAAATTGGAAGGTAAGAATGAGACAAAGTTAGAAACTCAATTTAGTTAAGTTTTAGAAGGTCTCACTTAATTCAGTGATTCAGACATACACTAACCTAATATTGCAAAGTAGTCACTGTTAACAGAAAGAACTACAATTTAGGCAGTTGATCACTACAAGCAATCTCTCACAGAAAACCTTAAGGCAGAGGGTAACTATAGAAAAGCGGGCAGATGGTTAAGAGTGAAATACTAGTATTCCAAAAAAGTTATATCACTTTCATCATTAGAGCTCGAGGTTGTTTACCCATGAGGTCAAACAATACATTGCAGAAACCGACAAAGCCTCAAAATTAAGACTTTGAGCACTTTTTGTATTAACAAATAATTTGTGGAAAATGCACTCACCTTCTTGTGGAACATCTTCGACTTGGAGAAGCGAACTACTCCATTACCCAGGTCATAATTCCTTGGTTTGCCTACTTTGGCCTTCTTGACTCCGCCCGCGGGCGCTGCAGCGGGCTTAGCCGCCGCCTTGGGCTGTGGTGGAGCCATTTATTATCTGCACAAACGAAACACAACCTCAATAACACTTGCCACCTGACTCAAGAGTGAGGTTAGAATATCGTAAACTTTAAGTATGACGACAGAGAGATAATTCACATATAAAATTATTGACGTATATGGCAATTTCAAACCACTAAACGTTAGCCAGGGATTCGTAAAATATCTGTTGGAATCGGAAACACAATATTCACAGAAATCACTATCACTGAACCAAACGTCAAACTTTCGAAACACAAGTTTTCAGGGTGGTTCATCTGAAATATAAGATAAAATCGGTTTTATGGAAAATGTAGCGCCTGCTGCTTACATTAATTTACACAAATCTTTTCAGTACAGGCCTATTACATTAGATTTATTTTGAATGAAAACAACATCCACTCACACTTTGACCGGGATCAAGAAAAAAGAATTTTTCATAGAGTTGTTATATTGTCTATGGTTGAAAAGTGTTGCCATTGTGAAATTCCCACATTTTGAGCTCTCTTGAGCTCAGTGTCGGATGACTCGTTTACTTATCTCTTAAATCTCTTTTATAATAATAAGTAACTAAGTAAAAGCAATGTGAGAGAGACAGAGAGAAATCAATAATCCATGCTAAATTATTGTTTTTAAAATATATTTAATCAATATAACTAAGAAAAGGTTAAATAAAATAAAACTACACTTAAAACTTTCTTTTTGCCCTAATTGTAATTGAGAACATGATCAAAATTGTCAATGTCAAAAATTATGACAGCAATTGTCATCTCTCTTCTATGTCAATCAAAGTCGAAAAAAAATCAGTGCTGAAAAATGGCTTCTTTGCGGAGCCCGTCTTCGCCGTCCGACGGTTATAAAAGGTTTAGTGATGATTTTACAACCACCAGCGTCAACAATTACGGCTCAAACGTGACAAGTAAACGAGAAGCTAAGATTTTTCTATGCACTGTAGCCGCAAAGTATACGTATGCTTTTGTTGCATTAACAATACATTTCGTAATTCATTTAACATTTTGTTTTTATTTATTTAACACCTGTCTTACATTAACTCTCAATGCTCTTGAAGATCGATAAAGTCTTATTCTATTACCTTAATTGTATAAATGACGCATAGCGTGAGTCATAAGCTATTCGCTAACCTATCCATATAAACAAAACAGTTATAGTGTCCGACCCCAATTTTCTCCACGGCTCAGCAGCATCGTAATGCTAAAGGCTTATGTAGTGAACTCTTACCCTTTGCATGAGCTAAATCCGCATGCTTCCAATAGATGCACAGTAATTGTAATTAACTTTAAGAAAATTCTGTAAATAATGCTTTCATTCTCAAGGTTATTTTTGAAACTGAAGAACAAACATTAGGAATGATCACTCTGTTATTATTCTACTGGTGTTATCCTGTGCAAACTGCTTTTGATGATTTATTTATCCCCTCATGTTCAGCACAAGGTTACAAGCTAGAGCTACTTAGGGATTTCTTCCTTTTATAACAGAATAATAAGTTTATCCTGGTTGTAAGTCTAATTCTTAATAATTACTGTGTTGAGAAATTTATACTATTATTGACGTGTTTAGTTGTTAACTGGCCTACTTAATGAGCATTTGAATCATAAGTGTTTTAATTAAGAATGCAATGCATAAAAAGGCTTAACACATTGATTGTATTTACTACAAACTCTTAAGTAATTAATAATGCTTGATGACATAAGCACAACACAGAGAAGCACAAAACAATAGGTTTGAATGTCAATTTATCATATTTTAATTCAAGAGCCAGTAAGAAACATTGTACCTACCCCATTCTTCAGTTAAAAAACTTTAACTAAAGATTAATTATAAAATCTCTAATTCCTTACCTAAAGTAGTTTTAGACTTGATAAATTAATAATTTTAAGCTACATTTGTCTTAAGTCAAGGCTGTTCTCAAAATGTTAATTGACTCACTATATGATGTCATTTGGAAACGAAAATAAGTTGTTGCCTTTTGTTGAATAAATTTTAATATTATTTAGAATGTGGAAGAACTAAACTGTCTTGACCTTTCTTAATCATTAGCTAATCTAATAAAGATTTAAGTAAGCATTGCTGGTTTTAAGGATCTTTTAATGGTAAAAATATTATTTTATCCTACAAAATTGAAAACTATAAAATCTTTTAATACATTTTGTATCAGTTAACCATAAGGCTAAGCATTTGTTATTGAGTATTCTAGCTAGCTTTAAAAAAAATACTGGCACGAAAGATTAAAAAAAACCTGAAAAACCCACAGAAAATTTATTCTCTTAAAAAAGCATTTCAAGCATTCTATGGCCTTACAAAACTAATCAATTTTGATAGGTTAATGCATGTGTATTTTTATCACAGTTTTAACAAATATTTACTTCTAAACCTGATCTGATAAACAAATTGTGAATCAGATATTTTGACAGAAGATCCCAAATATTCCATTTAGGCAGTGTTGGTGCACAAAGATATTATAAGTTTAGGTATTTGATTTGAGCATGCATGCCTACTTATCTTGCACAAGGACTATGAGAATACTATAGGTGTCTGTACCTACAATATCTATTTACTTCCTTATCATTTATCAATAAGCATGACAGCTCTCTTATCAGTCAGGGTTTGTCAACAGTTTCAATGGGTATTTTGTCTCAATAAATTGCTATTTAAAATGGCAACAATCATATCAAAAGTGCAAGAGCATTGAAATTTAAAAATATTCTTATTACTAATTATGAAATATGGCAAAGAGTTTTAGTATTTATGTCTTAAGTTATGTTACAAAGTTACAATCTGATCTGATTAAATACATTTTTTTAAAGGAAATTTCCAACAGGTAGTGCATATTTTGTATAGTCAGAAGCCTATGCCAAAATAAAGTTGACTATAAATATATATTTTATTTAATATTCATTTTATAGTTACAAAAATGTTGAGGAAATCTGTAAGGCCCAATATTTTATCACTTCATCACTGATTCGTCAAATCCTATTGTCAGAAGAAAACGTTATGAATGAGATGTGTGTTAGTGAAGTGTATTTTTGCTAGTAACGTGTTTTATTGTATCAAAAATGTCCAAAGTAGCGTATGTGTATGAGAACGTGCTTTTTCCACTAAAAGAACAATGGTACAAATTGAAATCATGTGAGTAGAACCAATTCAAACATCCGCCGTGATTTGTGAATGATAGACGTGATAATACTCGTACCTAACTTGTCGAGTTATGATAGCTAGTAGTGAGGAGTGGTGGGTAATACTGGTTTAAGTAGGTAAGTCTCGGTTAGTACCGCGCATTTTTGGTTCACAATGTGCTATTGACTAGTATTCCTGAATTTCTTGACTTTATTAGCCCCTGAGGGCGTCCATAAAGCCTATACTTTATTCCGGCCTTTAAAACTGTTTATTCCTAATAAAAATTAACTCCTTTTAAACTTCGCGTTGCATCAGTGTAACCCATGTAACCCGATCGAAACGTCAGGCAAAAGAGGTAAACATTTTGTACCTAAATTATGATCGCGTTAATCCCGTTTCATTGAGTTTTTAAAAAATAAACTAAACAAACGCTGTTTTCGTCTGGCTACAATCAATTAATTAAAAAATGAATTTAAAAATCGTGAAGCATACATACATTGTTTATTATATTGTTTCCATAAGGCTGAGGGTCAAGCACTAATAAAACATCGTTTAAATGGATTAAATACATTCAATGTATTTTTCAAATACTGTTTTACACCTTTATTCATGTACAAAAAGTTGCCAACCCTACTGCAGCCTCGAATTGTGCAATAATTGTTAAGTGTTTAAAAATTACAACATTCCACAACTTACAATCAACCTTCAAGGTTATACGAATAGAGTTTAAAATAGGTTTCGAAGAAAGTTACTCTACTGCGCTCAAATTTGCCTTGTTGCAATATTTAACTGAAATCAATAGACTTTATTACAATGGTTGTAAAGTTCAGAATACGAAAGAAGTTATTATCTTATGTGCAATGCACTGCGGGTCGGCAAGGTCGGTCAATTAGAACTTAGATTATCTCAATTATTACAGCTTAATGGCTAAAATTGAATCTAAATATGAACATCGCATTTGCAGTTAATGACAACTAGGTATTAACTTAAGCCTGCCAAGCGTGGCGATTATGGCAAAATCCTACTTTTGGAGAGGCCTGTGTCCAGCAGTGGACTGATAGGCTGGTGATGTGATGTATTAACTTTTCTAATAAGTTATCTCATCATCATCATTTCAGCCGGCGGACGTACAGTCAACAGCACGTCGACCTACCCCATAAGTCAAAAATTCTCCAATAGATTTTCAACTTTAAGCCTGACATATAGAGTTCATTTTCAAATGAGAAAATTTGACATTTTGTGGTAGGTCGACGTGCTGTTGTCCGTACACTGTTGAACAAAGGCCTCCCCTAGTGACTTCCAGATTGATTGGCCGTTTGGGAGCGGTCTGCATCCAGCGTCTTTTTGCAACCCTTACCAGGTCGTCTGTCCAGCTAGTGGGTGTGAGTCCCACGCTGCGCTTGCCGATACGTGGCCTCCATTTCAGTACCTTTCTGCCCCATCGGTCGTCAGTTCTACTTGCTATGTGCCCCGCCCACTGCCACGCCAGCTTGCTAATCCGTCGGTTACCCATTTTTATTAACCTTCTTACTTTAAAAAAATATATGCTCCAGACAACACATTGTCATATCAATGGCAATAGTCATGGTTTCGTTGTAAGGAATTTAATCCTTGTACAACGAGGACCAGAACGATATTGCGTCTCAGCATACCCAACCGAGAAGTTTCTCTAAATTGACCCGATCGGGAATCAAACCCGGACACGCCACTTCACCCTGCGATGGTGTTGTCAAAAAACTTTTCAATTTCCATACTGGATGTCGAGTTACTTTGTACTAGTATTTATTCTGTGGTAGAGTCGAGCCAGAGATTATCTGGCATCAAGTTTATGGTATTTTCGTGAAAATAAAAGTACGGACAACAGCACGTCGACCTACCATAAAATGTCAAATTTTCTCATTTAAAAATGAACTCTATATGTCAGACTTAAAGTTGAAAATCTATTGGAGAATTTATGACTTTTGGGGTAGGTCGACGTGCTGTTGACTGTACCCAAATGGCTGAGTTGTACGTCTACGCGTCTGTCCGTATTTTATTACGGGCTAATAAAAACGGTGTTACATTCAAGCGTTAAACTTGACAACAAATAAAAAAACGGCCAAGAGTGAGCCGGGCCTGTTGAATTATCCCGATATAAATGAAATTACGATAACGGAACTCTCAATCATAGTTGCCGGGTTTATGCATTCTTAGGACCACTCTTTAGAAAAGGAAATAAGAAATCTTATTTACTTTAGAAATAGCAAGAATTATAATATACCTTAGAAGGGTTTATACGATTATTTGATGTATCCAAATTCCAAATATACGTCTTCAAGTCAATGTTTTTGAAAGTGACTTTAAATGTATACTTGTAAGGTTGTCTGACCTACATAAACTAGAATAGCCTATCAATCTCTATTTTCGTGATAGACTTTCAGTTCGTTCTATTGACACATTCAAGGTTTCGCGTAATTAAGTGACGTCATCGAAGCCAGCCGGGGTGGTAGTGTTGCCATCCCCACTCACACGAGTGGGGGGCAAGTGCTGTAACCTCGGAGATAAGCTGATTTACTTCTAACATCTTATTTATATTAATGAAATAATCTATAATACTCGGATAAATTTACGATATTTATAGACTATTCACGTGACTTTTTTAAAAAAATATTGAGATCAGCTATAGAGGCGTATTTTCGAAGCATTCGCATTTCAATTCGCTTATGAAATCCTGAGAATCGTGTAAAACTTTCTAGGAATTTGAATACATTATTCTCCTCCTCCGACCTCCATAGACGAGAGGCGAGCACGCCGGACTTGGCGTCGCCATTCCTGAGGTTCCGGGTTCGGTTCCCGGTCGGGTCAATGTAGAAAACGAACTTTTCTATATTGTTGACTCTAGGGTCTGGGTGTTGTGGTAACGTCGTTGTTACTTATTCTTTTACACAAGTATTTTAGCTATTCCTTACGATTCATACCAATGTGATCTTGTCCTATGTTTATTAGGAGCGAATTCAGTACTCCATAACGCACACAAACGAACCATTCCTCCGATTCGGAACCATTCGATTGCAAGTTGTCAACCGAGACACCACGTGACACCATGATGTAAAATTAATGTCACGTGATATTGATTGGTTGTCAGTTACCTGTCGAAGGGTTCTGCTGAATCAAAGTGCAGACGGACTGAGGTCAAATGCAGCATGCTTTTTCTTTGCTGTCGATCAAGTGGTATCAGTAAATAAGTAAGTGTGTCGATTCCGAAAAACAAATCATTTATTACATAGTACACGTAGTATAATACTAACTCTGCGATAGTACCCTACCTATTGGTTACACCATCACCATTATGGTCATATTAAGAACAACTGCTGGTTTTCGAACTCACGATCCACGTACCATCATCAAGGCTTCATCCAATGAGCTTCCACCGCTTAATATCAATTAACCTACGTACAATTTAATTCAGCATTCGAGTGAATGTAAACAAGTGCAATGTTTACACTGTGATAAAAAACACGCTACCGTTTTGTTTGTAATAACTAATAAACTAGTACGGTCAGGAGCTTCATTTAATGATTATTATTTTAAGTCACAAAGACACTCATATAGGTAGATAGAATAATATTTTTGCCTACAAAAAAAACATTAATATGATGTTAGGTCATGCAGGCTTAACACATGTTTTGCATTTTTTTTTATTTGTGACTTATGAAGTTATGGTACATACCCGAATGTAGTCTAGATATTTACACCTGTAATCAACACGAAGGCACTGGGTTCGATTTTCGGTTCGGGATAAAGTATTTTTTTTTTCAAAATTGGCTCGCTCCTTGGCGTGATGGGAATGTTCATTACCTCGTACCTACATCGTAAAATAAATTATGTATTGTTATTTCCTGACTTTGAGACGATTGTCGTCTGGTATATTTATAAAATGTAAATAAACAACGTACCTATATTTACTTGTAAACAACAGCGCAGCCGCTATAATAATCCTATTTAGTTAGCATACACTACAGTACAGTCACATTTTAAAGGTTTTATTCGTAACAGTTTACGCAAAACATTGTCTTCGAGCGTTAAGTTACTTATATTCGTATTTTTTGCTGTCGTTACATACTGACTTATCTCGCCCTATATAATTTAGTGTATGATCTTTCTGCTGTGTTATCAAGATTCCATTGTTTTTTTTACGGCAGTGGGTGTTACAAGTAAAGATGAGCGCTCGTCTCGATGCAGTGTTGTATAGAACGAGGAGAGTGACGGAAAGAGTTTATTCTACTGTGACGGGGCTTTTTGGTATGATTGTTTGCTTTTTTACCCGACTATTGCGAAGCCGAAAGGAAGGGTAATGATTTTGGCAGTATGTATGTATATGTTCCACTGTAGTGTAGCGCCTACTGAACTGATTTTAATAAAAGAGATGTAAAAAGATTCCGAAGCCCGATCGAGTGAGAGTAACATAGGCTATTTTTATCATATTTTTATATGAAGGATTTTAAACCTTAAATTCTAACCTCGAAAAAAATCAAACTGAGATAATTACTTATATCACGTGTTTGGTATCAAATGAAAGTTCTTGGCGAGCACATTACATACGTAAAATAATTCAAAATGCGGTCGTAAGTGTTAAAACTTTTTTACGTACTTAGTCGGGTTATAGTTTTTTAAACTTTATAATTTTTTGTATGTGTATGTTATGATTTCTACAATATTGACATTTACCGGCGGTAGGTACTTATACACATTCCAACAACGTGCTTCTGGATATTTTATTAAGAAGTGCCTGAAATACTTTATGTTAGGAGTATATATCAGACATAATATTATGTACCTACGTACTTAGTAAGTACTCCGGAATTTAACCAAGGTCCGCAAGCAGCCGCCACCACTGAGCCATCGAGGCATAAATAATTAGTTTACTATTTCCTTCAATATAGATTTATGCTATCCGCGATTTTGAGGCCAACGCATTAACAACGCTTATTATGATACGATTATGTGCTCATTATGTGGTCACGTGGCGGTCAATAACCTCAGTGAGGAAATTCTTGCATTGTCCAATTGCAATTTAAATGAGACATTAACACGGAAGGTTGTTTGATCTTTATCCTATCGAAAACTAGATAAATATAAACAATTGGTTATATATTAGAATTTCATTGACTCTTATAAAAACGCATTACAATTTATTACAAACTTTTGTTGTAAGTAATGACAAAACGATTGAATAAGTGTTCATCAAAAAATATCCTAAGCCATCTTTTTTGATGAACACGAGCAATAATTTCTCGAATACAATTTTATAATTAATAAATATAATAACGAGAGTTATCTTGTCTTTTTTTATGTATTGTGTCAAAATGCTTTGCAAATAAATGATTTATTCTATCCATCTGAGTTGTAGATTTAGGTAATTTTTGGATTAAAGATGTAAAATCCGTTATTTTGTAAATCACCATAGTATAGATCTGTTTAGTTTAGGGCTACATAAATAAATAAAAACAGTAAAAACCAACTAAACTCTATCAACCTACATACCTTTTCGCCAAAAACCGTGGATTCATTTATTTACTTGCAGTTATTTAATCCGGCCATTACTCATAAAGTAAATATTCGCATGTAAACCGTAACGTATTGTGCTAAACAGCTAGTTTAGTTGAGCAGAACCATTCTTGTAATCTGCACATGTTTCTACTCCGGTCCAGTTTTGTAGAAATAAATCTGAATAAAATCTCGGAAATGAAGTTTTATAATTAGCGTTGTTTTGTTGTGCAAATAGTAAATAGTTAAATTTTGTGACATTAAATCATATTTATAAAAAGTGTGAAGTGTTTTTGCATCTTATTGTGTACTCAAAAGCTAATTAATTTATAAGTTACTATCAAATTTAAGTTACTAGTTTTGAAAAAATCTGCGATTTGGTTACATATTCTTGCCAATTTGACATACTTTTTATCGTTTTTGATTCGTTATAAGTATGACTTTGACCACGCAAAACTTTTAGTTTGACGTAAACATACTTAGGTGCAGAAGTAGATAATTTAGGCTTTAAATAATTATCGATACTTAACTGAAACACAATGAAAACACATTATAAGTCTTCTTAACTCTATCATACTCATTCTGACTTAAATTTCGTTATCTTGGGTGAATTAATAGATTCAATTAATATACATTAAATTAACTGTATTTTTTTTTTTTTTTATAAACTTGTATTAAGTAAAAATATTTCTTAACTGTTAGTCTTACTGTGTAAGTTAAGTTCATGTGAGCAGTGTATTCTAGATTGCTTTAGGTACAGTCAACAGCACGTCGACCTACCCAAAAAGTTGAAAATTCTCCAATAGATTTTTAACTTTAAGCCTGACATATAGAGATCATTTTCAAATGAGAAAATTTGACATTTTGTGGTAGGTCGACGAGCTGTTGTCCGTACATCTATATGGGGGACAAGGAAACTATTGTATCTGCGGTGCCAGGTAGGTATAGTTATTGAGAAACGCATTATTATCTTTATCATTGTATTAAATCTAGTTTACCTATTGATGGGATTGTTATTGAAATTAATTTTATGCTTATATGAAGGCTAAATAGCCATGTATTACCATATATATAGTATTATACTTACTACATTA
Organism: Anania fuscalis; assembly: GCA_950371115.1. Lineage (NCBI taxonomy): Eukaryota > Metazoa > Arthropoda > Insecta > Lepidoptera > Crambidae > Anania > Anania fuscalis. Next base: position 1,808,299 of record OX493346.1, read on the forward strand.
CCGATGTGATAGCTAGGCCCACTGCCAGGAAAATATCTCGTTGACGAGACTAGCGTGTTAGTCCTAGTATCACACGTTGCTTTTCGGCACTAGCCTAAATTAATATTGTCCCGACACTCCCAAAGCAGTGACAGGGAAATGGGGACGTGCAGAAGTGTCTTATTCAGGCCTATTTTCAAAATTGATTTCGCATAGCATAGGTCAGTCCAGCGCTGTTTTGTTGGTTTACTTACTTACTTTGACTTTGACTTAAATGACTTTGCATAGCATAGGTCAGTGCAGCGCTGTTTTGTTGGTTTACTTACTTACTTTGACTTTGACTTAAATGACTTTGCATAGCATAGATCAGTCCAGCGATGTTTTGTTTGTTTACTTACTTACTTTGACTTAAATGACTTTGCATAGCATAGGTCAGTCCAGCGCTGTTTATTTGGTTTACTTACTTACTTTGACTTTGACTTATATGACTTTGCATAGCATAGGTCAGTCCAGCGCTGTTTTGTTGGTTTACTTACTTACTTTGAATTAAATGACTTTGACTTTGCATAGCATAGGTCAGTCCAGCGCTGTTTTTGTTGGTTTACTTACTTACTTTGACTTAAATGACTTTAACTTTGCATAGCATAGATCAGTCCAGCGCTGCTTTTGTTGGTTTACTTACTTACTTTGACTTTGACTTAAATGACTTTGACTTTGCATAGCATAGGTCAGTCCAGCGCTGTTTTGTTGGTTTACTTACTTACTTTGACTTAAATGACTTTGACTTTACATAGCATAGGTCAGTCCAGCGCTGTTTTGTTTGTTTACTTACTTACTTTGACTTTGACTTAAATGACTTTGACTTTGCATAGCATAGGTCAGTCCAGCGCTGTTTTGTTGGTTTACTTACTTACTTTGACTTAAATGACTTTGACTTTACATAGCATAGGTCAGTCCAGCGCTGTTTTGTTTGTTTACTTACTTACTTTGACTTTGACTTAAATGACTTTGACTTTGCATAGCATAGGTCAGTCCAGCGCTGTTTTGTAGGTTTACTGGCCTTGTGTGGAATGACTCGATTTATTGCTTGTCAACTTATCATCCTGGACATCAATCGCGAAGTCAGTAGTGCCACAGATTATTCTATGAAAACATCTGTGGAGTACTGAAAGACTGTAGTGGTTTAGTAAGGGGCTAGTTGATACCCTTACATACATACCCTTGAAGCTTATTTGAGTCCCTTGTGATAATGGCGGAGTAGGGATGTTAATAACACGACGATTTACTGTATACTCAATTTATTAAAGAACTTAAACCATCCTATTTATATTATTATGGAAGTGATCAGGGCAGGGATGCCAAGGCGTCTTCAGCGATGCTTATCGTCACGTATGATATACGTGATGATTCGCATACCGATACCACACCCTATCTTCGAAGTCATCACACAATTTGACGACCTCCGTAGTCGAGAGCCGAGGTACTTGGCGGTATCGTCTCTGAGATCCCGGGTTCGATTCCCGGTCGGGTCAATGTAGAAAACTAACTTTTCTATTGGTGACGTCGTTGTTTCTTTTTATAACACGAGTGCTTTAGCTACCTTAGGATCAGAGCAATGTAAGTGACGTTATCAAATAAAATAAATATATGTTCACTTTTGTCGACGATTTAATTTATCTTGAACGAAACTCATACACAAATATGGTAATTCCTTTCTTCGAGACCACGATAATCCATGCGTTGTCTAGCATATTTACATCCAATTATTCCAATAAATAAATAACTGAAATGTCGTTTCCAGACTCCCGCACCGGACAAGATGGCGCTGGCGACGCGAGCACGCTCGACATGGGCAGCCGCTCCTCGCTGCACACTGGCCTGCACATGTCAGAAGACGAGCACTGGGAGATGAACTACCATGAGGCAGCTATCTACTTAGAGGTGAGGCTCTTGTACCCTTGCAATAGCACCAGGGAAGGCAGCTATCAACTTAAAGGTGAGGCTCTTGTACCATTGTGATAGCAACAGAAAAGCAGCAACTAAGGAGCCTACGTCTAGCAGTGGACATGGGCAGCCGCTCCTCGCTGCACACTGGCCTGCACATGTTAGAAGACGAGCACTGGGAGATGAACTACCATGAGGCAGCTATCTACTTGGAGGTGAGACTCTTGTACCCTTGTGATAGCACCAGGGAAGGCAGCTATCGACTTAGAGGTGAGGTAAGGCTCTTGTACCCTTGAGACAGCAAAAGGAAAGCAGCAAGCTATGAGCCTACGTCCAGCAGTGGACTTAGGCTTGGGCAGTCGCTCTTTCCTTCATACTGGTCTGCACATGTCGGAAGATGAGCACTGGGAGATGAACTACCATGAGGCAGCTATCTACTTGGAGGTGAGACTCTTGTACCCTTGTGATAGCACCAGGGAAGGCAGCTATCGACTTAGAGGTGAGGTAAGGCTCTTGTACCCTTGAGACAGCAAAAGGAAAGCAGCAAGCTATGAGCCTACGTCCAGCAGTGGACTTAGGCTTGGGCAGTCGCTCTTTCCTTCATACTGGCCTGCACATGTCGGAAGATGAGCACTGGGAGATGAACTACCATGAGGCAGCTATCTACTTAGAGGTGAGGCTCTTGTACCATTGTGATAGCACCAGAGAAGGCAGCTATCTACTTAGAGGTGAGGCTCTTGTACCCTTGTGATAGCACCAGGGAAGGCAGCTATCTTCTTAGAGGTGAGGCTCTTGTACCATTGTGATAGCACCAGAGAAGGCAGCTATCTTCTTAGAGGTGAGACTCTTGTACCATTGTGATAGCACCAGAGAAGGCAGCTATCTTCTTAGAGGTGAGGCTCTTGTACCATTGTGATAGCACCAGAGAAGGCAGCTAGCTATCTACTTAGAGGTGAGGCTCTTGTACCATTGTGATAGCACCAGAGAAGGCAGCTATCTTCTTAGAGGTGAGACTCTTGTACCATTGTGATAGCACCAGAGAAGGCAGCTATCTTCTTAGAGGTGAGGCTCTTGTACCATTGTGATAGCACCAGAGAAGGCAGCTATCTTCTTAGAGGTGAGGCTCTTGTACCATTGTGATAGCACCAGAGAAGGCAGCTATCTTCTTAGAGGTGAGGCTCTTGTACCATTGTGATAGCACCAGAGAAGGCAGCTATCTTCTTAGAGGTGAGGCTCTTGTACCATTGTGATAGCACCAGAGAAGGCAGCTAGCTATCTACTTAGAGGTGAGGCTCTTGTACCCTTGTGATAGCACCAGGGAAGCAGCAACTTATGAGCCTAAGTCTAGCAGTAGACTTGGGCAGTCGCTCTTTCCTTCACACTGGCCTGCACATGTCAGAAGACGAGCACTGGGAGATGAACTACCATGAGGCAGCTATCTACTTAGAGGTGAGGCTCTTTTACCCGTGCAATAGCACCAGGGAAGGCAGCTATCAACTTAAGAGTTGAGGCTCTTGAACCCTTGTGATGACACCAGCTAGGGAAGGCAGCTATCTACTTATAGGTGAGGTGCGGCTCTTGTACCCTTGAGACAGCAACAGGAAAGCAGCAAGCTATAAGCCTACGTCCAGCAGTGGACTTGGGCAGTCGCTCTCCCCTTCATACTGGCCTGCACATGTCGGAAGATGAGCACTGGGTGATGAACTACCATGAGGCAGCTATCTACTTAGAGGTGAGGCTCTTGTACCATTGTGATAGCACCAGGGAAGGCAGCTATCTTCTTAGAGGTGAGGCTCTTGAACCCTTGTGATAACACCAGCTAGGGAAGGCAGCTATCGAATTAGAGGTGAGGTGAGGGTCTTGTACCCTTAAGACAGCAACAGGAAAGCACCAAGCTATGAACCTACGTCCAGCAGTGGACTTGGGCAGTCGCTCTCCCCTTCATACTGGCCTGCACATGTCGGAAGACGAGCACTGGGTGATGAACTACCATGAGGCAGCTATCTACTTAGAGGTGAGGCTCTTGTACCATTGTGATAGCACCAGGGAAGGCAGCTATTAACTTAGAGGTGAGGCTCTTGAACCCTTGTGATGACACCAGCTAGGGAAGGCAGCTATCGACTTAGAGGTGAGGTGAGGCTCTTGAACCCTTGTGATGACACCAGCTAGGGAAGGCAGCTATCTACTTATAGGTGAGGTGAGGCTCTTGTACCCTTGAGACAGCAACAGGAAAGCACCAAGCTATGAGCCTACGAGCAGTGGACTTAGGCAGGCGCTCTTCTCTTCATACCGGTCTGCACATGTCAGAAGACGAGCACTGGGAGATGAACTACCATGAGGCAGCTATCTACTTAGAGGTGAGGCTCTTGTACCCTTGTGATAGCACCAGGGAAGCAGCAACTTATGAGCCTAAGTCTAGCAGTAGACTTGGGCAGTCGCTCTTCCCTTAACACTGGCCTGCACATGTCAGAAGACGAGCACTGGGAGATGAACTACCATGAGGCAGCTATCTACTTAGAGGTGAGGCTCTTGTACCATTGTGATAGCACCAGGGAAGGCAGCTATTAACTTAGAGGTGAGGCTCTTGAACCCTTGTGATGACACCAGCTAGGGAAGGCAGCTATCTACTTATAGGTGAGGTGAGGCTCTTGAACCCTTGTGATAACACCAGCTAGGGAAGGCAGCTATCGACTTAGAGGTGAGGTGAGGGTCTTGTACCCTTAAGACAGCAACAGGAAAGCAGCAAGCTATGAGCCTACGTCCAGCAGTGGACTTAGGCAGGCGCTCTCCCCTTCATACCGGCCTGCACATGTCGGAAGACGAGCACTGGGAGATGAACTACCATGAGGCAGCTATCTACTTAGAGGTGAGGCTCTTGTACCCTCGAGACAGCAACAGGGAAGCACCAAGCTATGAACCTACGTCCAGCAGTGGACTTGGGCAGTCGCTCTTTCCTTCATACTGGTCTGCACATGTCGGAAGACGAGCACTGGGAGATGAACTACCATGAGGCAGCTATCTACTTAGAGGTGAGGCTCTTGTACCCTTGTGATAGCACCAGGGAAGGCAGCTATCTACTTAGAGGTGAGGTAAGGCTCTTGTACCCTTGAGACAGCAACAGGAAAGCAGCATGTTATGAGCCTACGTCCAGCAGTGGACTTGGGCAGTCGCTCTTTCCTTCATACCGGTCTGCACATGTTGGAAGATGAGCACTGGGAGATGAACTACCATGAGGCAGCTATCTACTTAGAGGTGAGGCTCTTGTACCATTGTGATAGCACCAGGGAAGGCAGCTATCGACTTAGAGGTGAGGTAAGGCTCTTGTACCCTTGAGACAGCAACAGGGAAGCACCAAGCTATGAACCTACGTCCAGCAGTGGACTTGGGCAGTCGCTCTTTCCTTCATACCGGTCTGCACATGTTGGAAGATGAGCACTGGGTGGTGAACTACCATGAGGCAGCTATCTACTTAGAGGTGAGGCTCTTGTACCCTTGCAATAGCACCAGGGAAGGCAGCTATCAACTTAGAGGTGAGGCTCTTGTACCATTGTGATAGCACCAGGGAAGCAGCAACTTATGAGCCTACGTCTAGCAGTGGACATGGGCAGCCGCTCCACACTGGCCTGCACATGTTAGAAGACGAGCACTGGGAGATGAACTACCATGAGGCAGCTATCTACTTGGGGGTGAGGCTTTTACACCCTTGTTAGGGCAGGAGAGAAGCAGGTGTGCCGATGATTTCTAGAAAAGCGAAGAGTCAATCTCTCTCTTAATAAAAATATGAACTCTTTCTTTCGAAATTAAATGAATATAATCAAGCCGAAAGGCACGCAGGCTTATCAGATAAGTTATTAGTACAAATGTAACAAATTCTCAGGATCTGCTACGTATTGGCACCCTTTTCTTAGACGTTTCATTGTCTGCTGACGTATCTTCACTTTTACATAAAATTAAGATATTGACACGGTATGATTGGTTCCAGGAAGGCTTAAATAATGAGAAGTTCGACTCGCACCCGTCGAGCCCCGAGGAGCTGCCGGCGTACCTGCGCGTGCACAACCCCTGGTACCATGGGCTGGACTTGTTGGCCTCGCTGCTGCTCATCCTGCTCGCCTTCACTGAGGATCCGGCGGTGCCTGCCTTTAGGGTAAGTTTAGTTACAACTAGCGTCTAAAATCTTGAACGCTGAACAAAAGATGAGTAGAGGGGTTTAGGGGGTCTCTCGAGCGTCGACGTCTTGGCAGTGTCCAATCAGCGTTAAGTAAATGCCGTTGCGCAAGCGTTGGGTCAGCCCTGATTGGACGCTGCCAAGACGTCGACGCTCGGAAGACGCTAGTGTGGGAGTCTGTTACATATAAAATACGTTAGTTAATACTCTTTGTATTGCAGCTTCCGGTTTGGGCACACGGTACGATAGAACTGCTGGCGCTCTCGGTGATAGGCATCGAGTTACATCTGAAACTCAAGTGGATCGGATGGAGCACAATCCTCAAACATAAAAGAACTATGATAAAGGTATGTCGCTTATAAAATAACTGTTAATTCTCTCTCTCTCTCTCTTTTTTTCATAGTATTTCTCGTCGGTGATTAAGATAATGCAGATTATAATTAAAGGCACCCATAAAGTTCATTGGTGGTTTAAATATGACTATTAAAATTTTCTACTCTTTTTTTTTATTATTACTTGAGTTTTTAAACGATGTTTTTGAAAAACTCATTTACCGTACGCTTGACGTATGACTCTTCGAAGAGAAGATAAAGGTGTTTTATCTATCACTACCTATTGCTTTTAAAGGTTTATTATAATTGAATATTTTCTACGGGGCTAGTATATGAATTATCGTTTCTTTTTCCAGGGTATAACTCTTTTAATCATGGTCCTAGAAGCAGTAGTAGTGGTGTGTCGGCAGTCGTCGCACTTCCGAGTGACGCGAGCGTTGCGACCAATCTTCCTCGTCGACACGCGGCATTGTGGTGGCGTGAGACGGTTTATAAGGCAGATACTTCAATCTTTGCCGCCTATTATTGATATGCTAGGTAAATATTTATTAATTTCAACTTAGGATACGTGACCTGACAATTACTTCCCCTTTTCATTAAATTCTATGCATAAATTATTTTCAGGATATGGTAATGTAATGTATGTAAATCATATGTCGTCAAAGTAAACATCGCTAGTAATTCTGTTGATTTAATTAATTTCATGCTTCTTAAAATATCAAAGTTGTATGATTTGGATTAATAAAGTCATCCGTCATACAGTTAAAAAGTATTCGGGGTATTATTTGGTTAAAATATTTTTGTTTCATCAGCGTAAATAGTAATGGTAATTTGATAGTATTCATCGCCTAGATCAAGTTTGAAGTTTTTGTAAAATTGTGTCGTCAAGGTAAATACATTTTGGTTTTCCTTTTTTTTTAGGTCTGTTAATGTTCTTCGTGGCGACGTATTCGTTGCTGGGTTATTACTTATTTTCGGAGCATGTAGATAACGGACACTTCCAAACCATTAGTGATTCATTCGTCAGTATGTTCGTGTTACTGACTACTGCCAAGTAAGTACTTAACGGAAAAGTAAAATAAATTAAAATATTATTTTACAGTTATTTATGAAAGTAATATGTCTCCCTTTGTTACAGTTTTCCAGATGTAATGATGCCTTCGTACGCTAAGTCGAAGTGGTACGCGTTGTTCTTCATCTTGTACATTATAACAGTGCTGTATGTTCTTATGAATTTGGTGAGTTTTATTAGAATTGTATTTGCACTCTTTGCATATTACTGGTATAAAAATATTTTTTAAAACTTAAATAATTGAGATAAGTTTTTAGACGACCGTTTTGCGTAGTCGTTCGTGCTCCGGTATATAAATCAGGTGGTTGCGGGTTCGAATCCCGCAAGAGGCAAATGTTTTTGTAATGATCGCGAGCATTTGTACTTAAGTCATGGGTGCTTATAAAAGTATTTAAGTTTTGGGTTAAATGTGCAGAAAACGTTTTATCTTCTAAATAAATATTTATTTTCAAACATATTTTGTGATTATTGATTTGCTCTTTTGAAAAGATAAGATAAATTAACTGAACAAAAACCCACTGCTTTTGAGTAGGTATCCTCATACACAAATTCACTCACTATGATAACAATTACACAACACTAACATTGACAACGTATAACGATTAACAAATTTTACAAAAAATCCCAAAAATTACATTAGATTAACAATAAATTCATGGTGATTACACCAGTGAAGTTAGATTCAAAAGTAAGGAAAATCTACTTTGTTAAAATGATTTTGTGATTTCTATTTCTAATAATTTCTTTAAGCCTTTGTCTGTCACGAAACTAGACACAATAGAAAATTTATTGTTTGGGGGTCACCGGTGACCACCATGGCGCTCAAAGTGTATAGTAACAAATTTATAAATCGTATTGCCAGATGTTAGCCGTAGTATACGAGACGTTCACCCGCATCGAGCGAGAGAAGTGTCGAGCGCTGTTGTTGCACCGCCGCCGCGCCGCGCGACACGCCTTCCGCCTGCTGGTCTCCCGCAGGGCTCCGCACGCGGTGCGCCTGAGGCACTTCGCTGGCCTCATGAGGCATTATGCGCCTCACTATAGTAAGTATAGAGTGCCGCGCGACACGCCTTCCGCCTGCTGGTCTCCCGCAGGGCTCCGCACGCGGTGCGCCTGAGGCACTTCGCTGGCCTCATGAGGCATTATGCGCCTCACTATAGTAAGTATAGAGTGCCGCGCGACACGCCTTCCGCCTGCTGGTCTCCCGCAGGGCTCCGCACGCGGTGCGCCTGAGGCACTTCGCTGGCCTCATGAGGCATTATGCGCCTCACTATAGTAAGTATAGAGTGCCGCGCGACACGCCTTCCGCCTGCTGGTCTCCCGCAGGGCTCCACACGCGGTGCGCCTGAGGCACTTCGCTGGCCTCATGAGGCATTATGCGCCTCACTATAGTAAGTATAGAGTGCCGCGCGACACGCCTTCCGCCTGCTGGTCTCCCGCAGGGCTCCGCACGCGGTGCGCCTGAGGCACTTCGCTGGCCTCATGAGGCATTATGCGCCTCACTATAGTAAGTATAGAGTGCCGCGCGACACGCCTTCCGCCTGCTGGTCTCCCGCAGGGCTCCGCACGCGGTGCGCCTGAGGCACTTCGCTGGCCTCATGAGGCATTATGCGCCTCACTATAGTAAGTATAGAGTGCCGCGCGACACGCCTTCCGCCTGCTGGTCTCCCGCAGGGCTCCGCACGCGGTGCGCCTGAGGCACTTCGCTGGCCTCATGAGGCATTATGCGCCTCACTATAGTAAGTATAGAGTGCCGCGCGACACGCCTTCCGCCTGCTGGTCTCCCGCAGGGCTCCGCACGCGGTGCGCCTGAGGCACTTCGCTGGCCTCATGAGGCATTATGCGCCTCACTATAGTAAGTATAGAGTGCCGCGCGACACGCCTTCCGCCTGCTGGTCTCCCGCAGGGCTCCGCACGCGGTGCGCCTGAGGCACTTTGCTGGCCTCATGAGGCATTATGCGCCTCACTATAGTAAGTATAGAGTGCCGCGCGACACGCCTTCCGCCTGCTGGTCTCCCGCAGGGCTCCGCACGCGGTGCGCCTGAGGCACTTTGCTGGCCTCATGAGGCATTATGCGCCTCACTATAGTAAGTATAGAGTGCCGCGCGACACGCCTTCCGCCTGCTGGTCTCCCGCAGGGCTCCGCACGCGGTGCGCCTGAGGCACTTCGCTGGCCTCATGAGGCATTATGCGCCTCACTATAGTAAGTATAGAGTGCCGCGCGACACGCCTTCCGCCTGCTGGTCTCCCGCAGGGCTCCGCACGCGGTGCGCCTGAGGCACTTCGCTGGCCTCATGAGGCATTATGCGCCTCACTATAGTAAGTATAGAGTGCCGCGCGACACGCCTTCCGCCTGCTGGTCTCCCGCAGGGCTCCGCACGCGGTGCGCCTGAGGCACTTCGCTGGCCTCATGAGGCATTATGCGCCTCACTATAGTAAGTATAGAGTGCCGCGCGACACGCCTTCCGCCTGCTGGTCTCCCGCAGGGCTCCGCACGCGGTGCGCCTGAGGCACTTTGCTGGCCTCATGAGGCATTATGCGCCTCACTATAGTAAGTATAGAGTGCCGCGCGACACGCCTTCCGCCTGCTGGTCTCCCGCAGGGCTCCGCACGCGGTGCGCCTGAGGCACTTTGCTGGCCTCATGAGGCATTATGCGCCTCACTATAGTAAGTATAGAGTGCCGCGCGACACGCCTTCCGCCTGCTGGTCTCCCGCAGGGCTCCGCACGCGGTGCGCCTGAGGCACTTCGCTGGCCTCATGAGGCATTATGCGCCTCACTATAGTAAGTATAGAGTGCCGCGCGACACGCCTTCCGCCTGCTGGTCTCCCGCAGGGCTCCGCACGCGGTGCGCCTGAGGCACTTCGCTGGCCTCATGAGGCATTATGCGCCTCACTATAGTAAGTATAGAGTGCCGCGCGACACGCCTTCCGCCTGCTGGTCTCCCGCAGGGCTCCACACGCGGTCAGACTGAGGCACTTCGCTGGCCTCATGAGGCATTATGCGCCTCACTATAGTAAGTATAGAGTGCCGCGCGACACGCCTTCCGCCTGCTGGTCTCCCGCAGGGCTCCGCACGCGGTGCGCCTGAGGCACTTCGCTGGCCTCATGAGGCATTATGCGCCTCACTATAGTAAGTATAGAGTGCCGCGCGACACGCCTTCCGCCTGCTGGTCTCCCGCAGGGCTCCACACGCGGTGCGCCTGAGGCACTTCGCTGGCCTCATGAGGCATTATGCGCCTCACTATAGTAAGTATAGAGTGCCGCGCGACACGCCTTCCGCCTGCTGGTCTCCCGCAGGGCTCCGCACGCGGTGCGCCTGAGGCACTTCGCTGGCCTCATGAGGCATTATGCGCCTCACTATAGTAAGTATAGAGTGCCGCGCGACACGCCTTCCGCCTGCTGGTCTCCCGCAGGGCTCCGCACGCGGTGCGCCTGAGGCACTTCGCTGGCCTCATGAGGCATTATGCGCCTCACTATAGTAAGTATAGAGTGCCGCGCGACACGCCTTCCGCCTGCTGGTCTCCCGCAGGGCTCCGCACGCGGTGCGCCTGAGGCACTTCGCTGGCCTCATGAGGCATTATGCGCCTCACTATAGTAAGTATAGAGTGCCGCGCGACACGCCTTCCGCCTGCTGGTCTCCCGCAGGGCTCCGCACGCGGTGCGCCTGAGGCACTTCGCTGGCCTCATGAGGCATTATGCGCCTCACTATAGTAAGTATAGAGTGCCGCGCGACACGCCTTCCGCCTGCTGGTCTCCCGCAGGGCTCCGCACGCGGTGCGCCTGAGGCACTTTGCTGGCCTCATGAGGCATTATGCGCCTCACTATAGTAAGTATAGAGTGCCGCGCGACACGCCTTCCGCCTGCTGGTCTCCCGCAGGGCTCCGCACGCGGTGCGCCTGAGGCACTTTGCTGGCCTCATGAGGCATTATGCGCCTCACTATAGTAAGTATAGAGTGCCGCGCGACACGCCTTCCGCCTGCTGGTCTCCCGCAGGGCTCCGCACGCGGTGCGCCTGAGGCACTTCGCTGGCCTCATGAGGCATTATGCGCCTCACTATAGTAAGTATAGAGTGCCGCGCGACACGCCTTCCGCCTGCTGGTCTCCCGCAGGGCTCCGCACGCGGTGCGCCTGAGGCACTTCGCTGGCCTCATGAGGCATTATGCGCCTCACTATAGTAAGTATAGAGTGCCGCGCGACACGCCTTCCGCCTGCTGGTCTCCCGCAGGGCTCCACACGCGGTCAGACTGAGGCACTTCGCTGGCCTCATGAGGCATTATGCGCCTCACTATAGTAAGTATAGAGTGCCGCGCGACACGCCTTCCGCCTGCTGGTCTCCCGCAGGGCTCCGCACGCGGTGCGCCTGAGGCACTTCGCTGGCCTCATGAGGCATTATGCGCCTCACTATAGTAAGTATAGAGTGCCGCGCGACACGCCTTCCGCCTGCTGGTCTCCCGCAGGGCTCCGCACGCGGTGCGCCTGAGGCACTTCGCTGGCCTCATGAGGCATTATGCGCCTCACTATAGTAAGTATAGAGTGCCGCGCGACACGCCTTCCGCCTGCTGGTCTCCCGCAGGGCTCCGCACGCGGTGCGCCTGAGGCACTTCGCTGGCCTCATGAGGCATTATGCGCCTCACTATAGTAAGTATAGAGTGCCGCGCGACACGCCTTCCGCCTGCTGGTCTCCCGCAGGGCTCCGCACGCGGTGCGCCTGAGGCACTTTGCTGGCCTCATGAGGCATTATGCGCCTCACTATAGTAAGTATAGAGTGCCGCGCGACACGCCTTCCGCCTGCTGGTCTCCCGCAGGGCTCCGCACGCGGTGCGCCTGAGGCACTTCGCTGGCCTCATGAGGCATTATGCGCCTCACTATAGTAAGTATAGAGTGCCGCGCGACACGCCTTCCGCCTGCTGGTCTCCCGCAGGGCTCCGCACGCGGTGCGCCTGAGGCACTTCGCTGGCCTCATGAGGCATTATGCGCCTCACTATAGTAAGTATAGAGTGCCGCGCGACACGCCTTCCGCCTGCTGGTCTCCCGCAGGGCTCCGCACGCGGTGCGCCTGAGGCACTTCGCTGGCCTCATGAGGCATTATGCGCCTCACTATAGTAAGTATAGAGTGCCGCGCGACACGCCTTCCGCCTGCTGGTCTCCCGCAGGGCTCCGCACGCGGTGCGCCTGAGGCACTTCGCTGGCCTCATGAGGCATTATGCGCCTCACTATAGTAAGTATAGAGTGCCGCGCGACACGCCTTCCGCCTGCTGGTCTCCCGCAGGGCTCCACACGCGGTCAGACTGAGGCACTTCGCTGGCCTCATGAGGCATTATGCGCCTCACTATAGTAAGTATAGAGTGCCGCGCGACACGCCTTCCGCCTGCTGGTCTCCCGCAGGGCTCCGCACGCGGTGCGCCTGAGGCACTTCGCTGGCCTCATGAGGCATTATGCGCCTCACTATAGTAAGTATAGAGTGCCGCGCGACACGCCTTCCGCCTGCTGGTCTCCCGCAGGGCTCCGCACGCGGTGCGCCTGAGGCACTTCGCTGGCCTCATGAGGCATTATGCGCCTCACTATAGTAAGTATAGAGTGCCGCGCGACACGCCTTCCGCCTGCTGGTCTCCCGCAGGGCTCCGCACGCGGTGCGCCTGAGGCACTTCGCTGGCCTCATGAGGCATTATGCGCCTCACTATAGTAAGTATAGAGTGCCGCGCGACACGCCTTCCGCCTGCTGGTCTCCCGCAGGGCTCCGCACGCGGTGCGCCTGAGGCACTTCGCTGGCCTCATGAGGCATTATGCGCCTCACTATAGTAAGTATAGAGTGCCGCGCGACACGCCTTCCGACTGCTGGTCTCCCGCAGGGCTCCGCACGCGGTGCGCCTGAGGCACTTCGCTGGCCTCATGAGGCATTATGCGCCTCACTATAGTAAGTATAGAGTGCCGCGCGACACGCCTTCCGCCTGCTGGTCTCCCGCAGGGCTCCGCACGCGGTGCGCCTGAGGCACTTCGCTGGCCTCATGAGGCATTATGCGCCTCACTATAGTAAGTATAGAGTGCCGCGCGACACGCCTTCCGCCTGCTGGTCTCCCGCAGGGCTCCGCACGCAGTGCGCCTGAGGCACTTCGCTGGCCTCATGAGGCATTATGCGCCTCACTATAGTAAGTATAGAGTGCCGCGCGACACGCCTTCCGCCTGCTGGTCTCCCGCAGGGCTCCACACGCGGTCAGACTGAGGCACTTCGCTGGCCTCATGAGGCATTATGCGCCTCACTATAGTAAGTATAGAGTGCCGCGCGACACGCCTTCCGCCTGCTGGTCTCCCGCAGGGCTCCACACGCGGTCAGACTGAGGTACTTCGCTGGCCTCATGAGGCATTATGCGCCTCACTATAGTAAGTATAGAGTGCCGCGCGACACGCCTTCCGCCTGCTGGTCTCCCGCAGGGCTCCACACGCGGTGCGCCTGAGGCACTTCGCTGGCCTCATGAGGCATTATGCGCCTCACTATAGTAAGTATAGAGTGCCGCGCGACACGCCTTCCGCCTGCTGGTCTCCCGCAGGGCTCCGCACGCGGTGCGCCTGAGGCACTTCGCTGGCCTCATGAGGCATTATGCGCTTCACTATAGTAAGTATAGAGTGCCGCGCGACACGCCTTCCGCCTGCTGGTCTCCCGCAGGGCTCCGCACGCGGTCAGACTGAGGCACTTCGCTGGCCTCATGAGGCATTATGCGCCTCACTATAGTAAGTATAGAGTGCCGCGCGACACGCCTTCCGCCTGCTGGTCTCCCGCAGGGCTCCACACGCGGTCAGACTGAGGCACTTCGCTGGCCTCATGAGGCATTATGCGCCTCACTATAGTAAGTATAGAGTGCCGCGCGACACGCCTTCCGCCTGCTGGTCTCCCGCAGGGCTCCACACGCGGTCAGACTGAGGTACTTCGCTGGCCTCATGAGGCATTATGCGCCTCACTATAGTAAGTATAGAGTGCCGCGCGACACGCCTTCCGCCTGCTGGTCTCCCGCAGGGCTCCACACGCGGTGCGCCTGAGGCACTTCGCTGGCCTCATGAGGCATTATGCGCCTCACTATAGTAAGTATAGAGTGCCGCGCGACACGCCTTCCGCCTGCTGGTCTCCCGCAGGGCTCCGCACGCGGTGCGCCTGAGGCACTTCGCTGGCCTCATGAGGCATTATGCGCTTCACTATAGTAAGTATAGAGTGCCGCGCGACACGCCTTCCGCCTGCTGGTCTCCCGCAGGGCTCCGCACGCGGTCAGACTGAGGCACTTCGCTGGCCTCATGAGGCATTATGCGCCTCACTATAGTAAGTATAGAGTGCCGCGCGACACGCCTTCCGCCTGCTGGTCTCCCGCAGGGCTCCGCACGCGGTCAGACTGAGGCACTTCGCTGGCCTCATGAGGCATTATGCGCCTCACTATAGTAAGTATAGAGTGCCGCGCGACACGCCTTCCGCCTGCTGGTCTCCCGCAGGGCTCCGCACGCGGTGCGCCTGAGGCACTTCGCTGGCCTCATGAGGCATTATGCGCCTCACTATAGTAAGTATAGAGTGCCGCGCGACACGCCTTCCGCCTGCTGGTCTCCCGCAGGGCTCCGCACGCGGTGCGCCTGAGGCACTTCGCTGGCCTCATGAGGCATTATGCGCCTCACTATAGTAAGTATAGAGTGCCGCGCGACACGCCTTCCGCCTGCTGGTCTCCCGCAGGGCTCCACACGCGGTCAGACTGAGGCACTTCGCTGGCCTCATGAGGCATTATGCGCCTCACTATAGTAAGTATAGAGTGCCGCGCGACACGCCTTCCGCCTGCTGGTCTCCCGCAGGGCTCCGCACGCGGTGCGCCTGAGGCACTTCGCTGGCCTCATGAGGCATTATGCGCCTCACTATAGTAAGTATAGAGTGCCGCGCGACACGCCTTCCGCCTGCTGGTCTCCCGCAGGGCTCCGCACGCGGTGCGCCTGAGGCACTTCGCTGGCCTCATGAGGCATTATGCGCCTCACTATAGTAAGTATAGAGTGCCGCGCGACACGCCTTCCGCCTGCTGGTCTCCCGCAGGGCTCCGCACGCGGTCAGACTGAGGCACTTCGCTGGCCTCATGAGGCATTATGCGCCTCACTATAGTAAGTATAGAGTGCCGCGCGACACGCCTTCCGCCTGCTGGTCTCCCGCAGGGCTCCGCACGCGGTCAGACTGAGGCTGTTTATGATGGTACGCGTGAATAATCTTGTCTCAATTACAAAAAATACGCACACACCATCCCTGTGCAACCTAGAACTGCAAAGTTCAATGTAATAATAGTCACAATGGCGCGCGAAACAACCCTTAGCTTTTTCGATATAAGGTACATTTCTAACAGCAGAAGCGCCCGCGCAAACCAGAGGTTCAAATTGCCAACAAGGACCAAGATCGAAATCGCAAAAAAAATTGACTGCTCCATACGAACAAACTGATTTCAGCCAATCGGCGATTTTGTATGGGGAGGTATTTTTTTGCGATTTCGATGTTGGTCCCATACAAAAAGTTGTTGTATTTGAGCACCAGAATCAGCCCTTATGAGGATGTGTGTTCATTATGTTACACCCTGTATAACTCTAGACTTACCATAATGTTTTCCCTTCCAGCCGGCCTAGACGTTTACCTAATGTTCAAGCACCTAAACCAGTCGGGCACCGGCGGTCTATCGCGAGCGGAGTTCGCGAACCTGTACGAAGTGTTCGCGCTGCGCTGGTGCGCGCAGAATGCTCGCGCGCCCTGGTACGCCGAGTCCGTGCTCGAGCCTGTGGGACGGGTGGCGGCTGAGGCTGTGAGGTGGCCGTACTTCGAGTATTTGGTTTGTGAGTACACTCCTTTCTGCCTTAAAGAGACTTCACGCTTACCTTACTTCCTTGGTTTATGCGTATAAACTTTTATAATCCTTAAGGGGAATCAGCTCAAGATAGCTGTTATCACCCTCCTCGCATCGTGCTCCTCATTGCTGAGGGTCGTGATATCCCCGTGGCTTCTCTCTAACGGTATCCCGCCATCTGTGCCTTTCTTGGCCTCGTGTAGTGCGTCGTGCAGTTTAGTGTCCAGTATGGAACGGACCTGATCTACCCATCTTGTTGGACTGCGGCCTCTAGGTCGTTTGCCATCAACCTTGCCTGTAATGATGAGTTGTTCAAGGTTGTGGCCCTCTGCTCTGGCTATGTGACCGAAAAACTCCATTATTCTGCGTAGACAGATGGTTGATAGTTGAGAGGAGGAGAGGAGAGAGCAGGAGACGTATTTTTGAAGC
Organism: Anania fuscalis; assembly: GCA_950371115.1. Classification (NCBI taxonomy): domain Eukaryota; kingdom Metazoa; phylum Arthropoda; class Insecta; order Lepidoptera; family Crambidae; genus Anania; species Anania fuscalis. The sequence continues at coordinate 1,825,067 of OX493346.1, forward strand.
GTTCGAAATGAATATTGAATCCGAACACGAATACGATTCGTGTGCGAATTCTATTTCTATCACTACCGATTTTACACATTTTTGAATCACTCGAATTCTGTGTCGCTATTATGGTAAAATTCTTTAACTATTTTTGTTTCACGCAGATAATATTTAAAACAGGAATGCAAAAACTTATTGATTTTAAAAACCGGCAATGAATCGCATGGAACGGAACGAAAAAAAAGTTTTTAATCTGTGAACCATATGTTTACTTGTCAAAGTCATACTTCTAAACTTTCTACTAGTAGAATCGAAATACGAGTGGGTCGGACCACTCGTTGCAGAATTCACAGAATGAATTTTCAAAAATAGCGATTTTAGTCATTCGCATGCGAATCTTGCCATTTCGTATTCGAATTGGAATTCGCATGATTCAAAAATACGTCTCCTGTAATAAAAAAGGGAAAAACAATCTCATTATTTGAGGTGCTGACTGGTCACATTTGCCGGAGAACCGTACCCTGATTCCGTATCTTGTAAAAGTAATTCTATAGCGAAAATTGACGAATCCTGGCTTGTAAAATCGAATATTGACGGAAAAAACCAAGGCTGTCTACTGACAGTGAACAGCCACAGAACAAGTAAAGACTCGCTACGATCCGGTGCTGCCCATAGGTTTTGACACTAACCATCAATCGGACGATGACTGCGCAATTATTGCTGATTGTTTATTTATAGGGAATAAGGGGGCCGATAGCCAAAGGTACAACGTTTTCTCGCGTTGTACTTAAGCACCAGAGGGCCTAGCGCGAAAGTGTATCGTTCGGTCGGTCGTATTAACCGATTAAATTAAAACATCCATTCCCCCGTATCAAAGGTTTGACAATTTATGAACAATTGAAAACAGTCGGGTTTTTACACGGCTAGATTGAGTTGATCATATTTTATCAAATGACTGACACATAAGACTGGCCATTTTAATTTGTTAGGTTTATACGATCGAACGAAAGATACATTTACGCGCTAGGCCCCCGGCATCAACACTTATCTTCTAATAACAATATTCTCGTGTTTCGAAAGCAGCTATCATCTCTTCTAATAAGTAAGGCTTATTACACCTTGACCGAGTTCCTAACTGACAAATTGTAAAATTATATTTAATTGACCATTTAATATTGTAAACTTTGACATTTAATATAATTGTATTTCTAATTAAAAAAAAATTGAATAATGTGTGAGATCGTAAATACTTAATGACATTGAATACTTACTTTTTATATTTAACATTCTTTTGCTTACTATTTTACTGTATAAATACTGAAAATTTGCACGCCTCTCATGGCCAGACATAGAGGTACTATTCACTTCCTATATTCAATCCAAACACTGTTTGTTACCTGTGTTTATGCAAATAAATGATTTTGATTTGATTTGATTTAACCCTGTCATGTTGTTGTCCAGATGCCCTGATCATAGGCAACGGCGTGTCAATGGTACTACGGGTGTGTGAAGCGGCCGGCGACTTGCAAGACAGCGCGCGCCTGCTCTGCGCCTCCTGGGACACCTGGCTGTTCTTGTCGCGTGAGTTATATACGGTGCTACTTTGCATCCTTGCCATATTTACATATATAACTATATCACTGACAATGATAACAAATCAGTAAAAAAAGAAAGACCTAATTTTTTTTTTAATCTTGAGTATTTTATTTTATCGAAAATCTATTAAACGCAACACTAATTATCGAAACGCATGCACATCACTGTTCTTATTCATCGGCACAAAAGACTTTGTAGTATTACTTGATTAGTGATCGCGTACCGTTCGAGACAAAATCGGTTTATTCCTATGTGTACTGCAAAACCAAATTTACCAAAAACTTAGTGTGTTTTATTTATGGGAGTCTCTAGTTTATCTAAACAATAGGTATTGTTCCCTACTTTTATCTCTGTGAATATGGCAAGGATGCAAAGTAACACCGTGTATAGAATATAACCGAATGAATGTATTTATTTGTCTCAAGACAGATACAGACACATCATATGCTAACTTAATGCTATAAGACAAAATGGTCTATGGCGCAGTGGATGCAGGAAACCCGCAAACTCTGTTATCCTGCCATAGATTATACAAACCGTACAAATATGAAACCGTTTTGATAATAATAAATAATAATAGATATTGGACAACATCACATACATTGCTCTGATCCTATGGTTTCTGGAGCGTGTAGTTCAAAATTGGTTAGGAATATGAAAAAAGTGTATAGAACATTTTACAAGCTTTCATTCCATCTTAGAACATAAATCGCTACAACGCACCACTTTTGTGATGTTGGCGAAAAACCAAAAATTGAGACCTTTATCACCCCCCCTTTTTAACCGACTTCAAAAAAAGGAGGAGGTTCTCAATTCGTCTGAATGTTGTTCTTTTCTTTTTTTATGTTTGTTACGCGATTACGTCGTCAATTATGGACCGATTACAAAATTTATTTTTTAGTTTGAATGGGTATACTCCCCAGGTGGTCCCATTTACACCAAGTCAGATTTCCCAGGGGGAAATCGAGGGCAATCCTAAATTTTTATAGGCACCCATAATGTTTTGCATATATTTTCTGACTCAATGCTGATTTTTGGGTCTGGTAATCATCATGTCATGTTGCTGACCTGATGATGGAAGCCCCAGAACTCCTTAACGGATAGGAGTTAGAAGATAATACTGCAATTTGTCGACAGAACGTATTTCGCAGTGTATTGTGCTCAACACACTGCGAAATACGTTCTGACGTGGAGCTTATGAGGTACCAGACCTCCAATTTTTATTTACTGGGGGCCTACCCAGTAACGAAAAAATAATTAAAAGTTCCTTTCTTATATTGATTTGGTATTTAACGCAAGACCTTATCCTATGGTTACGACACCAAAATAGCCGCCGTTCTAGTTGGAGTGTAGGAAAACCCTTTCCTTAAGACTTACAAATTTTCGTAGATAAATTGACCCTATATAACACCTTATTTTTATCATACCATTGGATGGGGGGTCCATAGAGGACCAACATTAGTTAAGGTTACTTTGCTGTAAAGTCATTTTTGGCGGAGTTAGGAGGGAAAAAATAGAGGACTTAACACTTAAAATTGTGAAATAAAAAAAGTTTAATAAAAAACTAAAAACCGACTTCAGATCTTTTTGGAGTCGGTGCGAATGAACACATTTTAACTCTCGATGGCTGGCACCGACTCCAAAAAGAACTGATTAGGTATGTTTTAGTCAATATTATTTTTCGCTTTTTATATTCATTTTGAAGTCGGTTTTTAGTTTTTAGTATGTTTTCTCCCTAAGCACCCTAAATAAGTTTCTTAAGAAATCGCTTAGGTTCCCGCTCACGCACTCTACAACTACTTTGTTGATTGGACTAACCTCCGTAGCCGAGAGGCGAGCACGCCGGACTATATGGCGTCGCTATCTCTGAGGTTCCGGGTTCGATCCCCGGTCAGGTCAATGTAGTTTCTATATTGTCTTTCTGAGTGTTGTGGTACCGTTGTTGTTTCTCATTTCTATAACACAAGTGCTTTAGCTTACCCTAGGATCTTACCTTAGGATCAGAGCAAGTAAGTGATGTTGTCCAATATTTATTTAATTATTATTATTAAATAGCTTTCATTTGTAAAAATGTCTTGTTAAGTAGAATGTATGCTTAAACTCCAGACCTGGAGTCGTGTTTTTGAAAAAACCAAGAATCGTGTGGAATTTCCAAGGAGTTCGTACGCGATTCTTGTGAATTCGTATGCGAATTGGAATTCGAATGCTTCAAAAATACGCCTAATCGAGACTAATATAGCTTGTTACGCTTTATTTAATGATATGTTGTAAAGTAAAACCGGCCAAGTGCGAGTTTGACTCGCGTACGAAGGGCTTCACACCATTATCTATAAAAACGAACAAAAAAACACGTTTGTTGTATGGGAGCCCCGTTAAATATTTATTTTGTCTTGGTTTTTTGTTATAGCGGCAACAAAAATACATCATCTGTGAAAATTTCAACTGTCTAACTATCATGGTTCATGAGATACAGCCTGGTAAAAGACGGACAGACAGACACACAGACGGACAGCGGAGCCTTAGTAATAAGTTCCGGTTTTACCCATTGGGTTCGGAACCCAAAGAAATGGGCAACCGTTTTAATAAGAGTATTTTTCTCCAGTGTTCCTGCTAGAAGCAGCCCTACGGATGATGGCTAGCGGGCTAGCGGCGTACCTGGAGAGCGGCTGGAACGTGTTCGACTTGAGCGTGACGCTGCTGGCGCTGGTGGGCGCGGTCATGCTGACCATCGCGCCCGGCCTCTTCATCGTTGTCATATTCAGGCCGCTTAGGTGAGATACTGGTTGATTCTATTGATTTTTTATAGCCAGAGCCAGAGACTTGGGTGGAAACAACTTCGAGTGGGAAATGGCTAGGAGAATGCAGCTTGGCTGGGCAGCATTTGGGAAGCTGCGTCACATCTTCTCGTCGCCATTGCCACAATGCCTGAAGAACAAGGTATCCGATCAGTGCGTTCTACCAGCTGAAACGTGAAATATGACAGTAAAGCTGGCCCACCGATTTCACGTCACTTAGCGAGCTATGGAAAGGTCGATGCTTGGGATTTTCAGGGATAAAATCTGAAGCAAGATTGTCAGGCAAACGACCAAAGTAACGGACATAGTTCCTAATATGTAGGAAGTTTAAATGGCAGTGGGCTGGCCACATCTGTCGCAGAAACGATGAAAGTTGGAGTAAACGGGTCTACGAGTGGAGACCACGCCTTGAATAACGTAGAGTAGGACGACCCCCAGGACGATGGACCGACGACCTTAGGAAGATGGCTGATAGTGGCTGGATAAAAAAGCGGGAGATCGTGCTCTTTGGGCGTTTCTCCCCCAAATTGGGCTTACGTCCAGCAGTGGACTGCAATAGGCTGAATAGATAGATTACTAGCTAGTGGTTGGCGTGGGCGCGGTCATGCTGACCATCGCGCCGAGCCTCTTCATCGTTGTTATATTCAGGCCGCTGAGGTGAGATATAGTAGATTGTACAACAAATGCATAAAACGAACCGTTATACCCGAGACGACGTATACTCAACGAGCCGCAGGCGAGGTTGGATAGTCAAGTTGAGGGTTTTTTCAATGTTTTATTATTTATTCTACTATACGGGGCGGAGACAAATCCAACAAATTAAAAACCATGAAAATCAGTCCAGCTATTCTCGAGTTATACGTGTTGTAACAAACCGGTATCCTGATTTTGAATATTGCAAAAGAAATGCGATAGCGAAAATTGAAAAATTCTGGCTTTAAAATCGCAAATTGACAGCAAAAAACATAAATAAAGCAATCTACTGTCAGTGCTGCCAGTAGATTTTGACACTAAGCATCAATCGGCCGCGGACTGCGCGATTATTGCTGATTGCTATTTTTTAGGGAATAAGGGATTTTGTTTTATATATAGGGTCCGATTTTATTAGTGTACCTACATCCTGTTAACCTGTGACTATATAGGTGAAAAGCAATCGTAAAACGCAACTTTCAAATGTCCAACATAAAAACTAAAAAAGTTAAAAATAAAAATACAAACGTCCTATCTTCAACTCTTTCTCGCTCTGACAAGGGGAAGGAATAAGACGGATAATCAGATTGTTAAACGTACCAAAGATAGGACGAGTTTATGCAATATGAAGTCAATGTTGTTGATTTTGATTTTTAACTTTTTTAGTTTTTATGGTACACATTTGAAAATAGGTTTTTACGATTGCTTTTCACCTACATAGTCACAGGTTAACAGGATGAACACTAATAAAATCGGACCTTATATAAAGATTAAGTAAATCCTTCTACCCGCAGACTGATGCGTCTGTACAAGCTAAAGAAGCGCTACCGCGACGTGTTCGGCACGCTGGTGCTGCTGTCGCCGCTGATGTCGTCGGCGGGCTGCGTGATGCTGGTCATGTACTACTTCTTCGCCATCGTCGGCATGGAGCTGTTCGCGCAGCACGACCTCAGGAACTGCTGCGTGTGAGTATAGCCTGGGAGCTAGGCTCAACAGTTGGGCGTGGGCTGTGGAAGTATGCTAGTGTAACAGATTCAAGGTTTTCTTTCCATCGTTGGATAGAAGGCATGAGCCTCTTCCGATGCACGCCAATGAGGTTGAATAGAGTCTTCCTGCTAATTTTCCATCGAGTTTACGAATTGCGAATATCCAAGTAAAAAACAAGACACTATAGGATCATTCGTGTGTCTGTCCGTCAGTTTGTCACAGTCAATTTGCTCCAAATTTACTGGACCAATTCATTTGCAAATCGGCACAAACATTCGTAACACGGATCTGTAGCGAAAATAAAATTAGGTCACCTTGTCCTTGACCTTGACCTTGAGAGTCGGTGCCACACAGTCGGACACATTCACCTGATGTTAAGTAAACTCTCTTGTTTGATTAGTATGCTATAATCTGTGGAATAGATACTTTTATTTGTAATTGGGCTCCAGTCCGGTCAGAAAAGACAAGGTGACCTTATTCGCTTCAATGTTAAAATTATTAATCCCTTTTTTTGTAATCCAATGATATTCATAATTCCTTTCTTTGAGACCATGATTATTAACATTTTGTCAAATAAATCGGTCGAAAAGTAATACAAAACATTCGCTTTTTGAACGAAGTTATTGTTTTGTGGCACTCACACTAGTCATCCACTCACTTATTTTTTATTTTATTGACTTATTGGAATCTAAGCAATCGTATAAGACCAATAAAATAACAATTGTGTCTCGTTTTGTTAGGCCGAAAGCCTAATAATATTCTTATGATGGTATTGACGACCTCCGTAGCCGAGAGGCGAGCAAGCCGGACTATCTCTGAGGTTCCGGGTTCGATCCCCGGTAGTATCAATGTGGAAAACGAACTTTTTCTATATTGTCTCGTGTCTGAGTGTTGTGGTACCGTCGTTGTTTCAAATTTTTATAGCACAAGTGCTTTAGTTACTTACCTTAGGATCAGGAGACGTATTTTTGAATCATGCGAATTCCAATTCGAATACGAAATGGCAAGATTCGCAAGCGAATGACTAAAATCCCTATTTTTGAAAATTCATTCCGTGAATTCTGCAATGAGTGGTTCGACCCACTCGTATTTCGATTCTACTAGTAGAAAGTTGGAAAGAATGACATTGACAAGTAAACATATGTCCCGTCATCGTCCCGTTCTATGGGATTCATTGCCAGTTTTTAAAATCAATAAGTTTTTGCATTCCGGTTTTAAATATTTTCTGCGTGAAACGAAAATAGTTACGAGAATTTCACTATAATCGCAACACTTAATTCAAGTGAAATGCGTAAAATCAGGAGCAATAGAAATAGAGTTCGCACACGAATCGTATTCGTGTTCGAATTCAAGATTCATTTCGAATGTTTCAAAAATACGTCTCCTGAGCAATGTATGTGATATTCTCCAATATTTTACTTTTTTTTTAAATTATTTTTTCTCAGTCACAATTTATAATGTAGTATTCGTAATAGTAATTTAAAAAAAAACTGCTATAGAACATTAAAGCATTATTGTGTTTCTTCTATGTTAAGTCTTTTTCATGCATTAACTATGTTGGCAAAATGTATTCTTCTTTAAAAAAAAAAAAAACAATCTTATTTTTTCTTATTGTATGAGCCGCCGATTTCGTGTGCGATACTAGTATGGAAGGAGGACTATTCAACAGTAGGACATTGAAAACGCTCTTATCCTCTGGGCATCTTAATTAATATTCTTTCTCCATCGATTTACCAACATTGCTGGTCTCGCGCATCTTATCGACGTGCTATCACAAAGCACCAGTTGTTTGCTAAGCACGACATTATCAAAATACATGTTATGGAAGTCTTTAATTGTCTTAAGTGATAATGTGTAATTTATTTGTGTCATGAAAACTGTAAACAAGCTGTTGAGTTTCTGAATAAATAAATAAATAAATTATTTATTTATTTCTTTTATAATTCCCCAGTAACACAACCGTAGAAGACTTCTACAAATATTCCCTGAATGGATCCACTGCCCTAGGCTACTACTACCTGAACAACTTCGAGAACATCGTCACGAGCGGCGTGACGCTGTTCGAGCTGACCGTCGTCAACAACTGGTTCATACTGATGAACGCGTACGCTACCGTGGCGGGACAGTTCAGCAGGATCTACTTTATGGTCAGTATATTATGGACAGAATATTTTTTCTGTATATGTTTTAGTGTAAGCTTATTGTAAACTTGTTCGTGGTTCTTACAATAATTTAAAAAAAAAGCAAATTATCTCCGTTTAACCTAAATATCTGTTTCGCAGGTGTTCTACCTGTTCACGATGGTGGTGCTGACGATCGTGGTGGCGAGCGTGCTGGAGGCCTTCCGCTTCCGCATACAGTACAAGCGGAGCACCACCAAGAGAGACGGTGAGTAGTTCTAGGCTGACGTCACACGGGGTGAGACACGGGGATCTATTCGAGGCTGACGTCACACGGGTGACACACGGGGATGTGTTCGAGGCTGACGTTACACGGGGTGAGACACGGAGATGTGTTCGAGGCTGACGTCACACGGGGTGAGACACGGGGATGTGTTTGAGGCTGACGTCACACGGGGTGAGACACGGGGATGTTTTCGAGGCTGACGTCACACGGGGTGAGACACGGGGATGTGTTCGAGGCTGACGTCACACGGGGTGAGACACGGGGATGTGTTCGAGACTGACGTCACACGGGGTGAGACACGGGGATGTGTTCGAGGCTGACGTCACACGGGGTGAGACACGGGGATGTGTTCGAGGCTGACGTCACACGGGGTGACACACGGGGATGTGTTCGAGGCTGACGTTACACGGGGTGAGACACGGAGATGTGTTCGAGGCTGACGTCACACGGGGTGAGACACGGGGATGTGTTTGAGGCTGACGTCACACGGGGTGAGACACGGGGATGTGTTCGAGGCTGACGTCACACGGGGTGAGACACGGGGATGTGTTCGAGACTGACGTCACACGGGGTGAGACACGGGGATGTGTTCGAGGCTGACGTCACACGGGGTGAGACACGGGGATGTGTTCGAGGCTGACGTCACACGGGGTGAGACACGGGGATGTGTTCGGGGCTGACGTCACACGGCGTGAGACATGGGGATGTGTTCGAGGCTGACGTCACACGGGGTGAGACACGGGGATGTGTTCGAGGCTGACGTCACACGGGGTGAGACACGGGGATGTGTTCGAGGCTGACGTCACACGGGGTGAGACACGGAGATGTGTTCGAGGCTGACGTCACACGGGGTTAGACACGGGGATGTGTACGAGACTGACTTCACACGGGGTGAGACACGGGGATGTGTTCGAGGCTGACGTCACACGGGGTGAGACACGGGGATGTGTTCGAGGCTGACGTCACACGGGGTGAGACACGGGGATGTGTTCGAGGCTGACGTCACACGGGGTGAGACACGGGGATGTGTTCAAGGCTGACGTCACACGGGGTGAGACACGGGGATGTGTTCGAGGCTGACGTCACACGGGGTGAGACACGGGGATGTGTTCGAGGCTGACGTCACACGGGGTGAGACACGGGGATGTGTTCGAGGCTGACGTCACACGGGGTGACACACGGAGATGTGTTCGAGGCTGATGTTACACGGGTGACACAGTAGTTGATATTGTGACGTGACGACTACCTTCATAGGTGCGAGGCGAGCAGGCCGGACTTGGCGTTGCCATCTCTGAGGTACCGGGTTCGATCCCCGGTCGGGTTAATGTAGAAAACTAACTTTTCTATATTGGCTCGGGTCTGGGTCTTTAGCTACCTACCTTAGGATCAGAGCAATGTATGTGATGTTGTCCAATATTAAAAAAAGGTCAGCGGCGGGCGGAAGATGCTCAAAAACCCATTACGATTACGTGATTGGCTAGTTGTTAGCTCCGCGCACACGCGTCTCTGATACGACGATCGTCGTGTAAGATGCGCAAAGCGATTCCCACACTTTGGCTCAGCGCTCATCATCGATGCCGGGGACAGTACTTGGGACGACACACGAAGATGCTGTAGTTGACATTGTTTGACCTTTACTTCTTATTTTGTACAAAATTGGAATGTTGACACCATTCTAAGACATCGCTTTTTAAAACTAAGACCATTTATATCCGATCAGCTGGTACATAATCATTTATAAGATAAAACAGATTTTTTGTTGCTTCATAATCGATAAAAGCTACGCAGTTGAGTCGGATACACAGTGTCGTCATATCTTGCCATACAAATTATAGGAAGAGGTGCGTTTTGACAGCTCATAAAAAGTATTTAAATTGATCGGTGGTGTCAGCTAGCCTACCAACTCATAAAAAGTATTTAAATTGATCGGTGGTGACAACTAGTCTATCAAAGGCTTGCCTTTAAAATTACAAGCATCTTTATTATCTACCTACACAAATGTATGGCCGAATAAATACGAATTAGTTCTATTCTTCTTCTACTTTTGCTTTGCGCTTTCCCACGTTAGGTGGGGTCGGTTCTCCTTATCTTTCGGCGCACGGATAATCTGTCCTGGGTTGTCGGGTCAGGTAATTCGGTTTTCTTTAGTTCATTTCTGTTTGATTCAAATACATTTTCAGCCATAGGACGTCTACTGCTGAACAAAGGTCTCTCCCTATGCCTTCCAGATTGGGCGGTTGGAAGCGGCCTAAATCAAACGGCTTCTTGCAACCCTACCAGGTCGTCTTTCCACTTTGAGGATAGACGTCCTACGCTGCGCTTTCCTATACTTCATTCTTGAATCTCTCTGCCCCATCAGCCGTCAGTTCTACGTGTTATGTTTCTATGACTGAAATTACATTTGCTATTTTAAACTTAACAAGTTTCACATGCGAAGTCTTGTTGAGGACGCTATATTTGATACTATTATCGGCCGTCAGTTCTACTACGGGTACAGCTAAACGCACAGACAACCTAGGACAGAATATCCTGGCGCCTACGAACGAGGAGGGCCGACCCCAAGTAAAGGGAGCAGGCACGGAAGAAGAAGAAGATCGGCTGTCAGTTATACGTGCTATGTGCTTATGAATGAAATAATGATGGTGATGATGAATCAATTGTGTGTTTGCAGAGGAGAAGCTGTTGCACGAAGAAGTCCATACAAGTTGGGAGGAGGCGCAGAGGCTCGGCGCCGCCGGCGACCTCGCCGACGAGCTGAGGCCCTCACTACCTCCCGGCGTGAGTTACTAATAACCTAGCTGTTGCCTACCTTCTTTCGTGTGGTTTTTAGTTTGCTCATTATTTTTGTCTACTACAGCCATTCTCAAAGCCCTGGGACGTTCCGCGGAGCCCTGGGGCTCCGCAAAGCCTCCATAGGGGCTCCGCGAGTGCTTGTTATTATTTTTTGTAAAATTAAAGATCATATCCACCAAGTGATGAAAAGTAAGAAGCAGTTTCATACCTCTCATAAGATTCGGTGTTTTTTCTCATATTTATTTAACCGTTGATTGTAACATGATTGTTAATAAGAATACACATAATTATATATCGGGTGTAAATAAAGGCTTAACGAAGCCAAATACCACATATTCTACGTATTATTACGATCATTTTTTTCTTTTACACTATACCTGGGAAATGACAGGTTACTGAGTTATTGACAGTCAAAGTTACAATTTTTTTTAAAGATTTTTACAAAATTGAATTCTGTTTGTTAAAACTAAACTTTTTTACAAAGAAACATGATCCGCTTACACACACAGGCATAGTCTGTGGCGTGCGCGCTATACATTGCGGGTTAGATATAAGTATTTTTTTTTATACCCAAAAATAAAATTCATTTCCCAGCAATTATTTTTTTTGCATTCTACTTGGTTTTATGTATAGAATTCGTGGTTTAAGGCTTCGTTTAGCCTTTTTTTACACCCTGTATAATATTACTTTATTTGGGGCTCCGTCAAATATTTTGCTATACAAAAGTGATCCGTCAGCTAAAAAGTTTGAAACCGCTGGTCTACTATAATATGCATGTATATATATACATTAGGTACAACGTGAATTTTTCCTAGTTGTCTTTCCGCAGAAGAATCATTAGGTATCATTTGTACTTACAATTCACTAAGCATAAATGAAAAACTGTGTTCGAATAATCAAAACAAAATATTCACAAACTCGTAAGCGTGATAAACAATAGTAACTCAGTAGACTGTTAGACGCACCGCTGCCGCGCGCCGCGGTCATTGACCCCGCGCCCGGGGCTACTACTGTTTCACGTCGATTTCGAGTCCTATTTCTCACAATTTATAAATCGACCATTATTTGACTTTTAAGACAAAAGTGTATATGTATTGATAGTAATATTGACACCAAGTCTTTACGCTCCGAAAAGAAAACCAGTATAAATTCACAGCGTATAAACCTTTCTCATAAATAGTTCTATTTGTTGAAACCGCATCAAAATCTGTTGCGTAGTTAAGATCTAAGCATACAAACGCTAAGAAGCAAAGTGTTGAAGATCGCCACCCCATCCGCCAGCAGAGTGCTTGCTGGTTGGATCAACGTTTTTATAGTATGCATATTCTTAGATTTTCATCCCCTACCGTCTCCTGAACAATCGCGGTCACGCCCTTGGCTGTTCGGTTAGATGAGTTTACTAACCCATGTTACATACAGTACGCGACATCGATGTTGAGCGCTGGGGCAAAAAGTGGGGATCGCTTTGTGCATCTTACGAGACGATCATCGTATCAGAAACGCGTGTACGCGAAGCTAACAACCAATCCCGGCCGGCGGTGCAGGCGCGTCGCGTGACTAGCCAATCATGTAATCGTAATGGTCGTCTGCGCAACTTTCACCCAACGATTAACTTCCGTGCTGCTATTTGTAGTTACCTTCAGGCTTCAATCGTTGGATTGTTTAAATAAACGCTTTCCGCAGACGGAGGTGACGTTCATCGGGTCGCGGCCGCGAACGAAAGAGGTTCTTCAAAGGAGGATGTACCAGGCAGAGATACAGAAATGGCTCGCCGAGGAGGATGAGAATGAGGGTAAGTGTTGTACGTAGTTTTTGGAGTGCCACAGGGAAATATTTTTGGGACTCCGATAAATACTCTACTTACTATACCTTTTTCAAGATGAGATCAGTTCGGTGACAGTTCACATTTTCCGGTTTACTGTTGTTTAAACAGCGTTGTTTGTAAAGATCAACAACCTCGCAAGTCTTTTATTTTATTGTAATGTTGCACTTGCTTATTATTATTTTAAGTTATCTTATCTTTTTAGTGACGACCTCCGTAGGCTAGAGGCAAGCAGGCCGGACTTTAAATGGCGTCGCCATCTGTGAGGTTCCGGGTTCGATCCCCGGTCGGGTCAATGTAGAAAACGAACTTTACTATATTGGCTCGGGTCTTGGTGTTGTGGTACCGTCGTTGTTTCTGGTTTCTATAATACAAGTGCTTTAGCTACTTACCTTAGGATCAGAGCAATGTATGTGATGTTGTCCAATACTAATTATTTATACATTCCTCTGACAAGTGAATGTATGTAAGTATACTCTTTTTGAGAAATAATAATCTTTAATATATATGTTGACTAAGACCGATAATTTCAGGCCTCCCCCCCTCAACAACGCTAACCTCAAGCGAGGACCCGCTATCCCCGCCGCTGGTCGCAGCGGCGGGCGTGGCAGGGTCAGGCGAGGCGGTGGGAGCGAACGCGTCGCGCGTGTCGCTGCGCGGCGGGTACCAGTTGTAGAACATGGTGGCGGCGGCGCTGCGCGCGCGCCTCCGGCAGCTGTGGGCCGCGCTCGACGCGCTGTGACTCTATGTGCGGGGTCTGTATGCGAGGATTGCTGGCCTGTTCTTTGGGTCGAGGGATAATTAACTATCAAGACTTCGATTTAAGAAACGACTCCATTTTAGGTAGACGGTAATCGGTTGCGGACTGATAGAAACTATTTCCGCGTTTTTTTAGATCCGATAACTAGTAATGACTTAAATTTTTAACCACTCTCTTCTAGGGAACGGTAGGAATTCGGTTACGGACTGTAAACTGAAAATCGGGTGACTAAATGCTGGGAGTGTTTGTGCGAGTCACTGATTTGTTTTTTTTAACAAGGAACAACTAACTTATGATATCGGTTAACCGCTCTCACTCTCTTACTAAGCTTATGTCGCGCTCAGACGGAATTCGGTTACGGACTAATGTACTGCTATTCGGTTCGATTTTGAATAACTATTCCAGGGAATCAAATGCCGCGTTTACATTACGAGAATAGGATACTCTAGTGACTACGACCGTTAATTCGAATCTCCCCTCAACGCTAGAGCGCGCGTGGCAGAGTCGGGCGGGTACCAGTGGTAGAACTAGACGCGCGCGCCTCCGGCAGCTGTGGCAGCGCTCGACGCGCTGTGACTCTATGTGCGGGGTCTGTATGCGAGGATTGATGGCCTGTTCTTTGGGTCGAGGGATAATTAACTATCAACTTCGATTTAAGAAACTACTCCCTTTCAGGTAGACGGTAATCGGTTGCGGACTGAAATAATTTAATTCCCCGTTTTTTTATGATCCGATAACTAGTAATGACTTTGATTTTTAACCACTCTCTTCTAGGGAACAACGGTAGGAATTCGGTTATGGACTGTAAACTGAAAATCTGGTGACTATTCAATCAATCAATCAAATCGGTAGATGGTAGACGATTACGGACTGAAAGAAACTAATTCCGCGTTTTTTTTAGGTCCAATAACTACCTGTAATGACTTCGGTCGATTTTAAAACACTCTCTTCCAGCCCCTCTAGCATCAACAAAACACGATATAATAGAGCGATTCATCGACACTCAACTGTCAAAATATGAATTTTTATCGAAACAGCAAGTATGACCGTGACGTAACCGGCACGGACATGATCGCTGTTTCGATAAAAGTTCAAGATGATGACTAGGTATGTATATCATATTTTGACTTTTGGGTGTCGTTAAATTGATATATCATATCAAATCGTGTTTTGTTGGCCATGCTCAACGTCAATCCTCCTAACCGAGTTCGGTTACGGCGACCACTTCTACTCCCTATTTTGCCGTCGTCGTTCGTGTGCCCTTACATGGCTTACGTGCCCAACTTTATTGACAAAGGTACGCGTACATTGACGACATGTTTGCACACTGTTATTAAAATTAGCCGCAGGTGGTCGGGCTTTCAATTCATCGCGCTTGTCGTCAATAGGGGGGCAGAAACGGTAGACGGAATTCGGTTATGGGCTATTTTAAACTGTTATTCGTTTTGGTCGTTTATGACTTACCCGTTTTCGGTTTTCTACAAATGTAAAGAAGCTTAATACATTCGGTATTTCGGTCACTTATTAATGTAAACAGTTACACAGGCCAATCGGGTAAACGAATACGGTTGAACTGAATGATGGTGACGCATGCGTACGGCCATCGACTTCATATAAACGCGTTAATTATTATTATTTTATATAAGAATCAGAGAGCCTAGTAAGTATTTTATAAAATACCTAATAGATTTACATAAATCGGACGAAAAATAATAAAAACTACTTAATGTACAACTGTAATCGTCTATATTCCAGTGTAGTATGGCAATAAATGATTGACTTCAATTCAATTACCAATTAACGTTAACTTTGTGAATCTTACACTAGGCCCTCGGTGCTTCAAGACATTTAAAGCTCCGAACGAAGCGAACCTACCGTTAGTTTCCCTCGTAAGAGCGGATACGCAATGCATCCGATCCGTTACCAATCCGAATCCGAGAAATGTCGGTCCGAAGTAGAAGTAGTACTATCTGTATAAACGCTCTCAGACCGTTTACGCATTAAATCCGATCCGAATCCGAGAACCTTTACACAAGTAGCACTACGTTTACTTCGGACCGGTGTTTCTCGGATTCGGATCGGACGTAATGCGAAACCGTGACATTGTACAGACTATTTTAGTACATTTATGGAGCACTAGAGAGCGCGTGTAGCTAACAAGTAGCGTTCCGTACCCCGATTCCGTATCTTACAAAAACCATGCGATTGCGGAAATTGACTAATTCTGGCTTTAAAATCGCAAATTGACAGCAAAAAACAAAGCAATCTACTGTCAGTGCTGTCCATACATTTTGACATTATCTATCAATCGGGCGATGACTGCGCGATTATTGCTGATTGCTAATTTTTAGGAAATAAGTGTACGGAATTGCGTTTTGAATTTTTTTAATGTTACTATGTAAACTACTTGTAATAATATGAAATTGCATGAATGAATGACGAATTAATATGAATTATACAAACACCTGTGATATGAGATCAATGTTTGACCAATACTTGCGTGTTAATTATTAATTATATTTATATTAACATTAATTTAAAGATTTTATTATAGTAGCATAGGCTTTTATTATTATTTAAGACTTGGTTGTTTTTGTACCAAAGCGCTTTATACAATAAGGTTTATCAACTTTTTTTTAATCATCTAGCTTCGGTTTTTGGCTTGTCGATCTGGCATAATACGAGAGAAAGTGATGGAGCTTTACAAAACCGACGATACCGTCTCTTTCTACCTTTAGTTGTTACTGTTTTTAGAGCTAAGCTCTTATTACAAAGTAATTCAGAACTCAGGTAAACGCTAAACCGAAACTAAAAAAAAAAATTGTTTTTTAATTGTGTATTTTTAATTATGTATAAAAACGATGTGAAAATATGTAAGACTTATATATATCTTCTGTAAATTCCATATTTACACTTTTTTACCTTAATGTGACCATCAGCTTTATTATAATTTTAATTGCATATTCAGTATTTTTTATTTAACTTTGAAATTTCGATTTCCGGTTCTGAATTGCTTTGCAGTATTTATCCAAGCAGCTGACGTATTTCATAATATATATTTTTTAATTTCCAGTTATGTCATATTGTCTATGGAATAACAATAATGGGCAAATAATATTCTAAATCGTATAAGAAAAGCTTATAGTGGTAGGATATTATTAAAATGTAAGTAAGAAGTAGCCTGAATATGATGAGATTATTCGACACATGAATGATAATTATTATGATAAAATAATACTACTGTACATAATCTGAAGTCGACTACATTAGTTAAAACAAAAATTTGATATTAAGGTCGGTTTTAAAGAATATCTAATTTGAAATGTATTAAAAAATAAATATGTTTTTTAAGAACAATTGTGTCTGAATTTGGCTTAAAACCCTGTTCTACGGAGCAAATGAATAAGGACACAATCCAAATTGGTTGGATTATCTGTATCTTAATTTTATAAAATATAAGGATTTTGAACTTGTCTTGTTTTAAGTATATATCTCCATTGAATACAAAACTGCATACATACAGATGTATAAACCGCTTTTTTTTATATTTCCGGTCGAGGGGTATCATACCAATTAGTTAATCGGTGGATCTAATATGATCGTATTTAAAGTACACTTGTGATTCGAGTCAAATTATTAATTTTAATGTGTCACTTCAGTCTCCACGCTTTGGCTTAAAGGGTTGGGCTGTGCATTTGAAAACAAATTCATTTTAACAATTGTTCCTATTGGCTACGAATCCAGCGAAATAAAAACTGTTATAAATGTTATAGAATCGGTTCTTGCTAAAGGCTTTGATGAGCACTAAGTTTGTGTCACAAAGTAAGTAGAATGTCGTGATTGAGTGATTTCTAGTTTGCTGTCACATTGGACGGTTTGCCACAGCTGCGAATTGACACGCGTCAATCGTGATGAGGTCATGGCTGATTCTAGATTGATATTTTTTTGGGGTACCACAGGGACGTATTTTGGGTCTATAGCTGTTTAATATAGCAACGCAGTCATTTTGTAAGCTCTTTTTTAGCTGTAGCGCTACTTAGCAATATGACCGAGACGCCTAATGTGACAGTGCTTTTGAAAACGATTTTAATTAAGTATATCCATCGATTATCTGGTCGTCACATTACAAGCTCTGCTTAGATTAGGGCTAGGCTAATTGGTGATTATTGTAAAATGTATTTATTATCGGTCGTATTAGGTCCACATCTTAAATAGTCCTTAAAAATGCATAAAAACCAACGGAACCTACAATAAATAAGTGATTGTAACTATAGTTAGTGCAATTAAGATAACGATTTAATAAAGTAGATGTAAAAAATTGCATAATATTGTGTAATCTGAAATTTATTTATTTGTATGTATTTTACCTAAAATCTCATAAATTTTAGTTAAAAACTTTAGGAAATAGTCCTTAAATGTGATAGTATGATGATTATGGACCATTTAGGATGTTATCGTAAAACATTGAGTTTGTACATTTTTTTTTAAATAATCAAATGATATTTTCACTTATTTTCATATTATTTTTCTTTACCGATAAAAACTTTATTTTTTTAATAATAATAATATGTTCAATATGCAAATGATAAAAAAAAACGATGATGTTGATAATGAAAATAAGTAATATGCGCCAATTTTATAAAGTAGGTGTTTCGAATTACAATTAACTTCACCAATCATTTAGGTATTCAATGGTGCTTTCGCTTGTAAAATAAATTGAGTAGATGGATGTCTATGGGGTAGATAGACAAGTTAAAATAGGCTGAATTGAATTATAGTCGGATTTTTTATTAAAAATAACTTTTACACAAACACAACTGCCCAAATTCTGTTATGGATGGCGGCAATGCCATAAAAATCTGTCAAATTATATGGAGGGAAAATGAGTTTTAAATTCATAAATTGATCAGACAGCGGTTTATTGGAATTTCTTTTAATAAAAAATCCGATTTATTTGAAGTTATCGCCTTCATTCAAGTAATAATAATAGAAAAATATGTAAGTCGTCTTTGATGTAGTTCATTCATCAGAAAGTATTCATTGAAGTGATAATAATTGAATTGTTATAGATTTTATATTTACTCATCATAAATTATTATTATTTAACATAATGCAGCGAGATTTTGTTATATTTATTAAAAAAGTGGAATTTTGATGAACGCTCGAATTTTAATAAATAAGTTATTCACTTATTAACATAAGATAAGAGATACCTTAATATTATTTAAACTTTATATTTTTACTATCTTCGAATGTACAGACAACGGCAGGCCAACCTACCGAAAAAGTTAAAAGTCATCCAACTGATTTTCAACTTTAAGTCTGACAAATACAGATCAATATCGATTGCATAAATTATACATTTTGTGGTAGGTTGACGAGCTGTAGTCTGTACTAGAGTAATGACGATGGTGTACTGTAAATTGGTTTAAAACTTGGCAGCTATTCCCAGTCACTTGTTATACATTTTTTCAACAAACAGAACTACATAGACTGCAGTACAACCTGAAACAGGTACAGTCTAACAATTAAGTTATTTATAACTTTAACTTATTCATCCCCTCTAGCATGTAGAACAAAACACGATATGATACGATATGATATAGCGATTTATCGCATATTTTTTGTCAAAATATGAACTTTTATCAAAAAAGCGAGCATAACCGCGACGTCGCCGGCACTGACATGCTTACTGTATAAATAAAAGTTTAAGATAGCGGCTATGTTATCATATTTTTTAAGTAAATAGGCGATAAATCGCTATATCATATCGTGTTTTGTTGATCGTGCTAGAGGCACTGGTTTTCCATTTATTGTCTAGTAAAAACTTTTACCAAAATGCTTTATTTTGTGTTCGTCTTCCAAGGTCGTGTAGATATTTTTATTTATCAAATAATTTAATGTGGTAACTTTAAAATGTTAATGATCAGTATTAATTTTTGAGTTTGACATTTTATAATAATTTATTTTCGTATTTGCGGACACATTGTTGAAATGCAAGTTAAAATTAATAACGTGATAACATTATTTATTTGTGTAATAAATGCACTTTATAAGTAAAACTGTGTTTTTGTAATGTTAAATTTCCTGAGGAAGTCACGTAAGTCAATATGTAGTCGGTTTTTTTTAACAACAAAAATGAGTCAATTTTCTTAATTGAATTCGACTGTTTGTAAGTTGTATGCACTAACGCTTACGTGCCGTAGCATTCCGAGCATGAGCATTTTGAAGCCGCATGTTAATGCGGTCCCACCTTAATTGGCTACTATTTTTGAAGATAAATAACACTTGAAATAAAATTAAAGAAAAAAACTTTTTTTAAAACAAGCTTTTGCTTTAAAACAGAGTTTCTATGACCACCTTCCAGCTCCATCACCAGACCCTGGTTACCATTGAAAGACAAACTACTCTTCAAGACGATTCAAACGAGTCCAAACTCGATGAGGTAGTTTCGTTCCATTGTGAATTTCCTATGGCCACCTTCCAGCTCCATCATCAGATCACCACCATTTCATCATAATATTGCATTGTCACGCGGTTTACACATGCATGCAAAATTTCAGCTCAATCGGTAACCGGGAAGTGGATCAAATTTTACTTGCAAGATTTGATTACAGACAATGGGACAGGTGAAACTAAATAAAAGCTTGTAAAAAAAATCGACAGAATCGATCGGTGGGACCTGTCCCACCTGAGGTCGATGATTTTTTTCAAGTGTTATTTATCTTCAATTAAACCTTGCATGGAATTGCTAAAAACAAAAATTTACAATACTATTTTTGAATCATGCGAATTCCAATTCCAATACGAAATGGCAAGATTCCCATGCGAATAACTAAAATCCCTATTTTAGAAAATCCATTCCGTGAATTCTGCAACGAGTGGTTCAAACCCACTCGTATTTCGAATTTCGATTCTACTTGTAGAAAGTTCGGAAGTTTGACTTAGACAAGTAAACATTTTATGGTTCAGATAAAAACTATTTTTTCGTTCCGTTCTATGCGATTCATTGCCGGTTTTTAAAATCACTAAGTTTTTGCATTCTGGTTTTTAATATTTTCTGCGTGAAACGAAAATAGTTACAAAGAATTTTACAATAATAGCAATACCTAATTCAAGTGATTCAAAAATGCGTAAAATCGGGAGCGATAGAAATAGAGTTCGCACAAGAATCGTATTCGTGTTCAAGATTCATTTCGAATGCTTAAAAAAAATAGGTCTCCAGCGGGTCCAAAACGGCCGCATTGGATGTTTCATTTTTAATCTGATTCATTTAGTGAAATGTAGCGGAAATGATTTGCAAACTCTAAAACGGCCACATTAATAAATGAATCATATGCAATTCATTTCATCAAATGGATCATATTTAATGACGTTAAAAATATAGTGACGCGTCCAATCTTACTTTACGGTTTTTGTGAAAATAAATGTTTTTAACAACACAAAGGAACAAAATGTTTCAAAATACTCAAGTTTTGTGTGATCTACAAATATCAATACAAAATAATAATAAAAATAACATTAACCTGTCAGGCCAAGGTCAAGAGACACAATAAAAAATCTATTATGACGTGGCCACCGGTGGGGAATTGAAGCTTGACAGGTTAAAATGGTGGTTCACCAATTTGACATTTAATATGAATTATTCTTTTCATAGTAAGTGGACCATATTACGAATTTCCATACAAAACTGTCAAATTAGATGAACTGCAAATATGAAATGTTTGAGGCTCATTTTATGATTCATCAAATAACATTTTTATTTTAAGATTTGCTAAATGAAACATATTATGAACTAATTATGAAACATCCAATGCGGCCGTTTTAGACCCGCAGTTGTAACAATTTTTGATGTGCGATGTCTAAAATAATTAGCTGAAAAGTTTAAAACACTTATTTAAAAATGGTCAAGCAGCCAATTATGTATTAAACTCTCTTTATCACAGTTTTAATTTTACTTTTTCATTAAACAATATAGGTATGAATAACTACAGATAAGTATGTACCTGCAGTAAATTAAAATAAGGACGAAAAGAAACAAGTTATTACATTTAAAAATAGAACTTTTATTCAGTTTTATTGTTACCTCAAGTAGTCTTTTATAATTTAACAAATTCTACAATCAATTAGCACCTATTATCCTATTTTTGAGCGCGAAAATTGCATATATATTTTATTAACTCAATGATCCACTTAAATTAAGCATGCAACAGTTTTTTTTTTACCGAAGCATTCTATATTACTACAATTCACAACAAAAAGAATGAGAGTGACGAATGTATTGACCTCTTGCTCGCACGCTATAACGAGCGAGAGAGACATATACAAAACACTTTAAGGAACGATCATTCATTAACATTCAAGACATTTCGGAATGGATTATACAACTATTCCCAAAAATTTTAGTCAGGAATTCATACAAAGACTTTGCAATAGTTTGTTTAAAAAAGGATATACCTATTTAAAAACTGGATAGCTTTTATGTTGCAACGATTTTTGTTATTAATAAATGTAACTGGATTTAGGTAGTTAAACAGTTAAGTAATTAAATCGAAGACATGCCTAAATATTGGCCTTCTGATAAGAATCCACTTTCTCATTTTATTTACTTTCTACCTGTGTATAATAAATACAATTATATGTTTTCATCTTTTAAGGATTTTTAAGACTTATAAGCATCAATGGTAATCGGAATATATCATTTTTCATTTGATATAAAATAAATGCTAATAATGAACACATTTATCAAAGATTGGGTAAAAGATTTTTGATAACATTAATTATTTATAAACATTTAGAATACGATAAAAATAGGAAATCCCAGTATTGTCTTTTTGTAAGAAAAAGATTTGACTGTAAACAATTAGTTCCAACAAAAATACTTGATTAAATAAATAAAATTATAATAGTAAAAGAACCATAACCTGAAGTTTACTTAATTTCTAATTTTGAAGGCATTTAATTGCTTTAATTAAACCTTTGCGTATTAAACCTGGTCCTAGGTCCTATTTTAAAAAGCGGACTTCCTTTAAAGAGGTCCTTATTAAAATCACTTTTACTGTCGGAGATGTCTACTAAAATAAGCATTTTTTTCCAAAATTTTGGGACTTTTTTTTTTGTGATTTTAGTCCTAAAGTTAAATTAGCATTGGCCCAGTAAAAGCACCTTCTTAAGGGAAGTTAGCTGTTAAATTAAGATCCTTTTATAATTAAATATACTGACTTGATTTACACGCTATAAGGGTGCGACCACACGGCACGCAAGAGCACACCGCAGAATTCAATTCCCTCACACTATTTAAAAGTGAATGGGCGTCATAACCGTACATCATAGTGTGGATGCAACCTTAGCTGAAACTCCATATTCAGAATTTACACTATAGTTTATGGTTGATACAAACATTGTATACGACCCGTACGAAAATACCCTTCCAGGGTTTGTTTGTGGTTCAAAAGGACATCAATTTATTGCTACTTAGTTTCGTGTAAATATTTTCAACTTGACCAAATTAATTAAGCACCATTCACACTGGAGCGAGGCGAAAAAAAGATAAATCGTTTTATTTTTATGTCGCTAAAGCGTCTTTTCACACCGCGCACTACAAAGGGCCAAGTGCGTGTGCTACAAAATAACCACCTCGGATAAATCGATCAAAAAATAGTTAAAATTTAAATTGACTTTTTAGATCCAAGTAAGCGAAGCGATCGTTTTGTGGAACTCGCACTAGGCACTCGGAACTAAATTAAGTTAAATAAGCTCTAACGGCATTATTACAAAATATATAGACCATATTTAAGCAGTCTGAAGATTAGCCAGCATATTTTAAATGTAAGTCATCATTACCGAGACATGTCTCGCGTGTCAACATTTTAAATCGGTTGGTTATTTAACATTTTAAACTTGTTGCATTTTTTGTCTGCCCGTGACCACGGCCTATGTAATTAGGCCGAAATGTCGGGACAATAATATAGAAAAAGAGGTATGTTGCATCAATACCCGTGTTGTCTACAGTGGTTAGTTATTCTTTAGACATCGTTTAAACCTAGTTTATCTTTTTTATAATAATGCCATTATAGTTTGACGACATGCGGCTGTGAAACAAAGTCATATTCGTTGCGCTGCGCTGGCAGTGTGACGTTTTGTCACATGTTACTAAAAAAAGGAGAATGCCACTTATTAAAGTAACTTAATTAAAAGTAAAAATACTTAAATTGATGTCCATTTGAAGTAAATGGTCCTATTTTAGTATGTAACTTGTTTTTATGGGGCAATACTACTGCTCAAATACAATATTATCTACAGACTTATGGTCTGAAGGCCGTTTTCGCTCATTCACGTTGAAATAGCAAAACATTTTTTTGCAAACATATAGGGTTACATTACAAGGTAGTGCTAAATTTTAAAAATAAGATCTAGTGGTGCACTGCATAAGGTCCTTGTTGTTAATTTGAACCTCTGGCTTACGCTTGCGATCCTGCTGTTAGAAATGTACCTTACATTGGAAAGGTTAAGTTTTGTTTTCGCGCGCCATTGTGACTATTATTGCATTGAACTTTTGTAGTAATTATCAAAATATTATAACAGCAACCCCAAACTGACTAGTAGCGCCACCTTACTGTAATCCTGTGATTGAGTATGATTTGTCAAAAATATAGTTCGTCTGAAATTGTTAAGCAAACACGTTGTTTTATTATAACTTTGCAATTCTAGGTAGCACAGAGAAAGTGCCTGCGTATTTTTTATAATTGAGACATGATTATCTACGCGTACAATCTTTTAGCAGCGGATAGTGATAATTAAAAGTTAAAAAAATGTGTTTGTTTTTTTACGTAGATCGAGATAGTTACTGATTCTGAGTGGTCCCTGAAAAATTGGCACTACCTTGCAATGTAGCCCTGTATTAACTGATCAGCTGTTTTACGGAAAAATGTAGATATTCTTTTGAGATTCCGATGTTGGTCCCATAGTTGTTGCATTTGATTAATAGTATCATCAGAAGTATTAAAACTACTACAACAAAAAGAAAGTTACGTAATAAATAGGACCTTTTTAATATAAATTAAAATAAATAAATAGAAACCCAAAAAAGAATTACTCTCTAAAACTATAATTAACTAGGCTCATATATTTTGCTAGCTCTTATCGTTACTATGAAGTCTGGATAGTAGTGAAACACGTTTATTTTTCTATGGCAATGGAGATTTAGAGGCCACAGATAAAAAAACCGATAAAAAGTTTTATTTTTCTGTGCCCTTTATACAATTACAAAAGCAACTACGTAACGGAGCCCGTTACGTAGTTGCTTTTGTAATACTTTTGCACCAACGTCTCTAGCAAGAAGATAAATAATTCCACTAGATTGGGCAACAGGGCGTTTTACTTGCTATATATAATTTGCCAACAATGGCGCACAATATAGACTGAATTCAGAATTTTAATCAAAGGTGGCCGGTAACGGGTTCATTTATCTTCTTTTTGGCGATAAGTACAAAAGAAACAATTATGACAACTCGTGTTTCGAACATTATATTAATTTCTCAGTACATAAATGTACATACTACTAGCCAGACTCCTGTCTTTTGTTGAACCACAAACATAATTATAGTTTGCTGTAATTTCATAATTAATACTTGTATGGTCCGTAATAGTGTCAACAATAAGGCCACGCTTACACCAAACTTATTTTCGGCAGCTGATTCAACTATGCCGTGTGGTGCCGGCACGTTAAAAGAATTGCACCACCACTTCTCTTCCTATGGGTGTCGTAAGAGGCGACTACAGGAGAACCGCCACAAGAAGACGGGCAGCAGCGTCTCCTCTCCACCATTGGCCAAACTGCGATCGCCAACCCGCCTGCCAAGCGTGGCGATTATGGCAAAATCCTCCTTTTGGAGAGGCCTGTGTCCAGCAGTGGACTGATATAGGCTGGTGATGTGATTCAACTCGCGCATTTTACCGTTTTTCTATACATACTCAACTTTTCGTTCACACCGAACCGACAATACGCTATGCGTAGTCGCTGACTCTCGGCTGCAGATTATTGTACTACGTTACTAAGCGCCGTGAACGCTGATTACACATTGTACGCTACCGCGTACTGTAAGTACAGTGCGGAAGACTAATCAGTCAGTCTTGAGTTGAATTTTACATTCGGGCTGACAGTCGGCGACTGACAATACGTTTGGTGTGAATGCGGCCTTACTTTTACGACAAATTATGTTTTGACCCGCATTTTATTATTGATAAATTTGGAACGTTTGGATTAGTTTAAACAACATTTAATAATAGTGGGATCAAACATTTGTATCAAGTTATGATAAAAAAAGTAATTTAAACATTATAGCATACATAATAATATAGATTACATGACTGTCATTAAACAACATTTATACTGCTTTTAAAAGAAAGCTTCATTTGCACAAGAATGTTGGAACGAAGTTGTTTTAAATTAACAATAACATATTTCACTATTAACAAACACATAATTATAATACGATTTCAAGTCAAATTCAATTTCGATTTTATGTACTTACGTTAAAACCATTTTGCGTAATTTTCATTTTTTATTCACAATACCTATTGTGTAGCTTCTCATTCGAGTTCGAAAATATAAAAGTTTGTATCACAAATATTTGATTACACATTTCACACATTTATTGTCACAAAATGACGTAACGTTCATTTCCACATAGTCTTATAATTCGTATAAACTGTTTTGCGACTCATTTTAAAAGATATTCCAATTTTTAATACGCTTACACCATTAAAACACGGCGTAATGCGTAACATCCTTTGTACCGTGAGCCATGTCTTTGGCGTTTGCTCTCTGCTTTTATAAATTCATGCCAGAGGGAAAGACCTAGAAAAATCGGTCCTAAAAACCCTTGGTAATCGTTGTTTTATTGGTCAATGAGCATAATTCCTAACTTGGATAAACTGTGGATTCCAAAAATTTCTATCAGAAACACCTTATTCTCAGTGTATATCTTTATAGACATTTTGTTATGGTTTCACTTTTTGTTCATTTGTCATGACTCCCCACCATCGGCCAATTGCTTTTCGCTCCAATAGGCGTCCAATTGCTGTAATTCCAAAAATCCCTGCAGACTTTCAATCTCAAAATCATAATTTTTGGCAGGTGATTAAGGTCTTTCCTCTTTTATCCTCATTTGTCCCAAAGTTCCTTCTCACCCCGCTACTCCTCCAAGCATTCACATCACAATCAGTTCACTAGTCCCAGCGTCCCCATTCACCCCGCTAGCACAAACTGTTACTGCACAATCAGTACATTTGCTCTAAAGTAGATGTTCTTCAAGCATTCGCTACACGATCAGTTCACTATTCCCGTTCCCATTCACCCCCACTAAGACTCCTTCAACCGTTTATAAGGTGGCGCGGGTCACATCTCGAGCGAGATGCCTCGGCCGCCAAGGCGCGTCTCCGTAACACGGAAGCCCAGCTCCAGCAGTTGGCCGGAGAGGGAATCCACTGTGGTTCGTGGAGTAGAGGGGGGGATCAGCACCATTGCATACCTGTAAAGAAATATATATTAAAAAAAACTTGATATTTAAATTTTGTTTTTAGAAATTACTTGCTAGGTACAGTCAACAGCACGTCGACCTACCCAAAAAGTCAAAAATTCTCCAATAGATTTTCAACTTTATGCCTGACAAATAGAGTTCATTTTCAAATGAGAAAATTTGACATTTTGTGGTAGGTCGACGTGCTGTTGTCCGTACATTCCAAGGTAGCTTAGTAGATAAAAGATGTACGTATTTAGAACTTGATAACAATGATACGTAGTTTGATTTGATGAGTTTATTTATTGATACTAAATATAAGTAATATGAGTACATGCTGAGAATACTAATTACGTACTAAATTGACGGCATGAAAACGGATATCTATATATATAAAAATGAAACCCGTTTTCCGTTGTCACGGCATCACGCGTGAACGGCAGGACCGATTTCCCTCATTCTTTTTTTGTTGTGTTTGTTATTGACAGGAGGTTCTTATGAAATAAAAATATAAGAAAAAGGCGCGGAAAATTAAAAAAAAAATACAAATCTAAAGACAACGGGAACGAAGTCGCGGGCAACAGCTAGTAATGAAATAAAAATACTGATAGAGCACAAAGTGTGGTCAAGACCGTACGGCATCAATAAATATTGATATTTCTATATGGGCAAATTCGATAACTGATAAGTGTCTTTTGACGTCCGCTTTCCACTAGTACACCCTATTTATTCAATTCATTTTAAAGGGTGTGAGGGTTTTTTAAGGGGGTCCTAAATTTCGTGACTTTGCTAGCGCTCTAGAAGATTTCTAATTTTGAAGCTCAGCTGTTTTCTTAAACATATTTTGAACTAAAAACGAGAAAACAACTAATTGCGAATTTCGAATAAACACTAGGAAGGGGGGAGTATCACAAATGAGACCACCTGTGACAAGGGGGGGGGGGGGGGGGTCAAAATAGAATCAAATTCGTGTGAAGTTATTTATGGACGGACCCTTAAAGGTTTTAGAAGCTATAATGTCTCACCCGCCCCCGCGGGCGCCCGTTTCGTTACCCTAGGTACTTCACCGGCCGCGGCCTTCGCGGCGTTGACCCCCTTCATTTGCCGCGTCCGAAAAACAAGTGCAAAAACGCGTAATATGTTTGTGTTTTCGCCGCATCCGTTAAACGTGGCCTAAAGGTTTAAAGCTACAAGTCTCACCCACCCCCGCCGGCGCCCGTTAGATACTTCACCAGACGCGTCCTTCGCGGCGTTGCCCCCCTCTTCATTTGCCGCGTCCGAAAAACACGTGCAAAAACGCGTAATATGTTTGTGTTTTCGCTGCATCCAACATGTCGTAAAGGTTTAAAGCTATGTCTCACCCGCCCCCGCCGGCGCCCGTCAGCTTGCAGGCGAGGCCGCGCGCGCGCGCCGCCGCGCGGACGGTCTCCAGCGCGGGGTGCGACACGCCCAGCGCGCCCAGCAGCCAGTGGTTCATGTCCCACAGCTCCTGCAAATTGCACTCGTTTAGATCCTATTCTACTACGTGTTAATGAAATAATGTAAAACCTCTCAGATGGTAGCCCAGCCCATGAAACTGAACAACTTTTGTTCTACAACTTTCACGAAACCCAAAAAAATATATTTGAATTTGTATACACACTGATCAGCTGACCGAGTCAATTTGTATTAAAATCCTAATTTTATTTCAAAGAAATTTTATTTTAAGCGGGGTTGTTAAAGACCCCCGCCTGAACCTATGGCAGGAGAGATATCACATAGACCCGAATATAAAGCCATCAGAGCAACTGCCCCCTGGACATGATCTACCTTGGGCAGCCTGGAAGTCCCTAAATAGACTACGGACCCAAGTAGGCCGAAGCAAGGAGAACATGCAAAGGTGGGGTTACAGCTTGGAGAGCGCATGTCTATGTGGCATTTCCCCCCAGACAATGGCACATCTCCTGTCATGCCCTGCGTGTTCCCACACGCGAGGATAAGGCCACCGATAGTGCAATATCAGTGGCTGAGCTTTGGTCCTCACATATATAAAAGCCTGAGTGAGTCGACACGCAAAGAAGAAGAAGAAATTTATTTTTGGCATTTTGGGAATGTTGCAGAACAAAATTTGTTCAGTTTTATGGGCTAAGCTACCACCTAAGAGGTTTTGCGTTATTTCATTAACACGTTGTATAAGGGTGTTACCAGACCAATCGATCGATCGTCGATCGATGACATCGGTCAGCGTCGATCGAAATTGATCGTCTAAAATTGGGCAATAAAAGCGCTTAGTTAGCCTATTTACAGAAAAATGGGTTTTTATAGTTTCAATCGTCTGATCCAATGACGACGTTTGACGTCGACTAATCCATTCTACTATCGATCGATCGATTGGTCTGATAACAGCCTTAGCAAACTATGAGGGAAGGGCACGTGAGAATAAGAATGTATTAATTTGTCGCAAAGGAGATTAAAGATACAACGATATAGTATGCAAACTGAATTTTAATGGTCTATGCTATAAGCCTATGACTCATTGATAACAGTTTGTGAGTCTCCTGTTATAGCTAGTTTCGTCTATAAGTTTAACAAAACAAATGATGATGATGATGACTCTATTAGATAACTCAATATTGGGTTCTACTACTTAAATAGAACAACTTTTACAATAGGATCACAAATAACTTCAAATACAACTAATCAGCTAGTACAGAAGTCTTCAAATACATACAAATTAGCTAGTTTACCTATAGAAGTATTTTTGTTCGCGATTTCGATATTGGTCTCATATTAACTTGATCAATTAGGAGAAAACCACTTACTGCTAAATGTTGGTATTCAGCTTCCGAATCCGAATCGCATTTGCCACTACTGAGTTTTACCAAAACCTGAAAAGAATAATTCTGTATTAGTCAAGGGAATATTATCCTGTTTGGATTTGGGACAATTCAGAAAACGATAAAAAATAAAATTAAACTTTCTAAACTGGGTCGGGGATTTGCATTGCAGCTAAACACATTTACATTGACATTTTTGACCCATTCCTCCATAGATGTCCCGCTTTTCCCCATTTTAACACGCACGCACTGTCATGTTTGTCATGAACCCCCCCCTCCTCTTACGAACTCTCAACTGGTACTTCGTAACATAAGGGACGTCAATTTCTTCAAGACTGGCGCAAAATTGGACTCATATTTCTAAACTGGGTCATGATTAGATGTGTTAAGATTTGCCCCTGGCGAAAAACATGGTCTGGAACTCCTTAACGCGAATGTTTATTACTGCGAGACCTTGCCAATTTCTGTAACATGTTTACCTGTGTGGCAGTGTCAATTTAGAACAAGATTCAATCAATATTTGACTAAATTTTCTAAACTGGTTCCGATCTGGGTATGTTTGAAGATACTCTCAGCAAAACACATGAAGCGTCTCCATTTATCCACTAGCTAATATCAACATTTTAGACTTTTTCACCCCTCGCCCTAAGTCACGCGTTTTCCTCATCCCTGTAACACGCTCGGAGTCAATTTTGAAAACGAATCAACCTAAATTGGACTAAATTTACTAGACTGGTTTGGATCTGGCTTTGTTGGTAGCTTGGTAGTCACTCGCAGCAAAACACATTAAGTGCCATCGATCCACTATCGGACCCCCTCCAATTATGACTGTACCGTGATATATGGACGACCCTTTATCTGGTACCTCGTAAGTAACACAAGGATGTTATTGTTATCCAGACCATAACAGTTAGTGCAACATATTCACCTGTGTGGCAGTGTTAGCGAGGTGGTCGCACGCCTCCATTATGTGGTCGACCGCCGCGGTGTTCCTCTGGCGCACCGAGGCCACCTTCATCACGAGGGTGCGCGTCTCGCGCGACACCCGCGTGTCCACCAGCAGGATCCGCAGGTTCAGCCGCACGTCTATCGGCCTGGGCTTGGTCCCTTTCTTGAAGGAGACCAAGGAACCGAAAGTGCAAATCGCGTTGTCGATTCCTGGAATGAGAGATAATTGTTACTTTTTTTTGTCTCAATTCACTGCAATCTGTCGCCACAGGGACATTTATCAGTGTGTTGGTTGGGTTTGAATTATGACATGCTTGGTAGGCGACCTGATACACATCCTAGTCTACTTCAATGTTGTAATCTAAATATGTCTCGGGGCATCTTTCGTTTCAATCTTCGAAGCGCAGTGTTGTCTTTCATCAAGGTTAGGCTAGGCTGTTCGGATGGTTTTTAAGTCGTTTCCCGTACTTGTTCGTATGGAAGAGTATTTCCTGTTTGATTGTAGCAACATTGAGGTCGTGATGAAGTTGTTCATTTGTGACGTACCAGGAGGCACCAGTTGTCGTTCTCAAGACTTTGTTTTAGAATCTTTGCTAGATTTCAATGTTGGAATGAGAATAATTGTTACTGAAGGGAGATATGTTGACGGTAGCGATACATCCATACGTTTATACGAAACTATGTGACATCACTGGATTTAGCAGCAGGAACTTAAAAGAATTCGCCTGGTTTAGTTGAAATGGTAGAACGTTGCTCGGATAGTCAAAAGACGTAGCTTGATTCCTACTAACTGAGGAGGGTGTTGCAATTCCATTTGGCCCCCAAGTTACTCAAAAAATCAAAAATCAAAATCAAAATCATTTATTTCTGTAAATTGGCCATAAAAGGCACTTTTACATAGTGCCAAACATCTTCTCGGCACTAGCCCACAATAGTCCCGAAGCAGTGGTAGGAAAAAAAAATTGGTAGGAATCAAGCTACGTCTTTTGACTATCCGAGCAACGAGAAGAAGAAGTTACTACTACTGTTTCGACTATCAGGTTTCAGTCCTATCTTGAGCGAAAAAAAGGTAGGTTTTAAGTCTTCCAAAGAGTTAAACATAGGCTTCCCCAGTTATCTTAAGCATAAACGACCCTACTTCCAATGAACGCTTTCCTGCGTTTTCACTAGGTAGGACAAAGAAACGGCATTAGTGAGACGACAGCTGAAAAAATGCGTGGGAAAATATGATATTGCCGTCGCCGTGCTTTCTAATGGAAAAGTGCCCAATCATCAGCATCTCTATCAACATTTCAGCTCACATCAGTTCACTACTAGACAAAGACATGTCCTAATGCACGCAACTGAGCCTGATTCTCGAATACTTTCTATCCGCCACCTTTTCGACGCTTTTTATGCTGTGTTTGCCATTTCGCGATCTCCCAAAAACACTATCTCACTATCAGTCTAACTACCCCAAATGCCCAATGATTCCCTGATACCTTGATCCGGTCGTCCACTCATAATGTTTTCGTACCAAGAATGTCAACCTATAGAATGTTAACCTTAATACGCCTAATTCTCGATACTGGTTATGTAAATATTTGTCCCAAGTTTTAATAGCTGGTCGTAAATGGTCATTTAAATAAATTGATGACGGCTTCTGTAGTTGGTGTTGGTCAGTTACTAAAGGAAGGTCTGTTGCCGAATGATACATATTTTTAGTCCTTTTGCCATGTTTGTCTGTCCTCCATCCTGTATGTCACCGCCGCTATATGTAATTTGTGTGTATGTCATGTAATGACACGGTACTGGCTTATCTTCAAAACCCGTAGCCGTAGCTTTTTATAACCGTTTTTAGGGTTCCGTACCCAAAGGGTAAAACGGGACCCTATTACTAAGTCTCCGCTGTCCGTCTGTCTGTCTGTCTGTCCGTCTGTCACCAGACTGTATCTCATGAACCGTGATAGTTAGAAAGTTTAAATTTTCACAGATGGTGTATTTCTGTTGCCGCTATAACAACAAATACTGAAAAACAGAATACAATAAATATTTAAGGGGGCTCCCATACAACAAACGTGATTTTTTGCCGTTTTTATAGATAATAGTACGGAATTCTTCGTGCGTGAGTTCGACTCGCACTTGGCCGGTTTTTTTTTTATAGGATGAGCACGCACAATGACCCAATTAAGAGGCGAAGCGCGGGAACTGCCCAGCTAAACCAAACTTTACAGGTTGACTTTCTTATCACCATCCAAACCTTCTGAGAAGACTCCCGTGATACAAACGAACAACTCTTTCTATTGGACCAACTCACTAACTGCAAAAAAAAATCAGCTGTTCCATACATTTTGGTCGAATGAATATTGAAATTTATCGAACTGCTGATTATTTTATTGCAGTTAGAGAGTTGGTCCAATAGAAACGAGTTGTTCGTTTGAATCACGGGAGTCTTCTCAGAAGGTTTGGATGGTGATAAAAAAGTCAACCGGTATATGGACAGATTCATAAGAAAGGTTTCTTACTTATTGCTACCGTTCGAAGCCGGGGCAGGTCACTAGTTAAACTATAAAACGATATGCAACCTTCATTACGTAGCAATGCACACAATACTTAGCAAACAGCCTACGTGTTTGGGGTTACGAGTGTCCTGGTTCAATGTTAATACTAGTTATATAATGCGATGTTGACATTACGTCATGGTACAGATATTTAAAGGTGCTCTTCATGTAAATAATCTTCATCCAAATGCACTATTTATCCTACACACACTCGCACATAAATCATAATTAGGTGTGTGTAGGGCTAAGTGAAACGTCAAAGCATACAAACTTGTCAGATGACAACTTGGCCGACCGTTTTACATCTTTTTAGCAGCAGCACTAGCCTGGCTTATAGGTCATACCTAAGGTTTAACTAAAGGAAGACAATGTCATACATCTTGACCAACGCAGTTAGTTAACTTGCGTTAGCTTATTAAGTGTTGGCGGTTGTCATACATTTTGTTCATCGCAGTGGACATAGAATTTCACGTGTACGTAGATACAGTCCGGCTAACTTGCCATTTTTTACCTCAGGGAAATGCTATTACGCATACTACCAGCCACGGGTCGTTTCAGGGGTTTTATAGGACTTCGGACCTCAAAGTGAGACCCGCCTAGGTACCCATTAAAACCCTGAAGATGCCTCCGATCCGGTGTCATTGAGTGATTTAGAATTGCGGGTATAGCCCCGGGAAAGCCCGGTAACTTGCTTTTATGAATATTGCACGCTTCAATATTGAAAGCTAAAGGTGCCGAACTACATGACATGACATTTGTTGCTATTTAGGTATGACCATCTGTAACCAATTTTTACCCGACTGCCAAACGAGGGTTATTTATTAAATAAAAATCTGATTCTGATAGCAGTTCGCTTCAATATGTCTTATTTCAAGCGCCCTAAGTGGTGTGCCAATAAAATATCAAGCAATTATTTTTCGAATGATTTAGTTACGCTACTGCTACTATTTTAATCTGTGGTCACGGACTGGTTAGGTAACTGTACTACGACTAACGAAGTAAACTAATCCTGTTAATGGCCAACGACTTTGGGATAACATTATAACCTGCTTAAGAGAGTTAAGTCAAAACAAAAAGATAGTGGAGCCAAGACTTTTCTCGTCTTAATGTCTTTGTGTACTTAAGTTTTGTTGGTTTAGCCTTTATTTATTTGATGTAAATAGAATCGAAAATTTACTATTATATTAACGCATTACTGTTTAAATGAAACTACTTTTACGGATTATTTCGCGATTTATTAACATTTTATTTAACCTGACGTTTCGAACACTTTGCAGCGTTCGTGGTCACAGGTAGACTACCTACCTAGTCTACCTACCTAGTCTACCTGTGACCACGAACGCTGTAAAGTGTTCGAAACGTCAGGTTAAATAAAATGTTAATAAATCGCGAAATAATCCGTAAAAGTAGTTTCATTTAAATGTATCGTGTTCGCGTAAATAAAAGACAACAGCATTACTGTTTATTCATTGTTTAATTTACTTAAATAAAAAATATTTAAATGTAAAACGAAAGAAAATACTTATTGCTATATTACAATAACAAATTACTGACAAATAGCGTGCTAACATCTCATAAAAATCATTATTATTAAGAGTTTCTTTTAGTAGATTCACATTTCTGAGTGTTGTTTTTTTTTACTGAGCAAGAAGTTTTTTGTTTTTAGGAAATTTGCTAAAGGTTAAATTATCAGTAGGTACTTAAATCATCAAAGTAATTTTGAACGAACCAATTTAGTACGTAATGCTTTTTTTATTAAAAATCAAATTTGAGAACCTCAGTTTCAGCTTAACCTATTGCTGCCCATGCTGCTGAGCGGTCAGATGAGGCCACGAAAGAATAAAGTATATTTTATGTCTCGTTTTGCTAAGAGTTTTGTTAAGCTTAGACTGACCGCATGTTATAATTTAGTATACAACCGTTGAGTAAATAAAATTGACCTCTATTGCATTCGTGTCAAGGGCGACAGTCCGCAGTAATGCCTCGTAGTCGTATGCGCATAATTTATGTTCTCGTTCTGTGCTTAATATTAAGTTATTTACATTTTAGAAACTGCGTCGGAGATGCAGGTTTTAACTTGATTTAATATTATGCTAAAAAGACGATTTATAGGCGGCTGTATTGTTCAATGGCAGAAGTAGGCAGAGGATGTTTATTTTATAAATATACAGGGTTATACTAACATACTATTACATATACGTAGATAGTTAACATCATAAACAACAACATTTGTTCTACGAGTTTTATCATAACTCAATACATTGAATAAAAATAATTTTCCAAGCTTTTATTGTACTGTCGTACCATTTGTAAGTCTATGCTAGTAGGCGACGCGCGCTACAGGCTCGCGCTCCGCCCGATGTGAAGCGCACAGAGATAAGACGTAAAATTATACTGATATTTATTTTAGTATGAAAGTAAAATATGTCAAATTATCTAGTCGTAGAACAAATGTTGTGTTTATGATGTTAACTATCTAGTCGTGCGGGGTTGTTGATTTTTTTTAAATAACCCTGTATATACAGAGGGCAGACGGTCACACACGATATCAAAAAGCACAGTTGGTCAATTACAAGCAAGTTTATTATGTTTTTTTGCGATTTCGATTTTGCTGCCATAGTTCCTTGTATAAAAACTTTGTTTTATTTTTTTGGCGTATGATTTATTTCATGTTTATGTTATCTTTCCTGCGTCTCCCAACTCTGCTTTTGGGAGGATCCGAGTTTGACTTTAGCCAGCCAGTGCGAGACACGAATAATAAGGTTAATTGAGCAATACGGAGTTACTTCCTACAAATATTATAAATGCGAAAGTTTGTAAGTATGGGTGGATGTTTGTTACTCTTTCACGCAATAACTACTGAACGGATTTGGATGTAATTTTGCATACATATAGAATACGAACTGGATTAACATATAGGATACTTTTTATCTCCGATAAATGATCCTGTGAGATACCTACATTAAATAAACTAAAGATCACTCGAGCGAAAACACGGGCAACAGCTAGTATAAAAATAATGTTGATCAAAAGAATGAAGATCTCTTTTCACGTGACGTCATATTAGTACTAACAATAGGATGATGACTAACTTTTTTTTCTTCGCCAATCAGGTAGATATTCAAAAAGTATTGGTATATATACGTATTTCTTCTTTTTTTACATAATCAAAATATTAGAGTCCATTATTTTTTTATAATTTAAGTAACTGACGGACTAAATATAATTTCATTTTCTTTACCCAGTCATCATCCCTATTCCACTCGCCTAATTTTCTTAAATCTTTGGAAAAAAATTGTAAAGCTGGAAACATACTATCGGACGCGGCTTACGGACGCGGCTTACAGCCGCGACTTAAAGGAATCTAGGCATTGAATTTACACTAAGGTGTGCAAACCAGCGGACGTCAGTCGCGGACGTAACCTTCGCTGACCTTGAGCGCTCGGACGTCCGACAGCAATCTGGCGCGCTGGATGTTTGTGTAAGCCGAAAACGTCCGCGGACGGTATGCACGGGGTGCGGACGCGTCCGAGCGTCAGAAGGACGCCGGCTGCGCGAGAGCTCGCATGTGCTTATTGATTGCATGAACATTTTTATTATAAGATAGCTAGCGATTTGATAACGTATGCGAAAAAGAAACCCGCTTATCACCGTATTCAGTAATATGTTACAGGAAATCTCCGGGACCTGGACAAGATTTATTTAGGGTTCCGTACCCAAAGCGTAAATCGGGGGCCTATTACTATTCCGCTGTCCGTCTGTCTGTCTATCTCATGAACCGTGTTAGCTAGGCAGTTGAAATTTTTACAGATGATGTATTTTTGTTGCCGCTATAACAACAAATACTTAAAACCAGAATAAAATAAATATTCAAGGGGCTCCCATACAACCAAAGTGATTTATTTTGCTCGTTACTAAGGCTCCGCTGTCCGTCTGTCACCAAGCTGTATCTCATGCACCGTGATAGCTAGAAAGTTGAAATAAATATTTAAGGGGGCTTCCATACAACAAACGTGATTTTTTTGCCGTTTTTATAGAAAATGGTATGGTAATGGAACCCTTCGTGCGCGAGTCCGACTCGCACTTCGCCGGTTTTTACAGATAATGGTGCGGAACCCTTCGTGCGCGAGTTCGACTCGCACTTGGTCGGTTTTTTTTGGCCTGGATAATTGTATTTTGGATTAGCTACTATTTTTCAGAATTTTCTTCCAAAATCTACTAAACGATACAGATTTTCTACTGAAATTACTACTAAATCATCGTCACACTAAAGTGGTCACACTCATGGCGTCCGCAAGCAACGTCCGAGGACCGTGCACACTGATCAGTCGCGGCTGTAAGCCGCGTCCGTAAGTCGCGTCCGATAGTATGTTTCCAGCTTAACTTTGACTGTCAATAACTCGACAACCCGTCATTTCCCAGGTATAGTGCAAAAGAAAAAAAATATCGTAATAATAATAAATAAACAATAAATATTGGACAACATCACATACATTGCTCTGATCCTAAGGTAAGTAGCTAAAGCACTTGTGTTATATAAATCAGAAACAATGACGGTACCACAACACCCAGACCGTTAATAATACGTAGAATATGTGGTATTCGGCTTCGTTAAGCCTTTTTTTTATACCCGATATGTAGTAATTGCTAGTCTACCTGGTCTGTGCTTCTGACTGTAAGGCTCGGTCTATACGCTGCCGGAATCCGTTAGCATCCGCAAGTATCCGTTCAAAAAACGACCTTAATGCCTATGCGATGGATTGAATCCGCGTTAACCCGGTCCGTTTTCCGGCTACCCAGCCGGAAAACGGACCGAGCCTAACCAAGCAAAACGGAATAATAATAAAGAAATGATTTATTCATCTCTTCACAAATATAAATTCTTAAGGCTGAGACTAAGAAAGTAAGGACACTTGCATTCTAGATCTGTGAGAGTCTGGTGCCTGAAATAGGATTTTTACAAGTCCTGTTCTACAGGTCACCAGGCCCAGGAATGACGCTATCGAGCTAATTCATATGTTGAACCAAACAGACACCGGCCACTTAACACGTTTGCCGCAAGCCCGCAAATATCTAAAGCTGTTGTTTGCTCTGAGGTGAAAAAAAAACATCGCAAAGTAATCGGTACACAGAACACTTATCAGTTTCTGTTATCTAAACTAAACTAATATTATGGTGTTTACATAATGTTTTCCCAAGGTTTCAATTCTGTCCGAAGTGGGAACTAATCTTGAGGACCGAATTCCGAAGCTTAGAAATATAGAATTCTCGTGTCACAGTGTTTGTAACAAAACTCCTCCTAAACCGATTCTTATGAAATTTTGTATGTTATCAACTGTTCCATACATTTTGGTCGAATGAATATTAATATTTTGGAGCAGATGAAAACGAATAGCTGAGGATCGGGTTCAGACTCAGTAGCATGCATTGGGAGAGGCCTAAGTATGTTAAGCATTAAAACGTGGGCTGATAATGATATTTTTGTTAATCACAGACGATATTTAAATTTCACTTGGTGGGAATTTTATACTGTCCTTTCGTTATCCAAGCAACTGCTCTTTATCCGCAACAGAGTAACTACTATTATTTCCTCATCCCTCGATTAAAACCTAGGCAGTTAATTGAATCTTTATCAACCCTAATGGTGACCATAGGTGCATATTTAATTGTATAACTCAGTCGCGAAATGTTGATAATAAGAACATAGTTTTAAATTTTACATACACGAATACATTTAAAAGTATAATAAATAGCTGAAACTCACCAGAAGGCGTCCCATGCATGATCTTCTCGCAATTGTAAGCCCACTCCGATATAATTTCCTTCTCCGTCATAGTGAAATCTTCTTCGTAGAACGCATCGTAGTTGGTTGAACTCTTCAATTTGAGCAGTTGGACGAGAGCCCCAGCCAGGCACACAGCAAACGACGCTGAACTGCCAGTTCCAGCACCAATAGTTAATTCGGAACCCATGGAAATATCCATGGACTTGACGGACATGTTTGTGCTGCCAATGATTCCAGAGAACATATAGAGAAAGCTTCTCAAAGAGTTCTTTTGGTTG
Organism: Anania fuscalis; assembly: GCA_950371115.1. Classification (NCBI taxonomy): domain Eukaryota; kingdom Metazoa; phylum Arthropoda; class Insecta; order Lepidoptera; family Crambidae; genus Anania; species Anania fuscalis. Next base: position 1,864,785 of record OX493346.1, read on the forward strand.
CTCGGTAGACTGTCGAAGTTCGGCTTGCTGATCTGTAGGAATTCCTCGACCCTTTGCAGGTGGAGGTCATGGTCCAGTTTGTCGGGTAATCTCCAGGAGAACTTGCCGGTGATGCCGGACAAGAGTTGAGGGCGGAAGAGTGCCTTTACGGTGGGAGTGACAGGGATGACCTCTTGGAGACCTACGCTCGGCATGTGGATGTATACGGCGGGCTCTTTCGTCGAGTTGATCTCCTGAAACATCAACTTATATTTATTTAATTGTATTTTATATATTTTTTATTTATTATGGAAAATATTTGACAAATTCCCCACTAGTTAACATGGAGTAAATAATAAATTAATTAGTAGGTTAGGTAATTCTTTTAACGACAGCTGACAAAATTTTTAACAAATACATCACAAACAGATTCTTGAATGACAAAATAGACTGAGTAAAAAATGTGTTTAGGTAGGTACATAATAGTTAGAAATCTGTATAGTGCAAAATTGCAAAAAGATTATTCTCCAGTTTGTTAAACAACTACCTACAACGTTTTTAGAAAATGAAAATATACATTTAGTTAGCTAATAGTTTTAAATGTGCATTGGCAAAGCAATGTATTAGGCCAGCTTTAAAATTCAAGTCTGTTCACGTAGCATGCTGGACAGCAAGTTATATAACATAACTGACTTGTTAAACTGCAATGTATTAGGTATTGTTTCATTGTTACTAGGTGCTACGAGAAAAATCACAAATAGAATAAGATCCATTGTTTGGAAAGTTGTGAAAACATTAAACTGTAGTCCTACTAACCGTATCTTCAAGAGATCAAAGTTTGACTACTCGTGGGTATTTTGGAACTTCATCGTTTGAGAATTTTTGTTTTTAGCAATTCCATGCAAGGTTAATTGGAAGATAAATATCACTTGAAAAAAAAACATCGAGGTCGATGATTTTTTTCAAGTGTTATTTATCTTCATCGTTTGAGTTTTGAAAGTTATACTATGGCACAACATCAAAACTTAAAACCCCATATTGTTACCACACCTCGTCGCCGATTGATCATTAATATGGCAGATTAACAGAGTTTGCGGGTTTCCTGCATTCACTTAGACACAGAGCCATAGACCATTTTGTCTTTTAACATTAAGTTTGCATATTATGTGTATTTGTAATCTGCCTCTAGACAAATAAATACATTCTATTCTAATATCAAACTCAAGTGATTTATAGTATTAATGTATGATTTATTTATTAAAGGGGGGGGGGGGGGTTCGACCAAGTGTGACATTACGTGACAAGGGGTGGGACGACGTCCTACATTTTGTGACGTCACAGTTCAAAATCTTATAATTATTTTTGGTTTTAATGATGATCCTTAAGAAAAAATGCTGTAAGATTTGAGCATCATTATCAGCTAGAAGGAAGTTTACTAATAAATTAGCACTATTATTTTTTATTTTAGTAAGTACTTAAATAAAACTACTAGCATTTTTTTTCTATGACCCGTTCAAGAACCTAAGAGAAGAAATCTTCGACATCCCTATATTTCAGGTACGACGATGAACCAAACGAAATAAATAGCTCAGTATGATCGATGCCTAACGCAGAGTGAAATAAAATGAATTGTTCCGACATGTCACGCTCACCGGAGCGTGCGCACGCAGGCCCGTAGGGCGCATGCGTGTGCGTCACTTGCGTTTCGCTGGCTTGCAAGTGCAACGATAGTCACAAATGCACAATGCATCCGATTTCCGAATTTCAGACGCCGCACAGTGGTCCGGATTTTGAATATGGTGGACTTAGGACCCAAGGTCAGTATTTCTGGCAATAATCGTTTTGAGAAACAAAAAATAGATTTGCTCCATACATTTTTTTTCAATATTTATTTTTCGCTAAATTAAACCATTTCATGAAATCCTCTAGAACAAATGTTGATTAGCGTTCACGTTCACTTAACTGTCCGTATGAATTCTTCTGCCAGAAATACTGACCTTGGGTCCTAAGTCCACCATTGGGTCCTAAGTCCGCCATTGGGTCCTAAGTCCACCATTGGGTCCTAAGTCCACCACTGTGCGCCGCGGTGACGTGGCAGTCAACTTAGTTATTGCAACATTTGAGTTCGACTCCCACCCTAGGGTTTTTATCTGTTGTGTTGGATGACGCCCTTAACAAGAGTGTTATCTGGTACTTCTTAACACGATGGTGTTAAATTCTTCTGGTATGCCGGCGGTATTATCCTGGTCGACCTTGGCAGGTCAGGCCAGTCTCGGGTTTAATTTCCTTTTCCCATTTTCGGCCAAGTGCATTTTTCTTGTGGAACGAACAAAACTAACGGGCTTATTTTTGTAATATTAGACGCCATATTCAAAGCAATTGTTACTTCAACGCGATCAAAAAGTTTCCACGATTGTAAGACTTAGTTATTGTGATACCAGGGGCGCCACCAAATAGTCCATGGACTTATACAACATAAGCATGATTGTAGGTTACTTCTTGGTCACGTTACAGTTTAAAAAACTCGTAAATAGGTACTCCGAGGCCTCAGAGATTGCTCACGACTCACGACCGGTCGTGAGCAATCTTGCAGCAAGTAATCATCACTACATAGTATAAAACAAAGTCGCTTTCTCTATCCCTATATCCCTGTATGCTTAAATCTTTAAAACAACGCAACTGATTTTTATGCGGCTTTTTTAATAGATAGAGTGATTGAAGAGGAAGGTTTATATGTGTAATTTATTGTATTTAGTATCAGCTTTGCACCCGTGCGAAGCCGGGGCGGGTCGCTAATCACTACATAGTATAAAACATAGTCTTTTTTTCTGTCCCTATATCCCTATGTATGCTTAAATCTTTAAAACAACGCAACGAATTTTTATGCGGCTTTTTTAATAGATAGAGTGATTGGAAAGGAAGGTTTATTTATATGTATAATTTAGTGTATTTAGTATCAGCATTGCACCCGTGCGAAGCCGGGGCGGGTCGCTAGTTTAGTATAAAGAAGTATCATACCTTCTTGTACATCCTTTATTAATGAGTGTGTATTTACAGCTTAAGCACCCCAATACTGAATAATCCTTCGTTTCGGAGTCCGGAGTTCCGGACTGACCGAAACGACGAATGAATTGTGTATGTGAAATATTGTCTAATTAAATATTGATCTTCATAACTCTAAAACTACAACACTGTACACAACACGGGTATTGATGCAACATACATCTTTTTATTTATTATGGACAGTGTTATAATTAAAAATGTAACAAGAAAGTTTAAAATCTAAAACTACAGTAAAAATCGCAACAGAAAACGGTAAATATGAATATGGTTCAATAAAAAGTCTTGACTATTCATCAAAACGATTTATCATTGCGTATATTCGTATATGGGGGGCTTCAGAATTAAAGTTAGAACCATATCTTCCACCAAAGCCTTTAGTCCGTGAAATTCTTAGTGGTTAGAGTAGAGAGAATAATGTGCCTTGTGTGTCTTCAAGAAAAGTAAATTAAAAACCTTACCTTGATAACAATGGAACTCCTCATCCCCAAACTGACGGCTATGGCCGTCTTCCCATACACCACGGCGTGTTCTCCATGGAGTATTACTTTTCCGGGGGCAGACACACTCACAGTGTACAAATTGTCCATTCCGTTGAACATTTTGGGAATTTGAAGAAAAACTACTTTATAAAAATATATCATAATATAATGATTTCTACAATTTTATGACTGCGCCTTCCATTGCTCGATTGTAAGCGTTTTCTGTGTAAACGCGTGGATAGTTTTCAGCTCTTCTTGTAGCACTGAGTTCACGAGCCTGGAAAAGGACATTTTTATATGAATATGTTGTATTGTTATTGTAATTTTTGTAAATATAATCGTCAAGCGCGACTCGGATGTTCCGTAGCTTTGGTTCGATACAGCAAGAGATGTTTTTTTTGGTTAAATTATTGTTAAACAATTAAACGTGACTGGAAAATTAGAATCTACATAAATTGTCTACATAAATGACGCCTTTAGACATACAAAATTAAAATATAAATCTTTCATGATGATATTTAACCTTGATTTTGTTCAAATGAGCGTTAAAAATTAACAAAGACTAAAATACAAAAGTAAGCCTAATATTGCTTAGAAGAGCAACATCGCTTTCTGGGTTTGGCCTCAGACAGGACCTCTGGCTCCGGTAAAACATCCTTTATTTTACTAAGTAATCCTACTCCCAGTAGTTTTCCTGTGCCTATTTCTGTCACAATTGATGTTTTTCTGCTATCTATTCGAGATAATCATTTAACCATATTGATCAGCTTTAGTAATGCTAACATCGGTGACTGTTTATGCGGTATCTTAACACATATCTAACGCCATTCAGTTTCTGACGCCATACTTTTATCTGAGATCTATTCAGGGTATTTCAGTTTCATTATAGCTTTTAAGAAGTGTATAAACGCGAATTTGCATGGCACTACCTAGTGTAACGTTAGTTGTTAATTACCCTCTTCTAAGTGCGGATGTCTCACAGAATTTAAAACTGATTGCTGTTGAAATCCCACTTGCAGAACTTTCATAAGTGTAGATTTAACCTAAACCTGAATCACTCTGCTTCAAACAATTTAAATATTATGTAATCTTTCGAAATTTGACAAAAGACACAAAAGCAAAACTGTTGAAGCTGCCTGGCAGTCGCTTTCCTGTTAAGGTAAGGAAAGTTTACAAAACTTTTACGTACAGGTAGACTTTTTAATCACCATCCAAACCTTCTGAGAAGACTCCTGTGATACAAACGAACAACTCTTTCTATTGGACCAACTCTCTCAACTGCAAAAAAAACAGCTGTTCCATTCATTTTGGTCGAATGAATATTGATATTTTGTATGGAACAGCTGTTTTTTTTTGCAGTTAGGGAGTTGGTCCAATAGAAAGAGTTGTTCGTTTGTATCACGGGAGTCTTCTCAGAAGGTTTAGATGGTGATTAAAAAGTCAACCTGTATATGGGACTCGTCAAATACACTGTGAACTTTTACCGCTTGTCTTTCCGCAGCAGAACTATTAGGTAACAGTAGTACTTTCGATTCACTAAGTTAAATTATGAAAATAACTCATTTTTTCAAATTAACCATTATTTGACTTAAAGGACAAAAGTGTTTTTTACGAATGGATTGTAATATTGAGACCAATCCTAACGCTGCGGAAAGACAATCAGTAAAAATTTACGGTGTATAATAATCCCAAACACGAAAGTTTTACTTGTAGCCATTATTTCGACTACTTGTTGCTCTATCATCAAATCAGCTACAATGGTATCAAATTATTTTAGTAGACATGAGTTCCTCTACACTTCATGGCTTTATCTTCAAATCGGCTTGAGGATATCAAATTATTGCATTGTCATGATTAATTGACACATACGTTTTAATTCGATACGACAATGATTTATAGGTTTAAATTGTCAATATTTGATCACATAGTTGTCACAAGCACAGCTAATAATAAAACTCTGTTAACAATGAGACAAAACAGAACGACAGTGTAAATCAAATTAAAGTTTTTTTTTTTTTGGACTTAGAAACTTTCTTCGTGGTCTTTAAGTTTTAAGGAGGTGTTGCAAGTGGATCTAGGTAAATATTTAACGTCTTTTTATTTTATAATGGGCGTCACCAAGCCATTAAGCACAAAGACTAAATTTATCTAAGCGTACGTGCCTACTGCCTCATAGGCTCTAGACAAACACATAATCACTTATTGACATGGCTGATAAAGTGCTATTATTATATCGTCAGAAAGAAGGAATATCAATGGTTCTTCCGTGTTAGTAAAATAATGAAAATAACATTAATAAAAACCAATAAATAAAAGACCCGAGACAATATCGAAAATTTCGTTTTCTATTGATCCGACCGGGAATTGAACCCGGAACATCAGAGATGGCGATGCCGAGTCTGGCGTTTTATCATCTCGACACCTACGGGATTCGAACCCGCGCAATCCAATCGCTTCTTTATAGGCTATAAGTAAGTTGCCAAGGAGTAGGTTAGCACTTAAACAAGGTAACGCATTACGCACATCATCTCAGAGCGATTTTGATGATTGCAAAGTGAAAGCAATATGATACCTTAGTATTTTACACGGGAATTGCTTTTCTCTTTAAAAATCGTAAGAGCAGGACGGACATTTATGTTTTTAAGAGATTTCTTACATCAAATGCAAGAGTTCTTGTATTCCAACAATCAGCTCTAAAGAGATTGTACGTCATTTAGATTGGAGGCCCACTTGCGCATCTCAGGATTAGCGAATTTAACCCCGAACTATCCACTTACACGGTTTTAAACATTATTCTATAGCTGTCACTTTGTATGACAATGACAGAGACAGAATGATGGCCTAATCTTGTAGTAAAGTGTGCGCACCCATGATACCTAAAAATCAGCAATAATCGTGCAGTCATCGCCCGATTGATGCTTAGTGCCAAAATCGATTGCTCGATAGAGGCAGCACTGGCAGTAAATTTCTTCGTTTTTGCTGTCAACTTGCGATTTTAAAGCCAGAATTGCTCAATTTTCGCAATCGCATTGATTTTGCTAGATACTTAATGCTGGTTGTGCTTAAATTCACCTAATAGTCTCAAGAACATGTTTATTCATCATTATCATGTTTATTACCTGTGTCGGGCAAGAAGCGGCTTCCCCTGGAACTTGTCTGACACAATCACAACGGAGAACTTGGCGCCGCACCCGTCGCTCTCATCTGTCACCTCCTGTGGACAAAGACGATACGATTTTAGAAAAAAGATTTGAACAGTTCTCAAAGCGAGAAATGGTGTTCTTTGAAGTTTGAAAAATTTTATCACAGTGACAAGTCGCATTGAAAATTCGTAATATGTGTGGGGTGTTTTTTTATTAGGGTAAAATGTTTATCAATTTGTTTATACTCATGAATACGAACAATTTTGCTTAAGAAACTAATTAGGTACCAATTTATAGTGAGGCAGTTGAAGTTTACCCAAAAAAAGTATTGATCTATGAGCTTCATTAATATGTATACAATATGAGTAATTCTAAGCATTTCTAGTCCGAGAGGCAATAAGAAAGGTGAGGCTAGTCGGGTAAGGGCCGGGTACAAAGATGGCCGCCACCCGCCATCATTAAAGAAAATATTCTCGTCCTGGTAGCTACTAGGGCAAGTTTGGTATCATTTTCTTTTAAACCGAAGACTTATAATTCATTTCTGATATTAGGTTATTTCATTTTCATATCAATTTTACAAGAAAAACGTAAAAAGGTGAAAATTTTGGTAAGAGATTTTTGCTTTGAGAGCTAAAAACTTTTGTATAGTGCTAGAAATACTATAATAAAGAGCCATTTATGCAGATTCAAAAATATACACTTAATAATGTCTTAAAGCAAAAATGGTGAAAAAAAATTTATGACCGCATCGAATTGCAAACACGTACCGAGTGCATTGGCAATAGAGTGGCGGGGAATATAAGTATGGTTTTTGCCTGTGGATCCACAATTCTATCAAATTCCAGCAACTTTTGAATAAATGAGACTTTTTTGCATACAATGGTTCATGTTGCTGACGCTGTGGACCTAGGGCATAAAAAAGTTATAATTAATACCGTAGGTACAGACGTGGTCGTAGCAGTTCAAAGCTGCCGGAATTCGCTGCCGGATCGACATGGGAACAGGCCAATGCAGTTGGTACGTGTTTTTTTTGTTGTTCCATTTCTAGTCGGGGTAGGTACGGACAACAGCTCGTCCCTACCACAAAATGACAAATTTTCTCATCTGAAAATGATCTCTATGTGTCAGGCTTAAAGTTGAAAATCTTAATTTTTTACTTTTTGGGTAGGTCAACGTGCTGTTGACTGTACGTTTGATCGGACGAATCGTCAAATCTTGTTATTATATTTAGAGCGATTATCAGACCATGCCTACACATCCAGTGTTATGTGAGTGTATCCTCACACGTGTTTTTCCTCACCGCCGAGCAATGGTTTAAATTCATAAATAAATAGTTTTCGATAATCGCTATGTTTTAGCCTTATATTTTAATATTTGTATTGATATTTATTTCAGATGTAGAGACGTCGATATAGGTTCAATGGGGGTTTTTGCAAATATTTACGCCATTTTAACAACAGGTCGCCCAGTGTTTTGTTTTTTATATGTTTATATTATGTGATTGTATAATTATATTCATTAGCTATATTGTTTTAAATGTGAATAAACTAGAGATGCCGCGAATAGTTGTTATAGCGAATGGTCGAATATCGATTAATCGCCATTCCCTATGGCGAATAGTCGAATAACTCGCTATTATTATTCGACATAAAGAAAGTAACATAAAAAAAATTCTTATCAAATAATAAATAATATCACGTTTTTAGAATCATATACTTACCTACAGCTGTAATCTATAAACTTTTCAAGATTATGTATGAAAAAAGAAAATAAAGTATAAATATCAGTTTCTTATTATACTGATTTACATTGTGAAATGCTGGCAACCCTTTTCCTGTACATAACTATTTTAAGGGGAATACCCATTGAGGTATAATGTACTAGCGTAGGTACTAGAGAACACATCTCGAACTACATATTTCAGCCAAACATTGTAGTCCAGTGGACTACAAAGCTTTAGTCAGTGTCAATAATTGAAGTTGTCAATACTGCTTCTTGATTGTTCAAATACTACAATGCTTGGCTGAAACATTTAATTAGAGTTGTGTTCTCTAGTACGCTAGTACATTATACCTCAATGGGAATACCTCGTGTTTTTGCTTAAAAAAAGTGATTATTTTAACTCAATAGTTTTTTTTTTATATTCGGTGAATGTCGAATAATAGACATTGTTATTCGGTATTCGACGAATAACAAAAAAAATGACGAGTAATGCCGAATACCGAATAATAGCGAGTATTCGCGGCAACACTAGAATAAACGTCTATGTACTCCTTTCTAAAGTTATTTAAAAATAGATAATCCACACAACAACGCATACTAAAAAAGTTTAGCTACGTACTTGCACTTGAGCTTAGGTCATGTATAATTACACAACACGAAAGAGACTTAAACTAAAAAAAAGGTACTTACGTTTCTCTACCACTGAGTCTTTCGGCAGCTCGTAATCGTCTTCACTAAAGTAACCTTTGCATACAAGACTATTATCAGCCGTTCTTTAAACTTATAATAAACGTATTTTATCCTTAGGTTTTTTTTTGAGACCACGTAGGAACTGAAAAACATTGTGGCATTTTGATTCTTAGAAAAATGTATTGTACTTAATTAATTTTATTAAAAAATACAAAAACTTTAGACATGAAAATACAGGGGCGCTGATACTTTTGACAGGTTTCTGGACCTGACGTGTAAGTGCTGCCAGTGCTGCCACCTAGTGTGCGTCATTTCAGAAAACCCTCATTCTGTTGAAGGCAGTCCAAATTGTTGTCAAGTAAAAGAATTTTAAGTAATAACCAATAAGTACTAAAATCTACAATCCTACACGGCTAATCACACTTGAGTTGAATGACACGTAGTGATTAGTGACGTACGCGTTGGTCTTTCAACGACAAACTGAAACCGGCGCGAGCGCAGCGGCACGGAAAAAGCTAGTCCAAAATAAACAGGGTTACTTCCCAACCCAATGTTGTTTTCTTGACTATTCTATTACTACAATCAAGTGCAGCAGTACATACTCGTTTCAATGGGCCAAAGTATAGTTACGCACGCATGCGCACCGCGCGTTACGGCATTGTAGCATCAAATTGTTTAGCATAGTTGTTCGGGCAATTCATATGATTGCCCGAACAATAGTGGGGCAACAATCAATGGAGGATTTAATTTAATTATGCCTATGTAGATTCGACGAGTTGATCGAACTAAATTCCGTCCAAAAATCTTATAGATAAGATTTTTGGACGGAATTTAGTTCGATTTAAGTCAGACTGAATTCAATTGAATGAATGAAGAAAATGAGCGCAGATAAGCTTCTTGAAAGAGTTTTTACAGGGAGCTTGTTTGATATTTTCGGGAAGACTATAGCGTATTAAATTTAATAGTGTTAAAGCACAATTGAATTTAATATGTTATATTTTTCTCACATTTCTTTTTCAAATGGTTGTCAAACTGGTTATAATAGTTGTAGAAAAAATTATAATGTTTATTTTTACGTTTAAAGTGTATTGTTCTCTTTCTAAATGTGCATGTGGTGTTTACCATTAAGTAATAATAAAATTAATTTATTTCTCACCACATCAAAGTAGTAAACAAAAACATTTTTAAGTTAACTTAGGTAAACCACGTACAATTACTTGTTTGTGGAGACTGGTGATCTATGGTAAGTACCCCTAGGCATCATCAGCCTATATCAGTCCACTGCTGGACACAGGCCTCTCCAAAAGGAGGATTTTGCCATAATCGCCACGCTTGGCAGGCGGGTTGGCGATCGCAGTTTGGCCAATGGTGGAGAGGAGACGCTGCTGCCCGTCTTCTTATGGCGGTTCTCCTGTAGTCGCCTCTTACGACACCCATAGGAAGAGAAGGGGTGGTGCAATTCTTTTTACGTACCGGCACCACACGGCACCAGGCATATCTTAGTTATATTCGTAGTAGTAATACGACGGGTATACATCTTTTGTACTGTGCATGTACAAGTTATTGTGCCTATATCAGTTTATAGTTAATATAGTTTAGTAATTATGACCAATGTTCAAAGCTAATATATAATGTAAAAGTTGTTGGTAGACCTAATAAATAAAATAAATAAAAAAGACTCTTTGCGGACCCAGAGCGGAATGGATTGAAGGAGAAAGGAGTCCGGAATAAAACCAGTGCGGTAAGAAGGGGTATAGAAAGAGTAAGTTTATTAGCAATGCAAGTGAAGGGAGTAAAAATCTAATCAATCAAAGGATAAAAGGGGGGCGAACGTAGCTCAAAATGGTTCGTGTTTTCATATACTGCGTATGTCGCCGTTTAGTCTGCAAACTTGTCTTGACACACTGATGTATCTAGACTAAGCCAACGCCTTCGTAATTGGGTAAAATAAAAAGATCTCGGCTATATCCGTTGCTGGACGACAATCGCGACCCATTTCGAATCACGCGCATCCTTGAGAGCGGTCGGGCGATCGGCGCGCAAGGTTGTCACTTGTCAGTTGTCACTAAGGAAAACTATTTTAGGTTAACTAAAACTATTTAATTAAGCAGTTAATTATGGAGTGTTTCTTCTTCGCAAATACAGCAACTAATTACATATAATCGCAAAGTTTTCAACATCCAATTATCATAAAAAATATTTCCTGTAATATACAGGTGTCCCAAAATTCAACGATAAAACGTCACCAGATGATGGGCCTGAGACCATTTTAGAATCTTGGTTAGTTGCGTCAATTTAAAAAAAAAACTTGCCATTATAGTGACCTTACTTTTTTTTACACTACGATCAGTGAAAGTGCACTGAAAGTAAAAATCTTTTAAAATTTTAGGGAAAAAAAAAATATTTATTTTCTGTGTAAAAACTACTGGCATTTTTGAATATTTCAGTATTGTGGTGTATAACAGTACTATTTAGGTTGCCGATACAAAAAAAAATAATAGAAATATTTGAAAAATTGTGGTCATGGTAGTTATAAATGTTATAAGGGAAATCAAATATCAAGACTTATAATTTTTTTGTTTTTAAATTAAAAAATAAAAGACGTAAGTATTTTTTTTCCTCGAGTAGTCATAAGCAGGCCCACCATCTGGTGCCGTTTTAGCAGTAAATACATACATTTTTTTTTTTATTAACCACCATCACCAACATCAACCTAAGTTATTTTATATTAGGTGATATTTAAAACAAAGGCTGTCTTATAAATTTTTTCAATAGTGTCAACACACATGTTGCCCTATAATTCTGATTTCTGATCAATCGATTCCATCCTTAATCTCCATTCATACCCTACGACTGGCTGCCAAAGTGCCAACCCTAGCGATCGTCACCAATTCGATCCAATTCGGCGGACATCGATCAAAGTCACGGACGATTGTCCGATGCTCCAGATATGATCAGCAGGGATGGTAGAACTGCGTGCGCAGGCGCAATTTTATCAGTATGTATGACACTATAGGATTATGGGTATGGCAAGGTCAAGTTCAAAGTCAAAAACCGGCCAAGTGCGAGTCGGACTCGCGCAAGAAGGGTTCCGTACCATTTTCTATAAAAACGGCAAAAAAATCACGTTTTTTGTTAATTTTATTCTGCTTTTTACTATTTGTTGTTATAGCGGCAACAGAAATTCATCATAAATAACTGTCTTACTATCACGGTTCATGAGATACAGCCTGGTGACAGACGGACAGATAGATAGACAGACAGACAGACAGACAGCAGACAGACGGACAGCGGAGCCTTAGTAATAGGGTCCCGTTTTACCCTTTTGGGTACCGAACCTTAATAAAAATGCACTAGACAGGAGACAGAGAAAAAAAAATTGTCCTAAAAAGATATTAATGAAGCATACAAACTAGGTTGTAACTACAGATTACTTAATAGAAAGTATTACTTTGAAAATTAATATGTACCTGTAACTAAATTCATTATTCGTGTAATAAGCTGTAAACAATGTAAGCCATCATGAATTCATGACGCAAAGGCTCCTTGCTACCATCATTAACACCTTGACTGCCATGGGAGGCGACCCTAAATAACAGATTTTCGATTGTGTTTAGTTTCTAAGCAGTTAGTGTCTTATTCAGAGTGCATTTGCTATTCCGGTACTAAGGTTAAACCACTGTTTTAACGTACAAAAATCAGTGGTTCAACCTTAATCTGGTCTCTAGACTAGTAAATGCACTCTGAATAAGATAGTTAAAGATTAGGTTTAAACGATGTCTAAAGAATAACCAACCAATTTTAAATGTTGACACATCAGACAAGTCTCGGTAATAATGACTTACATTTAAAATTGTTTGGCTAATCTTTAGACAGTGTTTAAATGTAGTCTATATTTTTTTGTAATAAAGCCGCTAATGTCTGCGACTTCGCCATTTTGGTAAATAGCAACTTTCAATACAGTTAAAGTAAAAAAAATGTAAACATTTAAAAATAATATTTGGCAACGTATTACGAATATAAACCAGTCGATTAGTAATTTGACGTTTGCGCGCACATCATAAAACCTGTTACACTAATTAGTATTAATTACGAATTTAAATAATCGAAATACAGTAGCTGTTTAACAAAGAAATAAGTTTGAAAATAGTAATTAGCTAACGACAAAGCGGGTTACACAAATAAATAAAGAACTTGCACTATGCACTTTGAAACGAGAGATTAAAACTTTTTACAAAATAATAACCGAATTTGCTAAAAACAGGGCGCTTTTGTCTTTTAAATAGCTGTGTTACTTGGCTCACCTAACTTCATAATTACAATTCTTCTATTTTTAGATAGTGAATAACAAAAACTGGATGTCCTAATGATAAATAATGCGTCATCATAAATTTCAAAACAGGCTGTACAAACAAATAATGTAAACTTCTTAAAACCACGTTAGCAGGCCGATTTACAAATTATTTGAAACATTCCGAGCAAGGGAAATCATAAAAAGAAAAAGTGGTTGGTAGTATAATGATAAAAGACCATGTAAAATATTCAATATCATGGAGGAAGAGGTAGTAAGTAAGTAAAAGTGTTGTTTGTCAAGTACAAAACGCGCTTCGCTCATTTCGATCGAAAAGTATAATGCTAGTTTGCATTTCGATAATTTATTTTACGAGTTTGATATTGACACCACATTAAAAGCTGTATTTTGGCAGCTGATCACGTGGTTTTATGGAATATCAGAACTTTTTAAATCAATGTACTGTACTTACACCAACGCGTCGAACTGATAACCTCATTTTGAAAAATTCGGTTCCTCCTCTTAACCTTTGAAGAAATTAATCTAGACTGAAGACTAGAAGGGTAAAAATGTCTACCTATGCAAAAAGCGAAAATATACATTTTATTGATACACACGGTCTCATGCAACCGCTCTGCAGCTAATGCGTTAAACACCAACTGACATTACCTACTACGCAGAAAACTGAAAACAACACTTTTTTGCAGTTTGACAAGACAAATAAAGATGCTATTTGAATGAAATATTTTGGAGAACATTAACAAATATCTCCTTCATGCATTTAAAAGTCAATGAACTATTGGTTTATGCTCAACCGAATGGATTCAAGGTGGCTTGTTCACGCGAGGTTAACCGCTACAATTTCCAGTATCAAGGGCTCAAGGTCGTAAATAACGAATAATTATTTTAATATTAACGAAAATATTTAAACCTTCCAAACTACACTGGATTTTGAATAAATTATGTTTTTTTTAATATTTAGAATATAATTAATTTCTAATACCAAATCGCAAACTCCCTTAACTTATTTGTTAAGAGTAGCGACAGCTTTAATATTTAAATTTATTAGCAAGATCTTTCTTTACTTTCCATATTTGAAGATTTAAAAAAATCTATGATGCCAGTATAACTTTTTGATGTTTCCTTGATCAGTTTCTTAAAAAAAAATAAGCAAAGGAAATATACATTATCATCATTATCACTGCTAAGAAGAGTTAGATACAGTCAAAACAGAGTCATAAAAACAGTGGAGAACTACCAATCTCCAATCATTAGAAAAATGGTCCGAACTCTAATGTATGTTTACTAACACTAGTTTTATAAGTCTTTTTTATTTGTTTTACTAACACTCCTATGGATTCAATGTTGGTCCGAAATTAACAAATTTTATTTTATTTTATTTATTTTATTATTTAAAAAAGAAGTTTTGTACGTGTGTCCACTATTGTTATAAAACCGAAAAAAAGTTTATACGACGTTCGACTACAATACTACATGGATCGCAATGTCGCTTTTATAATTCGAAAGTGAAATCGAAAAGGTCAGACACAGATAATTAAGTATGGAATGAATGTCGCTGAATCACTTAATGTCAGATATCGAAGCAGTAAAAAAAAAAAGATTTTAAATGCTTTTTTGTTGAGCAGTTATTCCTATAGCGGGATATAGTTTTTTCTTAACTAGTGAAGCTTCAACGGTAGCATAACACATAACTTCATAACACCACGTTACAATGAAATTTCCATTGTGTCTCGTTTCCTGGGCTTAGAAGACAAGATGACCATAAGAGAAAACTAATTTAAAAGAAATCTCAGTCTAGTAAATCTCGTCTAATGGCTTTATTTTTTTTCTGAGCCGGTGGGATGGGGTGGGTATAACTCGATCACGAAGTTTAATCAGCGCATGCCCAGTTTGGAAACAAGTCCGCCTGGCTCAAGTTTTTCTACTATTATAACGGTATATTTCCAGCGGCCTACATATCTAATTAAGTATGATACGAAATAGAAAGAAAAACGAATAAGTTATACAATTTCAAGCGACTAAAAGTTGAAGAGAAAGCATAAAAGAAAAAAGAAAGTTGCTGTTTGCGAAAACCATAATATTGACCTTCATTAAGAATGTCGAACGAAACTAAAAGTGATAATAGGTATTTCTAGCACCTTTAAGTTATACGAATCTAAGTAAGCTTAATAATTTTAAAATAACATAACATAAATACGTGAAGTAATGAGTGTATGAGTTTACGTCGTTGCTACTCAAACGTGTGATCCTATGAGATAGGCTTATCAACATTTTTTGCGGCTCTATGATAAAAAAATAACATGAAAATTCCTAAGCGAGAGAGAATTTACTAACACAATAATGTACTACAGATATAATTGCTTAGCTACATGTGTGAACGTGACGTTATCAGCAAAACAGAAATAACAAAAAAATAAAATGCAAAATCGCCAACCTTTTACGGAGCTGAAATCGCGAAACACTAACAAAAACAAAACTGTACACTGCACACACAAAGTCACTTTGAATTTAGAACGTTTTTATCCGCAATAAAAACTTTTTGTTTAAAAAAAAGAATGAGTAGGTAATCGCGAAACTTTTTAAAATGTTAGCTGTGGCGCGAATCGAAAATTGCGGCTGGCACCGATGACGGCAGGCGCGCGCCAACTGACTTCGAGCTCGGACACTCGCTTAGGAAATACAAACAGAAGATGGCTATGTTCATTGTTGTTATATGTGTAGAGTACTAATTAATCTTACATCACCATGTCGTTAAAATTTTGGATGTCCCATTAGTCATTGGCGGCTTGTTACATTTGTTTTCGAAGAAATGTACGCGGCTCAGCTACTATTTTCTAAGCTGTAAGTAAAAAAACCTGAACAGGAAAGTTGTTACTTATGCCAAGCACGCTGGATGTAAATATTGATTGATTCCGATTTTCCTCTCGACGTCACATTCTCACATTAGAATACATTCTACGATGCACAAATAGCAATGCATTTTTATTGAACAACAAGTGGACCAAGCCTTCTTGAACATTAATAGAACCAAAACTTTTGGTTTTCCAACCTCTCTTTTTCTTTTAAAAAATAAATTACTTTTTTCATAAACTGGCTGTTTATGAAAAAAGTGGTTTATTTTTCGGCATTGCCATTGCCATTACCACTCGCATGACAAAAATTACTATATGAATGCGTCCAAGGCCATGCAACTTAAAATATAATTGGAATAAATGTCAAGATCATTAACAAGAGTTGCGTTGCCGCCTCTGATCTCGCAACCAGGCCACAGGAAGTGCCATACGCCATTGTTTCTTTTCACCCCAAGAAGCGTGCAGTAATGGCGAGGTGTCAACATGCGTGTCGTAATTACTGCAGCATCGCGATCGGCATTCTAGGTTGGTTTCCTAACGGACGCTAACTGTCAATAAAAATACAGGTCCTATGACCTATCCAATAGAAAAAAATATCAATTCCTTGATATAAGGGGCACAACGGAAGGAAGCGAATGGAAAAATAACCAATAAGCTAGTTGAACCACCAATCATTAGAGATACTTTTTAGGGTTCCGTACCCAAATGGTAAAACGGGACCCTATTACTAAGGCTCCGCTGACCGTCTGTCTGTCCGTTTGTCACCAGGCTGTATCTCATGATAGTTAGAGAGTTGAAATTTTCACAGATGATGTATTTCTGTTGCCGCTATAAATACAAGAAAACAGAATACAATAAAGATTTAAGGGGGCTCTCATACAACAAACGTGTTTTTTTTGCCGTTTTTATAGATAGTGGTACGGAACCTTTCGTGCGCGAGTCCGACTCGCATTTGGCCAGTTTTTATGAGCTGTCAAAACGCACCCCGTCTTTATAATTTGTATGGCGATAGCAGCTATGACGTCACTGTTTAGCTAACTCAACTGCAACTTTTAATTGATTTTAAAGCAATAAAAAATCAGACTTTTCCCATAAATGCTTATGTTCCGGGTTATTGGGCCTCAAATAACGTGTTAATTTTAATTAATGGTGTCTTAGAATTATTTATAAATGCAGTCAAAATCCCAATGACTGACATGGGCTAATAATAATGTGACAAAGAATTTATGAACGCCGTCCTTACTTGTAATAGGAAAGAAACAAGCTCTTAAGCATAGATTTTCCCGATCTAATCGTGATTTAACAGATTATTTTATGGAATTACTTCTCATTTTAAAATGATCAGTCAAAAAGGTTTGACGGATGTAGGTAGACAAAGAACAGCGTTCCTAAGCATTACTCAATGACGGCCTGCAAGATGAACTTCATCATCATCATCACCAGCCTATATCAGTCCACTGCTGGACAAAGGCCTCTCCAAAAGAAGGATTTTGCCATAATCGCCACGCTTGGCAGGCTTAAAATGAACTTGGCAAGGGCGAAAGATTACAACCGAGGTCGAATTTAATTGAATTAATAATAATAAATATTTTAAATGACATGACGATTTTGAAAAACGACACGGTACAAATGAAGATAGTATTCAATTCCTCATTATACTATTCCTTAATTGCAACTATTTCTGACTTAGTAGCACATAACCAATCGTAGCTAATTAAGCAATAGTTTAAGTAAATAAAATGTAGCGAAGGTGACACTAGAATGTAAAACCTAATCGATTGAGAAATATCTTACGAAATGGGATGAGTAATATCCAAACTGAATAATATTATGAATATACAATTACCTACATGTATAACTTAAGATAAATATGCAAGTCTTGAGGTAAAAATAAATTTTGCCGGGTCAGACTTCTAGTTTTTTTTTTAGAAAAGACTCTTCTAAATTGACCCAGACCACAGAAGTACAAGGGGTACCCAGACGTAAATAGAAAAAAATACGGCGCTACGTACGGGTCCTCTAAAGAAGTCTACGCTTTGCAATACTTGGAATTATTATTTTAAGCAAAAAATAAAAAGCGTAAGGTAATGAAATCGCTCAATTACTTAGTCATTGATGGAATAGTTTATTTTAAAAAGAGGCAAACAATTTGTAATATTTAAAATTTTCACTCATTTCTTGAAAATTTTATTCTGGTTGTGACATTTGATGTAGGTAACTTATAAAGCTGGTATAGTACGATTATACGTATGTAGTAAGTATAGGACAGTTCCTAAATTGTCTTTTATTTATATCACCAGCAGTTACATTTGCATGCTGATTCAAGTAGCCTAACGTGACTCAGAAAATGTGAACTAATGACTATTGAATAACTATTTGAACGTTTTTAATCAATTGACAGTTGAAGTATTACCAGAAAGATTTCCAACACATTTAAACATCTGAAAACATATTTACGCTTTTATCATATAAACTAATGTTAATATAGTAATTAGTAATAAATAAACATAATATAGTATGAGGCTTAGCTTGGATTAAGTACTAACTAACTCTACTCTAAATTAAAAAAAATACCGTGTACACTCATCTACGTGACATTGGCGGAATTCAGCGGTGTGAACCAAGATCAACAAGATAATTTGGCCATTTAAAAAAAGAAGAAGAAGAAACATATTTACACTACGTTTTTTGTTCAGGCAGGTCGTGTATAAATATACTTTAAATAAAAAATAAGTCACTGTCTCATTTTGTATCGAATACGAACAAGCCGCGCCTTCAATCTACTATAAATAAATAAATAAATAAAATAAATATTGGACAACATCACATATATTGCTCTGATCCTGTGGTAAGTAGCGAAAGCACTTGTGTCATAGAAATCAGAAACAACGACGGTACCACAACACCCAGACCCGAGCCAATATATAAAAGTTCGTTTTCTACATTGACCCGACCGGGGATCGAACCCGGAACCTCAGAGATGGCGGCGCCATTTATAGTCCGGCGTGCTCGCCTCTCGGCTACGGAGGTCGTCAAATAATAAAGTAAGGATTTCCATAATCCACCGATTTCATTGGTAAAATTTACACACACCTTGTTATGAAAATTATCATCACATCACAAGTTATGATATTAGCAAGATGCGTCTCTGTTGAAATTAATAACTGTATACCTAAATTTATTTCTTGAGTGTCAAGTTTTAAAATATTCAAAGCCTTTGTGTGATGAATCTTAAACAGAATCCACTCTACGTAAGTTTATTTTTAATATTACAAAATGCTAGATCAAACACTGTGAGGTTTATGACCTCGGCTCAGACATATTTTCATCTGTTAAAATACTACCTAAAAGTTATATTTATAGATATAACTTCAGATGAGATATGAGTCTAAAGTCTAAAGCAAAAATGTTATTAGACCATTGGAATAATCTTTTGTCTAATACTTACAAGACTTTGTCAAAACTATACAGGTGTAGGTGTTGTAGTATATTTAATCATTTTAAACTCAATGAAACGGGAATTAACGCGATCATAATTTAGGTACAAAATGTTACCTCTTTTGCCTGACGTTTCGATCGGGTTACACCGACCGTGGTCACAGGCTGACTGGAACAGCGATGTCTTCACTCCGTATGAGAGGCAGATTCTTCATCTACCCTCATAATATTATTTTCACGCCAAGTACCGTCACACACTACACTCACTGTGTCCCTATTCTGCACACCTAAACACACATTTTTGTACCTAAATTATGATCGCGTTAATTCCCGTTTCATTGAGTTTAAAATTATACAACGCGAAAGTTTAAAAGCAATTATTTAATCATTGTTATCATTCTTAAAAAAAAACCGGCCAAGTGCGAGTCGGACTCGCGCATTAAGGGTTCCGTACCAATATCTATAAAAACGGCAAAAATCACGTTTGTTGTATGGGAGCCCCCTAATTATTTTTTAGTATTTGTTGTTATAGCGGCAACTGAAATACATCATCTGTGAAAATTTCAACTTTCTAACTATAACGGTTCATGAGATACAGCCTGGTCACTGGACAGACGGACAGCGAAGCCTTAGTAATAGGGTCCCGTTTTACCCTTTGGGTACGGACCCCTAAAAAAGGTGGTAAAGAATTATGCAAGCTCGTCTGCAGGGTTCGGACTTTGGTCTCACCATTACTACTGTCTTGTTTATTCCATCTTCGGAGATAAAGCAGTTCAAAGCAATTCGGACTACACGGTCATAAACCGTTGATTGACCATGAAGTAAGTTGCAACGTTGCAGGTTGTTGTTTTTGTTCCAATATATCAGAAATTATATTGAATTGTTGTCTTTGTCACTATAACCGGTAGGTATTTTTTTTCATTCGAGTGCTTTGCCTATTTAATTGTCATGTTTGTATTGCTGGTAACGGCGTTTCTCATTAAAATCCTCTTCCTCCCCTACCGTATGGCTAAGTCATTTGTCAAAATTAACATTAATCAGTTTATGTACAGCAAGTAACACCGTTGGTGGAACATCAAATAGTGCTTATCTAGTATCGCTATGTTGGTTAATAACTTAGAACATGGCTATCTAAAAATCATGACCAAATTATAGAGATGTGTACATTTCATAAGGTAATTTAGAGTGGCATTGAGCGACTGCGCATTATGTTTGAGGGATTGCGTAGACTGTTAGTTCAGTTAGATGTTAACAATAAGTTTTTAGCGAATATTTTTATTTTACGACAAAATGGGCGAAGGTTTTCTGCAGATACTTAGTGTAAGCGCTGTATATTGCCCACGACATCTGATTTAATAGAAAAAAAACGCTGCGATAAGTACATGATCAGAAAACTGGATTAAATAATTTTGAATTTAATTTTGTTTGCTTTTGCAAATAACTCATGTAGTTTCAAAGATGGCGATTTGGACAGGTGGACATCAGTCTCACCCTTACCAAATCGTCCTTAATTTTATATTAGTCATTTTGAAGCTAAGCACCACTTTCTCATGTAATATGCTACAGTTTGTGTTGGTTAATTGGTGTATGTTCATTCGAGTTCCAAACTTCGAAGGTAGATACTTTTGGCCTTACTACAAAAAGATAGACTAGACTAGTAGTGAACACTTGTCTAAAGATTAGTCAACCAATTTGAACTGTTAACACATCAGACATTCGAGACATATTATTAAGAAACATTTCAAATTCGTTGACTTATCTTTAGACAAGTGTTTAACACTAGTCTATCTTTTTGTAGTAAGGCCATTTAAGTTCGTTTTTTTTTTTTCTTACCTATAACATTATTGTTTATTCTTATTGTGCCTTAATTATTAACGCTTTTTTCGCAAACTTTGTGTAACCACCACACACAAGTACCTCCTAGTTTCAATCAGAATCTAATTTTGCATAATCAAGCATGGATACATCTGAAGCAGTCTCAGAAACAGCGATACAGGAAATATTACCGTCAAGTACATAATCAAAATAAATTCGTTTGACATAATAATCAACATATGCACTAGGATTTAAAGTAAAAATTATTGGCAAATTTATAATTTATTATATCGGAAGAATGTTGAAGGTTTTTCCGTCGCTACACTGATTTACATGAGGATGTTTGATTTTTGTATGTAAACAACACACGTACAATATTGAATGGGTGTGTAGACTTGTAAAAAACGAACAAATGCTAATCGGAGTCAGATATCGAAGGTTCTGTACGTACCAACGTAAAACGGTTTGCGATCATTGGTCCTTTAAGATCCAGTGACGTAACTAGGATGTTAACAGCGTTGGATGGACAGTCACGTCACGGGGCGCAAAGCCTGGTGGGGCGCAGAAATAACTCGACCATACGATTTTCTTTGGATCATGCATGGGCGCAGTTATACTCATAGGAGCTTGCTGCGGATTTCTGCAGCAAGCTCCTGAAATGATGATGATGATCTTGTATAAATATACAGGATCATCATAATTATTTCTTTCAGCCATAGGATGATAGGACGTCCACAGCTGAACATACGCCTCCCCCAGTGACTTCCAGATTTTCCAATTGGAAGTGGTCTGCATCCAGCGGCTTCCTGCAACCTCTACCAGGTCGTCTGTCCATTTTATGGCTGGACGTCCTACATAAAGAGGTTACAGTTAACATCCTCTGAATATGACAAACGATTTCTAGAGGCAAGTCACTATTTGTCAAAGTCCATACGTCAAAATAAAGCGTAGCATTGCATATGGGATAGGAAGTTCGTCTACTGAATGTGGCTCTATTATGTTTAGATCATGTTGAACCGCATTGTAGCATCTCCTAAATGTTATGAATGCAAAATTCCTGCCTCTGCTGGTGTGACCAGTTGATCTAGATTTAAAAATATTTTTTTGGACAATCGGATTCAAGCTTTTAATTTCTGGGTTCACCCAGTACACTTACTAAAGTATTTTGATACCAGGCTTAAGAATCTTGCTTTTTTAATCTGACCCAAAACGTAAAGTGGTTTTTAAATTCTGTAATAAAACTTTTATCTTTCGAGTTCGAAGTACTTTACGTTCGGTTTTATTTTCTGTCCTGACTCCTGTCAACTTCATCGTTTATTCTTGTTGCATTTAATAATAACGGTTCTTCCGCAAATTTTGTGTAAGATCTTATATACTTTAAAAAAATCGACCGCCTCAGGCGGGACCCCAACCCACGACCATCGCATAACAGGCGGTCGATTTTTTTCAAGTATTATAAGATCTTAAATTTTGTTAAGCCACAAGTACTTCCTAGTTTGAATCAGAATCTAATTTTGATGCGTACCAGAACAGGAACATCAGATAATTTGACCACAAATTACGTATAGCGGCGGATTTGTCGTAGGTAGATGACTGTATTAATAACAGTAGCGTCGGACTAGACAAGTGGCTAGACAGTGGTTGGTGGAGTAGTACCTATTGGATACTCAGAGATAGAAAACGAGCATTTGAAAGGCGATTTAGTACGAAGGACAAATGGCATCTAAGTCATCAATGAAAATCTAGATCCGACTGGTGTACAACAGGAAGAAGTACGTACGAACTGTGGATGAAGATGAAAAAACAAAGAATTGAGTAACCGAAGGAAATATCACAGGTAATATGGAGCAAGACACAAAATAAGCAAGGAAGTATCAGCATTGGACGATTGCCGATTTCTATCGAACATGTATGGTTTTTAAATTTCTATAAAGTACCAACTTACAGACAATCAAGACTGCATTTGTCTTAATGAAACTTAATATTCCAACACTATCGAGAAATCGAATATGGTAAAAAGAACGATGTTCCCTGCTTGCTATTCAAGTGGAAGAAGCAGCTGATGTCATTTTGAAGATGGCATGCATTGTAATGCAGAACATGCATTGTCGGAGCAAGCTATTTGTTATACTGCAGTTGAAATCATTAAGACTTGACTTAAACATGTTAATAATTAGAATACGATCCTAACCAATAGTCAAATATTTGTAAAAATATTTCTATAGGGTGTTGACGGTAGTATATTACTCAGCTATACATATAGCTACAACATTGATCAGAGATACGCTGGCTTTGACAGCGAGAAAAAACACTTGTCACGATTTCAAATTTCAATTGTCAAAATTTCATCTTGTCACGTGACGTACTCGGTAGCTTAGTTGGTAAAGCACTCGCCCAGCATGTGATGGGACGTGGGTTCGAGTCCCACTTGAGGTCGATGATTTTTTTCAAGTGCTTTATCTTCAATTAGAATACGCTTAAAATACTTAATATTTAAGCTTGGTTGGTGGCGTTCTTCAAACAGATAAAAGAGACTTAAATTAGAATTTCATTTACGTCTTGAAGTTTGTTTTATTAGCAATATCATATGGCAAGATAAAATAATATTGACGGAACCTCTTTTTCGTCCTAACGGTTTGTCCTGTTCCTAGTCTGATTACGCTTTGGCCATGATCTAGATGCCAGTAGTCTGGTATATTACATTTATAAACAGCAATTAATGCCAGGCCTCTGTACTGTAGTCTGTAACCCTTAGACTGGAAACCAGACCATTTTTAAAGGGCCATTCCTGAACCTACTTGTGAATAAATTATTAAGTTCACGTTGTGGGTTTCTCTTATAAATTATTTTTAAATTTGTGTCTACCTACAAATTAAAATTAACACCTCTCACATAACTTACTAATATAAATTCATAAGGCAATAAAATACGTATTGAATGACCGTGAGAAAATTGAGGTTTCGACTTACGTGGTAGTTAGTTAGGTACTAATACAAGTAGCAGGTAATTTATTAAGAAAAACAATAACAATAATGGTCACGTGATAATAAAACAAGACGCTCGTTATTGAGGAATTATTTTAAGTGACTTATTTATTGTATAACATACTATTAAATTATGGACTAGTGGCTAGGTTCCTGTATGAATTTCTTTATTTTAGTAGGTATTACAGAACTTTGTGTGTTTTAAATAAATAAAATTAACTTTATTTCAGGTACCAATGTCCCATATAAATGTCACAGTTTAAAATATACAAAAAATACAAAATGGGTTTTACACATTTAACAGAATTTATAATTTAATTTGATTTGATTTGAAAAGAAACGAAGGAAATGAAGGAAAGAAAGGAAGAGAGTTTTGAGTTAATAAGTAAGTAGTTTTAAGAGTTAATGAAGTACCACAAACTCTTGTTGACTTGCCTGTTTATAAGTTCAAAAACCACATTAAAAAAATCCTTATGGAAAAAGGATATTACAAAGTTGAAGATTACTTGAACGACAAGAGTGCATGGACTTAATAACCTGCCTAGCTCGCACTTACACTATCTTGTAATTGTATTTCCGGTAATAAAACCAGGCTGACAAAGGTGACTGAGTTTGTTGCGCCGTTTCTTCTATCACCAGCCGATATGTAGTCCCGAAGCGGTGGTAGGAAAAAAAAATTGGGACATGTAAAAGTGCCATTGATGGCCAATTTGCAAAAATAAATGACATTGACTTTGAGCCATAGAATTGGTTAAGCGCTCTTACGCTCAACCAATTATTACTTTTAAACTTTCGCGCTGCATAATTTAAAACTCAATGAAACGGGAATTAACGCGATCATAATTTAGGCTGAATTTTGACTGACCGTCAGCCTGTGACCACGGTCGGTGTAACCCGATCGAAACGTCAGGCAAAAGAGGTAACATTTTGTAACTAAATTATGATCGCGTTAATTCCCGTTTCATTGAGTTTCAACCAATTATGTCGAGTATTGATGGCGTCATTTATATTGAAACTTTCAGATGGGCACAGGCCAGTTTTCTATCCCGAGAAATCCCATATCCCGAGGACGCGAGATATTAACTTATATGTCGCTCAGTTGTAAAAAGTATTAAATGTGAAAAAATACATTTCGTTATTGTGTCCGTTTCTAAAGAAAATGGTTACCTATTGTCGGCTAGTGTGTCTAAATTCTGAGACGGAAGGGAATACATTACACACATTAATGCCATAATTACACACACATACACATCTACTATCTATCATAGCGGGAGAAGCAGCGTGCATAAATTATAAGGATACAATTTCATGATTTACGACGACGACCTCCGTAGCCGAGAGGCGAGCACGCCGGACTTTAAATGGCGCCGTCATCTCAGAGGTTCCGGGTTCGATCCCCGGTCGGGTCAATCTAGAAAACGATTTTTTCTATATTGGCTCGGGTCTGGGTGTTGTGGTACCGTCGTTGTTTCTGATTTCTATAACACAAGTGCTTTAGCTACTTACCTTAGGATCAGAGCAATGTATGTGATGTTGTCCAATATTTATTTATTTATTTATAACCACAAGGAAGGTGATTAAGAAAACAAATGAAGGTAAGTATGAGGTTAACCACACGTATTAAAAACGACTTAACATTATTACCGCTGATTGTAATGTCTATATTTTAGTTGAATTTGTTACTTATATTTAACCTTTGATTATAAGCATGTCTGTATAGTGTGGTGCTGCAATTGTGACCAGCGGGTCTAAAACGGCCGCATTGAATGTTTCATTTTTAATCTGATTCATTTAGTGAAATGTAGCGGAAATGATTTGGAAACCCTAAAACGGCCACATTAATAAATGAATCATATGCAATTCATTTTATCAAGTGGATCATATTTGATGACGTTAAAAAAATATAGTGACGCGTCCAATCTTACTTTACGGTTTTTGTGAAAATGAATGTTTTTAACAACACAAAGGAACAAAATGTTTCAAAATACTCAAGTTTTGTGTGTTCTACAAATATCAATACAAAATAATAATAAAAATAACATTAAAATGGTGGTTCACCAATTTGACATATAATATGAATTACTCTTTTCATAATAACTGGACCATATTACGAATTTCCATACAAAACTGTCAAATTAGATGAACTGCAAATATGAAATGTTCGAGGCTCATTTTATGATTCATCAAATAACATTTCATTTTAAGATTTGCTAAATGAAACATATTATGAACGGAATATGAAACATCCAATGCGGCCGTTTTAGACCCGCAGAAGAACAGGCCAGATTTGAGTGAGTAACAACTATGGTTACTATGGTAACAATTATGGGTTGCTATGGTAACTGAGCGGGCGAAACAAACTTTGGCGCCAACAGTTGGCGTTTATATTTTTTGTCGTTTATTATGACACTCGAACAGGGAATGTAGACATGTTTATAATGAAATTATTTAACTTGAATTTATTACTTATTATGTACCATGCGACCACAAAAATTAGGCTCACGACAGCAAGATGTTGTTGGAACAAGGGTGAAGTACACCAATTATTGAAATATTACGGACCATTTTTAGAGGCTTATAGTGCTTATAGGTGCGGTGTAGATAGTTTTATTATTTTAAACCATTAAGAGAGAGAGAGAGAGAGAGAGAGAGAGAGAGAGAGATAGAGAGATAGAAGATAAACGCAGAATTTTCCTAGGCTTCAAGTACACGACGCCGGAACCGCACCGGCCACCGAGCCGCCTGTTTGTGTATACGCATGAAAACCGCACCTGCGGCGCCGGACCGAAACCACGTGTTCAATACATAATATTCATTCGTATAATACACAAAAATGCGGTCCGGCGTCGGTGCGGTTCCGTCATTTTCTTGAAGCCTCAAGCGTAGTGCGCCTAATAGGCAAAGCTAATCATAGGCGGAGCTGGCGTGTTTGGTCTTGTCAACCAATGTCCTCGTAAATGTCAATGTCATTTTTTTGTGCTCGCTAAACATACATAAAATATTCGTGACATAAACTAGTACGCTTCGTTTTGAATAGATAAATTTATTAAGTTTTTTTGCATTATCCGTTATGTATTTGTCGCATGTTACACGGTAATCGGCAGACGTTTGACAGCATATAGATCCTATAACGCGGTGCTTATTTGATCTGTGGAAGAGCCTCTGCATGACGACCTCCGTAGCCGAAAGGCGAGCACGCCGGACAATATGGCGTCGCCATCTCTGACGTTCCGGGTTCGATCCCCGGTCGAAACAATATAGAAAACGAACTTTTCTATATTGTCCCGGGTCAAGGTGTTGTGGTACCTTCGTTCTTTCTGATTTCTATAACACAAGTGCTTTAGCTACTTACCATAGGATCAGAGCAATGTATGCGATGTTGTCCAATATTTATTATTATCTGTGATCTAATAATCACTAGGGGCAAGACCAAACACAATGCGACACCTATCGGGATAAATGTGCAGTGTGGTTCCCCATTATTATGTGTAAAGTAAAGTATGCCCATATTAGTCCCACTGCAAGGCACAGGTCTCACCTCAACTATGAGGTGGTTTGGGCCATACTCCACCACGCGGGCCCGGTGCGGTGCGGTGGAGGGGTGTTGTAAGGCCAGTGACTAAACCTTACTGACAGATGTAATCAAGCCGCCATAAGGCCTCTGACTAGGCTGGACGACCAATAAGTTGGTCTCGGCTAATATCAAGCGATATTAGCCGAGACCAACTTTCAACATGCCTTCCGTTCCGAAGCACGGAGATGCTCGTGATGAATGTCACAAAATATGGCACCTCTGGGTGCTGAATCAATGTCCGTCCAAGTACAAAACCACCGAACAAAACCCATCCAGCTGCTTCGAGGTGTTAGACAGGGAGATGTTATATCTCCGAAACTGTTCACCAACGCACTGGAGGATGTGTTCAAGACGCTGGATGGGAACGGACTGGGCATCAATGTAAATGGCGAATATCTTACGCATCTTCGCTTTGCCGATGACATAGTTATTATGGCAGAATCGTTGCAGGATTTGCAAAAAATGCTGCACAGTCTTAATGCTGCCTCGAGACGTGTGGGGCTTGGGATGAATTTGGATAAGACAAAGGTAATGTTCAACGAACATGTCATCCCGGAACCAATTTCCGTCGAGGGCACTACGCTCGAGGTTGTCCAAGAGTACGTCTACATTGGACAATTACTACAGCTCGGTAGAGACAACTTCGAGCGGGAAATCGCCAGAAGAGTGCAGCTTGGCTGGGCAGCATTTGGGAAATTGCGTCATATCTTCACGTCGACACTGCCGCAGTGCCTGAAAAGCCGGGTGTTTAACCAATGCGTCCTACCAGTTTTAACTTACGGAGCCGAAACGTGGAACATGACAGTCAAGTTGGCCCACCGACTACACGTCACTCAGCGTGCTATGGAAAGGTCAATGTTGGGGATCTCACTAAGGGATAAGATCCGTAACGAGGTCATACGACATAAGACTAAGGTGACTGATATTGTCCAAAAATGTAGCAAGCTGAAGTGGCAGTGGGCTGGCCATGTCTGTCGCAGAACCGACGAGAGGTGGAGCAGGAAGGTTCTCGAATGGAGACCACGCTTAGGCAAACGTAGTGTAGGACGCCCCCGGCTAGATGGACCGATGACCTGAAGAAGGCAGCTGGCAGCGACTGGATGCAAAGGGCGGGAGATCGTGCGCTGTGGCGCCCCTTGGGGGAGGCCTATGTCCAGCAGTGGACTGCAACCGGCTGATATGAAATGGGTGCTGGAGGCCTACTACAAAAGTGTTTCGTTCGTTCAGACGTATACGCCTAACTACTTAACAGATCAAAATTACCATTTCTTTGTATAAATCCTTTGTGAAAATATGACCAGCTAAACTAGCCGTGTAATTCTTCACAAATTGTCAAAGCTTTGATACAAGTGAATGGTTATTTTGATTTGATATGTTATACGTCCAAACGAACAAAACACTTTTGTAGTAGTAGCGTCCTGTTCTGTACTATTCGTACTTGACTAATTTCGACTCGTATTTTACACAACATACTAGTTTTTGCCTAGATTACAGTAAAGTGTACGTGATGTCATACAAAAGACAAGTGCCGTGATTTCTACGTAACATAAATAATGGACATACATTATTTTCATGTCAGCCAACGTTGCAAAAAAAAACCTTGGAATGTAATGTAGCATGGACGGTTGGCCATTCTACTAAATTATTGATCATACTAGATTGGTGGCTACGTAAAAAAAAAGAGATAAGGTTGCAACTAGTCATATATGTTCTGCAGGTAAAACTTTTACTACTAAAATGCATAAATATCTTCCCAGAAGAGAAGCTAAAATTAAAAAGATCCGGATAGAACAGATCCGGCAAGTCATTCTCACACCCCAAAGGTTTCGTACCATTGTTTGTAACGATTATAAAATTGATTGTTCCGTTAGTTTACGACTCAAAAGTCTGGCTGGCTGGCTATTATTATTTCTTCAACTTCAGGGACTGTCATCAATTGGCACCATATAACCACACCAAATTAAAAATATAGGTAGCTACTACTAAAAAAATAAATTTTTATCAACACCTATTATTTTATTGATAGGTTGAGTTACATTTATTTTATATTTTTAATAATTTCAAACTATATTTATTCCAATATAATCCGAATGAATGTAAGTATTAACATATTTAAACGATCCTATAAAATACAGACACAACGTACTTTGCTCTGAATTCTAATAAAAAAAATTAAATTTGCACTTTAACAAGTGCTATTAATACAAGTGTTAATAAACAAACGTTTTCATTTCAGTCAACACAGCCGATGGCAATACCGAAGAGCATAATGGCATTGGCGGCTGATTGACGTGCAGAGTTCAACACTTGAAACGATACGATTTTATTGAAAGGACGAGTAGTAACGAGCTATTCTGATTTAAACTAATATACGCGAATAAAACTGCATCGCAGAACGTAACGTACGACGCTGCCAGTGACTGGATGAAAAAGGTGAACTCTCGCTCTGTAGTGACACTCTTTGGGGCTTATGCCCTGCAGTAGATGTAGACTGCTTTAGGCTATCATGAGGGAGGATGATGATGCATATTTGCAGAGTTCAACATTTGAAACGATAAAGCTTTATTGCAAGGATGAGTAAGTAACGAGCTATTATGAATCAAACTAATAGAAGTAGACTGCAATAGGCTGTGTGGACCTGCAGTACTGCAGTGACGCTCATTTGGGCTATGGCCTGCAGAAGACTGCAATAGGGTGATACCTGAGATAATGATGCCTATTATAAACATATTACAAAAACGTGGGAACAATCAAACAACTTTGTTAACATCGTCCTAAAGATTTGTAACGTTTTAAGTCAGGGTATAATAGGCTTTGGCCATGATCCTGGATGCGGCAAGTTTGATTGTGAAAAAAATTGCAGCTATTGCCATTAGATATGCAATAATGTTTAAATAAATAAATAAATATGCGTGACCTTTACAGAGTTTTGTTATTAGCATCGTCATAAGTACTAAGTAATTCAGAGTACAGCACCTTCCCAACTTTTTCACTAATGCGTTCTTCCTATGTCCTCATTCTGGTGCAATTTTACAACCTTTTACAAAAATTCAACGTCGATTGTCCATGGACGACAACAGCTACTTTAATTAACTACTCTGCACAGCAAAATTCTCTTGTAAATAACATAAAACCTAGTCCAATGGCCCAATCCGGGTCTGTTAGAATTTCGATTATGTAATGGGCACTAGGCAGGTTCATATTGGGTTTTCCAGTAATGTCACCATTATTATCTAAGACACTAAGGAATCCAATAAGTTTCTTGCTTGCAGTTACGTCAGCACGAAATCAGTTTGGTGCCATTCCAACATCAAGTATTATTTAGATTGTTCCGTACTTTCATTAGATTTGGATATACAGGGTGTAAAAAAAGGCTTAACGAAGCCTTAAACCACGAATTCTATACATAAAACCAAGTAGAATGCAAAAAAAATAATTGCTGGGAAATGACTTTAATTTTTGGGTATCAAAAAACATAACTTATTTCTAACCCGCAATGTATAGCGCACACGCCACAGACTATGCCTGTGTGTATAAGCGGTCGGCGGGCGAGCGGGTGGCGCGAGAGCACTGCGCACGATTCATTGCCGGCTGTGCCCTTTAAAGGCCTTTTATGAAAGAAGGACTGAAATTTTTTATCATATTTCTTTGTAACAAAGTTTAGTATTATCAAACAGAAGTCAATATTGTAAAAATCTTTGAAAAATTTTTTTAACTTTGACCGTCAATAACTCTGTAACCCGTCATTTCCCAGGTATACTTAGTGTAAAAGAAAAAAATGATCGTAATAATACGGAGAATATGTGGTATTCGGCTTGGTGAAGCCTTTTTTTACACCCGATATAGTACAAAAATATTTATTTCATTTTCTCTTTTTCAAAATATTTTATTCAGAGGCACAATCCCAATTCCCAGCGCCGTAACAAAACACAGTAACGAGTGCTGCCCTTTAAAAAAAAAGCTTCACATTCTGTCTTCAACTTGCAACGCGGCGCGCGGCCACCTTTTTCTAAACCCTTTCGAAAAACCAATTACCGCTAAATCAAATACGAACAACAATTAACTTTGAGAGACCAGAACCGGACACCAGATTAGAGGTACCTCCTAAGAAGACATCGCGAGGATATCAGGTGAGTGCCTCTGGTTTACAAAATTAGAAGTAGGTAATATTTATCGTTTTCCCAAAAATAGACAAAGGTTTGTATAAAGAAAAAAAATGTAAGCCAATTTAGTAAATTCAGTAAAAAAATTATAGGTACTTGTTGATAAAAAAGTCCGGTTCTACTTTTATCAAATTTTCTTTGCATGATCAAAATTATCTTCCGATATTTTTTTGCCAACTCACTCAAACTCACTGTTCTGTAAGTATTTACTGGTGGTTTTTTGTATTAGGAATCTCAAAACCTTTTGTCACAAAAATAATCGATATAAGAATATACTGCAGTAAAATTTTAGTTTAGCTTTACTAGCCAATTCCATCGCTTTTACAATATCACGTAGGAACAAAGTTAACGACTAGACTTGACGTAAAAACTAGGAAGTAAAGTGAAGCAAGCGAATCGCACATAAAACCAAGAAAATAGTTAAGAGGCCTATTACAAAATTTTGAGGGTTTTGCGGTTGTTTGGTGATTACTGATCATTTAAAAGATAAATCTAAAATCGGAGGCCACTACGTACTATAAAATAACGTAGGCTAAACATTTTAATAATAAGTTATAACTGTAAACGCGGTGTAAATTTATAGGAACGTGCAAAAAATAGGGAAATGACTTTTTTGCTTTGTCCCAAAAAGTTATAATGATTTAATAAAAATGACTTATTGATACTTGTAGGTTTCCCTTTTTTATAGTACGTACAGTCAACAGCACGTCGACCTACCCCAAAAGTCAAAAATTCTCCAATAGATTTTCAACTTTAAGCCTGACATATAGAGTTCATTTTCAAATGAGATTTTATGGTAGGTCGACGTGCTGTAGTCCGTACGTAGCGGCCTCCGATTTTCGATTTATCTGTTAAATGACCAGTAATCACCAAACAACCGCAAAACTGTCAAAATTGTGTAATATCCCTCTTAAGTATCGATAAACGAATTGCTACGTTGGCTAGAAGCGGTCAATAGTAAAATAAAAAGATGTTTGTAGGATTGTAGGTATCACAATTGTAACATTTGCAACCTGTGACCTCTGAGTTGTAGTCGTCCTACTAGCCTAGCGTTACGTGGCCGGTCTTTTTGATCGACATTAATCTTCAAGTCCTCAACCAGTCCTCAACAAGTCCTCAACCAACCCCTTATCAGTTTTACCTGAGCGTCTGTTCTGTCTCGTTTCAAATGTTTCCAAATTCCCAATATAGCAATGACTGGTCGGGTAGGAAGGACCAAGGAGGTCGACTGGTTTATTTTCCAAAAACAAACCGATGAGAAAGTTGAGCGCAGAAGTTATTTATTGATCGAAGTCATCTTGAACATCTACAGCTGTGAGGTTGCGCGTTATTATTTTTAGGTTATAATTAAATGGCGGTAAAATTGCGATGTAAATACGTCTATGGTGCGGTGCAAGTGGTGCAACCACATGGCCAGTACCTTTGTTGAGTAACGTTTTTAGGGTTCCGTACCCAAAGGGTAAAACGGGACCCTAGTACTTAGGCTCCGCTCTCCGTCTGTCTGTCTGTCCGTCTGTCTGTCCGTCTGTCACCAGGCTGTATCTCATTAACCGTGATAGACAGATGAAATTTTTATAGATGATGGATTTCTATTGCCGCTATAACAACAAATACTAAAAAAACAGAATATTTATTTAAGGAGACACCCATACAACAAACGTGATTCTTTTGCCGTTTTTTAGATAATGGTACGAAACATTACGTGCGCGAGTCTAACTCGCACTTAGCCGGTTTTTAAGATATACACTTAACTGGGCAACATCCAAAACAAAATAAAACAAAAAAGAAAGTTGCTTACGTTATGATTGGGATCCTAGTCGAATAAAAGAAGTTTGCTCAAATGTCGTATCATAGCGTGTCTAGCTGACTCATTAAGAATTCGATCGTTTTTGTCTCGGCATGCAGTATTAATAGTAATATCTAATATTGCATTTCGAGACCTAGAACTTTTGTAGGTGACCTTCTCTTTAAACGACGTAAAATTTATATACAATTTCATCATCAACTGCACAATCAACAAATAAAAATAATGACAGTTAATGATTATTGCAATACAAATAATTCGAAGTCTTTACACATAGTTAAATAACAATCGATTAAAATAGACACTGGTTTGATGATGATTTTATAACTGCCTCGTTAATTTGGTAAATTAAATTCGTACGATAATCTCACATTTGCTTAAGAAAGTTACTTTTATTGTACACCTACCAATTTTTTTCTTTGTTAAGTGTTTTTTATTGTTTTTATTTTTATTTAAAATAAGTATTTTTTTCTGTTCTTTTTGTTTTTTACTACATCGTAGGTATACTTAAATGGACATCCTGTTTTAATAGGTATAATTTCTTGAATGTAGAAAAAAGAAAGAAAGAAATAATAATATTAGACAACATCACATACATTGCTCTGATCCTAAGGTAAGTAGCTAAAGCACTTGTGTTAAAGAAATCAGAAACAACGACGGTACCACAACACCCAGACCCGAGCCAATATAGAAAAGTTCATTTTCTACATTGACCCGACAGGGGATCGAACCCGGAACCTCAGAGATGGCGGCGCCATTTAAAGTCCGGCATGCTCGCCTCTCGGTCACGGAGGTCGTCAGAAAACAAACGTTTTCTGCAATATATTCTTAAATTCAAGAAATTATCCACATAGCGCCCTTTGTTCACATGTTATTAATTTGTTGATATTATTTATAGGATAAATATTGTTGTTGTTAAAAAATAGAAGAAAATACGAATATTTTTTTGGTAATTATCTCTATTACGTTACATAGTATATTTTAAAGGGCAATAAACAACGATAAAGTTTGTGATCGTTGTTTATAAAAAATAACAACGACCGGCGAAGTGTGAGTGAATTGAACTCGCCCACGAGTGCCCACGCCACGACCGACTCAAACTTGACCGGCTTATTATTTTGTCGTTTAATTACCGGGTATGCGTTATATTATAATCATCACACCGATTCATACACATAGTAACCGTGTTTACTAAAGACCTTGTAACAAAAATGTTCATATATTGTCAAAAATTATAAAATAGCAAAAAAATTTTTTTGTGATGACTACTGTGGCTTGTTCATCAAAATCAATTGTTTATCAAGATTCCCCTTTTTCATATAACAAGATTTGATTATGACACTCGAACAGGGAATCTAGACATGTATACAGGGTGTACAAGCGAATAGGGCCCTCCTTTAAACCACGTGATCAGCTGGTCATATAAAACAACTTTTTCTTTGGGAGCAACATCGAAATCGATAATATTTTTTCAGCTTCCCCATACAAACTTACTCACATACCTTGATGATAATGTATGGAGCATCTGAAAATAAAATCACGATTTCGATGTTGCTCCCATAGAAAAAGTTGTTGTATATGACCAGCTGATGACGTGGTTTTAAGGAGTGTCCCATTCTCTTGTACACCCTGTATGATCAAAGCTAATAAATTAGGACCATAGAATTTTCAGTATGGTGAAACTAAATATTGTTGTACTTAAGTGAATTCAGGGTCGCTCCAAAGTTATTGTGCAAATGTATTTCTCGATAATTGTTCAAAGGCCATTGTCTCCAAAGAAAAAGAACGGCGTGAGCGCATCTAATTCGATTGCAGAAAAAGACTTCTGTAATATACTTAAATAGCAGTGGGTACGGCGAGTTGATTTTAAGACATTTCTGTTAAACTATAGATATTATTACCGTGATTAAACATTCGGGGGTTAAAACGAGATTCGCGAAGAAAAGAAGAATGGCGAATATCGTACTGTATTTTTTTTGTTAATTTAACATTGCAAAAAAAATTGGCTATACTCAAATATAATAAGTGCGTATAATCTTTGGGCGTGGTTGAAGTACAAGTTCTTTAACGTTGTAGCAGATATATTGTGAAAAATTAATTAAGGATCAGAACAATGCATATTTATTTTTATTTATTTATTCTAAGTTGCAAAATAATATAACAGAATCCCTCCAAAATGAACTCTTGGCAAGCGCCTTGGGGGGCCTATAATGTAGATTCAGGCCCCAAGCATACTACAGCACTTCGATCGGCGGACAAATGGATCGTTCTTCGAGAGACTATAAAAATCAGCGGTTAACTAATCGCTTTAGTTTTGTTTTTCATTCATTGTTTAACCATAGTAATCAAGAAATCGATCAAACTTTCGTCCACATCTATCGCACCGCCAATGGTGATCGTATCGAGCCTACTATATTATCTGCTTTGTTTGTGACTTCTGCCAAGGTTAATAATGACTTTAATACTATATCATACCAATAGTAATGCTTCTTCATCTTTAGCATCATATTCGAAATGATAAGGTAAGCCAATATGTTTGGTAGTTATTAACACATTTGACTGTCAAAAAAGCAGACGCAGTATAACAATATCGTCTGACTCTGCGCGTAGTTTTCGGTTTGGATTTGAATTGTAAACGCATCACTATTTATAAAATATCATCTCAATACCATGTTTCATGTGAATAAATTAATTAAATTAATTTGAATTTAAAAAGTAGAAATAAAATATATTGTTGTCCTACACGTACTTACTACTACTACTACTAGTACCTACTCGTACTAATTTGATGGTTTTGACAGCCCGCTATTTGTCACTCCAAAGAGGATTTAAATTCTACGTTATATGTCACTCTGGCTATCATTTATTGTTAGCATGCTTTTTCGCTCGCAAGAAAACCTAATTTAATCCACTTTCTGGTGTTTTCTTTTGCTATAAACCTTTCATTCTACAAAAAACATGTTAAAATACATCATCATTTACTTAAGAGGCTAATTGGTAAAGGTACCACAATAAAGCATTGAGTTCAATACACTAGAGAAGCAAACTTCACTGTCTCGCGGCAACAAAAGTCTTCTACATGTCAGTTTGAAAGCCGTAGCTGGGAAACGACTAAACATTTAGATAAAAACATATATTTGTCTCACTTTCACTAGTGTCTGGAAACGAGCTGTCATTCTAAAAAGAAAAAGATGGCGATATTAATTTTTTGGCGGGCTCAGTGTTGCTCGCTATATGAATTTACCCCATTTTAAATAAATAAAGAGTAATTTGAGTCGAATAATTTTGTATGAAATACTATTAATATGGTGTGTTTATAATTATTAAAAGAAAAGTTTGAAAAAAGTTGATTAATAAATAAGTGTTGTCAGAGTGCTTTATTAAATACATTAAAACGTGACCGTTGTTGTTTTATAAAATAAACAGTTAGATGGCCTTTCCAGATTTGTAAATGTGAAAGTATAAAAGCGAAATATTTGCGGTGGAGCCGCCTGGTGTCAATTTACCGAAACCTTTTTTCTATCTAAACCAGCGAGAACTTATTCATCTGAATAATACAAATGATAATAATACCATAGAATTATAAATATGCGTTTCTTATCTTTAAAATGGCTGATACGATTAAGATGAAATTTTGTAATTAGATAAGGTTTGAATTTTAAACTCACTTATAAAGTTATACTTTTTACTAGCTGTGCCCGCAACTTCGTTCGCGAGGACTACAGGTTGTGTAGTATATAGCAACGTTGTAGACTGGAGACGCACTTTTATTAAAGAACGAACTTTTTACTTTGGTTTTGCAAACAAAACAAGAATGTTTTTTGATTAACACGGGTTGCGTTAATCAAAAGACAGTCACTTAGTTAACTCTCTACTTTTCAACCGACGAAAAAAACGGAGGAGGTTCTCAAGTCGACTACAAGGTAAAACTAGAAGGTAAAATACAAATGACTATGTAAATCTATTATTATTAAATTATTTGAAGCTAGCTCTTGCCCGCAAGTTCAAATGCGTGGTCTTCAAATCAACATAAAAAGTTCTTTAAGTGATGGCAATCTGTTTCCAGTGAAAATCTTCTAATCGTGTTGTATTTTTTGTGATAACCTAATTTGACAGCTCTTAAGAAAAACATTCAAACTGTCACTTTTCGTTTAATCGAGAGAGAGAAAGGAATATCTAAACCTAATCAAAAAAGGTTAATTATTGATTTATTACTGTAATACCGTAGTGACGAGCTCCTGGCCTAGGCGTCACCATTTTCGTGGTTCTGAGTTCGATTCCCGGTCAAATCAATGTATAAAACGAACTTTTCTATATTGTTTTGGCTTTGGGTGTTGTGGTACCGTCGTTGTTTCTGATTTCTGTAACACAAGTGCTTTCGCTACTTCCCATAGGATCAGAGCAATGTATGTGATGTTGTCAAATTTTTATTTTTAATATACAAAATAACTGAAATTTACTAACAAAAAGCATAGGTCTTGCTTCACTGGACAAGTGTATACGATCGCAGTCGGTTTTAGGGTCAATTTTGTCTTGCTCCTGGAAATGATAAGAGCAAATAATTGTAGCCTTATAAGGTAACCAATCTGTTTCTTTTCTTAGTAATCTTATGACTTTAATCCACTTCTCGCGTCGTATTGCATCTTTAGGTACTCTGTAAAATAATTATAACGCCAATAAAAAAATACTACGGTTACCAATTAAATAATTTTATCAACATAAAAAATCTCCCATAGATATGGGAAAACCAAATGATGTTTTTACTGGCAACACTGAACTTCAAATATGCTCTGTGATATTTTATTTAGAAATTTGAGTTATTTACATTAATATTCCACAAAAACGCATTACTTACCTTTGAAAAGTGATCCCACATGCTTTGTTATTGGTCTGAGACCTCGAACCACAATCTTTAACGACGCATTTATACATTGACTGTGCTGATGCCTGCGGCCATCAGCGCAGTAGCGCGCGTTTAGCGCGGCAACTGCTGATCTAGTGTTAACATATATATCAATGCAATAAAGGGCCCCAGGATCGATTCTCATTTCTTAATTATTCCGATCGAATCCCCCGAATCCGATACCCTAGGCCCTAGCGGATCAGTTTAATTTTATAATATTTTCTTTACTTTTTTTACTCGGATCTGATCCACCGTGCAGGGTATCACAAATAAATTTATATATTTTATTCCGGTCCGATACCCTATAGGACAGTCATCAACAAAATATAAGTTACAGCGTTTATTGAATCCATCCATTCACCTGCGGCACGGTCTTTTTGCCCTCTGTGTGCGTTGGTACTGTTGGTAGGAGATTCCGTTTGCGCTATCGATCGAGGAGAAATTGACCGGCCCGGTCCGCCCAGTCCGCGCCGTCTGCAAAGCGCCTAAGGGGATCAGACCGAGATGCCTAAGTGTATGTGACAGGAATTAAACACAATAATAATCAGCAGGGGATCAGATCTGGCAATTGGACCGGAATAACTCGTCTTATTGTTGACAACGATATAGAATTGGAGATCCTTGTCAATTGTTGATGACAATAAATCCAGGTAAACTCATGATTTCTTCGAACATATTGATTCAAAGTTGACTGCTATTAGCAAAATGTCAGCAATACTTAGAAACGAATAAATCCGAACAGTCCCATTGTTCCACTTCTTACAACAATGGTGCTATTTCGAATGCATAACGCGCAGCGGTGACGAACGATAAATGATGGCGTTGGGAAACTACAGGAATTTTGGTTGTCTTACCAAAGTGTTTCTAAACCTATGATCACCGGACTCCCAGGGCGCCGTAACAGAATAATAATAGTTATAACCGCTGATCTATGAGGTCAAGCATTTTGACTTGAGTGTCAGCGGATTATAGTTATTTGGCAGAAGAGGTCTGGCAGTGAAAAAGGTTGGGTTAGGCTATATTACCATGACACAACAGGGGCCTTACCATGAATTTCCTAACCTGTGACTCTACTCACAACAAAGGGTTGTTTTGTTTCGAAAAATATAAAAAAAAAAACAAGGTAGAAGTAATACCTCTAACAGGAGTTCGTGGTTATTACTATCAAGTAACAGAAAAAAAAACTCGTTAGTGTCTGACGATATGAGTTGAGTTGGTAAAAACAAATAAGCACAACACAAAAACAGGCACTATTTAATCAAGTACATATCTATTGTGTATTAATAATTAAGTATGTTGTTATAATTAATTGAATTTCTAGTAAACATTACGTGTATCTGCTTAAGATCTGAGCGTGTATCAGACGCGTAGTAAAATAAATTGATCTATGTTCTTTGTTGCACATTGTGAACGATTGAAACCAATATAGCCTAATGAGTACTTTTAAATCTGGTTTAAATTTGTTTTTTATTTTATTTCTCCCCAAAAATATTAACATAGAATAGAATATTCGGCGATAGCGTTTGAACATAATTTTTAAATGTAACACCTCTTAACATGTACCGTGTTTCTTGTAAATAAATGAATTTGAATAAGTATCGGACTGCGTTGATCGGTAAGTCGGCTCGGAACTACGGTAAGCATACTTAATACTCGTAGATGAGAAAACCTTTTTGAAATCATTATTTTATGCCGGAAAACGCAGTTTTTCAACTTGAAAATTAAACAGGAACACTTTTATTCACAAAATTTCAAGAACAAAATCAAAAGCTACTTCAGGAAAATTTTCATAGATTATATTATACTCAGTATTGCAGAGATTTGCTAGAATCTTAATACATAGAGATAAGGTTT
This sequence comes from Anania fuscalis, assembly GCA_950371115.1. Classification (NCBI taxonomy): domain Eukaryota; kingdom Metazoa; phylum Arthropoda; class Insecta; order Lepidoptera; family Crambidae; genus Anania; species Anania fuscalis. Next base: position 1,905,560 of record OX493346.1, read on the forward strand.
CAAATCAAAGAAATGTTCATCTCCAATGCTCCAATGGTCAATGCTCCATCGTAGATCCCATCTATGCTCTAGAGCAAGATTGGGGTCAAGAGTAAGACCATATCAAATAAAAAAAAAAAATGTTTTCTTAACAATTCCTCTTATTAACAATGTTCTATTTTGGTACCTACTATCACCTACAGTGGAGTTAGACAGAAATTCACCGAACTAAATTAAATATTGTTAAATGTGATTGTGAAATTACTTTAGTGAATGTTCATCACATTAGTTTTTGTTTAGCTGGACCAATTCCGTACTTAAGCCTCTTGATTATTACTTAGCCATTGTGCGTGCTACATATTCTTTCTCTAACCTGCCCAAGTCATCCCTTGTCATCATTGCAGCGTACGTATGTACGTACGTACATAGAGGTTACTTCTCTAAATCATGCATACTAATTTTAGGCTGCTGCAGCTGTAGGGGTAATGTGCGGGAGAGAATGCGAGCAGGTATATCGTTTTGCGGAGTGGATCTTCTGTTATAAGTAATCTTGCTACTGTGTATCAGCCATATGTGCCCGTGACGTGAAGATAAGATGACTAATGATAGCACTTGGAAAAACCCGTACATGTTACTGAAATTTTGCGATACTGTTTCTCGGTATGGAATGACGCAATCTGGCACCATATTGTCTACATTTGCATACGCGCTAGTATTCTAGGAAGAGCTAACGCTTTCTTCTCGATAACGAAAACGGAAGAGGAAATTAGTGCATAAATAATCTACGGAAATCATTAACCTTTTTGTCAGCATTTAGGTCACCAGAAACAAGTAGGCCGGTGCTAGCAAAATCATCGATTTATTTGGGGTTTTACTAGGTTTTACTGATAGGACAGATATGACCTGTGGGTGTGGATTGGCCTTACAAAGCAGGCTTAGGTGTCCTAATATCTTACTTTTTTTCAACTGACCTGCCAGTGCCATCCACTTTTTTTCATTCTGTGGTCAATACAAGCTAGGCATGCCAGGTGTCATAGACTTTTTTTTTCATTTTGTGGTCGAAACAAGCTAGGCGTGCCAGTGCCATAAACTTTTTCATTCATTTTGTCTTTGATACGCTAAGAAAAGAAGCATTCGGGTTAAAATAAAAATGTTCTTTTCCATCATCATCATCATCTCAGCCACAGGACGTCCACTGCTGAACATAGGCCTCCCCCAGTGACTTCCAGATCGGCCGATTGGAAGCGGCCTGCATCCAGCGTCGTCCTGCAACCTTTACCAGGTCGTCTGCCTACCTTGTGGGTGGGCGTCCTACGCTGCGCTTGCCGATACGCGGCCTCCATTCCAGAACCTTTCTGCCCCATCGGCCGTCAGTTCTACGTGCTATGTGCCCCGCCCACTGCCACTTCAGCCGGCTAATCCGTCGGGCTATGTCAGCGACTTTGGTTCGTTCACGGATCTCCTCATTTCTGATTTGATCTCGCAAAGCAACACCGAGCATAGCCCTTTCCATAGCGCTCTGTGCAACTTTAAGCTTCTTAATAAGGCCCATAGTAAGAGGCCACGTTTCAGTTCCGTATGTCATCACTGGTAACACACACTGGTTGTATACTTTCGTCTTTAGGCACTGAGGTATTTTGGACGAGAAGATGTTGCGTAGTTTCCCGAACGCTGCCCATCCGAGTTGGATTCGTCGATTGACCTCTTTCTCAAAATTGGACCTACCCAACTGGATCACTTGTCCCAGGTAAACATATTTGTCAACAATTTCGAGAATAGAGCTCCTAACTGGTACTGGGTAGGGCGCAACATCATCATGTTCTTTTCCATGACCTACGTTAAAGTCGTTTGTGTCAAGTGCTGGATGATCTCCAGAAATTTGGTAATTTGAAAGAAAAAAAAAGCGTCACATAACACGCACTTGTTTGTGTCCATGCCAAAGAACCACGTGTTTCTAAGACGTACGAATGTGATTCATTTATATTTCTTGTTGCGAAATCTGCGAGAAATGTCTTTGTTATCGACTCATTCAGCCTGACCTCTACAGCTGAACCCCGAAAAATCATCGTACGTTTCGAGGTATAATGGGTTTTCGGGGTTACGCCCTCGCCACAAGGACGTCATTTTACTATAATATTATACTATGGTTATTATACTATAATAACTATGTGTCCGTTCTTTCTCCGTAGCGATCAGTAGTCAGTGGTCACGTAGGTACCAAGTCTGATCTTCACTTGTCTGTATTGATAGTTTGGTAGACGGTTGTGTGACTTTCGGGTCATGGAGCATGTAGGTACCATACAGAATAGAAATGTCTTAATTATAATTTGTTGGAAAAAAAAACCCGCAATTTTAGCATGGACGAGTATGAATGAATGCATATCTATCTTGCAAGTTTGCAACTACTACAATATGGTTACGCTCACATCTGCATATACTCGTAGTAGCCTACAGCGCCAAAATGGCGACAATCAAGCGTGAATTTATTTTGACAGCAGCCAGTCCAGCGGGGTAAACATGAACTCTTCTGAATCTGTCAATTTCGTACGTCATTCATCATCACGTACGAAATTTGACAGATTTGAGATTGTTTTAAGAGTTCATGGCTACCCCCCTAGTCAATGATTACCTGTCAATTTTAATTAGGACATGGAGTTGATAAATCAAATTAATTACATTCCATTTCCAAACCTTATTAAATAATTACAGACAAACAGACTTCCACTTCGCATTGTTCGTTATATTACTCTGATTACTCGAGTAGGTTTCAGGTAGCATTAACCATTTCCTTTAATTAACTTAATGCATTGGCAATACCTATACAATGTTATACAAATTAGTTAGGTAGGTACCTATTTGTGCTAAAAATAGTGCGGGACTTGTAAATGTAAGTAATGACTATATTAAGTTTTTTTTTTAAACCCAATCCCTCTGGCTGGGCACAGCAAAATTTTTACATATCTAGTAATAGGAAACTCCACGTTTTTGCCATAACTTAACCGAAAATATAGAAGGTATTTTTATTAAATATTAAATAGAACTATTAACGAGAAAGTGCGAAATCCTTATATTTTGTAGATTTGTCCCAAAACAGCAGTTTTAAAAAAAACTGATTAAGCGATATTAATCATCGACTGGAATCTAGTAAATGGACGAACAATTTTTATACTCGTACGTACAGTCGACAGCACTTCGACCTACCCCAAAAATCAAAAATTCTCCAATAGATTTTCAACTTTAAGCCTGACATATAGAGTTCATTTTCAAATGAGAAAATTTGACATTTTGTGGTAGGTCGACGTGCTGTTGTCCGTACCTATCTACATTAAAATCTTTGCAAAACCCTCGGTGCCAAAGTATACCGTTTGTGATCTTCAAGTTATTGGAACCGTGACCGTGTCAGCACTGGATTGAGAGAGAGAGAGAGAGAGAGAGAGAAATATTTTATTAGACACACACAACTATACAAAAGTAGAATACATACAAAATACAAAAAACATAAAAAAGAAAAGGCAGACAAATAACAACATTAAACAACAAGAAAAAAGCACAAAAAATGTGGTGTCTAATGGGCTATTATTGCGACTATTGTTTCATTACGCGTAGGTGTATTATATGGTGCATCTTATATTATTGATATATTTTTATCCCTAGCAACCAGCCGAGCCCCTCTTGCGCACGAAGCGCGCACGCGCCGAGAAATCATGCGTCAAATTATGCAACCGGTGAAACCGCGGCCATCTTTACGATTGTCAAACCTAATTGATTTGAGACTTGTGGATCTTTTGGATTCATATTTTAAGGTGTCTTCATTTCAGACTTCTTCTGTTCTCGATACCTACGTCTACTTAAGCCACGCACCCTCATTGCTTAGTTCACTATTAACTGATTGGCGCAGTGGCCTTATGCGTAAGAGTCGATTTCATGTCAGTATTTTAGTCTACTGCTGGACGAAAGCCTTCCCCAAAGTGCACGATTTCCAGCTTTTTACATTCAGTGACATTCATCTTCCAAAGGTCGTCAGTTCATCGAGTTAGGGGGCGTACTAAGCTTTGTCACCACCCGAGAACCTGTTTACTCCACCTTTCATCGGTTCAGCAACAGATGTGGCGAGCCCACTGCCAGTTTAGCTTGCTACATTTTTGGACTATCTCTATTACTTTTGTCTTCTATTGAATGACCTCGTTTCGGATTTAACGACCTTTCCATATCTCGCTGGGGTCGATGGGCCATTCGGTTCCGTATAAAGGTCATCGAATAGGACGCACTGACCAAATAAGTACCTACCTCTTGCTCTTCCTTGAGGAATTATGGCAATCATAAACTATACTAGCTATGTGAGAAGTAGCTTTAATTCCTTGGCCGTAGTTTTGAAATCTCGTTACAGTACCCGGCACCGAAGTTGAGCGCTAGGGCAGAGTGAGGATCACTTTGCGCATCTTACAAGACGATAATCGTATCGGAGACGCGTGTGTGCGGAGCTAACAACCAATCCCGGCACAGGCGCGTCGCACTACTAGCGAATCACCGCATTTTCAACTACTGTCCATTCTTTGATGTTATCCATCCATGCCATCCTCTTCCTACCAAGAATTATATTATAGGTATTTAGAGAGGGACAAATCAATCACATTTCAATATCACGTGAACCTGGCAAATGCTTCACGTGTTCCCACAACACGAGTTCAAGTGCTCTACATCCAATCAACGTAAGTTGTTTTCCAATGGACACATCACATACCTATTGATATGAATACTTCCTTCTAGCGCTTTGTTCCTTTCCCAATCGGGGTACGCTTTACCATAAAGAACAAAATATTGTTATTTATTACATTTGGTGCAATTGTTGCCATCAGACCTTCGAACCTTAAAACCGTTTAATTATTACGAATGAGGATTTTTATTGCATTTTATGCAGCTTAAAAACTAATGGTAGTAAATAAAAAAAATTGTAAAAATATTTGTAGTAGTAGCTACAAAAAAGGTAAATTAAAATAAAACGATTTTTGACGTTTAATAGGTACTTAGTTTAATACGTAACGTTGATAGACAAACAACCGGCTTAGTAAACGCTCTGTTTTCTTCTCCAAGTATACTTTACAACTCTGTAAAGTTACCAGGTTCACAAGTGTAAAGCTAAAGCGTACTTACCGAAATTATGGTTTTCTAGTACCGAGTCTTTGCTGAGCTAAGCTGCGGACATAATATTAGATAGCCAGACGGACGGACCCGGCGAAACTAAACGGTTCCGTTTTGTACTACTTAAGTTCTGACTGTACAGCTCTGTACTATTGCCTTTTCCACCCCTAGACTTAGATAGAATTCGCTACCGTTTATATTGGGCGGGGATAAGAAAAAAAAATACGTGACATTGACTTGACAAAAGCGCGCGAAAAATTTGCCTTGTGGGTGAACTGAATTTAATTATGTCTGATCTTAAAATCAGCCACTAGTGTAGATAGTTACTGACTTAAACTTAAAAGTGGAACTGTGGTAATGCAATAATAACATTTGACTGATTCATACTTGAAGTTTATTTTTGGATACCAACAAATTTGTGGTAGTAATTTAAACCTACCTAAATCTAATTTAAAACCGAAATTTGGTTTTTTGGATTCAGTAAACAGATAAGTATATTAAAGTGGGTGCACAAGCTTGTACATTATGTAATGGAAAGTGTAAGTTTATCTTTATCATGATATTACATAGTAATTTTTTTCTTAAAAGTTTTTAAGATTATAAAGTTACTTAGCTAATTAAATAACCTTTTCTGATGGATGATGTTGATTGTGTAGGCCTATTTCATTCTGGTGTAGCTTTGTTCTATGAGTAAAAAGAAAACAAATTGTTTAAAATCTAACAACAATTTATTAGGAATGTAAAAATGTTACAATCTATAGTAAAATCTACTTTGTTCGTACAAACTAATTTAATTTTACCTTTGGCATTGGTAGATAAAATGGAATTGATATTTGTTGATAATTGAAATATATAAAAAACATAACATAATGGCAGCATGAGTACATTGAAACTAGTAGTGGGAATAAGTCAGGGTATTGTGGAGGGGGTTCAACAAAGATTGAACCAATTGTCAACCAAAACATGCCAGACAGAGAAAAGAAAAATGCAGTGCTAAGGAGTTTTAATAGCACTGAACTCTCTTTCTTTTCCTGAATTGTCCGGTACACCAAACTAGCATTCATGAAAGAGAAAATACTAGCATTCAACCTAGCCAGACGCAAACAAATCGTAAAGAAACAAATGTAAATTATGTTTGTTCCGACAAATGGAATAATCAAACCGTCTTTGATTAGCAACGGAAGCATACTAAAACTGGATACAAGCAAGAACCAAAAACACATGAAAGGATCATCAGGGAGCTGCAAAGCAACTGGAATGGCCACCAACAATATAGTCTTTTCATGAACTTGGAAGGAAAATAGGAAAAATGCTAATGAAACATTGATCAGACATAAAATAAACTTCTTTTTGTTTATTCTGAAGAACATGTCAGCGCATGAAGGAAGTGATGCCACAGCTGTCATAGAAAGACACATCTGCGCCATAGTTTCATTAGTATAAAATGTCTTTAACTTAATAAATACATTAACAAAGCACCAAACATTGGAAACTTTGTCTTCAAACACTCCTCGTTTCAGTGGAAACATTCTATGTATGACTTGTACTACATTCTGCACTGAACCACTAAGAGGGTACCAGACAATTATAAAAGTTGATAACACAGCAATAGCTAATTTGTTAAAATTATTAATGAAATGAAGAAATTTGCCTTTGGGAGGCATTCCAATGAAACATTTCCTGAGTAGATAAACAAAAAATGGTAATGCGTGATACAGCTCCATTTGTTTATAATTTAAAGCAAGACAGAAAATTATAGTTGCTAAAATATCATTCTCAATTGCCACAATAAAGAATGTAGCCCAAAGAAACAGTCCTAGAGACACACAATTATATTGAAAATGTCCATGATCTATCAGTATCATGCCCGGGTACAGCAACATAAGTACTGTGGATAGGTCAGTCCTCTTAAACACAGGCTTAGCCTCTCTAAACCTCACACGTTCCAAGTCAATACACAAGCATAGCACAGCGGTCACAAAAAAATAGATATCACTGAGGAAAACTGTCCATCTCATGAACAATTTGTGGGATTCACTTTCATAACCTCTCGACGCGAAAAGACGCACTGATTCAGGATCCAACCACTCTGCGACTAGACCCATAAGGAAGCTGTGATAGGCCGTCAGAGGAGGGTAATCCAGACCCCAGTAATGAAGGTCGTTCTGGGTAGTGTTGTGGTACCATTGAACAATAGGTGTGTGAACTGTTATCTCCTGCCAATGTCGTTGCGCTTCGTAATCTCCGTACATTGGGGGTGTCTTGTACCCGGAATAGGGGTACGCTGCTACACACCACCGAACAAGTAGGGCGAAGAAAACGCCGGGCACCAGAGCATCTTTCGTGACATTGAACTTATCCGGGTCCGCTCTTCGTGTCATTACGCCAGAACGAACACTCTAAATTGCGATTTGCACGCGTATTCATTCACAAAACGAAAATATTATGACGCGACATGCGGTGGTCAATAGAAAATTTTGACAGGTACTTACGACGTGAACGGCGTCCAAATCCTTGATCAGCTTTTCTTTGAGATATCCTTCCGTATACACCATATTCGTCAATTAAAATCCAGTCATACACGTACACAGTTCACAAACCTACTACACCACACACTCTAATTCCCAAAAACTAGATACTCGATGAGAACTTGGATTTTTTCGAAAGCGAGAAAATGAGAAAGTGGACCAATCGCGAAAGTGAACTTGAATAAAATTGCGGCCGTAGTTCTGACGAATTTCAAGTCGGATGTGTGTTCCTCCGTCCCAGTATTAGCCGACCAAATGAAGAGAATTCGATCCGCGCAAAGTTCAATACAAACTCAAAGCAAACTGCTGATGCAGTATTATCGTGACCTTGACCGGGTTACATAAACTTAGTACACTCCTTGGTCGCTGCTTCTCTCTCTATTAAATACTTTTCCGAAATTAGTAAAAAAATATCGTTAATTTTAAAGGTTCTTAATACACACGAACAAATAAAGCAGGTAAGTAGTGAATTACTTAGTCACTTTATCATCTCATTTAGGTAATCATGATGATGCGATGGCACAATTTAGGAATTTTATTTGTAAACTTTTGTTAGGTATGATGTAAATACCTACTTATGCTTATGTAGTGGTTGTATTTTCTTGGAACCCCTCCATCCGCAGACATTGATTGACATATTGATTTTATTTTGAGAAGCAGACGTTTTGAAAATAACTTTTCTTTTAGAAAAGAAATTCATGCAAAATGAAAATGGAAGGTGAAGCAACTTCTTTGAAAAAAAATCTAACAGAGTGGAGATTTAGTCAATACCCAAAATACATTTTACTGCCTATCGATGAGAATCATGATCAAATCAAGTCCAACATAAAAAATGTTGTTTTCTCGGAGGTAATCTTCGTTCTAAATTGTACTAAGTTTTTATGTCGGTGCAAAATGATAAAGAAAAAAACCGACCATGTGCGAGTCGGACGCGCGCACTAAGGGTTCCGCACCATTACCTCATATATACATTATATCAAAACGAGCAAAAAAAAAACCATTGTTGTGTGGGAGCCCCCTAAAATATTTATTTTATTCTTGTTTTTAGTATTTTTTGTTACTTATAGCAGCAAGCAGCAACAGAAATACATCATCTGTGAAAATTTTAACTGTCTAACTATCCACGGTTCATGAGATACAGCCTGGTGACAGACAGACAGACGGACAGCGGAGTCTAAGTAATAGTCCCGTTGACACTTTGGGTACGGAATCTTAAAAATAATAATAGGGATGATAGTGGACTCGATCATTAGAGTCACGGTTTTATTTATCTGTACCACCATATGTTTGAGGGGTACTTTTTTTCTATTGTCCCGACTCCCGAGTAGATGAATGGACTTTTTCATTTGATTGATGTCGCCATTATCTCATATTCAGAATATCGTCGTGTCATGAGCTGTTCCTTCTTTATACTTTAGGTAACTCCTCGTCCCCTGGAACGTGATGTTCGCCTTGTATGCTACTCAGAAGATGCGCTTGACAGCATCCTGGACATGGATGCTGAAATAACAACCCGAGATGAGTTTGCGGAGTTTATAGCTGGCCGCAAGTTGCCCTATGGAGCGCTGCCTGTCGCTCATCGGTACCTAATTGTCTCTCCTTGTACGGAATTAAAAAAATATTTCTAAGATTTCCATTTAATAGAATAGAATAGAAAATGGTTTATTTGACACAAATACAGAACAAGAAAAATACAACAAGAAAACAATTACAATAAGGTTTGTGTCAAAAAGGCCCCCGCTCGTATCATCGTATTTCTGTATCATCGTTTTGCTTGACATCTTGCCTTCAGCTTCTTCTTCTTTGCGTGTTGACTCAACCATTCAATATGTGAGGACTAAAACCAGCCAGTGATATGGCAATATCGGTGGCCTTGTAAAGATCCTCACGTGTGCATGTGTAGGGACACGCAGGGCATGATAGAAGTTGTGCCATTGTCTGGGGGGACAAAACCCCACCTGTGTATGTTCATAGCTTCAGTAAAGGTGCATATAGCAATAGCAGGAGTTGAATGTTAGAGAGGATGCCTTGTCCGCAGACAGACGCAGACTGCTATAGAAGACAAATACTGTACCTACTTGCTAAAGTCTTCTTCTATTTAATACTATTTCCAGTTACGGTGGTCACCAGTATGGCATGTGGGTAGGACAACTTGGAGATGGTAGAGCTCATATTCTTGGAGAGTATGTGAATAGGTAAGAGGTGCTTATACAATAAATCTTCTTGGCTAATAAATACTGACCCTTTTAAATATCGTCTCCCTCGGCAATCTGCTCATGGGTAGTTGTAGAAAAACAGGAACTAATCTACAATTTGGGTGGAAATACTAAAACATTGCCATGTATGATAACCTAAAGAAGAAGGCAGAAGGTTAATAATGACAAACTTCTAAGTAAACTAGTAAACTTAGTAAGTCTTATTATTATTTCAGTCCTTTGCTGGAGGCTAATTTTTGAATCGTTCGAATTCCCAATAATCGTGTACAATTTTCTAGGAGTTTGTTTACGATTTGGTCGTAAGTCTCCCAAAACATGATCTCCCGCTCTAGTAACTATAGTAACGTAAAGTACCTACTCTCGGAAGTGAAATCTCTGTCAATCCAAAAGCTATCTTACGGAGATAATGTCAAACAGGCATGGCGAGAGATGGCAGATTCAGCTCAAAGGGTCAGGGCAGACCCCCTATGCGCGGATCCACGATGGACGCGCTGTGCTTCGCTCCATGATCAGAGCCATGATAGCGGCTGAAGCATGTCACTTTCTTGGAATACCCACTACTAGGGCTGCTGGGCTTGTTGGTTAGCTTACCCATTATAACTTAACTTGGCTAATGAATTCTTGGTCACTGTCTATTTAATCTTAATTGTACTTACCTACTAATGTTTTTTAAACAAAATTATTCTACTTGTGCAGAAAATTGATGATCGAATAGAAGTCTTTGCGTGGTGTGTAAACTTTAATTTTGAAAATAAGCTTTTTTTTGCCATTTCCTTCTCCACTGTTTGTCACTGGTAGGTAGAGTTACTTAGATTATTTAAAAAAAACGTAGCAAGCAAAGGCCAATCGATCATTTCATCTTTTATTTCGACAATAACATCTATATAAATAACTTGCAGATGATAAAGTACCTAATTAGTTTCTAAATTGAATAATATAATTTTAAACTTAGGTAACTTACACGTGTTTTCGTCAGCGTTAATTAGAATGTTACAAATCTAATGGCCCCGAACTATGATATTAGTGTTGCATTGCATCATATTTTTACACAAAGCAGTTTACCGTAATAGATCTCAGAAGATCGTTTACTTTGAACATTGTAAATTTATGTAAAAGTTATATATTATAGCTTATGATTTTCAGTAGTTTTTTAAGCATTACTTATAATTTTAACCATGCTTTACTCGTTAAATAAACATGATTTTTTTAAATTATGCCATGCTCATCAGCCGTAAAGTTTCACAACTTGGTTACAGCAGGCTTATTCGCTAATTTTGACAGATGAAAGTGGTCAACACTGTAGTGATCATCACCGGGCTCAGTGAGCAACCGAACTTACCGGTATTTTGGTATTCAGTATTACTTCTATGTCACGTGATCGTTCAGTGAATAACGAAAACTAGCGGTGCTTATCGACATGAAATTGTTACCACTCTAGTTATTACGCGACCTATTTGATATCCTTGGCAACACTAAATAATGTAAAGACATAATTAACTTGTTAATTTTTGCGGTTTATACGTTCGCCACTTGAGTTGTCAAGAATGTCGAGTGCCAAAATATTCCTTGAAAAAGATAAAAATATCCACTTTTAAACCATGGGAAAGAATGTTTTGAAGTGCTTGTGTTTTAAATTGATAACAATTTTACCAATGCCCCGAATTCAGTCTTGTTGGTTGCATCGTATAGTTTGTTTGTTTTTGTACGAAATACATCCAATGGAGTGGCAATGCTTTTTAGTCAGTAAACGGTGTAGGCAGGCTAATAAGGGATTTGCATAAAAACTTTTGATGCAAGACTTGCAATCTTTTTGCATTTTTTTAGTAAGTGAAGAGACCGTCGTCAGAGATGTGTACTACACCGGCAACTCACGCCGGGAGAGAGCTGCTGTTCTCCTCCGACTATCACCGTCATGGTTCCGCTTCGGATCCCTGGAAATCTTGTCCAAAACTGGCGAAGTGGCCGTGCTGAGGCAACTGTCAGATTTCATCATTAAAGTACGAATCTATCTGGAGTATAATAATCTATTCGTATTTTGAAGCATTCGAATTTCAATTCTCATTTACCGAAAATCGTGTACAATTTCTTAGGAATTCGAATAATGGTGATTATTTATGCGAATTGGAATTCGTTTGCTTCAAAAATATACCTCCAGATTAGCACTGTCCTTTTGCTAAAGAATGGAGTACTAAAATAAAGGCATTTATTCTTTCAGGAGTACTTTCCAGATATCCATTTGACTGATGAGAACCGCTTTATTCGGCTATTTTCTGAAATAGCACATCGAACTTTAGACCTTGTGGCTAAGTGGCAAGGTAAGAAATAATATAGGTATAAGTTTTATCTATGCTATTTGTAACTCCACATCTATCACATTTTACAGGTATGGGTTTTACCCATGGTCTTCTGAACACGGATAATATGAGTCTTTTAGGGCTCACTTTAGATTATGGACCATTTGGATTTGTTGATTCGTACGATGGCGGATTTGTGGCCAACTGCTCTGATGGGGAAGGAAGATACGCTTTAGCTAAACAACCTGATGTAAGTTACATAATGTATCTTGCCATCTCCCATGCAGCATGTTATTCAGCTTACAATAAATCTTACCATTTAATCTCGTCTGATTGTGTAATTTTTATGATAGGTGGTAGTATGGAACGTAGGACAGCTTGCAAACGCTTTGAAACCTCTCCTGACTTCGTCACAGCAAGTCCACATGTCACACATCCTGAAGACTTTGGATACGTATTGCAAGAACAAGATCTTGTAAGTTTTTCCAAAGTATTCTTCCAACATTTTGCTAATGTATTCAAAGTACCGTGTCATGGTTTTTTACAAAATTGCATGCAACTGAATATAAACTTGCATTTCATTGACGTTTAGAGAGACGTTTCTGATGAAGATTGGACTGAAAGAAGAACGTTGGGGAGATGAACAGTTGATAGAAAAGCTTCTAGATATGATGCAGCAGACGGGAGCCGACTTCACTTGTACATTCAGGCAGCTTGCGGAAGTAATACTAATTATGATATTCTTAAACTACTTACTTAGCTCTTTATTTTTACTTATATACAACTATACTTTTAGTAGCTAAGACTAATTCTGCCGCTTAGAATGATATGAAGTCAGTTTTATCCCACGAGGACACTCTTTATCTTTTGTCTCTAGTTGTTTATTTCTTATCCTTGATAGTTGGAACCCTGTGAGATGGTGAGCGAAGTCAAGCTGGAAGAAAAGTGGTCACTGAAACGCCTGTCGTCCCATTCCTCTTGGGGGTGCTGGCTTGACCAATACCGCGAGAGATTGGATAAGGAAGCCGGTAATTTAAAAATATGTAAGGTTTCTATAATAGGGAACCGAAATATCTTCTAAATCGAGGTTTGTTTATTATCTTTAGTTTATGAAATTTGGGTAAACTCGAAATTCTAAGATGCAATATAATAATAGTTACCTATTTTGCTACTGCTTCGCTTTAAGGGTTGGCTAGATGGCTGGCTGCTCATCCATGGTGACCTTGCTCAACCTTGCCCCTATCTTAACCAATCACAAGTTCACAACCAGCGAAGCAACGTTACAGATAAACCAAAACTTTCAGTGTTGTTATCAACATTTTGTTGAAGTAGTTTGTTTAGATGCGATCCAGATACGATGCTAGCCTGCAAGGTCAACCAAGGTCAACTGGAATAAGCACTCAGTGTGTAACAACGATAAGCTGTCTTTGCTTTTTGCTTGCCCTTCAATCCTATTTGGATAAATAGATTGCTTTTAATAATGATGCTTTCTTTTAATGCTTAGTGGATGCAAGCTCAGCAGGTCTCTTCGAAGATGAACGTCGCCGGCGCATGCTAAGCGTGAACCCAGTATACATTCCACGCAACTGGCTCCTACAAGAAGCTATCGTTGATGCGGAAAGGGACGACTTTCAGAAAGTACGTCTTTATAACACTATACACACGGGTATTTATGTAACACATAACGCGTTCCCGACGTTTCGGCCTAATTGCATAGGCCGTGGTCGCGGGAAGACAGGCGATGTACGGCGCGTCTGCTTAACTTCATGTTTCTATCTACCTTGTCTTCTGTAACCCAGCTTAATGCTGGGTGATGATGACACTTGTTTCACCTTCAAGGTAGATTTAGATACTACGGTGACTAAATGTGTGAGAACAAGGTGGTGTGTGGTTCTTTTATGCTATGACAATATTTTTATACAGTGTTTGGAACCTTTTTACTATAGCAAATGGAGCGCTGCCTTTAAAAAAGCGAATAAAAAACATGACATCAATAAAAGGTGATCTATAGATCTTACGATGGAGCAGCTAGTATTTCAAATGTTATACGCCTCTATAAAGGATTGCATAGTCCCATGACACTCGTAATAAGTTGAATTCACCTTCCATTAATGGTTTTGGTAATGGCTATCTTATCTGTTCACAAGAATTAGTTGCTCTGCTCAACTCTGTCATTCTTCTTTTCTAGGTTCGTTTCCTACTTGAAGTTCTACGCCGTCCTTTCGAAGTGCAACCTGAGGCTGAGAAGCGAGGATTCTCGTCGCAGCCACCTCAATGGGCATACGCCTTAAAAATTAGCTGTTCAACTTAATTATTTAACAATTAAAGAATTTTAATTGCAGTTGATTATTTTAATTTTAATGTAACTGCTTTACTTTTTAACTTCTTTTTAGGACGTGATTAGGATGTAGATGGAGGATAAGCTTTACATAGGTACTCATCAAAAGCTATTGAGTAATTATTTTTAAAATACACATCACTAGGCCCTCTGGTAAAAACTCACTTCACTTCTGCTTCTGATTTTCCCATCCCAGCCAGACTATCCTCCCAAGGAGAGGTTTAACTTTCAACTTAGTTCATTTGGATGGCGAAATAGCGAAGAAGGCTATATGTACTATCGCGGTCTTCGACGCCTGACCAGTCTTAAAGCTAAAATCGCTTGCAAGCACCTCATTGCCACTCACAAGCCACACCTTACGTTCATTTATGTTTCGGGTTCAATCAAGACAATAGCTGTTTATGCACAAGCAAGCAAGCTTCTATGTATCGAATTGGTTGTAGTAAAATGCATAACCAATCAGGGTGGGTTGGGGCGTGTCCGGCGCGATGCGCTTACAAAGGAATATTTCTACAATGCGGTAAGGCGTCGGAGTCCGCGATAGTACAAAGAGAATTTAAATACTACGTGCTATGTATGGTGGTTAGTGGCCTTTAGAACAAAGAAGGCCAGATTTTTTCCAAACATTTGAGACGGAAGTTTTTTTTTAAGTTTTTATTTATTGTTTACTAAACCGCCCGCATTTGATTCGGACTGAATCAACACTGTCATTACTGTCAATGTGACAGCCAGCTGATCCAGCTGACTGCTCCGGCTGCAGTGTTCGATTTGTAAAATAGAAATTGAATAATGTTATTCAAAAATAGATTGTATTGCTATATTATTAAGAGCTTAGTACAAAGTGTTTCGACTAAGTTTAGTGTAGCTATGTAGCTACACTTCGTACTTTGAGTTTTCTCACGCAAATTATACGTGATTTCATCACAATTATTTGCTAAAAATGCTCTGTGGCTAAAATGATGTGAACTGTCATAATTACGGATTAAATTGCATATTTATCTAATGAAACGGTCATTTTGTGTCGCCGCTGCTCTATTTACCGATCTAAAACCCATGATGGCTAGTGGTAAAAAGCTGGTAAATAACTTCAAGGAATGGAAGTTCAAAGAGCCTCCCGTGTATGCCGAGCTTCCGATAAACGAAAATCCGGAGTATAACGTGCCTGCTGCTGTGAAAAATGCCATATTTTCTAAGGTAAGCCCATCTTATCAAGTACCTACACTAATGACATATTAATATGTTACTTAAGTAAACAACTCTACAAGATGTATAAAACATTGTTTTTGTTTTAAATGCATTTGTTGTAGTTATTGAAGTATATTGTTAGATCTGTTGTTATGATATGCGTTGCATGTCCTCCATACCTACTAAATAAAACAAAACAAATACCAGCTTAGCTATCGCAGAAATAGTTATGTTAGCGAATTTCAAGTGTTTATAGCCGTTAATAAGCTAATTTTTGTCAATGCTTTATATTTGATACCCACAAACATTTCAGTTATTAAAATTGCATTTAGTTTGCATTAGTGATTACAAAACTAAAATTTCCGTTTCCATGAGAGTTAGGCTGAGCTTATAAATAATATCTCAACAGGTACCTACAGAGCCATTAATTGGGAAACTGCATTTGGTTTGTGCATCCGAAGACTGCATGACAGACATCTTGGACTTGGACCCAGCCGTTGCTGAGACTGAGGAGTTCATCGACTTCGTAGCGGGGAAGTACCTGCCTGATGGGGGTCTTAGCGTTTCCCACAGGTACTTATGCATAAATAAATCAGTAAAGTAAAGTATGCCTATATACATCCTACTGCAGTGCAAAGGCCTCACCTCAACCACAAAGTAAATATTATACCCTCAACTATGAGATGGTTTGGGCCACACTCCACGGCGCGGGCCCAGTGCGGATTGGTGGAGGGGTGTTGTAAGGCCAGTGACTAAACCTTACTGTCAGATGATTAAAGTCAAATGCTAAAACATTATTTATTTATTTAAAAAAACCAACAGTGTAACTTACAAAATATATACTTAAGAGTACGTACATGTGTTTTAGTAAGGCCAATAACAGGTTTTTCTTAAATTAACAATTCGTCTATGCTAGTCTAGCTATGTGAACTATCCATCAAATGTGTGTGTGTGTTTAAGTTTATGTGTAAGTGTGTGGGTGGTTATGTGGTGTAAGAGTGTTTTATGAACGAGTTTGAACGTTCATAATTTTTTTCATTTTTTTATTATGTATTATTTTAAAAAAAAACCATTCTTTAAAAAAATATTTTCATTATTTAAAAAAAAACATTTATCTTACTCCTTTTTTAGGTATGGAGGGTACCAGTTTGGTTTTTGGTCAGATCAACTTGGGGACGGAAGAGCACACATTCTTGGGGAATATGTAAACAGGTAAATGTTTTTTTTAACTTTATATACATCATGATGACATAAATAAATATAAGACAACATAAATTCTAAAGCACTTGTGTTGTAAAATCAAAAACAACGATGGCGCCACAACATCCAGACCCGAGACTATATAGAAAAGTTCGTTTCCACATTGACCCGACCGGGGATTGAACCCGGATCCTCAGAGATGGCGACGCCATATAGTCCGGCGGGCCCGCCTTTCGGCTACGGAGGTCGTCAAACAACCTATTTTACTCAGTCAATTAACTTTATAAGACCCTTTTATACTCTACAATAAAGAAACACTCTTTTCAATTAGGGTTGTATAAATCCCTACTGCCTCTGCAAGTTCATAATTCCTATAGCAATAACTTCTTCACTACCAGATTACTAGGTGAAACATTAGTAAGGCCATGTTTTACACTAAACATACTTATCATGGGGCTGGCCATATCTGTCGCAGAACTGATGAAAGGTGCAGTAAACGGGTTCTCGTGGAGACCCACTACCCCTTGGCAAACGTAGGGTAGAACGCCCCCAGCTCGATGGACCAACGGCCTTAGACGATGGCTGGCATTGGGTGGATGAAAAAACCAGCCACGTGCGAGTCCGACTCACGCACGAAGGGTTCCGTACCATTATCTATAAAAACAAAAAAAATATACGTTTGTTGTATGTAAGCCCCCTTAAATATGTTGTATTCTTTTTTTCGGTATTTGTTGTTATACGGCAACAGAAATACATCATCTGTGAAAATTTCAACTCTCTTACTATCACGGTTAATGAGATACAGCCTGGTGACAGACGGACAGACAGACAGACAAACAGACAGACGGACAGCGGAGCCTTAGTAAAAGGGGCTCGTTTTACCCTTTGGGTACGGAACCCTAAAAAGCGGGAAATCGTGCTCTTTAGCGCTCTTTCAGCTTCAGCTTTAGCTTATTGCAGTCCACTGCTGGACGTAAGCCTCCCCTTACGTCCAGCAGTGGACTGCAATAAGCTGAATAGATAGATACTTATCATTTCCTTTTTTGCTCTTTGTATGATAATAAGTTTTATTTTAATTCCGTTTCTCATCTTGGGTTCCGACTAAAGCCTTCTTCGAACCAAATTCATTTAAAAACAGACATACTTACAGCAGCATATAAGATGGATTAAGTATAGCTCATCATCGTCATTTTAGCCACAAGAGATCAACTGCTGAACATATTCCCTCTGACTCTCTCAATGACTTCCAGCTTAGCCGGTTGGAAGCGGCCTGCATCCAGAAGCTTCCTGCAACCTTTACCAGGTCGTCTAGTCAAGTATAGCTCATTCATTCATAATAAAAAAAAAGTAAAATCAAACCAAGATATTCCATTTTAGCAAAGGCGAGTCCTGGCAACCCCAACTGAAGGGCTCAGGCGAGACGCCATACTCCCGCTTCGGCGACGGGCGCGCTGTGCTTCGCTCCTCGATACGAGAGATGATAGCGTCCGAAGCGTGCTACCACCTCGGCATCCCCACCACTAGGGCCGCAGCGCTGGTGGGTAAGACGCGTCGAGTGATTTAATGCATGAACGCTTGCTACAGTTCATAGGAAATTGCTCAATGTTGTCTAATGGTTCCATGTTGCCAAATGCTGCACCAGAAAAAGAAACTGCGGTGTGGATGCACCATAAGAAGAGGCGGGGTGCAAAATAGGCAGCCGGAAACACAAACATACGGCCATGTATGGCGCGTTCAAGAAGAAGTGTTATTGCACGCGTTTGTTTGAATTGTAGCGTCGCACGTGACGGGTAAGGTGCTCGTAGCTCAGTGGCGGCAGCGCTTTGGTATCGATTACTAAAGTTAAGCAACCAACGCCGCGGTCGTGAGTGGATGGGTGACCATTCCGACCATATTTAGTGACATTTATCACGAGCATCTCCGTGCTTCGGAAGGCACGTTAAAAGTTGGTCCCGGCCAATATCGCTTGATATTGGTCGTGAAGCCTAGTCAGAGGCCTTAAGGCGGCTTGATAACATCTGACAGTAAGGTTTAGTCACTGGCCTTACAACACCCCTCCACCAATCCGCACCGGGCCCGCGTGGTGGAGTATGGCCTAAAACCACCTCATAGTTGAGGTGAGGCCTGTGCCCTGCAGTGGGACGTATATAGGCATACTTTACTTTACTTTACTTTACGTGACGGGTTACGACGCGTCGGACGCGGCCGGTGAATTACCTAGCCGGTGACGCAGCGGGCGGTCAGTTTGGGGGACGCTAAAGACGCTAGTGTGGGGGATTTCTTTAACCCCAATTCCGTACATCCTGCTTTTTATAAACGAAACAATTAGTTTTATATGTTTGCCTTTACGCTTCAAATGTGGCGGGAAGCGACGCGCGCCGCCTCTGAAACCGCGTAACCCGCTCCGCGCACCGCGTCTCCTTGAACGTGGCCATATTCATTCATTTATTGCGTCTGAAGTAGCGGCAGCGACCGACGAGCGCTTAATTTTACGCATTTCGAACCAAGATAGAAATAACTTTGCTTAGAATCAACTTTAAGAATTGAGGAATTTTGTTTGTTATGCTTATTAAAAGTATGTATTTTGAATATTATGGCAAACAAAAATTATGCCTTCTTTAGCAAGTGACGAGTACCTATAGCTATCTTATCTTTCAATATTATAAATCGTCAGATTATGGCCAAAACGTTTCAGTAGGTAACCTTAAAAAAGGTGTTGAATCTTCTTTATCCTAGCCTATTATTTGGGGTCGGCTCTCCTCGTTCTGCGGCGCCAGGACAGTCTGTCCTGGGTTGTCGAAACATATGTTTGGGCAAGCTCTAACTCCTGTCCTCTAAAAAAAGTTGTTAAATATTTTTCTGAAGTAAACCTCTTTAGTATATTAAATGTAAGACTTTCAAAAAACAAACGATTTTCGATATTCTAGTAAGCGACGATCACAAGGTGTGGCGCGACAAGTCATACTCGGGCCACGCGCGGCAGGAGCGCGCGGCCACTGTGGCCAGAATCGCGCCCGCCTGGTACAGAATCGGCTCGCTGGAGATCTTGGTTAAGAGGAACGAGCCAGAACTGCTGAGCAGGCTTGTGGACCATATAATACAGGTAAATAAATATTAGACAACATCACAATACGTTGATCCTAAAGTAATGAAAGCACATGTGTTATAAAAATCAGAAAGAACTTTATAACTTTTTTAGGGTTCCGCATCCAAAGGGTAAAACCGGGACCCTATTACTAAGGCTCCGCTGTCCGTCTGTCTGTCTGTCTGTCACCAGGCGATAGCCAGAGAGTTGAAGTCACAGATGATGTATTTCTGTTGCCGCTATAACAAGGGGGCTCCCATACAACAAACGTGTTTTTTTTGCCGTTTTTATAGATAATAGTACGGAACCCTTCGTGCGCGAGTCCGACTCGCACTTGGCCGGTTTTTTTAGAATAGAATATAATTTATTTGCAAGAATAAAACTAAGATGTACCTATAACTAATCTTATTAAATAAAAAAGTCGTATTTGTTATACTTATACACTTATAACTTGAGAACGGCTGGACCGATTTCCATGGTTTTTAGTTTTTTGGATTTGTCTCTGCCCCGAATAGCAGAACCTTGAAAAGGCTGACAAAAAAATAACTGTTAGCCGGTACAATGTTCGCCGGGACAGCTAGTAGTTTTATAAAGTCAAGTAATTTATAATATAAAATAATTGACATGTTACACAAATTTTGTTTATAAATATAAGAATGGCTTGGCGGTTTTAGCATGTATTTATATTGGGCTCTAACTAAATAGCTTTATTCTCCTACTCAACATCTGTTTTTCTGGTTAGTTAGTAACTATAGTAATCATCTAGTTTTTTTGTAGTGTTATCCTCTGCCGGTGAAAGCCTCCTCCATATCTTTCAAAGTTCGCTCATTTGTGGCGTTATCCATCCTCTCCAGTAGAGCAGTTTATACGTCCGAACGAACGAAATTTGTTTGTAATATCCCTACTAAATAAGTTCCAACTTAATCAGTTTGAAACATTTTGTTCGGTAATTAATTTCAATAAATTAAATTATAAATTGTTTCCACAATCACACCAATTATCTAGCCCCAAACTAAGCAAAGCTTGTGCTATGGCGACTAGATAACGGATAAACATACTTAAATACGTTTATAAACATCCATGACTTAGGTGCAAATGCTCGTGCAGATCACACTAACATTTGCCCCTCGCGGGATTCGAACCCGCAGCCGCCAGGCATCGTAGTCCGGAGCGCGAACCACTACACCAGACGGTCGTATACATATAATTTACATAGATCTTTGTTAATTTCAGCATTACTTCCCTGAAATCGAGTCAAGTGACGATGATAAGTACGTGAAGTGGTTCACCGAAGTCTCACACAAGAATCTAGACATGGTGGCTACTTGGCAAGGTTAGTTCTAAATAACTGATTTAGTTATTTTTGCGAGCCCGGTATAAAGTTACCATTGGTAAGTTTAAAAACAGACTCGCAGCCTTATAACCTACAAATTTGCAATCAGCAATAATCGCGCAGTCATCGCCCGATTGATGCTTAGTGTCAAAATCTATTGGCAGCACTGACACTAGATTGCTTTTTTGCTTTGTTGTTTGGCTGTCAATTTGCGATTTTAATCTTTAACCAGGCTTGGTAGTCAACATTTTTGATTGGTTTTCACCCGTAAGGTAGGTAAATAAGGTTCAAAATAATGTGGTCCCTATTGTATCACTGCCTGGTTAAGGATTAAAGCCAGAATTGCTCAAATTTTTCTATCGCATTGCTTTTGCAAGATATAAATAGTTTTGAAATTGATTTGAAATTTAATTGGATAACACTTATTATTGTATGCCCATGCGGCGGGACACAGATGTTCTAACCATTTATTATATTGCCACCTCTCTGTGCCTGTGATTCACAATAAATTAATTTGATTTGATTTGATTGCGAGCCGCGCCAAAACTACGTTCAAAAGCAGACCCGGATTAATGTTTTATGCGGACCGGGATAAAACTTGTCGTTGGGAGTTCAAATAACGGACCCGGATTTACGATTATTGCGAGCCGGGACAAAACTTGTCATTCCTAAGGTCAAAAACAGGCCCGGATTTCAGTTTTTGCGGGCCGGGTTGAAACTTGTCACTGATAAGTTCTAAGACAGACCTGGATTTATGTTTTTGCGGGCTGGGTTGAAACTTGTCACTGATAAGTTCTAAGACAGACCTGGATTTATGTTTTTGCGGGCTGGGTTGAAACTTGTCACTGATAGGTTCTAAGACAGACCTGGATTTATGTTTTTGCGGGCTGGGTTGAAACTTGTCACTGATAGGTTCTAAGACAGACATGGATTTATGTTTTTGCGGGCTGGGTTGAAACTTGACACTGATAGGTTCTAAGACAGACCTGGATTTATGTTTTTGCGGGCTGGGTTGAAACTTGTCACTGATAGGTTCTAAGACAGACCTGGATTTATGTTTTTGCGGGCTGGGTTGAAACTTGTCACTGATAGGTTCTAAGACAGACATGGATTTATGTTTTTGCGGGCTGGGTTGAAACTTGACACTGATAAGTTCTAAGACAGACCTGGATTTATGTTTTTGCGGGCTGGGTTGAAACTTGTCACTGATAGATTCTAAGACAGACCTGGATTTATGTTTTTGCGGGCTGGGTTGAAACTTGTCACTGATAAGTTCTAAGACAGACCTGGATTTATGTTTTTGCGGGCTGGGTTGAAACTTGTCACTGATAGGTTCTAAGACAGACCCGGATTTATGTTTTTACGGGCCGGGTTGAAATTTGTCACTGATAAGTTCTAAAACAGACCCGGATTTATGTTTTTACGGGCCGGGTCAAAACTTGTCATTGGTAAGTTCAGAAACAGACCACGATGTTCGATTTTCGCAAGGCGGGAGCGAGACGAAACTTATTATTGGTAACTTCAGATAAAATACCTAAATCTTAGTTTTATTCTTGAGGCATCGTTTTTCAGAGTTATAGTGACAATATTGAAGTACCTGGATGACCGGTTTTTTTTTTATGAAACCTAGTTAATTTGATTTATCGCCCCCCCTAACCCTCTGCATAACGTTGACATTTGACAATTTACCACGTGATAACACGACAGAATTTATCAATCTCATACATTTTATTATTTTCCAACTTCGATATCGATACCGGCTTTGGCATCGTGTTCCAGGTTTCGGTTTCACGCACGGAGTCCTAAACACAGACAATGTCAGTCTGCTAGGCCTGACCATAGACTACGGCCCGTTCGGGTTCATCGACCACTACTACCGGAACCACGTCCCGAACACTTCCGACGACATGGGCCGGTACGCTTTCAATAAACAGCCTGATGTGAGTATAACCAATAATGGGAATCCCCATTCTTCATTCATAATTCCCAATTATATAAATATACATATTGGACAACATCACATACATTGCTCTGATCCTAAGGTAAGTAGCCAAAGCACCTGTGTTAAAGAAATCAGAAACAACGACGGTACTACAACACCCAGACCCTAGACAATATAGAAAAGTTAGTTTTTAACATTGACCCGACCGGGGATCGAACCCGAACCCGAATTTATATCTGTAAATAGGCTTAAACTAAGCGCTTTTACACGTCCTAATTCTTTTCCCTACCACTCCTTCCACCCGCACCGCACCTTCTCTGCGAAACCATAAAAGCGGAACCGCAATGATTTCGCCATGTCCTGTCAGCAAGTATGAGAAGCGGAACACCAGCGAAATTGCCTGTTCTAGCGCATTGATTTGACTATAATGCAGTCTCTTTCCCCTTGTAGTTTCGTCGATCTGCTCTGATACCTGTCACACTTTCACACTCCGCCGCCATTTTGTTGCGGCACCGCATAGTTTCCGCAAGTGTTTGTCAATCTTGACAATTTTTAAGAAGCGAAAGTGCGTTTTTAATTAAAATGGACTACAAATTCGCTGAAAAATTGATCCAAGAGGTCAGAAGTAGACCTATTCTGTACATGCTTAGTCATCCAGACTATAATGACGACATTTCACTCCGATTGTCTCAACTAAACTGACTGACTTGCATTACGTTCCGCGCTGCGGAACACTAGATCGCGGCGGAATGCATCCAGCGATTTCACTACTCTTGTTTCGCAGCGGAGGTGTGGCACGGGCGTTAAGGACAATTTTGGGCTAGCGCCGTGACGGATTAATGGTGTCAATCTATTTTAGATAATGCTTTGGAATTTGGAAAAATTGGCGGCGGCAATGGAACCCCTGCTGTCAGAAGACCAGAAACAGAAGATCGCAGATATTAGAGGAACACTAGAAGAGTATGTCAAGAATAAAGTATTGTAAGTTAAATAAATGAATATTAATTCACTCATTTGGGATTAAGTGCAAAAGTTCCGGTTTTGATTTCTTGGTTTGTCAAATTTGACGACATCCGTAGCCGAGACGAGCACTTTGGATTTAGCCAGGCGATCTCTCGGGTTCCTGGGATCGATTTCCGTTCGGGTCTGGGTTGTGTGATAGTCCAGTTAATATTATTTTTGGCTTTTTTAAGTCAGTAATTTTTTTTTAATGAATTACAGACACGTTTGTAACTTAAAGGACCTATAAACTTTGGTTCTGTTAGTAATACACTATCATTAATCATTGATTTGCCATTGAATTACAAGGTACTTACGAGTACTCTCACTTATCCAGCTACTAACAATAGCATACAAATGTGTTTTAAGTAGCTTTAGTCATAGAAGATATCATGAAAATCATTTCAAAATTATTTCATTAAAATTTGCTCCAAACAATTTTTTTAAATAATTACAGAGAAACATACCTCCTTAAGTTGGGCCTTAAGAACAGGTACGACGGAGATGAGAATCTAGTCGAAGACCTGCTGCAGATGATGCAGCGCTCCATGGCTGACTACACCTGCACGTTCCGGCAGCTCGCACAGGTGAGGCGCCATCATCATCATCATCATCTTAGCCTATTGTAGTTCACTGCTGGGGGGTTACCATGAGCTTAAAACTATCCACTCAAATTCTAGGCAGTTCTCAGTACTTAAAGATGAAAGTCTTCAACCAGTGTGTGTCACCAGTGATGACATACGGAACAGAAACGTAGCCTCTTACTATGAGCCTTATAAGAAAGCTTAAAGTTGCACAGCGCTATGGAAAGGGCTATGCTCGGTGTTTCTTTGCGAGATCAAATCAGAAATGAGGAGATCCGTGAACGAACAAAAGTCGCTGACATAGCCCGAAGCATTAGCCAGCTAAAGTGGCAGTGGGCGGGGCACATAGCACGTAGAACTGACGGCCGATGGGGCAGAAAAGTTCTGGAAAGGAGGCCACGTACCGGCAAGCGCAGCGTGGGACTCACACACACAAGGTGGACAGATTTTATTTTATTTATTCAAGAAAACCAACAGCGTGAATATTAAACATACATAGTTATTGTACAATCAAATAGTAAAGCTAATACTAGGTTTTCCTTAGACTATTTACAAGTATTAAGTTGAAAAGCAGACGAGCACCATAAAACATTACAAATTGTACTCGCTCGAACAAGTCAAGCTTAGCAAAGAAGAAATGAAAGCGATCAGATTAAATAAAAAACCCGATGACAAAGGTAAAAATCTACACTGCAAATCAAGAACTGTACCCAATATAAGTCTTTATATGTGTGTGAGGATAACTTTTTAAACAAAATAAATAAGAGCTACAAGACGCCCTGGTAAAGGTTGCAGGAAGCCGCTGGATGCAGCCGCGCGCAACCGGCCGATCTAGAAGTCACAGGGCTGAAATGGTGATAATGATATATTTAAACAGTACATAGTTTTATTATTCAGTGTAAAAAAATGTTTCAAACGTTGCCACAGTTAAATGTATGTCTAATGTACTAGGTAATTATAATAATTTTATTAGAGTTATAGCTATTTGAAGTCGGCAAGGTATGTTACAAAAGGCAGAGATACACTTATTTTTATTTTTTCATAATTAAGCTAAGCTACAGCATAAAAAAACAGGAAAGTTATCCAGCAAAACTTACTTGCTCTTAACGGTTTTTTTTCCAAATTCTCGATTTCTTTTGGGCATTTTCTATACCTTGGAAGTTAATAGTTCTCAAGCTGTAATAAATTGTAAGTTTTATTTTGTATCTGTTCACTAGATGGCGCCGGGCGTCTGTAAGATTGCGGTATGTTTGGAATTTTCCAGGAGATATACTCAATTTTATTTTAGACAGCTTTTAGCAGCTAAAGAACCACTGAACAAGGGTGAGCGTAGCGAGTCTTACTTGTTCTGTGTAAAGAACTATCTGATAGTTATTATATAATTTTTTGTGTGATCTCTTCCGGTTTTAGTTGAGATCATAAATTATAGATAGCCTAAGAGCCCGTGACGGCCAGACCATAGAGAAAGAATAATACTACGTAAAACAGAGGGTCAGTCTCGGTACTTTGAAAATTTTCACCTTAACTCGCGCGAAAGACAGCGAAGGTGGTGAGTAAATGGAACTAAAATATAACTACGCCATCGTTTGTTTCCCTCTCTGACTAGATGGCACTATCTGCGCAATGATAGATAACTTGCCCATAGTTCATAGAACCATAGAGAAAGAATTATACTACGTCAAAATAGAACATTTATTTACATTAATTTCTGTTTCGGTCCGTCAGAGAATGCCAAACCACCATAAGGTTTACAATTGTTTGCACACTCTGTCAAAAAATATAAACTAACACTTGACAAATTTCGAAAATCATTCTAACGTCCTTGTAGCTTAGTTGGAAAGGCACTCGCTCGTAGTTTCTATGAGATATGGGTTCGGATCCCACATGATACGGTCTTTTTTTTACAAGTTGTTATATTATTTTGAATAACTTTTTGTGCGCATCCATAACTTTTTTAAGATATTAAGTACTATATTTATCTTCATTTTAGTCGGTTGCTGATTCCACTAGCTAGAGTATGATCCTATTTTTTATGAAAACTGATGACGGCGAGCTGGGACCCATTTTCTATTTGTTATTTATTTTGTTAATATTATGTAAAAAAATAATAATCAAAAGGTCAGTACTGAGTTTAGTTATTAAAAATGGTTTTAAATGTGAATAAACAATTTTCATCAATTTTTTTAATACAAGTCTGGATTTCGAAAAAATATTGCCGCCGACCAAGATTCGAAGTCGCGCCCCATAGAATATTATCCCGAATTATTAGCACTTTGGGCATCGATACTTGACAATACATAACGAAATTACTAATTAGGTTTTAACTTGAAACGTCCGTTTATGACATATTTACGTCATTTAGACTTGACCTTTGGACGTGACACACAAATGCCTTCAAATAAATTCATTGTTAATCAAAGTTGATGAAAAAAATTTGAATCGTGATTAGGGTTACCAAATTGTCTTTTTTAGATTCACCGTAAGAATTTATTCCAAAATTATTGCTTTTGGGATCAAATCTCTCTCTCGATCAAAGCAAAACTATCTTCAAACCCATTTAGCCATTTCAACCATTTTTAAACGGTAAATTATTTTTCCAAGGTAAAACAAACGTCGATGCAACATGATAATTTCAATGTTTGAGCGTAAGCATGTAAATCGTATGCCATGCAATATTTTGCAAAGAGTAAGTTGTTGATAGTTGAGGTGAGGCCTGTGCCCTGCAGTGGGACGTATATAGGCATACTTTACTTTACTTTTTAAGTTGTGCCAAATGAATCATCTGATTAAATAATATTTGATTAAATGAAACATAACCAAACAATTATTTGTTATACAATAATATCCCAAATAAGAGATTTCGTAACTAAAAAATTGCAATGAGTTGTTTTGATAAATGCCCTTTTGCCAAATGAAAATTTGCGTAAAATAGATGGGTTGTAATATTTTCGGAAACGTTTTCTGGCTAAACATTGGTAATCCATATTTTTCTCCTAAAAATTAATTTTTAAAATCACTTCCTTAATATTAAAACAAATCCCCATATTATAAAACTACAATACTCCAACTGGTAGCCCTACAAACAAATATTTGACAGTTGTCGAAAACCAACATTATTTTGAAGCTTCTTGCTTTTGACTGTTAATTACCAGAGAGTATATAATTACTCATTTAAAAAAAACATATATTTTAAAATTTGGATTTCCTTTATTTATTTATATAAATTATTCGATAAAATAATTCGAAATGCATATTACCTCTATAATCAACATAAATGCCGTGTTTAGTTTTTTTCAATCCAATAACTGACGTTGAGTTTCCATAAATGATAGTTTAAGTTAAAACCGATAGATGGCATTATACAGTAAATGTTTTAAATTTTAGTTAAAATGATTTGTTTTGTAATAAATGTTCCAATTCTATTAACATTTCATTTTTAAAAAAGTAAAGTGTTAAAAAAGTGTTTTGATAACGTTTTTATCAAGAGTTATCGTTCATTGAAATCAACCCCAATCCTAATGAGCCTTGTAGTGACATCTATTCGTTTTTAATATGTACTAAACCTACGGTATATGGCGTTGACCAGACATGGCCAGACCTTCGTTAATTTATAATGGCTGAAAGGTTTATTTATTATATTTTATTTATTCATTAGGCAACCAACAAGACAAACACCAATACAATTAAGTTACATAATCTGGCAAGTTGACTTAAAGCTAAGCGTCGTCTTAATTATAGGCTGCCACGGCATGCAGAGTTTTCTATATTTATGGCCCCCATACAGGTAAGTACGTCTACCTTGGACAAGTACTACAGCTTGGTAGAGACAACTTCGAGCGGGAAATCGCCAGAAGAGTGTAGCTTGGCTGGGCAGCATTTGGGAAATTGCGTCATATCTTCACGTCAACACTGCCGCAGTGCCTGAAAAGCCGGGTGTTTAACCAATGCGTCCTACCAGTTTTAACCTACGGAGCCGAAACGTGGAACATGACAGTCAAGTTGGCCCACCGACTACACGTCACTCAGCGTGCTATGGAAAGGTCTATGTTGGGGATCTCATTAAGGGATAAGATCCGGAACGAGGTCATACGACATAACACTAAGGTGACTGATATTGTCCAAAAATGTAGCAAGCTGAAGTGGCAGTGGGCTGGCCATGTCTGTCGCAGAACCGACGAGAGGTGGAGCAGGATGGTTCTAGAATGGAGACCACGCTTAGGCAAACGTAGTGTAGGACGCCCCCCGGCTAGATGGACCGATGACCTGAAGAAGGCAGCTGGCAGCGACTGGATGCAAAGGGCGGGAGATCGTGCGCTGTGGCGCTCCTTGGGGGAGGCCTATATCCAGCAGTGGACTGCAACAGGCTGATATGATGATGATGATACAGCTAAAAACGATCCCCGCTTATGAAACTGGGGTCGCGGTGGCTTCGGCAGATATCAGGTAATAAAGGTACAAAAATGTGGGTCTTATTTTCGTTAGTACGAGTATAAAGCTCAATTTTTACATATTTGGATTAACATTAGACATCGCGTCGTCAAATTCCAGACACAGTACAGTTGCAACCCCAGCACACCTCCGCTGCTAAACCATAACAATGGAACCGCAATGATTTCGCCATGTACTGTCCGCAAGTATGAGAAGCGGAACTCTAGCGAAATTGCCTGTTCTAGCGCATTGATTTGACTATAATGCTGTCTCTTTCCCCTCGCGGTTTCGTCGATCTGCTCCAACCCCAGTCACACTTCCGCCATTTTGTTTTCGCATCTGTTTTTCGATGTTGACAATTTTTAAGAAGCGAAAGTTCCAAGTCGATTTGCGGTATGTAGAGGTGCTTAGGAGACTGTATAAAATGACATCGATGACTGTTCAGGTCCAAAACCATTTGACGAGACCTATCCAGTTGTTTAGAAGACTGAGACAAGGAGATGTTATATCTCCGAAGCTGTTCACGAACGCACTGGATTTATTTATTTATTTGTCTTCAAGACGCTGGATTAAAAAAGAACAGGGTATCAATGTCAACGGCAAAAACCTCATGCACCTTTACACTGGTTTGCCGAAGACATAGTCATCATGGCGGAATCGCTTGAGTAGCTGCAAAAAATGCTGCAGTCTCAACGCTGCCTCGCGACGTGTGGGCCTAGGGATGAACCTGGACAAGACCAAAATTATGTTCAATGACCACGTCATCAAGTTCAAAAAATTCAACTTGGTTTGTTTATGAATGAACTGAAAATGAACGAACCCATTCCCATTAAAACAAATAAAATAGCTCAACTCTTATTATGGTAAATGGAATCATTATTTCAAAATTATGAAATCATCATCATCATCATCACCGGCCTATATCAGTCCACTGCTGGACACAGGCCTCTCCAAAAGGAGGATTTTGCCATAATCGCCACGCTTGGCAGGCGGGTTGGCGATCGCAGTTTGGCCAATGGTGGAGAGGAGACGCTGCTGCCCGTCTTCTTGTGGCGGTTCTGGTAGTCGCCTCTTACGACACACATAGGAAGAGAAGAGGTGGTGCCATTCTTTTAAGGCCTTAACACGCTTGAATGACCTTGACGCGTCGCGCCCATACAATTTCGCGCGTGCGGATGACCTCTAAAAATCGGAAATACATGTTTTTTATGAAATTAATGCCTTTGACGAGAATTTTCAAATAAAACTCTCAATTCAAAACATGTATATTTCCAAAATCTTGTTTTGTGCGAAAACAGTAATGAAATAGCTTATGCCGTTTAAGAAAACATTTGCAATTTATGACAAAGTAGATACTTTTTTGTGCATGTTTTAATCCAAGGGACTTAACGAAAGATCAAAATTATTCAATTCAAGATGTTTATTAAATCCTCTTCTAGCATATCGTGTTTAAAATTTTCAGAATAAAGTACCAGGTATTCTGACAATTTGATTTTCATATTCGAGATTTTAGGCACTCGGGTGGTGCTAAGGCCTTAACGTGCCGGCACCACACGACACGAAACGAAAATTATGAAATATGTTCCTTTAATAAGTTTATAGGTCCTCTATAGAACGCCTCATTCAGCGGCTCTAGGCTATTCATTTGTATTAAATATTAGCTGTCCCGGCGAACTTCGTACCGCCTGACAGTATTTTTTTTTTGGTTCGCTTTCCCAGTGTTTTTATTATTTATTCTGCTATTCTGGACGGAGACAAATCCAACAAATTATAAACCATGAAAATCGGTCCAGCCGATCTCGAGTTATATGTGTTGGAACAAACACGACTTTGTTTTATAATAAAGATTTAATTATTTAGTATGTATTTTTTTGTTATTCCAGGTTAACTTAAAGGATCTAGAAAGAAACACATTTCCAGAAAAGTATTGGTCTCTCAAGAAAGTAAGTGAAGATAAAACATGGACGACGTGGGCGAAGAGATACCAAGAGAGGCTAGAAAAAGAAAAAGGTTAGTTAGTACCTACATCGAGCGAGCTCATACCTGTAATAAAATCAGGCTGACAAAGGTGACTGAGTTTCTTGCGCCGTTTCTTCTCATCACCAGCCGATATGTTGTCCCGAAGCGGTGGTAGGGCTAAGTTATATGTTGGGACGTGTATAAGTGCCCGGAAGAGGGCCTATATACAGAATAAAGAATTTCATTTCATTTCATTTCATTTCACCTTATCCATAGAGTAGAATAGTCATTTATTTTTTTCGACAATGCCGCCATGATTTGATAAGTCGCCCGTTTGATCATTTATCAGTTTTGGAGATACTTATACTATAATACTAGCCCTAGCATAAGCAACAAAACACGATATGATATGATACGATATAGCGATTTATCGACACCCAACTTTCAAAATATTTCATAGCCACCATCTTGAACTTTTATCGAAACAGTGAGCATGTACGTGCCGGCGACATCACGGTCGTGCTCGATTTTTTGATAAAAGTTCATATTTTGACAAAAAATATGCGATAAATCGCTATATAATATCATGTCATATCGTGTTTTGTTGCTTATGCTAGAGAGGCAGGTCTGCCAACGTCATCGGTAGCCACCGAAAACGTTGAACTTGTCAAGTGTTTCTCGCTGACGAAGCCAGCGTTTTATGATCAATGCTGCGGCTATACGACTACCTAACTTGTCAGGGGCGTGCGGTATATAAAGGCAATAAGGCAGTGCCTATCTGATAAATGAAATGAGGTACGTAGTTACAAATGAGCCTTATTGAATAAACCGATATTCATCAATAAAACACATCAGTAAGTATCTACTGCCTACCTTGAAATAAAACCAATGCCTGCTTCTGAGTAGTATGCTCTGTATGCTGCAATTGATTTGCATTGCAACTGTATGCAGGCCACTTCTAATCGGTGCCTTCTAATGATGTCAAACTAATTAATGTACGAATTCAAATAGGCCAGTGCCTACGTAAAATGATAATAATAATCCTATGAATGAATGTTTGCCCATATTGAACATGTAGGCGTACACGAGCCGCTTTCGAAGTAATTGATCGAATCATGTCATTTCTAATTGACCATAATTCATATGGGTAAACCAAATATTTTCAACTATTTTATTTGTGTGATTTTGATCCATCAAATTAACCTAATAAAACTCTAAGGATAACGAACATGTTTCGATACAAGTTCTGTCTCAAGGCTTCGGTTACCTGATTATCTCTGCGGGTAGTCTTCAATTTTATGATACCAAGGAATATAATGAATAGATAATCTTTTTTTAGGATACACGTGTATCGGTTTTACCAAATTGATTGGTTGCACACGAGTTGAGACGACACGTGGCAAAAACAAATTAAAATTAATTCCTTAGATAGGTATAATAGTAATATCAATTTTTGATTCATTCTCAATTCGATAAAATTATAGGTTCTGCTGCTAATGTATGCTTTCATGAAAGGGATTTTCGAATCAAAGTGTAAGTATGAAACAAACAAAAAAAACAACGGTGAACATAAAAGTTCCTGCCATGGTGGGTGACATTATCGGTTAGTTGCAAGAACTATCTTTAAAGTTAATCCCCCATTAAACATATTGTTGTCTTTTTTGTATTCTAGACGCAGAAACGCAACGCAGAATTCTAATATTTAGATGACATGATGTAGTAGCATAATGTTCATGTCATATTAACTCACTTTAATTTTGAACTGTAATTATTTTTTCACTAAGATGTTATTCATATACCTTGTAAGGTGAATTATGGCAGCACCTAGAAATATTTTATATACAACACCGTGTAAAACCTATGTTTATGAATAAATAAATGATTTGATTTGATTTACTCCCTAAATATTTGCAATCAGCAATAATCGCGCAGTCATCGCCCGATCGATGGATAGTGTCGAAGTTTATGGCAACACTGACAGTACATTGCTTTGTTTTTTAGGGTTCCGTGCCCAAAGGGTAAAGGTATAGGGTCCCTATTATTAAGGCTCCGCTGTCCGTCTTTCTGTCTGTCCGTCTGCCACCAGGCTGTAACTCATGAACCGTGATAGTACGAGAGTTGAAATTTTCACAGATGATGTATTTCTGTTGCCGCTATAACAACAAATACAAAAAAACAGAATACAATAAATACCGGTTAAGGGGGCTCCCATACAACAAACGTGATTTTTTTGCCGTTTTATAGATATTAGTACGGAACCCTTCGTGCGCGAGTCCGACTCGCACTTGACCGATTTTTGTTTTTTGCGGTCAATTTGCCATTTTAAAGCCAGAATTGGACAATTTTCGACATCACATTGCTTTTGCAAGATACGGAATCAGGGTACGGACTCTTCTCTCCCCCTCTATGACTGTGGCTGGGCTCCCCCAACGACTTCCAGACAGATTGTTCAGCAATAGACGCAGTGGCGGATTTACAAATTTGCCGTCAGTATGCTATTCAATTTTTGGCGCGAACACCTCCTCCCCTTCCCTTCTGAGCGTTCTCTGAAATCTGCCGCCCCTAGGCCACGGCCTGAACGGCCTATTGACAAATCCAGGACTGAATAGACGTCCTGTTGCTGAAATGATGCAGTTGACATTATTTAATTACAGAGTCAGAAGAGGTTCGCCGTTCCCGCGCTTTAGCTGCGAATCCAGCCTACGTGCCGAGAAACTGGATTATGCAGGAAGCCATCGCTGACGCTGAGAAAAACGACTTCGAAAAGGTTAATAAATAAACACCTTCCACCATTTCTGCGAACGCTTATACTGCCGTCAATAGCATAGTTACAGTAAGTCGGATTTTTGACAAAACTGAGTTAGATTGCAGTGATCACGATAACGAGATCTATATCTCCTCATCCTCTCTCCCGCAGGGTTTCCTGTTTAAATAGTATTTTAGATCCATTGTTCGTAATCAGTAGATCCTTGATTTTTTGTAAAGTATTTTAATTTTCACTCACAAAAATTGACATGCTGTGTACACTATTTATGGATTGCAGTCTAGCCTTTAAACTTAATATTACGTAACTCAGTCTAAACTTGATTGTAATCTGTCAGTGTACCTATCATTAAATAAATAAATATATTACTGTATATCTAACTCGGTGTTTGACAAAAATCCGACTTACTGTAACTATGCTATTGAGGGCAGTATACACGTCCCAATTATTTTGAACCTGAAACTGCTGGGATGAGTTGTTTGTGGGCAAACGTCGAGAAGAAGCATTTTTTTTATTGCCCAGCGGCCAGCATAAGCGTAAGAGCTGCACATATAAATAATTCTTATACCCTAAAAAAAATGCAGTTTACCAAAATATTTACGAACAAATTAAAATCATGTTTTCATAATAGGACTAACGCAGTGACTTGTCTCAATGTATGAGGTGTAGGGTTCGATGCCTATTTCGGGTCATTCCAGAAAATGAGCTTTTATAAATTGTCTCGAGTCTGGGTGTAGTGAGATTATGTAATAAATAATGTATTTTTTATTTATTTAATTTTCCACAATCACACCAATTTTCTAGCCCCAAACTAAGCAAATCTTGTATTATGGCGACTAGGATAACGTATAAACATACTTAAATACGTTTATAAACATCCATGACTTAGGTACAAAATGCTCGTGTTCTTCACATTTGCCCCTTGCTGGGATTCGAACCCGCAACCGCCAGGCATTGTAGTCCGGAGCGAGAACCACTACACCAGACGGTCGTCGATATACATATTATACAGGGTTATTTGAACAAAATTAACAACCTCGCACGACAAGATAGCTAACATCATAAACAAAATTTGTTCTCAGAGTTTTATCATAACTCAATACATTAATTGAAAATTATTTTCTAAGATTTTATTGTACTGTCGTTACATTTGTAAGTTTGTGTTCCATACACACTCGAAAAGGTGCGCACAGAGATAAGAGCTATCAGACGTATTATTAAATTGATATTTATTTTTGTATGAAAGTAAAATGTGTCAAATTATCACAAGTCGTAAAACAAATGTTGTTAATCACGATATTAGCTATCTAGTCGTGCGAGGTTGTTATTTTATTTTCAAATAACCCTGTATACATAAAGAAATGCTCGTTTAAAGGTATTGGATATTTAAAAATATGTTAATCTTGTTTCCAGGTGCGGTTTCTACTAAAAGTGTTGAGGAAGCCATTCGAAGAGAACGAGGAAGCGGACAAGCGGGGCTACTCGTCACAGCCGCCCACCTGGGCTTACGGACTCAAACTTAGCTGCTCTAGCTAGGAACCTACCTACCACGCCAGTACATTTACCTCAATTAACGGATTGGTTTTAATTATTTGCCCTCTCATTGAGGGACCTTTGGAATTTTAAGCTTTTGAATACGTCAGCCTATAGTAAAAGTTCTCGAACTATTGTAAATTCAACCTCTAGGTTCAATCAATTCAAGCTCATAAAAAGTATGTATGTCAATCGATTGGTGGTGTCAACTAGCCTAATATGTTACATAAATAAAATGAAATGTCTTGTAAATTGCTTTAAGCAGTTGTTATTTTACTTTAAAGTACAAAATATTGTTATTTTTCACAAAATATATTTTATATCATAATTTGGGTTTTATTTACAAACAAAATTCGTAGTAATAATTTATATTTATCACATAATCTTTTCTCTTAATCATAGGTATTTACAATAAAAAAAACAAACCTAATTTCTTTTACAACAAAACAAAATATAATAATCATTACTCATAATCTTCATCTGCGCTGTCATCCGGTTCAGAATAATCCTCATCGATTTCAATTTTCCGTTTTTTCTTTTCTTGCACATTCTCCTTGTCCTCTTCAGGGCTTTCTTCCTTTTTGGCCTCGGTTTCAGCCGAACGGTGGTGAAACACAAATGAAATAGTCTTCGCCAAATCCCAACACTGCTTCAAAACCAAGTCCGCTAGATTCTTCTTGTCAGCACAGTGGTACCAATTGGACAAGTCTGATGTACAATCTGAATTTGGTGGTGGAAGAGTCACTTGTATATTATTAATGCATCTGCGGCACCTAAATTTTGTGTGCGTATCAGAAAGAGTGTTCTCCTCCAAACGGAACAGGTCTTTTAAGTCGTCGGATGTAAAGTGACGCAACGATTCTTCGTTTTGGTCAACCACTGTATCACTGAGTGCTTTCTTGTGAGCTTGCCGTTGGAAGATCTTTTCCTCAATGGTTCCTGTTGCTAGTAACCGGTAAATGTAACATGGTTTCTTCTGACCATCGCGCCAGACTCTCGCCATGGCTTGCTCATCGTTAGCTGGGTTCCAATCA
This sequence comes from Anania fuscalis, assembly GCA_950371115.1. Lineage (NCBI taxonomy): Eukaryota > Metazoa > Arthropoda > Insecta > Lepidoptera > Crambidae > Anania > Anania fuscalis. Next base: position 1,942,100 of record OX493346.1, read on the forward strand.
GGGTCAAACATGATGAGACGATTGGCCCCAATCAGGTTCAAGCCACATCCACCAGCTTTGGAACTCAGCATGAATATCCATTCTTTAGATTCCTTGTTGTTGAAACTATCAACAACTTTAGCCCTCTTCTTTATTGTCATAGAGCCATCTAACCTCACATACTGGTAACAACGCTTTCTACACAGTTTCTCGAACAAGTCCAATGTCTGAGTGTAGTTAGAGACCAGCACGATCTTATCATCAGTGTTCGTTTTCAGGTTAGCCAGTATACAGTCCAGGATCATGAGTTTACCAGAAAACTCGGGCTTCACATCTTTGATGTCATAGTGGCTCGGCAACAAGTCCAGTGCTTTTTCGAACCCTTCAGATCGTTCTACAATCTTATCGTAAACCAAATCAGGGTGGTTGCAAAGTTTCTTCAATGTTGTAATACTGGACAAAGCACTCAGAGTATTCTTATCACCGTTACCACTGAATTTATTACGTATAGCATCTGAATTGATGAAGTTCTTATACAGTTGTGTCTGAAGTGGGGTCATTTTGACGCAAATGACCTGTTCAAACTTGACCGGTAAGTATTTCGTGAGTAAACTGCTCGTCCTGCGAATCATGCATTTGTTGACGATGGAAGTAAGAGTTTGAAGACACTCTTGTGCCCTTTCTCGCTCCTGTTCACTTGCCAGGGCATCCTGTCCTTTCAGTATAGGGTTTTCATATCTCTTTTTGAATTCTTGGGCAGTGCCAAGGATGCCTTCATTGACGAAATGTACCAAGCTGAAGTACTCAGTCAAATCATTTTGTATTGGAGTTCCTGAGATTAATATCCTGCGTTTAGCCTTCAGTCCCATCAAAGCTTGGTATGTTTGATTCTCACTGTTCTTCAATCTGTGGCCTTCATCACAGAGTACCAAGCCTACTTCAGATGAGTGAAGTATATTTGAGTATATTCTGAAAGTTTCATATGAGATTATTAAAACTGGTGTTGCAACTCTGGTAGCCGAATATGTGTTCATGAATTGCTGTAGTTTTAACGTAATCTCTGCCTTTGAGCCACCATCCATAGGCAATGCGTTGATCCTCTGTCCCAGCCACTTATGTATCTCGTTGTACCAGTTTTTAACTAAACTACTTGGGCACACAATTATTGCTTTGCAAATAGTTGGTTTACATTCAGGCCCTTGCCTCAATAGTGTCCACAGCAGGGTTATACATTGTAATGTCTTGCCCAATCCCATTTCATCAGCCATGATGCACCCGTACGCGTTCTCAATCTGTTTCCCAGTGACACAATTGTACATAAAGGTTACTCCTTCTCTTTGGTGAGGTCTTAGTACGTTTCCAAGCACTGGGTCGACGACAACAGCCACTGTTATTTCAGTAGGTGTCATTTTCATCTTTTCATGTTCAGGGATATAAGGCGGCCGGTACAAGACCAACGCGTTCGGCTCGTCGGGGTCATGAAGAGCGCGTCGCACTTGACTCCGTTTTAAACCAAGACTTTTGCTACAATACGACGAGACGTAGTTCGGTATGGGCACCTTGAAAGGCTTGTTGAGTATCTGCTTGATTAAATTCTCGTGCTCTGAGGTAGACATGGACTGAGAAGCACTTTTTTGGCCGAGTGGGATTTTGGTGCATTCCCGCCTCTTGCGCTTGGCCGAATTCAGCAAAGGACTCTTGAAGACATGGTCCCCGGAGCCCGTTTGGCTTGGCGCGAGACTCCGCCTCATTTTTCAACGATTACGATTTCAACATCTAGAATAAATTTAGTAAGCAATTAAAACAAACTTTTCGAAAATTTCGGATTGCTGAAAGAAAGAGAGCGTTTTTGTTGACAACAATTGACAGTTGACAATAGTAGAAACAAAGTTTTTTTTGGAGCATGTCGAAACTTGACAACTTTTTTTTTTAAAGAATAGTGAGTGAACCATTCATTATCTTTAAAATGTAGCTCAACATTATTAAAGATGAGCTCTTCTATGTTCAAACACACAAAAAATGAAAGCTCGATTGAACTATCGAAAGTTCGAAACTTAGATTATTGTATCAACAAGCCACAAACTTTCCTTACGTATGATACCATCAATGGTTTTACAATCGTTAGAGTAATACACTTGTCTACCATTCAAAATAAAATAGATCATACACAATCTAATATTAATTATTATTATTACAAAGCAAACGCTATAAGTCTTGTAAAGACCTTTAATATTAGGTGGTTTGATAGTTGCTATTCTGTTAGTGTGTAAACTCTGGTTTTCGTAAATAAATAAAAGGCTGTGCCTAAATAAAAACACCGCTGAGAAGCTGAATAATTATTCTTATTTAATTCTTGTTGTTGGTGATTGGATTGACAATCAATTTGGGTATTTAGGTATTTGTTGCTTAGGGGGAGTTTTTGGCGATATGCTAGCTATCGTATGGGGATTTTGGCGTAAGACGAGTTGATCGTGTGGGGGGGAGTTTTGGCGCAGGGGGAATCGACTGCGTAGGCGGAGTTGATGAAGCAGGGGGAGCTGATCCTGTAGTTGGAGGCAGGTTAATATTTCATTTTGAAGTAAAAACAGCACTGGTTTTATTTCGGATTTTAATATAAAGGTTGTCTATTCTATAGCCAACTCTCTTGTAAGGGGTGGTTCCGCGTAGCGGAGCGTAGCTAGTCTTACTTGTTCTGTTGTGGGTGGTTCTAATGCTCAAATACAGCAACATTTCCTAACTTGGAAACTGCGAAAAATAATAATAACTACACTTCCCCATACTAAACCGCAGACCAGCTGAACTTTGTCTAAAGAGATGTTTTTTTTTTAGTTATAACACTGTACACAACACGGGTGTTGATGCAACATCATACCTCTTTTTATTTAATGACCCGTTTTTTTTTTAGATTTAGATATTTTTTTCAGTTAAAATACCCTCTAGCTAGAGGATAAGTAGTTAGCTAATAAACCAGTATGTTGGAATATAATTTCACACTAAAAAACAGATTTAAATGCCTTGATCGTCTATTTCAGACGGTCTTAGCACATTAAGGAGTAGATACTCATAAAAACTGTAAACAAAATAAATTATAACAACCTTATTGATGAAACAATACAAAACATAACTCTATGGCTTAAAGATCATAATTTGGAAGTGAATTTTAAGAAAACTAAAATAATACAATTCCTTCCCTATAATAAACCACCTCTAAATATAAATATAAACCACCAAAACCAACAAATAGATACTGTAGACACATTCAATTAACTAGGCCTAAATATTGATTCTCATTTAACCTGGAAATCACACATTGAAAAAATTAAGACAAAACTGTCAAGATTTATCTATGCACTATTTGAAATTATAATTACAGCACTAATACGGAAACTGCTCTTTCAGCATACTACGCTTATGCATACTCGTGGTTAAAATACGGTATCATCCTATGGGGTAACAGTGTTAATGTAAACGATTTATTTTTACTGCAAACGAAATGTATCCGAATTCTAGCCCAAATTAAAAATACACAAAGCTGCAGACCTTACTTTATCAAATTTAACATTTTAACCCTTGTATCAATATATATCCACGACATATGTATATTTGTGTCTAATAACAACCATCTATTCAAAAAAATTCAAGAAACCCATTTTAACACTCGGTATAAAGACAGACTCTGCTTGCCATATTCGAGAATTAAAATGCTGAACTGTAGCCCATTCTACATGGCTATAAAAGTTTTTAACAAAATACCTCATGACATAAAAAAATAAACTAAATTAAACTGCTTTACAAAAAAATTAAAACTTTACTTGATCTCAAACTGCTTTTATACCCTCGAAGAATTCTTCACATCTAAAACTAAACAAAATAATTAAATAAAACAATTAGGTACCTACTGTTTAAATAAAATATAATAATAATAATGTCAGTTGTTCTTTACATGTCGGTCTTAGTTACTATTTTAAATTGTATAGATAGATACAATATATTAAAATTAAAATTTATTTTTTTGTAATTATTAAGATTAAGAACATTGCAGCACCTGAAAAGGGTAATTAAGTACTTAAGTTCCAAAACATATTGTAAGATCTCTTGTACACTTAATTCGCAATAAACGCATTTGAATTTGAATTTGATCTTCTGTGATGTGAGTGAGGAACTTCGTGGCATATGCAGGCTAATACGGGACGGGTGATATAATTTACCGCAATGACCGGTTGGGTTGTCCCAACCGGTCATATTGCGGTAGATTATGTCACCCGGTGCTTTTACAGCCGGTGCTTTTCATCCCGACATTTTTTTAATCGAACGTACCCAGGGTCTCACACCTGTCATGGATTTTGTCCAACACAATTTTGCACAGTATGCTTTTCTGTGTCTAGCTAGTGTCGCCTAAGTAGTTACGATATTCTATGCCAAAAATCACGCTATTTTAGGTCCTAAAGTAATGTCGGTCGTATTTTTCAAGTACTTATTTGTTGGTTGTATTTTTCAATTACTTATTTTATAGTATTAGTTACTAACCAAAAGACAGTCGATAGGTTAATTGCTAAGTAATTTGCACTGCATACGACTGGCTTATAAAATATTTTATCATTTTTGCAGCTAAGTAAAAAACTGTATCAAATGTACCAACTGTTTCCTTTGGTAGTCGGGTAATAATTCTAAAAGGCATGGCCTTAAAATAAATTTAAATCACAGAGCAGTTAAAAATTACAATTTATTCATAAAAATTGAATACATGCATTTTCAAATCAGAGAGAGCCTCTTCCTAGGATGGCATGTGTTTAGGAAAACTTAGCAAGTCTAGTAAGCTAGACAGATACTAGCTAGCTACTAACTAGACTAGAGAAAGCTGCAGGCATGAGAACTTAGAAAACATTTTTAGAAGCATTCTAATTCCCGTGCGAAATCACAAGAATTTTAATTTCAATGCTTCAAAAATACCCCTTGAGACTTCCAAATCAACTTTTTGTATATTTGTGTAATACACACAAAATAAAATAAATGTATTTTTCTTTTCCTGTATGGTAAAGGGCCTGTTTCACAATGTACGGATAAGTTCTGCATTAGTTTTGAATAAGCTATATTTTACTTATCAGAAGGATAAACACGATTTTTGACACGATTTTCAAGCACTTTTATCCTCTACATAATTTTATCTTTTACATAACTTTATCCGTACATTGTGAAACAGCCCTTAGTGTATTAATATTTTTCTCACTTAAAAGACGAGCTATATAAAAATATTGATTAGTATTTTAGTTGACGAAGGGCAAATGTTTTTAAAGATTCTTCAAATGTTTTTAAATACTACAATCATGTTTGTTGCTGATTCGTGGCGTAAGGAGTGTTAGTAGCGTTAGGAGAGTTGGTTGCGTACGGAGAGTAGTAGGCGTAGGAAGAGTTTACGGCGTAGGGGGAGAAGGTGGCGTAGGGAGAGTATTTGGCATAGGCGGAGTTGTTGGCATGGGGGGAGTATTCGGCGTAGGGGGAATCGACTGCGTAGGGGGAGTCGATTGCGTAGGGGGAGTTGATGGAGCAGGGGGAGTTGATGCTGTAGGCGGAGGCAGGTGGACATGACCGTTTTGGGCGGTCTAGGGTGCTTGGTGCCTCATCAGTTGCTCGAGGATTCTCCATATCCTCCTCAAAGTTCAGGCTGGGGTGTATTATGTCTGAAAAAATAGATGTTTAACTTAAACTGGGTCCAGATATGTTCTTTTGTTCGTACCGTACCTCTTTTCTGTATCAGCGTTGCGTTGCAAGAGCGCTGTTTGGACGCACAACCCCTATCCGTAATAACACGCCTTACCATCGTACCGTGTTTTTGAACTAAGCTGAACATTGGCCTCTAAGCTGAGCTTATTGAAAGTATATATAAGTATAAGTATATGTAGTATTAAATTGTAGGTTGATAACGTGGGGTACGTTATCAACCTACAATTTAATGAAATTTCATTTTCTCAATGGTTGTTTTTAACTTTCTATGGGCCCTGCCTGAAATAAAATACTTAGTTATTTGAATTTAAAATCAAATGATACCACGATCAATTATCGGCACCAAATACGTCACCGCCGGTAGAAACTAGTAAGGAAAATGGCTCTCGTCACGTTCGGCGCGGACAACCTTACTGTGTCTGTACTTTCAGCTAAAGAAGCGGCTGTAAGGGATTAATGTCAAAAGGCTGTCCTTCTAGGAAAATTAATTAGATATCCAATTCGCATACAAAATCGCAGAAATTGTATGCCAATTCGTAGGAATTTGTATACGTTACATGCGAAACAGCATGCAAATCATTTTATGCTTCCAATTCTAGAATGGACAAAGCGTATTCCCGATGTGTAGGTATTTTAATAAAGTTTATTCATTGAACCTATTATTTTTTTAAAATAAAGAGGTCTTACCCTGTCCTCCTTTGGATTCGGGGTGAGTGAGTGAAACCGGTGAATCATCTGACAAAGCCTGGAATGAGATAAAAGTAGCTGTACTTACAACACCGAGATCAAATAAAACCGCCCAAGTGCGAGTCGGACTTGCGCACGAAGGGTTGCGTACCATTATCTATAAAAACGGAAATAAAAACACGTTTGTTATATAGGAGCCCCCTTAAATATTTATTGTATTCTGTTTTTTAGTATTTGTTGTCATAGCAGCAACATAAATACATCATCTGTGAAAATTTCAACTCTCTAAATAGCACGGTTCATGAGATACAACCTGGTGACAAACAGACAGACGGACAGCGGAGCCTTAGTAATAGGGTCCCGTTTTACCCTTTGGGTACGGAACAACAGACATGTCTTTTTTGCCTTTTTTATAGAAAATGGTACGGAACCCTTCGTGCTTGAGCTCGGCTCGCATTTGGCCGGCTTTTTTTAAATTCAGTTTTCTTTAGAATTAATCACTTGGCAAAATTAATAATATTTACCGATGCCCCAAGGAACGCTACGAAAACCAAAATCAGTCCTAGCTCCATGTTTAATTCGTTAAGAAAAAACAAGCTATGTATTATACTAAACGTGTAGGTATCAAAGATTGTCAGACTGATGTTAACGGGTATAGGCTAGACACTAAACTAATTAACGATTGATGAGCTAAAGGAAGTGTCATATATTTTATAGTCTGGTTTTGCGAAATTTTGCTATTTATAAACACAGATAACAGATAAACATGAAAAAAACTTAACGATTTTGTTGATGCGCTCCCATGGTTATTTGGTTTTCCTCAAACAATCTATGCTAATTGCTACAGCTAAGTGTCAAAAACAAGAGCATCAAAATAATTATTCTATTGTAAAGTTAGGGGTAAGTAAGGTATTACGCCTACGTTATTTTAACCTACGGAGCCGAAACGTGGAACATGACAATCAAGTTGGCCCACCGACTACACGTCACTCAGCGTGCTATGGAAAGGTCTATGTTGGGGATCTCATTAAGGGATAAGATCCGGAACGAGGTCATACGACATAAGACTAAGGTGACTGATAATGTCCAAAAAATGTAGCAAGCTGAAGTGGCAGTGGGCTGGCCATGTATGTCGCAGAACTGGCGAGGGGTGGGGCAGGAAGGTTCTCGAATGGCGACCACGCTTAGGCAAACGTAGTGTAGGACGCCCCCCGGCTAGATGGACCGATGACCTAAAGAAGGCAGCTGGCAGCGACTGGATGCATCATACCAGCCTGTTGGACATAGGCCTCCCCCAAGGAGGCCTATGTCCAACAGGCTGGTATGATGAAAGTATTACGCATATAGTACCTGTCCGCGCCGCGAAGAAAGTTCCCACTACCTAGCGGCACCGAAGTTGGGTCCTGGGCGAAAGATGCGCAGTAGACCATTACGATTACGTGATTGGCTAGTAGTGCGACACCTGCACCGCCGGCCGGGATCGGTGTTAGCTCCGCGCACACGCGTCTCTAATACGATGATCGTCTCGTAAGGTTACGCAGAGCGATCCCCACTCTTTGTCCCAGCAAACAACCACTATTACATCTACTATTACTGGACCTGGGTCGACTTTTCCACTAAGGCCGACTTTGTCGCCTAGGCCAACTCTTCCACCATGGCCCACTACTATAGCTTTAACTACAGTCTTGTAAATTTTTAATTTTACCCAAAATGATTCTCCACTCGTTCTTATTTGCAAGTATTCTCTATACATTTAATAATAACGTAGTAACAGATGCAAGCACGCATGAAGCATGCAAGCAAGCATACATCATGCAAGCAAGCATGCAACATGCAAGAATTTATGCAGCAGACATACCCTACATGCCTATTAACACTCTAGGGGTTGGGCAGACAAGACTACGTAGGTTGCTGTGAGACAGTGTCGAGTGTTGAAGGCGCGATTGAACAAGTCATGAATTGATTCCAGCTAGCATTTTGGCACAGGGAAAGATAATTTTAGTTATTCATTATGCATCGTGCGTGACGGATGCCATGAGTCCGCTTTCCTCATTTTTTGCCTCCCTTGTTGTTAGGTCATTGGCTAGGAAAAGATAATTTTAGTCCCAGACTCCCGGTAGAAGAATGGTGCCCGGGGTTTTGTTATTCTATTTTTCCGGTTATTCTGTACGGGACAAAGACGTTTGAATAAACTAGGACTAAAAAATACGTGCGCAAAAGTTTTTTTAAAGTTAAGTAATTAGAATAGAATAGAATAGAAAAATATTTATTTGACACACACAGAATACAAAAGGGAAAAAAAAACATTTACAGGATGAATGCAAACCGAAAAACGACAAGATATAGCGGACTGTATTACGAACGATTAAATGTGTTTAGTTGCGCAATTATCGTGATTTTTATGAAGGAATTAATTTTGAATAATATTTTTAATTGATTATTGAAATAACATTCAGATTGCGTTCTGGCTCACCTGGTTTCTCCAATGTGGTAGCGTCAGCCACGTGCAGCAGAGCAATGGTTTGCCCCAGCGCTGGGCCCAGATAAGGCTTACCGGTTTACTGCTATAAGTTGGGATTTTTAGACGGCCTTTACGCAATCACTCACTTGGATTTAAAGGTTTTTTACTACTTGTAGTCTGGAATTGTTTCTACTTGAAAGAGTTATTTAATATAGGCGCGCGATTCGCCCCGAGAATTACGAACTTGAACTCGACTGACTGTGTTGCCACACGAATTTACGTTACGAAAAATTATACAAAAGTTGCAACAACACTGGACATTTGGCCTTTGGCCAATTTTAATTAATTACGAAAATGATAATAACGAACATTCCGCCCACCTAAATGCGACGGTATTTAGCACGAAAACGACAAGGATATACCGAAAGACCGATTTTCTATTGTTAGTTCCAACAGAACACCAAGTGATAAATTAAATACGACAAATTATTTAACAACTATGTATGATAAGTTACACTAACCTTGTGTCAACGAGGGCAGTGAGAGCAAAAACAAACGAAAGCTACATTACATGTCATTTGCCAAAGGCAAAGGACATATCTTTACGACAGGTCTTTTGTACCGCCCAGCGGCAGTCTGCACCGTCACCACTCGACAAATTCCATCTGCACCTGGGTGCAGGGCGTAAATACGACCTAATGGCCACTTGAGGGGACTCAATAATTCATTAACTACGAGTACCATAGCTCCCACAGTTATGTTTGAGTTATGCTTGTCCCATTTAGCTCTTTGTTGTAGGGTGTGCATGTACTCACTCTGCCACCTCTGCCAAAAATCTTGGTGAATCCTTTGAATGAGTTTCCAACGCTGAAGAACACCAATATTTAAATCGACAAAGTTTTCCTCTGGCATAAGCGACAGGGGTTCCAAAGTCAAAAAATGACCCGGAGTTATTAACGAGAGGTCATTTGCGTCCGAACTCAGTGGAGTCAAGGGGCGCGAGTTCAGCATGGCCTCCACTTGAGCCAACACAGTGTAGAACTCTTCAAAAGTGAGCCGCTGTGTACCGATTACACGGGCTAAGTGAGTCTTTACCGATTTGATACCCGCCTCGGCTAAACCGTTAAAATGGGGACTCCCAGGAGGACTGAATGAAAACTTTATCTCTTGTGACTCCGCGGCCTTTTTCATTATGGAACCGAGGTAGTTACACGCGCCTATGAAGTTGCGACCCTGATCAGAGATAAGATGACAACACCTACCACGACGTGCGATAAATCTGCGTAGGGCAGCCAAAAAAGCCTCAGATGAAAGCTCAGAAGCCAGCTCAATATGAATAGCCTTCGTACTGGTGCAAACAAAAACACAGACATAACCTTTATAGGTTTTAACACCACGACCACGTCCGAGAGCTATGTCGAAAGGTCCACCAAAATCAGCGACAGAACTCGAAAAGGGTTTAATTTGGTTAACTCGATATGAGGGTAAGTTACCCATGAATGGAGTGGAAGCGGGTTTTGGACGCACTCGAAAACATCGAATGCAACCTGAAATTACCGAGCGGATAGCACGCTTACACGACAAGATCCAAAAGTGTTGCGCAATGAGGTTTTGAAGAGTTTGTGCACCAGGGTGCATGAAACGAACATGATACTCATGAATTATTAAAGAAGTGAGGCGGTGAGAACGAGGCAATAGTAACGGATGCTTAATTTTATAATCAACGTTAGCATTGACGAGGCGACCGCCCACCCTGAGAAGACCCGCTTCATCAATAAATGGCGATAATTTGCGAAAACTCTTTGGAAGTGAGTTCGAAGAACCATTTCTTAAATTATCGAACTCCGACGGAAAAACACTTTCTTGTACGATTTTAATTATAAACATGAAAGCTCTATGAATTTCAGATGGCTGCAAGGGTCCAACAACGCGCTCTCCGAACGATTTTTGTTTTGAGTTGTGCACGAAACGAAAACAATACGACAATATGTGCTTGACAGTTGATAACGACGAAAATCTGGTAAGCAACAACTCGATAAGATTAGGCTCTTTTAGCGTCAACAGACTAAAAATACGCTGCTCCTCATGCAAGGGCTCTTCATCTGAATATGATAGCAAAGAAGTAGGCCATTTTTCTTTAATTTCGACAAGCCAAGAGGGGCCCTGCCACCACATACCATCACTAACGAGATCAGCGGGCAATAAACCGCGCGAACCGCTATCCGCTGGATTTGAATGAGTGCGGACATGTCTCCATCGATCAGGAGCGATAATCTCTTGGATATGACTGACTCTGTTGGCCACAAAGGTCTTCCATTTTGAAGGACACGACTTTATCCACGACAAAGCTACACTCGAGTCAGACCAAGCGTAAATCTCGTCAACAGTATAGAACGGCTTTAAAGCTTCGACAATAGCATGCATTAGGTCAGTGAGTAAAACAGCACCTTGCAGTTCTAGCCTGGGGATAGACAGTTTACGAAGAGGAGCAACTTTAGTCCTTGCACAACAAAGATTGACAGAGACCAAGCCTTGTTTATCAACAACACGACAGTAAATTACGGCACAGTATCCACGCTCTGAGGCGTCGCAGAAACCGTGGAGTTGCAACGAAACGAAAGGGCCGACAATACGACGAGGAATGGACACTGATGCCAACGACGAAAGCTGAGATTTAAACCGTAGCCATTCCGAGGCGATCTCAGAAGGCGCATTGTCATCCCATGAGACACCAGCAGTCCAAAGGAGCTGCATCAGATACTTAGCATAAAACGTAACCGGACCGAGAAAACCCAAAGGGTCATAAATACGTGCGATCTCCGACAGAATGGTACGCTTTGTGCAACGACAATCACTAGTATCTGCAACTCGAAAACGAAAAGAATCAGATTGAGGCTGCCATAAAAGCCCCAATATCTTAAGCGAAATGTCCGACATTTCTTCGAAACGTTTAAAATCCTCTGAGTATAAGTCCGCGGATGGAATGCTATCAAAAAATGAACTATTATTCGAAGTCCACTTCCTCAAGTGGAAACCACCCGACGACAATATTTTGGTGAGTTCCTCTCGAAGCAAGCAGGCTTGGTCGACTGAGTCCGCTCCAGTAACGATGTCATCTACATAAATATCACGAGCGAGAACGGCAGAACCAGCTGGGTATTCCTCAGCTGCATCCCTGGCAAGTTGAGCCATAGTGCGAAGAGCCTGAAATGGAGCTGAAGACACTCCATACGTCACGGTCAACAGACGATAATCACGAACCGGTCCGACTGGGGAGGGACGCCATAAAATACGCTGATATTCCGCATCTTCTTCGGGGACCAATATCTGCCTGTACATTTGTCTCACGTCACCGGTAAAAACCACCGCGTGCCAACGAAAGCGCAAGAGCAAATCGAAAATATTGGTCTGAAGTTTAGGCCCGGCAAGAAGAGTTGCGTTTAAAGAAACGGCTTTAGCGTCTTTCGCGCTGGCATCAAACACAACGCGGAGAGGCGTGCTGACAGAATCGGGACGTAATATTCCGTGATGAGGAATGTAATAGAACTGGCCCTCTCTACTAAAAGGAGGATCCACCTCTTCAAGATGACCGCGTAACTCATAATCTTCCATAAAATCAACATACGCTTTCTTGACTTCAGGATTAGAATTTAATTTACGTTCCAACGACAAAAAACGCTTGAGTGCGATTTCTCGAGAATTAACAAAGTTAGGTTTATTCGTAGGGTCGACAAAAGGCAAGGGTACTACAAATCTACCTTCATTGTTACGGCTATGATTAGCAACAAAATAATCGTCGCATTGTTGGTCCTCCTTCGATACGAAGGATTTAAGTGGAGAACTAACATTTTCTAATTCCCAAAATTTCTTAAGGGAATCATCCAACGACAAGGTTTGCGAAAGATTCGACACGAAAAGGCAATTTCTATTATTGCTACGATAAACAGCGTTTGAATTAGATTTAGTGACATAACATTCACCCATAATAATCCATCCGAAAATTGTATTTAACGCTTTTGGTTGACCGGGCTTCCCACGCTTGAGACCAGGTAACAACGATGAGGCGAAAATATCTGCAGTTAGCAGCATGTCTACCGGTCCCGGTTGAGCAAAGTCTGGATCAGCGAGAGATACCTTTTTTATGTGCGACCACACCGACGAATCGACAGGTTGAGTGGGTTGGTCAGCGCATATCGACGACAAAACGAAAGCTTCGAATTTAATATTCGACGACAAAGTATTACCGATAGGTTTTATTTCACACGATAATAAACCAAGTGGGCGAGCGACAGAGTTACCAATACCATTTACTGAATGCTGGCTGCAACGAATATTAAGGCCTAACATTCTAGCACAAGGTTCCGAAATAAAGTTACAAGCGCTAGCGCAGTCTAAGAGTGCGCGAATTGGTCGAAAGTTACCATCAATGTCTCTAATTAAAACCTTTACAGTTGAAAATAAAACTGTATTTTCATCAGTTATTGAAGTTAAAACTGTGTTACTACTAACATTCCCTGTGCCAGGCTGTGCACTACCATCTACCATAGAAGAGGTCTGTGTTTGTTTAGTAAAATGCAACAATGTGTGGTGAGAGCAATGACACACCGCACAACGAGAGGCTCGACAAGTTTTTACACGATGTGTATTCGAAAAACACAATAAACAGAGACCTTTCTGTTTGACAAATTCGAAACGAGAGGTAATGTCAAGATTTAAAAATTCATTACAAGTGGTGAGGCCGTGCTGGCCGGCACAAAAGCTGCAAGTCGGACGAGAAACAATAAACGACGATTTTTGTTTACTCACACTATTATGTTTATTTTTATTCAAAACACCCGAACTACTCGTTACAGAGGTGTCACTTGACAGGTTAAGCGCTTTGTATTGTTTTTCTATGAAGTCAGTAACATCCGTAAACATTGGAATTTCATCACTATTATGCTCAAGTTGAAATGATTCACGAGTACCTTTATCTAATTTCGACCATAACAATTGGAAAAGCATAAAATTTCTATCTGGTAAACCATATTTATTTAACACTGCTAAGTTCTCCGAAAACGTCCTATGGACACGCTCGAGATCACAGGCTGACTTCATTTTAATGGGTTCACAACTCAACAACTTTTCATAATAGTGTGTAGCAATTTGGCGTTTCCTATCATAATATTTACGTAAGCAATTGTATGCAACTAAATAACTATCATCTGTAAGTGGGTAGTTTTTTATCAAATCATAAGCAGAACTTTGTACACTTGACAACAAATAGTGTAATTTCTCGACACTAGAAATATTCCGCTTATGAATCAATGAATCGAAAAGCTGAATGAAGGAAACCCAATTTTCCAACTTACCATCGAAAGGTTTAATATTAATTTTAGGTAATTTTGCCATAACTGCCTCATCAACACAATGTTTTACTTTGGATTCACATTCTTCCGACTGTTGGGTACGTAATCTATGTTTAACTTGCAAAAACTTTTTCTCAAACTCATAAGTTATAGCCATTTCCTGACTTCTTGCAGACGGACACGATAACGACAATAACACTTTCCGTTGCGCATCATGGAAATCATTCGACAATTCGTTTATAAACGTTTCACTACAACCAATAAGTTTAGTACTTTCGATATATTCAATTCGCATCATAGCGTAATCCCGCGCAATTCTATTACTATCAACTTGAACAGTTTCCGATGACATGTTTTGATCTTCGTTTGACATTTTGAACGACAGCCAACAATATTACAACTGTCAACCGAAGAAAATCAAACCGGAAACTTCAAGTTGTCTATGGTACGAAGTTGCACTGGCACAACGACAACAAACAAATACCGATAATTTCCGACAGTAAAAAAATATGGCGTACAACTTTTACCTCGAACCGAGAATCAAGTAGAAGCAACAGACTACCTTCCACAAATTTATAAAAATGTTAAATCACGAAAATATTGCAAATAATCACTACGAAAAGGCACTTTTCAATGAAATATGCGGCTTGAAGGCCAAAAATGAATGCAAACCGAAAAACGACAAGATATAGCGGACTGTATTACGAACGATTAAATGTGTTTAGTTGCGCAATTATCGTGATTTTTATGAAGGAATTAATTTTGAATAATATTTTTAATTGATTATTGAAATAACATTCAGATTGCGTTCTGGCTCACCTGGTTTCTCCAATGTGGTAGCGTCAGCCACGTGCAGCAGAGCAATGGTTTGCCCCAGCGCTGGGCCCAGATAAGGCTTACCGGTTTACTGCTATAAGTTGGGATTTTTAGACGGCCTTTACGCAATCACTCACTTGGATTTAAAGGTTTTTTACTACTTGTAGTCTGGAATTGTTTCTACTTGAAAGAGTTATTTAATATAGGCGCGCGATTCGCCCCGAGAATTACGAACTTGAACTCGACTGACTGTGTTGCCACACGAATTTACGTTACGAAAAATTATACAAAAGTTGCAACAACACTGGACATTTGGCCTTTGGCCAATTTTAATTAATTACGAAAATGATAATAACGAACACAGGATAATAAATAGCAGTATGTGTCAAAAAGGCCCCCGCTAGCCATTTGTCGTGACAGTCAGGGACGTATCACGACGCTGGTTTTCAGCAGGGACCCTGACGGTAGGCTCGGACCATACCCGACCGGAAGCCCGACTTGGTTAGCGCGGAATCAATCCATCCAGATAATTAAATTATCTTGTTGTTGTTATCAAGTGTACCTACCTACTTTATATGTATGCTTTTAGTGGTTTAATTGTTACTTTTCTTCTACGTATAATTAGCATAATTAGTTTATAAATAGTTTTGCTGTAGTTAATGAGACTAAAAATACGTTTGCATCAGAAACTAGCTGAAGTGGAAAACATTTCCATGGAAAATTTTTGCTTAGACAGACTTTATTTACATATTTTATTTCATGGCTACTGCCATTAAATTTTGATTTTTGTACAAAATAAGAATAATCTTTATAATACATTTATTAGGTTTTAGGAAGCGCGTACTATATAAAATAAGTTTAATAAAAAACTAAAAACCGACTTCAAAATAAAAAGTGAAAAATAATATTGACTAAAACATACCTAATTAGTTCTTTTTGGAGTCGGTGCCAGCCATCGAAAGTTAAAATGTGTTCATTCGCACCATCCCATCCCATCATCAGAATCTGACTTGGTGTAAATGGGACCACCTCGGGAGTATACCCTGCAAACTAAAAAATAAATTTTGTAATCGGACCATAATTGACAGCGTAATCGCGTAACAAACATACAAAAAAAATACAACATTCAGACGAATTGAGAACCTCCTCCTTTTTTTGAAGTCGGTTAGAATGTAGTGTCATTTCAAATTAGTGTAGCTCCTGAAGTATGGCACCCATGTTGGTATCGTTTTGTAGATAATCTCAAAATGTATCAACAGAAATAGAGTACATTTAAGGGGCTAGTTTTTTTAATGAGTTTAAAAATCCTGTTAAATTAAGATAAGTTTTCAGCGAAATTTCTCTGTTATCATTTGTTACTCTATGATAACAGTTAATACATATGACTGGCCGGTTGGGATTTAAAGGGCTTTATGGCGCATTTCATCCCGACTTTTTTAGTCTTCGGATCTCAGATCTGTCATGGATTTTGTCCAATACAATTTTGCACCGTATGCTTTTCTGCGTCTAGCTAGTGCAGTGGCGGGCATTGGTTTTATTTCGAGGTAGGCCTTAGATACTTGCTTATGTATTTTACCCATTTGTAAGTACCTATTGCCTACCTCATTTCATTTACCAGGTAGGCACTGCCTAATTGCCTATATGCACTGCACGCCCCTGAGCTAGTTTCTTCGATGATTACGGTATTCGATGCCAAAAGTCACGATATTTAAAGTCCTAAAGTAATGTCGGAACCTTACTAACGATAGTGCTATTGATGTTACGGTCTAGTATTTTTTAAGTTCTTATTTTAGTAGTACTAGTACTAACCAAAAGAGAGTCTATAGTAGTAGGATAGCAGTGGCGGACATTAGTTTTATTTCGAGGTAGGCAGTAGATACTTATTTAAGCGTTTTATTGATTGAAACTCAGCGGTTTTCATCAATGACACACATTTCTAAGTAGTTACTGCCTACCTCATTTCGTTTACCAGAGAGGCACTGCCTAATTGCCTATATGCAATTCACTGCCCTGTAGGATAGGATAGGGTATATTTATATATATAATTCTAAAAGGCATGATACTTAAAATAAATTTAAAACACAGCTGTTTAAAATTACAATTTATTCATAAAAATCTAATACCTACATGCAATTTCATCAAATCAGAGCGAGCCACTTCCGAGGCAGGTGACGCATGTGTTTAGAAGAACTCTGCAAGTTTATCTTACTAGACAGAGACTAGCTAGGGGCAGAAGACTTTCTGAATACGTATTTTTAGAAGCATTGCTATTCCCGTGCGAAATCACAAGAATTAAAATTTTTCAAATGCTTCAAATATACTTCAAAAGAATATTGTATATTCGTGTAAAATACACGTGTACACACCACACGAGTTGCCTGAGAAACATTTTTTTGTTTTTTTTTTATCATCATCATTTTAGCCGGAGGACGTCTACTGCTGAACATAGTCTTCCCCCAGTGTCTTAGTGATCGGCCGGCAGCGAAGCGACCTGCATCCAGCGGCTTCCTATAACCTTTACACCTTGTGGTCGTCTGTCCACCTTGTGTCGTTCTTTTTTTATTGTAATAATTAGTTTTAAGTAGTGAAGAAGGTATTTCTGTTGTGTCTAGTAATTGCTGTTGTCGCCTATAATTAAGTTTACACTTAGCATTGTGATAAAAAAATTTAATTGGCATAGGTACTGTTGGTAACCTTGATGGTGATCCGAATAAATAAAATAAAATGTATTTCTCTGTTCATATCAGCATGGTTTTATTTTTCTCACCTAGAAGATGAGCTGTACGAAAATATTTATTAGTATTATTTACTTAAAACTCAATGAAACAGGAATTAACGCTTTTAAAGATTATTTCTTAATGAATATATACAATCATGTCGGTTGTTGATTCAAGGCGTAGGGACTGTTGGTAGCATTAGGAGAGTTGGTTGCGTACGGAGAGTTGTAGGCGTAGGGAGAGTTGACAGCGTAGCGGGAGGAGGTAGCGTAGGGAGAGTGGTAGGCGTAGGGGGAGTTGTTGGCATGGGGGGAGTGTTCGGCGTAGGTAGAATCGATCGCGTAAGGGGAGTTGATGGCGTAGGGGGAGTTTTTGGCATGGGGGGAGTATTCGGCGTAGGCGGAATCGACTGCGTAAGGGGAGTTGATGGCGTAGGGGGAGTTGATGGAGCAGGGGGAGTTGATGCTGTAGGCGGAGGCAGGTGGACATGAGCGTTTTTGGCGGTCTAGGGTGCTTGGTGCCTCATCAGTTGCTCGTGGTTTCTTCATATCATCTTCAAAGTTCAGGCCGGGTTGAATGATGCCTAAAAAAAAGATTTTTAACTTAGGTGAGTGTTTTTGAACCAAGCTGACCATCGGCCTCTTCAAAGCTAAGCTTTTTGAAAGAATACCACACGTTATCAACCTACAATAAATCACATATTTTTCAATTGATACTTAATGAATGAACTCTACTCGTGTAAACACGTAGTTTCATACGAATCGGAATTCAAATCCTTCTGAAATATGCTTCTAATTCTAGAATAGACAAAGGGTACCTATTTCCTGAAGTGTAGGTAATTTAACACAGTTAATTAACTAAACCAATATTTAAAAAATAAAGAGGTCTTACCCTGTCCTCCTTCTGACTCGGGGTTGGTGAGTGAGACTGGTGAATCATCTGACAAAACCTGGAATGAGATAATGGGGTACTTACAAAAAACTTAACTTAATCAAAGCAAAATCTTTTGATAAAAATACCGCGACAAACTAATGTATGAGAAATCTGAGATAACATTTAAACACGGTTTCATTTTAGTCATTGCCAGACTCAAATTTTTCAATGGTTCTCAATTTAACTGAATGTTGTATTTTCTATGTTTGTTACGCGATTACCTACTCCGTCGATTTCAAAATTAATCTTTTTGTTTGAATGAGTACACTCCCGAGGTGGCCCCATTTTCACCAAGATAGGATCTAATGATGGGATCACAGGAAAATCAAGAAAAATCCTCAAAAATGTAGGCACATAAATAAATAAATATTGGACAACATCACATGCATTGCTCTGATCCTAAGGTAAGTAGCTAAAGCACTTGTGTTATAGAAATCAGAAACAACGACGGTACCACAACATCCAGACCCGAGACAATATAGAAAAGTTCGTTCTCTACATTAACCCGACCGGGGACACATAGAGTGTGTTTGTTAACATTAAATAAATTATTCTGACGTGTGCGTCTGGCATTCATCACATCATACCTACTGCTGAGCTGATGATGAAAGTCACAGAGCTCTTAACGGTTTAGAGTTATGTAGTAATGGAGTTATGTATTTAAAAACTACTAAACGGATTTGGATGAAATTGTGCACTCATATAGAATATGATCTGGATTAACATATACCTAGGATACCTACTCTTTATCCCGGTTTAATGTTCCTGTGGGATATATTCAATAAACTAAAACCGAGTGCAACAGCTAGTTAATAATATTTACCGATGTCCCAAGAAACGCCATGAGAAACAAAATCACTCCTAGCTCCATAAGTATTTGTTAAGAAAACGATAAATAACTTTTCTTAGTTATCGTATCAAAGATTGGGAACAGTCTGATGTTTACGGGTAGATGTAAGACATTAAACTAATCAACGAAACAAGTTTAAAGGAAATTTGATAGGTATTTTTAGTATAGTCCTCTTGCGAAATTGTGTTTTCCCTGAGTGATTCGTTTAAAACACTGATAAAATTAAATAAAACTGACGATTTTTGACACACTCACACTGAGTACAGCTAAGTGACAAAAACAAGAGCATCAAATTATTTTTTCTATTTATGCTACGGCCACACTACCTTAACCGTTTACCGCATTAATTATGGCATTTAATTACTGCTCAAATTAACGCGTTAAGTGGTGTTATTACACTAGAGATTACCGAGATATGACAATGAACTAGGCAATATGACATTATTCTAGATGTTGGCTGAAGTTGCGGAGATGTTGTACTTTATGGCTGTCAATAATTACCAACTATTACATGAATTTTTTACATTATTACAAAACTAAACCAAGACTCAAATATTCCTTTAAAATTTGAGCACCCTTTCATTTGACCACTTCATATCGGTCCGCATAATTACTATGCTTTTCGGTCGAGCTCATGTCGCACACTGAACAAACGGTAGTTTGGCCACTTCACGCAAAAATGACCGCGGTAATCGTCTTTGATGTGCGAAAAAGACCACCGGAGCTATTGCCTACCGTCAATGCCATATTGATTGACGTTGTAAAATTATGGCCATAAATAAATAAATAAATAAAATTGTTTCCACAATCACACCAATTATCTAGCCCCAAACTAAGCAAAGCTTGCTATGGCGACTAGATAACGGATAAAAACGTTTGTAAACATCTATGACTTAGGTGCAAATGCTCGCGCTCATCACACTGGCATTTGCCTCTCACGGAATTCGAACCCGCAACCGCCAGGCAATGTAGTCCGGAGCGTGAACCACTATACCAGACGGTCGTCTATAAATACATATATATAAATATCCTAGGTGTTGTTTTAATTATGGCCATAATTATTGCCATATCACGGTAGCGTAGCCGTAAAATTAGAGGTAGACGCAGACTGCACTTGTCCGCGCCGAAAGCGCCTTATAGAAAGCCCCAGCGCCCCAATCGTTGCCGCCAACTGTACCTACCATTTGACTCGAATTGACATGATTTGATACATCCTGTTGATCCTGTCCAAGTTGTGACTGCTGTGAGACACAATGCTAACACAAAATTAGTTTTATGTTTACGTCGATGGGCGTGTTGTGTCCTCGAAGTGTTAAATTATTTGATCGTCTATTTTAGAAGGTTCAAGCAGCATCTCTAATCAGCCTACGTCGTCAGTAGTAGCAAAGAGATAGTATTATGCAGTGGGTTAGCTCTTCAGTCAAGCTCATTTAGTCATCATCATCATCATATCAGCCTGTTGCAGTCCACTGCTGGACATAGGCCTCCCCCAAGAAGCGCCACAGCGCACGATCTATCACCCTTTGCATCAAGTCGCTGCCAGCTGCCTTCTTCAGGTCATCGGTCCATCTAGCCATGGGGCGTCCTACACTACGTTTGCCTAAGCGTGGTCGCTATTCGAGAACCTTCCTGCTCCAACTCTCGTCGGTTCTGCGACAGACATGGCCAGCCCACTGCCACTTCAGCTTGCTACATTTTTGGACAATATCAGTCACCTTAGTCTTATGTCGTATGACCTCATTCCGGATCTTATCCCTTAATGAGATCCCCAACATAGACCTTTCAATAGCACGCTGAGTGACGTGTAGTCGGTGGGCCAACTTTTGGTGGACTAATTTAGTCACAAAATCATAATTATCAGGATAATTTTGCTTGACGACCTACGTAGCCGAGAGGCGAGCACGCAGGACTATACTTAAATGGTGATAAATGGTATATCAAGCCGAAACTAGCTTAAGTTAACATATGCATAAAAATACTATGGTGATGTCTTAAATTTGTTATCATCATTTTAGAAAAAAATATATTCATACAAATCGGATTCTAAAATTTAAGTTTTTTACATTTACATTTTCTGACTTCACCATACTATTTTTATGCATATGTTAACATAGGCTACTTTCGACTTGATATACCAAATTCACATATTTATTTGCTATTTAGTAGCACTTGTGTTTTAGAAATCAGAAACAACGACGGTACCACAACACCTTGACCGGAGCCAATATAGAAAAGTCCGTTTTCTACATTGTCCCGACCGGGGATCGAACCCGGAACCTCAGAGATGGCGGCGCCATTTAAAGTCCGGCGTGGGCACGCCACCTCTCGGCTACGGAGGTCTTCGTTTTGCATGTGTTATTATGGGGCTACGGTACCAGGCACCAATGTTGAGCTCTGAGGAAAATAGTGGGGATCGCTTTGCGCATCTTACGACACGATCATCATATCAGAGACGCGTGTGCGTAGAGCTAACAACCCATTCCGGCCGGCGGTGCAGGCGCGTCGCACGACTAGCCAATCACGTTATCGTAATGGTCTTCATAGCCGGAATAAATATCGAAACCTACAATGACAGTGCTATTGATGTTGTTACGGTCCAGTATGTTTGAAGTACCTTTTTTAGTATAGTACCTACTAGTACCAACCCAAAGACAGTCGATAGGTTTATTAATTTGCACTGCATGATTGATTTACAATATATTTTTACATTTTTGAAGTTAAGTTAAAAACTATATCCAAAGAATTCTAAAAGGCATCCTGAAAATAAATTAAAAACACAGAGCGGCTTAAAATTAAAATTTATTTATATACACTTCTAATAATATAAAATAAAATGTATGTGTATAAAATGTCAATTATTTTGCTGATATGAAAGGAAAAACCTTTCATATCAGCAGAATAATTGACTATAAGTGAAGTTTAATTATTTTTCTCACCTAGAAGATGAGCTATGAAAATATTTATTGGGATTTTAGTTAAGGAAGGGCAAATGTTTTTAAAAATTCTTAATAAATATACAATCATATTATGTTGTTGATTTAAGGCCTAGGGAGTCCCAGTAGCGTTAGGAGAGTTGGTTGCGTACGGAGAGTAGTAGGCGTAGGGAGAGTTGACAGCGTAAGGGGAGAAGGTAGCGTAGGGAGAGTGTTTGGCGTAGGCGGAGTTGTTGGCATGGGGGGAGTATTCGGCGTAGGGGGAATCGACTGCGTAGGGGGAGTCGATGGCGTAGGGGGAGTTGACGGAGCAGGGGGAGTTGATGCTGAAGGGGGAGGGAGGTGGACATGAGTCTAGGGTGCTTGTTTCCTCATCAGTTGCTCGTGGATTCTCCTTATCCTCGTCAACGTTCAGGCTGGTGTCTGAAAAATAAATGTTTTTTAACTTATGTGTTTTTGAACTAAGCTGACCATCGGACTCTTCTAAGCTGAGCTTATTGAAAGAATACCCCCTGTTATCAACCTACAATGAAATCTCATTTTTCTCAATAGATATTAACCTCCACATGGTTGTAACTAAATTTCTATGGGCTTTGCCTAAAATAAAATGGTTATTTGAATTAAAAATGAAAAAAATGCCTGCGGCGCGTGCGTCGTGGACAGGTGTGCTTTCAGCCTTAGAAGAAGAGGCTGTAGGGGCTGAAGGTCAAAAGGCTGTTCTTCTAGGAATAAATCTGCACTAATTCACATGCAAAATCGCAGAAATTGTGTGCCATTTCGTACGAATTGGTTTACGTTTTATATGCGAAAGAGATTTCAAATCCTTCTAAAGCGTATTTCTTGAAGTGTAGGTAATTTTAAAGTTAATTAATTAATACTATAATTATTTAAAAAAAAATGTTTTTACCCTGTCCTCCATCTGATTCGGGTTGAGTGAGTGAAACTGGTGAATCATCTGACAAAGCCTGGAATGAATAATTACTAAAGTACAACGTGATCAAAAAATTGTAAAAGTGAGGCGAAAAATAATTAAGGCAAGAAGCATGGTCCAAGTTTTTACAATAGTAAAATCTATGTACGAGAGTCCAACTCGAACTTGGTCAGTTTTTACTAAACCCCTAATTAGGTTTTACTTGCACGTCTGCTTCCTTTACTTTTTTTAAAGTCCGTTTTCTTTAGACTCAGTCACTTGGTAAAATTAATAATATTTACCGATGTCCCAAGAAACGCCACGAGAACGATAATCAGTCCTAGCTCCATGTTTATTTGTTAAGAAAATGAAAATAATAATACTTTAAACTATTACAGTTAACGTAGCTAGTATCAAAGATTGTCAGACTGATGTTAACGGGTTTAAGCTAGACACTAAACTAATGAAGCTAGAGTAAGTATAATATATTTTATAGTCTGGTCTTGCGAAATTTTGCTATTTATAAACACAGATAACAGATAAACATAAAATAAACATTGTCTGCGCCTCCAGGCGCAGTGGAATTTGATAGATAAATCAAACTCAGAACTTAGTACAATTAATATATTTAAATTTAGTATTTGAGATGGTTCTTGGTTGGATGGTGAAAAAGAAGAGACTTGACACTACTGTGAAGCTATACAGTTTTTAAATCCTTACTAAAATCTATTAGCAATATCGTCACCGTTCGTAGTTGCAAATAAAATACTGGTAGGCGCTGTAGGCGCCAACATATTCCCCCGCGTTGAAGGCGTTGGCTCTTCAACTTAATTCAATCTTCGACGTCGAGGAGAGGACAGAGACGAACTAGGGGCCGTCGGTAGCATCCGGAATTCGTTTTCACGTCCGCAACGCGAGAGATGCCGTCCGGACCCGGGAACAATCTGGTGACTCGTCCAGTGCGCCAACAAAGAGGTGGAAGTGAGTCCTCGCAGAGCAGAACCAGGTCTCCAACCTTTAGCTTGGTTTTGTCTACCTTCCATTTGGTTCTGACTTGCAATTCTGATAGATATTCTCTTTGCCATCTCCTCCAGAATTGCTGTCTGATATTTTCTAGGCGAGCGTAGCGAAGAAGTTTGTTTTCATTTTCAGCGTTTATAGCAGGTGACGGCAGCGCGTTCAGTGGTCTTCCAATTAGAAAGTGCCCTGGGGAAAGGAAAAGAGGATCGTCAGGACAAGAAGACAAGGGGCACAAGGGACGGCTATTCAGTATAGCTTCCACTTGTGCAAAAAGTGTGGAAATTTCTTCAAACGTTAGATGGCACATGCCAATAACGCGTTTTATGTGATATTTTGCTAATTTTACTCCGGCCTCCGAGATGCCATTAAAGTGAGGAGCATAAGTCGGACTGAATACAAATTTTATGCCTTCTGCAGCCGAAAACTCAGATAGTACTTCATTTTGATGTCTAATGATGTCCCTAGAAGCTCCAACAAAATTACGACCATTGTCAGAAAATATTTCCGCTGGTCGGCCACGGCGAGAAATGAATCTACGCAAAGTCAATAAAAAAGCGTTTTTGCTTAAATCTGTAACGGCCTCTAAATGTATGCACTTATACCTGAGACAAACAAATACACACAAATAACATTTTGACAATTTTGCACCGCGTCCAACACGATTTGTAATATAAAATGGCCCTGCCATGTCTATACCTACTGATTTAAAAGGAAAATCTTGATTAATGCGTTGGGCAGGTAGATTGCCCATTTTAGGTATCAACGTGTTTCCTTGTACGCGCCGACAACGCACACACTCGCGTACAGTGCGCCGCGCGACAAGTCTGCCCTTTATTGGCCAAATAGTTTGCCTGACCGCCGCTAGGAGAAGCTGTGGTCCGGCATGCATGTTACGAATATGTTCGTACCTGAATATTAATTTACATAAATGATGAGATGAATTTAAAAGTATCGGGTGTTTGTGATCGTAAGGCCGATTTGATGTATCTAGACGACCACCCACGCGAATTAAGCTATCCTTATCAATAAAAGGTGACAAAGCTAATATTTTAGATTTTGAGTTTAGTTGACCTTTGTTGAGAAGCAATTTATATTCAATAGCAAAACTTTGTTGTTGAGCTATAAAGCACAATGACTGGAAACTAAAACGTAATTCGTCGGCTGTTAAGATTCCAGTTAATTTATTTTTAGGACATTTTACATTATTAATAAATCGTTTTACATAAGCCATTGTTCGTTGTAGTCTACTAAAATTAGAAAACCGGTCAAATTCAATTATTGATTCTGAAACAGCGATTGTTGCGACTGTTTTAGTTTCAGGTAGGTCAACAAAATTTTCTATTTTTAGAATAGGCCAATTTATGTCGTCATTCAACAAATACTTAGGGCCATGCCACCATAAACTTGAATTTTGTAACTGACTGGCTGTAACGCTCCGTGAAATTAGATCAGCTGGATTTTCAGCTGTAGGAACATAACGCCAGGCTGATGATTGCGTTATGTCTTGTATTTCGCTTATCCTATTGGCTACAAATGTTTTTAGTTTGAAAGCGTCGCCTTTCAGCCATCCCAGCACAACACTAGAATCACACCAGTGAATAGTACGGTCAGGAACAAACCTTAGAGACTCGGTGACGGTTTTACATAAGCGAGCCGCGAGAAGTGCACCAGATAATTCTAGCCGAGGAATAGTTGTAGGTTTTATCGGGGCTACCTTCGATTTCGAGCATAACAGGTGCACTGCGACGTTGCCAGCTGAGCCTACGGTTTTTATGTAGATGCAGGCGCCGTATCCTACCTGGGATGCGTCACTGAAGGTGTGAATTTCTATGGTAGTCGGCGTGTCACCGACTACTGGCCGAGGTATTTGAAATGTAGCAAGAATAGATAGGCCTCTATGAAATTCTGTCCAAGCACGTTCAACTTCGTTAGGTACAGGTTGATCCCAGTCGACCTTGAGTTGCCATAATTTTTGTAACATTAATTTTGCTTGCATTATACACGGGCTAAGAAGGCCTAATGGATCGAAGATTTTGAAAGCATTTGACATGATACATCTTTTTGTTATGGGCTCGACCCCTTGGTTAGTTGAAATATCTATAGGAAAATGCAGTGTGTCTGTGTTTGGGTTCCAGCCTAAGCCAAGAGTACTTGAGGATTCACTAATGGTTAAATTTTCTTGCAACGTGATACTTGGAGAATTTTCAAAGATTGTAGGTAAATTAGTTTTATATTTACGCAAGTTGAAACATCCTTTATTTAATTGTGAAGCTACTGACTTTTGAATATATTGTAATTGACGTTTATCATTCGATCCTGTAATAAGGTCGTCGACATAAAAATCATTTTGTATGATTGTTTTAATTAATAAGTCATCGCACTCCTCCCCGATCTGCCACAGACATCGAGTACTTAAATAGCTGGCACTTGCGGTACCGTATGTGACAGTGTTTAGCTGCAGTGTTTTGATAGGCAAGGACTCATCCTCTCTCCATAAGATTAATTGCAGATTTCTATCATCGGGATGAATTTCGACCTGGCGGTACATTTTTTCAATGTCACCGGTAAGTAGGTATTTGTACTGTCGTGCGCAAATCAATATGGAAAAAAGAGAGTCCTGAACATTTGGACCTATCATCTGCAAATCATTGACAGAGAACCCGGAAGAAGAGGGCGCTGACCCATCGAACACAACTCTAATTTTAGTGGATTCGCTTTGCATCTTAAATACAGCATGATGACAAAGGAAATATGAAGGATTTGGTAATAAGTGGGGTAACTCTGTAAGATGACCAAGAGATTTATATTCATTTATAAATTCGGTATATTGTAGTTTTAATGAATGATTTTGTCGAAATCGTTTTTCTAAGTTTAAAAATCGTTTTTTTGCAAGAGAAAATGAATCGCCTAAACAGTCTGGTGAGTCCTTTAAAGGTAACTTCACACAAAACCTTCCTGTGTTTAGTCGAGTAGTGTTAGCTATAAAATGACATTCACAAGCCATCTCGGTTTTACTTAAAATAGGCTTATATGGAACTTCTTCTAATTCCCAGAATTTTTTAAGTAATTTGTCAATGTTAGATTCTTTTGATGAATAATTTGTATGATTGCAATAAGTTTCATTATTTTTGCTTAAGTTAATGGAGCCGCCAATGAGCCATCCAAACTTTGAATTTTGTAATCTGGGTTTGTTTTTGCCTATAGTTTTTTGTTCACATAACAAAACATCCCAGAAGAGATCGGCGCCTATTAACAGATCTATAGGGCCGGGCGTATGAAAATTGGGATCTGCTAATTTTATATTCGTAGGTAAATTCAATTTACTTAAGTCTATTGGAGACTTTGGCAGATCACCTGTGAGTTTATTGAGAACTAAGCAATTTAGATTTACTTTGAATTCTTGACAAGATGAATTTAGTTGAACAACACAGCTTTCCTTGACTATGTTTTCAGAGTTGTTACCAATTCCAATTACATTAATTGTAATTGGGGTAGAATTTAGTGATAATTTTTGTTGTATGGATTTAGTAATAAACGATGACTGACTGCCTGAATCCAATAAGGCACGAATTGTAGTTGCCTCTTTAGTTATTGGATTCGCGACTTCTATTAGGGCAGTAGACAAAATGATTTGATTTGATTGTTCTTTAGAGAAATTAACAATGGACTCTGATTGGGTAATTTGGGCATTGTTGGCTTTAGTGGCATCAACTGAATGCAGTAATGTATTGTGTCGCTTGTTGCACTGTCTACAGGGTCCCATGCGGCATTCACTAACCGAATGGCCTTGACGTAAACAATTAGAGCATAATTTGTATTTAGAAACATCAGATAACCTATCCTTAACAGATTTGCCTTTAAACATTGGACAGTCATAGATTTTATGATTTTTGTCACATATAATGCACAACCAAACATTGTTATTGTTTTGGCATGTTGTGGTATAGGATTTTGATTGAAAGGAATGCTTGTTATTTAAATGAGAATTTTGAGAGGATTTCGAAAAAGTATTATTGCTATTTAGATTAATATTGTGTTTATTACGATTTATAGATTCGAGAATGTGTGCCCTATCGATTAAAAAATCATTAAATTGCTTCAAACTAGGATTTTCGCCTAAACTGTTACGCTGTTCTTCCCATTTAGCAAGTGTTTGATTGTCAAGCTTGGATGAAATAAGAAAAATTATTAGTGTGTCCCAGTGCTGTGTGGGCTGACCTAGATTGGCTAGGGCGCGCAAGTTTTTGGTAACATGGTCTACTACAAATCGCAAAGAACTTTCGGTTTCACGTTGTTGTTGCATGTTAAATAAGGATTTTAAGTGATGGTTAATAAGTGATCTAGTATTATTGTAACGATCGCAAAGGAGTTGCCAAGCGTCTTGGTAGTTGGCAGAGGAGACTTCAATGCCAGCCACCACGCGAGCCGCATCCCCTTCCAAGTAAGAGACCAGATAGTGAAACTTTTGAATGGATGAAATGCGATCATTTTTATGAATTAAATTAGTGAATGTGTCCCTGAATTCCAACCAACGGAAGTATGATCCGTCAAATTTATTAATTTGGATTTGAGGTAATCGAACTGTAGACTCTGCATGATCGAAACCGCACTGAGCCTCTTGAAACAACGACTCTCGTCGTCTTTTGTCTTGGTCCAAGATCTTGATTTCACTTTGTTCGTCTAATATATTTTTAGCCATAGCAGTGCATAATATGAAATCCTGCTCAATGCGATCCCTCTCATCTAATTCTAAGTCTAAATTATCTGATTGAAGCAATTCTATCTGAGTCTGCAGCTCGTCATATTTAGCTGACTGGCCCTCGAACCTGGTGAGCTTTAGTGACAACTCAGCAAGCTCGATGGACGTCAGGTTGGGTTGACTTGTAATTTTGTTCAAAAAGTTTTTAAATTTAGTAATTTGACCTTTTAATGAGCTACGTTTAGTAATTAGGTCCTTTAAAGTAAGTTCATGAACCACTGGTCTAGTCGAAAAAGCTAATGGATCAGTCATTTTTAAATTAACGGGCAAAAAATTAAAAATATTGAAATAAAATTTAAATCCAGTTTAAGTTAAGTTTTAAGAATCTACAGTAAGTTAAATAAAGGCATGAAATTAAACGTTAAAATAAGTTTGAAGGTAGTTCAGAGCAAATTACAAGTCGACGCCCTATTTGAAAAGGCACAAAATTTGCAGTAATTAAAAAAAATACGTATCTTATGCTCCTCGCTCCGGCGCCGACGGCAGAGACCGGAGAAAACGAGCAGAATCAGCTGATGTCCCGTTATCCGTCGCACACGTGTGGTCGGCCGCGAACCGGCCGGTTTGAACACTGAAATCGTCAGCAAGCAAATCGACTAAATATAAAGAAAATACTGTTGCGAACGGATAATAATTGGTAGTTATTGTGAAATTTGATAGAATTTAAAAGATTTATACGTGTTAAGATGAATTCGAGAATTTTTTTTTTAAATTACGGGGTAGATAAAAATTGCACAAGTAGAGGTTTTTACTGAAATTGGATATGATTTTGAAGGATTTGAGGATTAAGGTGATATTAAGAGGTGGCTGGGACTTTATAGGAATGGATGAAGCAGGGCACTTATCTGGAATTAGGCTGCGAGGTGAAGCTTTTGCTGCGTCACTGCTCGGCTGACCAAGTGTCCTCTCGATTCAAACTTCGAAATTTCTTGGTGCTGCACGGTCGCCAGTGTCTGCGCCTCCAGGCGCAGTGGAATTTGATAGATAAATCAAACTCAGAACTTAGTACAATTAATATATTTAAATTTAGTATTTGAGATGGTTCTTGGTTGGATGGTGAAAAAGAAGTGACTTGACACTACTGTGAAGCTATACAGTTTTTAAATCCTTACTAAAATCTATTAGCTTCACAGTAGTGTCAAGTCACTTCTTTTTCACCATCCAACCAAGAACCATCTCAAATACTAAATTTAAATATATTAATTGTACTAAGTTCTGAGTTTGATTTATCTATCAAATTACCGATGTTGTATCTTGGCGCCTACAGCGCCTACCAGTATTTTATTTGCAACTACGAACGGTGACGATATTGCTAATAGATTTTAGTAAGGATTTGCCAGTGTCTGCGCCTCCAGGCGCAGTGGAATTTGATAGATAAATCAAACTCAGAACTTAGTACAATTAATATATTTAAATTTAGTATTTGAGATGGTTCTTGGTTGGATGGTGAAAAAGAAGAGACTTGACACTACTGTGAAGCTATACAGTTTTTAAATCCTTACTAAAATCTATTAGCAATATCGTCACCGTTCGTAGTTGCAAATAAAATACTGGTAGGCGCTGTAGGCGCCAACATATTCCCCCGCGTTGAAGGCGTTGGCTCTTCAACTTAATTCAATCTTCGACGTCGAGGAGAGGACAGAGACGAACTAGGGGCCGTCGGTAGCATCCGGAATTCGTTTTCACGTCCGCAACGCGAGAGATGCCGTCCGGACCCGGGAACAATCTGGTGACTCGTCCAGTGCGCCAACAAAGAGGTGGAAGTGAGTCCTCGCAGAGCAGAACCAGGTCTCCAACCTTTAGCTTGGTTTTGTCTACCTTCCATTTGGTTCTGACTTGCAATTCTGATAGATATTCTCTTTGCCATCTCCTCCAGAATTGCTGTCTGATATTTTCTAGGCGAGCGTAGCGAAGAAGTTTGTTTTCATTTTCAGCGTTTATAGCAGGTGACGGCAGCGCGTTCAGTGGTCTTCCAATTAGAAAGTGCCCTGGGGAAAGGAAAAGAGGATCGTCAGGACAAGAAGACAAGGGGCACAAGGGACGGCTATTCAGTATAGCTTCCACTTGTGCAAAAAGTGTGGAAATTTCTTCAAACGTTAGATGGCACATGCCAATAACGCGTTTTATGTGATATTTTGCTAATTTTACTCCGGCCTCCGAGATGCCATTAAAGTGAGGAGCATAAGTCGGACTGAATACAAATTTTATGCCTTCTGCAGCCGAAAACTCAGATAGTACTTCATTTTGATGTCTAATGATGTCCCTAGAAGCTCCAACAAAATTACGACCATTGTCAGAAAATATTTCCGCTGGTCGGCCACGGCGAGAAATGAATCTACGCAAAGTCAATAAAAAAGCGTTTTTGCTTAAATCTGTAACGGCCTCTAAATGTATGCACTTATACCTGAGACAAACAAATACACACAAATAACATTTTGACAATTTTGCACCGCGTCCAACACGATTTGTAATATAAAATGGCCCTGCCATGTCTATACCTACTGATTTAAAAGGAAAATCTTGATTAATGCGTTGGGCAGGTAGATTGCCCATTTTAGGTATCAACGTGTTTCCTTGTACGCGCCGACAACGCACACACTCGCGTACAGTGCGCCGCGCGACAAGTCTGCCCTTTATTGGCCAAATAGTTTGCCTGACCGCCGCTAGGAGAAGCTGTGGTCCGGCATGCATGTTACGAATATGTTCGTACCTGAATATTAATTTACATAAATGATGAGATGAATTTAAAAGTATCGGGTGTTTGTGATCGTAAGGCCGATTTGATGTATCTAGACGACCACCCACGCGAATTAAGCTATCCTTATCAATAAAAGGTGACAAAGCTAATATTTTAGATTTTGAGTTTAGTTGACCTTTGTTGAGAAGCAATTTATATTCAATAGCAAAACTTTGTTGTTGAGCTATAAAGCACAATGACTGGAAACTAAAACGTAATTCGTCGGCTGTTAAGATTCCAGTTAATTTATTTTTAGGACATTTTACATTATTAATAAATCGTTTTACATAAGCCATTGTTCGTTGTAGTCTACTAAAATTAGAAAACCGGTCAAATTCAATTATTGATTCTGAAACAGCGATTGTTGCGACTGTTTTAGTTTCAGGTAGGTCAACAAAATTTTCTATTTTTAGAATAGGCCAATTTATGTCGTCATTCAACAAATACTTAGGGCCATGCCACCATAAACTTGAATTTTGTAACTGACTGGCTGTAACGCTCCGTGAAATTAGATCAGCTGGATTTTCAGCTGTAGGAACATAACGCCAGGCTGATGATTGCGTTATGTCTTGTATTTCGCTTATCCTATTGGCTACAAATGTTTTTAGTTTGAAAGCGTCGCCTTTCAGCCATCCCAGCACAACACTAGAATCACACCAGTGAATCGTACGGTCAGGAACAAACCTTAGAGACTCGGTGACGGTTTTACATAAGCGAGCCGCGAGAAGTGCACCAGATAATTCTAGCCGAGGAATAGTTGTAGGTTTTATCGGGGCTACCTTCGATTTCGAGCATAACAGGTGCACTGCGACGTTGCCAGCTGAGCCTACGGTTTTTATGTAGATGCAGGCGCCGTATCCTACCTGGGATGCGTCACTAAAGGTGTGAATTTCTATGGTAGTCGGCGTGTCACCGACTACTGGCCGAGGTATTTGAAATGTAGCAAGAATAGATAGGCCTTTATGAAATTCTGTCCAAGCACGTTCAACTTCGTTAGGTACAGGTTGATCCCAGTCGACCTTGAGTTGCCATAATTTTTGTAACATTAATTTTGCTTGCATTATACACGGGCTAAGAAGGCCTAATGGATCGAAGATTTTGAAAGCATTTGACATGATACATCTTTTTGTTATGGGCTCGACCCCTTGGTTAGTTGAAATATCTATAGGAAAATGCAGTGTGTCTGTGTTTGGGTTCCAGCCTAAGCCAAGAGTACTTGAGGATTCACTAATGGTTAAATTTTCTTGCAACGTGATACTTGGAGAATTTTCAAAGATTGTAGGTAAATTAGTTTTATATTTACGCAAGTTGAAACATCCTTTATTTAATTGTGAAGCTACTGACTTTTGAATATATTGTAATTGACGTTTATCATTCGATCCTGTAATAAGGTCGTCGACATAAAAATCATTTTGTATGATTGTTTTAATTAATAAGTCATCGCACTCCTCCCCGATCTGCCACAGACATCGAGTACTTAAATAGCTGGCACTTGCGGTACCGTATGTGACAGTGTTTAGCTGCAGTGTTTTGATAGGCAAGGACTCATCCTCTCTCCATAAGATTAATTGCAGATTTCTATCATCGGGATGAATTTCGACCTGGCGGTACATTTTTTCAATGTCACCGGTAAGTAGGTATTTGTACTGTCGTGCGCGAATCAATATGGAAAAAAGAGAGTCCTGAACATTTGGACCTATCATCTGCAAATCATTGACAGAGAACCCGGAAGAAGAGGGCGCTGACCCATCGAACACAACTCTAATTTTAGTGGATTCGCTTTGCATCTTAAATACAGCATGATGACAAAGGAAATATGAAGGATTTGGTAATAAGTGGGGTAACTCTGTAAGATGACCAAGAGATTTATATTCATTTATAAATTCGGTATATTGTAGTTTTAATGAATGATTTTGTCGAAATCGTTTTTCTAAGTTTAAAAATCGTTTTTTTGCAAGAGAAAATGAATCGCCTAAACAGTCTGGTGAGTCCTTTAAAGGTAACTTCACACAAAACCTTCCTGTGTTTAGTCGTGTAGTGTTAGCTATAAAATGACTTTGACAAGCCATCTCGGTTTTACTCAAAATAGGCTTATGTGGAACTTCTTCTAATTCCCAGAATTTTGTAAGTAATTTGTCAATGTTAGATTCTTTTGGTGAATAATTTGTATGATTGCAATAAGTTTCATTATTTTTGCTTAAATTAATGGAGCCACCAATGAGCCATCCAAACTTTGAATTTTGTAATCTGGTTTTGTTTTTGCCTATAGTTTTTTGTTCACATAACAAAACATCCCAGAAGAGATCGGCGCCTATTAACAGGTCTATAGGGCCGGGCGTATGAAAATTGGGATCTGCTAATTTTATATTCGTAGGTAAATTCAATTTACTTAAGTCTATTGGAGAATTTGGCAGATCACCTGTGAGTTTATTGAGAACTAAGCAATTTAGATTTACTTTGAATTCTTGACAAGATGAATTTAGTTGAACAACACAGCTTTCCTTGACTATGTTTTCAGAGTTGTTACCAATTCCAATTACATTAATTGTAATTGGGGTAGAATTTAGTGATAATTTTTGTTGTATGGATTTAGTAATAAACGATGACTGACTGCCTGAATCCAATAAGGCACGAATTGTAGTTGCCTCTTTAGTTATTGGATTCGCGACTTCTATTAGGGCAGTAGACAAAATGATTTGATTTGATTGTTCTTTAGAGAAATTAACAATGGACTCTGATTGGGTAATTTGGGCATTGTTGGCTTTAGTGGCATCAACTGAATGCAGTAATGTATTGTGTCGCTTGTTGCACTGTCTACAGGGTCCCATGCGGCATTCACTAACCGAATGGCCTTGACGTAAACAATTAGAGCATAATTTGTATTTAGAAACATCAGATAACCTATCCTTAACAGATTTGCCTTTAAACATTGGACAGTCATAGATTTTATGATTTTTGTCACATATAATGCACAACCAAACATTGTTATTGTTTTGGCATGTTGTGGTATAGGATTTTGATTGAAAGGAATGCTTGTTATTTAAATGAGAATTTTGAGAGGATTTCGAAAAAGTATTATTGCTATTTAGATTAATATTGTGTTTATTACGATTTATAGATTCGAGAATGTGTGCCCTATCGATTAAAAAATCATTAAATTGCTTCAAACTAGGATTTTCGCCTAAACTGTTACGCTGTTCTTCCCATTTAGCAAGTGTTTGATTGTCAAGCTTGGATGAAATAAGAAAAATTATTAGTGTGTCCCAGTGCTGTGTGGGCTGACCTAGATTGGCTAGGGCGCGCAAGTTTTTGGTAACATGGTCTACTACAAATCGCAAAGAACTTTCGGTTTCACGTTGTTGTTGCATGTTAAATAAGGATTTTAAGTGATGGTTAATAAGTGATCTAGTATTATTGTAACGATCGCAAAGGAGTTGCCAAGCGTCTTGGTAGTTGGCAGAGGAGACTTCAATGCCAGCCACCACGCGAGCCGCATCCCCTTCCAAGTAAGAGACCAGATAGTGAAACTTTTGAATGGATGAAATGCGATCATTTTTATGAATTAAATTAGTGAATGTGTCCCTGAATTCCAACCAACGGAAGTATGATCCGTCAAATTTATTAATTTGGATTTGAGGTAATCGAACTGTAGACTCTGCATGATCGAAACCGCACTGAGCCTCTTGAAACAACGACTCTCGTCGTCTTTTGTCTTGTTCCAAGATCTTGATTTCACTTTGTTCGTCTAATATATTTTTAGCCATAGCAATGCATAATATGAAATCCTGCTCAATGCGATCCCTCTCATCTAATTCTAAGTCTAAATTATCTGATTGAAGCAATTCTATCTGAGTCTGCAGCTCGTCATATTTAGCTGACTGGCCCTCGAACCTGGTGAGCTTTAGTGACAACTCAGCAAGCTCGATGGACGTCAGGTTGGGTTGACTTGTAATTTTGTTCAAAAAGTTTTTAAATTTAGTAATTTGACCTTTTAATGAGCTACGTTTAGTAATTAGGTCCTTTAAAGTAAGTTCATGAACCACTGGTCTAGTCGAAAAAGCTAATGGATCAGTCATTTTTAAATTAACGGGCAAAAAATTAATAATATTAAAATAAAATTTAAATCCAGCAAGTTTAAGTTAAGTTTTAAGAATCTACAGTAAGTTAAATAAAGGCATGAAATAAAACGTTAAAATAAGTTTGAAGGTAGTTCAGAGCAAATTACAAGTCCACGCCCTATTTGAAAAGGCACAAAATTTGCAGTAATTAAAATAAAAATACGTATCTTATGCTCCTCGCTCCGGCGCCGACGGCAGAGACCGGAGAAAACGAGCAGAATCAGCTGATGTCCCGTTATCCGCCGCACACGTGTGGTCGGCCGCGAACCGGCCGGTTTGAACACTGAAATCGTCAGCAAATCGACTAAATATAAAGAAAATACTGTTGCGAACGATAATAATTGGTAGTTATTGTGAAATTTGATAGAATTTAAAAGATTTATACGTGTTAAGATGAATTCGAGAATATTTTTTTTTAAATTACGGGGTAGATAAAAATTGCACAAGTGGAGGTTTTTACTGAAATTGGATATGATTTTGAAGGATTTGAGGATTAAGGTGATATTAAGAGGTAGCTGGGACTTTATAGGAATGGATGAAGCAGGGCACTTATCTGGAATTAGGCTGCGAGGTGAAGCTTTTGCTGCGTCACTGCTCGGCTGTCCAAGTGTCCTCTCGATCCAAACTTCGAAATTTCTTGGTGCTGCACGGTCGCCAATGTCTGCGCCTCCAGGCGCAGTGGAATTTGATAGATAAATCAAACTCAGAACTTAGTACAATTAATATATTTAAATTTAGTATTTGAGATGGTTCTTGGTTGGATGGTGAAAAAGAAGAGACTTGACACTACTGTGAAGCTATACAGTTTTTAAATCCTTACTAAAATCTATTAGCAATATCGTCACCGTTCGTAGTTGCAAATAAAATACTGGTAGGCGCTGTAGGCGCCAACATACGTGATGATGTAACGATTTTAATTTGTTGTCGCACTTCCATGGTTATTTGGTTTTCCTCAAACAATCTATGCTACAGTTAAGTGACAAAACAAGAGCATCAAATTAATTCTATTGTTAAGGTAAGGGTAAGTGTACCTTATATGCGCATACGCGGAAAAAGTCCCTACTACAACTAGCGGCACTGAAGTTGAGCCTTGGGCAAAATATGCGCAGAAGATCATAAATTAGTTGATTGGCTTGTAGTGCGACGCGCCTACACCACCGACCGGGATTAGTTAGCTCCACGCATACGCGTCTCAAGACAATTATTAGACAACAAGCCTCGTTAAATTGATTGTATTTTTCCCAAAATCAGTAGATTTTTCTCTATTTTTGAGATGGTGTGCATTGTGTGAGCCGATTGCTAAACATCTCTTATTAACTAAGTATTTACTAGCCGCGTAAAAAAACGATCGTTTTCAATTGTTCATAAATTTTCAACGGTTTGATACGGTTTGTCTTTTGAACCGACTTCAAAAAAAGGAGGAGGTTCTCAATTCGTCTGAATGTTGTTACGCGATTACGCCGTCAATTATGGACCGATTTCAAAATTTATTTTTTAGTTTG
The DNA here is from genome assembly GCA_950371115.1 of Anania fuscalis. Taxonomy (NCBI): domain Eukaryota; kingdom Metazoa; phylum Arthropoda; class Insecta; order Lepidoptera; family Crambidae; genus Anania; species Anania fuscalis. The sequence continues at coordinate 1,979,591 of OX493346.1, forward strand.
AAAGGGTATACTCCCGTGGTGGTCCCATTTACACCAAGTCAGATTCTGATGATGGGATCCTTTAGAAATCCTTGGCAACCCTCAATTTTTATAGGCACCCATAATGTTTTGGATATATTTTCTGACTCAATGCTGATTTTTGGGTTTGGTAATCATCATGTCACGTTGCTGACCTGATGATGGAAGCCACAGAACTCCTTATCGGATAGGAGTTAGAAGATAATACTGCTTTTTATCGACAGAACGTATTTCGCACGTGGAGCTTATGAGGTACCAGACCGCCAATTTTTATTTACTGGGGGCGTACCCGCACACCCAGTAACGGAAAAAAAATTAAAAGTTCCTTTCTTAAATTGACTTGGTATTTAATGCAAGACCTTAACCTATGGTTACGACACCAAAATAGCCACCGTTCTGGTTGGAGTGTAGGAAAACCCTTTCCTTAAGATTTACAAATTTTCGTCGAAATATTGACCCAATATAATACCTTATTTACCAACATTAACTCTCGATGGCTGGCACCGACTCCAAATAGAACTGATTAGGTATGTTTTAGTCAATATTATTTTTCGCTTTTTAGTTTCATTTTGAAGTCGGTTTTTAGTTTTTTATTCAACTTATTTTATGATTTGATAGGTTAATACGTCAGAACGAACGATACATTTTCGTAATGGGCCTCCTGATACGATGATCGTCTTGTAAGATGTGCAAAGCGATTCCCACTCTTTGCCCCAGCAAACAAGCACGATTACAACTGAAACTACTAGACCTAGGCCAACTCTTCCACTGTGGCCCACTACTATAGCTTCTACTTCGACTACAGACGATGATAACCATGGAGGAGAGGACAGCGATGGTGATAAGGCCAACAAGACACTCTGGTGGGTATAGCTTCCTTCGTGTCGTCAAGGGGATGCCACGTGAACTTTCCTGCTTGTAAGAAAACCATTTTAACTAGCATTACCGTAATCTTTGATTTAAAAGTGACGTGATTTCTTCAATGCACTTTTTAAAAATCTTGAAAATTTTACCCAAATTGATTTTCTACTCGTTATTTCTTGCAAGTATTTCTCTATAGGTAAGTTTAATAATAATGTAGTAACATGCAGCATGAAAGCAAGTATGCAGCAAGCATGCAGCATGCAAGCAAGCATGCAAGAAAGCATGCAGGATGCAAGCAAGTATGCAGCAAGCATGCCGCGTACTGTAGGCATGGTTTTTGTCACGGCTCGGCACTGCGAGGCTCTGTAGGTCCCACGCGAACTTATCATCCCAGATAGTTTAAACGTGCCTACGCGGACTTAAATTACATTCTAGGGGTAAGGTAGACAACAAGACTACGTGGCGTCAGGGCATTGACTTATGTATTAATATCAATGCGTCGGGGTAATCTAAGTCGATAGATTGCCAAATTAAAACAATTAGTTACGGTTGCTGGGAGACAGTCAAGTGTTGAAGGCACGATTGACCAAGTCATGAAGTGAATCCAGCCAGCATGATGGCACAGGGAAAGATAATTTTAGTCATCTATAGCATCGTGTCGGACGGTCCATGAGGCCGCTTTCCTTATTTTTCGCCCGTCCGCTTTTTTCTTTTTCGTTATTAGGTCTTTGGCCAGCATGCATGTCAGAGGGAAAGATAATTTAGTCCCGGACTGCCGGTAGAAAAATGGTGCCCGGGATTTTAGTTTCCTATTTTTCAGGTTATTCTGCCCGTGACTAAGTAGCCTGGATAAGACTGAAAATTACCTGCGCGAAAGTTTTTTTTAAGTTACGTAAATCTTGTTTTTGTTAGCAAGTGTACCTAGGTACTACTATGCGTGCTGTTAGTGGTTTAATTGTTATTTTTATTTAACGTATCTATAATTAGTGCATATAAATAGTTTCCTGTAGTAAATAAAATTAGACTAATAAGACATTTGCATCAGAAACTAGCTGAAACAAACTCTTTAGTGAAAACCATTTCCATGGAAAATTTTTGCTTAGACAGACAATAGTTTGCATATTTTTTTACACGGCAGTAGAACTTTGCATATGTACCTAAATAAAAATAATCTTAACAATGTTCCTTACTAGTAACCAACTAAAATAAAGAATAATGGCGAAGTCGTATTTATAAATTATTTTAGCGTATAGAAATATGATTTTAGTTATTCTTAATCAAATCCAATCAAATATTTATTTGCAAGAATACAGCATTACACTAGGTTCTTAATAAAAATATATTTAACGATTTTTCAACACATTAACTGTTTTTAAAGCATATAAAAATACAAAAATATTAAACAACTTAATTGACTTAAAAAGCGGACAAAAGCGAGTTGGACTCGCGCAAGAGGTGTTCCATTCCATTATCTATAAAAAATACGTTTGTTGTATCAGAGCCCCCTTAAATATTTATTTATTATAGTTTTTAGTATATTTTGTTGTTATAGCGGCAACAGAAATACATCATCATCTGTGAAAATTTCAACTGTCTAACTATCACGATTCATGAGATATAGCCTGGTGACAGACGGACAGACGGACAGACGGACAGACGGACAGACGGACAGACGGACAGACGGACAGACGGACAGACGGACAGACGGACAGACGGACAGACGGACAGACGGACAGACGGACAGACGGACAGACGGACAGACGGACAGACGGACAGACGGACAGACGGACAGACGGACAGACGGACAGACGGACAGACGGACAGACGGACAGACGGATAGACAGACAGACAGACAGACAGACGGACAGCGGAGCCTTGGTAATAGGGTCCCGTTTTAGCCTTTGGGTACAAAACACTTAAAACAAGAGGTGTTCCATTCCATTATCTATAAAAAATACGTTTGTTGTATCAGAGCCCCCTTAAATATTTATTTATTATAGTTTTTAGTATATTTTGTTGTTATAGCGGCAACAGAAATACATCATCATCTGTGAAAATTTCAACTGTCTAACTATCACGATTCATGAGATATAGCCTGGTGACAGACGGACAGACGGACAGACGGACAGACGGACAGACGGACAGACGGACAGACGGACAGACGGACAGACGGACAGACGGACAGACGGACAGACGGACAGACGGACAGACGGACAGACGGACAGACGGACAGACGGACAGACGGACAGACGGACAGACGGACAGACGGACAGACGGACAGACGGACAGACGGACAGACGGACAGACGGACAGACGGACAGACGGATAGACAGACAGACAGACAGACAGACGGACAGCGGAGCCTTGGTAATAGGGTCCCGTTTTAGCCTTTGGGTACAAAACACTTAAAACTGTTAAATTTATATATTTTTTCAGCGAAAGTTCTTCTTTTTTCATTTTTTTCTCCATGACAATTAATACAATTTAAAATTATCTTTGTTTTACATGACGGGCGATATCATTACCCTTTATCCACAATGTTTACGACCTCTAGATCCACAGAAATAGTATTTTTTTTGCATGCTTAACCAAAAAATATCGGGTGTAAAAAAAGGCTTAACCAAGCCGAATACCACATATTCTACGTATTATTACGATCATTTTTTTCTTTTACACTATACCTGGGAAATGACGGGTTACCGAGTTATTGACAGTCAAAGTTACAATTTTTTTTCAAAGATTTTTACAAAATTGACATCTGTTTGATAATACTAAACTTTTTTACAAAGAAACATGATAAAAAATTTCAGTGCTTCTTTCATAAAAGGCCTTTAAAGGTCACAGCCGGCAATGAATTGTGCACAGTGCTCTCGCGCCACCCGCTCGCCCGCCGACCGCAAACACACACAGGCATAGTCTGTGGCGTGCGCGCTATACATTGCGGGTTAGAAATACGTTTTTTTTTATGATACCCAAAAATAAAAGTCATTTCCCAGCAATTATTTTTATTGCATTCTACTTGGTTTTATGTATAGAATTCGTGGTTTAAGGCTTGGTTAAGCCTTTTTTTACACCCTGTATAAACAAAATAAATAAATGGCGGCCATTTCAAGGGAGGCAGAGTAAGACCCTACATGGGGGGAATAAATAGCCCTTAAATTATTGCCGGTCGAAACCCGGACACACTGTACCTAGGTACCTAATAAACATGAATTGCTGTTCGGTAATCTCGCTAAAACTTGGACAAGCTACTCGCTAAGTCTTGAACAGCTGGACTTGATTTCATCTTGAAATATTCGTGAAAGTCCAGGGAAGGTTTCAAACTTTAAACGGTGAGAAAAAATGGAATATTGCGAGAAAAAAAACTACAAACGACTATTTTATTTTCCTATACAAACTGTTCCTACCTGTCAAACATGTCTGAGGCGGTATAAAGTTTGCCGGGTCAGCTTATCAGCTAGTAATTAATAAATTACTATTATTAAGCAGTTCGAAATAATTATTTATTCATTTAAAATTAACAACAACAAGACATGCTCTATTTTAAAAAAATCCACATTCATGTTAATGTAATTAAGTGCTATCTTAATTACTCACAGATGTAACACAAAAGTAATTGTATTAAGGTAGGTTAATACAATTACTTAAAAATAGGCTTAAAAATAGAATTTAACATTAGTACAATTGATAAATTAATGATATGATATATATTCTGACGACCTCCGTAGCCGAGAGGCGAGAACGCCGGACTTAAAATGGCACCGCCATCTCTGAGGTTCCGGGTTCGATCCCCGGTCAGGTCAATGTAGAAAACGAACTTTTCTATATTGGCTCGAGTCTGGGTGTGGTGGTACCGTCGTTGATTCTGATCTCTATAACACAAGTGCTTTAGCTACTTACCTTAGGATCAGAGCAATGTATGTGATGTTGTCCAATATTTATTATTATTACTCCATAGGCCGAAAACCTCTCGCCTCTTGGGCGGTAATGACCGGCAGATGCACATTTGGCCGGGTTCAGGGCAAAAGAGAGAGAAATCGGCGGACGATGCGTGCGGTATCAAGCACCACCGCTTTCTGCATCTTTGCTGGAAGCGAGCCGCCGATGAATCCCAGCCTTTTCAGGTGTGAACCTAATGTGGCTGGGATTAACCCGTTTGCCGATATAACAATTGGTATGATTTCAGTGGACGCCACTTCCCACATTTCGGTAACCTCGTGTACTAGGTCCAAGTACTTGCGTTGCTTTTCGGTCTCGGCCTTCACAAGGTTCTCGTCATGAGGGATAGTGACGTCCACTAAAAACACCTTCGATTGCGCCCGGTCCATCAGCACTATATCAGGCTTATTCGCAAGAACAGTCCTGTCAGTGATGATGGGCCGGTCCCAGTAGAGCCGGATACTGTCACTTTCGAGTACTGGCTCCGGCGAGTACTTAAAATAGGGTAGTCTCTGGCTCACGAGACCGTACTTAAGGGCGAGCTCTTGGTGGAGAATTTTGGCTGCTTGGTTATGCCTGTGCATTATTATTATTATTATTCTCAATATTTATTTTAGTGGTTGTTGGACAAGACATTTTATTCAATTGATGAGTTTATAAAACATACAGAACCATAATAAATGTGGTCGATGCATGGTTTGAAATAAGAAATATGATTAGTTAACTTTTTGACATTATATTGATCACTTAATTGAATGCTGTGATTGAATTGACTCAGGAATTAAGATCATTTAGGTATTCGAAACTGTTTTCTATATATAATATTTGCATGCTAATTGTATAGTTAAGTAGGCTAATGCACCATCTCAAATAATATCACATGTACTGTACCCTACTTAATAGCAAATAAATATTTGAATTTGAATTTGAATTTGAATTTGAATTTAACTCTTAAATTTAATTTTTTACAATATTTTATAAAGGAAGAAAAAAACATTGTAAAAAATCTAAATTTAGTTTGGCGCCAGCAGCCGGAGCAATGCTCAAAGCTACCGGCGGTTAGGGCTGCAGAGTGAGGAACCTCCTGACTATACGTGCCGTATCAAGGAGAACTGCCTTCTGTATCTGACCCTTAACCCAACTGCCTAGCGAGAGCCTCTTGAGATGTTGGTCAAGACTCTTCGCTATAAGGCCATTTGCCGAAACGACTATCGGTACAATGATTGTCGAGTCAACATCCCACATGGCGGAAACCTCATGAGCCAAGTCAAGATACTTCCTGAGTTTTTCTTTCTCAGCTTTCACGAGATTTTCGTCATGCGGGATGGTGACGTCAACAAGCACTGCTAGGCGTTGAGATCGATCTACTATCACGATATCAGGCTTATTAGCGTCAATAGTCCTGTCTGTGATGATAGACCGATCCCAATAGAGCATAGCACGACCATTTTCAAGAACTGGCGCAGGTGCGTATTTATAGTAAGGCACCTCAGACTCGACTAGGCCGTATTGAAGGGCAAGTTGCTGATGGATAATTCTGGCTACTTGGTTATGTCTGTGCAAATACTCTCTATTAGCAAGATGAGAACAACCGGAAATAATATGACGGAGCGACTCTCCAGGACGGCGGCATGCTCGACAGATGTCGACCGTACCATCCTTCATGATATATTTCCGGTAGTTGTTCGTCTTGATAACTTCATCAGCAATTGCACAGACAAAACCTTCGGTTTCCCCAAACAGGTCCCCAAAACGTAGCCAGTTCACCGATGCTAGTTGGTCAACATCAGGTCCTGTTAAAGTTCGAAAAAACCGCCCATGTAGCTCCTTGCTCATCCATACAGATTTGCGGTCCTCGGTGGTTAGCACCACTGGTTTGCGCCAGTTCTCGTTTGCCAAGGTGAGCGGGGTAAGGCCCCTGTCAACTGCTACAACATCGCAATGCAGACCCCATCCAGTGTTGCGAAAATAGTCCCGGAGACTGCACACCTCACGGTTATGAAGGTTTTTGGCGTTTAGAAAGCCACGACCCCCCCACTTCCGCGGGATATACAGTCTCATTACGGATGATCGCGGGTGTAGCATACGATGTGTTGTAAGCAGTTGACGGACCTTCCTATCCAGGGCATCCAGTTCAGTCTGTGTCCATTTTAGTATGCCAAAGGAGTATATGAGCAAGGGCATAACCCAGCCGTTAAAAGCGCGCGACTTATTAACGCCCGACAAAAGATTGTTAAGTACTTTTGTCAGACGACGAAAGAAGCGCTCCTTCAACGACTGATTTATGTCCCTGTCCATAATACACAACGATTGTGACATACCAAGATATTTATAGTTTTCAACTTCGGAAGAGATCTGAAAGCCATTGTCTCAGGTAAGTGTAAGTTTGAAGAACTTACTACTTTCCCTCGTTGTACATGCATGACCGCACACTTATCAACACCGAACTCCATCTTAATAGAATTGCTGAAATTCTCTGTGATTTTCAGCAACTCTATCAAGTCTTGGTGTTTCGGTGCAAACAGCTTGAGGTCATCCATGTACAACAAATGAGAAATGACCTCACCACCTCTCCGAAGTCGGTAGCCTAGCGTTGAATCCTTCAGCAAAGTGCTAAGAGGATTCAACGCTAAGCAAAACCATAAAGGACTGAGACTGTCACCCTGAAAGATGCCACGCTTTATCCTTATCAAGTCCTGCGCATCAGAGACGCTCTGCCCACCTCCTGGTTGACGAAGGACTATGGTCCACTGCCCCATACATGTGTTTAAGAAGGATTTTAGAGTTGTATCAATTTTATACAACTCCAAAATCCTTTCCAACCATGAATGCGGTATTGAATCATATGCCTTCTTGTAGTCAATCCAAGCAGTCGAAAGAGCCGCTGAACCTGACGGCATATAGTCGTATCTATGAGGAGAAGCTCCTTAGTACCACGAGACCCAATCCGACATCCATTCTGAATTGGTGCTAATATGTTGTTTGTAACAATGTGCGTGTTAATTTTTGTTCTAAGAATGGATGTCAGTAGCTTGTAAAGTGTAGGCAAACATGTAATGGGTCTATAGTTCTTTGCTTCCGTGGTACTACCGGACTTATAGAGCAGAAAGGTGACACCAGTTGTCAAGAATGTTGGTAGAGAACCAAGCTCGAGGGCTTCTTGAAATTGCATTGCCAAACACTCATGTGAGCATCGAATCCATTTTATCCAAAAGTTGTGCAATCCATCCGGCCCAGGACTCTTCCAGTTCTGCGCCGTACGTATGGCACAACTAACATCTTCGGGACTGATAGAAACAGCCTCCATGGCTTCAATAGACTCACACGACTGTTCGATAATACCCATCCAATCACCCTCCGTATGCTCGACAGGCACCGACCAGATGTTACGCCAAAAGTCGATCATGACGTTTGCGTCCGGTAGCTGCCTATCATTCACACCTTGATTAGTTCCTTCCCAATTTCTGTAAACCTTTCTTTGGTCGCTTTGGAAGAGGCGGTTCTGATGGTATCTATCCACACGCTTTCTATAATGACGAATACGATTTGCCCATGCATAGACTTTCTGCTTCAGAAAGTCAATGCGTTCCGTGACACAGGTCATATACTCTTGGGGTCTAATACCGGTCCCAGCGAAGGCCTGAGTCACAAAACGCATGACTCGGGGCCGATTATTTCCCCTACTGAAGCAGACTAGCTTGGCAATGAGAGTCCTATATACATTGATACGTCTCTCGATCCGCACTTGCCATACAGGGACACTCGCAATAGTTTGCGGTGCTCGATCAGTGTCCGGAAACTTGACACGAGCAACGCGACACACTGCTATGGCCCCGCAGTATAAGATCGAGTGAGTATCAATAAGATCTTGGCTAGCCCGTATGATTGGAGCTAGCTGTACGTTAAGGGCTCCCATTAACGCCAGATTACGTCTATTCATTGGCAAACGTGGTAAGCGTGGTCTTAAACTACTTGTGGAACAATACATCATAATCGCGTCATCCAAAGCCCTCCTCAATTGCTCATTAGCCTGTGCACTTACCCTGACATCCACACAACCCTCCTCGTCGTCTACGGACTATTATTATTATTCTCAATATTTATTTTAACTCTTAAATTTAATTTTTTACAATATTTTATAAAGGAAAAAAAAAACATTGTAAAAAATCTAAATTTAGTTTGGCACCAGCAGCCGGAGCAATGCTCAAAGCTACCGGCGGTTAGGGCTGCAGAGTGAGGAACCTCCTGACTATACGTGCCGTATCAAGGAGAACTGCCTTCTGTATCTGACCCTTGACCCAACTGCCTAGCGAGAGCCTCTTGAGATGTTGGTCGAGACTCTTCGCTATAAGGCCATTTGCCGAAACGACTATCGGTACAATGATTGTCGAGTCAACATCCCACATGGCGGAAACCTCATGAGCCAAGTCAAGATACTTGCTGAGTTTTTCTTTCTCAGCTTTCACGAGATTTTCGTCATGCGGGATGGTGACGTCAACAAGCACTGCTAGGCGTTGAGATCGATCTACTATCACGATATCAGGCTTATTAGCGACAATAGTCCTGTCTGTGATGATAGACCGATCCCAATAGAGCATAGCACGACCATTTTCAAGAACTGGCGCAGGTGCGTATTTATAGTAAGGCACCTCAGACTCGACAAGGCCGTATTGAAGGGCAAGTTGCTGATGGATAATTCTGGCTACTTGGTAATGTCTGTGCAAATACTCTCCATTAGCAAGATGAGAACAACCGGAAATAATATGACGGAGCGACTCTCCAGGACGGCGGCATGCTCGACAGATGTCGACCGTACCATCCTTCATGATATATTTCCGGTAGTTGTTCGTCTTGATAACTTCATCAGCAATTGCACAGACAAAACCTTCGGTTTCCCCAAACAGGTCCCCAAAACGTAGCCAGTTCACCGATGCTAGTTGGTCAACATCAGGTCCTGTTAAAGTTCGTAAAAACCGCCCATGTAGCTCCTTGCTCATCCATACAGATTTGCGGTCCTCGGTGGTTAGCACCACTGGTTTGCGCCAGTTCTCGTTTGCCAAGGTGAGCGGGGTAAGGCCCCTGTCAACTGCTACAACATCGCAATGCAGACCCCATCCAGTGTTGCGAAAATAGTCCCGGAGACTGCACACCTCACGGTTATGAAGGTTTTTGGCGTTTAGAAAGCCACGACCCCCCCACTTCCGCGGGATATACAGTCTCATTACGGATGATCGCGGGTGTAGCATACGATGTGTTGTAAGCAGTTGACGGACCTTCCTATCCAGGGCATCCAGTTCAGTCTGTGTCCATTTTAGTATGCCAAAGGAGTATATGAGCAAGGGCATAACCCAGCCGTTAAAAGCGCGCGACTTATTAACGCCCGACAAAAGACTGTTAAGTACTTTTGTCAGACGACGAAAGAAGCGCCCCTTTAACGACTGCTTTATGTCCCTGTCCATAATACACAACGATTGTGACATACCAAGATATTTATAGTTTTCAACTTCGGAAAGAGATCTGAAAGCCATTGTCTCAGGTAAGTGTAAGTTTGAAGAACTTACTACTTTCCCTCGTTGTACATGCATGACCGCACATTATTATTATTATTATTATATTAAGTATATAGACTGTCTTTCTTTCATCATCATCTTAGCCTATTTCAGTCCACTGCTAGACGTAAGCCTTCCCCCAAAAAGCGCACAAAGAGCACGATCTCCCGGTTTTTTCATCCATCCACTGCCAGCCATCTGCCGTCTCTCTTTATTAACAACTTAGTTTTTTTTTTTGGGAATATTTACTGTCCTGTCGCCATTGCAGTGCATGCACTTGCATATTTACTCGCCAAAAGCATAAAAGAGCCAAAAGTAACCAAAGTTTTTCCGCCATCGGATGAATTTAATATATTTTTTAAATATAATCCAGAAATAGTGCAACATAGGGCAGATGAGTATCATGTGAGACACACGCACGAGATGTGGATTGGCGAACGGCGGCGAACAACCGCGAGCAACGTGCGGCTCGCGAGCGAACATTGATTCTTCTTCAAACACTTCGTGGCTGGCGTGGAAATACTTTAACTATTTTCGTTCCACGCAGAAAATAATAAGGGTTGGAAAATGCCTGTACTATTTTGAGAAAAGGATGGTACGGCCGTGCCGCTTTCGGCGGCGGGAGGCCAGGCCTTTTAAGCTTGATTTAAAGTCAAGAGACAGACTTTTTCACAATATTAAATAGTATTTTATTGAATACATTATTGCCCCTGAACGAAGTTTCATATTATTTTTAGGGTATGGTACCCAAAGGGTAAAACGGGACCCTATTACTATGACTCCGCTGTCCGTCTGTCTGTTTGTCTGTCCGTCTGTCTGTTTATCTGTCCGTCTGTCACCAGGCTGTATCTCATGAACCGTGATAGTTAGACAGTTGAAATTTTCACAGATGATGATCAAATACTAAAAACCGGTCAAGTGTGACTCGGACTCGCGCACGAAGGGTTCCGTAGAATATTCTATAAAAACGGCAAAAAAAACCACTTTTGTTGTATCCTGTTTTTTAGTATTTTTTGTTATAGCGGCAACAGAAATACAGATCTGTAAAAATTTCAAGTCCTAGCTATCGCGGTTCATGAGATACAGCCTGGTGACAAACGGACAGACAGACGGACGGACAGACAGACGGACAGCGGAGCCTGAGTAATAGGGTCCCGTTTTACCCTTTGGGTACGGAACCCTAAAACCAGAGTATATAGGGCTCCATACTCAACAAACGCGTTTTTTTTTCTCGTTTTTATAGATAATGGTGCGGAACCCTTCGTGTGCGAGTCCGACTCGCACTTGCTGGTTTTTTGTACTTTGACAGTAAGTCCGTGGGTGTCCATTAAGGGTGGCGTTCAAAAGTATGTCATACTTTTTACTCATTTATCCACCTCCACTGCGAAACCATAAAAGCGGAATCGAATGATTTAGCCATGTCTGCCATGTATGAGAAGCGGAACACTAGCGAAATTGCCTGTTCTAGCGCATTGATTTGGCTATAATGCTCTCTTTCCCCTCGCGGTTTTAGCGATCTGCTCCGACTCCTGTCACACTTCCGCCATGTTGCAGCACCGCATAGTTTCCTCATGTGTTTGTCAATGTTGACAATTTTTAAGAAGCGAAAGTGCGTTATTAATTAAAAAGGACATCAAATTCGCTGAAAAATTTATCTAAGAGGTCAGAAATAGTCCTATTCTGTACTTGCTTAGTCATCCAGGCTATAATGACGACAATTCACTTCGATTGTCTCAACTAAACTGACTGACTTGCATTACGTTCCGCGCCGCGGAACGCTTGTCACTATACACTAGATCGCAGCAGAATGCATCCAGCGGTTTCACGAATCGTGTTTTGCAGTGGAGTTGTAGTACGGGCGTTAATGGTCGGTTTAATACGATTAACCTCTTGAGCTAGAAGAAAAATATTTTTTTATTTTGGCGCGACCAAAAAGCGCCTTCCGACTGTGCTCACAAAAACGGTCATAAAAACGAGACGACGCAAGCTATTGCCTTACTGTTAACGTTTTTTAATTTATGATTAAATTATCTAAGGGCACATATAAAAAATCATTGCTTAAATATATCTATGAATTTAATTTCAGCCTTTAAAAATAAAAAATAATAAGTTCCGCCAGAAAAAGTTGTATTAATCGTAGGTTCTCATTCAAATTCATTCAAAACTTTACTAAACAATAACTAGAAGGATCATAATATAAACTCAAATGCTTATCTCGGCATATAAACGTCGATTGTGTTTGTAACATACTACTTGAAACTCGACCCCGAGCGCGTGTTATGATAAGTCAGCGCTCTTTGTAAACATTGATATACGTAAGTTTGAAGGGCAAACAGGACCGGAATTTGTAATGACGACCTTCATAAACTATTCCTCTGTATTATTCAGTAAGAATTTCTCATTATAACTATATTTTTTATCTAAAACTAGCTATATTACGAGAAGTGGGACAAAAATCAAGGCTTCGGTGCAAATCGCCTTGACGAGTAGAATCGAGATCGATTCTAAAAAAAACTATCTTGAAATACCAACGAAAGATCGTACTAAGCCCTATAGCTAAAACAAGGGACACCTTCATACAAAAGAACAAAGTTATGAGTCACGCACTTCAACTATTTTTTCAACGGAAACCAAAGTAATAACTAGCGACGCTCCTCACACCATTAGCGCGGTGACGCTATCTATCGATAATTTCGTGTATAATATTCTTGATAAGTACGACTGATAACTCGGGTAAAATATATATTTTTTAAACTTACTAGTTGTGATTATTTATTATTTGAGATGAAATGGCATAAATAAATATCTAACATTGAACTTTTATGGCAATAATAATATTGTGTGTAGCTAAGCTTAATAACCAGTAAAAATTTAAATAAGTGATTTTTGTATTATGATAGTGGTGTAGACTATTGTAAATGGTAATAAATAAAATCAACATATTATTTTATATGTTTTTATTTTACGGCGACCTTATATACAACGTAAAATTAACGGAGTTAATTAACGGGGTTGGAAGGAAACGACGGTTTCTCTAAAAGACCCAGTTGCGAGAGCAGCTACCGGTTATGTGGAACTCCAGACCTCCAGATCTTCATAGAGAAGCTCGAGAAAGTTCACTTGGGGCTCATCTCCTACTCTCCAAGTAGTCATCTATAATGAAAAAATAAATAATTAGAACTACTATCGCTATATTATTGATTTCTCTTTTCATATACACCGATAAAAATTGATTTGTACAATAATTCAATATTTAATCTTATAAATCTACATATATAAGAATGGAAACAAATATTTATTATACCAATAAGATTCAGTGCTTAATTTTAAAAAGTCATTGTAAACTACACATAACAAAAGCCAGTTTAGTTGAAAAACTAATGATCAATTTATCGACTTTATTCTATTTTGCTCGACACTAACCACACCACTAACATCGAAACTCATACAACGTACCGCATGAACGAAAATAGTTCTATTTACGGACGACCTTAGCGCTATGGAAATAGAGGCCAAAATGGTACGGCATATTTTGCCCGTTTTAGTGCCACTGTACAACTGTCAATAAATCAACGGCTAATTGCCTACACTTGTATTTGAGATTTTACGTATATAAAATGGAAAGAACGGTCATCTTTTAGGATAATATCATAAGAAATGTACATTATTGTGTTCTTTTACTGATCATTGGTAAATTTACGCAGTAATTACTCCTAGAAAACTACGCAAGAAAACTGAGCAAGAAGTCGAAGCATTTTGAATCTCAAGTTACACGATATTCTTGGTCAAACATTGTTATTCTTTTATTCACACAGTTGCTTTATTAGTTAAATAAGACAATAACACCACTGTAGTACTATAATATTGTACTTACATTGATAAAAATCCGAATTTACGGGAGCACTCACACACTAAACGTCACAGATTTTACCGGAACTTCAAGTCGGTTTTCAGTACACACCATAGACCAGAAATATTTAGTGTTTGGTATCAATCGATTCAGAATTTATTCTTTTTTAAAAACAAATAAACTGTCAAACCTTCATGACATCCACCGCGCTACTTAGAGCAAAGAACTGGTACGCGAGTCACTGGCCGCCCGGCGGGCCAGAGTCGCTTGACTGCAATTTGGGAAATAACGGTCCGGCCGCCGGCGGGCCGTGAAGTCGCTAGTCAGGAAAAATACTTTTTTAAAATATAACCAATAAATCAATATTCAGGAGCTCTATTTTTTCAATCTGTGGATTTAGTGTAGAGACATGGCTTTAGAGCTCAATGTGCTAGTAGGAATATCGGTTTAAAAATGACAGATGGGTGCGATTTTCTTCGACATTTTTCGTTGTTTCTTTTTTGCAACCATCGTGGCAGTAAGATTTTTGGATTTTTTACCCATGTTAGCGACGCAAATCGTTACATATCCGAGAACTTTTGTATAATTATTAATCAAAATGAGTGCGTGGCCTGAAGTAGCGACTGCAAAGTCAGAAAATAGACATGAAATCAAATTGGCGGGACCCAGCATCTCCAAACGTATTTCTGAAGGCGGCTTAGACAAGAGTTTGTTTCAGCTAACCAGTTTAAATTTGCTAAACATCAGTGATACATGCTTGGCTTCGATTCCAGATGAAATTAAGCTGCTGACAAACTTGCAATCATTACTTCTTTTCGGCAACAAGTTGGAGGTTTTCAATGAAAACATAACCTCATTGACAAAGTTAAAAGTGCTGGATTTGTCTAGAAATCAGATTACTAGCATTCCAGACTCGCTAAATAACATGAAAGAGTTGACGAGTATTAATTTTAGTTCGAACCAAATCGAGAGTATGCCAAAATTTGGTGATTTTCCTAATTTGATAATTTTGGATGTTTCCAATAACAAAGTTACTAGCTTCTTGGATATAGAAAATGCCAATTTGCCCCATCTCACTGATATGAAACTGAAAGGTAATGCTATTGAGTCTCTGCCAAGCTATGTGGCTTGCAGTTTGCCATCCCTGAAGAATTTTGATATTGGTGACAATCAACTCAAAGTATTGCCGGGAGAATTAGCCACAATGTCCAAATTAAAAGGTAATTTGACATTTCAAATTATATTGATTTTTGTAAAACCTATTTTTTTTTAGTTTAGATATAACCAATGACTGAAATAGTTGTGCAATATAAAATGTGAGTTTGTTCCTTCATGATTACAAATATTTGAATATGAAATCATGATGTAACACATCTATTTCATAAAATGTTATGTTTTTCTCTTATTAGTTTATCTATTAAGATCTGAATTAAAATTTATATTTGTTTACTGTGTTGTTTATGTCCACACAACTTTTTTTTTCCAATCTAAGTCCATGTTTGTTATGTTATGTTGTATAATACAATAAAGATTCTGTGGTGCATAGGGATCTTTATAATAATCTCATCTGATTACTTCTGTGACAATATTTATAACCAAATCTTATTTCAGAACTGAATCTAAAAGGCAACAAGCTATCTGACAAAAGACTCATGAAACTTGTCGACCAATGCCGCACCAAACAAATCTTAGACTATATCCGAGAACACTGCCCTAAAGCGGACCAAAGCCAGCCTGCCCAAGGCAAGGGAAAAGGCAAGAAAGCCAAAAAACAAGACGAACCACCACCAGAAGACAATGTCTGTGATCTATGTCATTCTATGAAAATTTTACATGTTGAAGATGACATTCCTAAAGTGAAAATTGTTGAATCTGAAGTTGCCGGTGTCCGTCCATATATCGTGTGCTGTATCGTTACTGATTTGCACTTCACGGAGGCACTTTTCAAGAAATTTATTCAAATGCAAACAAAACTTCATGACACTATCTGCGATAAGAGAAATGTGGCTACCATTGCTACTCATGACTTGAATAAAATTGCTCCAGGTTTGTAATTTTAGCTTAATGACTCCAGTTAGAGACAAATTAATTATTATCACAAGGGAATACAAATGTGGGATAAAAGTTATTGTGTGTGTTAAGCTAGATAATATTATTCTTTTTAGTAATTTTAACAAATTCCATTTAAACTTTTACATTTAAATAACTAAGATATGATCTTAGTTGACAACAGAGCTTGAGATATGTGTCCAACTCATTTTATGTGTCTCTACAGAATTAAAAACCTATAACCACCTACCTACGATATCAGAAACCGCGACGAGTTTTTAGAATTCCAATTTTTTCAGGTGATCTTCTGTACACTGCAAAGGTTCCCTCCAAGCTGTCCCTGACTCCGCTGTCGAGGCTGAAGCCGTACACGGGCGAACAACTGTTCCAGCAGCTGACGGCTGAAGCAGACGTGCTCAGAAAGGAGAAGAAGAGGAATGTCTACTCAGGCATACACAAGTAAGTTATATTAAGCCTTTATTGCTGATAACATTTAACATTTTGCATAGTTTATACAGGACAGGGTTGTTAATTATCAAGAAAATTATTGAATTTGATAATTTTCATGATAATTATCCGATAATTATCAAAGCTGGGTAATATTTAATTAAATTATTTTTATAATTAAATATTTTAATCAGAAATACATAATATTTTTCACTTTTTTTGGTAAGTGTTGCCAGATACAAAAAACAGTGTCACCTTTCATTAGACAGACTATTGTGTGCCTTTTCATTTTATAATTATCAAAGATAATTATCAAGGTATTATTATCAAGATATTTACCATTGATAATTATCACTAACAACCTTGATAAACTCTAACACAGAGGTGGCCAATTATAATCCTCATACATTAAGAAAGATAGTGATGACATATTAATGTTTGATGATGTAAGACTACCAATGTGTCAAAGAAGCAACTAAAAAACCATCTTCCGTCTCCTTTTCACTAGTTAAAACATTGAAAACCAGTTGCGAAACACGGTTTGCCAGGGGCTCAGAATGGGCTTTCGGTGACGGTTTTCAAAAAAACAAATTGCGTTTTTAAGACCTTCTATTTATGCTCTTAAACACTAAAAATAAATTATTTAATTCGACGCTGGTTTTTCTAGCATTCTCCTTTATTATTAGTCTTTTTTGTGTTCGACAACCGATCAGAAACTGTCGTTTATAAACAACAAGAAATCCAAAATTGCTATTCCATTCTAGGTACCTGTACCTACTGGAAGGCAAGCCCAAGTACCCGTGCCTGCAAGACGCGAGCGGCAAAGTGATCAGCTTCCCACCTATCACCAACTCTGACGTTACCAAGGTATTTTTAGGATTCCGTACCCGAAGGATATAACAGGACCCTATTACTGAGACTCCGCTGTTTGTCTATCTGTTTGTCCGTATGTCGCCACGCTGACTTTTATACTAAATATCTGTATTACCTTACATTTTATTCTGCAAATAAAGATTTTGCCTTTGACTTTGACTTTGTAACTCATAAAGAATGAAAGTAGATAGTTGTAATTTTCACGGGTGTTCTTTACTCACGTTTAAATGATAAATTAAAACATTCAAACAGATCGACCATGCTTTTTGTCCGCTACCCTCTACTGAATCTTAGTCAAATTATTATGTTATTTTTCCTAGATGTCTCACGACAGCAAAGCCATGTTCGTCGAAGTGACCGCGCACGGTTCCCTCGGCGCGTGCCGCAGCGTGCTCAACAAGTTCCTGCAGGAGGCGCTCCTGCTCGGCATCGGTGACAACCCCGACGAGCCGCAGAACAACTACCACACGCTTACTGTGCAGCAAGTAAGTCATCATTCACCCATTCACTCACTCTTTGTTTGTTTATTTATTTATTCAAGTAAGTACACCAACAGCGCAATGTACATATCAAATTCTAGAACTAGTTAGTAAAGGTTATGTTCTTAGACATTTGCTTATTAAAGCTTTGTAAATCTATTCACTCATTTACTCACGTAAAATTCACCCAATCATTAATTTACCATTCACTCATTCATTCAACACGCTTACAGTGCAGCAAGTAAGTCACCATTCACCCTTTCACTCACTCTTTGTTAATCTATTGACTCATTAACTCACGTAAAATTCACCCATTCATTAATTTACCATTCACTCCTTCATCCAACACGCTTACTGTGCAGCAAGTGAGTCACCATTCACTCACTCTTTGTTAATATATTCACTCATTCACTCACCCAAAATCAACCCATTCATTTATTTTCCATTCACTCATTCATTCACTGACAATTCAGTCATTCATTCGCTTAGTCATTCGCTATTAGACTAGTGTATTGAACAAGTTCCTGCGTTATGCTCCTTATTAATTTACCTAATCAGTCTTTCACTCGTTTTTTACTCATTTACTCATTCATTCAGGGATTCTTTCACTTATTCACTTACCTGTAAAGGTAAAATACACTCATGTATTCTCCTACAATTCACTCATTCGTTCACCCTCACATGGAAAATTGTATCACAACTGCGTTGGTAAAAAATATAGCCAATATCAACAGTTAAGTGTGCGGTCCCGCAAAGTCCGCAAACGCACGGCTTACGTCCGGCTCAAAACGTCTAATTTGAAAGAGCCCGAAGATGTAGCATATTTTCTTGTCTGTTTCAGGTAAAAATAGTTGATTTAGAAGGAAACCTGAAGAGCGTGTACCCATCCCGCACCGACTGTGGTTTTGAAGACTGTTCAGACGTCAAAGTTTACAGGCTGTCGAAGAAATAATCACCACAGATTAGATAAAATACTTATTAACAGTCTCTTGCGACCACAGACCATGCTTAAAAATGGAGAACATAAACCTTTTAATTTAGGGGCGGCAATTTTATTGGTTATTTAGTACAGTCACTTGACCTAAGTAATTAGTCCACTGACCTGTAATAACCTGGACTGGCTGCTGTTAAAATATGTTTATAGCTGTTTGATTATCGCCATTTTTCGCGCTGTTGTGTAAGCATAAGCGAGTGTACCTTCTAACTAAATTAGGAATGGCCGTAAGATAGCAGTTATGTGAAGTACACGTCAAAAATTGTTATCGGTACTTGTTAAGTTTCAAATGTAGTTAAACCTAATATCTATTGGCTCAAAACTAACTCGCCTTAATACCCACTGATCAAGTAATACTACGAATACCGTGTAAAAAACTATGCTCACTTGACAATGGCAAACGTGGTAAAACAGATTGGCCATTTAAAAAAAAAAGAAAAAAAAGTCACACCAAATTAGCTGTCATTTGTATAGGACAGCCAGTCCAGGAATACAGATCAGGAAACTCGCATGACAGCTATGAAAATCGGCGCCTACACTTCGGCTGTAAGTCCTCGCTTCTCTATCTTGGGTTTAATCGCTCCCTACATTCAAAATTTCTTACGTTTTTTAAAAATATCCTGTTTGATACTGTCCACTGATAAAAATGTAATTCTTAGCTGTAGTAATGATAATTTAATAACTTATTTACTTAAAAAAATCGAAGAAAGCAAGAAATGTACATTTTTGTTTTTAGCAATTCCATGCAAGGTTTGATTGAAGATAAATAACACTTGAAAAAAATCATCGTCCCACCTGAGGTCGATGTTTTTTTTTTCAAGTGTTATTTATCTTCAATCAATGCAAGAAATGTTGAATTTCGGCCGCTGCTACTATCCTATCCTAGAGGCTGTAAACTATAACTCCTAAGCCTAAGTTGCACCATCTTACTTTAACTTTAACAAACGTCAAAAGTCTGTCAAAATCCATACAAAAACACCGGTTATAGTTACATATATGGTTAAAGTTAAGATGGTGCAACCCAGCCTAAGTGATTTTGATAACTGGAAATAAAAATAAGTTCTCATATTGTTGTGGTCGAGTAGTGACTGATTATTGTCGCAGGAGTCTCTCCTTTACCTGAAATCAAAATACAAAATCTTTATGCCAGTCGTAGAATCAGTATGGAAATATTAGTTTATAATATGCGGGATCAACTCGTGGAATCTTCTTTATTTTAGAAGTTTTTAGCACAAAAAAAATAATACAAAAAAGTCCACTTCCGCCGTTCTCGAAAACAACTGCCTAAATTGGGCTGACTCCCTAGGGTTGCTGTTCTGAATTTTTGAAATAAGTTAGTGTGCTTTATTACACCGATACATCGATTAGTTTATACATTTATCTTATCATAGGTCCAGGCCCAAATGGGAAGACAGAGCATTATTTATCTAAAATCATATAGGGAGGTATACAAAATATCTCGGCATCTCACACGACGACGCTAACTATGCTATGGTACCCTGCCGCCATTTTACGTGCATTGTGCTATGGTACCTATTTATCCCACCAGAAACATGTAAAAAAGTGCACCAAGTTGGACCAAAACAAAAATGTGAAAAGGCGAATAAAAACCTGAAGAACGTATAATCACAATTTTGTTTTATACTCAAACATCTAAACACACTGCATCAGTAATAAAAATGCTAACTTTACACACGAGTGTCAGTCCGACTGAAGTTCTGTCCCAGACTGCCCGAGATGGCCTGTAAACGCAACTGTCAATGTGTGCGTAACAATATGGCGCTTAGTTCCAAGTGGACTATCTGTCTAGCGCGTAGCCGCTATACGTAATTTGTGTTAATAGCCCCCAATAGGGGTGACACTCGCAAAAAATAAGATCATTATTTGAGGATCCTTTCTGAGTCGTCTTGATATTTTTTTTCAATAAAGAGGTTTTGACGTAGGAAAGTTTGGCAACCCCTGCTTTAAATGATTTTGTATGAAATAGAAATTAAACACAGCTGATTCTGAGACTCGATTGTACCTATTCGGCGATAATAGTAATTTTGTCATGTCCAGAAAGAGACAGCTAACGACCGTCTCGCTTAGGCTTTGTAGAGCGCTGTCTCTTTCTGACGGTTTTTCTTGTTAAAAAGATTGATTTAATTTTAAGTATTTCACAGTTTTGTATGAAGTATCTGACTGTTTCTGAGTGCTATATCTATTTTTATATATTTTTTTATTAAACTAGCTATTTGAGTTTTTTGATTGTTAGAAATTCACTCAGCCTCAGAGGGCAAGCCCTTGTTTAGAGTTAATTTTACTTAAACGCGGTTGAGAAGTGAACGAAAATTTTGTATGGCATTCGGAGTGCCGCAGTTCAGTGGTACAAAAACCTATGTACTAGGTCCTGATGTCACAGTATAACATTGACTGTTTTTTGGTCCTCTTTTAATAATATTACAAATTGCGCAAATATCGCCATCTGTTGATGTAACTAAAAACCTGTTTTCGCTTTCTTAATTTAATTACTTTGGAGTTTATGTTGGCCAAGCCAGTTTGTTAGTGACATTCCAACCTTTATTTAATAAAGGATACTCTGGAATAACTTATTAAATCTATTACCCCGTACAAATACGTGGTATGTATAACATCGAAATAGTTGTCTATTAGTCAAATCGCGGCTATAAATAATCGTAGTATAGCTGGTCATTTTTTTTTCTCAGGTTTATTAATTTAAAAATATTTTCAGAGTAAAATTTTACTACGAAAGGAGCTTGCGAATAGTAATCATTCTCGCGAAGAGAAAACACGGTATAACTATTTTAATATTATACTACGATTACAAGTACGGACAACAGCTCATCGACCTACCAAAAAATTACAAATTTTCTCATTTGAAAATGAACTCTATACGTCAGGCTTAAAGTTGAAAATCTATTGGAGAATTTTTGACTTTTGGGGTAGGTCGACGTGCAGTTGACTGTACATGGGTAGTACTTATACAGGGTGTAAAAAAAGGCTTAACGAAGCCTTAAACCACGAATTCTATACATAAAACCAAGTAGAATGCAAAAAAAATAATTGCTGGGAAATGACTTTTATTTTTGGGTATCAAAAAAAAAACTTATTTCTAACCCGCAATGTATAGCGCGCACGCCACAGACTATGCCTGTGTGTGTAAGCGGATCATGTTTCTTTGTAAAATAGCTTAGTATTATCAAACAGAACTTAATTTTGTAAAAAATATTTGAAAAAAAATTGTAACTTTGACTGCCATTAACTCGGTAACCCGTCATTTCCCAGGTATAGTGTATGCGGCTTCGTTAAGCCTTTTTTTACACCCGATATAACTCTTTTTTGTACATAATTACAATTAACGTGTAACAATATCAATTATAAAAGCAAACAAAAATAATAAACTAATTTTATTTCAGATTAGCGTGTTATTTGTTTGTATAACCTCGTTTTAGTCTTTTGTTACAAGCGTTTCTCGAGCGTAGGCACGCTTAGGCTCGGTCTATACGCTGCCGGAATCCGTAAGCATCCGCAAGAATCCGTTCAAAAATCAACCTTATTGCTTAAGTGATGGGTTGAATCGGCGTTAACCCGGTCCGGTTTCCGGCTGGGTATATAACCGAGCCTTAAAATCTTGTATACACGCTACGAAATAAAACCTTGTTCGGCTACGCTAGAATGAGCGAGCAAGTCAGAAAAACGAGCGTAATAAACGCAAAAAAACGAAACTGAAATTGCCGTAAACATGAATTACCAGTAAATAAATTTATCATTTGTTTAGTAAAACTTTAATTTTGAATGGAAGATACATTTGACAAATTACACTCATTGACATAATACCACGCAAACTTGGGAAATGGGTGTGGTGAAATATGGAACTACGATTTTATTAATATTATTTTGACAGTTTTGTATGGCAGTGGCGCCCTCTTCATTTAATGGTGAATAAGTCAAATTTCTCTTCATACATATTTTTTAAATTCCACGTTATCATTATATTTTGTTCACTAGTATATTTGAAAATTATAATCTGTGATGCGAGCACCGACCCGTCGATGTAGTACATCAAAATCGTAATTTTTATTTTAAGAGGAAGTTTTGTTGCTTGTTTTTGATTAAAGTATTTTTGTGATACATAAATATTCGCCTTTTTTAACTAAACCGTCCCAGAGAATGATCCTTTAGTAGCAATTAGGCACGTATAGGGGCCATCTATACCTAAAGTACGGACAACAGCTCGTCGACCTACCACAAAATGACAAATTTTCTCATTTGAAAATGATCTCTATATGTCAGGCTTAAAGTTGAAAATCTATTAAATAATTTTTGACTTTTGAGGTAGGTCGACGTGCTGTTGACTGTACGTCACACGTTATAGGAGGGGGGGGGGGGGGGGGATTTAAATTGGATGTAGGCTGCTTCCAACCGGCCGATCTGGAAATCACTAGGGGAGGCCTATGTTCAGCAGTGGACGTCGTGTTGCTGAAATGAGGATGATGA
Source organism: Anania fuscalis (assembly GCA_950371115.1). Classification (NCBI taxonomy): domain Eukaryota; kingdom Metazoa; phylum Arthropoda; class Insecta; order Lepidoptera; family Crambidae; genus Anania; species Anania fuscalis. The sequence continues at coordinate 2,003,150 of OX493346.1, forward strand.
TTCTAATTACGCCTAAAATAAAAATAAAAAAGTAGACACCATCGCCAAATAGATTAATGCCTACGAATAAGATTAACACGTCCCGTCGCAGTCACAAACCCCTTAATTTACACACTATTTTTGTGCTTCTCTTTATTTTATAGTAAAACAGAACAAATTACTTTCAACCTTAGGTAGGCGTAATTTGACAGATCTACCTAATGTATGTTTGTTTACAAACGCATTCAGTATGTTTATCACGTCGCCATCGCGCCATGAAACAAGCTTTGCTTTTTAAATTTTTATTTTTAGCAATTACCATGCTAGGTTTATCTAATTTTTTTTTTAATACTTGAAAAGAATCTTTGCTTTGTTTGGGGCTAGTTACCTAACTGGTGTGATTGTCGAAGCAATTTATTTATTATCCAAGGTTCGGAATAGCGTTCCGTATTTCCTTATTTTTATAAGAGTATCTCCGGTGATAACATACTAAGAATTCGCTATGCTTAATCTACGAGAACGCACGTTGTTTATTTCATTTATATGTTAAAACACAGATAAGATCTTGTTAGGTGTTCATTGATATCACAATATTTTAGTAATTTATTGATTGCTCAATAATTGCAATAATTAGGGGTAAATGAGTTTTTTGAAAGAAACCGGAACTTTACAATCGTACAGTACTACAGAGATTGGATTTCTTAAAAATAATGGCTGGTGGTAAAGAAAAAAAAAAGATTTTTAAATTTTAAAACCGCCTCCTATTGAAACTAAAAAGCGAAAAATAATATTGACTAAAAAAAAACATTTCTTTTTGGAGTCGGTGCCAGCCATTGAGAGTTAAAATGTGTTCATTCGCACCGACCTTTTTTGAATTAAAAAATGGTTGACTGTAAAGTCGGTTTACGGACGATAATTTTAAGTGATAACGTCATAGGATATTAGATGCGTCATAAGCAGAACGTTTTGGCCGATAATGCCTCTGAAATGAAATGAAATTTGCGTGCGTGCAGCAGGCGTTTATCGATTTATAAGACGTTATCACGTCAAAAACGTTTTTTTTTAATTTTATTTTTTATATCGTGCTAACAGCACACAACGCATGCTACGTCGTAGACACCGAGATCTACGGATATTATGCTATGCTCGTATTCCTAGGGTCTACGCCGTAGCGTGTCTTCTACGTAGTGCTACGGCAAGCTGTTATGATGGCGTAGTTACAGCTAGCGGCACGTTACTGAGCAAAAGTTGCGCACGATTACGTGATTGGCCGCTGCCAGCAGTGATTGGTTGTTAGGTAGGTACCTTCGCACACACGCGTCTCTGATTCGATGATCATCTCATGATGATGCGCAAAGCGATCCTCACTCTTTACTGTAGGTACTGCAGGGCGAGCTTCCGTTATAGCGGGTCTATGCAGCGCTACGACGAATTTTACAGGTAGTGTTTCATTTGGAGCCATCTGTTGTAGTAAAAAGTCCATTATAATATAATAATAATACTAGACAACATCACATACATTGCTCTAATCTTATGGTAAGTAGCTAAAACACTTTTTGTGTTATAGAAATCGGAAACAACGTCGGTACATTTGACCATTTCATTATTGATCGAACAAACGACTGACCAATGTATTCATTTTAGTAACAGCTTAATGTGTTGAATAGGTCTAAAAAGAGTTTGTTTATACAAAACTTTATTAAGCATTATTAAAAGGCTATTTTAAAGTTTTCACGCAACAAGCGCGAGCGTTCTTGGAGTTAAACGGCATATAATCCATTTTTGACTGCTGATGTACTTTTAATTCAAAGCGCCATGTTACGGATCATCGAAGAATCATAATATGATTCTTGATTTAGAATAGAATAGAAAACGTTTATTTGACACACATAGGCATAATTACAAACAGGATTACATTGAACAAAGAGAGTGTCAAAAAGGTCCCCGCTCAGTATTTGTCGTTACAGCCGAAGCCGTAACGACGCTGGTTTTCAGCGGCAACCCCGACTAGGACGTGGGACGAGTAGTGACAGCGGTCTATCGGACCACCAGAGAACCCCAAATCCCTCTGGTCGACTACGGCTCAGATTCAGGCAGCAGGCTCCGGTGGGCCGATACACCGCTTTACTTAAATATTATTTAAGTAAATCATAAACAACATTAAATCAAACGTCCAACTAACCAAGATAAAAATAAAATACTTATCGTGTCTTTGAACAAAGTCAGATCTTAAACTAAGATAGATGTACGCTTTTACACAAATATAAACTTACGAGACGGTTAATTAAATGCAAACCCACATTGTTTTGTAAACGAGTACCTTATCTCTGTTGTAGGCCAAAAACATTAGATTCAAGCGGTAAAAAGTAATAAGTAGTTCCGTCAATTTTGCTTCATTTAGAGTATTAATTTCTCCATATTATTAGAGCCTGTTTCTCACTCAATGTACGGATAAGTCATTACCTCAAGGATAAACACGATTTTTGGCAAGATTTTCAAGCACTTGACATAATTTTTATCTTATACATAACTTTATCCGTACATTATGAAACATGCCCAAGTCAAGTAACTAACTAAACCTTTTATTAACCCGCCCACAGGTATGAATGACGCTATTTTGTAATCCATCCATCCATCCATCAGCCGAAAGACGTCCACTGCTGGACATAGGCCTCCCCCAAGGATTTCCACGAAGATCGGTCCTGTGCCACCCGCATCCAGCGGCTTCCCGTGACCTTCACCAGATCGTGGGTCCACCTTGTGGGGGGCCAACCATTTTGTAATATTAATACTTAACTAATAAAAAGGTTGAAAAGCCAATTAATTTGTGCATAAAAACAACTTATGTCATGACAATGAAGGTTCACTTTGAATTTGAATGTATTATTGCTCATACAAACCACAAATCATCATCTTCATTTCAGCCACAGGACGTCCACTGCTGAACATAGGCCTCCCCCAGTGACTTCCAGATTGTCCGGTTGGTTTTGACTGTATATACTTGTTCACAATAATGTTATGTAATACAATAATTATGTATTATTTATTGGGTCATACATAAATGTATATTTTGTTGTCATATTTACATTGTGTAAGATTTTAAATAGAGACCCCTAGACCTGTTTAACGAGTTTTATGAAAGTTGTTCAACTTTGTCAGTTAAAACTAAATACGACGGAACCCCAATAATTGCTTCGCTTTTAGTTCAGTCTCGATTGGAATACCCAATCAACGTTATCAACATAGATACCGCTTTTGCTATGATTTGCCATATAAATACATGTGCCAAGACTTAATTACTAAACAAACGCTCAACAAAGATCCTATGGAGCGAGGAGCGATTTTAATCTGTCTGGTGGTTTGCAGTGCATTGGTAAATATGATTTTTTATTTTGTCTATAAATAAAACAGGATAAATTTAGTTAGTGTAGTCTATAAGCTATTTAACCCATTGACCGTGCATGGGTAAAATATATATTAATTGAATAACAATGGATGTGTCGTGTGGTGCCGGCACGTTAAAAGAATTGCACCACCCCTTCTCTTCATAAGGGTGTCGTAAGAGGCGACTACAGGAAAACCGCCACAAGAAGAGGGGCAGCAGCGTCTCCTCTCCACCATTCGCCAAACTGCGATCGCCGACCCGCCTGCCAAGCGTGGCGAATATGGCAAAATCCTTTTGGAGAGGCCTGTGTCCAGCAGTGGACTGATATAGGCTGGAGATGTGTGTGTATCGAATAAGCGAATAAGCAAGCTTAAGTGGCAGTGGGCCGGCCATATTTGTCGCAGAGCCGATAACCGCTGGGGTAAACGAGTTCTTGAGTGGAGACCGCGTGTCGGCAAGCGTAGTGTGGGACGCCCTCAGACTAGATGGAGTGACGATCTTCGCAAGGTTGCTGGCAGGAGCTGGATGAGAGTAGCCGTGGATCGTGCAGAGTGGCGTGCAATTGGAGAGGCCTATGTCCAGCCACTGCTGGATCAGCCCACACTAGTCCACTGACTAGTGTGGGCTGATGATGATGATGATGATGATGATGATGATGTGTGTGTGGATATGCGGTAACCGGTTACCGCTTGGGAAGTGGGAGTTGATGGATTAATAAGGTGACAGGTCAAACAAGGGAATTAACCGGTGCTCATTATAGTCCTCAGACTTACTATAGGAACAACAAGGAAAAAAACAAGTGCTCTATTAATCGTTTAGTATTTTGTTTGAAAAGCTTAACTTTTTTCTTTTTAAGGATAGAGCAATCTAAAAAAGATTCCCTAGGCCCTAACCATGAACTGTTTAAACAATCATAAATCTGTCAAACATTATCATTTCTGTCAAATTTTGTATGTAATGACGTACCAAAATTGACAGATTTGACAACTTTGAGATTGTTTTAAGAGTTCATCGTTATGGCCCTGGGCGGTAACCACGAACTCTTAAAACAATCTTAAATCTGTCAAACATTATCATTTCTGTCAAATTTTGTATGAAATGACGTATCAAAATTTACAGATTTGACAACTTTGAGATTGTTTTAAGAGTTCATGGTTATGGCCCAGGGCCCTAACCATGAACTGTTAAAACAATCACAAATCTGTCAAACATTATCATTTCTGTCAAATTTTGTATGAAATGACGTACCAAAATTGACAGATTTGACAACTTTGAGATTGTTTTAAGAGTTCATGGTTAGGGGGCTGGTCTAAATGGGCACTCATGTGTATACGTTTTTTTAATGTTTAACGTAGACATTATTAATTCTTGTTTTACGTCAAACTTTAAAAATAAGGTTGATGTAAACTACAAATAAAACTAAATATGTTATGTTAGGCTCGAGAAAGTCCATTTTTGTTGTTGGTTTAGATACTTCTTTTGTGGGGTGATCCGATACTTAATTTACTATTGCGCAATAAAAAGAAATCCTAAAGTACCATAAAATAAAAAAGGTGTCGATTCATATACGCTCTATCTTTCTAACTCCGCTAAACATTATTTTTCTGACAACCAGTATAAATAAGTTCTGCACAAAAAAAGCATAACGAAGAAAATTGTAACTTTTTATTTATTTTATTTATTTATTAAGACAACCAACAAGACAAACACCAATACAATTAAGTTACATAATCTGGCAAGTTGACTTAAAGCTAAGCGTCGTCTTAATTATAGGCTGCCACGGCATGCATTTTTAAAATGTTATAAGTATTTATTGTTATTACGCAACATATACATTAAAATATACATTAATAATATTACATCAAAAATAATACAATTAGGTACCCTCAACGTAAATAACTACAAAAAATAATTAAAAAAAATACTAACTTTTAATTAGAAATACATCTGCCCCAGCGCTGCCATTGGGGGTGGTACCTAAAAGCAGGGGCGGGCATTAGTTTTATTTCGAGGCAGGCAGAAGATACTTACTTTAGTGTTTTATTGATCAAAATCAGTGGTTTTATCAATGACAATGACACATATGTGTTAGTAACTACAGCTTACCTCATTTCGTTTACCAGGTAGGCACTGCTTAATTGCCTAGCACCACACGCCTTACCTCACCGATAAGTACTTAGTTTATTATTGCACCATAAAAAGTAATCCTTAAGTAGTTCAATTAAAATGACATGTCGATTCAGATACGCTCTATCTTTCTAACTCAGCTAAACATTGTTTTTCTGACAACCAGTTTAAATATGTTCTGCACAAAAAAAAGCATGACAAAGAAAATTGTTACATTTTTTAAATGTTATAAGTATTTATTGTTATTGTGCAACAGATATATTAAAATATACATTAATAATAATACATCATAAATAAATACAATTAGGTACCCTAAACTTAAATAATAAAAAAAACTAAATTAATAACACCATAAAATACTAACTTTAAATTAGAAATTCATCTGCCCCAGCGCTGCCATTGGGGGTGGTACCTAAAAGCAGGGGCGGGCATTAGTTTTATTTCGTGGCAGGCAGAAGATACAGAAGATACTTTAGTGTTTTATTGATGAAAATCAGTGGTTTTATCAATGACAATGACACATATTTGTTAGTAACTACAGCTTACCTCATTTCGTTTACCAGGTAGGCACTGCTTAATTGCCTAGCACCACACGCCTTACCTCACCGATAAGTACCTACTTAGTTTATTATTGCAGCATAAAAAGTAATCCTTAAGTAGTTCAATTAAAATAAGATGTCGATGCAGATACGCTCTACCAGTTTAAATAAGTTCTGTACAAAAAAATAGGACGAAGATTTTTTTTATATTTTTTATGTTAGAATTGTTTATTTTTTATTACGTAACAGAGATATTAAAATATACATTTAGTATATACCTACAATCCCTGTGTACCCTAAATTTAAATAACTACGAGAAATAACTAAATAAAAAAAAACCATAAAATACTAACTATAAATTAGAAAATACATTTGCCCCAGCGCTGCCATTGGGGGTTGTGTATAAAAGCAGGGGCGGGCATTAGTTTTATTTCGAGGTAGGCAGAAGTTACTTATAGTGTTTTATTGATGAAAATCAGTGGTTTTCATCAATGACACATATTTGTAGCAAAGGTCCGGTCAATTTTCTAAATTGACCGGTCGGGTCAATGTAGAAAACGAACTTTTCTACATTGGCTCGGGTCTGGGTGTTGTGGTACCGTCGTTGTTTCTGATTTCTATAACACAAGTGCTTAAGCTACTTACCTTAGGATCAGAGCAATGTATGTGATGTTGTTATTATTATTATTATTATTAAAACCTCTCGCCTCTTGGGCGGTAATGACCGGCAGATGCACATTTGGCCGGGTTCAGGGCAAAAGAGAGAGAAATCGGCGGACGATGCGTGCAGTATCAAGCACCACCGCTTTCTGCATCTTTGCTGGAAGCGAGCCGCCGATGAATCCCAGCCTTTTCAGGGGTGAACCTAATGTGGCTGGGATTAATGTGGCTGGCCGTTTGCCGATATAACAATTGGTATGATTTCAGTGGACGCCACTTCCTACATTTCCTACATTTCGGTAACCTCGTGTACTAGGTCCAAGTACTTGCGTTGCTTTTCGGTCTCGGCCTTCACAAGGTTCTTGTCATGAGGGATAGTGACGTCCACTAAAAGCACCTTCGATTGCGCCCGGTCCATCAGCACTATATCAGGCTTATTCGCAAGAACAGTCCTGTCAGTGATGATGGGCCGGTCCCAGTAGAGCCGGATACTGTCACTTTCGAGTACTGCCTCCGGCGAGTACTTATAATAGGGTAGTCTCTGGCTCACGAGACCGTACTTCAGGGCGAGCTCTTGGTGGAGAATTTTGGCTGCTTGGTTATGCCTGTGCAGATACTCAGTGTTAGCAAGAGCCGAACAACCCGAAACCACATGACGGAGTGATTCTCCAGGATGGCGACAGGCCCGACAAATGTCCACTGTGCCATCCTTTATGACGTACTTTCGGTAATTGTTCGTCCTGATAACCTGGTCTTGTATCGCACAAGCAAACCCCTCGGTTTCCCCAAAGAGGTCTCCAAAGCGCAGCCAATGCACGGAAGCTTTTCGGTCCACGTGGGGCTCGTGAAAAGCCTTGAAAAACCGTCCGTGCAGCTCTTTCCCTTTCCATACGGTCTCGCGATCAGAGACACTTAGTATCGCCGGCGGCTGCCATGACTCGTTGGCCATTATTATTATTATTATAAAGCTAATCCTTTGGCCGAGATAGCTGCCCGCCTTTGGATCACCAGTGTCTTGGGTGCAATTAATTGACTTAAGTGTCTTTGATTAGGGTTCTCGGACACTACAATTTGCTGTGATTTTGACTTACGGACTCAAGCAGGTATCTAATTCAGATGTTGATACCGTTCACAAATAATTCTAAGGCATCATATCAAAACTAACTAGTTAGTAATTTTGGGCCCTATCGTGAGCTAAATTATCAATTATTTGAAAAAACTTATTTTTATTTGCTTCAAACTCAATTAAAAGTAAGGCATTTGAGTTTGGTTGAGTTTGGTGAACAGTGACGTCATAGTCCGATATCGCCATACAAATTGTAATAAGAGGTGTGTTTTGACAGCTCATAAAAAGTATGTCAATTGATTGGTGGTGTCAACTAGCCTATTGGTTGGTATTCCATATTCGATAGTATGAGTAACTTAAATATCAGTATATATCGGGTGTAAAAAAAGGCTTAACCAAGTCGAATACCACATATTCTACGTATTATTACGATCATTTTTTTCTTTTACACTATACCAGGGAAATGACGGGTTACCGAGTTATTGACAGTCAAAGTTACAATTTTATTTCAAAGATTTTTACAAAATTGGCTTCAGTTTGATAATACTAAACTTTTTTTACAAAGAAACATGATAAAAATTTTCAGTGCTTCTTTCATAAAAGGCCTTTAAAGGTCACAGCCGGCAATGAATTGTGCACAGTGCTCTCGCGCCACCCGCTCGCGCCGACCGCCGACCGCCGACACACACAGGCATAGTCTGTGGCGTGCGCGCTATACATTGCGGGTTAGAAATAAGTTTTTTTTTTGATACCCAAAAATAAAAGTCATTTCCCAGCAATTATTTTTTTTGCATTCTACTTGGTTTTATGTATAGAATTCGTGGTTTAAGGCTTCGTTAGGCCTTTTTTTACACCCTGTAGATAACAAAAAAATATATATTCATGATTCATTATCTATGATAACTAAACTGATTACTGTCAGTGTTGACTGTATCAAATGACGACCGTCTGGTGTAGTGGTTTGCACTGGATTTAAAAAGCCTGGCGGTTGCGGGTTCGAATCCCACAAAGGGAAAAATGTTCGTGGCATAAGCACGAGTTATTCGGCACATGTACAAGTTGTAACCTACTTAGCATATCCGCGGGTTTCTGGTTCTCAAATAAAATAGCGTTTGACATTTAGTATACAGATAAAGGTTTTTTGATTCGATATTAAAAAACAAAAAGGTATTGTATTTAAAAACAATGACCACTAAGATGATGTGCTATATTTTATTTATTCTTTGGCACACGGTTACAAAATACAAATCAAGCTATACAATAGATTATCTGACTTATTACATATTATTATTATCATTATTAAATTTGCACTTCTATAACAACCGAGCACAACATTCGAGTAAAATGTATTAAAGTCTAATAAGTACAATAATAGTTACTGTGGTTAATAATATTACAGCAGTCTGTACCCGCCTTAAGGTATTTAAATCCTCTGTAAGTAAATGATCTAAATACCTACATAGTATAATTTTTATTCAGCCTCGGTGTGACGGTGGGATAATAAGTTAGTTGACACCAAAGAGTATTATATCACGTTCCACCACCAATCAATTGACATACTTTTTGTGAGCTGTCAAAACGCCTCTCCTTATAATTCGTATGACGTCACTGTTTATCTTACTCATTACTCAATTGCCTAACATTTCATTGGCTAGGGGCAAACCGCGCAGCGCCATAAAAAAAAACATTTTGAAGCCATAAAAAAACGTATTTTTCTTATAAATTATAATGTACCGGTTTACTAGGCCTAGATTATAATGTCAATTTTATTAAATGATGTCTTAGAATTATTGTTGTGATCCTAATATTAGTTAATCTTTGGCTTAATTCTAACATCTATGAAGGCGAAGTCGCAGGGTCAAACCGATATCTTGTTATTCACATCAACATGATAATTTTTTCTTTTGTTTTAAGGCTTTTGCTGATGTATCGTTCACACCAGATTTGGTAAAATCAAGAGGTAAGATATCAAGTTCTTTGTTGTAAAGTAACTACAGTTATTTTGAATAATAAAATAAATAATTTGCACAATATGTACAGTCAGTCGATTTAAATTATCATTAAATTCATTTAGTATTATTTTATTTCAGATTTTCATTGTCACTATAGTTTTCTATGCTTCAGCTGGACTGTTGCAGTTTTTAGATTCAACTCAATGATACATTCTTTTGATGCCAAGCCTACATACAAGATTTTAAAAACAACATTTTTTAATCCCACAGCCAACTCTCACATTGAAACAGGATGGGTAGCCAAAGAGGAGCATACAAAGCCTTTGAATGCGACCCCAAGACCTTTGCATAAGTCTTCGCCATCACGGAATGCCACTGGTACCCTGCCTTGGAATGTTACCGGTACCCCGTCTTGGAATGTGACCGGTACCCCGTCTTGGAATGTAACTAATACTCCAGTTTGGAATGTAACTACCCCAAGACCTTTCCCTACGTCTACGCCATCATGGAATGCTACTAGTACCCCGTCTTGGGATGTAACTAATACTCCAGTTTGGAATGTAACTACTTCAACGCCTTTCTCTACGTCTACGCCATCATGGAATGCGACTAGTACCCCGTCTTGGAACGTAACTAATACTCCAGTTTGGAATGTAACTACCCCAAGACCTTGCCCTACGTCTACGCCATCATGGAATGCTACTAGTACCCCGTCTTGGAATGTAACTAATACTCCAGTTTGGAATGTAACTACCTCAACGCCTTTCCCTACGTCTACGCCATCATGGAATACGACTGGTACCCCGTCTTGGAATGCAACCAGTACCCCGTCATGGAATTCAAGTAGTACTCCAGTTTGGAATGTAACTACTTCAACGCCTTTCCCTACGTCTACGCCGTCATGGAACATGACTAGTACCCCGTCTTGGAATGCGACTAGTACCCCGTCATGGAATGTAACTAATATTCCAGTTTGGAATGTAACTAATATTCCAGTTTGGAATGTAACTACCACAACGCCTTTCCCTACGTCTACGCCATCATGGAATGTGACTGGTACCCCGTCTTGGAATGTAACTAATACTCCAGTTTGGAATGTAACTACCTCAACGCCTTTCCCTACGTCTACGCCATCATGGAATGCGACTGGTACCCCGTCTTGGAATGCAACTAATACTCCAGTTTGGAATGTAACTACCACAACGCCTTTTCCTACGTCTACGCCATCATGGAATGCGACTGGCACCCCGTCTTGGAATGCGACTAGTACCCCGTCATGGAATGCAACTAATACTCCAATTTGGAATGTAACTACTTCAACGCCTTTCCCTACGTCTACGCCATCATGGAACACGACTGGTACCCCATCTTGGAATGTAACCAGTACCCCGTCATGGAATGCAAGTAGTACTCCAGTTTGGAATGTAACTACTTCAACGCCTTTTCCTACGTCTACGCCATCATGGAATACGACTGGTACCCCGTCTTGGAATGTAACTACCACAACGCCTTTCCCTACGTCCACGCCATCATGGAATGCGACTGGTACCCCGTCTTGGAATGTAACTAATACTCCAGTTTGGAATGTAACTACCTCAACGCCTTTCCCTACGTCTACGCCATCATGGAATGCGACTGGTACCCCGTCTTGGAATGCGACTAGTACCCCGTCATGTAATGCAAGTAGTACTCCAGTTTGGAATGTAACTACTTCAACTCCTTTCCCTACGTCTACGCCATCATGGAACACGACTGGTACCCCATCTTGGAATGTAACCAGTACCCCGTCATGGAATGCAACTAGTACTCCAGTTTGGAATGTTACTACCTCAACGCCCTTCCCTACGTCTACGCCATCATGGAATGCGACTGGTACCCCGTCTTGGAATGCGACTAGTACCCCGTCATGGAATGCAACTAATACTCCAGTTTGGAATGTAACTACCTCAACGCCTTTCCCTACGTCTACGCCATCATGGAATACGACTGGTACCCCGTCTTGGAATGCAACCAGTACCCCGTCATGGAATGCAAGTAGTACTTCAGTTTGGAATGTAACTACTTCAACGCCTTTCCCTACGTCTACGCCATCATGGAACACGACTGGTACCCCATCTTGGAATGTAACCAGTACCCCGTCATGGAATGCAACTAGTACTCCAGTTTGGAATGTTACTACCTCAACGCCCTTCCCTACGTCTACGCCATCATGGAATGCGACTGGTACCCCATCTTGGAATGTAACCAGTACCCCGTCATGGAATGCAACTAATACTCCAGTTTGGAATGTAACTACCACAACGCCTTTCCCTACGTCTACGCCATCATGGAATACGACTGGTACCCCGTCTTGGAATGCAACCAGTACCCCGTCATGGAATGCAAGTAGTACTCCAGTTTGGAATGTAACTACTTCAACGCCTTTCCCTACGTCTACGCCATCATGGAACACGACTGGTACCCCATCTTGGAATGTAACCAGTACCCCGTCATGGAATGCAACTAGTACTCCAGTTTGGAATGTTACTACCTCAACGCCCTTCCCTACGTCTACGCCATCATGGAATGCGACTGGTACCCCGTCTTGGAATGTGACTAGTACCCCGTCATGGAATGCAACTAATACTCCAGTTTGGAATGTAACTACCACAACGCCTTTCCCTACGTCTATGCCATCATGGAATGCGACTGGTACCCCGTCTTGGAATAGAACTGATACTCTTGAAAGTCCTTAGACAAGCAGGCATTGTTACAACAAGAAGAACAACAACACGACGACCATCTGGGTCTACAACAACGACAAAGAGCCCAATCACTCCTCGACCAAACGTTACTTCTACAGAGGCAATCAGGACCTTCTAAGCCGATATGACGTAACCATTAAACCAAAGGTTTCAGCTCTTTATTATATTCTTAGATTCTCTCTCAGGCTAAGATGATAAAAATATTGATAATCAAGACAAATAAACAGGGTGTCCAAGATAATGGGACACTCCTTAAAACCACGTGATCAGCTGGTTATATACAACAACAGTTCCTATGGAAGCAACATCGAAATCGTGATTTTATTTTCAGATGCTCCATACATTATCATCAAGGTAAGCGAGTAAGTTTGTATGGGGAAGCTGAAAAAAAACTGTCGATTTCGATGTTGCTCCAATAGGAAAAATTGTTGTATATGACCAGCTGATCACGTGGTTTAAAGAAGTGTCCTATTCTCTTGTACACCCTGTATTATTTTTGTATATATTGAATAAAATTGTTGCATTGATAACGTTTTGGTTTTTTGTCAGAGACATTTTAAATTGTAAAATCCATTAATTTAACCTCGGTGTAACGTTATTATAGAGAGGCGAGGGCAAGATCAATCAACATCTGTATTTTAATAAATACTTTGATTGGTAATTCCCTTACTCCCAGCATCTGTCCCGATGCTGGGTTTGGTGAATGGTCTAAGGAGGAGCGCAGGTCGCAAAGATCCCGTAGACAAGGCCAGTGGACTATCCTTCCCGAGGTTGCTGCCCGTTCTTGGCCAATTGCCCTAAGCTACTGGTATAACAGAAACCTCTGGCCGTACCCCAAAATATCCTTACCTAGTCCCATCCTAACTCCCTCTCCAAACCGGCATAGCCGAACCGTGGCGGCGCAAAACCACACACAGGCATCCGTAAGCCCAGAAGGATTAAATCCCTTCTGAAAGCACGGCCACAGCACCTTGGGAAAGTGCTGTGTGTTTATTTCCCAAACCCCCCCCCGTTAATGATATGAGTGCAATTAATGATGCGATTCTGTCATGCGATCCGGCTAACGCCCGGCGCTCGCAGGTACCCGGGCCTGCGAGTGTGAAATTTGTTACCGAAGGCCGCGCAGGGGTGGACGACCAGGCCCCCGCGTCGGCGAATGTTACTGGCGCCTTACCACAAACAGGACCAGGCTCCAGCCTGGACCTGTCAGGCCTCGCAGAGGCCATACCTACTGACACAGAATCTGTGCCACCACAACACCAGTGGACCGTAGTCGCCCACAAGCGCCCCTTGAAAAAGGGGAAGGCTGGCTCAGCGGCTCCACCACACAAACCAAACCACACACCAAACCAAGGGCCAACGGGACAACCGGAACGTAGTCGCCACAACCGGCGCGCGGAAAGGAAAGCCCGGAAGCCTATTACCAAAGCGGCAGCCGACGACGTAGCAGCGGAAACGCAGCGCGTATCTGCGCCGCCCACCTCCACGGAGGTGGCAGCGGCACAGACTATACCGGCTCCGCCGCCACTACCACCACCAACACTACCACCACCACCACCACCACCAGCACAGTCGAAAAGGAGAAGAAAGCCGAGAGGTCATCGTAGCCGGACACATGCTGCGAATGCTTCCCCTGCTCCTGAAAAGGAGCAGTCTGGGCCTGGGGATCGCCCGGGTGAGCGGACTTCCTCGAAGCGAGCTCGCCTGGATGAGACTCAGTCACCCAGGGGAGAAGCCAAACGCGCAAAAACCGACACGAGACCAAAGCGGACGATGAGCTACGCAGATGCGAATAAATCGCATCTGAGAGTAGCGGTTACCACCGTTCCGCCGAGGGACCTCTCGTCCGCCCAGGCAGATCAGCTCAAGGAGACTATCGACGATAGTATCCTGCAGGCTGTTCTGTCTCCACCCTCTCCGAGCGCGCAAGCTCCTTCCTTCCGCGGACGCCCCTTCCTTCTGGATGGGGCACTAGCGATGTGGTGCGAGGATGCGAACGCTCTCGGCTGGCTGGTCGACAGGGTCAAAACCCTACCATCACCGATACCGGGCACCACTCTGACTGTTATTAAACAGTCAGAGATGAAGAAAAAGCTGAAGGCGGGGCTGCTTGTCCACTCCCGTATCACTGACGCTGCCACACTGCACCGAGTCCTTTGCGCCCAGAACCCGTGGTACAAAGTTGACTCATGGCAGTGTTACGATATGACGGTGGACAACAAGCCTCGAGAGGAGGATTCCAAGGAAAAGGTGATTCACCTTATCCTAGGAATCCCCGAAGACCAGAAGCAGACCATCCTGGAGAGAGATCGCCGAGTAGCCCATATGTCCGGCAGTGGCTACATCCGCTTCTTCTCTCCGGACGAGCCCGCAACAACCGGACAGGAACCGACAGCGACGAGTGAGGCCGCAGGGATAACATCCAACCCAGCGGCATCCACCTCAGCTCCCCAACCGGGTATGAGCGAGATGGAAGTAAACTCGGCGCTGCACATTGAGGGGAGCTACAGCGACGAAGATGACGTCCTGCGTAGCCCTTAGCTCCCTCAATGTCATACAGACAAACCTCCAGCACAAGCAGATAGCGGCGGCAACTTTACGCAGAGTGCTGGAGGTCAACAACAAGACCGTCGCTCTGATCCAGGAGCCCTGGATCAGGAATAATAGAGTCTGCGGTCTAAACAACATCGGTGGTAAGTTACTGCTGGACACCTCAGTTGAAAAACCGAGAACCTGCATCTACATGCCTAATAACGTAACAACAACCTTGCTTAACCAATTCTGTTCTAGAGACCTCACAGCAGTGAAGATATCTACAGTACAACAAACCGTCCTAGTGTTAGCTTCGGTGTATATGCCAAGTGAGGGCGAAATTCCTGCAAGGGAACTAGCCCAACTGGTACAACACTGCGAAGCACACGAATGGGACCTGATCATCTCCGCAGACTGCAACGCACATCACCCGCTGTGGGGAAGTAAGGACACAAACAAAAGGGGTGAGTCTTTAGCCGAATATTTACACCAAGCAAACCTGAACATTATGAACAGAGGTATAGAACCCACTTTCGTAAGCTCAAGGTATCAATCTATCATAGACGTTACTTTGGCAACACACGCGGCGGCAGACCTCATTGAGGGTTGGCATGTATCAAATGAACCCTCCTTCGCAGACCATCGCCGCGTCTGTTTCCAAATACAGTACACACAAACACACCCTGTTCCATATCGCAACCCCCGCAAAACAGATATAACAAGGTACACAAATCTACTAACCAAGTCGCTAGGTGATGTACAACTAACAGACGTAACACTTAGTACTGATAACATAGAATCAAACGTTCAGCTCCTAACTGAATCCCTTAGAGACAGTTATGAACTGGCTTGTCCTGAAGTAACACCCAAAACCTCGGGTAAAAGTACCTGGTGGGGGCCAGAACTCGACCGACTACGCAAGGGACTCAGGACACTCTTTAACCGAGCAAAAAACACCAGATCCACTGACGACTGGGAAAAATACAAAACAGCACAAAAACACTACAAGAAAAGAATCAGATTCCGGAGAACGGAAGGCTGGCATGATTTCTGTAATACCATTAACTCAACCAACCAAGCCGCAAGAATAAAGAAAATCCTTTCAAAAGGTGATCTCAAACTCCTGGGCTCCCTGAAGAAAGAAGACGGCACTTATACAAACACAGATGAGGAAACCAGTACAGTACTACTGGAAACTCACTTCCCAGGCTGTCAAATAACGTCAGACTACGGATGGTCTGACGAGCAATACAGTACACCAACAACCCAAGAATGGGAAATTGCAGACAAGGTAGTAACGACAAATAAAATAGAATGGGCTCTAAAGAGCTTTAAGCCCTTCAAGTCGGCAGGGCTGGACGGAATCTTCCCAGCACTACTACAATGGCAGACCAACCAAGTAACAAAACATCTACTACCAATCTACAGGGCCTGCATTGCATTCAAATACATACCAAAAACATGGAGAGAGGCGAAAGTAGTCTTCCTGCCAAAACCAGGCAAGGAAGACTATACGCATGCCAAAGCTTTCAGGCCCATTAGTCTAACTTCATTCCTACTAAAAACACTGGAAAGACTAGTAGACCGATACCTAAGGGATGGAGCGCTAAAACGTAAGCAACTACATCCCCAACAACATGCATACAGAACAGGCAGATCAACAGAGTCAGCGCTGCACATGGTGGTGCATAAAATAGAAACGGCTATCACAAATAAAGCTTCAACCCTAGCTGCCTTCATAGACATAGAAGGGGCTTTCGACAAAACCATGCACAACAGCATTAACCACGCCCTACAGAAATACAACGTCGATCCAGTCATAAAAAACTGGATAACGCAACTAATAAGTAAAAGGGCGGTTCAAATAGTGGTGAACACTACCACAAGAGCAAAGGTAGTAAGAGGATGCCCCCAGGGTGGTGTCCTTTCACCACTCCTATGGAACATAGTAGTGGATAGCCTACTGTACAGACTAAACGAAAGAGGATACACTACTATTGGTTATGCAGACGACCTAACAATACTGATAAACGGAAACGCTGAAAATCTGCTCTGCGGAATTATGCGCTCAGCACTTCAGATAGTAGAAAAATGGTGTGACGAGCATCAACTATCAGTAAACCCGAAAAAGACAGAACTTATCCTTTTCACCAACAAAAGGAAGTTACCTCCACTACAATTACCAAAACTATTTAACACAGAACTCTCGCTATCAACTCAGGTGAAATACCTGGGCGTTATCCTTGATAACAAACTGAATTGGGCGAGTCATATCGATACAAAAATAAAGAAGGCCTGTATAGCATTTTGTCAATGTAGAAGACTAGTTGGTAAAAGTTGGGGTCTAAATCCAAAAATCACACTGTGGCTCTACACATCAGTTATCAGACCTTCTATAACTTATGGATCAGTTGTATGGTGGCCCAGAACACAACTGACCACAGTGAAAACAAAACTCCAGAGTCTACAACGACTAGCGAGCGTAGCAACTACTGGATGCATGAGAACCACCCCATCAGCCGCGCTCGAGTTCCTCCTAAACTTGAGACCGCTAGATCTCATCATACAGGAGGAAGCACAGTCAGCCGCCCTGAGACTAAGAGCAAACGGACTATGGAAACAAAACATAGAAACAACACACTCAAAAGTTCTGCAGGAGGTCCTAAAGGAATTACCACTCCTCGAGGCGCCCATGGACAGAACTCCGTGTCAACACATCTTCGATCGAAGATACAATATCCAACTCACAGAAGAACCAAAAGACAACTCTGGCGTCGATGAAGTTAGGATATATACAGACGGCTCAAAAACGGCACACGGTACCGGAGCCGGCGTCTTCTCGAATGATTTAAACATAAACATATCGACCACACTAGACAAGTTAAACTCCATCTTCCAGGCAGAATGCATTGGTATAACCAAAGCGGCACAGGCGGTTGCAGCCAGAGACGTCCGAGATCTTGGCATAAAAATTGTCTCGGATAGTGCATCCGTACTCCAAGCCCTACAAAACAATGTCGTAACCTCCGCACTCATACTAGAGTGTCACAATGCACTCCAATCCATTGCAAACACGAACAGAGTAGTTCTGCAATGGATCAAAGGACACAGCAACTCACTGGGAAATGACACCGCAGACGAACTGGCCAAAAGAGGATCGAAGGTAGTAGTCCATGGACCGGAACCACTACTGCCTATACCTCAGGCCCAAATTAAAACGTGGCTGCGTGAAAGAACCACAGGAACCCACCATACCGAATGGATGAACAGTGTAGGATGCAGGCAAACAAAAGATGCAATTCCGGCAGCATCAAAAAAGCTCGCCCGCAGCCTCATCAGACTAAAACGGAACGAACTTCGGAAGGTTGTAGGTACTATAACCGGTTATTGTTCACTAAACAGGCACCTATTCCACATAGGAGTAACAGACAGCCCCACATGCAGAGGATGCATGGAGGCAGAGGAAACGCCGCGGCACGTGCTCATGGAGTGCGAGAGCGTGGCAGAACAACGGGCACGGATTCTCCAATCACCAGGATCACTCCCGGAGGCATTCAGGAGCCTGAAGGGTCTGCTGGCCTTCTGGGATGACTTGGGCTGGTTGGAGTAGGGGAAGGACACAGCACGCACAATGGCCCAATCGAGAGGCTAAGTGCGGACACCTCCCAGCTAAACTAACTAAACTAACTAACTAACGTTATTATAGGAATAAAACGAGTTTGTTTAAAAAGGTATTCCAGAAAAAAAAGGGCCAATGCATAGGTACTCCAGATTTTTGATAGGCCGCTAGTGGATCGGTGATATACTGATTAAAATGTCGTCTTTCGTATTGTTTAGATATTCATATTACGTAATTAAAAGATCGATCCAATCGATTCGAAAAAATACTTTCTGTATATCAACGTTTATTTATGTATTTTGAAAAGGTGCTAAATAAACGTTTTATTTATTTCTTTCTTTCTTTATAGTACTATTTCTGGAAACCATCCAAAACGTTCCTTCTTTTGCGCGATTGTCGATAGAATCATTTAGGCTAGTTGACACCACCAATCAACTGACTTACTTTTTATGTGCTATCAAAACGCACCTCTGCCTTTTAATTATATGGCGATAGCAAGTTATGACGTCATTGTTTACCAGACTCAACTGCCGAACTTTTTATTGATTTTGAAGAAAACTAAAATCAGATTCTAAATTAATAATGTACCGGGTTATCGGGCCTAAAATAAGGTGTCCAATTTAATAAATGATGTCTAATGTTTATTTATGATTGGTTCCCACATCCCAATTACACGCATCCTTCGAATTTGAAGGTAGGGACAGCATTCTGAGGACCCTAGCGGACAGATACACATCGCCGCTGTGGAAATGTCTTGTGCAGAGACTGGGTGGCTAGCGCGAAAGTGTATCTTTCGATCGGTCGTATAAACCTAACAAATTAAAATGGCCAGTCTCATGCGTCAATCCTTTGATAAAATATGACCAACTCAATCAGCCGTGTAAAAAACCCGACTGTTTTTAATTGTTCATATGGTCAAACCTTTGATAAGGGGGAGTGGATGTTTTAATTTGACCGGTTAATACGACCGACCGAACTATACACTTTCGCGCTAGGCCTCCTGATCACGAGGCCATATCCACCCATGGGGGATGGTCCGTCTCCGCACAGGAAATCTGTGTAACTTGTGCTAGCTTATTAAGATTTACTAACATTAGATTTAAGTCAATTTTTGTATTAGTAACCTATACAGGGTGTACAAAATAATGGGACACTCCTTAAAACCACGTGATCAGCTGGTCATATGTACAACAACTTTTCCTATAGGAGCAACATCGATTTCGTGATTTTATTTTCAGATGCTCCTTATATTATTATCATCGAGGTATGCGAGTAGGTTTGTATGGAGACGCTGAAAAAAATTTCTCGATTTCGATGTTGCTCCCATAGTAAAAGTTGATTGTATGATGTAAAGTTGATCAGCTGATCACGTGGTATTCTCTTGTATACCTTGTATATGGATCTAAAGTTATCGGAAAGAAACTTTTTTTTTATATTAAGTTATTCAGAACAATTAGAAGGTGTTACAACTAAACAAGTACCTACGCCTACGAGTACCTAGTCACTACATGTACGGACAACAGCTCGTCGACCTAGCACAAAATGTCAAATTTTCTCATTTAAAAATGATCTCTATATGTCAGGCTTAAAGTTGAAAATCTATTGGAGAATTTTTGACTTTTGGGGTAGGTCGTCGTGCTGTTGACTGTACTTACACGCTTTTTGTATCAGCGCCATCTAGTCCTTCAAAGATATCATTTTGCATTATAATCGATAAGTTTCACAAATTGATTGCGATTAGTCTAATTTATTTCGCCAATGCTCCGATAGGTAGAGTCCTTTTGAATAACAAGAATTCAGAATGTTTGCTGCCGAGAATTTGCTGAACACTGAAGGAATGCTCAGCAAATTTTCAGCAGAATTTTATTTATTAGAAGTGATAGTTTTAAGGTGTTAGAATCAGAAAAGAAAAAAAACCCTACGTAAAATAACTTGTTACCGGTGTGTCCATCAAATCACGTATGAGAATGAGTCTGACAAAAGTAACGGAGTTTTTTTGCGCGGCTTCTTCTTATAACCAGCCGATATGTAGTTCTAAAGTGGTGGTAGGAAAACGCTATGAAACAAAGCAAGAGCAAGCCTTCGCAGCGGGTGTGGTGTGCCAGGGTTATTTTTGGAATTTAATTTAAGTGCTTTTTAGGGTTCCGTACCCAAAGGGTAAAACGGGACCCTATTACTAAGACTCCGCTGTCCGTCTGTCTGCTTGTCTGTCTGACTGTCTGTCTATTCGTCTGTCACAAGGCTGTATCTCATGAACCGTGATAGTAAGACAGTTAAAAATTTTCACAAATGATGTATTTCTGTTGCCGCTATAACAACAAAATAAATATTTAAGGGGAACCATTTAACAAACGTGTTTTTTTTCTCGTTTTTATAGATATTAGTGCGGAACCCTTCGTGCGCGAGTCCGAACTCGCATTTGGCCGGTTTTTTTGAATAAAAACTTAAAGATTTATTGAAATTATTGTTTAATTTATTTTCTTATCACTGAAAGCTTTGTTAAAATTAAAGATTACAACAGCGCGATAAGATAAGGAACTGACTAGTTTTGGTCATTTATTTTGTTTGTTATGAAAACGAAAAACATTTATAAAAGTAACTGATTTTTATCACGCTTTATTTAAAGATTTCCTAAAAAACCATTATCATGACGTCATAATATTTCCGTTTTCGCCACGTTCTTGCTAATCCCAGATGTCATGTGCGTTGATCGATTAGAAATGCTTAAATAAAAATGGTACCAGCGACCAGGGACCCTGCTGGTAATCTGAATCTAGAACAATAATTTCTGCAAAATTATTATAATAAGAGATACTAAGAAGATGACTAGATACCACTGGGAAGATGTAGTAACTCAATACCTGCTCAACCTCGGCCAAAGCGACTGGCGAAAGCTATCGCAAGACCGAGAGGCCTGCCGTGGTCTGGTGTTGGAGGCCAAGACTCACTTTAAGTCGTTGCGTCACCGTAGTAAGTAAGGAAGATGGTTGGATGAAAATTGACGACCATCTGGTGTAGTGGTTCGCGCTCTGGACTGCAATGCCTGGCGGTTGCGGGTTCCAATCTCGAATCAGGCTTCAAAACAGTTCGTATATTATATGTTTTTGTTTATAAAAATAAAAAATTTAAAAAAACATAAAATTTCTTATTCTTCTGAACATTTAAGCAAGAATATGCCTGTACCAGGAGACTACGCTGTGTTGGTCTTCATACGTTGCATAAAATAAGCCTTTTCTTTCGTGAATACATGTAGGTAATCTAGACCCAATTTCGAATTCAAAATAGGATAATCATTTGCGTTATCAATTAATCAGTTTAATTACAATTTATCGGTGGTATATAAGCGAGTGATGAGTTCATTAACAGCTCCCATTTCCACGATGTGGGGGTACTTTGTGTTTGTGCTGGCAGTGGCTGGATCTCCGGTAAATATAATAGGGATTCTGTAAAAGTCTCCTAAAATCCTAAGGGTGTAGACTTGTCAATTAATAGTGCTATCATATCACGGTTTCTTTTGGTAATATCAAATAACATGTTGAAGTATTTTGGTTATCTCTAGGTACTTATATGGTTATCATTATGTAACACTCTCTTTATCAAAGTTCTTTATTTCACGGTTTGTCCCGTTCCTAAAAAGTCGGGGTATACTTGACCATAATCCTAAGATGCCAAATTTAGTTATTGATGATGATGTCTTCCCAAACGTATCCGTCGACGGCGACACCCTACACATTGCATTAGACATTCGAATTCTTCCTAGTATGAGGATGCACGGGACTCGCAAAACCAAACTTGGATTTCAAGATGCGGTCAGGACTGTGCAGTGTAGCTGTCCACTGGTGTTGTAGTTGGATATGGACAGTTACGAAAACCCTGACACCGGAGAGCCACATTTGACTGTGAAAGATTTCGACAAATCAGAGTTGCGTGCTGGCATTCGATATTCTCGAACTCACGAAAGTCAAGAATCAGGGATGTTTCTTTCTGAGAGCTTATCTCTGAATCTCGGAACTGGGTGTCATGAAAAATATATATTCCAAAACGCAAGTAAAGGAGAAACTAAACCCTTAATTGGATATATAAGCTGGAATGGCTTAGGTGCTACTCCAGCAAGTTAATGATATTTCATGTGACCTAACAAACTGAACAACCAGTGATCATGTCTTAGGTATTTGTACAAAGCCCTTAATTGGACATATAATGGCTTCAGGTGCTACTCCAAGAGGTTAATGATATTTTATGTGACCTAACAAACTGAACGACCTGTGATCATGTATTGACTTGAACAGAAACCTTGAGTCATTATTATTTGTAGCTATAGGAATAGCAATTTGTAAGAACGAAAACCTTTTTTACATGAAAATTTTGACAACAATTTTACTATTTTAGGCCTTTGCTGGAGTAGACCTGACGTTCCCTGAGGTGGCAAGAGGTATGTTAATATAAGACACTTCTCACAACTTTACTAAACTTTATTGCAGAAAAGATAAACATAATTCTTTAGAGCATACAAGATTAGCATTTCGAAATCTTTGATGAATTTCCATTAACGCGAATGATCCACTTAACCTATCAAGCTTCAATCGCCCCACCGGTTGGAGCGCATAATAGATTTTTTATTGTGTCTCTTGACCTTGGCCTGACAGGTTAAATTCTGTCGGTAGGACGCCTTTACATGATTTTAACCTAAAATAAAATTTAGCTCCAAACCTTAAAACAAAAAAAGTACCTAGGTTATGTTAATTAATCAAAACCTATTATTGGGTAATACATATATTGAAGCTATGAGGTCTGCTGGTGTTTGATTAAAACACAGATTTCCCGGCTTTATTATTCATATACTCCCATTTCCCAGGGTCAGCTCGTATCGTGTCAGGATGGGAGGCGTCCGATGGTCAGATCCCCCATCAGATCAGTCTGCGAATGGTGAATGCGGAAGGAGGAGTGTCCTCTTGCGGAGCCTCTCTCATCCATAACGAGTGGGCACTCACTGCCGCCCATTGTACCGCTGGGTAAGCTAAAATAAGAAGTATTAGACAGAATCATAACATAGCTCGAGTCCTTAGGTAAGTATAGTTAACGCACTTTTATAGAAATCAGATACGGTCGAATGATCAGGGGGGAGCTCTGGGTTAGGTTATGGCTCTTGCTAGCAGCGCGACACAGCTGCTGACATCGGACAAGCTTCATCCAAATACGTAAGAGTTTTTATGCCAGGTACAAAAGACGCACACCGTGCAGTAATTGCGCGCGTTTGCAATTTGGGATCCTCAGGTAGAATTGGAATTAGGCTTCCCTCACACTAGCGACCCTTGGGCGTCGACATCGTGGTAGTGTCCAATCAGCGTTAAGTATGCTGCTGCGCAAGCGTTGCGTCAACACTGATTGGACGCTGCCACGACGTCACGCTCGAAAGACGCTAGTGTGTGGGGTCTCTTACACACCTAAACCGGGAGCTCGATGGACCTGAGAAAGATGTCTGTCAGTGGCTGCATGAAAAAAGCGTCTAGCAGTGGACTGTAATAGGCTGGCATAATGATGCTGATGATGACTACGTCAAATTTTACGCTTGTCATGTTTTTTTTTTGCTCTAGACCCTTTTTTTGTATATAGTCGCGTCACCATGGTCCTTCGTTTCGGAGCTGTGAACCTGACGAACGCGGCCTACATCCTGGAGTCCACGGAGTACTACAACCACCCCAGCTACATCGAGGCCATCGCCGGTATCGTCCAGCCCAACGACATCGGTGTCATTAAGTTCAGGAGGAGCATTGAATTCAATGGTGAGAAAAATTCTGAGGGCCGTCACATATATAAGCCAATCGTCGTCATACCAAGCAAAGACCCAAGACCAAGCAAAGCTTGCACAGTCAATAACACGTCATGGTATACAAAACTGTCTTTATTTAATAAATTTTCAACTTAATTTGCAAGCGTTAGAGTTTATTGTTCATTGGGAAAAGTTGACAATTTGTGGAAACTTGATGTGCTGTTGAGAACTCTACTTCATAACGGACAAACTTTACAGGTATTCATTTACCTATGACCAAGGTGCAAATGCTCATCATACAAACGAGGAATTGAACCCGCAACCGCCTTACTCTGTGGTCCAGAGCGAGAATAACTGGAAACATCGCATTCATAAAAAAAAAATACTATGAAACTTAAAAATAGACATGTTCTATTTAACCTCTTAACCCTGCACATCAAACTCTATTAATTGTTAGACAAAATATTTAAGCTTAATACCCAAGCCATTTTCAGAAGTTAGAAACAGTAGATGGGAAAGAACCGATCAATTTCATTAAATTTTAAAACGAATCAGAGAGATTCTAAACTTGCAGGTCACTCCCGGTAGAAGCAGGTCTTCTAGCCTGAATGAAAGAATCAATCCAAAAATCAATAAAAGTGTTCATTGATAATGTTAATTACACAGAATATTTACATACACACTACATGTTTAAAACACATACTAAAAACTAACTCAATTGTAGATTTCAACGTGAAGCCAGTGAGGATTCAGAACTCTGCAAACAAGGATAAGAACTACGATGGCTTGAGGCTGGTCGCCAGCGGGTGGGGCCGAACGTGGACCCTGGGTGAGTAAACAGCAGAAATGTGCCCAATCAGGCTGACTCGAGAACTTACTCGAACACCAAATGGGTACTCTGATTTGAGTCATAGTCCTGAGACAATAAAGTTGATCTATAAAGTCATTATTACCACAGTATATATTACTCTACCTATTTCTAGTGGACAAATTGTATACTAACATCTTTTTTAGGACTTTATAAATGTTTAAAGTTTTAGGTTTTATTAAAAAAGTACCTGTGGTAGAGTCCATATCCGAATATATCCACCCGAAGCCTATTTGAATAAAAAACAATTACTAAGATATACATGTGTTCCTAAAAAAATGTTTTGTGTTGTTTTGTGTGGTACAGTTTCAAGCGATTACTAGACTAACTGATAATGTCAATCACACTACATTTTTTGGAGTCTCTTTTAATTTACTCCCGATTTTGCCCTGATTTCATAGGCACTCTATTATAACAATTTTTCCTGCTAGGTGCATCTCCCGAAAACCTGAACTGGGTGTTCCTGCGAGGAGTGACGAACGCGTACTGCTCGAGCCGTTATGGAGGCAGCAGCATCATCCAACCTTCAACCATCTGCGCCAGCGGTTACAATGTCACCAGCCAGTCTACTTGCCAGGTAAATATCAGAACTGGGCGTGATTTTGGGGTATCAATCATTTTTTTCGTAGTGGTTATTACTTTGCAGCGATTGTCATTAAATAAACGTAACGATAAAACAGAAGAACCAGAAGACCTTGGCTACATTTCTAGCCTTATCTAAATATGAAGGTTTCCAAAATCTTCCTCTATGCCAAACTAGTATAAATCCGGGCATAAATTCCTGAAATTTTAAGGATACTGGGATGCAAACGTCGAACTTCTATAGTTTTTGAATCTAAGTTAAATAAATGAAACAAAGTCGGAATAGACACCATTATTTTATAAACCAAGAACGGCTGAACTGAACCGATATAGCAGAATAACTAAATCAAAGGAAATAATCTCATTTTAACTCAATCAATTCTGAGGCGGTAATAAGTTATCCAGAACAGATCGTTATAAAATAATTATTCAATATTGCAATGCATTACGTAAAATTGGGCTGTGTTTTTTTACCCAGGGTGACAGCGGTGGACCGCTGACCATTGTCGATGAAGATGGTGAGCTCTCCGTCGTAGGAGTAACGTCATTCGTCTCAGCCACCGGCTGCCACACCGATTTCCCTGCTGGTAAGTTGCGTAAGATGCTGGCAGCTGATCAAAAAATTGCTTAGGAACAGGAATAAATTGTTCATATTAAAAATCTTCTTTTCAAGGTTTTGTCCGTCCTGGTTACTACCACGAGTGGTTCACCCAAGTGACCGGTATCAACTTCGACTGGGACTTAAAAGAGCCTGAACCAGAGCCAGAGCCAGAGCCAGAGCCAGAGCCAGAGCCAGAGCCAGAGCCAGAGCCAGAGCCAGAGCCAGAGCCAGAGCCAGAGCCTGAGCCAGAGCCAGAACCTGAACCAGAACCTGAACCCGAACCTGAACCGGAACCAGAGCCAGAACCTGAACCTGAACCTGAACCCGATCCTGAGCCAGAGCCAGAGCCAGAACCTGAACCTGAACCTGAACCTGAACCTGAACCTGAACCTGAACCTGAACCTGAACCTGAACCTGAACCTGAACCAGAACCAGAACCAGGACCTGAGCCAGAACCCGAACCTGAGCCAGAACCCGAACCAGAACCTGAGCCAGAACCTGAGCCTGAGCCAGAGCCAGAACCTGAACCAGAACCTGAACCCGAACCTGAACCGGAACCAGAGCCAGAACCTGAACCTGAACCTGAACCCGAACCTGAGCCAGAGCCAGAGCCAGAGCCAGAACCTGAACCTGAACCCGAAAGTCCTGAAGACAACACCAGCGAGAGTGAGGAGAGCGAAGACTCTGAAGAGTCCAGCGAAAGCTCATCCTCAAGTGACAGTTCCTCCTCCTCCTCCTCGTCCTCCTCCTCTTCTTCTTCCTCCTCCTCCTCCTCCTCCTCCTCCTCGGACGACAAATAGAATCAAAAATATGAATAAGTGACAGATTCGCGTAGCCAAGAACGTTTGCCTTATTTTTTTTCGATCAGTAGTAACGTTGAATGAATAACTAGTCCGAATGAGGTATTTCGTAACTAAATTATACATTCTAACTAAACAATCATTCAATTGCCGTTGACTCGAGAAGAAGAAGAACAATCATTTGTAAAATAAACTTGTAAATAATATAGAGCCGACTTTTTCTTCCTTTTTAGGGGTTTTGTAGTCCTGACAAGAAACCCTTTTAGTTTCGTCATGTGCGTCTATCTGTCTGTCAGTCCGTCCGAGGTTTTGCTTGGACACTGTTGCCACTAGAGAGCTGAAATTTCGTGGAGGAAATCAATCACACCGATAAAAGGGTAAAAAATATTTGTTAAGGGTTGCTTCCCCTACATGTAACGTGGGGATGATTTCGTTTTTCAGCGCTACCCTATCGTGTGGGATATCGTTGAATAGGGACCTTAAAATGACTTAGTTAGTGGTTGCTACTAAGACTATTGTTCCGATGTAGGGATCCGTTTGCGAAGTAATAAATTTGTGATAATTTTTGTTCGAGTAGGCTCCAAAAGCTAAACTATTGGCTTGAAAGTTTTGGAAAAAAACATGATAATAGTGCTTTTTATGAACTTTTAAGAAAAAATATAACGGTTAAGATAGATCTTTTAGTTTCAGAGTAATAGTCTTTTAACTTTAACAGAAAATTTCTTATCTAATAAAACATCCTCAGAAGATTAAAAGTGACTTAGATGAAGTAAAAATGGTTAAGACTCCTTCTGAAGTATATTGTGGTAACGACGGGCAACTACGGAACCCTACACTGCGCGTAGCACGACACGCACTTGGTCAGTTTTTTTTGTTTCAAAGGTAACTTAATCGAGAGTGCTGTTAGCTACGATTCATAAAATCTGTTCTGCTTTTGAAAGATTATAATGAGGTATTTTCTAGTTGATAAAGAGATGTGAGCAACATCTACACTCTACAGCGGGGTAACCATGAACTCTAAAAACAATCTTAAAGTTGTCAATCTGTCAATTTTGGTACGTCATTTCATACAAAATTTGACAGAAATGATAATGTTTGACAGATTTGAGATTGTTTTAAGGGTTCGTGGTTACCGCCCTGGGCCCTAACCATGAACTGTTAAAACAATCACAGTTAGGGGGCTGGTCTATATAATTTGAAACTTCTCGATATTTTAATATTATGGCAAGAACTTGGCAACCTCTGGATTGAGGACTTCTTGGACTAAGGCAGTAGCATCAATGGATTATGTAGGATTAAGTAAAACCTCATATATTCACATACTTACAACAGAGGTATCGCGTTTGGTCTCATCAAAATGATCTCTATGAAATAATGATAAACTAGTTCAAATTAAACTAAACCAAAAGTAAAATAAAAAATGAAAAAGAGCTTATATCAAAAGGTAAAGTTTCAAGTTTAACCTCTTTGCCAGTTTGGCATGGAAGTTTGGGTATCACATCGACTCCTGGTATCAGTCTTCCAGCTCAATCGTCCTCGTCCCTTCGTACTTTGCTTTTGGTTTAATTAGCATCTCTAAATAATAAATATTAACGCTTGGAGAACCCTAGTCTCTGATGAGCTTCCTCGAAACCATTCAGCTCAACGGCTGTGGGATGAGTCCGATGATCTATTACAAACGACTACGAACTTGCAGATTATTATTATTATTATTAAAAACTTTATTGCACAAAATTAAAAATGTACAACAGGAGGACTTAATGCTAAAATCATTCTCTGCCAGCCAACCTTTGGGTCATGCAGAAAGCGGGTATTGGGTGCGGTAAAGGTCCAAAAGAAAATGATAAACTACTTATAAATCAAAAAAATAAATAATGAGCTTATAATACATTTAACAAAATACACATTATAATATATACATATAAATATATATATAACATTATACATTTATATACCATTAGATAAATATTGGATAAATAAATATAAATACATACTATTACTATATTAATGCAATTATGTACTGAAATATTTTCGGAGTTTATTTTTAAAAGAAAGTTTTGAATCCGAGCATTTGATGTCAAGGGGAAGCAAGTTCCAGAGTCGCACCGCCCTCACTGTAAACGATTTGGAAAAGTGGGCAGAGTGGTGAAGAGGCGTAAGTAGTTGGAGATTGTTAGAAGAGCGGAGAGAACGGTCATGGGAATTACATAAATAGGTAAACCTATTCTTAAGGTAAGAGGGTGAAGATGGGTTATTGAGAACGGCGAAAAGGATGCCAAGAATTCTAAGATTCCTACGCTGACGAATGGGAAGCCAATTAAGTTGTGATCTATAATTTGAAATATGGTCATATTTCCGAAGGCCGAAAATAAATCTAATGCAGCTATTTAACAGGCGATCCAACTTATCAGTGCAGATCGTGCTCGTCTTCGAGCCGTGGCTGTATAAGAATCAAGTATTTGGCTCAGATCCTTTCCTTCTCCTGCCCTGGGCACGTTTTTGGATTTTTTAGGTAGGTAGTTTGACATTTTATTTAGAGTAGCGGCTAGCCTCCGTTTAGGAGCTTTGAACTACTGTTCCTCAACGCTGTTCTTCTGGAAAGGTTGTCGATAAGCTTGCTCACCACGGTCTCTCTTGCTGCAGAAGTGCTGACAGAATACCCCGTCATGCCAGTAAACGCTAATGAAAAATGAAAATATTTATTTGCTTTTAAACAGGGTGTACAGATGACTTATAGTGATGAATATTATGGTCGCCTATCCAGCCATTAACAATAGCATGCAAACACAAATACAATTTCAATAATTACCTCATATGTCGGGCACTTGTCAGCGCACGTATTCCGGCCGTTCTGGAACCCAGTGGCCTTGACGATGGCAAACGCCCTGATGGCATGACTCGTTCCTTGGAAGAAGGTAGGCCTTTAGTGTGGGACACCACGTGCGTAGATACTTTAGCGCCATCCCATTTTCCATCGATTGGCAACAGGGCCGGTTTAGCAGCAGTTTCTGTAGAGTTCTTCAAACGATGCAAAAATTAAACTCTTGGTGAGACGTATGGACTACCATAATAATGGTGATAGTTTATCTGCATTGGTTAATTAGTGCGCATGCGGTAAGAGGGTAAATTACAAGGGTGAGGTGAGGCGTTCTAATAGGAATTCTGTGACAAAGCGTTTTGTGATAGAATTCATATTTGCTGTGACTGTGACCTAAACACCGTAAATATAAACATAAGAAATCTTATTAAAAAAGCTTCTCCAAACTAACTGATGTCAGCTGGGAGGTATCTATTTTATGAAAGCGAACTTTTTTGACGTTGGTGTATAAGGAGTTGTTTTATTTATAGGAAGTATAAAAAATATAAATAAAACCTTTCTAAACCTTAATAATACTTTCCAAGAAACCATTCTCAAGATATTTTTTTGTGTCGTTTATTAATGATTCAAGGTATTTTTAATTAGATTTGGTAATCAAGGCCTCTGATTTCATTCTCAAAATTAGATAATACTTTTCGTTATCAGTTAAATTAGAATTATCAGTAGTATATAAGCAGGCGATGAATTTATTCATAGCTTCCTCCCGTTGCTACTATGTGGGGATTTTTTGTGTTTGTGTTGGCGGTAGCTGGATCTCCGGTAATTATTTAAACATGTTCAGATGAACGCATGTCAAACTACCTAAAAAACTCATTTAATGGATCAGCTATTTTAAGTCTAACGTGTAAAGATCAAAATTGATTGTGGAAGAGTGACTTTCGGTACTTTGATTTTTTCTTAGACTATACAAAGTGAGGCTCATATTACATCCTAAAGAAACTGGGTCATACACAGCTCAAACTAGTCACTGCTAAGCTAGGGCTACAGAGTACCTGTAGCTTCGGCCAAGAGTGTGGACAGCAGGTTTCGGTTCATTTATAAAGAGCCTAGTTTTTTATGAAAACTGGCCACACTTTGACGCTGAAATCCCAAAAACTTCTTAACTGCGGGCGGTAGGTGTGCATAATAGTATTTTTAAACATATAGCAGAATACTAAATGACGATTGACTTGGTGTTGCTAGTGAGAATTCAAACCCGTAAGGGGCAAGTGTTTATGTGACGAGTACCTGAGTCTTGGATGTGATAATATATTTTATTATTTAATCCGTTGTTCAGTCACATTAGTCCATAATACAGACAACGGCATGTCAACCTACCCAAAAAGTAAAAAGTCATCGAACTGATTTTTAACTTTAAGTCCGACAAACAGAGATTCATATCGTTTGACAAAATTTGACGCTTTGTAGTAGGTTGACGAGCTAGATGTCTGTACAAAGCCTGCCTTATTTGAGCCGAGGTAATAATACTCTTTTTGATTGTATATTTTTACCCAGTAGGGTAAAATAAATTACGACAGAAGCCTTCAGCTTTCCAGGATATTTTTAACAAGTTTTACGTATATTTTAGGCTTTTGCCGGAGATGGCCTGACATTCCCTGAGGTGGCACGAGGTTAGTTCCTTTTACTTTTTTAATAAAAATTGGCATAGTGAGTTCGTCTGGTAGGAGTTCAAGTTATTGTACAAGTATTCGAGTTCCAGAATTAAGCACCCTGATTGTGTTAAAAATATAGTTAAAGTAAAACGGTCCAAAGATTTCGATTTTACCTATGAAGACGTCTTGCTTTTAACACCATTCGCGCTTACATAATATAAATTTTGAGACATTAAAAGTGTAAAACTCATAGATATTTTACAAACAGCTCTCCCCTGCTTCGGAACGTTAAAAGTTGGTCCCGGCTAATACTGGTCGTGAACCCTATTCAGAGGCCTTATGCCGGCTTGATGACATCTGACAGTAAGGTCAAGTAACTGGCTTTACAACACCCCTCCACCGCAGTACACTAGGCTTGGGTGGTGTAGAATGGCCCAAACCACCTCATAGTTGAGGTGAGGCCTGTGCCCTGCAGTGTGAAGTATGTAGGCATACTTTACTTTAGTCTAATTCAATCAACAGGATCAGCTCGCATCGTGTCAGGATGGGAGGCGTACGAGGGTCAATTCCCTCATCAGATCAGTCTTCGGATGGTGAGCGCAGTGGGCGCAGTGTTCGCCTGTGGAGCTTCTCTCATTCATAACGAGTGGGCCCTCACTGCTGCCCATTGCACTGCTCAGTGAGTATATAATTCATCTTCATCATGAACTACCTAGCCGTCACGACATTATACAATTTGTATATCGATAGATCGATGAAACATGTATACGCAAAACTTAAAAATAACAACCAAAAATGTAGGTATCGTGTTTTATGCAAATAAAAGAGTTATCCTATCACTTTCTAGCCAGTCCTTGGTTTTTCCTAATTAGAAGATATCTTGTCCGATCTTCGACGGCTAAAATAAAGACGATAAAAAAGATTAAACAATTAGAAAAAACCCATGCCATATATAATGTCGTAATAGAAGAAGGATTAAATTAAATTATAGGATTGAAAAACCCGTCATATGAAAAAAAGTAACCAAGACAATTGCCGAGGTCTGCCATTGCCTATACTATAAATTGAATGTTATCATATAAATAATAATAATCATATAATGGTAGGTATGAGCAGGTATGAGATTGATTGGTTTACATTGGGTTGTCTTTAATTGAATTTTCCAATTCTTTATTCAGGATACAGGATACCATGAACTCTTAAAACAATCTCAAATCTGTCAAATATGTCAGATTTCGTATGTGATTGACAAATTTGACAGATTTGTGATTGTTTTAAGAGTTCATAGTCCCCGCTTATCTTTTGGTTACTTGACTCCTTTTAGTCGGGGGGTTTACTAATTTAAGTCAACCGTTTTTCTACTGAAACTTCAAAACATTTAAAACTTTTTAGAGTTTTCATACAAAATATTATTTTTATTGTGATACGAAGATTCGAAGGGGTACTACTCCATTCTTTTATCAATACTTTAAACCTTTAATATTTACCAAAAAATTTTTACTGTTACTTCCTCTGGCAAGATAACACCATATCACATATCTAACAACCGTCACTTGATTCACCAACCGTTGACAGACAACCTTCTATTTATAAGATAAATGACAACATTTGAAACCACACTCACAGTAAAAACGAACGAACAAACAAACAAAACCTCACAATATTTTTGTCGACATTGGTACCTTAAACAAAATATTTAATATTTCATAGTTATTTAGTAAACAATACTCAATCGTTGATTGCTTTCATAATAAACTTTAATTAATTAAAACTTAAATATACATAAGTCATGGAATTCCAGAAACAAAAAGGTACCTGATAGTCATAATATTAAAAAATAAAAGTATATTTTATAGTTAAGTAAATTCAAAGTTTTTCTTGTCTTGAAACTTCTTGCATCTTCTCAGAAATCCAACCATCGTCATTCGCTGCGGTACGGTGAACATGACCCGTCCGGCTATAATCATGGAGAGCACTGAGTACTACAACCACCCGAGTTATAACGAGGCGCTTCCTGCCGTAGTCCAGCCCCATGACATAGCAGTCATCAAGTTCAGGAGGAGGATTGAGTATAATGGTACAGTACCTGGCACTGGGCCCTAACCATGAACTGTTAAAACAATCACAAATCTATCAAACATCATTTCTGACAAATTTTGTATGAGATTATGTACCAAAATTGACAGATTTGACAACTTTGAGATTGTTTTAAGAGTTCATGGTTATGGCCCTGATCACAGATTTAAAACTCAATGAAACGGGAATTAACGCGATCATAATTTAGGTAACATTATGTTACCTCTTTTGCCTGATGTTTCGATCGGGTTACACCGACCGTGGTCACAGGCTGACTGGAACAGCGATGTCTTCACTCCGTATGAGAGGAAGATTCTTCATCTACCCTCATAATATTATTTTCACGCCAAGTACCGTCACACTCTACACTCACTGTGTCCCTATCCCCTAACCGCCGCATCCATAGTCCTTACGTTCAGCAGTGGACTGCTATAGGCTGAGATGATGATGGTGACCCGGCACCAACGTTGAGCTCTGGGGTAAAGAGTGGCGATCGTTTTGCGCATCTTACGAGACGATAATCGTATCAGATACACGTGCGCGGAGCTAACAACCAATCCCGGCCGGCGATGCAGGTACGGCGCGTGACTAACCAATCACGTAATCGTAATGTAATTGTAATTGACATCTTTTTCACACGACGGGTTCAAATCGTCTTTTACAAAAAGATCACTCAATTAGTTATTTGTTACAAGTGTATCTAATAAAGTTACAGAATTTATAAGCAAAGCCAATTTTGAGTCTTACAAAAACATCTTCTTTATAGATTTCAACATAAAGCCAGTGAGGATCCAGCGTTCTGCGGACAGAAATAAGAACTACGATGGCTTGACGCTGATCGCCAGTGGGTGGGGCGCTACTTGGACCGCGGGTAAAAACATTTATTTGGTTATATTCAGTTAAAACACCAAAAAAAAATAAGCACGTGCCTTTGGGCGAGTCCAATTTTATAACTAAGTACTTATTTAAACAGAATTCACATTCTCAAAAACACATTCAACGTAGGTTCACACCTACCAGTTCATTACAAAGATAAAATATAGAGTTGATATCCAAAAATCTATATGGACACTTTAGAATTCATTTAATCAATTATTTTCCATCCATTCCTTCTTTTTAAACATTTTCTGGGAATTCAGTGATTATTGAATTTCGATTTTCAAATGCGATTGTTTCGTCAAATCGTCACTGCATCAGCTCCGCATATAAATAGGTACTATTGTCAAAAAAATATTTATAACTTACTTGTAAGATGTTCGATTATTAAAGTTTGGATATATGTTTCTGGATATTCCATAAAAGCTTTGTAATAAATAAATAGATGGATACCTACTCTAAATTGCACACATTAGTGCTTACCATATTCTGTGATATGACTTAGCACCGGTTCAACGGAGCAAAATATTCTTAACACATGACTCCGAATCATATTTAATATTACATTTAGTCTAGATA
This sequence comes from Anania fuscalis, assembly GCA_950371115.1. Taxonomy (NCBI): domain Eukaryota; kingdom Metazoa; phylum Arthropoda; class Insecta; order Lepidoptera; family Crambidae; genus Anania; species Anania fuscalis. Next base: position 2,038,375 of record OX493346.1, read on the forward strand.
CTACAAAAGTAACACGAAAATACACCATTCTTTCAACCAGGTTCATCTCCCGAGAACTTAAACTGGGTGTACTTGCGAGGTGTAACAAACTTGTACTGCTTAATTCGTTATGGAGGCAGCAGCATCATCCAGCCTTCCACTATCTGTGCCAGCAGCTACAATGTCACTAGTCAGTCTACTTGCCAGGTAACTATTCAGCGAAGCAATGTGACGAGTTTTCTGGATACCTTTCATCTAGATAGCAACCTCAGTTAAATATATTTATTGTAAACGTTTTTCTATCCAATAAAATAAGTATTGGTAATATTTTATTTTATTTTATTTATTAGGAAAACAAACAGCAGTTTTATAACACATATAAACACACACTAATTAATTGTACATTTGCCAAAAGAGTTTTCACCAGTAATTTATACATAGGTATCGCTAAAAAGTTAATGTAACACGAGACACACGCTTGAACATGCTATTGCGGCGTTTATTAGTAGGACTACTAATATTCACTTTTTTAATAATAGTTGCAGAAAGCCGCTAGATGCATTCCATTTCCAACCAGCCAATCTGAAGCCATTGGGGAGGCCTATTTTCAGCATTGGACAAATGAATTTTCCAATAGCAAAAATGGTGATGATGGTGTAAATAATATTGAACTGCATGTTAATAGTTTAGTTTTACAGTATAACATATATTATATTAATCTACATTCTTTGTGATTATTTTCAATCTGATGTAAATGATCTGCTTCATGCACTCTTAAGTACCTTAACTTTGAATAAGAGGTCTGTACAAGAATTGCTTCATTTTTTCTCTTCTATCATCATCTGAGAGGAGAGTAGGAGAGTATGTATCGAATTACCACTAATCACCCAATATTTCTTACCCAGGGTGACAGCGGTGGTCCCCTGACCATTGTTGACGAAGATAATCAGCTCTCCGTCGTAGGAGTTACCTCTTTCGTCTCAGGAACTGGCTGCCATACCGATTTCCCTGCTGGTAAGTGGTAGTTTAACTATACTTTTTACGGTTTTATTAACCTTTTTTTAACTCAAGTTTAAAACTATTAAATTATTAAAGTTCCAAATTAAGTATGAGTGTTCAGTGAATTAAATACCAGTACTTTATCTTCACATGACGTCCGCTCCTTTCACACGTCTGAAGAATTTTAGATCCTTCGAAATTTATGCCACTTGCTTGGCGGTAAGGTACAACCTTGTGAGGAAGCCTGCACATCAGATAACACTGTATGTAGGTACCTATGTAATAGATTATCACTAATAAGATTTTTTCTTTTCAAGGTTTTATCCGTCCTGGTTACTACCACGACTGGTACACCGAGGTGACTGGCATTAACTTCGACTGGGACTTTAAAGAACCTGAACCAGAGCCAGAGCCTGAACCCGAATCAGAATCTGAGAGCTCGGAAGAAGACAGCGATGAATCTGAGGGGAGCGGAGAATCCGAGGAGAGTTTCCTCAAGGCAGGAGGACAAATAGAGCCAGAATATTTATAAGTGGCAGATATTTCATTACATTCACTTTAGTTACAGGACCTATCTTTAATTTACAGTAGTTACAAAGTTTGTAAAGTGAAGTGATATTTACATTGGTATAATAATTTTATTTGATACACAAATGTTTTCAAAGCACCACCATTTTCTTATCAACTCATTATCAATTCTCAACCTACAAAACAGTTATTAACAGATCTTGTTACACAGAAATATAATTATTTATCTTTGGTTTAACATTTAACGATTATTTGATAAACGGTAGCACAATCAATTATATTTTAGGTACATGTCAACTAATCCTTTGTATTCTGACGTCAAATGAATTATGATTAGAAAATAATCTGGTAATAATGTGAAAATTTTCAAATTGATTTCTGATTGAGGAAATAACGAACCAATTTTAAAACTTACACCAGCTTTGTGTTGTGGTGCCAGATTTTTTTTTTTATGTAATAAAAGGCTTAAACCACGAATTCTATACATAAAACCAAGTAGAATGCAAAAAAAATAATTGCTGGGAAATGACTTTTATTTTTGGGTATCAAAAAAAATAACTTATTTCTAACCCGCAATGTATAGCGCGCACGCCACAGAAGAAAGAAGTACTGAAATTGTTTATCATGTTTCTTTGTAAAAAAGTTTAGTATTATCAAACAGAAGTCAATTTTGTAAAAATCTTTGAAAAAAAATTGTAACTTTGACTGTTAATAACTCGGTAACCCGTCATTTCCCAGGTACAGTGCAAAAGAAAAAAATGATCGTAATAATACGTAGAATATGTGGTATTCGGCTTCGTTAAGCCTTTTTTTACACCCGATATAACATTTTAAACTTTCTTGTTTCATTTTTTAACTAAAACACTATACACAACGCGGGTATTGATGCAACATACCTCTTTTTATTAATTATTGTCTCGACGTTTCGGCCTAATTTCATAGGCCGTGGTCGCGGGAAGAAGTTCTTCCCGCGATCTGTGTTTTAATTTTATTACTACATCAAAGCCAGTTTATGAAAAACATTATTTATAAAAACAAACATACGTGATGTCAAGTCAATTCAAACATATTATACCTTATTAAATATCGTCAGGGTCCCTGCTTAAAACCAGCGTCGTGATACGTTCCTGACTGTCACGACAAATGCTAAGCGGGGGCCTTTTTGACACATATTTCTTTTTATTATCTTGTAAATGTTTTTCCTTTCGTATTCTGTGTGTGTCAAATAAATCTTTTTCTATTTTATTCTATTCTAAATAATGTATCATCATGCATGATACATAGAGAGCGTTTTCATAAGAAGTAGTAAACCTTAAAACTCCTAGCTAATTACCGCAAAGAAGGATGGTATATAATGTCCTTAATTATTCTTATAAAATAATAATTTAGGCGGCGAGTCGAGTAGAAAGCCAAGCAGAAGCCAGAGAATTCATTGAGCTTGTTATACAGGTAGTGTCCGAGGAAGCAATAAGTATAAGTTGTGGGACGTTCGCTGTCTTCAAGATAAATAAATATTGGACAACATCACATACATTGCTCTGATCCTAAGGTAGCAATAATGGCGATGGGAATATTGTTAGCGAGGAATCGATTAATGGGAACATACCTATGAGCGGTTCACGGCACTAGCGGTCATCTGTCATCGGGACGTCACTACTATGCATCGAACTTGTGCTTTCGCGCGTTATTCCGTATTAATATATTTTAATTAGTAATTATACTGTTTTATTTAGAAAATCTCTCTAACAGTAGCTAAAGCACTTGTGTTATGGAAATCAAAAACAACTACGGTACCACAACACCCAGACCCGAGAAAATATAGAAATGTTTGTTTTCTACATTGACTCGACCGGGGATCGAACCCGGAACCTCAGAGATGGCGACGCCATTAACAGTCCGGCGTGCTATCCTCTCGGCTACGCAGGTCGTCAAAGTCAAAGATTCGGCTTGAAACGAAACGGTTCCCTTCCTGTGTCATACACCAATTCTAAATCATCGTGTTTTTAGGTTTTCGTACCCAGAGGGTAAAACGGGACCCTATTACTAGGCTGTCTGTCTGTCCGTCTGTCACCAGGCTGATATCATGAACCGTGATAATTAGATAGTTGAAATTTTCACATATCGCACGTTTGGGAACAAAGGGTCACTTCTGCATGTTTTGCAACTTTACAGGCGGAGCAAAATAAGAAAAAAATTGACGTATTTTTTTAATTACTCATTAATCTTTTAGAGTTCTCACAGTATTACATTGATAAATTCTTCACAGATAATCGTCACTATTAAAAATAAACAGAAGACGGTTTTGAGAAAAAATCCTTATACTGAGGGAATGTGTCTTTTTGTTACAAATCGCTAATTTTTCTATTGCAGAAATGGCCTTTTTAAAAAAGAATAAAATCTTAAAAGAACGTTTTAGAGTATGTTTAGGGATGATTTACCTTTATTTTTAGTAAAGTTGTATTAAAGAGAAACCAATACAAACTAAATCCAACAGAAAAATACGAAAAAAGTATATTTAACTTGAAATAACGATGAAATAGAGGATTTCTTAAATAATCATATTATGATGTATTTCTGTTACCGCTATAACAACAAATACTGAAAAACAGAATACCATAAATATTTAAAGTTGCTCCAATACAACAAATGTGTTTTTTTGCCGTTTTTATAGATAATGGTACGGAACCCTTCGTGTGCGAGTCCGACTCGCACTTGGCCGGTTTTTTGAGAATGGTGTGCATGTGTGTAGAATAAAAGTTTGACGAACTGTTAGGACGTCCCAGAATTTGTAAAGGTTTCGTGGGATGCCGGATAGAGAGGCCTGCCGCTATTACTTTGAGTATTGTTCGTTGTGCCCTTTCAACCTCAATAAGGTGTGTTTTGACTAGTACACCGCTCCAAGATGAGATGCAATAATTAATTAATTAACAAGGGATTGGCATAGTGCATAATACACGGCTAAAATAACTCACTATCATGATGATACCGAGATATATTTGAAATTACAAAAGCATAAAGTTACATACTTTTACAAGGCTCTTGTTTTTTTTTGTTTTTTGCCTTCACTTTTTTTTATAACATAAGGTGTAATGACATCAATTATAAAAATAACAGAATTAACAGCCATATAATAAACGTTAATATGCTTTAAGAAAGCCTTCTAATCATTATCATTTCAGCCACAGGACGTCCACTGCTGAACATAGGCCTCCCCCAGTGACTTCCAGATTGGCCGGTTGGAAGCGGCCTGCATCCAGCCTTTTAATATAGGTCATTTTTTTTACAGCTAATTAATAGATGAATGTTACTTAATTAAATACAGGTCAAATTAAACAACCACTTTGCTTCTCAACTTTTATTACAAACAATTCAGTCTTACAAAAACCTTGTGGCCTTACTAACAAAAGATAGACTAGTTTTAAACACTTGTCTAAACATTAGTCAACCAATTTGAAATGTTTGTTAACAATATGTCGAATGTCTGATGTGTCAACATTTCAAATTGCTTGACTAATTTTAGACAAGTGTTTAACACTAGTCTATCTTTTTTGTAGTAAGGCCTTTGATGTTTAATCTGGGGCTATATAATACCTAAAGGTTTAATCTAACAGCTGACTTACGGTTCTAAGTTTTATTCTGTGTGCCAAACCAGTCGATTCCTACCAAAAAAGAAGTGTTTAAAATAGAAACTTTTTTTTTAAATATTGGTGATCATCACATACATTGCTCTGATTCTAAGGTAAGTAGCTAAAGCACTTGTGTTATAGAAATCAGAAACAATAACAGTACCACAACACCTAGACCCGCGGCAATATAGAAAAGTTCGTTTTCTACATTAACCCGACCGGGGATCGAACCCGGAATAACAGAGATGGGCTACGCCATTTTTAGTCCGCCGCGGCGTGCTCGCCTCTCGGCTACGGAGGTTGTCAAATTTAAGGTTACACTGAAATGGCGTTTATAAATTAATGAACTCGGTTGAAAATAATAATTACTGCTCAAGGCCTAAGTTGTTACTTATCTAAACAATTCTTAATAAGTTGGTTATCAGCTTTTATGAATAACGTTTTAATGTACAGCAATAGGCAGCAAAATTAGGCCCAATGTGACCTATCTTGAAGTACGTATGGAAAAATGTACCACAAAATGTCAAATTTTCTCATTTGAAAATGATCTCTATATGTCAGGCTTAAAGTTGAAAATCTATTGGAGAATTTTCGACTTTTTGGGTAGGTCGACGTGCTGTCGACCGAAGATGAAGAATATAATCATTTTTTAATGATGGCATGTATTAGACGGGGATTAAAGTTAGGCGACTGTATTTACCCAGTTTATTTAGCAACAGTATGGTACAGATTAAGCAAAATGTATACATGTAGGTATACCTACTTATTTATTTCAATGTAATGTAATCAGCTCATTTTTTTCGAATACGATGTTGATTCAACAAGGGCCACCAAATACTTTTCGACAAGCAGTCTGCGTGCACGCCGATTTAAGGTTAAGGCACACCCCGCACTCGCAGGCAAGGCTTCTGAAGAATTTGCCATACTCATTCTTATGGATAAAGCGCCCGATTCGGCGCGGATAGATGAACGAGGATGCTTAAGAATATTCTGGTTCTTTGGCGCGTACGACCTAGTATATAGGCGGTTCTCTTGTACGATGTATTTTGTCTTCTATTTCCTGGGTGAACCATGAAGTTGTAGTAGGTACCATGAAGTGTCTGTAACAAGAAAAAAAATTGAATAAATGTCGGTTATCTTTGTATTTTTTCTTAGAGCATTCAATGCTCTAAGTATTTCTTCTATTTTTTAGATCATCTATTTTTAAAATACTTCGAGCAAGTCATTTAAGTTATAGTTTATTAAGGAGAAGTGTAGGTAATTAACTTTTGCGGCAAAAAAATATCTATTATTTTATTGATGATTTGTTAAATGGAAGAGAATGGCAGAAACTTGATATTAACAATTTTATTTTCATACAAAACCTATTTTTGGATTCCGATTTGAATGAAAATATTGCAAAATGTTGACTTCACCATAGTATTTATATGCATATGTTAATATAGGCTTGTTTCAGCTTGATACACCCATTACCAAACAAACACCTCGTATACTAAAATGTGATATAAATTAGGCATTTATTAATAAATAGAAGAACAAAATATCTTCAAGCCATTACTCACACCAATAGCACCAAAGTAGCTTAGCACTATAGCTTGTACATGACTAGTTAACGGATAATTATGCATAATACATTATTTGACATACATATTCAGAACATACATACACCATACAGCTGTCCCTTGCGGGATTCGAACCCGCCGGTACTGGCTTTGTAGTCCGGAGCGCGAACCACTGGACCAGAGGGTCGAAAAATAGTAATCAATGAAATCAATTTATTTCTGTAAATAGGCCTAAATTCCAAATACTTTCGCGAGCAATGAAAAAGTTCCAGTGACATATATAAGGTCCGATTTTATTAGTGTTCATCCTGTTAACCTGTGACTATATAGGTGAAAAGCAATCGTAAAGACCAATTTTCAAATGTGTACCATTAAAACAAAACAAGTTAAAAATCAAAATCAACAACATATTGCTTGACTTCATATTGCATAAACTCGTCCTATCTTAGGTACGTTTAACCATCTGATTATCCGTCTTATTCCTTCCCCTTGTACAGAGCGAGAAAGAGTTGAAGATAGGACAAGTTTATGCAATATGAAGTCGATGTTGTTATTTTGTAATTTATTTTTAACTTTTTTAGTATCGGACCTTATATAGCACCAAATTACTCCTAAACGGAAAAGGCTAGCTTAATGACGCCGTTTGCAATATTAAAGTACATTTAACAGCGCATCAGAAAATTTAACTTTTATTTAACTTTTTAATTTATGAAGCTAGGTTCTATGTCTAAGGAGATATTAAGGTGTTTGTCGGCATTTTGTGGGTGGAACTTTTTCATTGCTCGCGAGTGTATATTTTTTACACAAACACTGCTTCGGGACAATAGTTTTGGGCAACTATAACTAATAAGCAGCTTTAGAAACTCTCGGCCTTCTGCAAAAAGATAGACTAGTGTTGAACACGTGTTGAACACCTGTTTACAGATAAATCACCCAATTTGAAATGTTTGTTAGTAATATGTCTCGAATGTCAGATGTGTCAACATTTCAAATTGGTTGATTAATTTTAGACAAGTGTTCAAAGCTCTTCTATCTTTTTTGTAGTAAGGCCATCTATGTTGTCATTTTGTGCGTCGCTCAGTGTGGTAACCATGAACTCTTAAAACAATCTCGAATCTGACAATCGACATTCACGTACGGAATTTGTCAGATTTGACAAGATTTGACAGGTTTGAGATTGTTTTAAGAGTTCATGGTTAACCTCCAGATAGGTGTATGGTAACTCATGCACACAAAGGAAAACGTACCCACTGCCTCAGTGCCCGTTACTTAAATGACATAATTTTGTTACTGGGCTCTGAGGGACATATTATTATACCAAATAATTTTCGTGAACAATACCCCAAAAATTGAAGATAAATAACACTTGAAAAAATCATCGACCTCAGGTGGGACTCGAACCCACGTCCCATCGCATACCGGGCGAGTGCTTTGACCTCTAAGCTACCGAGGACGTCACGTGACAAGATGAAATTCCTCAAGTGTTCTATCTCGCTCAAAAAATACCCTACCTACTCAGCTATACATATAGCTACAACATTGATCAGAATACGCTGGCTTTGACAGCGAGAAAGAACACTTGAGGAATTTCATCTTGTCACGTGAGGTCCTCGGTAGCTTAGTGGTCAAAGCACTCGCCCGGTATGCGATGGGACGTGGGTTCGAGTCCCACCTGAGGTCGATGATTTTTTTCAAGTGTTATTTATCTTCAATTAAACCTTGCATGGAATTGCTAAAAACAAAAAAAAAAAAAAAAAACATACAATACCCCAAAAAGTTAAAGAATGACATCCGTTTATTAATTATTTTTTTTCATATTAGCCCGTATGCTCGGAACAAAGACAACAATTGAATAACAATGGCCTCGTCACACATGTGTGCGAGAACTGAGCGAGTGGATTAAGTATTTTTAATGTGCGCACAGAGCCGAAGTAATTTCGAAAAACAGCAAAAGCCATCGGAAATGAAACCAACTCTTTTCAACTTATTATGAGGTGCGTAAGTATTTGCTATGGGATTAAAAAGGTTTATATACCTATATAACGCCTTCGAAAAACTAGAAAACGACGCTCGTATTGATAAAAAATTGCGGAAACGAATTTTTCACAAACCGATTTCTATTGATTTTTCACAAAATATTTCTAATAAAAACCATGTTTATATCTCTTATGGCTCCCTCCCACTAAACAAATTCACTCAGTCAATGAGATGTGTCCATTACTGTTCCAGGGGAAGGGGAGAAGTCCCTAAAAAGTCTCCATTTTTGTTAGGGCGGGCAACGCATATACCCTGTGTCCCTGACAATATTTCCGACTTGTATGATCAGTGTTCACTTCTAACATTTAAGTAGTTCTTATTTTAATAATAAGTATATTTACCTTAGTCCAAATAGGTCGGATGCCGTGATAAATTTACAAAAAGATGTCTAATTGTCGTCACTCGGAGGCACAAAGAAATAAAAATAGGCGCATGTATACGACGTCGTATTGCAGAGGCGGTGACACGCGCATGCGTGCTGGGGTTACCAGCTGGTAGATTAGAATAACCTCTTTGTTAAAATTCTGAGGGGTGAATATTTTTTGAAGAAAAAGGCATAGAAGCAACTACTTGTCGGTCTTCTGTCAACTTGTTTGCGCCCTAGAGTACAAGCCAGCGATCGCGGGTTCTAATCCAAAATGTCTGTGCGATGAACACAAGCATGTGAACCAGATTCATGGATGATAATAATTTGAGTAATTCCATTATTTACCTAGTCGTCATGGTGCCTATAGCTCTAGTTAGTTTAATTACTTCTAAACTTTCCCGTTGCATAATTTAAACTCAATGAAACGGGAATTAACGCGATCATATTTAGGTACAAAATGTTACCTCTTTTGCCTGACGTTTCGATCGGGCTACACCGACCGTGGTCACAGGCTGACTGGAACAGCGATGTCTTCACTGCTAGTTAGTTTAAGGCTAAAGTATTGGCTTGTTTGTTAAGAAAAACCTTCCCGAGAATTGCTTCCGGGGATTACCCAAACCTGCAAACTTCACCTCTTTATAATATCAGTAGACGATTAACTTCCTCGCTTATGCGGTAAATAAATCAACCAAGCAACACCGTGGCACAATTGGCGCGCGCGCGAATCGTCCCCCAAACCAACATGGCGATCGCTCAGAGAGCGCGCCTCGCATCTTGAAATATCCGGAAAATACCCCCCAATACCGCTTCCGTACACTGTTTTTTGTTAATATTAATGGTGTATTTAAAATGTTATAGTGTATAGTGTCCGTTTTCGGGTTTCTTTCGTGTGCAGTGAGCTACAGTGGTGTTGCATGAGTGTATCCGATGGGGTGGTAGGACGTCGGGATGGACGCGACTCGCCGGCCAGCACAGAACAGCTAACGTTAGTATTTCAGCCTTTTTAGCGAAAAAAGAATCATTAAAAACTGTCCATTAACAAAAAAATATATATATGTGTTCTATTGTTTGAACGATTTTTCTTCTTTGTCTGTTTTATCAACCTTTTTGGCAAAGCAGCAGATTTAGTTATACCACAAAACGTTTGAAAAAAAAAACAAATTCTAAATATGTTCCAACTTCCATTTTCAAAATCCATTAGAATTTCCAAATATTTTTAGCAGGGTGCTGTAACTGTTACTAATATAGGTACAATAAGAATAAACATTATTAGCTAAAAGAAGAAAGTCTTATTAGCTTGGATCCTGGCATGTTTTAAAAATCGGCAAAGTTAAATCATTTGTTTTTTATCTCCAGCCAGTCATTTAGTACCTACTTCCTGTGACGACGTAAGCCTAAAACCTCTTTGAATATTTATAAAACTGTACGTGCGGGCGAAGTCTGAATTGGGGTTCCGTGGGGTCACTCCGCTCAATAACTGGGTCAACTAAACTTCTTGAATTCCTAACTGAGGCTATAGTTTCGCTCAGATACTAGTTTCTGTCTAGAACTATAGAACATTGCTTTTAGAATACGTTATCGAAGTTTCCAATAAGTAGATGGTTCCGATATCTGCATAACATATTTTCAGCCGACTTTGAACTCGAAATGCCAAATTCGTCTTTAAACCAGACTGGTTTAATAGTTCATAGATTCGCCTGCTTAAATTTTGGAATTTCGAAAGATAGAATTCTCAAAAATTTTGATAAGAATACGAGCTTTATCCTGTATACGGTATAATGTATGATTTCGGAAGACTATAATTAGGATATAAGGGTCAGTATAAAAGTTTCAATTTTTAAATCATACACCAATGGTTGAACGAATTTGAATAAGATTGACTTCTATCTTAAGCTTAGACACAATTAAACATGATTATAGGTGGTTATAGGTACGATTTTGTTTCTATGACAAAAATAGCATCATTTAAACAGAGTGTGGAACCCTAAGGGCTAAGAAATTAACATTATTTATTAGCTAGGACGAAGGTACCAGGGGGGTAACCATAAACTCTTAAAACAATCTGAAATCTGTCAAATCTTATCAGATTTGAGATTGTTGAAAGCATTCATGGTTACCCTGCATAATAAATGACAACGAAATCTTATTGCACACGCAACGAAAAGTTTGATTCCAGGATTGAAGGATCCGGGAATTTAACTTGGGCGGGACACATTGCATTAAAAGCAAATCACTATTGACTCAGTTTCCTGTGGTGTTTATATCAAATCGTTTGAGCAATTTGTTAACAGCGTCATACATATAAATGGTGACTGCGTAGTTATTATTAAAATGATTTGGCAAGGAAATCGGTATTTAATATCTTGTGTCGTTACCGTTGACTTAAATAGAGATAAAAGATTCGTGTAAGTACTCCAAATATTAATTAATTTCGTCTTTTGGCATCACAAACACATTTAACATTTGAAATGTCAGTTTTTACCCACTGTTAACACAATTTATTAATAATATACACCACATCAAAAGCAGGACAATTTTATTTTAAAACCGGGTAGGATAGAATGGCTGACTTTTGCTGGAAATGGCTCATCAAATTACCGTATTATAAAATGTAGGTAGGTGAGTAGATATAAAGATACTCTTTATTGCACACCACATAAAACAAGAAGGAAAAAAATACATTGAGAATGGCACAATTAGGCGGTCTTATCGCTAGGAGCGATCTCTTCCAGACAACCAACAAGTATCATAGAACTATTAATGGAGGTATAAGAATATATTGGTTTTATAGGCTTATTCAATAGTTAACGTCCTTATATAGCTCAAGAAAATCTTTCACTACGGGATTCACAAAAATCGACCTAAAATTGAATGAGTCAAGTCTTGTTAGTTAATCAACTCCAACGATTAAGAGCCGGCGCTCACTACGACTAAATAGCATAGCGTAGCGATCGATATTAACTGCTACTGTTTCAAATCGCAAATTCGCGAAAACGCATTAAAATTCTGTCAAATCGTCGCTCGCGGATAGCGAACGATCGCAGAGATTCGTCAAAACTCGATGTAGCATCGATGCAGTCGCTTATTCGCTGATAATGGATGCTTAAAATCGCAGTGGCTTTAAAATGTAACAGCAAAATCAAATCAAATCACTTTATTTGTAAAAATGTGGGTAACAATAAGGTGACAAATATGGAGTATAAATAGCACAAACACATTAACCATCACTGGCTTACAAATTTTTCATACATATAAAATTAAAATGTCATAAATTAATTAAAGTAAATGTCAAATTCTAAAAATAAAAATAATTCTCAAGCAAAATAGGTACCTTAATAACATTCCAAATTACGACTTATTATATTTTTTATTTAAGTACTCAGATAGCAAAAACAGAGACGTTAATAGAAGTTAACTCTATAAAAAGTATGTAAAGTCACTATGTCAAATTCGTACCAAATATGACGTCACGTGAAAAGAAATATAGTCCATTATGTCGGCCCAGTGTATGACTGAGTATTGCACAATAACCCATTTCCATGCACCGACTTGGCGCGGCAACCGATCAGATGAAGCCTCCTTTTGGTCGGACTGAATTATCTCCGTTTACAACTCGGTGTTGAGAAACGGAAAGAAGATCGTCATGGAATCTAGTAAAATACATGTATGATGACTGCGGTGTATCCAAATTTTTCGTCATCTAAATATGACTTTTTTCAGCGTATTTTTTTTTCATGTGTAACACGTGATCCTAAACATTATTGATTATTTGATTCTTATTCATCATGCAGCCTCACTGCTGGACGTAAGGGAGGCTTATGTCTAGCTGTGAGGCTGCATGATGACTATGAATGATGAAATGAACGCCAAAGAGCACGATCTCCTGGACTTAGCATCCCCACTGCCGGCCATCTTTATAAAATCGACTGTTATTGGTTTTTCTAACTGAGCTACCAAGGACATTAATTGGGTTATCGAATTTGTTAAAATTCGTGTGTCGCTGTAAAGACAGCATCGTTCATTCATATATTATACTAAAACAGAATATATTAAAATAGTTGTTTTAGTCCCTCTTTAGGCTAGGTGGAACCTGTCCACCTAATTACTTCAAATTTAAGCTAAGGCAAGGATGAGCTTCTAAATGAGATTCAAACCTTTCAAAGCCCCAGGCAATTCGCTCCTTTTGAGACTTTGTTGAATATTTATTGTCTACTTTTAAATAGTTTAAAGATTAAAAGAGCCTGTAATTACAACACCCTGGACGTTGGTTGGTCAGTTCAGTTTTTTAAAACTGTCACCGGGGTTTTAACTATGAACACCGGGTTTTTAACTAGGGTTAAAAGCGTTGCCAGAGCTTTTTATGAGTTCGAATTCAGTAGATCCTTGTGCTTCCATATTCTGTTACTGGTCTAAACTGATAACCAATGAGGATTTAAATACTACGTAATCAGAGTCGGCATTCTAGCAGTAGCCACTGAACCGATTTATGGAAGAAATTTGTATCGCACTGGTAATTTGAACTTGTACCAACATTTAAAAACACAACTGTCACACTAATTGACAAGCTAGGGCTTGACGAAGCTTTATCGTTCTTATCTATCGATATCGATAAATCCGCGTTCAATCGGTAGGTCGGGTGGGTACTTTTTACCATTAAAATATGTCATTTGTATGTACTAAAATAAAAACAACAATTAAATTCAACGTATTTATTACATTATGTAATACAAAACATACCAAAGCTATTTTCTTTTTTTACATTATATGAGTTATTAATACTCTAACTAATGAATGATGTATCTTCGGCGCATACACGTGAGCCGTGAAGTTCACTCGTTGTAAAAAATCGCTGTCGGGGCAAAATCGCGGCTGGTTTGGGGGAGGGCCCTCCCTCCAGTGGACTGCAATAGGAGTGGAGAGTGGGGAGCTTGATTTCTTCCAACCCCATATTTGGTTGACCTTAAAACTGAAAATAGATAGTCCACTTAAGTAAGCTTGTACAAAACATCATCCTGCATTTTATCCTTGAGTAGAATTTATCCCTTACTTGGAAAGTTACAAACTCTTACCTCTTATTTTTAGTGGAGTATTCCCAAACACTATACACATTTTGTTTTCGTATAGACCGCAGCTAACACAAATTGCAGTTTAATATTTACATCGTAGGTACAACTATTGCTGTAAGTGAATAATTATATTTGGTAGACCATGAAACTGAAAAATAGATGAGTCCGTTAAAGTTAGCTTGTATAAAACAACTCATTATCCAGAATTTTTATCCTTGAGTTTTCCCTTACTTAATTTAGGGACATCATCTGTGAAAATTTAAACTTTCTATCATATATCCAAAAGGGTTTGATCAGGTAGTGGTGGCATGTTCAGTTGCAAAGAAGGTACGGCATTCCTTTTTAATCGATTGCCTTTTTTATTAAAGGAGGTTCTTAAAAGTGGTTTTCACACAAAAAAAAAATCATTTAACTTTTGTATAGGTAAATAGGCAAAATCTTCGTTTCCAGTTATTTTACCCATAAACGGCATCTAAAATAAATATTAAATTTCATTTATCGATAATTTAATTTCATCACTATCGTTTCAATGATAAGGCACGATTAATGCGGATTTATGAGAAAATATCAAATCTAGGAGTGTACTTTGTCGTTGCAAATTGCTATTAACACGGTCAAAACAATACACAAACTCGAAGGATAAGAAATATTTTAAAATATCGCATATTAACAAACCTGGTAGGGTCAAGTGGAAATCTGGCCATAAATATATTACAAACACTTTTATTAACGCATCTGATCCCACAAACTTCACATTTTCGTAAAGACTTTCCCATTTTGTATTTATTGGCACGAAATTTAATAAAATCTTGAAATAAATCGCAAACAACTCAAACACATATCCAAAATTGGCGCGAAGATGACAAACTTCTACAGATTAGTCAAAGAAACTTCACAATGTTACCAACATTAAACATAATTATTATAATACGTCTAAATTAAATAGTAATCATGGAACTTGTAAGCCTAAGGAATCAATACTCATTTTATTATGATAGGGTATTTTTATATCTCAATGATAGGACAAAGTAAGTTCATAAATACTACTAAAATTGCGATTGTATGGTATGTCGACGGCCTGCTGATAACGACAAAATATGTGGGTTTAATGACTGGCTGGTTCTCGTCGGTAGGTATTTATATTTTTTTGCTAAACGTACTTAAATATAAGTTTGAGTTTGAAAAGAGAACAAGTTCAGCGGCTGAATGTTTTGTTTTTTTTTTCACTTTTGTCTCTTGCTTGAGCTATTAATGGCTGCCATTTTGAATTTTTCATGTCAGCTGTCAAGATGACATTTTGCAAAAGGAATTTTTTCTATAGGATCAAAGGTCAAGTCACTCTCTTCCCATTGTTCGATCGTGTTTAGATATGCCTCAGCGGTGACGTGCCCAATCGTCATTACTGGCATTCCGCCAGAGACTACGAACAGCTGATGAAACGTCTGCGCACTAAACATACTCGTGTGTGACGGACATTTCTTTTTTAGCTTTCGCGTAATTTTAACGTCATTTGTTTTTTTTTATACATTCTGCCAAGAGTATTACTCGCACAATGGATAAATGGACCGTTACTTCGTTCATTGATTCTAGGTACACGGAAGTTGCAGGGATAGTCATTTTATTACGAAATCCATAAAAATATTCACAGATGTAAATGAAGTATTATTTCTCAGTACTGATTTTTTTGGGTATTGCTTGCAAACGCTGCATTTAATGTTTTTATTATTTAATTATTAAAAAATACCATTTTCATCGTTAGATTTCTTAAATCATACTATACCCATTAGATTTAGATTCATTACACTTTATTTTTCAAATAAGTTGTTCTCACAAGGGTGCTTATTTAATATAGCGAGGCAATAACAATTGGTGTGTTGTTGGCCGCATTTACCATTCAATTTTGAAATCACCTATTGTTTTTCTTTTTTTACTTTATTGTACGGGTTTGTACTATTCAATCAAAAACTGGCCATATCTTTAAAGTAGGTATAAATACGTTTACAAGTTACTGGAATTCGTTTTATATTAATTTTGGGCAATAGATAAATAAAAGATTATAAGTATTTGTAATTTTGAAAGGTAACAAATAAATAAAAAGATTTAAATGACCTAACTAACCTCCAAATTACGTGTCGAACTCCACAATAATTTGACGTTGCGCCTTTTTTTCGAGTGACTTTCATAAAAATCACCTAGCTTGATGTCTTAACGATAATTCACTACAATTTAATCTTCTATTTACACTATTTGTTCACTTTTACAATTACAAGAACAGAGCAATTAAATAATTGTCCGCCGCCATGTTGTACCACAGTAACAAAGCGACATCAGCGCCTCTACCGGTAGATAATATAACTGTTTTACGATATGACCACCAACGTTTGGCCATTTCATGAAGTAATCGGTCATATCGTCAAACGCTGACTGAATCATTGATCTGGCCTATCAACATCATGATGTGGCCAGAGGGTACAGTGCCGCATCATGACAAACGACCATTTTATGAAATGGTTGGCCACATCATGAAGTGATTAATTCTAAGATCGGACACATCCAGCGACTGCTAGCGATTATTACAATTATTGTAATGGGTTTGAAAGAATCTAACCACAAGCAAGACCAAACACCAAACACAATACGACACCTATCGAGGTAAATGTGCTGTGTGGTTCCCCATTGTATTCCTTCACTAATTATGAATTCATAGCACAATGCAATATTAATTATGAACTAAGATATGCAAAAAAACTTCATTCGGAAAAAAACTGTTTCGAAATCGCCATCGAATCGAGTTGCCTAGTGTGGGGCCCAAGGCCATCTCATATCACTCTTCTTATGTTCATTATATCTCTTCATGTTTTATTATACAGGGTGTACAAGAGAATAGGACACTCCTTAAAACCACGTGATCAGCTGGTCATATACAACAACTTTTATTATAGGCGCAACATCGATAACGTGATTTTATTTACAGATGCTCCATACCTTATCATCCAGGTATGAGAGTACCTAAGTTCTAAAAAAATTAACGATTTCGATGTTACTCCCATAGGAAAAGTTGTTGTATATGACCAGCTGATCACGTGGGTTAAAGGAGTGTCCCATTATTTTGTAAACCTTGTATGTAACCATGTGTGAATGTCAATTTATTTGGCAAATAAACTATTATCATTTTTATAAATTACCAATGCTTGAAAATAATTTCTCTAAATCTAGTTATTTGCAAGTTCATCCTAGAATTGTCCGAGCCAGATTTCCAGACAGACAACTTTTTAGCATTCCAATTAAATGACCCAGTGAGAAAGGTGACCTGCGTAAAAGGCTAGAACATATAAATAGAGGCTCAGACGTAGGGTGTGTTATGTCTAGACTTAGAAATGTATATCTAAGTCTAGACATCACACAAAAACCTTTTTCGCGTTTTTGTGCCGTGAATTTTTGGGATGTATGATTTCGATCATAAGTATTAACAAAAATTATGAAGAGTGATCATTATGCTGTTAAATATTTCTAATATAAGTACTATTACTCAAAAAGTTATGTGAAAAAAGCGCATCCACACGGGACACATACCATTTTGGACCTTTTCTACATATGCATTGTCATCTAAGGCCGTTTTCTGATTTGTCGGCGCAGCAGCGGCGCAGCATCAGCATCCTCGGTATACTCGGTACAGAAAGCTTACCGAGCGCCTATATTTCAATGGAGCGTTCCTGATTGGCTCGGTATGCGCGGGAGCGGCGCGGCACAGATTCCATACTTTCTGTACCGCGTATACCGAGCATGCTGATGTCGCGCCGCTGCTGTGTCGACAAATCAGAAAACGGCCTAAGGACCCCCCCCCCCCCCACTCTCGTCTTTCGAGCGTCGACGTCGTGGCAGCGTCCAATCAGTGTTGACGCAACGCTTGCACAGCGTGATCTACGGACACTGCCACGACGTCGTCGACGTAGGGGAGGCCTTTAATGTACAGTTTTCCTTGCATATTTTAAAAATATGTTTTTTAGATTCAGAAAAAAAATTTAGTAAATTGTCACGTTCTCGAAGTACAGAAGTAAGGAATTGATCTTTGTCTTACGAGGTACAGTAAAATAACTTTTACAGAGGCATCTCTGAGCAGTCAGCCAATCCAAACCAATATTGAAAACTTTGCACCAACCAAAATCGAAAAGTTTATTTTCTGAATTGACCTGATCCAGGAATCAAATACGAAACCCAATACATAAAAAACACACCACTATGCCAATATCCCTCTAGCATGATCAACAAAAGACGATATAATATATAATAGCAATTTATCGACACCCAACGGTGAAAATATGATATACCACCATTATGAACTTTTGTTGAAACAGCGAGCATGTTTGTGCCGGTAACGTCTTGGTCATGCTCGCTGTTTCGATATAAGTTCATATTTTGACAGTTGGGTGTCAATAAATCGATATATTATATCATAATTCATATCGTGTTTTGTTGGTCATACTAGAAGGGGGACCATGCATGCAGGCGTCGTCAATATCACGGTAAAATATATAGATAATATTACCATGTCAATACTCTGTTCAGCTGTTTATCTCTTAACTCCAAATTGCTCAACATTCGTCCTTAACCCGTTGTCCTCCGTGGTCCACATTCGGCTGGCCTGCTGCCAATCGCGCGGGCCCGACGCCGGCCTGTCTCGTGTCACTCGTGTGGATTGTAATTTTGCGGTAACTGACGATTTAGACTTCGGGGACTTGTAAAAACTATGAAGTTTTGTTTTACAGAAAAATACTTTTTATACACTATTGGCCTTTACAAAAAAGATTGTTGAACACTTGTCTAAAATTAATCAACCAATTTGAAATGTTGACACATCTGACATTTGAGGCATATTACTAACAAACATTTCAAAATGGTTGACTTATCTGTAAATAGGTGTTCAACACGGGTCTATCTTTTTGTAGTAAGGCAGTATGACACTACCACTATAATGTAACAAAATTTTGGGAAAATAAAATGTTGTAATTTGGCGGTCTTATTGCACTTGGCCCTACAGCTGCGAAAAGAAAATTCTTATATCACCACACCAGTAATACCTCTTTTTATTTGAACACTGTTTTTTTTTCTTAAATTATCTAGGTGAAGTGGACTTTTTAAAACTTTTTAATCTGTGGAATAAAGTTTACTTGCTTTTCTAGACTGGATTCAAAATAGTGAATATTGTGCTCTATTGTAATAAAATTAATATTACTAATAATCGCCAAGTTCCTAGTTCAATAGCAAT
Source organism: Anania fuscalis (assembly GCA_950371115.1). NCBI lineage: Eukaryota > Metazoa > Arthropoda > Insecta > Lepidoptera > Crambidae > Anania > Anania fuscalis. The sequence goes on from OX493346.1 coordinate 2,057,805, forward strand.
AACTCTCGATAACAATTAGTTAAACCGGCGATCGATTAATCGAGAGAATCCAATCTCGTCTCGCTGTCTCGCCTGATTTGCATCCGCCGACAATTATTTTATCTTTGAAGCCGAGAATGATTGCGGCCAGTGACGGACTAAGGGGTGGAGAGTGGGGCCACCGCCCGGGGCCTCTTGTAGGGGCCACACGCCCTAGCACTACCCACTTGAAAATGACATTAGATGACCATCCGCGACCTATAAAGTACTTAATGAATTTGTCAGTGCCAAAAAGGTGACCCGCTCAGCATTACATTCATATTCTGACGACGGTCTGGTGTAGTAGTTCGCGCTCCGGACTAAAAAACCTGGCGGTTGCTATTATGAATCCCGGATATAGCAAACGATTGTGTGATGTACCTAATTCATGGATATTTATATACAGGGTTACATTGCAAAGGGGTGCCAAATTTTAAAAATAAGATCTATAGGTGCACTGCTTATAGTATTTGTTGTCAATTATGAACATCTGGTATACGCGGACGCTCCTGCTGTTAGAAATGTTCCTTACATCAAAAGGCTAAGGTTTGTTTTCGCGCGCCATTGTGACTATTATTGCATTGAACTTTGCAGTTCTAGGTTGCACAGAGATAGTGCGTGCGTATTTTTTATGTATGAGCCAATATTATCCACTCGTAACATCCTTGAACAGTGGAAACTAATAAAAAATATTTTTAAAAATAAGTTTGTTTTTTAGATCGTTTATATCGTAAATCGAATTAGTTACTGATTCTGAGTGGTCCCTGATAATTTGGCACCCCTTTGCAATGTAACCCTGTATAACGTATTTAAGTATGTTTATCAGTTATCTAGTCGCATATTACGATCTTGACTTAGTTTGGGTCTAGATAATTGATGTAGTTGTAAAAGAATTCATTTTTAAAAGGTACATGAATGTATATTATAAAAGCTGTTTTAGCTGAAATCTTCAAATCTTTTCTAGGGCATATAAAAATTGTGCCCTACTAAAGGGACTCGCAAATTTCATCTACAGCCCCGGGGCTTTGAATTGGTTAAGGCTGATTGCGGTTGCTATATTATCGATCTCCTATGCTTATAAAAAACTAGTAGATCAACTGAATCTAGTTAGGGTAAAATTAAAGATTGAACGAGTTAGTTATCAAGTCTTGCACAAGACACCGTTCTAGTAAATTGCACACTTTGGCTGGGTTGCACCATCCTGCTTTAACTTTAAAAAACGTCAAAAGTCTGTTAAACTCCATACAGAAACACCGGAGATAAACATATTTAATACCTTCATAGACACGGACTCGTGCTCATTACTCAAACATTTTTCCCTATCGGGATTCAAACCTGCAACTGTCGGGCTTTGTAGTCCATCCGGTTCTTTATTTTGTTTCCTTACTTTTTTGAATGCTCTAAGTTTTTTTATTCATAATCTAACGTCCAATATTTTTTTTTCCTAATCATCATTTGTCCGAATGATAACTTGCCCGAACTTAATGACACATAATATTACATGCAATAAAATAGGAATCCCTAAATACAATATGCCCTATATTTATTTGTTATCATAAATATTTAATTCAATAATATACAAAAGGCATAAAATTGTTTTTAATAAAACTTGTAAGTCCTACATCCAAATTATACCTACAATGTTTATTTTTATCCTAATAAGGTTTTTAAAACGTTATGCAAAATGCAAGCAAGCAGCATGCATGCAAGCAAGCTTATGCATGCAAGCAAGCAGCATGCATGCAAGCAAGCAGTATGCAAGCAAGCAGCATGCACCATGCATGCAAGGCTTCTATCACGGCTCCGGCGCTGGTCCCAGGCGTGCTAATCGTCGCAGACGGCTTTCGCTCACCACCGCAGCTTCGGCTTGCTGGCTGGCTCCACCGGCTATCCTCAGCCGCGGCGGTTCGCTCTCAGCCTCCTGCTCCTGAGCCCGCGGGCTGCCTCGCCCCTCCGCGTCTACGCGATTCTAAATTACACTCTAGGGGTAGGGCAGACAAGACTGCTTGCAGTCGGATTGACGTCGATACGCCTCTGACACTAAAAGCCTAATTTTTTGCTATTGTTTTATGACTAACAATAAGTTTGTACATAAATGAACATTCGGAATAATAAACATTATATAATACAATACTTCGGACATGTGACTTTATTGCATGTAAAATTAGTAGATTCAACTATTATAGTACACAATATTAAACAGAATAGTTTTATAACTAAAGATAATTAAATAACACAAAATTTCGAGTTTTTGAACATTATGGTGACTGAAGTTTATAGCAAACTTGTTATGGGTAATGATTTTCGGACAAACATGTTAGGAGAAGAAAGGGAGTACAGTCAACAGCACGTTGACCTACCCCAAAAGTCAAAAATTCTCCAATAGATTTTCAACTTTAAGGCTGACATTTAGAGTTCATTTTCAAATGAGAAAATTTGACATTTTGTGGTAGGTCGACGTGCTGTTGTCCGTACCAGTCCAACCAGTCGTCAGGTATCAGTGGTATGCTGGGCGGGATACCTGTTTGGCACTGACAAATTCTTTAGTTCATTTGAGCTCTAAAAGTATTGTGTATGGTGCCAAATAGGTATGACCAAGACCTCTGTAGCCGAGAGGCGGGAACGCCGGACTTGGTGTCGCCATCGCTCAGGCCCCGGGTTCGATATCGGCGTCGGGTCAATGTAGGAAATGAACGTTTCTTATAGTTTCAGGTCTGGGTGTTGTGGTATCGTCGTTGTTTTTGATTTCTATAACACAAGTGCTTTAGCTATTTAGGATCAGAGCAATGTATAATGTGAATGTGATGTTGTCCAATATTTAATATTTTTGACGTGATAACGTCTTAAAATCGATGATCGTCCCCGCACGCACGAAAAAGTGTCACGTTCCGCGTGCGAGCGAGAGCGCGGAACAAGCGATAGAGAGGCACGGTCGGCCTAAGCGTTCGGGTTGTGACGTACTATCACTCCTCCACTCCATCGGCCGATGCGTCCGAGTAGAATTATCACGTAAAATTAACGTCCGTAAACTGACTTTACAGACAACCAACTAACATTTTTTAACAATACTAAAATACTTAATATATATGTGAGTAAAAATAACAGCAATTTATACCTACAGTCTCGATATTGGATGAACTCGGCGGAACTATAATCGAGAATATCCGATCCCGCCGCGAGCGCTGATTTGCATCCGCAAACAGCTTATCTTTGAAGCGTACTGATCTGAGCAGATAATATTCGTTTGGCTAGATGTAGACTTTATTTAAGATGACGTGCTACCAATCTACTGCCTAGCAGTGTTATGTAACTACCATAAATCCTTACGTACCTTTAGCAAGCTACGTTACATGTATTATTTAATATTGTTGCTACTAGCTGACCGGCGAACTTCGTACTGCCTCAGTTAGAGTGGACCACCCTTATCACTTAAGGGTACGAAAAATAGTTTACGTCCTAATATAACCTTTGTCACCCGGGCTGTCATTACGAATCTATTGACACTCCGTTCATTAAAATCGGTTTAGTAGTCTAGGTGCTACGGGGAACATACAAACATGCAACATACATAGGTATACAATGTGATATGGGCGGTACTTCTAACCCATTAAGGGTAAGTTTGACACCTAATTTTATCGACGAAAAAATAATTTGGGGTCAAAACTAATCTGCAAAAAATACAAAAAATAAGTTTTTTTTCGAAAATAATTTAATTAATGTTTTTTTTCCATCCAACAAAACCCTAAACATCAAAATTGAAGTTTTTGGTCAGTTACTCTGTTCTTTTAATTATCTTGTGGTATTTCTTTCATGTTTCTACGACACATGAAGTCTTAGTTTGTGTTAAAAAAACAAAATGGCCGCTATTTATAGAGGGTGAGGGTTTTACCACCCAAATTATTATTTTTGTCGATAAAATTAGATATCGCACTTAGCCTTATCGTGTTAGAAGTACCGCCCATTACTTATTGTATAGACTGCCAAAATCATTACCCTTCCTTTTGGTTTCGCTGTAGTTGGGTAAAAAGATGAAAGCTTGGCCCTTGGTGTGTTAGAAGACGCCGCATTTCCTTACTTCAAAACAGATTTCTTTTTCCTATTATATTTAAGTTCAGTGTGCGTGAATGACGAATGTACCTACAGCAATATAACGGGCACACGTACACTTTCCATCGGAAACCTAATGCAAGGGAAGGGCAAATGGGGAAACTTGCCCTACCTTTATACAGGGTTGTCACTCATTCATTGAAAACGTAATAAATTGATTTTGTGTCCTACATAATTATGTCTGTTTAAAAAAAGAGTGGCTGCAATAAAGAGAGTTTGTACAATAATAACAATCTATAATAATACTAGCGACCCGCCCCGGCTTCGCACGGGTGCAATGCTGATACTAAATACACTACATTATACATATGAACCTTCCTCTTCAATCATTCTAACTATATTATTTTAAAAAAACCGCATCAAAATCCGTTGCGTAGTTTTAAAGATTTAAGCATACATAGGGATATAGGGACAGAGAAAGTGACTTTGTTTTATACTATGTAGTGATAATATAATATATGTTTGTGTTCGGAAGTTAAAGGTAGGTAATAATATTTAAAAATAGTTGTTTAATTGTAGAGTTACAGTGTTAATTTGTATAAAATAGGTTAAATAGTTACGGACTTTTTAAATTTGTAGATGTAGAATATATTCAACAGTATACCTAAAGGTATATTATACCTAATTGAAATACCTACCAAGTTGTAAATTCATTGCGGCGTGGAATGCCAAACGCTTACGTAACTGAGCAATAGGTAAATAAATTTCTTTATTGTTTCCTTTAAAATATCACACCCGGAATGCAATAGCTGAGCAATTTTCGAAATAAGGTCACAAAGCGAGCTGTTTACGCACAAATACGCCGGAACGTTAGTTTAATACAGTACAGCGGGGTAACCATGAACTCTTAAACAATCTCAAAGCTGTCAAATCTGTCAATTTTGGTACGTCATTACATACAAAATTTGACAGATTTGAGATTGTTATAAGTTACGAAAACATTCTTAAAAATATTCAAGTATGTTTGAGCAGCCTGTTAAATATATTTTACACTTGTACAATGCTGTGTGCGGTTCTCTAATCTATTCATGAATACCGGTGCAGGCCTGCGGTCAGTATATTTAAATTGCATAAAGTACAATCAGAGTTTTCGCTACAAAAACGTTAGTTTCTCATTACCACAATCATTAAATAATAAATAAATATTGGACAACATCACATACATTGCTCTGACCCTAGGTTTAGTAACTAAAGCACTTGTGTTATAGAAAACAAAAAAATTACGGTACCACAACACCCAGACCCGAGACAATATAGAAAAGTTCGTTTTCTACATTGAGCCGACCGGGGATCGAACCCGGAACCTCAGAGATGGCGACGCCATATATAGTCCGGCGTGCTCGCCTCTCGGCTACGGAGGTGGTCTGGTCATTACAAAGTTAATGCTACGATTTTGTAGCTAAGCTGCCGCTAGCCTACGAACGTAGCTGCCATCGTTCGATGGCAGAATACATTCGCTACGGAATGTGCTACGGAAGCATCTACCGTAGAAAGGATGAGCGCTACGAAGTGCTACGTAGCGACGAGAAGATGACGTATTAAAATATGTAGACAGTGTGTGCTTCGTTACGCTACGCTACGAAAAGATTCAGAAGGCATGCTACGAAAGCGTTTCGTTCGTTCGGATTCGGATGTATAGACCTAATAAATTAATTACCGTCTTCTGCAGGTGTCAAATCTTTGTCAATTTATGTACAGTTGAAAAGGGTGTTTTTACACGGCTAGTTTGAATTGTTCATATTGTTCCAAGATTTGAAAGGGTATTTTTAGTTCGTAATTTTTTTCCAAACATTTTCTAACAGCCCCCTAACCATGAACTGTTAAAACAATCACAAAGTTGTCAAATCTCTCAATTTTGGTACGTCATTTCACACAAAATTTGACAGAAATGATAATGTTTGACAGATTTGTGATTGTTTTAACAGTTCATGGTTAGGGCCCAGGCCTTCTGAAGCTATGACTTGTTTCAAAGATTGGGTATCTTCAGAATTTTTATCAACTCATATCCCAACAGCAGTCATTAGTGAATAGACTTCTTCTATACAAGTAAAAGCCACTCATCGCTTTTTCTTTTAATTCTTTTCATGCCTATTTAGAGAAGTCTATCACTAAAAGAGTGCAATCCGCTTGTGGAACTCCCTGCCGATGTTCATTCAAGATTCTGAATCATTTCCAAGTTTAAAAATCAAGACTCAAATCAAACAATGATTCGTCCAAGTCTTAAAAATAGAATCAGTATCTGTTTAGTCTCTCGTCTTTCCTATACAATGTGTAATTATAAATACGAAGCATGATTTTGCATGATGTACCTAATATCACTATCTATTGTATTCAGCCTATTGCAGTCCACTGCTGGACGTAAGCCTCCCCCAAAGAGCGCCAAAGAGCACGATCTCCCGCTTATCCATCCACTGCCAGCCATCTTCCTTAGGTCGCCGGTCCATCGGGCTAGTGGGCGTCCGACACTACATTTGCCAAGGCGTGGTCTCCACTTGAGAACCCGTTAGCTCCACCTACCGCTATCACTATGATTTGAACATGTGGCCTATATGCCTCCCCCAATGACTCCGAGATTGGCTAGTTTGAAGCAGCCAGCATCCTGCGGCATCTTGCGATAATTTTTAACAACTATTAGTCATGTTTCGTAAAAACAAGTCTGATTTACTGAAGAATACTTATTCATAGAATTTAGGATTTTAAGAAGTTCGTTAAATATTAGAACTAGCTGTTGCCCGCGACTTCGCTCGCGTGATCTTTACTTTATTCAATGTATCCCACAGGATCATTTATCGGAGATAAAAAGTATCCTATATGTTAATCCAGATCATATTCTATATGTATGCACAATTTCATCCAAATCCGTTCGATAGTTTTTGCATGAAAGATTAACAAACATCCATCCATACTTACAAACTTTCGCATTTAAAATATTAGTGGGATTAAGAAGTTCGTTTGTATTTTTAACGTTGTCAACCCTGCGCCCTCTGCCGACACACTTCGGTAACCAATCAACGCAGTTGTTTGCGAGGGTAATGGACCGAGGCTTCGTAATTAGCTCACGTTAATAAACCTTTTGGAGCTTTGAAACTATATTGCTTGTTATTTACATTCTATATTCCCTAGCTTCCAGGATTCCAAAAGCTATTATACACAGTGGTCCAGGCCAGATGGATATCATTTTTTTTTAGGTAGTCGGCTTAGGGACCTACTTTTACTCGCCAGGAAAAAAAACGCTTGTCAGCCGCTTACTAGATATGTTTTTTTATTTTAGATATATCATCACATTTAAAGTTTTATTTTCTTTTAAAATAAAAAAATCTATTATTTTTTTATTTTAGGTGCTTAGTTAGACATTGTACTTTCTCAGAAAAAAAAATTGACATTGCGCTCTCTCAGAATAAGAGATATTTTTAAAACTTTAAAAAAATATCTTGTAAGAGGATTTTTTCCTGGCGGGTACAAATAGGTCCCTAAGCCGACTACCTAAAAAAAATTTTATATTCATCTGGCCTGGACCATGCTGTATATTAATTAATATTGGACAAATTTTCCATATACTGCTCTGATCCTAGGGTAGGTAGCGAAAGAACTTGTGTAACTACAGAAATAAGAAACAACGACGGCAAACCAACACCCAGACCCGAGACAATAGATAAGTTTGTTTTCTACATTGGCTCTTATTATGAAATTCAATAACTTTTAGGAAATTAGCACAAAACAGAAAACACGTTACGATTCAATTAAGGGCTAAAATCAGTGGCGAGCATTGGTTTTACTTCGAGGTAGGCAGTAGGTGTTTAAGCCATGTGGGGTCTTGGGTTAAATTGAGATTGATATTTAGTTGAAGAGTTTATTGTATTACACTGTTATTAATATAGGTTTTATAAGATTTTAACAGGCTTCGTCGTGGAGTGCGTTGACAAAGTCCTCTTGACGCCAGCGAAAAAACAAAAAAAGGAAAGACAAGTAAAAAATAAAAAATAAATAGGTTTGCTTTGTCATGGAGGTTGAACAGTAGGTACTTACTAATGTGTTTTATTGATGAAAATCAGCGGTTTTCATGTTTCATGAAAATCAGCGGTTTTCATCAATAACTTACAATTGTAAGTAACTCTGTCTACGCCATTTCATTTATCAGGTAGGCGCTGCCTAATTGCCTATATGCACCGCAAGCCCCTGGCTAAAATATCTTACCCTTTAAAATTATGTTTCATTCATGTCTGCCTATTGCTGTCCACTGCTGGGCGTAAGCCTAAGAGTATCTACCAAAGAGCACGATCTCTCGCTTTTTTTATCCAGCCACTGCCAGCCATCTTTCTAAGGTCCAATTCTGTAGATAGTAATAATTTAAAGTACAAGTCACAATATCACAGGTTCAATTACCAGCTTAAGCTGCAATGACCTCCGATCTAAAAAGAATGATATCTGTAAGGGTCAGTATACATTGGTCAATAACAGGGGCGTGCGGTGCATATAGGCAATTAGGCAGTGCCTACCTGATAGTTGAAATGAGGTAGGCAGTTGGTACTTACAAATGTGGATTATTGATGAAAACCATTGATTTTCATCAACTATCCACATTTGTATGTACCTACTGCCTACCTCGAAATAAAACCAATGCACGCCACTGGTCAATAATAGCTTGATACGCTTAATTCCGTACATTGAACGAGACACAAGACGACTTTGAATTAAACTTTAACTTACTTTTTGATCTTGTCATAACAAACAAATATCCCCTATAAATAACTTATACTTAACTGTCCTCTACCTGAAGGTTGTCTGGAAGAGATCGCTTCTAGCGATAAGACCGCCTAAATTGTAACATTCTCAATGTATTTTTTTCTGTATACTGTTTGTTTTGTGTGGTGTGCAATAAAGAGTATCTATCTATCTATCCCTCTGACTTATCTAGACAGTAAAAAGCTTTGAATTAATTAGGGAATATTTCAATTTAATTTTTCTATTTTAAAATTTTTTTTGCTAAAATAGTCAAACAAAGTAAACTACCTATTAATATTTATAGAATATTATCATGTGTAATTGTGTCTGTGTACAGTAAAAGGCGGTATTTAGCGCTATAGTGACGCAAGTCATCTAATAGCTTTTAAATTCTATAATTGACTTAGACCTCATGTCTGGATTTAGCAGTTAGGTCAAACTGAATGGAAATACTAACACCTACACGAATCCTTATAGGTTAATCTATCCAACGAACGTCACGCCATTAATCCTCTGGCATGCCTATATATGATCATGTGATCAGACGAGCTAGAAAATCTTTTGCCTAGGAACGCTAGAGCTTACTAGATTAAATAGGAATTAGGAAGTTTAGGAACATATCAAATCCTAGACGCTCAAGTTGGATCGTGGTGTATTTAAAGACGTTTAATGCATTTAAAGCGTTAACGCACTTTACAGATTGCAAAAAAACATTATCATTTACTTTTTGAAATGGGCCATAAAAAAAATTCGGACATGTCAAAAATGCTAAAAAGTAAGATAAGATTTTATTCCTTATAGGTGCCGATTTATAATCCTACTAATATTAAAATGCGAACGTTTGTGAGTACTCTTTCACACAAAAACGACCTAACGGATTTGGATGAAATTTTTCACACATATAGAATATGATCTGGATTAACATATAGGATACTTTTTATCCCGGTTTAATATTCCTAGCGGATAACAAAGTCGGGTTTGTTACAACACTTATAACTCGAGAACTGATGGATCGATTTTCTTGGTTTATTATTTGTTAGATTTGTCTTTGCCCCGAATAGCAGAATAACTGTTAGGAGGCTAGCTAATATTGAATAAAAGGTGTATGGTGTCTCGTTTTGCTGAGTGAGAGAAAAAAACGTTACCAATGCGGGAAATCTAAATCTTATTTTATGAGTGACCATTACAAAGTTCTCCTTGAACTCTAAGTTTAGTAAATGCGCATTTTTCTCTAAAAATTTCATTGTAATTCCATCCGAATAAACATTTACCTGAAATGTTTGTTGAATTAGCAAGTTCTTGGCCTTCAAGGGAACACCACCATATCGATTTAATAACACGAAGTCCTTACACTTGGAAGTTGGCACTGAGGAGTTAAGGACACGAAGTATCGCTAGGAGCAGTCAAGGTTATCCATTAAACAACTCTTCAATTACCAGAGATAGTCAAATTGTCTCAATTTGTATTCAACCCTATAAGTTGGACATAAAGTTGAAAATCGCTGGATAATATTTAAGTTTTTAGTGAAATAATATGGCTATGTGGCTATATACAGATTTTTTTAGTATTTAAATGATTCGGAGAGGCGAATTTTTTGTTTGTTTCTCCATGCAAACCATTGAGGTATAATGTACTAGGGTACTAGAGAACACATCTCGAACTAAATGTTTCAGCCAAGCATTGTAGCCCGGTCGACTACAAAGCTTTAGTCAGTGTCAATAATTGAAGTTATCAAACTGCTTCTTGATTGTTCAATCAATGAATTTGTAGTCCACCGGGCTACAATGCTTGGCTGAAACATTTAGTTCGAGATGTGTTCTCTAGTAAGCTTGTACCATTATACCTCAATGATTCAAACTATCGCTTTACCCTGATAATAATGTGTTGACTAGGTACTTAGCAATATTGTTTTTCATGATTTTGATGTTGATGAAACTTTAGTAAAAGCTTTTTGAACTGATAAAACATCGAATCCCTAAAGGCAACTGATTTAAGTCATGAATATAACTCCAGAATAGTTAAAATTAGTGCCATTGGGTTGGGTGCGGGAGGCGACCTACGCTTTAGCATATAACAGCAGAAGATGTTTATTTATTTATGTAAGCTTTATTGCACAGTTTAAAAATCATACAATAGGTGGACTTAATGCCATGAGGCAATCTCTACCAGTCAACCATTAGGCTACACAGAGATGTTTTGTGGGCGGTGCGATAAATGACATACAAGTTAAGACAAAAGTCTTAACTAGGAATAATTAAATAAAACCATAAACTACATAAAAATACATAGGAAAAATAATAAAATACTATCATATATGTACATCAACTAAATGCTATCATACATAGACTACATACATAGGCATGATAATGCATAAATAAACATGACGACGGTCAGAGACTAGAAGAGATCATTTAGACGATTGCAACGGACAGAAATGATGTCCAATATTTATTTATATATTGCTTACCGCTTCTTGCCCAGTAGTGCCAGTAGACCGAAATTCGATCAGTTGACAACGTTATCAGAGCCGCGGTATCGATCCCAGCTGTAAACTTACGTCAGGGCTCGCCACTCTAGTGATGTGCAAGTTAATCGTGAATATCGTTAATCGACTCTTAAATCATTTAGAAATAGCGTTCCAGTGACAATGAGCTGGTCACATTTGCCGTTGAATCAAACACACATGGAATGGAGATCAGTCAGTCACCTGTTTTAATAAAATGTAGATTTGCCATACATGCTATGTTTAAATGTAATGTAACTTATGTTTACGTACCTGCGTGTCTTAAAGATTGGCATGTGTCAAAACAGCGATTAAAATGGTTGTTTGTGTTAAATTTTTTTTATTATTATGTAAAAAATTACATTCTTAATGTGATGTTGGTTGACTTTTTTTAAGAATTTGTTATTTAATTATTCTCGCGAATAACGATTTTAGTATAGAAAAGTTAATAGTTTTAATATCTATGTTTTAATCTGATTTAAAGATGTCGTGATCTTATAGTAAAGAATTGATATCCTTGTCATGTCAGTGTTTCGGTGGTACTTTAAGGCCCTTTAATTTAATCCCGAACTATCTACTAACACGGTATTAAAATCATTCTTTACCTGTCAGTTAGACAGAGACAGAAAGATAAACTAATCTCTTACTAAACTAATCCAGTGGTGCGCAAGTTCCCCTAAATAAAACATTTACAAGATTCATTTTGCGCTATCGAGTTTCAAAGTTTCAAGAAATTATCGACAAGTTACTCTCGATAGACGAGCATCACTATAAGTTAGTTCGGCTTTGACTTTAAAAGGCTAGCGATTTGCATAAAGGCTAATAAAGTTGTGCTTTGCGTTTAGCTTTGCAAAAGCTTTTTGGTAAAGGAAAGAAGGTAATGATCTCATTATTTGTTTATAACGAATTCAGAGTCAGTTATTTATTTGTCTTTTACTCTCCTTATACAGAATGGTAACGCACTAAATAGTGTTTATTAGGATCGTGTCTCGTTCAATGTACCGAATTGAGCGTATCAAGCTATTATTGACCAATGTATACTGACCCTTACAGATATCATTCTTTTTAGATCGGAGGTCATTGCAGCTAAAGCTGGTAATTGAACCTGTGATATTGTGATTTGTACTTTAAATTATTACTATCTACAGAATTGGACCTTAGGAAGATGGCTGGCAGTGGCTGGATAAAAAAAGCGGAAATTGTGCTCTTTGGTACTCTTAGGCTTACGTCCAGCAGTGGACAGCAATAGGCTGACAGGAATGAAACATAACATAACATAACATAACATAACTCAACATCATGGCAGATGATGTGGATCTATTTTGTTGCCATCTGAGTGAATTCACAAAGGTGGCACTATTGACAGTGTCATACAAAATGCAATAGATTATAGGTATAAGTAGTAGAAATTGTATAGTTATTAAGGGTTTTACTTGTTTCTGTTTTTTAGTCGCTTCGCTATCGCAATAGGGCAACCTGTAATGGTAGTTTGTAAGTTAATCTACTAACACGGTATTAAAATCATTCTTTACCTGTCAGTTTGTATGACAGAGACAGAAAGATATCCTAATCTCGTACTAAACTAATCCAGTGCGCAAGTTCACCTAAATAAAACAAATACAAGATTAATTTTGCGCTATCGAGTTTCAAAGTTTCAAGAAATTATCGACAACTAGCTCTCGATATACGAGCACCACTATAAGTTAGTTCGGCTTTGACTTTAAAAGGCTAGCGATTTGCATAAAGGCTAATAAAGTTGTGCTTTGCGTTTAGTTTTGCCAAAGCTTTTTGGTAAAGGAAAGAAGGTAATGATCTCATTATTCGTTTATAACGAATTTAGAGTCAGTTATTTATTTGTCTTTTACTGTCCTTACATACAGAATTGTATCGAACTAACGTGTTTATTGGGATCGAACAAGGTGGACCGACGATCTGGTAAAGCTTGCAAGAAGTTGCTGGATGCAAGCCGCTACGATCTGGAAGGCATTGTTTTTGTTCTTATGATCAGCTTTGTCCGTCCGTCCGGTGGCTGAAATGATGATTGAAGTTCTGAGAAAGAGCATCCGAAAAATGCGAATTAAAATGTGTTTTAATTTTAAAAGAATTCTCTAACTAAAACTAATTTCGACCAATAATCATGATTTTTTTTCTGCAGGTATAGATAAATGATTGCTTCCAAGATTTGTTGTAACACATATAAGTAGATTGAGAGTCTTAACAACATGAGATTTCAAACATCGTGATCGAAGACAAAGAAGAACTGCCGACATTACGAAATTTGTATTACTAAAACATATGTTTTTACTATTTTGTAATCTCCTTGAATGCCTTAACTAACACCCTCTAATTTTCTTTGGACCTCGCTTAAGTATTCGCCCTTGTCTTCAATACGCCCAAATTATACAGTACAATAAAATAACTAGCGAATACACCCTATAAGCAAGTACCGATTGAATTGTAAATTATTCATTCAGAGTTTCTATAAAATTGTTTTTCATTCAGCACGTTTAGTGTATTCACAAAAATATAAGGTAAACCTTATCATCAGTATTCAAAAGAAGTTCTACATAATTTAACGAATTTATTGATAATAAATAACAATAAAAATAAATGGTGTCCCGGGTGCCGCGCCCGTTCCCGCCCTTTTCTGACAGTTCCGCCATTTTGCTAACGACATCGGGAACGTCTATGGTTTTCCTGTTTTCTTTGTGCAGCGGTAATTTAATGAAATGCTAACATAAGGTAGGGTTCTGCCTCACTTCACCTGAGTTTGCAATATTCAAATTTAAGAACATTATTTGTCAAAAAAAATATTATGTGTTTTGTGCTTCGACAATTTTATATCTGGATTTTTAACTAATAAAGCTTAGTTAGGCTATTATTAATAAGTAATTCCATTATTCCAAATCCATGCAATTTAAATCTTCTGTGTAATTAATCACCAAGAATGTCTATACATAAAAAATAACCAACAAGAAATTTAAACCAACCTTGATTTTAAATCCTTATATGAAGCGAAACTAATTCTTGTTTTTAGCCGTTGCTATGTAGAGTTTTACCTACTAAGGAAATAATCCCATGAGATCCCGCAGCGTAACGAAGTTTTAATTAATTTTGCTTTTTATCTATTTGGTTCTTTCCTGCATACGTCTTTGCCTGCCAAACATTTTTTAAAGATTTATCTATTATTCATATCGCTATGGTTCAGACATGGCGGCGACCACACGCTCGGTCACGGCTAACGTGTAGGGTCATGGTATCGATGGAAGATATCAAATTATCGACAATTTCTCCTCTACATTAGGAACTGAGGACAGATGATTTTGAAGACATAATCAACGTGAAAACTCATTTATCTACCGCTCTCATTGTAGCTTATTATTATGTGTAATTCAATTCAATTAACGGATTTCTTGTCAATTTTGGACGAAGTCATTTTAGCGAATCCTAAGTCTATGGTCATTTATCATCGTTGTATGCCATTTTAAGTTTTTTTGTTTCCTTAAAGAAGGTGTGTGTATGTGTAGGGTATAGTAACTGATTCAACGGATGTACCTTTTGTCCACTCGTTTATAATAAATAATTAATATTTCAGTTTTTTTTAAGACAGCGATCATTCTTATAGTTTTTGAGTTATCTGCAGGCACTTTTAGATTTTTATAGTTATACTCCATTTATCGAGTATTCCGATAAAGTATCGATACTTTTGTAGGCTCTATACGAACACGGGCACCGGTTTTGGCGCGAATTCTATTCAGAATAATTTATCCTTTATGCGTAACTACAATATAATGGCATCCGCAGCTGTTGGTGCATACGTGGTATAATGTTAGGCAGATGATAATATTAAACTGCGTTTATACGTGCTAGCTTTCAGGGATTTTGTTTTAGAAATACATTCATTCATAATTATGGGGTCAATTTTAAACACGTCATGTCAGTCAGAAGGCTTACAACTTTTGGGAAAAAAAGTTTCTTGCGTGGCGACCATCAATTAAAAGACACAGCGTGGACAGGCCCCCCACCGGTGGGCTGACTACCTAGTAAATACAACAACTTTTACCACAGGACGAGCGTCAAAACTAAAATAACTCTACCAATACTATGAGTGACTGACGGAACCGCTTTAATATGTACATATGGCTGACCAGTCGAACTTCATGCCGCCTCAAATTAAATAAAAATCGTTTCTTTCAAAATTTATTTATGGGTTAATTAATTTTTGATTTTTTCTTTAATATATCCTACATATTAAATTTTAAAAAATCCAACAAATCAAAGTTTATAATAATCAGCCCAGTCGTTCTTAACTTAATAAATGGTGTAAGTAGCACTTGTTTTAGAAATAGAAAGATTTTAATGTTATTAAAGCTACAGACAGATGTACAACGTAACTTAAGAAATAAACCCTTGGCTCATTTTTACATTCATCTAGCTGTATAGCGATGATAATGAGAAGTGACAGATAATTTTCCCCAAAAAACGGGAGTTACGCCTTAATTATGCCCGAGGAATTAGGTTTGAATAATTAATGTTGTAGCAGTATTATAATATTTCGCTGCTTCGTATTGGAGTCACGTTGTCTTCATTAAACGAGTGATTGACTATGAGTGACATACTGCGCAGTTTTAATTATTATCTACACTTCAAGGAACTTAGCTAATAAAAATTGACTAACAAGATTGTAAAAATTGTAGCCAAATAGTTGTATGTGGATGATTGAGAATCGAATTAATATAACAATAATTAAAAACATCCACGATTAAAATTGATTAATCCAAAACTGTGTGCAATCTGTTAAGTATTATTGAATCAAACTTGGAGGTAGGAGAATTCAGATTTTTTTGTGGGTAGGTAATAACAAACCGTTGAGTTTAAGCTATATTGATTAGTGTTGTCAATTCATATACGTTTAAAGTAATACAGGTTGACTTTTTTAACCGACTTCAAAAAAAAGGAGGAGGTTCTCAATTCGTCTGAATGTTGTTTTTATCACCATCCAAACCTTCTGAGAAGACTCCCGTGATACAAACGAATAACTCGGACTTCGTAGCCGAGAGGCGAGCACGCCGGACTTTAAATGGCACCGCCGTCTCTGAGGTCCCGGGTTCGATCCCCGGCGGGTCAATATAGAAAACGAACTTTTCTATATCGGCTCGGGTTTGGGTGTTGTGGTACCGTCGTTGTCTCCGATTTCTATAACACAAGTGCTTTAGCTACTACCTTAGAATCAGAGCAATGTATATGATGTTTTAAATATTTACTTTAAAAAAAAACTCTTTCTATTGGACCAACTCTCTAACTACAAAAAAAAACAGTACAAAATATAAATATTCATTCGACCAAAATGATTTTAAATTTAATAAATTAAAGTGATTTGATAGTACCTTTAAATTAAATCACTTTCTATAAGGTTCTCGCCGTCCTAGTTTAAGGAAATTTGGCAAGTCGCATGGTCTTATAGTGCCTACAAGTAAGTAAAGGTAGAAGTTCGGTAAGGTTCTCCGTAAATTTGTAGTTACATCACAAAAATTAATTAGTTTTCTAACAATTAAAAGTTCCAATTTGTATTTCATCATAAATTATTTTGTGACATATTAGATTTGTAACACAAACTTACAAAACCCATTGTGTGACAAGCGTTAATTTTACAATCGTTCTGATCTGATACAAATAAATTATTTAGTGCCTTTATAGCTGCACCTTCTGCTGGTGCAGTGAGTCATTTGACCGGAAGTAGCGAAGGGTGAATATAGGGCTGCCGCAAAGTTCGAGGGTTGTTTTGTTCGTTCCGCAACTTTGGTCTTCTTGAGGTCACTAGGTAATATAACGCCGAAGGCCTATTTATAGAAAACATAAAGTCTAAAATCTTTGTAATTTACAAATTCTAATTCTAGTACGTATAAGCAAAGTACAAGGTTTAAGCTGTATGCATAACTAAAATTATTTTTATTTTTTGAGTATTTTCAAGTCGTTTTTTATTAAATAAATGAAGTATTTAAATACTTAATTTGACTATTTTAGTGTTAGTACTCTACAAGGCGAATTATTTGAGACCAAACAAAGGCTATATCTGCTGTACACCGATTTCATTTTCTATTTCTGCACCCTTACTACCTACATTTTTTTCAAGACGTCTCAGTGAAACCCCGAAAAAGTACCTACTTACTAAAAGATTATCAAAATCAAAAAAAATAAACAATTATTACATTTGGCAAAGGTATTAAATATACATTTGCATTGAGGACCTCCTCTTGAGAAGGAAAGAAAGATGTCTGGATGAGATCTTATTTGGCACTAAGGCCGTCTAAATGTATTTACACAACTGTGTCTTGTTTATTATTAACAACTCGTATCAGTTTTTGTTATTGCAAACAAATATAAATAAATATTGGACAACATCACATAGATTGCATAGGATCAGAATCCTAAGGTAAGTAGTGCGAAAGCACTTGTATTATAGAAATCAGAAACAACGACGGTACCACAACACTCAGACCCGAGACAATATAGAAAAGGTCGTTTTCTACATTGACCCGACCGGTATCAAACCCGGAACCTCAGAGATGGCGACGCCATTTAAAGTCCGGCGAGCTCGCCTCTCGGCTATGGAGGTCGTCTGTAATATTCTTATTTTTAACCGACTTCAAAAAAAAGGAGGAGGTTCTCAATTCGTCTGAATGTTGTTTTTTTTTTTGTATGTATGTTACGCGATTACGCCGTCAATTAAGGACCGATTTCAAAATTTATTTTTTAGTTTGAAAGGTTAATATACTCCCGAGGTGGTCCCATTTCCACCAAGTCAGATTCTGATGATGGGATCCCTGGGAAATCGAGGGCAACCCTCAATTTTTATAGGCACTCATAATGTTTTGCACATATTTTCTGACTCGATGCTGATTTTTGGGTCTGGTAATCATCATGTCATGTTGCTGACCTGATGATGGAAACCACAGAACTCCTTAACGGATAGGAGTTAGAAGATAATACTGCAATTTGTCGACAGAACGTATTTCGCAGTATGTTGAGCAGACGTGGAGCTTATGAGGTACCAGACCGCCAATTTTTATTTACGGGGGGCACACCCAGTAACGAAAGAAATAAAAAAAGTTTAATAAAAAACTAAAAACCGACTTCAAAATGAAACTAAAAAGCGAAAAATAATATTGACTAAAACATACCTAATCAGTTCTTTTTGGAGTCGGTGCCAGCCATCGAGAGTTAAAATGTGTTCATTCGCACCGACTCCAAAAAGAACTGATTAGGTATGTTTTAGTCAATATTATTTTTCGCTTTTTAGTTTCATTTTGAAGTCGGTTTTTAGTTTTTTATTAAACTTTTTTTATTTTACAATTTTAAGTGTTAAGTCCTCTATTTTTTCCCTCCTAACTTCGCCAAAAATGACTTTACAGCAAAGTAACCTTAACTAATATTGGTCCTCTATGGACCTCTCATCCAATGGTATGATAAAAATAAGGTGTTATATAGGGTCAATTTTTCGACGAAAATATTTAAGTCTTAAGAAAAGGGTTTACCTACACTCCAACCAGAACGGCGGCTATTTTGGTGTCGAAACCATAGGATAAGGTCTTGCGTTTAATAACAAGTCAAATTAAGAAAGGAACTTTTAAATTTTTTTTCGTTACTGGGTGTGCGGGTACGCCCTCAGTAAATAAAAATTGGCGGTCTGGTACCTCATAAGCTCCATGTCTGCTTAACACACTGCGAAATACGTTCTGTCGACAAATTGCAGTTTTATCTTCTAACTCCTATCCGATAAGGAGTTCTGTGGCTTCCATCATCAGGTCAGCAACATGACATGATGATTACCAGACCCAAAAATCAGCATTGAGTCAGAATATATATGCAAAACATTATGGGTGCCTATAAAAATTGAGGGTTGCCCTCAATTTCCCAGGGATCCCATCATCAGAATCTGACTTGGTGTAAATGGGACCACCTCGGGAGTAAACCCTTTCAAACTAAAAAATAAATTTTAAAATCGGTTCATAATTGACGGCGTAATCGCGAAACAAAATACAAAAAAAAAAAAATACAACATTCAGAAGAATTGAGAACCTCCTCCTTTTTTTTGAAGTCGGTTAAAAATTGAAAGTTCGTTTCTTAATTTGACTTGTTATTTAACGCAAGACCTTATCCTATGGTTTCGACACCAAAATAGCCGCCGTTCTGGTTGGAGTGTAGGTAAACCCTTTTCTTAAGACTTAAAAAAAAAAAAAATTCGTCGAAAAATTATTTTTTTTTTTTTATCATACCATTGGATGGGGGGTCCATAGAGGACCAATATTAGTTAAGGTTACTTTGCTGTAAAGTAATTTTTGGCGAAATTAGGAGGAAAACAAAAGAGGACTTAACACTTAAAATTGTAAAATAAAAAAAGTTTAATAAAAAACTAAAAACCGACTTCAAAATGAAACTAAAAAGCGAAAAATAATATTGACTAAAACATACCTAATCAGTTCTTTTTGGAGTCGGTGCGAATGAACACATTTTAACTCTCGATGGCTGGCACCGACTCCAAAAAGAACTGATTAGGTATGTTTTACTCAATATTATTTTTCGCTTTTTAGTTTCATTTTAAAGTCGGTTTTTAGTTTTTTATTAAACTTTTTTTATGCCATAAACTGTATCCCTCTCTATTTGTAATGTAGTCCCGAAGGGTTGATAGGACACAGCTATAATTTTTGGACGTAAGTAATATGACGAGGGCCTGAATACCTAATAATTTACTGTGGTTTTGATCAGCTTTTTAAGTCGGTTATAAATGTCTGCCTTTTATTGAAGCCCCTGTGACCCACACCTTTAAGGAAGCCTTGCCTTTTAGTAGGGTGCATATAATATGACGGCGCCAAGGGGCTAGTCGTACAATTAGTCGTCATTTGGGGTGGCTCCAATCAATAGGGGAAACACATATTTTATTTATGCGATGACGTCACTTCAGCTGCACAAAGCAGTGGGCGAAAGTACGAGTATTACGTCGATTGCCTGCGTTAAGTGAAAGATTACAATTTATAGGAGTTGTGGGCTTTTAAAGAGTGAATAAAATTCCAACAAATATCGGAGTTAACACAAGAAAGAATGATATAAACTTGTTAGAACTTCTATATTTGAGATTACTTTAGTCTTTCTACGGCGGAAGGTAAATGATAGGTACTTATGCATAGATTAGATCATAGTTATTACGACTTAAGCCTGACATTGGCTAAGTCGGCGAGTTGAATCGCAATTAATTTGTTGCCTTACATGTATCTACTGTAATCTTGTGTACAGTCAACGGCAGGTAAACCTACCTAAAAAGTTAAAGGTCATCCAACTGATTTTCAATTTTAAGTCTGGCGTTTAGAGATCATTATCAATTGGAAAATTTGACATATTGAGGTAGGTTGCCGAGCTGTTGTCTGTTACCATGTTTGTACATTAGAGCGAAGTGTGAATGCGCCAAATCAAGAGAGTGAGGTGACTCCATTTAGTTCGAACGCTAGAGTTCATTGTCTAATTCCACCATCACAGAAAATCCAACCTTCGACAGAGATGCTTTGCAACAGAGTAAACAATGGTAGCCGTACAAATATCCAATCCAAAATTATCGCGAAAGACATTAAATTGCACAAACGCCCTCAAAACAAACTAGAGCGGGAATTAATCTTTCAAGCTTAATCCACTCACATGTGGTCGCGTATCAATAAATTTTGGAACTGACTGGAACAGTGACGTCATAACTCCGAGAGGTCGATTACACCGGCAAGCTGCTCCCACGCTGCGTGGGACGTCCACCCACAAGGTGGACAGACGACCTGGCATAGGTTGCAGGAAGCCGCTGAATGCAGGTCGCTGACAGCCGGCCAATCTGGAAGTCACTGGGGGAGGATTATGTTCAGCAGTGGACGGTCCTGTGTCTGAAATGATGATGATAGAGAAACTTCGGTCTTCTTCTACTTCTTCTTCTTTTCCTTCACCCACTTTAGGTGGGATCGACTCTCCTTATCTATTTGCGTCAGGCAGTTCTGTCCTGGATTGTCTATGACTAGTTTGGCATATTTTATTTCGGGCCATGTTTGTCCACCAGGTGCCGGGCGGGCGCCCTCTTCCGCGTTTTATTTGGGGTATTATATTATGCCAGAGCCTTACGAACCACATTGTCATTAGATAGAGAAACTTCGGTAGGTCTAACAAAACCTTATTCTTGTTCCAGGAAATGTGCGGAGAAGTCGTGCGAGATGGACTATGTGGCGATAGGTAGCAGGCTGCGAGGCGCGATGGGTACCCGGCCCCCCGCGCGCTTCTGGCCGCAGCTATGGGCCACCGTCGTCAGGAACCTGCTTCTAAAGAAGCGGGATACCAGGAAGACACTCGCCGTGAGTAATTTCATTACCTAAAAGTATGCAAGAGTGTCATGGTATTCCGTGTACTCTGTACTCAGGGGCGTGCGGTGCATATAGGCAATTAGGCAGTGCCTACCTGATAAATGAAACGAGGTAGGCAGAAGGTACTTACAAATGTGTATTAAAGGTGAAAACCACTAATTTTTATTATTGATACATATTTGTAGTACTTAAACTGCCTACCTCGAAATAAAACCAATGCCCGCCACTGTCTGTACTATCTCCTTAGAGAGAGCTATGCTTGACGAAACGAGAATATCCGTACAGGAATTTTCAAGTCACCTGTAGCTCTTCAAAGCGCAAATCTAAAGTAGCAATGGAGAAACCATTGCTCGTAGAACTGACAACCATTAGAATAATATTCTCCTCTGGCGAACACGAATTGGCAGACGCAGCGTGGGCAGGAATTCCACCAGGTAGACTGTAAACCTAGGCAAGATTGCAAGAAGCCGCTGAATGCCAACGGGCCGATGTGGCTTTCTATAGGGAAAGCCTGTATCCAGCAGTAGACTTCCAAAAGTAAATGGTAATAATGCATTAATCAATCCAATAGAAAGGTCTAAATAAGGTAGTAAACGATAAAAGTAAATAAATTAACAATCAATAATTTATACTCAAAATAACAACTAAAAGAATTCTTACAGCAAGAGAGATAGCTACGTAAACAGGTTTGCAATTTATAGAGCTACGAAAAATATCTACTTAGTTTGCCAAACTACCATTATTAACTGATTCTGGCACCTGACAGCTATTCAGTGGTGGGGGTAAGAGTGGTTGGGCAACAAAGAGCAGATCAAATTGCTTCTAATATTTGACCAATTTGTAGAGCTCGACTAGGTTAGATTAGATGCAGTAGTATCTAGCTCTTAGACCATTAGTAAATACTCAAATATAAGTCAAGTTCAACAATTATCATTAAAATAAATACATAAATATCAGACAACATCACATACATTGTTCTGATCCTAAGGTAAGTAGTTAAAGCACCTGTGTTATAGAAATCAGAAACAACGACGGTATCACAACACCCAGACCCGAGAGAATATAGAAAAATTCGTTTTCCACATTGACCCGACCGGGAATCGAACCCGGAACCTTAGAGATGGCGACGCCATATAGTCCGGCGTGCTCGCCTCTCGGCTACGGAGGTCGTCAAATCATTGATCTAAAAGTAGAGAGTGTTATGACGAAACGCCCATAGTTTTCTACTCTGCCTTCATGTTCACACAAGGATTTTCCCATTCGAATTTGGCAATTTCTGTTCCCAGGAGGTGCTAGTCCCCCTCTACTCCCTGGGCGTGTTGATCTTCCTGAAGATGCTGGTGCCAAACCCCAACTTTCCCGAGGTGCGGAAGCCGGGCCGCCTGCTCAGGATCCACCATGACGCGTTCCCGGAAAACCATTCAGTGGCTGTGGTCGCGGACTGGTACAACGATAACGGGACAATGGTGATTTCTTCATCGATTCTGACAACATTAGTTTCTTAGATAGATGAATGGACTGTTCAATTCTTCTGATATCATAGTATCCTAGCTTTTTAGTTTATATTTGTAGAGTTAAGGCCTTAACACGCTTGAATGACCTTGACGCGTCGTGCCCAATCATTATCGCGCGTGCGGATGACCTCTAAAAATCGGGAAAACATGTTTTTTATGAAATTAATGCCTTTAACGAGAAATTTCAAATAAAACTCACAATTCACAACATGCATATTTCCAAAATCTTGTTTTGCGTGAAAACAGTAATGAAATAGCTTGTGCCGTTTAAGAGAACATTTGCAATTTATGAAAAAATAGACACTTTTTTGTGCATGGTTTAATCCAAGGGGCTTAACGGAAAATCAAAATTATTCAATTCAAGATGTTCTTTAAATCCTCTTCTAGCATATCGTATTTTAAATTTTTAGATTCAAGTAACAGGTATTCTGACAATTTGATTTTCATATTCGAGATTTTAGGCACTTGGGTGGTGTTAAGGCCTTAAGAGTAGATAATAGGAAAATGAACATAGAAACAGATGTTTGACTTACAGTGAGTGAGAGTGAGAGAGAGAAAGCTTACAGTGCCAAAACCTGATATTTGGAGAGAAGACGGGAGAATGCATTGCCACAAAAACATTGACTTCAAATACACAATTAAAATTCTTTACAATCTTAAATAAAAAAAATACTGATCTTATCTGTCAAATAGATTATTTCCTTTAAGATTTCCTATAAACAGTCCCAAACAGTAAAGTGTCATAAACGGTTAAGTAACTTGCCACGCAATCATTAACTGAAATTATCAACTCATAGCCTATCTACCTCCTTCCTCAGGGGTTCCTCGACGACATCAACTCTGTACTCCTGGAGTCAGACCAGCACGCCATCAACTGGATCAAGTACAACAACACGACAGAGCTGAACGACGCCTACCACAACAACGCGAAGCACTTCCCCATCGCTGTCATCTTCCACACCGACCCTAGTTCCTTTGAAGAGCCTTTGAAGTAAGGAAACCTCAACACAATTTTCAGTTCGTAGATTTGTAGAACTGAATGTGGTATACCGAGACCACAATAGTTATTATTATTATCATCATCACTTGACAATCGCAATGGCGGTTGACACACACTTCTAAAATAAAATATTAATTTCATACTTTTGTGAGAACTGAATGTTTTACTATAAATACGGAAGCGACAACAGTCATCATCATCATCATTTATAGTAATGTCATCATCATCATTAATTTAAAACCTTAAATACTGTAACGGAAGCGACAATAGTCATCAATCATCATCGTTGACGGGTTCACTACGGAAAGAAAATGCGATGAAATGAACCATCGAAATAATAACATTCGTCCAATTAAAATTCAATTAAATGAACCATCGATGTAATGAATATTCGTCCAATTAAGTCATCGATAAAATAAGTAATCGACGAGGTGTCATCGATCAATTGCAATTCGACGAAACGTATTTTGAAATGGCGTAGTGAACCCTCGCTTGGCGGCTGGCATCGCATCGCTGGCGCAGTGGCGCGATGAACATCCTTGAACTTAAAGGGTCCTAGCGTCGATCCCGGTTCGCGTCAATCTGAAAACGAAAGTGCTTGGAGACGCCACGGGCAAAATTCTTTGTCTTGTGCGTTAATCACTTCGAGAGCATCACAATCCAATAATCACATTGACAACCAAAAAGAAGCTGATCTTTTAATCTTGGACGAAAAGACATACTTACATATACATATATATGTATAAGACAGCCATCACTGAAGTGACCCATGCAAACAATTGACCTTTGCAGAGTTCAAACCTTCTGTGCGCGAAATACAAGACTAAAACAGTCGTGTGAAACATAATCTGATCTCAACTCACTAGTAGGCTAGTAGCAGAGAAAATAGAATAATGGGCTGGTCGTTACTTACTGTTAGAGTAACAGCTGAATAACCTACCTCATAACGTAAATTTTCTCAATTGATATTGAACTCTGTATGTGAGACATAAAGTTGAAAAATAGTTGATATAATTCGTCATTTTTGAGTGGGTTGACTTATCGTTGTACTGTACAAAACACTTCAATGAACCCCAATTTAAAACGACGATTAGGAAGGAAATGACGACCTTCCTCAACCAATGACGCGTTTGTCGCGAGTTGCGATCTTATTTCGAGAAGGGTAAATTTTAAGAAGTCTATACTTAGCTGAAGCCACTCATGTTGAATCAAGGGCACCCAATTCAAAGTGGGGTAACCTCATGGCTATTTGCAGAACGCCAATAAAAGTTCAGGGTTTGATCCGGTGACATTTGAAGACAATGAACTGATGGTTGTAAACTGGATCAATTCAAAATTAGAAAACAATTATAAATAGGAATTGTAACAGCAAAAAAAGCACCGCCATTTAAAGTTACAATATGCTAAGGTATTATCAAAACTAAGTGCAATAGAGACAGGCCTGGAATTTAGTAAGTCCTATGTATCTTCCAGGAATTTCGGGATGTATGAGATAAGCAGATAAACCATCAATTACAAGTAGTCATCATTGGAGACAAACATCTTGTTCTTATTACTGCAACTCCTATGCAGCTCAAACAAATCGCATCCACAATCAACAATCGCAACCAATCTAAATCAGCAGTAAGATATTACTCCCAACTAGCTAAGTTAAGTTTTCTCTTCAACAGAAGGTTAAAGTTTAGTAGAATAACCTTTTGGAAATTCGTAATGTTACCCTTTGTTTACTTAGTCAAAATATTGGCTGGCCGGGGGTAGCCAATCAGACTTGAGAATCAGAGTGAGACCATCTGCCCACTAAAAACCACAGTGTCCCTCCGATACCTTTAAGCCAAAGCCAATTAGGACCTAGGCCATAGTCATAAACAATCCCATCTTAACAGTGGCTTGCCACAGATGATATAAGCTCTATGGAGCAAGCAGGGAAGATATCTACTACATTTCACTGTCTTTCCAGGTACACCATCCGCACAAACCCATCGCACGCCGGGACGCCCTCCACACGCACTCTCTACACCTCCCCAGCCAAATGCCGGGAGAGGTCAGCAGTTAAAGACTGGTCCTCCGACTGGTCGCGGGGAGGGCAGCTCATACCTCTCTCGGAGATGCACGGGGAAGACACCTGCCCTGTGCTGCAATATTACTACTCAGGGTTCCTGGCTCTGCAGACGCTGATTGATTATATCAAGATCAAGGTAAGTTGTAATCATCTCAGCATGTTTACGTTCGAATGGCCAAATACTGGACATCAAAAAAATTAGCGATTTGCCATGGAACCGAAAAGAAGAGGCCTGTATGACGCTAAACTTGTTTCTATATGATCCAGCAGGGGCCTAGAAAAGTGGCCTAATGGCTTGCCTGCAGATGTAGCTGATAGCTGGGTGGTAGCAGCAGCTTGCAGCTTCGCTTGCGGAAAATTAGATCTTGTAGAATTTTGATGATATCGAAATATCTGGCCTTTTCCCTGTCCACATTAAAATGAGAAATGAAAATAAGAAATGTAATATATATTTTTATAAATAAAATATGATACATACAATGTGTGCAAAAGAGTCGTCTCGTTCCAAGGGTTTGAGCTTAGTGTTGATGAGTTAGTGAGTCCGGATAATCTTGTTATACATTATGTAAATTTTATAAGTTTAGATGATAATGTAATTTACATAAATTGAAATGAAAGATAGATAGATACTCTATATTATATTATACACTATTCAAAGAAAATTACATTTGGAGCTACACAATTAGGGGGTCTGATCGCTATAAAATAATAATGTGTAACACTATTTTTATTTATACACTGTTGATACTTAGATTCACTATCATTACATATAAAAGCTTTGTTATCAGTTTGTCACTTATCTATCTTATATCGGACAAGATAACTAAGCTAATCCGAATGATACTTAATCCCTAAATATGTTGTTAAGGTTGTCAATGCTATTTTTTCGTATTTTTCCACTTTGTGTTCGAGGTAGTTGGATAGAACAATAACAGAATAAAGAAGACAAGATTTATTTGAGTCAAATTAAGAAGAATGTATAACAAACAGAAAGATCATAGAAATTAAAGTGACAGCATGAGCATGACAGCCAAGGTCATATCATCATATCATAGAATCTCAAATCAGTCAAACAGATTCTGAGTCTGATACCTATCATGAACCCAGAATCGATTAAAGAAACCAGACAATCCATCCAAAACCAGAAAAATTGTTGTACCCGATATCTCACAAGGGCATCGATTTCTATTTCAAGACCATGTCAATCTGTGTGTTGTCTAGTGTAAATTAAATGTTCATCATCAAAATAAGCATTTTAAAATACAAAGCTGGACATAGACCTTTCCCTAAAACGGTCTTAGACTGATTGCATCCATTAACGACTAGGCGTTCCCACTATTTTGACTAGAGCCGCATTCCGAATTGCGCTAAAAGCACTGTCAGCGCGTAACCAACCAAATATAATATTATAGTCACAAATTACACAAAATAGGGGGTTTTTCCCTTCCTACTGCATTTATATGGATTCGTGCTAATAGTGCTTTTAGCGCAATTCGGAACGGACGAAAAGGCGTGTCGTCGATACGCCGTATACACCCTGCAGATACAGCGTCTTCCAGTTCCTAGTCTTCTCGAGAAGTTTCCTTCCCCAACGGCTGTTAGCTGTGGTGTCATAAACACTACACACTACACGGGTATTAATGCAACACCCTACTTCTCTTTGCTGAAAATTGATTTTCCCGGCGTTTCTGCCTAACTGCATAGGCCGTGCTCGCGGGAAGACTGCAGATGTACGCTGCGTCTGCCCGAGCGTGATGAGAAATATGCGTCCACTCGCATTTCTTCATTTATTCATCATCATCATTTCAGCCACAGGACGTCCACTGCTGAACATAGGCCTCCTTCAGTGTCTTTCAGCTTGTCCGGTTGCGCGTGACCTGCATCCAGCGGGTTCCTGCAACCTTTACCAGGTCGCCTGTCCACCTTGTAGGTTTCCATTTATTCTAGTGTAATTGTTTTTTATGTTTTTTTTTCAACCTTCTACAGATAGATACAGGCTCCACCATCCCTCCACCTCGTGTCGACCTCCGTCAGTTTCCCAAACGCCAGCACACGGGAGATTGGCTGGTTATCTTCCGAGTCATAATGCCGATGTACATGGTGATGACATTGTCACAATTCATCACCTATCTTCTCATGTTCGTGGTGGGGGAGAAGGAGAAGAAGATCAGGGAAGGAATGAGGATAATGGGACTGAAGGATTCTGTTTACTGGTGGGTGGTTTGAGGACAAAACCTGGTTTATGCATGAGTGAAATTGATGGGATGGAACATGGAACTGTCAATGACTTAGTTTGCATTTTACAGTACGATACAGGACTCGTACAACCCAATTGTACGAATCCTGTAAAAAATAATAATTTATTTTACATGACTTTAATAAATAAATCGCATTGAGTGATCTCGCATTTACATTTTTAGCAATATTAGATAATGTATTTTTAGTTGTTTTGTACAAGTTTTTGTTATTATTTGTTTTGGCCTAATTGTAAAATATGTGTGTACATAGATCAAGGCGAGTTATTTGCCACACTACATCATCGTTGATTTGAGGCCTTACGATACACATATGGCCTTACTACAAAAAGATAGACTAGTGTTGAACGCTTGACTAAAGATTAGTCAACCAATTTGAAATGTTGACACATCAGACATTCGAGACATATTATTAAGAAACATTTCAAATTGGTTGACTTACATTTAGACAAGTATTCAACAGTGGTCTATCTTTTTGTAGTAAGGCCAATAGGTACTATAATTCTGAAGTTGGTTAAATTAAGGAATTACTTAATAATTACGAAACGGTTTGTTTTGAAAATTGTGTTTCTTTCTTGCAGGGGTGCATGGTTTCTGATTTACGCTGTGTTTGTAACTATACTTTCTATCGTCAGTACTGTTTTGCTGTTCACTCTAAAGGTACGTATTTGATTCCGTTATGACGACACATTATTTTTGTAAAGTATAAACATGCCTACATTATTTACTACATCTGACTAATAACGTAAAATAAAACATTCAAAACAGTGAAACCTCTTTGATGCTGGCCCCAAGTTTTCTTTTTTACTAATGTGCCAAAACAGTGTGGTGCGGTTTTTGTCACGCAAAAAGAAATCAATCAAAACCTTTTTTCGTTCTTTTGTTACTGGCCACTAAATAATAATACACAAAAGTTGTTGATGCCCTTTTGTTTTTATCTTTGTTTTATATTCAATTATTGTTGTTCCCCTAACATTAATTACGGCTTGGTAATTATAATTGTGAAGTTAGCAGAAGTATTAAAGGTTTTGGTAAATTACTTCTTAATGTAAATGGCGGTATTTAATTTGCATATATTTGCAGGTGTTCCAGCACTCGTCCTACATACTGATTTTCCTGCTGATGTTGCTATTCGGATTCACGATCATTACATTTGCGTTTATGTTGACTCCGTTCTTCGATAGAGCTAGAGTAAGTACATTAAGGATTGTTTAAAAATTCCTTTGATTATAAACATGTGTAGATAGAGTGTGGTGCTGCAATTGTAACCAAAAGAACAGGCCAGATTTGAGTGAGTAACAACTATGGTTACTATAGTAACAATTATGGGTTTCATGGTAAGAAACGTGCCACTGAGCGGGCGAAACAAACTTTGGCGCCAACAGTTGGCTTATATATTTTTGACGTTTATGACACCCGAACAGGGAATCTAGACATGTATATAATCAAAGAAAAATTCACATACTAACATTATTTTGACGGACTGATGAGTAGGTGCGGTGTTTTTACTTTTTTGCCTATTTTTGGTATTATGCTCTCCACAAAACACATCATTTCTGTCGACAAAAATATTTTAGCTTCATTCACATTCCCTACTTTTGCAAACTTGAGTGACATTTTTGGGGACATCCCTAAAGTAAACTCTAACTCAATAAAAAAAAATATCATCGAAAATAATTACCGTTTGCCAAAAATGTCTTCAAACAAACACAAAGAACAGTTGACAATGGAGGGGTTTCTCTCCAGCTTTCAATGTCAGTTGAAAAACTAGTGTCTTGGCCCGGTTTCCTACGATTAACACTGAGTACTTACGTTCAAAAATAAATTTGTTTATTATTTTTATGCATTAGCAGTATAATTACTATCTAACGTACAACCTTCCTTATGAATTGTTACTATTGTGAAAACCGTTCAAAACCCACATTATAGTTTCTGATATTAGCTTGTACAGACCCTAATTTGTTGTCACTACATCACATCAATACCTTCCAGACGGCTGGCATCCTCGGCAGCTTCGCCGTGAACCTGATGAGCGGGCTGTACTTCATCCAGGTGTTCGTGTCCAACGCGGACTCCCTCGCCTTCTGGTTCGTCTCGCTCATCAGCTCCAGTTGCTATGCTCTTGCTATGGATAAGGTAAGTCTCTTTTCAATCATAAGGTATTTTTTTTAGCATAGGTGTTTTAGCTGTCTACAACGATAACACTGGGTATGAAACACACCCTTAAAGTAAGTCTATTTCGCCTTCAAAGCAAATGATTTGATTCCCGGTTCGAATTAACATTAATATAAATATGAATATAGAAAATAGTCTTTTATAAATTGGCTCTACACTGAGAGACGCTTTCATTAAAATACAGGGTGTACAAAAGAATGGAACACTCCTTAAAACCACGTAATCAGCTGGTGAAATACACAGCTTTTCCTATGGGAGCAACATCGAAATCTTGATTTTATTTTCAGATGATCCATAAATTATCATCGAGGTATGCGAGTAAGTATGTATGGGGTAGCTAAAAAAAATCTCAATTTGGATGCTGCTCACATAGAAAAAGATGTTGTATATGACCAGCTGATCACGTGGTTTTGAGGAGTGTCATATTCTCTTGTAAACCCTGTATATTTATTGTATTTTTTTTTACCTTACATTACACAAATTACAAAAGTATACTAGGTAACAAAAATAAATCTCAATTACATGAAAAATAAGCTGCTTCTCTAAAAAATCTATCAAAGTTAAGCGTAGGTTTTAAACCGGCCAATCTGGAAGTCATTGGGGGAAGCCTATGTTCAGCAGTGGACGTCCTGTGGCTGAATAATGATGATGATGATGAAACATAGGCTTGTATGAATAGAAGAAAAAAATTACGAAATTTCAACGACAATCGCCTCCTTAAAGAATACTAGGGGGTTACCATGAGCTTTAAACTATCCACTCAAATTCCCGGCAGTTCAGTGTATGTTCAGCTAACTGAATCGCTCAGATTCTTACTATGCATAGTAAATCGCTCAGATTCATACTACTTAAAGCTCATAGTAAAACCACAACAACCACCCTGTTCAAAACCACACTATGTATTAATTATTTCCACTATTCTTCCAGGCTCTGGTACTAGACATGGCTGGTGTAGGCGTGACCTGGGAGAACCTGTGGAGCGGGCCCGGGGTGCCCTTCGGGGGCAGCCTCATCATGATGGCGGTGGATACCGTGCTCTACGGCCTGTTTGCGTACTGGCTGGACGCTGTCATACCGAGTAAGTTAATAGATACTAACTGTTGCCCGCGACTTCGTTCCCGTGATCTTTAGTCTTCGCCAATTTTCGAATTTTCCGCGCAAGTTTCTTATTCTACTTTTATTAGAACCTTTTCCTGACAAAAACAAACACAACAAGAATTAGCTGAATCGGTCCAGCCGTTCACGTGTGCCGTGACCAAAGAAAATAGGGATTCATTTATATTTATACTAGCTGGCCTGGAGAATTTCGTATCTCCTAACAGTTTTTTTTTTCGTCAGCTTTTAGTATGTTTTTATCAAATCCAACAAATCATAAACAATGAAAATCGGCCCAGCCGTTCTCGAGTTATAAGTGTTGGA
Organism: Anania fuscalis; assembly: GCA_950371115.1. Taxonomy (NCBI): domain Eukaryota; kingdom Metazoa; phylum Arthropoda; class Insecta; order Lepidoptera; family Crambidae; genus Anania; species Anania fuscalis. Next base: position 2,089,962 of record OX493346.1, read on the forward strand.
ACAAACTTGACTTTGTTTTATATATTAAGACAGATTGGACAACATCACATACATTGCTCATTGAGCATTGTATGTCATGTTGTCCAATATTATTTATATTTATTTATCTACTTTATGCTTTGTTCTATTTGCAGGCGAATACGGCATCAAGCAAAAACCCTGGTTCTGCCTGATGCCCTCATACTGGGTCGGCAGCAGACGCGGCAGGGTCTCCGCAGTCCACTTCCACTCCAACGGGGATGCTGCTCATCATAAAGACATCGAGCCTGTGCCTAGGTAAGATAGTGTCTTCTAGAATATTCTTGCAAACAACTAGCAATATAGATACCTAGGTGATGACACAAAAAAAAAGGATTCGTGACACAATTGTGGGGCTCATACCCAGCATTAGGTGGATATGAGAATAGTAAGCATCTGCTGTCAAGCAGTTATTGAATTACATTTCTTATCTTGTCTTCAAGTCCTTCTCCTAGTGCTTTGTCCCGTTAGTAGTTGGGTACGCTTGATTCTGATCTTGGAAGAGGCAAATTTGTGAGAGGTATAATAATTACATTTGGTGCAGTTGTCATCAAACCTCGCAAAACTAATACAGAAACACCATACCATTTTGAAATACACGAGGGCAGCATAGTCCAGTGATATCAACAGTTTTAGGTGGCCTCACTCCCGAGCAAGTAGAATCTAAACAAAGGTTACAAAAAATACGATAATACGTGATGAAATTCCAACTCATGTCCCCACGAATGTGAGACTCCAAGTACTGAGCTACTTCGCTCATTCAGGTTAGTAATCCAGAGCAGAATTTAATGCTAGATCCACTTTCTAGGGAACTCCAAGACAAAGAAGCCATCCGTATCGTAGGCCTCCAGAAGAGTTTCCGTCACTGCCGAAGGCCAGAGATTAAGGCCATCGACGGAATTGACCTAAGCATTTACGAAGGCCAAATAACAGCTGTCCTAGGCCACAATGGAGCTGGAAAGTCTACTCTCTTCAATATCTTAACTGGATTGACGGCACCTACCAATGGGACGGCATATGTGTATGGACTGGATGTTAGGTAAGTTATTTTCTTAATAACTTGTTATTTCAGAAAATAAGCCCTTTTCCTGGCACATTTACTTCTTCTTTGATGTATTCTTATTCTGTGTGTTTAGACCACGTCGGGCAATACGATTAACTAGCGCTCGGAACTCTGCTAGGCATATGACCGCCTGTACGTTTGTGATCGTTTTTCACCATATGTATCAATCGGGTAACCTTTACAGCTCGCAAATTAAGTTTTGACCTACCACCGCTCTATATATACTTATGTTGGATGATATTGGCTGGTGATGAGGAGACTCAGTCACCATTTGTAGCTTTTGGAACATCTATTATGCATTTATACCAAAACAAGGGGCACCACGTCCATTTGGGCTATTTTGGCACCTGGTTGTGTTTGGAGACCCTGGTCCTGACGAGTCTAATACCTCGTAACACACGGATGTTAATACCTTACTTCGAAACCATCAAAATTGGATACTTGTCTGGTGCACAATATATTTTATTGAAATTCCTTTCATCATCATCATCATCAGCCCACACTAGTCCACTGCTGGACAAAGGCCTCTCCAATTGCACGCCACTCTGCACGATCCACGGCTACTCTCATCCAGCTCCTGCCAGCAACCTTGCGAAGATCGTCGCTCCATCTAGTCTGAGGGCGTCCCACACTACGCTTGCCGACACCCAGCGGTTATCGGTTCTGCGACAAATATAGCCGGCCCACTGCCACTTCAGCTTTTTAGTAAATTTAAATTCCTTTACAGGGATCCAAACGATATGCATGAAATCCGCCAGATGATCGGCGTTTGTCCGCAGCAGGATGTCCTATTCGATCTGTTATCTGTCAAGGAGCATCTTCAGTTCTTCTCAGCTGTCAAGGTAGAACACCAATCTTTGGCAAATATTTTAGACCTAACATCACATCACATCCCTTAGGAAAAGTTTAGAAAAATAATTATTTATTTAAGACCCTTGTTTTTCTTTATTTTGTCATTCTAAAAACAAACCTACTGAGTGTGATTTAATGGAAACATTTATGTCTCTTGATGATCTTAATTTAATGCTATAGATGTAATATGCTCGCTGGTTGCAACATGAGGCTTCCAAATAATGACGGCTATGTAGAAGCCTTCATGTATACAATTGTTACCTTACACTTGTAAAGAATTGGGAGTGGCTGAAAATCAGGCATAATTTTGCTTATTTTCAGGGTATTCCGAGAAAACGTCGCCCAGATGAGATCAACAAGGCGTTATCAGATGTGGGCCTTTTGGATCAGGCAGGAGTCTTTGCCAAACATCTTTCAGGTGGCCAGAAGAGAAAGCTCAGTATAGCTATAGCTTTTATCGGAGATCCTAAGGTATGACAAGGGAAAATTACGTTTTGTTTTAAATCAGTGTGATTTAAACCGTTTTCAAGTTCTAGCTTAAATTACTGGATGGATGCATAGCATTCAGTCAGGGTCTATCCATATGAATTTTACCACTTCTGGAGGCTTACCATGAGCTTACAGAAAACCATTCAGTTTCCGGGTAGTTTAAAATCAGGTCTATAAGAGCTCATAGTGACGTCCCTGACCACACTACCATCTTACCAGTACACTCTTTCAATCAACCTTGCAGATAATAATTCTCGACGAGCCAACAGCAGGTGTGGACCCAGTATCCCGAAGACAGACCTGGCGGATCTTGCAACGGGCCAAAAGGGGCAAGGTTCTATTGTTAACAACACATTTCATGGATGAAGCAGATATATTGGGAGACAGAAAGGCAGTGATAAGCAAGGGAAGGGTAAGGAAATATCTTTACTTAGATCAGACTGATCTATTCCCATATCCTAGGTGACACATGTGGTAATATTTATTAAATATTTCAGGTGCGGTGTGCTGGCACATCTCTATTTTTAAAAAATAAGTTTGGAATTGGATATCATTTAACACTTGTGCTAGACGGTAAGAAATACAAATAAGTTTTAGTACCTTCTTATTCTTATACCTAGCTATAAATTCAGTGTATTTTATGCTGTAGATAAAACATATGAAGTCCCAATTTTTTTCAATAATCTGCTAAGGGTTTAAATTAAGAGAAACTAAATATATTACGAATGGATATTACATATCAAAACATATTAGAAATACATTTAAATACCCTAAAATAAAATATTACTAAATATGTACCATGTTGGGCGCCACTAACCGATATTGTAGCAATTTCATTATAAGTTATATATATAAAGTTTGTAGTATATTTTTAGCATATAAGCTTTAAATAATTGTAGAACCTAAGTATCTTGAGATCCCACGTTGGGCGCCAATTTTGGTACTACGCCAAATTAAGTTATTGTGCTATAATTATGTTTTAAATGATCTAGAAATTATTACTGTGCGTTTACAGCGTTCAAAATTTAATTTTTCCAAGCACCACGTTGGGCGCCAAATTATTTTTTTACGTCAATTGAGATATCATAGAAACGTTAAGGCTGTTCTAAGTGTAAATATATTTTTTTAAACACCAGGTGCCTGCCGCGAACACCAAATCACACGGCTCGTCCGGGGACACGTACCCAGAGCAGAGAAAGCTCGAAGACACGGTCGGGAGTTATCCTACATCCTACCACACTATGCTGTGCATTTGTTCCCGCCGTTATTCCATGCTATAGAGCATGAGATCCGGGAGAAGACGAATAGACTCGGTAAATTTTATTAAAACTATTTTATTTATTAAGAGCCCAGTGATTTAGCTCAGCAGTTTACTAATGTAAATGATGTTGATTTCCATGCTAAGAAGAAGTTATCGAATTAAGTATCATTATCTCTTTCTTTGCAAGGAGCAAAGTTGCATCAAAGTTTGCTTCTTCTAGCAGCCTACAGCTGCTAGGATCTATACTCTGTTGTCTTCAGCTAAATAGTAGAAACTAACTTACTAAATAGTAGAAAACAAAAAAGGAACAATTTACTTTATATGAACTTGAGAATGATACCGTATCTCATCACATGCCTTTGGAAGCCCTAACCACAAAAAACAGATAACATCTTAAGCCGAAGACAAAATATTTATAGTTAAATGCTAAAAAATAGGCTGAAATTCTAGTAATTTGAAACGTTATACTGATAAGGTCGACAATGACAAGATATACTGACTGATACATAATTTAAATAGTCTTAATTTGCGATGATCGTCATTCAGGGACGTTCCACAAAACAATCTGGGTTGAGCAAATTTTATTTCTTGCTTATTATTCTAGGTATCACAAGTTACGGCGTTTCAATGACAACCCTAGAAGAGGTGTTCCTAAGTTTAGAGGGAGAAAACGCGGAGGAAACGGAAACGGTGGAAGGGTTATCTTCTGTGAAGCTTGTGAGAGCGCGGGCGCTCTCCAGGAGTCTGTCTCTACAGAGCAAGACTTTGAGCTATCAGGTGAGACTTTAAGCAATTGTTACTTTGATAAAGAAACCTTTTGTTTGAATTCTAAGGTCCTAAAGTTTAGCTCAAATCAACCACGACAACTAAACCCTAAGGCAAGTGCTACATCATTATTAACCTTACATTCGAATGTAATCAAACCCACCGAAAGCCTCTGACTAAGCTTTAAAAATGATTTAATTCAACTTTCCGCTCGCCGCCACCCGCCTTCCAAAGCTCAAACATGCTTGATTGCTACTAATTATGGACTGAAATGATAAATAATCCACTCACGGCCACGACTTAGAACGCTTAACAACGTTAATCATTATCATAGCACTGCTACCACTGAGCACAAGCACACTTTTGTTCATTAAATATAATAATAAATATCGAAGACAGGACGGTCTAAAATAATATCTGTTATCCGGACATAGTTCTGATAGTAATTATTGTTTAAAAATCTTATTTATCGTATTAATAATAATTTTATTTATGAGTCTTGCAGAGCTCTAGATTAATTTAATAAACAGCAAATTCGACTCGGGTCTGGGTTAAGAGACGCCACTGGTAAAATCCATAGTCTGGTATTTCGTAGTAGCACCAGTAATAACAGGAAGCAAGACCAGCAGAATAGTAATTTCTTTAGTAATTAGTTAGCTGACACCACTAATGGATTGACATACTCTTATGAGCTGTCAAAACGTACCTCTTCCTTATAATTTGTATGGCAATATCGAACTATAACGTCATTATTTACCAAACTGCCTTACTTTTTATTGATTATGTAGCAATAAAAATCAGTTTTTTTAATACAAGATAATGTGACGCGTGATAGGATCTAAAATAACTAGAATAGTTTCAATATGTCAATTATTTATTTCGATATATTTTTATTATCTCATCACAATGCACTAACATTCTAACAGTAATTACTTGTGGTCTCCCATGAACACAGAATATTTTTCAGGAGTTGAACGACAAAGAAACGCAAAAGACGACGTCGCTGCCGACGCCGCCCGCGTCGCACGCGCTACATTCAACTACCCACGGTGTAGAACACGTCAAGGTGCAGGTTAATATATCCATTTTTTATTATAAGCACTTTGTGTAATAAAAGCTATTGATACTAAAAGAGAAGACTAAGTTAATTGACCTATCACCGCGACGTAACGTTATGTATAATTATATAGTATGTGAATTAATCATAGCGATCCTGTTAACTCGTAATACCATAGCGTCAATACGTAAAAAAATGATTTTTTTTAAATTAAAAAATATAAAAAAACTTTCGACTCGTATCTCACCGAGGGAGTGTAACAAAAAAGTGAGTTTGCGTAGCGGAAATACGCTAATTTTGAATCCCCATTACGTTTCATGTTATAGGGGTGTTTTGAAATGTTTTTCGTTTTTTTTTTTTTGCTTGTGTATGTTTGTTAATACTTTTATTACAAACTTATAATGATGTTAATAAACGTTCGCTTTACACCTGCTGTTACTTCATATACTGTATAAATATATGATTTATTATACGAAATTTGTCTGTGGTATGTGCGTATTGTAGGGTTTTTTTTTTAATCTTAAAAGTTAAAATTATCATATTTTTTTTAGATGACACCCGAAGCGCCAGTATCCGTAGATGCATTAGGCGAGTTAGTCAAAACGAATCCGTCTTGTTGGCGCACCTTCTGCGCGCTGGTGTACATTAGAACCGTCCGCATGATACGGGACCCCTACAAGCTGTACGTCATGATCTTCATGCCTATCAGTAAGTGTAACTCTCTAAAAAGTTTAATAGTCCTAATAAAACAACTCGTTGGGCGCCAAATATTTTTGCTTTTACAATATACACTATAAATTCTCTAAAAAGTTAATTATAGAAATAGAAAAATATTTTTTTGACACACATACACAGAATACAAGAGAAATACAAATGATTTAAAAAAATGTGTCAAAAAGGACCCCGCTCAGCATTTGTCGTGACAGCCAAGGACATATCACGACGCTGATTTTCAGCAGAAATCCTGACGTTAGGGGTACAAAAGCACGTTCTTAATCCTAGTAATAACAACATGTTGGGCGCCAACTATTTTTATTATATTTGAATAATTTAATAAGCAAAGATTATTAAGATAGGTTTCTTAGATACTCTTATGATAGACATGATCATTATTACTAGTAATTAATATAAGAATCACGGCGAAATTTATAAATTCACCAACACGTTGGGTGCCAGCAATTTTTTTATTTTGCGGAACTACAGTGATAACACGGTTCATTTACAGAAGACAAAATTACATTTATTTAATTTCGGAGCAAAGTAAATATTCTGTAACGACAGATGGTTAGAACTGATAACTCTGGGACCTTTATATGTTTAACTGCATTATATTTAAGCATATTGGTTATTACAACCATAATGGACATAGTAGTTGAATTTTATTACACTTAATAACACGTTGGGCGCCAAGTAAAGTTACTTTTATGTTACTACATGAAAATAACATTGTTTGGCGCCCAAAATGGATTAAATATTAGCCAGCAAGGGGGTTTGAGACTGTTTTTAAATTTTTCTGTTCCGTATCTATCGGTGACAAGTATTCGTAGCTTATAAAATATTATAAAGTTGAAAGCTCATAAATCCTCCAAAACAGGTTGTGCACCAATGTAGCAATTTTGAATACACCACCCCTTTTATTTTTTATTTCAGTATCGTGTGCCCTTGGCCTCTACATGAAGTCTAGACAGATCGTATTTTTTCGGATGCAGCCGCTCAAATTGGACCCCAATGCCTACTTCAATAAAACCCCAATAGCCATATTCAGTGAAACGAACAACCTCAAAGAAGTTACAGACTTGAGAGATTCCCTTGAAATGCTTGGTGCTCATCCAATCATAGACTTTGATGGGAACTTCTCGAGTCTTTTGGACATGGAGAACTTTGGATCATTTAGTCTGAAGGGGAGCCTGGTACCTGGATACGGGAAAGTCATGGCCTACTACAATAGCACGTATACGCACAGTCTGCCTATCATCATCAATTTATTGGACAATAGTATTTATAGGTGAGTGTTGGGTGTAGACTTTGAAAGCGTAGCGCCAAGCAAAAGAATAAGTGTTTTTCAATAACTTATCTCGTAAAAGATTATGAGGTGCATCTAAACTTTTAATGCAATCTTTTGTGTAACCTAATCTTAGGCGTCATAGAACTTTAGTATACGATTCCTCTTTTTCTTCTTAATAAACTAGCTTTCTTATGACCCACATGTTATTGTTTTATGTCATTTCCAGAAGATCCAACTTGTTAAGTATATTTGAACTTTAGAAGCTTCAAACACATTGATATTTTCAGTTTTTTTAAATGTATTGTATATAAGTATTAGTTGACATTGTAAACAACCCAGTTTGTTGCAAATTCTTTAATTCATACAAATTGAAAGATCTTTTAAATATGTGGCTAAAAAGAAACGCTTTTAAATGAACCAAAATTTTCTACTTTAAAAATAATTCTCATCGATTCTAGCAATGGTGTCTACTTTCTTTCTCTCCAGGGTTTTAATGTCAGCATCCGGACTCATAGAAAGCTTCAAGCCAATCGAGGTGTTAGCGCACCCGTTTCAGCAAACAGAGCAGCAGGAGGAGTTCAACGTGGGGAACGTCGTGTGCGCCATTTTTATGGGCATGATTTTCGCGCTAGTACCCGTCACGTTGGCTGTGGACATCGTCTATGACAGAGAGGTAAGTAACCATTAATAGTGTACCTAGGTATTTTCTTAGGAACTTCCAAATGGAAAGTCAGGGCTGATTGAGTCTGAAGCTACCAAAGAACTCCTTCATTTTAATATCATCTTAATTCGTCTACATCAGTCCGCTGTTAAGCATCCTCAATGCACGCCACTGACTTATCTTAGGCTAATACTTTCCATCTACGCCAGCAGCATTGCGTATATTAAATATCCACTTTATTCAACATTTAATCACTGGTTTACTGACTAAAGTGTTGTTTTTCACATCAAAAAATATGTTCAGCTCTTTACTTAGCAAGGCAACTTTCCATAACTTTTTAACCATCTAAAGCAGTTAATTGGAATCTAATCATTGCTACCACACACACTACACACTCCAGTTTTATTTCTTGCAAGAAAACCTACAAATGAATCTGTATGCGTATGACACCTAGCACGTAGGTATTTATGTTTATACTATCTTGATAACTCAATTCTTTATTTTCAGATCAAAGCTAAGAACCAGCTGCGGGTGAACGGGTTGTCGATGAGCATGTACTTCCTGACGTACTTCACGATCCTGATCTTCATTATGGTCCTTACCAGCGCCGGAGTACTTGTTCTAGTAAGTTTAAATCAATATTGTACCCAGGATTTGAATTTCAGTTGGGGTGATCAAGTATCTAACGGTATGCTGCTACCATCATTATTCAGGTATTCAGATCAGATCTCAGACTTTGGCCGTAATCAGCTTATATTAATGTAACTACGCTGCCCTCTCTACGCCTAAACGTATTCGAGCGAAATTATTTATAACCCGAACCGCTCTTGGAGATAACCCTGTAATTGACACTAGCTTAACGTAGCTTGATTCTTGCCAGCTAGAAAAGCTTTCTTTGTAACTGTTCTGATCACCATAAAATTCAAACAAAAATTAGTTCCGTTTACGCCATCTTCACCAGACGTCAGACGTAGACGTTTGGCAGTGCTGTCATAAACTTAAAGAATTGCGTGGCCGTCTATTGCATCTTATTTCACATTTGATCTTGCATAAAATTAACGTTGAGTCATTAACAATATCTTCCTTCCCCAGGTGATCCTCAACGATATCCCAAGCCTGACCAACGGTTCCGCCATCATGATGCTCTGCTTCCTCCTCATGCTGTACAGCCCGTCCGCCATCTTGTTCAACACGTGCCTGTCATACGTGTTCGATAAGATGGACTCCGCGCAGAGCATCATGCCTAATATCACAACCTGGGTCGGTGTTATACCGTTCATCTTAGTTGCTGTTATGGATACGTTTAAGTGGGGTAAGTGGTTATGTTCTTCATTTATAAATATGTTTTTTTTTAAGTTAGTACTGTATGCTACGATAAGTTCGGGGGAATTTTTAGAATAAGTAACAATTCTATGTTCGTGAAATGTAGTGTTTGTATATTTTTTTTGACCCATATTTTTTTTTCCTAGAATAAATGTTATGAAATGTCAGAAATAAACCAAATAAAATATTATTTTCCGACAACTCTCTCTCTAGAAATTATGTTTTAGAAAAAAAAACACTCTACGTCTAGGTACATTAAATATATGTAGGATATGTGTTTTTTTAAATAATGTATTCCTTTTGTTACAGGTAGTGATATCGCGTTCTATCTTCATTTAGTGTTTAGTTTCTTGGACGTTATGTACATACCTTATGCAATCATCTATTACGTAGATAGGTAAGTTCATAAAAATAGATAAATTCATAAATTTCTTATCATTGATTTTCGAGTTTCGACCAAGTTAATGAATGGTTAAAAATACGGTGCTTTTGCCACTGCATGTCTATAGCTAGCTGTCAGTTTGTATGAAGTTGACAGAAACAAAATGTTATCTTAATACCATAGTAAACAATCTGGTAATGCTCTGAAGTCCTTCATCAACTTCTACAAATCCTTTATGAACAAAACTTTCATCCTCAGAGTCTACTTAACCTGCAACTTGCGTGGCCTCTGCACAACGCCAGCGCTCTCCAGCTACTTCACGGCTGAAGTGTGGGTGCTGATAGCGGCCATGCTGTTCCACGTGCCCGTCAGTGGGGCTGTCCTGCTAGCAGCCGACCGGTGGAAGTCTGGAGGCAGGCTGTGCAAGGTAAGGGTAAAATGAGGCTATAGAAAAGTGTCTCTGATCATTAAGCAAAGGGTGACATTGGGATAAAGTGTCTAAGGGCATTATTGGGACTCTCCAGCTGTTTCACAGCTTAAGTGTATGCTGATAGCGGTCATGCTGTTCCACGTACCCGTCAGTGGGGCCGTGCTGCTAGCAGCCGACCGGTGGAAGTCTGGGGGCAGGTTGTGCAAGGTAAGGATAAAATGAGGCTATAGAAAAGTGTCTCTGATCATTAAGCAAAGGGTGACATTGGGATAAAGTGTTTATGGGCATTATCGGGACTTTCCAGCTGCTTCATAGCTGAAGTGTGGGTGCTGATAGCGGCCATGCTGTTCCACGTACCCATCAGCGGCGCTTTGCTTTTAGCAGCCGACCGGTGGAAGTCTGGGGGTAGGCTGTGCAAGGTATGGGTAAAATGAGGCTATATAAAAGTGTCTCTGATCATTAAGCAATAGCAAAGCAGACAGACAGACAGACAGACGGACAGCGAAGCCTTAGTATTAGGGTCCCGTTTTACCCTTTGGGTACGGAACCCTAAAAAGTTCCTGTTAGCGGGGCTGCACTGAATTGTGAAAGGGCGAACGCATGTGTACGGTATATTGTTTTAAACAGTTACTCCGTGATCATGGCGCTTGCAACAGTGCCGAAATATCGGGAACTCAAAAATAAGGTACATGGTAGCAATCCCGTAACAAACTATTCGCATGTGTACGGTTTTGCGGTCGATCTCCAGCTAGACAGGCAGACATGTGGCAGGTAACATTGTTGATTGATGATCTATCGACCCATGTGATCCGGAATTAGCACACGGCAGGGACATCGCGGAGCTAGATGAAGATTAGCACGAGATTGTTTGGCCAATACTCCACCATATGTTTCCAGAATAACCCAGACTCACCCTCATCACTCACTAAGCTTCACGATTAATATCAAGTGATATTAATCGGGACTCACATTTACCGTTCCTTCTTCAACAGAGATATGCCTTCATAAATGTTACCAATTATTGTCAGAAAGTCCCCCATGTAATAAAAACCACAGCGGTTGATAAGCTTTAGTTACAACTACAAAAGCGCAGTCGCCACCAGCTTTTTACTCTACAAATTTGTCTCCAGCGCAAGCGCAGCAGCAGCGAGAGCCCCGTGGAGCTGGAAGCGGACGCGGGCGGCGGCGCGGCGAGCGAGGCGGGGGAGGATGAAGACGTGCGCCGCGAGCGCCGCCGCGTGCACTCCATACTGCAGCAGCCCACGAACAACGCGCCTGTGCTCGTCGTCCATGTGAGTAGCAACATTAGTACAGATAGTGCTACTGCCGGATAACTTGTTCCATTTTTGATGACTGGGCTGCTAACACAGACCCATCTCACGCACAACGCGCCTGTGCTTGTCGTCCGTGTGAGTAGCAGAATAAGTACAGACCGGTGCCACTGATGAACAGCTTCTTCTATTTCTGGTGACCTGTACCACAGGCATGTTCGTGATTCATGTGAGTTGCAGCATCAGCACAGACCAGTGCCACTGCTGGATGGTTTGTTCCGTTTCTCGTGACCTGTAACACAGACGAGCTCCTTGTTCATGTTAGTAGGAGCATCAGTACAGTGCTATTACTGGATGGCTTGTACCATTTCTCGTGATGTAACACGGTCGTGTTCGCGATGCATATGAGTTCCAGCATCAGTAAATTAGTGCCACTGCTGACACAGACCCAGCCCACTACAACGCGCCAGTGCTTGTCGTCCATGCAAGTAGCAGCTTCAGTAAAGACAGACAAGTGCTATTACCGGATGGCCTGTTCCATTTCTGGTGACCTGTGACACAGGCGTCCTCCTTGTTAATGTGAGTAGCAACATCAATACAGACCGATGCCACAGCTGAACAGTAACACAGGGGTGTTCGTAATCCATGCGAGTTCCAGCATCAGTAAATTAGTGCCACTGCGGCTGTCACAGACCCAGCCCACCACAACGCGCCAGTGCTCGTCGTCCATGAGAGTATATTCTTCGATTGAGACTTAGCCACTGCTAAACAGCTTCTTCTATTTCTGGTGACCTGCAACACAGACGTATCCTCCTTATTTATATGAGTAGCAGCATCAGTACAGACCGGTGCCACATCGGAACAGCTTCTTCCCTTTCTGGCGACCTGTAAACACAGGCGTGCTTCTCGTTCATGAGAGTAGCATCATCAGTAAAGATAGTGCTGTTACCGGATGGTTTGCTCTATTTCTGGTGACCAGTAACACAGGCGTGCTCGTCGTCCATGTGAGAAACAGCATCAAGTGCCACTGCTGACACAGACCCAGCTCACGCACAAAGCGCCTGTGCTTGTCGTCCATGTGAGTATATTCATCGAGTGAGACAGCCACTGCTAAACAGCTTGTAAACAGCAGCACTGGTGACTTGTAACACCGATGTGTTCGTCGTCCGTGTGAATAGCAGCATCGGTACCTACTACTGACAGCATCTTCTATTTGATCCATAACGTATACTTCTGTACCTTGGCTTGATTAGTCTGATGCTCTGGCTTGATCTGCATCAATTTAATCCATTACTTCCACACTCATATCTTGAATTCATTAACTTGTTTTAGCCACTATGATAACTTCAGGGGTTATAAGTCTCCTTAAAGCGCCATGTATCACGGTCTTGTGCTAATCCAATTCAGCCGATTCATACTATTGTCGTAATATCACCTTCTCATCTAGCAGGAGTACGGGCCCGTCCTACAATGGGGTAATGGCGCATATTTATTGGCTGTCTTCCATACCCAGAATCTCCGCAAGGAGTACAAAGTCCGCGGCACCGGCGCGGGCTGCTGTGGCAGTGGCAACGCTGAGCCACGGTCTCGCGCCCGGCGCGCTGGGCTGGCGCGACTCAGTCTAGCCGTGCATGGGGGGGAAGTGTTTGGCCTGCTGGGACACAACGGGGCAGGGAAGACGACCACCATGAAGATCATCACGGCTGAGGAGAGGCCGACTTGCGGCACGGTGAGTTTACTTGTTATTTGATCATCTACATTTTTTTGGTGATTTCAAAGTTCCTTCAAACATGTTAAATGAACTGACTACATTTAGATATTTCACTTGTAAAAAAGATCGTTGATTTCGACTACCATTTAAGCTCACTTGGTTAAGCGCCTACGTTAGGATTGCAGAAAAATATTCAGAGTGGTCTTCATTTGTGAAATTTTCTTACAGTACACACTTAGAAAATACACACGCGTGATTCTTCATTTTTCATTTGCCTTTTTTTTCAAGCAAACCAATCAAGCCAGCCATTTAGTTTGAGGAAACAACTGTATAAGAACTTGCAAAAAAAAATAAAAAACCAAGAATTAACATTTTATTATATCCTTTTTCAAAGAACTTCCTGACGTGTCACACGCCTAATTGTTTTGATCGCGTAGTCAATTCACTATCCATTTTCGGTATGCACATTAAATATACCCTCACAACCAGGTAATGCTGGGCGGGGAGAACGTGAACGAGCCGCAAGCGTCCACGTTCCAGATGCTGGGCTACTGCCCGCAGCACGACGCGCTGTGGAAGAACGTCACCATCCGCGAGCACATCGAGTGCTACGCCGCCATCCGGGGCGTCAGCAAAACCGATACCCCAAGGTAATCTTTTAGGAAACCCGATTTCGTCAGGTCAATTTTAGATCATTACCAACTTTTTGAAGTCCATTCCCCATAGCACGCCACAGCGATCGACTCTGCATCGTTTGTATCCATCGGCTTTCTGCAACCTTGACTAAATCATCAGTCTACCAGGTGGAAGGCCTGCACTGTACACGCTTTGTCTTGCAGTTTATGGTCACTTTTCTTCCCCAATGGTTGCGAGGTGGCCCGCCCGTTGGTTCTTTAGCATTGCAAGCGATTAAGTCGGTGACTTTTGTTTTTTGTGGATATTTTTATTTAAGACTTATTTCCCAATTACAAATAAACGCCAAGCATAGACCTCCATATCTCGCTGGCTGGCTTTAATCATATTTAAGAGTAAGTGCTCATAGTAAGGACCGTGTCCTACCATAAGCAAACTTATGGTAGGACGTCCCGTGGTCGTGACGATTTTCCTATAGTGAAACTATCGTGCTTCTATAGTGGAACGAACCTATGGTGCATTAATCACATTCCGTTATTACATTTTGTGTGAATATTACCTTCAGACCTTACTCAATCAACTGTTGTAACTAAGGTCGTAAGGCGAGTTGTTCCATCTTGTTTTTACCATTAAGTAAGTCTAGTCGAATCCACAGAACATGAATCCAGAGTGAATGTTTACCTTTTCGAAGCACTTTGTTATGAAAACTATTAAAAAATTTGGCAATTAACTAGTACTATCAAGTACCATACTAATGCAAACAATAACCCCTCAGAATAGTGGACGCGTACCTAAACGGTCTACAAATAATGGAGCACTCGAGCAAGAACGCGGAGGAGTGCTCGGGCGGCACGCGGCGCAAGCTGTCGTTCGCGCTCGCGATGGTGGGCACGCCGCGCGTCGTGCTGCTCGACGAGCCGTCCACCGGCATGGACCCGCGCAGCAAGCGGTTCCTGTGGGACACCATCCTGGCCAGCTTCCAGGTATTTGATACTACGTTTGTGCAGGAAACACACTTGGAAGAACTTCTCCATCCGCGAGCACGATGATTGCAAGGCCCCATCAGAGGTGTCAGCAAGACCGATACGCCAAGGTAAACGCTGGAGAAGGACAAGGTCAGGACAAGAGCCCTGTAAATTAGTTGGTAAAGCACTAGGAGTTATGTATACATACAAGTCTCATGCCTCTAGCAGACGCAAGAGTTTCATACATATAGCACAACGCGCCTAGAAAGAACGTTATTATCAACTCTTATTTCGTTAGTCCGGGTTAGAGTTTATGTAACTTTAGCAGTTCTGGGTTGGTCAACCACCCATCCGTCCACCGGCATGGACCCGCGCAGCAAGCGGTTCCTGTGGGACACCATCCTGGCCAGCTTCCAGGTATTTGCTATTAGGTTTCTGCAGGACTGGCGAAGAATGTAAACAAACGAGTGTTTTGCTGTTATCAGGGGTGTCAGCAAGACCGATTCGCCAAAGTAAACACTTAAGAAGACCAGTGTCAAAAGGCCTGTAGCTTAGTTGGTAAAACTCCAGGAGTTGTACGAGACAAAGTTTCATGCCTCTGGCACGACGCACTGTGGAAGCACGACATATTCAACACTTATTTTCTTGGTTCTGGGCAAAAATCTGTGTAACTTTGGAGGTAAAGCGCCTGCGCGATTAGCAGTTCTGGGTTGGTCAACCACATGCAACATGACGATCAACATTTCGTCAGTTCCAAACAAGGACCTTGGTACTTAGGTGATAAAACGTCTTCACGATAAGCAGGAGTTCTAGGTTGGTCAACCACCCACAGCATGAGGCGAATAAAAAATATTTCTCTCTCTCTCTCTCTCTCTCTCAAAATAATGTAAACAAACGAGTGTTACGCCGCCATTAGGGGTGTCAGCAAGACCGATATGCCATGGTAAACATTGTAAAAGACCATGGTCAAGACAAGAGCCCTGTAGGTTAGTTGGTAAAGCTCCAAGAGTTCTGGGTACGAGACAAAAGTCTCATGCCCCCAGCACGACATGGTTACGAGACACGAGTTTCATGCCCCTACCACGACGCGCTGTGAAAGAACGTCACTATCAACCCTGATTTTCTTGGTTCCGGGTAAAAGCCTCTGTAGCTTAGGAAGTAGTAGTTTAGCCAGCGTCCACCTGGACCAAAGACATAAATTGTTTTCACAATCACAACAATTATCTAGCCCTAAACTAAGCAATGTACAAACACTATGTATCACTGCACTGCTCTTATTAAGACTGTTCTGTACACATTTACTAAGTGCTATTTGTAATATGTATTCGATTTTTTCAGGGTAAAAAAGGTGCTATTCTGACGACACATTCCATGGAAGAGGCTGATGCTTTATGTTCTAGAGTTGGGATTATGGTTAAAGGTGGTCTTAGGTAAGGAAATATTCACAAATTATTAATAAATACGCACACCACATTCCTTTATTACTACCTTTCTCCTATTCATAAACAAGAATCGACAGAAATACGCGATCGGATTAAAGCTTTAAACCAAAATTATTAATCGAAAATTTGCTTATGATTTACCACCACCTGCATTATTTTAAAATACTATGTAATTAAAACACTTATCGGCTTATCATTATAATTTGACATTCCGTTGTAGATGTATCGGTTCGACACAACACTTGAAGAATTTGTATGGCGCTGGTTACACGCTAGAAATGAAGATTGGACAAAATAATCAAAAGGTACTACTAATAACTCACACACCTTATTTCTTAAAAACTTTTGAAGGGTAAACTCAAACAATCAATCTTATTCAGATGATGGAGCCCGAGCTGTCGATGTCGCCGTCTCCGCTTCGGTCTACAGAAAATTCTCCTTCGTTAGGAGAAGCTGATGAGGGTAAATCTAATACAGCACAATATTTGGAAGTCTCGATTAATGTAATCTTTGAATATTTTATCAAAATAAAATCAACCCACGTTAGTCTATTGCTGAATATAGCCTTTCCCAATCTAAAACACAGATTGAAAGATGCACAACCAAAACAAACATTTTGAAAAGATCATCATCGTCCTTTCAGGCATAGGACGTCCACTGCTGAACATAGACATCCCCAATAAATTACAGATTGGTCGGTTGGAAGCGGCTTCTTGCAACCTTACCAAAGATACATTAAACACCTTTTGGATGAACGTCCAAAACTGAGCTTGCCAGTGACTTAGATTGTCTAGCTCATGCTACGGCTACACACGCGATAATGCGAATATTCGCAATATCGCGATATATGTAGCCGAATATTCGCGAATACTTCGGCACTTCGCCCGAAGCCGCAGACCCTTCGCACCGCTGTCGGTAAATTTGCGCACATCAAAGGCTTCGGTCAGTCGGCTTAACTTCATCGTGCGCAGCGGACGTACAACTGCAAGCGGCGAAGTATTGTTTACGATTTGATGGTTGTTTACGATGGATTGACATAATCTTGGAATTTAATTACGAGGATGAGCCTTTACTATGGAACCCTAAAGACAGGCCACATAAGGTTTTCATTTACGACGCATGGGTGAGGATAAAAATTAACATGGGTTTCTCATGCACGGTGGAAGATTTAAAAAAGAAGCGTGATTCGCTTAGGCAACATTAAAATAAGAAGGTTTTTTTTTATTTTGCACAAAGTCAAAAAATAATTGTTGAGCGCCTTAAGATACAGAGCGACAGCTTCGTCCATTTTTCCGCGCTAAACTCTGCGGCATTGCTCTCTATAGCAGTGTGGCCATGTATATTCGCCGTAGGCCGAAGACGAAGATTTATCACGATATTTTTTTTTTTTTTTTATTTATCTTTATTATGGAAACATACCTACAGCTTTAGAATATTACTAGCTAACATTAAATTAAATAATACATCTGCATTTAAAGATTCCAATGATAGCTTTTACATTAAATATTAATAAAGAGACACATGCGAAAAATAATAAAACGATCAAGAAATTAACTAACAAAATAAACATGCTTAATTACAATAAAAGGAAAAAGTTCAAGTGGATTTTAGGAGACGGCGAAACTTCGTCATAGGCTCGTGAAAAATGTCCATGTAACTGTAGGCTGCATCATATTATTTGTGGCTCTTATAATAAAACTATTGTTCCTATACTTAGACCGACAAACGGGCAATATATCCCGATTTGTGTAGCCGTAGCATCATAAGTATGAGTATGAATTCGCAGGCGGCTCAGGCGGCGGGTCGCCGTGCCCGTCGGCGGAGGCGGAGGCGGAGGCGCTGGACGTCAGCATCCTCACGCCGCTCGTGGCCGGCACGCCGCCCGCGCCCAGGCAGCAACACCACAGGTAACTATCCTCAATTCCGTATGTTAAGAACAACATCCTCATCATCATCATCATTTCAGCCAGGACGTCCACTGCTGAACAAGGGCCTCCCCAGTGACTTCCAGATCGGCCGGTTGGAAGCGAACTACATTTTTACCTGACAGAGGATAATCTGCATCTCTCTATAGGGCACAGATATCACTTTTACTATGAAATGAAAATATCCATTAAAATCAGAGAATAATTATTGAGAGTTGCAAGATTTATTCAAATCGCCTGTGTCTGTATTGTCCTCTGAATGAATGCAATTTAATGTAAAAAATGCTTCAATTAACTTACATTCACAATAAAAAAAGTATTAGTTAAACGTTAGCAATACAATAAGAGATTGAAGAGAGTTGATGAGGTTATAGACTAGAGATGTGAGTAAAGTTGAATAGTGGACTATATTTTGAATCAAACGTCATAGATACTGTTAGCACATTTACCCTATTAGGATTGAATATTGACACCCATTTAAACTGGAAAGAGCATATCAAAAAACTTAAGCTTAAAATGTCTAAGTTTATATATGCTTTAAGAGCACTAAAAAGAAACACTGATTTCAACACATCGTTAACAGCGTACTACGCGTATAGCTACGCCTGGTTAACGTACGGCATAATAATGTGGGGAAATAGCCCCGATATAGACGACCTTTTCATTTTACAAAAAAAGTGTGTACGTATACTCGCACACATAAAAAACATAGACAGCTGTAGGCCATACTTCGTAAAATATAATATGCTTACCTTGACTTCAATCTACATATTAGAACTCGGAAAATTTGTACGCAATCATCCAAAACTTTTCGTGACGAAGGGTGACCGTAATCCAACAAGCCGCTACAAACACAATTTACAAATACCAGAAAACAAGCTCAAGTTAACCTCTTCTGACCCCCTGTCAATGGCTATTAGGGTCTATAATAAATTACCAAACTATTTAAAAGCCGAAACAAAAAACGATATATTTGTTAAACAATTAAAGGAAAAATTAATAGCCAAATGCTACTACGACTGAAAAGAATTCTTTGACGATAAAAATATTTAATGCAAGTATCTTGGCAACATAAAAAATGTTGGTCTACCCTCTACACAAAAACTATACCTACTTGACATACTGTATTAACCTGAGTGATCCTCTTCTGTAATTAAATTAAATCTTAGTTTAGATGAATCTCGTGTATTACTTCTTGACATTATATACTTTTATTTATTTTATTTAACGAATTAAATGCGACTGTTTTTCTTTTGAATTTTAAATATGACGATTTTATAATTAAATAATAATAATAGTAATATTGTATTTGTGAATATAAATAAGACAATAAGACTTACAGGGTCCATAAGTATGATCTCACACAATGTAACACCTTATGTATACACTTATGACGCAATAAATGAATATGAATATGAATATTATAATAATAGCCAAGGTGCGATTTTCGTCATAGCATTAATTTCTTAACCGCAGACACGGTAATGTAAATTATTTTATAGGTAATGCTTATGTTAGGTCTTAATTCCCAGCTGACAACCTCCAAAGCCGAGAGGCGAGCACGCCATACTTTAAATAGCGTCGCCATCTCTAAGGTTCCGGGTTCGATCCCTGGTCCCAATGACCAATGACCCAATGTAGAAAATGAACTTTTTTATATTGGCTCTGGTCTGGGTGTTGTGGTACCGTCGTTGTTTCTGATTTCTATAAAACAAGTGCTATCGCTACTTACCTTAGGATCAGAGCAATGTATGTGATGTTGTCTAATATTTATATTTATTTAATTAGAATACGCTTCTACGGTATGGCGCCCCAGGTAACAGAAATATAAGACTCAGTTTAAATAAGCTTAGTAAGTAACTAACCTTGCTGCCAGAAGCTTTTGATTTGGCCTTCTGACCGCGGTGTGAGTTTTTTTAACTTTGTTGTTATCACCAAACCAGACATTCTCTAGTTACGCTCTTACTTCGTATCTTTCTTTCACTAGGACTGAGTCAAGCGGGGGCGGTCTAAGCGCTGAAGCGGCCATAGCGCTAGTGAGCCAGATATTCCCTTCGGCGATCCTGGAAGAGAACTTCGCGGAACGGCTGGTGTTCTCTGTCCCACAGTCCTCGGTCTCCAGCCTCGCGCGGTGTTTCCAGCAGATCGAGGAGGGTAAGTGTTATCTGAGGGCGAAATATTTCCTAGACATAAGAAAATGCCTGAAAAATAAAAATAAAATGTTATTGGTCCAAGGTCCATTTTATATTTTTAGTTTTTTTTTTTCTTTGGCATAAAAACAAAACGTTGTAGTTATTTAATCACTAATAACTTCTCAAAATGCAAGGGATGCTAGCTATCAAAATAAATTAATTAACTGCACCATGTTGGGCGCCAAGTAGCTGACTTGGCGCCCAACGTGGTGTTATAAAAAATATTTTATTTTATTTGTTTACAAAATCTACTGCTTGTAAGTCGATTTATACATTCACATCGCACTTAAACCCAATGCTATTTCACCGTTCTTTACTAAATCTTTATTCGTGTATATTTATGAATCATTTTATTTACAGCTAAAGAGAAACTGAATATAGTAGAGTACAGCTTCAGTCAGACAACATTAGAACAGGTGTTCCTCAAGTTCGCACAAACCGAACAAAACGTCGAGTCTTCAGACCAAGAGCATTAATACTAGCTGTAAGTAGGCGTTGCGGCTGGTGGGTTAACACTGGGCATTATACAAGTATTACGTCACACAGAGTCACTATTTTTATAATTATATTTTTTCATCAAAATTATAGAATTTGATCACAGTTTCTTGCTTTTGAACTCACTAAAGAACAGTAGAAAGTAATGTGTTTAATTGAAATGGTGTTTGTTAAAAGCTAAATCCTCAACTGATTGTTTTACAAAGATTTTATTTATCTCATAATCTGTTTGTGTTTAGGTCGGCAACAATACGACTAGGTAACTGTTTCCATCCGTCTAATACTATACTTTTTATCTATAAAAATAAACTATTGAACTTGAACCACGATAAATAAATGAATTAGCAAAACATGTTTTTAGAAGTAAAGTGACATTGAGTGCCCAAGAGTTAATCAACTGGCGAGAACCTGATTGTAAGTCGAACGGTGTGTATGACTCGGTGGCTGTGAATATTCCATACAAATATTCAATACTTTGCCTGGATAGTTCATATGTAACACAAAATGCTTTATAGAAACTGCAACTTACCTCTTTTATGAGCAATATTAATCATATAAGATGAAAATACATATTATAGTGTATTCGAAATAGAGAAATTAATATTCGATGTCTTAGGCTATAATCTACAGTGAGGTAACAATCTCAAGCTTAAAACTCCTTTGTTGTAATGTAATAATGTGCTTTATGAAATACCAATTGACATATCTAGAATGATAATACGTTATTATTATTATGTATAACCTAAAATGTAGCTGTCAAAATGGCGGCGAAACAAATGAATGTTAAGTGTTTAAAAAATGGAAACGTCAATCGCCGAGTCAAACAGATACGTTTTAACAATTCGTGCTTTCGAAAAAGAAACTGTAAAATAAATGAATCGCTTCTGATATATAAAATATGTATATGTAGTTTATTTCGTTGAGTTTTTGTAAGCTTTTTTGTAAGGTTTCCGACATGAGAGAATATAAGTAGATGTCGTAGCGCTAGGTCGTGTGGACAGTGTGTTTTTTTATTATTTGGTAATTAATTAGCCGATTTTTTACACAGTTCGAGGATGTTATGGTATTTACACTGCGTTTGAATTATGATAAAACAGGTTTAGCAGAAAAAAACATTGTTACTCAGGCATGTAATATGAAATAATATTAACGTAACAGTATACTACATACTGTTAAAATATATTAAATAAGTACCTGGGAAGGTATAAAACATCAGAGTATCTTATATCTAATATGATATATCTTTAGTGGTAGATATTATCAAATCGGACGTAGGTACCTACCGTAAGCTATTGGCAAGCCGAGTTGGGTCAAAATCAAATGAGTGTCTTAGCCCTTGCTGTAAGTGTTAACTGCGAACGTTCTCTAAAATATAATATAGGTAAGTAGGTATATTATTTAAATATGTTTTCTTTCTATTTACGACTGCTCCGGATCATAACAGCTTTAATTAATGTCAAATAATTAAATCACAAAGATCGGTTTAACTTAAATCTCTTTGAAGAGGGATTCATTAAAATATTTTCAAAAAATCGGATGACTGCACTTGTCTCGCGTTTTGATGATTGTTTTGACAGAGATAGATATTGCAGCAAAAACCCTGGTCATAAAGAACCCAACACGGATGATACTTCTACTATCCTATCCTTCGCATTCCAATATTTGTCGCATTACAATACAATACTCCCTAACAATCCTAGTGGGTTGGGTAGAGGTAGCTGGCGTCACATATAAACAATAATGACTCAAACATTAACCGACTAAAAAAATATTTACCCTAAATCAAATCAAATCAAATTAAATTAATTTATTTCTCTCTCACAACAGGACTCTCTCTCTCTCTCTTATAACTGTACTACTCTAAAAACATAACACTTTTATGAAACAAAACCGTCGTTGTTTCGAAATTTCTATAACACAAGTGCTTTAGCTACTTATTGTAGGATCAGAGCATATAATCACATATAATTGTCTATGTTCTTTATATTATACAGATGACACTGGCTGGCAAGGGATAACACAATATGTTAAGCTCATTTCCTATTCCCCCTGTCTAAGAGACGTAGGCTTGGCAATTGCTTTAAATGAATTAAACAGTCTTGCGTCAACTAGGATGCCGGTCAACGGTTGCTAACTAGACACAGAACAAATCGCAAGTAGCATTCGAAGATCAGCAACGGCCATAGTTATGATTAAGTACAAAACCTATTCATAATTCAAACGCAGTGTAATAACAAAAGTAAAATAAACTCATTCAGTCTAACGGTGCTTCAACTCAGTGCGGTCGGTTTCAACTAGAAATAAAACTTAATTATAGTTTGTCAAGTAACCGGATAAGACACAGAGATAAATTGACGTCAGTGTTTGCACCTGAAGATTTCAATTTTTAACTTATAATAAAGTTGCGTTTTGAAGGAAACCAGAGCACCTAAGTTTTTACAATTGATTAAGTTTAACACGTAATGTCCGATTTATGAACCGCGCTCTCCTTATTTCCTGGGAGATCAAACCATAGCAATTAAATCATCATAAGTGCTACAAACTTTATCAAGTGTATCTCATCTGTTAAATCTTAAGGCGATTTAAGTTTCGTTAAGTATGTAAGTAATTGTCAAATAGTTACTACACTGCTTACAATTTTCTTGTTGTGTCTATGGACTCGGCAAACAGACTATAGTTGCTATTGAATATCTTGATATAGGTACAGTCAACAGCACGTCGACCTACCCCAAAAGTCAAAAATTCTCCAATAGATTTTCAACTTTAAGCCTGACACATAGAGATCATTTTCAAATGAGAAAATTTGACATTTTGTGGTAGGTCGACGTGCTGTTGTCCGTACCTAAGAATAAATGAACTAGTCAGGCTGTGGAATGACTAAACTCATAGACATGTTGATTTAAGTTTATTAATATTTTAAGTATAAATTATGTACTGTCCTCTAAGTTATAATTTATGGAATCATTTTTTGTTATGATAATATTTTAAAGCTCAAGTTGAAACCGAACGCACCACAGAAATCTCTTTGCAAATAGGCGAATTTAGTTTAAGGCTTAATTTAGTAACTTTGTGATTTAACTAGTCAGTTATTGTATTATTACTTTTATAAGTGTCGGGACTTTCAGATTTTTACTATAGCTAAAAAAATACTAACGTGTTACAAAGATTAAGTAGGAGAAATCTGTATTTTTTCCCTAGTAGGTTACAATTATTACAATATTTTTATACAGCACCTGTAAGAACCCCTCTCACACTCAAACGAGCGAGGAAAGAATTGAATTTTAAATTGAAATATATAATTTTATGATCGATAAACCGTTGCTCTACGTTCATTTTGTTAAAATTAATTCTGGTTGATTTGAGACCCCAGCTATCATTTCGCAACATCTGCAAGTCCAGACACATAAATTAATTTAATTTTAGAAGTTTTACACATTCATATCTGTTGTATATTTTATTTAAATACCTAAGTGTAAAATACCGCGACATTGTTGAGATTTGTCTAAAATCGTAGTCATAATTTAAGTGATAGACTATAATCGTCTCTAATCAGTTTCCATTGTGAAACAGAGCTATTGAAGCATAATTACTTTATTTCATTTTATTTTTGAATATCATGCAAACTCTTAAATTGAGGTTTTATCTAAACCTGGCTAAGAATATAATTCTGTAGCTGGCAATTTAATTGAAGTTCACAGAAATAGTTTTAATCCATTTTACATCAATTTGAATTTAGGCAATTTTGCAATTCTTAAAGGTAATCCTATAAAATTGCAACTTTAGAAACACTTGATATGCTTAATTGACACGTCCATTTGACATTTTTTGACAGGTACTTTTATAAATATGAGCCAATTTTATTATGGCGCCAACCTTATATGGAAAACTGTCTCTACCAAATCAAGTAGATATTATGAAAGAAATGTTTTGATCTTGATTCAGAATTGTAGTGTCCCATTGCAGATGTAGCTCTAACCTTATCTATCAAGGGTTAGGGCAATACTCCACCATAAAAGTTGTTCATATTTATAAGTGTTTTCTCTGTAATAGTTTGTAAAAAGAGTTTTTTTATAAATTGGTATAATTAGGCCACCTGCAAATGTACTTTAATCGTCGTCGCGAGAAGTGAACAATTAATCCTAGGTGGTCAAATTCTTTAATACAAACATTATAATTTTCTACCCAATTTCCATGTCCAGTCTTCTTCAAATGAAATATCTACTTCATTATAATATTATTTATGGTCCTTCCGCGCGATATGGGTTAAAGAACCTTCGTCTGTTCATTTTTGGATTTTTCTGTTATTAACTTAAATAAGTAATTATTGATTTGTAAAAAAAACTAACAATAATATCTTTTATAACTTTAAAGATAGTATACAGTTCAACTCCACAGCCAATAGATGGCGTTAAACCAGACAAATTATGCCAATATAGCTCTGTTTCACACGATTGAGTTTGACATAGTGTCGGGTGTCAATAATAATAAACCATCGCTGTTATTTGATAGCGTTAGATTTATTAAATAATTTGTTGGACAAAATGACAGTTAACAACAACCAATAAATGGCAGGACTGAATCCTGCATCGCACAGTTAAAATATCTGGTTTTTTTATTTATCTTTAAAGAATACTTTATCAACGCATGACGATTATCTTGAAATCAAAATAACGCAATGCTAATAACAGCTTCTTTTTTAATATTTTAGTGGCTTAGGTGTTAACTGACTAACAAAACCAATTTGAAAAGAAATATGAAAGAGTTTTAGGGAAATCCATCCAAAGAACAGGAATGAAAGTTTGTAAGAAGAAAATTTCGATTATTTTTACTAATTTATTGTCTGATTCTTCAATACAAACAGTAATAATTGAATTGTAAATTTAATGTTTTTTTTTAATGAAGTTCCTAATATAAACATGCCCATTATAGTGGTGCCTTTTCTTTTCGTAGCATTAGGTATTACCAAAACTCAGATCAATTGACATTGAGTAAACTAAATGTCTAGTTATTTTAACACAAATAAGTGTTATCAGTACTGTAATTAGCACCTTATTTCCATGCCATTCTACGAGTAATTAGATTATCTTGACAACTTGACAAGTTTTCTAAAGAAAACTACGTAAAACAAATTTATTTTCAAAGCAAATAAGGGTCAATTCATAATGGAAGATAGAGAAAAGTAATATCAGATTTCTATTTCTAGTTCTAAGTATGAACATTGGCACCTTAAATTTCATTAAATCTAAATTGTTTTTTAACACAGTTGCTCGTAAATTGAGTCTTATAACACCGTTTTTAGTTTCATAATTCATCATATTACGCACTTGTGCTGTAATAACATTATCGCACTAGTGCGGTAATGTAATCTTTTTTTTTTAAATCCAGCAAATTTTATGTCTAAGAACATTGAATATTTTACCAATATTAAATTATTTTAGGGTTATTTCATTTTATCAAATTGTATATTAATAAACACAAATTAACTTAACTATCATTTTTAGAAACAATAATTTATAGTTTATTTTATTTTTTAAAATGCTGCTACTCCGGCTGAACAGCCAGTTTTTCCTATGCCACTATTGAAAATGCGCGCGCATCGAAATTGCGGCGCGCGAAAAAAACAAAACTTACGTGCCATTTTCCCTAAATATTTGGTAAAGTTGTTGCTGTGTGGTTAATTACTATCAAAAATGTCTACTTTAAATAGTAAAGACGAGTAAAATGTTATTCAACCCCGTCGGAAATACTTATCGAGGCACGAAACGCGAGTGATAGCCTGTTGCCGCCAAAATGCATAGAAAAACAGCAAAAACGCCAAGTCATATTCGGAGAAGGTATTTTGAGTGATGATTTTAGTTTGTTTTTTTCCTCGCAATTGTGTTGAAAAATGTCGTATGCAACTCGTGTGCATTGATCATTATAACACTCGGCTTCCTTACCGCGCTCGCCTGCGGCTCGCGCTTATAATAATGCCTCGTGTACAATGACCAACGTAGCACACTTGTATCATAATGTACTATAATTAAATCAATTACCTAGTGTAAAAAGATCTTGTTTATTATTATGAATCTCTCACTTAAATCGTGAGCGTGTCAAGCTTCACGGAGTGATGTAAATCCCCCTTACAATATATGCCACATGTCTACACAAATGTTTGAAGAGTCTAGATAAAGTCATGCGTTGACATACATGCTTTAAAATTTGCTATTTTTAAAAGTGAAACGTGAAAATTATACAGAGTGGATTGAGTATTTGCATATAAAGCCAATTAGGATATAAAGATTTCTGTAAAATAACTAAGTGTTTGTAGAAACTGTTTTTGTGGAACTACTTAACATTTCCTTCTGATAAATCCACGAGGTTTTAAATACCTAACCTTACTGCAAAAATGGTGTTATAGCTTCAGTCATTCTCTTTGATTATACTCAATTATCGTTTTTAGACATATTTTGAACTCTTCATAAGTCTCAAAACTTGTCACTAAAACTAGTCAAGCTATTTTAAAGTGCCACTTATTACAAAAATAAAATTATATTCGGATCCATGGATGTAATAGTCAAACTATTAAATCTATGAACGGACCCGACTTAAATTTAAATCAAACCAAATTTGAAAAATTATAACATACATAGATTATTTATTTACATATTTTATTAACATATATACATAGATTCTGTACCTAACAGATTATTTATTTTTGTAATTTTACTGAAATCTATAACTGTGTAGTATAAAACTATA
Source organism: Anania fuscalis (assembly GCA_950371115.1). Lineage (NCBI taxonomy): Eukaryota > Metazoa > Arthropoda > Insecta > Lepidoptera > Crambidae > Anania > Anania fuscalis. The sequence goes on from OX493346.1 coordinate 2,117,643, forward strand.
AACATCATCATCATCATCTCAGCCTATTGCAGTCCACTGCTGGACGTAAGCCTCCACCAAAGGACGCCAAAGAGCAGGATCTCCCACTTTTTACATCCATCCACAACCAGCCATCTTCCTAAGGTCGTCAATCTATCTAGCTAGGGGGCGTCCAACACTACGTTGCCTAGGTTACGTTACTATAAAAATACTTGGATCTTATTACAATTTACCTGTCCATTACTTCTAGATAGCTTTATACTGTATATCTGAGTCATCATCATCATCATTTCAGCCACAGGACGTCCACGGCTGAACATAGGCCGCATAGAACATTTGCTGTGTGGGGACGGCCGTAATCTGAGTATATCAGCAAATAAGTGTTTTATTTTAAAATTTCTAGTTTCATTGTCAGTGTTGTAAGCAGGTTTTGGTGCAATTTCCACTCTGTATAAGTAATTTAACTTCCTGTTCATTTACGAGTAGGTAAAAAGCAATTATTTATACCCAAACGGACCGTTGACATTTTAATCTGAAATATTTGAACTGTAATTTTTATATTATCATTTCCGTTTATTTTACGGAAAGTTTGGGAGTTGATATCTGGTTTTGTACTGTCAATTTTGTAAGAGTTGTAATAATTGTTAATAATTACGCTTAATTTAGCCATTATGTTGTATTTTAAATGTGCTGGTCGATATACAAGTTTTACTATCAGTAGTAGGTAAACGTTTTACTAAAAAATAGACCCTAGAATGAATAGGGAACTGTGATTACGCAGGTAAAAGTCGAAAATGTTATTTTGGCCCATCAAGTTTGTGCGCGGTGCTCAAGCAGGCAACAGCCTTTGGGACGAGATATGCTACATATTGTCAAGGTATTAGAAAGCAGGGGTAAAAGTAACTACCCCACTGTCCCTTTGTCGTTTTGGCCCTGAAGTCTGTCGCCCCGCATGAGCTCTCTCACGAATCAATGTGCCATTGAGTCGTGTGGAAGGATCGGCTAGTCCGCGTTACCTGAAATTATTACCATTCATTTCTTGCCGTCCGCAGACCATTGCCCAACCAATTGACGAATCAATAGGTTAATAGAATTTGAGTTTAAAAAAACATGATACAGGCATACATTTCTCGAATCCTTTTCAAAGTAAACATTTCATTCTTTAACTGAGCATTTTGTTCCGAACTAATAAGTGTTGTATGTACGAGTCGACAGAAGGCGGCTGGGGAACGTTTCTAAGGAACTAATTAAATAAACATTCAAACACCCTGTATTTAAAATGATAAGACCAGAGTAAATACTTCTTAGTGCCGATTTCTGCGATACGGTTTCTTTTATCGATTTTGCTGTAACTAATATTAAGTAGGTAATGGATTTTAACCGGATTGATGGCTGACCGGCTCTTTTGAATGTGATTCGGTAAATGCGTCTTAGTGCGCTATTTTTACCAAAATTCCAGCGAAAACCGGATAAAAACAGACTCGTAGAAAAATTGCGTTACTACTGATGATAATGTTACCTAAGTAATTTACGCTGAAATTGAACACTCAATTACTTACCTTTGATTATAAACATGTCTAGATAGAGTGTGCCATGGTGCTACAATTGTCACCAAAAGAACAGGCCAGATTTGAGTGAGTAACAACTATGGTTACTATGGTAACAATTATGGGTTGCTATGGTAACAAGCGCGCCACTGAGCGGGCGAAACAAACTTTGGCGCCAACTGTTGGCTTATATTTTTTGACATTTATGACACTCGAACAGGAAATCTAGACATGTATATAATCAAAGTTACTTACCTACCTACTACTGTTTGGAAGAAAGACGCAGATGACCTCGCATTTAAATACGTGTTTTATTTTCGCATACAAAATCGTTTAGCGGATTGTAAATGCTTTTGCTTTGCTTCAATTGTCACATAAAACAATGTACATGCGGAAATAAAAATACTTATACATAAAGATGGTTTATTTACAAAGATACTGCCTCGGGCCGCTGGCCGTTTCTGTTGTTAGTTAAATTATTAGTCAATTAATTTTAGTACAGAGTAAAACATCCGACACAAGATATTGCATTTTATTTTCCTTTATTTCCTTAACCAACCTAACATTGCAGTGGACAGTAATAACTGAAATACCATCTAAAAAACCGGTACCAATTTCCCTTGTGTAGCCTTTCAAAGCTGTTATTGCATTTATAAATTTAAGTAAATAAATAAATATTGGACAACATCACATACATTGCTCTGATCCTAATTGATAAGTTGCTAAAGCACTTGTGTTATATAAATCAGAAACAACGACGGTACCACAACACCCAGACCCGAGCCAATATAGAAAAGTTCGTTTTCTACATTGACCCGACCGGAGATCAGACCCGGAACCTCAGAGATGGCGGCGCCATTAAAGCCAGGCGTGCTCGCCTCTCGGCTACGGAGGTCGTCATTTGAGGTCATTTCCCGCAATTTCGCAATAATATTTCCAGTCAAACCAAGAAACAAATTTTCTACCTCGACTTCATTTTGTTAATGTAATTTGTTAAAATAAAAACGTTTGCCAACCGCGTTTGTCTAAAAATAGTAGTTTAACAATAACGAAATGTAGTTGTGATAGAACTGAGTATTGTTGAACACAAGGTGTTAATTCATTAGCTGACCATCTTCATGGGATTGAATCTATCGCTCAAATACTGTACCTTTTTCTATGGGGCTTACATCAAAATCTTAAAACTAAACATCTCTCCTCTCCATACAAACTAATGTCAGCCGGGCTGCGGTTTCGTATGGGATACTTACCAATTAAAAATATACTAATTTTTTTCCTATTAATTTCGAAGTTGGCCCCATTGAATAAGTATTTGTATTTAAACAATAGAATTAATCCGTTGAAGATAGATAGGTAATCAATTAACCTTTTTATTATCATCATCATAATTTCAGCCATACGACGTCCACTGCTGTCCTGCTGAACATAGGTCTCCCCTAGTGACTAGACTAGACTTACCGGTACGCGGCCTCCATTCCAGAACCTTTCTGCCACATCGGCCGTCAGTTCTATACTTTTTACACAAATCCCAAATATTTAAGGCTAAACAAACCAACGGTAATGTTGGATGGCGCCCCTTTAGATGTAGTCGATAAATTTTGCTACCTTGGGTCGATAGTATCGAGCACTCTCTCACTAGATGATGAGATCAGCACTCGCATTGGCAAAGCAGCTACGACGTTCGGGAAGCTTAGCACAAGAGTGTGGAGCAATAAACATCTCACAATAAAAACTAAGATGATCGTGTATCAAACATGCATCTTGAGTGCCCTCTTGTACGGAGCCGAGACCTGGACGTCTTATGCCCAGCAGGAACGACGCCTAAACAACTTTCATATGCGCTGGCTTCGAAGTATTCTGGGCATCACCTGGAAAGACAAAATCACAAACGAGAGGGTGCTAGACAAAGCACGGCTTCCTAGTGTAACCGCGTTACTAAAGCAAAGACGGTTGAGATGGCTTGGACACGTGCACCGCATGGAGGCTTCTCGGCTACCTAGGCAAATCCTTTTAGGACAAGTTGCATTTGCGAAGCGAAATGTACGGAGACCCTTGTTAAGATTTAAGGACTGTGCAAAGCGAGACATGATCACGTTTAAGATCGATTGTGATAAGTGGGAAAGCTATGCCAATGACCGCGACGAATGGAAGAGACTACTTGCTGAGGGTTGCACATCACACGACAATGCATGGTTTGAGTCTCTCGCCGACAAGCGATTGAGACGGCATAGATCTGAAAGTGATGCTGCAACTCCAGCCAACACACAGTTTATATGCCGAGTGTGCGACCGTATTTGTCGTTCGCGTATAGGGCTCTACAGTCATGAACGACATTGTAATAGACGCTGATTGAATCATCTGTAAAGATGGATCAAGGCCCATGATGAAGGCTAATATAATTTCAACCTATTTAAAAATATCTATAGGCTGTACATAAGCTATTAATAACTAAACTGCAAGGTCAATCTTACCGGAACTATTTGCCGGAACTGCTCCGATGAGGTGCAGGTGCAAGCCGAAAGTAAATACAGGGCAATGTAGGTAATAGCAATAATTACTGACAAAAACATAATTCGACCTTCAAGTACAGTTATTTTTATACCTATAAATATTGGACAACATCACATACACTGCTCTGATCCTAAGGTAAGTAGCGAAAGTGTATATAGCACTTGTGTTATTACCCTTTAGTCAATACACAAGATCGTGCGAACTCATGCGGGGCAAAAGGCGTTGGTTGGGATGGCATACGTCCCACTATCCTACTATATTAAAAATGCGAAAGATGCAAAGATGGATAGATAGATGTTTGTGACTCTTTCACGCAAAACTACCGAACGGATCTTGATGAAACTTTACAGTAGGTACTATCGCGGGCTCCGACGCCTGACCAGTCTTACAGCTAAAATCGCTTGCAAGCACCTCATTGCCATTCACTTCAAGCCGCGCCCTACGTTCATTTATTTTTCGGGTTCAATCAAGACAATAGGTGTTTAGGCACAAGCAAGAAAGGTTCTATGTATCTAATTGGTTGTAGTAAAACGTAGTAAAATGCATAACCAATCAGGGCGTGTCCGGCGCGATGCGCTTACACAGGAATATTTCTACAAAGCGGTAAGGCGTCGGAGGCCGCGATAGTACATATAACTTACACATCAAGACTACTATTTATAAAGACCAGCAGGGATAGCATGCGCAACACGATAAAATTTTGTCGAGGCATTTTATCGAGTTTTGACGTTCGACAAACAAAGAAAAAACTAAAATATCATGCAATGCCGTGTTATAACGTAAAAATAAGTAGCTACGAAAAACGGGAGACCCTGAAAATATTATGAAAAAGGATTCGAGACGTCTGTAATTAGGGAAAACGACAAATATCGTCGAAGACAAAATTAGTCTTGTCTATCGATAAAATAACCGATGCGCGCATGCTAGCCCTGCTGGTGAATAATTTCGCGTGCAACATTGAATAAGTTACATAACTGTATGAACAAGGTAAAGTAAAGGGGCGTACCTAACTTTTCCACTGATCCGCATGCCACTGCAACTCTTGATCCTTGTCAGCTCAATTTGCTAATGCAGCATGTACCTGTTTCCGGGATATAAAGTACCCTATGATGGAGTATAATCTATCTCTGTATGTACTAAATTTCATTTTGATCCGTGCAGACTTTTTAGCGTTATTGAGTAAAAAAACATCCATCCATCCTATTCGCATCTAATATTAATTTAGTAAAATTACATACGACTCCTAGTTTTCTGTTTAAAGTGCTCTTAAAGAGGTGGTCCATACTGCAAGCCTAGCGCGGTTGCGACGGCGGGCAAGAAATTTCAAACATATGAAAAGCGCCTTTGCGTCCATACTGCAGCGAGACGGACGCCTAGTGTCACTAGGGTCCCGCCCACGAGAGGCCACTAATGGCTCCCTAGTGAGACGGACTGAGCGAGTCAGCGCGCGTAGTTTTCAAACGTTCCTAACCGCGCGTTCTGGCCACACTGCGGGCCTAGTAAGCAAGCGCTAGCGCGTTATTTTTCGCTTTTTAGTTTAATTTTAAAGTCGGGTTTTAGTTTTTTTTTAAATTTTATTTTTTATATCTTGTGTATCTTTACTTTTTTGTCTGCATAATAAGCATATTTCCGTAGCTTAGATACGCTGTACGCCTTCAACTCGGTTCTAGTGCTTCTAAAATAAAATATTCTTACACCAACATAAATTCTCTACGACCCCTAACCTTTTTAACCCTTGTAAAAATACCAAATCCTCGTCCATAGTTTGCAATACCTGAATTACGTCACACCACTACAAGACATCGCTCGTCACTGTGGCCACCAATCGCCCCAGCTCGTCGCGCCCGCCTTAGCCCTAAGTCACCGCGCATGCAGTGTGGACGCACACAAAGAACGCTTGCGCCGCGCTTGTCCATGGTTTTTAGGCGTGTTACTTAATGCTTACTTTACGTTTTAACTTTAAGTAAACATTCAGTTAGTTGCGCAATGTTATAATAATATACTGAATATTTTCCAATGGCGGACATTCCTTTATCGTATTAGAGCAAACGAACAAAGGAATGAAAACATCTATGGGAAAATCCATTTTGTGTATGGAAATTATGATTTAAAAAGGTACCCCCCACGTGTAAGGGGATATCTGAAATTAGTGTTTAAGTTATATATTTTTGCAAACGTTTTTGTCGACAAACACCTACCTATATCATGCCGGATAAAAGCTTTCTAGCCGTTTTTGTGGGATATGGTGGGATATGGTGATTCAAATTTTGCGATTGAGTTTGAGAGCTCTAAGTATCAAACGTAGGTACACTTACAAGCTCGAATTTCATCTAATACGTTCACCGTAATCTTACTAACGTTATTAACTAAACGTTTATGATTGTATATTTTTTGCTTCATCACGCTATAACGGGTGAATGTACAGTCAACAGCACGTCGACCTACCCCAAAAGTCAAAAATTCTCCAATAGATTTTCAACTTTAAGCCTGACTTATAGAGTTCATTATCAAATGAGAAAATTTGACATTTTGTGGTAGGTCGACGTGCTGTTGTCCGTACATAAATAACTGAAATTTTACACACAGTTAGAATTTATTTAGCTCATGATAATTTCTATTCCATTTTTGTATTCCTGTGAGAAATTTACGGACAGAAACTAGTAAAAAATAAATTAATCACTAATATAGTGGCTACCAACAGATAACAGCTGATGCAATTTACAACATAATCAATGGCGTCACAATCACAAGAGGAGGACAACATTAAACATCATTATCATTGTGTATTCACACCTTGACTAATTTATGTCTCAGATAACAAAACTATAAATCCCCAGTTCACTAGAATCTTATGCAGCATGCATGATATTGTTGCATGTATGACCAAGTAGACAAGAATCAAGTCATTAGCCGTTATCAAATTTCTGCGGTTGATCTCATTTTTCAGGCAATTTAATGCCTCCATTCGCCCCATTTTCGAGTGGCTTATGGGGAAACCTGCATGAATTATCACTAAGAACACTTGTTTTAATCAATATAATGCCAAACAACATACTAATCGTCAAGGTCTTGAAAAAGGAATTAATATCCCTGTGTAGATACCTCGTAGGTATCAAATAACGAAATTTGCCAGAGAGGTCTCAGAACTGAAAACAAAGGTCCTAGACTTGAGACAATTTAGAAAAATGTGAGTTTTCTAAATTGACCTGACTTTTTTTACAATATCAACACTAAACGCTGTCATTTCGTTGATAATAATATGTTCTTGTAACCTTGGCCCTAAAAACAAGGTCTTAAAGATAATTAAATAAATTATGACTTAATAAATCGACGATTAATTTATGAGTATAATAAAAACTGGCCAATAAACAAAAATAACAATTATTTATACAGTTTTAATTGTAATTATTAGGACCATGTGATTAACTGAACAGTGATACGGACTGTTTTTTTTTATAATTATTTTTTTTAATAAGTAAATATTAGACAAAATCACATACATTGCTCTGATCCTAAGCTAAAGCACTTGTGTTATTGAAATCAGAAACAACGACGGTACCAAAACACCCAGACCCGAGACAATATAGAAAAGTTCGTTTTCTACGTTTCACCGACCGGGATCGAACCCGGAACCTCAGAGATGGTGACACTTTAAATAGTCCGGCTTGCTCGCCTCTCAGCTACAGAGATCGTCGAAATGACTATCTTTCGAAATATTCCTTAACTTCTATGTGCCAATATAAATAAAATGTAATCAAAAAATCAAATCATTTATTAATTCATAAGCATGGGTATTACAGGTTGACACTTACAAGATGATTCTTACAAGATGATTTGATACTAACTCTACCCGACCAATCAAATGGTAGTCCTGTGATAACTTATGTAGATACAAGTGACTGGTTATTTTAATTTGTTAGGTTTATGCATCCGAAAGTACGATACATTTTCGTAGTAGGCCTGGCCTACTGATCCATTTGTGGTCCCACATAATTATTTATAACTAGATGTTGCCCGCGACTTCACTCGCGTGATCTTTAGTTTATTAAATGTATTTCACAGGATCATTTATCGGAGATAAAAAGTATCCTATGTGTTAATCCAGATCATATTCTATATGTATTCAAAATTTCATCCAAATTCGTTTAGTAGCTTCTGCGTGAAAGAGTAACAAACATCCATCCATACTTACAAACTTTCGCATTTATAATAATAATATTATATCTCAATGAAACGGGAATTAACGCGATCATAATTTAGGTACAAAATGTTACCTCTTTTGCCTGACGTTTAAAAGTAATAATATTATAGGATAATAAACATGCGACAAACAAGAGAACGTGAATGTCGTTGTCACTGATCAAATAAACTACGTAGAGTCGTTGTCTTGAGATTTATTTTATTCTGTGGTCTTGATTGACGTATGGTAATGGCTTAGAAATACCTTGTAGTGAATTTTTGCGAGGGCTTTTTGCATCTTAGAATTTCACTATGTTAGATTACCGACTTAGGCAAGCTATGTTTTCCAAATAGTGATCAGTTTTTACCTTTTTGAGGAATTTTTGCTAAAATTTTGACGACCTCCGTAGCCAAAAGGCGAGCACGCCGGACTTTAAATGGCGCCGCCATCTCTGAGGTTCCGGGTTCGATCCCCGGTCGGGTCAATGTAGAAAACGAACTTTTCTATAGTGGCTCGGGTCTGGTGTTGTGGTACCGTCGTTGTTTCTGATTTCTTTAACACAAGTGCTTTAGCTACTTACCTTAGGATCAGAGAAATGTATGTGATGTTGTCCAATATAATTAAAATGAGTTGTCTTCATTGAACGGTCCTTTTTCTCCTGGTAGTCGTTCATTTATCAAACAGAGCTGAAATCTTAATTATAAAACAAAGTCGTGTTTGTTACAACAAGTAACTTAAGAACGGCTAGCTAGACCGATTTTCATGGTTGATAATTTGTCGGATCTGTCTCCATCCCGCATAGCAGATTAAATAATAAAACATTAGGAAAGCTGACGAAAAAAAATCTGTATGGCGGTACCTACGAAGTTCGCCGGGTTAGCTAGTTAAGTATATATGGGTTGGATGTTATTATACTAAGTACCTAAATAGGTACATACCTAGGTACGTCTCGAAGATCTAGCTGGCTAGCTGCAGTCTCAAAATAGCCTGGCCGAACTGGTATAGGCCCTTGACCTGACAGTGACTTTGCCATCGTATAAATTAATATTTTAACTATTAAAATTCGTCACTAATAAAATAAAAATGTAAATAAGTAAAATAAAGCTCTATTCACACCGTTGTAAAGTTATTTATTGATTATCAATGACTAGTTTTGTATTTTAGGACGTTTTTAGGGTTCCGTACCCAAAGAATAAAACAGGACACTATCACTAAGGCTCCGCTGCCCGTCTGTCTCTCTGTCTGTCTGTCTCTGTCTGTCTGTCTGTCTGTCTGTCTGTCTGTCTGTCTGTCTGTCTGTCTGTCTGTCTGTCTGTCTGTCTGTCTGTCTGTCTGTCTGTCTGTCCGTCTGTCTGTCCGTCTGTCTGTCCGTCTGTCTGTCCGTCTTTCACTAGGCTGTAGGTATCTCATGAACCGTTATAGTTAGACAGTTGAAATTTTTCACAGATAATATATTTCTGTTGCCGCTATAAAAATAAATACTAAAAAACATAAAAAAAATATTGAAGGTGGCTCCCATACAACAAACGTATTTTTTTGCCGTTTTTATAGAAAATTGTTCGGAACCCTTCGTGCGCGAGTCCAACTCGCACTTGACCGGTTTTTTTGTTTTTAGCTAGCTACCTGTAAAAATAACATACACAACCTCAATGAAACATTATGTTTTTTAAGGTAGATATTGTTTAAATAATGTCAAATTATAAGTACCTACCTATTTGGTCTGAGATATAAAGGCTATATTTATTCTTTTATACCTGACCAATAATATTACACACAATATCATCAACAGCCTATATCAGTCCACTGCTAGACACAGGCCACTCCAAAAGGAGGATTTTTCCATAATCGCCACACTTGGCAGGCGGGTTGGCGATCGCAGTTTGGCCAATAGTGGAGAGAAGACGCTGCTGCCCGTCTTCTTGTGGAGGTTTTCCTGTAGTCGTCTCTTACGACACCCATAGGAAGAGAATAATTACACACAATCATATTTATTTATTTCAGAATGCGTACTGCGATTCCTAGTTCTTGTAACTGGTGTTTTATGAATGAACGGATCAGGTTTAGTAAAGAGCGATCTGACTTACCTACATTAGACTAACCTCAGCTTATGTAACGGAACTCGTAAGATTTCTGTAAGTAAGTTAAAAGAGCTAGCGGATTGTACAATGTGATATGTGCAGAACTTCTAACCTGTTAGGCTAAGTGCGGTATCTAATTTTATCGACAAAAACAATAATTTGGGGGGTCAAACCCTCACCCCCTATGAATAGCGGCCATTTTGGTTTTTTAACAATTTTAGGTTTTAAGTGTCGCAGAAACATGAAAGAAATACCACAAGATAGCTAAAAGAACAGAGCAACTGACCATAAACTTTTTTTCTGGTATTCAGGGTTTCCATGGCTAGAAAAAAAAACATAAAATTACTTTCGAAAAAAAATTTTTTTTGCGGATTTGTGTTGACCCCAAATTACATTTTTGTCAATAAAATTAGAAACCGAACTTAGCGTTAACGGTTTAGAAGTACCGCCCATATCACATTTTATATAGGTGGCAGAAAGCGGCAAAATAAGCCCTTTTTGGAGAGACGACCTCCGTAGCCGAGAGGCATGCACGCCGGACTATATGGCGTCGCTATCACTCAAGCAAGGTTCCGAGTTCGATCCCCGGTCAATGTAGAAAACAATCTTTTCTATATTGTTTCGGGTCTAGGGGTTATGGTACCGTCGTTGTTTCTGATTTCAATAACAAAGTGCTTTATCTTACCTTAGGATCTTAGGATCAGAGCAATGTATGTGATGTGGTCCAATGTGTATTTAGAAATAATTATTTAACACGAATGTCCAAGTTATTTAGTGTAACTGAGCTATTTCCGCATTTAACCTCTTAATTGGACAATTATGTGCTTCGAAATTTTCTTTTTAACTCCAGCCAGCCCAGGTCATCCCAGAAGGTCAATAGCCTTTTCAGACTCGTAGAGATTTCCGGGGGCAATCCGCAGCATCATGACCAACGAAACACGATATGATAGGATATAGCGATTTATCGACACCCAACTTTTAAAATATGATATACATAGACGCCATCTTGAACTTTTATCCAAACAGCGGCATATCCGTGCCGATGACGTCACGGTCATGCTCGCTATTTCCATAAAAGTTCATATTTTGATAGTTGGGTGTCGATAAATCGCTATATCATATCGTGTTTTTCTGGTCGTGCTATAAGAAGGGCTGGTGATTTTGGAGAATCCAAATTCCTAAACTGTTGTTCTGCCACATTCCTGCATTCCAAAAGCACGTGGTGTGGCGTTTCTTCTGCCTCGATGCATCCTCTGCAGGTGGGCCTGATTGGTACACCTATTACACCACAATTTATTTATTATTATTTATTGCTATCATAAATAATCCCCCCATATTTGACTTATACTCACACACAAATAAATAAATAAATAAATATTGGACAACATCACATACATTGCTCTGATCCTAAGGTAAGTAGCTAAAGCACATGTGTTATAGAAATCAACAACGACTGTACCACAACACCCAGACCCGAGCCAATATAGAAAAGTTCGTTTTCTACATTGACCCGACCGGGGATCGAACCCGGAACCTCAGATGGCGGCGCCAATTAAAGTCCGGCGTGCTCGCCTCTCGGCCACGGAGGTCGTCAAACAGGAGAGATATTTTCCTACAGCACACCACTGACCCCATCCTTGGTTATTCTATTCGCTCTGCATCCTTTGCCAGTGTAGATCGTAGCTCAACCTTGTCGGAGGGCGTCCTACACTGCGCTTGCCATGTCGTGGTCTCCACTTCAGAACACTTTTACCTCATCGGTTATTGACTTCAAATATATGGTTGTACGGTACCTAATCGGTTCTACTTTAAAATCCGAATATGACACGCACACAAAATAGAAAAAATACAAAAGGTCCACTTCCGCCGTTCTTGAAAACAACTGCCTAAATGGCGCTGACTACCTAGGGTTGCTATTCTGAATTTTTGAAAAAAGTAAGTGTGCTCTATTACTCCGATATATCAATTAGCTTATACATTCATCTTATCATACGTCCAGGCCTAAATGAGAAGACAAAGCAATATATACTCTCCTTAACTTGGCTTCTTTAATTCTTCAATTCAGCTGCGCGTTGGTTGACAGAAATTATACCTACTAACTTGTTATATACTCACATTTCAAGGTGATGTGTTTATCCTAGCAACGACAATGTAAAAATATCAATGAATAATTTAATATGTCTATTATCTTTAATTTAACGCTTACCTAAAACACTGGTGTTATACCAGCGACGATATGCTAGGAAAAATAAAAGCCCATTCCTGCTGAATGTGCAATGAAATGAATAATTGATCGCTATCAAAACTTATCTTTAGCTTTACTACTTACTTACTTTACTTTACTCACAAGAAAAAACCAAGACCTAGTTTTATATACCTTTAAATATTATATGGAAATTTGAAGAACGTGTAATCACAATTTTGTGTTGTATTAAAACATCCAAACACACTGCAGCAGTAATAAAAACGCTTATCCATTTTTTGCACGTAACAATGATCAATGCGTAGCAAACTGTCGTGAGTAACAGCCCGCTATAGCTCTATCCCCGATCGTCCGAGATTTCTAGTAAACGCAATTGTCAATCTGTGCGTGACGATTATGACGCTTAGTTCCGAGTGGACTATCTGTCTAGCGCGCCGGTGCTATACGTAATTTGTGACACGCAGTTATGTGTTTGTGGTACCTATGTCAAAAGACGAGTTTAGGTTGTTGGACAGACGACCTGGCTTAGGTTGCAGGAAGCCGCTGGATGCAGACCGCTTCCAAGCCAATTAGGAAATCACTGGGGAAGACAATATAATACTTGAAAAATAATCATCCGCCTCAGATGGAACCCGAACCCACGACCATCGCACAGGCTAGTGCTTTTCCAACTAAGCTACCGAGGACGTTAGCTGACCAGACGAAATCTTTCATTGGGGAAGGCCTATGTTCAGCAGTGGACGTCTTATCGATGAAATGATGATGACGATGATGAACTAGACAAAATTAATTATGTTCTCTTTAAGTTCGATTAATCACGGCATCTCATAGCTTAGACTAGACTATACACAGAATCTCGGGCATTGTACCGCGGCGCCTGCGCTGGTATCGACGCGTGCGCACATTTCCCGCGCCATCCGCCATATTATACGATACAAGACGTATTTAATTTAGTGGCAATATAAATTAACAGTATTAATATAGTGTGCGATGAGAAAAGCTGGTTAATTAGGCGTAGTGGTATTTATGTTCAAAGTATAATTTAGTTTTTTTTATCTAATAGTGTAAATTCTTAAAGAGTTTAACTGTTCTGAATTGATCCTTTGGAGAGACATATTTCGTTTTCTATAGTGTTGTGTTTTGGGTGATAAAAATTAAAGGAAATTTTGCCGTAAGTATTTTAATAATATCATTTAAAATCATAACCAAAATATAGCTATCATATATAAGCAAATTACTCAAAACGAATAAATGTTAACCAAACTAAAACTGAAGTCCGATCGAAATAAAAAAAACTATTTAGGGTGAAAGTAAATTTAGTTTTTATTGTTGTTTCAATGTTAACCCTACAAAAAAGTTGTTGTGGCCGCAAACTTCCTAGTCTTGTCGCTCCACAGGAATCGAACCTAGTTCGATTTAGGTCAAAAACAGGGATCTGGCATATGACCTTATAAATGATCGTTTAAGGCCAAATCAACTTTCTTCGCATGAGTAGCAGATCGATCACGGAACTACTGGTTCGATTCTGTGGAGCGACATGGCTAGGAAGTTTGCGATCAATCAAGTAAGCCAATTGGCGATTAATGGCTTAAATAAATAAACAAATTGTTTTCACAATCACACCAATAAGCTAGCTTTTGGGGTGGTTGGGATCTACCTCCTAGCGGTCCACCCCGGGCAACGTCATCATAATTTGTGATGGCGGCTGAAGATCCCAAAGGCGGTGGTAGGCCCTGGAAGGGTCCGCCTGGCTCGCGACCACCATCCCGCCGGAGTCTGGCGCCAAGCAGCCCTGCTGTGTTCCGTCGGTGTGCGGGAGTGCCAGTGCCATTGGGGGTTTGAAATTAAGTCAGTTGCGCTGTTGGAACCGGTCTCTGTCTTTAGGCGATGCTGTATCGGGTAACTCGTTCTGGAGGGTAGCGGGATCCGAGGCACGGTCCCAGCCGTTGGCCGACCGCAGTCAGTAGGGGGCCCGACTTACGCGCTAGCCACGCGTAAAGGCTGCCCCGCCAACTTGCGAAAAATCCCGTTATGCTCCACCGTGCCAGTTGGCGACTGGATGGGAGGACCCGGTGGAGTGGTATCGGGGGGGCTCGGGCGTCCCCGCAGTCTCCAAGCGAGTTCCCCTCTGATCGGCTGAGCCGAAAAGTACGAGTAGGGTTTGCTAAGCAGCGCCTCGACTATATTTTTCTTTCCCCTACCAAAACTGGGACGAGATGCGAGCTTTCTTTGCATCATACCCGTGGCGGCAGTTATGTTTCTCTTCGAAAGACCCCTCATGCGTCGCTGATGCGATCACAGCTGTTATCCGGCAGGGAATGGAATATTTCATTCCATTTTCCGACATCCCGCTCGGTTACAAAGCCCGACCTTGGTACAATGCGGACTGTGCTCGAGCTGAGGCTCGGAAACAGTCAGCTTACCAGGCTTGGGTAAAAGCTCGAGATCAAAAAGTGCGAGCGCGAAAGGTGCGTGCAAAGAAGAGAGCATATAATACAGCCGCCAGGTCTTGCAAAAGGGTGCTGCGAAAAGCTAGGTTCGACCATGTCAGCCGTATTGGGGCGAAACTTGCATCTTACCCACAGGGTAGTAAGCAGTTCTGGTCCCTGTCGAAATCAGTCGAATCTAACTTCTGCCTTCCTACACTACCTCCAATGCAGAAACCTGATGGGTCACTTGCCCACACCGCAACAGAGAAAGCAAATTTATTTGCCGATCTGTTTGCAAGCAATTCACGTCTAGACGCTGGCTCGAAACATCCACCCACCATGCCTCACTGTGATTCTTTGATGCCAGAGATCACAGTGCACAACAAAGAGGTCCGTAGATCCCTTCTTGGTCTAGACGTGAACAAGGCCTGTGGCCCTGATGGCATACCAGCAAGAGTGCTGAGATATTGTGCGCCTGAGTTGTCTCCCGTACTGACGCGACTGTACCGCCTCTCTCTCACGACAAAAATCGTACCAAAATCTTGGAAGCTTGCCAATGTGCAACCAGTACCCAAGAAGGGTAGCCGTGCCGACCCTGGTAACTACAGACCGATCGCCATCACTTCCGTACTCTGTAAGGTTATGGAAAAAGTCCTAAATTGCAAACTGCTTTCATACCTAGAAGACAATGATCTTCTCAGTGATCGTCAATATGGCTTCCGCCA
This sequence comes from Anania fuscalis, assembly GCA_950371115.1. Lineage (NCBI taxonomy): Eukaryota > Metazoa > Arthropoda > Insecta > Lepidoptera > Crambidae > Anania > Anania fuscalis. The sequence continues at coordinate 2,133,295 of OX493346.1, forward strand.
GGGACGTTCAACTGGGGATCTTCTAGTGTATGTAACGCATTGCTGGGGCGAAGCCATCGAAAACCACGGCGAAGCAATCGCAGTGTCGCTGGATATTTCGAAGGCTTTCGACAGGGTTTGGCATGCAAGTCTGCTGAGCAAGCTTCCAGCGTACGGCATCCCCACTGGCTTCTGTAGCTGGGTGGCTGACTTCCTGAGAGAACGGTCGATCCGAGTAGTCATTGACGGCTGCTCCTCTGACCTCAAGGCCATTGACGCCGGAGTTCCTCATGGGTCTGTGCTCTCTGCGACTCTTTTCCTGCTGCACATTAATGACCTGCTATCTTCAGGTATTGTTGGGTACGCAGATGACAGTACTGTCACGGAGAAGTATCTGTCTAGTGCAGGAGCCGGTGGAGTTGAGGTCCAAAGACTGAGAGAGGCCATGGTTGAGCGTACGAGCCTGACGTTAAGTAATGTCTCCCAGTGGGGCGATGACAATCTCGTCAGCTTCAATGCCTCTAAGACGCAGGCGTGTCTTTTCTCTACAAAAAGGAGTCCTTTCACCCTTTCTCCTACTTTCCGGGGTACATCTGTTCCAGTGACCGACACTCTACAACTTCTTGGCATGGAGTTGTCCTCTGACCTCAACTTTGGCACCACCATCGAGTCTAAGGCTCAAATTGCAGCTAGAAAGTTGGGCGTCCTGAATAAAGTCAAGCGGTACTTCACGCCTGGACAGCTTTTAACTCTTTACAAAGCCCAAGTCCGATCTTGCATGGAGTACTGCAGCCACCTTTGGGACGGCTCGGCGAAATACCAACTTGCTGCACTAGACTCGGTGGAACGCAGAGCCAAGAGAATAATAGGCGATAAAAAACTGGTGGCGTCCAAGCTGCACAGCCTGGTTCACCGCCGCAAAGTTGCTTGCCTATCGGTCTTCTACAGATTGTACTTCGGAGAGTGTGCTCATGAGCTGCATGAGCTCATACCACCGTCACCTTTCTTCCATCGGACATCCAGACGCACGGCCGGCTACCATCCGTTCTTAGTTGATATACCCATAATCCGCACTAAGCGCTTCTCATCATCTTTTATAATGCGCACAGCTAAAGATTGGAATTCCCTGCCTGCGTCTGTATTTCCGAGTGCATATAACCTGACTCTCTTTAAGTCCAGAGTGAATAGGCATCTTCTGGGCAAGCTCGCTCCATCGCAGATCCCATCTATGCTCTAGAGCAAGATTGGGGTCAAGAGTAAGCCCATCTCAAGTAAAAAAAAAAAAAAAAAAAAGCCCGAAACTAATCATAGCTTGTACGGTGACTAGATAACGGATAAACATACTTAAATACATTTATAAACGTCCATGACTTAGGTCCCATTAGGACCTCGTGCTCATCACACAAACGTTTGCCTCTCGCGGGATTCGAACCCGCAACCGCCAGGCTTTGTAGTCAGGAGCGCGAACCACTACACCAGACGGTTGTAATTAAAATTAAAAGATCTTTAAGACAGCCAGGTAAAGGACAGTTTCAAATTAGAGATGTAAGAAACCTCTCACTTATTAAGTATATTACAAACTAAGCAAATACCTACCTACCTACCCTAAAGATTTTAGGTATTATACTAAAAGGTGGGATCTAAACCAGAAACAAGGTGATGAAAAAGTGGCTTCCTTTATTGCCCCTTGAAGATGTTCATCTAAATATTTAAAATAAGTTCATTTTGTATGCTATGTACCTATTCATAATGCAATGAGTAATATTATTAAATCAGATTAACATAATTAAAGTAACTCTAAACCAAGTTTAAAAACATTCCTCCATTAATATGTCGTTAACATTTCACAATTTAATATCCGGTAATATTACTAGATATTAATAAACAGGCGCTACGACCGAGAATTTTGAGGTATAAAATATTAATCTTTATCTTGATTAATACGAAAATACAGCTGTGTAAGCCAGAGACACGGTACTCCAAGAGGCGTATTTTTGAAGCGTTCGAATTCCAATTCGCATACGAAATCATAAGAATGGTATACAGTTTCCCAGGAGTTTGTATGCAATTCTTGTGAATTCGTATGCGAAATCGAATTAAAGTGCTTCAAAAATACGTCTCCAGCTCGCACATAGTTTTATGATCGTAGTTTTAAACTTTCAACAGTATTTGAGTGTGATGGCTAGTTTTTTTGGCTATTTCTGCAATTATTAGTTAAATTTCTGACTATACTCTGAAACCCTCACCTCACTGGTTTCCCACGGCATGTGTCAGCTGGAGACACGTTTCTCCAGCTTACACACAAAAACACCCCATAGTAACGAAGATGTAGTTGCTGCTATTTTATGACTGGAACGTTTCGATGCCATCAAATATGGCAGGCTTAGAATTCCTCTCGGAATATACTGGAAAACGCACTCAGCCCCCCCCCCCACCCCCCCCACCCCACCCCCACCCCCGACGAGATGACGCTGGAATCAAAACATTCCTTCGTAATATAGCATGTACCTGCTAATTAAGTTGAAGGCCCAAGAAGTAAAAAAATAGTTAGGTACCTTCATTTGTTTTTTGACTTTTAAATTTTATTTGTGGTGTCGGCGGTTCTTTTTATCTATAATTTATTTTTTTTTCATATTTTCTAAATTACTATCCTCAAGGCCTCAGTCATTACCTATATATCGAAACTTACTCATTCGGAAAATTTATCAAACCCCGAGTACGCTGTATCGGCTGTAAGTTGCTAAGGTATTGGGAATCCCGCAGACTACTTGATGTGCAGAATCAGCTAAATAGCTCTTTTATCATCTATCTAACACCTGCTCATTGAAACCATTCTTATGAACCCAAAGACCCAAACGCTCTATCTGCTATAAGTTGCTTAGAAGTTACAAATCCAGTAGTCTCTGATGAGCAGCATCAGCTCAATGACTCGATCATCTATCAAACACCTACTCCTTTAAACCATACCTATAAGCCCAAACATGCTATCGTCTGAAATTTGCTGATAAAACAGATCTTCATTAAATATAGCTAAGAACAATCTCTGTAATATTAGCTGTAAAAAAAACTGCATCAAAATCGGTCTGCACGTTTGGGAGCTACAATGCCGTAGATAGGTACACATATACACCAAAACCCCTCTTTTTGGGTCGGGGGTTAAAACGTATTAAACTCGCTCTAAATCACCTAAGCGATACAAACAAACATAGCCTCTATTTCTCTACGAATTGGGTTCACATTACTATTGTCGATAAGTGACTTTTTCGGTCGGGGGTTAAAAACACATTTAACTCGCTCTAAATATCACCTAAGCGATACAAACAAACATAGCCTCTATTTCACTACGAATTTGGTTCACATTACTATTGTCGATGAGTGACTTCAGTGTTAAAGTGACAGCGCGTATCACCTAAGCAGCTACAAACAAACATACACTCTATTGTGTTACTAAGTTGGTTCATATTATTAATCGTCGATTATTTCAGTGATGTCGAAGTGATCGCGGGTTTGTTTAGACTTTAGAGAATCAATCGCCAGACAGAGTCGGATTGCAATCGCTCCAAATGTTGTTTTTTTATTTTATTTGTTTGGAAACTCAACAGCTTTTTCATAGCAATCATGCTGAAATCAACTTACAATGATACACTTAGCCAATAACAGAGTCCCACAACATGGTACACACACGAGGTGTACAGGTACTAGGTAGGTTATACTCGTAGTTATTTCAAGTAGGTTTGGCAGCAGTTAATGATTAAAACAAAATTATTAAGCTAAAATATAATAAACTTATAAAGTAGGTATAATAAATTTATAAAGTTGTTGAATTTCCAACACTAATTAATAATAATCACTTGAAAAAAATCATCGACCTCAGGTGGGACTCGAACCCACGTCCCATCGCAAGCCGGGCGAGTGCTTTACCAACTAAGCTACCGAGGACGTCACGTGACCATATGAAATTCCTCAAGTGTTTTTTCTCGCTGTCAAAGCTGACGGTAGTATACTACTCAGCTATACATATAGCTACAACATTGATCAGAATACGCTGGCTTTGACAGCGAGAAAAAACACTTGAGGAATTTCATCTTGTCACGTGACGTCCTCGTTAGCTTAGTTGGTAAAGCACTCGCCCGGCTTGCGATGGGACGTGGGTTCGAGTCCCACCTGAGGTCGATGACTTTTTTTCAAGTGTTGTTTATCTTTAATTAAACCTACCTATTTTAAAACCTAGTACCTACTATTTGTATGAACGCTCTCGGTCCCTTTACGAACTAAATCCGATCTGAATCCGAGAACCTTTACACAAATAGCATTAAGTTTACTTCGGACCGGTGTTTCTCGGATTCGGATCCGTAGATTTATTAACAATAAACTCGTAAATGCAACTGTTATTTTACCTGCATATTTCAAAGACTAGTTTGAATTAAATTATTTTTATTGCAATTTGGGTAGGTAATAAAATATCGTGTTCCAGCAAATAAATAAAAGGTTAACTTAAGGTCGGTCAGAGGTCATATTTATTTTTATCAAATGACAGAACAGAGTTTCTATATTTAGAGGTTTTATTTAAAAATAAAACTTTACCGTTGTTACAACCGGCTGTAGCGGTTTTGATGAGTTTGTATCTCTAAATGTTTTATCCCTTGTTCTATTTTTGAACCATTTGTAGTTTTCTCCCACTGTAGATAATAAGTAACGATTAAGTTATATTAACATACATTAAAATCTTGGCACCAACATGTACTTAATTTGAAACTTTGCGTTATGCTACCATAGTATAATAATGAGTACTGCGTGCGCCAATCGGTTGTCTATCTCCGAAAAATTAAAAAGCTGGTAAGACTGTACTAAAAATACAAGGTGTAAGGGTCATTTTATTAGCTAACTATTCTGTAAGGGGTGATTCTATTTCCCAAATACAACTTTTCTACGGGACCAACTTCGGAATCGCGAAAAATTACACATCTCCTCCCTAAAAAACTACAACACCGCAGACCAGCCGAACCAGTTTGTACCTATATTCTTCTTCTTTGCGTGTCGACTCAGGCTTTCATAATATACATATGTGAGGACGAAAACTTAAACCTATATTAAGGTTGCCGGATGGCCGGGATTGTCCCGGAATTACGTGCCTTGTGCCATGTCCAGGAATTACTGTTTACTGTGCCGGATTTCAAATACCTACCTACCACTACATTTCTTTCATTATGTTACGATGCGCTTCGTGCGTAGCGTAGCTTTTAGTAGGTTACCGTTTCACAAAACATTTATGTATAAGTGGGGCGGATTATTGTTAATTGACAGTTAAGAGGTAGAAAGTATATTTTCACAAAATAAATTTATTTGAAATCAATTGCATTTTGCATTTTCTTTACGGAATTGACGCCAGCAAATCTGGCAACCCTAGTTTGTACGGAGAGATGTTCTTTTTGCGATTTCAAAGTTGTTCCCATACATTCGTCGACCTCCGTAGCCGAGAGGCGAGCACGCCGGACTTTAAATGGCGGCGCCATCTCTGAGGTTCCGGGTTCGATCCCCGGTCGGGTCAATATAGAAAACGAACTTTTCTATATTGGCTCGGGTCTGGGTGTTGTGGTACCGTCGTTGTTTCTGATTTCTATAACACAAGTGCTTTAGCTACTTACCTTAGGATCAGAGCAATGTATGTGATGTTGTCCAATATTTATTTATTATATTATACACCCCCTACTAGAGAATAGTTAAGTACAATAAATTTACACCTCGTATACAAATCTATTGTGAAATAAACTACTTAATAAAACCTTGGCCGTAATACTGAATCAGAATTGAAGTAGGCTGTTAACCTGCATGCAAAAACAAAAGCGAATCTAGACTCGAATCAGATGCAATTTAATTAGTGGCCTGTCATTAAGAGCTATTTCATTGTTTGGTCAGACAACGATTCTTGTAATGAGCATTATAAGATTAGTCGATTGAAGTACTTACTTACTTTTTACCTATCTATAAAAATATGGACTGTTCTTAAAAATGCATGCATCAACTTTGACGACCGTCAGGTGCAGTGGTTCGCGCTCCGGACTACAATGCCTGGCGGTTGCGGGTTCGAATCCCGCAAGGGGCAAATGTTAGTGTGATGAGCACGAGCATTTGCACCCAAGTCATAGATGTTTATGAACGTATTTAAATATGTTTATCTGTTATCTAGTCGCCGTAGTACAAACAAGCTTTGCTTATTTTGGGGCTAGTTAATTAGTATGATTGTGGATAAAATTGACTAAAATGTATTATTATCAACTGCAGTACATACAAGCACCGCAGTCTTTGCCTTTTAGACTTTGTATAAAAACGTATTGAACCCCGCTCATCTAGCCTCTTCAAGTCTGATGACGTCATCCACATTTTGAGCATTAGGCCACATGAGTAAAGAAACGGAACAGAGACAAATCTTCTAAAGAGCTAGCAAAATTTATACCTATTTTGGTAGGGTTGGCACAATTGAATAAATTTAAAATATTTGAATGTTCTTTTTTTCACATTTTTTATTAAAATAGGTTATTTTTTTACAAATTACATACTTTAAATATTTTTTTTATTACTTTTGGTTTTTAATAATTTGTTGTGTCTTTTAATCGAATGATAAATTCTAAATCTAATATTAAGTTTTTTCAAATAATCCTATGGGAAATAATCACATGGCATATGAAATGTACAATCTTGTAAACGTGCTAATATGTCATTACCAATATTAACAATTTGTACATGAAGATCAAAATATTCGCGAAATTTTGGCTCAAGCAATTCAACAAATGCAATAAAATTGTCAGGAGGTATTATCACACACAGTACAAAGTACAACCATATTTACAACACTTTTTAAATACTAAAACAAAAATATTACTACGTATTATGTGAGAAACTCGATAACAAGAACAAAACACGCACGACATTCGAGCGTCGTGTCACGCCTGCAAGCCCTGAGATTGACCACTGGCTGATCTAGTTTGAAGCGGTTTCGGCTCATACGTGACAAGCGGCCAGTGGACACGCACACACACGCGTTGCACTTGTAGTGATGTACAGCGCATTCGTATGAAGCTTTGTCTCTGTTCTGTTTCTTTACTCATGTGATTAGGCGGCCAATGCGGGGACACCTTTAGCCTACGACCACAGAAATGTATCGAGACCTGCGCTGCCGTCTATATGCTAAAAGCAGCTAAATGAAATTTGGAATTTTTTCACTTTTGATGAGATATGACAAGCGCATGAAAGCTTTCATTCAATATACCACATGGTATGTTTCAAAGATTTTTTTTTCTTTGTACCGCTAACTTTATGACCTTCCGTGGGGGAATTACGCGCTTGTCATCTCATCAAAAGTAAAAAATGACCAAATGTCATTTAGCGGCTTTTATTGCTTATAGACGGCAGTGCGAGACAGTCTACTGCTGAACATGGGACTCTCCAAATGCAAGCCACTGACCCCGTTCCCCGTTCCCGTGACGACTTCCTGGCCCCGTGTCAGCTATTGCGTCAAAGACCTCCGTAGCCGAAAAGCAAGCACGCCGGACTTGGAGTTGCCATCTCCGAGGTCACGGGTTCGATTCCCGGTCGGGTCAATTTAGAAAACGATCATTTCTATATTGTCTAGGCCCTGGGTATTGTAATATCGTCGTTGTTTCTGATTACTATAACACAAGTGCTTAAGCTACTTGTTAGGATCAGAGTAATGTATATGATACTGTCGAATATAAATTAACCTAGAGTAAAGAAAAATCGACAATTAAAAACTTATACGTATTATTTACCATTGCGTTTATTTTCTGATAACTCAACATAGTATTTATAAGATTATAACAGTTACAATAAATTAAACTCGTTTTAATTCTTAAACAATATAGACTAATAGATTATTGATTCAATCTTTTTAACATAATGGCAGCTAGGTTCGCGTGTGAAAGAAACAACGTTCTACAAAACTTATAGCTCGTAGAGTGCTGTCTCTTTTTATTCATGTGCTCACGAAAACATTGGAAAAATTATGGTCTTACAATCAAAATTCGAACTACAATATCTGTGGACATCTCAAGTCTCCAAAACCCATTTTTTACTTTATCGCATTTAACAATTAAACATATTCATTTATCAATGTTTCGTAACGTGCCACCGGGCGGCGCCACTATAAACTACATACAAATTTTCGTTAACTTCACGATCGCGTTAAAAATAAAATGCCCACAGAACATGGTCGATTACAAAACAATAAATTACTATCCCTAAACTGTTTTCTATGGAATTGCTCAATCACAGCCTAAAACTAAAACTTTATGTAATAAAGCCACTTCTATCAATTTTCTAAGCTACATATTAATTGTGAAATTAATCTTAAAGTTTAAACGTGTAAATAGCACTACACATTGACCTCTAAAGACTAATGGCCTTACAAAAAGATAGACTAGTGTTGAACACTTGTCTAAACAACATTTCAAATTGGTTGACTTATCTTTAGACACAGAGGCGGCGTTAGGCGTGGGCGGTGTTGGGCTCGCGGTGCAAAGGGCGCATCAGCCGAAAAAAAATTTAAATTATATGCAAAAGTACACGCCAGACCGGGGCCTTTGCCCGCGCACCCGGTGCGCGGTGCCCACCCTAGAATCCTCTTTGCCTACCCCAGATTTTGTTATTATTTATAACTAGGAGTGATTTTAGATTTTTCATTAAATATATACTTGAGCTTAAGGAAAGATATTGTAGGAATAGAAATAAAAAAATAGAAATATCTTTATTTAGCTTAAAATGAAAGTATTCAAAAATTCAGTTGTTTACATATATTTTTTTCATATGAATGTTACTATAATTTTATGCAATTTTAGTCGGCTTACGCCCCCCCCCCCCCCCCCCCAACTTATTTGTCATTTGAAAATTCTTTATTTGACAGATAATTAAACATTTAGGTCTGTTTCTTAATTAATAAAAAAACTGATTATTTTATGTTCCCTTTTTTTTGCCCGATCAGAGGGCCTCGCAAAATGTACAGTCAACAGCACGTCGACCTACCCCAAAAGTCTAAAATTCTCCAATATATTTTCAACTTTAAACCTGACATAATAGAGATCATTTTCAAATGAGAAAATTTGACATTTTGTGGTAGGTCGACGAGCTGTTGTCCGTACCTTTCCCACATAAATTTTAGGTCTGGCGCCGCCACTGTTAAGACAAGTGCTCAACACTAGTATATCTTTTTGTAGTAAGGCCCTAAATTTCTAAATAAATAAATATCCGGTTGCTTCGGTTTTGTAGAGCGTTCTTTCTTTTATCTTTACATAGTACTAGTCGTGACCGCAACACGTTAGCAAACTACAGGATGTTCGGTATTCACATACACCCCACAGGAACATTGAACCAGGATAAAAAGTATCATATATGTTAATCCAGATTTTATTCTATGTGTGCAAAATTTCATTCAAACCTGTTCAGCCGTTAACGCGTGATTAAGTCAAAAACATCCAAACAACCTCACAAACTTTCGAATTTATAAAATTAGTGGGATTAAAAGAAAGACCTTCCGCTGTCTGTTCGCTTTGATCTTTTAAATTACTCAACGGATTTTAATGCAGTTTTCAGCAATAGATAGATAGATAGATTCAAGAGAAATGTTTATATCGGGTGTAAAAAATGGCTTAACGAAGCCGAACACCACATATTCTACGGATTATTACGATCATTTTTTTTTACACTATACCTGGGAAATGACGGGTTACCGAGTTATTGACAGTCAAAGTTACAATATTTTTTTCGAAGATTTTTACAAAATTGACTTCTGTTTGATAATACTAAACTTTTTTACAAAGAAACATGATCCGCTTACACACACATGCATAGTCTGTGGCGTGCGCGCTATACATTGCGGGTTAGAAATAAGTTATTTTTTTTTGATACCCAAAATTAAAAGTCATTTCCCAGTAATTATTTTTTTTGCATTCTACTTGGTTTTATGTATAGAATTCGTGGTTTAAGGCTTCGTTAAGCCTTTTTTTACACCCTGTATATACACCGAGACATTTTAGTAGTTGTTTTCCCGCAGTAAAATTATTCTATCTTAGTAGTACAATAGTATAATAAAGTTTTTTTTAATTCAAATCACCTGTAGGCATTCAAATGTATATGTTATTGAAACATTTATTTTGTGCGGTAGGCAGAACCCACATACGTCACATCTTTTAAAAGAAACTATCGTTTCTCACGCTTTCGAGTTGATACTTATTTTTTTGATCAGTTGAAAAGAAAAATATTTTTATTTAAAAAAAAATAACTCGCATGGGTCGATAGTACTACCTCAGAGTAAGAGTTATACTACGTAGTACTACTAAAGGTTAATCGTTCTGCTGCGGGAAAACAACCACTAAAATGTCTTGGTGTATAATACATTATGAATAAACTAATCCCGCGCGAACGAAGTCGGGGGCAACAGCTAGTTTGTGTTCAATACATTATATTGACATATCACCTATGTGAGACATTGACTAAGTTCTATAAAACCGAAGCTGTAATGATACTGTCTTTTATTTATTCTCTATTAATTTTAATTACTAGACTGAGCGAACGTAAATTATAATTTATTTTATAGCTCGCATAAAGGCAGTTTTATTTATGTCCACATTTGAATTTAATTACAGCTATTGAAAACTTTGTTGTAATAAATAATTCATTTATTAAAATAATTGCATTATATTTTTTCAATATTAAGGACACTTGTACATTTCCAATGTCCACCAATAAAATAGTAATAGTTACTACTGGCGCTACTATTTAAATTAAATATGTAATTGGAAATTACTAATTTTGAATAATTAGTATGTAACTTAAATTACTAATTTTTAATAAATAGTGACGCCAATAATTACTTCATACACAATCCCATTCAAAGTGCAAAAGCCTTATTTTAATATTAAGCGTATACTATATTCGCTACGGTCATTACTATACTTTATTCAATTTTTATATAATATTCATCTTCACTACGATTTCTAGGCAAATATTTCCCATCATCATCATCATTTCAGCCACAGAACGTCCACTGCTGAACATACTGGGTCTGCCCCAGTGAATTCCAGATTATAGGTTGGAAGCGGCCTGCATCCAGCGGCTTCCTGCAACCTTTACCAGGTCGTCTGTCCAATATCTCTATAATTATTTACAGAGTGAAAATTAAATCACGCAATTCTTTTAAAGTTTGTGATCTTGCAGCTCTTCTAGAAAATCTATAAAAATAGTTCACGTCCGAGAGCAACGGTTAGTATAGCAAAAAAATTTTATAAAAATTTGCAAAAAAATAAAACATACTTTTGAACGCCACCCTTACTGTCAAAGTACGAAAAAAATTGCTATGTAACTTTTTTCAGGTGCAGTAATGTCCTTTAACGAAAATACTATAATATTGTCAAATATTTTGCTGTCTCGACTAATAATCAAGCTCAGTGGTAGGTAATAATCAAGTAACAGTGAAAAGTATACCTTTCATTTAAGCGTGATTATAATTTAAGGCAGCCAAATATTTCACAACAATAGTATTTTCTTTGAAGTTATTTCTGCCCCTGGACAAAGTTACATAGCATTTTTTTTGTTCTTTGATGTTCAAAAGTATGCCATATTTTTTGCTAATTCTTATCAGTTTTTTGACGTACTAACTAACTACTAACTGTTGCTGTCGCACGTGGGTTAATTTCTATGGACCATGATCCGTCTTATTTGGGAGCAATATAAAATCTCAAAAAAGTATTCTTTATACCGAAATATCACCTAACTCAATACAATAGAGCATGTGGCTTTTAGTATTAAACCCATAGTAAAAGGTAGTTCCGATGGCTTTCACTCTGAGCCCATAATACTATAATTGGTATAACAGAATTGTCCGATTTAATTTTAACACCTAAGTAATTTTAACACATACTAAGGATTTTTACATCACATGTGCGTAATATGAGACTATTAAGCGTATTACGAGACTAAACAAATAATAACAAGGAATGACTAAGTTTATATTAGTATAGCAAAGATTCACAGGGAAAACTAATTGCTCACACTTTTTATACAGGCGCAAGGAGATTCTAGTAAAACATCGTATTTGACAGCGGTGACTGTAAAAGTACCTTTAAAAGGTACCTTAAAAGGTACCTTATAAATTAATTTGTTAATTAGTTTCTAAAGGATGAATAAAGATACGAATATTTTTTTTGATGTTTAAATAACTTACACATTGGCACATTGAAGTGTCCAAGAACAGAAAATAATAGGCAAAACCATGGTTATGAATCATATGTGATACATCGTAAAGTTTACAATCGGTTAAATAGAGTATAAAATTTAGAGATTCTGTCTGTCATCTGTGAGAATGTAAGAGGTAGGCTTTAATATGAATAAATAATAACAAGTAAATAAATATTTACATAAGTTAAAAGTCTTAAAAATAACAAAGTATAAATGAATATCTTTACAAAATATTTTTTTTGTATATTAGACCTAGGAATATAATATTATATTAAAAATATAAATCTTGTACGTTGACTTGACACAAATATAATTTGTTATTCATTTATTAAATAACTAAAATAAAAGTAACTACAGATTTTTTTATGAAATATCTAGATAAATTATCTTTCAATTTAGTGGGGTCTTCAAAAATAACTAGAATGAATAATTGTAAAGTCTGAAACTTACTGTCTTGTTTTTAGCAATTCCATGCAAGGTTTAATTGCGATGGGACGTGGGTTCGAGTCCCACCTGAGGTCGATGATTTTTTTTTTCAAGTGTTATTTATCTTCAACTTACTGTCTTATTCAGAGTGCATTTGCTATTCCGGGACTAAGGTTAAACCAATGTTTTAACGTACAAAAATCAGTGGTTTAGCCTTAGTTTAGGACTAGTAAATGCACTTTGAATAAGACAGTTAATGACTACGTAATTTACTACCTATTCAAGCTAAAAAAATACATTATAATGTGAACTATCATTGCACATGCATTACCTTAAGTAAAAGTTCAGATTATAATAGCTAATTTTATTTGAACTCTCACTGACTTACCCATAAATATTATTTAAGGTTTTTTTAACCGACTTCAAAAAAAGGAGGAGGTTCTCAATTCGACTGAATGTTGTTTTTTTTTCCTATGACAATAGCTGGTTACATGATTTATGGAGTGTTCTATTCTTTTGTACCATCTGTATAACATTTTTTTTCATTAGTTAACTTCTTTTACAAAAAAAATATAAGGCAGTTCTGATATCATAGCCAACCAACTTTAAACTTTAAAGCAATTTCCTTTCTGAACTTTACGCCTTTGCTTTAAGGTTGATAACCAATTGAAAGTTTTACGCTGTGCCTTAAAAATGAGGAGGAATTCACTTGTTAAACAAAACTTTTACTAAGGTACAGTCAACAGCACGTCGATCTACCCCAAAAGTCAAAAATTCTCCAATAGATTTTCAACTTTAAGCCTGACATATAGAGTTCATTTTCAAATGAGTAAATTTGACATTTTGTGGTAGGTCGACGTGCTGTTGTCCGTACCAACATCAAAATTAAAATGATTATTTTTCTATACACCCTCGTTTAGTCTAAGGAAGTTTATTTAAAGATTTTGATACCATATATTAATGTTGTATTTGAGCAGAGTAATCATTCTGTGTAAGAAGTTAACTAATTAAACATTTATATTTAACAAATTGTTCTCAGTTACAGTATTTTGCATATATTTTGTATTCTGCATATCTACTGGGTTAAATTGCAAGGTAGTGCCAAATTTTTAAAATAAGACCTATAGGTAAATAAATAAATATTGGACAACATCACATACATTGCTCTGATCCTAAGGTAAGTAGCTAAAGCACTTATGTTATAGAAATCAGAAACAACGACGGTACCACAACACCCTGACCCGAGCCAATATAAAAAAAAAATCGTTTTCTACATTGACCCGACCGGGGATTGAACCCGGAACCTCAGAGATGGCGGCGCCATTAAAGGTCCGGCGTGCTCGCCGCTCGGCTACGGAGGTCGTCAAAGGTGCACTGCATAAGGTATTTGTTGTCAATTTGAACATCTGGTATGCGCGGGCGCTCCTGCTGTTAGAAATGTACCTTACATCGAAAAGGCTAAGGTTTGTGTTCGCGCGCCATTGTGACTAAGTATTATTGCATTGAACTTTACAGTTCTAGGTTGCACAGAGATAGTGCGTGCGTATTTTTTATGAATGAGACAAGAATATCCACGCGTACCATATTTAAACAGCCGATAGTAATAAAAAAAAATAGTTTATTTTTTAGATCGTTTATATCGTAGATCGATTTAGTTACTGATTCTGAGTGGTCCCTAAAAAATTGGCACTAACTTGCAATGTAACCCTATGTAGCATGTCTGCATATTATTTTAGTAACAAATATGATGTACCATATTCTTTTATTCCTACGTAACTGCCGCCTATTACAATTCGTTGAATATAAAAATCTGCTGCTGCTGTTACGACATATCGATTACTTTGCGATTGCTTATGTCCTATCGATAGCCGTTAACCTTAAAATTTTATAAAACCAACCAAAATCGTAGACGTTAAAGTAAAATTCGCAATGTTATCGATAAAATTCGATAAATCTGCACCCCTCTAGCACAAGCAACAAAACACGATATGATACGATATGATATAGCGATTTATCGCCTCTTTACTTTCAAAATATGATAACATAGCCGCCATCTTGAACTTTTATTGAAACAGTGAGCATGTCCGTGCGGCGACGTCACGGTTATGCTCGCTTTTTCAATAATAGTTAATATTTTGACAAAAAATATGCGATAAATCGCTATATCATATCGTGTTTTGTTGCGCATGCTAGAGGCGCTGAAACAGATGGTATAAAGCATCGAAAACAAGCCATCGATAGAAGATAATGATCGCAAACTCATCGTTATCTTAAGACCTTAACAAGACTGAAACGCTTAAAATCTCGGATATTAAAATCAAATTATCAGAAAACCTGTTACTTGAATCTAAAAATTAAAAATATAATATGCTAAAAGAGGATTTAATAAACCTCTTGAGGTTTTTTTGTTAACTCCCTTGTATTAAAAAAAAAACAAAAAAGTGTCTTATTTTTTATAAATCGCAAATTTTCTCTCATACGGCACAAGCTATTTTACTGTTTTTACAAAAAACAAGGTTATAGAAACATACATGTTTTGAATTGAGAGTTTTATTTGATTATTTTTTTATCCTTAATATAATATAAAACATGTTTTTTCCGATTTTTAGAGATCATCCTCACGCGCTATTGTATGGCCGCGCCGCGTCAATTACATTCAAGCGTGTTAAGGCCTTAAGGCTGCAGACCATGTCATAAGTATACCTTAGTACCTCATTCCCTCAGTCTTCTATTGGAACCCAACGGCGATAGGTCATGTCCATCAGAACGGTGACTGCCAAGTCTATAGGAACCACTATGATGGGGATGGAAGCTAGACCAATACCTACTGTCATTATACTGCGAACAGAACCCGGGATCTTTTTGTATTTTGAGAGGACTTTACTGGAGCGCGCACATATTCTGAAATATAAGTCATTATTAAATTAAAATAAATAAATATTGCACAACATCAGATACATTACTCTGATCCTAAGGTGAGTAGCTAAAGCACTTGTGTTATAGATATCAGAAACGACGCTACCACAACACCCAGGCTCGAGACAATATAGAAAAGTTCGTTTTCTACATTGACCCGACCGGGGTCCGAACCCAGAACCTTAGATGGCGACGCCGTAAGTCCGGGCTTGCCTCTCGGCTACGGTTATTAATTACATTCTTTCCACAATCACACCAATTATCTAGCCCCAAACCAAGCAAAGGTTTTTCTAAGGCGACTAGATAATGGATTTAACATAAGAGTACATTAGTATATTTATAAACATCTATGACTTAGGTACAAATGCCCGTGCTTTTCACACTAACATTTGCTCCTTGCGGGACTCGAACCCACAACCGCCAGGCTTGTCAGGCCATCATCATCATCATCATCATTTAAACCTTAAGACGAATTAATTATATCAATATTAATATAATATCATTACATAGATCATAATAAAAACGGCTAATTCTTAATATATTGTTTTAAACTTTCATGGTCACTAACATTTCGGCACTGTTGCAAGCGCCATGATCACGGAGTAAATGGCGCTTGCAACAGTGCCGAAATATCGAGAACTCAAAAATAAGGTACATGGTAGCAATCCCGTAACAAACTATTCTAAGGCTAATTCTTAGTTTTACGTGCCATATTCTTTACACCTCGTATTGTGCTATTTATCGATAAATAGTCGATAAACATTCGAACAATTACTGACAATGAGTAAATATGAGCCTGTCACATCAATTGACATGGCCTTGCTTGAGTAATCGGAATAATAGACGATTTTATTGCCGGCCAGGCCAACCAATATTTTAGATCCAATTAAGTCCCTGTTCTGGCTTTAAGGCCACACACCAGGTCACTTGCCCAGGGACCCCAGCCCGATGGTCGCCCAGAAATGCCGATATAATAGCTTATAATGAAAAAAAAACAAATTATTTCCTCTAATTTAAGTAAGTGTTAGCGATAAAATATCTAAATCTTCGTTGAAATAGGAAGTATAGTTTTTCTCCTTTATTTGTCATATTATTAAGCCAATTAAAGATAAATAACACTTGAAAAAAAAAAACCATCGACCTCAGGTGGGACTCGAACCCACGTCCCATCACAACCTAACTTATTAAGCCAGTTAATTATTGCAATTCAATATACAAACCTGTTAATCGTGATCCCCGGTATAATAATGGATGCCAAGGTCTGCCATAGTAGGGCGTCTCCTGATGCTATCATCACATTCCTGGGACGCCCATCTTTCTGTAATAAGCCACCGAATCCACTCTAAAATAGACACCATTTGAAATCAGGATTGAGGATAGGAGAGGATCGAGGAATGGAGAGGTGTGTTTAAGGAAAAGTAAATTAATAACTGAATGATTACGAGATTCATTTGTGCACCACCTGATTATCGTAGTATAGGATCTTAGCACTTTATCATACTTCCTAACAAAAGCGCCTTAAAAAGTGAAAATCATGGATACATAAGGTTTATGTAGGAATGATTGGTGTACTTAGTCAGTTCCACAAAACATGCCTTCCTCAGGTAAAAATCTTTTAGACGTAAAAGAAGTAGGCAAAGATATAGTAAAAAAAACAATAAAACCAATTTATTTCTGTAAATAGGCTTAAACCAATATTTTATTTCCCTACCGTAGTGGTTCGGGACAATTTTAGGCTAGTGCCGAGAAGAAGTAGCGCAAGAAACTCGGTCACTATTGACAGCCTCTTTTTAAATAGTATATAGTTTACATTACAAGATAAATGTACCTGTGCGAGCAGGGCAGTATTTATTTCCAAATATTTTTATCATTTATATAATCATTTACAGTATAATATCAATTTTTCATTAAAGTTGTTTTAATATGCGATTTAAATTTTAACAGGGGTAGTTCTACAATAGTCGCTGGTAATTTATTAAAAAAGTGAATACATTTTCCTATAAACGAATTACCCACTTTATGCAGTCTGAAATTGAGAACGGAAAGTTTATTCTTATTCCGGGTGTTAAGATTATGAATGTCACTTTTCTTTAGGAATAAGGATAGGTTTTTTCAGATGTACATTATATTTTCATAAATAAATTGGGATGCTACTGTTAGTATATTAATTTCTTTAAACAGTTCTTTTAAGGAGTCTCGGGGTCCAAGGCCGTAAATTGCCCATACAGCTCTCCCGTATTAAGGCAATATTAGGTATTATTACCTAAAACTTTATGATAATGAAGATCTGTAATAATAAGTTACTGACCACTAACATCCTGAACCCTTTATCCGCAGTGTCAGCCAGCACGTACGCAAATGCAAGCCCATAGCTGGCCCGCACAAGCTTGACCGGAGCGATCACGCGGAACGACTCGCCCACCTCATTAGCATACCCTGAGGAATGAATCTGTTTAGCGATCTGTACATCACTAGGGATGAGGGGTAAGTTTATTGTTTTATAGATTTGACTTGGGGCATTGATCAGACCAAATATCGACACCAGCAACTTAGACTACGCTAACTTAAATTTTAGGCAATTAACGGTTTTTACGGCATTTGGCTTAACATGTGGACTTGAAACTATAACAATAAATTCATACCGAAATTCCCAAAAATAAAAAAGTTATAAATTAAACACTACGCTAAGTAAATGTACTTTTTTTTTTAATTACATATTTTCATAAATTGCTCTCTACTGTAAAGTTGGCTTTTTCAAGATAGTGTAGTCTAAATTGTTGGTGTCGATATAATAGTGACCGATACCTCCAATGAACACTACGCCAACTTAAAAATTGTAGGTTTGTAGACAGAGCTCTTTAATAGCGGCTTGTCCACCCCGTCATTGAAGTATATTTACTTGGGGTTATTTAAATTTCAAAACTTTTTTGTTTCTAACAATATTATCTTAACATTTCGGGGCAATAATTTAGATGAAAAACGAAAAATACAAAAATTTTGGTTAGCATACTTTTCATTGGAGCTATTGACATAAATTACAGAAAATAGGCTACATATTTTTAAGAGATTGTAAGTAAATAGAAAGAAAAATGCTTGATGATAAAAAGAACTGGCAAAGTGATCTTCACAAGATATTGATAAAATTTGTGTAGGACCTTCTTTTTCTAAATATGTATCTACAAAAAAACTGGCTGTTTGGCATTGACCTTTTCCAAAAATACTTAAAAGAAAGATCTCAAGTGTTTTAAGAATTATACCAGAAAATTTTGCATTTTTGATTTTACCATTATTACATAATGTGCTAGGTTAATGAAACTTAATGCTATTATTTAATTAGTATTTACTCACCTAGATACCGTGCCCAGCTGTCTCTAAAGACATCTTTTGAATTATTGTCAGAAGACATGATGTTAAAAACAAAATATTTGTGAAGAGCCAAATATTACTGTTCTAGCCTTAGCTCAGAAACGAGCCAGTGGCTTAAGAAGCATCATAAAAAGTGAAACACGGATGATATATAAAGATAATTTTTTTAACCCAGTGACAAAAAGAACATAATTTTTCATTTAAATAGAAATAAAATTAAAAATTCATTATTAAGTAACAAATTAGCCAAAACCACGGACGAAAAACTTGCAATTTTAAAGCAAATCGCAATAACGATTTGATTTTGAATTATTTCACCATTACACGTAATAAGAAAATCATTTTAACAAAATTAATTTAGTAATTAATTTTCAAAATAATTCGCGAAAATTATCATATTTGACACTTTCCCAAATGACAAGATTGTCAAGAGAAAAGAAGACCACAGACCAAAGATATTGTATTTCTAGTAAACAATGTCTTTGCCACAGACAGATGAGTGAAAAGACCGCCGCCCGCACCGCAACATCCGCTACCGCTACACGAACAAACACTGTTTTAATCTGTGCCAACAATATAATGACAATGACAGGCAAAACTGACAGACAAGACAGGAATAGAAAGACAACTTTGATTTCACGACAAAATAGTGATGTTACTGTCTTTTTCTTATTAAAATACTTTTAATGTATTACGAAATAAAATGAAATCAGGAGTAATAAAATTGAAAAAAATAATTAAGTGTTTATTTATTTATAATTTTATTGTAATTTAAAGTAATTTGAATTTGAAAAAAACAACATCAAACTATCTTTATGAGATTCTGGTATTATAGGCTAAAAAGCCTTGCGAAGGCGATGACTAAGCGCCTGCCTTCTATTCAAATAATAGGGAACTACATATTAATCTGTGGGAACTACGGCAAAAAGATAAAGGGATTCTGTCGTTTGGGAGAATTTTTGCTGTCAGAAATAAATCCGGCATTTCGACTTTTATTTTATTTTAGAGCAGTTGCTTAATTTTTACTTAATCTAGATCAATTTTATTAATGGGTGTTGGAATCGTTGTTTCATTTTTGGTACCCCATCGTTTCTAACAAACATAATTATTTTAAGAATTCCTGTTTATTTTGACGCTATTACAAAATGTTCGCTTTTTATCCTAACTTGTCAAAATTCACGCCACACTAGACCGCTTCAGCTTAACATGCTGATAGTGGTTTGATAAGTAAGGTATTACTATTAAGGGTAATTAACTAATAAATCGAACAAATAAATCTGATAAAAGTAATTCAAGTGAGCACCTATGTATCTTTTTAGATCTACAATTAAAAAGGTATGAATACCTACATAATCAACAAGATAAACCTAAAGTCTGAAGCCTCTTCTAGAATATAGATATGCAGTATGTAAGTAAGTGACAAAGGTATTTAACGATAAAATCAACAATTTAAATTTTAAAATAGGTACGATAAAATAAATTAGTCAGCTTCTAACTTCATTTATTTTTACAAAAACTTTTGTTAACATTGAACCGAGAAAATATTTAAATTAAAACGTTAAACACAATTCAACTTGATTATACTATGAACCTGAAAACTTTAGGCATAATTTCATATTTACGGTTCAATTAAACCAATGTTGTTAAAATTAAGCTGTGTGGTTTGCAACATTCCATGACAAAAATTTGTTAAACCAACACAAGTTGATGTTTTCCATCAAATAAAAATACATTTCTGCAATTTGCACAGCATCACTAGCCCCACTTCACAAGTACCGTGACGTCAATGACATTAAAGTGACATTGTGTGAGTGAGTAGCCGGCTTTAGCAAAATCTGACGTATAGACATTTTCTAACACTGTAACTTTTATTACCATAAGCATAAAGTTAACTTTGCTGTAGCTCCGTTACTTGTCAGCACGTTTTGCATCGTCGTGGAAACAGACAGATCAGCTGTTCAGTCAAACTGCGTGAAGGTGGTTGTGTGTTAGGTTATTTTATTATTTTTATAATGAAAATCGTTTGGCAATGTCGAAGACATGCATTAAGTGAATTTTGTGACCATTCAGAGCAGAACCAAGTTTACGGTGAAAGTGACGAATTAATGAAGATAACCGTGCGTAATCATTGTTATTATTTTGTTGCAAAATTTATCTTTTCATTCACTCAAGGTAAATAAATGGTCTAAGATTCAATTATAGTATTAAATCCTATTTAAAAGGATTCCTACATTTCCTTAAAACTGAAATAGGTAGTCTCCAGCTCTTAAAAAAACATTAAATGATATGCCACATAAGACCAAACAATTTTAAACGTTAAGTCATAGGGCTAAAGTTTATTTTGGAAAGCCTTTAGAAACAGTATATTTTGAATTAAGGGTCGTGTGTTTTGCTATAAAATAAACAAATATTTATCGATATTTTTTTTATGAACGACAATTATCGAGTTTAAAATATACAAGTATAATACATATTTGAGTAGGTTCTAAATTAAATGTCTATTATTTACGAGAGTTATATATGAGGTTTTTTTTTCTTCATTTTAACTAAGGAGGGTAGAGAAACATCATGTTAATTAGTAACTGTATAAATGTGATTTTAGGAAATTTATGACTGAAGGGATATTGTATGAGGTACCTACTTATTAGGTAAACAAACAGCAGTTAAATATTAAACCTACACATTTAAACACGACAACTAATCTTTACGTTTGCCAAAAAAATAAACAGATATATTCTACACAAACTAAGTAGTATCATCAGAGAAACCGATCGATCGAGCAATTGCTATTTGAACTAGTTTTAAGCCTTATTAAATTCCTTAGCAACAGCAGCAGGTAGATAAGTCGACAGTCATTCTTATTACTGGATAATAATATAAATGAGACATTGTGGATGTCTGTTACTCAATCACTTTTTAACGACTAGACATAATTAGCTGAAATTTGACAAAATTGATCTAGCTTAACACAGGAGAACCAGAATATATTTGTTTTCGTGTTTCCGTGATGCATTTGTCTATTCCTTAATTTTAAAGTCTACACAAATTAATTCGCAGAAGCTAGTTTCTTTATAATCGTTACAACTATTTTTCTAGCCTTTCATTTTATGTCCTTACTTTTCATGTAGTTCAAGCAAGATTATCTATTTGTCGAAATGATATTCACAATTTATTATCTTTATTTTATTACATACAGATAAAATATAGTTAACTACAGCGTTTGCGACTTTTCTTCGTTGTTTTAAATTTTGTTAAAGTAATGTCTAAAAATAAACTATTTAATTCATGACTGATTATTCATTTTTGTTACGCATTTCATAGCGTAAAAAATACATTTTCGTCCACATGACAACATAATATTGTTTGAGTTGCATATAAATAGGAATTTAACAATCTTTTGTGTTAGAATAGTTTGTTACGGGATTGCTACCATGTACCTTATTTTTGAGTTCCCGATATTTCGGCACTGTTGCAAGCGCCATGATCACGGAGTAACTGAAGAATATTAAACCAAAAATAAGTCAAAAATAAGGTACATGGTAGCAATCCCGTAACAAACTATTCTAATGTTAGTGACCATGAAAGTTTAAAAGAATATAATCTTTTGTGTGTCTTAATTTTTAGTTTTTACGAACTTAGATATTGTTGTTTTTTTTTTAATAATAAATAAATATTGGACAACATCACATACATTGCTCTGATCCTAGGGTAAGTTGCTAAAGCACTTGTGTTATAGAAATCAGAAACAACGACGGTACTACAACACCCAGACCCAAGCCAATATAGAAAAGTTCGTTTTCTACATTGACCCGACCGGGGATCGAACCCGGAACCTCAGAGATGGCGGCGCCATTTAAAGTCCGGCGTGTTCGCCTCTCGGCTACGGAGGTCGTCAAATCTGATACAATAACTAGCATCTTGGGACAATTCACTTTTTGTCATTTATAAATTGTCCGGAAAATTCGAACTTGCTGTGAAACACTAATATCTTTTATGAAGTATCACTGTATTATATGTAATGTAGGTAAGTATGTATGTCTTTTTAACCCCCCCCCCCCCTTCGGCTCGCCTCCTAGACGTCAGGATTTTCTGGAAGAAATACCCAGAAGAACGAATGATTACTGCCATTTATAAGCACCAAGTAACTCGAATTCGCAAAGACACATATTGTCATTTCCATGTTGACTAATAACATTAGCATTACGTTCGTAAGTTCTGGGAAATAACTGCCGAATTGTCTGTTTCTGAGATACGAGAGATTCAAAGGACAGCTTACACTTTAAATCGCTAAACCATTGTAAGTAAAAAACAAAATAAACAAGGATAACACAACATTGGCGCCTTAACTGAAACGCGATGCGCAATTTTATCTCTTACACCAAGGAAAAGTATGACAGGTATTTTTGCATTATCTTCCTTAACCGTTCTTTTTTGTCGTACAAGGCGTCTTTCATATCTTATCGCTCAGATTGAAAAGGTTTAAAGTGTTGTTCAGTATTTGATGTACAATTTTTATCAGAATTGAAAATAAATGTTTGCTATATAGGTATAATGATTAAACAAAACCGACGAAATGAGAACCATTTTTTGACGGGTGGTATAAGGTATTTTTGTAACTTCCAGCCACAGTATTTACTAATCAATTACTACGTAAGTTATCGCACCGCTAGGTCAACTTTATTAGTTATCTTATACTCTAATCTCGGTATAACTTCTGGTACACGCTTAACACGTGATCTAGCTCGTGTTTGAACCAATACTATTCAGTATTTATTTACGTATTGATTCGTGGTGTTCAATTCTCTTGGATAGTATTTATATGGTAATTTTAATGATTAGTTATTCTATTTCTTTCTTCATAAACGATGACATACTCTCAGTTCAAATTGTTAGTAATCTAATATTTTTAAATAGACTCAAAAACCTACTTTTAAGATAAAAATGTACTACAAACAATATGGCACAGACAATTTCTAGATCCGTATGTTCATTTATTCCATATGATTCTTATACCATAATTTGTCCAGAATAGTGCAGACTCTAATAAGGCAAAACAAGCAAAAATCTTGCCTTCCTTGTAACACGCTAAATCATTTTAGAAATAATTGTAGTTAGTTTCAAAATTTGTATTAATGGTTTCTTCCTAGAAATTTGTATGTGAAGTTAAGTAAGTAATATTTAATCAACAAAAAATAAGCTAGCGCTCAATAACTGGCCGTTGACGCGTAAAAAATTAATCATTTTATTTAAGAAAACATATTAACAAGGCATTGAACACTTATATTTACTAAGATTATTGTTAACACCTCTAAAACTTGAGTTTTGGCAAAACACATTCATTTATTGTTGAGTCATTTTCAGATGATAGGTACTTAAAATTGGGAAGTCCAAAAAGCAACGATACGTTTAAAATAATAATGTTAGGTACTTTTTTACTACCGACACAATCTGCAGTAATTTGAGTACAACCACGATAGGTATATTTATTATTAATTTCCAAGTGAATACTTTGTTAATCCTCAAACATAACAAAAACGGCCAAGTGTGAGTTGGACTCGTGCACGAAGTGTTCCGTACCATTAACTATAAAAACGAGCAAAAACAATCGCGTTTGTGGTATCGGAGCCCCCTTTAATACTATTTTATTCTGGTTTTTAGTATTTGTTGTTATAGCGGCAACAGAAATACAACATCTTTCAAAAATTTCAACTGTCCAACTATTACGGTTGCCTGGTGACAGGCGCACAGACAGACAGACAGACGGACTGCGGACAGCGGGGTCTTAGTAATAGGGTCACGTTTTACCCTTTGGGTACGGAACCCTAAAAATAGCAATAACACTTTCCAGTGCTTGTTATATTCAAGGCTAAGTTTTTCAACACAAGAGTGTGCACTGTGCACTCTATGATAGATGAGTAATGGTCTTACAATATAAACGTCTGAAACAAGCGGTAAAACATTATTTAAAAATATATAATTATGACCATTTAAATCCTAAACATCAAAAATACTACTTTCTAAAAAAAATACGTCAACAACTATTTTTTTAATTTTTAAGTTTTTGTCTTCTTAAATTAATTATTTTTAACAATAGATAGTATTATAATAATACATATTATGCTCGTTATTCATACCTACTTCTGCTTTGAATTTTTTAAAGTATCGATATTACCTGCTATTTCTCTGTGACGCTGGAACATCACTAGGAATACGGACTAGATAGACGTAGCACGTGACGTCAATCACACAGAATTTAATAGGCAAAAACTCAGATCCTGTAGACCCTAATTATTCTTTTAATCTGTGCTTTAGTTAGATTATAATACCGTTTTTTTCATCGAATATGTTGTCAGACGATGGACAGGATGGACTTTGTCCCTGTTCCTCGAATGTCGCACGGCGTCGCACAGTGTGTCTTAAAAATTTTAAGTAAAAAGCCAGTCTGTCCGACAGTCTCTGAGAATTCATTTCTGCAGAATTATCAGATACCAGTCGGTTTTTAGTTTTTCACAAAACTTTCTGTTTGGCAAAAGTTGGGCACGATATTGAGGCTTTTATTCGGAGATTATGGCCGATTTACAAATTTGCCGTCAGTAGGCTATTCAATTTTTTTTAATCTCTGCCGTCTTTCTTCGAAACTCTTTATTGATTTGATTTTACGCTTCCTTTTGGTCCTGTCAACTCTCGCGCATACTAAAATAGTACAGATGACATTGCTCTATGTTTTAGTGCGTGTGCGTTTGTCGATGCCCTTGTAACTTTGAAAGCGATCTATTTGACGAAAAAGTACCCTGTGAACAGACTGTCTAACATCAGCGCGAGCTTAGGTATAATTTAATGCCTGCGCAGGGATAGTTCTCGGAGTAATTTTTTTGTCCGTCAAAATAGGTCGCTTACCGCAGACATCTGCTAACGCACACGGAGACTAAAAGTACCTTGTACAAAAGTCCTCGTAATCGCCTTTCATTTCGGCCGACACAGACATGTATGTGCCTGGCCGTTTCTCCCCTGTCCACCATTCGAACGACGGCCCAAGCCGAGGTCCGAGCCTACAGAGGCGCTCTTGAGGCCCGAGTCCGGTTCACCCCCAGATCGGGCCCGCCAGAAAGGAGCCCGACGGCGGTTCGGCCTGCCTAGGCAATTCCGGCCGCGTCGGCGCCATCACTGGCGGGTTCGCCGCTTGGTAGGGTGCCTTACCCATACGCACTCCACACTGGCCCGATTGCGCCCGCTAGTATGGGGCCCAACACGTACGAGCCTGAGCCACACACTCGGACGGGTCGCGGAGACCGCTAGTCGGGCGGACCTAGGCTGAGCGCCTTCAGCGCTCGCCATCTCTGCCCGGTAGTAGCTGACAAGGCCTTTTCATTGGGCCGTCAGCGACAGGTCCGTCAGTAAAAAAAAAGAAAAAAAATCCTCGTAATCTCTGAATGATAGCCTCCATATCAGTTTTCTGATCACCAAATTATCGCACACCATGTGCTTCGAGCCAATGACAACGCGGACTTATCGGCAACTTCATTGTTCTCCACGGACAAAAGTCCCTCGTCTGCGCAGGCCTTAATAGTCGGCAAGAGTTACTAGCCTATGTCTCATCTGTTGTCCCTTCCGATCGTATTATCCGATCAAATTAAAACATCAAATCCTAATAATACTATTTCTTCTACAATTTTTATTTTATTTTATTTTATTTTATTTTATTAGGTCTACTTACAATTTATGTACTATTACTTACGTCTAAAGAACAATTGCATAAAACTAAGAATTAAATACATAATTTGTTGACAAGTAGACTCAGCTTGTTTTAACAATGTGTTATACATAGATAATAAATAATAACTATCCTGAATTCCTAATCATATCCTATATACAACACCCGGTATTTTCCTTAAATATTCGTTTCCTTACCTTTCACGTCGTCATCGCGTCACGGCACAAGCCGTGCAAGCCAAAAGCTAAATAAATAAAAAAGTCTTGTCTTGATTTTCTTCGATTGTTGGTTTTTTAGGGTTCCGTACCCAAAGGGTAAAACGGGACCCTATTACTTAGGCTCCGCTGTCCGTCTGTCTGTCTGTCTGTCTGTCAGTCTGTCTGTCCGTCCGTCTGTCCGTCCGTCTGTCACCAGGCTGTATCTCATGCACGAACCGTGATAGAGTGTTGAAATTTTCAAAGATGATGTATTTCTGTTGCCGCTATAACAACAAATACTAAAAACCAGAATACAAAGGTGCTCCCATACAACAAACGTGATTTTTTTGCCGTTTTTATAGATAATGGTACGGAACCCTTCGTGCGCGAGTCCGACTCGCACTTGGCCGGTTTTATTTGCTTTTCTTTGGTTCTTGGTTTCCTTGTTTGTATCATGATTAGCACTTTGCCTGCCTATGACCTTGTAGTAGTAGAAGTCTCATCAATAGTGCATCATAGGGGCATACAATTATAAAACGTTTGAAAGAGATTACTGGACGAAGTTTTCCGCTTAGAATTACAAAAACGCTGTAACCGGCAAGCAATAATATAACTAATTATTATTAATCAAGTAAAGTAAAACTCAATTTTGTAAATGCGTCGTTTGTTTGGTGATGGTTAAAAACGCGATATATTAACAACTAAAAACATATTTTTAATTTTTCGTCTATTATTAAGTTATTATTATTAGCTGTATCTCTCCTGCGGGAAATCACGGCACAAGGGCCGGTCCTTTTGGAAGGCGTTCGTGGGGATATAGGGGGCCTAGCACGAAAGTGTATCTTTCGTTCGGTCGTATAAACCTAACAAATTAAAATGGCCAGTCTCATGTGTCAATCCTTTGATAACATGTGAGCAACTCAATCTAGCCGTGTAAAAACCCGACCTTCTTGATTTATTAAAGTTCAACTAGGTATGTACCTATGTGTGAGTGAGACCACATGGTGGAGATAGTTTTACCGAACGCAGGACAAAAATGGACAGTGTGCTATAGACAGATTATGTCAATTTGCTGTTTTCTTATAATTTAAAATCAATATTGGAAAGTAGCATGAAACGAACATGAAGACAGTTAAGCAGACTTCCTTGACAAAAAAAATCTGTTATTGATACTTATCTTTTACACAAGAATAATTCTTCTTCAAGACCATGACAATGGTGTTTATTGTAGGTATGTGTGTCGTTTAACTTCATTGAATGTTTGTACTTTATTCAATGAGGAAAAAACGATGTAAAATATTCATTGAAAGTTGTTTTTTCATTGCATCAATTGGTTTAAATGCCCTTCATCCACATTTGAGGATTCTTTAACATAAAAGTAACAGCATACGAAAGTTTTAATAAAGTGGTTTGGCATTGTATTGTTCCTCATTTCGCACAACAAAACAAAAAAAAAAACATAACCCTCGTTTGGCAGTCGGGTAATTACTTTTTTCACTTTTATTATATCGCAAGTTTGGAATTTTTGATAGATAGATGTTTGACTTAATCATGCCGAAACGCCTTAACGGATCCGGATGAAATTAGGCACAGAAATAGTCTAGGTATGTCAAAAGCCTAGAATAAATGGAATAGAACATAGAAAACATTTTATCTCGTAAACATTACGGTTCTATGGTGTGAAAGTGTCAATAATGGCCTACTTACTTGCAAATACATTATTTTGATTCGGTTTTAATGATTTTGAAGTAGGTACTTAATTTCGTCACTTGTCAATCATTAACCCTATCGTCCTGTGTTGTTAGATGTGTTGTATTTATTATACAGGGTGACTGGAAATGAGTGAACATCCTTGTAATTATAGTAGTTGTAAATTATTTAAATTTAATTTATTATAAAATCTAATTCAACATTTTCTTTACTATGACAAAAAATACATTTTTCAATCAACTCTAGTATTGTTATCTCTCTACCTTTGATTATATACATGTCTAGATTGTCTGTTCGAGTGTAATAAACTTAAAAAAATATATAAGCCAACTGTTGGCGCCAAAGTTTGTTTCGCCCGCTCAGTGGCGCGCTTGTTACCATAGCAACCCAAAATTGTTACCATAGTAACCATAGTTGTTACTGATTCAAATCTGTTCTTTTGGTGACAATCGCAGCACCACACTATCTAGACATGTTTATAATCAAAGCTCTGACCTGACCCTATTGTTAGACAAATATCTTTGGCGCTATGTGTGCTAACTGCTATGTCATGTCATATATATATACTACCTCATTTTAAAGCTTATTGAATTTAGATGTTATTAAAAATAATATTTTTATTTGTCTGAAGCATTGCATTTAAATGAGTCATATATATAAGGTCCGATTTTATTAGTGTTCATCCTGTTAACCTGTGACTTTATAGGTGAAAAGCAATCGTAAAAACCAATTTTCAAATGTGTACCATAAAAACTAAAAAAGTTAGCTATTAATTTATTTAAGAGTAGGCTCCATAAATGGCTCTGTGAGAGTAGTTTCTGCGATTTAAATGACTTTTTTAGATCATGATGACTCAATTCCCTTTTTTTTTTGAAATTTTTATTACAATATTATTTATTTGATTTTGATTAATTTAATTTATTGCTTTATTTAATTAAATTTTAATTTTCGGATTGATTGTATTATTACTAATAAAATATTATTAAGTTTGCATGCTATCATTATGTAGCAAAACATGAGCACAAAATAACTTTGTATCAACTTTTACTACCATGTTTTAAGCAAATAAATGATTAATTCAAATTCTAATATTTAGTGTCAATTTAGTATCTAGAATGTAAACACAAAAGCATTAAAAAACTTGAAAATGAAACGAGTTTTTTTAAAAGTAAAGTTGACTCCTTATGATTAAAAAAAATGAAATTATTTCATAAGTGGTTGACATTGGCATGAGCATATATACATAACTAAATTTGTTGCAAATGACCTGTACTATAATCCCTTACTTACGGGTGTTCACTCATTTCCAGTCACCCTGTATATTAAAATTATTGCAAGTAAATTAGCATTCAGAGATAAGGCGGGTTCGTTGCTCCCGTCGTAGGATGCAGTTATATCAATATTTAATATTTAACATTGTGAAACATAATATCATTAACGAGGAGTCAGTCTATGTAAACTGTGATACAGTCAACTCATCAAGCTACACACACAGCGCAAGGAGTCCCGGGCTCGATTTCCTGTTTAATTTGGAAAACGACACCATTAATCCGTAAAAATTAGCAATCAGCAACAATCGCGCAGTCATCGCCCGATTGACAGTTAGTGTCAAATGTATGGGCAGCACTGACAGTAGATTGCTTCGTTTTTGCTGGCTATTTGCGATTTGAGGCCTAGCACGAAAGCGTATCGATCGTTCGGTCGTATTATCCGATCAAATTAAATTATTCATTTACTTGTATCAAAGGTTTGACAATTTATGAACAATTAAAAACGGTCGGGTTTTTTACACGGCTAATTTGATTTGGTCATATTTCGTCAACGGTTTGATACAAGAGCCTGGTTATTTTAATGTGTTAGGTTTATACGACCGATCGAACGATATACAATACACTTTCCTGCCAGGCCTCCAGCCCCTCTAGCATGTGCAACAAAACACGATATGATATAGCGATTTATCGCATATTTTTTTGTCAAAATATGAACTTTTATTTAAAAAGCGAGCATAACCGTGACGTCGCCGGCACGGACATGCTTACTGTTTCAATAAAGTTCAAGATGGCGGCTATGTTATCATATTTTGAAAGTAAATAGGCGATAAATCGCTATATCATATCGTATCATATCGTGTTTTGTTGATCGTGCTAGAGGGGCAGAATTTGATAATTTTCGCTATTGCATTGCTGTTGCAAGATACAGAATCAGGGTACCACCGGGCTCGATTTCCAGTTTAATTTAAAAAACGACTTTTTTCTTTTGGTTTGTTCTGATCGTTGCGTGAAGAGCCGCCTGGCAAAATTATTGACTTATACTTCGTGTCCGTGACACAAGGATTTTTTTTCTTCGAGGAATCGAGACCATTACGAATTAATAATGACATGTGTGAGTGGTGTGGCGCATACGCATATTAATATGTATACCTACTGAGGTCTACTTATAATTTATATCGGTTTCACAAGATACAAGCAAACGAATTACTAAGGTAACACGTGGAGTTAAATAAATAGAACTAGTTTTTTATGGTGGTCCTACAACGGTATTAAAAACCGTTCAAGTGCGAGTCTGACTCGCGCAAGAAGGGTTCCGTGCCATTATCAACCGACAGACAGACAGACGGACAGCGAAGCCTTAGTAATAGGGTCCCGTTTTAACCTTAACCAGGCTGTTGCCCGCGACTTCGTTCGCGTGGTCTTTAGTTTATTCAAAATATCAGGAAGATTTAATCTAGATCATATTCTGATTCCAGATGTGTGCAAAATTTCATCCAAATCCGTTGAGTCGTTTACGCGAGATTGAGTCACAAACATCCAAACATTCTCATAAACTCGCATTTATAATATTATTGGGATACATTGGCGAGCGAAGACGATTTAAATTAAAAAACCGGCCAAGTGCGAGTCGGACTCGCGCACGAAGGGTTCCGTACCGTTATCTATAAAAATGGCCAAAAAATCACGTTTGTTGTACGGGAGCCGCCTTAAATATTAATTGTATCCTGTTTTTCAGTAATTATTGTTATAGCAGCAACAGAAATACATCATCTGTGAAAATTTCAAATCTCTAACTATTACGGTTGATGAGATACAGCCTGGTGACAGACGGACAGACAGACAGACAGTCAGACGGACAGCGGAGCCTTAGTAATAGGGTCCCGTTTTACCCTTTGGGTACGGAACCCTAAAAAGATTATAAGTTCCGTGTCGATTTGAAATTCTGTAAGTGTATATTTATTATCTATTATATCATTAAAACATTAAACAATTAAATAAGTTTAATTAGCTGTTCCGAATGTAAACATTGTTTTTATCAAGTACACGGGTTCAGAATGGGGTTAGTTAGATAAAGTTGCATGCGCACGCTGTGCACATGGCATGGCAAACTTAATGTTATATAAGGTCCGATTTTATTAGTGTTCATCCTGTTAACCTGTGACTATATAGGTGAAAAGCAATCGTAAAAACCAATTTTCAAATGTGTACCATAAAAACTAAAAAAGTTAAAAATCAACAACATTGACTTCATATGGCATAAACTCGTCCTATCTTTGCTACGTTTACCATCTGATTATCCGTCTTATTCCTTCCCCTTGTACAGAGCGAGAAAGAGTTGAAGATAGGACGAGTTTATGCAATATGAAGTCGATGTTGTTATTTTGTAATTTATTTCTTTTTACTTTGGGATACTTTTTTATTTTTTTATTTTGGGATAGACATTTGAAAGTTGGTTTTTACGATTGCTTTTCACCTATATAGTCACAGGTTAAGTGGATGAACACTAATAAAATCGGACCTTATATAAGTACGAGTAAGTAATTGAAGATAAATAACACTTGAAAAAAATCACCGACCTCAGCAGGGCTAGCATGCGCGCATCGGTTATTTTATCGATAGACAAGACAAATTTTGTCTTCGACGATATTTGTCGTTTTCCCTAATTATAGACGTCTCGAATCCTTTTTCTTAATATTTTCAGGGTCTCCCGTTCTTCGTAGCTACTTATTTTTACGTTATAACACGGCATTGCATGATATTTTGTTTTTTTCTTTGTTCGTCGAACGTCAAAGGTCGATAAAATGCCACGACAAATTTTATCGTGTTGCGCATGCTAGCCCTGCAGGTGGTGGCTTTGACAGCGAGAAATAACACTTGAGGAATTTCATCTTGTCACGTGACGTCCTCGGTAGCTTAGTTGGTAAAGCACTCGCCCGGCATGCGATGGGTGGGACGTGTATTCGAGTCCCACCTGAGGTCGATGATTTTTTTCAAGTGTTATTTATCTTCAATTAAACCTTGCATGGAATTGCTCAAAACAAAAAAATAATTACTACGAGTAAGTACCTAATTACATAATACTATTGTATTATTTATTATATATTTTTTTCACAACATTATTAAACCGCCGAGAAGCTGAAAAGCAAAAATAATAAACCTTTAGGTTGAATGAAAAAAGGTTGATTTTTTTTTGCTTTTAATTTTTTGGCGGTTACATTTTTTTGTTAAAAAGTTTTAATTAATTTATTAAAAATCTGAGAGTGAACAATAAATCACCCCTACTTTCCCACTCTTAGGGTAAGTTTTTTTTTTCAAATTTATATGGGGCCAAATTCGAGGTATACCCTATTTCATGAAAAAAGAATTATCAAAATCAGACTACTCCGTTAAAACACGTTTATTGTATGGGAGCCGCCTTAAATATTTATTTTATTCTGTTTTTTAGTATTTGTGGTTATAGCGGCAACAGAAATACATCATCTGTGAACATTTCATCTCTAACTATCACGGTTCATGAGATACAGCCTGGTGACAGACGGACAGCGGAGCCTTAGTAATAGCCTAATAGGGTCCCGTTTTACTTTTTGGATACGGAACCCTAAAAAAGAATTGCTGCTCGTTAGTCTCGCTAAAACTTGAGAACGGTTGTACCGATTTGGCTAATTTTGGTCTTAAAATATTCGTGGAAGCTCAGGGATGGTTTAAACGGTGAGAAAACTTGGAAAAATTGCGAGTATTATACTAAAAAGTTTAATTTTATTTTCCCATACAAACTTTATTCCTATCTGTTAAACATGTCTGTCTAGGCGGTACCAAGTTCGCTGGGTCAGGTACATGAAGAAAAAATAAATACAGTCAAAATACTACACACACTTTGTCAGTTTCTGGAAGTTTGGTATGTATGGAATAGCAAATTGTATATTAAGTAGCTTAAATGAATAGGTACCTAAATGACAAATTATAAAAAAACCGGCCATGTGCCAGTCGGACTCGCACACGAAGGGTTCCGTACCATTATCTATAAAGACGGCAAAAAAACACGTTTGTTCAATGATATTTATTGTATTCTGGTTTTTAGTATTTGTTGTTATAGCGACAAGAAAAATACATCATCTGTGAACATTTCAACTCTCTAACTATCACGGTTCTCGAACCGTGATACAGCCTTGTGACAAACGGACAGACAGACAGACGGACAGCGGAGCCTAAGTAATAGGGTCCCGTTTTACCCTTTGGGTACGGAACCCTAAAAACTAAGAATATAAACCTAATAGTATCTGTTACTAAAGAAGCTAAAAGCTATGGAAGAAGAAATATCCCATTGACCCGAATATAGAGCTATCAGCAAAGCGACTCCCCCCTGGACATGATACCTTGGGCAACTTGGAAGTACTTAAATAGGCTACGGACCCAAGTATGCCGAAGCAGCTTAGGGAGAACATGCACAGGTGGGGTTACAGCTTGGAGAGCGCATGTCTATGTGGTATTTCCCCCTCGACAATGGCACATCTCCTGTCATGCCTTGCGCGTCCCAACACCTGAGGGCCTAGCGCGAAATTATAGCATATTTGTATATATTAGTATGTATTTATTAATATTTTGTTGTGAATCTATATTATTTATTAAAGTATATGTATAACATATTATATATAGGTATTTAGCTAGAATAAGTTTGTGGAATTATTGTTGCCTTAATTAACTTTTTTTTCTATAATTTTATCTTACCGCACCATTTGCAAGCTTTCTGCATGACCCAATGGTTGACTGGCAGAGAATGCTTTTAGCATTAAGTCCACCATTTGTACACTTATTGTAAGTTTGTGCAATAAAGTTTTAAATAAATAAAAGTGTATCTTTCGTTCGGTCATATAGACCTAACAAATTAAAATGGCCAGTCTCATGTGTCAATCCTTTGATAAAATATGACCAACTCAATCTAGCCGTGTAAAAATCACTGTTTTCAATTGTTTATAAATTGTCAAACCCACGATACGGGGGAATGGGTGTTTTAATTTGATCGGTTAATACTACCGACCGAACGATAGACTTTCGCGGTTGGCCCCCTGCACACGCGAGGATCTTTACAAGGCCACCGATGCTATATCGGTGGCTGGGTATGGGTCCTCACATATAAAAAGCCTTAGCCGACACGCAAAAAAAAACAACATTCAGACGAATTGAGAACCTCCTCCTTTTTTTGAAGTCGGATTAAAACAAGAATTATGGAAGCAATAAACGATTGAGTATGTCAGGTAACTTACCTCCGCATCTCCCAACATGGGTGTATCTGTTATGAATGTTGCCAAGTGCGTCACCCATGAATCGAACCAATTTAAAAAATCGCCCAATTGCGAGTCGGACACGCGCACGAAGGGTTCCGTACCTAAACGGCAAAAATCACGTTTCTTGTATAGGATCATCATTAAATATTTTTTTTATTCCGTTTTTCAACTGTCTAACTACCACGGTTCATGACATACAGCCTGGTGACAGACGGACAGACAGACAGACTGACGGACAGCGGAGCCTTAGTAATAGGGTCCCGTTTAACCCTTTGCGAACGGAACCCTAAAAATGTCGTTTCATGAATTGACCCTTTCCGGGAATCGAACCCGGGACCCTTTGCGTTCAAGGTAAATTACCGCGTATTATGTAAGTAAGTAAGTATTACTTAACTGTTCTGTAAATAAGCTAAACTGTTCTGGAGACGTATTTTTGAATCATGCGAATTTCTATCCGAATACGAAATCGCAAGTTTCGCATGCGATGACTATCACTATTTTTGAAAATTCATTTCGTGAATTTTGCAACGAGTGACTTTCCCATTCTTATTTCGATTCTACTAGCACATGAGTAAAGAAACGGAAAGCCCCGAGATTGACCACTGGCTGATCTAGTTTGAAGCGGTTTCGGCTCATACGTGACAAGCGGCCAGTGGTCACGCACACACACGCGTTGCACTTGTAGTGATGTACCTATCACAGCGCATTCGTATGTAGCTTTGTCTCTGTTCCGTTTCTTTACTCATGTGCTACTAGTAAGTAGAAAGATCAGAAGAATGACATTGACAAGTTAACATATGGTTGTACAAATAGTATAGTTACCTACAAGAATCCACACCCAACAAAACACGATATGATATGATATGTTATAGCGATTTATCGACACCCAACTGTCAAATTATGAACTTTTATCGAAACGGCAAGCATCACCGGCACGAACACGCTGTTTCGTTAAAAGTTCAAGATGGCGGTTATGTATGTCAAATACAACACTTATAATTATGGAGCTGCCTCACCTCCTCTTATCTTACAAATATTTTTGGAAATAAATCATTTATTTATTTATTACTAGCTGACCTAGCGAACTTTGCATCGCCTCAGATTTGTTCGACAGATAGGAACAGTTTATATGGGGAAATAAAATTAACGATTTTATTGTTTTTCTCGCAATTTTTCCATATTTTCTAACCGTTTAAACCTTCCCTAGACTTCTACGAATATTTCAAGACCAAAATTAGCAAAATCGGTCTAGCCGTTCTCGAGTTTCAACGAGACTAAGGGTCAGAAATTCATTTTTAGGGTTCCGTACCCAAATGGTAAAACGGGATCCTATTACTAAGGCTCCGCTGTCTGTCTGTCTGTCCGTCCGTCCGTCACCAGGCTGTATCTCATGAACCGTGATAGTTAGAGAGTTGAAATTTTCAAAGATGATGTTTCTTGGGTGCTTGGATGATTAGATGCTTAGGTGTTTCTGTTGCCGCTATAACAACAAATACTAAAAAACAGAATACAATAAATATTTAAGCGGGCACCCATACAACAAACGTAATTTTTTTTTGCCGTTTTTATAGTTAAAGTACGGAACCCTTCGTGCGCGAGTCTCGCATTTGCCCAGTTTTTTATATACATTGTATAGATTATTTATTTACTTAATTCGAGTGATAAATGCGTAAAATTGAGATCAATAGAAACACCGCACACGAATCGTATTCATGTTCGAATTCAAAATTCTAATGCTTTAAAAATAAGTCTCCTGACGTCATCTACAAAATCTGTTTGTTCCTTCGTATCGAAATATCCGAGTTATCTCTATTGACTGTGAAGATAGGACTAAGCGTATTAATAACTAGCTTCTGGTAGTTGATTGTACTAGCTTAGCTTATTAAACAAAAAACCCGAACAAGTACGAGGCAACGCTCTGTCAAATGGGTTCCGTAGTCTTGAGATTTCAAAAAACTAGCTTTAAGTACTTATGTTACTATTATGGCTAACGTCATTACGTTGGCATAGAGAAGGATGCAAGGGGGGATCCACCGTCGTTGTTGTCACGGTGGGCATGCCCACAACCCTAATTTACTTGTAACGTCAATATTTCACGGTGGAGGCCTAAATGTACGAACTATGAAAGTGCTATTGTTATTTCGCTGCTTATATAAGGTGTAAGTGAATTAGTGTCAGATATTTTTAGGAGTAACTTAGACTATCACATGGATCATATAAAAGATAAATTTAAAATTATAGAACAAATTTAAAAAAAATGAAAAAATAAAAAGTTTTAAAATAAAGAATTTACATCATCCTGTACATGAACCCAAACACCACAAGTAGACTACTCACACAACGCTAGCCCATTCATAACCTCTCCAGAATTACATTAATGCATTCAAATAATCATATTACACTGTTCATCATAATATCATATTACTTGGTGCGTGAATTAAAGTTTGTTCTATAATTTTGAATTTATCTTATATGTGATCCATGTGATAGTCTAAGTTACTCCTAAAAATATCTGACACTAATTCACTTACACCTTATATAAGGTCCGATTTTATTAGTGTTCATCCTGTTAACCTGTGACTATATAGGTGAAAAGCAATCGTAAAAACCAATTTTCAAATGTGTACCATAAAAACTAAAAAAGTTAAAAATCAACAA
Source organism: Anania fuscalis (assembly GCA_950371115.1). NCBI lineage: Eukaryota > Metazoa > Arthropoda > Insecta > Lepidoptera > Crambidae > Anania > Anania fuscalis. Next base: position 2,171,057 of record OX493346.1, read on the forward strand.
CATCGACTTCATATTGCATAAACTCGTCCTATCTTTGCTACGTTTAACCATCTGATTATCCGTCTTATTCCTTCCCCTTGTACAGAGCGAGAAAGAGTTGAAGATAGGACGAGTTTATGCAATATGAAGTCGATGTTGTTATTTTGTAATTTATTTTTAACTTTATTAGTTTTTATGATAGACATTTGAAAGTTGGTTTTTACGATTGCTTTTCACCTATATAGTCACAGGTTAACAGGATGAACACTAATAAAATCGGACCTTATATACATTCTGCGTGCGGCTGCTGCCGTCGCATATGTCAATGCTGTCGCCGTTGCCTTGCCGTCCCTCTTATTGAAGATGTTTATCGATAAAATTTGGAGCTCGTTTCGCTCGCGATTTTTTTCCGGTACATTGACATAATACTTCAAATCAAATCAAATAATTACCATTAAAAGTTATAAAACGAATGAAAAAAATGCTGGCTAGTGGTCTGGCTGTGACCACAACCTTTTTTGAGGGGTGGATCCGCCATTGGAAGGAATTCAAAGAAGAATGATTAGCCATCCCACGGGAACACAAAAACGGGATAAAAAATTATCCTGCAATGTTATTAAATGTATGTCACGTGCTTTTAAACTTATTTCTATGTCTATGAATTTTGATTGAGTAACAAATCCCCATGATACCTTCACATCTATACAGGGTGGCCCAAACAAAGACTTTGAAGATACCCCATGTATGTTCAGCGGTATTTTGTAGTTTTCGTCTTTTTTTTCATGACTCGTAGTTTGCACGTTAAAATAATTGTGTCATCGTTTTTTTGTTTGTTATTTTGATCTATGTGGGAGTTTAGGCGCATAATGTCAGAAACGCAAAATTACAGATTCTTAAAATGTCAGATGTTAGTAGATTGTTGCAAATGGTCAGAAACGCAAAAAGACAGATTAGCAAAATGACAGATTCGTAAAACGACAGATTCTCAGAATGTCTGGTATAATTTCTTGCATAAAAAATTGACATCCTGAAAAATACTATTGTTTAAAAGTTGAAATTTGTCGTTTCAGGCGAGTGAATTCATAATGTCACTCAGACCTGGCCGCACTTATTTTGAATACAAGAAGCGAAAATATTTTGACAAACGTTTAAAATTTATACTATAATAGAGAAAGTTTATTATTTATTTATCTAAACTTTATTGAACAGATTAAAAAAATAATACAATAGGTGGACTTAATGCCATGAGGCATTCTCCACCAGTCGACCATTAGGATTTTGGCTCAAATCGACATCTTAAGACAAACTAAACGTGTTGTTTTGTAAAGTTGTATCAATTTTAGGGTTTTTTTTTTCTTAGATCATAAGCACAAACTACATAAGATAACATACCAAATATTTTTTAGCCAGGAGCTGAATTTAGAACAAAATATTTTTTTATTTGACTTGAACATCGAACCTAGAAACAATCTAGGTCTCTGTGGCTTTTAAAATTGGTTCAGGGCCAGACCTAGCTCGACTCGGGGCAGTGCTGTGTCTGCTGTGCTGAGGCAGCAAAAAGTGTGTGGTCCTTGAGGACTTTTAGTATGATCATCTAAAACCTCAAGTTCTAACTGTAATCTTAGTCGGTATCTTAATTTCTGAAGGTCGTGTCTAGCTTGAAGTGTCACCTGATGCACACTATGCTTCTCCAGGTATTCCTGTCCTCGGCAGTCTATATCGGGTGTAAAAAAAGGCTTAACGAAGCCAAATACCACATATTCTACGTATTATTACGATCATTTTTTTCTTTTACACTATACCTGGGAAATGACGGGTTACCGAGTTATTGACAGTCAAAGTTACAATGTTTTTTCAAAGATTTTTACAAAATTGACTTCTGTTTGATAATACTAAACTTGACAAAGAAACATGATAAACATTTTCAGTACTTCTTTCTTCTGTGGCGTGCGTGCTATACATTGCGGGTTAGAAATACGTATTTTTTTTTTATACCCAAAAATAAAAAGTCATTTCCCAGCATTTATTTTTTTTTCATTCTACTTGGTTTTATGTATAGAATTCGTGGTTTAAGGCTTCGTTAAGCCTTTTTTTACACCCTGTATATAGCCTTGGTTATTGATAAGCCAGTGACTTTACTAGCTGTTTTTCCGGTTGCTCATATTCGACTTAATCAGATAACATAAAGTTTAATAAAGGTTTTTTGGGTTACTACGGAACCCTAAAATCTGTTTTGCGCAGCGAGCTACTATTTTGGGATTTAAAAACCACTGTGCACAGCCAAACCGTTACAGTGTAGGAAAAGACCATCATTATAAAGTTCACAAAAATTAGGTTAATAATTATTATTCGCACATCTTAATTATAGTTTTTTATTGCATCAGTTTATTGATTTTATTAATTTGGAAATAACGCGCAAATAATAATGTAAGTAGTTTTATTTATTCAAACAAATCTTTATAAAACTGTGTTTTTGGTTAAAGTTTTTTTAGTCTTTTGCAAATGGGTACGTGATTCAAAGAATCGGATTAGAAAAATCATAAAAAAACTATTTTTAACAAAAAAAAAAACAGGAGTTATCAAAACGAATCTAATGAGCCTAGGTATTATCTATGGCTAAGGAATAATAGGAGAATTTACGGGAAATCAGGGAAATTAGAGGCAGGTTCAGGACGCCTAACCTGATAAGAAAGCGCTTCGTTCGTTCGGACGTATCAACCTATCAAATTAAAATAACCATTCACTTGTATCAAACCTTTGACAATTTATGAACAATTGACAACAGTCGGGTTTTTACACGGCTAGTTTTATTTGGTCATATTTTGTCAAAGGATTATATGAAGATGGTAATTTGTTAGGTTTATACGTACGCACGAAACACTTTCTCAGTAGGCCTTCGAGACGTATTTTTGAATCATGCGCATTCCAATTCGAATACGAAATGGCAAGATTCGCATGCGAATGACTAAAATCGCTATTATTGAAAATTCATTTCGTGAATTCTGCAACGAGTGGTCCGACCCACTCGTATTACGATTCTACTAACTAGTAGAAAGTTCGGAAGTATGACTTTGACAAGTAAACATATTCACAGATTAAAAACATTTTTTTTCGTTCCGTTCCATGCGATTCATTGCCGGTTTTTAAAATCAATAAGTTTTTGCATTCCGGGTTTTAATGTTTTCTGCGTGAAACGAAAATAGTTACAAGAATTTTACTTAGCAACACAGAATTCGAGTGATTCAAAAATGCGTAAAATTGGGAGTGATAGAAATAGAATTCGCACACGAATCGTATTCGTGTTCGAATTCAAGATTCATTTCTAATGCTTCAAAAATACGTCTCCTGAGCCCAAACTACCTACGAGTAGAAGGTCAAATTCAAATTCAAAATATGGTCTTACTGGCGGCCATTGAAGAGTTCTACTATCCTTCTTGTAGCTCCATCATCAGATCAGATAGTGCCAAATTATTAAAATATCATTCGGATTTTTCATACTCACGAATCTTGCGATACGAACAGCTAAACGAAATAAAGTTTTCAAGGTAGGATTACTTGGGTCCGTTCTTAATTATCAATAAAAGTGTTTGAAATTGGACGTTATCATCAAAAACTAGAAAGCTGATGACTAGGAAACATACATTTTACTTACAAAATGTCATAAATAATACCTTGACTGCTTGCAACTCTTGCAAGTTTTGCAACTCAAACAAAACCAACTGAATCTATTCCAGATACCAGGACGCTTTTTGAATTGCAATAATTATACACGGTGTTACTTTGCATCCTTGCCATATTCACGGAGATAAAAGTAGGGAACAATACCTATTGTTTAGATAAACTAGAGACTCCCATAAATAAAGCACACTAAGTTTTTAGTAAATTTGGTTTTGCAGTACACATAGGAATAAACCGATTTTGTCTCGAACGGTACGCGATCACCAATCAAGTAATACTACAAAGTCTTTTGTGCCGATGAATAAGAACAGTGATGTGCATGCGTTTCGATAATTAGTGTTGTGTTTAATAGATTGTCGATAAATTAAAATACTTAAGATTAAAAAAATAAAATAAAGGGCTTTCTTTTTTTACTGATTTGTTATCATTGTCAGTGATATAGTTACCTCTGTAAATATGGCAAGGATGCAAAGTAACACCGTGTATAAATAATAGTAAAATATGTTTATTTCTCCCAACATCCTTATTGACGTATCTATTTATCGGACGCGCGACCAAATTTGCAACAAAACAATAACATAAAACTAATTCAGATATAATTTCTTAGTAGAAACAATTATGCGGCACTAAGTAAATTAATTAGGTTTAGTAAACATGAGAAAATCAAGTAACGACAACTCAGCTGACTGGGAGAAGGAGAAATTGGATCCAAATGGATGGTAAGTGATTGTTATTAAGATTTTTTATAGAATTTTGATCCTAGGAACTAGTCCGTCGAGTTACATTAGGTTCTATCGCGGCCTCCGACCCCTTACCGCTTTGTAGAAATATTCCTGTGTAAGCGCATCGCGTCGGACACGCCCCAAATCGCCCTGATTGGTTATGCATTTTACTACGTTTTACTACAACCAATTAAATACATAGAAGCTTGCTTGCTTGTGCCTAAACACCTATTGTCTTGATTGAACCCGAAACATAAATGAACGTAGGGCGCGGCTTGAAGCGAGTGGCAATGAGGTGCTTGCAAGCGATTTTAGCTTCAAGACTGGTCAGGCGTCGGAGACCGCCAAAAATTATTTTTATTATTTTCCTTTTCTTTAATAACTAATTAACTTCAATACTTATAACATAGTGCTTTGTTAACCTTTATAGAGAAAAATGTCCTCGGCTCCATAGTACATACGTACGTAAGTTTTGGCGTAGAGTAGGGTAATACCTACCTATACGTATAATACCTATTCTGTTGCCTACACAAAACGTCCAATATTGAATATTCCATAAGATATTTGTTTCTATTCGTATAAAATCGGCTTTAGGTTTTGTTGTAAGTTAATGACCGATTGTACTTTGACGATTTACACTAGATAATTGCGTTAACGAAGATGATTAAAAAAAATATTAAAATAATGATAAATGTGTATCATTCATCGACCTCATGTATGATAAGTCGATACTAATATTGAGATATAAATCAATATTGAGTCTTGACTTGATAAGAAAGATGTAACATGAGTTTCTTTTATTTAATGCTTTATTTACCGCAAGATGGGTTCTCTGTCTATAACCTTGGGTTTGAATAATAACTTAACTATTTTCATAACTAACACAAAGATCTACGTCAATCTTTTTCGACAATAAATTATATGACAACCTTAGGTTATATAATTTTGCTTTCCAGTCCAGTAATTCAGTTACAAAGAAATACATTAATATACGCTATATCGTTTAGTTCCTACAAGAATTTGTGTAGCAATTTTGCGGAATGTGACTTGTTGCTCGGACATTTCTGAAAGAAGTTCTAAAAAATCGATCAATGGGCCCCGGTACAACATGGAGAGTAGGTACGGTACATACAGACATAATAACTAAACATGTTTCTTTAAATTATATGGAATATTTATTATTAGTAGAAAGACAATTCCTCAAGAGCTTTTTGCTGCTGCTGCTTTTTTCGGCGATAACCCGCAATATTGTCCCAAAACAGTGTAGTGGTACGTTAAAACAATCGCTAATAATTGGTAATAGGTACAATATTAAGTATAGGGTAAAAGTTCTTAATATTATGCCCATTTCAAAGTCAAAGTCATTTATTTAGAATATAGTCACTCTTCCGGGCACTTTGTTAAGTAGACTTTTGGGACGTGTTCGTCCCAAAAGTATTACTTTGCCCTACTACCGCTTTAGGACTACTTAGTTTACATATCGGCTGGTGATGAGAATAAACGGTGCAACAAATCTCGGTCACCTTTGTCATTGTCAGCCCGATTTTTTACAGGAAGGAAATACATTTTACAAGACAATAATTAATAAGTGCGAGCAAGTGGAGTCCATTTGCAGACATAAATTAGTTTAATTGGTTTGTAGTCTTTAGTTTCTCTTATTTACGAATCCTTTGTTTACATGAAATAATAATTATTCATAGCAGGTATTATAATTTATTATTTCTAACTAATACATATTTTTCTTGTCAAAGCAAAGCGATAATTAATTATTAATTACTCATTACTACTGCATAATAAACAAACAACAATAATCAGTGTACTCGTACAATAAAGTGTTTATCGAAGTGATCACATGACTGAATAAGTAATTGGGAAGATTATAATATGGGACACACAGGAGTATTCAACCTTGTTACACTTTCTCTTTATTTAATTAATATATCAATACTTTGGACATTGCAAATGCTTTCATTACACGATATCATTATATCATACCTGAGAAACCAGGAGGCCTAATACGAAAGCGTTTCGTTCGTTCGCACGTATTATCCAATCAAATTTAAAATCCATTCACTTGTATCAAAGCTTTGAAAAGTTATAAACAATTGAAAACGGGCGTGTTTCTACACGGCTAAATTGAGTTGGTCATATTTTGTCAAAGGATTGACCCATGTGTCTGGTTGTTTCAATTTGTAAGGTTTATTCGTTCGTACGAACGATACATTTTCGTAGGGCCTTCTGGGTTCGATGCCCGGTTTCAATTAGTTCAGAAAACGAACTTTATCAAGTTTACTCGGTGAATGTGTGCTTGCCTTGGCGATCATCATCATCTCAGCCTATTGCAGTCCACTGCTGGACTTTTAAGCCCCCTCAGAGCGCTTAAGAGCACGCTTTTTTCATCCAGCCACTGCCAGGCTGGCAGTGCCAGCCATCTTCCGTCATCGGTCCATCGAGCTGGGGGGCGTCCTACACTACGTTTGCCAAGGCGTGGTCTCTATTACTCCACGTTTACTCCACCTTTCGTTGGTTCTGCGAGTGTTAGTGCAGTTCATGTTCATTGTACCTCGCTGTTACGAGGATTTTAATTAAAATAAATAAATAAATAATAAAGACGTTTATATCTCTTCCAATTTTAATTCCTTACCTAAATACGATGAGAATAGGTATGTTTAGCGTTTATTTATATAGCCAATAGTTTCCTTTGAACACTTCCACGGACAGGATAAACATAGATAAGACAGAACAGAGTTGAACCCGAGTCGAAGTCGCTATCAACCCATTATCAGTAAAAAAAACTATTTTATAAAACAAGGAAGTCAAGCGTGTGGAAGCGACTTTTAATGATTCGTTTTTTTTTTTCTAAACGAACTAAAAATTAATTGTTTTTCCCGCACTTTTTTTGTCCGTACCCGGGAAAACACGCCGGGAACCTGAGAAAATTCCTTATATCGTTGCCCTACAATAACGACCATATGGTCGTACCATATTAACATTAGTATATACTAATGTTAATAATTCCATACATCCAAGAGAAATTTTACAAGAATTTTTAACAAAGATTGCTAGAAAGATTTTATTCTGCCGGGGACGTCGTCATGAAAAGCTATTTTTCTAACCTGTAATCGAATTCGCCTTTACCCACTACACGAAACTGAAAATAAAGTTAATATCTTATAAAAATTTTCAACTTTATTTCAGTTACTAAAAGACCCGAAAATAAAAAATCCGCAAAAGGAAAATTCCCGGGAATCCTGAAAACTCAAGAGTGCTGAACAAACTTTACCATTTACAAAATGATTGGATCTATTTGATTTTTATAAATAGCATATTCACTTCCAGTATTGAAATTGTTAGATCATTTTGTAAAAAAACTACCAATTGTTGTCCACTCAAGCGAACCTTTACGTTATCACTCCAGATTCAGTCCAAGTCAGACTACCGAACGATTGAAACGATCGAAAACCGAACTTCTAACATAGTGATAACACAGATTTAAATTAGTTTTAGCTATTTTACTAATAATCTTAATTTAGTATCTAGGAATTTAAAAATTCTAGACAAAAGTCTTACGAGTGGTGACAAAAAAAACATAATTGAAAGTGAAGTATTTCAAGTGATTGCGGTAACAATTTAATGCTGTGCTGTTTCTCGTGTAGTAGATGTTTTCGGAAGTGAACAAACGTTTCAATATTACCTATTTTGCGAAGTGCACTGTATTCTCATTGATGCAATGCAAACCTTTTTGAAAAGTTTAAAAATATAACGTTTTTTACTTAATCTGTACGTTTGTGATGGTGCAATGTAAAATGAACTCTGTTTCATAAAGTTTAGAGCAAAAATTGGCAAAACAAAACTAAACATATGTTTATGACAATTATAAGAAATTGATAAACAACTATGCGAATGAAAAAAACGTATCTGATATATGAAAAAGATTTCAGGGACACTGAAACTGAACCGTTATTACCAGATGTAAGAGATAGTGACGAGGAAGACTGGTAAGTCTTTATAATTTTAAACTAGCTGACCCGGTGAACTTAGTACCGCCTAACAGTTTTTTTGTTCGCTTTCCCAATCCCAATGTTTTTATTATTTATTCTGCTATTCGGGGCAAATCCAAAAAATTAAAAACCATGAAAATTGGTCCAGCCAGTCTTGAATTATAAGTGTTGGAACAAACACGACTTTGTTTTATATATTGGGAAGATAACAATAATAAGAAAAGACAAAAATATACAAAGTGTGAGACACTTTGTTAGGTTATCCCTACACACTATAAAACCTATTTACAAATTCTGTAAAAGAAAAGTATGCCCTGTAAAGTCGGCTGACAAAGGTGACTGAGTTTCTTGCGCCGCGGCGTTTCTGCATCACCCTGAAACGATTTAGGGCAAAGCTATATTTCGCTGTATAAGTAAATTCGCTCATAAGCCTACCTTGTTGATAAGGAACAGTCTCTTTCATCAGCTGTGGTTGGCCATTTGTCCCAGAACCCAGTCCCTTTGGTTCTTTCAATAAACTCATATAGTTATAGTGCCAATAGTTTACTGAATATGTACCTACCTACATTAGTTATATGTATTATACCTATTATTTCGTACGAAACACTTACGAACCAATATAAAAAACACAAGAAACTACCGGATTAACTACGTCTTATCTTCTAGTCCCATATCCCCCAGATCCTAGGACTAAGGTCTTGGGCAGTGCATGTTGCGAGTGTAACTTATAGCACAAAGAAGTGGTCCTTGACTGATGGCCTTCTCGATATATTTCTCTCTTCTCTCGATATATTTAGACTAGACCAGTTAAAAGATTGCAGTACACTTATCAGCACACCTAAGCGGGATTTTAGCTTGATAACTTATAATATTAGGAGCCTTAACAAGAACTTTGACAATTTCTTAGTAATGATCCATCAACTTAATGTTATATATGACGTGATAGTTCTCACTGAATGCTGGCTAGGAGCATCGAATAGCTTAAAACTACTAGATGGTTATACCTGCTACCATACAAACCTGAATATCAATAAGGCGGGAGGCTTGGTCGTCTATGTGAGGGATAGTCTTAGTGTAACATCTTTAGAGATAGACTTTGAAGGAGAAGCAAACAGTTTATTAATAAACATAACTGGAACTATCACCGTTATGGGTGTGTATCGTACACCATCCATAAAAAACGTCGAAAACTTCCTTAGAATTCTGGACAAAACACTTAGCACGTACAAAAGTCACAAATGTTTTCTTCTGGCAGGCGATATAAATATCGATACATTGCGCGAAATACCAGAAACACAAAATAACAACTATATGAACTTATTAGCTGAACACGGATTTTTCTCTGCAATAAACAAACCCACACGCGGTACTGCTTGTTTAGATCACATTTTTCTAAGACCCTACAGACCTTGCTTGGGTGTGGTATGTCCAAGTAGTGCCACTGATCATTCACTTGCCATGATCAGCACCTCATTATCTAATAAATTAAAAGAAAATACTGATAGAATCGTTACAAAACTTAACTATCATGCCGCAGCAGCGGAATTAAAATTAGTTGATTGGTCACCTGTTACAGATGACACCAACGCCTCGTCAGCTGCAGCCACGGTCACGTCAACGATCCAGTCAGTAATCTCAAAACACACCTCAAAGATACGAATTAGTAGGTCAAACCATATTGTTAAAAAATGGATGACCCCGGGCCTGATTCGCTGCATTGACAATCGTGACCGTCTGCACATGAGCTTGAGAAAGGATCCTAATAATCCTATTCTCAAACAGACATACACTCGCTATAGAAATTTTTGTAACGATCTACTAAGAAAAATAAGAAATAATTACAACGCTGAACAATTAAAAAAGCACCAGAGAGATCCAAAAAAGTTATGGAAGACTGTGAACGAAATCTGTCACACGGTTAGGAAAAAAGCATATCCTACAGAATTGCTTCGTATTTCTCACTCACCAATAGAATCCCTCTCAGCATGTAACCAACATTTCTCAGCAGTTGGCGAGAAACTTGCCAAAGATACCCTCACCAGACTGAATACTTCTCAACAAGCATTGGCAAGTGCTTTCCAATCTGGTGTTCCTCCGGTGAACTCCCTCTTCCTAGCCCCAACTGACACTCTTGAAATTAGTTCACTGATTCAAAATCTGAAAAATGACAGTACTCCCGGGATCGACGGAATAACACCAGCATTCCTAAAAGCAAATCGCGAGACGCTGCTATTACCGCTTGCGCACGTTTTCAATCTAAGCCTTTGCACCGGCGAGTTTCCTGATTGCTGGAAGTTTGCTGCTGTTTCGCCAATATTTAAATCAGGTTCCAAAGACTCCCCCCAAAACTATAGACCGATTTCCTTACTAAGCGTCTTGTCTAAACTCTTGGAGAAAATTGTGCAGAAACGTATTTTGGCATTTCTTAATGTTCATGAGCTGCTGGATAAACGTCAGTATGGCTTTAGGCAGGGTAAATCCACAGAGGATGCAGTGGGTCAGTTAACAACATTAATCACCAGACATCTCGACTCCAGCCACTGCTGTGTGGGTGTGTTCTTGGACCTTGCCAGGGCCTTTGACACCGTCTCAATACCCATATTATTACGCAAGCTAGAAAAAATGGGTGTCAGAGGCTTGGCCTTAGACTGGTTCGAAAGTTACCTCACAAACCGCAGGCAGTGCGTCCGAGTGGCGAACATCACGAGTGACACGAGGGCAATATGTTTTGGTGTACCCCAGGGCAGTGTCCTGGGGCCAATTCTGTTCAACATTTATCTGAACGATCTGCCTTCCCTTCCACTGAACAACGCTGATATAATCTGCTATGCCGACGACACAGTTATTCTTTTTAATGGTTTGACGTGGACACAAACTTTTGAACGCGCACAAGTGGGACTGGCTGCTGTGGCGCACTGGTTGGAAAACAATCTTTTAACCCTGAATACCGCTAAAACCAATTTTTTGACGTTCTATAAGACGATAAAGTCAAAACCAAACACTGTGCCACCGATCAAGATCCACCAAAGCCATTGTCAGGCAATCAGTTGCCAATCCTCATGTGGTTGCGACGCCATTGGTCATGTTGAAATCATAAAATACCTTGGCGTTCAGATTGATGACAAGCTTAACTTCCATCAACACATTGCTGTCCTATCTGGCCGTGTACGTAAGCTTATAAATGTAATGCTAATGCTACGTGATACCGCCTGCAACTCAGTGCTTAGGATGGTCTACCTTGGGCTTTGTCAATCCGTGATAGGCTACTGTATATCCGCATGGGGTGGGACAGACAAGACATGGATGTTACGGATTGAGAGAGCGCAGAGGGCGGTCCTCAAGGTCATGCTGAAAAAACCACGACGTCACCCCACTGACCAGGTCTATGCCGAGGCTCGTGTCCTAAGCGTCCGTAAACTATACATTCACAGAGCTGTACTCACAACACACAAAGCAGTAGTAAGTTCCGACGAGTATGAGGACCTTCTCAAAAGGCGTATCTTCAAAATTAAATATCCATCCGTTAAGACCTCGTTTGCCAAAAGGCAAAGTAACTATCTCTACCCGTTCATTTACAATAAAGTAGCATCTGTATGTGACATCAAATCCAAGAATCCATTTGACGTTAAAACGAAAGTGTTTGAATGGCTCCTGCAACTGAGTTACAATAGTTCTGAACTCTTGCTGACCAATCCCTATTGATAAACGAATTCACTGTTACCTTGCTTAGTAGCCAACAGCAGCTGAACCCAAGTAACACGTCTTACGTAGGGCTAAGCAAGGCAACACAACACACACCCACAACCATGCATACACAGCTTACATGCATACTTACACACAAACACACACACACACACACACACACACACACACACACACACACACACACACACACACCACACACACCACACACACACACACGCACACGCACACTTACACACTCATTCGGCAGATCATGTGAATGTAATGTAAAACTTATGTTACTTTCCCACTATATCTCTTTTTATTTTTAACTATAAAATTATGTAACTTCTACTGCAACGGCCGCAAAATGTCAATAAGTAATTCATCAACCCTAGTCCCCAAGAGACAGGACTACCTAGTTTGGGGACTACTTGTAAACTTAGTTGTAATGTTTCCGTTAATAAATATATTTCATTTCATATTAAGCACGGATGCTTGGCCTCTTAAACAAGCTCAAAGTCACCGAACTACCTATGCTTGGCGTTTCTCTACGAGATAAGATCCGGAAATAGGAGATCCGTAGAAAAACCAAGGTCACCGACATAGCTTTTCGAATCTCATAAACAAGTTCAAACTCACCGAGAACGTGCTAAGCTAGATAAGATCCGAAATAAGGAGATCCGTAGAAGAACTAAAGTCACTGACATAGCTTTTCGAATTGCAAAGCCAATCATGGGCAGGCCACCTCGCGGAACTGGCAACAGTTGGCTTGGGGAAGAAATAGTCTTTAGTGGGGGCCACAAATTGGAAGACGCGTAGACAGGAGGCCTAATACGAAAGCGTATCTTTCGTTCGGTCGTATTATCAGGTCAAATTAAAATATCCATTCATCACTTGTATAAAAGGTTTGACTTTGACAGTTTATGAACAATAAAACACGGTCGGGTTTTTTACACGGATAGATTGAGTTGGTCATATTTTATCACAAGATTGCCACATAAGACTGGTTATTTAATTTGTTAGGTTTATACGTCCGAACGAAAGATACCTTTTCTCGCTAGGCATCCAGGCCTCTAACCTCCCCCGGTAGACTGACGACCTGGTCAAGGTTACGGGTAGCCGCTGGATGCAAACGAACCAGCAGAACTGCATGCACAGAAGACCATTACGATTACGTGATTGGCTAGACGCGCGACGCCCCTGCACCGCCGGCCGGGATTGGTTGTTAGGACCGCGCACACGCGTCTCTGATACGATGATCGTCTCGTAAGATGCGCAAAGCGGTCCCCACTCTTTGCCCCAGCGCGTTACATCGATGCCAGTTACTGTACATGTAGTGGACTTAAAGGTTGATGGCGATAAAAACCACAGAAATAATCATCATCATATCAGCCTGTAGCAGTCCACTGCTGGACATAGGCCTCCCCCAAGGAGCGCCACAGCGCACGATCTCCCGCCCTTTGCATGCAGTCGCTGTCAGCTGCCTTCTTCAGGTCATCGGTCCATCTAGCCGGGGGGCGTCCTACACTACCTAGGTGTGGTCTCCATTCGAGAACCTTCCTGCTCCACCTCTCGTCGGTTCTGCGACAGACATGGCCAGCCCACAACCACTTCAGCTTGCTAATAACTGAAATAATAATTTTGATAAATTATAACATCATGCCTATAGCAGACTATAATAAAGCTAACATCGAATTACGAAACAGGAATATAATTTTTAATTATTGATAACACTATCAACGTATAACGTGAATATAATTAAAAGTGTTTAGTTTAGTAAATATTTACTGAGTTCTGTTTAACGTACAGTGATAAAAGCACTTAATGTTCCTGCTTTTATGACCATCAAGACGTGGACTTTAACTACTACTAATAAAATAAATTATTAGTAATTATTTGATTTAATTTAAACAACAAAATTTCTTTTTCTATTCTTTTGGTGGTTCCCGGCAAATACTAACTTCCCCCCTTTATTGTTGAACTCTCTTTGTACTTAGTTGAGGGGTCATCATCCAAATTGTATTATCGTAGCGGAAGAGTGTTAGTTTTTACAACAAGAAAAACGGATTTTGAGCGCTGTGGCAAAGAATGGGGATCGCTTCGCGCATCTTACGAGCCGAGCATCGTATTAGTATAGACGCGTGTGCGCGGAGCTAATAACCAATCACGGCCGGGCGGCGCGGCGGTGCAGGCGCGGCGCGACTAGCCAATCACGTTTAATCGTAATGTCTTCTGTGCATCTTTCGCACTGAATTTTATGTCACGATTTCATGTTTTTTTTTTTAGGTTAAGATATTTATTTTCTAACAAAGAATTTATATAAATTCACTTACATAGAAAAGATTACAAATATAAAACAATATTAAGTAACAAACATAGCAAGCGCACACAGGTATTCAAAAAGATATGGTGGGTAGGTCGAAGTTATTGACGGGTTCGTAGTAGTAGTCGTTAACTTGTTTACAATCACCGAGCAACCATGGATGTAGGAGTTATTTGAGCGATTTCATGTTAATCCCATATTCAAAGTTGTTCATATCGAAACGCAGTTTTGCCCCCTTTAATATTGATACGGACTAGATATACCCTGTAATAATAAAAGACCAAACACACTAATTCACTATAACTCTTTTAGTTAGTAACATCCTTATAACAGATGGCAGACAATAATATATTTGCCACGAGTGCTAGGAGCAGACTCAGACATGAACGAGGTAATTTAGAAAAAAAACGCTCTCTGAAATAGTCTGAAATGGTAATCAAACTCGAGACATTTGTAGCCGAGAGGCGAGCACGCCGGACTATGATGGCGTCGCCATCTCTGAGGTTCCGGATTCGATTCCCGATCGGGTCAATGTGGAAAACGAACTTTTCTATATTGTCTCGGATCTGGGTGTTGTGGTACCGTCGTTGTTTTTGATTTCTTTAACATGTGCTTTAGCTACTTACCTTAGGATCAACAATGTATGTGATGTTGTCTGATATTTATTATTTATTTATACTGAAGTTGAGTTTGAGTAAAGAAACATCATTTTCTTTGCCCCCAGGAACCAGCCGCGCCCTAGCCAGCAGTTCAATGTGATCAGGCGAGTGTACCAGCAGGATGCCCTCAACAAAGACGCAGATTATCAGTACCCAGAAAAACCCTGTAAGTAGAAAGTAAAGTAAAATAAGCCTCTAAAAAAAAATGCTCCTCATAGGGGCTGATTCTGATGCAATGCTCAAATACAACAACTTTTACTATGGGACCAACATCCACCAAGTGCGTGTCGTGCCACGCGCAGTATAGGGTTCCGTAGTTGTCCGTCGTTACCACAATATATTTCAGTAATTACTTCATTTAAGACACTTTTAACGTTTTCCGCTAAGGAATTTTTGAACGACTATTACTCTTAAACTAACTGGCCTATCTTAACCGTTATAATTTTCCTTACAAGTTCATGAAAAGCACTATTATCATGAATTTTTCCAGATTTTTCAAGCCAATAGTTAAGCTTTTAGAGGGGGAGAAACGCAGTACTCGAACAAAACTTTATGGGGAGGAGATTTTTTTTTGCGATTTCTTAATGTTGTCTTACTTGTATTTTATTAACAATAGTCTTTACTTAAATTGTTACTAACACTAGGTATATGGCCCGAGCCTGGAATAAAATATTTAATTTGAATTTTTAATATGATTTTGGATAGCTCAAAAAATGTATGGGTTCTGTTTCCTATTTAATAAGAAGTCCTCTATTTTAACACTTCCAATTGACTTAATTTTGGACATCCTGTATAAACATCCCTATCCTTAATTATCCTTTTTTTTCCCAGTGGGATACCGCTGCAAGAAAGCCGTCAGAGGTTGCGGGTTCGGGGATTGTATAGTCAATTCTATTCCCATCGCGAGATGGCTGCCCAGGTACAACTTCAAGACCGATTTAATGGGAGACCTGGTGGCTGGGGCGACTACTGCTGTCATGCACATACCACAAGGTCAGTAGATATTTTTATCAATAATCAATAAAGAATAGCGTAGAAGATGATGGACCTTATAAGAAAGCTCAAAGTTGCACAGCGCGCTATGGAAATGGCTATGCTCGGTGTTTCTTTGCGAGATCAAAACAGAAATAAGGAGATCCGTGAACGAACTAAAGTCGCTGTCATATCCCGACGGATTAGCATGCTGAGATGACAGTAGGCTGGGCACATAGCACGTAGAACTGACGGCCGATGGGACAGAAAGGTCCTGGAATAGAGGCCACGTACCGGCAAGCGCAGCGTGGGCCTCACACCCACAAGGTGGACAGGCGACCTGGTAAAGGTTGCAGGAAGCCGCTGGATGCAGCCGCGCGCAACCGGCTAATCTGGAAGTCACTAGAGAAGGCCTATAATGTTCAGCAGTGGACATCCTGTGGCTGAAATGATGAAGATGATAAAAATGTTGGACCACATCACATTCATTGCTCCCATCCTAATGTAAGTGTCTATAAAGCACTTGTGTTATTAGAAATTAGAAACAACGATGGTACCACAACTCCTAGACCCGAGACAAATAGAAGAGTTCGTTTTCTACATTGACCGGAACGGAAATAAGGCCCGGGACCACAGGGATGGCAATGCCAAGTCCAGCGTCCTCGCCTCTTATCTACGGTAGTTTGTCAATTTAATTTGGAGACTTAAATATGTAAGTGACAAGGTCCATTTTGTTTTGTCTAAATCCAGGTATGGCCTACGCGCTCCTAGCCGAGGTCCCCCCTATCATCGGGCTGTACATGGCGTTCTTCCCCGTGCTCGTGTATGTGATCTTCGGGACATCCCCGCACGTGTCCATGGGTACATTCGCTGTTGCCTGCCTTATGTCTGGGAAGGTAAATGTATATGTACTTTACTTGTTTTGAAGAGCAAATTTCTGGTAGTTTTCTATGGTGCTTAAAACTATAACTGTACTTGTGGCAATGAGACGTGGGTTATTTGATTGAAGGTTTATTTTAGACTGAGTGGCCCTGCTTACAATGGCGTGTTAGTGTGCTGGCCGCCATTTTTGTCTTGTTAATTAAGTATGTTCTATGTTTCTTTTTTAAATTATTATGAATGTTTGTGTACTGTTCTGTTATGTGTCGTCGTGATGTCCTTTTTGCAATCAATGTTCTTTATCTTTATTTTTATATAATTGCATCAAGCATAGGTATGAATATTGTCCTACTTATATGAATATCCATCCATCCATCCATCCATAAGCCGAAAGACGTCCACTGCTGGACATAGGCCTCCCCCAAAGATTTCCACAAAGATCGGTCTTGTGCCACCCGCATCCAGCGGCTTCCATGAATATCAAACTTCCCTTTTACCTCGAAGTGCTTCATGCAAATTTTTGACGATTCAGTATTTTTAAACACATACCCCGGGGTTTAGTTAGTTATAAGTAACCTAATGATGCAATTTCACGGTCGAATACGCTCAATGCAATAAATTGGTAACCACCACTTACACAATACAGTCGCAAGTTCGAATCTCAGCAGGAACCTACTTCTGATTTTTTTGTACTTAGAACACATGATCGGCGATAAGATAAAACATCGTAAGATTTCAGTATCACATATACAATTTGGCAAACATACACGCCAATATGTCGTAGTATATTGTATATGATACTGAAATCTTCGACAATGGTGTCTGTAGGAAAAAAACATTATCGAAAGGTTTTTGCCTTTTCTGGTGTCGACGAGAGATCAGTGTCAAGGTGCCTAAATGGCTAATATACCTTGTCATATTGCTAATTATAAGTTTTTTTATTTTACATTTCTGAATAAATGATTTTATTCTTATTCAATTAATCTCGCGCCTCCTACTCTAACTTGCAAATCTTGCAATCTTGCTTCATATTTGTAAAACTAAATACAATAAATATTGTTTCCAGGTGGTAACCCAACACGCAACACACATAGACAATAACATATTGAATGCTACAGCTCTGGTCGAGACACGTAAGTTGTAAAAATTTTTTTTTAGTGATTCTTCTTTTTAAATACAAAAACTTTTTCTATATGACCAATATGGAATACCAAAAAATACTTTCTTAATAACTACATCGCCGATCAGAAGTAAATGGGCTATATAAAGTTAATTAATAAAAAAGGACTTTTATATATTTATTATGTAATGTGCAACAATAACTTCACACAACACCAACCAACATCGAAATGTTTCACCCACAGATTTTCACAAGGTTTCACCTTTCACAAAATGACCATCGATTGTGACGATAATGCATCTATATCAGATTTGACATTTCCTATGAGCCTATAATCAGAGACCTAACAAATCATTAAAAAATTATTAAAATAAATTAAAGCATGCAGTAACTTACCAATTTAATTATCTATTTTGCCTTGCCCGTAAACAGAAACAGTATGGCTTAAAGTTTTTCTTAAAATTCCGCCAGACGGCCACTGCAATGCGTTACAAAATGCGTTTACTTTACGATAGAGGAAAAATGTTGACCTCATTCATAAATAATTCTAAGGCAACATTTATTGAAAACAGACACTTTATTTTAGGCCTAATAACTCAGTACAATTTCATTTAAGAGACAAACTGATTTTTGATTGCTTTAAAATCGTAAAAAAGTAAGGCAGTTGAGTTTATCGGATAGTGACGTCATAATCCGATATCGCCATACAAATTATAAGGAAGATATCCGTTTTGACAGCTCATAAAAAGTATGTTAATTGATTGGTGGTGTCAACTAGCCTATTGCATAAATAGTTTTCATATTTTGTCTGCAGCAACACCACTGGGCGTTATTTATCAGCCGCAAGATGTCCTTAGCATCGTGTGTCTCTCGGTCGGAATTTTTCAGGTAAGTCGTATACATAATAATCTTGTCTGTGCTCTGTTTTTTTAAACTGACGAAGAATGTTAACAAATGTGGCGCTTGCAATGGGATATTTTACTTGTAGAAAATTCTAAAAACTAATAATTTGTTTTTATAGTTTGTAGTTGTACAGTTACGAATTCTGATTTAGGACCCACCTTAGGGTGCTCTATCTCTGGACACTTTTTTGAGACATCTTGTATTCATTAGAATAGTTTGTTACGGGATTGCTACCATGTACCTTATTTTTGAGTTCCCGAGTTACTGCTGTGTCGCGATCTGATACTGTTAGTTTTGTGTGTCGAGAACAGGTGCGAGAAAATAGTGAGTTTGTAGACAATGGTACCGACGCGTGCAATAAAAGACAGCGAAAGAGGGTAGACCGATATGTTTGCCCTTAACAACTTACCCGCAAGATCTTCAGTTACTCCGTGATCATGGCGCTTGCAACAGTGCCGAAATATCGGGAACTCAAAAATAAGGTACATGGTAGCAATCCCGTAACAAACTATTCTAATGTTAGTGACCATGAAAGTTCAAAACAATATATCTTGTATTCACTTCGCATGATATTTTTTGCCCGACTACGGCGAAGCCAAAGGGCAGGTTAATGATTTTGGCAGTCTATGTATGTATTTATTGATGTATGTATGTATGTTTGTATGTTCCACCTTCCTTTTCCCAGGTTCTGATGTGGATAATGCGTCTCGGCGCCGTATCGACCCTGCTGTCAGAGACCCTCGTGTCAGGGTTCACCACGGCGGCCTCCTTCCACGTGCTGGCCTCCCAGCTGAAGGACCTGTTCGGGCTGAAGCTGCCGAAGTTGCCTAGCAACTGGAAAGTTGTTTATGTGAGTGGTTGTGGCTAGGGTTGTAGAGACTGTCGATGGAAACTGTCGATAGTGTCAAAAATGGATAC
The DNA here is from genome assembly GCA_950371115.1 of Anania fuscalis. NCBI lineage: Eukaryota > Metazoa > Arthropoda > Insecta > Lepidoptera > Crambidae > Anania > Anania fuscalis. The sequence goes on from OX493346.1 coordinate 2,190,895, forward strand.
ACTATAGGCCTTGGATAGGCATCGATAGCTGGGAACGTTAAGATTTTATAATACTTATTTGTGATGAGCAAGCTATCTTTTTTTTTTATTTGAGATGGGCTTACTCTTGACCCCAATCTTGCTCGAGCTTGAGCATAGATGGGATCTACGATGGAGCGAGCTTGCCCAGAAGATGCCTATTCACTCTGGACTTAAAGAGAGTCGGGTTATATGCACTCGGAAATACAGACGCAGGCAGGGAATTCCAATCTTTAGCTATATGTTGCAGCTTTAAATACATTATCTTTTATTTATTTTGAACTCTGGACCGGAAAACATGACATCTTTTATCTTTTTCCTTTAAAACTAAATTAAATTATTCATAGTTATTAAAAATTATGTAGATAGATTCCTTATTAAAATTTGCACGTCGCTGGCGATAGAATATGTTGGATAATAATATTATTTTAAGAACACATTGTAACCATATTCTGGCAATTTTTTTTTTTTAGGAAACAACAGCTTTACATATAAATGATTTTGATTTGATTTGAAGATCTAACAACAAAACAAAATATAGTTTTGGACTATCAAATTTAATCTTAATAGTATTGGACATGGTTTTCAAATCAATGTAGGAAAAGTATTAAGAATATTGTGTAAACGGAGAAACAACACAAATTCTACTAATGTTGACAATCCACATTAGCAAAGTGTACCTACTTCAGAAAAAATATCAAATATTTATAACCGAAACTGTTGGGGAAGCTGTTGGTCCCAAATGATGGGACGTCTTTAAATCACGTGATCTGATCGTGAGCTGACGATAAACAACTTTTCCTATCACCTATGGGAGCAACATCGAAATCGTGATTTTATATGCATACATTATCTTCGAGGTATGCGAGTAAGTTTGTATGGAGCGGCTATTAAAAATAAACCAGATAAATAGAAAAAAATTGTCGTATATGAACAGCTGATCACGTGGTTTTAAGGGGTATCCTATTCTAATCTAGTTGTCCTCTGCCTCAAGGAGGTATGGAAGTCTGGAAGAGATCGCTTTTTAGCGATAAGACCGCCTAAATTGTACATCTTTCTGTAAATATCAACTGTAACTTCTTTGTTTGGTGTGCAATACCTATCTATCTTCTACGCTGTATATTACATACACTCTGTATAATATACTTGTCGACAGACTGTGATAGAAATCTGCAAGAACATCACCAACTTGAACGTGGCTGCGTTCGTCATCTCCTTGATCACCTGCCTCGTCATCGCGCTCAACAATGAACTGCTAAAGGTACGGTCATCATCACACTTGTCATAGCATCCTACTATACCACTGCTCTGAAACAAATATGGAATGGCCGTACAATATTCAATAAGTACATCATCATCATTTCAGCCGGCGGACGTCCACTGCTGAACATATACAGGGTTATTTGAAATAAATCAACAACCTCGAACGACTAGATAGCTAACATCATAAACAACAACATTTGTCCTACGAGTTTTGATAATTTGACACATTTTACTTTCATACAAAAATAAATATCGATTTTAATTTTACGTTTGAATGTTCTTATCTCTATGCGCATCGCATCGCGCGCGACAGTATATAAAAGTTTGGAAAATCATTTTTGATTAATGTATTGAGTTATGATAAAACTCGCAGATTAAATATTGTTTATGATTTTAATTAACTAGTCGTGCGAGGTTGATTTTTTTTCAAATAACCCTGTATAGACCTTCCTCCCTATGGACTTCCAGATCGGCCGGTCGGTAGCGACCTGCATCCAGCGGCTCCCTGCAACCTTTACCAGGTCGTCTGCCCACCTTGTGGGTGTGAGGGACTCACGCTGCGCTTGCTGGTACGCTGACGCCATTCCAGAACCTTTCTGCCCAATCGGCCGTTTTTAGGGTTCCGTAGCCAAATGGCAATAAACGGAACCCTTATGGATTCTTCATGTCTGTCTGTCTGTCCGAATGTCACAGCAACTTTTTTCCGAAACTATAAGAACTATACTGTTGAAACTTGGTAAGAAGATGTACTCTGTACTCTGTCTATGTAACCGCATTAAGGTTTTTACACAAAAATAAAAAATAAACAATAAATTTTGGTAACATACTTTTTTTTATTTTATTTTTTATTTAACCCATACTTGTTGTGGTGTATCTATAGATAGGTCTTCAAAAATGATATTGAGGTTCCTAATATTTTTTTTTTCTAAGAATAGTTTTCGCGAAGACACTTCCAAAGTGGTAAAATGTGTGTCCTCATCCCCCTCCCCCCGTAACTTCTTAAATAAGAGAATAATAAAACTAAAATAAAATATGCATCCATGCAAACTTCCACCGAAAATTAGTTTGAACGAGATCAAGTAAGAGTTTCTTTTTAATACGTCATAAATCGTAAACCGCAATTAGATAATGGTACGGAACCCTTCGTGCGCGAGTCCCACTCGCACTTGGCCGGTTTTTTTATAGATAATGGTGCGGAACCCTTCTTGTACGTGTCCGACTCGCACTATACCGGTTTTTTCTTAGCTGACGAATAATGTAAAACGAACCATTTATCCATTTGTAGCCGCGGCTTGCCAAACGCTGCCGACTGCCGGTGCCCATCGAGCTCATGGCGATCGTCATCGGGACCCTGGTCTCCAGGTTTGCAGACCTCAAAGCGATGTACGGGATCTCACTGGTCGGCAGTATACCTACTGGGTGAGAATATTTTATTTTTAAAATATAATTAATTTTTAATATACAGGCCACATACACAATGTGTCGTGTGGTGCAGGCACGTTAAAAGAATAGCATTTCCTTCTCTTCCTATGGGTGTCGTAAGAGGCGACTACAGGAGAACCGCCACAAGAAGACGGGCAGCAGCGTCTCCTCTCCACCATTGTCCAAACTGCGATCGCCAACCCGCCTGCCAAGCGTGGCGATTATGGCTAAATCCTCCTTTTGGAGAGGCCTGTGTCCAGCAGTAGACTGATATAGGCTGGTGATGATGATGATGATGATTCACAATGTATGGATAAAGTGCCAAATATCTAATAATCGATCTATCTATTCAGCCTATTGCAGTCCACTGCTAGACGTAAGCCTCCCCCAAAGAGCGCCAAAGAGTACGATCTCCCGCTTTTTAGGGTTCCGTTATACCCAAAGGGTAAAACGGGACCCTATTACTAAGGCTCCGCTGTCCGTCTGTCTGTCTGTTCGTCTGTCACCAGGCTGTATCTCATGAACCGTGATAGTAAGACAGTTGAAATTTTCACAGATGATGTATTTCTGTTGCCGCTCTAACAAAATACAATAAAAATTTAAGGGGGCTCCCATACAACAAACGTGATTTTTTTGTCATTTTCATAGATAATGGTACGGAGCCCTTTGTGCGCGAGTCCGACTCGCACTTGGCCGGTTTTTATTTATAGATCTAAATAACTGTTCCCAGACTCCCAGTGCCGCAGCTGCCTCCCGTGGAGTTGTTCCCGGCGGTGGCGCTGGACGCGGTCACCATCACGATGGTGACGTACACCATCTCCATGTCCATGTCGCTCATCTTCGCAGCCAAGGAGAAGTACGAGGTCGACGCCAACCAGGAACTGCTGGCTCTTGTGAGTAGCAGTTACGCCGGCTCCACACGTTGGCGCTAACTTTGGCCCCAATGCTGCTCGTCCAACGTGTCTAGCTAGTGGCCCCAACGTTGGCACTAATGCTATTTTCTAGATACACACGTGGAGTAGCATTGTGGCCAAAGTTTGGCGCCAACGTGTGGAGCCGGAGAACTAGCGCGCACGAGTAACTTTTGTCATCATTACTGTTTTGTCAATGTAACTCATTCAATGAATATGCATGGAGATGCATGCACGTTATAATATGATGTGACAACTGGTTGACAAGAATGTCATTTTAACAAGAGTGACAAAATAATCACGGTGACAAAAGATACTCGTGCGCGCTAACTCTAACAGTTAGTCAGGAATGAATAAATAAAATAAACATTGGATGGACAATATCACACCCATTGCTCGGAAACTAATAAAGTAGCTAAAGCACTTGTGTTATAGTAATCAAAAACAACGACAGTACCACAACACCCAGACCCGAGACAATATAAAAAAGTCATTGTTCGATTTTGTTTTAATGTTTTTTTTTGCATATAGTTAACAATTAGCAGGGAAATGAGATGATAGATGTCATGACATAAGATATAGACAACCAGCGGGTGAGGCACTACATCGCTTACATACACTTGAATAGTGAAATTAATACGAAAAAACCGGACAAGTGCGAGTCGGATTCGCCCATCGAGTGTTCCGTACTTTGTAGAATAGAATAGAATAATTTATTTGCTTATAACATGGTTATTAAAAGGTGTTACAATATTGAAATGTGTCCTCATGTTTAACCTACAGTTCATGCAAATATTATTATAAGTAAAAATAATTATTAATTAAAGTTAAAATAAATGTCACAAATTTTATAAAATTTCCATTCCATTTTTAAAATAACATAAACAACAATTTAATAATATTTAAAATGTCACATAGCAAAAAAATAAATTAAAAAAACAAACAAGCAATAGGCCTAAAATAATTTATAAATTTTCAAAGTACTCCTTTAATGAATAAAAACACATATTTTAGGTACATATTATTTTATAAAAAATGTGGAAAAAAGGGTTTTGTTTTCATTATTCGTCATAAATCTAAACCTGTACATCATAAAAATATTATTTTAAATAATATATTTAAGCTTGTGCCAATGAAGCCCTTTCATACGATACGAGACCCCACATGAAACGGTTAACTTAATTCAAAATTTGGACCGCGGTTCCTTGAACCTGACCCTGACCCTCTTTTTAACCGACTTCAAAAAAGGAGGAGGTTCTTAATTCGTCTGAATGTTGTTTTTTCGCATGATTTATTTCAATTAAATAATAAAATTAAAATAATAAAATCGTTTATTAGACACTTAAAAGGCAGCTATTAGAGATGAGACGTATTTACTAGAACAGATCCACACACTAGGTATTTTACAGTACTAAGCGGCACCTATTCCAATTTTTTAAATACTTGAACCACCTAGTATTTTATAAATTACACGATTTCCGACCCTAACATCAAAGTAATAGAGGTTATTATTGCGTAATCCGTAGTCGTGTATTACGCGCACCGAGTATTTCTCGCTAAGCTTATGTGCGAACGTAGAGATTCACTCCGTCTCTGTCTGACCAAACAAATTTGAGCGCGACGAAGCAAACGCACACAAACGTAGTCAAACCATATTCATGTAAATGTACGACTGTACAGGCAGGTGTGAGATAGGAATAGGTGTTTGATGTATTACGTAATTTAAACTCTATTAGTACACAGATAAGGTTTTGAATATTTTAAGTTTTTGTTCTCTCTCATCCAGCTCACTCCTTGTTATATTTTAATGAAATTGATATCTTTTAAATACGCCAACTTTTAAGTTGACAGTCCTAAGCCTGTTGAAGTATGAAGGAGGAATATCAATCAATCGACAGCCAGCAAAAACATTATTTTCTTAGTTGTATCTTTTCAAAGAAAATTGTATTTTAAAGTCATATTACGTGGATTAGTCCGCACTAGTCGCGTCAAGTATGCTAAATTACTACGTACTAGGTGGAATAGGTATTTGGATCGAGTATTAATAAATACTAGGAATAGGTGCACTTAGTATCAAATTTACCTAGTATAACCCATCTCTAGCAGCTATGGCGACATTTGGCTATGGCTATTGTCGGCCATATTTGTCGCAGAACCGATAACCGCTGGGGTAAACGAGTTCTTGAGTGGAGACCGCTTGTGGGACGCCCTTTAGACTAGATGGAGTGACGATATTCGCAAGGTTGCTGGCAGGAGCTGGATGAAAGTAGCCGTGGATCGTGCAGAGTGGCGTGCAATTGGATAGGCTTATGTCCAGCAGTGGACTAGTGTGGGCTGATGATGATGATGATGATGATGATGGCTATTGTAACTTATATCTAAAAAGTGCAAAAGATGATATTTTGCCTACTCTAGGTGAAACCTGTGCTTCAGGCGTGAGAGATCTTAAGCATATTTAGGTTGCACAAATTAACAATAATTGAACTAAAGTAGAACTTAATTAAATAATTCCGATTAATATTAATTATTAATGTTCGTTGTAGCTTAAATAATTTGGTTTCGTCTGGTTATCAGGGAGCGAGCAACGTGGTCGGATCGTTTTTCTGCTGTGCTCCGATGTGCGCCAGCCTCTCCCGCTCCTACATACAGTATCAGGTGAGCTTGCATGCTAATAACCTATAAGTATTAAAACCTATGACAGAGTATTACGTATTCTCTCCGGCACAATACCTTCAAACCTTATCAAGTTTTTAAAACAGGTAGGCCGAAGCAGAGAGAAACTGCACAGGTGGGGTTACAGCTTGGAGAGCGCATGTCTATGCGGTATTTCCCCCCAGACAATGACTCATCTTCTAACATGCCCAGCGTGTCCCTACACCTGCACACGCGAAGATCTTTGCAAGGCCACCGATAGTGGTCTATCGGTGGCTGAGTTTTGGTCCTCACATATACTATATGAAAGCCTGAGTCGACACGCAAAGAAGAAGAAGAAGAAGTTTTTAAAATGTAGGTTTTTTCTTACAGTATTTTTTTAAATGGGGTTTTGGAATTTGCAACACGCAATGTGTACGATTTGGATTATGACATAATTCCAAGCTTCGTTTTTACACCCTTTTTAAAGGTGTCCAAAAAAAGGCACGCTAGACTGACACTGTTTGAAAGCTGAGCTACAGACTTTGCAAATAAAAATAAAATACTTGCAAAAATGGCGAGATAGTTCTCTTAAATTATGCTACTTTTGCTAGAGGCTTTTGCTTTTAGTAACAGATTATTATTATCCTATACTTATTACTAGTAACATGTTGTGATAACTAAAAGGTCTGTAGCTACGTTATGTCCAGTGTGGGGTGCCTTTTTTGGGACACGCTGTATGTGGAAATATATCTTACCAATGGTAAAACCTACGCATGTAAATGTTCCTTATAACTGCCAATCTCGCAGGCCGGCAGCAAAACGGGTATAACGTCGGTGGTGAGCGCGATGCTGATCCTCTGCGTGCTGCTGTGGGTGGGCCCGTTCTTCGAGATGCTGCCGCGCTGCGTGCTGGCCAGCATCATCGTCGTCTCGCTCAAGGGCATGTTTATGCAGGTCAAGGAGCTAGCCAAGTGAGTATACATCCTTGACAACATTTTTTTAGGGTTTCGTATACTAAAAATTAAAAAACGGAACCCTTATAGGATCACTTGTGCGTCTATCTGTATTTTCACCTGACCTGTCCTTATTCCTTAAGAAAAGTGACATTCATAATCTTAACACACGGAATAAGAATAAGCTTGCCGTTCCCAATTTCAGACTGCATAAAGTGGGTAATTCGTTTATGGGAAAATGTATTCGCTTTTTTAATAAATTACCAGCGTCTATTGTAGAACTGCCCCTGTTAAAATTTAAATCGCATATTAAAACAACTTTAATGAAAAAAGGATATTATACTGTTAATGATTATATAAACGATAAAAATATTTGGAAATAAATACTGCCCTGCTCGCACAGGTACATTTATCTTGTAATGTAAAATATATACTATTTAATAAGAGGCTGACAATAGTGACCGAGTTTCTTGCGCTACTTCTTCTCGGCGCTAGCCCAAAATTGTCCTGAAGTAGTGGTAGGGAAAAAAAATATTGGGACGTGTAAAAGCGCTTAGTTTAAGCCTATTTACAGAAATAAATTGGTTTTAATGGTTTTAATGGTTTTCGTCTGTCACAGCCAATTTTCTCCGAATTTACTGGACCAATTCAGGTGAAATTTGTTAGGCTCGGTCTATACGCTGCCGGAATCCGTAAGCATCCGCAAGAATCCGTTCAAAAAACGACCTTATTGCATATGCGTTGGATTGAATCCACGTTGACCCAGTCCGGTTTCCGGCTGGGTATAGACGACGACGACTGGGATGACCCAAACATAGATGTGCAGCTTTTTTTTTGACTAAGCGTCATTTTCGCGGTACAAATTAAGAAATAAAAAAAAAGTTACTATGTCATATATCAATTAAAAGGGCTCGTTATGACGATCTCTAATATATTTTTGCTATTATTGTAAAATCAGTAGCTTTGATTTTATTCATGAAAGAAGACGAAAATTGACCATTGCCCCCTAATCTCTGAAACTACTGAACCTTAAATTTTGAAAATAATACAAAATATAGATCATTGCTTGTACATTACAGAAAAACCTACTTATTAGCATTCTATCAATTGAAAGTAAAGTGACATTTGACTTTGACATTGTACAGATCCCACTCCACGCGAGTTCAACTCTCACTTGGCCGGTTTATTCTTACGTTTTTCGAAAAGAAAATGCAGTTACGCATACCACACGGACACAGCCCAACGGATTAGCAAGTTAAAGTAGCAAAGTGCGTAGTACTAGAATTGAGTCGTCTCGTGGCGTTCCGGCAAGCGCAGCGTAGGACGTCCAGCCACGAGGTGGACAGACGACTTGGTAAAGGTTGCGGGAAGCTGCTTTCGTCAGGCCAATATGGAAGTCGTTGGGGGAGGCCTATGATTACCAATAAACGTCCTATAGGTGAAATAATGATTAAGATGACTGGAAAAACAAAAGCATAAAGCATAAATTATAGGCCAAGATTATATTTGAGTTCGATAGCACGAGCCATTTCGCAATAGGCCAGTTTTCGTTTATCATCTCATCATCATCATCATCATCTCAGCCTGGACGTCCACTTCTGGACGTAGGCCTACCCCAAAGAGCACGATCTCCCGCTTTTTTCATCCATCCACTGCCAGCCATCTTCCTAAGGTCGTCGGTTTATCGGGCTGGGGGGCGTCCTTCACTACGTTTGCCTAGGCGTGGTCTCCACTCGAGAACCCGTTCACTCCACCTTTCATCGGTTCTGCGACAGATGTGGCCAGCCCACTGCCACTTAAGCTTGCTACATTTTTTCATTTTATTTCGTTCATCGGTAAATTATTTGATTTTTACGAAACGATTAATTTTATTACAGATTCTGGAAGCTCAGCAAGCTGGACGCAGGGGTATGGCTGATCACATTCCTCACCACGACGCTCGTCAACATCGACATTGGGTAAGTAGCGCTACGCCCGCGACACGCCCACATCACGCCCGCGCCGCTTGAGTAAACATTCGCTTCTATACATTTTGTATCAAATACGAAAGGAGTTACGTCACGCCCGCGCCACACCCGTGCCACGCCCACGCCCGGCGACTCTAGCGTAGGTAGCGGGGATATTAGTCAATAAGATATACGGGAAACGGTTTATATTTCACATGGACACATCGGAAGTCATTTTTAGGGTTCCGTACCCAAAGGGTAAAACGGGACCATATTACCAAGGCTCCGCTGTCCGTCTGTCACCAGGCTGTATCTCATGAACCGTGATAGTTATAGAATTGAAATTTTCACAGATGATGCATTTCTGTTGCCGCTATAACAACGAATACTAAAAAGCAGAATACAATAAATATTTAAGGCGGCTTCTATACAACAAACGTGTTTTTTTTGCCGGTTTTATAGATAATGGTACCGAACCCTTCGTGCGCGAGTCCGACTTGCATTTGGCCGGTTTTTTTTTTGTTTCCATAAAAAATCCTTCATTATTCATTCTGTAACTGAGTGCATAGTGTGAGTGCCACAGACCAACAACTATCTACTACTTCGATCGAAAAATCAATGTTAATTTGTATAACTTTTCTATCGAGTTATGCGAGCTTGTTATTTTGTGGCACTCGCACTAGGCCCTCAGTTGACTGTACTGTTTTAGTATACTGCAATTGGGTTGTGAACACCAATCAAATAAAGGCATGATTAGCGTTAACTAAATTAAAGCATTAAGCTACGCGCTGAGTGCGTGGCCACACTTATTTGACGTTTGATTCTAGCGTCTAGCGACTTAGTAAGCGTGTGATCTGTGAGTGTGTCTCTAAAATAAAATAAAAAGCTTCCAAGAACTCAATACTTTTCTTGTTTTGTCTACTCTGTCCTAACTTAATAACTATGCACTTTAACATTTATTTCACAAAGAGTTTTTGAATGTGACCGTGTTTTAACATGTTTAGTGTAGTAGGTGTAGCCACAACAACGCACTAAACGCCTGCTTAATCCCTTTGATGTGTCAAAAGTTACCGCCGTCCGAGCTATTGCCTAACGTCTAATGTTATTGAAGCAAATTAGCGCACAAAGACCGGCCACACCTGCGTATTACGTCAAATAGAGCACTAATTAACGACATTAGACGCAGGTGAAGCCCCAGCATAAGAAATCTTTTATTAAAATCTGGCACCTTATTTCAGGCCCGACAACCGGTAATAATCATTTATTTGAATTATATGATTTATGTTTGCTTCAAAACCAATAAAAAGTTGGGCATTTAAGTCCGGTAAACAATGACGTAAAAGCTTGCATGCACATTCAAATTATAGGGCAGAGATGCGATTTGACAGCACATAAAAAGTATTTCAATTGATTGGTGGTGTCAACTAGCCTAATCCACTATTGTATCATTAATTCTAGATTTGTTTAATGTCCACGTTGCTAATATATCAAGTATCACTATTTACCCGAGGATAGCGGTGTGGGCTTCACTATAAGCAAAACTTTGTATTTTTACGCTAGTTATTAAGTAAAAATGTGACAGCTGTTTGTTATCCCAAATAAATAAAATAAAATAGGCAAGAGGTGCTCGTAGCTCGGTGGCGGCAGCGCTTTGGTATCGATTACTAAAGTTAAGCAACCAACGCCACGGTTGTGAGCGGATGGGTGACCATTCTGACCATATTTAGTGACATTTATCACGAGCATCTCCGTGCTTCGGAAGGCACGTTAAAAGTTGGTCCCGGCTAATATCGCTTGATATTGGTCGTGAAGCCTAGTCAGAGGCCTTAAGGCGGCTTGATAACATCTGACAGTAAGGTTTAATCACTGGCCTTACAACTCCCCTCCACCGCACCGCACCGGGCCCGCGTGGTGGAATGTGGCCCAAACCACCTCATAGTTGAGGTGAGGCCTGTGCCCTGCAGTGGGACGTATATAGGCATACGTTACTTTTTTTAAGAGGTTACAGGACTTTAACACGTTTCGGAGATCGATGACCCTTATTGCTGTCCTGTAGGGTATGAACTCAATGGCGTTGAATAGCGGTACAGTACCGTTTACTATTTATTTTATTTGTTATCAGATTAGGAGCTGGCCTTCTCGCGAGTGTGGGCGCGCTGTTCTGCCGGTCTCAGAGGCCGTACACCTGCCTCCTGGGCCGAGTGCTCGACACGGACCTGTATCTCGATACCAAGCGGTATAGAGCTGTAAGTATGGCAGTATGATGGTGCTTATTAGATCTATAATGAGAACAACACTTTCAAAATCGAATGACACGACTGAAAATTCAGATCTGTTTACTGCTAAGCGTGGGATCCTTTTGACCCTACTTAAAGTATTCTATCTCTAATGGCTCAGTGGTGTAGTGATTTACTTTGAGCACAAAGGGTATGGGTTCATGGTTGGGTTAATACAAAAAATCGTCTGGTACGTGATTCCTTACTTTAAAACCGTGACATAGTTGTATTGTCTGCTATCAGACTAAACGTTGTTCTACCTCCCTCCATCCATCATCATCATCAACAGCCTATATCAGTCCACTGCTGGACACAGGCCTCTCCAAAAGGAGGATTTTGCCATAATCGCCACGCTTGGCAGGCGGGTTGGCGATCGCAGTTTGGCCAATGGTGGTGAGACGCCGCTGCCCGTCTTCTTGTGGCGGTTCTCCTGTAGTCGCCTCTTACGACACCCATAGGATGAGAAGGGGTGGTGCAATTCTTTTTATGTGCCGGCACCACACTACACTGCCGGCACCACACGACACACTCCCTCCATCCACTTAAGGGAAATGAGAAGTCATAATCACACAATACACTTTATCAGTTCCAATATCTTTATTAACTTCTCTGATTTACGGATTATGAACACTGTACCTACCCTACTGTCCATTTTTTACGATCCACCTTCTATAAAATTGATTTGAAATCATCCAGGGGGGAATCTTTTAGTAGTCATCGTACGTTCATCCTCGTCAAGCAGACATGACCATACCGTGGCTTGCCATGTCCAACTCTCGATCATTATGGACTAGCATGATAAAGAACTGCACTGAACACATCAGCATGATATTGAACCACACAAAAGTCAGCCATTTGAAGAGGCCAGAGATGCTGATCTGGTGGTCCAGGCAGTATGCACAACGCTTGTGTGGTGGCATATTAAACCATCTGCAAGGAAATGAGGTTGTCGATTGATGTTATGGTATAGTTTAAAAAATGTCCGGCAACATAACGGTTTTATGAATTGGAATGTTGTTTTAACGATCACTAAACATTACATTATACAATTTTTGATTGTTGTAGATGTCATTTTGATTGTTTTTTTTTTAATGTCAAATGTGACAAAAGGACTATCAAAGAAGAATGGAAAAAAATCGTTTGCAAAAAGGTTTTTCGATTTGGCTATTGTTTATTGTTAAATATTTAACGGCCAATATTCAATACCAGGTAAAACTTCTTTAGTCAAACTTTTTATCGTATTTACTTTTGCCTTTTCGCTACCTATCTATATAAATAAAATGATTGTATGTATGTTAGTCCTAAATGCGCTCCTTAACCTTAATGAGTTTTTTAATAAAACATTAGAGGGTTCTCAGAAGACACGAGGATTTCTGAATTGAATAAATATTGAAGACCACGAGAACGAAGTCGCGGGCAACAAACTTTACCAGCTGTGTAGCTGTTGGCCACGAGACGTTATAATAGTACATTATGATACAAGTGTGCAAAGTTGATTATTATACACGAGGCATTATTGTAAGCGCGAGCCGTAGGCGAGCGCGGTTAGGAAGCCGAGTGTATAATAATCAATGCACACGAGTTCCATACGACGTTTTTCAAAACAATTGCGAGGAAAAAACCAAACTAAAATCTAAAATACCTTCTCCGTTTTTGCTGTTTTTCTCTGGATTTTGGCGGCAACAGGCTATTACTTGCGTTTCGTGCCTCGATAAGTATTTCCGACGAGGTTGAATAACATTTTACTCGTCTTCACTATTAAAAAGTAGACATTTTTGATAGTAATTAACCACACAGCAATAACTTTACCAAATATTCAGGGAAAATGGCACGTAAGTTTTGTTTTTTTCGCGCGCCGCAATTTCGATGCGCGCGCAGGTTCAATAGTGGCATTGGAAAAACTGGCTGTTCAGCCGGAGTAGCAGCAATTTATAAAATAAAATAAACTATAAATTATTGTTTCTAAAAATGATAGTTAAGTTAGTTTGTGTTTATTAATATACAATTTGATAAAATGAAATATTTATTTGTCATCTTAACCCTAAAATAATTTAATATTGGTAAAATATTCAATGTTCCTAGACATAAACTTTTGCTGGATTTTAAAAAAAAAAGTTTACATTACCGCCCTAGTGCGATAATGTTATTACAGCACAAGTGCGTAATATGATGAATTATAAAACTAAAAACGATGTTATAAGAGTCAATTTACGAGCAACTGTGTTGAAAAGATTAACTGAGCAATTATTATTATTTATTTATTGGTTCTGGTTTCACTTTACTGATCGCTGCCGCGACACAGGTCCCTTCTATCAAGACCTAAATAATAAATAAATAATTCCGCGTAAAAATGATGTCACGTGACCAAGCAGTTGGTATGGGACATCAACTTTTAAAATATTTCTTAAATATTGCTCCTATATAAAAGAAAGTTATTGTAATCGAGCATAACGATCAGCCCCTAAGAGATTTTTTGTATACACTGTTACATGTAACACATATACAACATGTTGTATATTATTGTTTTACAATGATGTCCATCTATTCTCCAGGCCGAGGAGCTACCAGGCATCAAGATATTCCACTACTGTGGCGGCCTGAACTTCGCCAGCAAGAACCTGTTCAGGTCGACGCTCTTCCGCAAGATAGGGTACCTGAAGCCGGCAGAAGTAGTCCCAGACGATGATAACAACCTTACTAAGAGCGAGTCCTATGAGTGGGACCCCACAATTGGGCATAGGGTGAGGAAAATGTCTTTATTCAATCGGTTGTAGAGTCGTGTACCGGCAAGCGGAGCGTAAGAAATCTGCTAGGTGAACAGACGACCTCGTAAAGGAAGCTATCCATTATAATGGATTCACCGAGGACACCCAAGGACCGCCCCTAGATTAAGTACTCTGGAACCACCCTGAGTACACCGTTTGTACGTACCACCTTCACCTTTTTTCCTAATTACTGCACCCTGTTACGTATCACGTGTCACTGGCCCGCCATTGTGTATTTCGTCTGTTTTCTTTTTATAGATATCTATTTAGTTAAAACATAATCGCGAACCATCAACCTACAGTCCATTCCTCTAGGGTCTCGACCCAACCACGAGCTATCTTCCAGCATTCCTTGAAGGGACGGCTGGTTAGGTTCTCTTTTTTCCAAGGCGCTGCTACTCGTGGCGCCACCAGCAGTGTTGCGGCAAAGCTATATTTTTAGTACGTGTATAAGTGCCTGGTACAGGGCCTATATACTGAATAAGTGACCTTGATTTTGAGTGGACGTTCTATGGCTGAAATGATGATGATAAATAAAATTGGCATTGCTGACGCGCTATTGAAACAAGCAGGCATTTTAAATAAGGTGTTTTAATAATATCTACTATATACTTATGTAGATTACGATAGTGAAGAAATTTCAAGACAAGGGTGTAATTTTTTTTTATTTAATAAATATAAATATTTCACACTAGTTGGACAAGTGTGGATGGTTTTAAACAAAATAAAGCTTAATGTGTTTAGGTGCGCATGAAATTTCTTCACTACCGTAATCGATATAACTATAAGTCATACTTTCATCCATGGCAGCGGCGGCAGATATTTTTGAAACACCTTTTATAGCAACTAATATCAAATCACAATGGAGCCCCACTGTCGATTACATATTCTTATCAATACGTTGACTTATCTATAGATACTATTTAATCCATCGTGATTGTGATAAGTATTTCATTACGAAACGTAAATAAACTTTCTCAAACCACGTAATTTTAAGCTAAATCCAGATTTATCAAGGCTAAGTGAGCCTTATTTGTCCGGTTGCGCGCGGCCTGCATCCAGCGGCTTCCTGCAACCTTTGCCAGGTCGTTTGTCCACCTTGTGGGCGGGTATACGACAGTGGTTGTTTAGGGCTAGATCATAAGTCTTCTTTTTCTTTGCCTGTCGATTCAGGTTTTCATATATGTGAGGACCAGAATTCAGCCACTGATATAGCACTATCGGTGGCCTTGTAAAGATCCTCGCGTGTTGGAACACGCAGGGCATGACAGGAGATGTGCCATTGTCTGGGGGGAAATACCACATAGACAGGCGCTCTCCAAGCTGTAACCCCACCTGTGCATGTTCTCCCCGCTTCGGCCTACTTGGGTCCGTAGCCTATTTAAGGACTTCCAGGTTGCCCCATTATCATCATCACCAGCCTATATCAGTCAACTGCTGGACACAGGCCTCTCCAAAAGGAGGATTTTGCCATAATCGCCACGCTTAGCAGAATCACAGTTTGGCCAATGGTGGAGAGAAGACGCTGCTGCCCGTCTTCTTATGGCGGTTCTCCTGTATTCGCCTCGTACGACACCCATAGGAAAAGAAGGGGTGGTGCAACTCTTTTAACGTGCCGGCACAACACGGCACACGGCAGGTTGCCCAAGGTATTATATTGGTTTATTTATCTTATCTTATCGCAGGTCCAGTGCGTGATAATAGACGCGACGGCGCTTTCATATGTGGACGCGCCCGGAGTGAAGACCCTGGTGGCCGTGCAGCGCGAGCTGGTCTCCAGCAACATCACCGTGCTGCTGGCGGGGGCTAATGGTAACCAAAGACTCATTTAACAAAGCCTCTAGGTTTTCCTCTTTTGAAGTTAAAAACCATAAATTCAATAGAACAAATGGAATTGGTGGCCCTAAGGAGGCAATTTATAGTCTGCAATGAAATCAACCCAACTCGCCAACCCGCCTGCCAAGTGTGGCGATTATGGCAAAAACCCCACGATGACAGAAGTCACTGGGGGAGGCCTATGTTCAGCAGTGGACGTCCTGTGGCTGAAACGAACGAACGATCGAATGAAATCAAAGAAGCTGAAATGATGATGATAAACCAAAAAGTCGTGATTTGGTTCTTTTTTAAATAAAAGGCAGCGTAATGTTTTAGTCAGATCTAGTTTTTTACTAGATAAATCGATAAAGTACAAGCTCTGCTGTTTGAGACTAGACAATTAGTGCTCGTATTTTTATTGATGAGCTTATAATGGTTACGAGAATCCTATCTCTCAATAAACAGATAAATGATACATGAATAAATAAATTGACCTAGGACTGAGCCTTTTGGCACTGTGCAAGTCATTTCTTTCAAACTTATATCTAAATATCCTTTCACAGGTCCAGTATTAGAAATGATCTCTAGATTCAACAACCTGGAAGCGGACAGACTACAGTTGGACACGTTTCCGACGGTCCACGACGCGGTGGTATACTACAAACTTGTAGAACTTAAGAAACACGACGTAGCTGTCACTGTGACAGCGTGATACTGGTGTACGTCATCTTGACGTATCTGCCGTTTGACGTTTGCGATTTTAACGTTCGCATTAACGATTTTGTAGTCGATAAAGGTGCTTACACGTTTAAGGTACTGACAGATATGCTTTTTACTTATTAAAATAAGCAATTGCTACTTTAGTAGCATGTGTGTAGAACTATGCTTAGCATGCTCATGCAACAGACGTCTAATTTTCGAAAATGCTACCTGTACTGTCTGATGAGATTTGCTTAGTTATGAAAACACCTTATAACCGTGTTTCTTGTAAATAAATGAATTTGAATTCGAGCATGTTTATTGCTAGCAAATAATAATAATAATAAAATTCTTTATTTGCGCTAAAACATGGTATTACAGGTGTTTTTAAATTTACAAGAATTGAGCGACATGTTTTGCCTGATTTAATTAAAGCATGCAAATCTTTAGGTTAGTAGTCAAACAGCCAATCCTGCCAACTTGTTTAAGCATTCATGTCAATATAAACTAGTTCAGCTTTTATTACAAAAATAATCTTTAAAATCATAGAAATTTTTATCATTGAGAATTTTTATCAAACGTGATCAGATACTAGACATGCTATAAACTTATTAAGCATATATTTGAGCATGCTGTTATATGTATAAGCATGTCTGTCAGTACCGTTACTCAAGTTTATTTGATCACCAAAAATGTATAAAACGTCTATCTAGAAGACGGACAGTCAACTTCATTTTGTTTTTGATCGCGATAATTAATCGTTTTTGTCGATCAATGAATCGACATACTTGTCGATCGAACTTACTAGTTAGTAACAGTTTTATTATGTGACGAAAAGAAAAATAATTTAATCGGTAGCCGTCAATTTTACCTTTATTTTTTAATTTGACTAAATACACGGTGTTACTTTGCATCCTTGCCATATTCACAGAGATAAAAGTAGGGAACAATACCTATTGTTTAGATAAACTAGAGACTCCCATAAATAAAGCACACTAAGTTTTTAGTAAATTTGGTTTTACAGTACACATAGGATTTTGTCTCGAGCGGTACGCGATCACTAATCAAGTAATACTACAAAGTCTTTTGTGCCGATGAATAAGAACAGTGATGTGCATGCGTTTCGATAATTAGTGTTATGTTTAATAGATTGTCGATAAAATAAAATACTCTAGATAAAAAAAAATTTTGGTCTTTCTTTTTTTACTGATTTGTTATCATTGTCAGTGATATAGTTACCTCTGTAAATATGGCAAGGATGCAAAGTAACACCGTGTATAAACCAAAATAATTTGGCTATTTTAAAAAAAGAAGAAGATATTACTAAATGACTAAGAGCATAAATCGAGAGATAATAGTGATAGAAAAAATCGGACATATTTTATTGATCGACAAAATACATGATATCGAGTGACAACAACGGTGGGATCGATTCGTGTAAATTGCACCTTTTTAGTACCAATTATTGAAGAGATATAAAAATATATATTTAAATATACGTCATTTTGACAGGTATACGCTAATGCCTTCTCTGAAGGATATTAGCTGACAGATGTTAACGGGTAAACAAATAATAACAATGCACATTTTGACCTTTTATTATAGACATGTCTAGATAGAGTGTGGTGCTACGATTGTCACCAAAAAAGCAAGCCAGACTTAAGTGAGTAACAACTATGGTTACTATGGTAACAACCAATTATGGGTTGCTATGGTAACAAGCGCGCAACTGAGCAGGCGAAACAAACATTGGCGCCAACAATTGGCTTATATATTTTTTGACGTTTATGACACTCGAACAGGGAATCTAGACATGTATATAATCAAAGATTTTGACATAGTACTTATGTCGATTGGTGTCACCATCATTTTAGTGACTAGCGTCGACTGAGCTAGTTGAATCGTATAGCGTCGCAACAATTCGCGTGGTACATTGACTATGATATAGCTTTGATTTGGCAATGAGCCGCGGCGAGTCGAGACGAATCATCTATGACGAAATAGTGATTCGGCGCGCTTTAGCTCTTTTCGACGCCCTTAATATTTTATTGTTTAATAATAAAAAGACATTATTGTGACAGCCTAAAATTGTTTTGCGTTTTTGCAACGTTCTTCGTGTTACAAATATGACAGCTGTCATTTTGTCGGACTGCTGTTAAATGCAATACGTTTATTATTATTTAATCCATTTATTTTTAAGTAGTAATTTAGCCATAATGTATTTATTGTTTTAAACTTTCATGGTCACTAACATTAGAATAGTTTGTTACGGGATTGCTACGGAGTAACTGACTAGTGATCATGGCGCTTGCAACAGTGCCGAAATATCGGGAACTCAAAAATAAGGTACATGGTAGCAATCCCGTAACAACCTATTCTAATAATGTATTTAATGCAAAATTTATGCGAAACCAATTCGTAGTTATGAAATCTTTGAGAACATCAGTACTGCTATATTTCTTGTAGCAGATTTTGTACAATATAACGATGCCATACTTACCTAGTTGAATTTCTTCAATATTTCAGGTAGTTTTATAATGCGGCATACATTTTTATAATTAATAAAGAATTTGAATATATGTATTTGAAATTAATTAGTCGAATATTCAAGGATCTATTATTTAAAAATGTTTATTTAGAGAACTTAATGTATTTTTTAATCCTTAATTTTTTATTCCATCTTACAACTTTAATTAAATCTATACACCAATACTAGGGATGACGTCTAACTTTTTTCTTCGTCTATTAGGTAGATTATTAAAAAGTATTGGACACGTATTTTTTCTTGTTTCACATAATTAAAATATTACAGAGATAAATTGATTTGAAATGTCGCATGTCGTCACGCCTAGGTACAATTTTTACTTACGCCGGGTTCCTATATTATACTATGCGTAAGTGTACATCAGTTACTGATCGTATTGGTGTCAAAAGTAACGAGCCGTTTTAGTCGTTCCTATAAAATTTGACGAAGCGTCATTTATAGGAACGCTTTTGAGTATGTCAAGTAGACAATTCCTACCATCCGTTAGCAAAACCAACCGTTTCTCGCATATAGGAACCTGGCTTTACACCGGGTTCCTATATTGTACTATGCGTAAGTGTACATCAGCAACTGATCGTATTGGTGTCAAAAGTAACGAGCCGTTATAGTCGTTCCTATAAAATTTGACGAAGCGTTATTTATAGGAACGCTTTTGAGTATGTCAAGTTGACAATTACCTACTACCATCCATTAGCAAAACCAACCGTTTCTCGGATGTAGGAACCGGGCTTTAATCTGCTTAGTTCCTTTAGACCGAAAATTCAGCAATTTTTCAATTGAATAAAAAAGCCGGAATTATTTAATTTGACTTTATTTACTTCATCATCAGCCACAGGACGTCCACTGCTGAACATAGGCCTCCCCCAGTGACTTCCAGATCGGCCGATTGGAAGCGGCCTGCATCCAGCGTCGTCCTGCAACCTTCCTGTCCTGTCCTGTAGCTTATGATGATGATGATGATATTTACTTAGCATAAGTCTCAAACAAAAGCCCCTTAGATACCTAAGGACTAACCTAATTTTCGGTTCTCCTGAACGACACTTATATAACTTGAGATTGACCCATCGGATTCTTTGATTAAAGCCCCTGTAGGATTTTATTTCTCTAAATTATTTACTAAGTACTTATAATCTATTTTTGCAAAGATACTTGAATTTTTATTATGTAAAAAGGTACTTAGAAGATCCTAAACAAATTATAAAATAAATTGTTTACATTTTTTGTGATACAAAGATAGATAGGGTTGTCAAAATTTGTCAATGAAATTTTAAAAAGTAGCACGTTATTTCATGTTACATTAAATTTAATGACGGTTTATTCCTGATCTTAAGGCAAGAACTAAAAAACAAAACTATGGCAATAAATATTTATAATAAGCTAAAGTTTGACAACCCTAAAAATATTTATTGTATAAAACGTAGCCAGTAAGTCTGTTGTGATATTTTGTACCTAAAACTATAATGTTGTATGTACTTAGTGCAATAGGTAAATAAATGATAATATTTTATTTTATTGTTTTTATATGTATCTCCAACTGTTCATTTCATTTTGATATTTGAACGAAACTTACTCGACACAACCCATAAATACCTACTACTCCTACTTGTTAGTGACCTAAAAACATGACACGAGACAAGAATTAGGCCACTCAGGTCTCCAGCACATCTCAAGTACAACTAGCGACACGGAAGTTGAGCGCCGGGCGAAAGATGCGCAAAAGACCATTACGATTACGTGATTGGCTAGTCTCGCGCTGCACCTGCAACGCCGACCGGGATTTGTTGTTAGCTCCGCGCCGCGTCTCTGATACGATGATCGTATTGTAAGATGCGCAAAGCGATATCCCCACTCGTTTCCCCAGCGCTCGACATCGATGCCGACATCGATACTATTGCTTGCTAGTCTTGCTACATACCTACCTAGGTAGCACATATATTTTCAATAGGTATTATGACACAATTTAAGCTCCTTGCATTGCTTAAATTATGGCGTCAGCATAATATAAATTAAATTGCTTATCTGGTAAGCTAGGATTATCCAGTGTAATCACTGGATAATCCTAGCTTACCAGATAAGCATTGTAATTAATCATTAGGCTATCAGCTTTAATTAGTTATTGATGATTAGAGAAATTTTCCAAATTCGATAAAACGTAGACAATTGAACTTGGACTAGCGAAGATGGCTGCCGTACATGTTTTTGGGCTTTTATTTGTCCTAGGATTGGCTGGGGTAAGTAGAATCATCAATAAAATCTACTCCTAATAAAAAGTACAGTTAGCGGTTAAAAAAAAAGAAAAGTTAAACAATTGTTTATAGATACTTAATATAAAATTAAAATGTAAAAATAAACTTTCGAAAATCACATCAATTATCCAGCCCAAACCACAGATAGATTTTTACATGACCTTCTTGGCTGTACCGGACTTACGTTCGTATTAGGCATGGCAATGATTGCTATTTTTCATTCATTGTCATATGACGAAATGATGTGATTTTCACAGTGTCATAATGTAACACTTTTGCTATTTGCTACTTAAAATGAAATATGATTTATTGTGAACAGTTGCTCCTTGCTACTTTGCTACTTTTTTATGAAATGTCATAGGTATATAGTTCATGCGCTACGTAATATGCTATGTGTATTATTTAAGCATATTTTTTTTCAAACAAATTGTTATTAAAGTCCTGACCTGAGTCAAATAACTACAAAGTCTGCAAACGAAATATCCGTTCACTATTTACAACATTTATTAATGCTTCACTCGTCACAAACAAAACAAATTTCAATAAACATACATAGCACTCAAATTACGTAACGCACCTAGCAGTCATCACCGGGCGACTAGTGAATTTAAAAACATCATAAAAAAAATCATAATTCATACTTACTAATAACGAAATTTCATTGTAAACAAAACGAGCTCGACGTGGCCTACTACAAAATCATAACAAGATAATCTAAACCTTGCGCTCAGCATAAAATCCAACAAACAAGGTTTCAACCAGCCACTCGAAACAAAAATCATGACAAACGAATCTAAACTTTACGTTCATAAGTTTAAAGCTCTTAAAATGCTCAGTATCGTTATCGTTCGTCACCTATGATGGCATAAAAAATAGCACAGCATGTTTGTCTTTTTCTAACACGCATCTGTAGCAAATCATTCCTACTCGCTCGCGCGCTCAAGGCCTGCGCTCGCTAGACCCGCTCTGCTACATGTCATCAACGAATGAAAAGAAATTTGCGCATGACATATGATTTCACAGTCTGTGATTTGTAGCAGTCAATATGATAAAAAATAGCAGGTGTGACAAATGTTTTTCAAGTCATATGATTTTTCACCTGCTCCTCATGAAATCGTCCATGCCTAGTTCGTATTCACTGTAATGCTCGGGCTTCACCTGCGTCTAATTAGTTTGCTATTTGATATAGTACGCAGGTCTGGCCGATCTTAACGCGCTAATTTGCTTTGTTGACACTAGTGTCAACGCCGTGTAGTATAGTGTAGTGTCTAACGTCTAGACGTTGGGCGATAGCTCGGACGGCGGTAATTTTCGATGCATCAAAGGCATTTAATTAAGTTAGGATGGAGTAGACAAAATGAGAAAAGTATTGAGTTCTTGGAAGCGTTTTATTTTTATTTTAAAGACACACTCACAGATCACACGCTAACTAAGCCGCTAGACACTAGAATCAAACGTTAAATAAGTGTGGCCACGCACTTAGCGCGTAGCATAGTGCTTTTATTTAATTAACGCTAATCATGCCGTTATTTGAACGTTAGGCGTCACGCAGGTGGAACCCCTGCATAATAGATAGATATTAAATCATCCCTGAGAATTTGGAACCAATTTTTTTCACCCTGTTTTTTGGTCTAGGCACTTCAGCCTCTCCTGAAGGTACAGAATGAAGGAACAGCTATCATTGAAGATATGCGCGCTTTGGAGCGTGCAGACAGTAAGTACCTACCCTTTACTAAATCTTACTACTTTTGGAAATGTGAAAGTATGGATGGATATTTGTACCGGCTAAACGGATTTGGATAAAATTTAAAATTATAGAGATAGTTTAAAGTCTGGAATAGCACATAGATTAATTCAAAACCCTAAAAAATGCACTGATCCTATGGGATAGCATTTAACAATATTTTTTTTTTTTATATTTCTATCTGCTTTTAAAAAACCGGCCAAGTGCGAGTCGGTCTCGCGCACGAAGGGTTCCGTACCATTATCTATAAAAACGACAAAAAAATCACGCTTGTTGTATGGGAGCCCCCTTAAATATTTATTTTTTTCGGGTTTTTTGCATGTTGTTATAGCGGCAACAGAAATACATCATTTGTGAAAATTTCAACTGTCTAACTATCACGGTTCATGAGATACAGCCTGGTGACAGACGGACAGACAGACACACAGGTCCCGTTTTACCCTTTGGGTAAGGAACCCTTAAAAGTAAATTGTGGATAAATTACGATTGTACGATTAAATTGAACTGAAATCTTGTTGGCGCGAGTTGGCGTACGCCAGTGATGCTGTCAGATGAAGTAATGATGATGACCGCGAACATCAGTTTGTACGAACGAAATATTAAATACGCTAAAGACAGTTAGGGTTCCGTAGTTACTGACGACCTCCGTAGCTGAGAGGCGATCATGCCGGACTTGGCGTCGCGAGACGCCATCTCAGAGTTCCGGGTTAGATTCCCGGTCGGGTCAATGTAGAAAACGAACTTTTCTATATTGTCTCGGGTCTGGGCGTTGTGTTACCGTGGCTGGTTTTGATTTTTATAATACAAGTGTTTATATGACTGTTTATATGACTGTTTTAAGGAGTGTCCCATTCTTTTGTACAGCCTGTATATTCGATTTATTTGCAATGCAGCCTTGTATACCTATTTAATTTGAACTCGTCTCCAGGTAGGATCGTCGCCGGCTGGCCAGCATCAGACGGGCAGATCCCGCATCAGATCAGCCTTCGCATGGTGAGCGGGGCCGGAGCAGTGTCCTCGTGTGGGGGCTCCGTCATCCACCACAACTGGGTCATCACTGCCGCTCACTGCGTGGCCAAGTCAGTCCTAGTTATACAGAGTGAAATTGAGTTACTAGTACCTACACGTACTAGTAGTTTCTTTTTTAGGGTTTCGTAGTTGAAAAAATATTTCCACAAGTTATATGTGTTACGGTTTAAGATTTCTCAAAAAAGAATATATCTAAACATACCTAGGTAATTTGTCAGAGAAATACAAGATCACATAGAAAAATAACAAACAGTTCAAG
The DNA here is from genome assembly GCA_950371115.1 of Anania fuscalis. Classification (NCBI taxonomy): domain Eukaryota; kingdom Metazoa; phylum Arthropoda; class Insecta; order Lepidoptera; family Crambidae; genus Anania; species Anania fuscalis. Next base: position 2,215,420 of record OX493346.1, read on the forward strand.
ACGCGAACAAAACTAAATATGGGTTAGTCATTACAAAAAATATAAATATGACTCATATTAAGTAACGAATTTCAGTTTCCATTGGGTTAATATTGATGGAGATTGCCTAGTAGGTACTTTTATTTTTACTCGCTGACCTGGCGAACTACGTACCGCCTAACAGTATTTATTTCGTCAGCTTCCCCAACGTTTTTAATAATTATTCTGCTATTCGGGGCGGAGACAAATCCAACAAAATATAAACAATGAAAATCGGTGCAGCCGTTCTCGAGTTATTTAATAAGTGTTGTAACAAACCCGTCTTTGTTTTATATATTAAGATTAAGATTACTTATTGAAATTCGGAATAGTCACTCATAATGTGTTTCCTCCTCCAGCCGGATCACGTTTGTGATCCGCTTCGGGCTGACGAACCTGACTCAGCCACAACTCGTAGCAGAGACCACGCGCAAGTACATCCACCCGCGGTACAACGAGATTCAAGCCGGCGTCCAGACTGATGACATCGCTCTGTTGGGGCTAGACCAGGACATTCCTTATGGACGTAAGTGATTTTCGTTGTCTGTGGCAAAAGTAAAAAAGGGCAAGAGAGAGCGAGAGAAAGTTTTTACGATTCGAAACGAGGTATTTGTCCAGCCAGGATCAAAGCCTGCTCCGGTCAAACCGGCATGCGTAGCACATTTTATAAGGAGGGAAACGCTCTGGGATGGGATAGGACGGCCGACCAGCCAACTGGCCGCGCAAGTCAGCTAAAACCAGTCTACCTAACAAAACAAACTGAAAAATACAAAAATAAAGGGTAGAATAACAAGACTAAACAGCTCTTTCTTAACGAGAACCTATAGTAAATCCTTAGCAGAATTTGGCACGTGAACAGCTAACTTCTGCCATAACAAAATTTGAATACGTGATTCTGCGGCTCAGATGATTCCGGATGATTAATTTCTGTTTTTCCCAGGGTACATCCAGCCCTGCCGCCTACAGAACTCTGAGCAGAGGAACCTGGACTACACCGGGAAGGTGCTTACCGTCAGCGGCTACGGGCGCACCCAGGACCTTTGGAACGGTAACTATCATCATCCACATCCACCACTTTTAACTCTTACTGCCGAGTGACATAACGACGAGACCTTCTAATGGTCGACTGACAGAGAATACCTCGTGGCATTAAGTTCACCTTTATGTATGTTTTTTGAGTTCACTTGTTGTCTGTCTGTCAGTTCGTCTGTGTACCAGAGTTAAGATAGACAGACGGACTGATGACGCCCCGCGGCATGTTATTTCTGCACTATTGTAATCTTTAAATGTATTAATCTTATCCATAACAGCCGCTGCAGATTTTTTTAAACACTTTTTATACACTAATAAACCTCTTGCATCCAGGCGGTGCGGCATCCGAGAAGCTGTTATGGGTGTTCCTCCGCGGCATCTCCAACGAGCAGTGCCGCTGGTGGTACAACAACAGCCAAACCATCCAGGCTCAGACCATCTGCGCTGAGTACTATAACGACACCGCGCAGTCCTCTTGCCAGGTATGAAATATTAATTAATTACAGCTAGCGGCACGGAAGTTTAGCGCCAGGCGAAAGTTGCGCAGAAGATAATTAGGGTGCTTTCAATTTTGACGCTCTGAAGCGGACTGCTAACGTGCATTTGCCCCACTTAATTCTTCTTCTTCCTAGCGTTCTTCCCCTTTTATGACAGGGTTCGCTTTTCCACTCTTTCTTCTCCACTTCGCTCTATCTAGGGCATCCTCCTCGGTGAGACCGCAGCTCTCCAAGTCTTTTTTTACAACACTCAACAATAGCCGCCGCATGCGGAAAATTGTATGACACTGCGTTGAAAAATAAGATCAGTGTCAACAGTTAAGTGTGCGGTCAATTATTATATGCGGCTCAAAACTTCTTGTTTGAAAGAACCTTTACGATAATGTGATTGGCTAGACGCACTGCCTGCACCGCCGGCCGGGATTGGTTGTTAGCTCCGAGCACACGCGTCTCACGATACGATGATCGTCTCGTAAGATGCTCAAAGCGATCCCCACTCTTTGCCCCAGCGCTTAAACTTACGTGCCGCTAGCTGTACTGACGACCTCCGTAGCCCAGAGGCGAAAACGCCATCTCTGAGGTCCCTGCTTCCCGAGATTCCCAGAGGTGTATAAATCGAACTTTTATATTATTTCCTTATGGGAGCTTAGGTTTAGTAACGTCGTTGTTTCTGATATTTTAAGTAACGCAAACTCTTTAGGTAGTTTCCCGATATTTATAAAATAACCATTCACTTGTATAAAACCTTCAAAAACGAGTGAACAATTGAAAACGGTCGTTTTTTTACACTGCCAAGTAATTTATGTTGGTCATATTTTGTCAAAGGATTGATACAAGTGAATGGTTATATTAATTCGATAGGTTAATACGTCACGTACACGCCTTAGCAAACGTAGTGTCGTAGGACGCCCCCCAGCAGTGGATGCATGCAGTGGCGGGCATTGGTTTTATTTCGAGGTAGGCAGCAGGTACTTACAAATGTGTATTTATGTCGAAAATCTGTGGTTTTCATCATTAATACACATTTGTAAGTACCTTCTGCCTACCTTATTTCATTTATCAAGTAGGCAATGCCTAATTGCCTATATGCACCGCACGCCCCTGGATGCATGGAAAAAGCGGGAAATCTTGATCTTTGGCGCAGACGTATGTTAATGAGTTTATTTTCACTCCAGGGTGACAGTGGTGGTCCTCTTACGATCGTGGACAGCGACGGCAGGCCCACCATGGTTGGCGTTGTCAGCTTCGGATCTGTCTTCGGCTGCAGCAGTCCTTTCCCTTCAGGTAAATTAACTTCATTCTCTACGAGTTTATATGAGATTACCTTCCGAGCTACGCTGCATTGCTGCGTATCAGTTTATCCACAAATCAAAATCATTAATTTCATATTCTATAAATGCCATAGGCAATAATGACTGGCGACCGTCGTAGCAGAGCCGACCACACCGGACATAGCGTCGCCATGTGAGGTCGCGGGTTCGATTCCTGGTCGGGTCAATGTAGAAAACGAACTTTTCTATGTTATCTCGGGTCGAAGTTTTGTGGTACCGCCGTTGTTTCTGCTGTGTTTGAGCAGTATGCTTGAATATGAAATGAATGAATGACCTATACCCATACCATGCCTAACAGATTCTGATTTCTACAACACAAGTGCTTTAGCTTCTTATTTTACGATCAAGTAATATTATGATGTTGTCCAATATTTATTTTAATTTCCTCAGCGTACGTGCGTCCAGGGCACTACCACGATTGGTTTGTCGACGTGACCGGGCTGAACTTTGACTGGAGGAACGAAGATATCCTGCCTCCCACGCCGGAGGAATCGTCGGAGGAGGAATCGTCGGAGGAAGATTCCTCTTCAGAAGAGACGAAATGGCGCGCTATCAACGCTTAGAATTCTTCATACCAGTATTTATAGTGTGGCCAACGAAATTGTGAGACTAGTGATGCCGATAAGCCATTATCGAATAGACTATCGATAGCCCGGCAGTAGTGAAAATTTCCACATCCTACAAAAACATATCGATACAAATGCAAGCCATCTGATATTGTCTATACTTGATATGCGTGCAAAAACTACATACAGTGGAGTTTTTATTTACGTTTGCACGCTCATTAGGTAACGTTTGGAAGATAATATATTATGCATTATGTTTTAAGGTGGTCTATTATTTATCGACTAAGAGTCTCACCTTTCGTTAGCTGTTCTAGCTAGACCATCTCACGTCACATTATCTAATAGTAACACGGATATCTAAATTACATTTTATGGAGCAATCGATACTAAATATTTAGCAAAAAAAATATATTGATAGGAAACACCATCCTCAAACAAGGGACAATATTTTGATAGCTCCTTCCATTCGCACTAGCGTATTCAAGTATTAAATTTTACTTTTATTTTTCCTATGAAAGTATTTGTTAAATAAAAGAGCTAATTACAAATATGTAGTTTTTTATTTTATTACAAACTAAGAACAATGTTTACAACATCATTTAGTACGTCAAGTACTTTACTTATAAAATACATTGTGAATACATCAAGGTAATGTAACGCAACATAACCAACACATTTAATAGTAAAACATTCAAACTATTAGAATCTTTAAGATTATTTTCAGTTATATCAAAACATCAATTTTCGTCGACATAAGGAAAAATCTAGTCTTATCGATATCCTGATATTCGTAAACTGTCGAAAGCGATGCTTCACTAGTAAATAACGTCACTATAGTGACGTTGAAGCATGGCTATCGATAGTTAACCCGACTTACCGGTCAGTCCAGGTATTATTAGCGCCACTTTAAACCTTATCGTCTTAGACATAAGGTTCATAAGCCTTAGAACTGACTGATATTCTAGGACTTGTACGACTATTGTCGAATTAGGACCCAAAATATCATTAGCATTTAAGATGATGCACCTTAAGTACGCCCAATTTCTGTAATCATTAAATATATATTATAGTTTACGAACGATAGCACTTTTATTCCAAATAAAAGACAAATAAATAACCAAACAGTTTAAAACAGTCTCTCAGAGACTATGTCAATTATAAACATTAGAGTAAAACCATTATTTTCTCATAAAACTGCATCAACTAATCACCTGTTTAGTATGGGGCAGTGTTTTTTATCTGTTTAAACTTAGTCCCGTAGAGCTATACAGGGTTATTTTTGAACCCCCTCTAAAATTAAATATAATTTCAGGGAAGTAACAAAAAAATATGAAATGAAAAAAAATGCTCGAAAAGTTCATGTTTATGTCGGATATATGCTGCATAAAATCGCTTTTTATGCTCTAGTGCATAAAGTAAAATCGTCATCTAAGTCTCAGGCTCTAAAACAAAGGTCGTTAGGTGTACCTATATAGCCACACTCACAATTAAACTTCGTCAAACAAACTTATTATTTCTTTGTTTCTTTAATTTTATACATATCAATTTTATAATACTAAAATAATAAAATTAGGCAATATTAATGTTTTTTTTAAGAGAAAAGTATTTCAAGATTTTCTAGAGGAGTGTATAACTCTTACATAAAACCCATTTACGTTGTCGTCTCGAGTAAAATGGTGCGTTTTATGCACTTGTTGTTACTCGTCACAGAACGTTTGTACCTAGCGCATACAAACAAACGAGTGGCAACAATTTTGCTTTGTGTCTGGAAAAATAGGTTCCTACAGGATGACGTGAAAAAATATGGCAGGGGGTTCAAAAACAACCCTGTATTTTAGCAGTAGAAACCGCCCTTCCCCACTTTCTGTGACAAGGACATAACTACAACTAGAATTCCCTATCCCATCTATCTATCCGCCTCCTCATCATCCAAGACCTCTATCTGCGGGCAGTTCTCGAATATCCTCGTCAGCAGTTCCTGAGAGTATTCCTTCTCTTCTTCGTGCTCTAGCGTGTCTTCTAGAACTTTCTTGAGGCCGAGACGCGGGTCCCTGCACTGGGCCAGGACGCGAGGGTCCAGGTCTTCGGTCAGGAGGAGCAGGATGCTGAGCAGGTGTTCCGTGGTCTCGTCACGGCCGGATTTGATTTGCTCTGTGACGGTTTGCACGAGGTTCTGCTCGATGAATTGTTCTGGAAAGAAAAATGGGAAATAATGGTTAATGTTATCAATTCTCACATATTCAGATTTACAGCTAGCAATTTAGCTGTGCCTGCGGCTTCGCTTCCATAGAATATGGCTTGTCACTCCCTGTTTTACATGCGTAAAAGGTCAATCAAAAATAATTGCCTAAGTCCTACCCCGGGATACATTTGTATGCTGTTATATCCGCAGAATGTAAGGTGGGACGGGGAGCGCGACCATCAAACACGTTAGCTAGTTTCACACTTATTTATTTGAATAACCAACGGGCGCGCCTCGCGTCGCAGGGCGCATTCGATAGGTAGGTACACATACATAACATATGCTATCCCAGAGAAACCCTGCATTTTTCCGGGATGAAAGTAACCTATGTAATTAGCTCTAGAAACTCTTTCTCTTTGATCTCCGTGCCACATTTCGTATAGATCCGTTTAGCTGTTTTGATGCGAGTTAGTAACAAACATTTATCCATATATTGTTTTAAACTTTCATGGTCACTAACATTAGAATAGTTTGTTACGGGATTGCTACCATGTACCTTATTTTTAGGTTACTCCGTGATCATGGCGCTTGCAACAGTGCCGAAATATCGGGAACTCAAAAATAAGGTACATGGTAGCAATCCCGTAACAAACTATTCAAACATTTATCCACCAGATTTTCGCGTTTAATTACAAAATTAGCCAATACAATAATACAAACGAAAATCAATAATACTTTAAATTAAACTAACTTATCCTAAACCTAAATAGTAAATAAATACCTACTCAAAAACAAAACCGTGTTCGTGAGGCAAGGAAGCAAGGATACTGGCAGCGTTTCCTCGCTGAATGGCTAAACTAAGCCGTTGTGCAAGGAACGTGCCAGCATTTTTATTTTCCGAAATGGATATTAATTTTAGTGCTGTTTTGCCGAAAAGTAATTTAGCATTCGGACCCCATTATTGATTTTCGTTTGTATTATTGTATTCATTTAATTAATAAAGAAATTGGCCAATTAGTAAGATTTATTTATTTGCTCGGATGATAAGATGGTAAAAATGAAAATGTTTGCACAATTCAAACAGAAAAACTTCAAACCTTTATACATTGATAAGCGAAAGGACAGACGGCGTATTCTTGTCTTGGTTTTATCAGTCTCATTGGCACCCTTCGGTCACAGAATGCAGTCAAAGTTTCACAAGTAAAGCAGCACAAACTTGGTAATAAGAGTTTGTCTACTACCCTTTGCACTCGCTACTGGCCTGACCTGGAAGTACTGGTAACCTGGCTATGCTCGGTGCTTCTTTGCGAGATCGAATGGTGGACTGACGACCTGGTAAAGGTTACAGGAAGCCGCTAGATGCAGGTAGCTTCGAACCAGCCACCCTGGAAGCCACTAGGGGAGGCCTACGTTCAGTAGCTGAAATGATGATGATGACATCACGCCCACTACTATAGGGCACGACACGTTCGTCAAAACTGCTCGGTGTAGCTAAAGAAAAAGGCCTTCGTCAAATGTCAGTGATGGGTCCGTCCAAAAAAAAACCAGCCAAGTGCGAGTCGGACTCGCGCACGAAGTGTGGCGTACTATTATGACATAAGCAAAAAATCGGCAAAAAAATCACGATTGTTGTATGGGAGCCCCCTTAAATATTTATTGTATTCTGTTTTTTTAGTATTTTTTTGCTATAGCGGCAACAGAAATACATCATCTGTGAAAATTTCAACTCTCTAACTATCACGGTTCATGAGTTACAGCCTGGTGACAGACGAACAGACAGACAAACAGACAGACAGACAAACAGACGGACAGCGGAGCCTTAGTAATAGGGTCCCGTTTTACCCTTTGGGTACGGAACCCAAAAAAAATTGTAAACTCACCTTTAGCCTCCTGACTCTGCTGGCACAGATACCTTATAAAGAAGGCGGCTTTAGTCCTCGCGGGCACGTTGCGCGCGCGCAGCGCCGCCGCCAGCGCCGCGCAGCCGCCGTCGCGCACCAGCGCGCGCGTGCCCGCCGCGAACTCGCGGCACGAGCCTGGTGTGTAACAGACATACGGCCTTGTCAAACAAACGACAAACTTGAACATCACTAACAATACCTAAGCTTTCACCAATTTCTTGCAAGGAATTCATCAACAATTCCTTGCAAGGCATTCATCAACAATTCCTTGCAAGGCCTTCATCAACAATTCCTTGCAAGGCCTTTACCAACAATTCCTTGCAAGGCCTTCATCAACAATTTCTTGCAAGGCATTCATCAACAATTCCTTGCAAGGCCTTCATCAACAATTCCTTGCAAGGCCTTCATCAACAATTTCTTGCAAGGCATTCATCAACAATTCTTTGCAAGGCCTTCATCAACAATTCCTTGAAAGGCCTTAACGTTATTAGAATAATAGTAAAAATCCGAAAAAAAAAAAACGATATAGACGCACTTAGATCTTATTTTTAAAATTTCGCACTAACTTGCTATGTAACCCTGTATACACATGCCTAGCAGTATGGGGTGTTCAGCACTACTTGCATTATTGCTCTCCCGGAACTATATTGTACTTCTATCCGGACGACCTCCGCAGCCGAGAGGCGAGCACGCCGGACTTTGAATGTCGCCGCCATCTCTGAGGTTCAAGGTTCGATCCCCGGTCAGGTCAATGTAGAAAACGAACTTTTCTATATTGGCTCGGGTCTGGGTGTTGTGGTAACGTCGTTGTTTCTGGTTTCTATAACACAATTGCTTAAGCTACTTACCTTAGGATCAGAGCAATGTATGTGATGATGTTGTTGTCCAATAGGTACTATACATATACTAGCTGAGCCCGCAACTTCTTGGACTACAGGATGTTTGATGATGAAATGAAGAACAACATATAGAAAAATATCCCACAGGAATGTTTAACCGGGATAGAAAGTATCCTATATGTTAATCCAATTCATATTCTATATGTGTGCAAAATTTCATCCAAAACCGTTCAGCCGTTTACGCGTGATTAAGTCACAAACATCCAAACATCATCGCAAACTTTTGCATTTATAATATTAGTAGTGTGATACAGTCATTGAGGTATAATGTACTAGCGTACTAGAGAACACATCTCAAACTAAATGTTTCAGCCAAGCATTGTAGTACAGTGGACTACAAAGCTTCAGTCAGTGTCAATAATTGAAGTTGTCAAAACTGCTTCTTTATTGTTCACCGTTCAAACTTTGTAGTCCACCGGGCTACAAAGCTTGGCTGAAACATTTAGTTCGAGATGTGTTCTCTAGTATATTATACCTCAAAAGCTTCAGTCAGTGTCAATAATTGAAGTTGTGAAAACTGCTTCTTTATTGTTCACTGTTCTAACTTTGAAGTCCACCGGGCTACAATGCTTGGCTGAAACATTTAGTTCGAGATGTGTTCTCTAGTACATTATACCTCAAAAGCTTCAGTCAGTGTCAATAATTGAAGTTGTCAAAACTGCTTCTTTATTGTTCACCGTTTAAACTGTGCAGTCCACCGGGCTACAATGCTTGGCCGAAATATTTAGTTAGAAATGTGTTCTCTAGTACATTATACCTCAATAGATACAGTTAGGGACTCACACGATATAGCGTACAGGCACTTGGCCAGCGCAGCCCCGCGCTCAGTCTGCGCCAGGCTCAGCAGCACGCCCAGCAGGCCGCACTCGAGCGCGCGCGCCTGGCAGAACGGATTGTTCTGGCACAACTCCGCTAGGACCCAACTAGCGCTCGCCCGGACCTCCTCGTTCTCGCAGCTGTAGCAGATCGGGAAGATCGCGAAGCCGCCCATTTTGTAGAAGTCTGAAATTAAAAGTAAATAAAGTCGGTTTACGTTTACGGACGTATATTTTAAGTGATAACGTAATAAGAAAACATTGATGCTACTCGGACGGATCGGCCGATGGAGTGGAAGAGTGATAGATGCGTCACAAGCCATCGAAGCGAAGCGTAGGCCGATCGTGCCTCTTTATCGCTTGTTCCGCGCTCTCGCTCGCACGCGGAACGTGTCATTTTTTCGTGCCTGCAGCCGGTTATCGATTTATAAGACGTTATCACGTCAAAGGAAGTGTACAGTATGATAATACATCCACAGCAGCAGGGTAACAAAAAGGATTTAAATACTCAGGGCACAGACCACAGATTTAACAATGAGGTAGTTTGGGATATACTCGCAGCCTGCAAGGGTGGCCCAGTACGGATTGGTAGAGGGAGGGGTGTTGTAAAGCTAGTCAGTACACTTTACTATCAGATGTACTAAAGCCGCCTCAATGCCTCTGACTAGGCAGCTGGTATTAAGTGATATTTATTAGCAACTTTTATCGTGTCTCCAAAGCATGGAGATACTTGTGATAAATTTAACTGAATATGGTCAGAATGGTTAGGGTTCTTAGACGTTAATGTGATAACAAAATAATTTACGTAAGTTATTCGATAAATTGTAAAAATACTAACCATTTGCCACATCAATGTCATCGATGAACTCCATGAGATTGCTGAATGACGTCACTACATCTGGCGGTAGGGGTTCTCCCTGTTTGATGCTTTTGATCTTGTCTTGATCGGTGAGCACTTTTATAGCGTTCTGTAGGACCTCAGCGACGTCTACTGTGAGGCTCTTTAGCGCTTCTTCAAGGAACTTCCTTCTCTGGAACAACAGAGAATAGGTTGTATGTAACTATTAACCGACTGATAACAACAAATAAATAAGTTTTGGACAACATCACAAACATTGCTCTGATCAGTAACTAGCTAAAGCACTTGTGTTATAGAAATCAGAAACAACAACAGTACCATAACAGCCAGACCCGAGACAATATAGAAAAGTTCGTTTTCCACATTGACCCGACCGCAGATCGAACCCGTAACTTCCGAGATGGCGACGCCATATTGCCCGGCGTGCTCGCCTTTCGACTATGGGGGTTGTCCAATAACAATGAAGACCTGACAAGTACTATTTTTATTTAAAAACGTTTCAGATTTTGACATATATATATATATAGTTCCTAATGCAAGCTTGTGAGAATAAAAAGGCAGATCTAAACATACTTCTTCATCCATGGGCCCGAGTTCTGAGTTTCCTGGTGCATCTTCCACTTTTGTTGCTTCCATAGCAAATCTTAGAAGACCCTGTAACAGTAATAGGCTAGTATTTAAAAATGATAGAAATGCCATAGCATGTGTAGAAAAAATTTATCAAATGGCAGAAAATCTATTATACAAAAAAACGTGTTCTATCAATTGTCTAAATTTTATTTTAACAAATGATGAATTGTAAGTATAGGTAGCCGTAAATTGATATCCATTTATTATAATGCCAAATAATAATGAAATATGTTTCTAAGATTTCAAAGCAAATACACAGCTACAAAAAAGCTCTTGAAAGATGATTCATTGCAAATAAAAATAATCCACAGTATTTTTACCTGAAGATTTCTGGGCTGCCGAGGCTGGATAGGAACAGGCTGAGTATTCTGTTCACTTCTGCTGGGATACGTTATGGCCCCAACAATCTGAGGATTGTTATTTTCTTGATTGGAACTCATGTTGAAACTATGAGGTTATGTTTACAACTGTTTTATTATCACGCTCGACGCTCACTGGTCTACTGAAGAAGACAAGACACTTTATACGGCTTAATATAGATATCCTTGAATTAAATTGATTTTGTAATAGATGTGAATCGCATAGAATGAGTAGCTATTTCTAGAAAATCGAAGAATAATCTGGAAAACACGGACCACACAAAAAGTAAACTGTCATCTGTCAATGCGACATTGACAGCAAATACATATGTTTTTTATTATCAGTTCGTAGCCTGGGTGGAGGGTTTAATTGGCCGTATGAGTTTTTATCCACGATGGTTTCAGCAACAAAGTTCGGCCATACAGCCACGCGAATCAGATTAAAAAAAAAATGTTACGACGATGATGGCGGAATGCAAATTTTAATAAACTGAGGACTTTCTAATGACATCATAAATAATCAGATAATCAAATTCGTTTTTTATAAGAAATGCTTAACGCTCCTAAGTATTTAAATACCTACTTATTAAAGGGGAAGGGTTAACTCAACCTGTCCCTATAAAGACACAATATTAAGCAAATCTATTGACATTACAGTCCGTCGGCAACTTAAGAGGTTGTTGAATGCTCTAAAGTCGGCAAGCCTGATATTTTACGAGATGACCTTTCAATACATACCTACTCAACGTAGCTGCGTAGGTATCTGCTCAAACGAAATAATTTCACTCATACAGTATGAACTCTGTTTTTAAACTGATTCATCATCATCATCATCATTTCAGCCACAGGACGACCAGTGCTGAATACAGGCCTCCCCCAGTGACTGGGGGTGGGTGTCCCACATGGCTTCCATTCCAGAACCCAGCCGTCATATTTTAATGAACTGATAACTTATAACTACAATATAAATTCATACTCATTGCCTTTATAGCTATAGCTCTCTTGCATGCTTATCATCTGATATATTCTTAGACTAAACTCCACAACTAGAGAATAAAGAATGCGAATGTTATTTACTATGTGGATTGTTAATTTTGATAAATAGATAATGTAGGTAATAATACCTTTTTTCGAAACTATAGCAGTTAGCGTGTTGTTTAGCGCATATTTATTAATTTGTTTTATTTATTTATCTCGAGTGGAGCTCTTTGTTATCTCGCCGATAAGTCGAGATATCATATCCTATTTGATAAACTCGTAATCCTAACTTCAGCGCAAAATATTATGTTGTTTTGAACAACTTAACGGGTGGTCTAGCTAGATCTGTTTGTTAGCGTTCTTGTTGGATTGTTGCAAATCGTGCGGTGTACTGTTTATTTGTTCCTAGTGCTAATTTCTACAGGGGACAGTGGTATAGGAATATTTACGCAATCAAGAGAAGTAAGTCGCAATTTTATGTGTTTCCAAGTCTACTGACTAAATGTATGTTTTTTCTCCTAGCGCTTTTTCTTGATTGAGCCCAGGCGACGCAATAGAATTCCAATTTGCATACAAAATCTTGGATTTGTGTTGGTATTCCTTGGAAATAGTTAAACTATTTTCCGATTTCGTATGTAACCTAAATGCTCAAGTTTCAAAAGTATCCGTCTCTGATTCGGGGTAGATCTAGCCGTCTGATCTCCTCAACCTTTAATTTTAGTGCTTCCCTGGGGAAGCACAACATTATGGTCCATGGATACACAATTAGTGCTATCAGAATGTGGGATAATGAGGAAACCATGATGTTTTTCCTTACCGCAGAGTCAATCGTATCGTACATATTATCATCTACCATCATCACCATTTTAGCCAAAGGACGTCCAATGCTGATCATAGGCCTCCCCCAATAACTTTCCAAGTGGCCGAGGACGAGGCCTGTATCCAGCGTGGTAGCACAAATAAATAAAATTTCCGTTTGTTTTTGGTAACAGGAACTACTTACCGTAGATTTTGAAATAAATGGATACATGCTTGGATGCTAACTGCAGCCGAAAGCTTACCATCTCCAAATCCCTCTTGCTCATCAAGTTTCGTGGCATTAGGGGTAATTGGAGGAAAAATTCTCGAATAGCGACCATAAACTGCTAGGCTGTAGCCTATAGCCCCACGCGGTGGACTGAAGACATAGTCAGGGCTGCGGTCAGCCGCTGGAGGCAAACAGCATAGAGGCCTCTGTCTAGCAGTGGACATCGAAGCTGCTGGTGATGCTGATGATGAGGACTAAATTAATTCAAGTTTTTATCAATGTTCCAGAAATGTCTCCTCGCCAGGATTTTGTCCCACAGCCCGAACGTGTAATCATCCGTGAGGTTAGAGCTCCGCCCCCGCCTGCCCCTGGAAGACTCCAGCGCCCCCCACAGGACAACCCCGTAACTTACATTGCCAGACCGACCAACGGCACCCAAAATAGCACACCTACACGAATAACTGTCAATAGGTTTAATAGTTCATTTTAATTAGTGATTAAAAATAGTTGTAGACTGTTTAAATTTGTAGACAGATCGGCAGGACTACCTAGTACAAATTACATACAATGGGATGGATGACAAACTTCTTGTAATCTTTTTTTCAGTTAAGATTAAATTGCTCAAAATAATTATTGTTTATTGTGATAATTGTAATAATTTAATAAGTTAAAAAGGTTATCTTGTGATAGTATTGTTTTAGGTAACATAATGCACGATGTACTTAAAACAAAGAAACATTAGGAGGTATCTCTATCCTGAATTATGTAGAACGTGTGCTTCAAGCGGGAGAATATAATTTTAATTTGAAATGTGAATTGACGACCGTCTGGTGTGGTGGTTCACCCTCCGGCCTACAAAACCAGGCGGACGCGTTTGAATCCCGTGAGGGGCAAATTTTTGTTTAATGAATACAAGCGTTTTTCGTGCCTCAAGTTATAAATGTAGTATTTAAGTATATTTATATGTTATCTTGTCGCCATGTTACAACTTTGCTTAGTTTGGGGCTAGATAATTAATGTGATTGTGAAAAAAATATTATTATACTATTGTTAAGTATTGTTTTTATTAAAGTGATAATAAAAAATATTGTAATTTTACTAATCAAACTACTAGTGTTAATGCCACACTGAAACACCAATCAATAATATGCAACGTTTCTGTTAAAAATTAGTTGTATTTATAAAAATAAAACCCAATTTCATTTAGTCAAGCCATCACGCGTGACGTCTGAACCATATTTTTTTTTGGGAAAGAAAAGTGGCGCAGAAATTTTAGGAAAACTAAAGACTCCGTAGCCGTGAGCTCCGACCAGGAACCGATCCCAGTCGGTTGAATGTAGAAAACAAACTTATGACATTTTCTCGGGTCTGAGTGTTGTGGTACCTTTGTTTCTGATTTCTATAACACAAGTGCTTATGCTACTAACTTACCTTAAGATCAGAGCAATGTATGTGATGCTATCCAATATTTATTGTTATTTTGTGTCGAATAAATCATTTGTAGTATATTTTCCACACACACCCTGAAAACCTACAAAGGAAAACGCAAGGGCCTACACCTTATATTTTGGCACTTCGATTGATTTGAAATTCGGCACAAACGCCTACTGAAAATGCAAGAGCATGATGTGACCCAAAACGCAATAATATTTCAAATTTCAATGTTGCTCTCAAAGTAAAAGTACCTAACCTACAAATAGTTGAACAAGGTGTACCTATAATACAATTTACCTGTACCTGTACCCTGTATATTAGCAGCTGATTACAAGCTTGGGGTGTCGTCCTATACTCATAATACACCCGGTTCAGATAAAAAAATTAGTAAATATTGGACAACATCACATACATTGCTCTGATCCTAAGGTAAGTAGCGAAAGCACTTGCGTAATAGAAATCAGAAACAACGACGGTACGACAACACCCAGATCCGAGACAATGTAGAAAAGTTCGTTTCCTACATTGACCCGACCGGGGACCGAACCCGGAACACAGAGATGGCGACGCGACGCCATAATATATAGTCCGGCGTACTCGCCTCTCGGCTTCATATCGTCAGATGGATAAATAGATCTATGATCTATATTATAGATCATCTATATGAAATGTTTACGTGGTGCCTACTGGTTCTTACTGGCAATTTCTTTTGACTTAAGATAAGTACCTACTGTATGTATGTATTCGACGAGCAGGCGCTTCTATAAGACTAGTTGGCGGCACTCCTTTACATACATTGTATCAAACAAAGTGCATCTTCTAATGCTGGGGCTTCACCTGCGTGACTCCTAACGTTTAAATAACGGCATGATTAACGTTAACTAAAGTTAGACGCAGGTGAAGCCCCAGCATACGACTAACACAGTATACACTAGATACTACTTATACTGATAAGTGTTTAATTCTAATTCAAGATGCAAATACTGAATACCTACTTAGGACCTATAGTTACTCAGTTTTTAGTAAGCGTGACAAAGCGTGATCATTACACCACCATGAATAAAGTGAGGTATAAGTATGAAGACGATATCTACACAAAAGGCGATCCAGTCCACATTACCTCTTTTTTGTAATATTTTAATAGGTAAAAATTCATGAAAACAGGCAGGTATTGCTATGCTATATTATAGAAATAGAAGCACTATGAAACGAGCACAGCAGAATTGCAACAACGTGGCCAACAAAGCAAACGGAGCGGCAGGCAGGTGTCATTATTCCCTCATATTAATTGATTGGCAACAACAATAAAAATAAACAGCGGACCGGTCAGCTCGACCCGACTCACCCGACCGCCATGCTGAGCGGAGCGGCAACGCCGCTTATCGATCGGCTCGCTTTGTGAAAGGCGGGAGGCAGCAAGCAGAAACGGCTCTCGGTATCATAAAGTTTTCCTTGCCTTACTTTAGCTGATTTAATAACAAAAACATTCCATCTTTTTGGTCAAAGTTTCAGTGTTGGAGTTAAATGCCTTTTTGCGTGTTTGAGCACGTTTAATAGAAACGAAATGGTACCTACCTAGAGCTAAAACTTTATTTTTACATTATATACATTGTAATGGGTCTGTTTACTCGTGTGCCTACGCCTAGGTATGTACCTACATAATCCTAATAACTAATTTGTTTCTTTTTATGTGATGGTGACGTAGGTAAGTACAAAGTAGTAAAAAAAATACCGAATAGTGTTGTCATGTCAGGAGGTTCATGCTTAATATTGGGACATTTTTTTGTTATTACATCGGAATCCGGGACATATTATTATTACCCATATTTATAAACTAGATTTGTGAAATCTTGTTTTCTTTCATATTAGGTAAAAAAATTACAGAAAAACTACTCATAAACAACGCGGAATCCAAAAGTATTACTCGTATGTAGGTACTATTAACTATTTGTAAGAGCTATGATTAAAGGCAAACGGATAAATTGATTCACACTCAAAACAAATACATACTCATTGATGTAAAAAGTAAAGATACGGCTGACAGAACAATACGCCTTGCATTTCCTCCATACATGACACACTAACCCCATCTGTTAGACTTTGATGTCAACTGTCAAATAGCATTATAGAGTAACCACAAAATAACCCCTAAGTAACCTTGTAAGAGCGGCCTATAACGAAAGAGGATCTAAGAAAAAAGTTTTCTTTCACAGATGTTATATTTAAAGTCGTATCAGAGTAAATATAACTTTTTGCTTTTTCAAATTAAATACGTCAACATAAATTAAGGTAAAATAAAATAATCTTTATTTGCTTAAACACGGTATGCATAGGTGTTTTAAAATGAATGTACCAAGCATGTTTACTAACACGAGGCATGCAAATTAAATATAAAATGAAACTAAAATTAAATATGAAATTAATCTAAGATTGCATTAAATTACATTAGGTACATAGATGTCAGTCATATCATAATTATGTTGAAATTAAAATTTATTATTTAAAAAACTCCTTTATAGTATGTGAGATTAGCCACTTATTAAATTTTGTTTTAAATTGATTATTATTTAATGTGAATTCATTAGCTATATTATTAAAGTTTTTTTTATACTCATTGTCATACAGCTTTTTTTATACTGCATTGTTATTGGAGTTTTAGTAGTAACAGGATATTTTGATTTCTTGTGTTCCGTGGATAAATGTCAAATGCCCTATTAAAAATATGCATAATTTGCATTACAAATACACATGTTTCAAATATATACAGGGACGTCAATGTTAGTAATTGCAACAGTGCAAATAGAGAATGACATGATGTTCGTGGAGGGACACCGCATATTGCTCTTATGCATCTTTTTTGGGCAATAAAAGCTTATATTTATATTAAGTAGTATGACATCAGTAAACTGTAGCGTAATTTAGAACCTACAATGCATGATAGGTAGCAATCGCAGTTTTTGTTACAGATCTAACCTGCTTTAAAGCATAAATAAACTTATTGACTCTGTAAGGATAGGTCCAGATCTGACGAACGCGCCGCGAATACACAGGACGCGCGCAGCGCGCGATTTGCGCGCGAGCTGCACGCGCGCGGCACGCGATCCGTTTCTGCAACAGATTGGTGCGCCTCTTTAGCGCAACTCATGCGAGGCTTGTACAGTTCGCGCGATCTGCGCGCGTGCAGGTCTGGTTCACGTTCGAGCCAGTTTAATGGTCGCGTTCGCGCAGCTCTCGCGCTGCGCCTGCTGTACAAAAATTATCTATATGCGATTTTCAATTTACGTCTTGTTCTATAGTTAAACCTAGGAACTTTGTTTGTTTTACTTCGTTAATTTTCGTGTCTTTATAATGAATATATTCATATTTTTGTTTCTGTTAAATTGTATGTAAGTAATTAGTAAATACTTTAACATCAACATTACTTTTAAATAAAACTATACTTTTCTTATAAGTTGTAATGATGACTAATCTATACATATAATTGAAGTAAACAAAAAACAATTTCTCTCTCTATCTCTCGAAATGAAACAAAAGGTATGATTCCGAATTCAGCAGCACGCAGTAGTGCTGGTCCCCATATTTTCAATGAGTTTATATGAGATTACATCGACAATCGGTGTAGTAGTTCGCGCTCCGCACTACAATGCCTGGCCGTTGCGGATTCGACTCCCGCGAGGGGCGAATGTTAGTGTGATGAGCTGCCACGAGCATTTGCACTTAAGTCATGGATGTTTATAAATGTATTTAAGTAGTTTATAAATAGGTTTAAGTATATTAATTATCTGTATCTAGTGGCAATAGCACAAGATTTGCTTTGTTTGGGGCTAGATAATTGGTTGTTTGTGAATACAATTTAGTTTTATAAGTATACGGAATCATACCTTAAAACTTTTCTGAAAAAACTATATCAGATATTATATAAATTTATTAATTACATTTCATTGTCCTTCGAATAAAACATTTTTTTTATTTATGCCTTTTGTTATTTTTGACATGTTTTCAATTTTTGACTCATAGTGCTTATCACGTATAAACTTAAAATAAGTATTTAATAAATCATCATAAAATAAAATATTTATATTACATCGCATGTACTGGACTGCATTCAGTGCACTGTGAGCACTATTATGGCTATACTATAACAATACAACTAATGCACGCCGCTACAAAGTTGTATCGGTTTTGCACGGTAAATATGGCGTTGCTTCGTAAAATTGACAAAGAAGTTGGAAAATTGTTAAAGTAATGTAAATAAGTTAAGTGTTTATCAAATATGCGTCTTATTGGTGAGAAGTAATATTAGAATTTGTTTTAATGACCTTTCTGTCGTAATTTAAGCAACCTTTCAGTGAACATCTAGGCATTTTTATTTTTTCATACAAATGTCAGATCACGATGACCGCCGATCACTGACTACGTCACATCGGCCTCGGTCGGGTCATTTTCGGGTCTCTTTAGGTTCAACACCCAGACGTGTGGTCCGCCCTGTCCTTACGAAGTAATATATAAGTCAATGTACATACTACTTACCAAATGTCTTCACCCAGAAACATCATATAGGTAAGTACAAATAGAATAGCTATGTAGTAATTGTCATATGCTTGCAAGCAGCTTCACCTTTAAAATTTCTGATCATAGGCCTCATACGTCTGTGACTAACGATTTAATTAGTGTCTGAGACAGGATTTTTCGTGGCTAATACGGGAGCGACAAGATTTTCCGCACACTCTACAGGTGAAGGTGGAGTTGGTGACTGCTAAGTGGCTGTTAAAATTTCTAGGTAGGTCATATATGTTCTTATTCAGAGGGAGTCTTGTACAGGCAATCTCAGATTAATGAACCTCGCCGGATCTCAAAAGAAAGCACGTAGGTACGATAATTATGAGTGTGTATAAATGTGTGTGTGTGGGCTTTGGGAACTTTGTGGGTGTGAGCTATTGTGATACATCTCTACAGGGTATATAATACGAATTGTGTAAATGTTTTATCTAATTTGAAACTAAGTTACCTAGCTTTTACTATGGTGCCACTATTTTGATATTGGTTTCATAAACCACGTGAATGATAAAGTTAATAGTAACTGGTTAACGTATACTGAAGTAAATCATGAGTTTTATTTACCCTGTATTGGCCACGTAGCTAAAACTTGCTAGCCGCGGATGCAATCAATACTAACCTGCCATTACATTTCCGTTCCATGTTATGGAATTTGCTTTAATCCAGCTTTGTTCTGTTTAGACAGTTAAGAATGCAGAAATATGCGATAGTAAACTTTTATTGCGTCTGAAAAGGCGATGTCGAACTTTTAATGGCTTAAAAACGTAAATATCCCATGAATCAGGAATGATTGAATGATGAATTGATTTGGATTATCTTTTGATTTACAATAAAAAGGTAACATTAGAAATGGTTTAGATAAATGTAAAGTACTTACCTACTTAGATTATGAATCAATCAATATTTGACATTTGTAAAATATTCTAATTCCTTCAATTTCTAATTTTAACCTAGGTACTTAAGATATTCTACCTATACATAACTAATGTTCATAGTAGGTACAATAAAACTGGTATCATACATGCATATTGCATTGAATAGGTACGTGTGTGGACCCTCATCAAAATAACAAGCTGAGCAGATGGTCAGACCACTATGTAGTGGCCAGGATATTGTACTTAGCTGCTAGATTGCTTGCCCGACCGGAATGTATCGAAGATGCAATCAAACCGGTTTAGAAAACCGTTCATTAAGCCATCGAGTTCACTTGAGATACTAAAACCTGTCTAATGCTGAATAGGTACAATTAGGCACACCTTTAATTCCGTAACTATAAAACAGGTTGCTATAATACCTGAGCCGCTGATTGAAGTTCGAAGGGACTTTCCATGATCTCCTGTAGCAGTATTTAAACACTTGTTTTGTTTTTCTGTTAAGAGTTTACCGTAACAAACAACTCTGCCTACGCGCTGTTCAGTTTAGCTCTCATAGTAGGTAGGCTCTGGAAGGTTTATCGACGTACTTGGGCTTGGGTACAACGTATTGAGGATTCACGCCACTTCAATTCTTTCTAGAAGTGGGATTTTGATAGATTATATATAAGCACCTACTAGTGGAGTGTTTTTGAAAACCTCGTCAGTTTTAAAATTGTATACGCCCCATACCCATGGGAAAATCACTTAAAATAAATGTAAAACTGATTTTCAGAATTGTGAACGCATTATTCATTGTTGTTAGCCAACAATGTAGGCAATAAATATAATTGTACCCAATATAAGTAGGTAACCACGTATTAATTTAACGTAAAAAGGTTGCCAACTTGCTTCCCACCAACAATAATGTTGCAGCCTTGCAGCAGTAATGCCAAAACTTTTACATTGCTTCACCTTTTTGGCCCTGCGATTTAAACTAATAAGATTAAGTAATTTCTGGCAATAACATGACATTGAATAGAGTCCCTGCCTACAAATCACCACTGCATAACTAAGTATAGGTACTACCTACCTAAATGTAAAAATGACAACCCGCCTGTCACTTCAAAGATTATCTTGGCAGTTACAAACCTATACCTATTTATACCGCATCTGTACAACGTTGCCAGCTCGCTGGGGCAGGCGGGCGGCCTGAACAGTGAACGCGGGCTGCGGCTTGCTGCCATTCCTTCCACCCTCATTCGGTGCGCAGAATCGCGCGCGGTTGGTGCCCTGTCATCGTACCGTGCACTCATTTTCGTATTCCAACACGATTTCCGTCTATCTACTACAGTCTCCCTGGGACGTTAATTTATGCTAATGCTTAATGGTATGCGATGAGAAATATGCAAATTGGATGGTTTTTTTCAGTTAGCTTAATAATAGATAGAAAACATGACTCTCTCCAACTGAGGACACAGCAATGTATTATTATGTAAATTTTTGTAGGTGAACCAATCTTTTAGTGCCTCAAAGATGCATTTTGTAATGGATACATTTCTAGAATACGATACAACATTTTCACCTTTTATACACCCTGTGTTTTAGTATTTGCAGAGTTGTGTACAATTTTAAAGACAGCTATAGGCATGTAAACGTCAGCAGCGTCGAATTTGGCAAGTAAATTACATTACTTTTGGGTGTATACATATTCGGTCAGTAATGACGATGCATTTATTGCATTCCCTTACGAACGAGTCTTACGAAATGCTCAAAAACGGGTTTTTGATATATCGAAATAGATCTTTTCTCGGCTCTTATTACCTTGCTTAAAATAATTTATTTCTCATCACAGATTAATTTTAGTAAGAGAACAAGCTATTATCGCCACATCACGTAATAATGGAATAAAAAGTTAATCCGTTGCAAATAAAATAATATAAAAAAAAAAATTTCTAAAAAAATTCATCTTACATGCAATCCCCATACAATGAAAAATACTGTATTGTGTATGTATGCAATGAGAGACGGGGGTAACTTTTTACAATAAAGTTTAATTGTAAAAAGTAGGGACGACGACGGAGCGTCCCATTCACGAAACAATCATTACGGGTCAGTGAACATCTAATGTCGCGTCCCTAGTGCATTGATCGATACCAAAAATAATAGTGAACGATTCTGAAAACGCCACAACTGACGATGCTATGTGACTTTTTTTTAATGTCAAACATTTTAGTGTTCCGCAATGACGAATTATTTTAAGCTTTCACTTTGATGAACGAATGATGCAGTCGCGCTGTAGTAAAATCGAAATCTAGGAGTAGTATCGAACCCGGGACCATTTTGCATTTATCTAAGACCTATTTAGCCATAAAATACAGCATGCCTTTTTCATCTTAGCTCGAATAACAAATTAATATTTATTATTATATGTCCACTCCAACTCCTTGCTAACAAACAAGTCATTAGGTACTGGGACTGCCATAACATTAAGTACCTACTTACTTAATAAGCAGGTTGGTTAAGCATTATTAATTAATTTATAGAATTAACTTAGTTAAATTGTGTAAGACTCAAGAAAGTTAAAAAAGGGTTGGTCTAACTAAACTAAATCTTAATTGTATATAAAACAAAGTCGGATTTGTTACAGGTTACAGCACATATAACTCGAGAACGGCTGGACCGATTTTCATGGTTTATAATTTGTTGGAATTGTCTCCTCCCCGAATAGCAGAATAAATACTAAAACCATTGAAAAGGCTACTGAAAAAAATAACTGTTAGTCGGTAGGTGTACGAAGATCGCCAGGTCAGCTAGTTTAGTAATAAATGTCATAATTCCTTATCTACTAACTTACATACTGCGAGACCATGAAAATTAATATTGGGGTTTTGTTTTGTGCATAATCTATCTTAGAATAAATAACAGTGTGCATTTCTAGAACCCATAAATACATAAAGTCATTACTCAACAAAATGCTACAAACGGTCAGACAACGAAGGCATGAACGCCAAATAAACAAAGCTCGGCCTCTCTTGCTAACAAACTTATTTGCAGATAGGCAAAGCACACACTTCTCACAAAGGAAAATGGCTGCCAAAGTTGTGGTTGTGGTGAGTTTTGGGTCGTCTGTCTGTCGAGCTAGGGGGCCTAGCGCGAAAGTGTATCTTTCGTTCGGTCGTATAAACCTAACAAATGAAAATGGCCAGTCTCATCTGTCAATCCTTTGATAAAATATGTCCAACTCAATCTAGCCGTGTAAAAAACCCGACTGTTTTCAATTGTTCATAAAATGTCAAACCTTTAATACGGGGGAACGGATGTTTTAAATTGATCGGTTAATACGACCGACCGAACGATCGGAACGATACACTTTCGCGCTAGGCCCCCAGGATGGATATCGGGGGCATTCGGGGGGTATCCTCCTATGAGGAGGGATACAATTTTTATTTTTATGGCACGGAAATTACATGGCATACGGCCTGTAGAAGAAAAAGTTTTTAAATTGGAACGTGGCATTTTCTCTTTGCCTTGGAGGGTTTTTGTAACATTTTATCGTTGAATTCACAGTACCTTACTAAGTACTAAGTTGGCGTGTAACGAAAACATGTTTTTGAGAGTTCCATAAAACAAGGCTAAATTGAAACCGAACAAATTTAATGTGTAATTTAATTTACTGTCCGGTGTAGTTGGGTTTTATTTAGCTCGTAAACGAAATGAATCCTGCTAATTAGATATTTTGTGTTACAATGTTGACCCAAAATATTTAGTTAGAAATTAAATTTAATTGAGTTTCAGGCACCTAAATTGTGGAAGCCCTAACAAAAATACTCGTAGGTATAATATTTACCCAGCCACATTTCGTGTTATTGCCTAAGGCTCAGATTTATCTTCGTTAATAAAGAAATGCCCTCCGGTACAAACGATGCTATGTACGCAAAGATGCTGGCAGTAAATACAAAAATAATAATAATAAATATTGGACAACATCACATACATTGCTCTGATCCTAAGGTAAGTTGCTAAAGCACTTGTGTTATAGAAATCAGAAACAACGACGGTACCACAACACCCAGACCCGAGCCAAAATAGAAAAGTTCGTTTTCTACATTGACCCGACCGGGGGTCGAACCCGGAACCTCAGAGATAGCGGCGCCATTTAAAGTCCAGCGTGCTCGCCTCTCGGCTACGGAGGTCGTCAAAAATAGTTTAGGATAATAGACACTACGAATTCGAAACTACGTAGGGCACCCTAGTAGAAGGAAGTAGATGCCTATGTCTGGCGTTGGTTGATTATGATGATACAAAATTGACCAACCGTGTCACAATGGGTGACCAAGTAGGTAAGTTATATATGTTACATAGTTTCGGCGATTTACCGCTGCATGCTGTGCTGAAACATGTTTTCCCGACTAGGGGTCCGCAACATTAACTTGTTGCATAAAATCCGCAAACAAAAATAGGGAAAAATTGAAGAGCAATTGAAGAGCAGCTACTAAGTGTAATAATTATTTTCAACACAGTTGCTCGTAAATTGTCTTTTATAACACCTTTTTTAGTTTCAAAACTCATCATATTACGCACTTGTGCTGTAATAACATTATCGCACTAGTACGGTAATGTAAACTTATTTTTAAAAAATCCAGCAAATGTTTGTGTCTAAGAACATTGAATATTTTACCAATATTAAATTATTTTAGGGTTAAGATGACAAATAAATATTTCATTTTATCAAATTGTATATTAATAAACACAAATTAACTTAACTATCATTTTTAGAAACAATAATTTATAGTTTATTTTATTTTTTAAATTGCTGCTACTCTGGCTGAACAGCCAGTTTTTCCTGTGCCATTATTGAACATGCGCGCGCATCGAAATTGCGGCGCGCAAAAAAAAACAAAACTTACGTGCCATTTTCCATTAATAATTGGTAAAGTTGTTGCTGTGTGGTTAATTACTATCAAAAATGGCTACTTTAAATAGAAAAGACGATTGTAAATTTTTGTTTTTAGAAATTCAAGAAAAAAATTTACAATGTTTAAGCATTTCTGATCTTAACCACTAGTCAAATATTTGTAAAAATATTTCTATAGTAGACTACTCAGCTATACATATAGCTACAAAATTGATCAGAATACGCTGGCTTTGACAGCGATAAAAAACACTTGAGGAATTTCATCTTTTCACGTGACGTCCTCGGTAGCTTAGTGGTCAAAGCACTCGCCCGGTATGCGATGGGACGTGGGTTCGAGTCCCACCTGAGGTCGATGTTTTTTTTCAAGTGTTATTTATCAAGTAAAGACGAGTAAAATGTTATTCAACCCCGTCGGAAATACTTATCGAGGCACGAAACGCGAGTGATAGCCTGTTGCCGCCAAAATGCATAGAAAAACAGCAAAAACGCCAAGTCATATTCGGAGAAGGTATTTTAGATTTTAGTTTGTTTTTTCCTCGCAATTGTGTTGAAAAACGTCGTATGCAACTCGTGTGCATTGATCATTATCACACTCGGCTCATTATCAATAATGCCTCGTGTATAATGACCAACGTAGCACACTTGTATCATAATGTACTATTAACGTCCGGCGTCCGACCTAGCAAAAATTAGGGTAAAGCAATTCTAAAAGTTGAAACCTGAATTAGAGCCTGTTTCACAATGTACAGATAAGTTCTGCATTAGTTCTGAATAAGCTATATTTTACTTATCAGCAGGATAAACACGGTTTTTGTCACATCTAGGACACAATTTTCAAGCACTTTTAGCCTAAATATGTTTTTATCTTTTACACAACTTTATTCGTACATTGTGAAACAGGCCCTTAAAGTAACGAAAATGTTTCGTTCGTTCGGACGTATAAACCTAACAGATTAAATTTACCATCTCCCTGTATCAATCCTTTGACAAATATGACCAACTTAAACTAGCCGAGTAAAAGACACGACCGTTTTCAGTAGTTCACAAATTCCAATTTATTGGGTTAATACGTCCGAACGAACGAAAGGTTTTCATAGTAGGATCCTGAATTGGATTCGGAGCACACGCAGCGCACACGAATTGTAAGAATAATGTGTTTTAAGAATTTGTTGCTTTGTATTAAATTCTATGGACCTGCGTGCGTGAATGCATTATGAATCTGCAATTCTTTTGTGATATTTCTGCACATGACGTCATCGGCAGTGTCTTTGACGTATCGTTCCTCCCCTACTTACTGCGAGACTGCGAGTGCACGTTTTTGCCCGCCACAGATAATCAAAATATCCGAATGTCCAGCGGCAGGTCATCAATCATCATAATGCATCATCATTATTCATTCGAAGGTTATCCACTGCTGAACATTTATTAGCTTCCTTCCACAATGACTTCCAGCTTGGCCGGTTAAGTGGAAGCGGCCTGCCTGCGTCGAGCGGCTATCTGCGACCCTTACCAGGTCTGTCCCCTAGTAGGTGTACGTCATGCGTGGCCTCCATTGCAGAACATTTTTGGCCCATCGACCGTCGAAAATTACCTAATCAAAGATAGGTACAGGTCAGGTACAGCATGTATATACATACTAATACAGCACTGCTTAGATACCTATGGACTTACTACAAAGAAGATAGACTAGCGTTAAACACATGCTCACTGTTTCGATAAAAGTTCAAGATGGCGGCTAGCTTTGTCACCATATTTTGAAAGTTGGGTGTCGAGAAATATCTATATCGTATCATATCATATCATGTTTTGTTGCTCATGCTAAAGGGGCTGAAAGCCTACTACGAAAATGTATCGTTTGTTCGGACGTATAAACCTACCAAATTAAAATTACCATCTCTTTATGTCATTCCTTTGACAAAATATGACCAACACAAACTAGCCTTACTGAAATTTGACTAACTCAAACTACCATTTTAATAGTTCATAAATCATGAAAGGTTTGATACAAGTGAATGGTTATAATAATTTGATAGGTTATACGACCGAACGAATGAAGCACTTTCGTACCTCCAGGTTAACATGAATTAATTTCAAAGATTCATTCAAATAGGTTGTGCATGTTTGCCTAAATTTTACAATTTAATACGCTTTACAACAAAGTTATGTTAGAAGTTTTAAAACTAGACAGACTTAAAACGCTTTAGAAGCTTGACCTAAAAAAAAAGTAATTACCTACACCGCGGTGGATTATCAGCATGAAAAATTACTTGAAGGTGACTTTTAAGTAGTACTTAACTTGTACAAACAATAGCACGTCGTGGTTTCCAAAACTGTCAAATTCCTCCAATCGATTTTCAACTTAATTCTCAAGAAATAGAGTTTATTATTCATTGGGGAAATTTGACAGTTCGTGGTAACTTGAAGTGCTGTTGACTGTACGGACAACAGCACGTCGACCTACCACAAAATGTCAAATTTTCTCATTTGATAATGAACTCTATATTATGTCAGGCTTAAAGTTGAAAATCTATTGGAGAATTTTTGACTTTTGGGGTAGGTCGACGTGCTGTTGACTGCACATTGACAGTTTGAAACAAAATGTTACACGATTTAAGCAATTACCGTGTAGGGCAGAATAGGACATTAAGATTTACTTGAACAGTATAATCTGATCTCTTATTTGTATC
This sequence comes from Anania fuscalis, assembly GCA_950371115.1. Taxonomy (NCBI): domain Eukaryota; kingdom Metazoa; phylum Arthropoda; class Insecta; order Lepidoptera; family Crambidae; genus Anania; species Anania fuscalis. The sequence continues at coordinate 2,242,961 of OX493346.1, forward strand.
AAATGTATTTCTATAACGCGAGGTCAGCTTATGCTGGAAATGTTCCGAATTGTGTTATTGACTGTACCTTCAAGTAACCTTGAAGAAAGACATACTTACATATATTTTTAATAGTAGGAAAGCACGGCAACCCCATACGAAGTTTGGCTTTTCTTATCCGAGTATTTATCCACTGTCCATCACTAGTGACTGACAGTGTGACTTGTTACTTTGTGGTGAGACAGTTAGCTTTGGCGAAAATCAACAAAATTTCCTGTAAAAAACATTCTTCTTAGCAGCCGATATTTGTGCATTAGTTATTTCATAAGCAACCATGAGTTTTGTTGCTAGATCTCGCATAACACCTTTTGTTAGGGCTAGAGAAAATAAAACTGAATTGTGATAACTATTACTTTCTTTCTAACAAAAAGTAAGGTAGATAAAGTTAGTAGGTACGCAAATATAAAGTCCAAGTTCTTAGAAAAAGTTTTTTTTTCACGAATTTTAAATTATTTTTCAATTCTTAAGTCATTTTTTAAGCCCGTACTATTATCAGACCTACTTTTGATATGGTAGGTACCTATTTATCAGTTCCAAATTCGTCATCAAAGATGTTACATTACATTTATCTAATTAACTAATTCGGTAAAACTGAAAAGTTTTAAATCATAGTAAAACCTTTGAGTAAAACGAAGAAAAGCATACCTACCTTATCATTTTTTGAAATCTAGTCATGCAAATTCTGCGAAACACAGGTCCAGGAATAAACCAAAAGAAGGCTATTTATTACTCATTTTCTCAGGTATTAAAGCAATAAAAAAATAGGGCAACCACACTTCCGAAATTATAAGAACATTCTGACATTTCCCGTGTAACATTAAAGTACCTAGTAATAAAATGTAAGTAATATTTTTTAATTATTTTGGTGTTTTTGATATAAGAAGTGTAAAACACTGCAATATTATAATTTCTTGAGTTTATTAATTATAGGACAGTACCTTCCTAATTAGTTGATATGGTAAGTTATATTTTTGTTATGTTACTCATTCGTTTGAGAATAAATTTAATGAAGACAAAATACTTAGTTAATATGAATGTGAAGGTATGGAGTATGGACTTTCAGCCGTGAATGTAGCTCGGCAGCCCGTAGGTAAGTAAAATTTTTCAGTTACCTATTTATTTAACATGAAACTTGAAATTATTAACTTGCTATATTTTCCTCGGGCCTCATGTTCGGTTGCTTTTTAATTTATTAAACATTCAACTCCTAAGTGGTTTCATATTTAAGAAAACTCTGTATTTTACGAGTATGTCGTGTGTGCCTCCTTGACTAACCCTATTTCATGAATGCATAATCCCAATATCCATCCCGTCAGGGTATTTATCTCTGAACTCCGGGTGCTATTCAGTGTAGTGGTGATAACCCTACGCCTCCCTGATCCCTGAGGGCTGGAGCGCGGGGTGAGGGAGGAGATGAAAGTAGGGCTGACTGCTCTACGCTCCAGGGCGAGAAATACAATTAAAATACATGACTTCGGGAAACTCCAGAGCTTACGCCGCAAGGTTGCGGATTGCAGGATGTTGAGGACCGTAAATATTGGTTGCAGTAACTAAACTAAACTTTTGGTAAGTACCAAAAGTTTTACGTTATCGTAGAAATTTACTGTCAATTGCAAGAGAAGTCTTAGCGGATTTTTGATGCTGTGGCTTTAGGCATTAGACTGGTGCAAGTTTCTAATTGATATGCGACTATGCTATCTTATTAAAAACAGGCTCATTAGAGCGAATGGGAAACGATGTTCTAAATATTTTAAAGCTTAAAAACTGTCAAACCTGACGAGCACTACTCTGATTAGATGTTGGTTTTAGTTTAAAAACCAATTTTTAAACAGTAGGCGAGCAGGTGTTACTTATCTTCTACGCAGGGCAATGCCATTACCAAGCATTGATAAAATTACGCTCTCTTTCAACGGATTCTAAAATAAGATTAAATATAAACACAATTATAGATACGTATACATTTGATTCATAAACAAAAACATTGAAACATTGAAGTGTTACGTACAAAAAGTTTCATAAACAAGAAATTGTTCCCGTTCTTTTATTTTCATTAAGCACTTACAACACCCGAGCGAAAAGGTGGAAAAGGGACAGACATTTCCCTATCACGTGCCCGCTCGCGTGGCAACTGGCAACCCTGGGGAGTGGGGAGGAGGGAGGGTGGGTGAAAGGGGCCTGTGACCTTCGCAGCGGTTCTCCCGCTTACTCGTAATTACAACAAAGTCTACAAACTCGATTTTGCTCGAGCTCTCACGCAAACTGTTTTTTCTTCTTCCGTCCGTATTAGAGTGGGTCGCACTATACCAGTCTTCAATCAAGCTAAAACTCCAGCGTAGGAACACACTTGTACCTCACTTTGTACGTGGAAAATATACGTGATGTCATCTACAGTAGCCATCCTAAAATCTAAGCACAGACAGATCCAACAGTTACGTGCTAAGATGTTTTTGTTTTTTATTTTTACACAAAATCCACAGTTACTAAATCAATTAGAAACACTAAGTCATTATAAAAATAAAAAGTTGTAATTTAACATTTTGCATGCACGCATGCGTATTAACTACTTATCTTTCTCAATCTTTCTATGTGTGCCTAGGTGTGTAGAGACATACATAAAATAGGTACCCTACCCATACAACTGTGTTTCCTAGTGGTTTACACCTCGACGAACTACACAGCCAGGTCGACCCCTTTGTGGAAACACGGGATCGAATCTAGCAAGGGAAAATTGTTTGTGTGATGATCACGATCATTTGTACGACAGTACTCGGTATAAGAATGTAAATAATGTATTGTATTATGTATATATACCTATGTCTATCCGTGTTCAAGCTCTGCTTGGTTGGTGTGAATCTTAATAATATTATTATTTCTTTCTTCGCATAAAAACTAACAGCTGAGATTACACAAACGTAAACAGCACACACATATCCTTCTTTCGTCTCAGACAGTTGGCGTAAATAGTACATAACAAATTACATATAATGAGCCATATTACATTATATTCTACGGATCGTGGTTAATAATAAAAGCAATACAATTTGAGACACGTTGGCCGCGATCCAGCGCGGATTGTACTCGCTATAATTACATCATGGTGTTGCCATGTTCAAGGATTAATTCCTACAAATACACTGTATTATTATTAGCGGTTTCTTTAAGGATAAGTACGACACATGCTTAATACATAATAACAAAGGGTAATGCTTTATAAAACAATCTAATATCCTAAGAATGTAGTGTAGTAGGTAGCTAAAGATGAGAGCAAGACAAAGCTTACGTTTTCACCCATGCATTGCCTGTATGCTTGTTATGTAATGTATGGCATTAAAATCAAACCATCAATAAAATCGGCCTATTGCTTCGCTTCGCGAGAACTGGCAATCAAAACTAACTAGCCATAAGGTACTTTGGTTAATTTTGTCAAATAAATATTTCGAGCTAACATTCTGAGGATTACATAAGTTATGTGTAGGGAGGGAATGTGGCCGGACCACCATAACTTTCTTTCTTATAAGAAACAAGTTGCCGTTCGTTATTGATAATTATCAGAATGTGTAACTTTTCCTGTAGCTAGCAACCCAAATATTATATCTGTTGTTTACTTTCCCGCAGGTTGTACATCATTACTATTCGTATGTTTTTGTTTTGTTTGAGCTCTCTTGTTTGATGTTCGCGTCTAGCAACATACTCTGATATCACGATAGAGTTGAGTGAGTGCTGAGACAGTAAGCTCACTCTCACTCTGTTCGCACCTATGAGACCTGCCTAAAATTTTTCAGGGAAACTAAATGTCTACGGATTTAATAGGTACCTACTTGTTAGCGATAGTGTTATTATTGTGTAAAGAGATTGGTCCTCCGCTATAGTTGGTCCTTGGGCGGTTAGCTAGAATAGCTAGCTTAGTGCACCTTGGTTATATATGAGCATGGTATTTCAGGGTCTTACTTAAATAAGATCTGACCACTTGTCTTTTCCATTCATATTTCGAAAATGTATATACGAAAAATATAATGAGCATTTATAGAACGCTAATCATATCGCTTCAACTGTCCAAACAAAATAGTTAAGATAGGTGTACGGTGTAGAGCGCACCTACTATACCTGCCTCAGTTGTGGATATACATACGTGTATGCTTATGTATTATTATGTCTATGTATCCAAATACGGATGTTTTCTTTTTCGATACAAATACGTCATTCTGTAATTTCGTATCATACTATTTTGTGTCTAATGTATAGATTTGTGTTTTTTCAATATTATTTCAAGAAATCTTTCGCTCAAAGGTTGATCTGACTTATTGTTAGGTATCGGTAATAACAGAAAGAAACCGGTTCCTAAACACACAAAAAAAAACAGAATTACTTTGCCAAGGTTCAGTGGTGGAACCACTGGTAACTCATTTTTGAGGCATTACAACTTCAATTCGCATAAAAAACTGTGGGAATCGAAAACCAATTTCTAGGAGTCTTTAACTTAAGATTTTGTTAGCGAATTTTAAATTCAATGGCTTCAAAAATGCGCCTCCTAGCTTTGAGCCAGCCTCGATTTCGTGGCTAGCTAAGTTATAAGGTAAGTAAGTAACTACCTATAGTTAACTACCTACGTACCACCTACATACCACTGGGTTGTGGTTTTTGTTATTCGTAAATCCACATTTATATAACAGCACGAAATCCTTCGTGCGCGTGAACGACTTAAACTTTGCTGGTTTTGCCTTTGTTATGAATTTATGTTATATTGTAATTGTTCATTTCTGTTTTCATTTTCTTTTATTTTTTCTCGCGAAATCATTTCTGACACACTTGTTTTAAGATTATATTTCTTTATTCGATTTTATCAACATTTTTGCCCAAAAGGTGTCTTAGTATTTACATCAAATAGTGTTACGGACTTAAAAAAAATAGGATGCTAATTATTGAATTCGGTTCCATTTTAATTTTATTGGCATTATGTAAGCTGTTTCGTTTTCGATTTCTCGTTAAACCTTGATGACATCGATCATTCTTTAAATCGTAAAAGAATATTTTTAAAAATAAAATTAAATCAACTTCAATTAAAAAATATTTTAGAATCTTTACAGTAGGTAAAGTCGGGCAGGGTCAAGAACGAAACACCCGAGGAAAGCGTAAATAATATAATTATGCGCCCGTCAACATAGCATAGATACCAACTGTCTTGGTCTCTCAATAAAGGAATTTACATCTTTGTGTTACGTTACGAAGTACCTAACAAAGTATTTCACCAGAACCGTCTCCCAGGACACCTATCTATTAATATCCAAATATCAATTTACGTTAACGACCGGATACGATTTCGGGTTCTGACCATCCTGAAAACTATATTTTACGCTATATTAAAATTCGGGGTCAAATTAATTTTGGCCTCTACTATACTTGGCCTCAAATTCAACATGATAATTTACGTCTTTCAAGACAGAAGCCAGTTTTATTCTTTAAAAAAATAATGTTAAATAAAATATTAAATATTTCATCGTTCCTCGATCTGTCCTCAGAAGGAAGCGTACTGATGGTCACCCTACTTGGTGTAAGTCAAGTATTTAAAGTAAGTAGGTACCTAACCTGCTAAAGTATAGAAAATTACTTGTTTTAAGAAAAGATAATTTTGAATCTGCTTATTAGGTACTACCGATTGTCTATATTTATGTAAAAAAAAAAATAGTTTAAAAGTAGTCAAGTTTGTGTTGAAATATATTAGCTAAAAATACTGTGGTTTAGTCGGAAGGTAAAAATGATTTTGCATTTATGTATGTACTTACCTAATTAATTTTGTTTGTGTGAAATAGAAAATCATAAAATATCCAAAATTGAAATCTGTCCGAAAACAATTTACCTATTAAGTAAGTACCTATTAAATTAGTAGTCTGGTGGTGGTGAAAAACAAGGTTGGGTACCTATTCTGTGTTTGTAAGAATAGGTAGGTAATCTTAATAGGTAGGTAGGTATGAATGTTAAACGTTAATTAGTTAAAATAATTACGTATTGCCAAGAATCAAGGCATTCCTACTTTATTTAGGTACCTATCTACGTTCGGTAGTTAGTATTTAAAATAGCAAATTGTTATTCTAATGTGCTGGCTGGCTAGTTAGAACCAAATTAGATTCTTATTGAGCGTAGACAAATGCAGCGCACTGCTGTCACCCTGCAAGGTCGCAAATAGCACTGCACGGTGATTAAACCTAGCTCTATTATTTTATAAATTATTATTAACTTGCCCACGGCAACGGATTAGTTAAGTCTACGTCTCAGACGCTGCACTAAAGTAACAGGCAGCAAAAGTAGGTTGTCCGCGATAGGCTGAGCAGGTTGCTGCGTTGCGATCTCTGTGGACTTCGTGGAGTCTAGGTTTAGGTTCATTAGGCTAGGCACCCGGTATCAAAGGGATAGGGTTTCGCCGCCACAAGACACTTTGAACACTTTCGTAATCCGTGGAACTCCGAATGCCAGGCGCGCTGGCAACGTCGCGCGCTCGACCGACGACCTCGCGTTATCGCCACCCGCGGTGACGCGATACGGCGAAAAGGTCACCATTCGCCGCTGCGGTCGCCATCCGCTAATGTCTTCGCCATCTAAACAATCCTAGTTTCGACATATAATCCCATAAGTACACCATCGAAAAAAAAATCGCGACGTGGCGTCGTGGTGTGCGTCCCGCTCTCGCTCGCCCGCCGCGTCCCTCGGCCCCGCCCCCCGCGGATTCAGCGCCGCCTGGCGGCCGCACGGAAAAGCGTGTACGTCGTCTACACAGCGTTGCCACTCCGTACCTATAATTTCGCTCGACGTAAATTTCAACCTAAACAGTTCAATGGACTTTTCGAAAACTAAAAACGCGTCAGTTGCATACAAAAGTCTTGTGTTACATAGAAATCTATAGGAAGTGCTGTAAAAAGTATTGTTTTCGTTATTTGTGAATCACAGTGCGTGCCGTGTGTGAGATAGTGAAGTCCCGTTGGAGGTTCCACGTAGGTTTTCAGCTAAAAGGTTAGTACTGGACAGTGTTTTCTTTATGCTTCGTGTTAGGAAGTCAGTGATGAGCATAAGAGGTGGTTTAGTTGAGAGAAACGTGTCGAGAGAACTGGTAGATTTCTCCTTTTCCAGTTTCGACTGACGCGTAAGTGGGGCAGCTAACTGCGCAAATAGGCCTAAAATGTGTTAAAAAGAACGCTTGTGTTCCACGTGGTTCAAACTGAGTATTATGTAAGAAGTGATAAGGTTATCACCTTGCCGTTTGAAGCGTGTTATTTTAGGCACCGGATGCCCTTTGGCCATATGCTAAAATAGCGCAATGCAATCGACACTTTAAAATGCCAACAAGAAACTTGTAAATTCGTATTTAACTTTGAGCGCATTCACTTTTATAACCTATTTTTTTTTGGATTTTTTGGCCACCAACTTATTTTGGCAATTATTCATGTTCGGCTCAATTAAAATGATAATTAAACGTGGACTAAATTCATCTAAAATAACTAGTGATCTCACACGGTTCTCATGAGCGCCTCCCTTGCCAAGTCAGCAGAAGTGTTTAATCAGCCTGCCACCTGCCCTGCACAGTGCCGCACAGTAATTTTTCAAAATACGAATGTTCCAAAGCTATTTTCAAAGTAGGTATCCAGCCAGTGCGTATAAGATTTTGAAAAAAAAACTGTTTTTTTTTATTTTGTAATTCTGACAGTTACCTAATGTAATTCACGAAATGTACCACTGACTAGAAAAAAAAAAGTAAAAATTAACTACAAGACTGACAGGCGTTCATGTGAGCTCAGAAAAAATATGTAGGAAGTTTTCTAAAATTACAACTAAAATCTAACCCGTTTTGCTAATAATAACACAAGAAAGGCAAAACTACAAAAACTAACAAACCAGGGTATTCTATAAATTTCTGGTTTTATTGAAAATGGCCTACTACAACGCGACCACATATTATTTTTATTACAACATGTTTTCCAATTCCTATTCTGAAACTATTTTCCTGCCAAATGGTTCGAAAATCTTCAAATTCCATGAGCGATTAGGCCGTCTAAAAATTGTAATCACCTTTAAATCCTTCAATGAGTGTGACTCTGGCGACTAAAATAATCATCAATAGTCTGGCCAAGCATAAAGTGCATTTTTTTTGCAATAAAGTACAGTTTCCTCCTACGGCGACCGTGACAGTAAATTATTCAGCTGTAACTCTCAAAATTATCTGTCATGGTCTTTTTCTTGGTATCTGTGTAGTGTAGTAAGTTATTTCCTCGAATTATTAAGATTGTTGAACGAAAAGGCTTATTAGGTTAATCTATAGCTATGCCTATTCTTGTCTTTGTCGAAAAAGTCCGTCCATCTTTGCCCACGTCGATGAATATACGCTAGCACACCAATTTTATGGTCTCGAAGAAATTAACATCCTTGTGTACGAGGTACCAGACAGTGAATTTAGCCAGGGCCTTTTACCAGCTCACCCAGGCTCACCCAGACCAGGAGGCGTATTTTTCAAGTATTTGAATTCCAATTTGCCTACGTATTTACAAGAATCGTATACAAACTCCTAGGATTTTTTGGATTTCGTATGCGAATTGGAATTTGAACACATCAAAAATCCGCCAGAGCTAATTGACAGCGCCAGTCGTGCGTGATTATCACGACTATTCCTCCTAGCATAGCGCTATATTCAATTTTTTTATTTATTTGTACTCTTGTACACCCTGACCACGATCTTCGATGCCGAAAGCAAACATTTCATAACGTTTAGACAGGGGTACCAGGCTAATTTGAACCATGGGTTCACAACCATAGTTACTCTAAGCTAAGTGCACAAACGGTGTTTTCTATCACCGACGAGCAAGTGGTTTAAAACGTACAGTCAACAGTACGTCGACCTACCCAAAAAGTCAAAAATTCTCTAATAGATTTTCAACTTTAAGCCTGACGCAATACAGATCATTTTCAAATGAGAAAATTTGAAATTTTGTGGTAGGTCGACGAGCTGGTCAGTTATCCGTACATCATCATCACCCCACGTCATTCCACTGCTAGACTAAAACCTCTGCTAAAGCACGCTCTATGCGTGATCCTCGGCTATCTCTTCCATCCGCTTTTAGCAGCTATGCATATACATAATCATATGTCCATCTTATTCTCCGCGTTTGCCAAGCCGCGGTCCTTCCTTGTCTACCCCATCGTTATTGAGCGAAGCTAGGAAGCCAAACACTACCCAAATGCGCCTCGTCATCCTCAAATGCCTACTGTACACCCTGGTCATCCATGACAAGGCTCTGACGATACTTGGCATAGACTTAGGATTTTATGATACTTGGCGATATAACCATTCTTCTTGACATAGCTTGAAACCTGTCTCAGGCCAGTGACAAGTAGTGTCATTGATGCTATAAAGATGCACTGCGACCACCACCTTGCCCGTCCAGGGTGGCGATAATGAGCATAACCGTTAGGGCCATTATAAAATACATTTCCAGGTGGAATTAATATCCTTCGCTACATTATGACTACAAAATCGTGGATTTGTCAATTTATACATTGAGCGGCAAATTCCACTTCACTGCGGTGACCGTCAAACAACAGATTTTCTATTATGTCTACTTTCGTGGCACTCAAAGGGTGAAAAAACATCTGCCATAACAGCTTTACTAGGATAATGGAAAGAACAAGAGTAAATAAAATACTGAAATCGTAATCTATGTACAGAATCATACCTGTAGGGCTAGTGGTTAGTGCTATAAAACCCACCCAAGCAGTCATGGGTTCGAATAACCCAAAAAGCAAGCTTTTGAGTCTTGAACTCATGATAAATTAATCCAGTACCAACTTTTTAGGGTTCCGTACCCAAAGGGTAAAACGGGACCCTATTACTATGGCTCCGCTGTCCGTCTGTCTGTCTGTCCGTCCGTCTGTCACCAGGCTGTATCTCATAAACAGTGTTAGTTAGAGAGTTGAAATTTTCACAGATGATGTATTTCTGTTGCCGCTATATATAACAAAATACAATAAAAATTTAAGGGGGCTTCCATACAACAAACGTGAATCTTTTACCGTTTTGATAGATAATGGTACGGAACCCTTCTTGCGCAAGTCCGACTCGCACTTGGCCGGTTTTTTTTTCATGCGTCCAAATAGCGAAACGAAAACCCTATAGGCGTATTAATTCACTTTGAACGCAAAGAAAAACAAATATTTTCTGTTCAAAATATGAGCCACAAACAATTGAAAATTAGAGAGGAGACACGGTAAAGTAATAAATTTGGACAAGTGCCCGTATGTCCAGAATCCAGACAGGTGTCACAACGAGTAAACACGAAGCTGGCTGCAATGACGTTATGTGGAGTGAAGAAAAAATGTTTTTTTTTTGTCGTCGTAGGTATTGTTTGTTATTTCTTTGTTCTAGATAAAATCTTTTACTTGTCTTCGATTTTCTGCTGAACAGCTTTGTAAATTCTCAAATAATCCATAAAATTACCTTTACCTCATAACACACCTTTTACTTATTATTTTGTATTGCTAGATCTTCATTTCTACCTTGAATGGCAATGGGGTCAACGGTGACTACCGCTTAGCGGAGCGTAGCGTGTCTTACTTGTTCTGTGGTGACCACCAAACAACAGATTGACTATTGTGTTTTTTAGGGTTCCGTACCCAAAGGGTAAACGGGACCCTATAATTAAGACTAACAAATATTGGTATCTGTTAAACCAGAATAAAATAAATATTTAAGGGGGCTCCCATAAAACAAACGTGATTTTCTGCTCGTTTTTATACATAGATAATGATTAAGACTCGCACTTGGCCGGTTTTTTAAATTAAAATTTATAAGCTTAGTTAGGTTATTTAGGTAGACAAAAACAGATTCTTCAACAATTACACCAATTAACTCTGTTTTGAAACAATTTGTTTCTGTTCTTTAAATGTTTAGGAACATTGAGTTCAATACACTAGAGAAGCAAACTTCACTGTCTCGCGGCAACAAAAGTCTTCTACATGTCAGTTTGAAAGCCGTAGCTTGGAAACGACTAAACATTTAGATAAAAACATATATTTGTCTCACTTTCACTAGTGTCTGGAAACGAGCTGTCATTCTAAAAAGAAAAAGATGGCGATATTAATTTTTTGGCGGGCTCAGTGTTGCTCGCTTTATGAATTTACCCCATTTTAAATAAATAAAGAGTAATATGTCGATTAATTTTGTATGAAATACTATTAATATGGTGTGTTTATAATTATTAAAAGAATAGTTTGAAAAAAGTTGATGAATAAATAAGTGTTGTCAGAGTGCTTTATTAAATACATTTAAACGTGACCGTTGTTGTTTTATAAAATAAACAGTTAGAGTGCCTTTCCAGATTTGTGTGTGAAAGTATAAACGCGAAATATTTGCGGTGGAGCTGCCTGGTGTCAATTTAACGAAACCCTTTTTTCTATCTAAACCAGCGAGAACTTTTTCATCTGAATAATACAAATGATAATAATACCATAGAATTATACATATGCGTTTCTTATCTTTAAAATGGCTGTTACGATTAAGATGAAATTTTGTAATTAGATAAGCTTTGAATTTTAAACTTACTTATAAAGTTACTAGCTGTGCCCGCAACTTCGTTCGCGAGGACTACAGGTTGTGTAGTATATAGCAACGTTGTATACTGGAGACGCACTCTTATTAAAGGACGAACTTTTTACTTTGGTTTTGCAAACAAAACAAGACTGTTTTTTGATTAACACGGGTTGTGTTAATCAAAAGACAGTCACTCATTTAACTCTCTACTTTTCAACCGACGAAAAAAACGGAGGAGGTTCTCAAGTCGAGTACAAGGTAAAGCTACAAGGTAAAATACAAATGACTTTGTTAATCTATTATTATTAAATGATTTGAAACTAGCTCTTGCCCACAAGTTCGAATGCGTGGTCTTCAAATCAACATAAAAAGTTCTTTAAGTGATGGCAATCTGTTTCCAGTGAAAATCTTCTAATTATGTTGTATTTTTTGTGATAACTTAATTTGACAGCTCTTAAGAAAAATATTCAAACTGTCACTTTTCGTTTAATCGAGAGAGAGAAAGGAATATCTAAACCTAATCAAAAAAGATTAATTATTGATGTATTATTGTAATACCGTAGTGACGAGGTCCTGGCCTAGGCGTCACCATTTTCGTGGTTCTGGGTTCGATTCCCGGTCAAATCAATGTATAAAACGAACTTTTCTATATTGTTTTGGCTCTGGGTGTTGTGGTACCGTCGTTGTTTCTGTAACACAAGTGCTTTCGCTACCTCCCATAAGATCAGAGCAATGTATGTGATGTTGTCAAATTTTTATTTTTAATATACAAAATAACTGAATATTACTAACAAAAAGCATAGGTCTTGCTTCACTGGACAAGTGTATACGATCGCATTCGGTTTTAGGGTCAATTTTGTCTTGCTCCTGGAAATGCTAAGAGCTAATAATTGTAGCCTTAAAAGGTAACCAATCTGTTTCTTTTCTTAGTAATCTTATGACTTTAATCCACTTCTCGCGTCGTATTGCATCTTTAGGTACTCTGTAAAATAATTATAACGCCAATAAAAAAATACTACGGTTACCAATTAAATAATTTTATCAACATAAAAAATCTCCCATAGATATGGGAAAACCAAATGATGTTTTTACTGGCAACACTGAACTTCAAATATGCTCTGTGATATTTTATTTAGAAATTTGAGTTATTTACATTAATATTCCACAAAAACGAATTACTTACCTTTGAAAAGTGATCCCACATGCTTTGTTATTGGTCTGAGACCTCGAACCACAATCTTTAACAACGCATTTACCAATTTTTTATTTTTTTATTGTGACGCCTCACTCGGTCAACGCCTCTATAAGCACTAGTTATACATTGACTGTGCTGATGCCTGCGGCCATCAGCGCAGTAGCGCGCGTTTAGCGCGGCAACTGCTGATCTAGTGTTAACATATATATCAATGTTTAGGAACCTGTTAATGAAATCTAGACAGAAGTCGTGTTCTCTACATATTTTGTGACAAACAGCAATCCGCAGTGAATCCCTGTTTTTAAATATAAAGCATATAAAAACTGTCTCTCAAAATAATACCGCTCTTGCTTTACCCTGTTATAAAATCTACTAGTCTATAAAAAAATGTTGGGCATCAGTGGCGTAGTTAATCTGATTAATTAAAGTTATTAAACCAACTAAAAGCCGCATTTGCCGCTCACATCCCAAGGTTTCTAATTCGCCATAAGATATTTTGCTTTATCTAAGGCTTTATCAGAGGATTCTTTTGTTTGTGGATTTGCATTTGACCTATTTTGTAATAATTTGACACAGTTTAAAAACTATAAAACACATTTACAACTAGCGGCACGGATGTTGAGCGCTCGGTGAAATATGCTCAGAAGACTATTGCGATTACGTGATTGGCTAGTCGCGCAATGCTCCTGCACCGCCGGCTGTGATTTGTTGTTAGCACGGCGCACACGCGTCTCTGATACGATGATAGTCTCGTAAGACGCGCAAAGCTCTTTGCCGCAGATCTCAATATCGTCGTCGGTCCGTGGAGCTACGAATCTATATAGTGTTCGAATACTTTAAAAAATGCGGATGGTTGACTTTCTTTGAACGTGGGCGTTGACTTCAAAAAGTTTGAGAGCCAAAGTTGTAAAATATATTAGACTTGGATACATAATAGAAAAAGTTGTTTTTGTGCAGGAGAATGTGATTTTTCGTCTCCAAAACCAATGAAAATTCAAAGCTTATCACAAGAATACCTGAGCGTTAGACTTAAATACTTTGATCAAATTAAACTTAATGGAACAGTCAAATCACGACAGTAAACCAAGCGAAGGCCAAGCGATCGCCGCTCACATCCCAAGGTTGTTTAAAGCCTTGTATCCACTATGTTCGCGAACCTCTTGCGATCCGCGCTCCTGCAACTGCTTCAATGGATACAGATCGCGCTCCCCTTTGTGTTCGCTCAAAAACCGCCACCGATTGGAGCGTCGAGCGCGGAGCGCGCACGTTGCACGCTCCGGGAGCGCGAACGTATCCACTATGTGGAGCAGTTTAAAGAGAGGGAGTCGAGAACATAGTGGGAACATAGTGGATACATGGCTTAACACCGCTCAATCCCGAACTTGCTCTAATAGTATGCATTTCCTCCTATTCCCTCTTAAGTAATTGCAACTAGATGCAATCTCGAATAATAAAATCCTTAAATCTCACGTCGCTCCGTTTCGCGTGCGAATTCAATTCTAGCTGAAATACATTCGTCTGAAATCCTGTCCTTATTAAAATGGTGTATCATAAAAGGAACACTAAGTAAAGACATTTATTCAGTATTCAGACCATCTAACCAGTTATACAAGTCCCAAAAATATTCACCGCTTGGGGACTATATGTATACCGGCTGATGATTAAAAGAAACGGTACAACAAACTCAGTCGCCTAAGGTTCTTTAGATACGAACGAAATTATAAACTAACATTGAGCGTCAACAGCGTTCAACGTTGATCCCCAAACGATAGTTCTTTTAATACTGAGTCTAGTTTTATGGCAGTCAAAGACTTAAGGAAACTAACCTAAACCTTTGTCCCCAGGTTGTCGGTGCAGTGCAACCCCCGAGTGCAGTGTGGTGTGTGTTGTGTATGTGTGAGGGTGCGCGCGCGCTCATGGCGCGGAGCTAGCGGCGCGGGCGACGGCATGCGCCGCGCCTAGCCATGCCACCGGCGCACAGCCAGACATGGCGCAGTACTCACAACGGACACAGCCGATGCACAGGTTTGTACAGCTTCTGATCTTCTAGCTATAGTACTTAAGACCTGCTGAACCACTAAATGTAAGATAACTCTGGCCAGAACCGCCTGCCGGGCGGACATAATCTGCTATTGCGTCTTCTGGGGTCTAGTTTAAGTGTCTGATACATCCTCTGAGAATCTTGGTTAAAAAAGGGGTCACAAGAAGGTTACTAACTAACATTACAACGTTTAACTTCAAAAATGCATAACCTGTTTTTTAGACGCTGATCCTCGTATATTAGAAGCAGAATCGTACCCCGAGATGTTTTGCGTATTTGAACTTTTGAAGTTAGGTACTTGTCGTTTAAAGTTTGAGAAACGATGATCTACCGAGGACGTCTAATTTAGTTGAGTTTGCGATTTAGTATAAATTCTTTACTTTCTCTCGGTTCCAAACTTTAGTCCTTGAATATTACGGCTAATGATAAATAAACATGGTGCAGTTGCTATAAAACAATAATTCTCCAGGCTCCAAAGATTAAGCTTACGTTTATCAGTAAAGTCCATCTTTTCGGATCCTCTATAATACTGGTCCTAGCCGATTTCGGCTACAGCGACCGCTTCGTGGACAACTGACGCAAGCGCCCTGCTATTCCGCCCTCTCGTGTGCACGCCAGTGGCTGATGTAGCCGATCTTGGCGAGGAATGTGCGATTGCACTTTGGGCAGGTAAGGACACCAGCGTTATAATTATATGTAACAGCAGCTGGTGGTCGTGCTTTGAGGTCATCGCGCTTAGCGTCGTGCTTTGAGGTCATCGCGCTTACTGTAATGGAACCTGGTTCCATTACAGTAATAATTAGCTAATAAATATGTGTCTCAAACGTTCTCTCCGATGGGTAATGCAGGATGGCTGTGTCTACCTTGCCAAATGTTGTTTTTGATTCAGAACGTATTTATGGTTGTTGTGTTAAGTTGCGGGGTCTGGGGAGAACTTTGATGTGCTAAAAACAAAAGTTAGATCATACAGACTTGATACCCGATCACCATTGATTGGTCCTGACGTGGTTAAGGAGAGGCTTTTCCCAAACGCCTCTAAGCCCGATCTACGGCTAATATTTTTTATTCGTTGGAAGCAGCATGCAGCAGTGCCAATAATTACCAGACTCCATATTTTTAGATGACGCTCTACGCTACCCGATGTGGATTTTTTTTATATTTAATAAATTTATTGGACGCTGCATTTTACTTGGTTTACCCAGAAAATGGTGATTGCGATCTCTTTATTCCCACATGGCTGAAAATGTCGGGCAAAGCTGTAGCTCAAAATTGTTTTACGAAACTTCATCGGCGGAATATTCGTAACGGGTTCACCCTCCCGAAAACCCCATAAAACGTAGCCTACATTGGAACGGGAACAGCCATAAATTTTGTCACGCACAGGGAGGGCTAGACTATGGTGAATATCGTGATAGGCTGCGTATTTTGCGTGAAAAAAATAAAGTTTGAAATATCGTGTGTTGTGGATGGTGCCACAGAGAATATTTACAGAATTTCACCATCAATGTTAAGCGTAGTTGTCCTCATAGTTTTTTTCTATTAGAAATTTAGAATGTCGATAGTAGCTTTTTTGTATGAAACGTAATTTAATTATTTTTAGTATCTAATATGATAGGATAACTTGTTTAGGTATCCAATAGGATAACCAGTATAAAAGCAAAGAACACTACCTGTCCTATATCATACCAACTACCTATTATGGTTTAACGACTACAGTCCTATACAGAGACTGACGGCGAGACAGGAAGAGTTCCCTATTAATATTTTAATAAAAAACCGGCCAAGTACGAGTGGGAATAGCGCACGAAGGGTTCCGTACCATTATCTATTAAAACTGCAAAAAGAAAAACACGTTTGTTGTATGGGAGCCCCCTTAAATATTTATTATATTCTGGTTTTTAGTATTTGTTGTTGTAGCCCCAACTGAAATACACCATCTGTGAAATTTTCAACTGTCTAGTTACCACGGTTCATGAGATACACCCTGGTGACAGACGGACAGACAGACAGAGGGACAGCGGAGCCTCAGTAATAGGTTCCCGTTTTACACTTTGGGTACGAAACCCTAAAAAGGACAATAATGTACGCTGTCAATTGGTCCACCTTTGCTCAATGTTCTTGTATAGTTTGAGAATCACTGGTAAAATGGTTATGAATTAATTTAGGCTAAGATTTTACTAAGTTAATTAAATTATCAGATTTCGCAGTTTTGGTGATGTGTAAAGAATTTAATATGGTGAATTTGTTTTAAATTACTTGTTATTTTTTGTTATTAGAACTGCATCAAACAATTTTGCATTATATTATTTTGTACAATTTATTTAAACTGAAATTACTTATACCATTGACGATATTGTTATTGGTTATAAGACAAACATTATCAAAGGTAGCCGTTATGCAATAGTGAACAATCGCGAAAAAGAAAAACGAAATTAATTTTAATATTAAGTTACACACACCAATCATCTTTGTCTCAAAGCTTTATTTTTTAAACGAGTAAGGTGGTATTTTTATGAAAATTAATTTATTATTGTCTTGATGATAAATAACACTTGAAAAAAATCATCGACCTCAGGTGGGACTCGAACCGACGTCCCATCGCATGCCGGGCGAGTGCTTTTTTTATTTTTTATTCGTGTTATTTATCATCAATTAAACCTTGCATGGAATTGCTAGAAACAAAAAAAATACTATTATTGTCTTATTTCGTACATCGGTTATTTTTACTGTTTCAGTTCTAATCAGGAAATAATGCAAAAATTCATGCAAACATATAATTTAATAACAACACGTGATAAATCGACAGGACGTTTTATCTAGCTCACGTCAGATATTTTTATCTGATAAATGCTTAATTTTCGTATTTGGTCATTTATATGCAAATTAAGTTCCAGTTATTGCACTATGAGTAGGTATTGAAAAAATATGTGATTAAGTATTGAACTTGGTGATCGTGACGGGTATTGATAAATTGCATTAACTTGTTTCGACATAGCTTTTTACTTGAAGGTCTGCTGACCAATGGCATAGAATAAAAAAAATACATAGTATAATTGTCAGCATTATAAAAAGTTAAGCAATCAGGTGTTTGTTTTTTGTTAAAGTATACCTAAATATTAATTTTAAAAATGTGAATCGCAGATGCAAACTTCTGTCTTCCATGCAGTTTTCATTTTATCAGGGATTCTTTAAACGCGAATTTATGTTACGAGATTTAAATTTACCTTAGAATGTTCTATTGCTAGCACGACTTTTACTCCAGAGTACTGTTTGCACTCTACGTATCTAGTAGAAATAATGTAGTTATTATGCTGTTACTAACCTGTACTGTAATTTTAACGAGGCGAATACGTAATTTAGGAATTACTTCTATTTAATTTTGCCTATTCTCTTAACTGCGGCAATTTCCCTCATGCATAATGGCAAGCAACAAGCCTCGGTCGGTTCGTAATATTCGAGGAAAGATTTTTAGATCACTTTAGTAGCAGGTTAAAACTAGATAAATTGGATTCTTGTGAAAAGAAGACATTTAAGAAAAAGGGATTTCACAAACGAAAAGGAACCATTAAAAACTCAATTTTAGCCTCAAGTCAGCTAATTCGTTTCGATAACTTTTTTTTTTAAGGTAGGCACTGAAAGTTTGAAAAAAAAACTTTATCTTTTTGTTCGAATCTCATGTTCATGTAAGTATGTATAATTTAATCTTACCTTATCAATTTGTAAATAGTAAATCTTCGATTTTCATAATTTTATTTTGGTGACATAATTCAATAATGTTAATAAACCATTGTAGGTTACAAATGTTACAATAGTCGTAAATATCAACAGTTCCTATAAATTTAATGTTGGAATTGCGAATTTGCGAAACACGTCTGTCGATTTTAACATCCAACCGATGTCGGTGCAGATTGTGATAAATTATGCAGGTAAGTGGCTATTGTACGATTCGCGCGGCCATTCCATTTTTTAAAACTTTAATAGCGAACGTTCTGAAGAAAATTACGTAATTTCAAAGATTTACCCTGTATTAAAATTCCAAAAACATCACAGGAAAATGTTTCAGAACTTTTGTAAGTCATAGATAAATTTCAATTTTCCGCTTTCGTTCCCCTGTTGCGCAATGATCCCACGTATTCGTATAAACGTGCAGGCAATTTATGCCACCAACAGAGAAACCTCGTTACAATTTCAACCGGCGAAAACCAGAACAAACTGAACAGAAATGTTTATTATTACACAAGCGATTTCTATGCACGGTGGCCGTGACTTGCACTGTCAAGGCCCCGCCTTCGTTGAACCACGATCAGGGCGAAGAATTGTGAAACTTAATTTGGTTAATAACGCGTTGTTTGATTACTGAATCATTCTGTAATGAATGGTTGGCGAGTACACGCTGTTGTCACGCGCAGGGAAATAAGCATGGCGTCGTTTATCGAACGATTTCATCATCAACTCAATACTGATATTATAAATTGACTCTCAACACTTCGTTGACATTTGCAGTCGACGTACCTCATAGCTTATCTGAATTTTTATTAAAGCTTTTTTTGACGACTGGCGAATCACATTGCACCACTATCCGCGGCGTATCGCAGTTCGGGTCAATAAAAAAACGTACTTTTGAATTGACTCTGATCTGGGTCTTTATATCGGGACAATTTTGTCCCGCGATTCAGAAAAAATAGGACGTTTAATGCGAGTCTAATATTGCAGAATTAAATTAGTGTTGTTGATTTTTTACTGAGTTTTCTTTGTGTGACGCCACAATTCTATTGTTTATTGCCTCAAAATAATATTATTTCTTTCTTTCTGATCATTATTTATGTTGTCTAGTGCATATTTATTTATATTTATTCTATTTCTGTCTAGAACAACTTTAATTTTAGAACAGTCTTTGTCAATAAACTGGACACGCGCGGTGCCCTCATTTTTGATAGACTCGCGGCCGACTCAATAGCAAATGAATGTCCCAATGAATAATTCAGACTTGCAATTAACGTCAATGTCTGAAGTGACATTTGCCATTTGCTGTCCCTAGTTTAGTGTTTCTAGTGTTTTTTGCCAAGGCATGTTCGAGAGTCCGAAGAGTGCGCCTTCCGCGGCCTCGTGCCAACCTGTGTGAGCCTAGATTTTTGGCCCACCCATATTATCTCCGTGACTTGCATCTAAACGAGTGTAGTAAGACAAATTATTTTAACCCCCAACGCAGAAATAGAGGTGTTATAAGTTGGCAGCGTATGACTCGACACCAACAATTTAGACTACGCTATCTTGAAAAAGCCAACTTTACAGTAGAGTGCAATTTATGAAAATATGTGATTAAAAAAAAGAAAAGTACATTTACTTATTGTAGTGTTTAATTTATAACTTTTTTATTTTTGGGAATTTCGATATAAATTAATCGTTAAAAATCGTTAATTGCCATGTATGTTTATGGCATCGTAGTTTCTAAACGTATGAACCGATTTAGATGTGGTATTGGGAGAAAGCTAGTTTATCTGTGGTGTTTCTTAGCAAGGTATGTGTTATGTATGAAGCAGTCTGGACTCTGGTAGAATTCAAACGTATAAAAAATTTCATTGTAATTATGCCGGTTTAGTAATTTCCAATGTTTGTGTGCGACCATGAAATTTAAATCAGTATAATTATTGTAAATTATGTCGGTCATTTGTTAGACGAGTTTCTAAAACCAGTTAGGATCACAGATACCTAGAGTATTTTCTACCAAGTTTACGAATCCGTCCGTATTGAATTTGACCCTGAATAGTCGCCTACCGATTACATACGGCTTATAACACTGGCTGGCTGGCTACATACATACAAATAAGTAGCTGGCCGACGAGAAAAAAATAACACCAACCAGTAGTGTTGCCAGTCTTGCAAGATCCGTTTTTGTAAATATCGGGACTTGAAAATCTTTAAATACAGAACCGGGATATAAGGGTCATCCCTCTTCAACCCCGTTGCATCCATCTCGTGCGCTTCTTCGTTCGCTACCTGATATTATTTATTAATATTAGAATTACCTATACTAGATGACTGTGAACTTTGAATCTCCTAAAGTGAAGAAATTACTAAATTCCCAAATTCTAGGATTTTTATATTTGTGACTTTTAGGTTTCTCCTAATTTTCTTTTTTTAAATCACGGCAGTATAAGCTTACTTAAAAAAAAGAACTGTCAAGCCATTCCAGCCAAGATAGAGTTTTTGCGAGTCTAAATCGCGGCAATTACCTATTTTTTGAAAATGTGCCGAACTGCCCGTTTAAATAAAACAGATAGATTTCAGGCGTACCACTTAGAGGCACAAGTTCTGAGTGGGCTAATAACCTGGACGTCCCGCAAAAAGTGTGACAACATGCGACACTACCAACCAGCGCCGCCGGACGACTCAATCAGCTCGCGAAATCGTCGCCAATAAAAATAAAATGCCTCCACTATGAGGCAGACAATTTATTTCCATTTCGGTCCGAGCGGAAAGGCCATCGATTTTTCATTAACAATCCAGGTCAGGCTGAAACTTGAAAATAGCTGGATTCCTAGACCTGTGGAGCGGCACGAATGGCTCGAAATCGTGTATTTAATATTCATCATTTTAATGCTGTAATTAATTTTAAAATTCTGTTGTTGTCACGCCATAATTAATTAGCCACGTATTGTTTTATGAAACTCATTTCTTTGCAAAAACATAAAGCTTTGTTCGTACAGTCAACAGCACGTCGACCTACCCAAAAAGTCAAAAATTCTCCAATAGATTTTCAACTTTCAGCCTGGCACATAGAAATCATTTTCAAATGAGAAAATTTGACATTTTGTGGTAGGTCGACGAGCTGTTGTCCGTACATTTAGCATAATTTATATGAGTTCTTTACTTCTTTGTATGCCATAGAATAACCTATTAACTAAAAATAAAAAACCCTAAACGGTTATTACACTTACTAAAAATTCACCGCGTCAGGCGAGAATCGATTATCGAACCCGTCTTTTCGCCAATTCGCCATCTTACCTGGGGCGGTCAATTTTTTTTCAACTGTAACTAATAAGAAGTTCGTCTACGAAATGATAAATCTTAAATATATTTCTAAAATAAACTCGAAACTTTAACTTAATAATGAGTTTAACGTAAATATCTGCCTTTTTGAATGGAACGTAACGAACTGGCTATGTCAGGACTTCGTATTTCTAGATACTTCTCAGCGCCCGAGCGCTGTAAGGCAACTTTTCAGCCAACTTAGAATGTTGTCTGACGTCTAAGGACAAAATACAGGCACACCCGACTTTATTTTATCTTTAACTAAATGTTCAACATTAATGCTGCTACGATACTAGAATACAAATAGTAAACCAATTTGAAATGTAAGCCACCTTGTAACATTATAATAATATAATAATTTTAATAGAAACAGAATTCTAGGAGTGAATGCATCAGTCCCTTAACGATATTGATTTAATTTTGGGAAATTTACCATTTAATTTACAGAGTAAATATTATACTTAGCGGCTTCTGCACTAAGCAATATTATGTTGAAGTAGCCTCTAATTTTTTCAAGGCAAAACTTAATGATGACGCGGTCTTAGTTATCAACTATTAGTCAAAGAAATTATTAAAGATAAGTCTAAACCTGATTTAACTTATCTTAAAGGAAAGCGTTTTGGTTACTGCAGGGGCGTGCGGTGCATATAGGCAATTAGGCAGTGCCTACCTGATAAATGAAATGAGGTACGCAGAAGGTACTTACAAATGTGTTTTATTGAAGAAAACCACTGATTATCATCGTTAATACACATTTGTAAGTACCTTCTGCCTACCTCGAAATAAAACCAATGCCCGCCACTGGGTTACTGAAAAAATACTTCATAAACAAGACAGTCAACTATCTTGTAATTATCTAGCGCCTAATAATGATATAATAGCTCATACAAGGGCTTCAGTGCTTAAATTAATTCTAGGCCACAAAAACACGCGAGTCTAGACATTTTGCCAGGTCACGGCTATTTATGGAGATGCCGCCTCTCGGATTGTTATTGATTTTGTCGAAATATACCAACCTGGTTACCTTACCTAAGATTAGATGTAACGGACTGTTTTGTTGCTAGGTTATTAATATCTTATCATATTTCTTTGTCAATAAATTGTTCTGGTTGCTGCGAAAGAAAATTATTATAATCTGACAACATAGGCAATGTTGCCAGATTATAATAATTTTAATCGGCACAGATGAAGCAGAAAAACCTCCATAAATGTTTTTAGCAGAAGAGTAGGCACTCAGTTACAATTTATTTGTGGTAGAAGAGTACTTTATTCCACCCAACCCAAATTATGTCGACGCCCGCGCCATCTCGCCACTCCCTAGTATAAAAAATGCTGAACAGGGCCCTAACCATGAACTTTTTCACGACCGAGATTGTTTGGTAGCACTTTGATATGAGCACAAAATTTTGGTCACGTGATTTGGTACCATGAACTACCTAAAACGATCTTGTTTAGTGTTGTGAAAGAACGAGTGAACTGTAAAAAATTGTCTATGCGTTGAAATAATGTCAAAAAATGATGAACGCGGTTCGAATTAGATAAATTCAATGAACGAAATATTATTGAACACAATAAATACCTGTGTTTGCTTGCTAATTACTTGAAAATATAACAAAATAAAAAAAAATCTTGTACTAGGAGTTATTTTTGTAGAAATGTTACCTATTTTTAGCGTAAATATTAGCTTTTCTTAATGAGCTATGACTGAGCTCTTGATTTTTAAAAATCATTTCGGACCAAGGGTCATACGTCATGAATGAATGATCAAATTCAAACTTAGTGGTTCCATTCTCTTTGGATATAATTAGAAAAAAAGTTAAAGTCAGTATCATAGTATTATTTGATCAGTGGTCAGTATTTGATGTAAACACTCGTATTTACAATTTATTTTACAATTATTTTTTTCTAGACTCGAAAGCACATTTCAAGAATGTGTTCTGTTAATTTATGATTTTACTTTATTTATAGGTAACACTTATAAAAGTTCAATTGTATAACGATGTTTGCATGGACAACATAACACAATAAATTATCATTTTGATGGGTTTCTTGATTCATTTTGAGAAACTTTAAATTACCTTATGTACCTTATATATACCAGAGGGGAAAAAAGCTTGCAGCGTCTGGATAAGGTACCCCTGGTACCGGAGCAGAAGAAAGCTAGCAGTGTCATGATTAGGCATCCAAGATATTAAGTCGTTGAAATCAGAATTCGATGAAGACAGAGCCTCACAAGTGTTTATTATTAGTGTTTCTAAATATATTGTGAAAGCCAATCGTTAAGAATAAATAGTGTTAATAAATGTATACCCATTAAATTATTTTAATAATACAAACTGGTACACAAGGTACTCTGAAATTATACTAATCCACAGCTACTCACTTTGTCTTTTAGTACTTCACTTGCTATTGAAAAAAAGGTGGCATTTACTAAACTAGGTATTCAATGCATTATCCGCAACGGCCACTTTTTAGAGGCATAGGAAGCGGGGTGCTTCATCTTACGCAGCAAAGCTGCTCAAGCGATTTCTGCTTTGAATGTAGGTACTTGTTTATCTTGACTTCACCACTCTCCAGCCAGCAAGCATGCTTCACCATCTCAGCAACCAGGAGCAGAGCGATACGTCCGTCACAATTTTGTTTCCCGAACCATGCGGATCTCGCCAGTAAAGGAATAGTAAACTAAATTTATAATGGTAAACTAGTTTGGCGCGTTGCATGTTCGATTGTAGGGGGCCCTCTACCATCTCCTCAATATCACACTATTACATGACTGGCCACCGGACGATAGTCGGTGTGATGAGCCCAGCAGGTTCACGCCGACGGGAGCCCATTTGTATGGCGAAGATTTTTATGGGAAGTCGGGCCAGCCAGTCTATACATACTGTCTATCTATTCAGCCTATTGCAGTCCACTGCTGGACACAAGCCTCCCCCAAAGAGCATGATCACCCGCATTTTTCATTCATCCACTGCCGACCATCGTCCTAAGGTCGTTGGTCCATATGGGGCTGGGGGGCGTCCTACACTACGGCTATTTCTCATTCATATATAAATAGTTCAAAGTATGTATACTACCTCATACCGATACTATTTTTAGGGTTCAAAAAATCTAAAAACCAGCCTAGTGCGCGTCGTGCCACGCGCAGTATAGGGTTTCATAGTTGCCCGTGGTAGTTCCCACAATATATTGCAGCAATCATTTCATTAAGTCTTCATTTAAGTCACTTTAAAAGTTTCCCTTTAAGGAATTTTCGAACGACGACAAAATTAAACGATTATTACTCGTATAACTAACAGGTCTATCTTAACCGTTATAATTTTCTTTAAAAATTCATGGAAAGCACTATAACCATGATTTTTTCCAGAATTTTAAGACCAATAGTTAGATTTATTTACGCCCTACCCGAACAGAAATTGGCATTTTAAAGTTTAATATTTCGCAAACGGAACTCTAAATCGAAAAGTAGTCTTAGCAACCCCTAAATCATTTTAAGAGACAAATTTAACGATGGAAAAATAATCACCCCCACGTTACACGTATATTAAATAAGTATTGGACAATATCACATACAACGCTCTGACCCTCTAGCACGAGCAAAAAAACACGATACGATATGATATGATATAGCGATTTATTGCCTCTTTACTTTCAAAATATAAATATATTATGGATAACATAGCCTCCAACTTGATCTTTTATTGAAACAGTGAGCATGTCCTTGCCGGCGACGTCACGGTTATGCTCGCTTTTTCGATAAAAGTTCATATTTTGACAATAGATATGCGATAAATTGCTATATCATATCATGTTTTGTTGCTTATGCTAGAGGGACAGGTCCTAAGGTAAGTAGATTAAGCACTTGTGTTACAGAAACAACGACGGTACCACTACACCCAGACCCGAGACAGTATAGAAAGTTCTTTTTCTACATTGACCCGACCGGGAATCGAACTTGGAACCTCAGAGATGGCGGCGCCATATATTGTCGGGCGTGCTCGCCTCTCGGCTACGGAGTTCATCTAGTATCGGAGCTACTCTAAAACTATATTTTGCAAAATTGTATGCTACCATTTTGTCAGCGTGATTGATTTACGAATCTTCACAATATTACAGCTCTCTAGAGTCAACAGCAAAATCTCGGACGGACAGACAGACACACAGACGGACATGACGAAACTAGAAGGGTTTCTTGTCAGGACTACGGAACCCTAAAAGCCGGAATAAAATAAGTATTTAAGGGGGCTTCCATATAACAAACTCGATTTAATTGCCCATTTTTATAGATAATGGTGCTCGAAGGGGTCCCTTCGTGCGCGAGTCCGACTCGCACTTGACCGTTTTATAAAGTGAACTATTTACTAAAACCTACTCACTTAACCAGGACCAAGGTACTAACTAACGTACGGTGAGTGGGTATAGAACAGTAGGTTAATCTTAGTCCCGGACCAGCAAATGCACTCTGAATAAGACGTTTTTAATATACAGGGTGTTAGGTTAATAGAATATCAAGCTGAAACTAGCCCATGTTAACATAATAATATGCATTAAATTCTATCGTGAAGACAGAAAAGACCATGCAAAAAATCGACCCCACCCACTAGCAGACTTCAAATGTATCTCAGTTAATAGATCTCGACTGCTGATGATTTTATACTATGACGGCATCTCTCGTAGGAATGAGGTTTTCATGAAAAAAAAACTTTGTAAATATGTTTTTTTTTTTCATTGATTTTCCGTATTGTTCTGTAATATAGTGCAGTTAATACTTGTAAAGAACGTACTTAAGTACACTGTGGCAAACCATAATCCATTGTAACGTTAAAGGCTGCGACCAGTAGGCTTAACTACATTATGGTCCAGATCTGGCGAATGCGCCGCGAACACGAAGCTCGCGCGCGGCGCGCGGACTTTTGTCCCTATAGCTAGTGTATGCTAGTCTAGGCCTATAATAATCAAACTTAAATGTTGTCTTTTATTGAAGGTTAAAACAGGGGTTTCATTGATTTGGTTGTCATATACCTACAAGAAAACGTTTACGTTTAATACAGGTGTCCCAGAACTCAACGTCAAGCCGAAACGGGGTGACAGGATTGATTGTAACCATCATGAGAAAAATCATAAAAACATCTTTCCCATGCAGTTTAAAAATTATGGGCATTTAAGAAAAACCTAGAAATTTGGTCAAACTGTAACCATTTTTCGGTTACTGTGGTGATTTTTTATTATTTTTGTTAATTTAAACTTTGGAACCGTAACCCTAAATAACATTTCTAGAATCACAGTCAAAAATAAATATAATAATGACACAATTGCCCCAAGTTTCCGAGAATTAAGACTATTTGTTAAACTATGTTTTTTTTTTAAATTTGTCGCCTTGGACGTCCTTTAACCTATATGCTCAAACATTTGTGCGCGACCCGAGCTTATTGCTTAAAAAAAATGTACAAGAGTGCCTTGACTCCTCCTCTCAAAAATAAAAACCTGAAGTAACCTGATTTTTGCTAACCCATTTTACTCAGTTAAAATGTTTTTAGGGTTCCGTACCCAAAGGGTAAAACAGGACCCTATTACTAAGGCTCCGCATTCCGTCTGTCTGTCTCTCCGTCTGTCTGTCCGTCTGTCAC
The DNA here is from genome assembly GCA_950371115.1 of Anania fuscalis. Classification (NCBI taxonomy): domain Eukaryota; kingdom Metazoa; phylum Arthropoda; class Insecta; order Lepidoptera; family Crambidae; genus Anania; species Anania fuscalis. The sequence goes on from OX493346.1 coordinate 2,270,461, forward strand.
CAGGCTGTATCTCGTGGAACTCATGAACCTTGAAATTTTCACAGATGATGTATTTCTGTTGCCGCTATAACAAAAAATACTAAAAAACAGGATACCATAAATATTTAAGGGGACTCCCATACAACAAACGTGATTTTTTGCCGTTTTTATAGAAAATGGTACGGAACACTTCGTGCGCGAGTCCGACTCGCACTTGGCCGATTTTTTATTCGCAGAAGCTCTTGGTAGGTTCTTAATTTTATGGCAAAATGATGAGAGAGAAGGATAGTGCACATGTTTGCCATGAGTGAGCAAGACAGATAGTGACGCCACTTTTCCCAAAGTCAACAAAAGTAAGTAAAATTAAACAAATTATGAAATATCTTGACATAGTTTAGTTTAGGTTTATTGGGATAAAAGTCAGATAGGGTTTATTGTAATAGGATATGTTATTTCCCATATGAGTTTGAGAGTATAAGATTGGACTCCCTTTTCCGCACTTAAACTCAAATTCGGTCCTTTATACGTGGGGGATTTGATGGTTACGGTTGCAACCAGCCTAGCTCCGCCCAGAAGCGCAGAAGTTTCCTGGGTTTGCCTATGGTGTAAATATGTATGTTTAGGAGACAGTGACCGGTCACTGTCCCCACGATTATGCGCAGATTTTATCTTTCAAGGTTGAGTATACGCCGAGTCAATTTGGGTGTGACCCCTGAGAGGGTCAGTTTCGATTGTCTGCATGCTGTACTCAGAGTCCATCGTTCGTTATGTTGGGATAAAGCACTGTGTCTAATCCAGGCGCACAGTTGGGAATATGGTAAGAGGAGGATCGAGGGTGGCCCCTCTATGACCATGTCCGAGCCCCTTCTCGCCAGTACATCTGCGGCATAGTTGCCTATAGAATTACTATGCCCTTTTATCCACGGCAGTGTTACCTTGTTGACCCTTCCAATCTTTTATATTTGAATGAATTTGTTCTTAGAAAATTATTTACAAAATGTCAAGTGATTGCCTGTTTATCCGTACTCTTCGGTTTGTAACAAAAAACGTACCCGGTTACCTTAAACCCAAAATAAAAAATCGTTATTATATATATAAGTAAAATAAAGTTAATAATAAATAAGGTCCTAAGATAGTAAAGATATTAATTTACTTCCTCTTAGGGGATAGGGGATAAAGCCTGTCCCAGACAGACGCGGCCCGAGGTGGCGGTCGCGGCCGCGGCCTGTTGTGTAGTATGAAAGTCTTATTTACTATTCAAATCCACGTAGCCGCGGCCGCAAGCTCCGCCCACTTTCCGCTCAGCCGGTGTGTGCGCTTGCGCGGCCTGCGGGGCGGCCAGTTGCAATTTTTTACAACTAGCCGCAGCGGCTAATTTATAAACGTCGGTTGGTCGGTTTTTCATTATGAAATACACTCGCAGGCAATAGTAAGATATTCACTTCTTTTTTGTCCATCTTTATGAAAAGCCAACAAAAGAAGAATTTTGTCTTCTACATGACTTAGTTTAGACGTCCATCCGCGATGATGAGTAGGCAAGAAATGGCGGTCCCGGCCGCGGCCTGGAGAGTCATTTCTTTATATCTTACTATGCGAGTGTGTTTCATAATGAAATACCGAACGACCGACGTACCTTTATTTTAAATTGGCCGCTGCGGCTAGTTGTAAAAAATTGCAGCTGGCCGCACTCCAGGCCGCGCGAGCGCACACACCGGCGGCTGAGCAGAAGCGGGCGGAGCTTGCGGCCGCGGCGAGCCGCGCTCCGGCCGCGCAAGCCGCGTGGATTCGAATAGTACTGAGACTTTCATACTACACAGGCCGCGTCTGTCTGGGACAGGCTTAATTCTCCTGCTCACATACAGCAACATTTTTCGACAGAAGATAATTTAAACCTTAAAAAAAACTAACATTGTAATACGAAACTGCCGACCACATGCAGATTACATCAGTTTGTACAATATAAAGTTTAAAAATATAATATAGGTAGGAATGCTACGGGGTGTTATGCCTCAATGATGAGTAAATGCAGAATGCATGGAAGAGAAAATAAACTAGAAACTAGTGAAAAAAGACTTGGAACATGGCACGCGAACGGTGATGATGATGATGGTGATTGGTGATGCCAGGAAGGTCATGATTTATCTATGCACCGAATTTCATCGAGAGCGGATAGGTATATCATTTTAATACTTGACTATGTTTAAACAACTTCTGTATGTCTTGTACCAAATAAATGATTTTCTATTTCTATCTAGACAGTTTTAAGACAAACATCCAAACGTTATGGATTTAAGAATTTTTTGCCTACCTTGCAATGATAACTTTACATGTAACTTGCTAGTTGGACTATTGAAGCGTTTCTTTTTTGCTCACGCTGTTCTTCCCCTGAATCGCATAAAATATACATTAAATAATCACTTTCTCTTGAGAAATTAAACTCACGATAGGTACTACTCGTAAAATGCGTACCTATCTGATTTTGCATAGTGAAACGTACCTTGTATTTATGGTATTACCTAGGAGTAAACACTACGTATTACTACTAAGGTTTCCAAAAAGCCGGTAATTTAATAAATTTATGTAACGGTTATTGATTTCAATTCAAAATTTTGGTAATGTCATAATTTGAAAGCTGTCACAAATATAGATTAGAAGTTGACTTTTTAATCTATTCCGAAACAAGGTCTCAACGTTGGTCAAAATTTATAGCTCAATAAGCTCATTGTTCGGATTCAATTTTGTGCCATGCAAAAATTTCTAGCACCTGGCATACAATCTCAGTTTTTAAAACCATAAAACCTTAACATAATTGCATTACCTCTCGCCTAAAATTTTTCATTTCAGAGTATATTGCTCTATTCGTTTTTTATTTAATTTTGGTTTCGGACAGCTGCTCCGTGTTTTTCATGGATATGACATTAGGCATAGACAAGGCAGATACAACAATAGAAAGAGACAAAGTTATCTGTTGACAGTAGTTTTGGATATTGCGTTCCTTTTCTACTGACGACCAAGATATAGACAAGTCGTTCATTCTTTCACATCACTAAACAAACACCTTTAAAGCAGTTCATGGTACGAATAAAAAAAAAGATAAATCAAAATTGCTAAATAGCATAATTGCTTTTACGATTTCCGGAGAGTCAAGCGAAGTATCATAATGTTTTATGCAAACATATACATATAATTAATCCTATTTTTGTATCTTGCTACTATTTTTACAGCATTCATTTAGAAATTAAGAAAACAATAAAAAATAAATTTTCCATACAAATTATTTTGACATATGAAATCAATTTGTAGCTGTCATTAGTGTCATAATAAACGTCATTTGTACTGAAATGAGTGAATGATAGGCAAAATTGTTTGTTGTCAAAATCCAATAAATGTGATTGTTTTTACGACTTCATGGTAGGAAATTGACAGATTTTGACAGATTTGTGATTGTTTTAACAGTTCATGGTTAGGGGGCAGGTAAGCGTAGGCGGTTTCCGACTTCCATCTTTCGCCGCGTTCATTTAGATTCAATGCCATAGCGAAGTTACCGCAATTTAAAAAAAGAACAAAATAGTTTTGATCAATTTGAATAAAAAGTTCAAAATAGGAATTTTAGACTTTAGAATTAGTGAAACATGAAATTATTCTCGAAACCCTGTAAAAAGTTTCAAATAAAACAAAAACAGTTCTATACATAAATCCACTTCCACTTAGCTACATACAGCATAAACACGTCCCAGCCCAGCTGATCTCGGATCACTCGGGTCAGGTCGCGAAATGGCGCGACGTTGCCGCACCGCGCGGGAAGCGTAGCGCTCTGTTGCCGCCCCGCGCGCTCCAAGAGTAAATATTCCGAATTCAAACTTGTTTGGCATTGCGAATTGGATAAGTTGGCGTAAATGGGTAGTTATATATTTATGTATAATACAGTATACACTGCAGTTGTAGTAACGGTTATCCAGCCAATTAAAGAAAGCGAAACAGGTTTGGCACTTACAAAATTCGATTGTTAATTGGATGTTTCGTCGTAAAACGAAATGTTGGACGTTGGATGCTATGGCATTATGGAAATTTACGATTTCTCGTAGGTAATTTGGTCGTAGCTTCGTAGTCTGATTTTTGAACGAAATTGCTCTTTACTTTAGGGTTTCGTGTTATGTACCCTAATTGTAGGAAGCCAAAAGCCGTCGTCCTTTTACGAAGCCTACGTTGCTATGCGTTTGTCACTCCTCCTACCTATAGGAAAGTGCAAGTAAGTAGGTAGGTAGTACTTCACTAACCTGTTAAGGAGAAGGGTTATACCTACCCTAGATTTGACCGTAATAGGTAGCTAGGTAATTTATACAAAAATCCCAGCGAATCGTTTTTATTGGCTGAGGGGGGTGTAACTTAAATACTAAAATTAAAACAGCAAAAATCATAAAAAAAAAAACTATCAAGTGTTAGTCGAAGTCGCGCTACGTTTTATAGTTTTCAGTTAATATCAAAGACAGGGCAGTACGGAACTCTCGGCGTGGCGAGAGTGCTACTCCCACTTGACCGCTTTTTATTTGGTTTTTAAAACCCTCCATTTCTCTTGCTCCTTTGTAGAAAGACTAGACTACCCTACGTAGTGGCAACTGCAAATAATTTTGGTAGTAGCCTACCTACAGTACATTACACACCTATAACAAAAATCCAAAAACTAAACTAGTCCGTTGGTCTTTGATAGGCAAGTATTTTCAGCATACCACGATTTATCTTACATAGATTAATAAAATTGAAATGGCGATGGATATACCTAACTAGTAGGTCAGTGGGAAAGATAGGTTGTGTTATGTGTAGAAGAGCAGGAGGCAGGTAGGTAGATACCTACATCATACTAAGTAGTACATACCTATTTGGTTTGTAGTAAGGGCTAAATAAATATCTAGTGGTACTATTTAGTTGTGCTAAAAGGAGAAAATTACAATTTCTCAAAATCTTATCGTAATTTATATGTTTGTTTACGTTGTTTTTAAGGACACCTACGCCTTTAAGTTGTTTAGTGAGTAGATAGTCAACACGGTACGGTAGATACTAACAGCTGTACCTACTTACCTTCCTTACAGTTCCTACTACATTTTAAGTAAGTACGCGGCTTTAAGCCATAAATAGAATGACAAATTCAATACAGCATGTTACACACGCAGCCGTCGAAATAATTGTCGTCTTCCATTGCACACCCCACAGGCAACTGACAACTGCCAATTCTGAAAATTGCTTAATACACCGCACTGCGATGGAAATGACACCTAACCACGCCGCGACTAAATTATTTATCGCGAAATATACCTACCCCTACATTGTATAGCCTACATTTATATTTTTTAACAATGTTTTTAACGCTAAAAAACTAAATTCTCTGATGATAGTAGCAAGCGGCATCGATCGCTCGCGCGTCGTTGCCGCCCCGCACCGGTCCCGGGTCGCGCGACGTTGCCACCCCGCGCGCCTATTATTATTTATTATGTTGCAGCACATTTGCTTGCGTCACCCCGTGCAATGGCCGCGTGTTTTTAGACTATTGTTTTCTGAAGGACTTTTCGGAGATAATTATAATAACTCAGCCGGCGAGGAGGATATACATTTCCTCCATTCTTTGTTATGTTGCTGTCATTAATCAGCTAGACGTCTCAAGTATGTTTGAACATGAGGTTTTTTGCGGATTAAAGTTAATGCACTTAACATTTTATAGCGGACTCGACAAATAAAAATATTTCGCATTTAAAATGGCGTTTTTACGAACAACGCAACTTAAGTTTTATTGAAATTTTTACACACCTTATAAAATATTTTAGGTGCGTCTCCGAGGAGATTAGAATATCATCAAGATAAGATTCGATAAAATGTCGTTGCTAACTGAGAATAAAGTTTTATGGGTATAAATAAATTGTCTTTTTTTGGGACAATAACAGTTTTTACTAGTACAAAATGCGTGCAACGACATACAATGGCTGAGGAGAGGCGCCAACGCTTCACTCGCATTCCGATTTTCAGTTCAATAGACGGAGAATACACACAAAACGAAGAACGCAACGAACTCAAACCGGCACACGAATACTGTTAGCTCATGAACTAGGGCAGACTAGGTAGGTATTCATAGGCAATACAAAGACTAGACACAATGAGACATTCCGCACCGGTCGATAGAAAGAACTTTACAGCTGAGGCCTAGTGTTTTTCTACATTTACGGATTGACAAGTAAACGCGGGTATTGTAGAAAAGTAACCGCCTCTTTGGCATACTCATCAGAGCGTTAGATCAGATGAATAGATCAAAAAGACCCAGAGCTTGAGGTAGTTACGCAGGTAGAATCTATTGCCTCTACCTGGTAGAAGCAACAACAAACGCAGGAGGAGGTAAGATTTTTATTACTCTTAAATAATAAATATGCTGAATTAAAGAAACATAAAACGATTACAAATCTGAATTAATAAGCTTCAGTGCAAATCAATAATAATAATTTAATGCTAACCAGCTTAGATTTGTAGTTTCTTGCTTCAGCAATTATTTTAATGGTAAAAGACAACTTTTTTTTGCAGTTCTGGCTTAAAAATTTTCACAAAATTATTGATGACGAGTTGATTTACTGGATCGAACGACATCTCCGCTCGCATGAAAAGTTTCCTGCTGTACAAAACAATCTATAATATCTTTAATCCCTTAATGTATATTGAAATGAACTTTGCAAGCGAAGACCTCGACAGAACCTGTTTATTCCACTAAAATGTCTGCGCATAAAAATATTTTTGCCGGGCACAAATTCTACTATTAGCCTTGTTTGACTGCTATTTAAATAGAGTTTGTAGATGCGGGTAGGTGCGGGTCTAGGTGCCTTGTTTTGTGGCACTCGATCAAAAAGTAATAACTTTACATAACTTTTTGATCAAAGTAAGGAAACCAATTGTTCCGAGTCTTATACTTGGCACTCTTGAGTCTGATTACATGACATGTATGTAACATCTGTATTGTAAGCATACATCTTGAACGCCCCGCCCGCTGCATGCTCCGCTGTAACGGTTACGCGACTTTTCAGATCTGTCGGTCTGACAACAACGTCTTTACTTGTCCTTCGTCGTATCCTCATCATGACCGAGAGTCGTGACGTGACCACTGCGAACCACGATAACCAGCTCTTTCCAAGCCTTTAATCTAGGATTAAAAATATACAGACTTCACGCACAGTATTCTGTGATCATCACCCATTAAAGCCCGCCAAGACCCATCAATCAAGCGAAGATGGATGGTCGACAGCCGACGTCGGCGCAATCAGACGCACGTATTGTTCTTGCTCTTAATGATTGGTATTACAATTAGTAGATCAATCTGGACCACGTTTGGTCAAGAGAAAGTAGCTGGCCAGACAACTTGTGTAGGCTGTGTTAGTTGTTCCACCTACGTTCAACCTACATGTTTATGTTCACTTTTACCTCAAAATGCCTGGATTCTTCGTCAGTAGCAATTTCAAAAACACTTGATTTTTTTTCTTGTAAATAGTTATAGTCAACCTGTTATTAAATTATGGTTACAATGAAACATAATTTAGATTGGCAATAATAATCTCATTTTATCAACTGGGAAACGTTTGCTGTTAAGAAGGTAGGTACAGTACAGTCTGTGTGTGAGAGAGTCAAGAATCTAGATTCTAGACAGCACCATACTCGATAAAAACGCGTGCACAGAATTCATTATCTGGGATTCCCCGAATCACTAATCATAGTCAGAATGTAATTACACTAGGTACTTTTGTAATTTTGGAGCTCGAAATTCCTTCAGTGATAATGAATAATGATCGATATTATTTTTTATTTACCTATTTTGATATAACATTTATGATAATGATAAAACTGTTTGTGTGGTGACTAAAAATACCTTAGCTTCTTTCCTTAAAAAGTCCAACCGTTGCAACAACACCACACATCATCTACCAAAATAGTCTAGCAATTCAACAGGAAAACATTAAGGAGGAAACTTCGATCCCCCATAGAACATTTCCAGCGTAATTACATCCAAAGGTAGACGGATCACGGAATCGTCACAATAATAAATTCTAAAAGTAATTTTATCGTAAGATAACGACCAAATGCCATAGAAAAACAACGACGCCCTTAATGGCGGCGAGGAGTGGCGGCCGTAAAAGAAAAGTGCCAGTAAAGACGGTAGCGAAATGGACGCTAGCTGAGCTGAGAGGCTTGATGAAGAAATACTATTATTTTTTTCAGGATTTTCGTGTAAACAAACGTGATATAGGTATAAACTATCAGCTTCCTTTATTGTTATTACTGCTACGAAATAACTAAGTGCTGTCCTTCTGAGAAATGCAGAAACCCCATTACGATAATTGAACAAATTATTACAGCCCTTTTTGGGACGGGGAGCGAGCAAGCGTTAAATGATCACGACATCGTTTGTATGAGAGAATAAACAGCTATTTGAGTTTGTGCAACCCTTTAACGCCCTGTTTCACATCCAATCTTAGCTGTTCCTTTGCGTGCGACTTCAAATCTAAGTTCTATCACAGCTTTCGGCCTCTCTATTGTGTTTGTTTACTTACTAAATCGAAGGAACTAAGGACGATGGCTGAGATTATTAAGAAAATCTACTTAAACTCCAAACTTATCATGTTTACCAAAATCATTAAACAAACTTAGAGTTCAGCTACCTCGAATTCAAACTTTTTACAGGTCTGATGATTGCTTGGTCAATTTTAGTTTGTATTCTTACTCACCCAAATACTTTTTCAAAGTTCGCTGTCTCCAAAAAACTAGTATTGTGTTTGTCTGTATTTATGGCATCCCCACACGCGATGCGAGCATTAACCGATTTGGTAGTCAAGGATATCGCGTATGACATTAAAGCCCATTTTTGGAACTACACGATTTACTGTCGCTTTGTCATTTGATATCAGTTGTTAGGTTTGGTTCACAGAGGCGCAGGCACTAGACAGGCATCTAGGTTTACTTATATTATTAACTCAGCATTATTTTTGACGGTGATAGACCGTATCTTAGTTATACTTACAACAAAACCAATACCCTGCATATTTGATTTTAAGTTTTTCAACCTGAGTCCCGAATAACCAAGTTATGACTGCTAGTGATAGTAATTTGTCTGAAACCTAAAGCAAAAATAGTATTGCCATAATGACGCTAAGCTGCAGAAAAGGGTCTTAAGTCTTAGTTATAGCGCTGTTAATCTCAGTAAATCTACTTTTCTTCCACCTGAGCTGTGCCCCGTTTCCCACCGTTATTGCTCCGCAAGCCGCAAATATAATTTATTTTATTTCGCTTTCGGGATTAAGTGCTACGTACGGCCAAAGCTGTAGGATTATACCAAGTCTAGCGCGCTGTGCTAATGTGGAGAACGGGTAGCATGATGGAATCGTCTAAATTAACGAGTAAACGATTTCAAAACTGGTTAGGAGGACAGAAATGTTACCTCCACATCTTATTAAGACACCTACTTCTGTATTGAAATATATGCCAGACTATACACCAGTTATCTTGTTTTTTTTAGGTAGTTGTTAACGTACTCGTGTTACATACATACGAAGATGCCGACATTTTGCTGTTAGGTATCTCGTAGAAAACATTTTCAACGTTAATACAATTCATATGAAATTGTAGATTTATTTATACAACCAAAATGATTTCCTAGCTGAATCTGCAAAAGCTTTATATCCAGCTTGTATCGAGGTTTTGGCTTACGTAAGGGAATAGCAATTGGAGCGAGAGTGGTAAGGGTGCCAACACTGCCAACTGAAGTTACAGTGTTTTTCTGGCACCCTGCCGCAGACAGACATCCTCAAAAAGTTGTATACACATTCTGCAGTTCTGTACTAATGCCAACTGTATAAAGTTCACAATTGTCAGACATCTCGTTAAAGCTGGCACAGTGGCACAACAAGGGAAGGGAGTTTTCCCTACATCTAAAGAGTCCTAAACTGTCATTTATAAGTATAAGCATAAATAGAGAAGACGTCTCGTACACGGGTTTGTGTGGTACTAAAATTGATCTGATCTCCTGATCTTTTCTGGTTGAACGAAGAATGGTACTTGGTTGTCCAATAGCTTGGAAAGTTGGAAGAAAGGATGGATCTTTAGAAATGGAGTGACGTCAGGCGATATTATAACCCAAATCACTGCTGTGTAATCTGCGGTTAGAAAATGGCATCTATTATATCTAGCAATGGACTAATATTCTGATGATGATGGCAAACAATTCAATTGTTTTTCTGCAGACTTTGCCACAAATTTGAGAATTACAAATACACAGATCCCAAACAACATCGTCATAATATTGCACAATCTTAGTACAAAAATATTAATAGTCCCAGTCCAGCGTCACTAAGACATTGTATTTCAAGAATTGTCTCAATGATGCTAATGAAAAACAAACAACTACTAAACTAATTTAACAAACTTGTTTTGAAAGCGTCATCAAAGTTTTAATCAAATTTCGCATTTTACTCATTACAGAAACTCTTAAAGTTTCCACAAATAAACCGGTCGGTCCTATACATCGTCAGGTATATTTCTTTTCCCCTTTGACGCATTTTTCATCATTAATCATGTTTGGTTGGAGAGGGGAAGTAACCTATTTCTCGTGTATTTCTCGTCTCATTGGCTATTTTTAGCCTACACACACAGGTTTAAAAACAAACAGAAATATTGAATCATTGTATTTAATCGTCACGACTCTGATTGCGCAGTCACGTAGTACGACTGATAAGATTGTTGGCAAATAACATATTGCACCAGAATGAGTCGATTATACGGGCTGTTGTTTTAGAATAGCCAAATTGAAGGATGTTCCAGCCCGATGAACGACCTTTGGTAGGAAGATGGCTGGCAGTGGCTGGAAAAAGCTGAAGATCAAGCTCTTTGGGGGAGGCTTACGTCCAGCAGTGGACTGCAATAGGCTGAATGAATAGATATATAGAAATTGAAGAAGGCGAATTTGTTCATCAATACAACTTTTTCTATGTGGTCAACATTGAAATAGCGATTTCGTTTTGATTCTACCATACTAAATAACGCTCTACCTCGATGACATAATGTATGGTGGAGCAGCTTTTTTTTTCATATGATTTCAATTTCGATCTAGCGATATGATATAAACAGCCTTAACAGCATATATTATAAATTAATAACGCAATTCTAAATGTTTTTTCTCCATGTATCCAGGGTCGGTTTAATCATTCCTTTTAAATTTGGAGGGCCTATAGGCCCTGAGAACATAACTTTTCTAATCTGGTTTAGCTTTGGGTTTTGGATTTTAAGAATTTATTGGCTATCTTTAGTTAGCCTATAATGTTTTCGAATTTTACTTGTTATAATGTCCTCGTGACATCACCGCTGTTTTGAAAACAACTGAGAGGTTTACACCAGTTAGGTCCTACCTACTCGTTTCTTTGTAGTTTAATGCTACGTAGTGCATGTGACTTGTTTTTGTTCAACTTATGAATTCATGATTCATAATTTTTCTGTTTGTACCCACGCGAGTAGCACTATACATTTTTACCTGTACGTACAGCAGTGGTATAATTACATAATAATTAAACATGCCAGTACGCTAGGGGACGTTAATACGTTGACCTGACAAATACAAAAACTGTGTATTCCCAAGACATTGACTGCAACCACCATCGACATTTAACTACCTTGCCAACCTGTTCGTCCCTTGCATACAATATGTCAACTACACACGTGTTCTTACAATATCAATGTAGGTATACGTTTGTACGGAAGGGTCGTCCCGTCCCGCGCCGCCCTCGCTCCATCGATCGCACGGTTTACGCGTTGCCGCTCCGCCAGCTACTTTCCCCGCGGTGTTGCCAGCCCGCCAGCATTATTTAGATAGCCGTATAACCAGATCGCCTTACTTGTTGCAGTTTCAATATTTGACTTCTTTTAGAGCTAGTGCGAAATTGTTACTTTTAAATATATTAATAGACAATACAATAATGAATTTAGTCAGTCATTGAAATTACCTAATGTTTTGAGTGTTTTAGCGATTATCATAGGAAGAATCATTAAAATTTACAGTTAATTAGACTACACTCGCACGGAGTTGATATTTCATTTGATTGCAAAACGTATGTACACAATTAATTAGCAATTTACATCACCTGTGCAAAATTTAATTACCAACAATAGCTCTTAAAATGTAGTAGACTATTTAATGAAACTAAAATTTATTACTCATCAGTATTACCATAAAACAACAATAAAACTTACAACGTAGGTAACCTACATTGTTTCACTAAAGTCACCGGTCCCTGGGTCTAATTTGAATTTGTTTTTCGACCTAATGTTTTTGATCACACTTATCACTTCACTGCGAAACTCTAATTTCTGGTCTAACGTAAACTCTCTTACAGCTGGCAGGAGAGAATCGAAGAATGACCTATCTTCGTCTTCCATTTGAAATGATGTGCTACAATTCGCAGCTGGGAATGTATCAATGAATTCTATGTCGTTTCCTTTTCTTTTGATGTCTTCCATATTTGAAATATCGTCAGCGTTCCATATGTCTTCAAACTTGCTGTATTTTCTTCTTTTGCGTTTGGGTTTCTGGTCTTCCGGGTAGTTTAATAGTTCTTCGTCGGACTGCGTTCCGGGTTTGTAGAGGTCGTTGAGGAACGACAAGTTGGTTGCGTAAACGTAGCCATTTTTGCTGTCGCCGCCTTTTCTCAAATGCCTGACGAAGGAGTCCCGGAGGTTTCGCCATTTGCCGTAAAAATTTCTGTCTGGAAAAAGTTTTAACTTTATGATTGCCATTTTTGTGTTTATGCAGGATTTTATTTGCATAAAAATTATGTAGTATTTAATTTTGATAGCATCTTGATGTTTAATAAAGTTTTGCTAGCCGCTCTAAGTATGAATTGGGAGTGTGGGTGATGTAATTGAAAATACAGAAAAACAGAATTATTCTTACCAAAGATGATTTCATTTCTTATTATTCTCATTTATAACTTCGTAAAGATTTTCCCGTTATCATGTATGTAGAAAGAAACCTACCTACAGTGCGTAATTGTGTACCTATTTTATGAGTGTCTGCTTTTTATTATCGGTTGTTTTCATTCAGCGGTATCATAATTTCCTATCTGAGACGATAATTGTTCAGAAATGTATTATTTATTCAATGATGATGTAATACCACATTTAGTAAAATTCTTAATGAATTATACCCAATTGAATTAAATTTGGAAACTTTGGCAGCTTGTGTCAAGTAAACAGCTTCACTGCTTTGGTCATTTAACAAAGGGCCATCGTTTACGTTGGGACGAGGTGCCAAATTGATTTAGCTGGGTAGTGCAGTCGTCAGTAATCAAGCTATAGAATATAAATAAATATAAAGTCCAGTATAAGCTGATCGCTTTTTGTATCAAATATCTCCACAGGGAGGTCAACTTATGCTCGAAAATTTTGCTTTTGTGTTGTCGACTGTTCCTAACTAGGTATTCGATAAACTCTCAGTCATTTTCAGTGAAATCACACACTATTCATGCTTGGCTGTTCAGGTTCTTGCCCTTCTATACTTACAAATTTCATTTTTCTCGCTAACAGCCATATCGTCGAAGTCAGCAAAAAAAACCCTGGCGACCTCTGACCACGCGCGCTCTTTCCGTTTCTTATACCTAAAATCTTCACTGTTAACGTCCCATATTTCTGGAAACTTCTTCACTTCACTGATAAACGTTTCGACGTCGAATCGGTCGGTCATTTTTTAAATTCCGACATCTGCAGCGGTCGGACGATCGACGCGGAATGACGCAGCGACGCCGCCGCGGCCCCGCAGCGGCTCCGCACCTCGGCCGCTGCGGCGCGCGGTTTGGCAACGTCGCGCGACCGTCAATGTCTCCTTTATTGATTGTTATGATTTCATTCGGAATTCGGAAATTAGGCGTTCTCAGTAATTCACGTTTATATTTCCTTGGTGACGGTCTTGAATAACTTTCACTGCTTTATCTAGGATCTAGGACTTTCCTTATTTAAGCCAGACTACCTACATTTATTGCTTTTATTAGCAAAGAATATGGATTACTTATGTTTTTTTTATTATTGTTTGTTCGTGAATTTGATCATAATACCTCAGTAGGTACCTACTTACTTATTGTAGCATTAGGTCTTTTGGACAGGTTTAACAAAATTGTACAAAAAGTAAATAGGTACAATGCGCAGTGGTGGGCATACTCGGCCAGTCGATTACTTTCAGACTCAACAGAATTGAAGGTATTCTTATTGTTTATAAATAAATAAATAAAAATGAGGTCCATCCAATGAGAGATGGCCAGATGGCTCAAAAGTTAAGCTCAACTTTTTTTTAGTTGCTTGTTCCAAGATTTTCCTGCTTTCCTCGTTTAAGTAGTACTTAGTAGGTGGTATGTTAAGCTATATATTGAAGTCACTGATCAAATAATACTATTGAAGTTTTCTACTTGTTTTTTTATTCTTTTTAGTGAGTCTCGTAGTTGGCAGGTTCTCAGTTATCTATTGTTTTTCGAGATTATTCCTCTTTTTTTGGTTGTTACTATAATACAAGTACAATAGGATGTATTTGTGGGCAATATTTGGTTACAGGCAGGATACTTACCTAGGTTTTTTAAAATTTAAAACGAAATTTTTTGCGGTTCCTGAGTGAAGATGAAAGGAAAAAAATGCGTTTCAATGAAAATTCGCGAATAATTTTCTGGTTTTAATAACGTAATTATTTTCCCTCGTTTAGTATGCTGGTTGGTCGTACTCGTGCGTTGATACAGTGCTGCCCTCTGCAATTATCAATGTAAATGAATATTTAAATATAATTAAGTCGTTTGGCTTGATGACTCGTTATGATTAATTTCCTTGTGCGTTTTACGTTTTTAATGGTTTAAATTATTCATTACGAGATGCATTTGTCGATTATGAAATACTGTCAGTTAAAATAGTAAGTTACGAATAATAAATAAAATAAATATGCGTCAGAAAACATGCCAATTGTCATGGTCTAGAAGTAAAGTAATTAAGTTAAAAATTATGTTTTTTTACTATTTTTTTACTTACGTACTACTTTGTTGTTCACGACACTACTTTTGATGCTGCCTTTATTTTCATTATGGTGAAGCAATAAATATTATTTTATTTTATTTGCCGGCTCCGCACAAGAACTGAGAGGTGTTGACGGATTCACTATTGATTGACCTTGAAACCCGAAAACATATACATACATACATACCTACATAATAGTTATGTATGGGGTAGGTAGGTAATTGGGGTATCAGAAGTCAAGCTTCATACAATGCTAAAGCAAACGCACACACAGACATCGCTCCATTGACTTATATATTATCAATGCATCGCTCACTCACTAGACACGCAAATCTCGCTCGGGCAGTGGGGCTTAACGAAACTAATGTCAGAAGGCCTACTAAGAAGATGTATCGTTCGTTCGGAGTAGTACTAAACTACTAACCTATTAAATTACAATAACCATTCACTTTATCAATACTTTGACAAAACCAAATTAGCCGTGTAAAAAAATACGACTGTTTTCAATTGGGTTATTTTAATTTGAATGGTTATTAATACATCCGAACTATTCCGAACGAACGATACATTTTCGTAGTTGTTCTCCTGTTCCGAGATTTTGTGTCCGTGAGCGATGTCTATGTGTGCGTTGAATGGAATAGATTCTATCTTATAAAATTAATTACTCTGATGTTGATAAATTGCTTTCTATGAAACTCGTCTCATCGCAGCACATAAAATCTCCCGTCCAAGACACGAGCTATGCCCAAACTTGGAGTAATCGCAACTTCGGAATTTTAGGCGACTGCAGCGAACTTAAGCCATAATAGAATAAGGTTAGGCAGGCTTCTTTTATCATAGACAGTATAATATAATCACATTCAACTAAGCACCAGCACGCACGGTATTACGAACAGGGAACAAGCAATCAGTCAAAGACGCAGAACGTCCATTTTCTCGAGTGATATTAATCTCTTGTCATTTGTCTTGGAAGCCATCCGTTGTATGATGGTTGAAGCTGTTAGCCGCCTATTGCATGGGCTGCAAGTGCTGCAACCAGCAATATTGCAAACAAATCTTTTTTGCAGGGGATCGCAATCTTAGAAAGGTCTTGTAATGAACTTTGACCACGATTAGGTTTCAAGGTCTGATGATGAAGCCGGAAGTTAGGCACTGGCATTTCGTGATAGAATATCGTATCATAGCCGTGTTTGGACTTGTAAGAAAGATCTTGTATTGTACTTTGACCACGATTAAGTTTCAGGGTCTGATGATGAAGCCGGTAGATAGGCACTGGCATTCCATAATGGAATCTTGTATCATAGCCGTGTTTGAACTTGTTACAAAGGTCTTTGTCAGATCTTGAATCTCGACTGCCAAGTTCGGATCTTAAAGTTGCATACAAGGCTGGGGACATGCTAGGCAACTACACTGGTAGTTAATTCTTATGCATGGTCTCGAATGATGCATGATGATGGCTCATTGCAGCCCACGCACTAGGCGACTGAGAGCTATTAACCATAATACAACGATGGCTTTTATGACCAGCCCCTCTAGCATGAGCAACAAAACATGATATGGTATGATATGATATAGCGATTTGTCGCATAAGTTTTAGATCATTATCATATTTTGAAAGTTGAGTGTCGATAAATCGCTATATCGTATCATATCATATCGTGTTTTGTTGCTCATGCTAGAGGGGCAGGCTGCTTAGTGCATGCACTCGGAGCCGGAGCTTACTGAATAGTGTTCCTGTTGTACCAAAGATAAGATTTCTCTGCCAGATAACTTTGGACCATTTGTTATGAAGACGCTTTTTTGCTTCGCTTTTGCTCAGACTTATGACTTTGAAAATAATAGGTCTACCGGTAAGGTTTAGCGTAAACGGTAGGTACCTAGTTTAAATGCTTTAAGTAGAATCTGAGAATGGTTACTAAATTCTGGAATCTGGATTTCGTAAAGCTGCATTAAAACATTATTTAGTAATAAAACTACTTTACTATACAGTTAGATGATGAAAACTTTTTTGGGAGAGAAAGGGGAAATATTAATTAATTCTTTTAACAATAAGTATAGCCCAAACTTAGTATAGCTAGGTAGGTATGTACTAATTGCGGGAATCGAACCCGCAAATTTGTAGTCTAGCTTTGTAGTCCAAATCGTGGATTCCTAGACCAGACGGTCGACACACGAATACGACGTTTTATAATTTAAAATAATTAATGATTTATATTTTTTTTGTTACAGGTATTGACAATTTATAGACGGCAGGAAATGTTGTAAAGTAAGAAAGTTGAAAATAAGTTTAGTTTGAGACTTTTATTATTCGCAGTTCGCAGATAAATGAGTCCTTCCTTATATTATATTTATTATTATCAATAGCACAGTTACTATTTGTGAAGCAACATTTAGAACATTATTATATCATCGAGCAACTTTAGATTGTTTTTTTTTTCGATTTACGTAGATTCCCGTTTCAAGTCAACTCAGAAGATGAATGTGCACATATGGACATAACGTTTTTTAATTGTCTCTGATCTAGGGTTCTAAGCGACACCCCTGACATAATCCATAGCCTAGTAGGTACCTTACCATCACCTTGTGTAACACCACAACTCACGAGGCTATTAATCCCTTATTTCAAAAACAAAGGAGAATGCCGAAAAACAACCCAGCGTCGATTAAAATAATTTATTGTTAGTGTTTAGTTCGTTAATTGGCGCAAAATATATTTGTTTACATTTAAAATTTGCCTAGTAAAAATTAGAAACGTTGCGCCACCATATACATGTGTTGTAATTGTAAATGCACCATTATAACAGAAACTTAACATTAATTCACAAAACATATTAGTAATATTATTAACATTTTTTTCGTAATAGTATACTACCTACATATTTACTTCTCAAAAGAGGACAAATAACTATCGCTAATAAATAAATAAATATACCAGGATGTAATGTTATGTTGACGTAATTTTATTATACAGTTCCGTTGAACTACATATTTCTTCCACTTCTTTAAATTAAATATGTTTTATAAGTGTAGCAAAAGCATTTTTAAAATAACTCAGTGGTTGTATTGTACTGTACCTGCTCCGTAAATATGGTGGACCTTCCAAGTTTTTTACAACTCCTTTTTTGTAGGTAAATTCGCTCATAAAGTACGGAGTGCAAAATCGCATAATAAGAACTTCGCTAACTTTCCATTATGCCTTTGTGTAGGAAAATGGGGAGCTAAAAACTTTTAACGACTCAGGGGTTAGTACAGTGAGTTTAACCATCAATTGAATTTAAACCTTATTTGAATGCTGTTAAGAGTTAAACAACGAGCGACGCTGTCATCTGTAAAAGTACGTTACACACCCTAACCGAAGACTCCATTTAACCATCAAACTGCCAGGTGATGGCACTAATAACATGTTCGGTTAAAAACGTTACTGAAATAATTACAAAGGAGCCAAGCCAAAACACCATGCTGTCTCCTATTGACAATTGTTATTATCGCCTACTTCATGTACATATTTTAAGGCGAAATTAATAGCTACACAATTTTCTATACCTATACTAAGTGTTATACGCTTGATATAGTATCACAAAACGCGATTCAAACAACCTTCGTGATGAAAAAAATGATCTAAACTTAGGATTCACTAACCATCACGTGTAAAGCTCTTATCAATAAAACAAGCCCCGAATTAGGTAATCTCTAATATCCTTATTATGAATCTTCATTGCTATCGTATCTTGCTCTCTTCAGATCCAGACCATTCTTCTGAGCTGAAGTCCCAGGCTGGGTGTTACTGTAATGACACGTCACTGCTTCTTGCATGACACTTGCGATCTGAGCTCTTACCCACATCTTCAAATTCAATGGCAACTGCCTCATCTCCGGTAGAAACGATAGAAGGAATAACCTATCACTGTCGTTCTCACCTTCATTAGCAATTTCGAGAGGAAACATCGGCATCTCAACCTCTTCTGGTGGCGGATCGCT
Organism: Anania fuscalis; assembly: GCA_950371115.1. Classification (NCBI taxonomy): domain Eukaryota; kingdom Metazoa; phylum Arthropoda; class Insecta; order Lepidoptera; family Crambidae; genus Anania; species Anania fuscalis. The sequence continues at coordinate 2,289,469 of OX493346.1, forward strand.
GTCTATCGTCGACCGGCGCTTGCGCTGCTTCTTTCGAGGTTTCTTCGCTTTGGCCTTGGGTTTTCGTTCGGTTAAGCATTTGCCGATAGCAGCATCTAGCATGGAGAGGTCGTCCTCTGCGTTGCTGTGTGTTTCGGGCACGTCTTCAGCGTTTTCACTGGAACAAAACAGAATAACTTCTTTAATTGTATGGTCATCATCAGTCTACAGATATTCAGATAATTTGTGAAATATAGAATTATCCATTAGCATTCATGCTTCTAGTTTAATTTCTTATTATTTTGATTTTTTCGATGTAATACTCACTCTTCACTCAAAGAGCCAGTGAATCCTCCAAGGAAGCTCATCTTCTTGAAGTACTTGTAGACTTTCCTATTTGTCCTGATACCAGTCCTTCGAGACCGTAGCTCCCGGTTGTAAGCATCTCTCAGAGATCGCCATTTTCTTTGCAGCTGCAGTACTAGAAATATAAAAAAACGCTGTCTAACAATCTTTAAAAAGCAAGTCATCATTTAAGTAGTGTTGTGGTAATAAATATGAACGTATAACGATATTAACGATACGTGAAAATCTGTTTAACAGGATTTAACAGGATTTTCTTTCTAACCATCCATTTCAACCACTTTTTTACAGGCAAATGTTGATAATGCGTAAACTGTTGCGTAACGTCGAGGTGGAAATGTGAATATTTTCGTCTGATTTCGATGTTGAAGCCATATTATAAATGGTTAATGGCTAGAACATCCCAGTTATCCTGTAAAATCATCACATCCTGTACGATACAGGTTGACTAGTTAGATGAGGGAACCCTTCCTCTAACTAGTCACCCTGTATCATAACTCAGGTGGGCTTCAAACCGGTTTTGGGATGTGGTGAGATTCCTGACGCAATTTTTTTGTTCTTGTATGATATTAAGGATGTAGGGTAAGAATAAAAGCCTAACTAAACTAGCTCAAAATGTATATGCTCGCAGACCTAAGTCAAATCGATTAAATACTGCGGTAGTTTAGTAATTCCTTTGTTCATAGGTTGAACAATTACAATAATAGTAGTTTACTACGATGCTTAAGTGAGGAAACATAAACAGGCATTTTCCTGTTCAGTCCTACTTGGGCGAGTGTTGTGAATTTTCAACACATTTGCTCGTAAATTGACTCTTATAACACCGTTTTTAGTTCATCATATTACGCACTTGTGCTATAATAACATTATCGCACTAGTGCGGTTATAAAAACTTATTTTTTTTTAAATCCAGCAAAAGTTTGTCTAAGAACATTGAATATTTTACCAATATTAAATTATTTGATAGCAAAGATGACAAATAAATATTTCATTTTATCAAATTGTATATTAATAAACACAAATTAACTTAACCATCATTTTTAGAAACAATAAATTATAGTTTATTTTATTTTTTATATTGCTACTGCTACTGCTTGCTGCCTTTATTGAACCTGCGCGCGCATTGAAAGTGCAACTCGCGAAAAAAACAAAACTTACGTGTCATTTTTCATAAATATTTGGTAAAGTTGTTGCTGTGTGGATAATTATTTTAAAAATATCTACCTCAAATAGTGAAGACGAGTAAAATATTAATTTAACGCGCCGGAAATACTTATCGAGGCACGAAACGCGAGTGATAGCCACTGCTGTTGCCGCCAAAATCCAGAGAAAAATACCTAGCTTACGAAATACTCAATCAGTGGAAAAACAGCAAAAAGCCGTCTTATTCGGAGAAGGTATTTTTAGTTTCTGTTTTTTTTTCCTTGCAATTGTGTTGAAAAACGTCGTATGCAACTCGTGTGCATTGATAAAAACGTCGTATGCAACTCGTGTGCATTGATAATTACACACTCGGCTTCCTTACCGCGCTCGCCTGCGGCTCGCGCTTACAATAATGCCTCGTGTATAATAATCAAATTTGCACACTCGTATCATAATGTACTATTAAAATATTCATTACTAAAGACCATGTTAACATTTTTAAATACAGAATACAGACATACTTATCTGCAACAATAATACCTCGTATTCATTTTGCGATCCGTATACCTAATCATAGTGCCATTAGGGCTGAACCACCCCATTTTACTTCAATTTTCACCCCAGACCAATCTGGCGCTGACGTCACGAACTCGCGTTACACGTACGCCGGTCGCCGGTTCCCGAAGGATAGCTATATTCCAGAAATTCCACGTGTAACCCGGGAGACCTTGCTATGTGGGGGGTAGGGGGAGGTACATGCATGAGTGCCCCCGGGAATGATAGCGTAACGTTAACTTTGTATTTTTGGGATTAAAATTTTGTAGTGTTTTAAAAAATGTTAAGGTTTGTACATTGTGTTGTGATGCCGTTGGGTTTAGGCTTATTCGTATAAATGCAGGTCTAGAGTGATAGAAATTAGAAAGCTTTTGCCTCAGTTTGTAATAAATATAGCGCCAAAGAAGTTATAAAATGAAAACATAGAGGACATACAACTGGTTTTATACATTATCTTATAACTTTGACAACTTTATAACGACTATATTGCAATTATACAGCCTTCAGCAATTAAACGAGGTTCTACTGCAGTTTTATATGACGCATAGTGCTGTTGAAATGCAGTATCCTAGCTCTTAAGTATCTGCTTAAAATATGAGGGTATATAAATTTTATGGCTAAACGGCAAAAGTTCCGTTTATGGTGCAGTACTTAATAACGATGTACGAGTTGAGTCCAGAAAACTTCTTAATTAAAATAAAAGTTTGAAACTAGAACATAATATATTGGACAACATCACATACATTGCTCTGATCCTAAGGTAAGTAGATAAAGCACTTGTGTTATAGATATCAGAAAACACGACGGTATCACAGCACCCAGACCCGAGCCAATAAAAGTTCTTATCTACATTGCCCCGACCGGGAATCGAACCCGAAACCTTAGAGATGGCGACGCTAAGTCCGGCGTGCTCGCCTCTTAGCCACGGAGGTCGTCAAACAAGTTTTGACGACCTCCGTGACTTGCTATAAACTAAAAGTAGCGCAATAAAAATAACTCTACAACAAAAAAGCGTTAGAAAATAATAGGTAGGTATTTCTTATTAGCCGGCTCGGGGCCGTGTTGTTACTACAGTCAGTCATGTGCAAAAACATTTTTATCACGTAAGTAATTCCATTCCTTTCTAAATAAAAAAACCGGCCAAGTGCGAGTCGGACTCTCGCACCGAGGGTTCCAAACCAATAGACAGGTATGTAAATAGTACCTACACTCAACGGGAATCGAGACTTAATGATTTCATCTATGATCTTATTCAATTTTAGACATAGAGGTACCCTGCGGGGTAACCATGAACTCTTAAAACAAACTCAAAGCTGTCAATTTTGGTACGTCATTCATTACATACAAAATTTGACAGATTTGAGATTGTTTAAGGAGTTCGTGGTTACCGCCCTGGGCCCTAACCATGAACTGTTAAAACAATCACAAATCTGTCAAAAATTATCATTTCTGTCAAATTTTGTATGAAATGACGTACCAAAATTGACAGATTTGACAACTTTGACATTGTTTTAACAGGTCATGGTTAGGGCCCTGGTATTTAATTGCCAATGTGGAAAACGAACTTTTCTGTACTGTCTCTGGTCGTGATGTTGGTGTACCGTGAGTCGTGACATTAACATGACTTTAAATTAAAGAGTTCCACTATTCAATTCACATCCTGACTCCATCATCAGAACAGAACGATGGAGTCAAATTATTCTGACAAAGTTACAAAGTTTCAAACCAATATGACAGTCAGTACTAAGTAGGTTAAAAAAGTGTTTCAAGATTTAATTACGTAAATAGCTGGTTTGTTGATTAGAGAGACTACCTAATTATAGAATTAGCCTAACTTGAAACTAGCTAGCTATACCAGTAGACTTCTATAATTGTGTTAAAATAGCATTTTATCTATGTAGGTACGTTTAGAAAAAAATAAACCTATCAGTAAATTATTACGTTCAATTTTATTTTAAATCTTATTTACTTAATGTTATACGTAAGAGCGTTTAATTACTTTTACATACTAAGAATGTATAAAACCGATTGTTGCTCTTCTTCAATTTTACGAGGAATAATTAATACTTGCAATGTTACAAATTACAATACAAACGTAGGAAACTCGAGATTGAACAAGTCCGCACGAACTTTATCGACAAATGGATGTTAAACTTAACTTTCTAAATAAAAATATGGTCCAAAATATGATAAAAGATTCCTTATTAAATCGGTAATTTTTTAATTTCTTTGTCAACGCTTTATTTCATTTGATACGTAGCGTGATTTATGGCTCAACTTCGGTTTTCTAAGGCCGGGTTTTTAATATACGACTGTGATCGGACAGTCTCACTAGTCGTCGCGTCGCCGCGTTCGTACCGTGTAAAGTAAACTAAGCAAGAACCACGCACCCTGAGCTAGAAATATAATTAGGTACCTACATGTAAAAACGAGGTGATATGATGAGACATCATCAATCATTCGAATCAGTGAATAAAACGCACCTTTATCGTACGCGGTGGCCTTGTTATACGTCTCCCAATCGCTAAAAATGGCCGCGCCGACTTCTTTCCACATAGCCAGCTTCTCCTCTCTCTCTGCCGGTTGGTCGCTTTTGTACAAAGCCGGTCGTTTCTCTATTTCTACTATCAGATCCGCGGGATTAAAAAATGCCATTTCCGACATGGCTGCGACAAAACGCACCCGTCTAGTGTTGTGACTATGTGAAGTAATTAAATTTCAAACGGTTTAGCTCACTCAGTAGCTCAAATAAATAAATAAAATTCAAAAGCAGTCAATATCATGGGGCGGATTGTATTCTCTTCCAGAATTAAGAAATAAGCTTAGAAACTAGATCTCCAGAACAGAATTTTAAAAATCGCGTGCTTGGACTTCACTGAGCTACGGACAAAATAGAGCGTTGCCGTTCGGTTCACTTTCAATGGCCAAGACAAAAACGCACCGCCCGCACAGAGTTGCGCACCGCGACTGACGCGGGGCAGTGCGATTGTGCGCACGCCGACCCCGGCCATTGGTTTGCGATTGCGACTCTAGTCGCCCACTGCGACTTGGTCGCGTAATAAAGTCGGGCGTGTGTGCGCTCTTATCGTTTGCAGCAGTGCACAGTGTTACGGTTTTATTTTCTTGAACATGTTTTGTGCGGTAGATAAAAAGGATTTAAAATTAGGGGCGAGTTGACCAGGCCAGGCACACATTTGCGTATTTGTAATTACTGACGTAATATAATAAGGATTTAAGGTAAATTATTTATAAACTTCCTGATGACTATCCTTTGTCTCATGGACTAATTAGAAATTATCTTTACTTACGGCCCATTTAGGGTATGGTTGTTCCTTAAAACGCAAGGATTCGATCGATTCGCCAGCATTTAGAAACAGGTAGGCCTCGTAAACGATATTTTCTAAATTGGCTTGGGTCTGTTGTGTGTGCCGACTAAATTATTTGTCTGGTACCTCAACAGAAGGACGTTTTTTCCTCGTAAATTGGTGTTGTCAAGGTAGTCTGAAAGATATCGGGTTTTAGTGGTGGTCTAAATTCATTTCAATTAGTCTGTAAACATCAACTGCAACTTCTTTGTATGGAGTGTAATAGAGAGAACATGTATCCTAAAAAAAACAACGTGACATGACACTAAGATATTAGATTTTTTCAGAATTTGTCATTTTTGCCTAACTGACAAAACAATAAAAATCGATATTTGTATACCACGTTGCCAGAAACACTAAAGTACCTATAGGATCGTAGCCAAATTGGTGTTCATGCTTATTTCCATTTGCCCCGTGCACGAAAGTGCCGAACAAGGGGTTTATGACACCTTTTTATACCTGCATCCCAGTTGTTTTTATGATTTTCTGGTTGGTAGTTATTTTGCAAGAATCAATTGATTCTAACATTTCTAACCATATCCCAATAGACCTCCGTCGAAAAACGTCAAATAAAGTGTAATAACCGTTTTTATTAATATTTATAAAGTTCAGGAGATTATATCAAAAATGAAATTTCGAAATTAAAGCTTTTGCAATACGTAACTTTAAGTAGGCTACCTGATTACTTTGTAATTTGTAACTTGAAAAAAGCCCTAGCTAACTAAGTCCATAGACAATACTCGATTAGGACTAGGCAATAAGCAATTTTAATAACCACAGATAATATACGGCAAGGTTATGTGCTAATGTAACGATTCAAATTGCGCGTTTGTGATTTGTGGCCACATAAATCATGCTGGCTACTGTTATTATAGCTTGGCTGGTTTGCGGAACTGCCTTTGCCTAACCTTAGTTTAAAATGAGTTTTTTTTTAACCTTAACATATTTAAAACGAACTACTATAATTCCTGCTTAGGATTCCAGATAGAGCTCAGAAATGATGGATGATTAGGAAATCTCTTTTTTGTATTTTAATTTAATTAGTGTGGAAAAACTAATGCTGTTGTCTCACTGACAATCAATTAATTAGAGTTTTTTTTTAATGAGATCGTTAATTTCTTTAATCGGTTCTAATAAACCTAGTCTGTGGATATTTTGGATAAAATAGTGCGTTATTTTGTTCTCTTCTCTCGCTGTCTATAATTATTTTCTTCACCATCTTTTTTCGATCTTTGTTTTCTTTATTACTCTGAGCATGCTTTGAAATTGGTTTAAAGTGAGAAGTTGTCAAACTTAAGAAAAGTTTCGAAACATTTTGATTCCAAAGTAGAAACTCATTTTTATCAGACCTAAAAGTTAACTCGCCTCATACCTACACTACCAACCTACGTTTACTATAGCGTGGCTGATCTCCGCGCGTCGTTGCCGCTCCGGCCCGGTACCGCTATAATGCGACGTTGCCGCCTCGACCCACTTACGGGCTGGCAACAACGCGCCTTTTTTCACTTCACTAAATTGTCGGGGTTTGTTTATGGCATAATAGCGATTTTTATTGCACTTGCTGACCTAAACATTGTTTGAATCGTCATTGTGACGTCAGATAATAGTTACATTGATTAGTGCAATTGAGTCCACTTTTGTTTTGATGGCAATTGTATCAACTCTGATGTTTTGAATGCAAGTTACATTATGCCTCTGTCTGGCTTGCAGACAAATGAATTTAATAAGGTAGGTAAGTAATTAGTCATTTTAGAAAATCTAATCTATTCATACCTACTTTTTTATGTTTGAATCTTAGTCCTACACATTTTTTGGAGGTAGGTCCATTATTTCAAAAATTCAGTCTTTTATGTTTTTTTATTACCATAAAATAAGGAAATAAATAAAATTAATACACAGTTGAGCATGTGAGTGCTGAGATCTAATCACTGGACGAACTAGTTCACCGGTTTTTGAACGTTTGCAATATAGGTCCCCCTCCCTATTTTATTAGTCGTCCGTCTGTCAGTTTTATTTATTCCTTGGCCTTCAAAATCAGTCTGCTCGGCCGGCGCGCAAACGTGTCCTTGCAAATAATCCAGGGAGGTTAGTTTTTGTTTTAATTTAAATAATCTAATGATGTGTTGTTTTTTTATTGTACTTATTCTGTTTCAAGTTAACTAAATTCTGCAAGAAATCTGACATTTTTATCCGTTTTTTTTTTTTTTTTTTACCTGTCTTAATAAAAATTTAAAAAGGTTATTTATTGTTCCTGTATGTCTACGCATGTGTAACATAGGAACGGCATACAAACTTCGTTCGTTTTGTTTGTACAAGTACCTACGTTCCCTCGGTCTACCTATATTTTTAGAATGTCTATAATTCTTGTATTTTGTAATACTTTGTTGTTTTTAGGGTTCCGTAGTCCGTACCCAAAGGGTAAAACGGGACCCTATTACTAAGACTCCGCTGTCTGTCCGTCTGTCTGTATGTATGTCTGCCCGTCCGTCCGTCTGTATGTATGTATGTCTGTCTGTCCGTCCGTCTGTATGTATGTATGTCCGTCCGTCCGTCCGTCTGTCACATAGTAGACTTAGCATTCGCTATATGGTTTCATTATGTATGCGCTGTATTTCATGAACCGTGAACCGTGATGTTTAGACAGTTGAAATTTTCACAGATGATGTGTTTCTGTTGCTGCTATAAATAGGTACTAAAAAGCAGAATAAAAAAATTAAGGGGGCTCCCGCTCCCATACCACAACAAACGTGATTTTTTTTGCTCGTTTTGTCAGATAAAGGTTGGACCTTCGTGCGCGAGTCCCACTTGAACTTGGCCGGTTTGTTTTTTTATTTTCACAACCAAAGGGTGTAACAAAGAGGCGAAATAATATTCAAGGGTATGTATGTATGTAATGTGAACATTAAGTAGTAAAAGTTTTAGTTAAAAATAAACAACTTTTTTTTCCCATACTAAGTAAATAAATTGTTTTTTTACCGAAAGTGTTGACAACCCAGAATCTGCGGTCATTCGTTAGCGAACCCCCGCCCGCAACCCTCGCCTGCCGCACGATCAGCTGATGCGCTAAGGTTGTCACCGATAAGTTTTTGTTAAAACTTTAGCATCAATTTACTCAATAATTTATACTCGCACGAGTTTGTGGTTTCGCATAGGAACTACACATTTACTACTCTACACGTCCTTTAAATTTTATTTCGCCTTTTTGTTACACCTGTTTGTTACCTGTATATATATATTTTTTTTCATTTATTTTGGCACAAAATATCTCGCTTTTACATTCGCAATGGGCGTAAAGTTAGTTGTTCTGTAAGTTCTGTTACTCATATACTTTTTATTATGTATGTACCTATTCAGCATAGGATATTTTTGTCATTGTAGTTGTACCTACCTACTTTTATGTAGCTATTTACCTTTGTTTTGTTTGATAATAAGTGGGATGTTTCGTGTTGTGTAATTGTGTTTGATGAAAATAAAACACTCCGTATTTGAAAACATGAAACATGTTCGCTTGACTTTAATGCATAAAAAAAAATGTGTGGGCTTTGTGGGTGGGCATGTCTTGGGTGTGTAATATAAAGTTGCCATTACCAAAATTTTCGATGCGATCAAACAAAAAGTTAGGTAGAGTCAATATCTTCGATACGGATGTGGGCACTGGGCAGTGGTTAAATAATAGAATTACTTTCTACTACCTAGTCCGACGGGTTTTGGTTTAAAACCTAGGGAACGGTTATTTAGTATATCTTCTGTATAAAGTTTATATACTCGTACAATGGTCAGCGGTACTACCAACCATGTATGCCATGGTACCAAACATAAACTCGTACCATTTGCGATATTAATAAGTCGCACTTGCGTTACACTCTCTACTCGATTAAAATAAATTTATAAATTTCAAATAATTCTGTCTCGGATCTGAGCTTGCTGACAGACCCCTGGCAAAATTAGATCCTTCGTAACACAAGGATGTTACTTTCGTAGTTAACCATGACGTGGCGTGTTTTAACATGTGGAATTTTATAGGGTCCAACTGTTGTTGTTTTACTTTTGTTATAATAATAGGCAATCACAGGAAAATCAAGATAAACGCTTTGAGCGTTCTTTGTTTGACTTTAAAAAAAAATCTTAATAACTCACATAATTTCAGGTTAACTACACTGAAGACTGAAAAACTTAATCTCAAAATGTCAAAGGCTAAGAAGAGTAGGACACTTAAAGATTTGCCTTCTATGAATGAACTCCTTAATATTTTAACCAAAAAGAGGTTTTTGAGTCAGGATAACCAACTCCTGTTGGAATCTATGTGTATAGATTCCTCTGAACTGGCAAACGATACGATAGATGATGACATTGAGAATACCGAACCAGCTAATCAAGATTCTGAAGATTCATCGGATTGGGAAGACGTGTATGAGTGCTCAGAAGATGCCAAGTCTTTTGCACTCACTTTGTACTACCACTCTTCAGAAGCTTACGATTACGTATTGACACATTACGACACCTGTCTGCCTCCCCTGTCTACTCTCTGGACATGGTATGTTCATCCAGGAACCCTACCCGGATTCTCCCAAGAATCCTTCGATGCGATTGAACAGAAAGTGAAAGTTTCTCAGAATAAAATCGTCTGCGCTCTATCTTTTAAATCACTTAGAGATTACTTCATTAAAGTTCAGTATATCGACGGCAAAGGATATTTTGGATTTGAGGATTTTGGAGCGAAAATTGGTACAGACTGTCAGGATAAAGCACATGACGCTATGTTTTTTATGGCTACAGCTATAAACGAGTCTTGGAGTCTGCCGATTGGGTACTTTCTGCTAAATAGCAGCAGTCAAAAGTTGGCTCGTATCATCAAAATTGCTATTTTCTTACTCGAAAAGTGTGGTCTAGAAGTAGCGACTGTATCTTATGATAACTCTTACAAAGGGGCAGTTGAAGAATTAGGCTGTGAATTAAAACAGACTAATCATAAAACAACATTTAAAAGTGAGAGTAACAAAGTAATTTGTGCGTTTCCAGACTATAACGCTCTTAGAGAAGACATGTGTCAAAACCTTAATTGGTTTAAAGTGTTTACTGACGGCGATGGCAATAAAATTGCTTGGAAATACATTTCACAGCTTGATAAAAAAAGCCAGGGAGGCTCTGCTGCAGCTAATATAACCAATTTGGAAAAGCGCATTCTCACTAGAGCTGTTGCTACGCGTTTGTTTCAAAACAAAGAACTAAAATCTCCCTTATTTGCTGGAGTAGAAGGCACTATTAAGTTTATAAACCAACTCAATGATTTGATGGATATATTAAATTCCCAAGAAAACGGTACCGTACTAAATCAAGCCATAACTGATGCTAACAAAAATGTAATGATTGAAAAGCTGAACCAATTGATAGAATACTTTATGCGTATCAAATGTGAGCAGCCAGTGAATTTTACTGGATTGTCTGTTGCCGCGAACAGTCTGAAGGAAATGGTTAGACTTCATTTGAATGAAAATGGTTTAAAATCCATTCCCTTTTATAAGATGTCGTTAGGAGCTGTTGATGAAATGTTTGTTAGGATTAGGAGAAACGCTAAGGTTCAGGATATACCACCACACAAGTTGCATTTGGCTTACAAAAAAGTGTTATCGGAGACAAAATAAAATGAACAGTTTAAGGATTTTATTCTACTAATAAAGACTGTTTTAATTTTAATTATCGTTAAAATAAGAATTTTGATTATCGTTGAAATGTCATTAAGAATTCATTTTTGAGTTGATTATTAGTTTGTAAGCAATAATTACCGGTCTACAAAGAAGTCTTAGTTATAATGATTATATTTTTCTGTAGATATCTTATTCATTGTTATCATTACGTTACGAGAAATGAGAGTTGGTTACTAGAGTTAAGCGAATGTTAGTTACGTTACGAGCATTTGTTTTATTGTAATTCAAGTTTTCTTATGAATAATAATTAATACTTTCAATTGTGTATTTTCTATTTTTCATTCCTAAATTTGTAACTTTCTATTTACTTACAGTTCACAATTGTTTATTTCTTTAATTATACTACTTTGTTGAATTTCTGGGCAAAGGTCTTCCCCAAACTAAATAAACATAAAAACCCTAAAATACACATAAACGGGACTTACACGATCATTATACTGATGACTGAACACTGAATTACACTGACCAAACAGAGCCGTTTTTACTCCTGAGAGGTAGATTCGTCATTTACCGTTTTAAAATTATTTTTGCGCTAAGAACACAACATGACCATTGACATTTTCTGTGGCTGCTCCACTCGGCCTGTGTACGACATAAGACTAAGGCGACTGATATTGTCCAAAAACTTTGAAAGTAATATTTAGTGCATATTAAAGTTTTGAGTTTGGCGTTCAGAAAATTGGTCGAATATTCGAATATTGCAGATTTGATATTCGAACCCACAATTATTCGAATGCAAGCCCTACTCAAATATTATATTATTGAAAATATTCGATAATATATAGATTTCCGTTTCCAAATATAACATAGATGAAGTAGCAGGTAGTAAAATAATTGAATTACTTACATATTCATAAAAATATTTTTAATTAATTAGTAAACAGCACGTCAACCTTCCCAAAAAGTTAAAAGTTCTCCAACAGATTTTCAACTTCAAGCCCGACATGTAGAGATCATTTTCAATTGACAAAATTTGTCGATTTGTAGTAGGTCGACGAGCTGTTTACTGTACAAAACATCTACACGTTTATGTACACACTTTGAAGGTTAATTAAGAAGGTTATTGGTTCCATTAAAACTCTTCGTCGTTTAAACAAGCAATGACATAAAAAAATACAAACTTACTTAGGTCTTGATAAATACAGTAATTATGTGCTAACTAATATACACCTGAATTTCGAAAACCTTAAATTTTTTTAATTCCGATCTTCTTTTTGTGTGTGTCTAGTTTTTCTAAGAAATCTAAGAGATAGGGTTTAACAGAGTTTGATGCGATATTCAGTATTCACTCTCTGTATGTATATATACCAGTCAGCATTCTGGTAAATTTATTTTTGACTTATTACAAAAATTATCCATCCATACTTTTTAGTAGGTTAGAAATACTTAGCTTGTTTATAAACTGCCCAGTGCAAAAATTATGTAGGTAGCTATCGGCGATCTTGTTTGAACTGAGTGAAGCATAAAATAAAGTTTTTTGCAAGTTATTGCACTGTGTCCATGTATATGCAGCTAGCTGCGATCTGAGAGACCGACAATGCACCGGATATGCATTGTGAGGCCGGGCCTGCAAAAACTGTAGGGTTAGGGTTTGCAAATTGTAATATCTAATAAAGTTTCTGGCAGCAGATGAAAAAAATATATATTTTTTATTTTTTTTTATTCGAGATGGGCTTACTCTTGACCCCAATCTTGCTCTAGAGCATAGATGGGATCTACGATAGAGCGAGCTTGCCCAGAAGATGCCTATTCACTCTGGACTTAAAGAGAGTCAGGTTATATGCACTCGGAAATACAGACGCAGGCAGGGAATTCCAATCCTTAGCTGTGCGCATTATAAAAAATGATGAGAAGCGCTTAGTGCGGGTTATGGGTATATCAACTAAGAACGGATGGTAGCCGGCCGTGCGTCTGGATGTCCGATGGAAGAAAGGTGACGGTGGTATGAGTTCATGCAGCTCATGAGCACACTCTCCGAAGTACAATCTATAGAAGACCGGTAGGCAAGCAACCTTGCGGCGGTGAGCCAGGCTGTGCAGCTTGGACGCCACCAGTTTTTTATCGCCTATTATACTCTTGGCTCTGCGTTCCACCGAGTCAAGTGCAGCAAGTTGGTATTTCGCCGAGCCGTCCCAAAGGTGGCAGCAGTACTCCATGCAAGATCGGACTTGGGCTTTGTAAGGAGTTAAAAGCTGTCCAGGCGTGAAGTACCGCTTGACTTTATTCAGGACGCTCAACTTTCTAGCTGCAATTTGAGCCTTAGACTCGATGGTGGTGCCAAAGTTGAGGTCAGAGGACAACCGTCAAACATATACTTAACCTCCTTCTTTTTGAAGTCGGTGAAAAATAGGCGAGGATCGGCTTCAGTGGCGTGCTGCGGGATGGGACTTGGGAAAAAAGACCTATGTCCAGCAGCGAACTTACTTAGGAACATTCTACGTTTATATATGGAGTAGGTACCTACTTTTAATTATGCGTCCTTCAAGAGTGGTGGTAGCTCAGTCAGGATCTCGCTCCATTACTCTGTGAGTCGCGAATTCGAAACTGTTTACAATCTATGTTCTTATGAAATCTTTGTACAGTACCTCAAATTTAATGCGCAATCAGAAAAACTTCGTATAAGTTCGTATGGTATCCGTAGTTTTGGTTTAAATCTAGGTTCATGGACTACACTTACACTGACTAGCAATGGGACAGAGCACTAGAAGAAAGATTTTGAGATCTACAGTCTTTCTATTATGGTTATAGCAACAGCCCTTATAGGTAGGACAAACGGACAGGCCGTATACTGGGTTGGGCACTTGGTCGTTGGGTACACTTTGGGCACTGACAGAACCCTAGAAATCATTTTTGGTTATTAAAAGGTAAGATTAAAATTCTTTGGGTACAACCCTAGCGAAGCCCGTCAGTTGAACTCACTAAAGCTACAAAGGACCTACCTACTTCTGCGAACGTATACAAAGAAATAATATTCGCATCTGTGGAGGAAACCTCGCAGGATCCATGGCGGTGCGTCATCGCGTATCCTGTATTCCTGTCCTGTCATAGCTGCCTTATTATTTACATATTTTTTTATCACGCGTCTGCTCGTCATGTACATAATACGTCTATGGAATATTCAATTATATTTTTATCTACCAAGTTTTTTGTAGTGTCATAAAAGAAAGTAAGAAAGCTACAAAGGACCTACCTACTTCTGCGAACGTATACAAAGAAATAATATTCGCATCTGTGGAGGAAACCTCGCAGGATCCATGGCGGTGCGTCATCGCGTATCCTGTATTCCTGTCCTGTCATAGCTGCCTTATTATTTACATATTTTTTATCACGCGTCTGCTCGTCGTGTACATAATACGTCTATGGAATATTCAATTATATTTTTGTCTACCAAGTTTTTTGTAGTGTCATAAAAGAATGTAAGTTTTCCTTAAGGTGAGTAATGTGTTATTAATTATTTGATGAAACTTGTGAAGTAAACTTGTAAAGGTACTATATTTTAAAAGTCGAAGCATTTGGAACTAAGTTAATAAGCGTAAACAACTTAAAAACATAAGTTTGAAAAATACAGGCTTGAATTTTCTTGCAATTTTTTCCTTATACTTACAGAAAATATACTGTAATGGTTATCCTTAAATATGGCGAGGTGATTCGTTAGATTCGTATAATAAGCCACAAACACGAATTTCCTCTTCAATTTCTGTCGCTCACTTATGTCTGTGATGACTGTAATATTCTGCTCGAGACGTTTAAGCGGTGCTGTATCAGAAATCAAATAATTCAACATAAATACAACCTGAGTATTTTGGATGGTATTTTAATAATATCGCAGAAATAAGGTGAGTCCTAGCAATCGATGATGTCGACATGCACGTCCAAAGTTTACTTTTTACTATAAAACCCAAACATAACATAGAATAGTAATTTGCAAATTGTCTGTAATTTGGTGTGATAACATCGTTTCTGTAATGCAATGTTCTGTAATGTTCTTTTTTGCTGCTACGAGTATAATAGTAATGAGTATTCCCGATTCCGACTGCGTTGATGGCACAATAAAGAAATGAACAAAAGGCCCGCTTCCTATATCGTTTAAACCGAAACGCTAAATAAGAAGGAGAATTAATCTTAAGCAATGGCAATCAAATTAATGCTTATTCGTGATAGCATAAAAGAGATAGCACAATTGATTATATCTCTAGATCGATGGCGTTGTACCCAACCTCGAGTTGTAAGAGTATTTTGGTTTGTAGAAAGTGCAAGTGTGACCAGTCACTTGTTTTAATAAATTAGCGTACAGATGTTTTACTTTGAGCATAATTAATAGTGCAGTAAACTATGAATGAACAGTATTACTTCAACCTTGTTTTATTAGTACGTAGCTTGACGTATAAACAACTCTGCCTAGGTACTGTTTAAAGTTTTTGGTTCGGAGGTGGGAAAGTGGATACAAAGTTAAATGCATAGTATTAAGTCCAAATATTGTATGATTTTTTGAATCTGTACAATAAATAAAGTTTAAATAAATAAAAGTTAACAAACACCAAATGTTATTTGGTCAGTCTGCTTGATTTACCAAACAGGTATTTCTGTACTATGCTTGTGTGGAAGTGTGGATATGCAAATTATCAGGTGTGCAAATAAGAGTCCGTCCGAGCTGTCACGCTAGCATGACTAAGGCAGAACTTTAAAATTGCAGACATGTAGTTATTGGAGGAAACAAGCACTTATTTGTCGTAGACAAGGTAAAATTGATGGCTAAGAAATGATATGAAAATAGCGTCAAGGAAACAAACATCCGTAATTCCGAACTGAATGGAAATTGGTAAGGTTTTTACTTAATGACTCTTTGAACTCTTTCTCGGGTCAGTTACTTTTTTATACGTTTTTAATTTGGATGAAATAAAATATCAGGCCACCGTTTCAGATAAGTATAGCTCATTTGTGACCAGAAAACCACGTGACAATATGATCTATTAATGCCATGTTATCTAAGGGTTCTGAATTCTGATATTGCAAGCCAGCAGGGCTAGCATGCGCGCATCGATTATTTTATCGATAGACAAGACAAATTTTGTCTTCGACGATATTTGTCGTTTTACCTAATTACCGACGTCTCGAATCCTTTTTTTAAATATTTTCAGGGTCTCCCGTTCTTCGTAGCTACTTATTTTTACGTTACAACACGGCATTGTATGATATTTTGGTTTTTTCTTTGTTCGTCGAACGTCAAAAGTCGATAAAATGCCACGACAAAATTTTATCGTGTTGCGCATGCTAGCCCTGCTGGTCACCTAGATTGATTTGTTTTATATCCCACCCCAAGCTATGGTTCGATCGAGCGGTGTGGGTACATTAAAATACAATGAGTGTGGACAAAATAGCAGCAGGTTAGCATTTAGCACAGGTGTCAGGAATCTAAAACAATAGGGGATAATTTTGCGGATGGCCTGTTACTTTCTCTTTCTCTTCAGCAGTCGCACAGTGTATGTGCAGCCTGTCAGTTATACACGCAATATTTATACAGATACCTGCCCCTCTAGCACAAGCAACAAAACACGATATGATATGATATAGCGATTTATCGACATCCAACTTTCAAACCGCACGCCACTGGATAGATCCTAAATGACGTGTCGCTACCATTACCCCGGCTGTCGTAATGCGTGGCGCTGGCTGCTGCCCACGGTAACAACTTGTACCCTGCAAATGACAGACGGACGTCTGCGCTATTCCACCACAGTAAAAATGTATGCAGTAAGCACACTTTTCACTTAGAGTACTTTGGTAGCTCCTTAGCTATTAGTGGGTCTGGGTAGTCTTCGTAAATGTGACTCACTGATTAATACAGTTTTTCGATAAAATGTCAAATAAGATTTTATAAAAAAAAAAAATGTGTGGTGGCGTGAGTTCGACTTGCACTGGTGCAGTTTTTTATTTTGCTCACGCGCTACGGTAACCAGGAGAGTGAAAAGCCTACTGTCTATTACCTCCATTATGTCGCCGCCATTACACTAAGTGTCCCATCCTAGAGAATAGTCGGTTGGCGAAGTCGTTTCATTAACTAAATAGACAGTGTGCTACTTTTTGATAAAGAATTGTTACAAATTGTCTCGGTCAATTGGTCAGAAATTTGTACAAGATCTTTAACACACGGTGTAAGTATATGTGCTGGTTATGGCTGTTATTTATTGTATGTGATTTCCGTGACTCATGCACCTTGTAATAATATAATTGAGACCTGACAGTTAAGTATGCCTATATACGTCCCACTGCAGGGCACAGGCCTCACCTCAACTATGCGGTGATACTCCACCACACGGGTCTAGTGTGGATTGGTGGAGGGGTGTTGTAAGGCCAGTGAGGGAGTCACTAAACCTTACTGTCAGATGTAATCAACCCGCTATAAGGCCTCTGACTAGGCTTCATCATGACTTAGTAATATCAACCGATATCAGCCGGGACCAATTTTTAACGTGCTTTCCGAATCACGAAGATGCTCGTGATAAATGTCACTAAATATGGTTGGAAAAGCCACCCATCCACTCACAACCGCGGCGTTGGTTGCTTAACTTTAGTAATCGATACCAAAGCGCTGCCGCCACTGAGATACGAGACCTGGCAGTAAGATGAATCAAATTATTTAAATACAACCTTAAATACAGTAAATATTCGCAGCCCGATTGGCTTAGTGCGCGCTCTGATGTGCTTGGAACGCATAGGATCATTTGTTCGCTTCCCGGTTTAGATCAATAAAATTAAAAAAAAAGCCTGACAAAACTGGTATGCTATCTGACGCATGTTTTTAAATTCATGTGCAGAGAATTACTCCGTGAAACTATATTTTTCTATTTATTGTTATACCTAAAAAAGATAATAATAATAACGCTGCAGTTTATTACTTGATTCAATTTACAGTTATTACTGGCTATGTCTCAGGCATCGATGAGTCACGGTTTCCATGAAGTTCGAAGCTCTACTCCAAAAAAGTAGGATAATGTTTTAAATAGAGGATGTAGGGTTGCAACACAGATATTCGTGCCGGTTTTAACTGGCAAAGCCGGTACTCTATGCCAGTGTTCCGCAAACTCTTTGTGTTCAAGGTACATAACATCTAGGCAAATGATTTTATCGGGGGTACACAACCAAAACGATTTACATAAATATGTGTTTAGTATTTTTCTCACCCTTATTCATATTCATATTCATTTATTTCATCTTTTGGTAATAACATTACACTTAGATACGTCATTTTACAATTTAGAGTCAATAAAATAAAATATTAGCATTTTAGAGCTTCGTCAAATGTACAAAAATAAAATTGAAAATACAATAAGATAACAATAAATGTAAGTCAATGGATACAATATTAAGTTTTAAATATGTTAATGTCAGTAAGAGCTTTATCTATATTGTAGTAGCTATTTACAATAAGTATTTGTTTTATATACTTACTAAAAATAAGTTTATGTGATAACCTTATTTTTTCGAGGCACTCCAACTAATGACCACGGTACACCAGCGTGCCGCGGTACACCCTTTGCGGAACACTGCTCTATGCGATAGCGAAAATTGTCCCATTCTAGCTTTTTAAATCGCAAATTGACAACAAAAACAAAGCAATCTTCTGTCATTGCTGCCCATAGGTTTTGACACTACCCATCAATCGGGCGATGATTGCACGATTATTGCTGAATGCTAATTTTTAGGGAATAAGGGTACGGACCGGCATAAATCGGTGGCAAAACCGAATATAATAAATATATACTGTCGAAACAACTGTTAGATTATAAGATTGAGCTATTATATCATCTGTGTAAAATTAGAAAAATTTTTACTACGCTCAGTTATTTAAATACAATAATTGATTATAAATAAATGTAGGATTGTTAGGAATAACATCTTTTTATCTTTGCTTCCGTTTAAATGTTTATAAAGTGATTGATTTGATAGCACTAAGTTGTTTATTTGACCGCTTTAGATTTTGTCTTTTAAAATGTAATGTTAAAGTAAAATTACGTCGCTTATAATACTTAAAAATTTAATATTGTAATAAATGATAAAAAATAGATATATGATAGCTTGAAAGTAATCATTTATTTAATATAAAAGTAATTTGTGATTTTAAAAAGTTGTTAGCTTGACCTTTGTAGTTTATTATTGGGGGAACTTGAAAAAATGGGCGCAAGAGGAATGATTTGTTGTCAACTAATAATAAACGTAATAACAGAAAAAAGGTCAAGTAAGCAGACTGATACTGACTAATATGGAATAAACAAATGGTGAAGAGTTATTTGGTATTTCATTTACATGAACAGTATCACAACAATGGCCGGCCCGAGTTTGTGTGTAACTACCCTTAGTCGCTCTGCTCGTGACATTGCGCCTGACCTTGACAGACCTTATCGGAGTTATCGGTCACGTCCGTCGAACATGTGTTTGTTTGTAGGTTATAAAAAATCTTGCGAGTGTTTCCAAAGGTAGTTTAGATAAGAAAATTAAGATATTGTTCTGGAAAAAGCAAAAAAATATGGAATTTATACTGCCGTCCAAAGAAAAAATGCAGTAAGGGTCTTCAACATGATTTTGAGAAAAAGGCGGTAAACTTTTTATTTAGTTTTTTTTAGTTTTTTTTTTATTTGTATGAAATATTTCAAAAATATTATTTTACCAAAATTTTGATTATTATTTCTAGCTTCAGCTGACTGAACCCTCTTTTTAATAAGTTTATTTGATTCAATAAAATTAATAAAAAACACTTTATGATTAGCAAAGCTTAACCATACAGATACAGCCTGTACAAGAATAAATGCAGTAACTGTGCGAATTACTGCGCTAATCACTAGCAAAGTCTGGCTATTGATTTTAGTTACTGCAATTATTTTCATCATCTCAGCCACAGGACGTCCACTGCTGAACATAGGTCTCCCCCAGTGACTTCCAGATCGGCCGATTGGAAGCGGCCTGTATCCAGCGTCGTCCTGCAACCTTTACCAGGTCGTCTGCCCACCTTGTGGGTGGGCGTCCTACGCTGCGCTTGCCGGTACGTGGCCTCCATTCCAGAACCTTTCTGCCCCATCGGCCGTCAGTTCTACGCGCTATGTTCCCCGCCCACTGCCACTTCAGCCGGCTAATCCGTCGGGCTATGTCAGCGACTTTGGTTCGTTCACGGATCTCCTCATTTCTGATTTGATGTCGCAAAGAAACACCGAGCATAGCCCTTTCCATAGCGCGCTGTGCAACTTTAAGCTTCTTAATAAGGCCCATAGTAAGAGCCCACGTTTCAGTTCCGTATGTCATCACTGGTAACACACACTGGTTGTATACTTTCGTCTTTAGGCACTGAGGTATTTTGGACGAGAAGATGTTGCGTAGTTTCCGGAACGCTGCCCATCCGAGTTGGATTCGTCGATTGACCTCTTTCTCAAAATTGGACCTACCGAACTGGATTACTTGTCCCAGGTAAACATATTTGTCAACAATTTCGAGAATAGAGCTACCAACTGGTACTGGGTAGGCCGCAACATGGGCATTCGACATAATCTTTGTTTTGTCCATGTTCATCTGTAGACCTACCTGTTGGGAAACTCTATTAAGGCCATCGAGCATTGTACCGAGGTCTTCCAGCGACTCTGCCATGACCACAATATCGTCGGCAAACCGAAGGTGAGAAATGTATTCGCCATTAATGTTGATGCCGAATCCTTCCCATTCCAGGAGTTTAAAAGCATCTTCCAATGCGGCGGTAAACAGTTTCGGAGAAATAACGTCTCCCTGCCTTACGCCTCGCTGCAGAGGAATAGCTTTCGTGCTCTGCTCCTGTACTCGGACCGTCATGGTGGCGTTTTTATATAAACATTTCAGCACCTCGATGTACCAATAGTCAATATGGCACCGCTGGAGAGACTGTAGCACTGCCCAAGTCTCGATTGAATCGAAGGCCTTCTCATAGTCCACAAACGCCAAGCATAGTGGTAAGTTATACTCTTCGGTCTTCTGTATAACTTGTCGCAGCGTATGGATGTGGTCTATGGTACTAAAGCCTTTTCGGAAACCTGCTTGTTCGGGAGGCTGGAAGTCATCGAACCTACGTGCGAGACGATTCGTGATGACCCTCGAAAACAACTTGTAGACATGGCTCAGAAGCGAGATGGGTCTGTAGCTCTTCAGCAAGGTGTTATCTCCTTTCTTGAAGAAGAGCACCACCACACCTCTGTTCCATGCCTCCGGCGTTATTCCCTCGAGTTAAAGAGTTTCTGAAAGACCTTCAGTACCGGTGTTCCACCCGCTTTCAGAATCTCTGAGGTGATCCCGTCATCACCCGGCGCCTTGTTGTTCCTGAGCTGTTTGAGAGCCATCCTAATCTCATATAGGCTGATGTCCGGGATATCTTCGGTATAGTGTCGGGTCAGCTTAGCTCTTGGATCTGCGGCTGAACTACTAACAGGTTTAGTGACCGAGGTGTATAACTGCCCATATAACTTTTTGATCTCCCCCAAAACTTCGGCTTTTGTCGACATTATACTACCATCCTCCGTCTTCAGCTTCGTCAGCTGGCTTTGCCCAATAGACTTATAGATAGCGGTACCAAGGCTCCAAAGTGTTTGCAAGAGACATCTCTTGCAAACACTTTGGAGCCTTGGTACCGCTCTATCACCTCTTTAATACTATTCGTATTCTCATCAGGGTGTGTAGAGGTCGGTGCATATACCTGTATAACCTTCAGCAAGTATCTATTTGACACTCTGAGTATCAGGTATGCCACCCTACTCGATACACTTCCGATGGTGACGATGTTGTTAATGAGGGACTTGTGGACGAGAAACCCGACACCACCTTGGGACAGTTGTTCGCCCTCCCGGTAATAGAGTAGATTGCCAGATTTCAGGGTTATCGTGTCCTCGCCCTCTCTTCTGACTTCTGATATTCCCACGATACTCCAATGCATCCTACTCAATTCCTCTTCCAGCTCAACGATCTTCTCATCAGCCCTTAGCGTGCGGACGTTGTGTGTTACCAGGGCCAGTCTTCTTTCAGGGCTGTTAGCCGAAGTTCCTCCTTCGGGGATTTTTAGCACCCCCTGACCCGCCGTCACCCTGACCGCTACCGTAGCCAGGAACAGCGGGACCACCGGAGACTGGGGGCCTGGTCTTTGTCGTGTCTATCATTGGGGGGTGGTGGCCAGACTCGCCACGCTTGGCAGGCGGGTTGGCGAGCGCAGTTTTTTTTATATTTTCGCACGCAGACGCTGCTCCCCGTCTTGTGGTACAGGATTTAGTCGCCTCTTACGATACGCCTCCTGCACGGCGGTGGGGAAGTGTATTCTTTACGGCCGTCCCCACACGGCACTTTTATGTGCAATTATTTTATGTGTTCTTTATTGTTTTTCGCAAACAGTGTGTACTAACTAAAGCAGTAACTATTTACCTTTTCTAGTCATAAAATTATAACAATGAAACAGCTTTATTTAGCATTGTGGAACTAAAATAATAAGTCTGAAAATGGTTTTATCTTCTTTATTTAAAGTGGTGCGTGATCTTGGTGTATACTTTGACAATAAACTGATAATGAACGAACATATTGATCACATTACACATACGGCATATAAAGCTCTAGGATTCGTACTGCGCATAACACAACCCTTCACTGACTTGCTGTGCACTAAGAGTATTTATAACGCGTATGTCCGTAGTATCCTTGACTATCAATCAATCGTTACCAGGACGCGAGTACCCTCTTCCCCTGCCTCACCTCTCAGGCCCCTAAGACACCCGTTGCTAGGGAAGAATGCAGTAACTATACGCTTCACTGCATTATTTTTTAGTAAATATTTGATAAACATATAGTCACATTATACAGTTGGTAGTGCAGTAATCATTCTTACTGCATTAAGATTTAGTATTAAACACCAACAGTAATCAATTAGGTACTTATAAAAAATGCAGTAATAAACTTTACGGCGATTATAATAAACCTTTTCTAGCAATTAATTTCAGCAACAATCCTAAGTTAAAGCGCAGTAATTAATGTTACTGCATTTAAAGTTAGTATTATACTATAACATATTTCAATCAAACTGCTAATTATGAACGCAGCATTTAATATTACTGCATTTTTAGGTAGTAGACTGTTTGAAGACTTTAATAGATAATATCATATTAAACAAACAGTAAGATACCTTACTGTATTAATTATTATTGTCGATTATACAAGTCTAGGAAAATAACTTAAGGCAAGGTGCAGTAAGTTTATTAACTGCATTTATGCTAAACTATGTTGGTCTCTTCAGAACACTTACTGCATTCTGTCTTATCAAAACTAGCCGTTCCACAGCAGCTATCTTTACAAGGATCAAATAATCATATAGAGCTCGTTATGGCGATTCGGAATCTGTAAATAACTCATTTTACGAGAAAATGTTCCTTACTGCATTTATTCTTTGGACGGCAGTATATAGATCTACCCTTTTTGTATACCTACCAAATAGGACCGCACGACACGATATAACCTGCAGGTACAGGATAACTATTTCTTATGAAATTTGAGGGTCCTACGAGTAGGTATATCCCAAATAATAGCAGCAGTAGTGCTCGGTAAGTACAGTCAACAGCACATCATGTTTCCACAAACTGTCAAATTTCCCCAATGAATAAAAAACTCTATTGCTTGAAAATTAAGCTGAAAATCGATATAATAAAGACAGTTTTGAATATCATGACATAACAATGACGTGCTGTTGTCTGTACAAGTCATGTACAAGTAGCAATTACTGACGCTGGCTTAAGAGGCATATTACACAATTTTGACAGTTTTGCGCTTTTTTGATGATTACTTACTGGTCATTCCAAAAGATTAATCGAAAATCGGAGTCCGCCACGAACTACAAAATAACGAAAGGCAAACATATTAATAAGTCATAACTGCAAAAGCGGTAAGTATAAATTTATACGTGCAAAAAATAGGGAAATTACTTTTTTACTTTGTCCCAATAGGTTATGATGATTTAATAAAAAATACTTAGGTATTGTTACTTGTAGGTTTCCCTTTTTTATAGTAAGTAGCGGCCTCCGATTTAGGGCCCTGGGTGGTAACCATGAACTCTTAAAACAATCTCAAATCTGTCAACATTATCATTTCTGTCAAATTTTGTATGAAATGACGTACCAAAATTGACAGATTTGACAACTTTGTGATTGTTTTAAGAGTTCATGGTTATGGCCCAGTAATCACTAAACAACCGCAAAACTGTCAAAATTATGTGATAGGCCTCTTAAGTTTCAGAACTTTTTTTTACTTATTTTACAAAAGTACCTACAAGACGTGGCTCTTTAATTATTGTAATTGTAAGTAAATTGTATCATGATAGCATCTCGTTAAGGTCCTTAAGGGACGCATTACTTCAAAATAAACCTTCAGAAGGACCTCTTAGGTCCTATTGACCCAATAAAGACAAACTTCTCAGACTAATTCGAGTTAGGAAACAAAACGTCTATCTAGGGCTCTCTTTACAAACAATAACTTTGAAACTAGGCCCCTTAGGAGCTTAGGACGACATTTACATACCTAAGTTAATAGACTAGTTGTTTCTGTGTCTAGATAAAATTATTTAACGGCGTAAATACGGGAGGGTTAATAAGACAATCTAGAATTCTAGAATTAGCAGCGTGTGAGGCCTCTGGCAAAGTATAAAGTATACAGTATCCTGCGCACATTCGCCGAGCGTTTTGACTGGCAGTACATGTATCACTGTGGCATGGTACATGCACGGGCTAATGTTAAGATACTTTTTTAAATTTGTTTTTAAAATTTTTTTTTTGTAATGTGTAATTATTTGGTCCATTGTTGACATTGAATAAAAATTTGAATTGAATATATTCCACTCCTTATCCTCTTATTATTTAGTATCTACTACGTACGTAGATTTTTTTTAACAATCCATGAAGCATTATTTACCTACATAGAGTAAATGTTATTTATTTAGTTCCACAAAATTCCCCGATTTACTAGGTATTTAATCTTTTGACTGTGCGGTTTAAGTGCAGGCTAGAGTTGACAGATCTTCCCCTTATTGCCACTTACATCTCCGAGATACAAACCCTATTTAGTAGCTACGATCGCAGATTTTTTTTAACAATCCTTGGAGCACCTTTATCTACATAGGCTTGCAACTCATCCAAGATACAAACCCGCTTCCGCTGGCTATTTAGGTTGTGGCGATATTTATTTACCTACTTAAATACGGACATGACGTTAAATAGTGCTCAATCTTATGCTCAATAGACAAAATAGGAAAATATTATTTGTTAAGCATTGACTTTTATATTACTTTGGTAAGTATCTATGTACCTACTCACTTGTTGTGATTTGTGATACACTGACACTACATCAGTGTCGATTGCATTTCGCAAGTTAATAGTTAAATACCTATGACACTATTTTAATCATAGATGTAGTAGGTAATTGTACAAACGTACCCTAGTATATGAATTCCTTGATTTTAATTAGCATTTTTGCAAATTTCAGTGTGTAGGTAAGTAAAGAAGTGGTTATGATAAAATCATTTAATGCATAAATTAGGTTTATTAAAAACTATTTTTTTTATTTAAGTAATAATAAATTACCTACCTACTTATTCCCCGCATGTTTATTGATTTGTTGATAACTCGATAACAAATCTGATAGGCTAGCTAGATTACGTATGTTCAGTCCCTACATACACCGCTAACGTCATGTAGACTTATGCGACCGATAAGCCAATAGATATTAATAATCGTAATATTCAGGTAAATTATGTAGGTAGGTACTAGGTAGACACAGACTAGGAAGGTAGGTTACCTAACTTAACGCTATGGAATATGCAAAACCTATGGCTAAATTAGTAGGTAGAGCCTATAGATAGAAATTACACTGGCCTAACTACACTACTTGCTGTCTGTTCTTGAAAGGCACTGCCTGTGCTAGGTAGGTGCATTACTTTACTAAATGTCAACCTTCGTCATTTTAGTTAGAGCCAGAATAGCGCCTCGTACCGTAATCAGCGCCAATAGAAGCAAGCCAAGTAATAATAAAAATAATCTGAAGTAGGTACAAATAATCTCTACGAAATTCGAATACTGAATGCGTTCTGACTTCTGCTGAATCAGTGCGCGACGTTGCCGCCCCGCGGGCCTGGCGTTGCCGCATCGACGGATACGTTGGCGCCGCGTTGCCAGCGCGCCTTGCGGGCGGGCGCCACGCGCCGTTGCCGCACCGCCCGGCTTTAGTAAAATACCATTTATTCAATTAGTGTGTAACTATCGATACCTACTAACATCTAACTTTTATAGATTCTAAAGATGATGGATTTAGAAGGCACTTTGCCATTTTGTGGACAGGAATTCGTCAGTTTTCACTTGCTTGGATAGATGATCGATATCGTCACAGCAAGTATATTTTCTGGCAGCAACGAAGTTAAGCGATTCTTCGTAGCTAGTCCCGGCGATTGGGACGGTCGCTAATGGCCCGGAATCTCGTTGATTGCGCGATTTCCGTACCCAATTCCCTTCATATCGCGACTTGGTCCTTTCAGCCCGCACCGACCGATAGGACGAGCCATTCAGACCCGTTTTCGCCGATAATTCCATATCACAAAGTTGAAACCCTAAGGCTATTCATACTATGCTATCTATAGCCCGAGTTTTACGTAGTAGAGACTTTTTTCAAGGGCCTTTACAAATTCACGTTTCTAACCTTTTCGGACAAACGTTTAGGAATTCGCGCGTCTATTTCCAAGAAAAAACTCTTGAGTTTTTATGGCAATACGGCATACATATTTCATTACGCTCGCTGATACACGACAGAACTATGCGCGGGCGAACATAAAATCTTAATAAAGTACCTACATGGCAATTTATGACTTGAATCTAAATATCCTTGCTACGAAGGAAAGCTCTGCTACTCCCTTTGTCTTGTTTTTTTTGCCATACGAGGAAAACACGTACATTTATATGTTGGACACTTTACAAATAAATACATTTATAAACATGTTATTTATTATTTTTATGATTGTTTTAGGTACTAACACCAACTTCATTAACAAAGAAACAGAAATTCGTAAGTCTAGAGATAATTAAAGCCAAACGAAAGAAAATAATGAAACAATTACTACTTTCATTTTATTTTAATTTTGTTAAGCTAATTACATAAGTACTTTTATTATTTCTTCAAATAACATTTTTAAATATGTCTGCTTCTGGGGTAGATAGATAGCAAATAATCTGATAGGATTTTTAACGCAGCAGAAAAAAAGAAATACAAGAAGGGACCAAAATTTTAGGCTGGGATAGGGATTCGGGAACGATGTTAGAAGAGCCCAAACCGCTTTACTAGAATTTGGGTAGGGTTTGTTAATAGCTAAAGTACGGGAAGTATTGGAAAGCCCGAGGGTCTAAAAAGGTTTTTTCAACGACTACAAGAGATTGAAACAGACTCGTTGTACAGTTCAACTCGAGATTAGTTGAAATTTAAACTATCAGCATTAGCAGCACTCGGACCAAGAGACGTCATCAAACATTAACCAACAGTAGCACAAACGTTTATTCTAAATTCTTGACCAATTGTTTTATTAAAAATTGGGACTACACTGGCAAATATTTTTCTGCTAACAGATCGTAAAGTAAGTAATACTATTAATGACGTTAGGTTAGAGTTCTGCTGAATAGATTTTAATTTCACAATATTTTCATAATAGCGATATAGCATCTGTTATGTCGACAAGAGATGATTTTAAATTGGTAATTCTATTTATTTCAGAGACTTTGCGCAGCTGGTTTTATAACCCCATAAATTGATATTTGCGCAAGATATTACAAAAACGTTAATATAACATTTGTATTACGCTTATTATTGTTATCAAATTCTAAAACTGCCATTTTATTTGTTCACACGTGTGTCTTGACCGAAATTCCGCGTCTATTTCCGTCCAGCAATGTGGCTTTATTATAAAGAGCATCCGTTTCGATTAGTTTTGGCAGGGAACCATGTTTACGTGTTATTTATTCCTGGCATAAATCCACCAGATCGTTTACTATGCGGTCTGATAGTTTTCCATTTGAAAGTTTTCTATATTCCCATTCAATATCGCTGATATTTGTTAGACCGCGTTCGTATAGAATGCTCCGCTGCTTTAATCATGGAGTTTATTTACAATTTTGTAATAAAGAACCTTCTAGTTTCTGCTAAACGATAATAGAAAACTGATGCACAATAACTCTAGCTAGGCAATGCGCTCCAGAACCGAGACGTTCTAGCATTTCATCTTTATAACCTCCTACTAGTTCTTATTAAACAATTTCATCGCCAATAAAAAGCGTTCTTTTATAGCTAGCTATAATTCGCAAGGCTTCGTGAAAGTCTATACGTCCGCTGTCGCTTGAAACTCAATATGCCCACCGACTAGAATGACAGCCTCTGGTAAACAAGACCACCGCGCTGGGGCATCGTGTTTGCAATTATTGTGCTCGAAGTGCAAAATGTTTTAAGTCGTATTGCTTCTTGTCAAGAACCTACAACATCCGACAAAGAGCCCGTTATTGGGACTACAGATCTATAACCGCTATTTAAATCCAGTTTCTTACCGGTTCTTGGTAATATCTGAAACCGTGGCCATTCGACGCTCATAAGAACTTGTAACCGCCTACGTAAACATATTTGACTTTTCTCAACTGTGAATATACTATCACATGGTGAAGAATGATGTGACTCATTTCATTAACATAACGCATTTCACAATTTTAAGCGAAATTACGTTAGCTAGCGTTTGCAGACTTGTAGAAAGTAGCGGAAAATTCTTGTTTACCCGTAATTCCTCCATATTGGTCAAGCTTGACGGACAGTAACAACGGCCTTGCCTGTTTCCTGCTCTAGCCATCATTATTGCAAGCCAAATTGCGAAGGTTCATTCTGAAACAAGAAAAAAATGCACACACTAGCGTCTATCATTATTTGCTTGCTCATGGTTGTTTTTTCCTCGTTTCTTTGAAGTAAAGGCATCTGACGGCAGGTGATGCCTTGAAATTACTTCAGACGAGAATGGAAAGACAACCTGTCTAACGGATGTGCAATGTGTTATTGACGATATTCGAGAACGGTTCATCATACAATTTATTGTTCCCAGAAAAGGTGGAAACATTTGAAATACTTTGTATTGAATTCACAAAGAACTCAATTGTGTAGATGTTAAATTGATGTTACAGTTTTTATGGTAATAGCTATTGACGTATTGGAATTTGGAATTGGTTCATTAGCACACTTGGAATCGGCTCAATTGTTTAAACTGTTATTATGCTAATTCATGTTCAAAAGTCGTCTGGAAATTGACTGCTTTTACATGATTACTCAGTACAGTACCACGAAGTGTATTGACGCGAGACTGATTTTATTAGCAACACTTATTCGCAGCGCCATAATTTATAACTAAAACATTGTTTTTATTTTGAAAGTGTGTGGCGTAACAACTGACTAGCTCTCATCTGAATTGCAAATGGCGGCAGCCGGCGAACCGGCAACGTCGCTCGCCTGGTGCAGAGCGGCAACTACGCGTGGTCACCGCGTGCGTATTTTTATCAAACAACAACTTTAGTTATCTGTTATCAAGACTGTTGTTCGTCTCGCTCAGCCGCGTCCTGCTTTGTATGAGCATTTTTTTCTCATGTAGCTATAATATTAAGTAGGTATGTCTACTTTTGGCACGGTCTGGAAACATTTTTCGAGGCGAAATAACAACAAAGAGGCGGGATTTGGCGTACTTGTCACTTAAAAAACTTGAGTACCTCCTTGTTATGTATTTTCATTTAAGGCTATGTATTCAGTGTTGACTGAAAAAAGTGTTTTTCCGGTTGTTACTTGAATACTCACGTACCTACACTCTCATATCTATAGGTATGAATCCTATTTGAATAAGTTGTTGACTTTGAAACAAGATAGGTGTTCGTCTCATTGTTATTTCTGAATTTCTCTGTGTGAAGATACCTACCTAGTACCTACTAAAGATATTTTGTGGCTTAATTACTATATTCAATCATAATGAACACATACACGAAGATGATGACATGAATGATATTTTAAATATTAATACAGTAGGTTTCTAAGAAATATTCTAAAGAAATGTATTTCGCCTTTGGGCATAATTCAGCTTGTGTGGCTTTTGCGGTTGCACTCTATTTTAGTGAGCAATTTTTTAAACATTCTATGGTTTTATTTTAATACAGTAAGAACTACATATTTGGCTCCAAGAAACTCCAGCGTTTTTTGTTAAACTTAATTAATACTGTTCTTTTTCAAGTAAGTAATTAATACGTGACTACAATGGTTTTTGTCGTGAGTTCTTAATATCCATCTTAGTCTTAGTTTAGTAGTAAGTACGTCTATTACTTAACGTGTTTATAAATATATACCTACTAGTTGTTACCCGTGACTTCGCTCGCGTGGTCATTAGTATATTCAATATTATCCCACAGGAACATTCATCCGGGATAAAAAGTAACATAATAATTATGTTAATTCGGATCATCTTACCGATGTGTGCAAAACTTCATCCAAATCCGTTCAATAGTTTCTTGCGTGAAAGAGTAACAAACATCCATACATCCATACTCAAAAACTTTCGCATTTTATCAGTAGGATAGTAGGATTTAATATTTCCTTCAATTACCAATTTTACCACGTAAAATGTTTCCCTTTACTTTTACACGGTTTTAGGAAAGCCTGCCCTTCCCCGGCCCCGGCGCCAGCCCAGTCACGCCCTCGCAATACCTCCCTGTGTAAATGGATTTTTGCGCGCCCCCCTCCCCCTTCTTCCCGGGTCGAAGGACCTTGAAGGGGCTTTGAGACCGAATCAGCTGTTCCAATTTATCAAGAACTTTATTGCCATAGGTTGTTCTTGAATCGCGAGTTAAAGTTTGGCGTGCGTCAGGGGTCTTTTCTAGGGTCGGTGTTATTGAATCTATTTTATTGGCTGTTTTTGGTATAGTTATTAGTTACACACTAGAATTCTTAATTTACTTTTTACAAAGCGTGCTTTGCTTTTTACTCCGTCGAAAGCGTGGCGCTCGTAGTTGTCAATGAGTATGTCTACCTCGGGCAAGTGATGCAGTTGGGTAGAGACAACTTCGAGCGGGAAATAGCTAGGAGGATGCAGCTTGGCTGGGCAGCGTTTGGGAAGCTGCGTCATATCTTCTCGTCGCCATTGCCACAATGCCTAAAGAGCAAGGTATTCGATCAGTGCGTCCTACCGGTGATGACAGTATGACAGTAAAGCTGGCCCACCGGCTAAATGTCACTCAGCGAGCTATGGAAAGGTCGATGCTTGGGATTTCGTTAATGGATAAAATCCGAAATGAGATCATCAGGCAGAGGACTAAAGTAACGGACATAGTCCAAAAATGTAGCAAGCTTAAGTGGCAGTGGGCTGGCCACATCTGTCGCAGAACCGATGAAAGGTGGAGTAAACGGGTTCTCGAGTGGAGACCACGCCTAGGCAAACGTAGTGTAGGACGACCCCCAGCTCGATGGACCGACGACCTTAGGAAGATGGCTGGCAGTGGATGGATGAAAAAAGTGGGAGATCGTGCTCTTTGGCGCTCTTTGGGGGAGGCCTACGTCTAGCAGTGGACTGCAATAGGCCGAGATGAATGTATGACTTTTTACAAAGAAGATAATAATATGATTGACTGGAGTAGACTTTAACATATTTAATATTATATCTCACAGCAGCTGAATTTCGGGAAGATGTAGAAACATGATTTTGTTTCCCCAAATACAATGTGTTTTACATCAAACTACCTAGTTTCATTGGTTATTTTTGTAGCTACATACCTACTACGTATTATTTTCTTAATCGCACAAGTCATCATGGTCATGGCATGG
This sequence comes from Anania fuscalis, assembly GCA_950371115.1. NCBI lineage: Eukaryota > Metazoa > Arthropoda > Insecta > Lepidoptera > Crambidae > Anania > Anania fuscalis. The sequence goes on from OX493346.1 coordinate 2,321,477, forward strand.
CCCGACGCTACGTGACATTTTACTTTATTACCTACAGGCTTGGTTTTAGTTGAATTAAGCCTCAGCCGATATTATTAAATAATACATATTTGAATGTCACCTCTAGACTTTAGACGACTTCCAATCGATTGGAATGGAACCAGCTACTTTTTAAAAGGCGAATGTTTTTATGTGTTCCAAAAAGGTCTAATAAACCAATATTGAAATGCGGTAAACCTTTGTAATGTTAGATTCGTGTTGATATCGGATTTCTTTAGTTTTAACTTTGTAAGTAAGGGAATTAAATGTTTGGAAAATGTTAGACCTGCAGGTAAAGACATAGAGATATTTCATTCATTTAAGTTGGTAATACAACTCGTATAAGAGCTTTCTGCCGTACGGGTTCTAGCCTCTCTAGTTCTTAGTGCGCTATGCCATAGGTACTCATGCAAGTCATGCACGGCCACAGGGTTTGGCTGGGAAGACATAGACACATGAATTAGTCAGAAAGTGCCTAACTCCCCCCCCCCCCCCCCCCCCCGCTGACACCTAGCGCAACTCATCTCGGTCAGAGTCAGAGTCTGACGTACAGTCAACACCACATCAAGCTACCACAAATTGTCACATTTCCCAAATGATAAGTAATAAACTCTAAATACAATTGAAGATTTTTGTCATTTTTGGATACCGTGACGTGCTGCTGTCTGTACATGAGTATTACTCACGCACGCACGGGCTATGACATCGCCCATGCTATTTCAGCCCAAAAATGATTCGGAAACCCAAAACCAGCGTCCAGCACGCCACACGCAATGGCCTCGGTTTAGAAGCCAATTAATTAACTTGAATATTCTTCTTGAACCTCGAGTGCCATCACTCCGGTTGCTAGGCAACTGGCGACCTGAGGACGCCCTCTGAGGCCCCCAAGTTCCCAGGCTATTAATTACAGACCTTCCAGAAATATGAGCGATCTTCCCTGCCCGGTAATTTCATTTCTGGACGTATATGCCATATAATATTGACTTTCTTTCTTCTTATTACCTACCTAAATGTAATTACGCGTACGCCGTAATATTATTTTTCCCAGATTTTCTTGAATACTTACTTATTTTTGTTAACATTACTCCGAAATTGGATTTTGCCGGTTGGTTAATATCATAAATGTACTCATATTTTTAGTAATGTCATGTTTTTTGCAGTACTTGGAGGGCAAATATATATTGATTATAACGTCTACTCGTATTATGTTCAAATATTTGATACATAGTTTGTAACTCAATCGGAGTCTGCATTCCGATTGAACGAAATATCCAAGTTTTTAACCCATTTATTCAACGAATCAAAGTTGGTGTATTCTGTTTGGGTTTATAGCATACAGATAACCGATAGTAAAATAAAACTTACACGACATGATGTTTCGCTATTGTTATATTGCACTAGTATTACAGCATTTTGAATGAAAGTTTATTATAGGAAGAAGTTAATATTATACTCAGTTTCTATGGAAGTTTCTACCTTGATGACTCGTAGTTTAAATGTTGCTCCTTATTTATCCAATCTCTTAGCCGAAGGCAAGCCAGTTATAAACCATGCCGTAATAAAACGTTAATTAATCCCGTGTTGCGATCCGATCTCAAGCCCCAACCTCCGGAACGCACTCCATTGTCTTAAATGTTTATTTTTAATTGCTTCTCATCGTCATTACCCATCGCGACTCAGCTGATAGCATGTCTAAACATAAACCTATTTTTAATTAATTAATTGAGAAAACTGTCTGTATTTTTATAGGTCTATTGGTGTGGGGTAAGCTAAACCCACCTGAAAGCCTACTACGAAAATATATCGTTCGTTCTGAAGTATAGGTAAACCCTATATCCCTAACAAATTAAAATAACTAGTCACTTCTTTTAATCCTTTGACAGAATATTATCATCTCAGCCTATTGCAGTCCACTGCTGGACGTAAGCCTCCCACACACTACGTTTGCCATGGCGTGGTCTCAAATCGAGAACCCGTTTAGTCCACCTTTCATCGGTTCTGCGACAAATGTGGCCAGCCATTTTACATTATTTATTGAGAGAATATCAAATCAAACCAGCCGTGTAAAAAACACGACCGTTATCAATTGATCAAAAATTGTCAAGGTTTGTATGAGTGAATGGTTACTTTAATTTGATAGGTCTATTAACCTAGTCCGAACAAACGAAACATTTTCGTAGAAGGCTTCTTGCTTTATCATGTTGCGATAAAGTCGTGTCAGCAGAAGCCTTGACTATATGTGCTCGGAGACAGCTTTGTTACTTTGAGATTATTTTTGAGACCTCTTCATTGCTGTCAGGTAAGTATTTCATGATTGGAACATCGATTTTTCTGCTCAGGGGAGAATTGGCCTTCACAGAACCGCGATGGCTTCTTCAGACGATGCATTCCTAAATTAAATGTTTCGTGATGAAACCATGTCTAGCAGCGGGCTGAGAGATGAGCCCTGTTGAACTCACACACTCCCACGCTCACTTCGAATTCGATCGTTTCTTGTCTCTGTCGAGACTTTTTATTATGTTTTCGACGTTATTTGTATATATTCTAGTGATAGTCCGATATAGATTTCCGGCAAATGTGCTCATCGCTGTTCTTTGTCAATCGTCTTTCCAAGATCAAAAAAGTGCAGATCTTACTTGTTTAAATAATGTTTATGTACATGCTACGGCTTGTGTTGCGGTGATTGCCGATTTTGTTGGTGAAAATCCAAAATCTGTAGGCTCATGGTTAAACTTAACAAAAAAAAGTATGAAAGAGGAAATCATGTTACGGACAACATGAAGCGTTACACGATTATAATAGGTAAGTATTTTTGGTCTTTGTGATATCTAAAGCTAAACCAAATCTGGTATTTTCTTCATCCTTCCACAAATATTTTGCAATAAGTTTTGTTCGCGACTTTTTGAGAAATGCTCAAGTAATGCTTGCACACGGAAAATATTATTGGTTGGTGCATTCTGCAATTTGTAAATCACACTGAATGGCTATGATTTTATCAAGCTAAGACAATAAAATCCAAAATTTCTGATTTCAAACTCGTATCCTAAAGAAGAATAGAGAATAACAAGGCATGACTTATATGTTGAGAATTATATGTTATTTCGAAATACATCAACATTGGAGTGAAGGCATCACTACATCGACAGGTAATGATGAGTAATGGCCATGTGTCAGTAATAATAAAAATGTCAGTTCACGTATGTGTTGAAGAGTCAACATAAAAATAACTGCGTTAAGAATAAAGTTCTTCAGACCTCGTCAACCGGATTATTCCTAGGTTTATTGAGAACCGACTTAAATCTTACTCAAAGTTAATGGTTGTTTTGTTGACATTCAAAGAGCACGTCTAATTGCGTCGCGGCTGTGTGTGTGAGATGCCTGCGCCCGCGCCGAGCCAGACGGTCGTCACGACACTCTCGCATACCGCCCGCACACCCACATCGGGCGTTGTATTTGTAATACAAGCCCACACAATCACACCAAACGAGGACAAATAGGTTCCGATGAATTTGGTCTGTCTCAATTTAGATCTAGAGCGGTATTGCTAATTTGCTTTATTTTAACTTCATTTGATTAAGCAACAGTTATTTTGAGGTTCACTTGGTTAAAATTCTTGGTCATTAATAATTTTCTAGGAAAATACTTACAAAAAGTTTATACGTATCCTTATAAGGTATTAAGATAGGTTGTATCATCATTATAATCAGCACTTCAACCACCTCTGAAAGGAAAATATCTACAAATGTCAGTCGTCTATGAATAGTCTATCAGTCAGACTCGGTTGGGACCATTGCAATCTGTGTAAATATTGAATTTACAAATAAATCTATCTGAGTTCAGCAGTCAAATGTCAGGCCGTGCCAGAACCTTTGTATAAGATTACAAGTTGATTTAAATTCCTTAACAGTCGGAATCTTAGCGGTTCTTTGCAGAATTGTAGACAATAGGTTGTAAAATGTCCGTTCTGTGGACAAGGAATCTGGGTGCGGTTATTTAACTGTCTACCAGAGAAAACTCTGCTTTAATGTTCTTTTACAACTGTCTATTTTTTGTTCTATGGGGTAACAAATGTAAAATCTTTATAACATTTCTGTGGTCTGAGGTGTCTGTATTTTATAAATATGGGTGTCCTAGTCTTACCTTTATCAGTAAATCAATAATCTACAAACCTACGACATAGTTTGTTTGGAATTTATTTAAGTACCTGCAAATTATTTAATCTCTTTATTTGTGTACAGCAGTACATATCTAATTGCTTCCTACATCGTAATCAAGTAAGGCGACCTACTCATTAAAATATCGTTATAAATTGTTTGTTAGATTTCCAACTGAGCAGCTTTTTGAATATCAAGTTTTATGGCATTTCTTTTGTTTCCCATATCTCTGTAAATTGTCTAGAATTGTATTAAGAAAAGATATAGGCACTTTCATATCTTGTTATTTTATCTCGTCAATTATCGAAAATAGAGGTCAAAACTGATAACGTTTTAGATATGTTACGATACATTATCAAAAATATGTTATTCCAAGTCGATGGTAGGTGACTTAATTTATTGATCGATGTCGATAAGCTAATAAGTAATGAATGACGTAAGTGCTAAGTCGGATTAAGAACCTAGAAATACCTCGTTAATAAAATTCTAAAAACTGCTAATTGACTGTAATCAATTCCTCAAGGTAAACTCTATTTTGCACTGAAATCATGCTTAGTGTCAGAGAGAAAAAAAAATAACCAACACTGTAAATATAATCAAGATGTAATTTTTCACTCATCAGAAATCAAAGTACCTAGAAGAAGCAACTGAAAAAAAGTTTTGAGAATAATTGCTTTTGTTCTAATTCACGTCAAAAAACCACCTCTATCAAATTGCTAAACAAGTTGGAAAGTAAGATTTTTAAATTTCCCAATTATTTTGAATTCAGACAACAATTTGTGCACAAAAGTTTCGCAAAAGTGAGATTTATTACACTTTTTACCCAATTTTTTGAGGTTATATTCTCAAAATATGCTCACAATTCTCTACTTATAATTTGACTTGAAAACTTTCTATATTTTTTTTATCACCACTTCACACAATTATATTTGGGATGTCTACAATTTTATATTTTTCTTGTTGCAGGTATTTGCCGACACGATCAAGATTGACGTAATTTGTTGTAAGATTTGTTTTATAGAGAAATTAAAAAATAATAAAAAATTGGGTCTTGTAAAATTTCTGCCGACACTATGATTGTCACATCTTCAAGTACTGCCACAGCTTGTGTTTTATTCTATTTTTATTAGTGTTTCACGCGAATAATTTGCATAATTTGATTAATTATTTTGACTATCTTCTTACTTTCCAACATTTGTAATTGCATTAGGTTTGGTTTCGACCGTGTGTTTAGCACTTTTATTTACTTCTGCTTGTTGTTTTATGTTACTACGACTTGTCATTTCATCGCGTTTTGCATTAACTATCAGGAAGTCACTCGCTGCCTCGTTCACATGTTCTTAAGTCGAACATTCTATGTTGTTAAGAGCTTGTGCACGTGTTACCCGCTGGACGTCTCCGGCACGACTGCCGCGAAACTCATTCAACAGGCTGACAGGATGTGGGCGGGGCGTGCGGGACGCGGCGTCATTGGGCGAACGGCCGCGGCGTAATCATGGCCGCCGACGCATTCGGCCAATGAGCAGCGCGCGAGCCGAACGCGCGGTCCGTCCGGCAAACGACGCGACGTTGCCAGCTTTTCAGAAAAAAATACCAGATTCGACCTTCTTAGGACCCCCGGTTTTTTTTTGTTTGGCCGCGTTATCATTCGGGAACGTGTATTGAGGTCCTTATCCGTACGTGAGATGGTGCGCGCTGTTCGCAGGTGGACTTGTGTTGTAGTGTTTTAGTGTATTATGGTGTGGTCTACGCCATCAGGAGAGGTGCTGATTGACGTCGTCACAAGGTACCTATTGGTTCTCGTTGCCTAAACCATGGCTAAGTCATGTGACAGCGTGGCTGCTGCCTCGTGGACTGGAGATGACGTGTCTGTTATCAACAGTCAGTTACGACACTCAATATCTTGTTAAATCTCATCATTATTAGAGGTAGGTGTTTTGTTTATTTCACTTCCGGGAACTTATAAGATAGTACCTTACAAAAATAAAAATCATCAAACGGTTGCACTACTTGTATGACATGATAAAGGAAGCAGTGTTACATTCTTACATTGCCTTCATCTTTAGCCTGTGTCGTATTGGATACACAAAAGTTGCCTTGTCTCAACTTGGTTCTTCGAACTGAGTTACGCTTCTAAGGCTGAAAGGAAATAACTTTCATACATACACGAGACTGGAAAAACAGTTACACCACACGTTTTCCACGAAGCGAAACAACAGCGTTTCACTTATATGTTTCTATAGCAACGATATCTGCGATTAAGTGATAGGTAGTCAACCAGCTGTTAAATAGTATTAGTCTTATTAGGACCAGTTGACTGGTATCGATAATAAAACCGTCAACGTAATTAAACTCGAACAGGCTTCGGGAAGCCCCAAAGAAGATCACGAAGTCCAAGAATATCTACTAATTCTGATTTTAACCAATGGACTTTCTGTTACCATGGACTATACACGGTATGTATGGTGTGACTACTTATCATATCATCTTAAGACAAGAGATAACGTAATCTGGTTCAAGGCAGTTCGAATTTGTCGGGTTCAGGACTTCAGGTACACAATAGTCTAAAATCACAAAAGTTTGAATGTAGAGTAGACTTATCTTTACTTTGTATTTTGCTATCGTACAGCTAAAATCGATTACCTACCTCTCTATTTTTGAAGCTAACTCAACTTTTCGTAGTTATAAATATTAGAAAGTCAGTGGAAAATTTTCGTCTCTACTATAAACTTTCTAATAAAGATGTGACTAAATCCAAAGTTTTATCTTAAATTCATACGACATAGCGATTGTACATCATAAATAACACAACATACCTCTACTTTGTGACCGAAACTCAAACATTATGCAACACTTTCTATTTCAACAATCGACGGAAACGTTTATGTTGACGATATTTCATGGAACTTCAGGGAGAAATTTCCAGGAAGACTAGTTGTTTTACCTATAAAGTGAACTTTGGTCCTAACAAAAAAAAAACAAAGTTTTAACTGAAATATTATTTCTTTTGAGAATACTGACTTTTTTACCCGTATTCCTTGTCTCTTTCTCTCCGACAGTTTAAAATAAGACAAACACAATTGATTGCACCAACATTTTTGGAATATCTCCAAAACACATTAGTGTTGTAATCTCAAAATTCCGTCCACTAAGTAAGCGAATACATCAAAGGTATCAACCTCCTTGTACAAGCAGATCCTGTGGGAAGGTCTTATCCTTCGAACCTTCGAAATCCCTTTCGTTGTCAGATAAACAACGTTGCTAAGCGCACCATTTATCTTGGTTTCTGCTATCTTGCTTCACTAAGCCTGTGTACATTTTTTCCAGTGGAATAAATATCTGATTTATTTTTTAGTTCAGTTTTTACTGTTTCGATTTAGGAGACATATGCCTTTTTTTAAACCTGCTTCGTTTTGGCTAGCATCATTAATTGATCTTCTTTTCTTGACTTCTAAGATTAGCGTTCTTGACAATCTTGACCTAGCGTGTGCTTCACAAACTAGGCATGTTACTTTGGTATTTTGATCTGTGCTGTCAGTCGGGTCTGGAATGTTTCTAAGCATCATTAGCGTGAGCGTTTATATATGTTTTTTCCTGTCCATGCAAGACACGTCTGTTTCTTGTTAAACATAGCCTGACTGCACGAAGAAGATATTTCTATGTTTAGGCACTAAGAAGCTTTATTGGAGGAATCTATCAGGATTGCCCTGAATAGTAAAGAGGATTAGTAGCGATCCATAAAAACTTCACCGATAAAAGATTAAAAAGGGTCTGAATTTTCCGAAACTGCTTACTTTTTGTACAAATAAGTAGGTAATTTTTTGTCATGTTTTTACCAAATAGGACAAAGAATCCTTTTGCGATTTGTATTCAGACAGTCGATGTTACTTTCCATGATCTATATGCAGACTGTGCTACTAAACCCAAATAGGCCATAATAATAAGGCGTGCGCACACTGGACGGTTGAAAACTAGGCGCAGCCACTACCCATTGGGTTATATCTAACGAAAACAGGCTATTTCTATTTCTATCCGGATGTCATGCCATACTTTTGGTAACAAGTACACAAGCACTGAACAATAATAAAAACACACGTATTTATTTTCCTGTGAAGGTTAAAATGAACGCACAGATTAACGATAAATAAAATCGCGATTATAGTGACCTTAACCGCCGACAAAGTCATGCGGAGGCTATATATTACCAGAAATTTACATATGTAGTATGCAGGAACACTAGAATTTATATTATTTCAGACCTAACCGGACGACGCTATCTGCTTGCAAAATATATTGCGCAGTACAAATTGTTGAAATGATATGCGTGTGAAATCGTTTGAAAATTAAAACAGTATTGCTGCACCTTTTTGTAAATGAGTCGAATCAAAGGCTAATTTCTCAGAATACTATTTCTAAGGCCAGGTAATGTTAATTGGCACAGCGATTAAATTACTGCTTTCTGATGTCTTCTCCTCACCATGAATATGATTTTGATTTTAAAATAAAAAATAAGCTAAGTTGTAAGGTTAAGTAAAGAATCATCTCAAAGAAGTTTTGTCACTGACTATAATGCTACTGTTAAAATAATGATCACAGGTGTTAAACTGTGTTTTTCCTGTCATGAGTTGAGAATTGTAAAATTTTGCAAAGATAAAATGCTTTTAACTCCATGTAAGATTTACTACACCCAAATGACCAAAGTTAACTTATTTCTGGACTCGCACAAAGGTAAACCCGTGGTTCCCATGTCACCCAAGGGATTCCTTTCGATTCTAAAGATACATGAATACTTTTAAATAAATCTCCAAGCGCAATATTTCATATTATAGATGATCGAGCGTGGTATCCATTTTGTGATAATGTCGTCAAGCCAGTGGGAGACACAGGCAATTGCATTAGACACAGTTCAGCCAGCAGTAATCAGGGACAATCAGGGAGATAGGTTAATGAACCAAGTTGTGATTGGACTGCGCTTTGGGAATAGATTTTGCTTTATTGCATTAACAGAAGGAGAGAAAGGTCGATTATACAGAAAAAAAGAATGTGATTTTGTAAAAATATGTTTCATTTTAATTATGCTGATGATATCATTAGTTTGTCATAGGCTTACAAATTCGGGATTTCCTAATAAAACAGAATGCATACTCTCCAATTTTAAATTCTATTATTTCTCTTTGCCTCAGCTCAAATGTATATCCATTGCAATACAAAAACATGCAGCATATTCTCAATGTTGTGCTAAATGGTATAACTGTAGTGACCCGATTTCTCTTTCCGCGCACTTCTGCAGAGGTCTGCAGTTTCGTCGCCCACACTGAAAGCAGCAAAAGTGTCTATTGTTAAGTCAGATCCAAATTTATTGTTGACAAATATGTCCAAATTCTGAGTTTTTAGGGAAGAAACTTTGAATTTTCTTGTCACCTTCAAATATGTTCAGACCTATTTCTGGATATTGAATTTCGAGAATTCTTTTGGGTTTTCTAAATTACTGCAATTGCATAATTTTGAAATAAGGGAAAGAAAAAAAGCTGTATCAGTAATTATGCATAAATTAGTTAGGTTTGTGTAGACTATTTTTACGGGCAAAGTTTAGTCATATACAAAACAATGTATATGTCGTTGCTCCGATGTTACGCGAAAAGCCATGTCAAAAGAAAAACAACTCGAATAGCAATTTGTTTTTTTGCGAAAGAAGAAAAACAGCTATTTGCATACTACTAGCATAACTTTTAGCATGTTTAAGTCCTATCAGGCGAACATTCAAAATGAGGAAACGAATTTATGTCACAACAACTATATAACGCTATATTTATAGTGGTGTACAGATATATAAGGACGTATAGAACCATAAACCCACTTTTACGTGATCCAATTCATGTCACAACAAACTATAAAAGATAACTAGCTTTACTACTTCCGCTGTCCTTTGACATACATAATATCCATCAGCTACAATCAAATGTGTATATGTCATTCATAGTGGTTAATATTGATTGAACTATTGTGGCCTTTAATATAGCCAGTATAGAGTCACCTGCAGTTGATCCGACAAGTAATTTAAATTATAATTATGCCCTTTTAATGTCCCATAATTTAATGTTTTTAAAAACGAAGCCAATTCTTAGTCGGTAGCCATTTTTCCTATAATTACATAATTATTTTTGAATTATTCAAGAACTGTTTACTTTTCCATTATGGTAATTATTTCACGGAAAAGCGAAGGCATGATGAGTTTACGCTCTTGCAAGGCAGCATCATCACTACATAAATTATAAGGATATCAGAGTGGACCCTGTTTATCCCTAAGAACTTATATCGTGTAGAATATAGATGCTACTGGTTCGCCCAAAGAAAAACAAAGTTGTAACTCTTGCTCCCTTCGGGGTTTTACATGTTTTTTCGGAGCTATGAAAGCGATGATTGGGCGAACGGCTCCCACAACGAAGAAGCCGAGTAACTAGGCACTTCTTTGTTGATGGCTTTTAATAATGCCCTGACTTTGGGTTTTAGTGATACTGCTGTTGTAAGTGCTCCCTTGTTGGAGTTTTTTTGGAAAAGATTGATGGAGTCTTCATTTGCTCCGTCTGGAAGATGGATGTGTTCAATTTCATAGACAATTTCTTTGCTAGCTTCGTTTTTATAACTTGTGAACAAATTTCGAATTAGGTGTACAAATAAATTATTTTTATTTAGTAGTTATTCTGGAATGTGAAAGGCTAGAACCAGAGTTACGTTTAATTATTTTAACAATTTCCTTCAGAAAATGGAAATTGCGATCATTAAACCAATTTATCGACGTGTAGTTTTGCTACTGAAGATTGTTATTACGCCTTACGTGGAATTCAATAAAATCACACGAAAGTTGTCGGCCCACTCGGATTTCTCGTAACTCATATCTTGTTTGGTCGAAATGAAAGGATACGCCTTACTTGGGAATTGCTTGATTGTTGACGCGGACTGCTCCGAATTCCGATGTTTTATAACGAACACTTAAAGCGGATAATGAGTTTTATTGGAAGTTGGTAATTCTACACCTCTGGCTTCATGTTCTTAGGAACCATTTTAGGAGCAAGTTGTGCCATGTTTTGGTTACTGCCATTTTTAGATTGTATATCTTCTACTTTTTGAACATTAAACAAACATTTTTAGTAAACATTGGTAGCACCGGGAATCAATTCAAGATTTTTTTGTGCAATAGAAAAACTATAAATACGTTATTTACAAATTCCCATACTAATAGAATAGGAAAATTAATAGATACTTGGTGCTCGTTTATTCAGTAGAAACGATACGCCTGCCTATCTTTCTCTTCCAACCGGAATACGGCAAACCAGTTTGACAGTAGCTAACTATGAGTTGTTCCATCTACCTTTGCAGGCAAGCCCGTGCAAGACTTAAATATTGTGACGTCAATAGTTCCCTCTGGTTTCGAAAGCAAACATTGAACAGTGTCAACAAGTGATACAATTGTTGCCGTCCATGCATTCAAATATTTGTATTGTTCTGTTATCTTCGCAAACAAAGAGCTGATAACATTCTTTACGATCCAGATCACTACGATTCACTCTCTGATTAGATAGTACCGAATTTGTCCACTTTATTTTGGTATAACTTGGGCAACAAAGTCCTTTCCAAACTGACATTGTACAATTCTTTTCACAGTAATTTTGATATGTGGATGATGTTTTTCTGATGGGTATATTTTATCCAAAATTTTACAAAAACAAAGAGTGGTTCAAGTACGGACAACAGCTCGTCGACCTACCACAAAATGTAAAATTTTCTCATTTGAAAATGATCTCTATATGTCAGGCTTAAAGTTGAAAATCTATTGGAGAATTTTTTACTTTTTGGGTAGGTCGACGTGATGTTGACTGAACAACAATTATTTTCTTATAAAACTTAATCCAACCAACCCATCCCTGACGATGACCTAATTTCTAATAATAAAATCTAATATTTTTTTCGATTCCTAAAATATTAGAATTGCTAGCTTCTCTAGCTCTAGTACACGGACGTAAAAAAAATATTTTTACGTCCGTGCTCTAGTAGTCCAGGTTTTAGCAAAACTACATACGATACACTGGAATTATCACTGGACGGAGTCCTAATAAAACTTTCGCAGCAGGTATGTCATACTCTTTTGCATAAACCTCGAGCCGGAGTATAATTAGTGGCGTGTAAACAGGTCGCAAACTTCAGTAAGATAAATTATACTTATGCTTATAGAACTTTTGCGTTTTGACCTAGTTTCATGGCTGTCTCTCGTTGGTGTTTTTTTTTAATGTGGGATATGCTGGATATATTTGTAGGTTATAATGTGTGTGAGTACTTTGATGATGATCGATTATGTGTTTTCTATCTTCATACCAAATATACGGAGTAACTGCTTTATATTTGCATACAAATTTGCAGTTTCTGCAATGAATGACTCTTTAAAATAATTTTACTTATCCAATTTATACATGGCAAGCTATACATTTTCATTGCAAGCTAAAGCGCCCACTAAACGTTATTTCAAGTTTAATAAAAAGCTTTTGCTTACCATAAAAGTTAGGGCTACGAAAAATGTTAGTATTTTAATATGGTGCCCAAATATTTCAGAATCGATGCCTGGATAATCCTTTCTAGAAAAAAATTTTCGTTTAGCATTCTGAATCTTTAATATCATGTTTAATGAGACTTACGAATATGACTACTACACGCATTTCCTTTACAAGTGTTTTCAAATCCTTACTTACTGATATCTTTTCAATATCATTGTTTTGAACCTTTCTCGTAACACTTAATGATTTCAATGAACGTGCGTCATCGCCACACGGCGCTGCGTATACGCCCATTATATTATTTATATTCATGCAATTCAATTGCTGGTACTGTCAAGGTGAACTCATTGTATGTTTGTATCAATGCAATGATTTTAACCCCTCAGCCCAACAAATCGAGACACAATATTTATTACGAGGTCTCATGCGACCGCTCGGCATATTTTAAATATATAGTGTATTTTAGTAGTCCAATTATTAGTAAAAAACAGTAATATTTTTAGTTGAGTTAGAATGTTCAGAACAACCTTAGTATTACCCTGAGCAAGTTGAAACGATTTCAGACGCTTCTAATCTTTTTCGAAGTTCGGCGCATGATTTGAGAATTTTGGCAAATTTGATGATTTGAGACCTTAGGAATTGACAAGCAAACTTTTTATGGTCCATTACGATGTTTCTAAATGTAGACTTCCTTGTTAAATTAATATGAACATTAAAATTATGTTGAATGCATTTGGACATTTGTTAATTTGTGCACGACCGCGGCTACCCCATTTGGGATTTGGCGAATATTGGTGTGACCGGGCCACAAAGTTAATATTCGCTAAATCGCAACCATTATTGGAATCAATTATTAAATTAGTTTTAATACACTGTAATATTAACCATGCAGGCACAATAGAAATTTTGGTTTCGGCTCGGCAGCTGGTAAGTTAGTTAAATAAATTAGTAATTGGACTAAAGATGAATTCGCTACGCCGCGGCGCGTGCAGCATGCATGGATTCGTATGAATTGATGAATCTGTCAAATGCATCATTTACCCTCCATCATTCATTTCTGCTTTGTGCATTGAGGAAACATTATTCCTCTTTAAGAAAAACATGACAGGTAACCTTCAGTGATGCATCGATCCCAAACAAAATAAAGAAGTGGCTATTGAAGCCAGGGTTTGAGTTCTATTGTTTTTGATTTTGTTTTATTATTTCATCGTATAAATAATGCAGTGTCATTAGGTTTAAAAGCCTGTCAATTTTTCGACGCTTTGGATAAATTTAAATAAGCACATTTCATAGGTAAGTAGCGGCAGCGATTTGGTAGTAAGTATTAAAGTTAAGCAAGTACGTCGCAGGTGTATGTGGATAGGTGTTCGTTTCTTCTTTATTTAATGATATTTATTATCACAGGTATATCCTGGCTTTGGAAGCACGTTGAAAGTCGGCCACGGCTTATATCGCTCGATATCATTAATCGGAGGCCTTTGGTCAGCTTGATTATATCTGATAGTAAGGTTAGTCACTTGCCTACAACAACCCCCTCCCTTTACTTTAACTATACTTTTAACATTTTATTTATAAGGTACAAGGTACCTCCTGTTTTCCGTTACCTTATTAACAGGATCTGTCTGTTTTCATCGCTCATGCATGACATGATCGTTGTATTATTCATTGTTTTTGTGATGTAGGGTATTCAAATTAAGTTTCCTAACTTAATTTAAATCGTTTTGTCTTCTGAATCTACATCGATAATCTTTATCCGTGCCTATATCTAGTCGATATTTTTGATGGCCTGTTTACATTAAAGTTATGATCTACATTACGTTACATACGATAAAGAAACTGCTCAATCAAAACAATCATTAGTCCGATCTTTCATTATTCATCTAATCAAGCAAATCAGGTAGAGGCTGCACGTGTTTAAAAGATAAACTGCTCGCCCACGCGGTTTGCCCTTGACTGCTCTCTGGCGCACTTTGAAGTACAATTTGTCTACAGCATTTTGAGTCTTCTCCCATTGCCATAAGTACGTGTCTCTTTGAGGAAAACTGTATTTATTTTTACTCGTCAACTCTCACGCGATATTCCTTTTTTCTTTAGGTATGCAAGTGGTATTTATAAAATTGTACACTTGGAGTGTTTGTGAGATGGACGTCGGTACTCGGCTCGGAGTTGGTATGTTTACAGAATGACGCGTCAGTTTGAAGTAGACTGAGTGGTTTAGACTTTGGGCAATGATGGGGTAGATTGTGTTTATCCCCATAGGTGAAAAGTCATTTTCCATGCGTCAAAATTTAAGGCTCTTGATAGTACTATATATTGATAGTACACTCTTTCACTTCTTCTTGCTTTTTGCCATTCTTTTCACACACTGGTTTGCATGCAACCGCGTTCAAGTTCTCGTTTATCTGTCGCATAATCTAGATTTCCTCCGGTTCCTACCTTTTTTTGGACGTCACGTCGTCATTCGTCTGTACTAAAATAATCCTGTTTCATTTTTTAAACTCACATTATCCTTTTGCTACCCTCGTATTGTAATCGCGAAGTAACAATCCATCCTTAGGGTTATTAAACGAGTTTCCGGATTTTTGTATTTACATAGGCCAGTTAAATAAGAGAATTTGAAACTTCTTATCAGAATCGTAACAATCCTTACTAAGGTCTTTATCCTAAAATGTTGGTTTTATTAATGTTTAAGGTCAAAGTTGAGAAGTTTCGAATTCGCATAAAAATGTTCAGGGTAGGTATTTAGAGACTTGAAACGAAACCACAATGAATGCCTTCATTGAATTTTCCGAACAATTGTTCGTATAACTCCGAGATGTTTGTGTCAACGGATTTTGTAACAGCGTAATTGAAAGAAATCTTTACGTATTTTGGAGTTTTCCTTTTTTTGTGTATGTATATTGTATCTTGACTTGACTTCTTTGTGATTGCTTTGCATAGATTGCAATTTTGGCGTGTTTGTTCAATACACACATTACTGCTTGCTTAATTTATTATTATTGGTGTAGTTTTCTTAAACATTGAATTTGAAGGTCACGGTCATTGACCTCGACCTCGAGATTCTTATCTTATTTATAATTTTTCTTTTGTTAATGTGATTGTAGAGGGAGTCTCCCTGTTTTTCATATCTACCATATGCAAATATTCATGGTACCAACCATGAATATTCACAAGAACTTGACTTGTCTTATGCTTTCTTTTAATGCTGGTATGAAAAACATTTATCTACTCACGAGAACAACTTGAATTCATACAAAGTCCATCTAGGTCTGAGTATCGTTACATAAAAGACGCTAGACTTTGTGAGCTGGTTCCAAAGTCTGCAGTTTCGATTCGAGTTAACTTTAATACCAACCGATTTCAATGCTGCCTGGTCCGAATGAACCTGATATCGCGTATCGATTCGTATCTGATGTCGTTACGCTCGCTAATCGTGGCTTAACTCGAACCCGCTACTCGAGCCCTAATAAATATTGCCAGCCATTACACAGCGCATATACTTTGGTAAGCATTTAAGCATGTACATGAGCAAAGTATATTAGCCAGCTCATCTTCTATGAAAGTTGCTCAAATCAATGAGTCGGCCCTTCTTATGGCTTCCCATAAACCCCAGCTTTGAGGCAGTTACGACATGGGGTATTCCAAAAGTCAAATACTTATTCTACTGTTGAACATGTCCCTGTTATGTAAATTCTATGATCTAAAAGTTTTACAACCAGCCCCGAATGATCAGGAAGGTTTCCTGATCATTCATGGTTATAACCTTGATAAAATACACTGATTGATAAAGGTGGACATTATGACTGGTGTATGTAGTGGTTAATATTCAATCTTGAATTTCATAAATTAAGTTATCTTACCTAGTTCGTTTAATTTTTACCGGAAAACTACCTCGACTTCAAAGAGTTCAAAAGACCTCAAGATTGCAGTACTCATCTTTATCTTATTTATCTGCAATAATTGCAATACAAGTATTCTGTAGTTACTATTGTTTCATTACTATGTGAATGGTCCACCTGCTATCTTTTGGGCTGTGACTCGGCTAAAGGTAGACTTGCTTATTAGGAATTCATAATAGGCGACTTTTAGGTTAAGAGGTCGTTCGCCACTCGTTAATTATTTCACGCATCAGCCTCTGTTTCGTCAATATCATGGTTGTTTGTTTTCCTCATTCGACCTATTTAAAATACACTTTATTTTAGGTTTACATTTAACTAACAACTAAATACCTTTGTCATTTAAAACTTCGATGACGTTTTTAGACGGATATGACTAACGTAACGATTTGAAACTAAGTAAGTATATGACATTCGGATGACAATACCATAATTTGGTACTATCGAGATATGCAGCGCTTGCTACATTAGTATTTATCATGTACTACAAGTTTCAATTGAACTTAGTGGGTGTGGACAGACGACGGTCTGTCCCAGTGTGTAAGTGCAGTACAACTGCAGTACAATTGGTCAATTAGAGAATATAGTACGACTTATATCGCGTTCCTTCAATTGCCCTAGAGTAACACCAGCCGATAAGGGCATGACTCAAATGCTATTTGCGGCTGCGGTGTGGGGTAAACAAACATCTGCTCGTTTCCTTGTGCTCGACAAACACATGAAATCACTATTGACAGAGTGAGTATCCTGTTGTTCTCTTTTGTTTCGGTTTTGGTGGGTTTCAATTTTTTTTAAGGATTCGAATGATACATACTTATGTAATGTACTAATGTAAATGTGCAGTGATACGTACCAATGCTTCCCCCTAAAATTGAGGTGGTTTACACTTTAACATCCCACGCAGGCCGTGCGTGAGTGCTGTGCCATGCCAAGACAATACTGTGGGGCAAGTAACAAACCTTACTTTAAGATGTAATCAAGCCGCCCTAACGCTTTCAAGCGTTATTTGCTGGTACTAACTTTTAAAGTGCCTTCCGAAGCACGTTGATGCTTCTGATAAATGTCCCTAAATATGATTGGAATGGTCACCCATCCACTTACTACTAGTTCGTTTTGCGGTCATCAATATCAGAGATGTACAAAATCTGGTTTTCTGAGCAAAAACAATTATCTTACTTCGGCACAAAGGACTTTGAGTTAAGCAATGGCTAACAGCCAAATAGCTGGGGGCACGCCCTTTGCTTGTTAGAAATTGGCTAACCGTTTTATGGCAGGTACTTTTCTTCTATTATGTGTACAGTGAATCTGGTTTAGTATTTTGTTGTATTTAATATAAATGACAAATCATGTATGAAAAGAGTTTGCTCTATCTACAATTGATCATGTTTATCCGTTGTATTCTGCTATGGGAATACTCTTCCGTAAATAATAAACAAATAAATTGTTTCCACAATCACACCAAATAATAAGCTAGCCCCATACTAAGCAAAGAATGTGCTATGGCGACTAGATAACGGATAAACATACTTAAATACGTTTATAAACATCCATGATTTAGTTACAAATGCTCGTGCTCATCATACAAACATTTGCCCCTTGCGGGATTCAAACTCGCAAACGCCAGGCATTGTAGTCCGGAGCGCGAACCACTACACCAGACGGTTGTCAAATAATGAACTATAGAAGCTGTGAAATCGTTCGTTAATGTTATATAGCACATAAATACGATATCATTTCATGACGCAATGTCTTGTTTTAGCAAAACGTTCTTACAACAACAACACAACGCGTTCGTATTCGTTTTACTACAAAAAAATATTGGCGCCTCCCGTCATACCGTTAATACAGCCACGTGGCGGAGGCTTATGGGAAGTCATAAGATGTTCGACTACCCGCTAAAATCCAGTCTGGTTCTTTTTGGTTGCTGCTCATAGTCATACAGTGCTCAGGTTGCGTGTTTGCGACATCGCCCGACTTGTTTAAACGTGGGTATCTAAACGTGTCTGTGTAGCGTTGCCGCGTTGGCCGGGACTGGCGACATGATAGACTGAAAACAAGTCTCGTGATATCTCCGGCGCGCTGCCCCAGCCCTAACATGCAATGCGTAACTTGTTTTTCTGGTATTTGTAAAAAATAATAACATAAAAAGAAAATTTTATCTGCGTAAAAATGAACACAACAAGATAAAGTCTACCTACCCATAACCCAACCTATATGGTTTGGAACCAGGCAAATACGATATCTTAAACCTTATTCAAGGCCACTTAATTAAATTAGGCAAAATATCGCCCTTCTTTACTCTTTATACCGATCTAAATCGATGATAGATAACACAAGAAAACATAGAGAACAATCGTATAATGACGTAATTCCACAGCGTAATTCATTCATGTTAAATGATAATTTTGCGATCGTCCGATATCTACGAGTAGCTAAAAATATGGCACAAGAAACACTGGTCAGTGTTCTTTTGTGCCATATTTTTTACTACAATTTAACCATAGTTCGTGTCAGAAAAACCTTATTCTTGTAAAGATCATTAAGTTAGGTATAATAGGTAAGTGCATTAACATTGCACATAGTGGGTTATCTCTACACTGGCCAGCCAGGCAGACTACATAGTTGCTGTTTGTGAAGTTGTTTCGTCAACGCAACAAGAAACACAAAGTATATAGGTACGCTAGGTATCACTATCAGCAACATTCTTGCTCCGATCTCGAAGAGAAGAGAAAAGAGCAATTTTCATATTCGCCGTAACTAAACGCGCGTCGGAACACGTAACTTTCAACAGACAGATCCATCGGTGACCTTCGAGCGGCGAGCGCCGGCTGGCAACAGCGTACGATCTACATGTACTATGTACCTACAGATTGAACAACACGACTATAGATATAGATGTGTATAGCGCTTAGCACGATGACCCGTTCCTTTCCCCGCGCCCGCTCCCCGCCTGCCATTCCGTGACGCATCGGCGCAACCACCACGTTCCAAACACGATTTTTATTTCCAACTTTAACTCTGAGCGACAGGGTCGGGAATTGAATGATTTGTTTATCAGGTTACGATGTTTTCGCGCGCGATGCCCGCGAGAAAGTGTTCATTCTATTTATTTTTGTACTCACACGGACACAACCGCACTGCGTGTTCGGAGAACCGATTCAAACACAGACTGCAAGCGGACGGTCGCGAAATGCAACAGTGTTGCGAATTTATTTAAGGCGCACATATCTTTGTGTTTAGGCGCTAATCCTGCCCTCGTACATAATGTTTTCAGCCTAACATGCTAAGAAAGCAGTTGAAATAATACTGCTTCAAAATATTTCATCAGATCGATTCTATTTAGAGGGTCGCCGAAGGAAGTTGTTGATTCTACATTTCTCATTGTCAGAAGATAGCTTCCAACATTTCCAACCAATGGAAGACAATTTTAAGATATAGAGTTGTGAGTTGTTGTGACGAGAAAATAAATCTTAGGACTCTAGTAACCTTTTTATCTTGTTTATATATAAAGTAACTTAATAAACGCAAAAACACGATTTGAAAACCTTAGAATGTTCTCAAGCCAACTTCGTTTTGTAATGAATGTGTAATCCATACTCCTTTTCTAATCCAACTTGCAAGATCTGAAACAGACTACCCATTTGATTTAAGATTCTTCTCCACACTCGGAAGATAGTCGTACGTAATCCACATTATCCACAGCCCCAAATCGCCACAGATAACGGAGCATTAAACGTATTAATTTCCTAAAAAACAGGAAGCAACAATTTGAAATTCAATCGACCGTGTTTTTGCCCCGTTTTCGACTGTAACGGTAAAACAAATGCATGCGAATACGTTCGCTTTTGTGAAAATCGATTCTAGGCCTTTCGAACTGTGTCTTTCAAGCTTATAACTGTAAAAAGATCTTTTTACAGCTTTCGTACTTCTGACCTTTTAAAATAGAGTAATATTGTTTTATCCTTCACCATGGTAAAATTAAGGATTATAAAATATTTACAAGTTTACAGTCACTGATGAATTAGCCAAAATATCCAAGTATCTGATCAATTCCTACGTCCCTTTGTAGTATCCATAGAAATAGTTGATGCAATTATTCAAAATTCAAATTAACTATCAAAGGGATAAGTCCTCAAACTTCCTCAGTTATTTAATTGAGTTTCACTTACAATACAGAAGTATACTTGAAAAGAGATCCAAACACTCGGAGACTACAATCTAATACCAAAATAGTTCTTTTTTTTTATGTAAAAAGGAAATCCTCACACATCTTTTATTGGTTTTTCTAAAAAGCGTCGCGACGTAAGAAGTTTTTAACCCCCGACGGAAAAAGATGAGTGGTATTTTATGAGTGTATTTGTCGATAGTGAAGTTTAAGGTGTGTATACTTGGCGTCACTTAAATTCAAATTCAATCGTTTATTTGCAAGAATACATCATACATGCAATTTTATAAAAAGAGCGGTGGCCAAAATAGGAACTAACATTTTCAGTACAAGTGTTCGGTGGAGACAAGTAGCGCCACCCTGCAGCGTTTTTTTTATTTGACGAAAAATATATCTGTCTGTGGCATTGTATCTCAAACGAATAGACCGATTTTGACGTAGTTTTTAAGCGTTGCGTCTTGCAATACGTACGGCCAGCCCTGATGTGCTGGCGTCTCCTTTAGAATTCATGGTAACCCGAAGATCTCAAAAAATCGAAATGTGACGTTTATCTGTCAAAGGGTGCGGTATTGCCTTTCCGCGTATCTTCTAACAAATTAAAAGGTTACGATGACCTTTTTGTGCACCAGTAATTAACGTTGGATGACTCGCTTGGTGGAATATTCCACGCTTGTTTGTAGACAAGTTTCTTTTATTAATTTCATTTATATTCTGTTTCGCGGTTTAGTTGGGGTTATCTAAATTGTCGAAAACATTTTGTTTAGAACAGTTATTTTGTCGTTCGAATAGATTAAGCTTCTTTACAATGTTTCGGGTTCGGAAAATGGGTGAAAGTGGTTTTGTAAAAGAAAGTTTTATGAATTATTCTTTACATATTTTATAAACAGGATAAGTCTAACTTAACCGAATCATTTGATAAGTTCTGAAATCCTATCTTAGTATTTCTATAGGTGCTAAACTAGGCACTTGTAGAAGTACCACTAGATATAAGTGGCACCTACTTTCTACACTTACAAGAAAAAATAATCACAATGTTATCATATCACGTAAGTGGTTATTATTAGTGTTATTGCTTACTTACAGTGTTACGATTTCTCTAATATGTCATAGAGTAGGTATTGTGACTACAAATAATCGCTGTAGGTACTTATAGTTCTTCTGGCTAGTTCTAGATGAATTAACAACCACAAAATGATGTGGCTAAAAGCTGGTTTTAACCGTCAGCTGTCGTCATTGTGCGATCAACAACACATCAACCTATACATCTCCAGTATAAGATGATTGTTTATTTGTATCAAATACCTCTTTAGGTGAGTTCACCTTACGATGGACATGATTAGCTTCGTACTGTGTTTTGTCTGGTTTCTGAGCGACCTCCCGCATAGGCACGCTGCTGGCCATAGTACAAGTTTATGAAGTAGGCTAACAAAGAAAGCAAAAATCGTGTCCCAAGGACGCACTCATAGTCAAGGAACTAATGTGGTGCTCCATGCTGGAACTGGAGTTTTTTCATATGACTGGAAAAAGAAGTAGGTACGTACATTGTATTATCAAACATATTATGTATTTTTCTCACAGCCCAAAATCCAAATGCCTACAGATCGAAATCTTTTAAGTCCATAAACGAAGAGCCGTCTTTGCTACTTAGCCAGCGTTATCCGAATTGCAATTTTCACACCTGTTTTTTTCTTACTGCCAAAGAAGGGACAATTCCCTTCATAGACTCGGAATAATACAGACGTATAGCTGCTAAGATTTAAACTTGCGATCACGAACTACCTATAACAGTGTGGGATTTGTGGAATGGAACGTGAGGTGTTTAAAAGGGAAGGAAGACGGAATGAGCGAGAGGAGAAACGAATGCGGATTTGAATGTGATGACGGACGTTTTTCTATTGTTTTACGGGGGATTGTCCTACAAAGAGTTGGAGTAGAAAGTTGTGCTGGTGCTGCTAAACCCTGAACCTGCATATACCGAGAGTCTGATATAAGCTGCCTTTCTTTTATCCCTACAAATAAACTAAAATGAAATGATTCTTCTGTTCCTCATTTTATTGTGCGCTTGTTGGCTTATTTATTTTCTGCCCCGACGCCCTCTGAACAAGTTTCAGGCATTCGGAGTGCCGTAACTGCGGTATTTAAACTTAGATCAAAGGCGGTCTTCTGTTCAACGGGAGCTAGACCCAAACTTAGCTCTGTGGCTTGAACTGATTGTATTATTCTTAGTTTTGTTTTCGTTTCTTGATAAATGACTGAGTGGTGCGCTTTTATTAAGCCACTAAGACAGGATTTAAGTTTCTTTATAAAATCATTTTAAGTACTTAGGTATTATTTATTTTATTATAAGCTGACTGGATAGGATAGTTAAGCTTTCGAGTCAACATATAAATTATTACATTATTTACTTACATAATATCTAATCCTGACTCGAGAACCATGGACAAAGGGCTTTCTTTTTTTCCTGCCTACAACCTTTGTTTAGGAAGTCTATCAAAGATACAAAGCCCGCCCCTGTAATTTTTATCAATCGTGTGTTACTATTTACATCACCATCATTACAGAAGATTACTACTGTCCACTTTCCACGTCAGTAAACGTTCTTAATATTTCCTTCCATTACGCTATTTTCGCAACGTTCATAGTTTTACTGGTTCCACTAGCGCCACCATCGCGTGAGTATCGGAAATTGTGAACCATTAGCCGGTTCCGCGAAGCCCCCTCCCCCCTCCATCCTGTCTGCGAGCGACACGGGTCTATACTTTTACTTTCGCGACGATATGTATATCGAAGTAGTACCGTAGTACAAGGGCACTGTTTTGTTTTGAAGGTACGGTGCCACATATTTGTCACCAGGGCGGCGCTAGTTTCGCATAGTTTACCTCGAGTGGCCACTGAACTTTTTTTAAAACCATTCGAATTTGGAATGATTTTTAAATGAAGTAAGTGATCCAAGGCAACGTGTTAAGCCTTAGTACGTGTCAAAATCCCCGCTAAAAGCACTTGTGAAGTGTCCTAAAATCTGTGAAAAGGATGTCCGCTAATTTATTTACGATTTTGCCAATGAAAATGAGCGAATGATCAGGTTGAAAAAGGCAAGGTGAGTCAGTTTCACGTCGCAGGTTTAGTCACTCCCACCGTTAACAATAGTGCTGCGGTGACGGATGATTCACCCGCATGTCATTTCAAATAGAACGAAGGAGGCTAGTTTGTTATTACTGCAGATTACAGTCCCACTCCCATCGACATATCGACTTATCTATGACTCGGGTGACATGAAAATCGGTGCTCTTCCTTACCGTACTATGAAAAAGTATTACCTACTTCAAAGTTCAAACGTGTTTTGTTTTTCCATAAACAGTTTGACGTAAAAAAACACTGCTTAGCTACATTAAAGTTCATGGTATGGATGCAATGCTTCTGATCAATGAAGTTAAGTGTGATAGATAGAACTTCGGAGCATGTACGAAAAGGGAAGAATAGGTCTTAACCAAAGATATTTCTAGTAACTTTAACAGCATAAAAAACATTTGATGTGCGCGACAGGTCTATTTGTATGCTGCATCGTAAAAGTTGCGGGTTCGGATTCCGTTGGTCAGGCAGTTTTTAAAACTTAGTGTCACTTCGTTAGTGGATCAGACAGTCTATCGCATATTTTATTTACTGTCACACTTCTACTGTGTTTTTATTGTCTTTTGTTTTTCGGTCAGTTATTAATTATGTGCTAGTAACGATTTTTGTATACCTAGATTTTTAGAAAAACTCGGAGCAATTTAAAAAAAGATTAACATAAAAACGCTTGCCTCCGGGCTAAGGCTAGCTAGACCTGATTTAAATGGTAATTTTATGGAAATTGTCAAGTCCAATAAATAATAAAAACGCCATGTTTAACGAAGCAACTTTTTTGCTAAATTGCTGCTCACTAGTCTTCAATTTTCTTCAGTACCGTTCAAGCTGTGATTTTAACGACTAAAAGGTTTATTACAATTAGCGTTAATTTAGATGTAGCAAAGAAAGACAAAAGGTATTTAGGGAAAATTGCTCTTATTTACCTACGTTAAAAGATAGAGGAAAAACGCCAGAAAACATGTTACCTATTTAAAATTACAGATTTATTTTATGTATTTTTCTAACGGTGTTTCTTGATTTACTTTGAAATTTTATGTTAAAATTATTTTCTTACTTGACAAATAAAGCATAGTCTATGCTTTAAAACCATTAAAAAATATTAAATGATGTTTCAGTACTTATTAACTACTTATCAGATATCCTGTGGCTTAGCTACGTAAGTTTCCTCATATTAAATTAAATTTACGCAGAATTCGCTCACGCTTCCTGTAGTTTTGCATAATTTTAACTGTACAGTTATCGGGCATCGACCATGTTGCATGAGAAGCGGTGACTGTGGTTTCATCGAAATACCTTTAGTTTTGCGTACGTGATTATTTGGGTGACTAATAATAATCGACGTATCATTTTTAGGGATCCGTACCCAAAAGGTGAAACGGGGTCAGATAGATTATTTTTTTAATAATGGAATCTTATTTTTTATTTTGTCAATCAACCAAAAAATCACAAAGATAAAGCGCGTCAAAATTTGGGAGATGTGGCTCGTGTGTCTTGTGACGTAACTTTTAAGTAAAATTGCACCTAGGCGTGACGTCATTCGACATTTCAAATGAATATAGCTCTAAAATATTTATGTAAAAAAAGAAAAAATACGAGTCCAATACCTTACTAATAATTACTTTTTGATAATCTACGTGATAGACTAAGAAAAAAGGAAGTATTTTCCATCATCCTATTGTTGAGGTGTCTTGTGTCCCGTTGTGTGTGTGAGTGGGACGTTAAATGCTTACATTATTCTATTTTACATTTTAATAAAATCAGTATTGACATGAGTATCATTGAAGACTGCCCAAAATTCGCATCAAAGATAAAATAATGATGTCACACTTTCAAAAAATGCAACATTAATTTTTAATTCGACAAATGAAACAAAACATACGAACTATTTTGACATCCTGTTACAAGTCTACGAGAATACCGCTTTTGATATTTTTCTGGGACGATATAAACTATATTTTGCCTGCTTTAAACAGTAGTTAAACCATTAAGGTATAATGTACTAGCGTACTAGAGAACACATCTCGAACTAAATCTTTCAGCCATGCATTGTAGCCCGGTAGACTACAAAGTTTGAACGGGGAACAATAAAGAAGCAGTTTTGACAACTTCAATTATTGACACTGACTGAAGCTTTGTAGTCCACTGGACTGCAATGCTTGGCTGACACATTTAGTTCGAGATGTGTTCTCTAGTACGCTAGTACATTATACCTCAATGAGTTAAACATAACTTGCAAACAATGAGAATACAAGCTCGCCTTTAAATACCAAAAACAGTGTAAAACTATTTGTGAATGTTAACGTTAGTAGAAACTCGTGGAAAGTCACATTTGCATCTGCATACATGCACTTCCACTATGGAAATGTTATTGTGTGGGTTCGACCTTTCAACGGCCTCGGAAGAAGACCGTTATGGAGTTGCTGGTGAACTTAAAAAAAACCGGCCGAGTGCGAGTCGGACTCGCGCACGAAGGGTTCCGCACCAATATCTATTAAAACAAGCAAAAAAAAACGATGTTTGTATGGAAGCCCCTTTAAACATTTATTTTGTTCTGGTTTTTAGTATTTGTTGTTATAGCGGCCACAGAAATACATCATCTGTGAAAATTTCAAGTCTAGCTATCACGGTTCATGAGATACAGCCTGGTGACAGATGGACAGACGGACAGACGGACAGACAGGCAGACGGACAGCGGAATCCCAGTAATAGGGTCCCGTTTTACCCTTTGGGTATACGATTATTAGGATTTTGTATCGGTTTAATATGGTGAAGCGTATCACATAGTTGCAGTCACAGAAAAGGCGTAGCGGAGCATTGCAGAGAGACTTACTTGTTCTGTGGTTGTAGACGTTGTACTTGTACTTTTTGCGATTTCGATGTTTATACTACATATTCTAAAAATTCTAAACTACCATTGGTTGCGATCTGCGATTGGTGTCATCTCCGCTAGATGTTCACTGGTAGGTCTACGTAGTTAAATTACTAGCCAACATAATCATTTTATATTTTGATAGTAACCTAGATACAATATAACGCAGAAGCCATTCAGATAATTCGGTGAACTATCAAAACGACTTCATTATACTGTTATTTGTAAAGCTGTAACTATAATAACTATAAATAATACAACACTACTGCCTACTATTTTTGAGTCATTTATGAATCACGATGACCGAGTCTGTTGATCTGTCTGAACTACTAAATGTACTTCTTGACTTAAACACATTTCAAAAGTTTGGCAGGCATTAATAATACACATACATTAGTCACTCATTGTATCCGGGAGATTTTTTCTGCAAAGTAACGTTATTATTAATATTTTTGTTGGTCAAAAGTAATTTTATTCTTAATTAATTTGCAGGCATTTTCTGACACGAGTTTTTATTAGTACCTCAGTTAAAAACAAGAAAACTTTTCACACAATGCTTGCAGTTATTTATAGTACAGTTAGACACTCAGATATTTAAGTCCAGGGCGGTAACCACGAACTCTTAAAACAATCTCAAATCTGTCAAACATTATCAAATCTGTCAAATTTTGTATGTAATGACGTACCAAAATTGACAAATTTGACAGCTTTGAGATTGTTTTAAGAGTTCATGGTTACCCCGCAGTATAGGCTGATCTCTTATTTGTCTCAAATGTCTTTATAAAGCGAAGGCAATGGCATCCTATCCTGGAAAGGTTCAAATACATAAGTTTAAATCAGTATCTTACCTATCTACCCCTTGTAAAATCTTAACCGTGTCCTCTAAACCTTACGGTTAAACCTATATTAATAAATTAATAACTTTGTTTAATTAAGTATTGTATAAAGTCTGGTCGGTAGAGCAGCGGGGTAACCATGAACTCTTAAAACAATCTCAAAGCTGTCAAATCTGTCAATTTTGGTACGTCATTACATACAAAATTTGACAGATTTAATAATGTTTGACAGATTTGAGATTGTTTTAAGAGTTTGTGGTCACCGCCCTGGTAGCAAGCAACCCTGTATTGCGTGTTACTGACCTTTGCTAAGTCAGGTAACTTTTTGATGGCACATGTCGACCAGTTCTAGCGTTATCATGATGTTTTTATAGCGCTTTGTCATTAGAAAATCTATTTACGTATTTTTGGAAGGCTATTTTAAAGGAAGGCCCTCTAAAGATGTTCGGCCTTCTTAATACGATTTTCATTTTTTTTTCCTGTTTGTGGACATCGACCATCCTATTGGTAGTAGTATTCCGCTGTGTGATATTCTGTCCTTGATTTTTATCCAATGAGGATAGCCTTTTAAAGACGGTTTCCGCGAAAGCTTTACTGACGTTTCTGCCCTTTCTGTTTCCCCACGAGAATAGCTATGTCAGGGCAATTTTTATTTTATTTTAACGGATGTTTTTGCTCATGTCTCTTGCCTATGAGGATATCCTTGTCAATGCGGGTATTGCGCACGCCTTATTTGATGTTTTCTGCTCTATTTGTTGCAAGTAGGGTTGAAAATTGCAAAAGATACATTTTGTTTGTTTCGAAACATTGTCTTTCCTGTAAAATGCATGTATATCTTGAAAAAAACAAACGGGAGATTCGTCTGAAAAATACAATCGTACTCGTTTAATACTGTGTATTTTTCATATTTAACAATCAAAGGGGAACAATCTTGCTTATTAATAGAAATTGAATATAAGCAATGTAATTGAATCAATATCTCGGTTTATATAAAATAAACTATTCTATCCTAGTAGTCTATTGAAAACAAAACCCACACAGTTATAAATTTAAAAAAAAATCTAACATTGTTTATTTTTATTGACAGATTTATTACTAAAACTCATACAAAAATCTATTGAGAATTTTTTATAAGTCTAAAATTCAAGCGACCATTGAAAAAGCTAAAAAGCCCGATAATGGAAAAATACACCGTAAAATACATGTAAAAAACATAAACTTGCGAAAGATTCAACTGAAGATCCACAAGTAAAGTTTCTGTATTATATTCAAAAATAAAGAGGTTGTTTGAAAGATACATGTATTTTACATGTCATTTTCAACCCTAGTTGCAAAGACAGTTTTTGCGCAAGCTTATTAATGTTTCTACCCTGTCCTATGCCCCATGAGTATAAGCCTTGTCAAGATGTTTTTTAGTTGCTTTACTAATGTTGTTTTTGCAATGTCTTATGCCAATGAGAGATCCTTCTCGAGGTGGTTTTGGCGCAAGGTTAATGAAGTTTTTGCCCTGTCTCTTCCTGATGAGAAAGTCTGATACTGCGCAAGCTTTACTTTATATTTCTGGCCTGTCTTTTCCCAATGAGGATAGCCTTCTCAATTAGATTTTTGGTGTACTGACGTTCTTCTCTCTTGTCCCCAGGCCCGGGCAGACGGATCACGGGCACGGCGGCGGCGGCGCTCTGGCTTACGGCGGCAAACCGGCGGCCGGCGCGGTGGTGGCGCCGCCGCAGCCGCGCGCGCCGCCCGCCGCGCCGTACGCGCAGCCGTACTCGCCTGCGCTTCGACTGCACCAGCCCGGGTACGGCTCGGCTGCACTCACGTTCAGGTGTGTATCTGATGCTTGTCAGATCCCTCCTCTTTTCCTCCTCTGTCTATTTAGTTGTTTTGATGATAAGCCATCGTTGCGTGCGACTAAAGGTCTTGTGGAACAGCATTTTCAAGACCTACTAATAGGTTATTTTATTCAGTCTACAACTGCCTGCTGCTGCATAGAAGTCTCTCCCAAAGTCCGCCATTGCACCTGATCATCGAACATCCCTTTCCTCAGCTGCAAGCTGCTTTGCGTCGTACGGTCTACCTTGTCAGAGGTTGCCCAACCGTACGTGCAGCCGTACTCGCCCGCGCTTCGGCTGCACCAGCCCGGGTACGACTCGGGTGCCCTCACGTTCAGGTGTATATCTGATGCTCATCAGATCCCTCCTTTTGTGTTTATGAAGACTATCCTTTTTCTTTTTATAGGCTCTTGAATCTTGATCGTGACCCTGTTTATTTAGTCGCCTTGATCATTACCATTCGTCATCTCGACTAAATGAAAGGGAAATGTCATTTTCAACACTTACCAGTAGGTCCCTCAATAGGCTAGTTGACACCACCAATCAATTGACATACTTTTTATGAGCTGTCAAAACGGATATCTTCCTTATAATTTGTATGGCGATATCGGATTATGACGTCACTATCCGATAAACTCAACTGCCTTACTTTTTTACGATTTTAATGCAATCAAAAATCAGTTAGTCTCTTAAATGAAATTGTACTGAGTTATTAGACCTTAAATAAAGTGTCTGTTTTAATAAATGATGCCTTAGAATTATTTATGAATGGGGTCAACATCCCTATTATCATTGAAATCAGCCTATACCACTTATACCAGGCCGCTGCTGCCAAGATTCTCTCCCAAAACACGTCTACTAATAAAACGATCCTAATAATCGGCTATCCTAATAACTGGCCACCGCTCGCTTTACGTACGCCAGTAGCTTTACGTCGCTCGCTCTGCCTTGTCAGAGGGTGACTGTTTAATAAGTTCAACTCTTGAAGTGTAGTCGACCGTTTGACCTAGTATTCTCCTTACAAAAGCATGTGAAAGTGCTAAGACGAGATTCAAAGAGACTTTTCGTGACACTGACTGATAACTTCTTAGGCTGCTGCCACTATTCTCGTAACCACTACGTTCTGCGTGAAACTAGTACCAAATATAGTATATTTGATTGAAGCCAGTGCCACTTATCTGTAACATAAGGCTGTCTGTCTTCAGCACTCACCAAGTCTTCCGTTATACTTACTGGACTTACTTACAGAACCAAAAAATCGCTGTCTACTCAATATGACTTCTTGTTTGGCCCAGAGAATTTCTCTTAGAGAATGCCTTAAAGCAATAAGTTGGGCTTAACACAAACAATGTTACTGTGCAATCAAGATTAATAGTATTAAGTAGATAGTCCATATCTAATCATATATCAGTTACACCCGTAAAGTTAACCGTTGCATCGCTAATGAATCTTCTTCAGGTTTATCTCTCCATCAAACGTTATTAGGTTGCAGAAGAAACCAGGCCTTATTTACAACGGCTAAACAATGCTACGGAACCGTTGCGATGAGATAAGGAAAACCATTGTTTCGGGGTAGGGTTGATACAAATTGCGTAATCACTTGCAATGTGTATCGCGAAAGATTACAACGGAACGATAAGGGCGGGTTTCCATTCCACTGAAGCGGAGACTACTACGGTCTGGAGCGGATAACGCCTCGGGTTTTTTTTTACGTAGCACTAAATAAAAAAAAAGGTTCATCTCCGCCTAAGTGAAAACGCACTCCAAGATTGTTTTTTTTCAAAATGACTTTTTTTGTAACCGCTATAAAAATGGTAAACCGCGAGATCAAAATAGGTTTGGGAATACTTGTAGCTGTGACTGTTACTCACTCCATAGCAGCTTGAATGCGGTCAAGTGAAAAAATTACAACAAATTTTAGCAATAAAGATTTATTTTATTAAATTTATTTTATACCATAAGAGTTATTATAATTTATAGAAATTGTGTCCGGAAGTTATTCGTAAATCAAGTCGACATTTCGATACAGCTAACCGCTTAATATATGAAATAAAAATGTTAATAATTATCAGATACCGAAAATGGTAGGAAAGGAAGTGTTTGCATTATGCTAATATTTCAAAATACCGTAAAATTATAATGAAGTGATATTGTATTTTATATCTCAATAAGTTACAAATATTACCTGTACTGCCAATATCATTTAATAGTGGCATTAATAGCCATAATTTATTTTCGAAGATGTAATTAAAAGATTACTCGGATATTCACCGGTATTATTGCTGTTATTAAAATAATATGCATATCGATTTTCCGTTTTATTTGGGACCAAAACAGTTTTTATATTTATATTAGCAAGATAAACGTCTAATCTAGTGGATTACGCTTCGGGCTACAAGCCAGACGGTTGCGGGTTCTAATGTTTCAGCAAATTTTTGTGTGATGGTATGGTATTTGAAAGATATGTCTAAAGTAAACTTGTTTATAAATGTATTACCTGCTGGTTAAATGGTGGGTTTTCACCAAAGCGGAGAGAGGAGGGTAACTGTTTTGTTAATATAATCCCTAGCGGAGTGTTTGCGGTTAAACAGATTCGCTTCGATTGTCATTAGTATGAAATTGCTCTTCTCCTCTCCGCTATCATGGAAACGGGTTTCTCTACCAAAGCGGAGAGAGGAGAGGAGCCATGTTTTACTAATTTCATCCATAGGCGGACATAAATGGTTTTGCTCTCCTCTCCGCTACGAAGGAAACTGGAAACCCACCCTTAAGTTAAAAACGCTTCGAGGCAGCCCTGCTGCGATGTGTCGACATTCGACAACACTGCTGGGAAGACGTTTTTGTCAAACAACGCGTATTTCATTGCCTTGCGAAGTCACCGTCACACCAGACATACTAATTCTTTACACGCAAGTGGTTTCTCCGAGTCTTATTTTGTAAGCCTTTGTCTGATTGCTTTATAATCTTTAACGTGATTTCGTTCCCAAGACTCGTCTCGTCGTAGATCGGGCTTTATTTTGTTAGTTTATCTTTGGTTGGCAAATATTTATACATAATCTTGGCATGACTTTGTACAAAAATATTAATGTAGAAAATTTGCGACTTTTATAAAAAGATTTTAATTACTATAGCAGGTTCTTATTCTCGTGTCTGTCTAATTTATTTTTAAATGTATAATTTCTTATAAAGTAAATTTGCCAAAACGGACCTTAGTTCTATGTTTGTTTGTCGACCAAATTTCCGCAATCCTGCCATTATTTTAACAGAATGCGCATATTTATTGATACATACACTGCACGTATAATGTCCGAATGGGGTACGCATCGACAGTCACTTGTTCTGTATCAGGAATTTTGTTTTCTGCGTTAAAAATAGAAAATTGACACTACCTATCTGGGGCCCTAACCATGAACTGTTAAAACAATCACAAATCTGTCAAACATTATCATTTCTGTCAAATTTTGTATGAAATGACGTACCAAAATTGACAACTTTGAGATTGTTTTAAGAGTTCATGGTTATGGCCCTGATCTTCTTTTATCCTACTATAGGAAATTTTGCGCAAGATTAATACAGCTACTATCGCACGACCGGTAGCGATTACTTCACGTAATAAACCCCCATTCTTTAACATTAACAATAGACCTTTTATCTCCAGGTGTAAGAAATGGGTCGGTATTGGGTAACCCTCGGCAGGGAAGCTGCGATTCTATAGAATAACCACAGACAATCAAAAGAAAAGGTGTTGCAACTAAAAGATTTCTTTTATAGTGTAAAGAAAGACGATTCTTTGAAACAGGTTCCATTGGAGTAGAAATAAAATGTGAATTTGGGAAGCCATTTTTGGTGCACCAGAAAATGCCTATTTCGAAACAAGATCACATAGAAACTAAAATTATTATTGATCCTAATTCTCAGGCACTTTAGTTCATTCCTTAATTTTAGCGCTTTATTTTCTAGTCGGGGTGATCATGTCATGATCCTAAATTATTATAAGTACTTATTATATTATGATTAAAACCCAATGACATATTGACCATTCTTAGCCTTGGTTCTTTTCAGTGAATTCCAGTGATATCTGAATGTACAGGTTTCCTTACTGTTATTCCTTACAGCCGATTCATTAGTTTGTTCACCGAATGATAAATACATGCATTTATTTTTTGTTTTTTATTTATTTTAATTACCTAAAAAATAGAAATCACGATACGAATTACATATTTGAGCCTTTTGGGGTGAAAACTGAGGAACCGTGAAGACTGACTGCCCACGAGTTGTATTGGTGAGATGTCCACGCGTTTAGCTGAGAAAGCATATCATGATGACTTTAAATATGCCTGTAGTTCTGCTGTGCCTGTAGGTACTGTATTGTACCAAGACATGCATACGGATTAGCCTTCTGTCAAGCGTCGTAATGTACTCAGCAACTCTATACAGCAAACTCAGTCAGATTTTTATTTATAGGATCATACTTGTTTATAGAATGTCTGACTTCGTGTAAATAGTAAAAAAATTAAAGTAGTATTAGTATCTACGAATAAATAAGTAACTTTAAACTACCAGTTTTACCGAGACTGCTTAAGATTTTTGAAGACATTTCACCAGAACTTTCCAATACCCCAGAATGGGTTGAAATTCTCAGAAAATATGAGAGTGGGACTGGTCACGCTTCAATAATTTATATCATTTGTGTGACCCAATCTTGTCTTAAAAATAACTTTTATGATTCTCAAAGAAGATTCGAGATAAACACAATTTATTGTTTAGATATTATAAGGTTTACTACACTAATAAAATAAATAATAAAACGGCCCAACTAAAAGTTCAAACAACGCGAGATATTCGCTATCGGATAAAATGGAGCCAGTAATTAATGTCGTAATTAATTAATGACCATAAACAAAGTTCGGCAACATCAATCGGCGCTCGGCAACTTTATGGTCGTTGAGAGATTGCTGCTTTTTATGGTTTTCGCAGATCTTATTGGTGAAAGGAGAGGTTTTGAAATCGTTTTAATAGTTCTTAATGCAATTTTTATCCCGTAAGGAGATTGGCAGAAACCCATGTATTTGCTTAACGTATCTTGGAGTGATATGAAGTTCAATCATTGTAATTCTGTACTAGAGTTCATCAGTACAGAGAATTGAGATTTGACAATAAAACCGCCGACATTGTAGCTGCAAAAGATTCTGTGTTACAACCTACAACAATATACGTACATTACATGGTATTTGTGTTCTTAATTAAGCCTTAATGATATCTCTGAACGACTTCGTTCTGAGTGTATACCTCATTCATGGTCTGAATTCCAGTCTTCATCATGGATGTTGTCTAGTTTCGATGTGATCATATTTTACTCTTAGAAGCGTTTCAGCGTGTTTTAAAAGACCTCTATTCATCTGAGTGATAAATTAAGCGTTTCGTATAACAATTACAAACATCCACTGATATTTTCTGAAGCGTAAAAAAGTTAAAATTTGCCTCTTGTTGCAAAGAAATAAAAACAAGTACCTAAATTCGTCTCACCATGAATGTAATATTGCACGTAGCGTAAATAATCGTCTAACCATGAATGTAATATTGCACGTAGCGTAGTACATAATGAATTCCTTGCGTACATACAATCCTCAATCTATGAAAAATTAAATATAACACGTTAGGTATTTAAAATTGGATCAGAATTCAGTGTCATCTGCAGAAACTAAGAAACCCAAGGAATTCTTGGCGCACCAAAGTGAAACCGGTTCCGTTTGCTATCCGCGCCGTGCCAAGCGGATGACTGCATACAAACTGACAACCTTTACAGTTTTACATAAACCGTTGGATTTGATCCAAACGTACCTACCATCGGTTATGATTGTAGTCCGAAAGTGGCTCACTAGGCAACAGAAGTTCGACAGAAATTAGAATAACCTTATGAAGTAATTCTAATTAATTCTAACTAGTAACTTATTTTTAGGGAATGCGCAAATACATTAACTAACAAAATATTTTCAATTTTTGGTCCTATGGTCCTAGATGATGTACAGTCAACAGCACGTCGACCTACCAAAAAAGTTAAAAATTCTCTAATAGATTTTCAACTTTAAGCCTGACTAATAGAGATCATTTTCAAATGAGAAAATTTGCCATTTTGTGGTAGGTCGACGTGCTATTGTCCGTACCTACTACCTATCTACTACTACAATGTTTTTGTGTTAATTATGCAGGCTTTTTTTCAGGTATAATGAAGTTTAATTATTTTAAATAACCCGAATTAATTGATCTGTGGTGGAGTGGAAGTGTGGAGACGGATCTCTTCTGAACCATCTTCAAATACCTAGTTTCACTACTCCCAGATCGCGGTCGAAGGTTTGACTCCCGGGGTTAACTAAGAATATTATGAACACTAGCGTTTACAGAGTTACGTTTGTCAATTATCATATAATCTAACTATGTCTTATTAAGGGCTAAATCATTGGTGGGAGGGATTGTTAGAAAAAAATATTCATTTGTTGAAACAAACAAAGATTTTTTTCTCCGCATATTTGTTGATTTCTGGTAGCCAAACCTATTTATTCGAATATGCGGAGAAAAAGTTTGCAAAAATTTGGCAACCGGTCCTCTGTAACTTACAGACAGACTGCGCCAAAACAGTTCTGAGTGGTGTCGTAAAAATAAAAGTACTCAATCCATGAAGCGTCCTTTTTATTTCGACGTTTGCAAAAGCATCGGTGTTAGTAAATCATACGATGAAACTAGTAGGATAAATGTATTTTTCAACATATTTTTAAAAGGTAAGCTCTAAACTTGGTAAAGTTTAATTCTCAATGTTATAAAGATTGGTTTTTAAAGAACTACCTACTTACAGATTTTACGTCTAAAAACGTTAATATGCAGTTAAGGTATCTTAACCAATTAGCTGGTTTCGATAAAAAGTAGGTATTTAGATAGAACGTAACTACTAGGTGTATATTTAGGTAAAAATACACAAAGCTCTATTTATTATGCCCTAAATAGAATTTTTATACCATAGTACCTCGTAATATCTTGTTTCTCCTAGCGCTTTTTATTCGAGATTAGATGCGGCTAGTCTGGATGCAGGCCGCTTCCAACCAGCCAGTCACTGGGGGAGGCCTATGTTCAGCAGTGGACGTCCTGTGGCTAAAATCATGATAATGGAGTCTGGTTATTATGTCGGCTCCAGACTCTCGCGAGGCGGCTCCTAGAGGTTCTCGGCACGAGTCTTGGCGAATGGAGGCTACAGAGATGCTAGCCATCCACACTCTTGTCGATTTATTCAGATGCCCGCTACATCACTACATCTACTACAAGATGGACGTAATTGATTATGACTCAGAAAACTGGGCTACCAATTTATTATCTGTTATAAACTTGGGGTAATTTTTTTTGAAAAGAATATGAATAGTATCTACGTCCTCCTGAACCACTGATCAAGTCCTGAACCGTTTTTTAATCTGTGATAGACGGTAGTGTAACTTAGATAAGATTAAAATAGGTCAACGTAACTGCAGTTACGTAGTTATTTGATTGATGATTTTTATTAATGTGGCTGGCCTAGCGTGACAATAAAACATTACGCTCGTTTTATCTGATAGGTATTTGATAAGCAAGAGGAAACCGTTACCTATATTTTCCTGCTACATTTCGAAAATCACGACAGTACAATGTTATGCACGCGCTGTTAATACGCCGATGTAACGTGCAAAGGTCACGCGATAGCCGGGCCACGTTTCGCTTACGTTATTATAACACGTGTTTTTGCAATAATGTTGCGCATCCATAAAATTAAATTTTTCATTTGTTGGCCACTGACTGTGTCGCAGATTAAATAAAATAGAGCAAGAGCGTTAAGGCGCCTCCACGTTGCGAGCCACGTGCTTCGGAAGTTCGGGCGCGTCGAAACTGACAAAATAATAATAAAAAATAAAGTTTGTTGTTTTGTGAACGCGCCCGATGCACAGTTAGCTCCCCCCCTCGCAACCTTGGCCTTTCTCCTTGCCTGCCATCTGTCAGTTTGACGTCTAGTGACACGTCGTGTTTCCAAAAAGTGTTGTGGAACTTGTAAGATTTCGGAAGCGAGTGATGTAGCCGTGAGGAAATGCACAACTATTGCATCTCGAAAGGCACCGTGTATTGGTATATTTAATTTTATTCGTTATTTTAATTTTTTGAAGTGATGAGAATTTATGGTTTGTTTATATTTTGGTTTGTATTCGTGATTGTCATTTTGACATTGAGATTGAGAGCGTGGTTTAATTGGAATAATTAAATTTATTCGGTATTATTTACGTATTTAAACATCTTTGGGAGTATTTAGCTCTTGTTATCAAGTAAATATAAATAAACTGTTGTACTTAAATTATAGTAAATATTTATCAATGATGATAGTAGCGCCATCTATTAGCTTAATGAGTAGTACACGTACAAACACGTTATTACGAGACACAGTAGTTAACGCCAAGTTGTGCAATAATATTTTCAAAATAAAATAGATTTTTTTATTGGTAAACGAACTATTTAGAGTTTCAACTCTACATTCTATGAACGATGTACAATAATTTCGAAAGCGTAGTAAAACTGGGGAGTCTATAAAACCTCAGTCATGACTCATTATTGCACAATCGTTCAAGTTAGGCGTGTTGCATTCCATCGTTTGCATGCGTGTTTACTAAATATTTCATAACATACCATTTATATTATCTTTCTAGCTAGAACATTCTCTGTACCACTACAAAGTATTTAATGATCACACCCGGATCACTGAATTAATAGATTTATGTAGGTAGATAGATAGATACTCTTTATTGCACAATGCACACCAAACAAAGAATTACAGTTGATATTTACAGAATGATGTACAATTTAGGCGGTCTTATCGCTAAAAAGCGATCTCTTCCAGACAACCTATATTTATATTAGGTATATTTTTTATTTTAGGTACATTTTGATATTCCAATCGTATCCTTAGATTTTATTTGGTTTTGTCATAATTGATTCGACGACCTCCGTAGTTAAGAAGCGAGCACGCTGGACCATATGGCGTCGCCATCCCTGAGGTTCCGTGTTCGGTTCCCGGTCGGGTCAATATGGAAAACAAAATTTCCTATATTGTCTTGGGTCTGGATATTGTGGTACCGTCGTTGATTCTGATTTCTATAACACAAGTGCTTTAGCTACTTACCATAGGATCAGAACAATGTACGTGATGTTGTCTGATATTTATTTATTTAATAGGCCAGGGGCGGCCCGGGCCCGCCAGAGCCTCTGACCCCGCTGGCTAGTGTAATTGTTAGTCTTGTGAAGTAAAACAATTCCTTGTTATATATTCCTTTACAGCGCACTGCATACATGGATTTGTGTTCTCATAAAACATGCTCACACATAGGTTTCAGATCATATTACGAGTTATAAATGTGACAACTGTCTTCCAATATTTTTAAATGTAATTGAACACCACATTACAACAAATGATTTGAGTTTGAGGTTTAAGTTCCTACCCTGACATCCTTTAGAGAAAAAATAAGTTGAAATGAATATATTTTATTTATTTATTATTACAGGAAAACCAGTGTTTATACAATATTAAAATACATCAGTATATAAAATAAACACGGGTGTGTACAAAGATTTAGTAAATAATTAAACCCCTCGTTAGACCGCAATTCTATGCTTGAATTAGTATCGTGAATTCATTAATGTTACTGAAAGTAACTTAATAACAAAGTAGCTATATTTACGGAAGTATTGGAAATATCCATTCCCAGTCCACTTCAAAGTTCGATCAAACGAGTATGAAAGTAATGAGCCCCGGGTTTGAATCGATATTCCGTCATGTAGGAAGCGAATTAGTGCTGTTAAAATATCGGTAATTTTATGCTATAGATATTTTGACTCAAGGAAATCCTATGCCTATTGTGAATATTTTTATTATTTTATTAATGGCATGCAAATTAGTAGGGCCTGTTGAATCATAAAGTTCCTTTCCTTAAGTAATATACTTACTTACCTTTTTTATTGCATAACAATGTTGAGTTCATTAATATTTGCTATTATATAATATGACATGACAAGTAATAATGGTAAAAAAAAACATGTGCAATAAATCCGGGGTGCCTTATCAAGTATATCCAGTTGGATCACGGAAACGAGACATAATGGAAATGGAGTTTTTTTTATTGTACACGTTAGGTGGTTTGAGCTTTACAGATTAAATAGATTTTTCTATTATTTTTTGTGAACGGGAGCTCTACCATAGTATTTGTTTCTACTATGGCTCTACTATCGATATCATTTCTTTAATTGTCTTTATCGATAGCCGATTAATAATCGGCAACTCTAAAACTGATTATTAATTTGATACGTGTACCTTCGCAAATAGGGATTATTAGGGTCGAAGGTCAATGGCCCTGCCCTTTTTAGGGCTTTGATTTCGGAACACCTAAGAGGCTTACCCTGAAAAGGTTTTATCGGGTATTGAGCTATATTTACATTAAGTAAATACCTAGATAAAGGCAGTATTTTTGATAAATACTTATTCACTTTTACAGAAATCATTTAAGTGCTTTTATTAATTTCGTCCCTTCACCATTGCTTTGAAGTTAATGTACAGTCAACAGCACGTCGACCTACCCAAAAAGTCAAAAATTCTCCAATAGATTTGTAACTTTAAGCCTGACATATAGAGATCATTATCAAATGAGAAAATTTGACATTTTGTGGTAGGTCGATGAGCTGTTGTCCGTACTAACCTAAAGTCTAAATTATATCAAATGTTCTCTTAGTAATTTTAAACCGTTTTGGATGTTTAAGTTTAGTTCTCATAAGGCAAAATAGCACGGATTCGAATCTGTATCTGCACTCAATTATAAAACATTATAATGAAAAATGTGAATCGACTTTGACAACCAATACTATATTATTGATATACATTACTGAATTTGCGATCTATAACGACCTACATCTAATAGCACCTTGGAATCTATATCCGTCAATACTCATTAGGACACTTGGTCGTCTTTCGCTAGCTAATGAGTGGTCTCCACACAACAGCTTTTCTGTCTCTTTAGCCTATAGTCCCTTTTTGAATTCTTATGCACGGCAATTACTGATATATTTCTTTGTCTTTTCCAGGGATGGCAGCAGCTACGTTCGGGGAGGTGGTGCGGTGGGCGAGTACCGCGGTGGGACCCGCGTGTCGTTGCTCGGCAGCGGGTACCTGCCGGCGCCGGCGCCGCAGTCTCACCATCCCCCGTCGGCGGATCCGCCCCCATTCAAGAAGATCCGATTTGGGGTCGAAAGACCCCCACCTACGGCCCTGCCGGTCCATCAGCCTCTCAGAGTCGATACCAGGGTGGTGAGTGTCCTGTATGGTCTTGAGTATATTGCAGTGTCAAGTAGACTTATAACCTGACTGACCTAAAAGATTAGAATGCACTTGTGACTCAAGTTGTTTATTTATTACAAAGAACCTTTTAGTATTTTTCTCACATCTTGATGTGCAAATGCAAAACCAACTCAAAAGTTATGCATGAAATAAAAAGTTTGTCAATATCATTTAGTGACTATGACAGTCATGTTTTGTTAATTTTTGTTTTTAGCAATTCCATGCAAGGTTTAATTGAAGATACATAACACTTGAAAAAAACCAATAGTCAAATATTTGTTAAAATATTTCTATAGGGTGTTGATGGTAGCATAGAGAAATAATAATACTGGTAGTATACTACTCAGCTATACATATAGCTACAACATTGATCGGAGATACGCTGGCTTTGACAGCGAGAAAAACACTTGAGGGAGGAATTTCATCTTGTCACGTGACGTCATCGGTAGCTTAGTTGGTAAAGCACTCGCCCGGCTTGCGATGGGACGTGGGTTCTAGTCCCTCCCAACTGAGGTCGATGATTTTTTTCAAGTGTTATTTATCTTCAGTCTTGTTTTACTAACTCATCCGTAAAAATGTAGAAAGAAGTACTGTTACTACTATTGGGAATTTAAGCGTTTAATTGTTCAAAGCTAATGATTAACTACATTAAACTTTTTATATGATAGTAGTCACGGAATTTTTGACAGAAATACGTCAAATACAGTAGTATAAATGAGATCTACATTGC
The DNA here is from genome assembly GCA_950371115.1 of Anania fuscalis. Lineage (NCBI taxonomy): Eukaryota > Metazoa > Arthropoda > Insecta > Lepidoptera > Crambidae > Anania > Anania fuscalis. The sequence continues at coordinate 2,363,035 of OX493346.1, forward strand.
ATTCTATTTTAAAATCGATTTTCATCCGATTAGTTTGTTTGCGATACAAATGGCTTTTGTTGGGTAGAGGTAGCGCAAAAAATTTTGGAACGTGTATAATTGCAAGTACTGAGCGCCCATTTGCAGAAAATAGATCTGTTTTTGAACCGTAACGGGAAGAATTTCGCAATAAATGTTCCCCTTTTGTCAACAGCCGATGAACGCGTATAACACGGTGGAGCTCTCCCCCAACCCCCCCTCCGAGCCCACCGCAGAAGACAGCTTTCGCACCACCAAAGATGACCTGCTGCAGCAGATATCGAAGGTACTATATTTCTACTACTTATTTTATTTTGGCGAGCGATGATACCTTTGGTTTCTTCAGGATTTATTGAAATAGATATGACCTAACGGTTTGTTTTCTCCTTCCAATATTTACGGAGGTTATATAGTCGTAATTATATTGTAGTAATTAAATAAATAAAATAAATAAATATCAGTAGTTGTATATGTTACCCTAGCAATTAGCATTCTGTATATGGGTGCTTATTTATTTATTGCCTGCGTCTCCTGCACTTAAAATTTAACTAAAGAAAGGCAACATGGCCATTGCCTACTGAGTATTCAAAAGATATAAGAATAATGCACATTGAAGCGAACACATTGCATCATAACACATTTTTTGACATAGGGTTTTTGTTCACCTTCACCGTTTTCGTCTATTTTCCAGGTGGACCGCGAGATGGCATTATCGGAAGCGACGCTGACGAAGTTAAAAAAGAAACAAGAAGAGCTAGAACAGACAGCGTCGAAGCCGGCGAGAGCGGAGGAACCCGAAGAAGCGGTGCCGAGACATAGAAGTTTAGCGCAATGCGTCTATGCGGATAATAGGAAAAAGGTAGAAAACATATTTTGAGTCTACTTTGCATCTCCTCCTCCTCCTCCTCCATAGTCGGTCCCTCAGAGGTAGAGGATCGTGACCCCGCCTACTTAGTTGCGTGAATGAAGAGCTGTCTCCAGGCATTTCGATCCTGCGCCCGTCTGAATGCTTCCCAGGGTTTCCCAAGTAGGCCCGACCACCGTGTTGGTCTACTGCCACGTGGTGTGTTGCCCAGTCTTTTTTTCCCGATGAGGATAGCTCTGAATGCATGTAAAAAATTAAGCCCCAACTCAAAGCGCTTGATTCTAGTTTTAAAGTGTTTTTAAAGTACTTGACGGCTTCATTACATTTGACAGTAAGCTTTAGTCACTAGCCTTACAACACTTCTTCACCGCATCAAACTGGGCTCGCGTGGTGGGGCTGACATGACTTTGTGAACATACGACCTCATGTTGACGTGAGACTTTAGCCCTGCAGTTGAATATCTAACTAAGAGCTAAGGTCATCCTTCTTATTATAAGCTATAAAGGCAAGCAAATGTAGACTATACATGAGTATAAAAATTTAGTTGGAACAGTTGAGTATAGAAGCTCAAGTTACTGTAATTCGTTAATTTTATAGGCGCATCAAATATCATCTCATCGATTTTCCCCTCATTTCCTTCTACAAGATGACCCAGCCAGAAAACCTAAACAATAACATTTTTGTAAAACACGTGGAAGGGCTTCTTTCAAATAAGACGTTTTGAGCCGGACGTAAGCCGTGCGTCTGCAGGACCGCACACTCAACTGTTGATATTGGTTTTATTTTTTCAAAGCAGTTGTCATACAATTTTCCGTGTGCGGTGTTCCGTGACCAAAAAACCTATTGCAGTGCTGGACGCAAGCGTCCTAAAGCCTAGTATACAGGGTGTCCCGTAAATAAAGGATAACCTTGTAACCACATATTCTACACATCATAATGAACTTTCGTCCTTTAACTTTTTAAAATACTATGCATTTTTTTTGACTTTCTATACAAATTTAATTGGCTGTTTGGTTATTTTGTATGGAAAGTCGATTAAATTTGCATGCAAATTTGCAAAAGTGATAGAACAAAAGTTCTTCACGGTGATGTATAGAATATGTGGTTTCAAGGTTATCCTCTATTTACGGGACACCCTGTATAATACCTAACGTACGATTGTATGTTTGCAGGCGCTGTCAGCGCACGCAGTGCTGTCGCACCTGGGCCCGCCCATCGTGTACCCGCTGTACAACCAGCCGCAGGACGCTGCGCTGTACCACGAGAACATCCGCCGCCACCGCGCCTTCCGCCGCCGCCTCGCCGCGCACGTGCACGGGCTCAAGCTCGAGGCTGAGAAGGTATACCGGCTACAATTAATAGACGTTACTTTGCGGAAATCCGTACCTAAATAGTTCATCATCATCACCTCAGCCCATTGCAGTCCACTGCTGGACGTAACCTTCCCCTAAAACGCGCCAAAAAGCACGATCTCATCCATCCACTACCGGTCGTCGGTCCATCGAGCTGGGGGCGTCCTACACTACGTTTCCCTAGGCGTATTAATATTTCGTGAATTTCATGAATTCGTATGCAAATAGAAATTCGAATGCCTCAAAAATATGGCTCCAGCTTGCTGTGGACCTATATCTAGAATTGGACTTCCAAATGCTAAAGATGATAGAAAGTAGTCAAGTAAAATTTCGCTGCCAGTAACATTGAGTTCAGATGCAGGGATCGAAAATGATACTCCTCGTGAACTCGTTAAATGCAACTGCAGTTCGTAATGTGCCTAAAACGGAATGAACCGAAATTGTATTTTTGTTTTGGTCCATTTTAAGCTTTCAAAGTAATTATTATTCTTTCTCTATGGTAATACCATACAACAACTGACCTTTTTGACACCTTTTTTTCTGGTTATATTTTTTTTTTTCTAAAAACAATCTTGTTCTATTTGGAAATAAACAGTAACTAGCTCCATTTATTGGCAATTAGATAATAATACTGCCCGTGATTTTATTACAAAACAATCATAAATCCTGTAACACAATATTTTAGTCTTTTATTTAAAATTAATGTATTTTTTGCAGAGAGAAGACTTATTAGCAGAAGCATACAGTAGAAGAGCAGCAGAGTGGTTAAGAAGGGTAGAGAGGATAGAACAGGGTCAGAAGAGAAAAGCGAAAGATGCAAGAAATCGGGAATTCTTCGAGAAGGTGAGATTTATTGGTTTTCAAACTGATGAGATTGATTTAACAATAGTGGCGTATTCGAGAAGCACTGTGATTTACGTTAATCACAAATAATCTTGACTTTAAACGTTTTTAAACGACTTGATGATGCTGATTTGACAGTAGTGATTCCTATACAGTGATTCCTTATGATCACATTGGCCCTTTCGTTAGATTTTTTGTTTGAGTCCATTAAGAAAACGATTTTGTCTGATTTGAATAGGGTTAAGGTGTGCTAGAAGTCACTTTTGAGGAATGATCTGATACTTTGTGACTCAAAAATCCTTAATTTCTAGTCTTGATATGATAGTTATAATTTATTGTGTAGTCAAGTGCTATTTATTAATATTTTTATATTAATTATCAATTGTACAATCTTGTCACAATTTATAGAAATATTTGGGTATTTTGTAACTACAAAATATGCTTTATGTACATTAATCTGATGGTACGGATGTTTCTGATGGTTTTGAGTCTGCACGTGGCTTATGGATAATATAATTTGCCTTGACTTTTGATAAAATTTCCTAAGAATGTGTTATGGTCGTATAGGATTAGCTGGTTTCCAACCCACTTTAAACGACACGTTTGTAAAACTTTCATATACGTTGTTTATATTGCATGCTGTGGCTGCTTATGATACAGTTAATATCTGTATTTACATGTAGCATACTTGTATTAGTAATTGTTTTGTTGGTTTCTTTAATAAATACAATTAAAAATAATTACTAAAGATTCGTTTTCACTACGTGTGTACGTAAAAGTTGCAGAGAAGACCGCCTTCACTGCCGGTCTTGATTGGTTGTTAGCTCCGCGTTCACGCGTCTCTGAGACGATGATCATCTCGTAAGATGCGCAAAGCGATCCTCACTATTTGCCCCAGCGCTTAACATCGATGCCGCGTACTGTAGCAACGACTGAATGGTTTCTTCCACGTCGGGCCCAAAATGGTTGGCTCCAACCAAATCGGCACGTCTGTAACAGTTTTGAATATGTGGTTGTTTGTATGGTTTCTACGTCAGGCCCGACCAATATCGGCATGTCTATAAAAGTTTTGAATATGTGGTTGTTTGTATGGTTTCCACGTCAGGCCCGACCAATATCGGAACGTCTGGTAACAGTTTTGAATGTGTGGTTGTTTGTATGGTTTCCACGTCAGCCCCGACCAATATCGGCACGTCTGTAACAGTTTTGAATATGTGGTTGTTTGTATGGTTTCCACGTCAGGCCCGACCAATATCGGAACGTCTGGTAACAGTTTTGAATGTGTGGTTTTTTGTATGGTTTCCACATCAGGCCCGACCAATATCGGCACGTCTGTAACAGTTTTGAATGTGTGGTTGTTTGTATGGTTTCCACGTCAGCCCCGACCAATATCGGCACGTCTATAAAAGTTTTGAATATGTGGTTGTTTGTATGGTTTCCACGTCAAGCCCGACCAATATCGGAACGTCTGGAAACAGTTTTGAATGTGTGGTTGTTTGTATGGTTTTCACGTCAGCCCCGACCAATATCGGAACGTCTGGTAACAGTCTTGAATGTGTGGTTGTTTGTATGGTTTCCACGTCAGCCCCGACCAATATCGGCACGTCTGTAACAGTTTTGAATATGTGGTTTTTTGTATGGTTTCCACATCAGGCCCGAACAATATCGGAACGTCTGGTAACAGTTTTGAATGTGTGGTTGCTGGTATGGTTTCCACGTCAGCCCCGACCTATATAGGAACGTCTGGTAACAGTTTTGAATGTGTGGTTGTTTGTATGGTTTCCACGTTAGCCCCGACCAATATCGGCACGTCTGTAACAGCTTAAATGTGTGGTTGTTTGTATGGTTTCCACGTCAGCCCCGACCAATATCGGCACGTCTGTAACAGTTTTGAATATGTGGTTTTTTGTATGGTTTCCACATCAGTCCCGACCAATATCGGCACGTCTGTAACAGCTTAAATGTGTGGTTGTTTGTATGGTTTCCACGTCAGCCCCGACCAATATCGGTACGTCTGTAACAGTTTTGAATATGTGGTTGTTTGTATGGTTTCCACGTCAGTCCCGACCAATATCGGAACGTCTGGTAACAGTCTTGAATATATGGTTGTTTGTATGGTTTCCACGTCAGCCCCGACCAATATCGGTGAGTTTGTAACAGTTTTGAATGTGTGGTTGTTTGTGCGGTTTTCTGTAACTCTGTAAAAATCTCTGAATGGTTTCTACGTCAGCTGTCTGTTTGAATCGGAACGTATGTTTGAACCCCTATTTGTTTGTGCTCAGGTGTTCCCCGAGCTGCGAAAAGCGCGGGAAGAGCGTGAGCGTTTCCACCGGCTAGGCGCGCGCGTGAAATCCGAGGCCGAGCTGGAAGAGATCGCTGACAACCTGCACGAGCAGGAGCATGAAGACAAGAAGATGCGCTCGCTCACCGTCGTGCCGCCGCTGCGCCGCGACCCCAGCGACCCCACGCCGCTCTACCGGGACACCAACCGTGAGTACCGCCCCCGTGGCCCCCGTGGCCCCCGTGGCCCCCGCCGACAACCTGCACGAGCAGGAGCATGAAGACAAGAAGATGCGCTCGCTCACCGTCGTGCCGCCGCTGCGCCGCGACCCCAGCGACCCCACGCCGCTCTACCGGGACACCAACCGTGAGTACCGCCCCCGTGGCCCCCGTGGCCCCCGTGGCCCCCGCCGACAACCTGCACGAGCAGGAGCATGAAGACAAGAAGATGCGCTCGCTCACCGTCGTGCCGCCGCTGCGCCGCGACCCCAGCGACCCCACGCCGCTCTACCGGGACACCAACCGTGAGTACCGCCCCCGTGGCCCCCGTGGCCCCCGTGGCCCCCGCCGACAACCTGCACGAGCAGGAGCATGAAGACAAGAAGATGCGCTCGCTCACCGTCGTGCCGCCGCTGCGCCGCGACCCCAGCGACCCCACGCCGCTCTACCGGGACACCAACCGTGAGTACCGCCCCCGTGGCCCCCGTGGCCCCCGTGGCCCCCGCCGACAACCTGCACGAGCAGGAGCATGAAGACAAGAAGATGCGCTCGCTCACCGTCGTGCCGCCGCTGCGCCGCGACCCCAGCGACCCCACGCCGCTCTACCGGGACACCAACCGTGAGTACCGCCCCCGTGGCCCCCGTGGCCCCCGTGGCCCCCGCCGACAACCTGCACGAGCAGGAGCATGAAGACAAGAAGATGCGCTCGCTCACCGTCGTGCCGCCGCTGCGCCGCGACCCCAGCGACCCCACGCCGCTCTACCGGGACACCAACCGTGAGTACCGCCCCCGTGGCCCCCGTGGCCCCCGTGGCCCCCGCCGACAACCTGCACGAGCAGGAGCATGAAGACAAGAAGATGCGCTCGCTCACCGTCGTGCCGCCGCTGCGCCGCGACCCCAGCGACCCCACGCCGCTCTACCGGGACACCAACCGTGAGTACCGCCCCCGTGGCCCCCGTGGCCCCCGTGGCCCCCGCCGACAACCTGCACGAGCAGGAGCATGAAGACAAGAAGATGCGCTCGCTCACCGTCGTGCCGCCGCTGCGCCGCGACCCCAGCGACCCCACGCCGCTCTACCGGGACACCAACCGTGAGTACCGCCCCCGTGGCCCCCGTGGCCCCCGTGGCCCCCGCCGACAACCTGCACGAGCAGGAGCATGAAGACAAGAAGATGCGCTCGCTCACCGTCGTGCCGCCGCTGCGCCGCGACCCCAGCGACCCCACGCCGCTCTACCGGGACACCAACCGTGAGTACCGCCCCCGTGGCCCCCGTGGCCCCCGTGGCCCCCGCCGACAACCTGCACGAGCAGGAGCATGAAGACAAGAAGATGCGCTCGCTCACCGTCGTGCCGCCGCTGCGCCGCGACCCCAGCGACCCCACGCCGCTCTACCGGGACACCAACCGTGAGTACCGCCCCCGTGGCCCCCGTGGCCCCCGTGGCCCCCGCCGACAACCTGCACGAGCAGGAGCATGAAGACAAGAAGATGCGCTCGCTCACCGTCGTGCCGCCGCTGCGCCGCGACCCCAGCGACCCCACGCCGCTCTACCGGGACACCAACCGTGAGTACCGCCCCCGTGGCCCCCGTGGCCCCCGTGGCCCCCGCCGACAACCTGCACGAGCAGGAGCATGAAGACAAGAAGATGCGCTCGCTCACCGTCGTGCCGCCGCTGCGCCGCGACCCCAGCGACCCCACGCCGCTCTACCGGGACACCAACCGTGAGTACCGCCCCCGTGGCCCCCGTGGCCCCCGTGGCCCCCGCCGACAACCTGCACGAGCAGGAGCATGAAGACAAGAAGATGCGCTCGCTCACCGTCGTGCCGCCGCTGCGCCGCGACCCCAGCGACCCCACGCCGCTCTACCGGGACACCAACCGTGAGTACCGCCCCCGTGGCCCCCGTGGCCCCCGTGGCCCCCGCCGACAACCTGCACGAGCAGGAGCATGAAGACAAGAAGATGCGCTCGCTCACCGTCGTGCCGCCGCTGCGCCGCGACCCCAGCGACCCCACGCCGCTCTACCGGGACACCAACCGTGAGTACCGCCCCCGTGGCCCCCGTGGCCCCCGTGGCCCCCGCCGACAACCTGCACGAGCAGGAGCATGAAGACAAGAAGATGCGCTCGCTCACCGTCGTGCCGCCGCTGCGCCGCGACCCCAGCGACCCCACGCCGCTCTACCGGGACACCAACCGTGAGTACCGCCCCCGTGGCCCCCGTGGCCCCCGTGGCCCCCGCCGACAACCTGCACGAGCAGGAGCATGAAGACAAGAAGATGCGCTCGCTCACCGTCGTGCCGCCGCTGCGCCGCGACCCCAGCGACCCCACGCCGCTCTACCGGGACACCAACCGTGAGTACCGCCCCCGTGGCCCCCGTGGCCCCCGCCGACAACCTGCACGAGCAGGAGCATGAAGACAAGAAGATGCGCTCGCTCACCGTCGTGCCGCCGCTGCGCCGCGACCCCAGCGACCCCACGCCGCTCTACCGGGACACCAACCGTGAGTACCGCCCCCGTGGCCCCCGTGGCCCCCGTGGCCCCCGCTGACAACCTGCACGAGCAGGAGCATGAAGACAAGAAGATGCGCTCGCTCACCGTCGTGCCGCCGCTGCGCCGCGACCCCAGCGACCCCACGCCGCTCTACCGGGACACCAACCGTGAGTACCGCCCCCGTGGCCCCCGTGGCCCCCGTGGCCCCCGCCGACAACCTGCACGAGCAGGAGCATGAAGACAAGAAGATGCGCTCGCTCACCGTCGTGCCGCCGCTGCGCCGCGACCCCAGCGACCCCACGCCGCTCTACCGGGACACCAACCGTGAGTACCGCCCCCGTGGCCCCCGTGGCCCCCGCCGACAACCTGCACGAGCAGGAGCATGAAGACAAGAAGATGCGCTCGCTCACCGTCGTGCCGCCGCTGCGCCGCGACCCCAGCGACCCCACGCCGCTCTACCGGGACACCAACCGTGAGTACCGCCCCCGTGGCCCCCGTGGCCCCCGTGGCCCCCGCCGACAACCTGCACGAGCAGGAGCATGAAGACAAGAAGATGCGCTCGCTCACCGTCGTGCCGCCGCTGCGCCGCGACCCCAGCGACCCCACGCCGCTCTACCGGGACACCAACCGTGAGTACCGCCCCCGTGGCCCCCGTGGCCCCCGTGGCCCCCGCCGACAACCTGCACGAGCAGGAGCATGAAGACAAGAAGATGCGCTCGCTCACCGTCGTGCCGCCGCTGCGCCGCGACCCCAGCGACCCCACGCCGCTCTACCGGGACACCAACCGTGAGTACCGCCCCCGTGGCCCCCGTGGCCCCCGTGGCCCCCGCCGACAACCTGCACGAGCAGGAGCATGAAGACAAGAAGATGCGCTCGCTCACCGTCGTGCCGCCGCTGCGCCGCGACCCCAGCGACCCCACGCCGCTCTACCGGGACACCAACCGTGAGTACCGCCCCCGTGGCCCCCGTGGCCCCCGTGGCCCCCGCCGACAACCTGCACGAGCAGGAGCATGAAGACAAGAAGATGCGCTCGCTCACCGTCGTGCCGCCGCTGCGCCGCGACCCCAGCGACCCCACGCCGCTCTACCGGGACACCAACCGTGAGTACCGCCCCCGTGGCCCCCGTGGCCCCCGTGGCCCCCGCCGACAACCTGCACGAGCAGGAGCATGAAGACAAGAAGATGCGCTCGCTCACCGTCGTGCCGCCGCTGCGCCGCGACCCCAGCGACCCCACGCCGCTCTACCGGGACACCAACCGTGAGTACCGCCCCCGTGGCCCCCGTGGCCCCCGTGGCCCCCGCCGACAACCTGCACGAGCAGGAGCATGAAGACAAGAAGATGCGCTCGCTCACCGTCGTGCCGCCGCTGCGCCGCGACCCCAGCGACCCCACGCCGCTCTACCGGGACACCAACCGTGAGTACCGCCCCCGTGGCCCCCGTGGCCCCTGCCGACAATCAGTAGCAGTAGTCGTATGTTGAGCGCTGGGTGAAAGATGCTCAGAAATCCATTACGATTACATGATTGGCTAGTCGTGCGCCGCGCCTATATCGCCGGCTGGGATTGGTTGTTAGCTCCGCGCACACGGGTCTCTGATACGATGATCGTCTAGTAAAATACGTTATGCGATCCCCACTCATTGCCACAGCCCTCAACATCGGTGTCGGGTACTTTACCGCCCCTGCAGTTTAATCACATGAGTAAAGAAACGGAACAGAGACAAAGCTTCTAAAGAGCTAGCAAAATTTATACCTATTTTGGTAGGGTTGGCACAATTGAATAAATTTAAAATATAAATGTTCTTTTTTTTCACATTTTTTATTAAAATAGGATGTTTTTTTTACAAATTACATACTCTTAATATTTTTTTTATTACTTTTGGTTTTTAATAATTTGTTGTGTCTTTTAATCGAATGATAAATTCTAAATCTAATATAAAGTTTTTTCAAATAATCCAATGGGAAATAATCACATGGCATATGAAATGTACAATCTTGCAAACGTGCTAATATGTCATTACCAATATTAACAATTTGTACATGAAGATCAAAATATTCGTAAAATTTTTGCTCAAGCAATTCAACAAATGCAATAAAATTGTCAGGAGGTATTATCACACACAGTACAATGTACAACCATATTTACAACACTTTTTAAATACTAAAACAAAAATATTACTACGTATTATGTGAGAAACTCGATAACAAAACAAAACACGCACGACATTCGAGCGTCGTGTCACGCCTGCAAGCCCTGAGATTGACCACTGGCTGATCTAGTTTGAAGCGGTTTCGGCTCATACGTGACAAGCGGCCAGTGGTCACGCACACACACGCATTGCACTTGTAGTGATGTACCTATCACAGCGCATTCGTATGTAGCTTTGTCTCTGTTCCATTTCTTTACTCATGTGGTTTAATTGCCCATAACAAAGGCTCTGTGAACTTTTTAGGCCCGATTTAACCAAGCTGAAGTAAGTTCTTACTCGAGAGTAAACCACTTTTTAATCTAGAGTAAACCAATTTCTTCGTTTAACCAACCACAAATCTAGCTAATTTTTTACGGCTGATTATTTTTTTTATTTTTATTAATGGCCTCCAATAGTGTGTGAAAGCGAGCACCCACATTCCGCCAGTGTCGAGTCAAGTGTTGCAGAGAAACGATTAAGAAATTATTACAAAAAAAAAACAATTGCCCGGTAAACTAATGTAATACTAAATAAATTGAGATTCTTAGTAAGATATAATAGAAAGTTTTAATTACAGTTTAATGTCAAATTTTACAATATACTTAAGTAGATACTTGATAAAGGGAGAGGAAGTAAGGGTTAATAAATAATTAAAGTTAATAGGACGAGGAATTTTGGAAGGAAGGGTATCATATAAAGAAACAGAGAACCTATCACAGCTAAAAAAGATATGATCCGGAGAACCTTCATCCAGGCCACACTCGCATACAGAATTGTCTTTAATGTGTATTTTATGAAGAAACACATTGGCCTTGTTAAAATGATCTAGAGAATAAATCTATGTCAAAGTGGACACTTGTCAAATCGACATCACATCACCGTCACCTAAAAAATTGACCCTCTATTGTCCTACAAAATTAAATTGTTGTGGCATTTCAAGTAAACCTAGAAGAAAATGGACAAACACGCTGTCGCCATCTGAGTTTAGCTTTGCCTTTACTTCCCCATTGACGCCGGCATACATAGGTAACCCAACTTAATGATTCCTGGCGTGCTCTATTATACTTCTTTAGAAGCCAAAAGGTTTAAAAAAATATTTGCATTTTAACTAGCGACATCTAACTATGACCTCATCAGACGAATATTCGGAGTGCTCCATCTCTACTGTTTAGTGCTAGTGAAGTTAGCGACTGAATGTCGTGCTACCCTCAAAACTGGTTGGAATACAACCTACGTGTTTCCTAAATACAATGATAGATGGCGTTCAGATTAAAGAAAGTGCGCTATCCAACTGTTTGGCGCTACTGCGGCGCTAGAAAATAATTCTGGGGATACAAGGAATAGTTATGGCCTTACTACAAAAAGATAGACTAGTGTTAAACACTTCAAACACTTGTCTAAAGATTAGTCAGTCAATATGAAATGTTGACACATCAGACATTCGAGACATTACTAACAAACATTTCAAATTGGTTCCCTTATTTTAAGACAAGTGTTTAACACTAGTCTATCTTTTTGTAGTAAGGCCATTAATGTTATAATCGTAACCTAACTTAATAGAGCTTGTTTATAAGTCAAGATAGTCAAATATTTCACAGTATTATAGTATTACTGCCCCTGGACGAAGTTTCATAGCAATTTTTTGGATAGTTGACAGTAAGGATTGACGTTTAAGAAATGATTTTTTTTTTGCTAAATTTTACGAATAATTTGGGATACTAATCATTATTGTCGGACGTGGCGAGGGTTAATTTTCTATGGATTGTGGTCCGTCTTACTTACTTGCCACTCTATTAATATTCTTCCTTCACGGTTGGACATGGTCTGGCCAATTGATTTATTTTGTCAATCGACTTGTGGACACAAATCATAAATAATTCTAAGACATCATTTAGTAAATCTGACACCTTATTTGAGGCCCAATAACCCGGTACGTTATGATTTATACGAAGAATCAGATTTTTGTTTGCTTCAAAACCAATAAAAAGTTGTTGGCAGTTGATTCCGGTAAACAATGACGTAAAAGCTTGCTATCGCCTTACAAATTATAGGGCGGAGGTGCGTTTTGACAGCACATAATAAGTATGTCAATTGATTGGTGGTGTCAACTAGCCTATTATCTTAATTTTGTGTTGTGATGACTAAATATCCCCCCCAGGCCGCTGCATGGACATGGAAGCGGAGCATAAAGACCTCCAGCTGCGTAACGTGTGGTCACAGTCGGAGCGGGAACTGTTCCGCGAGAAGTACTTGCAGCACCCTAAAAATTTTGGACAGATCGCCTCCTTTCTGCCCAGGAAGAGTGTTAGGGACTGCGTTAGGTGAGTGCTTTTGATTTGATTTATTTGTTATTTTCTTTATGTTTAAAAGGACTTTTTTATGGTCTCTGTAGTTTAGAGAGTACGTAGGAATTGGCGTTGGTGTCTCTGAGGACCTGGGTTCGATTCTCGGTCGGGTCTATGTAGTTATTTTTCCTATACACCGTGAATTTTTACTGGTTGTCTGTCTTTCCGCAAAAGATTTGGTCTTAATATTACCTGAAAGTCAAATAATGGCAGATTTACAAATTGTGAGAAATGAGACTCGAAATCGATGAGATCAGCGCGGTCAGTGGTACTTCTAACAGTCTAGTGAGCTACTTTTTATTTGTCGAACACAAAAATATTATTTTCAAAATGTAACTTAGTAAATCGAAGTACTACTGATATGTAGCTGTCTTATCGCTAATATAATAGCTATTTGACGACCTACGTAGTCGAGAGGCGAGCACGTTGGACTTGGCGCCGCGATCTCTGAGGTCCCAGTTTCGATTTCCGAGCGGGTCAATGTAGAAAATGATTTTTTTCTATATTGTCTCGGGTCTGTCTGGGTGTTGTGGTACCGTCGTTGTTTCTGATTTCTATAACACAAGTGCTTTAGCTACTTACCTTAAGTTCAGAGCAATGTATGTGATGTCGTTCAACGTTTGCCCGTTGTTCTAGATTTTACTACCTATCGAAGAAGGCGGAGAACTACAAGCAGTTGCTACGCAAGCCGCGACAGAGGCGGAGCGCGCGGAACCCGCCCCGGGCCGCGCCCGAGCCGGACCTGCCGGCCGGCGTCACTACGCGCCTGCAGCGGTCGCAAGGTCTGTTACCACTACTACTTATTACTGGAGAGGGAGGGGGGGGGGAGGGAGAAAGAGAGAGGGAGAGGTAGAGAGAGAGGGAGAGAGGGGGGGGGGAGAGAGGGAAATAGAGAGATAGAGGACGAGAGGGAGCTGGAGAGAAAAAGCGAGAGGGACAGAGAAAGAGGTGAAGGAAAGAGCGTGAAGGCGTTGGAAAGAGCTCGAAGGGGATAGATGGAGAGAGCTAGAGGGAGATAGAGAGAGCAACAGGGTGTTAGAGAGAGCTAGAGGGTGATAGAGAGAGCTAGAGGGTGATAGAGAGAGCTAGAGGGAGATAGAGAGAGCTAGGGGGAAATAGAGAGAGTTAGAGGGAGATAGAGAGAGATAGCGAGTAGGAGATAGAGGGTGAGAGGTAGAGAAAGAGCGACGGAGCTAGAGATTAATTTATTGGACTTATGGATCTCGTCTTACCTACGGTGTGCCGCAGGGATCCATATTAGGCCGTCCTCTTATTGATTATTCACTTTTAGACTAAATACGTGAGATAAGAATGACAATTCCTACAATATTTTTATACTATGGAACTGAATTGATGGGGCCAGAAGGTAGGTAGTGGAACTCTTTAATGACTTAGTAAACTCGTGTTTTGTAGGCTCATTTTATTCGTTCTGACGAGCTCAATACATTTATGAGTGTTTTAGGTTAGGTTTTTTCGACCAACTATGATATATTCATGATTTCAGCCATAGGACGTACACTGCTGAACGTAGCCCTTCCATAAAGTTTTTCAGTTTTGCCGTATGATACTATATGAAAATAATAAATATATAAGATCCGATTTTATTAGTGTACATCCTGTTAACCTGATACTATATAGGTAAAAAGCAATCGTAAAAACCGATTTTCAAATGTGTACCATAAAAACTAAAAAAGTTAAAAACCAAAATGAACAACATTGACTTCATATTGCATAAACTCGTCCTATTTTTGGTACGTTTAACCATCTGATTATCCTTATTCTTTCCCCTTGTCAGAGCGAGAAAGAGTTGAAGATAGGACGAGTTTATGCAATATGAAGTCGAAGTTGTTATTTTGTATTTTTATTTTTAACCTTTTTAGTTTTTATGATAGACATTTGAAAGTTGGTTTTTACGATTGCTTTTCACCTATATAGTCACAGGTTAACAGGGTGTACACTAATAAAATCGGACCTTATATGTAAAGTTTATTCTGGCAAATAAATAATTGATTTGATTTGAAAATGAATAAATGAGTATTAAAGCCAATTGTTACCCCACAGGAGCGAACACGGCGCGGACGTCGGACAGCAAAGAGCAGGGCATGGACGAGTCGGGTATGCAGGCGTCGGGCGTAGCCGGAGTCACCTGTATACTGCCCACGGCTGCGCCACAACCTGCCAGGTATGTCATTATCACAAGTAGTAATTTCCACGTAGTCCACTGCTGGATAGGGCGTTTGTCCACTGAGACATGAGATATTTGACCCGAACGTAATGTCATGTGACTGCGATCGTAAGCCACTGCTACAAAACCCTTCATATCATCATCATCTCAGCCTATTGCAGTTCACTGTTGGACGTAGGCCTCCCCCAAAGAGCGCCAATGAGCACGATCTCCCGCTTTTTATCCATCCACTGCCAGCCATCTTCCTAAGGTCGTCGGTCCATCGAGCTGGGGAGCGTCCTACACTACGTTTGCCTAGGCGTGGTCTTTCATCGGTTCTGCGACAGATGTGGCCAGCCCACTGCCACATAAGCTTGCTACATTTTTAGACTATGTCCGTTACTTTAGTCCTCTGCCTGATCATCTCATTACGGATTTTATCCTTTAACGAAATCCCAAGCATCGACCTTTACATAGCTCGCTGAGTGACATGTAGTCATGTAGAGAACCCTTACCAACATAAAACGTTCCATCTTGTCGGAGGCCGCTTATGCCTTACGTTGCATTTGTGAAATCGCGTTGTTTGCCAAGACGCGGTATCCATGTCGCAGTCAGATTGCATAATTCGCCGTATTACAAACCGAACTAGCTGTTTTACAAAACGGAGGCATTTTGCCATACGGCGGATCGACGATACGGCGGATTGCATAGTGCCTGAATGAAAGTCCGAGGCATTGAATACGAGCTTTTAAGTTATTCAATACGTCTAGGCGTTTATAGTACCAAAACCAATTTTCAACACTCGCGGCGCTGCCAGGCATAACATCAAGAATGGCGTCGGACAGAGAAATTACAGTGCGTAAAAGTGGACTAAATAGTGGTTTAAATAGCAAAAATATTGTAAATGACTGCAAAATTAATGTTTGTGCATCGAAATAATTTTAATATTCGTCGCAATATTGAACTGAAAGGCGTAGATTTAATAAATAGATTCACAGGTTGTATGCACGTCAAAACCACTAAGTTGGCTATGTAGTATCGTGTATGGCGGAATATTAGGCAATTATTGGTGTTACAATGTGACGTTAAGTATGTTAAGAAAAAAAAACCCGTTACCCTACAAAATACGAATTGTACAATGCGGCTAAATGTGAGACGTCATATTGGAGAACACATCGTAATGACAATCCGTTGTATCGTCGATCCGGCGTATTGCAGAACGCCTCCGTTTTCTAAAACAGCTAGTTGTTTTGTGATACGGTGGATTATACAATCCGACTGCGACATCAACACGAGAACACGTATATCAATTGTGCTATGCCCAGTGTTACCAAACCCCAGAAAAATAATTCGGTAGAAATGGGGAAAAAATATCGGTAGAAAACGGGAGAAGTTGTGAGTTGTAAATAAAATAAAAAGAAACCATTTTTGTACAAATTTAATAATATTAAGATAAAAAATCAATTAGTTTTATCATACCAACGCTCTTTTGACATCGTACTGAACATGTTTTTGTCAATTAAAAAATCAAAACAACTAGCATTATCTATATGACGCTTGGTATGTAAAAGGCCTTCAATTGAAGAAGATGAAAGTCTTTTTCTTTACTTTGTTTTTAATAAATTTATACTAGAAAAAAATCTTTCTACATTAGCCAAAGAATGAGGTAAAGTAAATATGTCAAAAACAAATTTTGACAAAATGGGAAACATTGGCGAACCGTCACCAGTCTTTAATTGCTTTACAGCTCTTCAAAATTCTATTGGGTCATTTAGCGATACGGTATCGCACATCTATCTATCTAGTTAGTTTACAATAAGAAAACAGTCTTGTGTGAGAGAGATCACAATATTTCATTTGTTCGTATTAATTACCACACTACAGACAGAGTGAAGATGACGTTGTTTCCTTTTGTGTGGGGATTTCCCTGCCGTGCCGGTATGTTTTTATGGGTGCGTTCTTTAAAAGCTTAAGAAAGTCAATGGATACATTTATTTCTAATATTTTTTGGAGTCAAAGTTAAAAAATGGGACAATGTGATCGCTTGACGGTAGATCGGGAGATGGGTTTGGAAATCAGTAGATCTCCCGTTTAAACGGGAGGTTCGGGAACGCTGGCTATGCCAAATATGTCCAGCTAACTGCCACTTCAACTTATCCTTTAGGCTAATTATATCAATTACTTTATTTATCTGCCGGGTGACCTAGTTTTTTTTCAAGCTTGCTTAGTAACTCTAAACTCATTTATTTATTTCAACTTTATAGCACATATTTAAAAAAAAAAAACATACAAATGTGGACTTAATGCCATGAGGCACTCTTTACCAGTCGACCAGATGCCTGGCGGTTGCGGGTTCGAATCCTGCGAGGGGCAAATGTTAGTGTGATGAGCATGAGCATTTGCACCTTAGTCATGGATGTTTATAAACGTATTTAAGTATGTTTATCCGTTATTTAGTCGCCATAGCACAAGCTTTGCTTAGTTTGGGGCTAGATAATTGGTGTGATTGTGGAAACATTTTTTTTTTGTGGAAACAATAAATTAGCTTATGTTAACATTTGCATATACGAGAATAGTATATTGAAGTCAGAAAATTGATATAATCATTATAACCTATGCTTAACTTGGAGACGTTGACGATTTCTGTGAATTATGAACAACTTTTATTATGGCACCTTAATTTAAATCGGGCGAAAAGCCTCTTAAGGATAATTTAGCTGCTCAAATCCAACTACCTTTTATATGGAATCAACACCGAAATAAAAATATTCCCTATACAAACTATTGTCACGTGAAAAGTTACTATGGGAGCTAAGGTTTATTTTCCATGTTGGTTGAAAATGGAAAAGGTTGTATTTTAATATTCGACATCATCACATACATTAATCATAATATGATCTACTACTTGTTTTTCTTCTTTGAAAATTCCTAGTAAGAAATCCTATGTATTTTTACTCAAACCCAATAACACTCACTCAGCTCTTAATAAAGCAAACATCAAATATACTCTATATCTATAAAAACATAGTACCGGGAAAAATATCATATAATTTCCGCTATATCAATACCGTAGGAATCCGAGAGAGCTTTTTTAATTACATAGTGTCAACAGAGAAAGAGCGTTGAATTATTAAATAGTCTTTATTCCGAGGCTACGGGGTGGGTAGTTGTGCTGTGTGTGATGTGCCTTAAATGAATGAGGTCGCTCCGTGAGCGCTGACCTTTATGGCCTTACTACAAAAAGATAGAATATAATAGAATAGAATAAAAAAAGATTTATTTGACACACACGGAATACAAAAGGAAAAACAATTACAGGATAATAAAAAGCAATATGTGTCAAAAAGGCCCCCAGCCGCTCAGCATTTGTCGTGACAGTCAGGGACGTATCACGACGCTGGTTTTCAGCAGGGACCCTGACGGTAGGCTTGGACCATACCCGACCGGAACCCGACTTGGTTAGCGCGGAATCAATCCATCGCTAAGCAAAAAGGTAGTTCTTGAAAGGACTCTTGGATGCTTACGGATTCCGGCAGAGTCTAGTCTAGATAATGTTAAACACTTGTCTAAATATTAGTCAACTAATTTGAAATGTTTGTTAATAATATGTCTCGAATGTCTGATGTGTCAACACTTCAAATTGATTGACTAATTTTAGACAAGTGTTCAACACTAGTCATCTTTTTAGTAGTAATGCCTAGACTTTAATTTTGAGCGGTTGGAAAAGCCGTTTTAGTAGTTCTTTTGTGAACGTAAATTTGTTAGTACCAGCAGTAGGCTGTGGTGTTCCATTCGCGAACGATCCGAATGTTGTGGTGGTTTCGAATCCCGAATTCTTATCACACAAACAGGTGCCTGGGCCTCAAGTTTGCTAATTTAAAGTGGCATAATTGAATATCAATTCGATCTCATTGTAATTGCTTGACACATTTAATATTCTGCTACTAATTAACTAACTTAAATTTAAGACTAAAATTAGTTGCAGAATACCAAATGTATCAAACAATTACACATTTGGTATGCTGCTACTAATTTAAGACTTAAGAATTAAGTTGGTAGTAGAATACCAAATGCGTCAAAAAATAACAATGAGATCCAATTGATAGTCAATTATGCCACTTTTAAATTAGCAGACTTGGGGCCCTGTTTGTGTGATAAGCACGAGCATTCGTACCTCATGGATGTTTGTAAATGTATTTAAGTATGTTTATCTAATACAAGCCTTTTTAGTTTGGGGTTGGGTCATCATTTCCACCATGGGACTTCCACTGCTGAACATAGACTTAAATTGGGCTAAGGACTTCAGGAAAATTACCAAAACATCCAGTGTTAATGAGCGCTTTATTGATGTATTACTCGTGTTCTATGATTATTTAACTTATACGTCATCTATTAAGCGTATTACACTCGTATGCCAATGTGCCGGACAGAATATAAAGTCGAGAGTCGATATATTGACGTCCTCCCAGTCGACGACCTCCGGAGCCGAGAGGCGAGCACGCCGGACTATATATCGTCGCCATCTCTGAGGTTTCGGGGTCGATCCCCGGTCGGGTCAATGTGGGAAACGAACTTTTCTATATTGTCGCGGGTCTGGGTGCTTGTTGTTTCTGATTTTTATAACAGAAGTGCTTTAGCTACCTTCCTTAGGATCAGAGAAATGTAGGTGATGTTGTCCAATATTTATTAATTATTCATTTATTAAAAAAAAAACTTGGAGGTACATCAGCCAGTGTTCTTCCCCCCAAAAAGTCATGGTTTGATCACGATTCTAAAATCGTAGCCTACATATTATTTTCATAGCATTAGCTAATTAAACTTAAAAATACATGTTTTTAAATTCACCTTGGTATAATACCATAATTTTAATGCACTTAAAATCTACCCTCAAACATACAGCATTTCCCCAAAATCAATTTTCATATGCGGAAAATTTTAAAAAGCCCCACTGTTGTCTGAGCAAAGCTACCGCTTCCGGCCCGCTGTTTGCACACTCAAGCTCCGGATAACTCAATATTTCATCCCGAGATTAATCATTTAAAATTCACATTTTTATACAACCCCCTCCGAGGGGGAGGGGGTTGTATACCACCACACCAGCCCCATCTCTCGCTTCTGAAACGGCAGTTCTCAAACATTCTTGGACCTTTTTCTTACATCACTCTGCGATTGTTCATTTCAATTTAATCAAATAGTCTTGGGAAGCTTTAATCTTTAAAATTAATTTCTTTTATTTTTTGTTAAATTGTGAATGAAGCTTGTAGTAACCCACTTATTAATTTGAAGGGATATTACATTCTCATCTTTAGGTCATCATTTGGTTTTAAGGGTAGTAGAAGTATGTGGATTTATTTTGGTGAGGTAGTAGGTGTACGTCTGTATTTATGGAATTTGTATAATGATTTGTAATTAATGTTTTGACGACCTCCGTAGCCGAGAGGCAAGCACGCCGGACTTTAAATGGCGCCGCCATCTCTGAGGTTCCGGGTTCCGATCCCCGGTCGGGTCAATGTAGAAAACAAACTTTTCTATATTGGCTCGAGTCTGGGTGTTTTGATGCCGTCGTTGTTTCTGATTTCTATAACACAAGTGCGTTAGCTACTTACCTTAGGATCAGAGCAATGGATGTGATGTTGTCCAACATATTTTCCCAATATTTTTCCCAATTTTGTGTACCGGCAAGCGCAGCGTGAGACGTCCACCCACAAGGTGGACAGACGACCTGGTAAAGGTTATAGGAAGCCGCTGGATGCAGGTCGCTTCTAACCGGCCGATCTGGAAGTTACTAGGGAAGGCATATGTTCAGCAGTGGACGTCCTGTGGCTGAAATGATGATGATACGGTTTTGTTGAGGAAACCTGCTAATTTAGATAACACTGAATGTGTAGTGTACTCATGGTCCATGTGTTTAGTTTCCTTATCTAAGGGTTACGGAGGTCTGGCGACAATAGCTTCAAATATAATAACCTCACTTGCCGCATCAAGGAATGATGGTTCAGCGTAGATACAACTAGCGGCACGAACGTTGAGCGCTAGGCGAAAGATGCGCAGACGAGCTTTATGATTACGTGATTGGTTAGTCGTGCGACGCGCCTGCACCGCCGGCCGGGCTTGGTTGTTAGCTCCGCGCACACGCGTCTTTGATACGATAATCGTCTCGTAAGATACACAAAGCGATCCCCACTCTTTGCCCCAGCGCTCGACATCGATACCGCGTGCTGTACTAGGTACCCTGATAGGTGTAACTAATGGTTCAGTTAACACTTATTGATTTTAAAACTTTTAAATATTGCTGTAGAATCAGTGTCTTAAAGTTTAGTTTAATATTTATACGAACTAATAATGTCAATGGAAAAATAAATATAGGGACTTTCTCATATTCAAAATTTTGGTGTAATATCACAGAACAAGTAAAATTCGCTACGCTCCGCTTTTCTGTGTGTAATATCATAGATGCGAATGAACTAAACATTTTACCATGTCGTCTACTAGAAATTCTACAATATGTCGAAAGGCATAAACATGAAAATAAATTATAATCACAGCGGAATATATCTTCAAAATAAATAGAAATTATTCATATAAAACTTATACCCAAGGCTAACAGAATCCATCAGTGTATTTTATTTATTTATCCATTTGATTTCTGTCAGTTAATTTGCTGAAGTCCCGAACGTTCCCCGCGGGTCGGGTTGTTTTTGCGAAGGAAACAGGAATAATAACGGCGATATATTCGTGCGTGTTGACAATCACTCCCGTGATTATTTGGAGAAGCTCCCGTGGGATCAGGCGATCGGCTGTCGAGTGTGTCGATAAAACTAGCGTCGATTGTCGATGTTTTATATTTACTATTATCTGGCAGGAGCAACAACTAAAGCTCTAACCCATTCATTATCATCGTCCTGAAGCGCTAGAAAGAAGAATATTGTGAAAAATACTGGATGACTTTTTTTTACCGTCAAGATAATAAACGTGTGAAATAGGTAAATGATATAGGTGATGATAACATGATAATTAAAAAAAAAGTTTAATTTTTATTTTATTTTTATCAACTATTTATCCTCATAAGCATCTAATTCTAAGTTAATTTTGACTAACAGAACATTTAAAAAATAATATTGGTAAAATAATAATAAAAATATGAAACCGACCAAAACTCAAACGCAACTTCACTAATGTATTCTATGTTTATGCATTTTTTTTGGAAATTCCAAAATTTGTAAAATCAGTTTTATTTTATAAACACACACATTATATCACATAGTTTTAGGTACAGAATACACAGTTTTATTTTCCTGACGGTAAATAAAGTCATCTTGTTTGTTCAAGTGACATTTCCACAGCGAATAATGCTTATTTTTCGCAGAGAACACGCTTTACGCTTAATAACAGGTAATTTAAATTTGTGAATATGCAATTTTCGAGATCTTCCTGATAACAGCATATCTAATAAACTCTTTTACAAAGCTATAATTCTGATGTTATATTTAAAACCGTCTATGAAACGGAATAATCCTGTCTCGTTTTAGGAGTCAAATAAAAACTTCGCTTCCTGGTACAAATGCGATTTTCAACTAAAAAAACGGACAGAAACATCGCGCTGTCAATATTTGCAAGGCTGCTTCGTTCTTACCATTGCAGCAATTAGCGTTTCGCTGAGCCGTGTTTGCGTCTATCGACATTTGATGTTTATCGATGCAGAGCCGGCACTAGCGCATCTCCGTACAAGGCTTGTTTAGATTTTTACGCAAACAGCGAGCCCATCTTTCTAATTGCCTTAATTAAAAGCAGCCGGCAATCGAGAAAGCGGAATATGCCCGCAGAGGCGGGACGAGCCACAGTCCTGATAAAACGGCAAGGACATTTTGATTCAATGTCAAATGTATTTTTACAATATTTTATTTTTAATAGACTACATCTACTTCTATTTGAAGCTATATTGTAGAAGTATAATAATTGAATGATTTTATTGTTATTTTGGAATTTTAAAGTTTTACTTAAAATATTTGTTTTATCATATTAGTTGGAATACATTATTTTCTTTATTATTGGTTTTGAGTTTCAAGTCCATTCTAAAATCATACAAATCTAGATGATTTCTAAAACATTGATATCGTCATAATATTTACAATAACAGAAACCTGGCTGATGCCGTTTTCTTTATAATAAATGCCTCTAAACAGCTTAATAATATCCAAATAAAAATTGTGATTTAGCTAGCTCAGTAATAATAATTGATGCATGTTTTCTTGACGGTGCAAAATTACTTAAAGCAATCAATATGTGTAAAATTTATTTGTCTTAACACGCTTGCAAGTAGCTTTCGTTTAGCGTGGGCTAGCTTTTCTATTTGAGACAAAAATGAAAAACGCCTTTTTGTGTGCCCAACGTTCAGTTTTCGTTTTGTTAATTGTGCATTGCCTTGATTGGTGGTTTCGGAAATATTAATTAATGAACTCTATGTAGAAAATATAGGCTACAATGGGGGATGTTTAGTAAGTAGAATGTGAATGTAAAATCTATAGATTTTGCATATTTGTATAAATGCAGCTCGGAGTAACCGTTTAAAACAATAGCCAAAAACTAACTAACAAAAATTTTACACAGTTTTTATAAATTTCGCGATAATTCCATAGATTTTGTATGGGAATACATAGTCATGACTTTACTTAATGTACCTGTAACCCAAAACGATGTCAGATGACAAAATATTGTTATTTTAAAGCGGTTTACAATTGATTTTCGCTTTTAAATGTATTTCCTACGTCTTATGTAGCACTTGCATTATGTAGTGTGAAATAAAAAGTATCTATCCGCATAATACTCGTATACTTTAATTCGTTTTTTTGACGATTCTAAATCGATAAATGTTTCCAACTCGGCCGGATTAACAAACTAACAAACTTTCCTATTTGTATTCCATGTCACATCAAATTTTCAGTTCAAAATAAAATAATCCTGGAAGCTCAAACATTTGTTTCAACATTTATTTCGGTGTAAACACATTTTTCGTTTACACACGCTGCGTCCATCTGTTAATCCGAGTACGGGATTAATTCGATTGTGTTTGCTCCCCCCCCCCCCCTCCCCCACCCTTCGACGTGTAATTACCCCCTCCACTAGAGTATTAATTGGCTAAATTTTAATGATCTGTAAATAGCAACGGGATGAACCACTGACGGAGAATTACGACGTAGCTTTTTTGGTGTTTTTGGAATTACTGTTATGGTTTGATTGTGCGATGTAAAATGAATGGTTTATTTATAATTTGGTCGTAATTTATTTGTAAAAGTATGCCTATATACGTCCCACTGCAAGGCACAGGCCTCACCTCAACTATGAGGTGGTTTGGGCCATACTCGCCACTCACCACGCGGGCCCGGTGCGAATTGGTGGAGGGGTGTTGTAAGGCCAGTGACTGAACCTTACTGTCAGATGTTATCAAGCCGCCTTAAGACCTCTGACTAGGCTTCACGACCAATATCAAGCGATATTGGCCGGGACCTACTTTTAACGTGCCTTCCGAAGCACGGAAATGCTCGTGGTAAATGTCACTAAATTTCGTAATTTATTTTTGTACTACTTATGTATTAATTAACTCTATTTAGTTATTACCTAGACATTATTTGAAATAAACATTGCTACTTTTTTGCTTATTAAGTAAAAAAAAATCTGTAACAATAATAATAATCTTTGACAAACTGCTTGCTTGCAAATGCTATGCGTTTACCCCTAATGAACTGAAAAATGAGAACATTAAATATTTTTTTTTAATACTTGGACTCTTTACTATAGTAAAACGAGGGACGAGATACTTTACGAATTCCATATTTCAAATGTTTTTAAACTACAATTTTACGAATATTTTAATGTAGATCTCTCTTGACAGTAATTTAGTACCTGTCACAGTCTAAAGAAATCAAGCTCACACGAAGTTAAACTTCAAAGAGCACAAACAAATGCATTAACTATCTTATCTTATCTTATCACTTTACCCGCGTTATCTAAAAAAACAAAGGGCTAAAAAACTTAGGGTTTCCAAGAAACAAAATCCTCAACCCTACCTCACTTCAACCCTAAAATGAATCCCGCACAAAACCGTAGCGTCGCTCATCGTTCAATTATACAGATCGGCGCGGGTCGGCTGAGCAAACATAATTAACGCGATTCGATGGGTTAATTAGGACGCCCCGCGGCGTGTCGCGGGGAGGGCGGACAGCGAGAGGGTTAAAGGATAGGGGTGGGATTGGGTATTAAGGTAATACGATATGGTGTTGTTTCTTCGACTTTGGTTTTTTGTTCTTTATGGCATATTGGTAAATGTTATATTAAGTTTTTGTGGCGGCGATTCAGTTGTAGCACTATAAGTTTAGCTGAACTAAGCTGCCTCATTTCCTAAGCTATGAGGAGAGGAATACAGCAGTACCGTATCTAACTGTAATTTCTGTGTTTGGTGTGCAATAAAGTGTATCTATCTATCGATAAGGAAGTTCTGTTTAGTCGTGAATCGTGCCCTAAACATTATAATTAAGAGTAATTAGTATAAAATCTTTTTTATAAGAAATAAAAAAAATCAAAAGCAAAATAATTCATTTCTGCAAATTGGCCATTAGGCACTAAGATACATATTATTCTTGTAATTGTGCCAGGCAGGGCTTACGTTATTGCCAAAAAACCGACAAGCAATATTAACCTACACATTCTTTTCAGGACGGAACTACGAACGCCGCCGCTCATCCCGTCCCCGCCACCAGCGTCGTCGGCTCCCGGCGGCGCGCCGGCGTCGGACGGGCCGCCCACGCCGCCGCCGCTCGAGCTCACGCCGGACACGCCGCTGCCGCCGCTACCGCCGCCGACTACGGCTGAAGCGATGATGACTACTACTGTGCTGACGGTAAGTTTAATTCCTTGAGCCGTACACAGGCGATATGTTTGCTAAACTATTATATGGGATTACATTGTTACAGTTAATCTAATGATATGTAAACCTTTAAGCTCACGTAGCGCACACATGTGTGCGCTACTAATTGTTTTATCAATTTTTGTCTTATTTTCCGAGCATACAGGTTAAGAGCTTCGAGCACTTACTGTAAGTGTAGAGCAGCGAATATACTTAGCACCTTTTTCTGAAACTTGTTGAGTGATTTTTCTTACATTTAGTACGAAATGACGATTTATGTCAACTCTCGCCTATACTAAAACAGAACAGATACTACAGAAAAAAATGCAAAAAAATGTCCAACAAAATAAATGGCATTTGTACTCTATAGTTCGGAGTTACCTTCTCCTATTTGTATTAAAATCTTTTCAAGCAATATAGGAACATAGTTTATATCGTTATCTAATATAAAATCTCCCCAACAGACATCATCACCAACAAGCGTGCCCTCCCCGCTCCCGGCAACCAGCTTGGCTCCCGCCACCACAGCACCGGCAGCGTCGTCCCCGGTCAGCATAGTGCTGTCTGCGATCCCAACGCCGCCCGCGCCCAACAGCGCGCCGCCCACGCCGCAGCCGCCGCCCACGCCCACGCAGCCGCCGCCCACGCCCGAGACAGGTCAGTGGGAATACCTTTTTTCTAGATGACTTTGGTGAAACTTCAACTTATTTTCCACAATCACACCAATTATCTAGCCCAAACTAAGCATAGCTTGTACTATGGCGACTAGATAACGGATAAACATACTTAAATATGTTTATAAAGGTATGACTTAAGTACAAATGCTCGTGCTTATCACACTTTCATTTGCCCCTTGCGGGATTCGAACCCGCAGCCGCCAGGCTTTGTAGTCCAGAGCGCGAACCACTACACCAAACGGTCGTCAATTTCCATCATCGTCATCATCATTTTAGTCAGGACGTCCACTACTGAACATAGGCCTCCCCCAGTGACTTTCAGTTTGTATGGCATAATAGTTTCGAAATAAGAATTTAATATTTAATTTTAAAAAAATGGTTGTGGATCATTTCGACAATCTTAAAAATATTGCGTCGAGAAATCTATTCTCGATCTCATCGATCTGATAACTTACGAACTTTAAAAATAAAGAAACCAAAGTCGTATAAAATACTCAATGCGTCAAGGTTTTCCTAAAGAGATTGACAATGTGTTATCGACACTAAGTAGATATATCGGCATTATTAAGTTGTTATTCACTTTATCGATAGGTACCCAAAAAGTCGATCGGATTTCTTTAGGGCGCATCACTATAAGTGTGAACAGTAAGCTGTCATCGAACTCTTTTTTTCTTGAAAGAACTATAAATAAGATAATAACCATTGGGCTGTTGACTTCAGTCACAGATAATTCTGACAATTTTTTTTTTAAATCACGTTATTTGTTTATCAAATGTCAAGTAATTATAAACTAAAATAAATTATTAAAATTTAAAATTGCGGATGGTCAATTAACAGTTAGCTTCTTATGCCTATTCATCAAAACTTATTAACTTAACTTATTAACCGGGTACAAACACCCTATTTTAAGCCCGATAACTGGATGCATTGTGATTTAATAGATAAATCGGATATTTCTTTAATTTCACGTTTCGCGTTTGAAACAGTGACGTCATAGTTCGCTATCGTCATATTTATCGTTGTGCGTTTTGACAGCTCATAAAAAGTATGTCAATCAAAAATGAAGTGTCAACTAACTTATTGCTGCAGAGAGGTGATCACGTCGGTCTTGGCGTCGCCATCAAGTCCCTGGTTCGATTCCCAATGGGGTCAAACTATGTTTGTCCTGTATGGGAGTGGGTGTAACGGTATCGGTGTTGTTTCTGTTTCTACGATAGAAGTGCTTTAGCTACTTACCTTAGGATCAGCGCGATGTATGTGATGTTGGGGGATATTTTACAATTTATTATGAATGCCTATTATTAAGTTTCGTATAGTTACCTATATTTGTATGGAGAATCTAAAAAATCACGATTTTGATGTTGCTATCATACTAAAGTTTGTTGTATTGTATGTGACCAGCTGATTACGTGGATTTAGAAGTATCATATTCTTTTTTAAATCTTGTATACACACGGTGAATTCCTAAATAAGGAGTCCAGATTGCCAGACTACGAGATATTAAGCAAAAATATCAATGAAGTTACTAGCTCGATTTTGGTAAAAATCAAAACTGAGTTTATAGTATTTTGAAAAATTACTTTCTTTATATTGTTTTAAACTTTCATGGTCACTAACATTAGAATAGTTTGTTACGGGATTGCTACATTTACTTTCTTTAATCGGAAATCGACCTTGCAGATTTTATATGATGGTACATGGGTAATCTTTATAATTTATTTACATTTTAATACATAGCTAAAATTCACGTTTCTTTATTTATACTCATTGAAAATCACACAAATTCTTTCGTAGATGAATAAATCGAATTCATAAAAGTGTCCAGGACCACGGCTAGGACCGTATCTCAGTGGCAATTTATCTCAGTCAGATTGACAAGGTTTTAAATGTGATAACTAAAGTTTAACTTTCATTAATGAGATAAATTTAACGGGTATTGTTTTAGAAGACATACCTATAAATTCTTATAATTTAGCTTTAAAGTTCCACTTGATAACTCTGACCATTATTGTGTAAAAGTTTTCTCTACTTAGCTAAAAATTAAGTAAAATATTCACTCAATTAATAAACATTTATTACAATAACATCATCTTCAATCTGTCCGTAACCTACACCATATTCGCTTGTGATCACAAACAACTTATTATCAATTCATTTGAAATGAAATCTACTCCATAAATCTATTTTACACTAAAATGTTTAAGATTCGAAAAAAATCTAATTCATGTAACTGTAAATTCACTCCGTTCATATTCTACAAGCTCGTCCTTTCACTGATATGTTTCACAATTCACTTCTTAATTCCTTCACGACGCACTTTTGGACGTCGAGGGTACTGGCTCGTCCGGCTCCTCGGCGTGACAGCGCTTGCGGTGCTTGTGCACGAAGTAGTACGACGGGAACTTGGAGCCACACGTCTTGCAGGGGTAGTAGTGCAGCGACGGCTTCTGAGCTTTCCTATGACGACACGGCCAAGCGCGATCGCCGTTATTCTCCCTCCAAGCGTCGTTTAACACGCGGCTGAAGCGAACCGGCCCATCGCACGACGCGATATCCAAAACAGTGTTTGATGACGAACGCGGCGGTTCCTCGATGTGTTCCACGTCTAACTCGCTGGAGGTAGTGGAACCGGGTGACCGGGGTGGTGGTGATTCTGGTGGGGGGGTGGTAGGTCTAGCTCGCCTGGGGACAGGGCGGTGGGCCCCGGGTGGGGGCGCCGGGCGCGCCACGCAGGGCCCGGGGCCCAGCCACGCGCGGTACAGAGACAACATGCTCGCGCGAGGGTCCACGGTGGACTGTGGCTGCGGAGATCGCGCGCCCGCTTTTATACCCGAGACGGATAGTGCGATACGTGTGATTGCCGAGGTGTTTTCGATAGGGGCTGATGTTAGATTGTGTGAAAAACACTATGATGTTAAACGATAATTGGATGTATAATATTCTTAAAATGTTTTAATGTGTACGTATTTAAAATGACAAATTTATACATAATTTGCACTTCATTAGTTTTTTTAAATAGTTATTTCTTTGTGTAGTTTTCAACATAATCCCGCGATTTTTGATCATTAATTTTTTTTTAATAATTATTCGTTTCAAATACTAACAGAATAAAAGCTTCATTAAAGCTCCTTCCTATTCTCAATAATGTAAAACACGACCATGACAATGGGTCTGAGAGACTCAAAAATGAGGCTAAATTATGCAGCGCTTCTGTGACGGGGACGTCTCGACAAACACTTAATTCACTTAAGGGTCCCACGGGCGCCTGTGCAAATCGTTCTATGCTAACACTGTAATGGTGGGATGATGTGGTTAATTGTGGAAGAGATTTCTTAACTGCAGTTACGAGAGTAGTCGTGTTAATACATTGTATACTAGTAGTAATATAAGGCCCGAATTAATAGGATAAAAAACTTTATATATTGGATTAATATCAGTCTTAAAAAAAATCCTCTCCATACAAACTAAAGCTAGCTTATAAATTACTACTAATTACTTTATGTAGGTGTGAAAGAAACTCTGTCTCTTTGTAATGCTTTCTCCCCAAAAACACTGAACCGATAAATGCAGTATTTATGTTTACTACGAAATTGGCCTTCATATTACAAGACCAATAACACTTACAAAAATTCAAGTTCTAAATATCTTTATGATTATTGTTTTAGCTTAGGAATGAATGATGCATCACACATTACGAGTATTAATAAAAGCTACGTGTCAAATTACTAAACTACTTGTGCAAATAAACGGTTATAAATTACAAAGAAAATAATAACAAGAAAGACCGGTAAAATTATTAAAATTTTCTTAAAATAAATAATAATGCTTGTTTACCGAATACCAAAATGAGTTGTTTGTAGTGAACAATGGCTGTTGTGATTATTATGGCCTTACTACAAAAAAGTTGGACTAGTGTTAAACCCTTGTGTATAATTAGTTGACCAATTTGAAATGTTGACACATCAGACATTCGAGATATTTTTTACAATCATTTTTATTTGGTTGACTAATCTTTAGACAAGTGTTCAAACCTAGTCTATCTTTTTGTAGTAAGGCCGAAAGTTTAAATCAGTATTTATCTTGCAATGTATAAATTCTTAGTATACTACGCAATGGGTTATGGAATTGAGTATTATTAAAATAGCTCCCATTTAATATCTATCTCAGCGTCACGATATTTGTCATCCACGTTCTGTCGCCGCGTCCTAAGCAAACACTCACCGGTTAGGCCGACCGTACACTTCAGCGGAGCGGAGAGATAAAGCGGAGAGCTGAAACGGACAATGATTATATGCCAGTGAGCAGTAAGATGATGTTACTGCTTAGTGTCAAGAAGAAAAATTTTAGTTTAAGGTTTTATTTATTCAAACAATTCTTAATGTTTCTGCCTAGTATATTGGTTAATTGAAACCAGTCCCCTTACAACACATCTGAGTTGGAAAACAAACAGGAACGAGAATTCATATTAGGTAACCAAACTACTTTGTTGGAAGATTTTTTTTTAAAGCACATAGTACAAACGTATACCTCATGTAATTGGTCAACATTCTACCTCCTATCCGATAACTTATGAACCGTATCAAGATTTTACACCTGACAAGTAAGCGAAAAAATATTTTTCTAACGGATTGACTAAATTCTGTGTCTGTCATCTGCATCGGGGGGTGGCACATAGCACGTAACGTAGAACTGACGGCCGATAGGGCAGAAAGATTCTGGAATAGAGGCCACGTACTGGCAAGCGCAGCGTGGGTGGACAGAAGACCTGGTAAAGATTGCAGGAAGCAGCTGGATGCATCCAACCGGCCGATCTGAAAGTTACTGGGGGAGGCATATGTTCAGTAGGCGGACGTCCTGTGGCTGACATGATGATAATGACTAAATTCTAACGGAGGAAATTCTGTTACATATTTCTCCGCTCCTCTCGGTCTAGTGTGTAGCCAGCCTTATCGCCGCTTAGCATATGTCCCCCGCTCGTTAAATTGTCGCGCGTCGCTGCACATTATCCGGGATTTGTGTACAAACAACCCGTGTTTATTCCGCCACTCTTTGCGGGTTGTATCTTGTATAACTTACCGCTTATTTGCAGTACCGATAGGTATTTATTTTTCTTTGACGCGCCTTAATTAGCTTTGGATTTAAGTAGTGATGTAATGAAATATTAGGAGTCGTTTTTAATCTACTTCTTCTGTCGTATAGATTTAAAACTTGGTGACATTTGAATGTCAAATTGTCAATACAAAAATTTGATTGAGCTGATCCGATGTTGGAGCTGAATACTAGTAAAGCGTCGAGTTTGGGCTTATTTGATTGATTTTGACGAGTTCCATTATATAAAAAAGTTTTTTTTATAGTTTTTATTTTTTAAATATTAAATTTTTTTGAGTTACATACCGTTTATAGTACAAGTGCATAATGTTGTTAATTTAACTTGAATTCGATGATGATCCGATTGGAGGAGTGGCGCGGTCTTCACCTTTAGCGCAAATTATCTTGGAATTTAGTGGTTAAAATTGTACCTGTCATAAAAAATAACAGTCAAAAACCGCTTACCCAAATAATAATTACGATAATGCGTCAGTAATCGCGTCGCAAAAGGCGGGCTTACGGCGCAGCGCCGCCGCCTCATCGCGCATTCCGTGTGAGCGCAGGATTACAGCGTCACGCTGAGTCGGTGTGCTTCGGGGATTAATATGTACTACTCCATCGTATTAAAGTATTGCCGTTTGGAAAATTCTAATGTACTTATACTACGAAAATATTTATTAAAATATGACGATCGATACGTGAAAACAGGAGAAAGTTTTAGTTTTTATTGGATTCAACCGAGTAGATAAAAAAATACTTTTTTGTATTGACCAAAATGGCCCAAACTAAAAAACTAAGCTTCAGAGATTCAGAAAAAAATGTTTTGGTTTAAAATATACTCGGTTTAAAGAAACATACACTATGGTAAACCTAGTGTAAGAGGGTCCTAGCTTGATGGACTGACGACCTTAGGAAGATGGCTGGCAGTGGCTGGATGAAAAAGTGCGAGATCGTGCTCTTTTGCGCTCTTTGGGTAAGGTTTACGTCTAGCAGTGGACTGCAATAGGCCGACATGATGATGATGTCAGCGTTACTAATTAAAAACACTTAACTTTGACATGTAATATTAGTCCGATGCAAATAAGAGTATATCTTTAATAAAATCAGCAAAAACTCCGTCTGTCAACATGAACCAATCCACTAAAACGGAGCGCTTTTCATCAAGTGTCATAAATATTAAAACAATACAGAAGACAGCCGATTCTTCCATACCCCTCGTCCCGCGGGAGAACGAGCAAACGGCTCTCTAGTCTATGGGTAATCACTTCGCTCTCGAACGGAATGAATCGAATAATGTCCCAAGGGTAATAATTGTACTTAGCCAATAGTATTTATGTAATATTTTTTGCGGTAAACTTGTCCCTCTTTTTTCATCTTGTCAAAAGCTGTGTCTACAACAAAAGTGTTGTAGATATTCAAGTATATGCGTGTATGTTGCATGTAATGTATTTAAAACGAACTTGCTAATAGTTTTTTTCTGAAAATGTTGAGCTTTGCCACCTATTATTATTTTTTAAGTATTCAGCTGTCTTAAAGGCTAAGTTCATCGCTATTTTTATCATTAAAAAAGAACTCCAAATCTTTTCGTTTTCTGTAACAGTACCAATGGATACTCAAGAGACGTTAAGCGCTTGCAAAAATGTGTTATGATTATTCAACGTTAAGACATTGTACTGCTTGGCTCTCTGTCATTCATTTTATGTCTCGTGAGAGCTAATTAGTACGAAACGATGTTTTTACTAAAAAGACGATAATTTGACTTTGACACGTAGAAATCTTCAAAACGACATGTTGGGCGCCAAAAATGAGATGAAAATAATATTAATTATATAAACGTATCAGTTTAATCTTTACGATATAATTTTATGAAATGTGAAAACATAATTAATTAATTAAGAATCGAAAACCAAAGCTTAATTAGCCCCACGTTGGGCGCCACTATTGACTCATCACTAAATAATGGCCGCGAGATAATCTGATCCAAAATGTAGTCGGCCGCTCCGATCCAATTAGTTCTTGTGCAAATGTCGGTAATTGCGGGATTAATGGAGAGTGGACGTCGGAGATACTCAATAAATTGAAGGATAGTTTTATTAGGTTACATTTTGGGTTTTTATGCACTAAAACTATCCATTAGATTGGCC
This sequence comes from Anania fuscalis, assembly GCA_950371115.1. Lineage (NCBI taxonomy): Eukaryota > Metazoa > Arthropoda > Insecta > Lepidoptera > Crambidae > Anania > Anania fuscalis. Next base: position 2,396,600 of record OX493346.1, read on the forward strand.
TTTTTTATCAACTGTAAGCTGTTAGAAGAGTGTGCAATTGAATATAAATAAAAAAAAACTAGTTTAGCCGATTATATTATTGATATTAATTTACAGGGCATTTAACGTTTTGACAGATTCTGGCTCTTAATCCTATTCAAAAATATGTGGTGTACCGAAGGAATAGTTAGGCAATGAATTATATCTTTTTTAAGTACATAATATGATATGTGGCAGAAACAAACTAGGTATTTATTGCTTTTTAAGATTAGTATCAATTTAGTTTACGTGATTTTCGTTAAAGGCAAAGCAGTTAGGTATCCAAACCAAATAGACCACCTCTGGGCCGTTTCGAATCATGACTAAGTCGTCAGTCCACCGTTTGGGAATCTGGTATACCTTGTAAGGTAAAGGGCCTGTTTTTAGTTAACTGGTTTCAACTAGTATTGATGCTAGAATAACCAGTTGTAACCAGTTGCTTCCAGTTAAATCTTTGATCTTAGAACAGATGAAGCCCTGGATGTGGAAGGCAAACGTTTGCGTTTGCTCTGCCGCCACTAATTAGAGAACCCGCTGAATAACAGATCGGGGTGAGACGATTATTGTTTACATTTCATTTGGAACTCGGCCTGTACTTCGTAATTAAAAGCATTCGAGTTTATTTTAAAAAAAAAATCTTGTTTAACTCAAAGTTTTTTTGTTGTTGGGAAATCAACGGTAGGTAAATCTGTGGGTATTTAAACTAAAAGTAATTTAAACGATTTCCATGCGGGTTGTAATTTCGAACAGTAGGCTAATTTAAGGAGGCGAATATCATCATCAATATAAACAACCTTATCTGACCTATGACCCTATGGTCAACATCAAAATCGCGTTTTTAAGATAAAAGATAAATATATTTATTTGCTTAAAACACGGTACGTAGATGTACAGATTTGTTTGTTTCTTTTCTTTGTTTGTTGCGTTTCCCGTTGTGTTGTTCTACCTCGATGATAAGAGAAACTATTAAAGTGTATTAAATAAAGCCTATGCCGTATCTCACTATCACAAATCCAGTAGTTTATTTAGCGATTTCCATCTAACGGACTTACAATATTCCCAAATGCAAAACCTGGCACCTCTAAATTATGAAGCAACAACGGCAGTCAAACACTAACTGGTATAAACTGCGAGTAGTGATGTACCTCGAATATTTTATTGGAAAGTCAAATAATGTCGATAAATTTATGACTTGCTGGAAAACCGAACCTCAACAGACATAAAGCATTTAGTGTACTACTTTATTTATTTTTGTTTTAAAAATATGTTATAAACATCTTGTATTCTATTAAAGAGCGAGCAAAACTATTGTAAATTATCTTTCCGATACCGAATTAATCAGGAATAAAAAGATTTCGCATTTCTTTGTGTCTTGTCAAGCGATGTTTAATTGCTGATTGATGTTGAATCGCTAAAATTTTCTACTTCTAATTAATTGGCTAAACCACACATTTTTAAAGAAGCATTTGCTTAAGATTATATACTCGAATCGTATTAGCAACAATACCCAAGTAAGTGCGGTCATTTACTTGGGTATTGTTTTGCCGGATTTTAGTCTGTTTTGTAGTATCGATATTAGTGACTATCGACAGTTTGACATCTCTAAACTGAGCTAACCGAGTTAAACGCGGCTTGCACAATCGCAGCGGCTTGTTAATTATTGAAGCCGCAGTTATGCAGCCTAACTTCGGTGTTTAAGGATCATTAGCCGGGTTCGCTTGTTTAGTTTATCCAGTTTGCTAGTTTCGGCGTGATTTTGCGATTAAACCTTGTAGAAGCTTTGAGGTGAGTTGAGATTTTGCGGTTCAATGGTCTGATGTTTTGTCTGTGGACTGCTCTGGTTGTTGTACAGTAAACAGCACGTTGACCTACCCAAAAAGTTAAAAGTTCTCCAACAGATTTTCAACTATAAGCCCGACATGTAGAGATCATTTTCAATTAACAAAATTTGACGATTTGTGGTAGGTCGACGAGCTGTTGTCTGTACTATAAATTGGTCGTCGAAGATAAATTAACTACAGCACTATAGTTACAGACGACATAATATATTTGAAGTTAACAGAAGAACTAAACTAAAGGCTGTCACGACATACTAAGCGAAATACGTTTTAGGCACATTTTATTGTTCTCATGAGCCAAATTAAAACAATTAAACAAGCCTTATTTATATTATCTATTGAATGCTGACGGTGGCCATAATATTTTCTTAAGGAGTGCTCTGTTTACGGAGGTCAAGCTACCATTCCTCCTTACTTTCAAATTTAGAATAACTACTAGACATTTAGAACTGTTATATAAATAACAGCTTAAATTAGTATTTTGCCTTATCTTATACTTTCTGTTAGGTATGTGGGTACATCAGTTATTGTATATAGAGGGTATACTACTACCTACGTTGTATCGGCGTTCGGTCGCCGCCATTTGTCTCGTAATAAACGCGTAACCAAACGAATGTATTTCATTTGTCTCACAGTACATACTATTTTCTAGTCTAGATTTAAATTGTTATTGTCTCTGTACACAGTATTAGTACGTTAAGATACTACTACGATAAGTTACTTATAACAGCAATTGGCAATGTGGATTTCTTTAGATTACTCTGTAATCTTACTTGAAAATAGTAAAAAAATAATAAATAAAGTAAGCTTCCTCAGTGCATTGGTTCAAAGATAAATAAATAAATATTGGACAACATCACATACATTGTTCTGATCCTATGGTAAGTAGCGAAAGTACTTGTGTTATAGAAATCAGAAACAATGACGATACCCCAACACTCAGACCCGAGACAATATAGAAAAGTTCGTTTTCTACATTGACCCGACCGGGGATCGAACCAGGAACCTCTGAGATAGCGGCGCCATAATTATAGTCCGGCGTGCTTGCCTCTCGGCTACCGAGGTCGTAAAAAACACCTCTTATTCTGACTTTTCCTTTAGTGATGCCATCGAATAGTCACCATTATGTAAATACCAATAGAACGGATCAGTAAATTACATACAGACGGACGCGCGATTGCAGCTCATAACGAATTCAGTCGCTAGCTCATTATGCGACCCGGGACCTGCTGCTGTTCATTACCACTGATTGGGGGTAAATTAACTATGCTACATTGATTTGGATCCGTTACAAAACGAGACGTGTCTATAAATCTGTTTACTGTTATTGAAAGTGACTGAGTTGGTTCCGCCGTTTCTTCTTATCACCAGCCTGCCTTTTACTGACGGTGACTGAGTATGTTGCGCTTTTTCACATCATCAGCCGAAATGAGGTCCTGAAGCGGTAGGGCAAAGCTATATTTTATGAAGTGTATAAGTGCCCCGAAGAGGGCTTTTTTACTAAATTTATTAAATGAGTATTCGCGAATTATAATTTAAACAATAAATATTGGATAACATCACATACATTGCTGTGATCCTTAGATAAGTAGCTAAATCACTTGTGATAAAATCAGGAATGACGACGGTACCACAATACCCTATAATAAACGATGTAAACCAGAGGACGCTATGTTAAACAAACGTAAGACTTTTTTTTATTTTGCGGGTTGCTTTGGACGATTCCTACGAGAACCTGTAGTAGTTATCTACATCCCCACAGGAGTTTAGACAGGACTATTCGCGATATTAAATAAATAAATAAAATAATCTTTATTTGCTTAAACATGGTATACAGAAGTGTTTTAAAATGAACGTTCCAAGCATGTTTAACCAGCATGAGGCATGCAAATTGAATATAAAATTGAATTGTAATTAAATATAGAATTAAGTTTAATAATATAGAATATGTGTAAAGAGGTGCTTGTAGCTAAGTAACCGCTTTGGTATCGATTACTAAATTGGGACGTGTATAAGTGCCCGGAGGAGGGCCTACATACAGAATAAATCATTTCATTTCATTTCATAAAGTTAAGCAACCAATGCCGTGGTTGTGAGTGGATGGGTGACCATTTGGACCATATTTAGTGACATTTATCACGAGCATCTCCGTGCTTCGAAAAGCACGTTAAAAGTTGGTCCCGGCTGATATCTCTTAATACTGGTCGTGAAACCTAGTCAGAGACCCGATTACATCTGACAGTAAGGTTTATTCACTGGCTTTACAACTCCCCTCCACCGCACCGCACTGGGCACGCGTGGTTGAGTGTGGCCCAAACCACCTCATAAGTCATAGTTGAGGTGAGGCCTGTGCCCTGCAGTGGAACGTATATAGGCATACTTTACTCTTTTAAGAATACTTAAGCCTTGATGGATCGCTAATTACATTTTTCTAAGTTGAATTTAAAATTTGCTTCTCATTACCTCTAATTTAGTGCTTTTATCAGTTAATTAAAAACTGTTCCTCATTCGTTCTCAATGTTTTGAATACTAAAATGTAGTTTTTCAGTTTCGCTGAGCTCTTTTCTACACGTAATGTTTGTGCCTTTGAAGGTTGTGGTGTAGTTAGTGGGATTCTCAATAAAACCAATGTTTCCGAATCCTAAAGTGAAGGGTAAGAGGCTTACATAAATCATTGTTATAGGTTTGACTTGATAAAAGTTCCATTGAACATATTCTGAATCTAAGACAACAATCAAATCTCAGACTCATTTATCTCGCATGTCATAGAGACATAACTAGTCATATTTATTTATTTATTGCTGTACACATAGTTCATAATTATGAACTAAATAATCAATGATATGATGTAACATTTATTTTGTAATTAGTTTATAAAACGAACCTAAACATAGTTTCTTTGTCCACAGCTGTAACGGAACGCGTCAGCACCCCGTCCAGTATACCTTCAAGTACGCCAGCCCCAGTGACAGTCACCGCTCCGGCCAGCACGGTCACCGCCACCAGCACCGTCGGCGCGAGCGGCGCCTGCGCTGTGTGCGGCGCGCCGAACGCGACCAGGACCGTGTCCAGGGCGCGGGCGGCACACTACGGCCTTCAGGTCAGACATTAATTATATTGCCCCCACCAATGACAGTTCAGGACTCCTCGATGATGATATCAGATGGCTACCGTCATTAGCATATCAGTGGGGCATAACATAACTGGTCTGGGCCCGCCCCGCAACCCCACATTATGAACGAATAAAAAAACCATTAAAGAAAGTGTCGTACGCTACTATTTGTAAAAAAAAAAGTTAAAAATAGCGTTGTCGCCATTATAATATGTTATTATCGTAATTGGTTTTTTAAACCATTGCTATACATTTTGCAAATTAACATCTCTAAGAAGCTTAACATATTTTTTTTAATTAGATTGAATATTTGACAACAGCATACATTGCTCTGAGCATAAGTAACTAATGCTCTCGATAATAGAACTCTACAATATTCTGGTAAGAATAGGAGTCTAGTAAGATTTATCTCTAGTATGAATTCCCAAAAACTATGATTTAGAACGTATTTCTATCCTTTCTCCTACAGGAAGAAGCAGCAGGCGCGCGGGTATGCGAGCCGTGCCACTGCCGCTGCGTGCGGTCGCGCTACACGCGGTGCCCCGTGCCCACGTGCCCCGGGCCCCGCGTGCGAGCGAAGCGATTGCGACATTTGCCCCCGCGCTGGCACGACCTGAGTGCGGACCTGAAGCGGCCGCTTATGGACGAGTTCCGTAAGTACACTGTGTTAACAGCTTACATGGATAGATGGATGTTTATTTATTCAAGGTACAGACACGAGTAATGAAAAATGTAAACACTTCGGAACTTATTCCATTGCATCAAAGTTTAAAGTCTAATGAAACACTGTCTATATTTGTGTCCGTGACTGTATAGCAGAAGATCCAAGTTTTTTTTATTAGACAATTGCCATTTCGAAAGCAAGTAAATAAAGAAGTGAAACGTTCCACATCAATCTTAATTTACTTGTGATTTCTTAATTGGTCATATAGAAAAACTTACTGTATTAGAGCAGTAGAATCTTCCCCTACATAAAAGATAACTAATAACTCAGGACCTTATACATACATTATATTTATATTCCCTTCACAGAGATCCCCAGCGAGCTAAGCAAGTGCTGCCTGGCTTGCTTCAAGCGCATCACCCGGCGGCTCGAGACAGCCGGCGAGGGAGGCACCGTGGACCCTTCGGAGGAGGAAGTGTCTCGCTTCAGGGCGCTACTACGGGACCACGGGACCGCGTGGGACCGCGCCGCCGCGGCTAGCGGACGCTCGCCTGCCGCGCTCAAGGCCTTCTACTTTACGTACAGGTATGGAATTAACACATCATCATTTCAGCCATAGGACGTCCACTGCTAAACATAGGCCTCCCCCAGTGACTTCCAGATCGACCGGTTGGAAGCGGCCTGCATCCAGCGGCTTCCTGCAACCTTTACCAGGTCCACCTTGTGGGTGTGAGTCCACGCTGCGCTTGCCGGTACGCGGACTCCATTCCAGAACCTTTCTGCCCCATCGGCCGTCAGTTCTACGTTCTATGTGCCCGCCGACTGCCACTTCAGCTAGCTAATCTGTCGGGCTATATCAGCGACTTTTGTTCGTTCGTTTTGTTTATGGAGTTAACATATTCTACATCTAATTTTCATAAGGATATGACTTGACGGCCTTGAAATTAGATACAATAGAAAATCTGTTGTTTGGGAGTGACCGGTGGCACTTATGACTCTCAATGGGTTTGTTGCCTTAGTAGACTTTGAAATACCTATTTTTGTGTGTTTACTTAAAAATTATCGTATGTCTTAAGCTCAAAATCAATGTGTGCATCAAAATACCCTTCCAACCGTTAAAACGTGATTGAGTAACCAACAAACTTTTACATTTATAATATAAGTAATAAGATATCATTTTTTTTATTTTTGACATCGTGTATAAATCAGCAAGTTCGTTGACCTTCGCCTTTATATTTTATAGTAGTAAATTCGTCAAATAAAAACATCCTCGATACGATAAGTTTCAGTTTGTCTTCTTGCAACTTGGTAACTGTGTATGTTTTTGTGATATACTATCATATCGCACTGGATGCAATAAAATAGTGCTCGTTTTAGCCAGTTTCTAGTAAATAAATCACATAGTATTGATCTTCTAACTGCCTCCTATTGTCCCCAGAAAAAAGTTCCAACTCGAAACCTGCTTAGCGGGCGCCGCTGCCGAGCGTTGTTCTACCGTTCGAAGTTCATCGGACGAGAGCGGGGGCAGTTCGGCCGCGGACTCGGAGGGCCCCGCCGCCCCCGGCGCCCCGCCCGACCCGCAGCCGCCCCTGCCCGGGCCCCGGACCGACGCGGCCGCGCCGCGAAGGCCGAGGAGAGATGAATACGACTCGTCCGCTACGGAGACGGCTGACGAGGAGAACGATGCGCCTAGTGCGAAGGTTAGTACTTAGATTCATAGATTAATTATTTATTTATATCATGAAGTAAATGAGATGAGATCCCAACTATAATACTCCACAAGGACTGTATCTTAACTTATGTGTACCTGTATTATGACAAGTCGCGTCTTATCGCTGCGAACATTGTAAGCAAAGTAGCAAAACAGAATATAAGTATCAGAATATGGTATCTCCAGACCCTCTGAAAGGCCCAAGTGTTTCGAGATCGTGTCTTTGTTCCATAAAATATATGACTTATGAGAAATAAAGAAATAAACCACATATAATGTAGTCTAACCTGTCTTACTACTACCGTAACTAGAAACTAAGAAACGCCAGTCATATACTAGTAAAACTCGAGTTTGGACTCAATCGAGTAAGTTAAGGGTTTAATACATATACAAAAAAATGTTATCTAACTTTTTAAAACTAAGTAAAAGAATTAACACCATATTTCCTCCCCCACAGATTCTCCCGCCAACATCTCTCCCCCCAGTATCCGCGGTGTCGTCCGCGCCTACCGTAGTCTGTAGCACCACCGGCGGCATAGTCACCGGCACGCCCACTAGTGCTAGTGCAAGTGCAAGTGTTAGTGCAAGTGCGAGTGCGAGTGCGAGTACGGGTCCGCTCCGCAACGGACCGCACGCGGCGCCGCTGACGGTGCGAGACGTAGTACTGAACATGATCGAGATTAGCTTGACGAAGAACAAGCCGCAACCGCCGCTGCCGAAACCTCATCAGTTGAAAGTGAGTCACATCAGTATCTAGCACATACCCTATAGAACAGCAACACATAATCTTTCTCCGTAACCAGTTAGTGATGACTTACGTTTAGTACGAAATGGCAAGTCCTTTCACCTCTCGTTCATTCTAAACATTACAGGAACAGGATGCAAAATGGCGAATAATTTTGTCGACTGACAAACAAACAACTGAATTTCATTTCTACTGTGCTTCATGTATTTCGGCAATGGAAAGAAGAGAAAAAGAGTAAAGTTGTACCCTTACTTTAGTCCTTTTCTTTTCATACAATGCGTTATCAAGCAGACGCGTTAGAACATCAAATACTTTGTTACCCCCAGGTCAGCTCAACGACAGGTGGTAGGGAGACCCTAGCAACACTAAGCGTGGTGAACAGTTCTCACCAGCGCGCGTCTCCACGATCCCCGCACCGCCCAGCCACCATCACGCCGCTGCAGCAGCCGCAGCAGCAGCAACAGCAGCAGCAACCGCAGCAGCAACAACAAAAGGTAACAAAAAAAACAACGCAACTTTTTGGAGGGTATCGTAAAAATTTTAAGAAAACATAAAAATATAATAAAAACAACAGTAACGATTATATCAACAGAAAAGCGTCTTCAATTAAAAGTAAAATTATGGTTATCTAATATGTCTAGCTAGATTGCACGGGGTATTTGTTTTTGCAAATATCAAAATTTATTTTGCACTAACTAACATCTGATATCTGGCCCTCGATTCAGTTCCCTTTGAAAATTAATTAACAAGCAGTAAATGTCAAATCAAATATTGTCACGTGGTTTTCCGGTCGACAATTTGTTATCGAGCATTCAGAATCGGGGCCTTGGTTTTGCGCGCCGTGTACCGATATTTGGTCCCACTTAATGTTTTTTTCGGCTAATATATTTTAAAACTAGTCGTGAACCTAAGGGGCCATCCATAAATTACGTCACACTTTAGAAGAGGGGTGGAGGGGGGTCGACAAAATGTGACCTTACGTGACAGCGGGTAAGAGGGTCCTAAATTTTGTGACGTAACATTTCAAAATCATATATTTCTAGTTTGAAACACAAAATTAAAAAAAAAGATCAATTTCAAGATGTTAAATTGCAAAATATGTGACGTCACACTAGGGAGGGGATAAATGTGACCACCTGTGACAATGGGGGTAGGGGGGGTCAAAATATCACGAGATTCGTGTGACGTTATTATGGATGGCCCCTAAGTCAGGGGGCTTAGGACGGCTTGACTACATTTGACAGTAACATTTAGGTACACCATTGGCTCCTAGGCTTATACTCTTGTATGTATCCTCTCAGGATGGAGTGGTGGTGTTACACATCGAGCCCCGAGCGGAACCCTTACTGGACCTGAGCGTCAAGCGGCCGCGGCATGAGCTAGCCTTCCCGCACCCCAACAAGCCGGTGAGTTATACTCTATCTCCACTGATTCTAACCCTCAGTTCATTATTTATATATAAGGTCCGATTTTATTAGTGTACATCCTGTTAACCTGTACCTATATAGGTGAAAAGCAATCGTAAAAACCAATTTTCAAATGTGTACCATAAAAACGAAAACAGTTAAAAATCAACAACATTGACTTCAAATTGCATAAACTCGTCTTATCTTTGCTACGTTTAACCATCTGATTATCCGTCTTATTCCTTCCCCTTGTACAGAGCGAGAAAGAGTTGAAGATAGGACGAGTTTATGCAATATGAAGTCGATGTTGTTATTTTGTAATTTATTTTTAACTTTTTTAGTTTTTATGATAGACATTTGAAAGTTGGTTTTTACGATTGCTTTTCACCTATATAGTCACAGGTTAACAGGATGAACACTAATAAAATCGGACCTTATATATTTCATGATAAAACCTCAAAACTCAGTCGAAAAATTGCAAGTCGTTTGGCCGGATTTAAAATCAAAGATATGTCCTTTGCCTTTTTTTAAATGTGGATGAAAGGGACAGCATACAGCCACAGAGTTAGTATTATTACAGCTGTCAATGTAAAACCTATGAGCCATAGACTAATGTCCTTTTTATATCATTTTGAAATGCAGTCGTCAAGTAGCGAAAAGGCGTGTCATTTTTTCCCATTGCTACTTAGATAGTGGATTTTTCAAAAATAACACATTATCTTCGATACTCAACCCATGGTCAATTTTACAAACATACCTTACACATGAATCAAATAACAAAATTCCGTTTATCACTTTAAAGTCTCTGGTCATCGATTAAAGATTGAAAGGGATAGGTTAATATTATCCAATTTACGAAAGCATTATTTAAAAAATGTTAAACAATTGAGCGTTTTTATAGTTTAGCCATTGATTACAGAGTGAAAAGGATACCTAAAAAAAGAAACCAGAATATATCGTCTCATTCTTTTTCCAGCCGTACCGAAACTCCAGCGAATACCCAGCAACGTACCGAGCTCAGCCCGAGCGGGAATCCCCCACCCAATACAACAACAAGCCCAAACAGGCCACCCCTGCCACTGCCCGGCCTACCCTCAAACCTGCGGCCAATCCCAAGGGTTCCATAACTCTTGGCACCCCAGTAGAAAGCCGATTCGAGCCCAGAAGAACCCCTCCAGAGCCTAAAGGAGGTTCGATCACTGCTGGTACCCCTGTACACCATGATAAGAGGAACTTTGAGTTCTACAAGAGGAGAAGTCCGAGCGGGCCGTATTATGGGGCTCCACCACAGCAGAGGCCGCATTCGCCTTCGTTCTCACAAGTAAGTAATAAGATTACATTCTTTAGTCTATCACGCCAATTTCCTTGAACTAAACTAAGCAGAACTTAACTTTTAGCGATTATAATTGCGTCAAGATGGAAGAAGAATTGGTATAATAAACATGGCAACTGACATTTCGTGTAGAATATTGTTCACCTTGTCGGTGTACATTAGACATGGGCGTTTTCGATATTTTACAGTAACCGATATGTAACCGATATGGAGTTTCAATATCGGATATGATATCCGATATCACATATCGATACGATATACTGTTAATTCAGTTATGATGGTTATACGGTTTATTCAGTTACGGCTCAGATATCGATATTGCCTAGTTATAGTCGGTTTGCTAACTAAGAGCAGATATACGATACCGTTATTCAGTTACGGCAAAGTAACAAATTTGCTTGCGAATAGAAAAACGCTGAGAAATATCATCAAAACATAATCGATACAAGATAAATTGACTCTTTATGCTAGCAAATAAGAGCGGAAATCGCCTTCTCGTCACGCCACAATATCTGAATAACCGCGTCATCTCTTTTACTCCATTGTAAGCATACCGACTTAGAAAGAGACGAAGCGAATATCAACTGAACAAGGATATCGATCGATAGTACGTTCGGTTATGAATAGTTTCGGCGTTATGAGTTTTGTTGTTTCGTTGCAGTTTTTCGATATACAGTTTTGAGTTTTGGTTGATATTATAGTTTTTGAAATATCAGTTACGTGAAATCGTATATCGATACGATATGATATTGAACTGATAGCCGATATAAGATACTACTATCCGATATAAGATACGTTTTGATATAACGGGCTCATGTCTAGTGTACATTGTATTTTTATAATAATTATCAAATAAACATTCTTCTATATCACCAAAACTATCAAAATCTTAAAATATCGTCGTGAAGTAAAATGATATGTTTACATAAATTCTTCTTTCAGCTTGACCATTACTTTGACCACTTTATTTGCACGAAACATGGTATAAAAAAACATTAAAACAATAAAAGTGTTCATGTTTCATAACATTTTAAACTTTCTTGTTGCCTTTTTTAATTATAACACTGTATACAACACGGGTATTGATGGAACATACCTCTTTTTATTTATTATTGTCCCGACGTTTCGGCCTTATTACATAGGCCGTGGGAGGTCTTCCCTAGGTATGTTGCATCAATACCCGTGTTGTGTACAGTGTTGTAATGTTCATGTTTCGTTAATAAAATAGCATGCAAATCATTTACAATAATTAATTAAGACCTGGTATCAAAAAATCTAGGTAGACTGACAATAAATTTCTTACACTATATCGGCCTTACTACAAAAAAGATAGACTAGGCTTGAACACTGTCTAAAAATTAGTCAATTAATGAGACTTATCTTTAGACAAGTATTAAACCTAGTCCATCTTTTTGTAGTAAGGCCGTAAAAGTTCTTATCATGAAACCATTCAGCCAATCTTTTTTGAAATAGGCAACTATTTCTATGTATTAATGGTGTCAACATCCCAATCGTATACGATTAAAACGGCCTCTACGTGTTGGATCAGTATCCTCACGCAAGCCGGGTAACATGGCCCGTACATAACAATAACTTATGCATTCTCTTCTATAGCAAAACGCGACCCCAGCCGGCTACTCCCGAAGTCCGTACGGTCTCGAACAGCGCCAAATCATAATGGCCGACTTCATAACATCGCAGCAGATGCACGGGGGCGGTCGTAGAAACGAGACGCGCGACGCTTCCCCCGCACATCCGCAGCATCCGCAACATCCGCAGCATCCGCAACATCCGCAGCATCCGCAGCGTGCGCCATCGCCGCAGTACTCGCCGCAGTATTCGCCGCGGAGAGAGAGGGAGGGACCGGTGTCGGTGATACAGAGGCACTCGTACCATCCGCACCCGCATCCGCATCCACCGCCAGGTATGTGGTGGACTAGACGTAGTCTTTTAAACTTTATACTTTGGTTCTATTAAGTACTTTGGGTCCTTGGGTAATCTGTATTCTTAGAGTACTTTGGGATTTGAGTATCTGGGGTCCTTTGAGTACTTTGGGTCCTTTTAGTACTAGATCCATTGTGTACTTTGGGTCCTTAAATACTATAGTTCATTTAAGTACTTTGGGTTCGTGATTACTATGGGTTCTTTGAGTCCTTTCGATTCTTAGATTAAGATCCTTGAGTACTTTGGGTTCTAAGGTCCTATGAGTATTTTGGGTCCTTTGAGTACTAGTAAATTGTATATTTTTAGTACTTGAGTACTCTGGTCTGGAACTTCTGGAATACCCACCGGAATAGGCATCGTGCCGGCAAGCGCAGCGTGGGACGTCCACCTTTTAGTTGGGCAGACGACCTGGTAAAGGTTGCAGGAAGCCGCTGGATGCAAGTCACTGGGAGAGGTCTATGTACAGCAGTGGACGTCCGCCGGCTGAAATGATCATGATCGTGATGTCCTTTTAGTTATTTGAGACATAATATTCTTAAGTGGCGACCACGAACTGTAACGTTTAGTAGATTTACTGGAGACCTAGGCGAATTTGTGAGAAGCATACAATCGGTTGACAGCTTGCGGTAAAGTTTTGTAAGGCATAGGCCTTATAGGCCTGAGCATAGGTTCAGCAGTGTACTTTCAAAGGTCATTCGCGGCACTCGCCCATAAAATGTCCCTAAGCAATGGTATGGATTAAAATGAGACATACAAAATTGTCAAAATACTCGTATATTTCACTTAATTGGTGGGTTATGTCCTGCAGTGTACTTACCAAGGTTATAATGAATGAGATAAAATTTCATTAGATATGTAAAGTATCCCATAGATACCCGATGTCGAGTAGTTCCGACAGCAAGTAGTATAAACGCTGATGTTGTACGCAGGTCACGAAGCTTTCAATTCGCTTGTAGACGTGGCGTCGGCCGCGAGTGCGCTGCCAGTCCCGCGCGAGCCCAAGCCGGAGCCCAAGCTGCTGCATCATCATCACCAGCAGCATCCGCACCATCACGACATCAGGTCAGTCAGTACCGCGCGAGCCCAAGCCGGAGCCCAAGCTGCTGCATCATCATCACCAGCAGCATCCGCACCATCACGACATCAGGTCAGTCAGTACCGCGCGAGCCCAAGCCGGAGCCCAAGCTGCTGCATCATCATCACCAGCAGCATCCGCACCATCACGACATCAGGTCAGTCAGTACCGCGCGAGCCCAAGCCGGAGCCCAAGCTGCTGCATCATCATCACCAGCAGCATCCGCACCATCACGACATCAGGTCAGTCAGTACCGCGCGAGCCCAAGCCGGAGCCCAAGCTGCTGCATCATCATCACCAGCAGCATCCGCACCATCACGACATCAGGTCAGTCAGTACCGCGCGAGCCCAAGCCGGAGCCCAAGCTGCTGCATCATCATCACCAGCAGCATCCGCACCATCACGACATCAGGTCAGTCAGTACCGCGCGAGCCCAAGCCGGAGCCCAAGCTGCTGCATCATCATCACCAGCAGCATCCGCACCATCACGACATCAGGTCAGTCAGTACCGCGCGAGCCCAAGCTGCTGCATCATCATCACCAGCAGCATCCGCACCATCACGACATCAGGTCAGTCAGTACCGCGCGAGCCCAAGCTGCTGCATCATCATCACCAGCAGCATCCGCACCATCACGACATCAGGTCAGTCAGTACCGCGCGAGCCCAAGCTGCTGCATCATCATCACCAGCAGCTCCCGCACCATCACGACATCAGGTAACATCAGACTGATCTGAAGACAGACCCTAAACGAATATGTACTTGCTGTTTTATACCTATGACAACTACTGTTTGCCTATTTGACGCCACAAACGAGAGTACTGTATAATTTTGACGTATATTATACTGCCATCTTGCGGCCATTGTTAATTTAGGTTACTTATTTTAGTTCATCAGCTAAAATGGCGAAATCAAATGGGCATAAATTTTATTTGCCAGCAGCTAGTCTATACTTATTTGAGCCTTGTAGATCTATAAAATCTACAATGTGATCTAATTCCATTTTTAGATTAAAATGGAATTAGATCACATTGTAGATTTTATCTATGAGGATGCACAGGCAAAGCTTATTATTTTATTATAAAAATGTGTTTGATACACGTTTGACAACACAACAGAACCATATACGATTTGTAAGTTGCTTATATTTTATGTAATTAGCGGCAGAATCAATTAGTTATCAAATAATCACTACGGACAAGACCAAGCAAAATGCGATACCTAGCGGGATAATGTGCAGTGTGGTTGGTTCCCTATTGGCCAACGAATTCTATGGTGCTGGCAACACCTTAAAAATAATACATATACAGTAGGGCCTCGAAAATCCGGAGAGTCAAAAACAAGACCCTTTGCGAATTATCGAGGCGTCCGGATTATAGTATGCCATATTAATGGTATTAAAACACATGTCTGATTTCTTCAGTGT
Source organism: Anania fuscalis (assembly GCA_950371115.1). Lineage (NCBI taxonomy): Eukaryota > Metazoa > Arthropoda > Insecta > Lepidoptera > Crambidae > Anania > Anania fuscalis. The sequence continues at coordinate 2,411,871 of OX493346.1, forward strand.
TTTTCTGGACCACGTTCTGTTAGGCTAACAAACTTCAAGATTTTGTCTTTGTTCTTTATTATGTCGCCTACAGTTGACCTGCCTATACCAAACTTCTGAATGATAGGGTAGCTGTCACCTTTATTTAACATTTCTTAAATCTGCAATTCGTCTGCAATATTAATTTCATAATAACTTAAGTTTTATGTATTTCTTTTAGCAAATTACTTTGCTAATATTGTTGAAAACATATTTTAATAAATTGAAAAAATACAACTCTCGTCCATGCCGGGATTTGAACCCTGATCTCCTGCTTAGCGCGCAGGCGCTTTACCAATTAAGCTACAGGGACATATCTCGACTGGACGAGAGTTGTCTTATTTCAATTTATTAAAATATGTTTTCAACAATATTAGCAAAGTAATTTGCTAAAAGAAATACATAAAACTTAAGTTATTATGAAATAATAATTACAAAAAGTAAAAAATCACGCCTAGTTTAGAGTGCATGGTGCGGCAAGCATCGATTCGAAAACAAAGGGAATAATGCGTGCAGCATTTCCTAGATGGCGTTGATGTCACAAATGAATTGAGAAGGCAAATTTCGTCCAGTCGAGATATGACCCTGTAGCTTAATTGGTAAAGCGCCTGCGCGCTAAGCAGGAGATCAGGGTTTAAATCCCGGCATGGACGAGAGTTGTCTTTTTTCAATTTATTAAAATATGTTTGCAATATTAATGTTATGTGGCGGCGCCATGATGTTGGCGAGCGCGCTAAATTGACACTGTAGACGGAAGGCGATGAACAAAAGACTGACGACGGGTTGGCTCATGGCAGCCCGCGCCTGCAACCACATCCCCCGCGAACCCCATTGCCCGGCCGGATTACAGCGATCACCGAACAAGCGGGAGTCCGGATTAACGAGGCCCTACTGTATTTAATATTCAATATATATTTAAAATAGATAATAATTATATTAATCCATTGTCTTTGTTTACAGACTTCAAGACAGAATGCAGCGAGACATAGCGATAGCACAGAAATACCATCAGCAACATTTACAATACCAGGTACATGTACGTTGTATACACATATGTTATCTTTGACGCTGGGTGCCTATTGATAAATAATATATACATTAATATTGGACAACATCACATACATTGCTCTGATCCTAAGGTAAGTAGCTAAAGCACTTGTGTTATAGAAATCAGAAACAACGACGGTACCACAACACCCAGACCCGAGACAATATAGAAAAGTTCGTTTTCTACATTGACCCGACCGGGGATCGAACCCGGAACCTCAGAGGTGGCGGCGCCATTTAAAGTCCGGCGTGCTCGCCTCTCGGCTGCGGAGGTCGTCCGTATTGACGAATATTGCCAGAGTGGTAGACCTTGAAAACGATGATGTGTTTATTTGATAGATTTTTCCAAAGTTTGGCAAGCCCTAAGGTCTCCCCCTAAGGTCTCCTAAAGTCTTTTGAGCGTCTTCCTCGTGGCAGTGTCCAATCAGCGTTAAGTAAATGCCGCTGCGCAAGCGTTGCATCAACACTGATTGGACGCTGCCACGACGTAGACGTTGAAAAGACGCTGGGTAGAGATGATCAAAGTATTCATTTCGACTAGATTACTTATATTTTTAATAATTTAAATATTCAGTTGCTTCAATAAGGAATTGAAAGTTATTTACAGTGTTTTTCTTGTCTTCAGGTATTAGAAAGAGATAGAAGAGCGCAGCAAGCGCAATTCCTAGAAAGAGATAGACAAATTGCGATACAACAGAATAGAGAGCGGTAAGTTTATATTTTCAGATATCGTAGGTTGAGGTTTCAAGCATTTCTTGCTCTCTTGTTTTAATGAAACCGGCCAAGTGCGAGTCGGACTCGCGCACGAAGGGTTCCGTGCCATTATCTATAAAAACGGGAAAGAAATCCCGTTTGTTGTATGGGAGCCCTGTTAAATATTTATTGTATTCTGTTTTTTAGTATTTATAGTTATAGCGGCAACAGAAATACATCATCTGTGAATATATCAACTTTCTAACTATCACGGTTCATGAGATACAGCCTGGTGACAGACAGACAGACAGACAGACAGACAGACAAACAGACGGAAAGCGGAGCCTTAGTAATATGGTCCCGTTTTACCCTTTGGGTACGGAACCCTAATAAAATTTGCCAACACACAAGACGAACGCGGGTCGGCTGTTGTGTAGTGTCTCATAATTTTTATTTTCTAAGTAGTATAGACACATGATGATGCACAAATAAAATATAGAATAGAATAGAATGTATTTATTTGTCTCAATGCAGATTACAGATAAGTAAAACATAACATGCAAGTTTAATGCTATAAGACAAAATGGTCTATGGCTCAGTGGATGCAGGAAACCCGCAAACTCTGTTATTCTGCCATAGCCTTTTTTATGGTACCTAAGTAATACAAATTAATTTAAAAAAAAACAAAATTAATAAATTGATATAAAAAATCAAAATTAATAAATTGATAATTGATATATCGGACCCGACATGCTCACTCTCTGTGTGTTTCAAGAATCAGAGTGAGGAGAGGTTATTACCGAAATTAATCCTTTGAAAAATAAATTATTCAGTAACAGTCACACCAAATCTAGTTCCCAACTAAGCAAAGTTTGTATTATGGTGACTATATAAGGGATAAACATACTTACATTCGTTCACGGCTTAAATACAAAAACTCGTGCGAATCACAACAAAACTTGTACCTTTTGCTAAGTGCCCAAAAATTTTTTTTAAAATAAAAATTACTATGTATTTTGTGCAGAGAGCGTGCGATGGCTGCGATGCAAGAGCGGCACATTGCGATGGATCAGCAGCATCAGCAACAACAACAACAACAACATCAGCAACAACAACAACAACATCAGCAGCAACAACAACATCAGCAACAACAGCAGCAGCAGCAGCAACAACAACAACATCAGCAGCAACAGCAACAACAACATCAGCAACACCAACAACAACAACATCAGCAGCATCAGCAGCAGGTGCTGCATGAACGGCACCATCTGCAACACCCGCAGGTTAGTATTTTGTTAGGCTTAAGTATTTTGAGGAATCTCTAAAATAACTGTGTAGAAAAGTATTGTTAAAAAAGCACCACATTTGCAAGTTGGTGGCAGCCTGGTATTAAATTTAAACCTAGTTTTTACTTATAAAATACTATTTGTAAAAAAGAAATTTTCTTATTAAAGAAATTATTTAATAACGAAGCTAATATACTGTTATTTAAGCATCTTGTTTATTCAATGCTTAGGATACACTAGCAAGACGTTTCGCGTACACCACTGCGATTTATTTGAGAGGAATCTTGCAAGGCAGCCCTTGAATTTTGTGTTTTCTTACGTTTTTTTACAAACAGCTACTCTTATTTACATTGTATATTGATCAAAGTATGATTCGTGGTAGTAGTAATGATATTATTCACCTCATTGAGTCGGATTTGGTTAAAAGTATAATCATGTTTTAATCGACCAAATTAATAAAAACTTCAGTTCCGAAGTGGCAGTCCTATGGCTGAAATGATTATGGTGATGATGGTGGTGGAAAGTCAGCGAGAAAGGTTGATATATTAGTGTTTATATATCCGTCAAATTAATATTATTTGAGTATTTATGTAACTTCAGCCGTTATTTGAAAAAAAAAAGTTTGTAATTTTTAATTTCGAGCTACCTTAACCCCTCAACCCAGGTAAACAAGACAACAGAAATGTTGTAATTCGGTCGCATGCGTCTACTAGAGGTTTCTGTACTTAATCTCCACATTACCCCTTAGGTGGTATCGTCGCAGGAGAGCGAGCGTCGTCCGAGCGGCGCGGCGAGCGGCGCGACGAGCGGCGGCTACCCGCACAAGCATCGCGCGCTCACGCCGCATCATCTCGAGAGGAAGGACGTGTAAGTTTCATGTTTATTATTGTGTTTTAGTTATTACTCTATCTACTACTATATAAGGTGTAAATTTATCAGTTAACCATTGTCTAGGAGTTGATTCTATTGCTCAAATACAACAACTTTTTGTATGGGACCGACTTCGAAATCGTAAAAAAAAATTCAACCCTCAATACAAACTGATGTCACCTGGTCTGCCTTTTTGTATGGGGAAGTGGATTTTTTTTGCGACATTAAAGTTGGTCTCTTAGAAAAAGTTGTTCTATTTGAGCAGTAGAATCACAACCTAGAAAATAGTTAACTGATAAATTTTCACCTTATATAGTATCAGATGGAATTTTTTTTCTCGAAATTGTTGACAGATATGTTTACCTCTGAGAGAGTGATCATTTTAGGCAGGTCCAATTTTAGCGAAACGGTCAATCGTCGAATCCAGCTCGATTGGGTTTCGTTCGAGAATCTACACACATTTTCTCGTCCAAAATACCTCAGCCCACGAAAGTTTACAACGAGTGTGTGTTATCAGTGAGTTACTAGTGAACAGATGGGGATAAAACCTTGTCTAACACAATGGTCCTTATATGAAAGCTCAAGGCTGATGATGATTAAGTCTTAAAGAGGATTGAAGAGCTACAGAGCTTCCTGGCGATTATTGGAAAATGTCTTTTTAGGTACTCATTCATGAGGTGGAGTAGTCCTAGTCCGCCTTTGTACCACGAAATGCGGGAAGCATATTGTCCAAAACTAACACTGATTGTTCTTCTTTTAAGAGTGCCTCTCCAACTAGTGAAGGTCAGCTACCAGTACTGCAAAGCGTTGACGGTCCCTTGCCCAGTGCGGAAGTCTACCGTATTTCCAACTTCTGTCCATTCTTTGATGTTATCCATCCATGCCATCCTCTTCCTACCAACCCCCCTGCTTCCCTCGACCTTCACTGACTGATTATTCAGTAGTTCCAATACTCAAAACTCTGTAACATCTTGTGAATTTAAATCGGAAACTCACATGCTCTACAAAAAGTATATTCTTCTCCCTATTCTAGCGCGTCTCATATCTAATCTAGGATCTTCTTGATGATCCACTGAGACTGATTCTACACCGTGAATTTTTACCGGCTGTCCTTCCGCAGCGTAAAGATTTGGTCCCAATATTACAATCCATCCCACAAGGTGGGCCATTGACCTAGTAAAGGTCGCAGGACGACGCTGGATGCAGGCCGCTTCCAATCGGCCGATCTGGAAGTCACTGGAGGAGGCCTCTGTTCAGCAGTGGACGTCCTGTGGCTGAGATGATGATGATTACAATCCATTCGTAAACACTTTTGTCCTGAAAGTCATATAATGTCTGATTTACAAAAAGCGAGAAATGAGGGTTGAAATCAACTAGCAACAGTAGTTATAGTAACCCCGGGCGCCGTGACGACGGGTAGTGATTGAGCGAGAGAAAGACAACCGGTAAAGATCCATGTATACTCAAAATGATATTTATGCAAAAAATCTCGTTCTTCCTGATCCTAATTCCAGCGGATCTATTTTTTACTAGCTGTTGCCTGCGATTACGCTCGCGTGATCTTTAGTTTATTCAATGTATCTCACAGGATTATTTATCGGAGATAAAAAGTATCCTATATGCTAATCCACATCATATTCTATATGTATGCAAAATTTCTTCCAAATCCGTTCAGTAGTTTATGCTTGAAAGAGTAACAAACATCCATCCATACTTACAAACTTTCGCATTTATAATATTAGTGGGATGTATTTTAACTGTCAATGTTGTTTCCAGCCGTCCCTCCGTATCGGTAAGCTCAGTGGGCAGCGTGCCCGTATCGTCAGCTACGACAGCCGGCGTGGGCGTGGGCGTGGGAGTGGGAGTGGGCGTGGGTGTGGCCACGGCGGAGGCGCGGCGCGCGGAGGGCACGCTGACGGCGGCCTCGCTCATCGACGCCATCATAACTCACCAGATCAGCCAGAGCACGGATACGCAGCGGTTTCCGGTGAGTGCTATACACTTGTAATTCTGTTAACTTTATTAATTGTCTCTTAGTTGGCCATAAATGGCATTATTTTAAGATAGGCAGTAGATACTTAAGTGTTTTATTAATGAATATCAGTGTTTTTCATCAGTGACAGACATTTGCAAGTACCTACTGCCTACCTCTTTTCATTTACCAGGTAGGCACTGCTTAATTGTCTATATGCACCGCACGCCCCTGCCATAAACTAGAAGACGCAGCGTAGATTAGCCCCCTATTCCGTGCCGTTCTATGTGGAAAGCCTATTACTAAGGCTCCGCTGTTCATCTGTCTGTCTATCTGTCCGTCTGTCACCAGGCTGTGTCTCATGGACCGTGATAGCACAGAGTAAGTATTATACTACGTGTGATAGAGAGTTGAAATTTTCACAGATGTTGTATTTCTGTTGCCGCTATAACAACAAAAAAACAATACAATAAAAATTTAGGGGGCTCCCATACAAAAAACGTGATTTTTATGCCGTTTTTATAGTTAAAGGTACGGAACCGTGTGCGCGAGTCCGACTCGCACTTGGCCGGTTTTTTTTCTAGTGAAAATTTTACCGCTGATATAGAACCGATAGTTATAAACGTGTTATTCCAGACACTACGCGAATGTGACAACGGCGCGCCCCAGCCGGGCGAGCGAGTAGAGCGAGGGGAGCGTGGGGAGCGAGGGGAGAGAGGGGAGGCGCACGAAGGGGAGCGCGGGGAGCCGCCGGCGCACACGACCAGCATCAAGCTGGGCGACCTCGCCTCCAACATCATCACCAGGGACTTCTGCAGCCCCACCACCTCCGCCATACACCACAAGTCAGTACTCACTACACTCTTCTTCTTCGGTCCCTCTGATGAGAGTCGTGTCTGCATGTGCTTTCCAAATAAATGCTATTTTGTTCTCTAATATGCTATTCTTTAAATAATGCTTAGCAAGTAAAGTATCGTGTGGTGCCGACACGTTAAAAGAATTGCACCACCCCTTCTCTTCCTATGGCTGTCGCAAGAGGCGACTACAGGAGAACCGCCACAAGAAGACGGGCAGCAGCGTCTCCTCTCCACCATTGGCCAAACTGCGATCGCCAACCCGCCTGCCAAGCGTGGCGATTATGGCAAAATCCTCCTTTTAAAGAGGCCTGTGTCCAGCAGTGGACTGATATAGGCCGGTGATGATGATGAAGTAAATTAGTAGCAGTAGTTTTCTATAAATCCCACTGTGAACATTGAGAGCCATGGTGGTCAATAGATTTTCTATTGTGTCTAGTTTCGTGGCAGTCGAAGGCTTAAACTGGGAATAGAATAACTACATTTATCCATTCATTTTGTGACCAAAATTAAGGTAGTTCTCCCACGGTGACGTATCCAATTTGAGCCAAAACTTGATGTTGTTGGGTAAACAAAATCAAGTTCGGCTCAAATTGGATACATTTAGTGACCACACTATGTAGCTTGACTTTAGAAACTCGTTTAACTGTAGTCACCAAACAGAAGGATCTTTGATCAGAATAGAATAGAATAGAATATTATTTATTTGGCACTCAAAATTGACACAAACATGAAAAAGAAAATAACATAGATTGACACAGAACTAATAATAATATTATAAATAAAAATAAATAAACGTGCCAAAAAGGACCCTCGCTCAGTATTCGCCGTGGCAACCTAAGGCTGCCACGACACTGATATTCTGCGAGGGCCTCAAACAATCAAAAATAATTAAATAAAAAAAATAATCAACAAAATTCTAACAAACAATAACAAAGAAAAGAATATACACCGCACGACGTAACACAAAAAAGAAAAAAACATTAGACCAGAGACAATGACAACCAGCTCAGCCGATAGCTCAGCACCGATCGTGTGCGTGTGCGCATGCCTTTATAAGCATCACTATTACTCATCCATCTTGTGACCATATTTTAGGTAGTTAAACCAACATACACGAACAAATTAAACCTCCTACAGACTATACTTAACCTCCCCTTCCCTCGACAGCAGTAGATTCGGCGTCGCAACATCGGAAGGCTATACCGTATCGGTGAGCAGCGCACCGAGCGGAGCGACGAGCGGAGCGGCGAGCGGCGCGGACGACTGGAAGCGACGCGACGCGCCGAAACACGCGCCGTACTTGTTGGAACCGGTGTCGCCGCCGGACAACCACCATGCCAACAGGTACGTTTTATTACTTTGCTAGTATTGTTTGAATCCCGCAAGGGGCTAATGTTAGTGTAATCGTTTCAGCCACAGGACGTCCACTGCTGAACATAGGCCTCCCCCAGTGACTTCTGTCATCGGGGGGTTGTTGCCATACTCGCCACGCTTGGCAGGCGGGTTGGCGAGCGCAGTTTTTTTATTATTTCGCACGCAGACGCTGCTCCCCGTCTCGTGCTACAGGATTTAGTCGCCTGTTACGACACGCCTCCTGTTGGCGGTGGGGAAGTGTATTCTTTACGGCCGGCCCCACACGGCACTTAATTACTAGGGGCTATCCACAAATTACGTCACACGAATGAATTTTATGATATTTTATACTATATTTTAATTTATATTTTATCTACGCGTACCATATTTGAACAGCGGATAATAATGATTAAAAAATGAGTTTGTTTTGTAGGTCGTTTATATGGTAGATCGTAACGACGAATGGTAGATAGTAAAGCACTAGGTGTTCTAAAAATACCTGATTGGGTTGTATAATGTATAGTGTCCATATGTATTTATATTTGCATGTCTTTCAAATTGACTAAACATAAACATAACAGGACCGATCTTCGTAGAAATCCTTGGGGGAGGCCTATGTCCAGCAGTGGACGTCTTTCGGCTGATGGATGGATGGATGGAAATGTGCTGTACCTACTAACAAGATTTTGAATAACTGATTAATTTACCATGTTTTATGCAAATAAGCAAGCAAGCAGTGGTAGGAAAAAAAAATTGGGACATGTAAAAGTGCCATTGATGGCCAATTTGCAAAAATAAATGACTTTGACTTTGAATAAAGATTTTTTATCTTTATCTTATCGATTTAGTTACTGATTCTGAGTTTTCCCTGAAAATTTGGTACTACTTTGCAATGTAACCCTGTATAAGTAATACTTTCAGCCATCGCAGCCGTGGCAGATATTATTGAAACACCTTATTTGGTCTCACCATTTTTGCCGCAGACTTGTAAATGATAAAAATAAATGACGATAATCCTCTTTCCCCAGAAACAACAGTAACCGCCGCTACAGCTCGGTGGGCGGCGTGGGCGTGGGCGTGGGCGGCGTGGGCGGCGTGGGCGTGAGCGTGGGCGGCGGCGTGCTCACCGCCTTCGACTACGTCACCAACCGCATCGTCGAGGTCATGCGGAGCGACGCGGACGAGCGCGGCAAGCCGCTAGCGTTCCCCACCGCGTACGCTTATCCGTACTCTGCGCTGAATGTGGCCACACCGCCCGCTACCACGCACGCTACTGAGGGTGAGATTATCTTTCTTTTCTCTTCTACTTCGAAATTGTTACTTTTTAGGGTTCCGTACCTACGGGACGGGATTGGCTGTCTGCTTTACTATTGTAATGAGATAATTTTATTGGTTAATTTCCATACTCTATTCTATTCAATACTCTAGAAGCTATGTATTTCTCAACGACAGCAAATATTACAATGGGACCAAAGACCAATGGGAACGACGGTACCACAACATCCAGACTCAAGACAATATAGAAAAGTTAGTTTTTCTATTGGACCTGACCGAGAATAGAACCCGGGAACTCAGAGATCCCTTAAGCTGGGTGCGCTTCATTTGTTAGAAATTCAAATGGACGGGACTCTTTTACTAAGGCTCCGCTGTCCGTCTGTTTGTCCGTCTGTTGAAATTTTCACAGATGATCTATTTCTGTTGCCGCTACAACAACAAATACTAAAAACCAGAGCAAAATAAATATGGGGGCTCCCTTACAACAAACATGATTTTTTGGCGTTTTTTAGATAACGGTACGGAACCCTTCGTGCGCGAGTCCGACTCGCACTTGGCTGGTTATTTAATAACAATTTTCTCGCATGCCATTAAAGGTGTGTGGTGTTGTGGTTCCGTCGTTTCTGATTTCTATAACACAAGTACTTTAGGTATACCTTAGGAGCGGAAGGCCAGTTCCCGTAATTGCCATTTATTGAGAACTTAAGAGGATTTTAATTAAAGCCATTATGATGCTACTAAAAATCGGTATTCTCGTCGCTATTTAAACGTCAAAAATATGATCATGAGTGGACTGTAATATGATTGTGTCAAAAATAGTTAGTGACAATTTTGACAAATCAATCCAGCATTAAAATTATTACATATTTGTTAATTTTACGTGATAATTTTAATGTCTTGTTGCTAATGCCACAATGCCTAAGGAGCAAGGTAAATACCTTGCTATTATGATTAGTGCGTCCTACCAGTGATGACCTACGGAGCCGAAACGTGGAACGTGAGATCATCAGGCAGAGGACTAAAGTAACGGACATACTTCAAAATGTAGCAAGCTTAAGTGGCAGTGGGCTGGTCAACTGATGAAAGGTGGAGTAAACGGGTTCTCGAGTGGAGACCACGCCTAGGCAAATGTAGTGTAGGACGCCCCCTAGCTCGATCGACCGGTGACCTAAGAAGATGGCTGGCAGTGGATGGATGGAAAAAGCAGGAGATCGTGCTCTTTGGGGGAGGCTTATGTCCAGCAGTGGACTGCAATAGGCTAAGATGAGATGAATTTCGTGTACGAGAATACCGTTTAGGATGTTAGTGGTACCGGATCGACACTGGATTATTACCACTTTAAAATTACGGGAATTAGGCTTCAGATAATGTATATGATTGAAAATTTTTGTTTTTAGCAATTCAATGCAAGGTTTAATTGATGATAAATAACACTTGCAGGTACGAGTAGTATACTACTCAGCTATACATATAGCTACAACATTGATCAGAGATACGATGGCTTCGATAGCGAGAAAAAACACTTGAGAAATTTCATCGTGTCACGTGACGTCCTCCATAGCTTAGTTGGTAAAGCACTCGCCCGGCACGCGATGGGACATGGGTTCGAGTCCCACCTGAGGTCGATGATTTTTTTCAAGTGTTATTTATCTTCAATGTATGTGATGTTGTCCAATATTTATTTATTCGTTTTATAACAGCTGGCAGCAGCAGCGGCAACAGTGGGGGCGTGGGCGGGGGCGTGGGCGGGGGCGGGGGCGGCGTGCCCGCGGAGCCGGCGCCGCTCATGTCGGCGCAGTACGAGCCGCTCTCCGACGAGGACTGACGGCGCCGCGCACGCTGACCTGCGCACGCGCAACATCACCTCACAACGCAGACGCAGACGACACACAGCAATGGCGACGAGAGCGGCTATAGCAGTAATCGAACGTCGCCCTGTGAAAATAATCAGTGTTGACAAGAAGGAGTAAAGACAAAATTCAACGCTATTATCAAAGAAATGATAGAAAAAATTAAGCAACTTACATTCTGCGCATACGCACAGTGACATTACTCACCATCCACGCTGACCTGCGCATACGCAACATTACATGACAACACGACAAACGATACACAGTAATGGCGATTCGAGTCGTTATACAAGTAATCGAACGTCATGTTATGCTATGAGTGTTTGTCATACGTATAGAAGCAGCGGTCATCAATCAACGCGTGAAGAAAATAATCAATGTTGATTTAAAGAAATAAAAGCGAAAACTTATAAAGCAACCGACACTGCGTACGCACACAGCGACGCAACCGACTGTCAAAAATAATCGCGGCGATAGAAAAAATGTATCGATAAAAATACACGCATAAGTACAGTCACTAGTGCTATTGAAATATGTACAGGAACGACTAGTTGAAGGACATACACAATGAAGCTAGCTAGATAAACGCAAAACTTGACGATATTTGATAGATCACAAATGAAGACGATAACACTAATCATGTCTATAATCATTTGCTAAAGCTAAGTGATAACTTAATTGTTGTGCTGTCGTGAAAGGAGGCCACGGCGGTACCGACTAACTGCATTTATCGAGTGTAGCTAAAATCTCTTAGCACTGTAACTGTCTATTACAAGAATACCAGTGAATACTGACAAGCTGTCCAACTCAGTTAGGGCTCTCTTAAGATACCAAGAGGCAGAATAAGCGTGTAATCAACGAAAAAGTTTATGACTTGCTGCAAAAATTAATGCTATGTCGCTGTCGCGTGTCATATAAGTTTTTGGCCTTGCAAAAAATCTGGTTTTTAAAACCAGTTTTTTCAGTTGGTTACCCTTATAAACTTAACATCTTCGTCATGAAATAAAATGACTGATGTCACTGAAGAAACAAAAGAAATATTATAATCAGTGGGAAACTTTCAAAGGAAATAAGTGCATTTGAAATGTAAACAATGTGATTTTGTAAAATGCGATTTAACAAAATTTTAAAAGCTTTACAAATTATGTTAACGAAACTGTAAGTTAGTTTAAACATATTTGGTTTTGCATAAATGTGTAAGAAAACCCCAAACATAACCAAACGAAACGAAACGAACATTACGTAACGTGAAAAACTTTTTAAATGAACTGTGAAAGACTTGAAAAAGTGACATAAGTGCAAAATGACGCATTTTGCGTCGAGCGAACGGAGTGCGCGAAAGACAATCGTTTTGTTAACGGACAGAGCATTAGTGTAAAAGGTCTTATGTTAAAAACAGGGATAGTGCGAAGTGTAGTGGCCTGAGCCACGGGCGTCAGTTGCGGAGAATCGGATGACATGCTTGAGACGTGCTGTTAGATTTGTGACAATCGCAACATCGATTAAGTCTCATATTCCAATTGTTTTTCTGCACAGTTTAAAATCGTTTTGACCAACGACTTTCTCATAAAGTGATATATTTTCTCATCGCGATCTTCAGCAGTAGTTTCAATTTGTTTCATATAGTTCAGTTCATATTCCGACGATGCCAAATGATAACTCCGTAGACTGATCAACCCCTTTTTTAGTAGTTAGTGATGTGCCTCACCACTATTCACTGCTATAAAAAACATAATGCATTCGTCACTGTCAGTTTGATAGATTGTATACTTCATTCTTGCTACACAGGGGCACATGCTTATAAAATAATATAATCTATCAAGTTGGCAGATTTGTAATTAATAAAAAAAAACAGTTGTGTTTCAGAAACTAAAAATCATTGTAAAAATTGTGACGTCTATGTAAAATAAGGTGAACTGTTCATTTCAAATTATAATACAGTAATATTGAAATTTATATATCTGTATCATTCATTTTCAAATATTTTTATGTATAATAGACATTTATGATCATATAAATTTGTAACCATTAATAAAAAGGTATGTTGTCCAATCATTGAATTACATAATAATAATTTATTGGATACATTTAATCGTCTGTAATTAAATACTAATTAATATTATATTTATAACGAATATGAATCACTTTAAAAATCAACGAAGAATATTATTAATTATTCGACTCTAAGACTTCTTTTATGTAATTTAATGGTTTGACACATTATTCACCTTTTGCAACCATATTGAGACTTGACATCAAAATATTGTAATCTTGTTATATCGAGTTTAGTAATGCGTATTCTAATACAGGTGCATAACTGCTAAAAGTTCATTTACTATTGTCAATATAAAAAAAATATTGATATAAATAAATAATATTGTACGTTGGCAGTTAAGCTCTGTACGCGCCGGTTGTATTGATGCGTCTATGTAGGTATTATTTCGCGTCAAGCCTTCCTCGGGGTGGATATTGGCGTCATTTTAAAAGAAATTAATAAAAAGGCTTATCATTTAAATACTTTGCTGACTTTATAATTAAAACTTCATTGGGTTTGGGTTGGATTTTTTATATCAAGTGGGGCCCCATCCCCCTCAATGAAGCCATCTCCGCCCCCTTAAATTTAGTAGCACTGCCGCAACGTGATGCAAAATTACCTCAGTATGTTTTAAGTGGCAGACGTCGACGTGAACGGTTCTATTCGAATAAAAAAAAAACTTGTAATATTTTATCCAGTCTTCCATCACCACTCTGACGCCGGGGCCCCCCGGGGCCCCACTTAGTATAGGGTTTCCGCGAGACTTCGTCCATTATTTAGCAACACTTAGTAAGTTAGTACAAGTTGTACATTGTGTATAGACTCGCCCGGGCATGCATTTCGCTGTTCGCGCGACCCGGCCGCCTCCGGGAACCGAACCCGCTGCCGGCCGGGGAGCGACACGAACGATAGTAAGTTAACTTTTTGTAAGATTATTCGTTATTTTTGTATAGCTTCGTCTCGGATTTCGCTGTCGCGTCGATCATCGGTTAGTTATCGCGTAGTCTCTTGTATATACTTCAGCTCATGTGTATAGCGGCGCGCGCGGGGTCCGAGCCCGGCAGGTCGTCGACCTTATACATATACTGTATGTACTCGGATCTAACCGTAAATTATATATATACATATGTAAAAGTGTATGGTTATTATGTGCATTTGTAATTATGTAGAAGTTAGGTAAGGTTTACTCTAGAGATTCGTTTGAGTTGGCCGCAGCCGAGGGCGCGCCGGGGCCGGTTCGCTTTCCGAAGCTCGAATGAGTTTGTGGCTGCAAGTCGCTAGTGTAGGGATCGGATCGTGTTTTACAACTGACGACTGTAAATTTTTACAAAAATACTTCACCGTGAAACAGTTTCTTTCATATTGAAAGTGGTGTTCAGAGATTTGTCCCGCGCCGCCGCCGCGCCCGCGGTGCGTGTATGCGACATGTATAAACGACTGATTAAGGTTACAGCGCGAGCCGACACTCTCGACAATGTGATTTCTTTATAAACTGTAATGTTATGTAAGTAGCCGAAAGAAAAGATAATCCTTGTAAGTCCGATCTTAAGCGAAAACAAAGTTTTGGGAGGACAAATCAATAAATAAGATGCAAATCTATTGTATGTGTTTTATTTACCTTATATACGAAACTGGTTGGTTCGAACAAGTAGATATACATTTTACAAAATAAATAAATAATTTTCTTTTCCAAAAATATGCATTGCTATAACAATAATTAAGAATATTAAGAAAAACAAGGGTCCCCCTTAAGGGGCCCGGGAGTAATACTCGGGACGCGCTGATTTTATAGAGAAATGGACATTGTATAACTCTGCCTGCAACGCACAATGTCGCAAAGTGCATTACACATTTGACATTTTGTGCAATAGTAAAAACTTTATTATAAGCTAGGTCAAACAAAACCAATTTTGCCTAGCCAGGGATTAAGTTGTCGTCAGTGAAATGTAATTTAAACACCCTAAATCCCTGGCTAGGCATGACTTGGACTAGACGAAATGTTCTGCACAATCAGCACAATAGACAAAATCACTGTAATCCCGTTATTATCATCTGAACCAGTTAGCTTACCCTAGCACTTGTTCAGCTTTATTAGACACATTATCTAAGGTCTAAGCACACTTGCGTTGCACTGCGCGTAAATTAGTGCGTCGTGCTCCATACGAACACATCTATAAAATACTTTGTCGCCCGTGTCGCGTTATGCTTGCAGCGTAAGTACGGCCTGGCCTTATTGTACGGTAAAGTTAAGTATGCCTATATACGTCCCACTGCAGGGCACAGGCCTCACCTCAACTATGAGGTGGTTTGGGCCATACTCCACCACGCGGGCCCAGTGCGGATTGGTGGAGGGGTGTTGTAAGGCCAGTGACTAAACCTTACTGTCAGATGTTATCAAGCCGCCTTAAGGCCTCTGACTAGGCTTCACGACCAATATCAAGCGATATTGGCCGGGACCAACGTTTAACGTGCCTTCCGAAGCACGGAGATGCTCGTGATAAATGTCACTAAATATGGTCGGAATGGTCACCCATCCACTCACGACCGCGGCGTTGGTTGCTTAACTTTAGTAATCGATACCAAAGCGCTGCCGCCACTGAGCTACGAGCAGCTTATTAAACGGCCTCTCCACATATTACACAAGAATTAGGTCCTTCAGACCAATAGTAGGACTATAGCGAGAATTGAATGCAGAACATAGAAAATACAATCATTAATTCGACCTTTGCCCAAACCAAGCTTATCCTCGGTGTAACATCACGTCAAACTTCTCAGATAAACCACCGCATCACTAATCTTGTCGTAAACGCGCAAATGCGTGTGGTTCTCGAATATCTCTATGTACACTTCCACCATCAGCAACACCAGGTACGCTGAGAAAACGGTGACACCTGTCCACGCTCGGGTTTTCGGGTTACTGTAACTGAAACGGGTGCTTCTTTCCATGGTCAAAACTATTCTGATCCCTATTGGGTGAAACGGGTGCTTCTTTCCATGGTCAACACTATTCTGATCCCTATTGGGTGAAACGGGTGCTTCTTTCCATGGTCAAAACTATTTTCCTATTGGTTTTCATAGGCACATAGGTTTTATCAGGAGGCAATAATCATCGGACGAAGTCATTATTCAACTGGCCAATCTAGAAGTCATTGTGGAGGCCTGTTCAGCAGTGGACGTCCTATGGCTGAAATGACGATAAACATTCTGTAGTTTAACAAACACAAGTCACAACACTAATGAACACTCGTTACTAGGATAAAAACTATTTCCAGTATAGGATTCGGTGCACTGTTGTTTTGTTATAATCATTATTCGTAACGTCGCAATACTGTTTACCAAACGATAAGAAAAGAAATTTTGTATGTACGATATAAAACTTTGTGGTATAGGAATGTGTCGTTCACCTATTGCGTTTGTTGAACTTGGCAAGGAATCAAGGTGACACCTGCTAGGTCATCTTTTACGCAATCATTTTGCTGACTGAGGAGTACCTAGTAGTACCTACTCAATGTTGTTTCTTTTAAAACAGTTTTTTGATAATAAACAATCTTCAAATGATCGCCTGAATGTATGGTGCATCTGTTTTGTTCCTACACATTTAACCTTTGGTGTGCTGCTAAAGCGCAAATGTGTGCTTATCTCATTGAGCGCTTAAGCACAAATATGTGTTTCGGTCACCTACGACAGCGACACACTTATAGATTTTGCTATTGAATAGTAGTTTTTTGGATACCTATTTATTCAATTAAATCGATTTTGATGATATTTGATATAAAACACCATTCTGGATTGTATCGGATCTTTGTAAAAGATGTTTAAAGATGCAGCTAAAATCACGATATTGCTATTGCTCAGTGGAGCCACGAGAAATGAGTAGATTACTATATTATAGTAAGGACAAATTAAAATAACACAAAGTATTAAGTAGGTAAAATAATTTATTACCTCACACTGAATCACATTTAACATAACATCAAATATTTACAACAACCATCCTTAACATACCGTGCTGGTAACTTTGATACTGGGAGATAACTATGAAACTGATTTTATAACAAAATAAATAAAATGCAGCTATTAAAAAAACGGTAATACGTAACTCAGTTACTAATTCGATTTTAGCTTATAATAAATAATATTATACAAGTGTACAGTGTATCTCTAAATTTGAGTAAAACGATCTATTCAATCACCTAGATACCAATCGCTACCATTTGCCAGACTTTAACTTACGCTAAGTAAAAAGTTGTCCACAACATTTTTAGCTTCATTTCGATTTATTCTGAGTCGGCATATAAATACTATGTTTGAATCTGGCTTCTAATACTTTTACTTGCTGCTCTTGACGAAGTCTTCGCCTTTCTTGATGTTCTTGAGGAGTTCAGGGATAGCCTCCTTGAGCAGTTCCTTCTCGTAGGCGTTTAGGGTTCCGTAGCCGAGGTTCTTTGCGACGCCGTTCTTGCCGAGCACGACGGGGTTGGCGAAGTAGGGGGACTCCGTGATGTCGGACTTGATGTACGCGCACTCCACTACATTGGACTCGCCCTGGAATAGACATGTTTTTAACACTTTACACTATCGTTCGTCTGGAGGCTGTGAATAGAATTTATTAGCAAAATATTTTATTCGAATTTTACATTTAAAGTCATATAAAGTATGCCTATTTACGTCCCACTGCAGGGCACAGGCCTCACCTCAACAATGAGGTGGTTTGGGCCGTACTCCACCACACGGGCATGGTGCGGATTGGTGGAGTTAAAGTCATATTACATTGTGTAATATTTTTCATTCAATCGACCCGATCAAAAGTCTGTAGCATAAGCGGTTTTTTAAAAATGTAATTTATATGTATGTTGTTTAATTTTCGCAAGTAGTTTTCGAGTTTTGACTAAATTCAACATTTTTATTCAACTTATTCATGGCATAATGATCATGACATAGGGATCAAATCGACCCATAATATACTATTCTCTTATTTCAAAATAAACCAAGCAAGCTGTCTCAGAGTGAGTCAAGGATGGAAATGTTAGTACCATAGTAATAATCGATAATTTCATTGGGCAGAACATCCCGTTCAAGTATTTCCCTAGCCATTCACTCAGATTGAATCAAAAAGAGTAGGTTACCTTGAGTCCCTTGAGCACGGACCCGGCCAGGCGCGCGCCGGCGTACGCCATGGACAGCGTGGCGGAGCCGCCGCCCGCCTTCGCCTTCACCACCTGAAGATAAATGCATCGGTTATCAACTAGTTATAAGCAGAAAGAAAAATAAAATCTAAAACATTAATTACCATAACAATTTATTTAAAGAAACCGGTTAAGTGCGAGTCGAGGTCGCGCACGATAGGTTCCGTACCATTAAAAACGGCAAAAAAAAACATGTTTGTTTTATGGGAGCCAACTTAAATATTTATTTTATTCTATTTTTATTATTTGTTGTTATAGCGGCAACAGAAATACATCATCTGTGAAAATTTCAACTGTACTATCACGGTTCATGATACATACAGCCTGGTGACAGATGGACAGACAGCGGAGTCTTAGTAATAGGGTCCCGTTTTACCCTGTGGATACGGAACCCAAAAAACGCGTGTAATACAAGGCTTAAAACTTTTAGTAAACAGCTTGGCCTTGTTTCTTGGATTAGAATAGCAATGTTTAGGGGATGTGCGCTTATTACATGCCGTCCCGAAACTGACCCAACTCAACATTACATTTTTATTTTGCGGGCTACTCTCACATAAGGACTGTATAGATTTAAGTATAGGTATATGTAGGTACCCAGTACACTACATTTTTTTTAAGAAACCCTTTCATAAAAAAAAAATAAGAAAATTTAATAAAACATGTGTTATCAATTGTCATCACGTACTTATCACTTTTTTCACACTTAGTAGTTTTATTTACCTAAATACTGTTATTTACCTAATTTTATGTTAAAATAAACGAATAGTTCTGAAGCAAAATAATAATTATTCCGTTAATTCATTGTCTATTTATTTTAATTAACTAGACGTGAATTTAAAATGGAAACAGTTTCAATGTGTCTTAAAAACAATAATATTTATACAGGCTGGTTCGTAATTGCAGTATTACCCGCAGGACCGGAATTTCAAAACTGCTAACTATAGTTAGTTTAGAGATCATTTATACTTATTGATTTAGAAATTGATTAAATATAATAGTTGTACTTCATAACGCAGAGATAACTCTTATAACGATAGAATGAAGTAGTGTTATGCTCGGACTTCATCTGCGTGACGCCTCATGTTCAAATAACGGCATGATTAGCGTTAACTAAATAAAAGCACTAAGCTACGCGCTAAGTGCGTGGCCACACTTATTTGACGTTTGATTCTAGCGTCTAGCGGCTTAGTTAGCGTGCGATCTGTAAGTGTGTCTTTTAAATAAAAAAGGCTTTCAAGAACTCAATTCATTTCTCTATTTGTCTACTCCATCCTAACTTAAAAACTATGTACTTTAACATTTATTCCACAAAGAGTTTTTGAATGTGACCGTGTTATAATATGTTTAGTGTAGTAGGTGTAACCACAACAACGCACTAGACGCCCGCTAAATGCCTTTGATGCGTCGAAAGTTACCGCCGTCCGAGCTATCGCCTTACGTCTAGTGTCATTAAAGAAAATTACCTGCGTACTATATCAAATAGCGCACTAATTAATGTCATTAGGCGCAGCTGGTGAATCCCGAGCAATAATGCCAGGCAATAACAACAAACAAATGAATACATTTCTATAAATTCCGTTGTGCGTGCGAAATGTTTACGACTCTTTAGTGAGTATTGTGTATTGGAGAGTCAGTGAAATTAATGTTCATTGGGGTCTAAATAATGAAGCATTGTTTCGCTACTGAGAGTGCTTGTTCCGCTATTATAGTATTTCATTATATGGAGTTTTTCGTTAAATAAGTTGTCTTAATATACGACACTTCCAACACTTACTACCATACAAAAAGCAGGAACAACAAGATGCTACCAACTGAACGACAAAAAGCCAGTGTTCAATGTTTAACTTCACGTATGTAGTACCTATTGTTACCGATAGATGGCGCTGTGCCTTTCTGAATCGCGGTAGCACTTCGTTGCGAATATCAGATACATATCAAATCGTGTTACGGAATAAACTGACTTGCTCATGGAACTTTGGTTTTATTCAATTTCCCTACTAGTGTGTTTTTTGGGACTTGTTCACCAGTAAAGAACTATTCTATATAAAATGTTGAAGTAGCTAAAACACGTTCTAGGCGCAACAAATGCGTTTTTACTTAGAACGTCTACAAAACGTATTTTGTTGCACCACTCAATCTACATAGGTATGAGTATGGGATGATGGTGACCCCCGAGTGGCCACCAGTGATGGTGATAGAGCCACGTTGGTATTACCTAGTGTGGACTATGGGCTCACCTCAGTACCAGACTCCTGTCTCCTCAGCGTCAGCGCCTTGATCTTGACCTGGTCTGACAGCTTCACGGCGAGCTGGCTCTGCGACAGCAGTGGGATGAAGGTGACCCCCGAGTGGCCCCTAATTATAGTGATGGAGCGGGGGCCACATTGGTATTCCCTAGTGTGGGTTATGGGCTCAGCTCAGTACGAACCCTACGGTATCCTCAGCAACAGCAGCGGGATGATGGTGACCCCAGAGTGGCCCCCGTTTTTGGTGATGGAGCGGGGGCCACCGTTGATCTTTTCTAGTGTGGGCTATGGGCTCACCTCAGTACGAACCCTACTGTATCCTCAGCGACAGTAGCGGGATAATGGTGACCCTTGAGTGGCCCCCGATGACGAAGCGGGGGCCATGTTGGTATTTCATAGTCTCACCTCAGTACCAGCCTCCTGTATCCTCAGCGTCAGCGCCTTGATCTTGCCCTGGTCGGACAGCTTCACGGCGGGCTGGCTCTGCGACAGCAGCGGGATGATGGTGACCCCCGAGTGGCCCCCGATGACGGGGATGGTGACGGAGCGGGGGTCCACGCCGTTGATCTCGCCGATGAAGGCGGCCGCGCGGACCACGTCCAGGGTGGTGACTCCGAGGATGCGGGCAGGGTCGTAGACGCCGGCCTGATGAAATTACAATATTAATAATAAATAAATAAATATTGGACAACATCACATACATTGCTCTGATCCTAAGGTAAGTACTGCACTTGTGTTATAGAAATCAGAAACAACGACGGTACCACAACACCCAGACCCGAGCTAATATAGAAGAGTTCGTTTTCTACCTCAGAGATTGCGGCGCCATTTACAGTCCGGCGTGCTCGCCTCTCGGCTACGGAGGTCGTCAATATTAAAAACAATTTTTCAATTATAATATAAAAAATAATACTATATAACTTTTGATTCTCGTGTAAGTATAAAAAAGCGGCAAAACCAGTCGTATCTTTTGATTGCTATAATATAACAAGATAATTCGTCTATACATATAAAACTACGGTATTGTTCAGCAACCATAACTACCCACAACTGTGTCTACCCATCACGTGTGGTATTCCCTCATGATGTTAAATAACAATTCTATTAGAACAATAGTTTTTTTAAGTCACCATTCATCAACATTTAACTTGAGGAATTGAGTTGTTCAACACGAAAGACCGAAGACGACAACCTTGCATACTACATACAATGGTAGAGATTTAACACCTATTGTGAAATCTCATCGAGTTAAACATATGGTCAGTCAGTCACCATTGACAAAGATTATCAATACAGATATAACATATGTGACACAAGATTAGCTAATTTGTCATTTTAATAATCTTAGATGGCTTTTAACACGTCGTTATATGTCATAATAGGCACATTGTATAGTAAATAAAATATTTCTACTACAACTGACGTCAATCAAACGATGATGAAAGTTTATCACTGAGTTTGCGCTACAAATAAGTTTATTGATATACTTATCAATAAAGTTATTTGTGAGAATTGCGTAATATAGTATCTATTCGTGTACGAGTCTTTTCTTTGCTAACATGAGAGTTATGCGTGATAATTATTATTGTAAATACATTATGGATTTGCGCATCTATTCTGTTTATTTCCAAAGCTATTGTCACTCTATTATTTATTTTTATTCATGTTATTGATGTGAACTAAACTAGGTATACAGGGTTATTTGAAATAAATCAACAACCTCGCACGACTAGATAGCTAACACCATAAACAACATTAGTTCTTTAATAAAAAAAAATTGTAATTGTATTTGCAATATTGCTTGCATGGAATAAAAATCAAATCTTAAAAAAAGCTGATATTCGTAGTAGTTCAAAGAATGATCCTTCTGATAGTCGAGCAAGATGCAGGAAGTTGCTAGCGGTAGGCCGCTTTCAACCGGCTAATCTGGAAGTTGTTGAGGCTTATGTTCAGCAAAGTCCTAATGCTGTAATGATGAATTATAACAATTCCCTTACCTTCTTGAGGACCTCGGACGCGATAGGCACCATCGAGTTGACGGGGTTCGTGATGATGGCCACGATGGCTTTGGGCGCGTTCTGCGCGATGCACACCGCTAAGTCGCGCACGATTGACGCGTTCGTGTTGAACAGGTCGTCGCGCGTCATGCCCGGCTTGCGGGGGACACCAGCCGGGATCACTACTAAGTCTGCGCCTGTTGCAAATAATAAATATTGGATGTCAGATACATTTCTCTGGTCCTGAAGTAAGTAGCTAAGGAGCACTAAATAAAAAACATGAACAACCTCGCATGACTAGATAGCTACCATCATTTGTTCTACGAGTTCTATCATAACTCAATACATTAATTTAAAATGATTTTCTAAGCTTTTATTCTACTGTCGTGACATTTGTATGGCTATGTTTCATTCACACACGAAAAGGCGACGCGAACGACGCGCGTGATGCGATGCGCACAGAGATAAGAACATTCAGACGTAAAATTAAATTGATATTTATTTTTGTATGAAAGTAAAATATGTCAAATTATCAAAAGTCGTAGAACAAATGTTGTTGTTAATGATATTAGCTACCTAGGCTTGTGAGGTTGTTGATGTTTTACAAATAAACCTGTATAATGATAAGTAGGTATCTGTTTGTTCATTTAGTTTTTAGAACTCAGCATAGCACAGATTTCATAGCGTATTATGGATTATAAAAATATAAACATTGAACATTAATCATAAAATATCAAAATTCTTGATGAAATTCTATATCATAAATAATACTAGCACTAATAGTTATGTTCTAAGTAAAACATTTTAATACACTTCTCCATGATAGCCAAAGTCACAAACTGCCTTAATATTGCCAACTATTCATTATTTACCTTAAATAAATATGTTCTGGATATTTCAAACAATCTAAACCTTAAACCCAAGTAAAACTAAAAGGAGCACAGAGTTTAACATGCATGGTACATGTTTGGGAGATGTTGACATATCCACAATTCATCAGATGTGATGTTGCAATGCCAAGGTCATCCAAATATTTAAAGGTTTTGTGTTCAACATGAACCTTAACATTCTTTCAAGTCATGTAAAACTAAATATATTCTTAAAACTCTGAATGATATTTTAAGGGCAAGATAACAAAATTATCTGCATGACACACAAAATTGGTGCACTAACTACCTAGAGGTTATAGCATGTTACATAATGATAGGTTAGAATTATTTTCGTGAATAAAGAAGCGGGAATTTGGTTTAATGACTTTTTTTACCTTTAATGGCGTCTGCGAGTTGGTCAGGTCCTTGATGTCCAGTGACCTTGGCCGGGGTGTCCATGTGAGAGAGGTCGACTCCCACGCCGGGGGTCACTGGCGCGATGTCGTACAGGGCCAGCCTGGTCACCAGGGGGTTCTGCTTGAGGAGCAGGGCCAGAGGCTGCCCGATACCCCCAGCGGCACCAGCCACTGCCACTTTGAAATTTTTCTGAAAACCACAACACCATTGCACCAAACTTTCTACATAAAATACAGTTGTTAGTTCCTGTTCCAGTAGGTTCCTGCTCTACAAACCTGAACTGAAAACCATGATGATAAAACCTTGAGAAGGTACTCACTTGGGAGGTTGTGGAGAAATTTTTGGCGCCATTCTGGGCAACGTACGACGCTACGGGTTTCAGGGCACGAGAGAACATCTTCGAGTTCTATTATATTGGAAGTAGCCGATTCAAAATGAAATTCTTTATTGGATAAACTTCCAGCTGACCTAGCCGACCTTTTGCAGATAATAGACAGTGATGTGCTTCAGTCAGTTTTGTCGTCATGTCATGTCATCATCATCTGTAAACATCTGTCACATTCCAAGTCGATTACAAATCGATTGATGGGTTAGGTAGATGATTTAAGATAATTAATTCCTTTTTTGTGCCAAGATATTATTTTATTTTTGTATTACTATTAATAAAAGTAACTACTAAAGAAGTAGGGTTTTCTAGGGTTCCGTAGTCCTGACAAGTCACGTCAAGACCAGTCCTTATAGTTTCGTCATGTCCGTCTGTCTTCTGTCTGTCTGTCTCAGGTCCGTCCGAGGCTTAGAGCGTTGGTTGAATGCTCTAAGGTCCGAGGTTTTGCTGGGAGACTGTTGACCATAGATAGCTGTTATTTTGTGGAGATATGTATATCAATCACGTCACGCCGACAAAGTGGTAGAATAAAATTTTGGAAAATATTCTTTTTAGGGTAGGTCCCATACATGTAACGTGGCGATGATTTTTTTTTCATCGTCTACCCCAATCGTGTAGTTTTTGCTTATAGATTTTTCAAATATTCGACCGAATATTTTTTTAGCTTGTTGTTTTTTACTCCACTATAGTCAAGTATTTATATAAGTATCATGTAAAACAAAAAACTGGCCAAATGCGTGTCGGACTCGCGCACGAAGGGTTCCGTACCATTTTCTATAATAACGGCAAAAAAAACACGTTTCTTGCTCCCTTAAAAAAATATTGTATTCTGTTTTTTAGTATTTTTTGTTGTTATAGCGGCTACAGAAATACATCATCTTTGAAAATTTAAGCTCTCTAACTATCACGGTTCATGAGATACAGCCTGCTGACAGACGGACAGCAGAGCCTTAGTAATAAGGTCCCGTTTTACCCTTTGAATACGAAACCCTAAAAAACTGAACCTGATAATACATTGGTTTAGTTACTATTCAGTACTTAACATTCAAGATTTTATTTGAAATGAAATCATGTATTTTTTAAATTACTTATTTACTTAAGTACAAAACTTAATTATTCAGTACCTTACCTAAGAACTAGTACTTTTTTAGTAAATAAAAAAAACATATTTTAACATAACAACATTTATTTAAAGTTCTGGTTATTGATCAAGTACTTACAGTCCACAACATTCTTCCATTGGTGGAACTCTCGCAATTACTTAATACAGTACAGGCCTTAGAGCATTCAAGAATGCTCTAAGATACAGGCAGTCAATACAGTAAGTGACCGTGTGGCCTACAAATTACAACACTTACATACTACAACAATAATATTCAAAACGTTTTCTTACCTTTTACCCACATCGTCTTAAGGCTAAACGCAAGTCGCGCAAGCCAAAGGATTGAAAAAAAAAACAGTCAGAAGTTATAATACCCTTGTCAAAGATGACATCTTAGAATTTAGTGTACCGAAATAAGCCAAAATCTATTTTAGTGTGTTCCAACGTCATTAGTTGCAAAAAATGCCTTATGAAATGTCACCTAGGAACAGGCTTATGACACTGAAATTTCTTTTGGCAACATTCGGAAAGCTTTTGTAGAATTCGGTCGTGTTTTGACTTTTAGTGATACTTGGTGATACTGCTGCTGATTGAGGTGTAAAAAAATTGCACTTTTGTTTTCTAAATCTTTTTTCTATCACTTTTGAAACAAATATTACCAATAAAACATCAAAATGAATGTGATACAAGCAGTTAAAATGTATATAACAAAGATGACGGAGGACAGTGGCCCTGGAATGAAAGTTATTCTCATGGACAAGGAGACTGTGAGTTACTGTTTTTATATTTTAAACTACTAATTTTATGCTTAGCTGCTTGTACCTTTCCTTTTGATAAGAACTAGGCAGCAGTAGTTCATCTTTTTAGTATTTCTAAGAAGCAATAACTTTGTAATTACAACCAGGTAAAATAGGTTTTAAAATAAATTAATTGTAAGGAGTGATGACATTATTTACTAGGTATTAATTTAGTGTTTAGCTACTATAGAGCTATTAATGCTTAGTAGTCAACTTATTGTTACTTACATTGGTTTTAAATCTTAAAACGTTGCAACAATTGTGGGTTTTGTGACCAAAAATCAGATAAGTAAGGGGTGGGAATGGGACAGTTGATTAGAATAAAATGAAAGGAGTTCCCCATTGATGGTTGTAATCATGCTTGAGTTATAACTTGACCACTTCTTTCAAGAGTCGGCTATCTGGTACTTATTTTGTTAAAAGGGAAATAAATATGAAATCAAGTTTAGCTTGTATTTATGATGTAAGCTTGCAAAATAAAATTTTATGTTGGGTGTCTTACTGGTCTTCTCATATAAGATTCTAGAGCCTATCAAAATACTTTTGTGTATGAGAATAAGAAGTAATATATTCCCAAAATGTAAAAAGGTAAAAATGTATTGATTGCTGATATTGAAATAAAACTTCTTGCACACCAACACAGCATCACATACACAACAATTTTCGTAATG
The DNA here is from genome assembly GCA_950371115.1 of Anania fuscalis. Classification (NCBI taxonomy): domain Eukaryota; kingdom Metazoa; phylum Arthropoda; class Insecta; order Lepidoptera; family Crambidae; genus Anania; species Anania fuscalis. The sequence goes on from OX493346.1 coordinate 2,438,797, forward strand.
GACTACCAAAAAGCTTACATGTTAGAATTAGAATTTCTTTTTTGTTTTGATTTTGGTCAAGTTATTGTAATTTTGCACCTATAGCCACTATGGTAAGGTATAATAAAAATTAAAAGCAATCTCTAACTGCCATATTGCTTACAGACCAGTATAATCAGCATGGTGTTCAGTCAGTCGGAGATCCTGCAGAAAGAAGTGTATCTCTTTGAGCGCATTGACAACCTCACCAAGTGGGACAACTTAAAACATATGAAGTGTATCGTGTTTGTGCGACCCACATCCGAAAATGTTGCGCTTCTGTCCCGAGAGCTCAGACAACCCAAGTATGGGATCTATTTTATATGTAAGTAGAAGATAAATACTGTTTATTCTTAGATTCATGTAATTAAACACTACCCAAATCGCATTCAACTCTCGCGCGGACCGTAGTTGTAATAATTTCTGTTGGTTTCAGATTTCAGCAATGTGATCTCTAAGTCAGACGTTAAGACGCTGGCCGAGTGTGATGAACAGGAGACAGTAAGAGAGGTGCATGAAGTGTTTGCAGACTACCTGGCTGTGGACCGTCATCTGTTCTCGTTTAATATTGTTGGCTGCATGCAGGGTATGTTATATATTTTGTAATGAATGGGGTATAATATGGTTTATTTTTGTTTAATGAAATAATATCTTTGAGTCTGCCTAAATTTTGTAATCTAAATGTACTTTTTTCAATTTTTTTTTGTGGGGACTTGGGCAGTCTAATAGAGAAATACCTGCATATTTATTTTACACTAAAAATCTAGTTCTGGATCTAGACAAGGGTTCTGGAGGGTTGATGGCAGACACTTGACGCCTGTTTGAAAGAGACTGGGTATGATTACTGGTTAAAGCTAGTTCAGAAACGAACTTATTTAAGTTTCAAATCAAATTTGCCTGGTTCTGGGTGTGCTAAGTAATGCCTATGTTAATATACATTGTCTGGCATCTCGCAATGCTAAGAAGGACATCTCACAAATGAACTAGAGATACATAATTCAAGCGGTCTTCTATTGCGCAGCGTGGGACATCCATTTACAAAGTAGACAGACAACAGGTTGTCTGTCTGTCTGTCACCAGGGTGAAGACAATCTTGTAAAGGTTAACACCTTACTAAAGGAAATCTGGAAGTCGTTGGGAAGGTCGTTCAGCCATAGACGTTCTGTGGCTGGAATGATGATGATGATCTTTGACCACCTTTAGGTTTAGGTTTAACTGAAGGGTATTGAGAGGGGTATGGGTAAACATAGAGACAATTTATTTACGATCAGGTCGGTCATGGAACCCGACGCACCTCCAGCGCTGCTCGCAAGGGCTACTAGCGTTACTCCTCTCACTCAAACGCCGCGCAGTGATCCGCTACTGCGCGGCGTCGGAGTGCGCCGCGCGGCTCGGCGAGCGACTGCGCGACTTGCTGCGGCGCGAGGCGGCGCTCGTGGAGAGCCACGCGCCGTTAGCGGGCGACGCGCCGCCCGTGCTGCTCATACTCGACAGGATGGACGACCCCGTCACTCCGCTGCTTAACCAGGTACTGTAGGCTGTAGCCAGATTCCTGGCTCAGGAATTCTCGCAAGAGATAGGTACTTGAGCTGGTTACTCGCCACCGCCCGTGTTGCTCATATTCAACAGGATAGACGACCCCGTCATGCCGCTGCTTAATTAGGTACTAATAAAGATGAAGCTAGGTTTCTGGCCCAGAAATTCAAGAGCTACATACATGAGCTGGAGTCTCGCCACTGCCCATCGTGCTTATTCAACAGGATAGACGATCCCGTCACGCCGCTGCTTAATCAGGTACTTACTCCAAGACTGTTGCCAGGTTCCCAGGAATTTTCCCAAAACTAGCTTTTGTTGTGGCGTACTTGAGCTGGGGACCATACGCCACCAGGTACTTAAGTCGTAGCCAAGGATTCTGCCAATAGTTACACAATTAGCGGCATGAATCTTGAGCGCTGAGCAGAAGGAGCGCAGAAAACTGTACAATTACATGATTACTTATCGCGCGACGCGTCTACATCGTCGCCCGGCATTAGATGCTTCCTACGCGCGTTACAGAAATGCTGATCGTCTCTTAAAACAAACAAAGCATGCCCCACTCCTTTATTGAGCGTTCAAGAACCTATCTGGCTGCGCGCTCATCCAGTTCTTATTGGATAGGAGAGATGTCCCAGTCATTCCACTGCTCAGAGCTACTACTAAGCCGTTTGCCAGGAATCTCGCTATAACAGCCCATGGGCTACTAGCGCTACCCCTTTCGCTCGTCGTGGCTCGGCGAGCGACTCCGCGACTTGCTGCGGCGCGAGGCGACGCTCGTGGAGAGCCACGTCCCGTTAGCGGGCGACGCGCCGCCCGTGCTGCTCATACTGAACGGGATGGACGATCCCGTCACGCCGCTGCTTAAGCAGGTACTGTAGGCTGTAGCCAAGTACCTGGCTCAGGAATTCTCCCAAGAGCTAGGTGTTGCGTATGTATGTACTTACGTGCTGCTTATACTGGACAGAATGGACGACCCCGTCACGCTACTGCTTAATCAGGTACTGACATGATCGTAGCTAGCTAATCCCTATTTACGATCTTCTTAGGCAAATGCCCAGAACAATTCTCTAAGATGAATGACCTGGTCACTGCTGCTTAATTAGGGACTAACATTGCTGTAGCTAAGTTTCTGGCACAAGAATTCTCCCAAAGCCTATTCGCGCTGAAGAGTCGCCAATGCCGATCCTTCTCAAACTAGATGGAATGGACAATCCAGTCGCTCCGTTGCTTAATCGAGTACTGAAGGCTGTAGACATGGATTCTCCCAAGCGCTACACGCGCTGGGGACTTGCACTTGCTCAAACTGGTCATACTAGATAGAATGAATGACCCGGTTACCCCGCTGCTCAATAAGGTACAAGTTAGAGATTGGCTGACTAGTGGAGAAAGCCATATATTCGAGATCTTAAGTAAAGCATGCTGATTATAATCGGCTCTTAATAAGTAAGGCCGTAAAGTGTCAGTGAATGAATATTTTTTTAAACGTGTATTCTGTTCATCAGTGGACGTACCAGGCCATGGTGCACGAACTACTCGGCATCAACAACAACCGCGTGAGCCTCGCGCACGCCGACGTGCCCAGCGACTTCCGCGAGGTGGTGCTATCGCCGGAGCAAGACGACTTCTACGCTAAGGTAAGTGATTTACTGTCTACGCGATAATTTTACAATCGAGCCACAAACACATGGGTCATATTTACCTACTCTTAGCGCCGTTGGTTGGTTGAGTTGGTGACTAACTTTTTTTTCAAAATTATTTAATTAATTTTAATTGTAATGCTTTAATGACATCGTTGCCCATTGTAATTCAAAATCTATTTATTAATTATTACTTGCCAAGGCATATTATGCTTTGAATGTATATTTCAGGGACAAATTTTAAATATTATAATTCTTGACATCTTTGACATTATTTTATTGTGACTATGTATAAATTTGAATTTTATTTTGACAATTGTAATTTAATTTTAAGACGTAAATTTTGATATCTTGAAATCTTGGCATGACTTAATTATACCAATTTATGAATGTAATATTGTATGAATGTAACATAATGATGACATGTAAATCTAATTATAACTTTAAGGACAGTACTTACACAATTATTAAGAAAATATGTCATACACATGCGCAGCTACGTCAAATCAATAAAATTCAGCAAAAAGCATTGTCAAAAAAACCACAAACAAACAATTCAGGTCCACCCTGCAACCTAGTCGATCCAAAGGTCCCCATTATGCTGGCTGCATTGCCGCGTTGAATGGCAATAGAGACCTGCTGGACCAACCAGGAACCAAAGCGGGGATCATTTCTCTTCTCTCTCAATCTTCGCCCTATCTCTCTAAAAAGGTCGCGAGCCTCAGCGCCCCATGGTCCAGCTGTTTCGACAGCTACCGGAATGAAGTCATACACTGACTCCAGGGCCGAGTACTTGGTGTGCTGGAACTTCGCAGCGTTTTCTGCAGCTAAGCCCGCCGAACACACCGTCTGCCTGCGTTTATTAATTGACTATTTTGGAACTGACATTGTAATGTATAAATCTAAACCAATTTGAAATTGTATATCGTTATAATATGTTAATACGAGTATAAGTTTTCATGCTGTATTTTATGGCTAAATAGGTTATAAGCAACTATTTCACTGTAAAATAAGGTGCCAGATTTAATAAATGATATATTAGAATTATTTATTATTAGTATCAACAACCCAATTGCTATTGCCTTAAATAAAAATTTATATAATTGTAGAACTTGTACTCGAACTTCGGTGAGATCGGGCAGACAATGAAGCTGCTGATGGACGAGTTCCAGAAGAAAGCCAAAAGCCACCAGAAGGTGGAGACCATCGAAGATATGAAGAACTTCGTCGAGACCTACCCGCTGTTTAAGGTAATTGATGATAAGAGTGTCGCTTCACGAGGAAAACGAAAAGTTTAAGAGCAATATAACATTTTCTCGAGGATTTTCTAATAACGTAACGTGTCTTCGAATAGTAAAATACAAGCGATTGCTCAAGCATGTTTTTAATGTTTAAAGATAAAAGTATTAACATGTGCAATGTAAAGCACTGCGCAAACAAACTAGAGGGCAATACGTAGTTGTAAATAAAATTACAGTTTGCTTGTCCAACTTGATTTTTTTAGAGTGGAAGTCCCTTTAAGTCCAATTTTCAAACTACTCTGATGGCTGGCGCTCAACACGGTAGTGTTTTTTTAGGTCATCAATATTGATAGACTCAAGGACTCCTGTTTTCTACACAAGCTTTAAAGCAGTAATCACAAGTGTATCATAGCGCTCTTAAAAGTTTATTTTGTTTATTATAGAAAATGTCGGGCACCGTGACGCGGCACGTGAGCGTTGTGGGAGAACTATCAGCGCAGGTGGCGCGGCATCGACTCCTGGACGTGTCCGAGCTGGAACAGGAGATCGCCTGCCAGAGCGAGCACGCCAAGCACTTGCAGGTCACTATACTCACACACACATACACTGCTGGACGTGGCCGAGCTGGAGCAGGAGATCGCCTGCCAGAGCGAGCACGCCAAGCACTTGCAGGTCACTATACTCACACACACATACACTGCTGGACGTGGCCGAGCTGGAGCAGGAGATCGCCTGCCAGAGCGAGCACGCCAAGCACTTGCAGGTCACTATACTCACACACACATACACTGCTGGACGTGGCCGAGCTGGAGCAGGAGATCGCCTGCCAGAGCGAGCACGCCAAGCACTTGCAGGTCACTATACTCACACACACATACACTGCTGGACGTGGCCGAGCTGGAGCAGGAGATCGCCTGCCAGAGCGAGCACGCCAAGCACTTGCAGGTCACTATACTCACACACACATACACTGCTGGACGTGGCCGAGCTGGAGCAGGAGATCGCCTGCCAGAGCGAGCACGCCAAGCACTTGCAGGTCACTATACTCACACACACATACACTGCTGGACGTGGCCGAGCTGGAGCAGGAGATCGCCTGCCAGAGCGAGCACGCCAAGCACTTGCAGGTCACTATACTCACACACACATACACTGCTGGACGTGGCCGAGCTGGAGCAGGAGATCGCCTGCCAGAGCGAGCACGCCAAGCACTTGCAGGTCACTATACTCACACACACATACACTGCTGGACGTGGCCGAGCTGGAGCAGGAGATCGCCTGCCAGAGCGAGCACGCCAAGCACTTGCAGGTCACTATACTCACACACACATACACTGATGGACGTGGCCGAGCTGGAGCAGGAGATCGCCTGCCAAAGCGAGCACTTATCTATCTTTATCTTATCTTAACATTAAACGTGAGCTTTCCCCCCCAGCGCATCAAGGCGCTGATAGCATCGGAAGCGGTGCGTCACCACGACGCTTTGAAGCTGGTCCTGCTGTACGCGTTGCGCTACCACACGCACGCGTCTAACGCGCTGCCTTCGCTACTGGACGCGCTCAACGCGCGCGGTGTGCCCGACACCAGGTGAGTGACGAAAGAAACCTTCCATACGTATCACACGAATTGGGATTTTGACACCATTTTTAAATAGAAATAATAATAATAAATAAATATTGGACAACATCACATACATTGCTCTGATCCTAAGGTAAGTAGCGAAAGCACTTGTGTTATAGTAATCAGAAACAAAAACGGTACGGTACCACAACACCCAAATAATTCAAAGATATTATTTTTAAAAATTTACACCCTATCTTAGGCCTGTTATCCAGGTAGTCAATGACAGGTAAACCTACCCTGAAAGTTAAAGGCCATTCAACCGAAATTCAACTTAAAGCCCGACACACAGAGATCAATATCAATTGAGAAAATTTGACGTTTATGGTAGGTTGATAAGCTGTTGTCATTATCATTTAATAACAGGTGGCGCTAACATCTTTAAGCAAATAGCGCTGGCTCGTACTCTCAACTCACACATTTAAGTCTGTAAGGATCGAAGAGCTACACTGATTTTGAAAGCTTCTCACACCCTACTTAGCAGCACAGATTCTGGATTTTGTAGTAAAATATATCACAATTTATACAAATGCTAAATTGGCTCCTCAATCTACATCAATATTCATTAGCATTAAGCAGGTGACGAGTTTGATTTTGTATAGGAATAAAATAGTAAGACAGAGTAAATTTTGTGAATAAACGCATTTTGACTCCTTAATCCTGCTGAGATAATAATAATGAATGGAACTAGGTTAAGCTTGAACTACGGAGACTAGACGGATATTCATTTTTAAACATACAACTTAGGTAATGCTCGTGCTCATCACACAAGCCTTTGCCCCTTGCGGGATTCGAACCCGCTACCGCCAGGCTTTAGTCAACCACTAGATCTGGCGGTAGTTATAATAAGAATAAATAAATAAGTGTTATAAATCCACAGACGCGTGCTACTTGCGCTCGAGCTGGCCGCGGCGCGCTCGCGCAGCGAGAACCTGTTCCGCATGATGACCCCGCAGAACATCACCAAGAGGCTGTTCAAGGTGAGGAAATACTTCATGATATATTAGCCTTCGGAAATCAACTGCTGGACACATGGGGATATGGGGGCACAGAACGCCGCGGAGAAGCGAGCGACTTTGGGACGGAGTGGGCCGTTTGGAATTCACTCTCTGGAGACGTATTTTTGGAGCATTTGAAATGGATCTTCAATTTCAACACGATTCGTGTGCGAACTCTATTTCTATTGCTCCCGATTTTACGCATTTTTGAATCACTCGAATTATTTGTTGCTATTATAGTAAAATTCTTGTAAATGTTTTCGTTTGACACAGAAATTATTAAAAACCAGAATGCAAAAACTTATTGATTTTAAAAACCGGCAATGAATCACATAGAACGGAACGAAAAAAAAAGTTTTTAATCTGTGAACCATTATGTTTACTTGTCAATGTCATACTCCTGAACTTTCTACTAGTAAGTAGAATCGGAATAGGTACGAGTGGGTCGGACCACTTGTTGCAGAATTCACGGAAAGAATGCGAATCTTGCCATTTCGTATTCGAATTCGTATGATTCAAAAATACGTCTCCAGTGGCTTCAGCAAGATTGAGAAGGTCGTCAGTATGACGGTAATGGGATGCCTCATGCCTGCCTACACGGCGTCTTCGTATCTCTAGGATCTGTCTTCTCCAACGGGAACAGCTCTGCTAGCGATATGTGAACTGCCCATTGCCACTTGCTTTGAAATTGGAAGAGCTGTGTATGACTGGTTCTTTTAACAGATATCCCCATTTTTTGCTTGAAACATCAAGGTGTGTCACAAATGTATAAAGTACGCCGTCCCTACGTAAAAAGATAACGGTTAGTCACAAAATTTGAGCAACTAAATGGTAGTAGTGGGCACGCCATATCTATCACACAACTGATAAAAGGGTACTAAACAGTTTCTCGAGTGGAAACCACGCCTCGGCAAACGTAGTATAGAACGCCTCCCAGCTCGATGGGCCGACGAACTTATTAGGATAGTTTGCATTGGCTGGAAGAAAAAGGCTTGAAATCCTCGTGCTCTTTAGCGCTCTTTGGGAGTGGATTGCAATAGACATGCTGATACTCATATAAGTGGTGGAAAAGGATGGCGTTCCCAATGCAGGATATTTATGTCCGGAGTTTTAAGAATCAGTTCCACAAATGTGACAAGCTACTATGTACGATCAAAAATATTGTTTATAATATATTTTTTTCATCTTCCCAGGGGTTGAACGGCGTTGAGAACATATACACGCAGCACACGCCGCTGCTCAAGGACACCCTCGAGGATCTAATCAAGGGGAAACTGCGGGAGAGCCTCTACCCTACACTTGGAGGTGAGGGTTCAATCAATATTATGTCTCACAGCTGGGCATAAGATACATTTGTGATCTTCATTATTAAGGAATAGCCTGTGAAGTGTGATGCATCTTAAAAACAATTAAGATATACCTTATTAATGTAAATCAAAATTGTAACGTTTTCCATTAAATAGTTTAGTCGAAAAAGCTATCTGATCTCTATTTTTGTATGTATTGGTAATCTGTCAAACTCAAACCACCCACCAGATGGCTACTCAGCCTAGAGATGAAAGAACTCGAGTCTTTTAAGTCTTTTAAAAGAAACTCGACTCGTTACGACGACTTATGACAGTTCACAACTCGATCAAGTCTTTGAACCCTGAGTCCTGAGCCTTTTAGGAGTTTTTGACTATGACTCGAGTTTTATTTTTAGACTGAGTCAATTTAAAAAGACTCGATATGTTTAAATGACTCAGTCGTGACGAACGGACTCCAACATTTAAAAAAAAACTCGACTCGTTGGAATCGTATGTCGTAAGGCGCTCTCATACGCTGCAGCTGTAATGAGATATTAGATGAATGTGGATATAATATACTGTGTTTATGTGGGTACACACACTCAATAATTAATAGAGAGTAATATATCTATCTAATATTTAATTTTAAACAGCTCATCGTATGCTAAACGACTAGACTTCTTTATTGAAAAACTCGCGACTAAGTTATGAGTCTTTTAATAAAGAACTCGGAGTCGTTTTATTTCCAAATCGTATTATAATGACTGGAGTCCCCCCTCAGATTAATAAAAACTTGAGTCGTATTTTTGGAGTCGAGTCTTGAAAATCGAGTCTAGTCCTAACTTAAAGGACTTAAGACTCAAGTCCTTTCATCTCTAACTCAGCCACAGTGGCGGGCATTGGTTTTATTTCGAGGTAGGCAGAAGGTACTTACAAATGTGTATTAACGATGATAATCAGTGGTTTTGTTCAATAAAACACATTTGTAAGTACATTCTGCCTACCTCATTTCATTTATCAGGTAGGCACTGCCTAATTGCCTATATACACCGCACGCCCCTGCTCAGCCATCTGGTGGGTTCTGGTTCTGGTGGTGGTTTTGGTGTTACTTTGATGATGTGTGTTTTATATGACTTTCCTTTTTTTCTAGCCGGCATATATATCCCATAAATGTATGAAACTTAAATGATGTCTATTTATTGCTACTCATATAAAACGCACATCATCAGAGAAACCAAAGAACTAATCAATTTTTATTTTTGAAAAGAGGTTTTGACTTGTGAGTCGTAACTGTCAGTCCGTGCAAATCAAAATCATTTATTTTTGCAAATTGAACAAATTTTTACACGTCCAAATAATATTTTTTTACCCTACCAAAGGCTTTCGTGCTACGCGTAGTATTAAAAACTTTTAATTTTTGGTAAAAAATAAATGATGTCCTTTCCATTGTCTCGTTCCCGTGACAGGATAGTTATTAAACTAAAGATACTATTTGTTGCTCTCATCGTCTCAATAATAAATTCCCTTATCACTCCCCAGGCGACGATTCCGGCTACGCCCGCCGGCCGACCGACATAATAGTGTTCATGGTGGGCGGCGCCACGTACGAGGAGTCCCTCTGCGTTCACCAACTAAACTCGCAGGGCGCGCGCATCGTGCTGGGCGGGACCACCGTCCACAACTCCACAACGTTCTTCGAAGAAGTTAAGGCGGCTATGCAGGGCGTGCATAGAACGCATACGAGGCATATTAAGAACGTTTAGATTTTACTAATTTAGGTAGTGAAATTAACCCGTACCCTGATTCTGTATCTTGAAAAAGAAATGCGATGGCGAAAATTGGGCAATTCTGGCTTTAAAATCGCAAATTGACAGCGAAACACAAAGTCAAAGCAATCTACTGTCAGTGCTGCCAATAGATTTGGACACGTAAGCATCAATCGGGCGATGACTGCGCGATTATTGCAAATTTTTAGAGAATAAGGGTGCCGTATGCTCGAAAAAAATAACAATTGAATAAAAATGGCTTCTTCACACATGGCGCGAATTAAACGAGAGGATTAATGGAATACATAGGCGTAAAACCATTGGAAACCGGTTATTTACTTATGTAACGTTAAACGAAATAGTATAGGTTTTTATACTCCTAACTGACTTAAAAGCTATGGCAAATTTAGTTTTATAGTCAAATATTAGAAATAGGCATTGTATATTCTGATATAAATATCAACCGGTTTCGATCTTGTAAATGACTTAAAATTAATTCAGCGAAAGTAATTAAGACTAGTCCTAACTAAAAATGCTCGATATGACAGCTCATAGGCACGTTTTTTGGATGTACATAACAGTGATACTGGATCTCTAAATTTTTACTCAATAACTCAATCAACGAACTCTGGCATCACCGCTGGCTTTGTTCATTGTAGGCTGCCCGCCCACGTCAGATTTTTTGTAGGACCGATTTTTAATAGGATTTCTGACCTACTTTTTGTAGGTGGGCGTTGCACTATTGCAATCAGTACGTTCTATTTTCATTTCGACCAAAGGGTAAGTCTCTGTGTCATTTTTTTCGCATGCACGCGAATGTACCTAAATTTTTTAAATTACATATGTTTTTTTTTTTAAAGAATTCGATCGTAAATTATCATCTGTATTATTTCCGTTACAATGTACGGACAACAGCACGTCGACCTACCACAAAATGACAAATTTTCTCATTTAAAAATGAACTCTATATGTCAGGCTTAAAGTTGAAAATCTTTGAGAATTTTTGACTTTTGGGGTAGGTCGACGTGCTGTTGACTGTACCTTTTTTGTACCGTAAATGCATCTTGTTTTGTCCTATAAAAGAAACTACTATGATACTAACTAGGTGGGACAAAATTAATTTAACTTCAATTAAAATCATTTTAAAGTTTTTTTTTTAAGTTGGTATGATAAAAAGGACATTTATTTGTTTTAAGTATCGGATTATGTATTTACATTCCACAATAAACATTTTGTAAATCGTGTTATTTTGTTCTAGCTAAGTTAATATTAATTGCGTTTAAGCTTGAGTATTACAAGTGACTGACTGTACAGTTTATTTATTTTGTTAGTTGTTAAGTCAAAGTTTATTTAAATGAATTTAATATAAAATATTCAACAAGCTTCGCTGTTTTTCTTGTATTTTTTTCCTTTTAGGGTCATTTTTTTTGTGTTGTGTAATTAAGGGACCCCATCACTAGCGTTTTTCGAGCGTCGACGTCGTGGCAGTGTCCAATCAGCGTTAAGTAAATGCCGCTGCGCAAGCGTTGCGTCAACACTGATTGGATGCGGCCATGACGTCGACGCTCGAAAGACGCTAGTGTGGGGGAGGCCTTAAAAACAATGGCAAATGTTGTGTAGTATACCTGTTATTGGCAGACATAAAATTAAAACTTGTTTGACTGTACTGTGATTCAAGATAAATAACACTTAAAAAAAATTTACCGACCTCGGGTGGGACTCGAACCCACGTCCCATCGCAAGCCGGGCGAGTGCTTTACCAACTAAGCTACCGAGGACGTCACGTGACAAGATGAAATTCCTCAAGTGTTCTTTTTCGCTGTCGAAGCCATCGTATTCTGATCAATGTTGTAGCAATTTTGAAGAGCACAGCCAAATAAATTTAGTTATATCTTCGCCAAATCTCAGTGAAGTACATTTAAACATTAAAAGGGTGAATAAAAATAAAACACTCGACTGTTGTGTTCAAAACACATTTTTTATCATTTTTTTATTGAAAAATATCCGCCGGCACAGATGTGCGTGCCGCCAACAATTACAGTAAAACAAAATGCCATTCGGTTTGGCACAACCGCGCTCGCGCCACAACCGTTATCCAAGATGGCGCGGCAAGCGTTCACTGACATCCAATCTACAAGAATTAGGCTCCACATGTTCTCTATAAAAACCATTTACAATACAGTTATACGTCACTCCGCATACAAATCCTTCAGTCTTTACTTAATACGCCGGACGCGAGGGCACCGTCCGACTAGACTTATCGTACGACTCGCTCGCGTCCGACTTACAGTTGGTAACAACTCCCGACCCGAACAGGGTTACACACACATATAAGGCATTTATAGAATCATTATTCTACAGGTATAGAAAACACGTTCTCGAATTGCCGGATGACAATAAATAAAGTGCCGTCTTCTGAGGTACGGATAACTGAGCTGCTCGAATTTGTTAGTCCTACCTACGGGTGGCGCTGTACGGTCCCCACGCGCGGTGGAAACGCGGTAGAAACAATACGAGGTTTACGTTTCAAGGCACAAGGTTCGCCGCTTGTAAACGAAGCTTTGCTTTGGACATTTGAATTAAGTTTGAATTTGTAGGGCCCCGATGCCCGTATAAACATTTTTTTGGTACGTCTATGCTACTAATGCAATGTGCGTAAGCCAGGGATATATACAAGATACATAATATTAGAGCACGAGACGTCGTGCCGCAGCAGCGCCCTGCTGTACCACGTACCGACTCGCTACACCGTTTACCACGGAGGTTTCATATACAAAAGTTTATCCACAACCGTATTACAAACCGGTTTAAGGAACTTCCATTCGAAAACACTTAGACATTACTTTTAAATAAAGTCGATAACGTCCGAAATTATAAAACCCAGGCCGTAAATAAAGCTCCCGCCTTAGAACAGCGTCACTAGTGTAGTGACACTTTTAAATTATATCGATATATATTTTATATCATTTACTTATATGGCGCTCAACAATCAACACACGCACATAGAATTTCTCTTTACTCTCTACATAGCAACAAACACAAACGCAGTGTACGCACTCACGCGGTAATAAAATTTAAAAACAAAAGAGGAACTAAAACAATAATAATATAGTCGGAGCGGCGCCCCCCGCCGCCCCTCTAGGCCCTTTCCATTTTTTTTTGTGATTTTTTGAATGTTAACGTTTCCATATTATCGAAAATCTTATACATCACAAATGATACACGAATAGAAGCTTTCGGGAAAGGACACTATTCCCCTCTATATATTTCGTATATACATATTTACATCTATCCTTACATCTCCATGGACTTAGCAAAGACATTAATCATGTAGTTACATATTTATATTTTTATACGAACGTTTCGATCTGTTTTTTTATTATTTTGTAAATATGTCTATTGTATAATCTAGTCGTTTATTCCTAAAAAAATCTTGTTTTCTGCAGTAAATATACTATTGGATCGAGTTTCTAATAGAAACATTTTAATAATTAACGACCTTTACAATATCATTTACACCGTTTTAGTTGTAATAGCTATTTATAAATTATTCGAAGCATCGATAGGTAGCTATTACCGGGGGTGGCACTAGCCTTACTCTAGCTAAAATGCAGAACCGTTGTCGGCAGTCTGGCGTACTGCCAAGTGAGCGATGTCGCGTCACGTTTAGTCCTGTGGCCGGATCCGAGATTTAGTGAAGGGAAAACGTCGATAATATTTAATAAAACAGAGGGTCGTATCTCTTAGATCTACCACCAGACAAGAGTCAGATCTTTCTTCGTGTCATAAGGTCGACTTTGTCACCGGACTATAACGTGAAGCACGACTTGTATACAATTTTTGAGGCGGACCCAGGGTATATTGGTAGAAGGGGGTGGTACATTTGACGAGTTTTAGTCTACTTCGTTGGATGTTTAGTCAAGTTGTACCGATAATTGTGGGGGTGGTTGGGTCCACCCTCTTGCGTCACTTGTCCACGTTTGGCGCGACCCAGGGAGCACCGCGCGGAGGTCATGGACTGAGCTCCCCTTGATCCACACGTTATGGTGATGGCTGGACGTACCCGGGACTGACTTGTATTGCAACAATAGTTGATGAACTATGCCTTATCGCTTGAGGCCGAGGAATAAATCTGTTCAACTGTTACTAAAATAACTAGACCAGTATCATACTGGTGATGAAACTGATAACTTTCAATTGTTATATTTATTATCAGTTTCTTTTAATTTATTAAAAATCTAAGATAAACAAACACCATGGTTCGAATGACAGGTGTTAATAATTAAATATTACAAAAGATTTTATTTAATAAAAACATTTAAGTATTTCAGGAAATATTTATCCAGCCGTATGACTTCACACTAGTCATAGACAACTGTAGAATATTCCATAGACAATAAAAGTATGGGTACGCCCACAAGTAGCTCCCTCGAGCGTAGACGTGTGATAAATAACTTAGGCTTGACCGCGTTTTTATTACGAGGCATGAACCTCTTACCCTTACGCTTTCCGCGCTTATTTATATACCTACCTACACAGGCGAAAAGAAGGGGGACACTTGTGCAGAAGCTACAGAAATTATATTTAGAATTTGAAGCATAAATCGACCGTTCTAGCGGGCTGCGACGCAGAGCGACAGATTCTATTATTTTTTTTTTTGTCAAAATAGATTTTTTATAAATTTCTGTGACATGGAATAGTACCAAATTCAATCGCTTTTAATGTGGATAAATAAAGCCAGAGATACACATGATCGTGCTATTGGCACAAACGTTTGCTTTATGTGATTGTGATGTGATTAATGAACCGACCAGCGGTAGTTTTGTAGTCGTAGTTACATAAAAAAAGCCTTTAATGATTTGACAATGACATCATCATCATTTCTAAATAATCTCTAGCTCGTAGCGGACCGTTCCCATTTTGGTCAGTGTACGATTGACAAGGTCCTATATGCCGTAAGTCTGGTTATGACACATCAGACATCCGTATCGCTGACCAGACCCGGACAAATTGGATCTTAGGATCATAGCAATGTATTTAATGCGGTCCAACGTTTATTCATTATTTTTTAAGGTTTTTTTTCTCTATAATTATTATAGATAGCATTTAGTTACTAATTAATTAGACCTAAGATACAATCACTTTTAAAAATAGGTAATGAGCAAATTATTACACTTTTTTTAATTTCAGTAATTTTTTGCAATCGTATGAATAAAATACATAACCTGTCACAGTGCGCTCACAGCCCGCATTCGACCTAACCTAACAATTTATTGTCAATGCTACTGGCGCCCGCGGCTACCGGGCGGATCGGACACAAGTAGGCGAACGTGTAACAAGGCAGTGTTAAGGCTCTCC
Organism: Anania fuscalis; assembly: GCA_950371115.1. Classification (NCBI taxonomy): domain Eukaryota; kingdom Metazoa; phylum Arthropoda; class Insecta; order Lepidoptera; family Crambidae; genus Anania; species Anania fuscalis. The sequence continues at coordinate 2,454,257 of OX493346.1, forward strand.
TACACTCGGTCGCGTCGCATCGCACGCAATAATATAACCTTAAAATTTGAGACGTAATTAGATTAATTGAGTGTCCTCATGACGTCGACATGAGGGTCGTGAACACTCCGGACAGCATTAAAATGAAGACTAGATTTAGATTTTTTTTTTTTTATCTTATTTGGGACTAAGTAAGCGTTTGAGTTTAATATCCGAGACGGTTTAGTGTGAAGAGGAGTACGCTTACTTAGTATATCTATGTGTACGCTATTACAAATGGCCTTTTAAACAAAAAAGATGGTAAGTAAGCGATTACAAAAGATAAGATTTTTAATGAATACTTAGTTCAGTATATAAAATGTATTTTTGTTCTTTGTATCTCTGTTTAAGGGCTCTATTAAATTACTATTATAGTTTATCTGGGAGCAGTTAAAGATGCGATGCGATTCAAAAAAGTGTAAACCCGCCTTTAAAATAAAATATACAGTCGCGTTTTACATTAACTAATTTAATTAAGACCACCTACAGATTGATTTGAGTTATTCATTATTTTTTTTCTACGAGTAACACAATATTGGCCTTTGAAAGACTCATTTTTGGCTAGTTTCGATTTTGTAGAGCCAGTCTACTTTCCACTGTGCGATACCAACGGATCGGCTTTGGACTGCCGTTGAAATTCCACATATACCATAATGCCTTGTAATAAGGTTCATACAGATGACGTTTGTCAAATGTAGTTTTATAAGTAAATGGACATGTTACTAGTTTCATAGTCGTCTTAGTATTACTACAGTATACAGCAGTATCCCATGTTACCGATAGGATACAAACAACTCAAATCAACCGCAGCGGACAGTCAGCAACGAACGTAAGTAGACAATAGCCAGAGGCATCACTTGCTGACCTACTTCAGTTGTGACGTGACACTTCAACAAACATACCTAAACTGGAAAGTACTTACACTAACGGAACATAACGCCAGCGGTACACGAAAATAAATACATAGACATAAATTAAGTCCACAGATAGCGTTGCGCGAAATCAAGGCGCCGTGGCTGACTCTATTCGTCAAAACTGACATAGTTACGATAAATAACGAATGTCTACTTAAATAAGGGTACTACACACTTTATGGAACGATGTTTTATTTGGAATACATAAGATGCCTTTTGAACACGCACCAGGCGTTTAAAATTTGCGATATTCGCGGTCTCTTTTGTTTCTTCGGCGATAAGATGATACAACCGCAATACGATAGAATTTTGTCTTTTATAATCGATTCCAGCCGATTAAGATATCTAACCGAATGCGTGTATAGCAGCCCTAAATTGTTTTAGATTATTCTGAAAGTCATTTTCGTACGTCATTTGTAATATTCTTGGCTAATACAGTCAACCATTTTAGTGTATAATAACACTCAAAAATAAATCATCAATCGCGCAGTTTACAGGAATCCACATACAACTAACATAGACCTAAATAAATACGATTCAAACGCGACCGTCTCGCGGAGACAGTTCGTGTTCAAATAAAGTAAAGTCCTAATAAATTGTCAGAAATTTGGCTTCGGTCGCTTACAATATAAACGTATTAATAAAATATTGCTCAGTTATTAAGGCGAATCAACGATCGTATTTATCACAACGAGGATAGAAAAATGCGTAGGAAAAACTGAAAACCACGGTCCGAGAACCAAATCCCTTACAATTGTCAGGTTTGAAGAGAAATTATCTACCTATGAGCGGCCGTGGTCGCCCGCGAGTAATCTAAACTAGACGTACGATACGTTTAAACGTAATGCATCTCGTTATACCCCGCCGTGCTAAGCAAACCGAATGCTTTGCGATCGTTATATTATGTACATTGTTATTCGATGTTTAGAGTTCCAACAATTATACAGTGTGTCGAACTGCTTAAATGGGTTATGAATGAATTATATCACTATAAATTGATTCTGATGTTTCCGTAGAAAAATGTATGAAATTTTGGAGTGGATTGAACAAATCTACACACTGTATAAGGTTCAAGTGTCGTTACAATACGCCCTTTATCACAACACATGAAGGAACATTGGTGTCGTAATTAGAATTGTTATTTGTACATTGTGTATTTCATAGAAGAATCGAGGATTATGATAGAGATACTTAAATAATTTAATATTAAATAGGTGGCACTGGTTGCGAATGTATCGATAAACATATCGATATTATGTATGATCGTTTTATGCAATTGGTAAGATTTCCTTTGCTTTCTTAACAAGTAATTGTTTTTATGATTACTGTCATATTCTAACCTTGAAATCAATTGGAACTGTGCTTATTCTCCCAAGTACATAAATGTTTTATGCTTAAAAACAGCTTTTTGTGATAAAAGTACAAATTTCGTAGCAAATAACTAACCGTATTATAAGTTAGTTTAACAAGCTAAATAAAGCATTAGATCGTTTTATCGACACATACATCGTACTCAGTGGCCACCACAACATCGATATCGACACGAACCACTCGCACAACACTAATATATGGTTCTGCCGTATAACTAATACATGTAACACAATATAAGCTCGTGGTTTAACCGTAACAACTTGTTCGACGCAAACGTTCTGTTACCAGAGTCATGGTAGAATAGTAATAGATAATCTGTTTTAATTTAGTTGCTTTTGAATGTTGATTAATTAATAAAAAAGTATAAAGATATAAAAATGATATTATAAAAAGGTATTCAACAAAAACGAGAGCAAAAACTATTGGAATGTTAAGTTTAAAAATACTAATTAAATGTCGATATCAACTATAAATTACTTGTTATTTGTCAATTAAGCTAACTCTTATACAAGGTACTTACAAATTTACAGATTTACTTCCTTGTAAAGGGTAAATATAGAGTAAAATAAAAAGTGGTAATGTCTTACTATGTTTTAAAACATATATTTAGTTTTAGCTTTTTGCTGGTATTAGTCTGAAAATGATTTAGTTACATCATTTACAAGATTAAGTCCTCTGATAACAGATAAAATGCGTTTACATATCTCAAACTATTTATTGCTTATAATCTTACAATAAGAAATTACATAGTATAATAGACAACACGAAAAGAACTAGCATATAACAGATACTGCCCAGTTAAGTCGACAAAATTTGAGCGAAGGAGATAGCGCTATATGAGTTCTTGGCTTCGTATAGCGCTATCTTGTTCACACTATACAGTCGTTAAATACAATTATATCCCTATCACATTAAATCGTCGATTACTTCAAAATGAAGCCGAAATGCAGTTGCCATATGGTTACAATTTGATTGCGTTTTGAATACTACCAATCCGTAATAGAGAAATGTAAAATAAATATACATCATTTGTAATTAAAATGAAGTTCGCGTTACTTTAATTGACGTATAATTAATGCTCACAAACAGATAATTGTAATAGCATCAGTATTGAAGCGAATTGAATTATCGGCGGTAAAATTTTAAAAGATCTTAGGTCTAAACTTTATAAATTGTGTCTCCTTCAATTTTAAACTAACTGACAAATTCGACATTTATTTTCGCGTAAAATGATGATCGTAGTCAGATGCAAATCGAATAAGCATGTACAAACCGTTTTTGCTGACTGTACATGGCTACTGAACCAACGTTTACAAACATTGAATAGATATTTCTACACAACACTGGCCAGCAGTATAGTGTAGAAAACTAGAAAATCACATAGATTTATGTTTATTTTGTAATCATAAGTTTTTTTTATTTTTTCACCATAATGGTGTTTTCTTATATATTTATGACATTTCCTTCACCAATAATCATTATTTTTTCACCTATGTCTCTAAATATTTCATACCCTAAACCCATCTTTTAAATCAATCATAATTTTACAAAATTCCTATAAAATCACATTATCTCGATACCATGATTAATTCGCTACAATACATCAGCTATATACATACAAATATCAAAACGCAATGTCGTCGGTCTGTGTTGTCGATCTACCCCCGGTGCAAATATTGTCACTGTTATCAATGGATACTGCAGATAAGAAATTAGGTCTTCGATCTCTTATAGTCTACATCTGGTCAAAATTTTGACAAATTTGAAAAAAAAACCTCAGGTGTTTCGAATGCCAATCAAATTGATTCATCAAATCTTGCGTCAACTCCTATAATTGGTCAAAATACAATTACAGCAGCTGACATAAGGTTTTGACAGGTTTATCGATCAAGTCCATCGACATTCGAGATACCGTTTATTATTTTAAATTCACTCACTAGAAATCCTTACGTTTCACAGAACTGATATTAATATGCAAGTGATAAATCTGTATTGAATATTACTGACTTAGCCGGTGGCGGTAAATGACACTTGACACAATAATCTGTCACATTTCATTTCAAAATCTAAGCAGCTAAAATTGTTAATAACATTTACAGAATAAATTCTATCGAAAAGATGGATTTGATCCTATATAACAATAACAATGATCGCACGCAGCAATTCGCATTTATCAAAACGACTGACACTATAACAATGACAATGTCCACACAAACAACACAGACCGAACCAAACCATAAACCTACGGATTCGTACCAAAGACACGCTGTACAAAAGACAAGACTAACCTAGCACGTGTCGCCTAGCACGGCGGGCGCGTGGACGTCACGCGGGAGTGTGTGGGCGCGGCGGCGTGGTCGCCACGTTACGGGTGGCCGGCGTGCACGCCCGGCGTCGTGGAGCCGCCGGACGAGCCGTGGGAGCCGTGCGAGCCGTGCGAGCCGTGCGAACCGTGCCCCGGCGGGAGTAGCACTTGCTGCAATAGTTATACGGTACTGAGTGTTGATTCAGATGTTTAAGGCCGGCCCACACGAGGCTAGTTTGCATAACCAGGAAGTTCTTTTGACGTCGTATGTATTCAAATTTTACTATTGAAGTTACTTTGCCCATTGCTAGCGTCTGCTAATTTATGGTAATTTAACGCACATCGCATGCAATGGATAGAAAGGCGCGCTTTTGGTTATTAAACTTTAATTTATTGACTTAGTTTAATTGATCTTTTATTAATTATGAAAACTCATCCAAAAGCGCGAGAGTTTGATCGGCCCATAGTTCGACTGGTCTGTTGATTACTATTTTTTTTTTTGAGAAAGCGAACACTGAAGCGATTTGTAATTGGTCGACATTCATACTTATTAAAAGAATAAGAAAAAAAAGTAGTATGCAGACTAATTGACAGACTCTAGCAGTAGGCGGGGTACACCGCAAATTTTATCGTTTATACCATTCGGAATCATTAATCTTTAACGAAGTTTTTAATCTTTAACATTTTTTCTATCCTGGTTTTGTAATACTACCCCCGTGTGGACTCGCCGTGAGACTTGGTGCGTCTTCACATTAGGCGGTCACCGCACTGTCGCGCTGCGAAGTGAAGGCGATCGCAGCGGCTACGCTAAGCAACCGCGAGTGCAATCAAGAGCTGTGTAGCGTTTCTACTCAACAAGCCGAGAGTACAAGAGTGCGGAAACTTTATACAAATCTTTTTAACGGATTCAAAGTCATTTATTTCTGCAAATTGGCCATCAATGGCACTTTTACGTGTCCCAATATATTTTTTTGGTTGATTAAATAACTATTCATCATGGGATACAGACATACAGGCTTAAAATGCTGTCATTACTTGACAATATACGTTTATTAAGAAAACGCATAGTCATCAAGTCACAGAGTATAGATAGAGCTTGATATGCTGTTATTGTTCGACTTAATATTTCAAACGAGAAAACGACAAAATTACAGGATTAGACAAGAATTATGGAAGTATTCAAATGTTATTTTAAGAAGAATACATTCGTTACTTCTCACACTTGGCACTGTGTCCGTAAAACGGTGGGTCAAGCGCAAACGTATTGGCATGGTTAAATAATAGCAACCTTTTTTTAAAACCCAAAAATCTCGATTATTCCGAACCTGACCCGAAATCCTAACCCGGTCGCGGGTTAGGTTAGGAACTTGATGAAAAAAAATATTTGTTCCGAACGTAGCCCTCTTCATACTGACCGCCTAGAACGAGACGTCGAGGCAGGTTAATTGTTTTTAAAAGGAATTCTGAAGTGAAATTCGTAAGTTAACAATATTATCGGCACTGTTAACAACTCTCTTGATTTATACTGTGGATTATGCCAGTAAAAATAACGCATTATCTTAGCCGTGTGTTCAGAAAACTCAACACTTGTGAAAAATTTGTATACATACAAATTTCACTGTAAAAAAATCAATAATTTGGACAAATTTTGAATTTAATGGATGTTACACTTGCAACAGTTTACAGATTTTATTAAATTTTCCCATTTTCACACTTCCTCTAAATTAGCTCACTCATTTTGTATAGAGTTTCCACACTCTTGTTCACTTTGACGAAATAGCGACTTAGCAGCGCCACAGCTGCAGTAGTGTATGTATTCTGTGAGGCTATTTACATTTTATTAAAGGTATGTGGTGCTGCAACGTTATTGCAGTGCTGCCTGGCCGCCCAATGTGAAGTACCTCTTGTACTTGAAAAAAGAAATAAACAATTTTTATTGGGTAAAATTGTGCCCAAGACAGAAATGAAAAAGCAGAAGCTACAAAACACCAAAATGTTAGGACAATGGCCAAGTCACAAGTAAATCTATCCTGTCACCGCTGCGGGGCAATTATACAAGGAATTTTTGGGTTTTTAAGTCGATAAATTATCATTTTTCTGTTAAATACGGGAATAAAAAAAAGGGAATAACATCAAATTGACAAAAAAAAAAACAAAAAACAGTTTAATTAATAATTTTTGTATGTTTTTCTTTATGAGATTTCTTTGTTTGTGTTAAATTTAATAAATAATCCATGACTAATAATATAGATAGAGGTAAAGTTTGGATATAGATGGTAGTGTTCAGAAGAGATTACAAGTATATTTATAGCCAATAAGCACTCTGCCCCACTTTCCCATTTCTTTGTAGTTGTCCTCTGCCTAAAAGTTGTCTGGAAGAGATCGCTTTTTAGCGATAAGACCGCCTAAACTGTACATATTTCTATAAATATCAACTGTAACTTCTTTGTTTGGTGTGCAATAAAGAGTATCAATCTACAGGGTGTACAAAAGAATGGGACACTCCTTAAAACCACGTGATCAGCAGGTCATATACAACAACTTTTCCTATGGAAGCAACATCGAAATCGTGAGTTTATTTTCAGATGCTCCATACATTATCATCAAGGTATGCGAGTAAGTTTGTATTGGGAAGCTGAAAAAAAATTATCGATTTCGATGTTGCTCCCATAGAGAAAGTTGTTGTATATGACCAGCTGATCACGTGGTTTTAAGGAGTGTCCTATTCTCTTGTACACCCTGTATAGCCATAGCCTCGTCTTTTGTTTATACGTATAAATCATTCGCAGAGGTCGTCGGTTACCTGTATTGGGTGCGGGTGGTGCGGCGGCGAGGCGGTGGGCGGCGCGTGGTTGAGGTAGGCCACGTGGTGGTGGTGGTGGTGGTGCCCGCCGCCAGCGCCGGGGCCCATCAGCGGACACAGCACCTGGTACATAGACTGAGCTTTCAATCGATTGCGTCTTTTACGGGCAGGCTGGTGGTGGGTTACTAGGGTAGACCTTATGGGCTTTGGTTGAATACGAGTAGTTTACTAGGATATTTGAGCAGTTAAAAATTAATTAACCGATTGAAAATGTTTGTTAATAATGTCTCGAATGTCTAATTTATAAACATTTCAAATTGTTTGGCTATTTTTTTAGACAAGGCTTAAACCGACTGAGCTTTCAATCGATTGCGTCTTTGACGGGCAGGCCGGTGGTGGGCTACTAGGGTAGACCTTATGAGCTTTGGTTGAATATAAGTAGTTTACTAGGATATTTGAGCAGTTAAAAATTAATCAACTAATTGAAAATGTGTGTTAATAATATGTCTCGAATGTCTGATTTATCATCATTTCAAATTGTTTGGCTACTTTTTTAGACAAGGCTTAAACCGACTTGAGCTTTCAATCGATTGCGTCTTTGACGGGCCGGCTGGTGGTGGGCTACTAGGGTAGACCTTATGGGCTTTGGTTGAATAAGAGTAGTTTACTAGGATATTTGAGCAGTTAAAAATTAATTAACCGATTGAAAATGTTTGTTAATAATGTCTCGAATGTCTAATTTATAAACATTTCAAATTGTTTGGCTACTTTTTTAGACAAGGCTTAAACCGACTGAGCTTTCAATCGATTGCGTCTTTGACGGGCAGGCCGGTGGTGGGCTACTAGGGTAGACCTTATGGGCTTTGGTTGAATACGAGTAGTTTACTAGGATATTTGAGCAGTTAAAAATTAATCAACTAATTGAAAATGTGTGTTAATAATATGTCTCGAATGTCTGATTTATCATCATTTTAAATTGTTTGGCTACTTTTTTAGACAAGGCTTAAACCGACTGAGCTTTCAATCGATTGCGTCTTTGACGGGCAGGCTGGTGGTGGGTTACTAGGGTAGACCTTATGAGCTTTGGTTGAATACGAGTAGTTTACTAGGTTATTTGAGTAGGTAGTGATATAATATAATTTATAATTGTTTGTTATTTTTGAGCTTTTATTGTTATTTTTGTGTTTGTAATAGTAATATTATCTAGAAATAAATATAATTCATAGATTTTTAATACTTGAAAAAAAATCGTCCGCCTCAGGTGGGATCCGAACCCACGTCCATCGCATACCGGGCGAGTGCTTTGACCACTAAGCTACCGAGACGTTAGTCAACTCGACGAAATCTTTCAAGTGGTTCTCGCTGTCAAAGCCAGCGTATTTTCTAATCAATGTTGCGGTATATATTTTCAAGTATTAAAAATCTTAGATAAACTTAGCATGGTAATTGCTAAAAACAAAAATTTAAAATGTAATTCATACTTTTAAATTTGCATGGCGCTGTAAGCTACACATGAGGACATAACATAATGTTAACATCAACTTACTACCATGTTTAAAGCAATTAAATATTTCTGATTTCAGGCCCTTATGCTAATAAAGTACTTTTTTATTAGAATAGTTTGTTACGGGATTGCTACCATGTACCTTATTTTTGAGTTCCCGATATTTCGGCACTGTTGCAAGCGCCATGATCACGGAGTATCGGGAACAAAAATAAGGTACATGGTAGCAATCCCGTAACAAACTATTCTAATGTTAGTGACCATGAAAGTTTAAAACAATATAAAGTACTTTTTATTTTACTTTTGGAGTTAAACTGTCAATACGCATACCTGGAAAGGCGGCTGCTGGTAATGATGATGCGGATGGTGCTGCGGATGATGCGGGTGGTGCGGGTGATGCTGCGGATGCGGCGTGTGCGCGGGCGACGGTGGCGGGTACAGCGCGGGCGAGGCGGCCGCGGCCGGCGAGGGAGCGGGCGGCGGCGCGTAGCCCACCTCCCCGCCGCCCACGCCCACGCCCACGCCGGACCCCACGCCGCCCACGCCGCCGCCGTGGTACATACGCACCTGGACGGTTAACGTTCAGTTGAGATACACTTTCTACTCCCTATCAACTCACTATTCTCCTATTAGGAAATTACGAAACGACATTTTTCTGTATTGCTTGCTAGGAGGAAAGGACGGCGGCGTTTTCTCTATTATAAAAACGTATTCCTCTGTTTTCTACATGGTTTTTTAATTATTTTTTTTAATTTTAAAAGACAATATCACATTCATTGCTCTGATCCTAAGGTAAGTAGCTAAAGCACTTGTGTTACAGAAATCAGAAACAACGACGGCACCACAACACCCAGACCCGAGCCAATATAGAAAAGTTTGTTTTCTACATTGACCCGACCGGGGATCGAACCCGGAACTTCAGAGAAGGCGGCGCCATTTATAGTCCGGCGAGCTCGCCTCTCGGCTACGGAGGTCGTCGAATTATAAGCCATATTTTTTACCAAGCTATAGTTTTTTACCACAAGCATGTCCCTATGTTTTGTTTTTTGTGATAATGTTATTGACTATAGAAATTAAAAACCATCCAAAGTGCTTAAAATTGCCCAGTAAAGCCTTGTATCCACTGTGTTCGCGAACCTCTTGCGCTCCGCGCTCCAGCAATCGTTTCAATGGTTACGGATCGCGCTCCCCTTAGTACAATGCCTGGCGGTTGCGGGTTCGAATCCCGCGAGGGGCAAATGTTAGTGTGATGAGCACGAGCATTGGCACCTAAGTCATGGATGTTTATAAACTTATTTAAGTATGTTTATCCGTTATCTAATCGCCATAGTCCAAGCTTTGCTTAGTTTGAGGCTAGATAATTGGTGTGATTGTGGAAACAATTTATTATTATTTTCTTTTGTTTCTTTTTTAAATCTCGAGGAGCATTAGGTGTCCTCGGAAACAATGCTAAACCCACGGGCCTAAGCCAAGCAAGCCGGATTATCAGAATTGGTGATGGAAGTGGTGTCGTCCTGCAGGAACTTCCTGACTATGCGACAAGTATTAAGTATCGCAGCCTTTTGCATTGTCATAAAGGTGTTTTCAGGAATGTCAAGATTGCGGAGGGCACTGAGAAGATGTTTTGGAATAACACCGGTACTGGAGAGCACCAGTGGCACAATATGTACTTTGTTTATTTTCCAGATTTTAAGTATTTCTTCTTTAAGTTCTGTATATTTGTGTATTTTTTCGGTTATTGTTTTATGTAAATTGTGTTATTTGGAACAGCTACATCTATTAAAATTACTAATTTATTTTGTTTATAAATGAGAGTTATATCGGGTCGGTTGCCATGTACAGTTCTATCAGTGAGTATTGCTCGGTCAAAGTACATGTTGTGGCTGCCGCTCACCAGCACCAAACAGTTTGAACTGATCTCTGAATTAACTGCCACCTGCTTAAGGAGCTCAATGACGAGGTTTCGTAATTAGGCTCCGGTACAATTATTATTATTATAAGTAGACAAGATCTTTGCAATTCCTTTATGTAAAACAAATGTAGGTAAACAATCTCCTCTAGTTAGATGTTGTGCAAAATATAACGCACTTGCTAAAGAGGACAGGGATGGGGCTGTGGACATTTTTCGCGACAAGTTACCAAGATTCAAGGCTAATCTCCGCAAAGTTTTAACCAATATAAGCGATTAATGATAAGTTCATAGTTCATGTTTGAAATATTATACAATAAGTACTATAACTAATTGTTTTAAGTTACGAATTTCTATGTTGTTGTTTTTTTTAATATTTAAATATAAGTATATATTTTAAATGTTGTGTATGCCTATAATAGGTATATATATAAGATGTTTTTATTATGTCGTGTTTCTAAAATGTAGCTATATATGTACTGTTGGTGTACCTTTTAATATAAATAAATAAATAAATAATTATTATTAATCACGGCCAGCGGTGCAGGCGCAGCGCTCAGGTTCCTAGTAACAAACGTGGGTAAGTAGTGTCACTCACCATGTGCTGGTACTGTATGGGCTGCGCGGGGTGCGGCGCGGGATGCGGGTGCGGGTAGGGCACGAACTGCTGCATGGGCGCCGGCGCCAGCAGCGGCTGCCCCGTCGCCGCCGCCACCTGCACGCCCGACCCCACGCCCACTGCGGGGAAACACAATGCTGTTCAACAACCTGTATCCTGCTGCTGCACTACTAAACGCAAAAGCGGTATCACAGCTAGTTACTGGCATTTATATGGGGGGTAGTTTAAAGTTTAAGTTGGTCACCATACATTTGTAATGTCTTATATTTGTCAGTCTCAATTGTACAGAGTTCATGTGATCCCAAAATTCCCAGTTAGTCCTTCCATAGCAAGACTAGCAATATAGGTATATTACGCACAATGGCCCAATCAAGAGGCTAAGTGCGGGAACCGCCCAGCTTAACTAATAGGTATTACACTATATCATCATCATCATTTCAGCCACAGTACGTCCACTGCTAAACATCGTTTAGGCGCGATTGGGCCAATTCGAGATTGGTCCAATCGTGAAAAAATTACAAATTCGCGATTAGTCCAATTCGCTATTAGGCCAATTCGCTATTGGTCCAATTCGCTATAATTTTGTAAAAAATATTTTTGTTGTCAATGTTCCATTTTCATATTGGTTTTAATTTTTTAAAAGTTTAAATTATATACTTACGATTATCGTTATTTAAAAATTATAGAAACGTATGTTTGTATTTTTTTATATTTATATTTCGCTCTATTTCCAAAGGTGATTATTATTGAAATGAGTAAAACAGAACAATATGGCTTTGTTATTTTCTACATATAGTAGTAGTAAAAGTTCGTTTGTTGATTATTTTCTATTTAGTTACATATTTGATTTTGTTGTTGTACCAATAACTTTAGTTTTTTGGTTAAATATGAAACTAGTTGTTAATGGCTTCAAGATACTTATAATAATGCATAATCATTAAAATCCATACAAATAAATGACCCCATTTGTTTCATTTTGGATATCCTTTTATTTTACGAATCCTTACGAATTGGACCAGTAGCGAATTGGACTAATAGCGAATTGGCCAAATAGCGAATTGGACTAATCGCGAATTTGTAATTTTTTCACGATTGGACCAATCGCGAATTGGCCCAATCGCGCCAAAACGCTAAACATCAGCCTCCCCTAGTGACTTCCAGATTGGCTGGTTGGAAGCAGCCTGCATCCAGCCAGCAGCTTCCTGCAACCTTTAGCAGGTCGCCTGTGCACCTTGTGGGTGTGAGTCCCACGCCACGCTTGCCAATACATGGCATTCATTCCTGAACGTTTCTGTCCCATCGGCCATCGGCTTGCTAATCCGTCGCCGCTGCTATGTTGTATGCTCATTGGAAAACATGCAAATAATATTTCAATGTTGCTGCTTTTTTGTTGATATTAAAATTGGTCTCATTTAAGGCAGCGGGTAGTGCGCCGCATCGTGAAAGACGACCATTTTATGAAATGTACAGCCACATCATGAAGTGATTAAATTTAAGATCTGGCTACGATATATACATTTGGGACAAGCATCTTTCTTGATCGATTTTAATGTTCCACACTAAAAGTTGTTGTATATCAGCATCTGATAACGTGGTTTTATGTAGGGTCATAATATTTTGTTCACCCTGTATCTGCTGTGGGTTTTTCTTTCTTACCTTTCCTGAAATTCCTTTGCTGCTGCGTTGGGATAGGACCGTGTTGTCCCGCGCCCCCCGCGACACCTCCGCCACCCCCCATCGCAGCTCCATATAACTGTTGGAATAGAGGAAGTGTTAAACAGTCTGAAGATACTGTAGTGGCTGGGTCTTTGCAAGAACCATACTAGGTTGTAGCAAATGTTGGTCAGTTTACTTAGAAATTTACTCACTTGTTATACGGTCGAAAATTAATGTTAAAAGCCTAAGGTTAAGATGAGAATATAGACCCAGCAGAAGGCAACCGTGGGTTCTTAAGATAGATGTATTGATGACATCGTTTTTCACGATTTAAATTATTCTTATAAAATGGTAAAATAGGTCACAAATCTTTTAAGTAAAATAATTGACACCATGTCTGTCTATGAACAAGTGCTGCTGATTTTAGAAAATTTCGATGAGTCATGTATAAGTGAATCCTATGATAAGTAGCACAAAGTCGAAGTTTAATATTAGCTACATTAGTCATGTTAATATATCTAATTCTGTAAGAATAATACATTTTGTAGGGAGTTATGTTTGAACATACACCGTGAATATATAACAACATTCGAGAAATATAAAGGATTTAATATATTCCAACAATCACATTAATTATCTTTTCCAAAACTAAGGAAATATACTTACTAATATTTTAAACGCGAAAGTTTGTATGTATGGCTGTTTGTTACTCCTTCACACAAGGTCAAAAGTTCTGAACGGATTTGGCTGAATTTTTTCACACATATAATATGATCTAGATTAACATATAGTATAGTTTTAATCCCGGTTAAATGTTCCAGTGGGTTTTTTTTATATATTGTTCTTTATTTGAACTTTTTTTTAACATATCACACCAAACATCCTGTAGTCCACGCAAACGAAGATAGACAGCTGGTATGAGATATGATTTTAAGTACAAGTGTACGCACAATTTAAATAAACATCCTTTTTCCAACACGTCTTGTTATCTTTCCCTAACATTTAGTGTAATGTCAACGGTACAAAAAACGTTTTCAATGCCGCGTTTGATTGGCCCTCTGACCCATGTAATCGCGACTGATAACGGGATTAATAACAATAATATTATAATTTGTGACTTAGTTTGTTTACTGTGTTTGCTTAATCTTTATTTTTTAATTTACTGCGACATAAATGGAATAGAAATTATAGGTTTTGTTGATTATAATGAAACTAGCGACCCGCCCCGGCTTCGCACGGGTGCAATTATCAGTGTTTCTCTACTATATTATGCATGTATTATACATATAAACCCTTCTCTTGAATCACTCTATCTATTAAAAAAACAGTATCAAAATCCGTTGCGTAGTTTTAAAGATTTAAGCATACATAGGGATATAGGGACAGAGAAAGCGACTTTGTTTTATACTATGTAGTAATGATATTGGAATTCGACTTTACCATTTTTCTAATTGTAGAAATTTCAACTTTGTAAATATGTAACATTCGGGTCACAATACAACAATTTGATACCATGCTAGAGCGAATAGGTGGATGGTAGAACTAAAAATGGCCACCAGGAATGGCCATCGTGTTTGATTTGCTAGAGCGAATAAGTGGATGGTGGAACTAAAAATGGCCACCAGAAAAACCATCGTGTTTGAAGTTTTGAACTCATTAGATTTGTTTTTATGTTAACATGTTAATTATTATTTCAGTGTTTTTGTATCATACTATTTATAAAGTATGTCAATGTTAAGGAATCGCTAGGAATCTTTTTGGCAGTTTTTGTTCTATTAAATGACTGTGGTACTAGTAAAAGTATACTTAAAATATGCAACGAACTACACGAGAGACCAAATAATACTCGCTACCTAACTACAATGCATTAAACAACTCAACAAGCATGCATACATTTTCTACATATCGCACGGTGCACTTTACCCTCAAAACATATTTTGCTTATGTTACCATATTTATGTATCAATAAATTATGAGTCAGGTTAAGTAATCTATTCTTATCAACACATTGATCCCAACTGTCCAAGATTAGGGCAGCGTAACAAGCGGACCTTGGCATTATTTTATTATTATTCTGATCGGTCATTAACTGACGCTAAGTTATTACAATAATTTATCAGTAGTAAATCATCATAGCTCGGTTGTAGTCGTGTTTAGTTAATTTGCAACTCATCTAATTATTATTCAAGGCGAAGTATGTGGTTATTCTGGATCCTAGTGACATTAGCTCTAATTTAGATCCTAAATAAACTGTCTAACGGCAAATGTTATTCCGACAATGTGATGAGAGGTAAAGTGGTCATTGTGACAGGTGCGAATAGTGGGATCGGTTATGCCACCGCCATGGAATTGGCGAGACGAGGCGCTGAAGTCATTCTAGGTTGTAGAGATGACAAAAAAGGACAAGAAGCTGCAGAATCCATTATAAAAGCCACTAAGAACGAAAGAGTCAAGTATATTTACTTGGACTTAAGCTCTTTCAAATCTATAAGGAATTTTGTTAAGAAATTTTATAGTATGGAAGCGAAATTGGATGTGTTGATCAACAATGCGGGGGCAAGTGGTATGGGTAAAAAGAAGACTGAAGATGGTATTATTAGGGATATGCAGGTCAATCATTTCGGGCCTTATCTGCTCACTGTGCTGCTGACGCCGATGCTGATCAAGTCAGCGCCGAGTCGTGTGATAGTTGTCTCGTCTTTGCTTCATAAGTTCGGGACTATTGACGGGATAAACGAGGAAGGCCGTCATGGATGTTTCCAAATGTATTGCAATAGTAAATTGTGTAATGTGTTGTTCAGTAACGAGCTGGCGAGGCGTTTGGAAGGTACTGGGGTGGTCGTGAACAGTCTACATCCAGGGCAAGTCAATACATTTCTTTATAGATCGACGATGATGGAGAAGATCCGGAGTTTGGTTTTGTATACGTTTTTTAAGAGCCCCGAAGAGGGCGCTCAGACGTCGTTATACTTGGCGATATCGGATGAAGGTGACCAAGTGACGGGGAGGTACTTCGCAGACTGCACACAGAGCCCTATGTCTTGGAAGGCTGAAGACAGGGGATTGGCCGCTGAACTGTGGTATAAGTCGGAACTTTTAGTTAAGTTAAGACCTGAAGAACAGATCTGAGTAGAAACCAGATATTTTTAGAACAACTTATGTTATTGTGATAAGGTATTTTTAATAAATTATTTTTTTCTTTAGTGTTGAATATCTAAAGTGTAGTTACTAGGTATCAATTGTTGACTTAATAAACGTGCACTAAACGATTGAAAATGTCAGTCTCGACACTCGACATATACAGGGTGTTAGGTAAATGGTATATCAAGACGAAACCAGCCTGTGTTAACATATGCATATAAATACTACTATGGTGGAGTCAGAAATTTGATATCATCATTTTTGAAAAAAAAGTTTTCATGCAACTACTACTAAACTTTAGATATTTAAATTAAAAATGAATATACAACCTTGTCAAACGATATTGTTATCTTTCTCAACGATAATGAAACTATAGTTAATATTTTTTAACGTCAGTTGCAGATTGACCTTAACAAAAACCAGCAAAGTGCGTTTCGTGCCCGCAGTGTAGGGTTCCGTAGTTGCCAGCTTTTAGAGAGGGGGGACGCCCTACTCGAACAAATACTGGAACTTTATTGTCAGAACTACGGAATCCTAAAAAAGGTGTGATTCTTTAAACACCTTGCATTTTCACCCCATATTTTCATACTGGTAATATTGTGCACCTGTCCATAAATCAAGCTAGTTATTTTATTCTAACGACTAATACACATATACCTGACCTTTCTAAATCTAATGACAGTTCCGAGTTCTATCACTTATCAAATTATAACAAGACTAATTATGTCAATAAGTGTCGATAAGAACTCATTAATTATTATCACGCACATGCACTAATCAAACATATGGAAAGTAATACGGGAGAGACTAACCTTTACGTATAAGGCCACATTAGGTGTCCTCTTTCAAGGGTTAAAGAGGTGACTCTGACGCAGGGAAATAAGTACTAGTGGGAGTGGTACACTACTAGTGGGAGCGAGGCAAATGCATGGCTCGAATCGTATACTCTAGTGTCCGCTTTTTTGTCATTCTACTAGATTCGGTTTAGTGACACGACATATCACTAAACATTTTTAGTAAGGAGACGTAATAAACAAGAATATTCAACATCTACCATGACTTCGTGGTATCTCTAGGGATTTCGTGAAATCACGAATATCCTCATTTCCCTGCGACAACTCGTATTCCTCAAATACATATTTTTTTTTGGGACCCATATGAAAGCTACAAAAAAAAAGATAACTCTCATACATTCTATAGCAGCTGATCGGCTATTTAGTATAGAGATTAACTACATATTTAAATTGCATTGCGTGATAAAAATGGCGTTGTATTCTTCTGTGACATTGAAGAAACACTAAGAAGGCGGTGGCTGGGAACTCTTCTTTTATAATTATACAAATATATTCTATTAAAAATAACCTGTGCTTGGCTTTTGCTTCAACCACATTTCATGAACTGAACCTTGACCTACTGCCCCGCCCATGTAATACGCAAATTGAATTGGATGCATAAATGATTTTTCTTATTTGTTGTTTTTGAAACTTGGACTGCAAATTAATTATACTTTTTTAAGAAAGTTCATCATTTCAGCCACAGGGAGTCCACTGTTGAATCTATATTCAACCTCCCCCAGTGACTTCCAGATAGGCCGGTAAGATAGTTCGGTATCGTATTATACCTATAGGCTTAAAATAATTTAAAATGTTATCTGCTATCGAGTCGCTGCGTGCCATATCCGCTTCGTTACGTTTCAGACAGATAACGGTGTTATTGAATTAATTAACTTAGTATTTTTTTTAAACAGACATGGTGTATCCGCATTGAGCCAGCTAATTGTCTTGGTCTCGTAAGTTAGGGTTGTGACACACGTATTCAGGCCGGTCGAAGGCAAACTCGAATATGTGTAGATGGAAGTAATTTATTAGATGCTAGCCCTAGCATGCGCGCTTCGGTTATTTTAACGATAGACAAGACAAATTTTGTCTTCGACGATAATTTTGTCATTACCCTAACCTAATGGATCACAGACGTATCGAATTAGTTTTCTTAATATTTTCAGGGCCACCCCGTTCTTTATAGCCGCTTATTTTTACGTTATAACACGGCATTGCCATGATATTTTGGTCTTTTCTTTGTTATCGTCAAGGACAAAACAATATATTTACGTCAAAAGTCCATAAAATGCCACGACAAAATTTTATCGTATTGTGTTAGCCCTGCAGGTCTTTTTTGTTAGACACATCTGCCGAACCTAAGGAATTAATAATCTTTTATATGGATCAGAAAACGTTTTTCTTTTCGGGGGACGCGAGGTTTCCTAGCTTATCAAGACAATTAGAAAACGTGCTTTATCTGAATTGATTGGGAATCAAATTTATGATCCTTGCATTTATGGCACCACCGGCACTAATCAGGTGGTCTCGAAGGTTCTAAATATTGTACAATCTTACTCTTTAAAGTATAATAGTTAATATTTATGTTTTAATAATTAATAACTAAGCACTGCAAAACAACAAAATATTAGCATAAAAAGAAAAACACTGCAAACAACACCTTATTAGTAAAAACATAAGTCTCGATCGTAAGTTTAATTACTTGTGACCCAGAGTTCAACGAAATCACGAAGTAGATTCATGTAACTCATCTATTTTTGTCATAAATACCTAATAGTTTTATTATAAACATAACCAACATTACTCCTGCGTATCTATTTAACACAGATATAATATCTAACCAGAGAAAACATTAAGACTGCATTCACACCAATATTGTGTTACTAGAACTAAACGAGTAATGGTTCTGAAATAGGTGAAAAACTATGCTAAAAACTACCTTGGATCTAGAAATATCGAATAAAGCAAACATACAATCAATAGTAAAAAGTTTTTGAAAACTTTTTGCTGCCAATTTATATTTTTAATTCGGTTCTTTTTCATGATTTTAGAAAAAAGAAACACGGTATTGAAGTAAAAACACTTCCAGAACCATTTGATTCACCGATTTTGGAACAACAAGTATATAAAATAGTATCGTAAGGTACACAACACCGCTGTATAAATAAAACTGTGCGAGCAAGACAGCTATCTATCGTGGCACATTAACGGAGGTGAAATAAATGAAAGCGTAACAAGTAAATACAGCCTTTTACAATAATTAAAATAATGACAATATACAGGGTGTCCAAGAGAATAGGACACTCCTTAAAACCACGTGATCAGCTGGTCATATAAAACAACTTTTTCTATGGGAGCAACATTGAAATCGCGAATTTTTTTGCAGCTTCTCCATACAAACCTACTCGCATACAACGATGATAATGTATGGAGCATCTGAAAATAAAATCACGATTACGATGTTGCTCCCATAGGAAAGGTTGTTGTATATGATCAGATGATCACGTGGTTTTAAGGAGTGTCCCATTCTTTTGTACACCCTGTATATAAAACACATTGGTTTAGAGCCTAGCCACAATACAACTAAAGTAATGAGTACTTTTAGCGTCCGCGATCGATTTTGCGACTGCGTTGCTCTCTAGTAACTCTACAGTCGTGTCTTGAAGTTATAAGACACGACGGTCAAAAGTAACTTCAAGCCACGACGGTCAAAAGTAACTTCAAGACACGACGGTCAAAAGTAACTTCAAGACACGACGGTCAAAAGATGTGTGTTATGTAAATATTATCTCTTCTGAAACTTGAAAAATCTCTAGTCGAATCTCTAGTTAATATGTTGGCATCGATCTTGAATATATGAATTTAGACACAGTCTGGTTTGACGTACAGTAAGCGTCAAAGAAGAAACATACATAATTAAATGTAACCTTTTTCAAGTTAACTTATTAACTCTAACCGTACAGTTAACGGATCACCATCCTATTACAAAATGAGAAAAGGTTAATGCGATTGATTGTAGGTTACATTAATCCGTTTATAACAAACATAAAAAATCAGGTTACTGTTAAATAAAATCAGAGTTAAATAAATCCACACAAAAACCATTTTGAGGTTACAGTAAGCGCCGCACTCGGTTGAAAACGCGTTAATCGAGTAGTAAAAAAGGGATGGGTTTCAACAGCTGACAATCTCATGGGACGGTAGGCCTTAACTCTTTTTCAGGATTGGCGAATAATATAAACAAACATGGCGTCTTTCATAATTATAGACGAGTTTTGGAGCAATTTAATATTGAGTTTTTAATTAATAATCCCAAATTTAAAAGTATTTTTAAGTTGCAATAGGATACTCAGGTGGTTACAATTCAAAGGTATCAAATAATGGTTTGTTTAAATAATTCGTCAGCCAAAGAAGAAACATACTTTTGGTACTGTCAGGGGCAAAAATACGTATCATAAATGTACTTGTTTACAATGATTCCGTTGTGAGTAAAACTGCAAGACTATACAAGACACAAAAGACAGCGGAGACACTGGTTCTCAACCAGTCAACCATGATAAGAATCGTTTAGTCAGCTGTTGGTAAGCCACACGCACTCTATGTGTTACTAGACACAGGGGCTTTTTGAACTTGTCCTATGATTACTGAAAAAATTGTGAAACAATTATATACCACTATGTATGTACCATGTCTAAAGGATATAATTATATGCATCAAGAAGTTGAAAGTTTTTATGGGGTCAGCCTCCATTGGGCCTTGGAAAAAAAGTACGAAAACCAACTGCTATGGTAGACAATTTCGAGCGAGATCTGGTACTTAGATCATGAAATCGACTTAATTGGCTATAGCTCTCCATAGCACCAGATGCGCCATGCTTTGAATATTTTCAGACCGAATTAGTATCAGAAGTAGGATTCAGGAGACGTCTAAGGAGGTATAGTATAAGTTAAGCGAACCGAAGTAGCAGTGAGCAATGGTTGATTTATGTGTAGAACCGACTGCTTATAGATGGCGGAAAGATTTGGAGGGTTTCTCCCGGGACTGGTAGACTTTGGCCGAAAACAGATAACATTCTAAACTTAAGAAGGGGGCTAAGTGGATATCGCATGTTGGCAAGGACTCCTTAAAAGCTTAAGTAGAGGGGGCTATGTGGATATCGCATGTTGACAAGGACTCCTTAAAAACTTAAGGAGCGGGGGCTAAGTGGATATCGCATGTTGACAAGGACTCCTTAAAGCTTAAGGAGAGGGGGCTAAGTGGATATCGCATGTTGACAAGGACTCCCTTAAAACTTAGAGAGAGGGGGCTAAGTAGATATCTCATGTTGACAAGGTATTTTGACTGGTGTTAAGTTTAAGTTAGTAACGGCAACACACGCTAGGCCTCCGGCCGCTCACCGCGTCGGGGCGCTCGCGCTTGTCGAGCAGGAACACGGGCGGGTACTGCCGGCACTCGCAGCCCAGCTCCATCTGTCCCACACCACACTACTTATACCATCAACTGTAGACCATACACGACGACACTCATAGTGTTCTCTATGCGCGGAGACAGGTGGCCATCATGTCGGCCATGCGTCTCCCCCTCACACTACTTATACCATACACTATAGGAGGAACCGATTGTCATAGTTCTCGCACTGCGAGGTAAACATGTCATAATGCCATAATTAAAAAACGAGCATTTTTTTTATAATTATATATGTTTACGGCGAATAGTCACTGACTATTAGCAGAGTACAAAAGGATGCCGATAGTCGGCTCATCAGACTAGTCGGCCTAAATCTAATATGTGGAAGTAGTACAACCTGAAATAATAAATATCGGAATTGGCTGCTGCGAAATTTAATTCGTGCCACTGAATAGATGAATGCAGGAGTACAGAGAACCAAATTGTTATTGGCTACAAAATAGACAGTCGTATGACGCCAAAATTAATTCTTAGTACTTTCACTTGTGCCGCTTAAAATGG
This sequence comes from Anania fuscalis, assembly GCA_950371115.1. Classification (NCBI taxonomy): domain Eukaryota; kingdom Metazoa; phylum Arthropoda; class Insecta; order Lepidoptera; family Crambidae; genus Anania; species Anania fuscalis. The sequence goes on from OX493346.1 coordinate 2,476,301, forward strand.
GCACACACAAGTCGAGATATACAGGGTGTTAGGTAAATGTAGTATCAAACTAAAATTAGCCTATGTTAACACATGCATGTAAATACTATGGCCAACGTCAGAATTATAATTATATATAAAAAAAATTTTTACTAATCGGATTTTGTAAATTATGTTTTGTATGAAAATTAAAATGATTATATAAAATTTCTGACTTCACCACACTATTTATATATGTTAACATAGGCAGGTGTCTGCTTGATATACCCTTTACCAGACACCCTGTATATTGCAGGGTAGTGTGTGTACTCACGGCAGGATGCGGATGCGGCAGGTAGGCGGGCGGCTGCTGCGCCGCCGCCGCCACCATCGCGTACGCCGGCACCGCCGGCACCGCCGCCACCTGCGGTACAACCATCACTTACAAACACTACTCATACATAGATACAGGATGCCGAAAGAAAATTCGATCAAATGAACCATCGAAGTAATAACATTCGTCCAATTAAAATTCAATCAATAAAATGAACCATCGATGTAATAGAGAATGTTAACTAATTTTGTATATTAGCTCTGCATATTCTCTGTCAAAAAAAAATACAAGTGAAAGAATTACTTCGATATGTCAATTAGTTTCCGATTTTTAGAAGTAAACGTGCGACGGTGTGACGTCATCTCACAACACTTGCTGAGTCCGCTCGCGCTCTCATCAGCACGGTTTCTGGCGACTTGCTACTAAGCAGAGCGTTGTAAATTGACGTCACATGCGGTCACATGACTGTTAGCGGGACTCTATATATATCGTAAGTTTAAATGCCTGTAAAATCAAAACTAATAGGTATTTTTGACTACAACAAAAACTAGTGTATTTGTATACAACACACACACATACAAGCTTTTCTGTAAAACTTTCAACTGATTTGGCGTACCTATTAACATACTCCATTGGCATTCGTCCAATGAAGTCATCGTTTAAATAAAAAATTAAATGGCGTAGTGAACCCCAACACTCAAACCCGAGACAGTACAGAAAAGTTCGTTGTCTACATTGACCCGACCGGGGATCGAACCCGGAACCTCAGAGATGGCGACGCCATATAGTCTAATATGTTTACCCAATCATCCAGAGTACTAAAACTACTTATTCTTTGTACTAGCTTAGCTTCGAGTGTATCTGCCTGTCTCCCTCAATAGGTAAGTTGACAGCACCAATCAATTGACATACTTTTTATGAGCTGTCACAACGCACGTCTTCCTTAAAATTTGTATGCCGATATCGAACTATGACGTCACTGTTTATCTAACTCAACCGCCTTACTTTTTATTGATTTTGAAGCAATCAATAATAATCAGTTTTTTTAATACTAAATGATAATGTAGCGCGTGATATGGCCTAAAATTATAATTTAGTTTTAATAAATGATGCCTTAGAATTATTTATGAATGGTGTCAACATCCCAATTGCCTTGCCTTACGAAAGCTCTATTAAACTCTACTACATCTCAGCATACGCTTATTATATTATTCTGGTTTGCTCGCTTTGTACTCACCATATGCTGTGGCGGGGGGTGGGGAGCGGGCATGTAGCTGACGCCGGTGCCCACAACACCCATCCCGCCCAGCCCGACGCCCACTCCGCCCACGCCCACGCCCACTGGCGTGCCGGGCGTGTGTGGCCTAAAACGAAAAAAAATATTTTAAATAATACTAGGATTTCATACATTTACACTATTTCTTTAAACTTATCTTGTATGAGCGAAAATCCTGAAATTTTTATTAGTGTTAAATACTAAAGGGTTTGTATACAGGGTGTACAAAATAATAGGACACTCCTTAAAACCACGTGATCAGCTATCATATACAACAACTTTTTCTATGGGAGCAACATCGAAATCGATAAAAAAATCAGCTTCTCCATACAAACTTACTCATATACCTCGATGATAATGTATGGAGCATCTGAAAATAAAATCACGATTTCGATGTTGCTCCTATAGGAAAAGTTGTTGTATATGACCTGCCGATCACGTGGTTTTAAGGAGTGACCCATTCTTTTGTACACCCTGTATACTCATTATTCCGTGGTCTCCATTTTTACACTTTTCTGCCCACCCAATTTTTTTCCCCATCGGCCGTTAGTTTTACGTGCTTTGTGCCCAGTGAAACTATAATCTTGTGGGTATATAATTTACGTTGTTGCCACAAATTAAAGGTGAGGCCCATTTGATGATTGTCAAGTCATTATTGGCACGCTACAATTATATCCTGCGTGTAAGACTTTAAATTATGTTGATTAATTAAATGAATCACCGAAATGTATGTACGCGCATAACTTCCGAAAAATTGCACCAAAATGATTTTTACTGTGTTATTGTCACGACAATATACGATTAAAGTTTTACGGAAAATTCCCGCTAATAGAAACCACAATGGGCAGAAATGTATGGACTCTGGCCCCACCTTGTAACATCATAAGAGTAGCATGGATTTAAAGTAGCATGGATCTTATACACAATATGACGCCAAAGAATCAGTGGCGAAATGTATGGGGTTACCAAGTAATCGCGATTTCTATTGGATACTGTTTCTCTTGAATTTAACACTAAAGTATTGAAAAATACCTATTAAAAAATGTTAAAGATCTACATTTTATATTCGTTTACTGTGAAAATACGTGTTTTCATACAAATATGGAAGATATGGAGGAAACAATATGACAAAAATGTAGCATTTTTATAGGCCTTTTATATTATAAAGGTCGCAAGATGCTACAAGCTGGGGCCAAAATGCCCATTGTTCTTTCAAGAATCTTCAAATTTCGGCAAGATAAGACAACGTCTGATGGGGTAGCTAGTAAGTAAATAGTAAATGGCATCTCACCGGCTGGGGCTGGGCGTGGTGGGGCTGCGCGGGGTGAAGGTCTTGGCGGCGGGGTTGAACTCCTTGGCGTTGGGGTTGAGCGTGGACTTCTTGAGCGTGGCCGCCACGCCGGGCGACGCGGCCGACGGCGGCGACGCGGACGCCGGCGACCGCTCGCCCGGTGGCGTGCTCTCTTCGGCCTTTGGGGCTGGCGGGGGCTGTAGGTACAAATAAATAATATTAGTCAATATTACATATATTGCTCTGCATCTTAAGCTAAGTAGATACATACTTGTGTTAAAGAAATCAGCAACAAAAACGGTACCACAACATTTACACAGGACAATATAAAAAGTTAGTTTTTTTAACAATTACTCGAACGGGAATTAATCCCGGAACTTCAGAGAAGACAACATTCAGGCCGGCGTGCTTGCTTCTTTAGGAAGGTCGCTATATTGAATTTTAGTTTTTAAACTTGAGTTTCTAACTGTTTCAGTTAGAAACTCAAGTTATAGAATAATATTGTAAACATCGCTTAGAAACATTATTGCAAATATTTAACTAGTAATTGTAAATTTTTGTTTTCATCAATTCCATGCAAGGTTTTAATTAAAGATAAATAACACTTGAAAAAAATCATCGACCTCAGGTGGGACCACCACCACCTGAGGTCGATGATTTTTTCAATTATCTTTATTTAACTAGCAATTCTGAAAACTAAACAAAACGCATCAACTATAAGTCGATAACTCTAATAAATACTATGTTATTGCTAACTAAAATTAGGGTATTTTTCGTTTTTTATCTAAATCGACTTACTATTTTAATTATATTATGCGTCTAAAATTGTATAATAATATCATTCGAAATAAAAAAGTTTTAAGATTTACATAGGTAACGCCAAGTAAATGTACTTTCTTCAATAACGGGGTTGACAAGTCGCTGTGAAACAGCTCCGTCTGTAAACCTAAGACTTTAAAGTTGGCGTAGTGTTCATTGGAGGTATCAAAATGCCATTTTTTTTTATTATGATTTAGTCTTCGCACCAATCGTTTTACGATTAGCAGTCAATAGGCTGGTTGACACCACCAATTAATTGACATACTTTTTATGGGCTGTCAAAACAGATATCTTCCTTATAATTTTTATGGCGATATCGGATTATGACGTCACTATCCGATAAACTCAACTGCCTTACTTTTTTACGATTTTAAAGCAATCAAAAATCAGTTTGCCTCTTAAATGAAATTATACTGAGTTATTAGGCCTAAAATAAAGTGTCTGTTTTAATAAATGATGCCTTAGAATTTATGAATGAGGTCAACATCCCTATTGCTGGAAATATCATAAATATAGATATATTTAACTTGTTAATAACATACCTTGTGTTGCTTGGTCTCCACCGGCTGTACGTGCGCTTGTTGCGCGACGTGTGTGGGGAGCGCGGGGTGTGTGGGGTGCGTGGGGTGTGCGGGGTGCGGGGGGTAGGGGCGGTGCGGCGGCGCGTGCGCAGCGCTGGCAGACACCTCGGGCGGACTGGGCGCCAGGGGCGGCTGGCACTGCTGGGGGAACGGAAATACACCGTCAATGTTAACTCAGGGGCGTGCAGTGCTTATAGGCAATTAACCAGTGCCTACCTGGTAAACGAAATAAGGTAGGCAGTAGGTACTTAAAAATGTGTTTCATTGATGAAAAACACTGATTTTCATCAATGAAAATTCACTTAGTAAATATCTACTGCCTGCTTCGAAATAATACCAATGCCCGCCACTGTATTTACTAGTTGTCTTTCCGCAGCGTAAAGATATGCTCTCGATATTAAAAGCAATTCATGCGTAAACACTTTTGCCCTGAATGTCAAATAATGGCCGATTTACTTATTGTGAGAAATGAGACTCGGAATCGACGAGAAACAATAGTAACCCCGGCCGCGGCGCGCGGTCTGCGGCACGTCTAACATTCTAGTGAGTTACTATTGTTTTTCACGTGTTTTAGGATTCCGTACCCAAGGGGTAAAACGGGACCCTATTATTAAGGCTCCGCTGTCCGTTTGTTTGTCACCAGACTGTATCTCATGAACCGTGATAGTTCAACAGTTGAAATTTTCACAGATGATGTATTTCTGTTGTCGCTATAACAACAAATACTAAAAATCTGAATAAAATAAATATTTAAGGGGGCTACCATACAACAAAAATGATTTTTTGACCGTTTTTATAGATAATGGTACCGAACCATTCGTGCGCGGTCTAACTCGCACGTGGCCGGTTTTTTATTATTATTCTATAATACTAAAATATGGTATACTCAAAATTAACTTAATTAATCGAAATTAATATTGATATATAATGATTCTGCTGCGAAAAAACAACAGGTATAAATTCACGGTGTCCGTTGTCGGTCGCTGTAGTAGAGTATTTGTCACACAAAACCATTTAGTTGCTTAAGAGATGATGAAGATTATAAACTGATAAAAGGATAGACAGATATTTGGAACGTCTTATTATGGTTATGGCCAAATTATGGTTTGCGTTTAAGTACTGTTATTTTTATTTCTCTTTATTAGGGAAACAAACAGCTTGACCTAATACATTTGAGCTAATTAAACATTAAATAAAACATTAGCCTAAATAGTTTCCACTACTAGATATTACATAATTGTCTGTTGATTTTAGACTACAACTAGTGCGGAATTACTTAATAAGTAAGAGTAAATAAAGAATACTGAGCCTATGCAGAATGCTCAGACACATTCTCTTTTAAGAGGCGACGCCATTTTCTCATGAAATATGTCGATCAATATGTTATCAAGAAATGAGCTTGTTATTTCGGATTTGATAAACTCACAGGTTACATTTATTAGATGACATTTAGACGTAAAAGCGTGACTTTGTTTGGACTTCCATACAAACTTAGTCCCTATTTTAACTCCTTCAAGATTATTTCGTGATAAAAGGTAGCTTTCCCAAGCTCCAGCCTACCTTTGTAGCAGATTGCCAGATTTTATTAAAATCGGCTAAACATAATAACAATATACATTGTGTTTGAATTAATTAATAAAATAACTTACAATTACTATTACAATTTCCAATACCAATAACTAACAGACAATTCCAATGACAGACAGAAAGACGAGTTACATTTGCATTTAAAATACTACTACTAAATACTACTAATACTATAATTGAAAAGCTATCGCTTACCGGCGGCGGCGGCTGCGCCTGCGGCGGCGGCGGCGCGGGCGACGACACCAGCTTGAACTCCGCGCCGAACTTGCGCAACTCCTGGAACAAATACTACGTGTTCAACAACTATTGGAAGTCTCTAGAAATCCCCTACACGGATCTTGAGCGTTAAGGCAAAGAGTGAAGATCGCTTTGCGCATCTTACAGTACGCGGCATCGATGTTGAGCACTAGGACAAGGAGTGGGGATCGTTTTGCGCATCTTACGAGACGATTATCGTATCAGAGACGCGTGTGCGCGGAGCTAACGACCAATCACAGCCGGCGGTGCAGGCGCGGCGCGCGACTAGCCAATCACCAAATCGTAAGGGTTGCTACACATGTAAGCGAGCCAGCATTAATCGGCAAAGCCGGGCGGTAGAATCGAATATATGTAGAATGTTCGGAAATCACAAATTTCTCGGCTGCCGAAAATAATCACTCGGCTTGGCAACTGTCGACTTATGCCAGTCGGCTGTTTGCGATTCATTTTAGTTTAGTTGTACTAAGAATGGACCACCATAGTCTATCGTAGAACTGCCCCTGTTAAAATTTAAATTGCATATTAAAACAACTTTAATGTAAAAAGGATATTATACTGGAAATGATTATATAAATGATACAAAAATATTTGGAAATAAATACTGCCCTGCTCGCACAGGTACATTTATCTTGTAATGTAACTATATACTATTTAAAAAGAGGCTGACAATAGTGACTGAGTTTCTTGTGCTACTTCTTCTCGGCGCTAGCCCAAAATTGTCTCGAAGTAGTGGTAGGTAAAAAATTGGGGACGTGTAAAAGCGCTTAGTTTAAGCCTATTTACAGAAATAAATTGGTTTTAATGCCCGAATGAACTACCCGATCGCCACAAACCGAATGAAGTGGAAAGTAATGTAGTAGTTGTTACGGTTCGGCTTCTTCGTTAAAAACCGATCTCTATGTACAGTGTGTGTCAGAGAGGATGGCCGTTCGTTCGAAAACCATCTCTATGTACAGTGTCAATAAGAGTGACGACAGTTATCGGTAAATTAGTAGTTACTATTATTTACCTGCACTTCGTCCTGGCGGCGCGGCTCGGGCGCGTGGTGGCGCGGCGGCCGCGCGTGCGCATCGCCCGGCGTCGCAGGGTTCTAACACAAATTTCAAAAGTTTTTATTCCACTTACAAAAAGATAGTTTTTTACAGTGGGTTGTGGGTGGGTTGTGGGGCTCTTTTAAGCAAATACAGTAAATTATATCATACATAATTCATTTTTGGTGGCGCTTGTAGCTCAGTGGCGGCAGCGCTTTGGTATCGATTACTAAAAGTTAAGCAACCAACGCCTTCGTGAGTGGATGAGTGACTATTCCAACCATATTCAATGACATTTATCACGAGCATCTCCGTGCTTCGGAAGGCACGTTAAAAGTTGGTCCCGGCTGATATCACTTGATACTGGTAGTAAAGCCTAGTCAGGCCTTAAGGCGGCTTGATTACATCTGACAGTAAGGTTTAATAACTGGCCTTACAACCCCTTCGCCCCTTACCCCGTTCAACAACTGTTTGTATGGGAAAATAAAATTGTCATTTTTAGTATTTTTCTCGCAACATTTTCCCACCGTAAACCTTCCCTGGACTTCCATGAATATTTCAATATCAAAATTAGCTATACCGGTCTAGCCATACTCGGAGTTTTTGAAAGCACAAAAGCTGGAAATTTTCACTGGTTTTTACCTTATAAGCAACTAAAATCCAGTTCTGGAATATACATTCATTGTCTATAATACATCTATATGTCATAAGGCATGTTGTTGAAATAGTCATTGGTTTACAATCTCAAAAGTATATAAAGATAAAAATAATATGTTTTTAATATCTTTCAGTAACACTGAGTATAAACAAAAAGACGTTGAACTTACGTGGTGATGGTGTGGGGGGAATCCCTGCCGTGGGTGGGGCGGGCCTCTTGGCTCGCCGTTAACTTTGCTTGGAGGCGTGGCCCTGCGGAATAACATCAAAATCAGTTTAAATACTTCTGTATAGTCCTGTTTCAGTTGTTAATTTCTGTTTAGGAAACGAATCTAAGCACACAGTTAATTATACTATGGAATCAAATAAATTAGTAAAACCCCATACAAACCAATCGACGGTTTATGGTGGGGAAGTAAATATTTTTGACGATAGCGTGAAATTACTCCCTATGAGTAATAAAACAGTATCATGGCCAGTCGTTATTCAAATCAAAATCTTTAAGCGTTGTGCTGTCCCGATAATTAGCGCAGTCCCTAAGTATAGATATTACGACCGCTGCGGGCCCTGCTAGTTAAATATAAAAATGAATTCCTATTTTCCTTGGTCACGGCATCACGCGTGACATCTGAACCGATTTCGCAAATTATTTTCTTTTTTTGTTGTGTTTGTCAGGAGGACTGTTACGAAAAAAAAAAAAAGAAAATTGCGCGGATGATTAGAATATTTAATAAAACTAAAGACCACGGGAACGAATCTCGGGCAACAGCTAGTTAATGATATTCTGCAGGGCTAGCATGCGCGCATCGGTTATTTTATCGATAGACAAGACAAATTTTGTCTTCGACGATAATCTTGTCGTTATTCCTAACCTGCAACACACTGTCGATTAATTTTATCTTCACGATATACGTTTACCGACACAATGGTACCCGACCAATACCGATTGTAACCGATGTGTCCGAAGTAGCCATATTAAAAAAGTTTAGTATTTTCTATTTGGCAACATTGGCCAATTCTTATGGTCATTCGTTCAATTTTACGTCCGATTTGTTTTTTTTTCATCTCCCTACTCTTATTTTTGAAAAAAAAAAAACTTATGTCAAATGAGATGACATTGACACTCGGATTGCCTTTGATCGTAGTTTGCGGCAAAACTTTAAAAAGTTTCACTAATTACGTAAGTGTGAAACAATAATAAAAAGTTGGTAATAATAAGGGTTTCATAAAATATTTGAGACAAAAGAAGCTAATATTATTTACTGACAAAAACCACTGCGGAAAATTTAACGTATGAGGTACACATACCACTAATAGTAATGGCATTAAATCTTCATGAAATAACAAAGTACTTAGTTATACAAAACGCCGCAATGAGAAGCGCAGATCAAGCGCCAAGTGCAGCTTCAAGCTGCACTTAGTGAACTTGTTCGGCATAGGACAGTGGAAGGAAGGAAGACTGGGATACCCAAGCCATTTAATGGCTCCAAAACCAGCCTTAGCCGGTCCACAAAGTGGCCACGCCACTGTTCAAAGTCCACGCCACTGTGCAAGTGGCGTGGACTTTGAAATGCACTACAAGACTGCAATTCAATTTTCAGAGTGTTCGGAATCGGAACATCAAATCAAACGGATCACAAACGTCTCGAGTCCTTCTCCTTTGTATTTTTCGGGTCTCCCGCTTCTCGTAGCCACTTATTTTTATGTTATAAAACGGCACTGCCATGATAATTTGGTTTTTTCTTTGCGTGATCAAAAATCATCGACGATAAACATGTTGTGGAAAAGTGTCAAACGTAGACAAAAATAGATAAAATAATGGTGCCATATTAGGATGAATCGTCAATTTTGTCACTTGTCGATTTTTGACAGAAGACAAGACTATTTAGGACTGCAATGTTAGCACCGAAGACAAAACGACATATTTACGTCAAAACTCGATAAAATGCCACGACAAGATTTTGTCGTGGTGCGCATGCTAGCCCTGCTGGGCAGGCAAAGTTTGTCGTTACTCACTGTACGGGCGTGTGCGGCGCGTGCGGCGCGTGTGGCGCGTGCGCGGCGTGCGCGTGCGCGTGCGGCGCGTGGTAGCCGGCGGCCTGCGCGGCGTAGCTCTTGGCGCCCACGCTGCTGCTGCTGCTGCTGCCGCCGGCTGGCGACGGGTTGTTCGACGGCTGCCGGGGAATACATACATTGATAAATATTCTTAATATACAAGGTTATTTTTAAAAAATCAACAACCTCGCACGACTAGATAGCTAACATCATAAACAACATTTATTAAAAATGACATGACAATACATTAATTTAAAATGATTTTCCAAGCTTTTATTGTACTGTCGTGACAATTGTAAGTCTATGTTCCATTCACTACGAAAAGATGGCGCGCGCCGCGCGCGCGATGCGATTCGCATAAAAATAAGAACATTCGAAACGATTGCAGTAACGGAACGCGTGCTGCGCGCGTGCAGCTCGTACTGCGTTTTCGCCAGGTTTCGACGTATCCTAGGATGAGCAAAGCGATCCTCACTCTTTGTCCCGGCGCTGGACAGCGGTGCCGGTTGCTGTAATTTTATATCCTATTCCTGTTTAGACTAGTTCCCACCGGTTCCTCCTGCCTTCGCAGGCTGTCCCTAGTACCTACGGGCGGGGTGAGGTGGTATAGGGGGGAGGGGGGGTGCAATGCTTTTTGTCCCTCTGCTCCTTGAGTAGGGGTAGCTTACTTACTTACTACGATGACGCAACGACCCAAAATGAGTCTTTGCCTCCGACACCAGATCTAGCTCTCTCTCTCTCTCGAAGTTGAGCAGAAAAGCGAAAGACTGGTGGAGGTGGGAGGTGATGAATTAGGTAGTTCTTAGAGGTAGAAAATGTAGTGTCCGAACCCAACATTATTGGAGAAACCAAAGCGGCCAGGGCTTAGAACAAAGAATAGATGATCGTGCCGTGACGAGAGCGTACTTGGGACAACCAAATGGGAGACGCCCACTCGGACATCCTAGATACCGCTGGAAAGACGTAGCAGCTCAAAACCAGCGGAGGGTAGCTCATTATCATCATCAATTTAGCCACAGGACTGCTGAACATAGGCCTCACCCAGTGACTGCCAGAATGGACTAGCTAGAACAGAAAAGCGGTCTACATCTAGCGGCTTCCTGCAACCTTTACCAAATCGTCTGTCTACGAGACGGATTAGCAAGCTGGCGTGGCAGTGGGCGGGGCACATAGCACGTAGAACTGACGGCCGATGAGGCAAAAAGGTTCTGCCTATTTAGACTAGTTCCCACCGGTTCGTCCTGCCTTTGGGGGCTGTCCCGGTGTCCACTCGAGAACCCGTTTATTCTACACTTTATCAATTGCCAGTTAAGCTTACTACATTTTTGGAGTATGTCCGTTATTTGGAAGACCAAATACCTGATGATGTCGTTTCGGATTTTATCCCTTAACAAAATCCCAAGCATCTACATTTCCATAGCTCGGCGAGTCACGTGTAGTCAATGGGCGTTACTGTCATGTTCCACGTTTAGGCCCCATAGCTCATCACCGGTACGATGCATTGATCGAATACCTCGCTCTTTTGTAACTGTCGCGAGGAGGACCTTCATATGAATGTTTCTTATTTAGACATCCTAGAAGGACCGCTGGAAAGACGTAGTCGCTCAAGACCTGAGGGGGTAGCTACCCTCATATAAATGTTTCTTTTTCAGACTAGTTCTCACCGGTTCCTTCCTCCTGCCTTCGGGGGCTGTTGCGGGTAGCGGGGGTAGCTACCTTTATACAGCTAGTGGCACGGAAGTGAGCGCTGAGCGAAGGATGCGCAGAAGATTATAACGATTACGTGATTGGCTAGTCGCGCGACGCGCCTGCACCGCCGGCCGGGATTGGTTGTTAGCTCCAAGCGCACGCGTATCTGATACGATGATCTTCTCATAAGATGCGCAAAGCGATCCTCACTCTTTGCCCCAGCACTCAACATCGCTGCCGGATACTGTAAAAGAATCTTATTCCTGTTTAAACTAGTTCTCACCGGTTCGTCCTGCCTTCTTGGACTGTCGCGGGAGTCTGCGGGCGGGGTGAGGTGGTGTCGGGGGGGCCGATGCTCCTTGTCCCTCTGCTCCTTGGGCGCGGGGTGGGGGTGGGGATGCGGCTTGGCGGGGGGCGGGGGCGCGGAGCCGCCGTTGTTCGTGCTCGGCTTTACGAGTTTGCCGGTCTGGAATTTAAAAGGGGATTAGTTAGTGTTGTAAAAACGAGACTAATAACTGCCGCACTCAGAGACGTCACTTAACTTTAATGTTTACTTAAGGAAAAGCTGTAATTCTTAAGTCGATACGAATAAAGACTATTATTGAACGAACAAAAATGTTAATCCACACTTAATTGTTAATTGACGTCTCTGAGTGCGGCAGTAAGAGTGAGTCTACACATTAGGACTTAGTTTATAGTTTAGCTGGGAAGTTTCCGCACTTAGCCTCTTGATTGGGCCATTTTGCGTGCTGCATCCTTCCCTTACTCCAACCAGCCCAGGTCATCCCAGAAGGTCAGCAGACTTTTCAGGCTCTTAAAGACTATTTAATAGGGTGGGCCAAAAAAAACTTTTAATTTTTTTTTCTTAGATACCGTGAAAATATTGTCAGAAATGACGAAAAAAAAATTCTGGTAGAGTTTAAGCTCTTAATATTAATATTAAGCGGTGGCGAATCGTAATTTTTAATTTCCCATTTAAATAACACAGGATTTTTTTTTATTTTCTTTCGATTTTTAATGCGTTTGAACGAATAATTATCTAGGTAAAGCGAAAACTTATTCTTGTAGGGAATTTAACGATCTACAAAAAAGGTCTGATATGATTTTTTGCTAAGTCGACTCTTTCAAAAGTTATTCGAGGTGAAAGTTCAACTCTAAATCCTAAAAGATAATTTTTGCAATTTTTTATACTTTATCGCAAAATAATGGCTCAAAAACATAATATATCTCATTTTTTGTAATACTAATGGAATGTTTTGATAAAACAATAATATTTTCACAAAATATCGTAAGAAAAACGAATTTTATGATACTTAATTTAAAAAAAAATCCGAATTCTACTCTACCTGAATAATAACATTGTAGAAATGATTATTTCCTAAAAACATAATAAGTAAATCGAGTAGTCAACAATTTTAGCGGTAAAATATGAAATAAGTGATTACATTTATAAATTGTATAACAGAATTGGATTTCTGATCTTTTCAATACTTCCAACTATGCTATGGCTAAATGTCTTTTTAACGATTTTTATTTGAATCCTGCTGGATGACAAAATTTTTTTTTTATAAATTCATCGATTAAAAACAAAAAAGTTATAAAAAATAAGATATATTATGTTTTTGAGCCATTATTTTGCGATAAAGTATAAAAAATTGCAAAAATTATCTTTTAGGATTTAGAGTTGAACTTTCACCTCGAATAACTTTTGAAAGAGTCGACTTAGCAAAAAATCACATCAGACCTTTTTTGTAGATCGTTAAATTCCCTACAAGAATAAGTTTTCGCTTTACCTAGATAATTATTCGTTCAAACGCATTAAAAATCGAAAGAAAATAAAAAAATATTCCTGTGTTATTTAAATGGGAAATTAAAAATTACGATTCGCCACCGCTTAATATTAATATTAAGAGCTTAAACTCTACCAGAATTTTTTTTTCGTCATTTCTGACAATATTTTCACGGTATCTAAGAAAAAAAAAATTAAAAGTTTTTTTTGGCCCACCCTACTATTTAAGGACTTAACTCTAATCACAAGACTGAAGAAGGTCTCTACTGCTTGATGTATCATAGGCCTAGAGGAGACTCCGAATAGACTCAGCTTGACATAAGTGACAAGGGCTATTTTGTGCTTGAGTCAGCTTATGCAACGAACGAGTCACGCTGGAGTCTCGTACTTACTAAACGGTTTTGTTGTGTGCGAACTTAATATAAGAAAAGTCATCTTTAAAAATTTGGGAAGACTAATGTCAGCACATAAAATTTGTAAATTAAAATTTAACCCCACTTGTCTTACTTCAAAAATTATTGAGCAGTTGTTACTTCGAGTATCGTCAAATTCTAATCAAAAGTAACTCGAAGTCGAATTCGATATGAATACAAATCTATCTTTGAAAATTTTTGTGATTTCGGAATTCGATTATTTCTTTTTAGACTCGATACTTTGCTCCAATAATTCGCGTTTCACTCGAGTCAGGATTAGAGAGTGTAGATAAGCCGTGCAAAGTCGATCTCAATCCTCAAGTTTGGGCAGTTTCTCTGAAATAAAAACACAATTCAATTGTAATGTATACCACTCACCTGCATATTCTTCCTCTTGTTGGGTATGACGTACTTCCCGGGCGCGCCCTCAGGCCGCACGACGGCCGCGTACCTCTCCTCCTCGTCGCCGTTCTCGGCGTCGATGCGGGCCTTGTAGGCCGGCGCGCTCTCGATCTCGGCCGCTATCTCTTCGGCTTTCGCTTCCGCGTCTCTGCAGATATATAAAATATTTTAACCCCTGGTAATGCAAAATCAAAAGTATTTGAAGTTCAAATGCCCTGTGGTTCAAATTTTGAACCTCAGGTTGTCTGGTAATAAGTGAAAAAATGCCACAGTTGCAAGTAAATGTTGAATCTGTCACGTGTCAGTGGGGCCCGATTGTGTCACGTTCGTGACGCTTCTTGAAGCTACTTTCAAGGCGCCTTTATTTACTTGTCATATGGTCGAAAAATAGTAAGAAACTTTAACAAGTTAATCCTGGTTAGGGGTTAAAGATTGGTTCCAAGGTTAATTACGTAATACGATTCTAAGAAACGGGAGAAACCCTTCAACTGGCTCATGGCGATGGCGCGGTGTGCATCAGCCTTAGGTCGAGGCAACCATCACAGCTTGCGCTGCCGCGGGTCATGACAGCTGCTGGACCTGAGGCTGCCTCCAGTGGATATACTTAGCTTGTAGGTAGGTAACTTGGATATTTATCCAGCAGTAAGCTGAAGGTCGGTAATGACGTAGTGGAAAATGACGCTGGCGTCCCAGCCGTTGGCGCGGTGGCCCAGCAGTTGGCTGCAGTGTCTGCGCTTTGCCGTACCTGTAGTCCTGCGTGTCCTTCTTCTGCAGCGGCAGCGTGTAGCCGGCCAGCGAGTGGTCGTAGGTGCTGTGCACGCCGTACACCTCCTCGTTCTTGCGGAACATGTCGTTGGCGTCCCAGCCGTTGGCGCGGTGGTCCAGCTCCAGCTCGTCCAATGAAGCGTCTCCGTTTAAAGAGGGCGCGTCCCCGGCGTCCACTTCGCAAGCGTCCCACGGCTCCAGTTGCCGCTCTTCGGCTACTCGGAAGTTTCCTGTGGGAAGTCACGTATTTAATCGTTATGCACTTAACAAAATGAAGTATTGGACTTGTTTCATAATGCTTACTCGCAAAAGGGGTTACACTCTTGTCTGGTTTTTTTCGTATTCACTATAAACTATTGACAAGGAGTCGGAGGAAAAGCTGGTTTAGTAATGAGGCAGTGAAACAGATGACAGTAAAAGGGACCTGATAGAAGAATGATATAAAATACTAAATCATCATCATTATTTCAGCCACAGCAGGACGTCCACTGCTGAACATAGACAGTAACTCTCAGATCGGCCGGTGGGAAGCGACCTCCATCCAGCGGCTTCCTGCAACCTTTTCCAGGTCGTCTGTCCACCTTGTGGGCGGACTTTGCAATAAGCCTTCGACTGCCACATTAATTCACAGCATTACTCGTACAGTTCAAAGAAGCTAAAATAAAAAAAAAACAAAAGAAAAAGAGTACAAAATGCGTTCAGCACCGTACTCACCATTGCACTTACTAGATATAGCGCTGTCTGTCTGGAACACGTCGTGCGTGGCGTACTCCAGGTCGGAGTCCTTGGCCCGGATGGAGACCACATCCTGCGGCTTGAAGATCAGCTTCTCGACCACCGAGTCCACGGCCACCACGCCCTCTTGGTCCACGCGGTGGGCCACTTCTAGCACCACCTGCGAAATAAAGAAGAGAATGGTTTTTAAAACACTTTTATGCACGGTGAATTTTCTTTGGTTTTTAAGGAACTTATTGTACTGGAAAAAAAACGTAAATAAACATTTTCTAGTAATACTAATTCAGCAGACCAGCTGACGTCAGTTTGTATGGATAGGTGATTTAGTTTTTGTGGTTTTATGCCCTATATAGGAGGTGTTGCGTATTTGGAATCTATCTATTCAGACTATTGCAGTCCACTGCTGGACGTAAGCCTCCACCAAAGAGCGCCAAAGAGCATGAGCTCCCGCTTTTTTATCCAGCCACTGCCAGTCATCTTCCTAAGGTCGTCAGCCCATCGGGCTAGGGGGCGTCCTAGGCCTTGGCAAACTTAGTGAAGTTTGCCAAAGCGTGGTCTCCAGCTCCACTCGAGAACCCGTTTACCCCACTTTCATCGGTTCTGCGTATTTGGAATTACATGTTGTAAAAGATCCTTTAGATATGTGTGCATCTATCTCTCATCTCATCCACAATCCGTTTGTCTGTCTCAATATCTAGTGATAGATATACACTTTAAAGTGAAAATAATACTAGGTGACGAATCATACCAAACACGATTTAAAAGCGACTAAAGTGTACTTTTATGGAAGATTCCAATTGATGATTGATGTAATTCAGTCCGTATTTGGTTTGTGACTGCACTGTTGTGTGACAAAATATTCGTAATATTATGACCTGATAATGTAAGAATTCATACCTTTAATGTAATTTGGGTTAACTTTTAATGACTCTGTTTATTTTCCCGACATTTTCTGATTAATTTAATTATTTTTTCTCGACATTTACCAAACAAGTATATTAATCATATATGGCATTTATATAGGACAAACTAATATACAATGAGACGGTCTTATCGCCAAAAGCTAACTCTTAATAATATAAAATAATTAACTTGATAACCTTGAACTCTGAAATTATCGAATCATTTATAATCTGGAGAAAATATCGAGCAATTCGATTTAAGCTAGAACACGTACATGGCCAGATGTCAGGACTTTTAAAGGAATCCAACAAACACCTCATAAAACTTTTTTATTGCACCAAACAGACACCAGGTGGCAAATTACAATACAACTGAGCTAGTTTTAAATTCATCTTGATACACACTTAAAAATAAATGACATCACCGATAATTCTAAAGTAACATGACTCTAACAAGTAAAAACTCCGTCACCAGAATAAGAATGATATCCAATTAATTAAAGATTAGTAACGTGTTTAACTACTTTATACTTCATTTCAATTGCATTTGGCAATAGTGGATCACGTGGGTAATTTAAAATCGCTTAAAGCTAGGTAGTCTATCCTGACGAACCAGAAATTATAATTACCAATGCTAAAGAACGCATTCTGCATCGTATTATTTACCTACAGTCAAAAAAATGTATAAACATTCAAATTTTGCAATAGAACTTAACACAAGGGGATAAGATTCCTAACAGTTGTACATATATGTTATCGACTGTACATAGTATTCAAAACAATAGTGCATTCACGCACATTGTTTACATTTCAGACCGTAGAACAAAGAAATTATTAGGGCAGTATACATCACAAGTTTAATGGTCCGTGTAAAATAATAATGACAAGGAAAAATACAACTTCTCGGAAACACAATGAATGGGTAGGCTTTTGATAAGATATTGCAAGTCCCATTGATAGAACCTAATGGATTTACGATAACGAAACAAATATAAAATAAATAAATAAAACCTAGAATGTTATGAGTAACACTCTCAAATACGATTTTCTATTGTATTGTGTCTAGTTTCTTATTATAGCCCAGAATATTGGCCCAAAGCAGTGGTAGGTTAAGAAATAGGATGTCTAAAAGAGCCTTTTCGCAGAAATAATTTGGATTTTTTGGTTTCAATGGTTAAAGATTTAATTACTTAATAATTCACGTCGCGCTTTCCAGTGGATGAATGACCATATTTAGTGACATTATCACTTAAATATCTTACTCATTGCCTCAGAAGGCATGTTAAAAGTTTCCTATAGTCACGACTAATATCGCTTGATACCTACAAGACGTTAAGCCTAGACATAATAGCACCTTACAACAACTGACAGTAAGGCGTTAGGCGAGTCATATAAACCACCCTACCAAACAGCACTAGGCCTGCGTGGTGAAAATGGTGAAGTGAGGCCTAAACCACCACATAGTTGCGTGGGACGGACAGTAAGACGTACATAGGTTTATAAATCAGACATTACCATGTAGACCTATCTACCTATCAAAAGATTTTTACGAAACAGAGACTAGACAGAAACCAACAAGAAAAACTACTAAATAAAACCGAACAATAAAAACAACCGCAAGCGACAAACATAAACTGTTGTACGGAACATACAAACACTGAACATCGATAGAAACAAAACAAATCTTACTCCTAAATAGGTGCCCAATCGTTTTAATATTAATCGAAGAACTGAAAACAGTCCGGAGGACTGACCGTCAGCCATGCTTCTGCCGGGCAAGGACCGGAGAGACGTGACGTCACTATATCTTCAATAACTACGGAATGTCAAAAGCGACGATTTTCATTTGTTAATTTTTCACCACAACTTTTGTTTTTACACAGCGATAAACACAGTCTTCAGCCACAGATGCGTATTTTTTTTTTTTAAATAGAAAAACTAAATATGCAAATTGTAACCAACTGTTTTAAAACGCAATAGTTGGAGGCGTTTGTATCATTTCGGTAATAAATGGCGACGTATACCCGTCCCATTTACATCTGTCTATCGCACACTATCGGCACAACATGCGCTCTGGGTGTTGCACCTGTATCGATCGGTGTGCACCGGGAATTATAACCAAATTTAGCGGGATATGACGGGAATGACGTCAGTACAATGACGAAAAGATACTTGGGGTACAAAGTAGAATAACCCATCGTCTTAGACAAGATTATACTTTATAATTATAAAATAAATAAATCTTCTAATAAAAGATAATATTTTTTGCGAATTTTTGAACAAGGAACGTGCAAGTATAAAAATACTAAAATATGTAAATTATAAATTCAAAATTTTAATAAAATTTTGCAGACAATTTTAAGAACACACTTAATACTTTTGAAAAAACTAGACAGAATGATTTGCTGATTGCTACGAAAGAAGATGCTATAATTTTTCAAGAATTAAAAATTCATTACTAGTGTACACACCAATACTTCAATTTAGTTTTGCAGCTTGTCAAAGCCAGTTACCATCTATCTAATTAAATAAAATCACATTCATAGTATAATTTCAATGGCCTTTTGTTTTATCGTAAAAATAATACGCACTTGCATAAGTAAATAATTTGAAGACACAATTATTAATAATTTTGTCGTATTCAACGTCAAATCTATCCAATTAATAATACCAAACATAACTATTTAAATTTCGGCACGCAAAAATAAATACACTGAACTGCATTATACCAAATGCATTTAAAATACTTTACGTTCAAGATTTAAAAACACTAAGATAAAAAAAAACCTGCACATTATGATGATCAAATCAAAATCTATGAGGCACATTTTTCACTCTTTTCCTCAACCATATTTTGTATCACACTCACTCACAGACCGGACATTGTGGCGCTATAGTCATCACTGCACCTAGCGCGCTTCTACACTGATCGAGCTAGGTTTGTTATAGGGGTTTGTTTATGGTTCAACCCTTTAACGACTGAAGGACACATACTTTAATAGAATAACTCAAATTGCTAAATTCTTTGTAACTTATAAGACCATTTTAATTCTACAAAAAGGCCTAAATTAAGTTAAACACGTCCCAATATTTTTTTACCCTGCCACAGCGTCGGAACAATATTGTGGGCTAACGTTAGTCAACTTTTTTATATCTGGGAAGATTTTTCCCGGGATATCCCGGGAAAAAGTATAAAAACTATTAATTTGTCGTTCACTATAAAATACATTCATTCAGAGAAAAAATATTTTAGTAATAATCCTAAAGTCAGCTTAGATTACCATTAGAAATCAGTATTATATTTACACATAATTATGTTTATGACTTTAGGTGACCAAAAGATAAATGTATATTTTGTTGGACAGTAATTTTTCCAGCGACTTTTCATCACACCCAGATATTATGAGCTAATTTATAAAGATTTTTTTTAACCGACCCGAATCGGGAGTGCAGCCGTAATTGAATAATCAATGCTATTGACACGTCTTAAGAAAACTAACAATATATCCTGACCTTTCCTTATAGCTAACTTGCATCAATTGAAGGACAAAACCGCATCTTTTATCAAATCGAGGTGTAAAAAAATACACATTTTTTATAGTTGATACATAAGCATTTTTGAGTGAAGTATGAGGTGCGTGAACTCTCTTCTCCTATCTGTTAAAAAGAACAGGGCTACCGGAACTTAAAATCAAAATGCTTTTTTTTAATTGCCTCCAATAGTGTGTAAAAGCGAGCACACACATTCTGCCAGTGTCGATTC
Source organism: Anania fuscalis (assembly GCA_950371115.1). Taxonomy (NCBI): domain Eukaryota; kingdom Metazoa; phylum Arthropoda; class Insecta; order Lepidoptera; family Crambidae; genus Anania; species Anania fuscalis. The sequence continues at coordinate 2,496,606 of OX493346.1, forward strand.
AGGTGTTGCAGAGACACGATTAAGAAATTATTACAAAAAAAATAATCAATTGTCCGGTAAACTAATGGAATACTATATTAATTGAGATTCTTAGGAAGATAGAATAGAAAGTTAATGCTTATCAACAACTCTGGTCTTTTTGACGATTCGATTGCCAAAGCTGCGCAGGATTTAAAACTGTCAATGCAAAGGGATCCCGGGTTCGATTCCCAGTCCGAGTTAGTTAAGAATACGAACTTTTTAAACTAGCTCGAATCTGGGAGTGCTAACAGGCAAAAGTTATTGTCTAGTACCTCGTCATAAATAAATTAACACCCCAGAATTTATTTCTTCGAGATTATGACAAAAAGTCTGTCTGGCACGTTTTTATTTATTAATTATAAAAATAGCCTAATAAACATTAACAGAGATACCATTACTAAGCGGGTTTACCCACATCTCTGTTAGATAACCGGTATCCGGTCACTGATAGTATCTCTACACAACGATTATTAAATGAAAAGTTCGCGGAATTGTTGTTTTATTTCGTTTTTGTGGTGAATACTGACCTATTCAATGAATTACCTCTTCATCAAAATCCGTATAAGAGACTATGATCAGCAATAATAGTTTAATATGATAGTAACTAATGTCTACTCCTGATAAATGCACTGTAAATAAGACGTATAAAAAGGCCATTGAAAAATTGAGATGACACTATTTGAAGGACAACTCTAAAAGTTTTTGAAATCCGAGATTAAAAATTCCATCTAAAATTTGTTACTTATAGAACAATTGATAATGAATGAGATATGTAAAGATAACATTCCAAGTTTCGGAATAAACAAAACAACCAAAGACAAAAAAAAGAACGATACGGAGATCTTTTGGTAATCGCTTCTAAATAATCACTATCTCGCTGGGACCCGAATAGGACAAAGTGATGAGAGGAAGGCCTATAAAGAAGTCCATCCAAAAAAATGTTGGTGCTTTGTGATGGATGGTTGCTGCACTAGGATCTTCAGGTTAAGGCTGCTTGGTGTGTTTCCACGAAAGCGAAAAGGAGCATTGTGTTATCACAGCCAGACAAAACTTCGCTTTGGTTTTTATTTGAAAAACAAAGGTTACTGAATACAAATTGCATTACATAAGGAGCCGGCAACTTTGGCATGCATCGGCATCCCACATCACCCATATAGATTGAAAATTCAAAGCCTATTAAAATTGCTGATATAATCATCTACAAAAATGTTTAAACAAAACAAACAGGGTCATATCATAGGGACGTGTCTCATACAGAAAATAAACGAATGTTAGCACGGGGTATTCAGAAGCGCGCGGCAGGCGCGCTGGCCGGCCTCCGCCATCCAACTGCCGCATCACCGCATGCCGTACGAAAGTAAATGTATGTAGATATTATCGAACGCGAGACGCGACGGCGCTGTGGTAGTGTTAACCGGCTTAAAACTTTAAAAACTACTAATATTTTAGTAGATTTTAACGAATCTAGGTGTAATCTCTAGCAGTTAAATTTTATTGATATTGTTGGGATTCTTTTTTCTAACGCTTTGTCCCATTCGATCAACCGATCTTAATGAAACAGCTGAATACATGTTCTTGCTGTCACTGATGGCCTGATAGTAAAAGATATTCAAAGAGTTGTAAGCAGGTAATGTGAATCAAGATCATTAATGAGTGGTACAATTTAAACTAGCTATTTCGCATTAGAAAGTAATTCTAGAACTACTTCCTTGGTGGCTGATACAAGATTCTCTCACCCAGTCTAGACTTGGCATAATTTGTTATGTAACATTCGAAACTTATTTACTGCATTTATACCTATCACTTCCAAAAACGGATGCAACTAGGTCGAAAGTCGAAGGAGTACATAATAATTAGGTTATCATTTAGAAAAATATTTACGTAGCTACCGAGACCTACTTGCTACTCGTGGAAGCATAAGAAAAAACCTTTTCTCCGTCTTTTATTATTTTACCTGTAAGTGTTTTTGGAGAAGATAAATAAAAAAAAATCGTACTGAAAAAGAAATTGTACTTTAAATATGAAATAATTAATACCAAATCATAAATGTTTAAAGTTCCTGTCTGTAAAACATTTACAGAAGCTTCAGTACGTTCACTTATTAAAAACTTTAAATGAGTGTGTGAGCGTGACTACTCAGTCACTCAGTTATTTAAAGTTGAGTACAAAATGAGTAACTATACTCAGCGAGCTCTGAAAAGCTATGATCGGGTTTTCTATAAATGATAAAATCAGAAATAGGATAATTCAACAAATAACTGAAGTAATCGATATAGTTTAATGGATAAACAAGCTGAAGTGGCCTTTCTCACATTTGCCGCGTAGAACCAATAACTGATGAGAAGTCGTATTCTCTTGAGTGCCACGACCACGATTTTGGAAGCTGGGAGGCTCGTAGGGAGCCCTTTGACAAGGTGGCCACGAATGGAAAAAAAATAACCAAAGATCGAGAGTACTGAAATGCATTGGAAGAGGCCTATGAGTGGACTGAATATGAATGAATGCATAAATATACACTAATGTAATCCAAATCGTGGATATGCTATCTCATTGCCAACCCGTTAACGTTATCTTGAAGTTTTAAATTGGACCCCTTAGAACTACTTTCCATTGCAAGTGTCACTTGTCGACACTTACACTAAATAGAAAAAAACGCAAGAGTATAACAAAAATCGCGATAACGTAAACAGCCCATGACTATCCGCATTCGATAACCATTCATTCGCATTGACCCAAAATATTCAAAACCAGGCACGCGACGAAAATTTACATCGCACACGTGGTGTAAATCACGCCGGTGCATCGATTAAGTTACTGTTACGATAAGCCCGCTCCATGCGGACTGAGATATCGGTGCTTGATAGGGCAGGGACATTGTTCTATTGTTTTTAACTCGATACTAGGAAGTCGATTGTGAACTTGGACCTTCGCATATTTATTTTTAGTGCTTGTTTACGTTGAGGTGGTAGAAAAAAAAAAACAATTTAAAATGCTTTACTAAGCAACGCATTGCAGTGTTAGTGGCAGACAAACTCGCGAGTGGATGTTTTGGAGAAAAGTACGCAAGTGTACGCAATAATGCGACAAATCTGTTTTTACGATCGCTTGTCATACAATTTTTATTATAAAAAATCTAACTTCTTAAGTCTTAAGTTGGTCGACTATTAAAAGTAAGTGGGTACTTAAAACCTAAACAGGTTAGCAAGCAATACGTGGTAGAGGGACAATAACAATTAATAGCTTGGATATTGTTATTTTAAATGTCTGTTAGAAATACGTTCCCAAGCTTAGAGTATAATAAAATTCAGAGAAGCTTTGATTTGTTTCTCCAAATACCCATCCTTTTGTTTTTATTTATTTTATTGGCTGTATTAAAATTGTAAAGAAACAAAAGTAAAATGGCATACAGGCATTTATGTTATCAATTATGAGTAACGGTCATTAGCTCTTGTTTTCATTTAAAATTCTGAAAGTTAATTTAACTATTCGAGAAATCTCATTCACACTTCGAAACAGCATGCTATCGACATTTAATGCACTACCGACATCACTACAACATTACGATCGCGTCGCTCGAATAAATAGAAAATACTACCATGAATATTCCAATGGTGGGCTTTGGAAAACGATGACTCGGAAAAAACGCGGATGCACTGTGCATGCGTCAGCTGATAATGTAATGCAATCTACTCGTTCGCAGATAATGACGATGTTTGCGGACAGTTTCAGATTCGCCAGCTGTTCGGTGATTTGGTTTAGGTTGGATTTAACATTATGAGGAAACAGAACAAAAAACACAGGATAAATAAAAGTTACAACAAATGTCAGGCTTCATAGAGATGTGTGCTCTAGCATCAATGTATAAATAAATAAATATTTCACAATATCACATACATTGGTCTGACCCTAAGGTAAGTAGCTAAAGCACTTGTGTTATAGTGCTCTAGCAGCAATACATCGCGTGCACCGTTGAGGTCCGTACTTGATGCTATCGGAACACTTGGGCTCAACAAAGTACTATCAATGTTCTGAGATTTGTGTGCGTAAGCGATGTCTATGTATGACTCGAGCGCTCATTATGTGAAACTTAATTTCTGATCCCCATAATATTTGTTCTGTGGTAAATCAGTAAGCTATTGTTACTATTCTGGAGTACCTTTTCGATAATACGGTTGCCTATACTCAACCAAATCTGAATGGACCTTACCTTCCTTATAAAAATTGGCCAAAGAAATATTTAATAGGTTAAATAGTTCAGGAAACTACCTCCTGTGAGGCGCTCGCTAGTCTATGCTATATGTATATTACAAAGAGGTAAGTAAATTATGTTTGCACGCAGTTAGGAGGTAATCTCCGGAACTACTTATCTGATTTAATTATTCTTTGACGAGTGTTAACCATAAACTTTAGAGATTAGCCCTTCCTTACGGGTTTTATACACATTTTGTTGCATATGAAGTTTATCAATGCAGATTTTGCTGTCAAAAAGTCAAAAAAATTATCTGCTCAAACAAAAATTAGCACTTTAAAGTTTAATATTTCGCAAACGGATACCTAAATCGAAAAATAGTCTTAGAAACCCCTAAGTAATTTTAAAGGACATATTCAACGATACCCCACACGATGGGGTTTTCATCGTCTATGAAAAAAATATTATTTATCGGAGTGATTGACATACATACCCCCTCAAAATAACAGCTCTAGTGCCAACAGTATCCAAGCAAAACCTCGGACGGACAAACAGACAGATAGACAGACAGACGGACACATGACAAAACTATTTAAAGGGTTCCTTGTCAGGACAACGGATCCCTAAAAAATATTTTTTACCGCTACAACTTTATCCTAGTCCGAGGTTCCAATACTGTGAGTGAGACTGAGAAAAAAACTTTAGAGTGGAAACCTCTTAAGCGTACACTTAAAATTGTTGGGTACTATTTGGGGTTGGTGTATCGGTATCAATTGCAACGTGAAGTGGTTACTCGTAAATCTGCATTTTTATTATATCTACAGACAGACAGTTTAACTGACGGCAAGTGATAAACAACCGTTGTATCGCAAGTCACAACGAACATGTGACACTTTGTATATCTAAATAAGATCACAGAAACGACTGAATTTTTGGTATCTAATTACAATCCGTGAAAGTAGTTTCATTTAAATCTAATTACAGATTGAAATATTGTTTAATTTTCATTTTTACCGCCCAATGTGTATTGTGTAATACACATTGGGCGGTAAGAATGAAAATCAAACAATATTTATGGTAGATCGACCAAGATGGATTTAAGGGGACACACATCATAAAAAAACCGAATGCCTGATTGGTGTAGTGACGTGGTAATTCACGATGACCGCAAAGAGTCCCAGGAAGTGTATAATACGAAAGTGTATCGTTCGGTCGGTCGTATTATCCGATCAAATTAAAACACCCATTCTCCCGTAAAGGTTTGTCAATTTATGAACAATTGAAAACGGTCGGGTTTTTTACACGGCTAGATTGATTTAAATGAAACTACTTTTACGGATTATTTCGCGATTTATTAACATTTTATTTAACCTGACGTTTCGAACACTTTACAGCGTTCGTGGTCACAGATAGACTAAGGTGTTATTCGTCTTTACAATATTTTGAAAAACTATAAACTACCGTCACTCAGTTAATATTAATTTGTGTTCCTATCTACGCAAAAAGAGCTAACTGTATCTAGAGGTCTTGCAGTGCGGGGCCTAGCATGGGATTTCGTTAAAACAGGATCCCATGCTGGTGGTATTTTCCAACCATCTTCTCTGTTGAAATTCGGGTGTCTTCTAATTTCAATTGCCTCCTGTAACATGCGAGGAACAAATCGTCGTTCTCTTGCAAGGACTTTAGGCTGGTCAAATCGTATGAAATGGTTGGGTGCATCTAAGGCATGTTCACACACTGCAGACTTAGTATTCCGTCTATGTTTGATGTCGGCTATATGTTCTTTTACCCGCACGCCTATACTTCGTTTTGTTTGACCGATATAGGAGAGCCCACAGTCACATTCCAGTCTGTACAACCCCGCACCTTGAAGAGGTATGTTGCACTTGACAGGTGGTAAAAATTGGTTAATTTTTTTCTTAAATAATGCACCAGACAACACACCTACTGCCAGTAGGTGTGTTGTCTGGTGCATTATTTATTTATATTCCCACAACACTAAGTCTGCGACTTTTTAGCTGTGGTTCAAAAAACCGATCAGTTGTAGTTGTCGACGAGACGAGTCGACGGACAGACACGATACTTAAAAGTTAACTTAACTACAATATTTAATACTTCTATTAGACATGTGTAAGTATATTATTAAGGTCGAATAAAAAACGCCGACAGATTGCAATCGCATCAAATGTTATAGATCATGGTCAAGCGTACTCCGACATGAAACGGGATAAAGCGCTACGAGAGGACGTTAGAAACGCCAAAAATGCATTCAAGTTGCATGCACTGCAAACGTGTTACGGTAACTCGAGAAAAAAATGGCCGATAAAATGTCAGGGCAGTCTTTATACCTATAAGACAAATCTACTGTGATAAAAACGAGTTAGGGTTTCTACACACATATCCGGGCCGGAACCTAAAGGCAAAGATGGACGCAGTGGCGGGCATTTGTTTTATTTCGAGGTAGGCAGTATATACTTAGAAATTAGTATTATTGATGAAAATCTGTGGTTTTCATCAATAACACACATTTTTTTATTTCAAGGTAGGCAGAAGATACTTACACATGTGTTTTATTGGTGAAAATCAGTCGTTTTCGTCAATAACACATATTTATAAGTACCTTCTGCCTACCTCATTTCATTTACCAGGTAGGCACTGCCTAATTGCCTATATGCACCGCACGCCCCTGGATGGACGACAAAACCGAATAATATGTGTATAATGGATGTAATGTAATTAAGATGCTTCGGGTCGGCTTTGTTGTTCGACTTATATTGCCGAACCGAATAAAAATAAATATTGGACAACATCACATACATTGCTCTGATCCTAAGGTAAGTAGCTAAAGCACTTGTGTTTTAGAAATCAGAAACAACGACGGTACTACAACACCCAGACCCGAGACAATATAGAAAAGTTCGTTTTCTACATTGACCCGACCGGGGATCGAACGCGGAACCTTAGAGATGGCGGCACCATATATGTACATATGTGTTTAGCTTTTAGTTACCCTTACACTTTCTAGTATGCGATATTGACTCTCAAAGCTCTTTTCAAATTAAAAGGTGATAGCAATTTTTCTTTGTAATCCTTGAAAATGATAAATTAAGTGTTTAATTTCAATGGAAATTGGAAACGACCTTAAAGTGAGAAAATTTTAGGGACAGGTATTTTCCTTCCAGTGCTCATTAAAACGGGACAACGAATATAAGGTTGTACAAAGAATAGGAAACTCATTAAACATCTTTTATTATAAAAGCAAAAACGAAACTAACGATTTTAATGATATCCCATAGTGATATTTTTTGGACAACAGCAGCTTATCAGGGTGATTTAAATTTTTAACACCTACACGGACAATTGACAAAATTTCAGATATAAGAACTTTTTTTGCAATCATGGCTATAAATAAATAAATAAATTTAAATCGTTAAAGCGTTAATATTTGTCGTATTTTTTGTACTGTCTGTAGATGCTGTACCATGTTATACACCAAAATACAAAAGAGTAGAGCCGCGAGCATAATCTAGGCTAGTAATCATCATCATAATCACCAGCCTATATCAGTCCACTGCTGGACACAGGCCTCTCCAAAAGGAGGATTTTGCCATAATCGCCACGCTTGGCAGGCGGGTTGGGGATCGCAGTTTGGCCAATGGTGGAGAGACGCTGCTGCCCGTCTTCTTATGGCGGTTCTCCTGTTGTCGCCTCTTACGACACCCATAGGAAGAGAAGGGGTAGTGCTATTCTTTTAACGTGCCGGCACCACACGGCACTGGCTAGTTAACTATAGTAAAACCTGACCTACGGTTATGCGTAACATTCCGTAGTGCGTACGGTGAAAGTTATACTAGAGTATAGTATAAAACGCGATGCTGACGAATGATCCTAGCATTTCTAGCATTCCTGGGTTACAGTCAGCTTTGCATTGTGTGTTCAGTTGTCCGTAGTTCTGACTCATCTTTTATCAATAAGTTAAGAAATAATACTAGTTAATCTTTAAGTGAGACTCTTTGGAGTACACAAACCGCAAAGATAATATCCGGCGGTGTTTAGTTATAAATAGACAAGTTAGGTAAGAAGTTATTATCAAGATAATGTCTATTAATCATTAGCTTGGTAAATATAATAAATATTAGACAACATCACATACATTGCTCTGATCCTAAGGTAAGTAGCTAAAGCACTTGTGTTATAGAAATCAGAAACAACGACGGTACCACAACACCCAGACCCGAGCCAATATAGAAAAGTTTGTTTTCTACATTGACCCGACCGGGGATCGAACCCGGAACCTCAGAGATGGCGGCGCCATTTAAAGGCCGGCGTGCTCGCCTCTCGGCTACGGAGGTCGTATAGTTTTAAATATAGTTGTTAATTATGTAGATAGTCATAAATATCCGATGTGTATTCGAACACGATGTGATATTTTGAAACGTATCCAAATGCATAAAAAAAACTCAAAAAAGTCACCAACCAATTCAATAATATTTTACAGAGGTCATGTATTTTCGTCACTGTTGTTAGCTGTTTTTTCACCTGTATCAAAGTAGCAGTAACAAGCAATTTTTTTTTTCACCTTTTTGCGACATTGGGGGTCCGACTTTAAAAAAATGGGGAAAGATTAGCTTATCTAATAGTTATTGGTGCAGATAAGGCGTCGACTAACAATTTGACTTAAGCCTATCGGGTCATATTTGATGCGAAAAGCAAAAGATCCGTATTGAGTAGCCGAATTTTATTTTTCTCGAAGAGTTGGTAGAGCCCAAAATAAGGAGACAGGTTCCGATTTTTCGGGGTAATTTATTTAGAAAGACTTCCGTAAGTACCAGTCTTGGACAAAAATCCAAATCTAAATATTATTTTAACACCATTCAAGCTAGCCTAGCGAGCGACCACCTACCTACTCGTAAAGATTACAGAGACAGGTCTCAACAAAATTAAAGCTACCTAGATAATTAGGCTAGCAGAGCTGGTAAAAATTTACCAATTATATTGCTCAACTCAAATCACACATCTCATCTCCGCTCTACTTCAGTGCTCCGCGCAGCTCCGCTTCTGTGGATCCGCAGCCTTAGTGTGTTTTCTTTCTTAAGGTGTAGCCACAGCAACGCACTAGACGCGCCCGCTAAATCCCTTTGTTGTGTCGAAAGTTACCGCCTTCCGAGCTATCGCCTAACGTCTAATGTCATTAAAGCGCGCTAAGTCTGTTCACACCTGCGTGCGTACTATATCAAATAGCGCACTAATTAATGGCATTAGACGCAGGTGAAGCTCGAACTTTAGCTTTACAAGTCGCTCTATTAGTAGTACGTCAAACAATCGTTAAAGTAGAGTTCCCTATCTATAAAATTTAGGAGTTTCTGGACCTACAAGATAACGTTATTAATAAGAATAGTTTGTTACTCACGAGATTGCTACCATGTACCTTATTTTTGAGTTCCCGATATTTCGGCACTGTTGCAAGCGCCATGATCTCGGGAGTATTAATAAGTAACCGAATGTGTAATTGATACACGAAGGAAGACGTAACAGAACGACCCTTACCTAAAAATTGAGGGCCCAAACCTGTTCGGTGACCTTGAAATCCTTGGATGTGCGATACTGTCTTGCTAATTCCAGTACGATTGCATTAAAATGACTTTTATTTTTTATATGTTTGAGAGGTGTGGTCTGGTCATAAAAAACGTAAGGACTGGGTTCGGAAGGAGTTTTTTTTTTTTGTAAAACATTATCGACGCATGACATTCACGTAAGGTTGACGAAGATGAAAGAAAGACTTGTAAAGGCAAAAGTCAAATGCTCCGTTTATTTCGAAATTGAACCGCAGATTAGATAAGTACCTGGTCGAACGGACCGTGTATAACGAAACGATCGTCAAAAACTTAAACGATTGGTCTGCGTGTTTATTTTTGAGTATTTAATTTAATTTTTTTTTTGAATAGATGGTAAAATTGTAGATCATATAAGCAAGTCAGCAAACAGATATAATGCTAATACAGGGATTAGTATTATATCTTAACTACTGACTAAAGCCATTTATTAGAAGTAATACTCATTTTATAAAAGAAAAAAAAAAACAAACTGCTTGGAAAAAAATTGTGTACTTCGATATGGTTTATTACTGAGTAAAATATTTTCCATTTTTTACTTCGGTCAACTGTACCTCGTTCGGATTTACGATTGGGCGTCTATTAATCACATTTAAAACACGATAACGTTTCAGGCGGCCTAGCACGAAAGTGCATCGTTCGATCGGTCGTATAAACCATAAAAATTAAAATAACCAGGAGGCCCTTTACGAAAGCGCATCGTTCGGTCGGTCGTATTATCAGATCAAATTAAAACATACATTCCCCCGTATCAAAGGTTTGACAATCTTATGAACAATTGAAAACGGTCGGGTTTTTTACACGGCCTGATTGAGTTGGTCATATTTTATCAATGGATTGACACATGAGACTGGCCATTTTAATTTGTTAGTTTTATACGACCATACGAAAGATACACTTTCGTGCTAGGCTTCCAGGCTCTTGTGTCAATCCTCTGAGGAAATATGACCAACTCAAATTAGCCGTTTTCAATTTTTCAATAGTTTAAATCTTTGATACAAGTCAATGGATATTTTAATTTGATCGGATAATACGACCGAACGATACGCTTTCGTGCTAGGCCTCTTAGCAAAAGTAATGGCTGTTTACCGAGCTCTCAATAATTTCGTGTTTACACTCTCGCCTGTTATCGCTGTGTTTGTTTACTGTGGGCTGTTTCTCAAGAACCAAAGGTCAATTGTCTCTGGGTATACCCAGAAATGTATGGGCATCATTTGTTACAATGCTTTCAATAAATAAATCAATTCTTGCAACAATCATACTAATTATCTAGTCCAAAACTAAGCAAAGCCTTTACTATGTTCGACTAGATAACGCAACATACTTATATTTAAATGAAACTACTTTTACGGATTATTTCGCGATTTATTAACATTTTATTTAACCTGACGTTTCGAACACTTTACAGCGTTCGTGGTCACAGGTAGACTGTGTGAACATGCCTTAGATACATCCAACCATTTCATACGATTTGACCAGCCTAAAGTCCTTGCAAGAGAACGACGATTTGTTCCTCGCATGTTACGGGAGGCAATTGAAATTAGAAGACACCCGAATTTCAACAGAGAAGATGGTTGAAAAATACCACCAGCATGGGATCCTGTTTTAACGAAATCCCATGCTAGGCCCCGCACTGCAAGACCTCTAGATACAGTTAGCTCTTTTTGCGTAGATAGGAACACAAATTAATATTAACTGAGTGACGGTAGTTTATATTTTTTCAAAATATTGTAAAGACGAATAACACCTTAGTCTACTCGTGGTCACAACGAACGCTGTAAAGTGTTCGAAACGTCAGGTTAAATAAAATGTTAATAAATCGCGAAATAATCCGTAAAAGTAGTTTCATTTAAATGTATCGTGTTCGCGTAAATAAAAGACAACAGTAAACATACTTATACTCATATTATATGTATTTATAAACATCCATGACTTAGTAAAAAACGCTAGCTAAACTTTTCTGTCTTATTCAGAGTGGATTTGCTAGTCCGGGACTAAGGTTAAACCACTGTACCAACTAACATAAATCAGTGGTTTAACTTAGTCCCGTACTAGCAAATGCACTACTCAAAGCAATGGACGGCATTTGCTTGTGACGTGCGCATGCGCTGTCTACGTTGATTGGTTTAAAATTTTATTACGTCATTTTCATATCGGATTTATATGACCAATGATCATTCACAAGCTTACAGTTCAATATGCCCTCTATTCAGTGACTTGAAAAAAATACTCTGTCTAGCATTATTAAAATAATTTCTTAAACTTCTACCTACATTTTTTTAGGAACTCAACAGCACTAGACAGTGCTCTGATACGCTTAACTGATAATAAACACGTATTTCTCGTTACTGAATGTCATTATTACGTAAACTTGGGGATTTACCGAAACATAGAATAACACTAAATGATTAATCTTGTTACACTGGGAAGCACTTGTGTGGGCTCTTTGATATCAAAGGGGCTAATAGTGCACAATATTGTTGGGTAACGCAAGTGATACAACATGACAGGTTGACAGGGTTGCGTTATTATTTTTATCCTACTTTTAAGCCGTTAGTCTAGGAATATAAATTTTATTGTTACGCGGTCTCATGTGACCGCTTGGCAGCCAATAAGTTAATGTTTAAAAAAACCGAAGACTGGCTGGGTTTAGCAAATATATTGTTTTGTCTCTCCGACATAAAAATATAAAACTACACACTACATACATTGCCAAGTTGACCTGTTACCTGACACCACCAAGATGACCTGTATCTCGACGACCTGTGTACGTTTACAACGTGCCTGCGTGTAGGTACAGTGCTACGTCTACACGGAATAAGCATTGTCTAGCACCCGTACATAACATAACCAAGAAGACCTGTACCGAGTTGACCTGTAACTTTACTGACCTCAAACTGAGCACTGAACGTTTTGAACACGCCTTCCCAGAGGCTGCCCGACTGCGTGAGCACCTGCACGTTATCCCCGACGTGCGAGGTGACTGCGTGCATGAAGTGGGCGTTGTTATAGACGCCTTCTGGCAACACACGGCCCCGTGGCGACCTGGCAACAACAAAAGTCACATGTTTTAATTGCTACAGATAAGTAAGTAACCGGTTTTGTATTTGTGTTTCTGAGAATTCTTGTATTCTTCTTCTTTACGTGTCGACACAGACTTTTATAAAATTATACATAAAAGTAAAGTAAAGTATGCCTATATACGTCCCACTGCAGGGCACAGGCCTCACCTCAACTATGAGGTGGTTTGGGCCATACTCCACCACGCGGGCCCAGTGCGGATTGGTGGAGGGGTGTTGTAAGGCCAGTGACTAAACCTTACTGTCAGATGTTATCAAGCCGCCTTAAGGCCTCTGACTAGGCTTCACGACCAATATCAACGCGAAATTGGCCGGGACCAACTTTTAACGTGCCTTCCGAAGCACGGAGATGCTCGTGATAAATGTCACTAATTATGGTCGGAATGGTCACCCATCCACTCACGACCGCGGCGTTGGTTGCTTAACTTTAGTAATCGATACCAAAGCGCTGCCGCCACTGAGCTACGAGCACCTCCAAATTATACATGTGAGGATCAAAACTCAGCCACCGATATAGCACTATCGGTGGCCTTGTCAATATCCCCGCGTGGGCAGGTGTAGGGACACGCAGGGCATGACAGGAGATGTGCCATTGTCTGGGGGGAAATACTAGACATGCGCTCTCCAAGCTGTAATCCCACCTGTGCATGTTCTTCCTACTTAGGTCCGTAGCCTATTAAAAGACTTCCAAGTTCCCCAAGGTATTCTTGCATTAAAACATTGAATAGGAATCAGTGCAACTGACAAGAAATCAGAGGGAGAGATTTCTTTGGGGAAAAATTGTAAAAATAGTTTATACATTCTTTAGGATTTTATCAAAAGAATGTCATTGTGAATAATAATATTTAATACTTGAACTCTAAATGTCATATTCCGCCTTGAATTTAAAGTGGTTAATAAGAAAATTGGGCTTGTGTGAGTAATGCAATGCTTGCTTTTAATAATAACATCCATGTTTAACTCGAGCTGCAACGTTAGATCTTCTAAAAATAGAAATCTAAATTCTTGTTTCTCATACAATGACCTAAGTTGATTAAAAAAAACTAAATAAAAACTACATTTTGTGGTTGGTAAATATAAGAAGTCAACCTGTTATCGGCATGATTAGCAATTGCGAACATAAGATACCTTCAAAATCAACAATTGGTTTGACCTTTTACTGAGTAGTAGTAATTTTTTTGTACTGTATTTCGACTGTACTACAAGTATTACACTGTAGTATGGACAACAGGTCGTCGACCTACCACATAATGTCAAATTTTCTCATTTGAAAATGATCTCTATATGTTAGGCTTAAAGTTGAAAATCTATTGGAGAATTTTTGACTTTTTGGGTAGGTCGACATGCTGTTGACTGTACAACATTTTAACGGTCAAAAAAGATGACTGACTGATGGAATGATGAAACATGCCAATCTAGGATTGGAATCTCTTTTTGTTATATTGTGTGTATAAAAATAATTAAACTGTGAACAACAAATATAAAAGTATTCAATCTGATAGTTTTTGGTGTGAATGCAGCCTTATCCATTAAGGTCTAGACACCATAGTTTGGGGCCGTCAAATCAACATAGCATCAGACTTACTAATAAGATAAAATGGTATAATAGTTTCATGCACTCCTAGTTATTGCTAGACATGAGACATTTGCTTATCTCATTTTAAATTCATTCATTGCCATTTGAATCGTAGTCAATAAAGAATACTAAGTAAGTCATCAACTTTGTAGCACATTCCTGCAATACTGATATAATCAAATTTTTAGTTAAATTGCTTAGCACACAGGGAAATTAATTTATTTGCTATATTATCAATTTAGAATCGCTTCCATCAATTACTATCAGTATTAGACGACCGTTAAATGTTTACACTTTGAAAGTCGTCACAATCCTCAGAATCGGGGGTAAACAATTGGATGGATGTAAATTTAAAATAATTTATTCAATTCATGCTTTTACAAGCTCTCATGAAATTCAAATGAAACATCCACCAAACCTTGAACTAAAAATAGATGCAAATACAAAAGGGGTTTCGTAGACATGGCTTTGAATTTTATATGATTTGTGCATATAGGTTGTATTTATTTACATATTTAATGTAACTATCAAAATTATACAATTTCAGCCTTGACAGTAGACTATCTTATTGTATAATTTTAATATGGTTTAGTAGTGCAAGGGATTCATTAACATTGCCATGTTGGGTTATCAAACAATGCCCCTCGCGGGATTCAAACCCGGAACCACTTACTGGTCCAGATCATCATGGACTACTAAACCAAAACATATGTCATTCAAAGACATGGATTCACCAAATTGGTGATTGATCTCAAACGACTTAAAATAATGTAACGGTAAATTAAAAAGTATATTATCATGCACACACACAATAGATACCAAATTCAAATGAACACAATGTGTTATTTGCTGACTAATTACTAATTAGTTATAATTAGTCAGCAAATAACTGCTAGTTTTTGATGCTCTTAATGATGATGTCAAACTAAACATAATTTATTAATATTATTAAAATATAATTTCCTTTATAGAACTCTTGTAGCATAAAATATATTTAGAAACATTCCCCATATTTGAAACATTTGAGCTATAGTGTACTAGCATTATACCTCAATGACTTGAAATAAATTGTTTTTATAAGACACCAGTGGCTTTAATATCTAGAAAACTAATTATTAGGTATTCATCCAATTTGTCATAGATTGTTTTAATACTCTATTTATCAATGACTTTTGACTAATAATGTAGTTCTGTTTCTCTGTCTGATAATGCTCAGGAATGATATGGTAAACCTATTTTACTGATAAAACTCAGCTACTCTGAAAAATAATAGCCATTGGGTTGTTCTGTTCTAACCAACATCTGAAGTAAAAGTTAGCAGATATCTTTATTTAATTAATTTTCATTTCTCATTACAAAAGTAAATAAAATACCACCTTAGCTCAGACAACAAACATGGTAGATATCCTTTTTATGTGAGACTGATGCCTATGATAGGTAGAAAACCAGCCCTCAACTATAACGCTATATCGGTGGCTGTCTTGGTCCTCACATATATAAAAGCCTGAGTGAGTCGACATGCAAAGAAGAAGAAGAAGAAGCCCCAAACTTAGAAAAGCTTGTACTATGGCAACTACATAGCATATAAACATACTTTCGATCCATACTGTTATTATTATAATGAATGCAATAGTATCATTGTCTGTCTGTCACGCTTTAGCCGTTTACTGCCAACAAAATAGATACAATAAAACATCTATTGTTTGGGGGTCACGGTGACCCCTAATGCGCTCAATGTCTTAACAGCAATATCATTTTGATAAAATTTGGTATGGAGAAATCTTGTAGCTTAGGGAAGAACATAGGATACATTTTAAAATAGAGGGTGAAAAGATGTTGTCTATGTGAGCAAAGATGCAGCTAGTCCATGTATCAACATTCATAGCCGAGGTACAAATGCTCATCTCGCAAATATTTGCCTCCTGCAGGATGTATACTTGCAACCTCTATTTTTGTAATCCAGTTTGTGCACCACTAACCTAAATAGTTGTCAACAAAATTAATTGGTTAAATATGTTTACATTCATTTATTTGCCGACACTCAAGCAATCACATCTCAATTTCATGGAACTGAAGAGTTTTGAAGAAGGTTTACTCAAGTCTTTTTTCTTTCTGGTGTTTCCCTGAATGCTGTGGATCGTGACTGTATGTCAATTTTTTCCACTCGGTCCGGTTCTGCGCCATATGTACCGCTCCCTGTATCTGGCCTCCAGTCACCTCCTTGAGTTGGTCTACCCATCTAGCTGGCGCTCTTACTCTAGCGCGCTTTCCCTCCAATTGTCCAAGAATGATGAGTTTCTCCAGGCTGTGCAATGGGGATCGGATTATGTGCCCAAAGAAACTCCGGATCCTTTCCTGGCACATAGTCAGCAGGCGCTTGGTGACCTTAAGCTCTTTGAGGATGGAGACATTGGTTCTCATAGCTGTCCAAGGAATGCGCAGCAGCTTTCTCCAGGACCACATTTCAAAGGCATGGACCTTGTTGCGTTCCTTTTTTTGAGACACCAAGTCTCCACCCCGTACAGGAAGATAGAGAAGACCAATGTACGAACCAAACACATCTTAGTTACTCTCACTCAAGTCTGGTACAACTAAATTATCTTCATTGAATAGATCACAAATACAGTAAAACTGGTAATACAATCCAAACAAGATAACTATGTTATGGCAAGTCTTACTTATTCATTGCATTTATTAGAGAAGGCAAACACTTTCTAATTTTCTAAAGACTTTCTTATTGATAATCAGTAGTATTTCTAGAGTTTGAAAATATTTATGGAAACCTTGAAAAATGGCAGAGCATTACGCTTGACAACATTGTTTCAAAGCTGAAAGTATAATAAATTAGCTGTAGTAGTTCCATAATTATATGTTCTTGTTATAACCAGCACATAAAAATCTAGTGATAACAGCATAGGAAGTACATTCCGACACCAGTTATTTCATATACAGTACAGATAACATTGTAAAACAACTGGATAACATCTGACATAACGCTTCAACCACAAAGACACTCTAAAGCTTAACTATCACAGACAAATTAACTAAAACAAAGACTCACAATTAGGAATCCTGGATTTTTGCCAAGAGCTATCTTTCTAAGAAGTTACAGAGTGAAAGCCACTGTTGACAAATGGAACCTACTTCCTATTCTCCTTAACAACTCTTCGGGCAACAATGAGCAGGTTAAATAACTCACTATCACACCTGCGAGTGGAGAAGAGTTAGTAAAAGTGAAATTTATACAAAAATAACTTACAACACTCAAAATAGACACGAGAGGGGCTACAATTCGGCCAGGAAGGGTGAATAAGTATCGTAGTTAATAAATTAGGCGCTGGGATCAGCTGATCGCACGCGTCTATATTAATCGGAGTACTCAACCAAAGTAGGGCAAGCATCTAGACTAATAGTAGCGCGCCGTACCGCACGCCGCATGACATCGCTACACCCAACGCACTCGCGAATTCGTCCGCCACTCATGTTTACGCCGACACGGCCCTCCCCACGCTTCCGACACCACAAAAACTGTCAACGTGACAACACCATCGAAAATTCGCACGAGATAAAACAAAGACATGTCATCCTAGAACTCAAAGTTAGGTACTAAAAACATCGTTTACCTCGGCGGCCCTTGGCGATTTTTACGTTTGTTGTTCATGTCTCCTTCGCCCGACTGCCCCGGCGGGTAGGCACCTTCTCGTCTGCGCGTAGGGACCGGAATTTTGGCTAATTGTCACTTCTTTCTTTTACAACACAGTCCTTTCAACTTTCGCGGATGCACAAAACTGCAGTTGAAATTAGGAGTTAACACTCGAAATGCGACAACAGGGATGCATCGATTTCACTAAAGTAGTTTGACATTTGCCAACAAATATAAACTAAAATATATTTGAGTACAAAATCGCAATTCGATATATTCTCGGGAACTAATCCCGAAAAATAAACGGGTTGGCAGATTTCTCGTGCCTGCAATCAGCGCAGGAATACAACATGGCGCTCTGACGTATTCGTCAAACGAATTGCAAAAAAGTCAATACACACTTATTTGTATATCAATCACTACAAACAAATCGTTAAATATATAAGATATTTTTTGGAATATTTTTTGAATAAATATTGTAGCACAATAAATAGAAATATTGAATAAGGTCAACGTTTGACCAACTTCCCACCGAATAACTTTCAATATGGCGGAAAAGGTATATGACTTTTGGTGTTGTCATTTAACAAAATACATTTGACACATTGTTTTTTCAAACCTAAAAAGAGAAAGTTAAAACATTGATTAAATTTTTTCATAAATTATTGTAAAATAGGGGAAATAATCTTTAAATCAAGCGGTTTTTATCCTGAAACTTCTAGAAACATAGGTATATATTTATGATAATATAGTTAAGTCAACAAAATCAAGTTACCATTTTTAAAATTTCTGAACGATTACAGATATTTTTTTACTTTCACATAAATTTAAAAAAGGAACTTTCAACTAACTTTGCAAAACAAAATGAGAAGCATAATTAATTTTACCTATCCTCTAAATTAATGAAATAACAATTTCTATTCTACCTTGAATTTATTTTAATTTTTTTTTATTATATGTCATTTCTTCCATTGACTTCCGCGCCGCAATCAGCCGCAATGTTGCAACATGAAGAAAAAAGTAGGCGTAAAAGCGCGCGCGCGAATTTTCATTCCCTATCGATAGCCGCGACGCAAGTTTATTTATTGATCGCTCTGGGCGAGTAGGTCAAATCGAAAATGAGTATCAAAAACGTGGCAAAAATGTCTCAGAGTGAGAAATTTGAGTTAATTAATTCTGAAGTGCGTTCGTTTTACGAGTATTGTAAAGAAGCAGGAATGTCGGATGAGGAGATGGATAAAATTTGTCGACCGCTGACGAATGCGGTAAGGAAGGCTTCAATAAAGAGATGGACGAGAGTTTTTATGTTCTTGGTGATGGTCTTGGCTATTGGTTACACCGTGAGCCAGACGGACACGTTTCAGTGGCACGCATCAGCCGTAGCGAGGATCTTATTGATAAAACTACTGCCTATTTGGGACTGGACCCCACTGTATTATAACAAATGCCTGATCGAGAGGTCTCAACCCCAGAACCTGGATATTAACTTCGTTTCACCTTCGGAGTGCGTTGCTTGCGAAGCTATAAGTAAGTATTGTTAAGATCACTTTGATAAACAAAGGCGTAAATTACATATTCATTAAAGTTTCATACGCTGCAACAAATTTCAATATAATTTAGTATGTATTAATACAGTCCAGCAACCAAGTTTCCCTAGCCAACACAGATATCTACACAAAAAATATAAACATACTTACATAATTATATAAATAAAATTCATTTTACTTCACTCACTATATCGTAATGGAGCTCTAATAGCTATATCCCTAACTAATGAATGCCTTTCCGTAAAACGTTATAATTAAATACTTTTAGTATAACATGTTGACCGAGAGAGACGAAAAGCCAGACACGATATCCCGCTTTTTTATCCAGCACAGCTAGCCATCTTCCTAAGATCGTTGGCTTTAACTACGTTCGCCGAGAGAGAAGATAATTTTTGGTCACCATTTTTATTGGTGTATTTCATTTGTTACCTATCTATTTCGAGTACCAAAATTTGGCGGGGCAGTGCCCCTGTGCCCAACGGATGTCAGATATCATTTTTGTACTTGCTTAACTGTGTTTATAATCACCATTTCAGACATACTTAGGGCGTCAACTGTTAAACATAGGCAAAGTAACATTCTCGATCTTTTCTATATTGGCTCGGGTCTGGGTGTTGTGGTATTGTCGTTGTTTTTGATATTTGTGGCAGCTTAGGGCCTGCCACGACACTGACATTCAGCTAATGATATTCTATTTTACTCTTTTCAGAAAACATCGCCCGCGTATCCGACGCGAGTTACAACGTTGTATTCAACCACCACTTGCTCCGCGGGGCGCCGGTCATCGTGTCCGACGCCTACCACGACTGGTCCATCTCCCGATCCTCCCTCAACCTCACCAGCCTCATCTCCAACGACGACCGCCTTCGCGACTCCGTTCCTTGCAGAGTACTCACCAACATCAGACTCGGTCGACAACCCATGGACTTAGAAGAAATCGTATCTCGTATTACCGATACAGACATCCCTAGCTGGTTCGTTCACTTCCAGAACTGCGATATACGAGCGGTCAAGTCCTTCCGGATTCTAGCTCCGAGACCCTATTTCTTGTCTCCCCATATACCTCCTTCCCATTTTAATTGGTTACTTCTCTCGAGAAACTACGACACTCATAGATACAAGTTACTAGAACTGGACGTGGGCTTGATTATCATGTCTCAGTTGAAAGGGAAAACTCAAATCCAGCTGAAACCTAGGGCTCCGTGCGAGGACGATTGCTTCACTCTCCAGTTTGAAATTAATGAAGGAGAAACTCTCGTCTTGGCCAATTCTCTTTGGGAGTTCGAATACTTGCCAGGTAAAGGGGAAAATATCGCGATGCTAACTGAAACCGACTGGATCGAGTCATAATAATGTATTAGTACCTAATTTAAAGTTAAAAGTAGTTGTTCCGATGTGAATGTATGATAAAAACGCGATGCAGCCTAAGTCGTACTATATCTATGTTATAAGCTCTTGCAATAATTTAGGAAAACTTCTGAATTACACTCTTAGGATAAGTTGCATCACCTTAACTTTAACCGGTGTTTCTGTATGAAGTTTGACATAGGTACTTTTGACGTTTGTTAAAGTAAGATGGTGCAAACCAAAAAATCTTGTCAGGGATGTGTAAGGTGACTGTACATATGCGATTTTGCATCAGTATAAGCATGTTATGGGTATTTTAAGTAATATTTAATACCTAATGCTATCGATGTGTTTACAAAAATATAAATATTTTATAAAACCGGCCAAGTACCGGTCCCGGTTTTTCTCAGTTTGAGCCAATTTAAAAAACATTTTTTCGAAATTGTGTGTCCCTGTGTGCTGAAAATCGCCCCCTTCAAAATTCATTGTCTGTACCTCGTAACACAAGAATGTTAATTCTTTAGTTTGAGGATATAGTGCCGCGTCCATATGCTTGGCATATCTCAACAAACTGTCACAAAGTTAAACGTGTGGATTGAGTGTTTGACTTGGTTTGCATAGGTTTGCAAGCGCTTGTAGCCGATCCGACGAGTGTCGGTTTTTTATTAACAAATCAAAGGGAATTTGCCGCAAGCGCTTGCGACGCGTTCACACGTTTGCGCGCACCCAGTCTCGTTTATGCACTCGTGGCGAACAAATGTACGTAGGCACTATGCTTGTGCTGAAAAATGAGTGATTGATCAAAATGAAGACGTTGAAACTTCCTGGAGTGTTATCAAGGAGAAATTGTATTTATAATAAAAATAACTCGAGCCAAATGATAAGGCCGATACAACAACTTCGATGTCCGTCATGCTTGCCTCTTAAGAACAAACTAACGCACTCGCAAACATAGAGAGTGCGATGTTTGATTTCCAAAATCAAGGCAAACATTTGTAGCGATTTAGAGTTTGTTTACGACCAGTGCCAAGCGTGTGGACGCAGCATTACATTAGGTGTTTCATCTGGCGCATATTTAATTAAACGTGCATACAAAATGACCAATTTCAGGTTGGTAACTCCTTTCGATTACAAGCCGACAGTTCCCTGACTTAGGCTCGGTCTTTACCCAGCCGGAAACCGGACCGGGTAAACGCGGATTCAATCCATCGCTTAGGCAATAAGGTCGTTTTTTGAACGGATTCTTGCAGATGCCAACGGATTTCGGTACTGTAAAATCTGACGTTAAAACACGTTATAAGTCACTATCCTCTCGGGTAACATTAAGGCTGGGTTGCACCATCTTACTTTAACTTTAACAAACGTCAAAAGTCTGTCATAATCCATACAAAAACATCGGTTATAGTTACAGTTATGGTTAAAGTTAAGATGGTGCAACCCAGCCTAAGTGTTTTCAAACAGATACTTAAGTTACATTGTATATTTAAAATGGATTTAAACACAAATGGAAAAGACAACATCGAAATAAGAAGTTTCTAAAAGACCAACAGAAAAAGGTTTTTAAATAAAATAGACTGAATTATGTTCTACATATCAATAATCTTTGTCTTGTCTCCTTTAAGTGCTGTATTACTACTTTTTAAGGTTAACGTTAGTTAAAAGTCACACAAAAGTAACTGTGCACAATATCATATATGTTAATGTAACAAGTGAATCTTGATTAAGGTTAAGTACCCCAGTATTAATAAATATGATTATGCAAAGCAAATTAAAACAGTTTTATTATACCTAAAACACTCTTTTGTTTTGCTATTTAGACCGGAATCCATACAAGTTTGCACCACGGCTACAGATCCAGTGTTATCTAGCTAGATGTGCAGATTTTTTTACGATAATTTGCTCACCGCTATGAAAGTATATAAATTTGGCTTCTGTTGCGACTTGTAAAATTGAGGTTTTACGTCAAAAAAATATTCTGTACCTATTTGATAACCCAATTGACGTACCAATTTTTGTCATGGTGGTCACCGGTGACCCCCAAACAATAAATGTTTTATTGTGTCAAGTTTCGAAGACTTTTTTTGGTCAATAAAAGAGCAAAATTCCACTACAAATACGTTTATTCACAACTCGAACAATACTTCGGTGACTACTCAATCTTGTCTTTGTGCACTGGCTTGCCGCGGAACCACAACAGAAGATTCTTCAACGACAGGATGACAGGGAACATGATGGGCAGAAATAGCGGGATGTAGATGGCGTATCTGCAAAAATAACATGAATAATTAAATACGGTTGTTTCGAAAGGCAGTTTATCTATTCTAGTATATTAGCAACTTTTCTGGAACGTCACTGTGGCGATGCCATTACGCTTTTAGGCATAGTACACAAGAGAGTAGTGGTACGTTTGCCGCGCCATCTGTAGCACGTTTGTGGGGCTTTGTAACCCACTAATTTGAAAAAAAAACCATGGGTCTGAAAGGTTCTAGAATGGAAGCCAACCGGCAAGCGCAGCGTAGACAGCAGAAGATCTGGATAAGGTTGCAGGAAGCCGCTGGAAACTGGCTGCTTCCAATTGGCCAATATATAAGTCATCTGAGGAGGCCTATGTTCAGTAGTGGACGACCTATGGCTGAAATGAAGATAGGGTATTCGAAAATGTCTGTAAACTTACTTCTGGTCATCAGGGAAGTACAAGAGAGCCAGCAGGCTGGGCTCCATGAAGGCAGCCTCTGCGGCCGCGTGCGCCGCCAGCGACACGCGGTAGGCCTCCACCAGGCGGCCCTCGGCTAGCAGGAAGCTGGCAGAGCTGATGCTGTCCACTGCAGAGTTGATCGACGCGCCCACTTCGTCGTTGATCACGATGTTCGAGATTTCACCTGATACATGAATGATGTGAATAACTGAATACTTTTAGTAAATAACTTTTAAGTGTTGGGAAAAAATATTATTTAAGAAAGCCAGTTTGTCTATTTCGGGACTTAAACTCAGAAATTCCGGTAAACCACGCAGGCGCTTCAGTTATTAACACCTTACCTAAATAAAAGTCTAATTTTGTCCGATTGGATTTGCATACAGCGGATTGAAAGAATTAGTCTAAAATCAGGCTGAGAATTGTACTGCGCGAGTGAGGCATTATGTCCAGCTGTGGACTGACGTGGCATTGCCGGGCACGTGCATATAGTTTGTAATAGCTATATGAATGCGCTGGGGACGCCTGGTTGTAAGAGGGGGCGGGGCGGCTTAATCATTGTTACTTATTCTCCTAAGCTACTCATTAACTAACTCACTCAGCAGCTGTGCTAGTGTCTGCAGGAATGCTTGACTGTAAGGGGGGCGGGGGCTGGGGGGGACTTACTGTAAGGAGGGGAGGGGGGTCAGCTTTCTCACTAAAGAACTTACCCAGCAGCTGCAACATGCTGTAGGGGGGCGGGGGGGCAGCTTACCTTCTAACAAGATTACCTAGCAGTATGCCTGCGGGTCTAAAACGGCCGCATTGGATGTTTCATTTTTAATCTGATTCATTTAGTGGAATGTAGCGGAAATACTTTGCAAACCCTAAAACAGCCACATTATAAATGAATCATATGCAATTCATTTCATCAAATGGATCATATTTGATGACGATGTTGGTAGTGTTGGTACGTTAAAAAATATAGTGACGCGTCCAATCTTACTTTACGGTTTTTGTGAAAATTAATGTTTTTAACAACACAAAGAAACAAAATGTTTCAAAATACTCAAGTTTTATGTGTCCTACAAATATCAATAAAAAATAATAATAAAAATTACAATAAAATGGTGGTTCACCAATTTAACATTTAATATGAATTACTCATTTCATAATAAGTGGACCATATTACGAATTTCCATACAAAAGTGTCAAATTAGATGAACTGCAAATATAAAATGTTCGAGGCTCATTTTATGATTCATCAAATAACTTGTCATTTTGAAATTTGCTAAATGAAACATATTATGAACGAAATATGAAACATCCAATGCGGCCGTTTTATACCCGTTGGTTGTACGGAGGGATGGGGAAAGAGGGGGCAGTTTACTCACTAAGTAACTTACCCAGCAGCTGGGCCAGCGACTGCAGCGTCCTCTGCGCGCTAGTGAGCTGCTCCAGCGTGCGCGTGCGCAGCAGCGCGTCCACCTCCCAGCGCCGCGGCGGCACCGCGCGCAGGGGGGCCAGGAAGGCGCCCGGGATCGCTGGCTGTAGGGGGGGATTATCAGCATCATCATCATCATCACCAGCCTATATCAGTTCACTAATCGCCACGCTTGGCAAGCGGGTTGGCGATCGTAGTTTAGCCAATGGTGGAAAGGAGACGCTGCTCTTCTTGTGGCGGTCGCCTCTTACGACACACATAGGAAGAGAAGGGGTGGTGCTATTCTTTTAACGTGCCGTGCATCACACGACACTTTTTTCATCAGCATCAAGTCCTTGGAAGTCTACTGCTCAATAGACCTCCCCTATAAAAGCCACTGTGGGCTATTTGCATGTAGGGGAGGGGGCAATACACAATCAACACCGTCATCTGACTTTCGATTTGTACATTGGTGGATAACAGAAAAGATCGAAGAGTATAAAAGGCTACAGCGAGCGGCTCTGCCCCCAAGCATGACCAACAAAACACGATATAATATAGTTATTTATCGACACAAAACTGTCAAAATATGATATACATGGCCGCCATCTTAAACATTTATGACGTCACCGGCACGGACATGCTCGCTGTTTCGATGCTGTGCTACCTAACTAACCATGACCTAATATTACCTAGTAAGTAGTCATGCTAGAAGGGCTAGTATTTAATAACCCGCAGTAGTTTCTAAGATAATGTATGTGGCGAATAATAAAGGAAAATGCAAACAAATCTAAAAATTTTACTCATTAAAATATGAATCTTTTAGTAAACAATAAAATTACTTCTGAACCAAAGGAAATTGCTAATACATTCAATGACTTTTTCGCGACTGTCGGTGAAATACCTACCGGCTCGAAACCGAGCGGCAGGCCGGTTCTCGATCCGCCACAAAACACTATGTTCCTACGCCCCGTCGAACCGCGCGAAGTTAATAAACTAATCTTGAGCCTACAAAACAAAAAAAGCTGTGGCATAGACGATCTTCCTCCCGTACTGATAAAGCAATGGGCCGATGAACTAACTTTACCTCTAACATCAAAAGGTGTATTTCCTGATCGCTAAAAATTTCATTAATTAAACCCGTCCATAAGAAAGACAGTAAGACAGACCCAAATAACTACCGCCCGATCGCACTATTCCCTGTGTTATCAAAAATAATTGAAAAGGCCATGAGCAACCGTTTATATTCATTTTGTGAAAAATACGGTGTTTTTGATGAATCTCAAAATGGATTTAGAAAAAATCACTCGACAACACAAGCAGTTTACAAATTTATGCAGGAAACTCTTAATATAATTGACAACAAGCAGTACGCGATTGGTATACTGCTAGATATGACAAAAGCCTACGACAATGTACAACATAATATTTTACTAAATAAACTTTACGGGATTGGGGTAAGGGGCATAACTCATAAATGGTTTCCGTCTTACCTAGAAAACCGGAAACAATATGTCGAAATAGAACATTTAAACCAAGAAACAGGAATAATGAATAAAGTAAGATCTGATGTCCAAATAATGAAATGCTCAATCCCGCAGGGAAGCATTATTGGATGTATTTTATTTTTAATTTATATAAATGACCTCCCAAAAATCTTAAATGAAACTTATATACTATTTGCGGACGACATATCGATATTGACATCATGTAAAAATAGCTATAATTTAGAAATTAATCTTAATACGATTTTAAATATTATTATTTCATGGATGACTGACCACAATCTTGACATTAATTTTAATAAAACGAAAATAATGGAATTAAGACCATACCAAAAAACACCGCTAGACATTAACTTTGGGTCAGGTAACCTACATTTGGAATGTGTTAATACATTCACGCTACTCGGTTTAGATATCGATTCGAATATCAACTAGAAAGCCTACATCCAAAAAATTAAAAATAAACTATCAAGATTTATATACGCCCTACGAGCTTTAAAAAAAATGCACTAACTTAAACACAGCCCTAAGCGCGTATTTTGCCTACGCATACTCGTGGTTAACCTACGGCATTATATTGTGGGGTAACGGCGCGGATGCACAAGACGTGTTTATCTTGCAGAAAAAATGTCTCCGAATCCTAGTAAATATAAAAACAACAGACAGCTGTAAACCACACTTTAAACAATTAAAAATACTTACGTTCCCATCGATCTATATCTTGGAAATGTGTAAATTCGTTAGACGCTATCATAACTTACATTTAAAAGAAGGAGACCAACCCCGATTTTTTCCATCCCGACACCAAAATAATCTGGTCCGACCCCAATCAAAATTAAAAATAGTAAGTTCTGGACCACATATAATGTCAATAAAAATATATAACAAATTACACGACGACTTGAAGAGTAAAACAAACACCGACTTTATTAAATCATTAATAGAATTTCTGATTGACAAATGTTATTACCCACTACAAGAATATTTTGACGATAAATTTAAATAAATATCTACATTGACGAAGCTAATATTTATTATTATAATACAATACCTCTTACTATTTATTATTGACAATGTATATTTATGTTTAATGGAATAGTTAATTTATTTTAGTTTTGACATTTAGGTAATTAGTATTTTTGTGTAATAATTACTTTATTATAATAACTGCGTCCTCGCCTCAAAGCCAAAATTGTTTGCTGTGCCCAACAGGGTCCATAAATGTACTAGCTTTAAGCCTGATTGTCTTCCTACTGATGTAAATTTATGGTATGCAAATAAATAAATGAAATGAAATGAAAATGCAATGACACTAAAACAGATAATATTAAACGTACCTTTTTAGGCACAAAAGCCTACTGTTGTACTATCTGTGTTGTAGAACTCTATGTATATTTTCTGTTATATAAAACAGTTCTTATTATTAATTGACGATGAAATTGTTCTTCTACCACTTAACATGCTCTATTCTTTGCGTTGAAATATTTCTGTGGAGCACAAGCATAGCTCTACGATCCACGCTGAGAAAGTTGTCATAAACATCATCATCGCCATCATCAGCTTTAGAAGTCTACTGCTGGACACAGGCCTTTTCAATCCCACGTCCCATCGCACATGGGTTCGAGTCCCACCTGAGGTCGATGATTTTTTTTTCAAGTGTTATTAATCTTCAATTAAACCTTGCATGGAATTGCTAAAAACAAAAATTTACAAAAAAAAGTTAAAGTCATTTATTATTCAGTGTATAGGCACTTATACACGTCCCAAAATATAACCACTCCTTCGGGACTACATATCGGCTGGTGATGAGAAGGCACGGCGCAACAAACTCAGGTTTTGAACCGTTTGTATCCAGTGACTTCCCACGACCTAGCCTAGATTGTCAGACTACCTGAACTATGATAGGACTCACCGTCTCAGCGATCCCCAGCAGTTTTCTCAGCTGCGAAATGAAGGTGCCCATGATGACCCTCACGTTGGGACGCCAGGTGGGATTCGCAGCGCTACACTCGGCCTGCCCGGGGCCGCCCAACACTACGCCCCCCCATTTGGGCGACATGAAGGCTTGCACTGGGGACTGGATGGGTTGTCCTGAAAGGATTTCGCGGTTTCTATTATATGGCTCGGACTATAGGGAGCCAGAAACGGCTCCGGGTAAGTCCGGATTTAATCCATCGGTCAAGCATCAGGTCGTTTTTTTTAATGAGTTTTAAAAAAATCCGGTAAGAAACAGCTGCTTATAGTCTGAGTCTTAAACTTTACAAGTTATATGGAAGACATGCGTTTTGCTCATAAAAAATATGTCAATTAATTGGTAAATGTAGCCTATTGCTCGTTTTGGTTGCCGCAAGGATCAATTTTAGGACCCCTCCTGTTTCTAATTTATATAAACAGAATATAATCGTTAAGGTCCCGACACCGATACATAATTTGGTATTTGACACACACACACAGACACTCACTCACACACACACACAAACCGTAGTACACACGCACACGAAAGTTTTTTTTAAAATTTTGTATCTTATACTGAACTAGCTGCGCCCGCAACTTGGTTTGCGTGGACTACAGGATGTCTGATGATACATAACGCAAAACGTTCAAATAAAGAACACAACAAAGAAAAATATCCCACAGGAACATTTAACAGGGATAAAAAGTATCCTATATGTTATTCATATTCATATTCATTTATTTCATCTTTTGGTAATAACATTACACTTAGATACGTCATTTTACAATTTAGAGTCAATAAAATAAAATATTAGCATTTTAGAGCTTCGTCAAATGTACAAAAATAAAATTGAAAATACAATAAGATAACGATAAATATAAGTCAATGGATACAATATTAAGTTTTAAATATGTTAATGTCAGTAAGAGCTTCATCTATATTGTAGTAGCTATTTACAATAAGTATTTGTTTTATTTTATTACAAAATTCATTTCCTTGTAAATCTTTTATCTCCGATGGTATTTTGTTATAAAATTTAATGGCCATAACCAAAAAACTTTTTCTATATTTAGCCAACCGATGTTTTGGAAGTGCTGTTACCGTCATAATACCTAACTGCCTAAATTTATCCCTACAAGTATCATTATATTTTAATCCTAGAATATATCTAACGGCTCTTTTTGTTAATCCAGATCATATTATAGATGTGTGCAAAATTTTATCCAAATGCGTTTAGCCGTTTACGCGTGATTGAGTCACAAACATCCTAACATCCTCACAAACTTTTATAACATTATATGGGATGGGATATTGATAAGGGATGGGATTATGGGATGGGATGGGATATTAGTGGTATAAAGGGTGTACAAGAGAATAGGACATTCCTTAAAACGACCAGCTGATCAAGTGGTTTTAAAGATTGTCCCATTCTTTTGTACACCCTGCATATTAATATTACTATATATAAGTGGGGTAGTGGGATGGGATAGGCTGAATTGGTAGATCTTTCTCCCTCTTTCCTACTACTTAATAGTGTTAAACGAATTCATTAATTTGCTAATTAATTGGAAATCAGTTAATTACTTTTAAACTTTCGCGTTGCATAATTTAAAAAACTCAATGAATATCGCGTAAATTTCCGTTTCATTTAGTTTTTTTGGAAATTAGTTATTCATCTTTGGCAACAAAAATATGTTTTTTATGCATTCTTTCTCTCTCTTTCTTCCACTTTCCCTCTCACCTCGCTGGTCATATATGATAAGTGGCGCGGCGCGGCAGGGCGCGGCGTACAGCGCCAGGTTGACGGTGGGCAGGTCGGACACGTGCGTGGCGGCACGCTCTTCTAGCCGTGTTAGTAAAAGGTGCAGTCTTTCCTGACGAACGGCGAAGTGACGGCCCCACTCGGTATTATCTTTTATCTGTTTCACAAGTTTTTTTTATAGAAATAGAAAAATATTTATTTGACACACACATCATACATAGAATACAAAAGAATTAAGATTAAAAAAAAAATGTGTCAAAAAGGCCCCAGCTCAGCATTTGTCGTGACAGCCAGGAACATATCACGACGCTGATTTTCAGCAGGGACTCTTACGTTAGGGGGTACAAAAGCACGGCACTAGAGACAGGAAAAGAAAAAACATTTTTCATTTAATTAGGCAAAAAAAACAGCGTTAAAATACATATTCGGAAATAATAATGATGTGAGAATAATCTATATCTATACTAATATTATAAAGAGGAAAGATTTGTACCTATTTTTGTATGTTTGTAATGAATAGGTTCAAAAAGTACTGGGCCGATTTAAAAAATTCTTTCACCAATAGAATGCTACATTCTTCCAATTTGACATAGGCTACATTTGATTTTGAAAAAAAATAGGGATCCTTGGTAAAATTTGAACAATGTAACCGAAGGTGTAGAAAAATGAGTCTTAAAATGTCTTTCGTCGAATGCGCTGCCGAAACTATTAGCGATAATTGTCTACCCCGTGCGAAGCCGGGACGGGCTGCTAGTACTAAATAATTTGAACACCAGCAACATTTACCACAGCTTAGGCTAAGTTGGAAGTTTTTAAGACACTTCGTAAATTTAATTTTTGTTTTTTAGCAATTACTATGCTAGGTTAATTTATGATTTTATAATACCTACTTGAAAAAGTATTAAAATGCTTTTCTGATCTTAACCAATAGTTTTTTTATTATATTGGACAACATCACATACATTGCTCTGATCCTAAGGTAAGTAGCTAAAGCACTTGTGTTACAGAAATATAGAAAAGTTCGTTTTCTACATTGACCTGACCGGGGATCGAACCCGGAACTTCAGAGATGGTGGCGCCATTTATAGTCCGGCGTGCTAGCCTCTCGGCTACGGAGGTCGTCGAAGTCAAATATTTGTAACAATATTTATATCGGGTGTTGACGGTAATACCGCAACATTGATCAGAAAAAGCGCTGGCTTCGACAGCGAGAAACACTTGAAAGATTTCGTCAGGTCAGCTAGCGTCTCGGTAGCTTAGTTGGAAAAGCACTCGCCCGGTATGCGATGGTCGTGGGTTCGGGTCCCACCAGAGGCGGTCGTTTTTTTTTCAAGTATTGTGTAACTTCCTTTATTTACGTATCCAGCTGCTGATATATTATAGCTTACTATGAGATCAATATTGATATCTTGCAAACAAACTAATGCGTTAATGAAACACTGAAGAGTCTGATAGAGTGGCTTTATATAAACAATCTCAAAATAAACATTGAGAAGACAAATTGCATCCAATTTTCTACTTGCAAGGCGCAACCATTAGATTTATTAGTCCAATATGGCAGTAATACTATTGACTTTAACAAACGATGTAAATTTTCTCGGCTTTACCATAGACAAATATTGTGACTGGAAAGCACATATAGGAAAACTATGCATGAAAATAAATAAATTTATATACGCACTACGACGACTCAGTAATATTTCATCCATGGAAACTGCGCTAAATGCATATAATGGTTATGTGTCGTCACTACTTAACTACGGTACTTTGTTGTGGGGTAACTCGGTCGATATAAAAAAAGTTATCATAGCACAAAAAAAGTGTATCAGGGCAATTTGCAGAGCACATTTTATGGATTCTTGTAAACCCCTATTCATACAACTTAAAATTTTGCCACTACCATGCTTATACGTAAAGCAAGTGTGTATATTTGTACGACAACACCCTCAATATTTTATAACAAGAGGTCAACATAAAAATAAGCCAACGAGACATCAAAATAGAATAATGTTTCCTAGCATAAGACTGCAATTATTTAAAAGAAGCCCCTATTGCATGGCTATTAAAATATATAATAAGTTACCTGATTTTTTCAAACACTTGCCTATAGTTATGTTTAAAAAACAGGTGCATGCCTGGCTTCTGAATAAATGTTATTATTCAATGCAAGAATATTTTGATGACAAATAATAAATTATTGTATCAGCTAAGCTACTTTAATTTAATAAACCTTTTGAAATTGTAATACTAACTTTAATATTGTTGTAATTTTCTTGTACGTACATTTGATATTAACTTTGTATATTTGCATGACTAATTAAGTCAAACATGTGGACATAATAATTTTAAAATATCTTGTATTTACCATGTTTAAAGCAAATAAATATTTCTGATTTCTGCGTTATCTTGACGATGGATAATGTATGAAACTTTTTTGACACATTATGGCCGATGTTCCTTGGGCAAAATTGTTTGGACGCATGTATGAACAAAACCAGATACTTAAATAGGTAGGTAGAACTAATCTTACACGTTGTTTAACCTTGGCCCATTTTATAATTAATTATTATTTTATTGGTTGAAAATTGGAATATATTAAAAAAAAAAATTGCAATTGCGGTGTCTTCCATTTTAAGAGTTATACATTTTTTAAACGTTTTTCACAGCGCCTACATAAGCTTAGCATCATGTTCCACTGGTATAAAATGCCTAATAGCTTTAGGCCCAACCTTATGTAAGATTTTAATCAGTGCAATGAAGTTAACATTATTAATGATTTGATTGTCGAGTTTATTAAGACTGGCTTGATAAAAGTACACATACCTCTTTAGCTTGAAAGTCGAAGTCTAGTAGATACAGCCACTGCGACTTCAGTGTGAAGTTGTGGAGGACGCTCAGCTCGTCCACGAACGAGCCAATGTAATCTGCAAAAGATAAAATTATTTTAAGAATATCAAGTAGACGAAAAATATATTTTTTAAACATTTGACAAAATAAACAGAAAAACACGATATAATCATGAAAATCAAGCAGTGCACTATATGTCTGTGGGTCCAGGATAAAAGGACCTCATAGACGCCCTGTATAGGCCTGTTCATTCTAATCTGGAAGTCATTGTTTATCAGTGGACGTCCTATGGCTGAATTGATGCTGACAATGCCTCGCCCTTTCATCTAGTTTGAAGTCGCTGCATGCAGGTTTCCAACAGGCCAATCTGGAAGTCAGCCTATGTTCCTCAGTCGACGTCTTGTGGCTGAAATAATGTCAGGGGCTCACCCTCGCATTTCCTAGCATCTAGCTGAAAGTAGCTGCATGCAGGCTCCAGCGATCAATCTGGAAGCCATTGGGGGAGGGGATTACTAATGTTTGGCCAAAAACACGTTTCCCAAAGTATCACATCCCAAACTATCTTTGCCAAATTTTCATTTGTCAAAACAACTTTTCGCTATTTCTCAGTTAGCAAACACTAGTAATGGCAAGTAATTGTGTAGCAAATAAATGCTTGGCAATGTTTCATTTTACCAAATATTATTTAGTCAAATGTATGGTTTGGCAAAACTTACACTTCCCAAAATATTGCAAGGCATGCGATTTACAGTAGTAAAAAACAAAAGTCTTTATTGGCAAGTTAAGAGTTTCGAAAATATACTATTGGAAGCAAAAATTTTAATGAAGCGCTCGCTGCGCGCGCTCCGTTCGCTCGGCTTCGCGCCTTTTGTGTGGTCACTGTTATAACATAACCTAACCTAGCCTCTGTAGGCATTGATATATATGTTAACACTAGATCAGCAGTTGCCGCGCTAAACGCGCGCTACTGCGCTGATGGCCGCAGGCATCAGCACAGTCAATGTATAACTAGTACTTAGAGAGGCGTTGACCGAGTAAGGCGTCACAATAAAAAAATAAAAAATGGGTAAATGCGTCGTTAAAAATTGTGGTTCGAGGTCTCAGACCAATAACAAAGCATGTGGAATCACTTTTCAAAGGTAATTAATTCGTTTTTGTGGAATATTAATGTAAATAACTCAAATTACAAAATAAAATATCACAGAGCATATTTGAAGTTCAGTGTTGCCAGTTAAAACATCATTTGGTTTTCCCATATCTATGGGAGATTTTTTATGTTGATAAAATTATTTAATTAGTAACCGTAGTATTTTTTTATTGGCGTTATAATTATTTTACAGAGTACCTAAAGATGCAATACGACGCGAGAAGTGGATTAAAGTCATAAGATTACTAAGAAAAGAAACAGATTGGTTACCTTATAAGGCTACAATTATTTGCTCTTAGCATTTCCAGGAGCAAGACAAAATTGACCCTAAAACCGACTGCGATCGTATACACTTGTCCAGTGAAGCAAGACCTATGCTTTTTGTTAGTAATATTCAGTTTTTTTGTATATTTGACAAAATCACATACATTGCTCTGATCCTATGGGAAGTAGCGAAAGCACTTGTGTTACAGAAATCAGAAACAACAACGGTACCACAACACCCAGAGCCAAAACAATATAGTAAAGTTCGTTTTATACATTGATTTGACCGGGAATCGAACCCAGAACCACGAAAATGGTGACACCTAGGCCAGGAGCTCGTCACTACGGTATTACAGTAATAAATCAATAATAAACCTTTTTTGATTAGGTTTAGATATTCCTTTCTCTCTCTCGATTAAACAAAAAGTGACAGTTTGAATGTTTTTTATAAGAGCTGTCAAATTAAGTTATCACAAAAAATACAACATGATTAGAAGATTTTCACTGGAAACAGATAGCAATCTGTTTCCACTTAAAGAACTTTTTATGTTGATTTGAAGACCACGCATTCGAACTTGCGGGCAAGAGCTAGTTTCAAATAATTTAATAATAATAATAGATTTACAGTCATTTGTATTTTACCTTGTAGTTTTACCTTGTAGTTTTACCTTGTAGTCGACTTGAGAACCTCCTCCGTTTTTTCGTCGGTTGAAAAGTAGAGAGTTAACTGAGTGACTGTCTTTTGATTAACACAACCCGTGTTAATCAAAAAAACAGTCTTGTTTTCTTTGCAAAACCAAAGTAAAAAGTTCGATCTTTAATAAGAGTGCGTCTCCAGTCTACAACGTTGCTAGGTATATACTACACAACCTGTAGTCCTCGCGAACGAAGTTGCGGGCACAGCTAGTAAGAAGTATAACTTTATAAGTAAGTTGAAAATTCAAAACTTATCTAATTACAAAATTTCATCTTAATCGTTACAGCAATTTTAAAGATAAGAAACGCATATTTATAATTCTATGGTATTATTGTCATTTGTATTATTCAGATGAAAAAGTTCTCGCTGGTTTAGATAGAAAAAAGGTTTCGTTAAATTGACACCAGGCGGCCCCACCGCAAATATTTCGCGTTTATACTTTCACACACACAAATCTGGAAAGGCACTCTAACTGTTTATTTTATAAAACAACAACGGTCACGTTTTAATGTATTTTATAAAGCTCTCTGACAACACTTATTTATTTATCAACTTTGTTCAAACTTTTCTTTTAATAATTATAAACACACCATATTAATAGTATTTCATACAAAATTAATCAACCCAAATTACTCTTTATTTATTTAAAATGGGGTAAATTCATATAGCGAGCAACACTGAGCCCGCCAAAAAATTAATATCGCCATCTTTTTCTTTTTAGAATGACAGCTCGTTTTCAGACACTAGTGAAAGTGAGACAAATATATGTTTTTATCTAAATGTTTAGTCGTTTCCAAGCTACGGCTTTCAAACTGACATGTAGAAGACTTTTGTTGCCGCGAGACAGTGAAGTTTGCTTCTCTAGTGTATTGAACTCAATGTCTGTAGGAAAGATCTCTGTTTATAAAAGTAAGTTCTGGTACATTAAGTAAGTAATAATATTACCTAATCTATGCATTTAGTAAACAACCATGCAACTTTTTCAACAGCTGTTCGTTTATGTGTATATATGGCAATTTGACCAATCAATTTTTTGGAATATAATATTTGCCAAAATAAAACATTTGCTATGTTAACATTTGCCTTAATGAAAATTGACAAACTAAAATTTTGGTCAATTGCCAAATGATAATTTGACCAAAAAGTGCGAAATGTATATTTGCTAAAGATTCATTTGGGAAATGAAACATAGGCGATATGTTTTTTGGGAAGTGAAATTTTACGAAAAATAATTTGGCCAAATGAAAGGATACCTGGGGGAGGCCTTTATGCAGTCATAATAGCTGAAATGATGACAGTGGCTCACCCTCGATAGCGATTCTATCATCTAGCTAAAAGTTACTGCATGCAGGTTTTCAACCGGAACTGGAAGTCATTGGGGAGGCTTATGATCAGCAGTGGATGTCCTATAGCTGAAATGATGACAGAAACTCACCCTCGACAGCTTCCTTCGCGTCTAGCTCAACATTTAGCAGGTCCGGCTTGGGATGCACAACAGACAGCACCACGTGGTAGGCGGCGCCGGGCGGGAAGCAGTCGGGGGAGGCCTATGTTCAGCTGTGGACGTCCTGTTCCTATGGCTGAAATGATGCTGACAGTGCGTCACCTTCAATAGCCTTTCTTGCTTCTAGTTTGACATGGAACAGATAAGACAGCCAGACCATATTTATTTCAGGTCAGTGCGTCACTTACCAACACTCACAGTACATCCACCGGCTAAAATAATGCTGACATTGGCTTACCCTCCCGTCTAGTTTGAGCTGCTGCAGCCAGGCTTCCAAAAGGCCAATCTGGAAGTCCGCCTATGTTCTGCAGTGCTGAAATGATGACAGTGGCTCACCCTCGATAGCTTTTCTAGCGTCTAGTCAGAACGCGCTGCATGCAGGCTTCCAACGGTCAATCTGGAATCTGTTAGTCATTGGGGGAGGCCTATGTTCAGCAGCGGACGTCCTATAGCTGAAATGATGACAGAAACTCACCCTCGACAGCCTCCTTCGCGTCTAGCTCAACATTTAGCAGGTCCGGCTTGGGATGCACAACAGACAGCACCACGTGGTACGCGGCGCCGGGCGGGACGCGCGTGCGGCGCGCGGCGTCGGCCGCGTCGGAGCTGGCGCCGCGCAACACCTTCGTCTGGTACACCCACTGCTTCAGCGCTTGGATTAGTGTGGGTGATGCTGGGAATGAAACAAGAGGGTAGATAGCTCAATAATCCTCTTCCTCTATCCTTTAATCCTCTAATATTATATATGTGAAAGTTTTTAAGGATGTTTGTATGTTTGTGACTCAATCACGCGTTAACGGCTGTACGGATTTTGAAGAAATTTTGCACACTTTTAGGATACTAGCTGACCCGGCGAACTTCGTACCGCCTACAGTTTCTTTTTTTGTCAGATTTTCTAATATTTTTATTTTATTCTGCTATCCGGGGTGGAGACAAATCCAACAAATTATAAACCATGAAAATCGGTCCAGCCGTTCTCGAGGTATAAGTGTTGTAACAAACCCGACTTTGTTTTATATATTAAAGATGATCTGAATTAACATGTAGGATACGTTTTATCCCGATTTAATGTTCCTGTGGAATATTTTACTATATAAGGTCCGATTTTATTAGTGTTCATCCTGTTAACCTGTGACTATAAAGGTGAAAAGCAATCGTAAAAACCAACTTTCAAATGTCTATCATAAAAACTAAAAAAGTTAAAAATAAATTACAAAATAACAACATCGACTTCATATTGCATAAACTCGTCCTATCTTCAACTCTTTCTCGCTCTGTACAAGGGGAAGAAATAAGACGGATAATCAGATGGTTAAACGTAGCAAAGATAGGACGAGTTTATGCAATATGAAGTCGATGTTGTTGATTTTTAACTTTTTTAGTTTTTATGGTACACATTTGAAAATTGGTTTTTACGATTGCTTTTCACCTATATAGTCACAGGTTAACAGGATGAACACTAATAAAATCGGACCTTATATATTGGCCTTTATTGAAAAAAATGCGTAATGCGAACATCCTGGTAGTCCACACAACCGAAGTTCAGGGTACAGCTAGTACTGTGAAGCCTCGAATCCACTAGAGGCATCCTCGGGTGGATTCGAGGCTTAATAACCATCATCTTAATCAGCCCATGTCAGTCGGGCCACGCCACTGAGCCGGTTCCTCGGCTATTTTTTTTCATCGGCCCGGATTATTATCAATAATACCAATTTAAGCACTACCATGACATAGTATCTCATAAAAAAGGCCTAATACAAAAAACATCAACAACCTCGCACGACTAGATGGCTAACATCATAAACAACATTAAATGTTGTAAACAACAACAAATTTTGTTCTACGAGTTTTACAATACATTAGTTAAAAATGTTTTTCCAAGCTTTTATTGTACTATCGTGACATTTGTAGGTCTATGTTTATTTTATTTTATTTATTTAAGGACACCACACATTGACAGATATAGAACTTGGAGTAAACTATTTTACAGTGCTCATTATTTTTATTTTTTTATATGAATTTGTATATTTCCAAATATTATGTATTTATTATGTACTGTATTTTATCTTTAAAATAACATTAAATGTCAATCGTGCTCATTTATGTTCCATTCACATACGAAATGGCGACGCGCGCGATGCGATGCGCACAGAGATAAAAGAACATTAGAAAGGCGTAATATTAAATTGATATTAACTTTTGTATGAAAGTAAAATGTGTAAAATTATTAAAAGTCGGAGAACAAATGTAGTTGTTTGTGATGTTAGATGTTGTTGATGTTTAAAATAACCCTGTAAAGAGTCAAGTATGCTTTCAACTCGAAGATCTCATTAGTTTCCTTTCTATATCATATACAGGGTGTAAAAAAAGGCTTAACGAAGCCTTAAACCACGAATTCTATACATAAAACCAAGTAGAATGCAAAAAAAATAATTGCTGGGAAATGACTTTTATTTTTGGGTATCAAAAAAAATTACTTATTTCTAACCTGCAATGTATAGCGCGCACGCCACAGACTATGCCTGTGTGTGTAAGATCATTTTTCTTTGTAAAAAAGTTTAGTACTATCAACCAGAAGTCAATATTATAAAAAATCTTTGAAAAAAAATTGTAACTTTGACTGCCATTAACTCGGTAACCAGTCATTTCCCAGGTATAGTGTAAAAGAAAAAAATGATCGTAATAATACGTAGAATATGTGGTATTCGGCTTCGTTAAGCCTTTTTTACACCCGATATGTATGTGGTCGTACCTTTATCATCTCTAAAGAACATAACCCTGTCGCCGGCCAGCCAGGCATCCTGGAACAGCGGCCTCCTCTGCACCAGGTAGAACTTGTTGTGCTGGGTGAGGTCGTAGGACGCTGCAACCTCTTCCAGGGCGTCCTGCTCATCCGCCACCGACTCCAGGCTGCGGTGGAGGTCATCAGAGATGATCGACTTCTTGATCTTCAGTTGTAAGATATCTAGGAGTAAATAAGAATATTAAAAAATGGTTGTCTGTAATTTTACGTGATAACGTCATAAGAAAACATTGATGCTACTAGGACGCATTGTCGCGCATGTGTCGTGTGGTGCCGGCACGTTAAAAGAATAGCACCACCCCTTCTCTTCCTATGGGTGTCGTAAGAGGCGACTACAGGAGAACCGCCACAAGAACTGCGATCAACAACCCGCCTGCCAAGCGTGGCGATTATGGCAAAATCCTCCTTTTGGAGAGGCCTGTGTCCAGCAGTGGACTGATGCAGGCTGGTGATGATGATGATGATACTAGGACGCTTGTCCAGTAGTAGTAGCATCAATGTTTTCTTATGCTCGTAAAGGCTGATTCGGGTGCTCAAATACAATAACTATTATTATGGGACTAAAATCGAAATTGCAAAAATAAGCTCCCCATACAAAGCTCGCCGATCGGCTGACATCAGTTCGTATGGAGAAGTCAATGTTTTTTAGATTTCGATGTTGGTCCCATAGTAAAAGTTGTTGTATTTGAGCAGCAGCATCAGTCCTTATGAGGACGAGCGTTTATTATGTTACACCCTGTATATGTATATATAGATTATACCTTCATCCTCAAACGCTTTCTGTATGGCCCCAGCTATCTCCGAGGCAGTCTGCGCGTCGTTGGCCAGGACTGTCAGCTCGGATGCGATGGTGATGGGGAGCTCGTTGAATGAACTGATCTTGTCGTATGGCAGGGCTACTCTGAAATAATAAAAAAACACAACTGTCAAATGGATTAAGTGTTACCATTTTACAAAACACCGGCCAAGTACGAGTCGGACTCGCGCCCGAAGGGTTCCATACAATTATTTATAAAAACAGCAAAAAAAACTACCTTGTTGTATGGGAGCCCCCTTAACGGGGGCGTTATATTGGGAGCTATAGCGGTAACAGAAATACATCATCTGTGAAAATGACGCCTGTCTAACTATCACGGTTCATGAGATACAGCCTGGTGTTAGACGGACAGACGAACAGACAGACAGACAGATAGACGGACAGCGAAGCCTTAGTAATAGGGCTTTACCCTTTGGGTACGGAACCCTAAAAATTAGGCTTACTAATGTTGCTGATTTGTA
Source organism: Anania fuscalis (assembly GCA_950371115.1). Lineage (NCBI taxonomy): Eukaryota > Metazoa > Arthropoda > Insecta > Lepidoptera > Crambidae > Anania > Anania fuscalis. The sequence goes on from OX493346.1 coordinate 2,537,476, forward strand.
GTCGAGTATCTCTAATAAACTGATATTAGTCTACTCTTTTTTTGGGATAGAAAAGCTTTTCGCATACTTTTTAGGGGAAAACAATAAAGTTACATTAAGGTATTTTTTTGAAAATATCTATTATTTTTGTTTTTCATAGTAATGTTAATTTATTATACAGGGTGTACAAAAGAACACCCTGTATAATAAATGGGACACTCCTTAAAACCACATGATCAGCTGGTCAAATACAACAACTTTTCCTATGGGAGCAACATCGAAATCGTGATTTTATTTTCAGATGCTCCATACATTATCATCGAGGTATAGGCGTGTAGGTTTGTATGGAGAAGCTGAAAAAAAACTATCGATTTCGATGTTGCTCCCATAGAAAAAGATGTTGTATCTGACCAGCTGTTCACGTGGTTTTAAGAAGTGTCCCATTTTCTTGTTCACCCTGTATACCTACTTATGACCTCAATAGCGCGTTACATACACAATCCACCGACCAAGTTTCCAAGGCGCATACTAGTGCCATTAAAAAGTTAAGTAAAGGTATGGCTTTTAATTGCAATCGAACTCCACTAATGAAGCACTAACTGTATCTTATCTAAACTTAAGTGACGCTGAGTATTAATTAAAATGACTTATGAGTGCTGCAGTTAGGTATACAAGGTACCTAATAATACAAGGTAGACATATCTGGTAATAACATATTTTTGAGGTGCTCGTAGCTCAGTGGCGTCAGCGCTTTGGTATCGATTACTAAAGTTAAGCAACCAACGCCGCGGTCGTCAGTGGATGGGTGACCATTCCAACCATATTCAGTGACATTTATCACGAGCATCTCCGTGCTTCGGAAGGCACGTTAAAAGTTGGTCCCAGACAATATCGCTTGATATTGGTCGTGAAGCCTAGTCAAAGGCCTTAAGGCGGCTTGATAACACCTGACAGTAAGGTTTAGTCACTGGCCTTACAACACCCCTCCACCGCACCGCACCAGGCCCGCGTGGTGGAGTATGGCCCAAACCACCTCATAGTTGAGGTGAGGCCTGTGCCCTGCAGTGGGACGTATATAGGCATACTTTACTACTTACATATTTTAAGTGATGATGCGACTACCTTACTCAAATTATTTTGTTTTTAACGTAATTATTAGTTATTAACAACATTAATTAATAATACTTTTATGGTAGTTGCGGACAAAGCGTTACATATTATTATTATTATTATTCAAGATGGTGTCATTGTTCATGTATCTGCTGTTTTATTTTACTGGTTAATTAATCATGTGACAACTTAATGAAATTATTTTAACTCACAAATACCATAACATATTTTTAGTTCTTATTCAATGTTTTTTAAAGTTAATACGATTTGGGCGCAATTTCATTTTTTTTTTTAATTATCAACGATTTTTTAAAAATATTGTACCTGCCTACTCACTTATTATTACACTTCCTAGAACCATGCAATCGGTTGCTCATAAAAAACAACTTGTGAGCTATGGGCTCCCATAGCAAAAGTTGTTGTTTTGACATCGAAATCATTTAGATCCACCATAGAACCACGCTACTTCCATGATAAAGCATCGAGATCGAAAATCAACTTGTTTACGATTTCAATGTTGACTACCTCCCATCATAAAAGTGGTTGTATAGGGGCAGCTAATAGTCTGATTTACGACTTAAATAGTTATAATAGATCGAACTGGTTTACCTGTATACTTCAGTGGTCTTCCACCACAGAGGTAGACCGATGATGATGAGCACCCCCACAAACGAGGCGCTCGCCCACATTCGGTTGGATTCTGAAGAAAAGGAAAAACACATAAATAATAATAGGATAAAGGAAAACACTCGTGTAGTCATATGGTTACTTTGGCAGTTTTGTTTTGATTTTGTTTTGAATGAAACAAATTGGGCACAAGTCGTAAAATTTCTGAAAATGCAAGGGCGACCACCTCTGCCAAACCGCATCATGCCTGAGTCAGCGTTTTAAAAGCGCGAGTAAGTGCATATTCCTTAGTTTTTTCGGTTATATTTTTTACTTTTTTACATCCTCAACGTAACGCAAAGTTATTTTATTTATGTAATCAAATTTTGCCTACTTCTACGTGAATGACAATACATTTTGAAACTGTCGTACTAATCTAATGATAAAGTCAGGAGATGCTACTAGCAAAACCTTGTTTGAGCTTATTAATTCTGCTTTGATTAGTCCAACACATATTAAAGTATAAGTGTTTATAGTGTCAACTGTGATATTAAATTAGATGGAAGAATGTAGGTATAATAAAACACGCGGCGGTTAGTGTGCAGAATAGGGACACAGTGAGTGTAGTGTGTGACGGTACTTGGCGTAAAAATAATATTATGAGGGTAGATGAAGAATCTGCCTCTCATACGGAGTGAAGACATCGCTGTTCCAGTCAGCCCGTGACCACGGTCGGTGTAACCCGATCGAAACGTCAGGCAAAAGAGGTAACATTTTGTACCTAAATTATGATCGCGTTAATTCCCGTTTCATTGAGTTTTAAATAATAAAACAGTTCTTTTTCGATTAATAAAAACAACAAGAAATCAATAAATAATATGAAACTCATTCCACTAAGTAGATATTATTATCAATTAAATAAAACTGTACCTACTCAAGAGACCTATTAGAAATTAACGATTAGTTAACAAAATATATTAATCAAACAAAGACTTGTTCAGTTCACATCACAGGTCATTGTTACGAATTATTTTGAAAGTAGAATTTCAAACAAAGAATCGTCTGCTAAACGGCTTCTTATTTTGCCAGCCAGATAACCAGCCGCTGAGAAGCCATTTCGGATTCAACGCTTGTTGGACTTGGTGGAACCACAGTTCTCAGACAGTCATCCATAAACTTTAAAATTTTGCCTTATGTTGTTGTTGTGGTGACTCGTATTTTGTAAAAAAAAATAGTTTCGTTGACGTGCCGCCAGGCGGCGCCACTCTGAAATCCAAAAAAAATAAAGTTTACTTTCAGTCGATTTATGGACTCACTATGTCCTCTGTAATATATCTAGTACATTATAGTGCATCATGAGTTAGCATATAATATCAAGTGACGTTTATGCAAACCAGCGTAAACCGGATTTTGTCGTTTTGCTTAGTGGCAACAGGCACATGTATACTAGGTAATTATTTTAATAAATGCATTTATGCAATCGCTCAACAACTGCGCCAATTGGTTTTATTTATTGTAACTAGACCACAGTTTTTCCATGCTATTAAATTGTTATCACATTTAGAAGATGCTTGATCGTCAATTTTCATTTACGCATTCAAATACGATTTTTATAGACTAGTCTCAAAATTTTTTCTAAGCTATATTCGACAAACACAAAGTTACGCCAGTTCAACTATTCCAAGAGTAACTTTACTAGTTACTCATTTAATTTACTCTTGAATATCTTAGGTTGCGTTTTTCAACTTACTTGAGGAATTAAATTTAATTAAATACACTGTTTTTTCTAAGATCGACGAATATATTAATAAACCTAGTAAAATACGATTTGGCAAAGTGCCAACTTTGACATTAATTTATTCTTGATAATCATTACATGGCCCAAATACACCCGTTATAATATTATGCTCGTATTCATTACCGTATTAGATTAGATTACCTTACATCTGTGGTTGGAAAATGAAGAATAGGCTTACTCTAGATTAAGCAGTGGTTTACTCTCGAATAAACTTACTCCACCTTGGTCGAATCGGGCCTAAGAGTAGATTCGAAAAAACGTTTTTCTTGCATACAGTTTTAGCTAGCTATGTCAACCACGCGGTATTTGGTAACACGGCTAGCTACCCACGTAACGCGACTGTAGTGATCTATCATACTGCGACAGTGACACTATTGACCCAAAAATTATACAAAAAAAAGGACCAACGTCAACCGAAAAAAAAAACCAGCCAAGTGCGAGTTGGACTCGCGCACAAAGGGTTCCGTACCATTTTCTATAAAAACGGCAAAAAAATCATGTTTGTTGTATGGGAGCCTCTTTTAATATTTATTGTATTCTGTTTTAGTATTTGTTGTTAATATAGCGGCAACAGAATTACATCATCTGTGAAAATTTCAACTGTCTAACTATCACCGTTCATGAGATACAGCCTGGTGTGGTGACAGACGGACGGACAGACAGACAGACGGACAGCAGTCTTAGTAATAGGGTCCCGTTTTACCCTTTGGGTACAGAACCCTAAAAATTGGCTTACTCTTGATTAAGCTGTGGTTAACTCCAGTGTAAAAACTTACTCCAGTTCGGTAGAATCGGGCCTAAGACTACATTCGAAAAAAAACCTTTCCTTGCATACATTTTTTAGCTAGCCACGTCAACCACGCGGCGTCCGGTAACGTGGCTAGCTACCACGTAGCGCGACTGTAGGTAGTGACATTAGTGACCCAAAAATTATGCAAAAATGGACTAACTCCAACCTAAATATAAAAAAACAATCTATTTTTAAAGTCTATTTTCATATTTTTATGCCTATAAAAGTCATGATGATTTTAAAGATCAAAACCGTAAATATGTTCCTGGTGCTGAGTACCTATATTAGTTGCACTATTAAATAGGAGCCAATTGCTAATTAAGCGGTGTGTGTAGTGTGTCCTTTCTCTTCTGACCAGTGTAAGAATATCTATCGTGTTCTATTTAGATAAGATGTGTTAGAAGTCTCTGAATATTGGTGGAAACAATGTGACCAAATGTTACATGATTATAAGGACAAGCAAGAATGATGTTATTTCATGTCAAAAGTTAAAAATATAAATCTTTAGCTCTTGTATTATTTTTACTATGAAATGTGTTATGATGAAATTTACAAATAACTAACAAGCTAACTTTATGAAGATAGGAAAAGCTTGAATATTCAAAACCTTAAAACTAGCCCAATCGAAAGAAAGTTCACTGAGATGATGACTGAGGAGGCAGAAACGTCTAAATCTGACAGCAACATGTCCCAATTTAGGAACCCCAATTGTATGGTCACCCCAGCAGCACAAACGTGTGGTAGCACTCACGCTTCCAATAACGAAGGTCAGGTGTTAAACGGCCGTAATTGCGGCAATTCTCGCGTCATTCTGACGATATTAGGTGTTGGACAGTGTTAATGGTGTGGAGAGTTGGAGATGTGATACGCCATGATTGTTCAAGAGCATCGCTTTCTTTCTTTCTCCTAACGCTTTGTCCGTGTAAGCTATAGTTCCAATAATCGCATTCAAAAAAACCGGCCAAGTGCGAGTCGAACTCGTACACGAAGGGTTCCGCACAATTTATAGATAAAAACGGCAAAAAAATCAGGTTTGTTGTATGGGAGCCCTCTTAAATATTTATTGTATTCTGTTTTTTAGTATTTGTTGTTAAAGCGGCAACAGAAATACATCATCTGTGAAATCAACTCTAATTATCACGGTTCATGAGATACATATAGCCTGCAGGGCTAGCATGCGCACATCTGTTATTTTATCGATAGACAAGACAAATTTTGTCTTCGACGATAATTTAGTCGTATTCCCTAATCTAGCGGATCACAGACGTCTCGAATCCTTTTTCTTAATATTTTCAGGGTCTCCCGTTCTTCGTAGCCACTTATTTTACGTTATAACACGGCATTGCCATGATATTTTGATTTTTTCTTTGTTATCGTCTAAGACAAAACGACATATTTACGTCAAAAATCGATAAAATGCCACGACAAAATTTTATCGTGTTGCGCATGCTAGCCCTGCTGGTGACAGACGGACGGACAGAGAAGGGTACGTAACCCTAAAACAAAAAGTTTGGCAAATCAAACACTGTTTGACGGATGTAGGCTGTTTGTTAGGATTTTATCAATCAATCATATTTTATTGTATTACATTGGAGTACACAAAAAAAATTATCGAGTTAATGCGTCCGTAAACGGACACATTAGCGATGGTATGTGACCAGATAAGTTTCCTATTGTTTTAAGTAGCCAGTCTTTTTGAGAGCCTTGCCTTGAATATAATATAGCCTATCTAAAAAAATGGTTTTATGGGTGATTTTCGGAGCTACACAGGTTTAAGAACTAACCAGCAAAATACGTACGTCCACGTAATACCCATTCAAACTTTATTGTTCTATTATTTATTCACGTAATGTCCTTTGTTTGGTGCCGGATAAATAAATAATTATTAGGTATATTACGTCACGGTCATTCCAAATGTGACAGTTCATGTTAAAGACACAGAAAAAAAGCGTGATATCATTAAATCACTTAAATGAGTAGGTCCTAAATGACGATATTTTGTGTGACATATATGTGGATGATCCCTTTCACAAACTATTCTAGAACAACGAATTCACATTAAAATTTATTACCTAAAACCTCACTGTTCACATACAATCGGCATCTATTCCCGGCTAATTGGCACTGACACAGAACACGGCACAGTCCGCCATTTATTATAACACTGGTACTTTGACCCGGCCAACAAACAAGGGTAGATTGTATGTATCTAATAGGACATTATTGGATGGACTAGAATGTTGATTACTAATAGACAACTAGACTACAAATAGTGATGCTTATTAACTGATAGGTAAGCATTTGCAACCGGCAAGCGTAGTATAAGACGTCCACTCACAAGTTGAACAGACGACTACCATGCGCGCATCGGTTATTTTATCGATAGACAAGACAAATTTTGTCTTCGACGATATTTGTCGTTTTCCCTAATTACAGACGTCTCGAATCCTTTTTCTTAATATTTTCAGGGTCTCCCGTTCTTCGTAGCTACTTATTTTTACGTTTTAACACGGCATTGCATGATATTTTGGTTTTTTCTTTGTTCGTCGAACGTCAAAAGTCGATAAAATGCCACGACAAAATTTTATCGTGTTGCGCATGCTAGCCCTGGGTAAAGGTTGCAGGGCGCGCGCAACCGAAAAATCTGGAAGACATTGGGGGAGGCCTATGGTCAGCAGTGGACGTCTTATGGCTGAAATGATGATGATGAAACATTTGCAATAACATCTCTACCAGAGGGCCTAGTGTAAGTTTTACTCGATAGCTTTTGATGAGAAAGAACGTAAAAAGCCTATATGAAAACATTATTTCAAGTGCCACCTCGAAGTCTATACCAATTTATGTTTACTTTTCTACCGATTTATGCGATGAAATTCTTTATAGAACTCTACTAGTTTTACAGAACCTATACTATTATACAGGGGGTACAAGAGAAAGGGACACTCCTTAAAACCACGAGATCAGAGCTGGTCATATACAACAAATTTTTCTATGGAAGCAACATCGAAATCGTGTTTTTTTCAGATGCTTCATACATTCTTACTCGCTTAGCTCGATGATAATGTATGAAGCATCTGAAAAAAACACGATTCCCATGTTGCTCCTATAGGAAAAGTTGTTGTATATGACCAGCTGATCACGTGGTTTTAAGGAGTGTCCCATTCTCTTGTATACCCTGTATATGTATGTGTGAAACGTTAATAAGAAACCTTTGAATTTATCAGCGATAAACGTATGTTAACGTTGAACTTTGGAACACTGCAATATTTTACTCTGTGGTATTATTGACGTCAGTTTATCTAAGTTGAACAACAGAAACGTCACGTCATTTTTTGTATTTGTGAAAGACTTAAATTATTATCAGGGCATTTCCTAGTCTGAGATCATATTGTAAAAAAGTGAGGGTTATCTGGGATTTTCTCGTACACGTCTAACATACTTATGCGTCTCATTAAACACGACACAATAGGTCGTAAGTGACTCATATTATCATAGCGCATAAGAATCTGTAAAATATTACAAGTTCAGTAGGCTCACTCATTAACCACTCGATCACGGCAATAAGGCCCATCACAGTTGTGAAGATTGAGCACCCACACTTCGTCTATAAGCCTGCGCTTCCCTTACGCTTACTCCCTCTCGGTAGTAACGTCTTAGCGCTTCTTAATTATTTTAATAATTGTTAACCTCCTCTCTTGCGGGAAGAGGCAACTTTGGAGTGTTTTTCTATCGAGCCAAGTTTAGCGGATTGTGTTTCTAAGAGCGAATACGTGTCTGCCATATCCTTAATTATAGCATATCATTTTCTGAATCTTATTACTGGTAAATAATGTTCAAAGTAGGTTTTAAAAACTTGTCAGTGCGACATTTGACGGATAAGAGGCCCTTAATGGGAGTAGTGTCAGAGGATAGTGAGCTTACTGACTGTGCCTCTACTGTTATGATGACTTGTGTAGCTGTGTGGTCATGTGACTGAGCATATCCTATATAACACACGACATGACTACGGTGAGCCTTTGGTATGAAACTTTAGGATAGGTAAAGAAAAGCTTTTAGTGCAAAAGAATAGGAAGTTATTTTATGGAGTACGAGTAGGCCTCTGATAAAATCTATCGAGCTGTCGGGAGTTGAAATTCTACGAAAGTTCCTACATATAATCATATTACAAGCAGTTCTTTTTTGTTAAAGCAGTTGTAAACAATAGCTATTTTATTCAGAGTGCATTTGCTAGTCTGGCGGGACTAAGGTTAAGGGTGGGTATAGAACAGTGGGTCAACCTTAGTCCCGGACTAGCAATTTCACTCTGAATAAGACAGTAAGAGCTGTAGGAGTTTTGCAACGTGTGGAGAACCTTGACTTTGATGACAAACTGCTTAAAAGGAGCTAATTTTATATGACTTGGCTTGGTATCTAAATTCAAAGGTCTGGTTTCCGTATTTTAATGTTGTGGATGTCTCAACTTACACTCCAAAACAAAGCGCGAGGATAAATTAAGTTAATAAAAAGCAATTTAAAAAAGACATTTGAATTCTTTAGTCATGTGAATTAATTTATTCGGCACTGAAGAATCTTTATAAGAATTAAGAAAGGTGTACACATTTATTTTTTAATATTTTTAAAATTTTAATAATACGCTTTCACCATACTTATAGATGTATTCAGTATAAAATAAGGCACTTCTACACGTACTAAAATACAGCTTTGCTCTGCCACTGTTTCGGTTGCTAAAATGGTTAAAAATAAAAATATTTTTTTCCTGTTTATCCGAAAACATACTCAAACCATTCCAACCATTGGTAGCTTCTAGCAAATAATTGTAAAGTGTTGTCTGCTGTTAGCAAACAAATAAAAAAACCGGCCAAGTGTGAGTCGGACTCGCGCACGAAGGGTTTCGTACTATTTTCTATAAAAACGGCAAAAAAATCATGTTTGTTGTATGCGAGCCCCCTTAAGTATTTATTGTTATAGCAGCAACAGAAATACATCATCTGGGAAAATTTCAACTCTCTAGCTATCACGGTTCATAAGATACAGCCTGCTGACAGACGGATGAACAGACAGACAGACAGACGGACAGCGGAGCCTTAGTAATAGGGTCCCGTTTTACCCTTTGGGTACGGAACCCTAAAAAACATTATCTGTCACTGCACCAAATTAGTCATCATGCATGACATGAGCGTGATTGAGTAACTTAGCAGACTGCGTCTAAAGTCGCACAAATATTTGTTTAAAATTAAAATATTTGGGGATTAAATAGTAACCATATTTTTAATTCGTGGTTGTATATTTTTCTAAGCTGTGAGACTAAAAAGTTGTCATTCGTCCTTGAGCCTATTTGCTTGTCAAATGGGACACAAGACGTATGATATTTGACGCGTGAATAACCCAACAATTATTTATTCGGAGGTGCTAATCATATCTTAGTTAGTGCAGCAGTATTAGCTAATGTGTGTGTGTTTAATGACGTCATGAAATAAATCTCATTTGTGCTGAGACACATATTTTGTTATTTGTCTTTTTCCATATGTTCGGTTAGCTATCACAATTAAATTTAAAATTAAGAAAATCAGGACGTAACGACATACAATAACGACTGCGTAAATCCTTAACTAAATTAATTAAATTTTCCGCTTAGTTACCCCGGCAATCACACCAACTGTAACTCTGAGGACATACAGCTTCTAAAGACATGTGTCTGTCCTCAAAGTGTTAGCTGGGTGCAGGTGGTGTGTGTGATTGTTACAGGCAAGATATTTTTTTATTATTTTCTTTTGGTCCCATGAGAAAAGCGTTGTTGTATTTTAGCAAGAGTCAGCAGCACAACCACGCATTTATAAGTATTTTCAGAATGATTCTGTATATTACAACTAATTACTCAACCTAGCGTATCAGCTTACACTGACTTAAATTAAACAAGGTTCCAATATTGCTAAATACGAGCAATTACTCAGCAAACGTTATAATGAGTGACTGTTTAAATAAACATAAGAAATATTTCAAAATAATTTTATCCTCTGAAACACGTGTAATATCGAAGATAAAAATATTTCACAAAAAAATCCATCCACCTTATGGGATAATTTCAACAATCATAACAGGCATTTAGCCCCAAACTAAAAAAAAGTTTTGTGCTATGGCGATTGGCGACTAACGGATAAATATACTCAAATACATTTACAACGATATTAAAAACCTGTTTACCATAATTTTAGGTCAATAGACGGGAATGGAGGCTACGTACCGGCAAGCGCAGCGTAGGACGCCCACCCACAAGGTGGGCAGACGACCTGGTAAAGGTTGCAGGACGACGCTGGATGCAGGCCGCTCCCAATCAGCCGATCTGAACGTCACTGGGGATGGCCTATGTTCAGCAGTGGACGTCCTGTGGCTGAGATGATGAGACGGGAATGCTTATTCCAAATATTTTGTGCGGGGTCTTTTAACCAACGCAATGGCCACAACAACCGCCACACATTTTGCAATTTAGCGAATATTTTTTGGTGTGGCTTAAACCTTTTGTCTGGTTGGAATAATGACCACTGCTGATGTGTTTGTTTGGCGTTGTATGGCCGGCAGTCAAGTGATGGATTTTCGAATATATTTAAAAGGAAAACTGACGTGTTTCACAGTATGTCGTCCGTCAAGTGAATGCCTTTAGAATTTTTTATTAATTTTTATTTTAGAATATAAGACCGAGTGGATTTATCTGCGTTCCGGCATAGTATAATATATTGGTTCCGGTTTGATGCCCAATCCATTCACCAAAGCTGACAAATGATCCACACAATTCACAAACTCCTCAGTGAACCTTCTCAAGCTCTATTATTGAATAAGGTGCAGTCAATCAAGTATTTCTGCGACAATATATTATAATAGCTCGAATAAAACTTTACAATCAATACCTACGATCAGGTCTTCTTTTTCTTCTCGAGTCAATGGCAATTAAATTCTGTGCACCCAAAAAGTGGCAACATCAATGGCCTTTTGGCGCCATGGCTCCCAACCATGGCGTTGTAAAGGTCCTCTTGCGTGCAGGTGGCAGGAGAGGTAGGGCACGACATTAAGTGTGGCATAGACTGTAAGGCGCCACACTCGCACGTGTCGTCCTCAGTGAAGCCCCACCTTTTTTCAGGTCATACAGTCGCAAATAATTAACAATAGGAGTGTGTGTAGTAAGTAAAATCATCACGCACTTTGACGTCAAAGCGATTTGTGTAAGTAACCAGTGTATCAATATGGGCTGATCATGATTACAAACATGCACTTTTGCGCAATACGCGTAGTTGAGCTCTCGAACACATTAGAGGCTTTGAGAAAGCAAATAAAAAAGCGGTTCATTACAGTTGTAACTTCACAAGATCGTAAGTGAATTATATTCTCTAACTCTGCCCTGAAGAGGAAAAGTTCTCGAGGGGCTACCACTAATATAGGAAGACACAGCGTGGGCAGGCCGCCATCTTCTGATGATGTTTAACCCTTTTCTTAGTGAACTATTCCATCAGCTTGCAGTTGCATCAAAAATTTTAGAATCTCAAACAAATAACAAGGTAAAATTGTCATAATAGATTACCCATCAAAATAACTATAGAAGCTTTGTAATCAGTTAAAGAAGGATGGATAAGACAGCCTAAATATTTCATTCTTCTGTTAACATCAACTTTACTACTTTGTACGGCGTGAAATAAATAATAGACATCTATCTATCCTAGACGTCCTGGAGCAAGTCAACCTTAACGATTCAAGAAAAACAGTCTCCATTTATTGACATGCACCAGACGGATCAAATCCATTTCCTTACATCTGTTCAACATTCGCTCGCGTTGCACTTGTAAACAATCGATTCAATAACCAGTATCGATAGCGGTACGGACACAAACCCCGCTCGCCTTTCGCTAGTGGGTGTGTGCGCTGACGTCACGCGTCCGCTGCGCGCGCGCACTTGACCCGCCGCGCCCCCGACACGTTCAAAACAACTTGTACTTGCTAACGTCACGTAATGTTTTCTAATGTTGAGAACACTAAAATATTTACAAAGGAGATGTGAACCGTGCTGATTTACCATTTTTGAGGTTTTTTTTTAGAAGAATAGTTGGTAGAGGTTTGACATAAGATTCTTTAACCCCTAGGGGTCCCCTTTCAGTCCAGAAAACGAGATGCAATTGATATTGATTGATATGCAGTTTCATGACAATCGGATGAGCTTCATGGGTTAACTTTGAAGTCTACGTTAACAAATTCACAGGTAGAAGCTACTCCCAGGATATGAATCCTTTAATTTAAACCGATTATATATTTGTAAAATTTAGCTAATTTCATTCGACCGTTAAAGGACTAACAAAAATTAGTAACTTTCTTTGAGACGACGATTCTACAAGACAGAGCATCATCAGTACTGCTTAGATAGAGCATCTTTTTATGTAGCATCGATATCGAAATAGCAAAAAAATATTACTTCCCTTACTAAACTGCCAAGCCGACCAGCTGACAATGCTGACATCAGTTTAGTATGAACATTAAAAAATGCTTTGAAGAATTTAGATTACCAGAAGTGTCGATTGTATATTAGGCAGTTCTTATTTCACTTTTGTTACTCAACACAACATAATGCCGTAACACGAGTGGGCTAATCATTGCGTAGTGAGCATTCTAAATTAGTTAGATCAGCTTTAGACCTAATACTTAAAATATAATTATCTATAAATATTATTTAGAGTAAAAATTGGATAAAGTAATAAACTAAAACCAGCCGAATTGGTACCTTATTAAAAAACCATAAACCTACTGTTAACAAAGAAAAATAATAAAAAATCTGTACTATAAATACGAATGGCTTAATAAAATGAGGAAGACCAAGCAAGTGGAACCAGGCACGACAAAAGTAATGAAACTGTTAATCTATAGATTTTATTTATTTATTGACATCTATTGTTACAACTATTTTTACAGGTAAAAACCTAATACAATAGTGTTACCCATGATAACTAATAATAAATAGAGCAGTCTTTGTGAATTCATTCAGGGAACAGTGAAATAAGTCGATTCTCTCAGCTATGGTATTGAGGGTGGCCAGCGCTCTCGTCAGCGGCGCTTTGCCGAGCAGGTTAGTTCGGCCGCGCGGCACCGCCAGCAACCGCGGCCGGCGGCGACGCCACACGTATCTATCGGGGACACATAGGTTCACCAACCTCAGTACCTCCCCGTTAATTATTTTACCCCTTAATAATTTAAACATATAACTTACTAGGCACAATTCTCTTCTCACCCGCATTTCATTATACCCTACCATACCCAGTACAAATAGGTTTGGATACATTAGTGGGTAAAAAGGATATACCCCATATTTAAGACAAACACAGCCCCAATTTTAATTACGAGATGAGTATCATCGAAAATGAAGATACCTGTAAGAACAATATAACAAACATAGCCCTTCGGTTTGAAAAGCTGAAGTCAAATGGGTAGGCCTTATTGCTAGCAGAGCTGGCAACAGTTGGGAAAGAGAGGTTCTGGAATATCGATCACGAACTGGAAGGTGTAGCGTAGGGCCTGAGTGAAAGGTGGCTAGGTGGTGACAGTGCCTGAGTGAAAGGTGACCACCTACCCGGTGAACTTTCCACCTAGTCATTGCTGCGGGAATCCGCTGGACATGAGTGGCCCAAAGCAGTTTCCTGTAGCGGTCTATCATCTATGGTGGAGGCCTATGTCCAGTATTGAACCTGACTGAATAAGCTGGCAGGCGTTAAACCATCTTCGTAAAGAGGTAGGCGGCTGAAGACAAAATTTGGCTAAATATTATTAGGTTAAGGATGAGCACTGAGCGTCAGTGTGGATGTGACTGTGGTGCGGAGTGCGGACCCACAAACTATAGAATACCTACCGTTAATAGCCTAGTTAAAAGAATTTTGAAGAACGAGTTTCAGCTGCAAATCTACCTCGTAAACTCTGAATCTACTATAAAACCGCGATATGATTGTCAACCCTATTTGGAATAAAACAATTATTACAAACGTTACAAAGACTTACACGTTATTTAGATTATCAAAGGCAGATCCAACAATACCAAAATCTTTCAAAGTTGCCAAGGGCAAAACAGAAAAACCTTTTGTCCTTCCTAAACTTAGAAAAGTAGGTACCTCTTTTGCCTCATACAAATGTATTTGTAACGCTGTATCAGTTTGGGTGTTGTCAAGTTAAGGCCTTAACACGCTTGAATGACCTTGACGCGTCGCGCCCATACAATTTCGCGCGTGCGGATGAGCTCTAAAAATCGGAAAAACATGTTTTTTTATGAAATTAATGCCTTTAACGAGAATTTTTAAATAAAACCCTCAATTCAAAACATGTATATTTCCAAAATCTTGTTTTGTGTGATAACAGTAACGAAATAGCTTGTGCTGTTTAAGAGAACATTTGCAATTTATGAAAAAAATGACACTTTTTTGTGCATGTTTTATTCCAAGGGACTTAACGGAAAATCAAAATTATTCAATTCAAGATGTTTAATAAACCCTTTTCTAGCATATCGTATTTAATTTTTTTAGTTTCAAGTAACAGGTATTCTGACAATTTGATTTTCATATTCGAGATTTTAGGCACTTGGGCGGTGTTAAGGCCTTAAGCAAATTAGCGACTAAAGTCGAATTTGGGTTGTCTTACACAAACTAAACTTAAGATTCAAGGTCCCTGTTTCCGTTAACGTAAGTTAACAGAAAACTCAAGTCAAAAGATCATTGTCGCTGTATTTCTAATCAAGTATCTCAACGCCGCTATTATTTTTTACTTCCCAACCCAAGTCCAACTACTTAGGCGTATATTTAAGGCAACTACTCTTATAGCATTCTCTTCTCATTTGATTGCTATATTTAAAACTAGCTGACCCGGCGAACTTCGTATTGCCAAACAGTATTTTTTTCCCGTCAATTTTTTAATGTTTTTACGGAGACAAACCCAACAAAGCATTAACCATAAAAATCGATCTAGCCGTTGTCTTGTTATAAGTGTTGGACCAAACACGACTTTGTTTTATATATATATTAAAGACGGTGTTTCTTCAAGGAAACATTTCAAAGACAGTTGAACCTATGTCGCGATCAATTGTGTTTTGCTATAAAAAAGATGCAAATAAGTGCTAAATTTAGTTTTATTTAATACATGATAAAAAAAATCATGATTCTACTTAATTGATGTCATGAATTTGCATAAATTAATATGTATCAGTCAGGGAAATTCTGAAACACATAAAACAGGAAAAAATACGATTACAATAAACATGATCTCGTCAATTCAAATGTTGTTTTTGGAATTACGTCTTTTGTAGCCCAATTGCCCGGATAGCGAATAGACACCTGACACAGATGATTTTTCTTTAGTGTAATAATATTATCTTGTGCTTTAGTATTTTTTATGGGAATAGAAATATTGTCCCTTTTCTATCCAAAGTTGCTATGCCCTGCATGGGTCCATATTATGTAACTAACAAAATTGTATAGATCTAACTTCTAAAATAATGAAGCAATAAATGAGTAAGTAATTTCAAATCAAATCAAATCAAATCAAATCAATTTATTGTGAATCACAGGTACAGAGAGGTGGCAATATAATAGAAGGTTAGAACATCTGTGTTCCGCCGCATGGGCATACAATAATAAGTGTAAGTTTAAGTTTTATTCAATTAAATTAAATGTCTAATTAATGTCAAAATTATTTTACGTTATTAAATAAAAATTTCAAAATACTTATGTCTTTACTAACAAATCGGGATGTCATTTAAATAGTGCGATCTGTCATAAACTTTTTGAGCTCTGAACGCAAGATCTTTATCCGTTGAATTCCCCCAAAATATTATGCCGTACCTTAACGTCGACGCTACGTAGCCATGATAGGCTGTTAACAAAGCAGACTCGTTAGAAACTTTTCTTAAATTATATAGTGCGTATGAAAACTGACTTAATTTTTTACAGACATGTTCAACATGTGTTTTCCATTTTAATGTATTGTCAATATATAGTCCCAAAAATTTTGTGGTTTGAGTTTCATTAATTGTTTTATTATGGTAGTGAATGTTAAGGTCAATGTTTTTATTTATTCTTTGTCTAAAATTCATAATTAAGGTTTTGTCAAGATTTATTTTAAGATTCTTGTCATTAAGCCATTGAATAACGGATATTAAAGAATTGTTTATGTCAATTTCTAATTGATTTATGTTATCATTAGTAAATAAGAGAGTACTGTCATCTGCAAATAATGTCAAATTGTGTAATTTTGTTGCTGCTGGCAAGTCATTAATATAAATCAAAAATAACAAAGGTCCCAGCACGCTACCCTGCGGGACACCATATTTGATTTCCCTAAACTCTGATTGATATATTGTTTCAGTTTTTGTCGTAAAGTTTATCTTATCAATACGAGTTGCCTGTTGCCTACCTTTTAGATAAGACTTTATTACATCATGCATATTTCCTCTTATTCCATAATTATATAATTTATTTAACAAAATTTCGTGGTCAACATAATCAAACGCTTTAGTCAAGTCCATATACACCGCAATAGCAGGTATCCGGCGATCCACATTTCTCATTACTTCAAGCAGGAAATTATATATTGCCATATTTATGGACTTATTCTTTCTAAAACCGTATTGTTGAGGAGTAAATATTGAGTTTGTCTCAAAAAACGAGTTTAACTGTTTGTATATAAGTTTTTCAAATATCTTCGAAAATATCGGAATTAAGGCTATGGGTCTATAGTAACTCATATTCGCCCTATCTTGTTTTTTGAATAGGGGTTTAACGATAGTTTTTTTTAGCGTTGTCGGAAAAATTCCCTTTTCAATACATAAATTAAATATGAAGCTAAGTACCGGTGAAATAATCATACAAACATCTTTGATTATCATTGTGATTATATCGTCATAACCTGCGCTATTTGTGTTTTTTAAAGAAATTATTACAGTCTGAATGTCATATGGAATAGAAGGAGTCATAAAAATTGTATTTGGATTACATTTAAGAGATTTAATATTTATAACAGTATTATTATTTTCAGCCTGGACTTCGTCAATAAAATAGTTATTAAAAGCAACAGCAATCTCTTTGGGATTGGTGATAATTTTGCCGTCTACGTTGATTCTATCTATACTTTCCTTGGGAAAGCTTGTTTTAATTTTATTTATTACTCTCCATGTTGCTAAGCACTTATTGACAGATTTCTTTATGTAAAAGTTATTCTGGGATTTTTGGGTTAGTTTTATAATATTTTTATAACGTTTCGCATAACTTTTGTAAATATTTTTATTTTTGGTATTAGGACAGGATCTGTATTTCCATAATAGTTCTCTTTTTCGTCTACTACAAAGTCTAATACCCCTACTTAACCATTTCGGTCGTATGTGTGAACGCAGTTTAATTTTTATTTTGGGAAAACATAGATCATAGAGCAACTTAAAATCTTCATGAAAGGTGTTAAATGCCATATTTGCATCATTAGCCTTATATACATCATAAAAAGTAAGTTGTTTTAAGTATTTCATAAATTTAACTCTGTTTTCTAAGGAGTAGTCACGTCTCTCTGCATACCAATATTTTAATGTACAACACTTTTTTACTGGAAATTTAAGTATCTGCGCCGTGTGGTCTGACATAGCAAGCTCAATCACCTCTCCTGTACATCCCTTAATATTATGTGCTATGTTATCAAGGCATGTTTTTCTTGCAAGACGAGTAGGTTGCTTAAATTGAGCTTTTAAATTATGCCTTAGAAGCAAGTCAAGGAATTCAGCGGTGAATCTTGTTGGTTTTAAAATGTTAACATTAAAATCTCCGCATAGTAGAATTTTTTTTTTTTTAAGAGAAATTTTGATAGTACTTTATCTAGTTGTTCAAGGAAATTGTAAAAAAATGTTGAACCTTTGTTAGGTGGTCGGTAGATACAGATAACACAAATCTGATGTTCTAGAAGTTCGATTGCTGAGCATTCTACGACGTTAGAGATTGTCAGTTTGTTAATATCCTCAAGTTTAGCGTATTTGTGACCATGTTTTATCAAGATGCAAGAACCGCCATGTCTGCTACTTCTACAGAAATGAGAAGCTAGTTTGTAATTGGTTACGTTTAAGGTGGGAATGTCATTATTAGTCATATTGTGTTCCGTGATGCAAATGATATCTACTACTTTATTTTTGTCAGCCAGTTCATCTAAAGCAACCGTTAGCATGTCCGATTTATTAATCAAGCCATCAACATTTTGATGTAATATAAATAAATGATAAAATAAAATTTGGCGAAATAGAGATATGAATTATTAATGAATAGTGTCAAATCCTGTTTCCCGATTGATAATTTTAATTTAAGATATTACTCTGTCAAGAAAGTACCAGGAAAAGATTAATATTACACAAAATGTTAGTTATTCATCCAAATTTATTTTATCACCTTCAAAGTATGCTCCTTCAGAAGCGATACACTTACGCCAACGAATAATCCAATAAAAAATTTTTTTCTGCTTTTTCTGGAATCGAGTTCAGTTCTCGCCGCGAATTCTCCTTTATGTCTTCTACCGAATGAAACCGGGTGCCACGAAGTGTTAATTTGAGTAAGGGAAAAAGAAAGAAGTCGGCTGGAGCCATATCTGGTGGATAAGGTGGCCGCTCCATGGTATTTGTTGAGTTTTTGTTCAAAAATTCGTTCACAATGATGGCCTTATTTCGACAGTGGTTAAAAATACGCACCAGCCCTGCTGGGCTCCGAGCTCTTAAAATAATAAAAGCAAATATTTTAAAGTAAAACATAACGTAACGAAAATAATCAGCATAAAAAAAACGAGTGTCAATGCCAAGAGAGCCGTAACTTCCGCGATTAACGTAACAATACGCAAATTGCCTACTGGACTAAATCTGTCCTACACTCTCATCATAATAAGTTGTGTAAACAATGGCATATTTGAAAAACATCCATCCAACCAATCTAGAAGTCTCTACGAGGCTTAGGTATGTTCACCAGTGGACTTCCTAAAGTGAAAGTGATGTGTTGATGATTATTTTATTAACCCAGCAAAAGGAGGTCCATAGTATTCGTTTTGTAACGCATGTATAAGACCACAAGCGCTCGGAGGTAAATAAGTTAAAAGGATATTCTCCTTAAATCGAAAATTCCCACTTCAGCGCCAAATTACAGAAAAAACAGGCAAAGTGCGAGTCGGACTCGCGCACGAAGGGTTCCGTAACATTATCTATAAAAACGACAAAAAAATCACGTTTGTTGTATGGGAGCCCCCTTAAATATTTATTGTATTTGTTGTTATAGCAGCAAAAGAAATACATTATCTGTGAAAATTTCAACTCTCTAACTATCACGGTTTATGAGATACAGCCTGGTGACAGACGGACAGACGGACAGACGGACAGACGGACAGACAGACAGACAGACAGACAGACAGACAGACGGACAGCGGAGCCTTAGTAATAGGGCCTATTACTTTTACCCTTTGGGTACGAAACCCTAAAAATTCAATGCAGTTCGAGGCAATTAGGGCTATCGCGTCTGAATTTGCCGCTAGATGGCTTAGTATCGCGTGAGGTCTCCGAATGAAACGTCAGTATGTGGGTGGCTACGTACACGGGTTTATTAGAATTATTGTGAATATTGTGCGATACCTGAGATTTAGTATGGAAAATATGAGTTACGGGTCAATGAATGCCAGTGCTTTAAAAGCGGAGCTAAGAAAAAGAGGGGCAAAAAGCTTTTTGGGAATTACATTAGACTCCCTTGTCAGAAGCTATGTTTTTGGGACGTGTTTGGGAAGAGGGCCTGAATAAATGAGTATTATTATTTAGGACCTCACTCGACAGTGGCGCCAACTGGTGAGCACAAAAACGGTAGACCCCATTGAAGTTGACCTTGAACAACTGGTCTGTATGGTTATTAGCACTGTGACATTTACGCATGTAATAAGACAAACGAGGAAGTAATTAATTATACCGTACCATCTTGATATTCAGAATGATCAATCAAAGATAAGACATGATAACAATCAACATTAAGAACCCGGCCAAATTTGAACCAGACCGCGACACCGTCACTGCTAAACAGTGATTAGAATGTTTTACGACACAGCATGCATAAAATCGAAAAATGAGTAATTATAGTTCTCATTTCAATTTAATTTTTAGCCCTTACAGAACGTCATGTCGTATCAGGAAGTTAAGAAAGAGACGGAATGCAGGGATAGACGGAAAAGACTCCAAAGCTCTTGAATATAATGATGGTGACAATGATAGTAGGATTTGCCAATGCAAATCCTACTATCCCACTAATATTTGAAATGCGATAGTTTGTGAGGATGTTTGGATGTTTAGATGTTTGTGACTCAATCACGCGTAAACGGCTGAACGGATTTGGATGAAATTTTGCACACATCTATAATAAGATCTGGATTAACTATTTTTTATCCCAGTTGAATATTCCGGTAGGATTTAAGTGATATACTTAACATATTGTAGTTTACGCAAACGAAGTTGCGGGCACAGCTAGTAACTTAATAATCGTGACCTATAAATACGCAAAAATCGTAAAAAATGAGTTTAAGATATTAGTCTGTCTGTCGTATCGTATTGCAAACTTACAACAAACGACACATTTAATGCAACCTTACCCATACAGACAGATTTAGTTTTATTAGAGTAGCAAGTCACACTTTTTCACCCCTGTTTAAAAGTCGCATGAGGAAAAAACAGGGAAAAATATTTAAAAATAAGGTACATGGTAGCAATCCCGTAACAAACTATTCTAATGTTAGTGACCATGAAAGTTTAAAACAATATAAATATTTTAGGGTTAAGTAAGATTTATAAAAAATTAAATTAAATTTATAAATTGTTTCCACAATTACACCAATTATCTAGCCCCAAACTAAGCAAAGCTTGTGCTATGGCGACTAGATAACGGATAAACATACTTAAATACGTTTATAAAAATCCATGACTTAGGTGCAAATGCTCGTGCTCATCACACTAACATTTGCCCCTCGCGGGATTCTAACCCGCAACCGCCAGGCATTGTAGTCCGGAGCGCGAACCACTACACCAGACGGTCGTCGATTACTTCCTTCATTAGACCAAAAGTCAGACAAAAAGTAAAATATTTACGTAAGTATAAATAATCGCGTTAATTCCCGTTTTAGTGTGTATATTAATATTGAGTAAATAATTTTAAAAAATACGGGTTTTATGAATGCGTAGCTACGATGTCGGTCATGATGTGCCCCTGCCCTAACTTAGTTAGATAGATCTACTATACATGTCCGTGGGTCTACCCAATAACATACAAATTTTCAATTTTATGCAAATGTCTTATCTTATGAGCAGCGTTTTAAAATTAAAAGTACAGAAGTTTGTGCATAAGCCGTCTAGCTTTGTCATTGAAAATGCTGAATACTAATTTACCATTTTTTATTCCAAAACATATCGCAAGGACTAGTTGCTACTAGCACGACATTGTTGTTGACGTCAGTAAAAAGGTTTAGACTTATAAGTCAACACATAAAAAGGTGTAGACTTATAAGTCTACAACTTTTTACGTCTACGTTTACGTAGTACAGGGTTCCCGAGTTTTATCCTAGGGCCGAAAAGTAAGTACCAAGTGACCGCATTTATGAGGTTAAACTATATTTGCGGTTCTTCCTCGCCCACATCAATTAGACGTAGGAAAAAAAAATCCCCAAAAAAACACAAGCCCCATTATACACGTAAGTTTGTACCCTGAAGTAATGTGAATTGTTTTCCTTTTGGCTTTTTAAATATCTATAATAATTCCGAACTTTATCTTTCTGGCCCTGATAGGCTCCGATAAATTAGCTTGCCATGTTTGCAATATGGACAGAGAGGAAAACTAAACAACATTTTTAGTTTTGTTAATTACCATTTGGCTTCGGTACCCTAAAAACCAAAATAAATCCAAAATGAGGATATCAATTAGTCAATTATCAAATTGCACAGCTAAAGTTGTAATGAGCAAGTCACATAACTCGCAGAGCTGTTCCGGGAAGCTTTAATCCAAAAGGTGTTCGCTGTGGCATTCCATGATCTATGGGGGAGGAGGCCTATGTCCCAGCAATGGACTACTAAAGCTGATAATGGAATATGAGTTTTTTAATAACGCTATTTTTTCGGTTTCTCTTACAGTGCTTGAATATTGTTGTATTTAACCACGATACATACCTACACTTGTTTGAAGTTTGTATTTTTGTAGCAGCAAATAAATACAGGTATTGTCACAGAATACGACGAACATAATGTAAACGATATGAATAATAATTACTGGCAGTGACTGGATGCAAAGGGCGGTAGATCGTGCGCTGTGGCGCTCCTTGGGGGAGGCCTATGTCCAGCAGTGGACTGCAACAGGCTGATATGATG
Organism: Anania fuscalis; assembly: GCA_950371115.1. Lineage (NCBI taxonomy): Eukaryota > Metazoa > Arthropoda > Insecta > Lepidoptera > Crambidae > Anania > Anania fuscalis. The sequence continues at coordinate 2,560,168 of OX493346.1, forward strand.
ATGATTATGATGAATGTAAACGACGTAATATGATTACCAAGCTAAAGTGGTAGTCGGCGACGCACATAGCACGTAGAACTGACGACGAATGATTCTATAACGACAGATATAACGGACGGAGGCCACGTAACGGCAATGGCAGCGTAGGAGGTCCACTCACAGGTGGACAGACGACCTGGCAAAGGTTGCAGGAAGCCGCTGGATGGCCAATTCCAACCGGACAATCTGGAACTCATTGGGAGAGGCCTATGTTCAGCAGTGTGACGAGTCAATTCATAGTTCTTATGCCTGAGTAAAGATGATAGTATGTGATCCTACCGATTCTCACTGTACTACTCATAAATGATTATAGAACCCCAATATCGTAACGGCGACCCGCCAATAAAGGTGTGTGGTTCCTGTAGCTGTGGCTCTAGTTAGCTAACTAATTTATTTCTGTAAATAAAATTTATTAATAAAAAAAAAACAAAAAACCCGACTGCGTAAAAAGTGAACTTAAAAGATGAAAACAAGATTTAAAGAATCGATTTGCAGTCTGAGGCATTAAATCTATGGTACTTGATTCGACTTTTTCTACACGGATTTAAATTACTTAATTAGGTACTAACGCAGTGCATACCAAGTCAATCATCATTATGCTGTTAATGGATTTGATGCCTCCGACTGCAAATTGATTCTTTAAATATGAAAATGAAAACAAGCTTCATCTTTTAAATTCACTTTTTACGCAGTGGGGTTTTATGATTTTGTTTATTAATTTATTTTATTTTTAACTTTTTAGTTTGTAGTGTTCTACTACTACTACTACTTTTCAATTAACTATAAAGCCTTATTTGTAACTCTTCATTGAAAAAAATGGTTTTAACTCGAGTAAGTAGTATCTGAAATCGGTTTTTCCCGTTTAATTCATGTACCAATAGGAAATCCGGGTAATAACATAGCCTATGTCACTCCCACAACTGAGACGAATCTAATGACATATCATTTGTTGAAATCCATTAAACGGTTTTTCCTTCCTATTTTTTCAGTGTATTTTTTTTACTGTTCCCGTAGGAATTTTGGAAAATAAAGTATTGAATACTATGAGCACTGAAAATATGTGACCTTTAGTTAATAAAATAATGTTTCAAAATCGGTTTATCAGTATTGCAGATCCGTTTTTCCTGCGTAAGTTCTGTTCCCGCGGTAATTTTTGGAAAAAACATACCCCTTGTCACTCCTACAATTGAGACGAATCTATTGATATATTATACTTTAACATCCGTTAAACGGTTTAGTTTGTAGGGCGTGCCAAAGAAATGGACTAACTTACATACATACATACATACGCTCGAAAAACATAACCCTCGTTTGGCAGTCGGGTAATAAGCTCAAACTAAGAGCTTTTACACGTCCAATTTTTTTTGTGACAAGTGGCAATCGCTCTGTCAATCGCAAAACGATATCGATGTTCGTTATCGCCTGACCCAAGCCTGACCCTGATAATATATGAAAACGATGACATTTGACACGTGATTTCACAAGTGCATTTGTCAATACCATACATTTTATTATTTCCGAACTTTGTTATCGCCTCGTTATCTTTCTTGGCTACGGTCTCTGATACCAATACTGGTATCCATTGCCGGTATCAAAATGACATTTCCAAAGCGAAAGAGTTTTTTTCCCAGAGTTGTGGAGTAACATAAATGCGATTGACGTAAAAGATCAAAAGTTAACAGACTGACTGGGTTAGGGATCACTAGAAATGGCAAAGGGTTAATGTATGTATGGTATTCTTTATTCTTATCAATTACACAGTTCGTTAATAATTAATAATAAATTATGTTACTGATAAGCGCGGACAACGGGTAAATCTAAAACTAACCAAACCTAAGAAAAAGCATGTAAATGGCAAATCTTGGTAAATTTGAAGTAAAACCTAGGATTTACTAATATTCAGGCTTTTACAGTTAAACATTCGTTGGATACTTATATGTCTGCCACGGTTGCTAAAAATAGATTTAATATCGTAATCTATAAATAAATACATTGTTTCCCACAGAAATATATCGAGAGTTGCTTCCACAATTATCTAGCCCCAAACTAAGCAAAGCTTGTGATATGGCAAGTAAATAACGGATAAACATACTTAAATACGTTTATAAACATCCATGACTTAGGTGCAAATGCTCGTGTTCATCACACTAACATTTGCCCCAAGCGGGATTCGAACCCGCAACCGCCAGGCATTGTAGTCCGGAGCGCGAACCACTACACCAGACGGTCGTCAAATATAATTAGTAATACCATAGGTAATACTTTTATCCTTGACAGCCGGGGCAGATGTTTTTGTAACACCTTATACTTTTTTTTAAACTGGCATTATTTAAGCTATACCTAGATAAAGTACATTTCTTCCAGGGGCGGTGCATATAGGCAATAAGGCAGTGCCTACCTGATAATTGAAATGAGGTAGGCAGTAGGTACTTACAAACGTGGATAATTAATGAAAACCACTGATATTCATTAATAAACACATAACAAGTAACTACAGCCTACCTCGAAATAAAACCAATGCCCGCCACTGATTTCTTCATAGCCATAAAGTCGACTGGCGTAGATTACTAATAGTCCACCTTTATACATTTTTATTTTCACGCTTTTTAATAGCTAAGTAAATACTCTCTTTATCTCTACTAGTATTTTGTACTAACATCTTTATAATACTATTATACTACTGCTGTGCTTCCTCTTCTATACTTTAGTACAGTCATCTAGCCATCTTTCCAGGTTCACCTTCGTATAAAAGTGGGTGGGGTTTTTGCATTTTCGAATTTTCACCAATATATCGGGTGTAAAAAAAGGCTTAACGAAGCCGAATACTACATATTCTACGTACGTACGATCTTTTTTTTCTTTTACACTATACCTGGGAAATGATGGGTTACCGAGTTATTGACAGTCAAAATTACAATTTTTTTTCAAAGATTTTTACAAAATTGTCTTCTGTTTGATAAAACTAAACTGTTTTTACAAAGAAACATGATCCGCTTACACACAGGCATAGTCTATAGCGTGCGCGCTATACATTGCGGGTTAGAAGTAAGTTATTTTTTTTGATACCCAAAAATACAAGTCATTTCCTAGCAATTATTATTTTGCATTCTACTTGGTTTTATGTATAGAATTCATGGTTTAAGGCTTCGTTAAGCCTTTTTTTACACCCTGTATTTGCTAACAATCTAGTTTAAGTCCTATGTATTCTGTGGTCGTATTCCGTTTGTTAAAAAGTAAACTAACAACTGATGCTGTAGCATCGTATGAGCATATGATTCTGGCGCGAATTAAAGCCGTAATATGAGAATACTAGAGTTATTCTGACAACAAGAGCATACATAATCCCCAAATGAATAACGTTTCGTAACCCAGTCCCTGCGACGCTAGACGTAAACAACCTCACGCAACCTGTGTGTAGACCACAGACAAAAAAAAACACTAACCTGTCACCATCACGTAGGCTTATCTCCGTACTGGCAGGTTCACGCACTTTGACAGGAATTAAAAATAAAAGACACGCGACAAACGCGCCTGATTCGCCGACACACACCTTCGTACTGGTGAGGTGGTTGACTAGGAAAAAGCGCGCGTCGGTCAGTCGGTCCGCAGCGGCGAATACGTTTGGACGTGTGTCCGGCGGCGCTTTCCCGCCAAAATATTTTCGTGTGAATTTCATAAACGTGCTGTGTTATTTCCGACTCCGGTGACTGTACCTCCTTTTGAAGATACAAAGGATTTCCACTCCATCACGGTGAGTACTTTGTCATAAAAAATTTGGATATTTTCACTTTATGTTTATGTGTTGACTTGGATACGAAAATATTTTCAGCTCTGAATTGGGTTATGCGTTAATTCACACATACCTAACAGGTGCTAGAAATTTAAAATTCACACTTTACGAAATAAAGGTCCGAAATTGTAAAACATTGTCCAAAGGTAACGCAAGTGTATTCATAGAGGAAGTTATGAAACTAAATTATGCATTTATAAATTTAAGGATTTTTTAAACCGATCATACTTAACTCTCACTCCTGTTCTAGAACATTCCAATCTCAACACGAGATTCATTAGAGATAACTTTATTTGAAACTAGTCTTTAATCTATGCAAACATATTATTGGATCTTTTTAACAAAATATTAAAACAAAATCTGCTAACACTTATTTATCCCTTTAGTATGCAATTCCCGACAATCCCGACAAAATCACAAAGTTTGAAAAAAAAGTTTTTCAGTTAGAAATACATAAAAAGTTTTTAAATGTTTAAAGGTTCACGGAATACCAGATAAAGAACCAAAAATGTTAACATAACATAATAGGGATCTAATACCGATAAGAAACATTAAAAAGAATAAAGAAAAAGTTAACGAGTCATCGACGTAAAATAATTTAAGAATTATCTTTCAATCGGTATTTGTTTTCTTCATGGTGTTATTATAATTGACATAGAAATGTTATTTATATTATAAACCAAATTATTTACAAGCATAAAATACCTTTCTTCCGGTTACTTTTTGATGATTGCTAAACTTATTTGGATGACTTATTGGCTGCTGAGCGATCGCATGAGATGACATAACTGCATACCTGATGAATTTTATAAGGGATTCAGAAAATGAATTAATCCTATCTTTGCACAAAAAATACAATATTTCGCGATCTAAAGACACCAGCTAGAGATATTAGAACGAACTGAATTTATCGCATAACATTGGTTTCAAACATTAAAATTTCTAGTTTGTTCGATTGAGGAGGGTTAAAGTTAAAATACAATTTTTCCACCTTATTTTGTTTTATTGATTTTGTTCGTACTTTGTGCCCTTGGTTTCTGCGTAGTAGTCTCCTTCTGTGTCTCTAGAGTCTAGGCGATCGTAAATCACGGCCCTTGATTTAGCTAGTCTGGTAATGACATTGGAGATGATAGCAATCTGACCTCAGTAACCCGAGTCACGATGATTATCTCTCTGGTCGACGCAATGGTGTCAATTATAATTCCTTCTATTCATTTTCTCCCATAAAATAACTTTTGATAGGATTACTAACACGCAAATTTAAAAGATTGGTACCCAAACTAGGCAAGTCCTGTCTCTTGGTCCATGATCCAGCCGATATATAATAATCTAAATAACAAGGACAATAGTAACGAAAAAATAGAAGTTAGAATTGGAACTCACAGCCCTCAATGGAATGACCGTTTTGTTAAGTATCAAGCAACTCTCGTCTAGACTTAAAACAAATTAAATGGTCAAAAGCTGCTACAAACGCTGAAAGCGAGTAATGAAATAAAACAATCTACGTACAAAACTAATGTGTCCAATGACACTATACCCAATTAACATACAATGACTTCAGAACCTATATAATGACTTTTATTTTTAAGTGTGTATACTGAAAGGTCACAGGCATCACGTACGTAAGTGTATTGTGTTTTTTAACTAGAAAACATGTATTTTTAAAAATATTTTCTAATCGTTTACATGTTTCTTTCGAAGGAGTCATTTTTATCTATTTTTACACGACAAAAAGAAAGTTTAAGATTTTAGCAGTCTACGCTCCGAATTTAGAAGTCATAATTTTAAAAATAAAAAAAGTAAATGGGTAAAATAGTAAAATGACTTTTTTTATTGTTGCTAGTGGGGCTGAAATGTGGATTACCCGTGGGTATCTTTGGTTAAAATGTCTAGCAATACTAGTACAGTCAACAGCACGTCGACCTACCCCAAAAGTCAAAAAATCTCCAATAGATTTTCAACTTTAAGCCTGACATATAGAGATCATTTTCAAATAAGAAAATTTGACATTTTGTGGTAGGTCGACGTGCTGTTGTCCGTACATCAATATACCATAGTTCTAGTTTGAAATTGATAAGAAATAGCACTGAACTCAACTCATAGGCATGTAACAACAGCGTTGCGTAGCAATCTATTATTTGGGGTGTAAAATAATGATGGGCAACGATGGACTCGGCAGGTATTCGTGCGTGTCACATTGAGAAAAATTGGTACAAGACCGTGAGAGGTGACACGGTAGATACAAGGCCCATGTCCAGCAGTGGATAAATAAGGGCTATTAAACAGACTCGAAGTCAATTAACCTGCTAAAACTAGCTACTTTATATTATAACCTATAACTATCTAATAATCCTTTACCTACTTTTGATATGACACACAATTAATAACGACGATATCATTTTCTCAGAATAGCTTTTAAATAACTCTGAACTTCGCTATTCTGGAGCTAGGGTATAATTACAGATAATTTAGTTATACCCTTGCCGTGTCTATCAAGTTCATCTTGACATTGACACAGTAGTCGCACGTGCCTCTAATTGACACTTCTTTAGTGCCGGATAATGTTCATTAGAAAAATATGTTCATCGTGAATAAACGTCCCAACCGGACCGGCCGATCTGGAAGTGAATAGGGGGGTCTATGTTCAGCAGTGGACGTCCTGTGGCTGAAATGATGATGATGAAACGTTATAAATATTTGAACAAACTGTCACTTTATTCAGCAAGGAACACCGTATAAATGTTATTTTCTAATCAGAAATTACGGCTTCTTTGCGTCACAGTTAATATTATGACGTCCCTGTTTCTATATTTACATTCACATAAATATTTGGTTTTGTTACTGGAAAATATCGATCTGAGGGCCTAGTGCGAGTGCAACAAAATGGCCACGTCGCTTACCTATTTTCGAAAAGTCAATGTTAATTTGTATTACTTTTCGATCGATTTGAGTAACTCGGTTGTTTTGTGCAACTCCTACAAGGTACGCTGTTGCAAAATAGGTATGTATACACCGTGAATTTTTAATTACCCGAGAAAATTAATTAACATACTCAGATATCGATATACATCGAATTTGGCGAATAAAAAAAACGGAACGGCGTACGGCGTTGGCGTACGGAAGGAATAACTATGAATGAAAAAAAAATCATTCATAGTTATTCCTTTCGTACGCCAATATTACGCGACCAAATTAGGTGGATTTTGGTTCCGTTAATGTTGGAATGATAATGATTACTATTTGAATTAGAAGGACTTTTATGGTGCACATTTTTTAAGGAATGTTAGGGACGTTTTAAATAAATTTCTCATATATTTTTTTTATTCGCCAAATTCGATGTATATCGATATCTGAGTATGTTAGTTAATTTTCTCGGGTAATTAAAAATTCACGGGTATAATACTTTGCGAGTCTTTCTTGTTTTTTGAGTGAACTCTCTATTGTCTTTTGATTTTCTTTTTAAATGATGACAATGGGTACCTTACGCGCTATGTTTTGGAATACGCAAGCGCCGAATGATCAACCTGTTTCAACATGACCGACAGATCAGACTGTAATCGGAGCTAAACGTAAACACTGCTATCATGATCAGCGCTTACGCAGGTACAGGAATTTGGCAAACGTTTTGTTGGATGGCTTAAACTGCTAGAATATCTTGTGGTCGAATCGATTTTGTTTGTTAGATTATAGCAATCATCGCTTTTTAAGATGAGAATCTTCGAAGAAGAAAAGAGGAAGCAATTACAAAAATTTCAAACACGTCTAAGTTTGGAAATTTTTATGTTAAAGGCATTGAGGTATAATGTACTGTACGCTAGTACATTATACCTCAATGGTTAAAGGCTACTATGATTTTTTATAGATTCAATTTTGATGATAGAAAGGACAATTATTACTCTTTTCACTTATGACTTATGCTATGTAAGGGCAAATTGGTCTGCACTTAAGCATACAAAACAATACGAACATGTTTATGCATGAAGTAGCAAGTCAGTGAACCTTTACTGAAAAACAAAGTATCCATTGACCTATTAACCACAGTCCACAGAACGAAAGGCGAGAACAGAGACAGGAAAGAAAACAGTTTGTTTTAGGAATTTATTAATATCATTGCTTAGCTAATACTCCTAATATGTAGAATTGTAGACGATCTTGTTTTGATCAAACAATATTTTGGCCTGATATTATCTGGCACATTTATGATGTTACAATACTTACAATTGTTTTATCATACTTTAAAATCTGAGAATTTTAAAGGTTCTGGAGTATTTGTTGGAGGATGGTGAAGCAGACATGGGCTTGGTGATTGATGACGGTAGAAATATTTCGTTTCACATATTGTTTGCCAAAATTTAAGGACACATCTATATCGATATAGAAAAACAATTTAATGATTGGCCTGATAAACAAAGTGACCCGATCGAACAATATTGTCAAATACATTCAATGAAAACCATAGCGACTGACGTATGAAGAAATATTTTCTTGTAAAAAATGCTTCTCTCATATACTAAACTTATTAGATAAAATTAATTTCTTTACACACAGACAGAAATAATAACCAGTTAGTTTTTTTTGGAAAATTAAGGGTCCTCATGACGTCACCTCGCCTCAATGAAACTTTATGGTTTACCTTTTTTTCTTTTTTATGGCACACACGACTTGTGCGTCAGCCACGAGTCCGTCGTAGACTCGTGGCTGACGGATATGGAAAGTTCGACTCAGTCAGAAGATTTGGAAATGCCATTATACTAATAATATAATGAGGTAAAGGAACTACTTATTCGTTTTTTTTACCAATATTTATAATAATCGTTTCGGATAGTCATACGGTTTTTTCTAATTTTAATATGCAAGAGTGATGATGTTAATATAGATGGCGCTAGTCAAACACATTGATGTTGCAGCTGTATTTTTTTTAAATCTATTACCCGTAATAACTAATTAAACAAAACAAAAAAGATTTTTTTTATTTGTTTTAATTAAAACTTTATTGCACAAAATTATGTTTTTTTTTTTTTTTTTTACAAAAGGTGGACTTAACGCTAGAAGCATTCTCTGCCAGTCGGTCATGCAGAAAGCTCGCAAAAAGGTGCGGTAAACATACCAAACGAAGAGAATACAATATTTAAATTATAAAATCGTTAAAATTTAATATAATGTACACGCTAGTGAAAATTTAATAGTAAAGCAACAGTTGTTAGTACATGTTCCAATAAAATCGTCAAGTCACCGTCTGATGTAACAAGCCTATGCGCGTGCGCCGCTCAGTGGGTGTGTCAAGTTGCCCACAAAGGTCAATGAGAAACGTTGCTCCCGTTTTCACGTACTCGTATAAATAATGCACTTTACCTGTCTTATTCAGAGTGCATTGGCTTTTTTCGAAATCATTCACTCTTTAAAGTCAGTGTTGCCATTTCATTCCTTACTCCTGTGGCTATTATAATCTCTAGTTTAAGTGTCACTGAATAACAAAATTAATAATCTGGGGACTAAGCATAAAACATGGTTTTGATAAACCACGGTTTAACGCCGGTTTTAGAAAACGTCTCTGAATAAGACAGTAGAATAGAATAGAATGTATTTATTTGTCTCAAGGCATATTAAAGATAAGTAAAACATAATATGCAAACTCAATGCTATAAGACAAAATGGTCTATAGCTCAGTGGATGCAGGAAACCCGCAAACTCTGTTATTCTGCCATAGCCTTTTTTATGGTACCTAAGTAATACAAATTGATAAAAAAATTACATGAATTCTTTACTTACATCTAAATTTTCTGAGTTTTTGTGGCGATACAATGTTTTTGAGTTCTAGTCTAAATGCATGGTATTCATGATATTATCATTATATGATTGGAGAGATAGTTTGTCCTTATCATTAATTTCTAAAGTCAAAAGACAATCAACGATTTAGAATGTCTCAAAACTTTGAGGGCTTTCTTATATTTTTTTTACAGTAGGTAGTTATACCAAAAGTGTTTTAAATGTAACTTAAGTTATTTTCGGTTAGTTTTGAAAGAAACCAGAAAGTTGGAGCCTCTTATTCCATTAAGTCAAGATTACTCCAAAACGTGAGAAATTAGTAAGTGTAACTTTCCAGTCGTATTTGTAGTATATTTTAGTAGCTATTTAGGTTAAATTGCAATGAGTCTGAATTTTATGTATTTAAAACTAAACTACCTAACTCTTTTTATCTCCTCACGGAATAAGTCCAAATATCAAGAAAGCGTGTAAACATTGAACAAAATGCCGATGTACTAGAATTTGCCGTGTATCTTTCAACAGACAATATCCTCTTCTCTGTAAAGATAATTAACGATGAAATAAAATCATGACCAACAGCCATGAAGGACTGGCTCAATGTTAATGACAAAAATAAATCATTTATGGCCAACACAATTGATATGGGAACTACCAAAGACTTTGCTGGTCGATCACCGTTTCATTGCGACACAGGAAACAAAAAACCGGCCAAGTGCGAGTCGGACTCACGAACGAAGGGTTCCGTACCAATATTTATGAAAACGGCAAAAAATCACGTTTGTTGTATGGGTGCCCTTAAATATTTATCGTATTCTGTTTTTTAGTATTTGTTGTTATAGCGGCAACAGAAATACATCTTCGGTGAAAATCTCTAACTATCACGATTCATGAGATACAGCCTGGTGACAGACAGACAGACGGACGGACAGACAGACAGACAGACGGACAGCGGATCTTTAGTAATAGGGTCCCGTTTTACCCTTTGGGTACGGAACCCTAAAAAGGACGAAGGAAAAAAAATACTCTGCCTGTATCAGCAAGACTGATTAGCTTTATATATCTCTATTTATTCTTTTTTGAATACATAAAAAATAATTGCTGTTCATTAGTCTTGCTAAAACTCGAGAACCGCTAGAAAAAAATGGCTTATTTTTGTCGTGAAATATACGTGGAAGTCCTGTGAAGGTTAAAACGGTGAGAAAATATGGAAAAAATGCTATTAAAATACTAAAAACGTTTCCAGAGACAAATGCATGCGTGATGGATGAACACGAGATTAGACAAATAAATTTGACGATGGGCAAACCATACTTATTACTTATCCAACCAAAGGAAAAAAGGTTGTTTCGTTCCATTGTAATTTCCAGATAGAACTCTTCTTAGAAGTAACAACAACAATGGTATCTGTCAGTAACTGTTTTCAAAATTCCCACCGGGACAGCAAACACGGAGGTTTCGTATCAATAGAAATGAACATTTCTTTGTAAAGAACTCTTTCTCAGCAATATCAGGTAGAAATCTTTACTTGACAATAACTATAATTTGACCTACAGAAACACTTTTATGATTAAGATTTTGATTTTGAGTGATATGGCAGTACACATGTACAGCCATACTTATCAGTTTTTTTTCTTTTGACACGTAATTAAGATTGCTATAGCGTCGTGAAGTAAACAGACCGGTTTGTCTGTCTCATTCCCATATATCCCTAGAAGTAGTTTTATTACGCATCTTTAAGGTAACATAAATATACTGCACATACCTTTTATCTTTAAAAGTACATGTTGCATTTAAAAAGTATGTGGATTTTGATGTGGATATCTGGGAAAACTTCCATTTACATTAGGTACAAAGTAGATCACGTTTTTTTCGCTAGAAGTTAACGCAATCATTAGAGGATAGCTCAAGGCAGTTAAAACTTACTTTTCAAAGTAGAATTCATGCTGTATAAGAATCTTAATAAGTAGTTGACGACAGTATGAGAGGAAAGATTACATGTTTTCATGAAAAAAGTAAGAGTTGATCAACGACATAAAATGTCCTCTCTTTAACCTTGGTGACTGAAACAAGAACAAAGATGCTAAGAAAAATATTTACCCAATACCAGTGATGTGCTGTCATGCAAAAATATTTACACGATACAAAATTAAGATTTAAAATATACATAATATAAAGCCAGGTTTCAAAACAGGAAGATTGTACAAGCCTTTTGCTGCTTTCCAATCGGCAGTGTTTGAGGTGTTTTGAATTCAGATTAAAATGTGTTAAATATATCTTCTGATTCATTCGAATGCAAACACACGAATTGGGACGATGCACTGAGGGACAAATAAGTTTTCATTGAGACAAAGAATCATCTTAGTGGTAGGTTAGTAATTTTTCAGATACGAAAAATAGGTTAATTCAATACAACAATAGATCTGTTGCACAAAAGACGAACCCAACAAGATAAGAGATCCTCTACTAATCATATTTTGTTTCATTTAGTCTCACTGCTCGCTGGTCAAATTTCCTTAGTTTTTAAAGCAATCTTTAGTAGATCCAATGTCGTTACAGCAAGAAACATTCATCTTTTATATATTTTATAAACCGGCCTGTAGGTATATTTAGAAGAAATAGAAAACATTTATTTGACACATAAGCACAATTACAAACGGAATCAAATATAAACATAAAAAGATTTTTAGTCTTTTTATCTTAAACATAATAATAACTACCGAATTTACAATGGTGCAAGTAGGTACTCCTAATAGCCAAAATGTACGTTCTGTTCCAGAATTTAAAAAAAACGATAAACTCGAAATTTTTCCTTATAAACCTGATAAGACTACGATTTCAGTAGTTACAAAAAAATCCTTTTTGTTGCAAATTAAATTCAAGTTTGCCATAAGCATAAGTGACAGATTTTGTTTCTCGTATTTAATGAGTGTTAAGTGGCGACTTCATATTAAGTTAACAATGTCAAACGTAATTCAATTGCAAACATACATAATAAGTAAGTAAATATTATATCACTGCTGTACAAATATTATCTTTCAATTCGCACTTAAGTAGTTGAAGGCAGTTTACAGCGATATATTGAATGTAGTCTTACTAGATTGCAATCACTATGATATTGAAATTTATAAATCTTACTCGTACGCGGTTTATTACGCTTCTTGGCCTGAATCTCATCCACTCCTTTTTGGATACTTTAGCCATGACCTTCTTGAAAATGTTTTCAATCATAACTTCCGTAAGTTTTTTCTTACAATTTTTTGCTATAATTCTATTTATTTGTTGTTAAAACAGCCAGTCTACTGTAGGTGTACCATCTGTCATCACCATCATCAATTTCTGGAAGTCGACTGGTCGTAGGCTTTCCCTAGAGAATGCCACAGGGCGAGTGCCTGCGGGCAGTTTTTGCTCCTTTGCCCCTTGTGGGATTGAAACAATCCAGTTGTGTTCGTGTGACATAAAAAAATTGTCTTTGACACGAAGTAGAAGCTAAAGTAGTTTCTGCATAAAATGATGTATGGGGTGTAGTAATCTGATTGTAAATCAGTCTTTTTATATCAGCATTCAGATGACCAATGCTTGAATGTCACTTTCAAAAGCGTGTGGTGTCATTATTTTATTAGGTACGTCAGTTTGATAACCGTGGGAACTGAACTGATAGCACGATGCGTACCGCGTGCTGCTCTAAGATAATGAGTCTACCTGATAATGAGAGACATTTTAAGAGAACGTCGTTATTATATTTTTACTTAAATCGACTGAAAATTACATTAATACACAAGTATTTTGAAGGTGCAGTCTTAGTCCAAAAGATGGTCGGGATAGAGAAAAGTGAGACGATAGCGTAGGAATTAGTTCGTGGGAAGTTCATCTATTAAAAGATGGAATGAGCGCTAAAGAAACAAGATTAAACGTATCAAAACGGCATCCAATATTACTGAAGAATTGGGGCAACACGTAGAACAGCCCACAGCTGACTGGGTATTAGATATCTATACTAATATTATAAAGAGGAAAGATTTGTACCTATTTTTGTACGTTTGTATGTTTGTAATGAATAGGCTCAAAAAGTACTGGGCCGATTTAAAAAAAATCTTTCACCAATAGAATGCTACATTCTTCCAATTTGACATAAGCTACATTTCATTTTGAAAAAAATTAGGGATCCTAGGTAAAATTTGAACAATGTAACCGAAGGTGTAGAAAAATGAGTCTTAAAATGTCTTTCGTCGAATGCGCTGCCGAAACTATTAGCGATAATTGTCTACCCCGTGCGAAGCCGGGACGGGCTGCTAGTAAAATATATTATTACAAATTCATATTGTGATTTATTATGATTTTATTAATATTTAATTAAAACGGTTACATTTTTATAATGAAAGATAGCATTGCTGAATCAATAAATTTCTTTTTTTAAAGACAATAGAATAAGAAAAATCAATACGTCATCATATAATGAAAAAATATTATAAAAGTGTATATTACTATTCCTCTGTGCTACACTTCCTACTGGACCATTCATATATCAGATACGATACGAAGCGCAAAAGACATTTTAAAGAATGCTTAAATATTGATAAATACCTCAAATTCTAAATATATCTTTAACATATATCGATGTTTAATTATGGCATTCATGTCGCGAGATAGTTTCAACCGGCTGTCAATTATTATCTTCGACAGCTATTTTTATCAGCCACCTATTGAAGGAATTACTTATGTAACTCTTTATCTTAATAACTTATCAATTTCTTCATGTCATCGCTTGCGGTTGATATTTAATTATTGTTATTTTCGTTAAACGCATTACGCATATAGTAAAGACGAAAATTTAAATTACAATTATAATGGACAATGGGATTTGATTTTAATTTAAAAATAAATAAAAAATAGACAGTCATTTAATTCAATTTAGAGAACTTTAGATTTTTTTGATTACAATAAAATATTTCCACAACATGTCTAAATGCTTAAATATTTGGCTAAGATCGACTTTTTGACAAAAAAAAAATAAATGACTATTCTCTTGGATTCTTAACGAAAAGTTGGTATATGCCTGATAAAGCATTGTGATAAAAATTAAGCTAAAACATGACATTAATGTCCACATGAACCTTAAGTGATCGTCATCCACATATCACGCTACCAATATTATTAAATAAAACACATAATTTATGTCAAAGGTCGAAAGTTCACTACGTGTCAATTATTTATCACCTGATTATTAAACATTCTCGCTCTGCCTACATCACCTGATAAACATTCTCGCTCTGCCTAACTACTATACAGTGATAAATTGGTTACTGCATTGGTTCCTGACCTAGCATGCAGCAGCAGCTGGGCTAGCATGCGCAACACGATAATATTTTGTCGTGGCATTTTATCGACTTTTGACGTAAATATGTCGTTTTGTCTTCGACGATAACAAAGAAAAAACCGAAATATCATGGCAATGCCGTGTTATAACGTAAAAATAAGTGGATACGAAAAAAGTGAGAGCCTGAAAATATTAAGAAAAAGGAGAAAAAAGATCCGTTAGGTTAGGGAAAACGACAAAACTATCGTCGAAGACAAAATTTGTCTTGTCTATCGATAAAATAACCGATGCGTGCATGCTAGCCCTGCTGGAAAACCATGAACAGCCTAGGTAGCGAACTCAGGTCGGTCGCTGTAAAGATGATTTAGGAATTGGTACTACACCTATGGCAAAATAATGGCAAGTGCTATTGCAGACCGAAACAATGCGCTACCTTTTGTTATGTGGCAGCTATACACTTGTTACATCCCTGTGGTGCGGTTCGTGTAATGAAATCCAGAATACTGACCATTTAAAATTTGACAGAGGCACTGCCACGAAAAGAAGAACGAAAAGGCCAATTCTAGCCACATAATGTCACCCAGTGGGTGACGAATCCGCAGCGTCTTCTAAATCTGTGCGATTTCACATTTTGGGCCTCATTGTAACTAAGTAAATCTCTGTTTATGTGATCGCCTTTGCCTGCTGGGCATATTAGGTCTCGCTTAATTCTGCACTAAAGCCAATTTCCAATAACACCCACTGTTTTTCGGATGTTTTTGGCAGGATTATCTCATTGGCCGTTGCTTCCCAATCTTTTCTTGATTTCATAATATTTGATCTTTTGGTTATCGTACCTGCTCGTATCGTCTATCTTTAGCTTAATGACGGGTTGTAATCGTCCGGCCATAAAACTCATCCAAGGACTTGTAACGCTACTGGTTACATATTTATTACATTAAAGATGCTTCTTTACATGTATTAATTAGTAATATTAATACTCATAAACTCCCAAAAAAATAAGTTTTTTTTTTCAATAAATCAGAAATGTTTTTACATTTCCTCGTGGCAATAACGCACATGTTTTCGCATAGCAAACGTGCGCGTGCGTCTAAATAGATCAGCCATCCAGTATTTATGTCTCGGCCATTTTTATTTCGATCCCGTTGTCACCTTGACGGTTTTATAATGTCCTCGAAAACATATTGCGGTCTAGTCTCGTCACTGCATTTGAGAAAAAAAATCGATAAAATTATTTGGTATTCCTTGTTGTTGACACAAGTCTGTACTTATTAATAATTTTATAAATAAATTTAAAAGATAAAACAAGGTTTTCCGTTCCTAACCACCATAAGCCTCAATTATTCACTGATTCATTCATTTCGTTGGACTGTCATCACATTTTTAGCATCAAGTTTGATTGGTAAATAATTCATTTAGCATTTAGCCGTATAAACTCCGTACGACGACCTCCGTAGCCCAGAGGCAAGCATGCCGGACTTTACGGCGCCGCCATCTCTGAGGTTCCGGGTTCGATCCCCGGTCGGGTCAATGTGGAAAACGAACTATTCTGTATTGGCTCGGGTCTGGGTGTTGTGATACCGTCATTGTTTCTGATTTCTATAACACAAGTGCTTTAGCTACTTACCTTAGGATCAGATCAATGTATGTGATGTTGTCAAATATTTAATTATTTATTTATTATTATTTATTAAACTACTTATAAACACTGCTAGCTTTTATTTGTTTACTTATTGCAATATTGCACATAATCAATACAATTGAACAGTAAAAACCCTGTAAGGGTGTAGCAATTAAAAATATTATATATGTTATAACAGTACTATTAGAATTTAAAAAAAATCCTTAAAAACTAGTTAATAAAGTACATACATACTGTCTCGGCTATTTGGCGCTAGCTAATCTTTGTTTAATTAATATGTTAGGACCTAAATCTATACAGGTTTATGTGCTAATTATATTTAAGTCCATTTTACGTCCATTGCTACAGATACGGGACAGATTTAAAAGGAACATACAAGTTTTGTCCCAAACAAATGAGGTAGAATAAAACATGGTAAAAACTGGTTGTTCCAGCGGTCACTATCACGCCAGCGACAGTGACAAATGTCAATTTTGTTAAGTTATTCAAAAAATACAGGATCCTGCGTTTGTTTCAAGGTTTTACGGTGTACGATAAGAAACAACACTTTTACTACCTACATACTAAAACAATTTTCTATATATTCGTTATGTAACTTCTTTGTATGGTATGTCAATATATCCGAGGAGAAAGTAACAGTTCAGGATTGGACTTAGTGGCTTGCGTTGGGACTTGGGAGTAGCCTTTGCTCGTTGTAGACTGACGTGGGCTGATCTGATTATGATGATAATGATTCATCCCTGTTTTCGTCACTAGATTATACCAAGATAAACGGTTTCCTGACATTTTTAACACTTCCAGATACCTTCTTTTGCTTTTTTAAAGTTTCTTAGTTCTAGTTTCTTCTCTCTATGATTAAAAATACTACTGCGGTTAACTTCGCAATTGCCACTTAACATTGCTTGCACTCACCATGGCTATTGCATCACATATGCACTTTACGCGTAGGTACAAAGGTACTGCCAACATATGCAACAACAAATGCAACGCGTTGTGCTCACGCGCATGCAATTGTGGCAGCCACTTAAGAACTTGAGTGTATTCAATCGTCACGTGTCAATTTCAATTTATATATGATGAATAGTATTACGACTTAATGCCGATAAAACTTGCTACTGAAGAAAATAATTAGGAATATCTTGGAGCACAGCTTTTTAAATCTTTGACTATATTGCCTTAGTAAAGATCTGACTTCATCTCGAACGTTTGTGACTCTAACCTGGGGCAATTTTCAACTTATTTCTCCACTATGATCACTCTTGGGAATTTTCGTTACCTAAGTGCCTTTCTGTCGATGTCCAGAGAAAGCAATTTTACGTATGTTAATCCATGAAAACCGTATTATTTTCGTACATCTCAAGACCCTTTCACGGACCAAGAATCTATCAACTAGATCAACAAGTTTTTGAATTAGCTGAACAACTAATAGCAGACTACACGAAAGGCAGGGCTACTATGTCGAGCAACTACCAACGGACTCTCGCTTCTACTTAGTCAAGTCGCTCAGCTCTTTTCCGCTACATCGGAAACACCTACTTCTTTTCACAACTCACTCTTTCTAAATCGCACCAACAAAAGAATCATAACAGCATTTAAGTACGTAAGTAATATTAGTAATATCTTCTTATGGACTTACCTCATAAGGTAAACCTTCGCAACATACCAAAGTTTCCCTAATTGTGTTTTAATATCTGTCATTTGCAGGCCCTTCATAATTAGGTGAGTCTTGTAATGGTATAACATGTTTTTAGGCCTTCAATTTTTTATACTCTTAGGTCATGAGAAAAATTATAATGACTTTGTTATTAAAAAGGATATAAAGAAGGGTGAATACGAGAGTGGAGTCCAGTTTCCCTTTTCCTCTAAGTACTCCTAAGTCTTTTGTTCGTCGATGTTCTGGGTTACGGGTGTAGCCAGCACCACTCAGAAACTCGAGAGGTTTTCTGGGTCGCAGAGCTAACACGGACCATTTTTGTATTCCTACCACTTCGTTGAACTGCGTATGCGTTTCTCATTTATCAAAGACATGCCTTGCAAAAAGGGATTTTCTGCTTTGACTGGTTATCCGAATAGATGAATCCCAGTATCCAATCTATTGTAAAATGATTCCATTGCTCTTTCGACCTATCGATGGATTACTGCGTAGTTTGTAAATACCGGTACAGTGCATTATGTGTGCTCTTTAGCGAAGTATATTAGCGACCGGTTGCTATGTGCAATACTGCACATTGGTAAAGGCCATGCCCTATTCCCCTGATGGGAAAGCGTCGCAGACCGTGTTCTCAGCGATTATCTTTGCACAAACGCGGAATCCGCTTCATGCCTACTGTCTGAACTTATAACAGATGATACAATAATGTAGACAGTATTATCTGTTAATAGTACAGTCTTTTATACGAGACGTAAGTAAAACGAATGCCCGGATGGTGACAGACATACAGACACTGACAAAACGATATATTTCTATAGCATTTGTTTGAAATCCTTGGATGTAATCATGTGAATTGTGAACTTATATGAAGAAGCTTTAAAACAAAAGAAAAATATTATTAAATGTTTAACGTAAAAATATATTTTTTACTTTTAATTATATGTTAAATTAGTTAAGTACAGACAACGGCAAAAAGATAAAGGTCAACAGATTATTATTATAACTAAAAACTTACTCATAGTGATCAATATCAATAAAGAAAATTTGACGTTTATAATAATAATAAATATAAATAAATATTGGACATCACATACATGGCTCTGATCCTAAGGTAAGTTGCTACAGCACTTGTGTTATAGAAATCAGAAACAACGACGACCGTTTGACGACCTCCGTAGCCGAGAGGCGATCACCGGACTTTAAATGGCGCCGCCATCTCTGAGGTTCCGGGTTCGATTCCCGGTCGGGTCAATGTAGAAAAACGAACTTTTCTATATTGTCTCGGGTCTGGGTGTGGTGGTACTGTCGTTGTTTCTGATTTCTATAACACAAGTGCTGTAGCAACTTACCTTAGGATCAGAGCAATGTATGTGATGTTGTCCAATATTTATTACGTTTTGTGGTAGCTTGACGAGTTGTTGTTTGTACATTGGTGTGTTCTCAATTATCTCTAAATAATTATTTAAATTAGACGACAGCCAGAAAACTAATTTTACGCAATCTATGAAGTATCCACTCAGCCACAGTTGACGTTAAAATATGCAGAAATCAATCTCAATAATACACACACCGCAAACTAAAGCGGTCGAACACCCGAACAATAAAGAAATAAAGAAAGAAACAAAACGCAATCACAAGGAAAAGAGAGGCCCGCTTCGAGGCCATACCAGTTTAAATGTTAACGATATTTGTGAACAAGGAAATCAGCAAAGGGATTTCTATTTCTGTCCCTAGACTGGGACTCATGACCAGTATAGGCCCGTTGACGATCCGACTGGCGTAGTGGCGTTATCCGCCTTGTACGCGATGGGATGGGTCCAGGATTCTATACCCAGTTTGAATCAATCTAGAAAACGTTTTTTTTTTTTTTCTAAATTGTCATGAGTACCTATGCGTGCTGGAAGACGCCCTTGGACAATTAACACTCACAGGTTATGGGAGTTAAATTTTATCGTAAAGTAAATAAATTACGTAAAATATTATTAAGTAAGTTTACTTAATTATACTTAATTAAAAGTATTAGTTTTGCAATCCCGGAATCGCGGGATTCTATTTTAAATTTAAAAAAAAAAAAACTAGAAAGCCGGTTCCATAATACTCGTATATGAACTTAAGGGAAATATGCATCCCATTATCCAATCTCTATATGAGATATGCGAAAATAAATTATAAAGTTGAGATGAATATGATATCTCGTTTTTAAACGGTTTCATGTATCCTCGCATAGATATACCGGTCACTACCAACCAGGTAAAATAATTTTTTAGCTGTTTATTACCGAAGATTTATTTTATAAAGATTAAGAATATAAAATGTGTATTTTACTTTAGAAGTGGAAATAATTCTATTAACCATAATTATGTTTATAGCAAATAAAAAAATGTATTACATTGTCTTGGTTTCTTACTACCTCTATATCGATTCCATACAAAGTAGATCCAAGGTTTAAAATTAAAAGACATAAAACTCGTTCTACAGGTAGTGATTTATAGGACTTTTATGGCAAAATAAATGCCATTCTTTTGTTTCGTAATAAATACAAATATGATGAAATATTTGAAATTTTTAGGGTTCCGTATCCAAAGGGTAAAACGGGACCCTTATACTAAGGCTCCGCTGTCCATCTGTCTGTCCGTCCGTCTGTCTGTTCGTCTGTCACCAGGCTGTATCTCACCGTGATAGCTAGAGAGTTCAAATTTTCACAGATGATGTATTTCTGTTGCCGCTATAACAACAAATACTAAAAAATAGAATAAAATAAATATTTAAGGGGGCTCCCATACAACAAACGTATTTTTTTTGCCGTTTTTATAGTAAATGGTACGGAACCCTTCGCGCGCGATTCCGACTCGCACTTGGCCGGTTTTGTATATTTTTCTACTAGCCTGTAACATATCATTGCTGGGCAATGGTCTTCTCTGAAATTAACCACCGATATATCACTGCCCATACGGTTACATAATGGTGGAAGTAAATACGACGCCGACCTCCGTAGCCGAGAGGCGAGCACGCCGGACTTTAAACGGCGCCGCCATCTCTGAGGTTCCGGGTTCGATCCCCGGTCGGGTCAATGTAGAAACTAACTTTTCTATATTGTCTCGGGTCTGAGTGTTTGGTACCGTCGTTGTTTCTGATTTCAATAACATGTATGCGCTTTAGCTACTTACATTAGGATCAGAGTAATGTAATAATTTTGTCTAATATTTATTTATTTAAATTCAAAGTCATTTATTTCTGCAAATTGGCCATCAATGGCACTTTTACATGTCCCAATTTGTTTTCCCTACCACCGCTTCGGGACTACATATCGGCTGGTGATGAGGAGAAGCGGCGCAACAAACTCGGTCACCTCATCAATTATTTTTTTGATAAAAATTTGATCAGCATTTATAAAAGCCTTTGCGCATCTTTACTCCTCTACCTAAGAGAAATGTATTTAATTACAAATCACCCTGTATACACGTAATAAACCTTAATTAACAGGCTTTTTCGATTCCGATGACAATGAAACGTTAGAACATTACTGGCGGACTTAATATACGAGTTACTATTTATGTCAAAACTTTATTACACACAGTTAATGAGGTAAGTACAATTGGATAATCAACACACAGTAACTATGTCATTCTTGTTATTAATGTGACAAGTATATTGCTTAGTACATCAAATATAACGTCCAATTTCTTTCAAACATATAACATTGACTTCATACGGATTGCAAATCCATTAGCATTCAAAACAAGGCACAGACTGACGAGCATGCAAATTCATAATAAAAATACTACAGGATGCGTATATAAACTAAAAAACATGTATGTAGTAGGTTATTATGTTTTAACCTTTTGGCCAAAGCAACGCGCAACGTTTTGGTTCAATTTTTAAAGGTTTATTAGAAGTATATTATTATAATGATATAAAACCAACGAATCACAATGCAATCCTTAAGCTTCTTAAAGATTCCAAAACAGGGACGACGAATTCTGTTTGTAAAACAGCCAACAGGATAGCAAAGAAGACGAAAATAAAACACTTTTTTTTAAGAATTTTGATTAACAATGATTATTCAAGTTCACAAATGTATCTACGATGCTTTTTGGAAATAAAAGAGAAATGCGTTAAAAAATCGCACATCCTAGACGTAAAAAAACTGGCTTGATTTGCTTGTGAGTTAAAATTTTGCAGAAAAAAAAAAATTATGCAATATCGTTTAAAATCTTAGGGCATATGAATCCATAATTAAAGCAGCATCTCGCAACAGCACTTAAACTGATTTATGATGAATGTTTTGAGAATATCTACTAGGAATTTTAGTGACAGCTAAAATACACTCCTAATAGGATCGCAAGACAATTAGTACAATTGTGTATGTTTTAACGACTACAACACACACACACAATTGTACTTGAAAACTAAAATACACTCCTACCTATAAATTATAGAATCGTGAAACAATTAGTACAAAAGTGTTAATTTAAATAATAAAAATTTAGTCCACCATTGCATGCCGTTGGCCCGTGGCTGCCTTTCACCAAAACTTAGCTTAGCTTTAAATTAGCATTAGTCGAATTATGTTTATCTTATTCGATGTCCTAAAAATAAACATTTCACTTAAAAGATCAAAAACTAGCTAAGGATGATGCAACCGTAGTCTATGATGTCGTCATAATGCAGAGAAGGTTACTACAACAATGCTAAAAATACATTTCCCGCAAGTTCAGTTTGAATGAATTCAGTTTTAAGATATAGGTAGTTTACTCCATTCATTTAATGAAGTCATTTAGAAATATGATTGAAAACACCAATACGATTAAAATAATAAATTCAATCAAAGGCGCTAAAAAACTAATGGAAGAATTACTCCAAAACATAATTGCCGTGCGTTGGTTTCGCAAAAACTCGACAATTGCTCAACCGATTTGAATACTTTTCAATTGTGTTTGAACTGCACTTGCACTAAAGGTAATCCAAAGAACTCGAAGTTCACCAGGTCATCAGATCTAGTAGTAAAGAAAATGCAGTACCTACTTTACAAACTCGAAGATAAAATTATTGTGTAGTACTTTTACGTAGTATAATATTTAGTCTGTGGTAGTACTTAGATGAAGTACATGGATGCATTGGTGATAAGGTAGGTCCAGAAGAAAGTGTCAAATCTATTAATAAATAAAACATGCATACAATAAATAATGCAAAGATCAATGACCTGTTTACACGAGATCAGACAAGACAGTCCGATAAGAATAAGCCATTGTTTGATTTGGTTCAATCTGTTACACTGAGTGATATGAGACTTTATCTTTTTCTGGAGTGGGACTTGTATGACAATGTCATCTTGACATGTGTAACTAATTACAAAGCTTAGGGTTTAAATTCATACTAAAGTCTTGAAGTTTAATAAGGGGGCATCATATCAAATCATATGGCATTACTTGATAGAACCAAAATACCATTAGAGTCCATAAGAGATTAAGTTTTGATTTAGACAAGAAATCCCAAGTATCGCATACAATTTCGTAAGAATTTATAATTCATTCCTGCTGCATAACTTTTTTACAAAATATGCAATGGGAATTACTTCATGGGAAAGAAATGAAGAGTCAACGCCCTAAAAATGTATGTGCTGTCAACACTGGCTGACTAGATCACCAATGTTAGAATGAATAATGATAATGTTACAAGATCTATTAATCTACAAGAGAGGGTAGAAACGACTAATCATTTATCGCAGTCGGAGAAAGTCGCAGTTAACGACTAATAGAAGCATAATGACATTATAATAACTACCTTCAAGGGATAGCTTGTATATGTGGAAACGTTAGAAATGATAGAAAAGATTTGGATCTCTCTGCCACTGGCGAAATTGACATCAGGTCAGGTGACCGAGCAGAATGATATTATGGTTGCATAAGAGATTAACAGAATTGTGAAGACTTAAAATTACTCAAGGATAATAATCCTAGTGTTACCGCACAGAATATAGATAGATATCTCAATTACCGATTCATTACAGCAAACATTGTCTGCCAGAATTTCTTGAGTAGACGGACATCGATAGTTCTTACAATATGACATTGAATCTTATATCCAAGAGGTAAAGTCTGAAATTAAATATCTATTACGGTTTGATCTTAAGACTTAACGTTGCAAGTAGAATGGTTGTTGGCAAGAGCAAAGCTGACCTGCGCAGGCGCAGATTTGTTTACAAACAGTTTCACGCGTTGTTAACTCTACAATAATGTTTCAAAGAGTGCTGCGAATTGCGGTAACCAGAAACTACCATGCAGAATGCACATAATTTGAGTCCGACTTTTGACAAATTATGAACACCCGAAACTAGGTGTGTGTAAGTTATTTACATTGTTCATAAATTGTGAAAGATTCAATACAAAATTATATACTTTTGTGTAATTTCATCGGCTCATACGAACAAAGGAACAAAAATGTATTAATGGTAGCTAGTAAATTTAGAACTGACAAACTAGAAAGCTGCCAAAGTTGTGCAGTTTCAACAAATATGACACTATCTTGTAATTGTATTTCCTGTAATAAAACCAGGCTGACAAAGGTGACTGAGTTTGTTGCGCCGTTTCTTCTCATCACCAGCCGATATGTAGTCCCGGAGCGGTGGTAGGAAAAAAAATTGGGACATTAAAAAGTGCCATTGATGGCCAATTTGCAAAAATAAATTGACTTTGACTTTGACAAAATCTTTATCAACTATCTCAATCTAATATTTTTTAATCGTTTAAGATTTAGGTGCCTTCAAAAATGGTGTTTAGGCAGTGTAGATGCTATGCATGATATGGGCTGTCTGTGTCTATTCCTTTGCTCTGATGTTGCTTGACACTTGACAGATGTACGCTGTCCCTTTTCACTCAAGAGAAAAATACTTTTAGTTTAGGCAGTGGTATCAACTATATCGCCATCATTATCTGTCTGTTAGTTGTTTGTGGCCTCACCTCGACCATGCTGGACTTTGCAAGGACTTCCTAAAATAGATTTGGAAACGATGAATGAAATGAGAATGTAACGTAGGAAACAGTTGTTTTACTGATTTATTGTCTTAAACTATTACATTATGTTTAATAACGCGAAATTCGGTTTAGAATACAATTTTTTAAGAGCAGACTTTGTGTTTATAAAATCGAAAATTTCTGAAGTGAAAACATTTCAATTGGTATTTACGCTCATAACGACCAATTTGGGGCTAGGCAATTAGTGTGGTGGCTGAAAAAACAATATAATTATTTTCTCAAATCTCGCTAAACTAAAACATATTTCTACAGGTTTACACTTCTCATGATTAAAGGAAAATATCAGCCGTTCATATATTGCATAAGTCCAAGACCTTCTCGACCATAGTAGTATTGGTGTAAAAACTGGCCAAGTGCGAGTCGGACTCGCGCACGAAGGGTTCCGTTAACGTACCATTATCTATAAAAACGGCAAAAAAAACATGTTTGTTGTATGGGAGCCACCTTAAATATTAATGTTTTCTGTTTTTTTAGTATTTGTTGTTATAGCGGCAACAGAAATACATCATTTGTGAAAATTTCAACTCTCTGATAATCATGGTTCATGAGATACAGCCTGGTGACAGACGGACGGACGGACGGACGGACTGACAGACAGACAGACAGACGGACAGCGGAGCCTTAGTAATAGGGTCTCGTTTTACCCTTTGGGTACGGAACCCTAAAAAGCAACCCATAGATAGAAGTTTGTCCCTTTTTTAACCTAAAACTAAAAGCCTGAATATTGTGCTTAGCATAGCATTAAATGAGAATTAGCATTGCATGAGAATCAGTTTGGTTTTACCAAGGGTAGAAGCACAACTGATGCGGGAGTTGCACTCATTAAGCATATCTTCGATGCGTTTGAAAATAAGCAAGATGCTCTAGGGGTTTTTTGTGATTTGTCTAAGGCTTTCGATTGTGTAGATCACAAAACGTTATTAATGAAATTACGGCATTATGGTGTCTCAAATGAATCAGAAAAATTGTTAGAGTCATACCTCACGGATAGAACGCAAACAGTTAATGTCAATGGAACTGACTCTTCCGGGGCCCCATTATGCATGGGTGTGCCCCAGGGCTCTATATTGGGACCTTTATTATTCCTGATATATATAAATGACCTTCCTTACTTTACTAAAGACCTTTGTGAGATAGTATTGTTTGCAGATGATACATCATTGATTTTTAAAATTGACAGAGGTAAAGCTGCCTTTGACGATGTGAATGATGCTCTCTTTCAAGTAGTACGATGGTTAACTGCTAACAATCTGTTACTTAATGCAAAAAAAACCAAGCTTATCAAATTTACTATGCCCAATGTGAGGCAGGTCAGTACGCATATTAATATGTCAGACGATCATATAGATGCAGTCGATGCAACAACCTTTTTGGGAATTACAATAGACTCCCGACTGCAATGGGGTCCCCATATAATTGCCTTGTCAGGAAGGCTCAGTTCGGCGGCTTATGCTGTGAGGAAAATAGGGCTTATAACTGATGTCGAAACGGCAAGACTAGTATACTTTAGTTATTTTCATAGCTTGTTGTCGTATGGTCTATTGCTATGGGGCTCAGCTGCTGATATTGAGTCAATCTTTGTGTTGCAAAAAAGAGCTGTACGTGCAATATACTGTCTTGGGCCTCGCGACTCTCTGAGGGAGGTCTTTAAAGATATTAAAATATTAACAGTAGCGTCACAATACATTTTTGACAATATTATGTATGTTAGAAAAAACCTAAGTTCGTTTAGCCTTAAATGTGATTCACATCATTATAATACTAGAAATAAACATAAACTTGCCGTTCCGAGCTTCAGATTAAAGAAAGTGGGTAATTCATTTTTGGGGAAATGTATAAAAATCTTCAATAAAGTACCACAAACTCTTGTTGACTTACCTGTTTATGAGTTCAAAAACCACATTAAAAAAATTCTTATGGAAAAAGGATACTACAAAGTTGAAGATTACTTGAACGACAAGAGTGCATGGACTTAATAGCCTGCCTAGCTCGCACTTACACTATCTTGTAATTGTATTTCCTGTAATAAAATCAGGCTGACAAAGGTGACTGAGTTTCTTGCGCCGTTTCTTCTCATCACCAGCCGATATGTTGTCCCAAAGCGGTGGTAGGGCTAAGTTATATGTTGGGACGTGTATAAGTGCCCGGAAGAGGGCCTATATACAGAATAAAGAATTTCATTTCATTTCATTAAAGAGACATGTATGAATAAATAGCTTAAACCGAAAGTAATTAATTAAGTATAATCTATGCTGAAGGACATACGACTAACTGGTATAATCATTTGATCTCAAACAATGACTTAACACTTAATGACGAGAAAAAAGTCATCAATGGAATTGATTGGTTCGCGTGACGACTGACGACTATTGTGTAAAATCATTTGAACCGGTATATTAATGGCGGCTAATAAAACGGAAATTCATCGGCGTGAAAGATGATTCAATCGTCATACTGAGTGGGACCTTGATTTTGTGGTTATTTTCGTCTATCGCCGTTTGTTCTGGCGCCATCAACTCTCGCTGCTATGAGACATGTAATAAACCGGCTAAGAAAGGGTTCCCTGCACCTTTGTTATGATATTTCGTTGAAGAAAACGAGCTTTTAATTACTGATATTAGAAATCCTACTAATATTATAATCCATACTCTCTAATGTTTGTTACTCTTTCACGCATAAAACTTTAAGATTTGGATTAAATTTTGCACACAAATACGAGTAGAATATGATCTGGATTAACATATAGGATACTCTTTATCCCGGTTAAATGTTCCTGTGGAATATATTGAATATAAACTAAATCTACGCTCGCCATAATCAGCCTACGTAAGTCCACTGCTGTACATAGGTCTCTCCTAATTCACGTTGCAATACCATTGGCTATTCTTTTCTATCCAGTCAGCAGTTCCACCCAGTCATTAGTCAACAGCTGTATTATCGGTCCACTTTGTCTGATGCGTTACTGCGTTTGGCAAGTCGTAGAATCCACTAAAAACACGTCTTATATCGGCTCTACGTGTAAAATGGGTAATGTGACCAGTACATTGCCACGTTAGCTTGCTTATCCTATGAGCTTTACTGGTTACTTGTTCCTTGTCGACCTCATTCCTGCATAGCTCTCTCCATGACTTGCTGAGCAACTTTTTAAATTAGTATACAGGAGGCCTAATACGAAAGCGCATCGTTCGGTCGGTCGTATTATCCGATCAAATTAAAACATCCCTTCCCCCGTATCAAGGGTTTGACAATTTATGAACAACTGCAAAAGGTTGGGTTTTTAAACGAAAATCGTAGCTAGATTGAGTTAGTTATATTTAATCAAAAGATTGACACATGAGACTGGCCATTTTAATTTGTTAGGTATATACGACCGAACGAAGGATACACTTTCGTGCTAGGCCCCCTGGCTACCGTGAGCTATCCTAAATACCTATACTGTTTATCTAGACTATTCTTGACTAATAAATAATGCACTACGCGACAAAAACGATTTAGTGCATGACACGTAGACGACATTGAAACGAGAGAGAAGAATACCAATTATTAAGTCACTAAACTAATTGAATTGAAGCACCAAGTTGAAGTAAAACTAAAACGACTTACAAATAAGTATTTGATTTTAATAAAATGTATTTATTATTTGTTTCAGGTAATTATGAAAATCCTATATTCACACCAGAAATGGACGCAATTTTTTATGTGCCAGACAAAATATCAAAATAAAGGAAATAACATCATGACGAGGTATACATAGGAGGTACCAGACAATAAAATAAGCGAGAGGCGTATCTCAGCACAGTTTTTTTCTTCTTGTCGTAAAACTTAGGAGTTTACTTACTAATGACTTTCAAATTTAAGTAAACGTCATTACGTTTTTATTTACATATATAAAGTACCCATTTTAGGTTAAATTTTCCAAGTCTCTCAACTCTCTAGTATCTCGGCGGTCGATCGGATATATTTTTACACAATTTTCTACAAATTGTAGGCAAATCTTGCAATAAGAAGAGCGTTTTCATCACTACATCGTCAATTGAGAATTACTTGACGATTTAAGTATAATGAATCTATCTATTCAGCCTATTGCAGCCCACTGCTGGACGTAAGTCTTCCCCAACAAGCGCCAAAGGCATGATCTCTCGCTTTTTTCATCCACCCACTGCTAGCCATCTTCCTAAGGCGAAGTATAATACGTCTGAGTAAATAATTCCAACTTGCTTCCAATTTTTCTGATGTGATCGTCGAATAATTTAAATTTGATGATAGGGAAATGTGCTCTACAATCTCTAATAACAAGGTAAGGGTATCAGAATTATGCATTTTCAAAGGGGCATTATTACAAAACAGTATTTTTTTATATAAAAGGTTTTTCTATCATGTCATGTAACTCTAAAATCTGGCTAGACTTGCTTCATGTCTGCCGCGTTCCTCGCAAGTGAACAAACCATTTTAATAAGATTTTCTGCTATTATCGCAAGTGCTATATTACGCACGTAAAATGAAAAGTGAAAACATAAAATCGTAGCTGATAATTCACTGCGGATAATTCCATTTGATTTGTTTAACTTACCTTAGAAGTACTTTGTAAACAGGAGCCTATGAGCTATGACCAAACTAGGTTATTTCGCGTAATATTATAGCTTGAACACACAGCTAGCCTTTTTTATTTCATACTTGATTTTGCCTCTTACTGCCTTGTCATAATATTGATTTTAGTCAACTTATTCTACGCAGCTACGTTAGTCGTAGTACCAGTCCAACTGCGACCAATTTTAAAGCCAATGGGGAGGAATTTGTTCAGCAGTCCTCCTTTGGCTGAAATTATGATTATGATTGGTTTCATTTGATTCATCGAAATCGAAAAAATAATTTCAGTAGTATTTAATCTCTAAATACTAGTTTTTTTATTTTTTTTTTACGAACAGTGACCTTGCAAAAAAATGCATACGCATTATGTGCGCAGTTAGTTTTTCATTAACATCTATGACGCTTTTATTTCACAATAGTTTGTAGTTTGGAGGCATAAATTACGTTCAGAAAACTTCTTTTAACAGTTTTTACATTGAATGCTTAAGTTTGTTTTTGTAGTTAAGGCATTGAACAGATATACAGGGTGTCACACGAATGTTTATTTTTAAGATTGGCAATTTTAACGTCCATGTGAGATGCAATAAAGATGTTATCACCATCATCAGCCTCAACTTGACGACCGTCTGGTGTAGTGGTTCGCGCTCCGGACTACAAAGGTTGCGGGTTGGAATCCCGCGAGGGGCATATTTTTGTTTGTGTGATGAGCACGAGCATTTTTACCTAAGTCATGGATGTTTATAAAACGAATTTAAGTATGTTTATCCGTTATCTAGTCGCCTAGTACAAGCTATGCTTAGTTTGGGGCTAGCTTATTGGTGTGATTGTGGAAACAATAGAAAAAAGAAAAAATGAACTCTCCTTCTATCCAGAAGCTCTAAAATGCTGTAGCAAGCGAATCTGAACGCCTATAACTCGTACAACACAAGGATGTTACAGTACCCGGCACCGATGTCGAGCACTGGGGAAAGAGTGGCAAACGCTTTGCGCATCTTACGATCATCGTATCAGAGACGCGTGTGCGCGGAGCTAACAACCAATCACGTCCGGCAGTGTCGGCGCGGGGCGCGTGTACCCAATCACGTAATCGTAATGGTCTTCTGTGCATCTTTCGCCCAGCGCTCAACATCGTTGCCGCTAGTTGTAACTTTTCTACATTGTCTCAGGTCTGGGTGTGCTGAGACCTCACCTCTAGCAATATTTATTGTCTGGTACGTCGTCGTAACACAAGGATGTAAATTCCATACTTTGAGACCATCGCAAAAATGTCATTCGTATGTCGTTTAAGACATGTTTACATCTTTACAGTACTTAATTTGTTTTCCATTTTAAAACTTGTAGTATCATTCAGAAATGGCAGTAGAAGTTTTGCTTAACTTGAGGCTAGATAATTAGTATAATTTTGTGAATAATACTTAAACCAACTGCACTGCTTGCATTTAAGTATTATTGCGCTTTATAAAATTTCCGCCACACAAGATTCACACGCAATTGACTGCGCAGGTGCGCAGGAAACCGGAGAAGCGCACGTCATCAAAAATATTTAATTTCTTAAAGTGGAGCCATAATGCGCATCTTATCATCTACATATACTTCGATAATTGTTAAAAAGCATTTCACTCAAAGGAAAATTATTTGAGCCTTGGCAACGCGAATCCAACAATATTTATAGAACCGTACGATTTGCGATGCGCTAGCTAGAGCATTCAATACGTAGGTATAGCAAAGTAAATAGAAAATAGTTCAGCCCAGTTTGCCTATGCAAAAAAAAATTGACTTTAATCTATTTTTATTTTATTGTTATCAGCTTTGAACAGCTCTATTTATGAATTACTTAAGTAAATAATATGTGCGCCAGACAGTTCACAAATTGTCATAGTTTTGATCGAAGGACATCCTACATTTTAGCATGTTTTTGTTAAACAATGAACCAGATTTCATATTTTTAATTATAATTTGAACTTAATATTTACTACATCTTAAAGTATAAAGATAAATTGAAGAGAAAAAACTTAAACAAAAAACAATCTTCTCATTAAGTTCATCCGGACTATATAATAGTTATAGGTAGTTTTCCACTAGCCACTTCTTTGTTATAGTTTTTCAACAACATTTGATATATTTATTTACTAATATGTAATGTGCCTATTAGTACGTATATATCATCATCAGCCCACACTAGTCCACTGCTGGACATAGGCCTCTCCAATTGCACGCCATTCTGCACGATCCACGGCTACTCTCATCCAGCTCCTGCCAGCAACCTTGCGAATGTATATATATAATATCAAATTTCAGCTAATTCAGTTTAAAGCGTGATTGAGTAACAGACAACCAAACATACAAACTTTACTTACAAACAACCAAAAACTTTCTAGCAATAATAGGCTATAACCAAAATTATTGTGACAGACAGACGGATAAGCCAAAACTATTAAAAATCATCATCATCATCATTTCAGCCACAGGACGTCTACTACTGAACATAGGCTTCCCCCAGTGACTTCCAGATCGGCCGGTTGGAAGCAGCCCGCGTCCAGCGTCGCGTCGTCCTGCAACCTTTACCAGGTCGTCTGCCCACCTTGTGGGATGGACGTCCCAGGCTGCGCTTGCCGGCTTGCGCTTTTGTTATTAAAAAATAACATTCGTAAATCATAAACACGCATTTTTTTTCTATTTTAAAAATGTAAAGCGCCACTAGTGATGTGACGACGTTCCGTGTCGTGTCAGTCAACGGAGGTTTTTTGGCAACGAAACGATTGGACTTTGGAAGTAGATAAAAATGTGAAAACAGGAAAAAAACAGTCAACAACTAGAGGCGTTGTCCATGACGTCTTCGCTCACATGTTAATGTTTTTCTAATAAAGTTTTGTAGTTGCTATTGCTAGTTGCGAAAATTTGTAAAAATAAATGTCCACGTAATTTATCACAAGCATTCAAGAATATGTATACTAAATATATATTAAATAATAATAATTAGTTTATTAGCGGACCCATGCTAAGTTACAATCACGGAGCTTAGACAGCAGTAATAGAATAAAATTCATAATTACATACAATGGTGGAATTATTGCCATAAACATAAATCCATCGTAGATCCCATCTATGCTCTAGACTCTAGAGCAAGATTGGGGTCAAGAGCAAGCCCATCTCAAATAATAACAAAAAAAAACGTGTTTCAATGACTTTCAATTAAAAAGTAAATAAATATGTATAATTATTTAAATAGACGGCACAAATTAAACAGAGATGACCTTATCCCGAAGTAAGATGATTCTGACAGCACAGGAGCTGTGGATGTCGATGCTTATCATTCAAACTGACATTCAAATTCCTTTTTTTTGACATTTGACATTACATTGCTATTTGACATTACATAACTGCAATTTATGCCATCGAAACGATAGTGTCGATATCGAGACTTCTGATAGTTCGGCATCACTAGTTCTATGGCTAATGTGACTTGCAAAACTTGCTTCTGAGATAATTTAAACGAGTTAATTTGCAGAAATAAATTGATTTAGATGTTTGATGAATTACTTTAGTTTTTTGTTCAGCATATCTCTTTCATTAGTTACTTAAAATTCGCTATCCTCGTCACAACAGAATTAAGGACAAACGATGGAAATGTTATTTTTAAATCCACCGACAAACTCAGGGTAATCCAAGATATTTTCGATTTGGGACGCCCTTGGGCCTTAGCGAATATGTCGTTCGTTACGAAGGTCATCGACAGTTATTTAGCAGATCACGTAAACTAACAGACAGACATGAGATGCTGATTAGAGTTATACAAAATTAATACAAGTATATATAGTCTTCTTGTTAGCGTCTGTCGATAATATTGGAGGATATCTGGTTTCAGTTGCTTTTAAAATGTCCTTCATGATTGTGCATGCTCTGAGGGTAAATAGGATTATGCGTTGGAAGAAATTTTAATAATGTTGATCACGTTTAATCAATCTACATCGCAATAGGGAGAGGATGAGTTTTCCGATCTTAGTTACATTAAGTATTTTCGTACTTCATCTTGATATTCCAATTATTTTGTCGTGTGGTGCCGGCATGTTAAAAGAATTGCACCACCCCTTCTCATACTATGGGTGTCGTAAGAGGCGACTACAGGAGAACCACCACAAGAAGACGGGCAGCAGCGTCTCCTCTCAACCATTGGCCAAACTGCGATTGCCAACCCGCCTGCCAAGCGTGGCGATTATGGCAATTGGATTGATATAGGCTGGTGATGATCTTGATATTACCATAAGAGGGATTGACATTGACAGTAGGTTAGTTCCTTGACTTATTCAACCTTCACGTACCAGGATCCGAAAGGGGATAGTGACCGAGTGTGGCATATTATTATCACACTCGTCCAATACCAATCAGGAGGTACATAGGTACAATCCCCGGCATGGATCTTGCTTGATTGACCGCTGGGGCCTTTGCCCCAGACCGACAGACGATGACAGATGCGAAGAGGACAGATCGCTTTGCGCGGAACAAATAACCAATCACGGCCGGCGGTGCAGTGCAGGCGCATCGCGCGACTAGCCAATCCCGTAATCGTGATAGTCTACCGCATCTTTCGCTTGACGCTCAAGATCTGTGTCACTAGCTGTATTTTACTTTGAAAATAACGATTGAAGTTTTTAGCATAGCTCATAGCATTCCTACAGCATTTCTAATTAAAATATCTTTAATCGTAAACTACGACAGGTCCTCGAGATTTAATCAGCTCGTTATGCGTGTGCGCACAATTGTTAATATTGCACTGTTACGCTGGATTATGTAGCCTTCAGTCAATTGTTGGCCAGATTGAACTAGTAATAATGAATAAACATAACTAAACAAGTCAGATATCAAAAGCATATTGATATTTATATGCTATGCTATAGATAATATAAGATAAGTTAACATTTATTCTCTGTATAAAACTTAGCGTAAATACAAGAGACTTAAGTAACGAAATTGTAAGAAAATATTTCATATCTTTATACAAACTGATCTCAGCTGGTCTCCCGTTTTGTATGGGGAAATGGTTTTTTGTTTTGCGATTTTGTAGTTGGTCCCATAGAAAAATTTGTTCTATTTAAGCAGTAGAATCATCCCCTAGAAAAGAGTTAACTGATAAGTTTACACCTTATAATATATATAGGATAATGGCACATGCAAGTTTAATTACATAAGTACCAGTGTAAAGATGCTTAGGCCGGAAAACATGGACAGGAATAAAGGATACAAATCTTCTGTACGAGTAAAGGTTGCTACACATTCGGGTCGGCATTAATCGTAAAAGCTGGGCGGCAAAACCGAATACGTGTTGCTGTGAAGTATGAAGAAGAAGTATAAGTAGATGCTTCGGGTCGGCTTAAATTTATTGTGCGACATACACTGCCGAAGTGCCGAACCGACCGCGACAATGCGCCGCGCGCCGTCCCGAATATGTGTGTGGCTGCCCTTACTCTGCGACTTAAATTCTTTAGATTTCAAAGTCGACTCAATCAATTGACGTAGTAGCGCGAAAGGGTCGCGGGTTCGGAACCCATTTCGGATCAAATCAGAAAAGAAGTTTTTAGGGTTCCTAAGGCTCCGCTGTCCGTCTGTCTGTCCGTCCATCTGTCTCCAGGCTGTATCTCATGAACCGTGATAGTTAGAGAGTTAAAATGTTCAGATGACGTATTTCTGTTGCAGCTTTAACAACAAATACTAAAAAACAGAATACAATAAATATTTAAGGGGGCTCCCATACAACAAACGTGATTTTTTGCCGCTTTATAGATAATGGTACGGAACCCTTCGTGCACGAGTCCGACTCGCACTTGGCCGGTTTTTTGCGTTGGTCTCGCTAGTGTGTTGGGACTTGGGAGAGTTGGGAGACGCGCGCTGGTCAAAATAATTATCTGGTATCATGCAATTACAAAAATCTTAATTAGTTAGTACTACGAGACCGTTG
Organism: Anania fuscalis; assembly: GCA_950371115.1. Taxonomy (NCBI): domain Eukaryota; kingdom Metazoa; phylum Arthropoda; class Insecta; order Lepidoptera; family Crambidae; genus Anania; species Anania fuscalis. Next base: position 2,595,944 of record OX493346.1, read on the forward strand.
CAATTAGTGTGATTTCGGCGCATAGGTAACTGTAACTGTGCAGTGTTGCACTCAGTATTAACTTTCCCACATTCCAATCGACCTTGCCACAAAACGCTGGAAAACATCCATGCAAATAGATCAGAATCAGTTTTAGAATCTCATAAAATACAATTGAAAAACTGTTTGACGCAAAGGCACGCCTCCCATATCCACTGACGTCAGAGTTGCGTAACATAGTAGATGTTACAACACAAGAATAGGCAGTAGGTTCAATTCTTCATGAGAACTGGTTTTGATAGTTCAAAGGCTACGCTTCACCAGAGATAAAACTAACGAATCAAATTTATTTCTGCTAATGGGCTCTTTTGCACGTCCCATTCTACCCTACCACGCCTTCGGGACAGTATTTTCATTTAGCGTCAAGAAGAAACGGCGTTAAAACTCGGTCACTATTGTCAGCCTCTTTCTAAATAAGTATGTTTACAAGAGCGAGCAGGGCAGTTTTTAGTTCCAAGCATTTTTATTATTAAAATACGAACAGTTTTATAACCATTTTTCCTTAAAACCATTTTCACATGTGATTTAAAATTAGTCATGCTAGTTTTCGTACAGTTTGAAGCTTGCGTCGTGGTCTTCTTTAATAAAGGTTTGGAACTTCGATCATATCGAGCCTACCGTATCTATATGTACTGTGTATCTGTAAAAATGTTTGCGAACTTGGCGGATCGCCTTGCCTGTTCAATGGGGTACACAATTTTACGATCGTCCATTGTTCTAAGAAAGTTTCCTATGGGGTCAATTTGCAAGAGTTAGAACGGTGTAACGTTCTAGGGGTGTTGCTAAGCAATCAGACCTAATGTACCATCAGAAACCCCTTTAATTGGTTGGTATAGACCTGCAGGGTCGTCCTGAAAAGCCTTGAACATGCTGCATCCAGCGGCTTTCTGCAACCTCAAACTATTATAGCCGTGTAAAAAGCCCGACCGTTTTCAATTGTTCATAAAACGTCAAAGGTTTGATACAAGTGAATGGTTATTTTAATTTGATAGGTTAAACGTCCGACTGAACGAAACGCTTTCGTAATAGACCTCCTGATCCGATGGTGATAGAGCGGTTCGTTTGAAAAGTACTGGCCATCAAAGATTTTACAGAATCGCCGTAAGCATAAAAAGAACGAGGCAAACTCATACCTACATATACGATATAAGTACATAAGAGTGTCAGTTCACATGCCTCGTGTCATAAATTAAGATCTATGCAATCTCTCGCTTCCTATTACTCCATGAACCTGAACCATGACCCATCATATTCCTGCCGTATCTATTACAGTATACAGTGCGAAACACAATCTCCATCCTCATCAATTAGATCAAATTCCCGACAATCGAAGTGTCCTCATTCGCGTCACTTTATGGCAATCTAATAGTTAATTAAAGTGCGCGCCTGTATGTGACGTCACTGGAGAGACATGCTGCATTTTTAGGGTTCCGTACCCAAAGGGTAAAACGGGACCCTATTACTGAGGCTCCGCTGTCCGTCTGTCTGTCTGTCTCTGTATATCTCTGTCCGTCTGTCACCAGGCTGTATCTCATAAACCGTGATAGTTAGAGAGTTTAAATTTTCACAGATTATGTATTTCTGTTGCCGCTATAACAACAAATACTAAAAAACAGAAAACTATAAATGATTCAGGGGGCTCCCAATGCTCCCATACAACAAAATAATGGTACGGAACCCTTCGTGCGCGAGTCCGACTCGCACTTGGCCGGTTTTTATTTCACCCATATGAAAAAATATATTACAAAGGTGAAGATAACTTGAACGACAAGAGTGTATGGACTTAATAACCTGCCTAGCTCGCACTTACTAATTATGTCTTGTAAAATGTATTTCCAGTAAAAAAGTCAGGCTAACTGAGGTGACTGAGTTTGTTGCGTCGCTTCTTGTCATCCTACAGCCCATATGTAGTCCTGAAGCGATGGTAGGGCTAATTTATATTTATGGACGTGTATAAAAAATAATACGTGCCCGGAAGAGCAGAGAAGAGAAGAGGAAGAGAGGAGTATATACTGACTTTGACTCGTTTTTATGAAGTCTGGAAAGATTCCATCCAAATCGGAGCCACTCATGCAGCATACAAATGAGATATTTAAAGGGGATCCTATACACAATATGACTGTAAAGAATCAATGGCTAAATGTATGGGGTTACCAAGTAATCGCGATTTCTATTGTATACTGTTTTTGCTGAATAAAACACTAAAAAAATGTTTAAGGTCTACATTTTATGTTCCTTTACTGTGAAATACGTGTTTTCATATATGGAGGACATGGGGGAAACAATATGACAAAAAAAAACAGATCATTTTTTACATTAGGTACAAAAATATGAAGGAAATAGGACATTGTAAATGAAACAATGAAATGGGTAATGGTTAAGGCCGGGGTATTCGGCGGTTTACTCTAATTGCGGGGGTGGGTAACTCCGCCCACCGCGGGGGGCTGCCCGCGCCGTCGGGCGCGCGCGGCGCGTAAGCAACTGAGCGCCAAATTTGAAATAGGCCTTAAAATTTCCTATCATTAAGCTTAAAGAGCTCATACTATGGCTCAGAAGTGTATTTTTATTATAATATTATGTCATCGTAATCTTTATATTTTCTAAACTAAAATTATGAATTATCCCCTGTTCCACTCACGGCAATTATGACAAAATTTCAATATTATTAAAGTTTTTCGTTATATTAAAGCTTGGTTATACCTATTATTGTTTCATTTTGATATATTTATATTGTTACAAAATATGTTCAATACTTATACAGTGTAATTTTTTACGTGGGCGTGGTAGGTCAAATCTAAAACTGTGACAAATAAAGAAAAACACTCAATAGTTGTCTCGGGCCCGATCTTGATGAAAAACAAAACTGAATTATTAGATGTTTGAAATCGAAAAAAACCGGCCAAGTGCGAGTCGGTCGGACTCACGCACGAAGGGTACCGCCAATCTATAAAAACGGTAAAAAAATCACGTTTGTTGTATGGGAGTCCCCTTAAATATTAATTAATGTATTCTATTATATTTAGTATTTGTTGTTATAGCGGCAGCAAAAATACAACATCTCTGAAAATAATAACTCTCTAAGTATCACGGTTCATAAGATACAGCCTGATGACAGACGGACAGACAGACAGACGGACAGTGGAGCCTCAGTAATAGGGTCCCGTTTTACCCTTTGGGTACGGAATCCTAAAAAGAAAAACAACCCGTATTATTACCCCATTCGATAGTGTCGATAAGAACCAATTCTGGGAAGTAGTGACATACGGGAAACTTAGGGAAAAACCTCATTTTTAACAAAATTGCGTTGTGGGTCGTTCTTCGCATTATTTGGTCAATGCTTGCACGGGCGCGTAGGGTTTGTTCCCGGGAATTCTTGGTACTGAAATAACCAGAAATTCCCGGGAAAATTCATTGATTCGAATACCGGCAAATTTGAGCTAATAGGAAGTATTTCCCAGGAATTTCGATACTACAATTGGATGCCTACTACGTAAACCATCATAATGTTTTAAAACTCAACTTTACAGGAGCACCATCTAAAGAAATTATTGGGTGCAGTTCTTGTCTTTTGCCTAGGAGTAAAAATTTTTACTACGTATAGTCGAAGTTTAGCTTGTTAACACAATATGTTATACAACATGTATTTGTTAATATATTACAGTTTCATAAAACTAATCTCAAAAATGGTAACTTAACAATACGGTTATTTACGTTGCATAGTAGTAGGTAGCAAGTAAACTATTATTATTATTATTATTATTAAAAACTTTATTGCACAAACTTAAAAATGTACAACAGGAGGACTTAATGCTAAAAGCATTCTCTGCCAGCCAACCTTTGGGTCATGCAGAAAGCGGGTATTGGGTGCGGTAAAGGTCCAAAAGAAAAATATAACTACTTATAAATCTAAAAAATAAATAATGAGCTTATAATACATTTAAAAAAATACACATTATAATATATACATATAAATATATATATAACATTATACATTTATATACCATTAGATAAATATTTGATAAATAAATATAAATACATACTATTACTATATTAATGCAATTATGTACTGAAATATTTTCGGAGTTTATTTTTAAAAGAAAGTTTTGAATCCGAGCATTTGATGTCAAGGGGAAGCAAGTTCCAGAGTCGCGCCGCCCTCACTGTAAACGATTTGGAAAAGTGGGCAGAGTGGTGAAGAGGCGTAAGTAGTTGGAGATTGTTAGAAGAGCGGAGAGAACGGTCATGGGAATTACATAAATAGGTAAACCTATTCTTAAGGTAAGAGGGTGAAGATGGGTTATTGAGAACGGCGAAAAGGATGCCAAGAATTCTAAGATTCCTACGCTGACGAATGGGAAGCCAATGAAGTTGTGATCTATAATTTGAAATATGGTCATATTTCCGAAGGCCGAAAATAAATCTAATGCAGCTATTTAACAGGCGATCCAACTTATCAGTGAGCGCCTCAGTGAGGTCAGAATAACAGGCATCAGCGTAGTCAATAATGGGTATGACGAGAGTCTGCATGAGCATGAGTTTAGTTTTGAAAGGGAGGAAGAACTTAAGGCGGTGAAGACTCCTTAGACACGCAAATACTTTCCGGCTAACTTCAGTAACGTGAGCAGTCCAGCCAAATGTAGGGTCAATAAAGAGGCCTAGGTTCTTTACACTAGAACAATACGGAATAACAGTTCCCTCATACGCAATAGGATCCAAGAGGGCCGTGTTAATCTTAGCTAACTGTCTAGAACCACCAATAACAATGGCCTGACACTTCGTTGGGTTCACTGAAACACCAAAATCGCGAGACCAGGAGGAAATGTAATTTAAGCTCTCATTAATAATTTCGACAGTTTTAGAAATTTCACTAACATCGGAGTGTGCGTATAATTGTAGGTCATCGGCGTACAGATGATACGAACAGCGAAGGTTGAGGGTGATTAGATTAATAAATATGGAGAATAACAGGGGAGAGAGAATACCACCTTGTGGTACCCCAGAGGACACTTTATGCCAGTCGGAGTTGGAATGCTCTGTCTTGACAGACTGCTGCCGACCACGTAGGTAGGATGAAAACCATTTCAGTACTGGAGCAGAGACATTTAAGTGGCAAAGTACTGCGAGAAGAAGGTCGTGATCTACTGTGTTAAAAGCATTTGAGAAGTCTATCAAGACAAGAACAGTGACCTTAGAGGCATCCATCGCCTCCCGGATGTCCTCAATAACCTTTAACAGAGCAGTAGTTGTGCTGTGGCCAGGACGAAAACCCGATTGATAATTATTCAATAGATCGTTTTGAGTGAGATAAGCAGATAATTGTCCCAACACACAAGATTCCGTTACTTTAGAGAGAAAGGGTAAGATAGATATTGGTCGAAAATGGCTAGGTGTAGAAGGATTAGGGACCTTGGGGAGTGGACGTACGACAGCCCTACGCCATATGTCAGGAAAGTAACCAGAAATTAAGCAAAAGTTTATGATGTGGGTGATAACAGGCAAAAGTTGCTCAATCAGAGGTGCTATCATAAGGCGACTTATACCATCCACTCCGGTCGCCTTAGACGTGATAGTCAGAATTGTTTTTTGAATGAAGTCCTCAGAAAGTGGATTGAATGAAAATGGCTCTGTATCGGGCGTGGGAAGTGAGGCTATGTAAGCCAGAGTATTGGTTTTTGCAGATGCATTGAGAGTTGGTAGATCTGTGAAGTGGCGGTTAATATCATTGAGGTTCGTAGAAATCGGTAAATCATCCGATTTTGATCCACCAACACCAAGCGATTTGAGAAATTTCCAAACATTTGGAGCCGAAGAGTTTTGTATTTGAAGATGGATATGGTGACGTTTGGCCGTTCGTATCATCTGATTACACCGATTACGCGCTGATTTATACAAGGTCCAGTTCAGGTCAGTCCTGTTTCCCTTAAAACGACGGAAGGCCTTGTTACGTTTTGACATTGCAGTGCGAATGGTTTCAGTCACCCACGGCGCCGGCGGACGCCTTATGCGGACTGTGTGGATAGGTGCATGTTTGTCGAATAGGTCAAGAATATTTCTGTTAAACAACTCCACTTTAAGGTCGACCGAACTTGCCGCCAGTAGTGGTTCCCAGTCAACCAACAGCGCATCTTGCTGTAGGCTCTCAGCGTTAATACGCCCGTAACTCCTTAGCTGGACTGTCCGCGGTTTGCATTTTGGAGCTCGCAATTTGTAAGAAACGTAGAGCAGATCGTGTCTAGAGAAACCAGGAGCCAACATTTGACCATGCTTACCTACAGATTGGGCCGAAGAAATCAGTGCGTGATCAATCCAAGTGTCACAGGAGTCAACATTATGGTGAGTGGGGAGAAAAGGAAGATGGACAAAACCAGTCGATTTAAGCAAAGTTAGAAATTTATGACTTCGTGAGGAATTCCTTGAAAGATCGGTATTGAAATCACCCATAATGATATGATGGGAATAATCAGTGCTCAGCGACTCCAGGGCGAGTTCAAGATCGGAAAAGTAATCGATACTAGGTGGGCAATACACGACTCCCAGAACAGCCCTAGCTCCACCAAGACAAATCTCAATAAACAAATATTCCGCAGTAGCTGAATAATTATGGGGCGATGAAGAAATTATTTTAAATGGAATCTCAGCTTTAAGGTAAATGGCCACGCCGCCGCCACCCTTCCCAGTGCGATCATTCCGGATAAGAATGAAACCAGGCAAGCTATACGAGACTGAGGAAAGAGACGGCTTGAGCCAGGATTCGGGTACAAGAATTGCATGGATCAGGTCAGATGAAAAAGTGTCTAATAGATCAGTGTAATGCTTGGCAATACTCTGAGCATTAATATGACAGATATTTAGATTGCTCTTATTTTTTATGAAACATTTTTGAAATTGAGTACTAAGCGTCTCAACGGTGGAATCGTTAAATGAATCGTTGCAAGAATGGAAAGACGTTGAAGAGTTGGCTGAAAAATATGAATCGTTTAAAGACATAATTGCATAAATATAAATATATCTACCTATATATAAAATGATAAATAAAATAAAAATATACCAGAACGTTAAGAGGTAAAAAAAATAAGGATTACAGAATATCCAATACTTTATGCATCACCCACCGGCAGTACTTCACAATATTCATTATGTTCAAACAATTTTATTCACCTACTCCCAAACAAAAACTCGACAAAAGAAAAAAAAGAAGATATGCCACAAAACAATTGCAAAAACATTACTGTCTAGGTATGGACATCTTTGATATTAAAATAAGTATGAGGTTCCAAGGCTATGAAGTTAAAAAAAAAAGAAAAAAAAGTTATTGCTATGATGACACTTGTGACATGACAGTGACAGTTGTGACACTGACAGGACATATTATTGAGATTTGATTAGTATTAGTTTGTCGAGTTGATTGAAAAATTTAAACAGAATACAAAAAATACGGTACTATTCGACCCACAAAATGAATTTACGAATAAGTTTTAGTATACCTTCCAATAAAGTCAAACCGTGTGTAGAAAAAGTGACCGGAAGGTACACAAATACCCACCGGGTAGATGCAAAGTCACAGTTATTTTTTAGCAGTCTGCTTACGAGTTCCGATCCTCGATGATGAGCTCGAGGCCACTGGAATGGGTCTTGATGTAACTGGTGCCTGAGGGTCCTTGATTGCAGGTTTCGGGAATCGGTGGATAAGCTCTTGCAACTCATCCTTAGTGCTGATTTTACGCATGACGCCGTCGGGAAGCTTGACAGTAATAATCCCATCGGTGCTCCAGCAATTACGCATACCAAAATGCGAGCGCGCGCCGACGAACGTAGCCTGCCTCGACCTGGTTAGGAACTCGCTCAAAGACACAGTGGTGCCCTTGAGAAGTGTCTTTTTCTTCCATATTGCCGCCTTCAAGTTGTATGTGGAAAAGCGCACCAGTATAGGTCTGCAGCGTTTTTCAGACTTCTGTCCGAGCCGGTGGCACAACACAATCTGGGAAGCGTCGAAAACAGGCAGCTCCAGCTTTGTCTGTATGGTGTCGATCACTGCATCCGAGACATTATCTACATTTTCTGGAATGCCACTGAGGAGTAGAGCCTTGCGGCGGTGGCGCATCTCAATAGCGTCGATGGAGTCAACACACATTGTAATTTGCCGTCTCATATCCTTCAGGAGACCCGATACAAGATCACGGAACATATAAAAATCACTTGCCAGTTTGTTGAGTGAATCTGCCGGAGTTGACGCAGCCTTCAACTGTGCTTCAAAATCTGCCATTCGCTTTGACAGTTGTGCTTCCATTTCATCCTGGGACGACTTTAAGTCAGCTAAGAGTGCCATTTCAGAGAGGTGTCAATATTAAGTCCGTTCTTGTAGAAAGTTTGTGTGAATGTAGTGCCGATAGGTGATAGCAGGTGGGTGCAGTTACATTAATTAATAATGTTGTTTACTATTTTTAAATATTAAAAATTCAAGAGAGCAAATTTTCCGATGTTACTTTTTTGACAGCTACCGCCCAAAAAGTAAAAACTATTAAAGGTAGTAGGTAGAGGTAAAATTTGTATTGAACCAAAATTGCGTGGTCTTTAATTTATTCATAAAAGACTATAATAGCGATTGCTTATTTCGGATAAATACATCTTATATTATTCAGCGCAAGTTATTGTGAAATTTCTCGTATTCCTAAAGAATGGTGCATTTTTTAGGATTGTAAGAAGCCTATGTTCATCAGAAATAATGTAGGGATCTAATGGTGAAAGAATGTAATTGGCTCAGTAGTTTTGGAGCCTAATCAGTCCATATAAACAAAAAATGAAACCCCTCCTCTTTATAATATTAGAAAAGATCAACAAATTATACTATGAAAGGTTCTTACTTTGTAGAAAGTGATTCACATAATGATTTTATCCTTAATTACGTTTCGATCGGGTTACACCGACCGAGGTCACAAGTTGACTGGTGAGCCAGTCAGATTACATCCATAAAAAGATCCGGTGCTTGGTAAGACGCGATCTCCAAAGCTGAAACTCCTGCCTTATATAGGATATAAGGTGCCATGCAAAATATTTGTAAACTTATTATTCTTGGTTGTTGAGCAAAACCGGTTTCAAAAGTCTTTTCCCAAAGAATGGGGAGATCGCATTTTACAAATCTAAAAACCTAGGATGGCAGAACCATCACAGCAGTTTCGGAAATTCTCGCCTAGATCTCGATCTAGAAGTCCTCGGACTTCTATGGCAGCTAATATGCCTCGCATGTCCTGAAACTTCCACCTGACGCGAATGAGCGTATAAGCGTGGCTCTAGGGCCACGCTTATACGCCACTACAGCGATGGTTTCCCAGAACTAGACATAGACGAAATTGAGTCGGCTCTCAAACAACAGTGAGGGCGCGGTTAATCGGTTTTTCGAAAAAGGAGATAAACTCTTGAAGAACTACAGACCGATCACGCTCCTGAGCAACGACTATAAGCTATTAACATGTTTTTTTACATGTTAAACTGTAAATTATGTATGTACTATCACCGTATTACTTACAACAAATTTACAGAGTATTTTTTGTACATGTAATAATTTTGTATTTTCATTGATGTAACACCAAATAAAGCAAAATTGAGGTTGAGGTATGCCTGGCTCCACACAAAAAATCTAAATATTTACAACAATTAAATTTCGTAGCTATTGCGATGGTGTGCGGGGGGCGGGGGGAGTGCGCATAATTACGTGGTTGATAAAACCTACCCCACTCCCTTAGCTACCTGTTCTAGCTCATATACCTTCTCATGTCGGCGTCGAAGTAACGCTGCTGCATCTGAGTGAAAGAAGTGCTTACGTCAAGGAATGCCGATCCAGAATATACTAAAGACATTACCACCGCAGCGACTTTCATCAAGATCCCCGATCTGGACTGATAACAGCCTAAAAACCGACTTCAGTCGGAAGACAGCGTGGCAGTAATGTTGAGACAGCTTTGAAGATCCACAAAAACACTTAATTGTGGATCCGACATCAAAGCCCGCTGGTTTTAGTTCTACACGCCAAGTATGGGTAAGGCTAAATTGGTTCAGGTCATGATGCGGGCGTACCAATCACCATTTTCATAAGTGGGGGCTGACCAGAAATAAGAGTGCTTTTCTCATGGGCAATTATAATCTTGCCCTTTCTCGAGTAAGATCTCTTGAAAATCAATATGTTTTGTTGCCTCCTATATACCTACAAACAAATACCACTAATTATAGTTAAAGCTGTGAGGTGAAATTAAAAAAGTAAGGCAAAACCTATTAATTTAAATGAAGCCCTTAAAAATAAAACTTATCTAGCTGACCAGGCGAACTTCGTACCGCCAACGTACCCTGTACGAGCAGTTTTTTGTATAATAAAATAAAATTGTCGTTTTTAGTATTTTCCTTGCAAGAGATTTAAATGAAGAGAAAAGGAAAATGTTCAATTTTGGCCTGCGCGTGGACAAGAAGTTTAGGGAAAAATAATCTTCCTTCTTCTATTCCCTGCCCTTTTTGCAATTATTTTAGAGAAATATAATATTACCTAAAATTATTTTATATATACTTTTCCCTATTCCCTATTTTCCCTATTCGCTATCATAGAATAATAACTAAATTACTCAAGTCAGCGTTCTTAAAATGTCTGGTTAACGGCGGCGAATAAAGAAATCAGTACAAAGTGCAGATAAAAACTGAATAACTTAAAAAGTTGAGTGATACAGAGATATGTATTTTTTAAAGTAACATTCAATAATTAAAGATTTTAGACAATATTATTTTTATCTGAATATCATCACCTGAGGCGGACGATTTTTTTCAAGTATTAAAAATTTTAGATAAACCTAGCATGGTAATTGCTAAAAACAAAAATTTAAATTGTTTAAGCTTTTCTGATCTTTACCAATAGTTAAATATTTGTAAAAATATTTCTATCGGGTGTTGACGGTAGTAGTATATACCGCAACATTGATTAGAAAATACGCTGGCTTTGACAGCGAGAACCACTTGAAAGATTTCGTTGAGCTGACTAACGTCTCGGTAGCTTAGTGGTCAAAGCACTCGCCCGGTATGCGATGGACGTGGGTTCGGATCCCACCTGAGGCGGACGATTTTTTTTCAAGTATTAAAAATTTTAGATAAACCTAGCATGGTAATTGCTAAAAACAAAAATTTAAAGTGTCATTTAAGTACTTATAAATATGATAATAGTTGTAAGTTCAGACGCGTCAGAATGGCGGGTATATAATACATGCGCTTCTGTAGCAAAGTTTCCCAAAGACGTTTTTGTATATGGTCATATTTGAGATTTGTTTTCTAATTGGAGCAAAAAAATAAAGTAAGGATCAGTAGTAGGATAAGTAGTAGAATGTAGGCTGTGCAGTACCGGTGCTGAAACTGATTTTTGAATCCTCGGTACAGTAGTCAGCGAGTACCGGGAAATACCGAGAATACGTTCGATACGTTACGTTCGATACCGGATAAAAAAACTAAGATAATAATACTGTGTTTATTAGTCGTGCTCGTGTTAAATAGCTCAGTGTAAATTACAGATTTTTTACTGAGGATTTATTTACAAAATATAGCCATTTTTGTGTAATCTTTTTAATCACTTTAAAAATTTAAATGACACCTTTGACGAAGGGGAAAGGGCGTTCTTCTGTTTGTAGGTACTTCCGAGCAGCGGGAACCATAGGTTACTTGAAGCAATTGATTACTGAAATAACTGGGAATTCCCGGGAATTCCCCGTTATTTCAGTACCGAGAATTCCCGGGAAAACTCTAGTCATGCAAAATTTTCTTCAGACCAAAAGTCAAGGGATCCATTAGCGTTAGTTTAATAATTATAGCTAAAACTATATGTATACAACGGCAACGGTATGCGGTAAAGCTATAAAGCTATGCCATTCGATTCGTGTAAATTTTGTTTGTAAATATTATTTTAGTTTTATAAATAAATTAAAATATATGTAAGAAACCTGTGTGACTTATTGAGATCCCTCATTTGAGACCAATGGCATTAAGTCCGCCTACTACACATTTTGTACTTAAGAATAAAATAAAAAATCGCGTAGAACTTGTTGAGACTCATTTCAGACCAAACACGAGGGGTCTATTATCGTTGGTTTACAAATTAAAGTCAATAAACTAATTAACCTAAGAATCGTGTAGAACTAGTCGATACCTCTAATTTGAGACTAAACACGGTCTATAGGGGTTTATAATCGGTTGTTTACTAGTCATAGCAATTACGAATTATTATAAAATATATATAATATACTTTTACATTTTAAATTGTAAATTATGTATGTACTATCACCGTATTACTTACAACAAATTTACAGAGTATTTCTTGTACATGTAATAATTTAGTATTTTCATTGATGTAACACCAAATAAAGTAAAATTGAGGTTGAGGTATGCCTGGCTCCACACAAAAAATCTAAATATTTACAAGAATTAAATTTCGTAGCTATTGCAATGGTGTGCGGGGGGGCGGGGGGGAGTCCGAGCGCAACACAACACAGGTCCTACCTCGGCGACGTCCTACTGGACACTGGCGGGGCGGCTTGCACGCCTTTTGTGCATGGTTTTCGAGGTTTTTTAATCTTTGGTACCTAATAACATAACAAAATTGATTTTTTTTTACACCGAGACACTAGCAAATTTTGATCTTTAGTAAACTGCTTAATTTTTACATACTTGTATCATATAAAATCTTTCCAGAAAATCGATCCAAAAATCATAAAACGACCTATTTTCAAGATTTTTTTCTATCGAGCCAAGTTATTACAATCGTGTTTTGGTTTCACCGAGACATTAGATAAAGGATCAAATATTTTAATAGTATTTTTATTTTTCTTATAAGTTCCTTAGTTTTGTGAATAAATCCGTCGGAAGATCACTAAAAGTTAAATACTCCCGCCTTAATGGAATGGTTATGGGAAACAAAACGGAAACGAAAATAATGTAATAAAATAACAGATTATTGTCGAATATCATGTATGAAAGTTGGCATACTTTGACATCACCTAGTATTTTTCTACCATCGTTTAGAAGTATCTCACCGAAGGAAAAAAAAATAGCAAATTTATAGGCCTTTTATATTATAAAGGTCGCAAGATGCTACAAGCTGGGGCCAAAATGCCTATTTTTCTTTATATTTTTCTGCATATATCTATAGAGGTCCGTTATTGGACAGTGTGGTTTTTTATTAAATCTATTTTATAATTTTAGCGAAGAAGTCTGACTCTGGTGGACTGCCTAGCCAGTACCTATCTCGAAAATATATTTATGTAGGTATGATTAAGACAAAAGTGCAGCGATTCTAATCGGAATCACTCGGGTTATAAGAAAACTGCGTGGCACTATCGCACCACATAGTAGCAATCTGATAGTTAATTAAAGTGCGGGCGCCATTTGTTGTGACGTCACTGTGGCCTTGAAACGAGCGGGAAGGTTAAGGTTCAGTGACGTCAAAGAGTTCAAAACTTCAAAGTCAATCTGGACATTGACTAAAACGATACAGCACAGCAACTGTAAAATCATATTTTGAGAAGATAAAATTAGCAAGCCAAATAGGACGCGACGATTTATGCAGCGGTTTCGAAGGGGATCGGATTCTTTTGATTTAGATCTAGCGTAGTGGCAGTTGGTCTAATTTATGATTATAATGTGACACAATTCAAGTTGTCACGGTTTCCAGATAAGAAATATCCACACATAACTATCTACTTTGATCCAATCGGTAAGCTAATCCGGGACACCGTCGAATTACTGGCTGTGGTGGCTGGACTAATATCATCATGCCTCCCGGGTGTTATATGTTTTCTCTTTTTATATTAAGTGTTTAATTTACTTAGGCTTATTTTTACTTAAATTTAAGTTTCGATTATTTATTATCATCATCATTTCAGCCACAGGACGTCCACTGCTGAACAAAGCCCCCCCCCCCCTGACTTCCAGATCGGCCAAGTCGAGGGTAAAATGGGTTTAGCAAATTACTTGTATAACCACAGCAGAACGCCGTATTGTTAATATTCTACATTATATTTTTTACATTCAATTGATAAATATGATAGATGGATGAAAAAAGCGGGAAATTGTGCTCATTGGCGACCTTTGAGGGAAGCTTACGTCCAGCTCCAGTATAGGCTGAGATGATGCTGATGAATGATAATTAAATTATAGAATCATGAATCTGCTTTGGTCAGGTATTAAACTCAGTTTCCTTCCATTTTGCAAGTATGAAAGGTAAATTGGAGGCCACTGACCTATTATCTCGACTAGCAAAGTAGTGAGAGGTGCGGCGACTGGGCCAACTAGTTAGCTACCGCGTCTAGATAATAAATAGTCTTGAATGACAGCAAAGGCTTTCACAGTTCCGTATTAAATAGGAAATTACAATGTTCTATTTCTTGATTGAACAGGAGGACATAAAAATACTTTTGTTTGGAATTGTAAATTAAGTTGAAGTCACAAGAAGAGTAGTGAGTGACAGTGTGACAGTGAGGGCTTCGTGTGACCGACTTTTATATTGCTTTATTGTATGCGTAAGATTAGAATAATACGTTTTTAAAACAATGTTATCTAGGCTTGTCATTGTAATGTGTGTAGAGTGCTGAAATTATTTATTTAGTGACACACAAAAGGCTGATGGATATATGGCTTTAAAGACACGTTTTTCATTTTAAAGAGCTTCAGAATCTGTTAATTCAAATCAATCGGGTCAATTTATAGGATTGTTCTGGATGGGGTGTGCTTCGAGACACTACCAGCAATAAAAACTTTGTCTGGTAAGCGGTAACTCTTAAAGATCTTTATTCGCCACTTCAAGACCAAGTCAAATTGTAGTATTTTCTGATGCATATTTTATTCAAGATAATATATGCTTCAAAAAATATCGACCGTCTCAGGTGGGGCCCGAACTCACTGCCATCGCATCCCGGGTGCTTTTGCAACGAAGCTTACAGAGGACGTTACCTGACCCAACGAAAATTTTCAAGTGTTATATTATTTTGTATACACCTAGCACGGACGTAAAAAAAATATACGTCCGTGACACCTAGCATGTAATTGTTAAAAAACGAAATTTAAATTGCATATTTTTTTTAGTTAGTTGTGCTAAACATTTCCCGCCAGTCTCGTGGCTCCACCCGGAGGGCAGAGGGCCAGTCCTCTCCACAGATGCGTGACGTCACGTACCCAAGTGTGGCTATTCTTAGCAGTTTACTGTACTCTTGAGGATTCAGGGGCAAACGTTCAGTCTCCATACGACGTCCATTTTCCACCAGCGCAATTTGTACATGTCAACGTTGACAGCAGAAGAGTGACTGATGGGCGACAGAATACTCAAATGTAAATATTATGATTCTAAGCAGTCTACTCAAACTGTCGGAAAAATATAACGAGAACACGATAAGAATAACTAAATCCTGCACAATATTTTCAATATAAAATTTATTTGTTCCATGCCTTATACGGAAGCTCAAAGTTGCACAGCGCGCTATGGAAAGGGCTATGCTGAGTGTTTTTTTGCGAGATAAAATCAGAAATGAGGAGATCCGTGAACGAACAAAAGTCACTGACATAGGTAGCCCGACGGATTAGTCAGCTAAAGTGGTAATGAGCGGGAGGACACATAGCAGAACTGACGGCCGATGTGGCAGAAATGTTCTGGAATGGAGGCCACGTACCGGCAAGCGCAGCGTGGGACGTTCACGCACAAGGTGTGCAGACGACCTGGTAAAGGTTGCAGGCGAACACTGAATGCAGGTCGCTTCCAACCGGCCGATCTAGAAGTCACTGGGGGAGGCCTATGTTCAGCAGTGGACGTCCTGTGGCTGAAATGATGATGATGATTTATTTGTAGTACCTACTGATTTTTCAGGAGGAAGGAGGGCTGAAAACACTGAAAAAACTGTAAATCGATACGCGTATCTCCGCTAATTTGCTAGGTGCTACGCGCGCGTTACTAAGGGCGAGTACTGACTGGCGTTATGAGGCACAACAATGCAAACAAAATATATGATAATATTCCACTCAATTAATTTAAATGTTAATGACCATGACATTTAAAAAATATACAGGCTGTCCCAAAGTTATTAGTTCATTTCCTTGGAGGGGGTGATAACTTTTTAAGAGGTCCAGAGCTCCCAAAACCCCTGGTCGCCCGCGCACCTGGTGTTAATGCGTGATAATAGCATTTAATTTACTTTAAAAAAACGGTATTTTATCTTTAGACTTATTCGTAAGACTATTCTTAAAAATAAAATTTTAATTGGCTACATAATGCAGTTAATGGCCTGAATATTTGACGTTAAATACCTATGAGTCTGTGAGCTATGACATATAAGCCTAACAACTTAGCTCTTATTACGTGTTAAACAACACCAGCAGTAAAGCTATAGACACGTGCCTAGTCTATTGTCTTTGCTCAGCCGTTGTGTAGTTTGATAATACGCGACACTTGCTCAAACAATAGCGAACCGAATGTTATGAGTATCTAACTATAATAAAATTCGTTGGTTCCATTATGTAAAGTATAATAGTTCGATTGACAGACTAGATATTGACTAAAACATAAACAAAACCCACATACTAGTATCTGCTACTGCAGTGGCGGGCATTGGTTTTATTTCGAGGTAGGCAGTAGGTACTACAAATATGTATTATTGGTAAAAATCAGTGGTTTTCACGATTAATACACATTTGTAAGTACCTAGTGCCTACCTCATTTCATTTATCAGGTAGGCACTGCCTAATTGCCTATGCACCGCACGCCCCTGGCTACTAGATAAAGGATAAACTAACTTTAATTAAATTTATAAACCCATGATCGAATGCTCGCAATTATCATACCGTAATGTGTCTTTGGAGCACAATTTATACCAGACAATTGTCATTTAAAAGTCACATCATAAATGGCACTTACTTACTTAGTAATAATCAGAAACCTTAATAGAGGAAGTATGGTTAATTTACCAGCGAGTGCTATTTAAAACAACATTAATAAATGAATGGTGCAGGAAGAACCACCTGTTTGTTGTATGGAATCCTTGCAAATGTGAATACACGAGGCTGGACATATGCTACCTGAAGTAGGGTTGTCAATCACTGAAGAAAACATTGGATACCTTGAATATGCGCAGTGAATGGCTTGAAAACTATTTTTGTTAAAAATTCCTAGCGATCTGCTATATGGCCAGCAGATTTTCTTTAAACCTGCATTTTAAAAAATACAGAAAATTAACAAGCTCAAAGAATAAGTAATCTTTTTTTATTATTATTTATTGCTCTGATCCTAAGGTAAGTAGCTAAAGCACTTGTGTTATAGAAATCAGAAACAACGACGGTACCACAACACCCAGACCCGAGACAATATAGAAAATTTCATTTTCTACATTGACCCGACCGGGGATCGAACCCGGAACCTCAGAGATGGCGACACCATATAGTACGGCGTACTCGCCTCTCGGCTACGGAGGTCGTCGATTTTTGGTCATAGAACTGATTACCGATGAGATAAACATGTTATCTAGTGGAATCCGCGACTTGGCAAACGCAGCGTAGGGCGCCAATAAGCGTATCATCATCATCATTTCAGCCACAGGACGTCCACTGCTGAACGAACATAGGCCTAAGGGTATATAACATACGCAAAGCTGTTGGCAGCAGATGTTATGGCAAGCAGAAAGATTATTATCAGGGCATTGAGAGAAGCGTATGTCCAGAAATGGACAGATGGGCTTATTATAATGATATTGACAAAAAAGTATTTTAATCTTGAGAATATATCTCAATAAATTATACATAGTTGCACCAGTAACAGTTTAGCAGATAAATATTTGACACCCCGATCAATATTGAATTTAATGTCATATTTCACAAAAAACAATTGACTAAAAAGTCAAACTGCTTTTTAACCCAATTATTAGATTAATAATAATCAAAATCATTTATTCCTAAAAATTGGCCATAAAAAGCACTTTTGCACATCCCAATAATATTTTTTTACCCAACAAACCTTTGAGGACAATTAAAGTTTTAACTCCTAATCAATATTCTTCGTTTTGACAACCCTAGCACATCAGGGTCAGTTCTAGATTGTTTGCATAACTGCAGCCATGCATGTATGGACTAGGTTGTTGTTATCAGTTATAGGAAAACTGGTTTTGATTTACATTATAATGTAGTCACTTTGCAAACACCTAAGATAAATGGAGGACTTCCGATTATTGTCATAGTTATGTAAATATAAATATTCTGTTTGTGTGGCTTAAAAGCAATATTATCTGACAGTGAGGTTTCTTACTAACTGATGTTCATCCATCTCTACAGTTGGGTGGTAGGATATATGTATTATTACTTATCAAAATAACCTTTTTTGTATTCACACTTTTGCTGTTTATTTCAAGGATAGTATATATTTGTAAATTTTTGTTTTTAGCAATTCCATGCAAGGTTTAATTGAAGATAAATAACTATATACAGGGTGTAAAAAAAGGCTTAACGAAGCCTTAAACCACGAATTCTATACATAAAACCAAGTAGAATGCAAAAAAAATAATTGCTGGGAAATGACTTTTATTTTTGGGTATCAAAAAAAATAACTTATTTCTAACCCGCAATGTATAGCGCGCACGCCACAGACTATGCATGTGTGTGTAAGCGGATCATGTTTCTTTGTAAAAAAGTTTAGTATTATCAAACAGAAGTCAATTTTGTAAAAAAATCTTTAAAAAAATTGTAACTTTGACTGTCAATAACTCGGTAACCCTTCATTTCCCAGGTATAGTGTAAAAGAAAAAAATGATCGTTATAATACGTAGAATATGTAGTCTTCGGCTTCATTAAAACTTTTTTTACACCGGATATATATAAGTATATATTTATCTAAAATGATTTTATTGCCTTTGGTGGGGAAACGAAACCCACAACCTTTTGTTGTCCATGGTGATATAGTTATGTTCGATAATTTATAGTTGGTGTTGCATCAATATTTTGGGTTTTATACCCTTAAACACCTGAAAGAAATATTATTGCAAATACTTAACAATTAGTCAGGACGAAACAGGTTTAAAAATGTACAAAAATCACTTTCTCATATCTTTATCACAGCCTCGCACAGCCTACCTACAACATCATTTATTTGTTGTTTTTATTTTATAAATACATCATACTTTAAAGTCCCTTTAACTGTCTTATTCAGAGTGGATTTGTTAGTATGGGGCTAAAGTTAAACCACTGATTTTTGTACAGTGGTTAACCTTAGTCCCGGAATACCCAATGCACTCTGAATACGACAATAATGGCCTCACTACAAAAAACATACTTGTGTTAAACGCTTTATAATTAGTCAACCAATTTGAAATGTTCACACATTAGACATTCAAGACATGTTACCAACAAACATTTTTAATTGGTTGACTAATCTTTAGACAAGTGTTCAAACCTAGTCTATCTTTTTGTAGTAAGGCCATAAATGTTTAGTTCTAAATGAAAAGTTTTAATCAATAGATTAGCATCAAATTTATAGCTTATTCTGGACTAGTTTGAATTTGTAAGATTTTCGACTTAATAATCACATTTACGTCAGTAATAAAACTTGTGCAATTTAAAATTATTCAATATTACTACTTCCAACCAAGTAAGGATTTTTAGTTTCGGTATGTCAATAATCACTATTTTCATTATCAGACGAATATAACCTCAAAATTTCGTTAAGTAACTAGATGTAGTAAATTAATTTAAAAAAGCTATTTAATTCTATTTATACACGTCGAAAAGTATTTATGTTTAAAATTATATTCGATTTTAACTGAATTGTTATGAAGAAACGTTAAATTTAAAGAAAAACACTTACCTTCGGTCTCGGACTTTGGTCCTTGTTTACTCATTTTGCACAGCACTTGTTCACTATCCGAATAGATATACCTATAGTTTTTTCACGTAATTAAATTATAATAAATAAACTGCTATTACAAATTAGAAAGGAAACGTATTTTTCGCAATTATATATTTTATCACCCGATTGTTTTGTTTTGACATTATTTATTAAATGTGACATTTAAAGTTCTGATGTTGGTATCTTCTACGTCATTTCTTTTTGTTGCATGAATTGGAAGCGTTTAGTTTTTCCTACATTACCCACTTTTAGCTCATTTAGCTCACCATATCAATTGTAGAGCTTGCAAAGCTCTCGTCAGCGCGTGTCATATAGATATTTCTGTTTCGGTCGTTTTGATATAGAGCAAAAGAGATGAAATAAGGGAAACGGAAGTTCATCACATTAAAATATTACCAATTCACTGGCATCTCTTCTGTCAGTAAAACGTCATTTTTTGTTTTGAATTTGAGCTGCGATGTTTTGCTTTGATTTGTTTTGTTTATTTTGGTAAATTATTTACTTAAAATGCCATAAAATAGAGAACTAACGCATATTGTTTAAAAAGATCAAGACGCATACTTGCACAAATTAACGGATGATTTGTTTCTTTGTTCCAGACTTTGAAGAGAATGTGAAGAATCAAGTTATTTGCTTCAATAAATTTTTGGTGGAAAATACCTCTGAAAAACTTCGAAAATGTCTAACGCGGTGGAGAACGGCGTCCATGTCAATGACGACACTCGGTAATTGTTTACTCTTAGTATTCATTTAGATTTAACTTAAATATTCACACTACCCTACTTTGAAATTAAGGGTCCTATAATTAATTATATAGTAAGTAGGGGAAGGTACACAATCGAGTATCGCTCATGTAATACCAATTTAAATACCAAACAAATAGATAGTTTTATATTTTGGAATAAAGAAATTCTACACATAGAAAAATAAAAATAAACTCATTTGTTTCTAAAATGTTTTTTCCACAGCTTTAGGAGATATTTGATAAAAGAATAAATACACATAAAATACCTGTGTAGCCCGGTACTAACAGTTTGTAAGTGCCTCTGCTGCTGCTACATTTGTTCACGTTTTATCGGAATGGCACTTGCATGAGTGAAAATAACTCATACAGCATCTTTCTGAATGAAAGAAGTTGTTATATGCTTAGTAATATATTTTCAAATAGTGTTTTGTCTTGTAGCATGTGTCATAGACTTCTTATTTTATGATTTAATCAATATAATTTTACTAGAAATGTTTTTGTGATGTCTTTAGATTGACTTCTGTTTAAGCACTGTGTTCTTGATGATAATTACCACTGAAAAATTACACACTTCATCCACACACTATTCATTTTATTGCAACCATATTTCAAACACACAAACTATTCACATGTATACATTTTTTTTTACCTTTATGTATATTGGATATTAATTGTAACATAAATAAGCACTTTTTGTATGTTTTTTCTTTTTTTCCTAATTCATATAAGTTGCATTACATTGTGATTGTTTAAATATTTATATAGCAAGCCAAGCAAGAATTTATGGCTATGCCTGCCTACAAATTTTTATACCATGATTAATATTGTTTTTGTTAAGTAGCATCTCTTAGCTTAATTGTCATAATGTAAGTTTTTGCTTTTTCTTTTTTAAAACTTTAGAAGCAATATATTTTTGAAATAAAAAAAACATTGCAGGCTTTTTCTAATTAGATTATTAAAAAACCAAAAAGAATGTGACTTTATTAATGTGACTTTATAAATTAAATTATTAAGAATAAACAATCACAATCTGATGCAATTAGATACATTGAATGCGAATGGCTCTGATTTATAAATTTTGCTTTCTTTTATTTTCAGCGCACTAACACCGCTCCGGGTACAAACAGGTCTTTATAATATGTGTGTTTGTTCTCTTTTCCAGCGGAACCACATATTTCTTTTCCAGAAGTAGGTCGAGTGCGTCGCTATGGCAACGGATAAGTTTGTTCTTATCCATCTACTGGAAGAGTCTGATCGTAGTGCTGACGCCACTCATACTGTTGCCAATTCCGATCCTGAACGAAGACAGGGTAAGTGTATTTCTATCTTAAAGCTCGGACTATACGCAGCCGGAAATTTTTAGAACCCATTAAAAAAACGACCTTATCGCTTGAGTGACGGATTGAATCCACACTTACCTAGAGCTGTTTCCAGCTGCCAATAGTCCGAGCCTAAGATTTGAATTGATGAATGTCACGTGTAGCAATATATTATCTCTCTTTCTTTGAATTTTGATAAATTTTAATACAAAGAACGCATGAAACTTAAGGGTGGACATGCCCCGTTTTCAAATCTTTCCTTAATAACAAAATAAAATAGGGGATGAACACTCACACAGCTAGACAAGTTGAGCGCCACGCGGCAAAAAAAAACAATAGATTTTCTATTGTGTCTATATTTTACGACCTAACTAAATGATGAATTCAACAAATTAACAATATCATTTCCAGGCCTACAGATGCATGTACGTGGTCCTGATCATGGCGATCTTCTGGGTGCTGGAACTGCTTCCCCTCCCTGTCACGTCCATGCTGCCCATCGTTCTCTTCCCAACGATGGGCATCCTGGATTCCGACAAGACGTGCGCAGCGTACATGAAGGAGACGAACATGATGTTCATGGGCGGGCTGATGATAGCGGCCGGTGTGCAACACTCGCGGCTGCCGAAACGCGTGGCGCTGTGGACGGTGCAGGTGGTGGGGTGCTCCCACAGGAGGTACGTTGGGGCATCTTGAAATATCCTATGAGCAGCAAAACAGACCTATTTTTGCTGAAACCAGTTGCTGATTCCTCGCGGATAGCGCTGTCAGTCATTTATTTAGTATATCGGCCCTCTTCTGTGCTTTTATGCTGTGAAAAAAGATGCAGGTGATGGGGTGCAGCCACAGGAGGTATGTTGGGGCATCTAGCTATATCCTATAGAACAGCAATCATCATCATCACCAGTCGTGTGAAGACATAGACGTCATCTACAGAACGCTAAAGCGAGCGGCTCTGCAGCAATACGAATCATTATTTGCCGAAACTAGTTGCTGAGTTTCGCAGCTGCCGAAGCCGGTGGTGGGGTTCCCATAGGAAGTATGTTGGGTCATCGGTCATTCTTCTTATAATAAAATGCGAATGTTTGTGATGATGGATGGATGGAGTTTTATGTTACTCTTTCACCCAAAAACGAATGAACTGATTTTAATAAAACTACAGTTATATAGCTTGTACCAGTTAGCCTGTGACCAAGGTCGGTGTAACCCGGTCGTAACGTCAGGCACAAGGTAACATTTTGTGTAACGCTTAAGCGTGTTCAAATTATGCAACGCGATAGCTTCAGTGGGCCTTATAAGAAAGCTCAAAGTTGCACAGCGCGCTATGGAAAGGGCTATGCTCGGTGATTCTTTGAAATGAGGAGATCCGTGGCCGAACAAAAGTCGCTGACATAGCCCGACGGATTGTCGGGCTATGTCAGCGACTTTTGTTCGGCCAGCTAGCCAGCTAAAGTGGTAATGGGCGGGGCACATAGCACGTAGAACTGACGGCCGATAGGGCAGAAAGGTTCTGGAATGGAGGCCGCGTACCGGCAAGAGCAGCGTGGTACTCACACCCACAAGGTGGGCAGACGACCTGGTAAAGGTTGCAGGACTCTACTAGGTGCAGGCCGCTTCCAACCGGCCGATTTGGAAGTCACTGGGGGAGACCTATGTTCAGCAGTGGATGTCCTGTGGCTGAAATGATGATGATGAAAGTTTTAAAGTAATTATTTGTAGCAACCCTTACTGAACCTCTGCAAACTGCCCCCTAACCAGTACTCGTCTATTGCAGACTGAACTTCGGTCTGACATTCGTGACGATGTTCATCTCGATGTGGGTGTCCAACGCCGCCGCCACGACCATGATGGTGCCGATCGTGGAGGCCATATTAGAAGTGCTTGAACAGGTAACAACAACAATCATCGTTGTATTAATATAAAAAGTCATATTATTTATTAGTTTAGTTTTTTTACTCAATATTTTAATTATAATACAGGGTTGTACAAAAGAATGGGGACACTCCTTAAAACCATGTGATCAGCAGGCCATGCTCCATACATTATCATCAAGGTATGCGAGTAAGTTTGTATGGGGAAGCTGAAAAAAATATCGATTTCGATGTTGCTCCCATAGAAAAAGTGGTTGTATAAATGACCAGCTGATCACGTGGTTTTATTTATTTATTTATTTAAGGACAGCCAACAAAGCATACACCAAGACAATACAAAATACAATTTTAACGTTTACATTTTACGTGTTGCCTTAATTAAAGGCTACCACGGCATGCATAAGAAATTAACGTGTGGAAACTGACAAGATTAACAATACAATTAAATGAAGAAAAAAACCGATCCCTACAGCACTTGCGTTTTTTTAGAATAAAGAAGATATATGTTCATGGAGTAGATATTTAAATTTACGTTGTGAAAACGACATGTCAATATCAAGCCGAGACGAGCGCAAAAATTGACTAAACTGAGACTGTATTCTATTCATAGATGAGAAATGGCCTAACTTGGTCCTTGAGCGCTTGCCTCTGTAAGGTTGTCTGTCTGTAAGGTCTGTTTTAAGGAGTGTCCTATTCTCTTGTACACCCTGTGTATTAACGTAGGGCTCTTACGCATACAATCTTTTCGATGTCGCGTCGTGCATCTTAACACGTTACGACGTCGTTTCGTTCGTCGAAAATTGAACTCCTTTGAAATTTTGATGTTGGTAGAATCTCCTTAAACAATAGGACCACTTCGAAGACCGTCCGGTCTTTTAGTCCGCGCTCTGAACTACGAAGCCAAGCGGTGGCGGGATCAAATCTCGCAAGGAGTAAGACCAGCGGGTCTAAAACGGCCGCATTGGATGTTTCATATTCCGTTCATAATATGATTCATTTAGCAAATCTTAAAATGAAATGTTATGTCATGAATCATAAAATGAGCCTCGAACATTTCATATTTGCAGTTCATCTAATTTGACAGTTTTGTATGGAAATTCGTAATATGGTCCACTTATTATAAAAAGAGTAATTCATATTAAATGTCAAATTGGTGAACCACCATTTTAATGTTATTTTTATTATTATTTTGTATTGAAATTTGTAGAACACACAAAACTTGAGTATTTTGAAACATTTTGTTTCTTTGTGTTGTTAAAAACATTCATTTTCACAAAAACCGTAAAGTAAGATTGGACACGTCACTATATTTTTTTAACGTCATCAAATATGATCCATTTGATGAAATGAATTGCATATGATTCATTTATTAATGTGGCCGTTTTAGGGTTTGCAAATCATTTCCGCTACATTACACTAAATGAATCAGATTAAAAATGAAACATCTAATGCGGCCGTTTTAGACCCGCAGGTCTAAAACGGCCGCATTGGATGTTTCATATTCCGTTCATAATATGATTCATTTAGCAAATCTTAAAATGAAATGTTATTTCATGAATCATAAAATGAGCCTCGAACATTTCATATTTGCAGTTCATCTAATTTGACAGTTTTGTATGGAAATTCGTAATATGGACCACTTATTATGAAAAGAGTAATTCATAATAAATGTCAGATTGTTGAACCACCATTTTAATGTTATTTTTATTATTATTTTTTATTGATATTTGTAGAACACAAAAAACTTGAGTATTTTGAAACACTTTGTTCCTTTGTATTGTTAAAAACATTCATTTTCACAAAAACCGTAAAGTAAGATTGGACGCGTCACTATATTTTTTTAACGTCATCAAATATGATCCATTTGATGAAATGAATTGCATATGATTCATTTATTAATGTGGCCGTTTTAGGGTTTGCAAATCATTTCCGCTACATTTCACTAAATGAATCAGATTAAAAATGAAACATCCAATGCGGCCGTTTTAGACCCGCTGGTCGCCTACACGAGACTTTAGTAAAAAGGACTCCACGCCACTGTAGGGAATTAAAGGGGGTCCTTTTAGTCGTCCTGACAAACCTCTTAATACACACTCGAATTATATATTCCGTACACCGACCTCCGTAGCCGAGAGGCGAGCACGCCGGACTGTAAGTGACGCCGCCATCTCTGAGGTTCCAGGTTCGATCCCCGGTCGGGTCAGGGGCGTGCGGTGCATATAGGCAATAAGGCAGTGCCTATCTGGTAAATGAAATGAGGTAGGCAGTCACTTACAAATGTGTGTCATTCAAATCAGAGATTTTCATTAATAAAACACTAAAGTAAGTATTTACTGCCTACCTTGAAATTAAACTAATGCCCACCACTGGGTCGGGTCAATGTAGAAAACGAACTTTTCTATATTGTTTCGGGTCTGGGTGTTGTGGTACCGTCGTTGTTTCTGATTTCTATAACACAAGTGCTTTAGCTACTTACCTTAGGATCAGAGCCATGTATGTGATGTTGTCCAATATTTATTTATATTTATTATATTCTTACACTCGCATCCTTACTTAGGTCGCCAGCGGTCTCGTGATAATCTAATATCATTTAGGGATCAATTGTTTTGAAGTGCCATCTTATAAACCATTATTCTTCCCACTGTCTCGTGTGAACCCAATATTATTTAGCAACCATTTGTTTTGATATCTCATAAAATATTTTTATTATTTCCAGCAAGGCCTAGGTGACGTTTATATTAACAAAAAGAAAAACGCTCTCCCAGAAAATGGCAAAGACTTGAAACCCGTTAAGGAGACTGAGGAAGAGTGAGTAATATTAATTATAGTTTATTATTATTAATACAAACTACGTTTTATATGGGGTCAAAATTTAAATCGCGTTTTTTCTCCATTAAAACTTAACGCTTTACTTCCATGATATTATAAGCAGCAGCCATATTTTTTTTATTAACTAAATAAATTCCTCATCGTATAATATACAGGGGCGTGCAGTGCATATAGGCAATTAGGCAGCCTACCTGATAAATGGAATGAGGTAGGCCGTAGGTACTTACAAATGTATGTTTTTTGATGAAAACCACCGATTTTCATCAATAAAACACATTAAGTAATAAGTAGAATAGAAATAGAAAATGATTTATTTGACACACAGAATACAAAAGAAATACATAACAGGATTTAAGAAAACAAAATGTGTCAAAAAGGCCCAGGGCTCAGCATTTGTCGTGACAGCCAGGGACGTGTCACGACGCTGGTTTTCAGCATGAACCCTGACGGTAGGCCCGGTCTATACCCAGCCGGAAAACAGACTGGGTTAAAGCGGATTCAATCCATCGTTTAAGCAATAAGGTTGTTTTTTGAACGGATTCTTGCGGATGCTTACGGATTCCGGCACCAGAGAAAAAGTATCTACTGCCTACCTCGAAATAAAACCAATGCCAGCCATTGATACTAAAGTGCTTGGTATTAATGATTATACCCGCCTCCTAAGTTTTCCTACAGTTCAAAATCACAGCTTCTTTAAAGATAGCTGTCCAAGTGAGGAACACGCCGTACTTAGTTCGCATTCTGAGTTCGATTCCCGGTCAAAAATATATAATTATAGAAAACGAACATTCCTTTATTGCTGTCTCTGTCTAGGTCGTGTGGTACCACGGAATAAATAATAGGTATCAAAATGTTAAGCTTTATACAATACACGAGGTCTCGGAACTCTCGAACGTTCCAGGGTGTCCCGACATTTCGTATTTGTAAGTGATGTATTATACACCGTGCTTTTTTTACCGTTTGAAACATCCTGTACACGGATATGATAGTCTACGTGGATAGTGCTGCACGCGTGGAGGCGGCAAGGTCAAGGACCATGCATTGTTGAAACCATAAACATTATAAACAGGATGATACATTACTATCTTGAATTATTTGTTATTTTTTACTTAAAAATGATATGTTTGATAAAAAAAAAAATACTTCCTAGAGGTTTATTAGGATGGTTACATAACGTGGGCTTCGGCTTTAAGACGGTTAAAAAAACACTGTGTATTTATTGTATCGTTGTCCAGAGCACCGATCCCGAGCAACATAACGATATGCTACTACCTGAGCATCGCGTACGCTTCGACGCTCGGCGGCTGCGGTACTCTCGTCGGGACTGCCACTAATTCTGCATTTAAAGGAATATTCGATTCGTAAGTATATAGTGCCTTGTGGTGTCGGCACTTTAAAAGAATGGCACCACCCCTTATCTTCCTATGGGTGTCGCAAGAGGCGACTACAGGAGAACCGCCACAAGAAGACGGGCAGCAGCGTCTCCTCTCCACCATTGGCCAAACTGCGATCGCCAACCCGCCTGCCAAGCGTGGCGATTATGGCAAAATCCTCCTTTTGGAGAGGCCTGTGTCCAGCAGTGGACTGTTATAGGCTGGTGATGTGATGTGATGTGAAGTATATAGTAAAGTATGCCTATATACGTCCCATTACAGGGCACAGGTTTCACTATGAAATAGTTTGGGCCATACTCCACCATGCGGGCCCAGTGCGGATTGGTGGAGGGGTGTTGTAAGGCCGGTGACTAAACCTTACTGTCAGATGTAATCAAACCGCCTGAAGGTCTCTGACTAGGCTTCACGACTAATAGCAAGCGATATCAGCTGGGACCAACTTTTAACGTGCCTGCCGAAGCACGGAGATGCTCGTAATGAATGTCACTTAATATGGTCGGAATGGTCACCCATCCACTCCCAACCGCAGCGTTGGCTGCTTAACTTTAGTAATCGATACCAAAGCGCTGCCGCCACTGACTTACGATCACCTCAGTATCAGTAAGTATATAGAGTAAAATATTTTAAAACTTTCGCTTTGCATTATAACTAAAACTTATAATAACGGGTCTAAACGCGTTAAGACCCGTTATTATAAGTTTTAGAGTAAAATATTATTGGATATTCTAAAATCTATTTCCTCCTTTAAAGAATATTTTAGGAAATTTCTAATTGACAATGAAATGTCTAGCTACCAACTCTTCCTTCAAGGGGATATTCGATTCGCAATTTAAAAGTGTAAAATGTAACTCAAAATCCTTTGCCTCATTCAACCATAATCTTAGGACCTATTAACAAATAAATATATTTAGTATGATCAGCCGTACCATTTAAAATGTATATACAAAATCTTTACTCACAAACACATACACACATTTGTAATATATTGTTTTAAACTTTCATGGTCACTAACATTAGAATAGTTTGTTACGAGATTGCTACCATGTACCTTATTTTTGTGTTCCCGATATTTCGGCACTGTTGCAAGCGCCATGATCACATTTTAATACTAGCATTTTATAAAAGAAAAACTGACGACATCCGAGCCAAGAGGCGGGCACGACCGAGTCGCCGGACTATATGGCGTCGCCATCTCTGAGGTTCCGGGTTCGATCCCCGGTCGGCTCAATGTAGAAAACAAACTTTTCCATACAGGGTGTACAAAAGAATAGGACACTTCTTAAAACCACGTGATCAGTTGGTGATATACAACAACTTTTCCTATGGGAGAAATATCGAAATCGTGATTTTTATGCAGATTCTCCATACATCATCATCGAGGTATGCGAGTAAGTTTAAATGGAGCAGCTAAAAAAAAATCCCAATTTCCATATTGCTCCCATAGTAAACGTTGTATATGACCTGCTGATCACGTGGTTTTAAGGACTGTCCTATTCTCTTGTACACCCTGTATACTCTCGGGTCTTGGTGTTGTGGTACCGTAGTTGTATCTGATTTCTACAACACAAGTGCTTTAGCTACTTACCTTAGGATCAGAGCAATGTATACAATATTGTCCAATATTGATTTATTTTATATAATGTCACAGCGAGTTCCCAGAGTACTCCGCGTCGGTGAACTTCTTCTGGTTCATGGCGTACAGCGCGCCGCCCATGCTGCTCATGCAGCTGCTGGTGTGGCTGGCGCTGCAGGCCACCTTCATGGGGCTGTTCAGGTAACAATTACTTGTTATAAACTTGTTACAAATTTGTTATAAACTTGTTACAAACTTGTTACAAACTTGTTATAAACTTGTTATAAACTTGTTATAAACTTGTTACAAACTTGTTATAAACTTGTTACTAACTTGTTATAAACTTGTTACAAACTTGTTACAAACTGTACAAACTTGTTACTACTAAACTGGGTCCGGAACGCCGTGTTTTCGTATTTGCGAACACGATAACATTTAAATGAAACTATTTTTACGGATTATTTCGCGATTTATTAACATTTTATTTTAACCTGACGTTTCGAACACTTAACAGAGTTCGTGATCACAGGTAGACTAAGGTGTTATTCGTCTTTACAATATTTCGAAAAGAATATATAACTACCGTCAGTAAGTTAATATTAATTTGTGTTTCTATCTACGCAAAAAGAGCTAAGTGTATCTAGAGGTTTTGCAGTACGAGGCCTAGCATGGGAATTTGTTAAAACAGGATCCCATGCTGGTGGTATTTTTTCAACCATCTTCTCTGTTGAAATTCGGGTGTCTTCTAATTTTAATTGCCTCCCGTAACATGCGAGGAACAAATCGTCGTTCTCTGGCAGGGACCTTGTAAAATCGTATTTAATGGTTGGCTGTATCTAAGGCACGTTAAAATTTGACTCCTTTTTAGGGTACCGTACCCAAAGGGTAAAACGGGACCCTATTACTAAGACTCCGCTGTTATTTATTATTTATTTCTTTAATTTAGGCCGAACAGCGAAGCTGCCAAGACAGTAGCGAAAGCGTAAATAGGGTCCTCTGTTACTAAGACTCTACTGTTATTTATTTCTACCATCTAGGCCGAACAGCGAAGCTGCTAAAACCGTGGCCAAAGCGTCCACCGGCTCCACCACGACCATGAAGGTCATCAAGGAGCAGTACAGGAACCTTGGACCCATCACCTTCCACGAGAGGGTAAATATTCTTTTCTATACCTACGATTTGAAACAAAACCTCTGCCCCTTAGCATGAGTAGCATGTCCAACAAAACAGGATATGATATAGCGATTTATCGACACTCAATTTTTTTTATTTATTTTTTTATTTGAGATGGGCTTATTCTTGACCGCAATCTTGCTTTAGAGCATAGATGGGATCTACGATGGAGCGAGCTTGCCCAGAAGATGCCTATTCACTCGGGACTTAAAGAGAGTCAGGTTATATGCACTCGGAAATACAGACGCAGGCAGGGAATTCCAATCTTTAGCTGTGCGCATTATAAAAGATGATGAGAAGCGCTTAGTGCGGATTATGGGTATATCAACTTAGAACGGATGGTAGCCGGCCGTGCGTCTGGATGTCCGATGGAAGAAAGGTGACGGTGGTATGAGCTCATGCAGCTCATGAGCACACTCTCCGAATTGTCAAAATATGAACTGTCGAACCGTGGCGTCACCGTCACGGATATGCTCGCTGTGTATATCATATTTTGACAGTGGGTGTCGATAAATCGCTTTATCATAACATGTTTTATTAGTCATGAGACCTGTCTGGCTATTGTGGTTTAATATAACACTCTGTATAGAGAACATCAATATTATCATCAGGCTCTGGAAGTCCATTGCTAGAAATAGGAAACGCCTATTTCTAGCAACAGCAAAAATACTACAAATAATAAAGACATAGTTTTTACTTATCTATACAATTAACTTTTACTGTAGGAGCAAAACCGAATTCGTAAAAAATAATATTGAAAAAATTAAGAACACCGCTACTTATTGCGGGCCAAGCACCAGCGAATGTTGTTCACTTTACGCAACGAAGGCCCAGGAAGCCTAGCACGAAAATGTATCTTTCGTTCGGTCGTATAAACCTAACAAATAAAATAACCAGTCTCATGTGTCAATCCTTTGATAAAATATTATGACCAACTATATCTAGCCGTGTAAAAAACCCGAACGTTTTCAATAGGCAAGTTGACACCACCAATCAATTGACATACGTTTTATGAGCTGTCAAAACAGATATCTTCCTAATAATTTGTATGGCGATATCGGATTATGACGTCACTATCCGATAAACTCAACTGCCTTACTTTTTTACGATTTTAAAGCAATCAAAAATCAGTTTGCCTCTTAAATGAAATTGTACTGAGTTATTAGGCCTAAAATAAAGTGTCTGTTTTAATAAATGATGCCTTAGAATTATTAATGAATGGGGTGAACATCCCTATTGTTAATATATTGTCAAACCTATGTATGATATTAGTGAATGGATATTTTAATTTGATCGGATAATACGACCGAACGAACGGTACGCTTTCGTATTAGGTCTCCTGTTTATATTGATGATTTTGCAAGGAGTATCTAATTTCGATTTATGCTCCCCTTCAATTAAATTGTTACGATACATTGTCTTTTGGACGTTCAGTTTTTTTTCACGCCATTTTTGGACCAAGGCTACACATTTTTTATTTATTATCTATTGGAACAGATTCACCAGCAACACATCAGAAAACATTCAATTCAGAGTTATAAATTTTTGTTTTTAGCAATTCCATGCAAGGTTTAGTTAAAGATAAATAACACTTGAAAAAAATCATCGACCTCAGGTGGGACTCGAACCCACGTCCCATCGCATGCCGGGCGAGTGCTTTACCAACTAAGCTACCGAGTTAAATGGCTAACATGTGTGAAAGATATGTCTTTTAATGTAATGACCCCATCTAAGGGTTAGTTTCATTTGTTCTATATTATTATGGCACTTGATATCGTCAGAAAAAAAATGTTTATTCTTTAACATGAGTTATTGTTTTGTTTCAGTCGTCCGGTCTGCTGTTCATCTTCGCGGTGTTCCTGTACATCTTCAGGAAGCCTGGCTTCATGCCCGGCTGGGCCGATGTCATGACCACCATGTAAGGAATTTATTTTATTTATTTATACTTGCTTGATGGACTGATCCGATTTCAGTGTAAGTCTAGTAAATGTTGATTCATTTGATCAGTGGAATCACTCGTTCAAAGGAAGTTAATTTATAAATAAAATAGAGTCATATACAGGGTGTAGAAAAAGGCTTAACGAAGCCTTAAACCACGAATTCTATAAATAAAACCAAGTAGAATGCAAAAAAAATAATTGCTGGGAAATGACTTTTATTTTTGGGTATCAAAAAAATAACTTATTTCTAACCCGCAATGAATAGCGCGCACGCCGCAGACTATGCCTATGTGTGTAAGCGGATAATGTTTCTTTGTGAAAAAGTTTATTATTATCAAACAGAAGTCAATTTTGTAAAAATCTTCGAAAAAAAATTGTAACTTTGACTGTCAATAACTCGGTAACCAGTCATTTCCCAGGTATAGTGTATAAGAAAAAAATGATCGTAATAATACGTAGAATATGTGGTATTCGGCTTCGTTAAGCCTTTTTTTACACCCGATATAATGTGTAACTCTAAAAAATACTTACTTAAATCCTTGTCAAGGGTTGATTCTCAAGCTCACCCACCACTTTTTCCAAAGGATCAAAATTTAAACCTCAAAAAATATGTATCCTATCTATCTTCTTGGTGATATTATTTGTTTAAGATTTTTGATATTCCGATGTTGTTGCATAGAAAAGTGGTCGTTTTAAATATATTTAGACATAAACCCCCCTATTTTATTCATTAGTTTGACTCCTATTAAAATATTTTCAATTTTGGATCAACGTTATAAAGTTTTATTCGTCATTTTTTAAAATTATATTGTGTTAATTTTAATCTTTTCGTTGGATAATAAGTTATTTTTATATTGTTTTCCCCAGGAAAGTGAAAGACGGCGTGACGTCGATGTTCATCGTGGTGCTCATGTTCATCATTCCCATGTCGATGGACTTTATGAAATTCTTCTGGTCTTCCTCGTCGTGTGAGTATATCTATTGGGATTATAGTATCCAGATGCAGATTTGAAGTTCAGTGGTTTCGACTGACGTCATTGGTTCATGATCCGTACTCATGTGCGTCGTATGTACAGAGTGTATACTCTATTTTATTTTCTCTAAGCAGTAGTAGGGTTTTTACCCCTTTTTAAAAAAGAAGTGTAAAAGAGCTCAATTCATGTCTATTTGCAGAAAAAATAATTATATAGTTTGTTCTGGGTTGGTGTTAAGAGCCAATGATATAGGTGCTAGGAAACAGAAATACTGTAAGCACCTCATTACCTAATTTCGCCCTTATCATGCAACATCCCGCTGCGCATGCCCCTATAATTTGACACCACAACTGAAAATCGCCTCTACAGAATGACGCTTCTGCTGATAAACGCCCCGATCATTCCACATTTCTGCTAAAATAGCCAATATGTACCAACGCAAATTAGTTTTTGCTGTAGGTATTTCTTTTGTTATTTATATATGTCAAATAAACCATTTTCTATTTCTATATTTAAACCTGCGCCCGTGCATATAAAGCTACTACTTCTATAGCGCATCTTCCCTTCCGTATTCCTAGAAAATGGCAGACTCTAGAAATAAGCTATTTTGAAATACATACTATTATTTTATAGGCTATAGGCCAGTGTCGTATCTAGGGGCTGGCCAGCCCACTTTTATTAATGGATCACACGTTCTTGGGGGAGCTAAATCTGAATCATGCCAAGGGTTTACTCCAATTGCGACGTTAGGCTTAACTCATATTTTGCAATTGTTACAGATGAAGAGTTGGTAGCTTCTAAGCCTTCCCCCGGCATCGTGACCTGGGCCATTCTGAAGGACAAGGTGCCATGGGGGCTTCTCTTCTTGTTGGGTAAGTGGCGACTGAGGTTAAGTTTAACGACTAGTGTTATTTTACTAGACATTACTTGTGAATTAATTCCACTCATATTATAAATGAGTACTTAGGTTTGTGAAGATGTTTGGAAGTTCGTGACTCAATCACGGGTAAACGGTTCCACGGATTTGAATAAAATTTTGTTCTTAAACTTTTAGACACACAAAATTACATAGTTACCATTACATACCTGTATTTGTGTTCAATCAGAAACACGTCACAGAAATAATAATTAATTGGTAATAATTCAATTCCTTCAAACTTATTAATCCAACTCGTGATCAAAATCCTAATCGTGAATTATTTTTTACGATGTTTTTTCCGGCTCCCTTAACTCAACTCCATTCCCTAGTCTTTTATTTTTTATACCCATTATACTCGTCCAGTATAATGTCATATTTATATCTTATGGGCACCGATGTTGAGCGCTGGTCGAAAAATGCGCAGAACAGACATTACGATTGCTTTATTAGCTAGTAGCGCGCCGCAGCTGCACCGCCGGCCGTGATTGGTTGTAAGCTCCGCGCACACGCGTCTCTGATACGATGATCGTCGCGTAAGATGCGCAAAGCGATCCCCACTCTTTGCCCCAGCGCTCAACATTGATGCTGCGTACTATCTCTTTTATTCATCGTTCATTTGTTTTGTGTGGTGAGCAATAAGTGTATCTATAAATCCAGCGGTTCTCAAACTTTTTTGCTGACGGAACCCTTTTGGAAACCGTAATATTTGACGGAGCCCCAAATAAAAAAAAGTTGAGCTACTAAGTGTTGTGTTATTATAAGTAACCTCGCGGAGCCCCTACGGAGGCTTTGCGGACCCCTAGGACTTCGTGGAGCACACTGAGAATGGCTGTATCAATCTATATATCTGTTTAGGTGGTGGCTTCGCCCTAGCCGAGGGCAGCAAGGCCACCGGCCTCTCGTCCATGATCGGCTCGTCCCTCCACGGCCTCGACGGCCTCCCGCACGCCGTGGTACTGTTGGTCGTCGTGTTGGTCACGCAGTTCATCACGGAGTTCACTTCGAATGTCGCTATAGCTAATCTTATACTGCCCGTGCTGGCTAATATGGTGAGTTTAATTATATTTATTTAGGGATAATTAGGGTAATTTGTTTATTGTGTTAATTAAGAACTTAAACTATTTTGTATTTTTGACGACCTCCGTGGCAGAAAGGCCAGTGTGCCGGACTTTTAATGGCGCCGCCATCTCTGAGGTTCCGGGTTCGATCCCCGGTCGGGTCAATGTAGAAAATTAACTTTTCTATATTGGCTCAGGTCTGGGTGTTGTGGTACCGTTGTTGTTTCTGATTTCTTTAACGCAAGTGCTTTAAGTACTTACCTTAGGATCAGAGCAATGTATGTGATGTTGTCCAATACCTATATACCTACCTATACCTATATATATTACATTTCAATTACTCATTTTTAGTTTTACTACTAAAACTTGAATTCCGCAAAATTTAATATTAAATAGTTATTTACAACCTATATATCATAATATGTAATTGCTTTTATCGGGGTTACATTTTAAACAGGAGACAAATTAAAAGAGGTGAATATCTTCAACAATACAAAAAAACATTTTCTATGCTGACAACATTGTACTCATTAAAATAAAATGCTCTTCCATACGGGGATATACATATAAATAGTATGCTGAAGTCAGAAATTTGATATCACCTTTTTTTAAATTTTTCTTATATAACAAAACTTTAGTATGAAAATATTTTTTTTTCAAAAATGATGTTATCAAAGGTGTTGTCCCAAATTATATGGACTTTCGTTCCAGAATCTGTACAGTTACCAAAAGAAAGGTGATTAAATCTCTTCGTTATTATCCAATTTCTCTAGAATTGCTTCGTTTCTTAGAAGAAACAATTTAAAAATAGCAATACCAAACCATCATGGCGGAACATCATGTCATTTTAATGAAATTTCAAGGAAAATCTGACAGCGACTGACATTGACAGAGGGCCAAGTGCTAGTGCAACAGAATAATATTGTCGCGTCACTTAAATTTTTTGAAACGTCAATTTTATTTAACTTTTCAATCGATTAAAGTGCCTTAGTTGTTTTGTGCAACTCGTACTAGGCTCCTAGTTTATGGTTCTTTTTTATCGTGTGACGACTGACGCCCATGTTGACGCTATCTTTTATGCCTACTTGGAGTGATAATTATTGAATTGTTTTACTTTTCAACCACTAAATTATTCAATTAATTAAGTTGATTGCATTTTTCTCAAAATCAGTAGTATTTACTCTATTTTTTGAGATGGTGTACATTGTATGGGCCGATTACGGGACATCTCCTTTTTACTTCGACATAGTATTTTATATGTATTAATAACCACATTAGCGTCCTAAAATTTGGCTACTATTTTAAAAGTTACCTTGTACAAAAACACAATTTCTTGTCCTAGCTATACGTTTATTTCCTTGCTTGAATATTACTGTTATATAAATTCCATGCTTAATATTTTTCCCTCAGTCGCGATCACTTCAAATGGATCCCCGCTACCTGATGGTGCCAGCTACCCTGGCCTGCTCCATGGCCTTCCATATGCCCGTGGGTACTCCGCCCAATGCCATCGTGGCTGGCGTGGCGCATATACCTACTGCCAGGATGGTAAGTGTGACGAAATATCTCAAGAATCCTTATTAGATGATCGTGCAAACTATGAAGGGCATAGTGTTGGCACCCCGCTCAATGCTATCGTGGTCGGCGTGGCGTATATCCCAACTGCTAGGATGGTAAGTGTTTATTTAGTTGCGATTTCCTTTATAGTTGATGGTACCAGTTACTCTACCCTGTTCTGTGGCCTTCCTTATCACCTAATTTACTTCGTTCTAACTAATTTACCCTGTTCTAAAAACCTTTTCATAAGGTTTTCCCCATGCGAGTAAAATCGGACTACATGTTAATGATTTACCCAAGATTTATTTTTAACCCCTCTCCCAAGAGAACCGTGCTGGATTTCGGGATAAAAAGTATCCTATGTCCTACCTCGTAGTATGAACTCAAATCATGCCAAGTTTCATTTAAATTCATTTAGTAATTTCGGTGTTATGTGCGGTCAACATACTGTCACAGACAAAAAATGCAATCTTGGCTTCAGTATCCATTTCACAGAATCCCGGGATCAAAAACAATTTTTGAAATATCTTCAATGTGTAGAATTCGACCCGTTACAGTTTTATTATCCCACTACTATTATAAATGCGAAAGTTTGTGAGGATGTTCAGATTAGAATAGTTTGTTACGAGATTGCTACCATGTACCTTATTTTTGAGTTCCCGATATTTCGGCACTGTTACTCCGTGATCATGGCGCTTGCAACAGTGCCGAAATATCGGGAACTCAAAAATAAGGTACATGGTAGCAATCTCGTAACAAACTATTCTAATATTAGTGACCATGAAAGTTTAAAACAATAGGATGTTTAGATATTTGTGACTCAATCACGCGTAAACGGCTGAACAGATTTGATGAAATTTTGCACACATATAGAATAAGACCTGGATTAACATATATGCTACTTTTTATCCCAGTTTAATGTTCCTGTGGGATCTATGTGATGTACCAAACACCCTGTACTTCACGCAAACGTAGTTGCGGGTACAGCTAGAAGATATGTAATTTAATTAAAGATAAATAACACTTGAAAAAAAATCATCGACCTCAGGTGGGACTCGAACCCACGTCCCATCGCATGCCGGGCGAGTGCTTTACCAACTAAGCAACCGAGGACGTCACGTGACACGATGAAATTTCTCAAGTGTTTCTTCTCGCTGTCGAAGCCAGCGTATCTCTGATCAATGTTGTAGCTATATGTATAGCTGAGTAGTATACTACCGTCAACACCCGATTGAAATATTTTTACAAATATTTGACTATTGGTTAAGATCAGAAATGCTTAGACATTGTAAATTTTTGTTTTTAGCAATTCCATGCAAGGTTTAATTAAGGATAAATAACACTTGAAAAAAATCATCGACCTCAGGTGGGACTCGAACCCACACTCGTAAAGCACTCGCCCGACATGCGATGGGACGTGGGTTCGAGTCCCACCTGAGGTCGATTTTTTTTCAAGTGTTATTTATCTTTAATATAACCTTGCATGGAATTCCTAAAAACAAAAATGTACAATGTAATTGAATGACTTATTTTAGATGATAAATCATTTTATTTGTCACCAGGCCGTCGGAGGTATCGGCCCGAAGATCATCACGACGCTCATCGTATGGGGCGCGTATCCCACCTGGGGTTCGTATATCTTCCCCCCTCTCACATCAGAAGCTGTAGCCAACGCGACTGACATCATCAGTAAACCAATATTACTGCAAGACTTAGCCCTCAACTGCAGTGTCGCTATAGGATCTTTGACCAAAAACGGAAGATTCCGCTGCGATCTGTCCAACGACATCGGTAACAGTACAGCATTAACTTCAGTCGCTAGAGGTATATTCTCATGCGATTATATTAGTAAACGTTAACATCTAAGTAGTTAATTCGGCCATTTTGAGCTCGCCACTGTGATTAAAGCAAAACAATGATTTTGTTAAGGGGAGTGTTCTCCACGGTTCTAGATTCTGTGTTATATTGAATTGCCCCAAATCAGAATTATTAAGGAATGTGCTAATCTAAAGCACAGGCCTCACAAAAGTTAAATGTAGAATATTAATTATTTGACATTTAAATCATAGACAAATAACAGTGCAGTCTACACCTAACGAACGAAACGTACGTGTTTTTTTTTCGATAGGAATCGTCGCAAGTTATTATTATAAATATTTATTTAGTTTCATTTTCAGCTGACAGTTGCTTTAGTAGTCTATGGTTTGAATGTCAAATTACAATTCACACACTGATACAACCTCACGCTATCTTAGTGTGGATAAGTCTTGCCCAATGGTGTCTATCCTTCTGCATGTGCAAATTAATAAGTTATTTGTTTGAATTTATAATCCTTTTTATCTGACACCATAGAGCAGAGAGTAGCAGAGTAGATACTGGCTTTAGTGTAATCTGTATTTATTAAATAATAATCCTGCCATAAGCATTTGCAACGTAATGGTCGGTGTTTCGAATATGGTGGGGATTTTAATAAATGTGCCATGATTTAGAACAATACGTAATAAGGAACTAACGTGCACAAAACTATAATTTAAAAAAGACATAAGACATTAAATATATTTTTATAAAAAACTCTTTATCAGCACTATCTGTATAATTTATACAATAATATTTTTATTAGAATTAAAAATATATGTTTCACATTCAACACAAAATTTTATGCATATAGATATTATACATAAAAAACATTATTAATTATACAAAACGGTTTATAATATCGAAACACAGACCCTACATAGCATTTAATATACATTATATATGTCACTGTGGTACGTAAGTCGGCCCATCGATTTCACAGTGAAATGGTTTGCCAAATGTGTGTAAATATATTATATATTTTATATAATAATTATATAGTAATTGTGTGATGTAAATATAGCGGAATAGCGGGTGTGGACTTAAAGTAAACGTTATTTTAAAATATTTTTGCAATTATATTTATGATAATCATGTCTAAAGTCTAAACAGACCACATTTGTATAGGCGTCTATTTTCATTTGCTTCTGTGGTTCGGGAGTTAAGAAAATTTATTCTTTGATTTTTAATAAAAATAATAATGAACGTCATTATATCGGGTGTAAAAAAAGGCTTAACGAAGCCGAATACTACATATTCTACGTATTATTACGATCATTTTTTTCTGTTACACTATACCTGGGAAATGACGGGTTACCGAGTTATTGACAGTCAAAGTTACAATTTCTTTTCAAAGATTTTTTACAAAATTGAGTTCTAATTTAATACTAAACTTTTTTACAAAGAAACATGATCCGCTTA
This sequence comes from Anania fuscalis, assembly GCA_950371115.1. Taxonomy (NCBI): domain Eukaryota; kingdom Metazoa; phylum Arthropoda; class Insecta; order Lepidoptera; family Crambidae; genus Anania; species Anania fuscalis. The sequence goes on from OX493346.1 coordinate 2,636,502, forward strand.
CACACACAGGCATAGTCTGTGGCGTGCGCGCTATACATTGCGGGTTAGAAATAAGTTATTTCTTTTGATACCCATAAATAAAAGTCATTTCCCAGCAATTTTTTTTTTGCATTCTACTTGGTTTTATCTATAGAATTCTTGGTTTAAGGCTTTTTTTTACACCCTGTATAAACTATGGCTATTAGAATCCAAATATACTGTCTACAATTTTTTATATTTAATTTATGGGATCGTATAATTAGTAAAAAGTGTGTAAGATGATTCCATATTTGTATTATGGATGGAATACGTATTTATTTGCGAATGAGAGTGAATATTATGTGATAATAGTAGTGTTATTTTTGTAGCTTGTATTTTCACTTTTCACCTTCGATATGTATTAATGACAACTCGATACCTTATTTGTGAGTTTAATTTGTTATACCAAAGCGCAAACTATCGTTTGTAGTTGTATCGTCAAGTGTAACTTATATATTGAGTTGTTATTATTAATCGAAGTATATTATTAAAACGATGATCGCTGGTCAAAAATATACGCCATAATAATATGTATATTTTTTATATTTCATAAAAAAACATTATTACCAAAGAAAACGACCATTCAACGACCGTCAAATAACATTAGAAAAAATATATATATAAGGTGTAAACTTATCAGTTAACTCTTTTCTAGGAGGTGGTTCTACTGCTCAAATAAAACAACTTTTTGTATGAGACCAACTTCGAAATCGTAAAAAAATATTTCATATCTTTATACAAACTGAGCTCAGCTGGTCTGCCGTTTTGTATAGGGAAATGGTTTTTTGTTTTGCGATTTTGAAGTTGGTCCCATAGAAAAATTTGTTCTATTTAAGCAGTAGAATCATCCCCTAGAAAGGAGTTAACTGATAAGTTTACACCTTATATATTAAAGAATGCGTTCAAGTTATACATTAAATATAATTATATAATGGAAGCAACAAACCCTTCTGCTAAGTTTTACTTTATTATATTAAGGGTTCGTCATTGGAAGAAAATATGTGAATTTTTATATGATATAGGAATGGAGTGCTTATAACTTAATTATATGGAATTTTTATTTTGTTACTATGCCATAACAACAATAGAATGTGCTTTAAAAGTGCCTTGTTCGTCTTTTGAAAAATCTGTATAATTTATATAATACCTATGAATATGTAGGCTTATGAACACAAGTCTAAATTTTAAAACAAATGTTCTTTTCCTAAGGTCGGTCATTTATTTGTAATAACAACAAACATCTGTATATTTTAAATGTAGTAAATGTCCTTTATTCACATCTTAGTTTTAATGTTAAATTCCCTAATAATATGTTTTTAAATCTGATATATTTTAGATTAATGAATTATTCTTTTTCTTTACTTAATACACGCTTTTTTCTATAAATTATGTATTTAGACGTTGTGCGACATTATATATACATATAGGGTTACTTTTGGAACTCCCGCCATATTTTTTCACGTCATCCTGTAGAAGCAGCACATCAAAATGGAATATAAATCTTTTTTATATAACTTTTTTTTTCGTATTTTTACCAAACACAAAACTTTTTGCTACTCGTTTTTTTTAAATACAGAACACGGCCGCCTTGGTTCTAAGCAACGAGCGAAGACGCCGCGGCATGTCAAGCGCTAGGTTGATCAAACGCGCATAGAAATTTAGGATTTAAAATGTGACTATAAATTCTATTTATAAAAAAATGCTAAATCTTTTTTTTCACTAAATATTTCTTTATTACTTCCATTAATTCAAACTATATTTAATTTGGCGGGTTGTTCAAACGTAACCCTGTATAAATCTTATCTGTACAACATTAAACATAAAAGGGTTTAGCCGTCAATGGCTGACGTTTTAAGCTGTAAAATAGATGAAAAGTGCAAATTAGATTTAAATAGAAATAAACTCTTGTCACCTACACATATTGATAAAAAAAAAACTACTTTACACATAAGTGTTTTTACCGACTTATTATACTTTTAATAATGCCTACTTGGAGCCTTTATTTAAAACATCTTTATTTACTTTCTCAACATTGTAACGTTTAGCCAGGGCCGTAGGTAATCAGTAAAAAAAACTCTTAAATTAAGATTTTTTTTTATAAAAGAAGGCAACGCCAAACCACTCAATCAATTTTTTATCATAAGATTATGTTTTATATCACAAATCATAATCCTTAGTATCAAAAATGGAATTTTAAGTCGAGTCCAATAAGAACATTTGATTGCTTGACAAGTTAAGACAGTGAATAATTAAAAAGATACTTAATTACCATACATTTTGTAAAACGCACATGCCAGAGTGTATTACCATATATTTTTGTGTTATGCTGATTAATAAATATATACAGCCTTATATTTAGAGAAAAAAACTTGAAAGTATATATTTTTTAATATTTACTCATATTTTTGAGTAGTTTTTCTAGGCAAGATGGGCGTAGTTAGATGTGGGGTTTTCTGTATAATATATATAATTTAAATCTTTGTATAATTACTTATATTTAATGTTCGAATCTCTTGGCTATGCCTAAACATGTAGTAAATGTTATTCCTATATTGTTGTATAGAAATGTATGCAACTAGTATTATAATTTGTTTAAGACAAGAAATGATGTACTTCTTTAGGCGTGATTTTAAGCATTTTACTTATACTTAGCACTACTTTGAATTAGTAGTTATATTTTACTATAATAAAGATTTCTGCTTCTGTCCTTAAGAAAATAAGAAACAATGTGTCGAAATAAAAACATACAGGGTTGGTCGGGGAAACTGAACCTGTATTTTGAAAAGATACTGATAGCAATAGCCTATAAAACAGTAATACGGATTTTCTATCCCCGAAAGTGGTCAGTGCTTTTTCACATCCATCTTTTGACAACTTTTGCCATTACTAAACTAAACGTCACTGCTTAAATAATGGCGGAATTGTATTGTGGTTATCAATCATTCATAATTCTAAGACATAATTTATTAAATCTGACACCTTGTTTTAGGCCCGATAACCCGGTACAATATCATTTATTCGAAGAATCTGATTGCTGTTTGCTTCAAAACTAATAAAAAGTTAGGCAGTCGAGTCCGATAAACAATGACGCCATAGCTTGCTATCGCCATACAAATTATAGAGCAGAGGTGCGTTTTGACAGACCATAAAAAGTACGTCAAACGATTGGTGGTGTCAACTAGCCTATTATGGTTGACCAAATGAAATATAATTTCCTATTTAAGGTCTTAACACGCTTGAATGACCTTGACGCGTCGTGCCCATACATTTTCGCGCGTGCCGATGGATGACCTCTAAAAATCGAAAAAACATGTTTTTTAATGAAATTAATGCCTTTAACGAGAAATTTCAAATAAAACTCAATTCAAAACATACATATATATTTCCAAAATCTTGTTTTGTGTGAAAACAGTAATGAAATAGCTTGTGCCGTTGAGGAGAACATTTGCAATTTATGAAAAAATAGCCACTTTTTTGTGCATGTTTTAATCCAAGGAACTTAACGGAAAATCAAAATTATTCAATTCAAGATTTTCATTAAATCCTCTTCTAGCATATCGTATTTTATTTTTTTAGATTCAAGTAACAGGTATTCTGACAATTTGATTTTTATATTCGAGATTTTAGGCACTTGGATGGTGTTAAGGCCTATGTGCTTGATAGACAGGATCTAGACCCTTCGATTTTATTTGTTAACTGAAATATTTACTACTTACCCAGACACACCCTGTATTCTAAGTTAGTTTACCAGGTTTGTGGTGCCCGAGGTTGTGAACGTGCGTTATTTTTTGTCAAAAACATTAGTGTACATGCTCATTTTGTAAATAGCGGGACGGAAGATTGTATTGTTAGTTGTTATTTTAATAAAAAACAATTAGATGAAAACAGTTTTTTATATTTTAATCCCCTATAGTCGAAGTTTCTTAAGAACTAGGATCACCGAAATAGGGGAAGGGCTATAAAGGCCTGTCTCGGCTGTCGTCCGAGAGGTAGACTTTAACGTATAATTTTCGTCAAATAAAACGAACGCTGGAGGGTGGCGCTACTTTTCTCCACCGAACACTTATAGCAGTACTGAAAATGTTAGTTCCTATTTTGGCCGCCGCTCTTTTTACGTGACGCCAAGTATACGTCCAAATCTGGCGAATGCGCAGCGCACGATCTACTGCAATCGTTTGGTGCGCCTCTTTAGTGCAACTCGTGCGAGGCTTATACGGTGCGCGCGTGTAGTTCAAGTTCCAGGTAGCTCACAGGTCCACAAGCATAAAATGCACACGCGTGCTACGCATTTGCGGAGCATTCGCCCGATCTGGACAAAGCCTTATACAGCCTGGTGACAGGCGGACAGACAGACAGACGGACAGCGGAGCCTTAGTAATAGGGTAAACCTTTGGGAACGGACCCCAAAAACGATACCAAAATTACTATTTTGGGTGCCATACTCCAAGAGCTATTGTTATATGAATATGACATTGCGCGAGCGCAAAATTATATTTATTTATTTTATTTACCTATTTATGATTACAAAAAGCAACAACCAACAGAATGCCTTTAGTAGTGATTTTCTAAAAAATAATCATTTAGCTTCATAGATTATGAAACGGCATTCAAATTACAGTAAGGAGCTACTGATTGCACCCAAAATAGTAATTTTGGTATCGTTTTGTATACAGGTTGACTTTTTTATCACCATCCAAACCTTCTGCGAAAAGACTCCCGTGCCGTGATACAAACGAACAACTCTTTCTATTGGACCAACTCTCGTACAACTGCAAAAAAATCGGCTGTTCCATACAAAATATCAATATTCATTCGACAGAATGTACGGAACAGCTGATTCTTTTAGCAGTTACTTGGTCGAATATAAAGATTTGTTCGTTTGTATTATCAGAAGGTTTGGATAGTGATAAAAAAGTCAACCTGTACAATCTTAAAATATTTGTAAGTCTTGAAACTAAAATTACGAAGACGTTTCATTTGTTTCTGTTATAAGTAGCACAAGCTACCAGACGTTACTAAAATCGAAAGGTATTGGTGCATTTTTATAAGAATGATAGCGCCACTCCTTTAAAAACTTTTATTGTTAAATTCAATCGAGTCTGCCCACTGTGGCCGCAGGTGGATGTCAGTCCAGATAGCCTTGGACCACACGGCCACGGTGAACCAGGAGACCACTATCGCAATAATTGATGGACCGATACCGGCAGACATCTGTCGATATATCATAAAATAATTAATGCTACCCTTTCATCAGGGGCGGGCGGTTTATCGAAGCAATTAGGCAGTGCCTACCTGATAAATGAAATTAGATAGGCACTAGGTAGTAACAAATGTGTGTTATTGATAAAAAACACAGATTTTCATCATCATAATATAATGGAGGTGCCAAATAAAGTAATATAGTGAGGGACTGTTTCACAATGTACGGATAAGTTCTGTATTAGCTCTGAATAAGCTATATTTTACTTATCTAAGGGATCACGGAACACGATTTTTGACACGATGTTCAAACACTTTATTTTATTTATTTGGCATATACATATATATGTTGACAAACGATGGTTAGTAACTTAGGAATAGATTTATCCTCTACATATATTAATCTTTTACATAACTTTATCCTTACATTGCGAAACAGGTCCGATATGATAAATCTGTTAAATGCCTTTAACGAGTGTCCAAATTTTTGTACACCTTTTTACAGACGACTAACTGTGGTGTAGTGGGTCGCGCTCCGGACTACCCAGCCTGGCGGTTGCGGATTCGAATACCGCATGAGGCAAATGTTTGAAGCACGAGCATGTAACCTTATATACAAAGAGCAGCATCAGCTGATTACGTAGTTTTTGAGGAGTGTCACATTTTTTGTAAGTACAACCTGTAAACTTACCACACGAAGAATGAGTTCTGTGATACGAAGAATTCCGTGAATTATTATCTGATGAAGGTTTCCGGCTAATATGGAGAAGTGTATGTCTTGCTGCACATTACTCGATAAACCTACTTTAATATATTATTTTATACAGAGTTATTAAAAAAAACAACCTCACACGACTAGATAGCAAACATTACACACAACAATTGTTTTACGACTTTAGATAATTTGACACATTTCACTTATATACAAAAATAAATATCAATTTAATTTTACAACTGAATGTTTTTATCTCTGTGCGCATGGCATCGAGTGCGTTGCGCGGGTCTTTTCGTATATGAATGGAACATAGACTTACTCACGACAGTACAATAAAATCATTTTTTATTAATGTATTGAGTTATGATAAAACTCGTAGAACAAAATATGTTGTTTTGATGTTAGCTATCTAGTCGTGCGAGGTTGTTGATTTTTTTCAAATAACCCTGCATACAGTGCCGTGTGGTGCCGGCACTTTAAAGGAATTGCACCACCCCTTCTCTTCCTATGGGTGTCGTAAGAGGCGACTACAGGAGAACCGCCATAAGAAGACGGGCAGCAGCGTCTCCTCTCCACCATTGGCCAAACTGCGATCGCCAACCCGCCTGCCAAGCGTGGCGATTATGGCAAAATCCTCCTTTTGGAGAGGCCTGTGTCCAGCAGTGGACTGTTATAGGCTGGTGATGTGATGATGATGAACCCTGCATAAAGGATGAAGCCCTCACCATTTTCCACGGCGGTATATTCACATAAGCGGCTACCATGGCGTTGACAGGGGACCCCGTGACGAGGTGGAACGACAGCGAGCAAGCGATGGTCGCTGCCAGCATCAGGTAGTGCGGATTAACTGAACTGGCTACACTCTGTAAGATTTATTTAATACCTAAACCCACTTTCTGTACTTTACTAAAGTCACGATTCTGGTTGCATGAGATGTTTTTAGGGTTCCGTAGCCAAAACCATTAAAAAACCATTAAAACCAATTTATTTCTGTAAATAGGCTTAAACTAAGCGCTTTTACACGTCCCAATATTTTTTTTCCCTACCACTACTTCAGGACAATTTTGGGCTAGCGCCGAGAAGAAGTAGCGCAAGAAACTCGGTCACTATTGTCAGCCTCTTTTTAAATAGTATATATTTACATTACAAGATAAATGTACCTGTGCGAGCAGGGCAGTATTTATTTCCAAATATTTTTATCGTTTATATAATCATTTACAGTATAATATCCTTTTTTCATTAAAGTTGTTTTAATATGCGATTTAAATTTTAACAGGGGCAGTTCTACAATAGACGCTGGTAATTTATTAAAAAAGCGAATACATTTTCCCATAAACGAATTACCCACTTTATGCAGTCTGAAATTGGGAACGGCAAGCTTATTCTTATTCCGTGTGTTAAGATTATGAATGTCACTTTTCTTAAGGAATAAGGACAGGTTTTTGCGGATGTACATTATATTTTCATAAATAAATTGGGATGCTACTGTAAGTATATTAATTTCTTTAAACAGTTCTTTTAAGGAGTCTCGGGGTCCAAGGCCGTAAATTGCCCGTACAGCTCTCTTCTGCAGTACAAATATAGATTCAATATCTGCTGCTGAGCCCCATAACAATATTCCATATGACATTATACTATGAAAATAGCTAAAATACACCAATCTTGCCGTTTCAACATCAGTCAGTTGTCTTATCTTTCTCACGGCATAAGCAGCAGAGCTAAGTCTTCCCGACAGAGTCTCGATATGCGCACCCCATTGCAAACGGGAATCTAAAGTGATTCCTAAAAATGTAGTGGAACTAGATGTATTAAGTTGTTCATCTTTTACAGTAATATGTGTTGAGACAAGTTTTACGTTGGGCAAAGGGTAAAACGGGACCCTATTACTATTGCTCTGCTGTCCGTCTGTCTGTCTGTCACCATCTCATGACCCGTGATAGTTAGACAGTTGAAATTTTCATAGATGATGTATTTCTGTTGCCGCTATAACAAAATACTAAAAAGCAGAATAAAATAAATATTTAAGGAGGCTTCCATACAACAATCGTGTTTTTTTGCCGTTTTTATAGATGGTACGGACCCTTCGTGCGCGAGTCCGACTCGCACTTGGCCGGATTTTTACACAATGCAGCATTGATGAAGTGATGATAGAAGGGTTTATAGATAGAGTATACAAATATATGACGATAGTCGTAGGCCTAATTAGGCGAGTCTTAATGGGAGTATAGAGGAAACCTCATTTGCATATTAGTGGAAATATTAGATAATTAGGTATTAAGGGCATTTCTACAGAAGGGTACTTTTTTTCTCAATTCGGTGGTTGATTTTTAATTTGGATTTTGAAGTAGTTTAAATGATAAAATATGAAGTTTCCTCCATTCTGAAACTTAAAATAACGATTTGCCAAAATTTTGTTGATTGACCTATGATAAAAGTTAGGCACCGAACTGAGAAAGCACCGAATTGAGAAAACGAATCACCGAATTGAGAAAATGAATAACCGAATTGAGAATTGATGTAACCTTATATAAATATAATGTATTTCAATGATCATAATAAAAAATACCCAAAGCGTTATGTTAACTGACTGCTGGTCTATCGGTTTAATAGTTTATGTGCCTATCTTTATCAATAATTCTTTGAAATGTTAATAATAAAACAAAAAATCTAATCAACATGTTTATTTTTCGATAGAACTAATAATCAGTCTTGTTTTTTAAAACTCAAACAATTTAAGCATCACAATTTTTAAAGAAGGTAACACAATAGTATTTATTGACTATATATTTATCTTTATTGTGTAACAAATACACACAATATATCAGTAATTTCACAAAACTTAATCTATTTTAAAGTCCAGATTGACTTTGTTCAAATTATCCTAATTTAAAAAATAGACTCCCTCATAAATATGAACAACTTATACTATGAGATCAATAGTGAAATTGAGAAAAAGTTGTTAATATTCATGAGTGGAGTTTATTTAAATTGTGCAGTGTTCACAAAGTCAACCTGTAGGTGTATCTTTACACCAGCATACCCGTTTTAATCACAGTCAAGAGATCACTTGTATTCATACTTAATTTCTATAAACAACCTATCAAAAGTTCAATATAAAATATCTTAAAATATGCTATAATCATCTTCAGAATCAGAATCAGCCTTTATCTCTGTAAATTTGGTATCACCCAGTGTTGGTGTCATTAAGGGTTCGACGTCTATATTGGCTTTCCAAGAACTGTCGTTTTCTGATAGCTCTATATCCGACAATCTGGCTTCAAAATCCTTCATCAAGTTTTTTTTCATTTTAATATTTTTAGTTTTTACTATTAATTCTCTGGCTGAATTGTCCGGTTTAAATATTTGGCATGATAAAATTTTAGGTTTATTACTCAAATCAGTTGTTATTGATGATTTTTTGTGAACATCTTGTTTACCTTTACATTTCTTTTGTCTATCTTTCGTGTAGTCTGCACATTTCAATTCGTAAAAGCCTGTATGCAGCCCATGAGGACATTCTACAGACTTATGCAGGCAATCATCATGAGAGCAGCTTAGTTTTCTCATGGCTAGCTTTTTATTTTCGTTTGCATTCCAGATGACTTGATGAATATTAAGTGTTCCATGAAATTCACTTAAGTCACCTGGAATCAACATTTCCTTTTCAAAGATACCAGACTCATCGACTACTTCAATTTTAACGTTGTCAACGTGTCTTTTCAAAAGATTGATGAAGGTTTCCATGTCAGGAATGTCATGCCCACGTGCAATTATTTTGTCTGCTGTGCTTTTGAGACATCCTCCAACACCATCAGGCGCTCCTTTGCCGTGACCGTGCTCTGTATAATTCCATTCAATGCAATTAAGACTGGGTAAATTCCAGTGGAGGGAAGATATGATAAAAAACATTTTACGATTCCTATATTGGGCTGAAGGTGAGTCGGATATAAAAATTAGAGATTGTAATTCAGGAATTTCATCTTCTATGAATCGCAAAACGGGCATAAGATGCTCCCAGATAGCTACGGCATCGTGCCTGAGACATTCACTTATTGTGCAAAATGATTGAGTAATAAGGTTTCCATGTTTCATGTAGTAAATGACTGAAGTGTGCAATGATATCTGCTGTCTGCTACTACCAAAATGAAAACTTTGTATTTCGTTGGCGTACTTCGTGCAATAGTTCTGACTAAAGTCACAGTGGATTATGCATTGGTCATAGGATAGCTCAGCTTTGATTTTTTTAATGTATCTAAATTGTGATATAATGTTAGCAATATGACTCATATATGGAAAGAGTATTTTTTCAAAATGTTGCACTAAATCGTTAGGTAAAATATTTTTTTTTACTTTGGCTGTTTGTAATGTTATTTTTTCCTCACCATTTTTAATGTAGGTTTTTTTTTGTTTTTCCCATGCACTGTAATCAATTTCTGCTGTGTTATCGAATTTTAAGTACGTCAACTTTTTATTTTTGCACTCTGAGCAAAAGCGAGTTAAACAAGATACATTTCGGGGGTCGCAACATATTATTTCAAGTATATGATTTGCTGAACTTTCCAAAATAATTTTGTGCTTACGAAGAGCTGAGACTACGAAATTAAAATTTTCATGAGTTTGGCACGAGCAAGTCTCTCGAGCCTGCACATTTGGTATCATTACCCAAAAAGGTCTTAGTCTGCAAAACAGTGAGTAACTGATGTTTATTTCTGGATGTAGAGCTTGGAATTTTTTGTGTAGTTCAAGCAAAGAGTCTGTGAGAAACCTTTTCTGCTTTCTTACTTTATTTTTAATCTTGTAGTCTCTTTTCCCGGGACACATTCGGCTATTTTCGTCGTCTTCATAAAAATGTACTACCATTTCTTTTACATTTTCTGATGATTTTGTCAACCTCTTGATAGATTCTGCATACTCTTCTTTACCAGAACTACTTGAATTTTTTTTTTGCAATGTCGTCGAGACTTTATTTTTTTGACTTCTCAATCTATGTATAATCCTTTGGCATGTCTGATTTTTCTTTTGTAATTCACCTATCCTATGATGCAGTAATTTCAACTCTTTATTTACTCTGTATTTGTATTTTTTAAATGATGACGTTTGCGCTCTCGGTCCTTTCTTTGGTGTTTCTATGATACTATTGTTTGCTGCAGCAGACAAGTCATTATGAACTTTCGAACGCAGTCTTCGACTTATTGAAGAGTTTGGTGATGAAACTGTTACTGAACTTGAGCATATCGATGAAGCTGGCGTAGAATTTCCAAAATCAAAAATAGTTGGAGAAACAGGAACTGATGAATCGGTAAAGGTTCTTATCGGAGACATTGTATCAAGGGTTTGAGATGCACTCAAAGTATCAGGAATATTAGAAGAAATGGAAACTGAAGTATCGATTAAGCAATTTATCGGAGACTGAGGCTCTCTGGCACATATATTTATTAGTGGAGAATTAGCTCCAAGGGTTCGAGGTGTACTTAAAGGATCGTGATCGTGAGTCTTAGAATCAGAAGGAAGCGATACAAGTTTTTCGTCTAGTACTGTTAGTAAGTTAATTTTCTTCTTTTGGTAACTTTTTTTTGAATGTTCTCTGTAATACTTTCTCAAAGCTTTTTGTTCACGACGTGATCTATCGCTCATTTTTATTACCTTACCTTCTGCCTTTCTTTTCGCATATCTTTCTCTGTCTTTTTGTTTGTGTCGTTCGTATAATATCGGATCCTGTTTAATTCTGTCCTTTCTCCTTCTCTCCGCAATCCGTTTCTTTTCCTTTTTTTCGGCTTCACTCTGCTTTCCCATCTGAGAAACAAATTTCGATGATTCAAGTATTTTTTATCGAAAAACGTTTTTTTCTGTATTATTTTGTACGGTATCCGATACAAGCAACTATTAGTAAGATAGAAGATGTGCGCACTTAAGAATCCACTAATTCATTTATTTTGCCAATATAAAGTTTTGTCTATCTACACTTTTTCAATGTGTTTTTTAAATTGTGAAAGATAAGAGAGTTTTACGAAAAGTGGCCATAGTCTTAGAAAAAATAAAACAGTGCCACACACAATCTCCCCCACAATAGTATTACTAAATAAATGAATAATGCTCATTAGCTCGGTACTGCTGCGTATAGCTAAAACATACAATTCGCGTTTTAATCCTATCGATATTTTAAAAGACACAAATCATTTCAATCTCAAATAATTGAAGCGCTGAAGGAGAAGGAATTCACCATGTATGGTAGTACCTACTTGGTGCAGCATGTTTGTTAGTAAATTATGCCATCGTATTTTATTACACCCTTAATTGCCTATTTTTATAATAATTTACAATAAATCACATAAAATGGGAAATTGAATATGTTAGGTACGTTAAAATGTTCGTAATGTGTTAATTGTGTCAATTTTAAAAACTTGTTAGTATTTTAGTACTTACTTCTGATTATTTATAGGGAAATCTGTAATTGGCCATACCCAATGTATTAAATGTATTAAATGTAAGTTATAGCAATGTATGTGATGTTGATTTCCTCGATAAACAACAATAATCAACAACAACAATAAGCTAAATTAATAATATTAAAGTAAAACCTCAATTCGGTGTAAGTTTTCTCAATTCGGTGGCCCATTTTCCACGGAATTGATATCCATGGAATTGAGAAAATAACACAATACATCAAAATACCCAAAAATGTTATGAGTTACAGTAATTTCTACTAAACGTAACGATAGAAAGCTTTTAAACACTTGATAATTTTAGCACAAATCTCCTAAAATACTTTAGAAACATAATTGAGGTGGCACACCGATTTGAGAAATTACCCTGTACCAAAAACACCGAATGATTTCGTACCTTTGAAAATTGCTCCTGAGTGCTACAGGTCTCCCGTCTACACTGCTCGGCCGCTCGGGCGCAACTGTCAGATGGCGGGAATAAGTAGTGCGCGTTCCTATTATGCGTAGTTAGTGCTATAGGTATATAAAAGTAAATTTCACCGAATTGAGTCACAAGCCTCGGACAAAATTAAAATGTGTCACTGTATTCAAACTAAAGGATTCACAATCTATGTAAGTACGTATATAGCTTCATTGTTTATTCTTTATTATAGGAATATGCGTATAATAATAAGCAAGTTATTATTTTTAAAATTATGAAGCAAAATCGAGTAAATTCTGGCAAACGGACACTCCATTTTAGGCCAAATTCTGCCCGTTTTTGAACTTTCAGATTTTTTTCAGGCGATATGTACTACCAGGCAGTCTTCTAGATATGCTCTCCATCAGGCCAAGAGTTGTATAAATACGTGTGATTTTTTTCAGATACAATATTCAATATTAAAGGTACTTTTTTTGAACCAGTAGGTCAATCGGTCGTGCCCGTAGAAATGCCCTTAAAATATTATTATTTAAAGGGAAGAACGGTAGTCCCGCCATATCTTACCAAGGGTTTTTTGGTAAGAAAGATTGTCTTAAATGGGACCCGTAATTAATCAATGCCCCCTAATATGTAATGATGACGTAATGACCAAATTCCATCCATCCATCCATCAGCCGAAAGACGTCCACTGCTCGACATAGGCCTCCCCCAAGGATTTCCACAAAGATCTGTAAAATATTAAAAGTTCAAAATTACCACTCTAGCAATAGCCGGCAGTAGGCAGTACACCGAACACGCATTGCCTGCCATTTCGCTCAGGAACTTGCAGGTCAAGATGACCAGCAGAGCGAGGACCGGCGGCGGCCAGTGCTTCGCAAACATCAACATTTCTCCGAACTCCTCAGTCATGCCTGATTCCTTCAGAGCTTCAAACAAGCCGCAACTGCTAGCTATGAAAGAATTCGTGTGCAATAAAAGCTGCACTTACACTGGCGTTATAGGAGCGCTATAGTCGCGCAGCTGACGTGACGCGGTCACGCCATATCTAACCACTACAATTATCAAAGAATCTGCGCTGCAATAATAGGAAGACTGTGACGGGAATATGGCACTGCATCTGCGCTTATTGTATAAAAAATTGTAGTGGCGTAACTCCCGCGCGTCAGTTGCGCGACTGTGGCACGTCTGTGGCGTGGCGCTTCTTGCGCAAATATGTAAATTAACTTGTTATAAAAAAAAACATTTTAAGTAAGTAGGTACAGCACAAATCACATGCATTTTCTTGCACTGCTAAAATAGAGCAAGCTCCAACACGCTTTCGAGCGTCTTGACAGGCAGACTTGCCCAGTGTCCTTATGGGGTGAAGGTTTCAGGCCGCGCGCAACCGAAAAATCCGGAAGCCATTGGGGGAGCCCTATGTTCAGCAGTGGACGTCCTGTGGCTGAAATGATGTTGATTGATTATGACTACAAATCATCACAATGGGTTCATACCTATGATAAATAAAACGCTCCAGTTTATATTATCTTGCATAAACTTCCAATTTAGACATGCTTTAGTTGGTGACACTGGCAGTGGATCTCTACCTGTGAAATTTTTAATGTAGCCTTTATTTATTTTCTTTGGCACATTTTAAAAAAGACAAAATTAAATTAAAATTATACCGTGTCTTTTAAAAAACTTCGTAAATTCCAGGTTTATGGGTGTCACAAATAAAATTATCACACAGAACAGTGACGGTGCAGATGTTTTTAAATGGCTGAAAAAACAAACAAAATAATAACATTTAGTATAATTTTTTCAATGAATTAGGGTTAACACAATGTTTGAGTGACCCCATCAACATTTTAGTTACCTATGAGTTTTAGTATAGTTTTTAATAAATGATGAACTAAATCCGGTTTGTAAAACACAAGTCAGTATTACTATGACTCCTACTATCTGGAAAAGACAAATAACAAACAAAGGAAGTTATATAAATTACAACAAAATATTTCAAATAATACCAATATTATTGAGAAAAAACCTATAAAACGGACTTTTAAATTGGAATAGTAAATAACTATCAATCAGCCCAAGTACTATATGTACGGAGTTTTTAAAAATTCCCACACGTAGTATTTGATACTAACTATGTGGTTCCACTATCCAATTCCTGGCTGACCTGGCTCCATCATCAGATCAGCACTATAGATAATAATGTCTTTTAAATGTCCCATAATTGGGAAGTTTCAAATCGATCATACGATATTTAGAAGTACGGACAACAGCACGTCGACCTACCACAAAATGTCAAATTTTCTCATTTGAAAATGAACTCTATATGTTAGGCTTAAAGTTGAAAATCTATTGGAAAATTTTTGACTTTTGGGGTAGGTCGGCGTGCTATTGACTGTACCTATTTTTAAAACGAGTTCCTAAATTTAGTTCCCAAGGTACTTGATAATAAAAGTGTGTAAACGAAAAATACAAACGGCTTCATGAAATGTTATCTTCCCCAGTTGTTGATACTGGTTGTCTAGAAGTGTACTGATGTATTCTGCTTCCTCCTCTGACATTCCTATTTCTAGTGCTATATCACTTCTTGCCCTGAAAGAAGATGATCAAAGTAGGATCCTTTACTTAAAGGCTTTGGGTCTCCCAACTGATCTGATTAGCATTGTGCCTTCGAAAAAAGTAAATTACAAAATAAGGCAAAATAAATAAGAAACTGGTGGCGATTCCGTATCTTATATCTTCTAGAGTTTCTTCTTGTCATTATTAAGACACGCTGTTTACTTTTTACTATTACAGAGAGTAATAGTAAAAAGAAGAAAGTAAAAACTGAGTGACTAAAACGATGCGAGGTGGTCTAACGTCTCTTGATTTTGAAATCTGTAGATTTTAGTTTAAAAATTAATTAAAAACCCGCAATGCTTGACATAATAGACGTTTTTCTGTACGGGTGTGTTGTATCCCGCAAAGGCTTAATTGAACTATACTCATACTAAGTAACAATTGAAATTAATTAATGTATTAATTACTTTACTTTACTTTGAAGTAGGTACCTGAACATGCCAAGAAAGTAGGAGTTCATCCATATGTACAATAAAGCCTCCATCAGAAGTACGGCTGGTAAATTGAGCAGAAATAAGTGTGGGAACTCTATTTTTGGACTCGCTGGAAACAGACTGTATGTAAAAAGAACAAAAGTACTTTGATTATTAATAATATTGCACGGGACATAATCTCCTTTTTGGCAAGTTCTAAAAGAGATTAAGAAGATGCGATAGAGTTTGTAAAAAAATCCGGCCAATTGCGAGTCGGACTCGCGCGAAGGGTTCCGCTCCATTATCTATGAAAACTAGCAAAAGAAATTACGTTTGTTGTATGGGTTAAATATTTTTTTATTCTGGTTGTTAGTATTTGTTGTTATAGCGGCAACAGAAATACATCATCTGTGAAAATTTCAACTGTCTAACTATCTCGGTTCATCAGGTACAGTCTGGTGACAGACGGACAGACGGACAGCGGAGTCTTAATAATAGGGTCCCGTTTTATCCTTTGGGTACGGAACCATAAAAACATAATCACAAGCTTTCTTGCAACCGCGCGCGCCAGTACTGCGCCTTCACCTCGCCCTTGGTGTGTCCTGCGCCTAAAATGGTATTATTGGTTGTAATCAGAGCTATGTCAGCAGCAACCCTTTCCTTTGGTTGCCTGGCGCATATTTTGACGACTCAACTGCCATATAGCGAACTGGTTTGCCTTAAATGTTAGCATTAAAGGGTTCCATTCCCGGTGCGAGTCAATTCAGCAAACTTTTTTAAAGTGGCTCTGAGCTGGGAATGCTTGGAGACACCCCAATAAAAAACATTGTCTAGGACCTTATTATTACCTCTACAATGTGATATGGGCGGTATTTCTAACCTGCTAAGTTTGATATCTTATTTTATTGACAAAAAAAGTAATTTGGTATCAAAACAAATCTGCAACAATATATTTTTTTTCGAAAATAATTTAATGTTTTTTTTTCTAGCCAAGGACACTTTCTAGCTAAACACTAAAAATAAAGTTTATGGTCAGGTTCTCTTTTCTTTTTGCTATCTTGTGGTATTTCTTTCATGTTTCTACGACTCATAAAACTTATGTTATTGCTTAAAGTGTTAAAAAACCAAAATGGCCGCTATTCATAGGAGGTGAGGGTTTAATTATTATACACGGTGTTTCTTTGCATCCTTGCCATATTTACAGAGGTAACTATATCACTGACAATGATAAAAAATCAGTAAAAAAAGAAAGACCTAAATGTTTTTTTTTAATCTTGAGTATTTTATTTTATCGACAATCTATTAAACACAACACTAATTATCGAAACGCATGCACATCACTGTTCTTATTCATCGGCACAAAAGACTTTATAGTATTACTAGCGAATCCTTAGTCTATGGTATTACTTGATTAGTGTTCGCGTACCGTTCGAGACAAAATCGGTTTATTCCTATGTGTACTGCAAAACCAAATTTACTAAAAACTTAGTGTGCTTTATTTATGGGAGTCTCTAGTTTATCTAAACAATAGGTATTGTTCCCTACTTATATCTCTGTGAATATGGCAAGGACGCAAAGTAATACCGTGTATGTATTTTAGTCAATAAAATTAGATATCGCACTTAGCCTTAACGGGTTAGAAGTACCGCCCATATCTCATTGTATAAGAAGAATGTTAATTCCATACTTCGAGAGTCGAGACATTTGGTGTGTTTGTTGCCTTTGCCTGGCGCAAATGTAAAAAATTACTTACTTATTTACAATAAAATTAAACGTACCTTTCACAATACAGACTAAAAATTTGATTCGTATGACTTCCCATTATAGTTGCTATACCTCCTAAAATAAAATGTAAAATAAAATAAAACATGGAAGTAGGCATCAAAGAAATGTAATATTTACAATGTTCATACCCATTGTAGATGAATAAGCAATTCCTAAGAAATAAAACACTGTGAAATCTGTCGGCTTAAGGTTTCTGAAATTGGTAATGGTGGATTTTGATAAATAAAGAGTAAAAAAAAAGCGAAAAAAAAGTTTTAAACTTACTTTTGATCGAGGAGCTCAGTTTTATTTTTCGATTTCGCTATAGCATGATACATCTCTAATATGCCCATCTAAAAAATCAAACTACCTTTTTAATTAAATTCCTTTAAAAAATCGCAAACTTTTTAGTGCGAAAAATATCACAAATTATTCGATGTTAACTCTTTAACCGATTTAGGCGAAGCAACCACTATAATACTAAATTCATTAGGCCCTTTGATTCTAATGTAAAAAGAAGTAACTTTATTAAGCTGTTTTTATTTTAGAAAAATAATGAAAACCCTTGCATAATTTTTGCCACTGTAGTTTGCCACTGTAGTTTGCACCTTTTTGTTAGGGTACTTAGCTAGATGTTGGTAGTACACATCGACCTCAATGAATGTCGATGGTAGGGTTCAGTACTCAGAGGTCGATGGTACAAGACGTACCTATGTCCAAGGATAATCAAATCAAATGACAATTAATATCGGTGGATAGCTTACCGTCTCTAATTCCATTAAAATTGCCCTTACTAACGGCATCATCAGTCCGCATGCGAGTATATCCGTTATCCATACAGAAAGAAACATACAGGTAAAGAATAGGATAAAACTCAACCTGAAATTATTTAATAATTAAACTAAACTACAGTAGAAAGGCATTGATTTTTTTAAGTATTGTAATTATTTTTCTCAATGGAAAAAAGCGGGACATTTTAAATCGGAAATTATTTTTTACGGTGCTGCCAGAATAGAAATTAAAGATTATATTAGTGGTAAATAACCATTTTACCAAGAACTTTTTATACCTACCTATAATGCGAACATCCAAACACCAATAATAATTTAACTGCCGCCCTTTTATTTAATTTACTTTCTTCGATAGCTACAATAATCATCATTATACTTATGCAATCCAAAAGCTCGCTTCTGATAAAAATCTGAAGTAAGAAAAAAGTGTGAAAATATTAAAATTTATAAACTATTAAACAAATTCTCTGATGCCCATAAACTTACTTGATTTATAAATTCGCTGTCTTTTATCCCCATGCTTATGAGTGAGTACAATGATATAGGAATTAAAGATATAACACCTGGGTGCATCGTATCAGTTATACAATAAACAGCAAACACCAGAAATATGTAAAAATACCTAAACGCCTGTAATAAATAACGCCTACAAAAATATTAAATAAACTTTCATCTGTAAAAAAATTTGAACCTTATAAAAAGCTTACATAATCATGTCATGTTAGAATAAGACTCACATTGGTGTCAGCCAGAATGTAAACAGGCAATAACAATAACGGTGATATTATTAACACTACATTTCTCCAATATAATCGACAAAAGAGTTTGATTCGTGCCCTTTTGGTGACTATAACCAGATTGGTATCTCTGAAATAAATTTTGTCTGAAGATTAATACTTATCACAAATATAACATTTCCACGGTCTGGTAAGCTATTTGCTGTCCACTCTTCATGAATGTACGTTGTGTGTGTGTGATTTTGGATAAGAGGCTTTACTTTTGATAGCGCTTTGTGAAAGAACAACCAATGCCAAAATATTTTTAACATCCCTCTATCTCTCATTGGGATAGCCGCGAGATACCTAACTCATCATAACTGCGATTGGTGGCAAATGTGGCAATATATAACATACAAATAGCACTAATTACAATATAATAAAGGGTAGCCATATCGCGAGACCAATAGGAGTTTCCGATTCCCATAAACAGGAAGGAACAAACAAAATTGAGGGCTCAGCTTTTCTTTTGCTCTAATATTTATTTATTTTTACGAATTTTATACTTACGAAGAGTCCGAATCCATTTTCACGCTAGAGTAAAAATATTCACTAAATCCTACTAAAGAACAAACTAAAGAATGAGACTGTCGGCCAACCAACTATTTGGAAATATGACATTAAATGAAATCTAGTTGGTGGCGCGCGCGAGGCAAGTTGTGCAAATATGCGGTGACATCAATTTCATGGGATATTGGTAGATTTATATGTCGAGGTTCGTGGGCTTGTTTTTGAGCAGAATATTATACCAACAAGTTTTTTTTGGTTCCGAACAGATGTACAGCAACAGCACGTCGACCTACCCAAAGAGTTAAAAGTTCTCCAACAGATTTTCAACTTTAAGCCTGACAAGTAAAGATCATTTTCAATTGAGAGAAGACTTGTGGTAGGTCAACGAGCTGTTGTCTGTACATACAAAAGAGCATGGTAGTTGGTCTTATTTTTGATAGCAGCACTGGCACTATTTCCTTTTGTCACCACTACGGCCAAATTCACGAGTCCAGTGCTATAAAAATCGGCCAACCAATTCATGTCTAAGTACAGGTCCCTAAAAAAAATACAGTGTTGTCAATGTCATTCATGACAATTTTGTTTAAATTTTTTAGTTGTCAATTTGTTGCTACCTTGGCAAGTCGCGTACAAATTTTTGGTGAAAAATTAGTAATAATTTACGAATATTAAGATTATAAATCGTTGAAAAATGTCTATCGATCTAGAATATGATTATGCAGTGACAACGTCGGCTATGGATAAATTTTCGCAGGATGATATAAATTATTTGAAAGAGTGGACTCAAAATTTAGACAAATCAAAATATGTGCCCAAAGATTTGACTGATAAACAGTTGGTGTTATTTTACAATGCATGTTATGGGGATTTAGAAAGGACCAAAGCGTGCGTAGAGAAATACTATTCGTGCCGAAAAAATTCTCCGGAGTTCTTTGACAACAGAAAAGTGAATTCTCATGAAATGGCACCGATAGTAGAGGCATTGTAAGTATTTATTTTATTTCTTAATTGTTTTTGTTTGAGCGTGGATTGCAGTTTTAATTCTGAACAGTGTTAAGTACAAGGATTATGACGCAATTAACGCACTTAAACTAACATATATAGATTAGTAGCTGAACTTGTTAAGGTGTCATGTCAATACTCCCAATGAATGACCCAAAAATATAGTTCCTGAACTGATAATGTGATTTTTAAATTATAAGAAATAAGTGTATATTAGACTGACAAGGCTAACTTTACCAATTTTCTATTTTAATAACTCCTATTTGAAAATTATTCTAAAATGATGTTAAATTTATTATTGTACATTTCTCTACAATTATATTTACTTTATAATGCTTTTCTAAATGAACCATTCTGCATTGTTAAACTAACCTATGAATAATTTAAAAATAAGCTACAGAAGAATTTAATATAATAAATCATTCCAACGTCATACAAAATCAATCAATCAATGAGATATAAAAAAACCTCCATTTGAATATGCACATCACTATGTAAATAAATGACCTTATGCCAAATGTTAGCTAATTCTATTTAGCAAATAAACTGTGATTAAGATTAAGAAAAATATACAAACATTAACATTTATGTCAAATACAAATGTACAGTATTTAAATTTAGCAATTTAATATTTAACCATTTTACATTTACTAAAAATAAATGCCAACAGTTTAATATTGAACTCAATGTAGCAATACCATTGAAAAGCTTGAACTTGATATGATTTATCAGTTTTGGCAATCAGATTTTGCAATAACTGCCCAATCACTTGACCTTTATGCGAAATATTTATATTTCTTAAATTATTTTAGGCTTGAAAGTCCACTTGCATGAAATTTGTTTTGTCACAGGGGAATACCTATGTTATTGCAATATCTTCTGGAATTATTTTTCTGTGTTGAAAAGCGGCCCTAAAAAGTTTAATCTAACTAACCACAACAATAGACATCCTACTTTGTATTTATAATGTACTTTGCCCAAAACTATTGTGCTTTTCAACTGACTTCAATCAACTGTATGTTATGTCTTTTTTTTATAAAATAAATATTATTCTTTTATGAAATTTTAAAATAACTACTGTTTATTTAATATACTATACTTCAAAATTGTATGATAGCTTCAGACGAAAACACGACTTAAAAGTTTAAGTAATTAGGTACTTCAAAGATATCGTCGTTGTCTAAAGCCATGTTTAAAACGCGGAGCGCAAGAAGTTCGCGAACATAGTGGATGTTCGCGAACTTCTTGCGCTCCGCGTTCTTGCAACGCTCCACATGGTGGATACGTTCACGCTCCTGGAGCGTGTTACGTACGCGCTCCGCGCTCTGCGCTCCAATCGGTGGCGGTTTTTGGGCGAACACAAAGGGGAGCGCGATCCGTATCCATTGAAGCAGTTGCAGGAGCGCAGAGCGTTCGCGAACGTAGTGGTCAGAGGATACAATGCTTAAAAGCGCTTTCACACTAGCCGACTTGGCCGCGCTGCTAGGTCGTGAGCCACGCGACTGTAGGCCAAATAAAATTTAATCTTTGACGACCCCATTGATGTAGTGATTCTTCTCGGGTTCGTTAACCGGTATGGGACAGGTGTTTGAAGGTTCCGTACTCAAAAGCTAGAGGAACCCGTCAATAATCACTTACTTGTCCCTCCGTCTGTCTTTCTGTCAATCAAGAGCAACCTTTTCGTAAAAGCGTGGAGTGGAGACTCTTCTAAAATATCATTTGATAGTTTCGTAATAGACGAAATATTTACTTACTTATTTTACTTGTTTAAATGAAACCTAAGGGTTGTTTTATTGAATTTATATAATGTAATTCTTAGTCTAACATGGCACAGGTCATAATTTTACTTTATAATCACGATTGTGCAGTATTTAATTAACATCCTTTGATTATTTCATAGTATACCTTATATATTATTTATGACCTAAAATAATTATAAATACTCGTGCTTATCGAACAAATTTGCTCCTTGCGGGATATGAACCCGCGACCACCTGCCCCTCTAGCATGATTAACAGAACACGATATTGTATGATATAGCGATATATCTCATATTTTTTTAAAAATATGAACTTTTATCAAAAAGCGAGCCACACCGTGACGTCGCCGGCACGGACATGCCGGTCGCCTAGTGTGAAACCGCTCTGAGTGCACAGTAGGTATTCGGCGTTATGTCCATTTAATAAAAACTAACCGCGATTAATAGTTAAATTAGGTCGGTGTTTCTTAACCTGTAGTCCCCTGACCTCCAGGGGTCCGTCGACCTAACAGGCGGGGACCCGAGGATCGTTTTTATGGGCTCGTCAAAAAGGTTGAGAAACACTAAATTAAATTATTGTGTGCCAAGCTCACAAGACCACCTTACAATGAAATTACTTTAGTTCATGTTTATCTGGGTTGAGGAAGTATAAAAGTACATAATATGTATATAATATATTATAATGTACTTAAATTGTGCCAAGGCAACATTAACATTGTTGATTGTTTGCAAACAATAAACAAAGGTGATGTTTATTCATTGTCATTTATTTTTGTAAGTATTTTAACATGGATATGATCCCATGAGATAAGTAACTTACGAGTATTCTCTTTTGCTTAAAAGAAGGCTTCAACCAAAGGTTTTATGTAATAGATTAAATTATGGAATAAAAATTTGGAATTTGGAATCGTCCCTTTACCCTTCGCTAAAATATTTAATGGTAGGCTGTCTCAGGCAACATCTGGTTATAGTTTACAGAGTCTCAAATGGAGGGCTCTGGGACGTTTAAAAAATAAATTCCCAGTTGCCCCCTCGAAGGGAGACACCGGTGGCAACTCGGACATATTTTTTATAAATTCCCAGTTGCCCCCAGTGGGGGATGGTGTGAATGGTGGCATGCCAGTGGGGGCAACTAGGAATAACCCAAGGCAACCGATTGGCATTCTGTAAGTTAAATTAGGTAACTACATGTTATTCATCATCAATTATGAAAAAATCTAGACAGACTGCGACTAAAACTTGACAACGTTTTACGGCATTTATTGTCGCTCTATTTGATTAAACTTAGTGCAGGCTTACGAACAATTATTATGTTTATCAGAGGTAGTTTTTTTACGGTAAAACTCCTGCTCCTCTAGCATGAGCAACAAAACACGATATTATTTAGCGATTTATCGCATATTTTTTGCCAAAATATGAACTTTTATCGAAAAAGCGCCCAAACCGTGTCGTCGTCGGCACGGACATGCTCACTGTTTCAATCAAAGTTCAAGATGGCGGCTATGTTATAATATTTTGATAGTAGAGGCGATAAATCGCTATATCATATCATATCGTGTTTTGTTGTTTGTGCTAGAGGGGCTGAACGGATTTTTAAGAGCCTCAATATGGATATAAAGAGAAAAACTTTGAGTAATATTTTTAATGATTTAATTGAAACATCTATTTATTTCAGGGAATTCTCAGTGTTGCCAGGAAAGTCGGTAGAAGGCTACGACATCATTTACCACCGGCTGCACTACACAGAGCCGTCTAAGTACAACTTCGAGTTGGGAGTCAAACTGTTCTTCATGACCATTGGTAAGTCGAAGAAATCAATAAGGAGTATACAAGATGCACCTAACACAAAACCTTGTTTAATCCAAAAGGGCAATCCGTTAGGGGGGGCGGGGGACTGCTCAAATACAACAAATACGAGACCAACAACGAAACACACAATAAAATCTATGTAGCAGTACGCGGCACCGATGTTGAGCAATCGCTTTGCGCATCTTATTCTTACGAGACGATTAGCGTATCAGGACGTCTACTACGAAAAACGAAATCCGTCAATACGATAATCGTTTTGCGGATTGCTTACTATGAAACGTTTCGGATCCGATATCGGCGACGACGTTCGTTGTTTGACGAAGACATTTGTTTTATTTTAACATTAAATAATCACAATAAATATCATAGAATCTTAAAAATTTGATTTATTGATCGTTTTAAGCAGTAAAATAAAAAAGCACGTTTATTGTTGCTTTTTTTTAAATGATTACCGGTTTTTTTTCTATAAGTTCGGTAAATAGCAACTTAGTCATTCGTTTCACGAAGTCATTCCGAAATGTGTCTATGGATCCGATTGAAGCATTGAAATCCGATAGTGTTTCGTAGTAGGCTTATCGTTTGCGTATCATTCGTGTTTCGTTTCGTCCGAAACATCGTATATCGTTTTTCGTAGTAGACGTCCTGAGACGCGTGTGCGCGGAGCTAACCAATCACGGGCGGCGGTGCAGGCGCGTCGCACAACTAGCCAATCAACTAATCGTATTTCCCTCGAGCGACTGGGTGAATACGGATTTCCATCAGTTTTTTTCAAAGCGTTTATTTCAGTCAGACAGTGCAGTGGTCCAGTTACACAAGGTAAACATTTTGCCAGAGAGAGACCTTGAGATACTTGGCAGTACAACTACACCCAGTTTTGAGTCCATTTATAAAAGTTGGTCTTCTAAAGTGACCCAAACCATGGCAATCGAATATAAGATCATTTGCGTTCAAGACGAATCACCGTGCACCGCGCCAATACCTAAGCCAATCCGCTTTAAATTTAAATAGTATCAAGGAAGTTACTTAACCAAATAGGGACTTTTTAAATATACTAAATTGCGAATTATCATGAGTATTATAAAACCGTTTTATATAATAATTATAACCTCACCTCAGTCATAAAAACATTAATAATATTACAGAACAGTAAATATTGTCGTTAAACCGAGGTTATGTTACCTCAGCGTTGCATCATTGGCGAAACGTGAGGTTTAGCGGGTCCTAAAGGTCAGTGGTATCGTTGGCTGTGCCTTATACAGGGTGGGCGAACGAAATCGCGCACTTTTAAGTACGCAATTGGCGGCTGTTATTGTTTTTTAACCGACGGAAAAACGGAGGAGATTCTCAAGTCAACGCGTATATTTTTTAAATGTATGATCACGCATAACTTTTTACAGAGTAACGATTTTGATAATTATTTTTTTATTAGAAAGGGTATAAAAATTTCTTTTACTCTCAGATTTTAAGGGGCCGTCCATAAATTACGTCATCGATTTTTTCAGATTTTAGACCCCCCCCCCCCCCCCCTACAATCATCCTATCGTCATTTCGTAATGACCCCCCCCCCTTCTCCCAAAATTGACGTCATTACCAGTTTGACAAAATTAAAACATTGCAGATTTGAGAAAAATAGGGTATTAATGATTAAAACACTTGATTATAGAATCACCTTTTATTGTAGTTATTATTTAAGTATTGTGTTTATTATCAATACATAGTATAAAACAAATTAAGTCGCTTTTGCTGTCTGTCCCTATGTATGCTTAGATCTTTAAAACTACGCAACGGATTTTGATGCGGTTTTTTTTAATAGATAGAGTGATTCTTAAGGAAGGTTTATATGTATAATACATGTAAGTACCACGGGCGAAGCCGGGGCGGGCACCTAGTATTATATGTAATATTATTGTTAGAGTATTTTATCTGTAGTTATTACTGTATTTGTGTACATCTATGTTGCATTATGTATGTTTATTATCAGTTATTTTAGTACTGTACGCGCCTTAGCCGCCTCTCACATTTGCAGTCTCACTTACTAGGTGTGCTGGAAGAAATTTCTTTTTAGAAATAATCTTTTTGTACGTGAACAATAAACTATAAATAAATAAATAAGAATGACGTCAATTTTGAAACACCCCCCCCCCCCATCTATCATTTGCCGTCATCCGCAGACCAACCCCCCCCCCCCTAATTTAGAATGACGTAATATATGGACGGCCCCTAATGCTGATTTTATATCCACAGAAAATCATAAAATAAAATATTTTTGACTAAAAAAATAAACCGCCGATAAATTGAAAAGCAAAAAATAATAAACTTTTTTTTTTATTTAACCTTAATAACTAAGTTCTTTGACTAATGTAAGTATACCTAATCATTTCTTTTTGGAATCTGTGCGAATGAGCATATTTTAACTCTCAACGGCTGGCACAGACTCTAAAAAGAACTAATTAGGTATACTTACATTAGATAAAGAACTTATTAAGGTTAAATGAAAAAGAGTTTACTATTTTTTGCTTTTCAAGTTTTTCGGCGGTTAATTTTTTTTGTCTAAATGTTTTTGGTTTGTAATTTCGAAATCGACAGATATTTTAAACATTTTCATACAAAATTATCAACTAGTACTCCAATGAATAATAAAATTAAAAATAATTTATTTTAATATCCAATCTAGCTCCAAATTAAGTAGAGCTGTAATATGGTAAATTGGCTAAAAGATAACAGATAATCATACTTAAATACATTTAAAAATATTCATAATAACTAAAAAAACTTCTAGAGCTCATGACTTCATCACACGAGCACATGTAATAGATGTTGCTGGATTAGAATTCATCATCATCATTTCAGCCACAGGACGTCCACTGCCGAACATAGGCCTCCCCCAGTGACTTCTGTCATCGGGGGGTTTTTGCCATACTCACCACGCTTGGCGGGCGGGTTGGCGAGCGCAGTTTTTTTATTATTTCGCACGCAGACGCTGCTGCCCGTCTCGTGCTACAGGATTTAGTTGCCTCTTACGACACGCCTCCTGTTGGCTGTGGGGAAGTGTATTCTTTACGGCCGTCCCCACACGGCACGTCAGGGATTCGAATTCGCGACCGCTCAAATTCAAAGTCATTTGTCTCTCTCTGCAAATCGGCCATCAAAGGCACTTTTACATGTCCCAATATTGTTTTCCCCTACCACCGCTTGGAGTTGGGACTACATATCGGCTGGTGATGAGAAGAAGCGGCGAAACAAACTCAGTCACCTTTTTCAGCCTGATTTTATTAAAGGAAATACAATTACAAGATTTTGTAGTCCGGATTACGAACCATTAGACCAAGACTGTCGTCAATGAATGGACTTTATCTAGACAGGATATACATACAGGGTGTCGCGTAAATAAAGGATAACCGTGTAACAACATATATGCTATTCATCATAGTAAATAACTTTTGTTTAAAAGTTAAAACTTTTTATAATTTGGATACCTATGTTTATATGTTGTTTTTTTATACAAATTTAATCGGCTGTTTGGAAATTTTGAACGAGAAGTCGATAAATTTTAATGCAAATTTGCAAAAGTCACCACCACGTACATGCACGTACATGTATGTAGAATATGTGGTTAAAATGTTATACTTTATTTAGGGGACACCTGTATACGTTTTATTTTTATGACGTCTATAAGGCATTTACATACCATCAATGTTTAAAAACCAGTAGATCAGCTGATGACGTTGATGGTTTAATTGCCTTAGTTGGTTGGTAACTTTTTTTTATTGTCGTCTCGTTTTGAGTCGAGTCAAGTGTGCCAGAAGACACATAAATTAAAAAAAATGTCTTAATTTATTAAGACAAGAATATTAATGACGACCGTCTGGTGTAGTGGTTCGCGCTCCGGACTACAATGCCTGGCGGTTGCGGGTTCGAATCCCGCGAGGGGCAAATGTTAGTGTGATGAGCACGAGCATTTGCACCTGTCATGGATGTTTATAAACGTATTTAAGTATATTTATCCGTTATCTAGTCGCCATAGCACAAGCTTTGCTTAGTTCGGGGCTAGATAATTGGTGTGATTGTTGAAACAATTTATTTATTATGTATATTATTATTAATTATTTCACGGCTATAACGATTTGTGTCATGTGGTCGGGGATGCATATTTCATTTACGTATTTACTAACTGTTGCCCGTGACTTCGCTTGCGTTGGCTTTAGTTAGTTCAATTCAATATATAAATAATAATAATAATAAATAAATATTGGACAACATCACATACATTGCTCTGATCCTATGGTAAGTAGCTAAAGCACTTGTGTTATAGAAATCAGAAACAACGACGGTACCGCAACACCCAGACCCGAGACAATATAGAAAAGTTCGTTTCCTACATTGACCCGACCGGGAATCGAACCCGGAACCTCAGAGATGGCGCCACCATATTCGTTCGGCGTGCTCGCCTCTCGGCTACGGAGGTGTGTATATCACACACAGGAACATTTAACCGGTATACAATACAAAGTTCCTATAATATGTTAATCCAGATAATATTTTATGTGTCCAAAATTTCATAAAAATCACTTTTTGATCGAAATTACAAGTTTTGTAGTTTTTTATATTAAATAGCGTACTTATTTAATGGCATTAAATGCAGGTGAAGCCCCAGCATTACAAATATCCAGACATCTACTTATAAATCCACTAGCGACCCGCCCCGGCTTCGCACGGTTGCAATCCTGATACTAAATACACTACAGAAAAACTGTGAACGCTCCGGAGTATCAGCATTGCACCCGTGCGAAGCCGGGGCGGGTCGCTAGTTATACATATAAACCTTCCTCTTCAATCACTCTATCTATAAAAAAAAAACCGAATCAAAATCCGTTGCGTAGTTTTAAAGATTTAAGCATACATAGGGATATAGGGACAAAGAAAGCGACTTTGTTGTATACTATGTAGTGATACTTACAAACTTCCGCATTTATTTAAGTGGGACACGTTCTTTCAAACAGTACATGATTTCATATTAACCCTATATAGAAATGGCTTTGTATAATCATATTTAAAAAGCGTTTGTTTGGCTTCGTATACGTGAAATAAATCGATTATCGAACAGATATCTAGCGATAGCATTCGGATAACAAGCAAGAGTTGAGAACCTCGAATGTCTTCTCTGTTTGCATGTCACACATAATTGGATTTTGTCTGTTAGTTGGTTGCCAGATGTCCCGCTTTTGGCGGCATGTCCCGCATTTGAACCCTTTTAAGACGCGTCCCTTTTAAGTCGGACCCCTAAGTAGGACGCCCAAAATCCCGCTTTTTCATGAATCCCGTTTTTCCATAAAAGTGTAGCCAATTCAGAGCAGTAGATACTACTACTACCCAAAACTTTGCGTAGATTTCGTGAAAAAGGCCAATCAGGAATGATTATCATCTCAGGAACAAGATAAAAACTATCATGTGTGCAAAATAAATATTTAAATGTGCGCCAAACAGCCAACAGTAATTGCGTAACATACAGAGATACAAACTTTCATATTCATAATCGTTAAGCAACAATAACGAGAGAATGTAAAATATTGTAAACGATTTTGATTTTAAATAAGTTATATTTAAATAATGTTATTGAAATGCATTTTATATTATAAATTATACTAACATATTCACATTAATTATATAATATTATGCAACATACGTAGATAAGGCAAAATATTTAAAAAAACTAGCATTAGTAATTTTTGAGAAATGCAGGATTGTTCCGATACCGACACTTCATGTTTAAATTTTTTGTTGATTTTGCAAATAAATAACTTTGCACGTATCACAACTTCACAAGGTCAGCTGGTAGGCAGTATAACTATGGTATAATTATTTAGTTCTCAAAACCTGATATTAGCAATATCAACCTCGGTCCTCGACCCCTTTACCCGAGGTTAAGTAATCTTTGGGTAAAAAGTTTATTAAGATATTTTTATTGGTTTCATTCCATTTTGTGCTCATTCCAATTCTCATATCTTTTAAGCAGCTTTTTGCATAGTAGAAGTTTTTATTCCAATTCAAAATTGCTCAGAGACCTTAATCCGACTCCAAGCCTAACCTCGGACGGACAGACATGATGAAACTATAAGGGTCGATTGCCAGGACTACGGAACCCTAAAAATATCTATTCACTATTAAAACACTAAACTTCTGACAACAATGGACCTCGTTTTGACATTTCGATCTTGGTTTAAAAGTGAAAGTTCTTATTAAGCAGTGTAACACCCCTTTTAAAGGAAGTAGTAAAAATGTAATACGACATAAATAAGGTTATAGGTTACCTACTTAAGGCTGCCCTGGCTTGTGTAAATTTGAATTTAAAGTAATTATTTTAAAGGTAAGCTTATATGACTAATGTAAACTACTTGCTTGAGAACTATAAATTAAATAGAAATTGGGCAATATCACTTACTTTGCTCTGATTTTAAGGTAAGTAAGTTGCCAAAGCACATGTATTCTAAAAACCGGCCAAGTGCGAGTCGGACTGGCGCACGAAACGTTCCGCACCATTATCTATAAAAACGAGCAAAAAAATTACGTTTGTTGTATGGGAGCCCCCGTAATATTTTTTTTATTTTGGTTTTAAGTATTGGTTATAGCGGCAACAGAAATACATCATCTTTAAAAAATTTAACTGTCTAACTATCACGGTTTATGAGATACAGCCTGGTGACAGACGGACAGACGGACAGACAGACAGACGGACAACAGAGCCTTAGTAATAGGGTCCCTTTTTACCCTAGGGTACGGAACCCTAAAATTTAGAAACAACGATGGTAACACAACAGTCAGACCCGAGACGATTAAAAAAGTTCGTTTTCTATATTAACCCGACTGGGAATCAAACCCGGAACCTCAGAAATGGCGGTGCCAAATCCGGCGCCTCTTGGCTACGGAGGTTGTCGAAATTGTACGTTCTGTCGGATATTTAGCGTTCTTTGAGCCATAATTGCTTCAGATGGATTCTTTGTAGGTACGAAAAGCAGGTATACATTCCGTTATAACATAATATTTGTTTAAAACAATATTGTTTACCATACAACCTGTAATGTATGTTCCATGTCATGGTTTATTACATACATGAAGTGTTTACCTACGAGTGTCGGATTGACGCAATACGTTTGTGTGAAATCGTTGAACATATCCTTCCGCTTATCATGAATAATGGAATGCATGTTTTTTTTTATATCTTATTAACTTCAAAATGAAAACTTTTAAGATTGTTTTGTTATTTTTAAAACAGACAGTTTGGGAACTTATTACCTGGGCTATGTGCATTTTGTTTAGCTTTCCCAGCAATTTAACTAATTATAATTTTTATTTAAATGTTCACATTTTTATTAAATAGTTGTCGATCGGTGGTGGGTACAGTCGGCAGCAATTAGATAGCGACATCCAAGGCTGTCAAATAGTTAGATACAGCCAAAGTGATCAAAAACATCGATACACCCGAGACGCTCATATAGATAGAGACATTTCATTCGTCAAAAGTAACGGAGCGCGCATGTCACCAATTACGTATTATTACATATTATTATGATGTATTTAACAGCACGGTTGTATCGATATATTTGGACAGGCTGGGTGCACTTAATAATTTGAACACTCTGGCTGTACGATGTTATTGACCACTTTGGCTGTATCTAACTATTTGACAGCCTTGGATGTCGCTAGCTAATTGCTGCTGACTGTACATCCAGTGGCTGGCATTATTTTTATTTCGAGGTAGGCAGTAGATACTAATTCTTTTATTGATGAAAATCAGTGGTTTTAATAAATGACATACATATGTAAGTACCTACTGTCTACCTCATATCATTTACCAGGTAGGTAGGCACTGGCTTATTGCCTATATGCACCGCACGCCCCTGGGTACATCTAAGTTTTGTTTCCCTCGCGAGTATAAAAACGCGGCATAACAGTCATATTGACTTGGATTGGATTGGAGAACTTTGGTTTTTACATTGTATAGCAAGGGATTCCTGCTAAAAAGGGTCTTGACAGACAGAAGGCCGGATCGACAGACAGACATACAGATAGACCGACAGACATACAACAAAGTGATCCTAAAGGGTTCCTACCCTTTTTACCCTTTAACGTGCAGAAAGCTAAAAAGTATGGATAACCCGGTTACACGCTATCGATTGGGCAGGAAGTCAACAGTATTAACAATTCACGTCATCAGTATCAGTACCGTCTACAATGGCGGCTTACTTAATTATGGAAGCGACGGAAAACCGACGAAAAGTGTTGTTTAGGTCTAAACTCCAAAGTTTGGGGTTTCTGCTCAGGCATCCCACAGAATAAATAATAGTTATTAGTATTGGAAGATAAGCTACAGGCATTGCGCGTTGGTGCAACGGTTACGTTTATTTAATGTAAATAAAAACCGGCCAAGTGCGAGTCGGACTCGCGCACGAAGGGTTCCGTACCATTATCTGTAAAAAACGACAAAATCACGTTTGTTGTATGGGAGCCCCGTTAAATATTTATTGTATTCTGTTTTCTAGTATTTGTTGTTATAGCGGCAACAGAAATACATCATTTGTGAAAATTTTAACTCTCTAACTATCACCGTTCATGAGATACAGCCTGGTGACAGACGGACAGACAGACGGACAGCAGAACCTTAGTAATAGGGTTTTACCCTTTGGGTACGGAACCCTAAAAATCACCTAAAACTATATGCGTCCGTCCCATCCCACTACAGGGCCAGACCTTACCTCGTCTATGAGGTTGGTGGCCATATATACACCTCTATGTGGGCCTAGTGCGGATTGTTAGAGGGATCTTGCAAGGCCTTTGAATAAACCTTACAGTCAGATGTCGGTTATCAAACCGCCTTAATCCCTCTGACTTGGCTTCACGACTTTGGAGCACGAAGTGATAAATACTTCTAAATATGGTCGGAATGTCAGCTACTTTTAATTGTCACGGATCTCCTCAGTTCTAATTCGATCTCGTAAAGAAACACCTAGCATAGCCCTTTCCATAGCCCGATGGATTAGCAAGCTAAAGTGGCAGTGGATAGGGCACATAGCACGTAGAACTGACGGCCGATGGGGCAGAAAGGTTCTGAAATGGAGGCCACGTACCGGCAGCAGCGTGGGACGTCCGCCCACAAGGTGGACAGACGACCTGGTAAAGTTTGCAGGAAGCCGCTGGATGCAGGCCGCTTGCAACCGGCCAATCTGGAAGCCACTGGGGGACGCCGTGTTCAGCAGTTGACGTCCTGTGGCTGAAATGATGATGATGATGGTTGGAATGGTCACCCATGCCTCACTTAGCAACAAGCACCTCAAAAACGAAACTACATCTGTTCTTTCTTTTGTTTCCAGACATGTGCCTCAGTAAGCGGGGTCCCCAGAATGGGCTGGTCTTCCTGTTTGACATGCGCGGCGTCAAGCTCGGCCATCTAGCCCGGTGTGGACTGTCGTAAGTGTTTTATTTGTGTAGAGCTTAAGTATGTTCCTGCTTTAGAGTTTAGGCGTTGCGTAGTGACGGGGTGGCTTAAATAACTTTATCATAGTAAAAGCACATACAATACAGGGTATGCTTATGCTAAAGAAACCAAAAATGTTTGCCTTAGAAATAGGTCAAAATTAAAAATAAAATAAAAAAGGCAGTTTTTTATATTTCGCCCAAAGTCTCTCGAGGCAAAGTTCCTTAGTTTCAAGAGCACAACCTCACCTTGATATACTATTTCGCCCTTTATTAACACCATGTGAGAAAATTAAAAAATTATAATTATGCATTGAACTTTTTAAAACTAATCAATTGAACCCATACGCCATACTCGAAGATTTTACTGGAGCCGGCTTCGAAGAGGATAACGATTTAACTAATTCTAGGTATTTAAATGGTAAATAATATTGATTAAACCAATAAATATTATTGTGCACAGTATATTTTAGTTAAAATAAAATATCCACTGCCGTCTTTTTAACCTCTGTTGTTAAATGTAAAAAACTTTACCTACGGGGATATAATTTTAAAAAGAGGTTAACTTTTGAATTATCCGAGAAATGTGTGAACATGACGTAGAATGCATTTCAATCTGTTCGGATATTCTTTAGTGATTGATATACAGGGTAACATTGCAAGGTAGTGCCAAATTTTAAAAATAAGATCTCGAGGTGCACTGCATAGGTCCTTGTTGGCAATTTGAACCTCTGGTTTGCGCAGGCGCTCCTGCTGTTAGAAATGTACCTTACATTGATGGCTAAGGTTTGTTTTCGCGCTCCATTTTGACTATTATTGCATTGAACTTTGCAGTTCTAGGTTGCACAGAGATAGTGCGTGCGTATTTTGTTATAATTGAGACAAGACTATCCACGCGTACTATCTTTGAACAGCGGATAGTGATAATTAAAAATAAAATAAAAAATAGTTTGATTTTGTACGTAGATCGATTTAGTTACTGATCCAGAGTGGTCCCTGAAAAATTGGCACTACCTTGCAATTTAACCCTGTATTCTTTAACTAAGGTCTATCGTTAAGATTTTTCTTTATCTAAAGATACACCCTTTCTTACAAAGATTTTATCCAAAATCATGAGTAGCGATAACTTATCTCATTCATGTGTATTAAATCTATTTATATGTTTTAGCTTTCAAAAGGATAAACAAAGGTAAAAGACGTGCATTTTTATTTATATGTATGTATAAGTACTATATGTATTTGCTTTTCTATGTACACTGCTTTTATTATCCAATTTTCGCTACTATAATATGCATTATTTATGTATATGTTTATCAGTATGTATGTTGTTGATATCGCTGACATAACTCTTTAGCTTATTGGGCAATAGGCTAGTTATCAACACCAATCAATTGATATACTTTTTATGTGCTGTCAAAACGCACCTCTGCCATATAATTTGTATGGCGATAGCAAGCTTTGACGTCATTCTTTACCGAACTCAACTGCCTTACTTTTTATTGGTTTTGAAGCAAACAAAAATTTGATTCTTAGAATAAATGGTAATGTACCGGATTATCGGGCCTAAAATAAGGTGTCAGATTTAATCAATGATCGCTTAGAATTTTTTGTGATTGGTGTCCACAAACATATTGTTCGTGATGTTTATAATCTCTTTATAATTCCTGTCTAGCCTTAAATAATTAGAACTTGCTATGCTAATTAGAATCAGATAACTCCGGTACAAAGGTCCGTGCTCATCTTTCGAGCACATTACCCGTAGAATGCCGTAGAGGCAAGTCCAAATTTTGCCAAAACGTGTTATAGTGATTATAGTGATTTTGCACTTACATTTACAATGAAATGACATGTCCTGTCAACTCTTGGTCATACACAAACGGTACAGTCACTGATTGAACAGTGGCGACATCTTTGTATATAAATAAATATCATTTCCACTCTAACTCACACTTGCTCGATGCGGGGTTCAAAGTTCGAACCCGACTCATAGGTTTTGTATTCCGGAGCGCAAACCACTAACCACCGTCGTAAACCACCATCTACCATACATATACCATCCTACTAATATTATAAATACGAAAGATTGTAAGTATGGAAGTTTGTTACTCTTTCACGCAAAAACTACTAAACGGATTTGGATGAAATTTTGCATACGTCATATAGAATATGATCTGGATTAATCAAATCAAATATTTATTTGCAAGAATACAGTTTTACACTAAGGTCTTATTATATTTTGGTAAGTCATTAGTATTAGTATAGTATAGTATTAACATATAGGATACTTTTTATCTCCGATAAATGATCCTGTGAGATACATTGAATAAACTAAAGATCACGCGAGCGAAGTCGCGGACAACAGCTAGTCTACCATCACTATACCCACTTAGTTGTGGACGGGAGTTCTGTTATTACTTTTCATCATTTCCCACTGGACGTCCACTGCTGAACATAGGCCTCCCCCAGTGACTTCTGTCATCGGGGGTTGTTGCCATACTCGCCACGCTTGGCAGGCGGGTTGGCGAGCGCAGCTTTTATATTATTTCGCACGCAGACGCTGCTCCCCGTCTAGTGCTACAGGATTTAGTCGCCTCTTACGACACGCTTCTTGTTGGCGGTGGGGAAATGTATTCTTTACGGTCGTCCCTACACGGCACGGCACGGTTATTACTCTTACTTGTGGTGAATAAAGAAAGATTTGCTATTTCGACGTGATTCCAGTGTCTCGAAGAAGTACATATTATTATAACATACCTACGTGATCATTATCACGTACTACATGATCCTATTAAATACCGACGTTTTAAGGATAATTCACATTCTAATAGCAACTGAATTAAAAGTATCAAATCGTTACGACGCCTGTATTTGTAATGGATATTAACACCTTTATAATATAGTCCTCATTTGTATAGTACGAAATATAACGTAAGGATAATAATTAGTTGAACCCACTTCAAAGAAACTGAGGTTATTTATTGATTTTATAGATTTATTCCATACTGTACCTACTCCTTTTTAGGGTTCCGTACCCAAAGGGCAAAACGTAACAACGTAATAGGGTCCATTACTAAGGCTCCGCTGTCCGTCTGTCTGTCTGTCCATCTGTCACCAGGCTGTATCTCATGAACCGTGATAGTTAGACAGTTGAAATTTTCACAGATTATGTATTTCTGTTGCCGCTATAACAACAAACCTAAACCGGAATATAATAAGTATTTAACGGGGCTCCCATACAACAAACTTCATTTTTTGCTCGTTTTTATAGATATTGGTACGGAACCCTTCGTGCGCGAGTCCGACTCGCACTTGGCCGGTTTTTAAACTATTACGCGCAGGCGCAGACGTTGCGAAAATGCGACGCGCCTGATGAAACCACTACTAAAACAATTTATTTATGTATTTTTTTTCTATGATTCTTTATTACAAGATGTTTATCGATAAAAAAATTCGCCTCTTCTTTGACAGTTGTTTTAAGAGTAATCCTGTTTAATTAATTAAATAAATAATAATTAAATATTGGTCAACATCACATACATTGCTGTGGTAGGTAAGTTGCTGAGCACTTGTGTTATAGAAATCAGAAACAACGAGGTTTAATCTTTACCTAACCAAGTTTAATCTTTACGAATAATCCTATTACGTAAAAGCATAATCGAGTAACAACTAGTTTTGCATTTCCTCTTGTATGTCGATGACGGCAATCTTCTCTGATGTCCAGTGTTATGCAATCACATTAGTACCTACAGTGAACATAACATTTTACAGTATCTCAACTTCGTTTATTCATTTGGTTTTTATTAGTTAAAAACTAGCTATCGCCAGCGACATTGTTCGCGTGGTTTTCGAACGGTCTTCAATTCAATACAATTTGTAATTGTATGCATTAACGCACACGACGCGCAAAAAGTCCGTCGCACGAAAAATTCGGGCAGACCGCGCTGCGCAGCTCCGCACAAAAAGTGTGCGATAACAATTGAACGTTTGCTTGAACGCGAGCTAACGCAGACGGCGCACACTTTAGTCTGCAATCTACGTCTCTACAGTTCTGCCGAAAGAATGATCGAAGATGTGCGTCGTGTACGTTGAGTCTGTGAAAAATCCGCGACCGACTTTTTGCGCGCCTTGCCGACATTTTGTGCGCCGCAGATTCGATCACACAAAAATGCTTGCAAAATAATCAATTAAGTTTTAGTGTGCGCCCATGACGGCAAAATCTCGTTGTTGACCTACTGTACTCATATGTTTACTATGAATTTGTCACACAATCGACTAGCAGCTCATTAAGTGAGCACATATACTCGTTTTGTGATTATCGATGGTGAAGTTAATTTTATTACTTTGTTCATAGTTATCTATATAACACACAAGATGATTTATAGTGAAATAACATCTACTAGAACTTGTTTAGTACTTGCTTATGTCATTTAAATAAGGCTTTTACTATTTATTATCTTATAGGATGTAAAATTTATGAGGCAAACTACATAACAATTTTTTTTTAATTTATCGTCTTATCATACGTTACAACTAGCAGCACGGATGTTGAGCACTAGGCAAAAGATGCGCAGTCTGCGCGGCGAAGAAGACCATTACGATTACGTGATTGGCTAGTCGTGCGACGCGCCTGCACCGTCGGCTGTGATTGGTTGTTAGCTCCGCGCACACGCGTCTCTGATACGATGAACGTCTCGTAAGATGCGCAAAGCGATCCCCACTCTTTGGCCTAGCGCTCAACATCGGTGCTAGGGATTGTACGGTGTGTTCCGAGGTATGCCAGACTATGAATTGTGGCAAAAGTGTTATCCAGAATACCCCAATCTTTTGCCACCACCTACTACACCAATGGGTTGTAGGTATATTACGAACGCTCCGCCGTCCATGGCGGCTGTCAAATCAAAGACGGATCTCTCTATCCACGTTGGTGTGATTTTGGAAAGCATTATTTAATAATGTAGATAGATAGATACTCTTTATTGCACACCACACAAAACAAACAGTACAAAGAAAACAGAAAATACATTTAGAATGGTACAATCTAGGCGTTCTTATGGCTAGAAGCGATCTCTTCCAGACAACCTTCAGTATGTATTTATTTATCACTAGCTGTGCCCGCAAATCCGTTTGCGTGAACTACAGGATGTTTGGTATATCAAATATATCCCACGGAAACATTAAACCGCCATAAAAAGTATCCTATATTAAACCAGATCTTATTCTCTAAGTCTGTAAAATTTCATCCAAATCCTTTCAGCCGTTTACGCGTAATTGAGGCACAAACATCCTAACATTCTTACAAACTTTCGTATTTGAATATCGTATTTTAATTTGACGACCTCCGTAGCCGAGAGGCGAGCACTCCGGACTTTAAATGGCGCCGCCATCTCTGAGGTCAATGTAGAAAACGAACTTTTCTATATTGGCTCGGGTCTTTGTGTTACCGTCGTTGTTTCTGATTTCTATAACACAAGTGCTTTAGCAACTTACCCTAGGATCAAAGCAATGTATGTGATGTTGTCCAATATTTATTTATTTATTTAATATTAGTTTAAGACATCCAAAGAATGTGACGTGGTTTGTGAATACACATTCCCCTCTGTATGTTTGCAGGGGTTTCCGCAAGTTCTTCGTGTACCTCCAGGAGGCGTTGCCGGTGCGCATGCGCGCGATCCACATCCTCAACACCGAGCCGGTGCTCGACAAGCTGCTGCTCATCATCAAGCCGTTCATGGAGAAGAAGTTCTACGATATGGTGAGATTATTGCCTTAAAACACACACCCTTTTTAAGTGAAAGTGAATTATAGGATCACTTTGTGGTGTGTCTGTCTGTCAAGACCCTTTATCTCGGAAATGCGTGGAGGTGCAGGTCTACATTCCCTTACGCATACAATTTTCTTAGCGCGTTGTCTTCACCGTTACCCAAAATATGCATTGTCAAAAACATATTTTATAATTAAGTTCTTATAATTAAAACGATGAAAACATAAGAACCTTATATTCTTAATCGATTTTATTTTCTAATCTAATTAATCATTTTATCAGCTACTGACAGCTGCTGGGATTATAGAATCGCAAACCAATTTGTTTCTAAGTAGGTATACTTACGTCATCAATAAATGCAATTATTGCTCGATCAATGTGTATTGTAAAATATTCTTTCCCTGAATTCCAGCTTATGTCCCTGTACTACGTCTGTACTGAGCCATGGGTTCACTTTATCCTGGGTTGTAATATAAGTTATAAATAATGAACATCAAATACTAATGTATTCTATCCTAATGTAACTTAGTACCTAGCTATAGCATTTATCCTATAGAAATCAGAAACAATGACTACCACAACGTCCAGACCCGAGAAAATATAGAAAAACTCCGGCGTGCTCGCCTCTTGGATACGGACGCCGTTAAAGTTCTGTACCTGACGTCCACCAATACAAACAACTCTTCTGTAGAGTGAAAATCGAAATCGGTAAGAAAGGACGCTCCTTCAAACCACCTAAGCAGCTGTTTATAAACAACAAATGTTACTAACTATCAAAGAAAAATTTTACACGCGAAAATAATGAGTACTCCTTAAATTATCTTTATCAAAATGCACAAAAATACCCAAGAACCGGCAAGCACATCATAGGATGACAACCCACAATGTGGACAGATGACCTGGTAAAGATTGCAGGGAGGTAGTGCAGGGTTCCAACCGGTCATTCTCAAGTCATCAAGTCATTGGGGGGGGGGTCCATGTTCAGCAGTGGACATGTTCTAGAACAGGCAAGTACAT
The DNA here is from genome assembly GCA_950371115.1 of Anania fuscalis. Classification (NCBI taxonomy): domain Eukaryota; kingdom Metazoa; phylum Arthropoda; class Insecta; order Lepidoptera; family Crambidae; genus Anania; species Anania fuscalis. Next base: position 2,676,984 of record OX493346.1, read on the forward strand.
CGTAGGACGTCCACTAACAAGGTTGACAGACGACCTGGTAAAGGTTGCAGGGGGGTAGGGCAGGCCGCTTCCAACCGGACAATCTCAAGTCATTGGGGTAGGCATATGTTCAGCAGTGAACAATATTCTTGTACCGGCAAGCACATCATTAGGACATCAACATGGTGGACAGACGGCTTGGTAAAGGTTGCAGGAAGTCGCTGGATGCAGGTAGCTTCCGATCCAACTTAAAAGTCATTGTTGGATTGTTGGAGACCTACGTTTAGCAGTGGAAAATGTTCTCAAACCGACAAACGCAGCGTAGGACATACACTTACAAGGTAGACAAACGACCTATGGTAAAGGTTGCAGGAAGCCGCTAGGTGCAGGTCGCTTCCAACCAGCCAATCTAGAAGTCATTGTAAGAGGTCCAAGTTCAATAGTGTATTTTCTTTAGCTAAAATGATGATAATGCTAAACATTTACTTTTACCTTTCCAGCTCAATTTCCACCACAAGGACGAGGATCTAGAGAAATTCTTCGACACGGTCATCCCACGCTCGGCCATCCCACAAGACCACGGTGGAACCCTCCCTGACACTCAGACCCTACACAAGAAATGCATGCAGAACCTCCAAGCTATGGAACCATATTTCAAAGAGGAAGAGGAACAGAGAATCATGGCGTTACCTGATAAGAAGAGAGACAAAGCTATGGAGAAGGCTTTCAAGAATTTGGATATAGATTAAGTCGGGTAAGTGGGTGCAGTTGGACAATTTAAGTGATTAAACGTCTTGAGTTTAGTGATAGAGTGGATTTTTAATTCGAGTCAGTATTTTGATAGAACTGAAAGAGACAGGGAAGTTTGCAGGAGGCCGTAAGGGGCCGTCCATTAATCACTTGGTATTTTTAGCAACTTTTTCACCAACACGGTGATACGTGGTGAGGTCTACGGCTAGAGGGACCCAAAATGCCAAAATCACGAGTATTTTTTGGTACCAGCAACGACGAGTCAAGGTCACGCACCGCTTTTCGGTTTAGAAATCGCGCTTTAAAAGAACTACACCCACTCCTTCTCCCCTAGTGATATTTTAGTGATTTTTTCCGAATCAGCCTCCCCCCCCCCCCCTTTGAGCATCACGTGATTAATGGACGACCCCTAATAGAATAAAACACTTTCAACCTTCCCCCTACCGCCTTGTAATGTACGTAATTGGACAATTAGATGTGAAATGTTATTACAGTCGAAGCGAACAAAAAAAAAACATTCTTAGTTCCAATTTCAGCTAAGAAAAAACTTTTTCTACGGTCCAAATGTAAATTCTGACTGGGATTAAAAATTAAATTTTAGTGAATTGTAGTATAATTCTAATTCAGATACTTTATTTTCGTTTGAAGACGTAAAATCTTTATCTATTCTTTTATTGACTTGTCAATGTGACATGATGACGTAGTTAGACACGCCCTTGTGGTATAACGAGTCGTTAAACAGTTAATAATTGTTCAACTGTACGTGAAAACAACCATGTTTGTCGTCCAAACATTCCTCTGAACGTGTTTCCTCAAACAGCGGGTAGCGATTTTAATATGTACCATGTGAAATATAGGTTTTTTAGGTCACTTTAAAGCTTTTATCGTGTACATCAACCTGCCACAGACATTTCAATTGATTTTGAACTCTGACTTGAAGTAAAAAATTACTTAAAAGTATTTTTTTAAGATGGCCTGTCGTTGTCTGTACATGAAAATAAAAAAAGCTCTGGTCCTAAGAAATATAACCTCGATGATGTTTTTCTGCGGTGTAGATAAAATATCAAAGTTTTACGTATTGACGACCTCCATAGCCGAGAGGCGAGCACGCTGGACTGTAAATGGCGTCGCCATCTTGAGGTTCCGGGTTTGATCCCCGGTCGGGTCAATGTGGAAAATGAACTTTTCTATATTGTCTCGGGTCTGGGTGTTGTGGTACCGTCGTTGTTTCTGATTCCTATAACACAAGTGCTTTCGCTACTCACCTTAGGATCAGAACAATGTATGTGATGTTGTCCAATATTTATTATTATTATTGATTATTTATTATTTATAATTATTATTATTTATTTATTATATATTTTAACTTTGTTTAAAAATACTTAATCTTATCTACTGAAGATCGACTTAGAGACAAAGTAATTTTATTTACATCTTTATTAATTAAAAATCCTATTTTATTTCATCCGCTACCCGCTGTGTGAGCGAACACGCCTTTTAAGCTACGCCTATGTTGTATTCTATACTATGCATACGCATTTTATCATTCTTATGCCTTTAGGTATAAAAATACCTAGTAGATATAGACATAAATTGAACTAAAACCTTCGTCAACAAAATAATACAGAATCGACTTTTAGGCCGGGCGTTTACCTGTGAAATATCGTGTTTTATAACTTTTTTTTTAATATGGACCCCCCGCCATATTTTATTCACGTCATTCTGTAGAAGCAGTACATCACATTTATGAATTAAAAAAACATTTGTTTTTATAATTTTTTTCCTATTTTTCCAAACACAAAACAAAATTATTGCCACTCGTTTGTTCGTATGCGCTAGGTACGTTCTGTGACGAGTAATGTGTCGCGCGTAGGCAAGCGCTAGGATGATCAAAAGCGCCTAGGAATTTAGGATTTAAAAACTGGCGGTAAAATCCGGTTATATAGAAGCAAAAAAAAAAATTTTTTTCACCAAAGATTTAGATTATTATGTACTTCCCTTAAATTATATTTCATTTTGGCGGGGTGTCCAAAAGTAACCCTGTATTAATAGGTAAACGTATGTAAAGGTGAACGCACACTTATCGCACCTGCCGCTGCTCATCGGTCGTATCAACCGCATTACCGATGACGTCATCCGAATTCGTCTTGGAAAACGACCGCCGTAGCCGTGTGGTCAGGGTCGCCATCTCTGAGGTCCCGAACTTGATTCCTGGTCGGGAAATTATGGAAAAATGCCTTTTCTATCTATATTGTCTTGGGTCTGCGTTGTTTCTGATTTCTATAACTAAAGTGCTCAGAATACTGACCCTGAGATTAAAAGTCATGTTATTATTATTCTTAGATTTTTTCAAGATTCGGACTTTTCGACGCTGGCAAGTAATATTATAGGTTTCCTAAAATTTCATACAAGGAATTCTAAATTTCGTTCGTTTCGTTCTACGCATTCTGCTCGGATAAGTGTGCGTTCGCCTTAAGAGAGATGATTCTAAAAGTCGATATTTGCGTATTATTTTTGTTGACGTGAATTTGACGTACAAAAAATTATTGACCTTGTATTTTGTCATACCAGAAATATAGAAAATGCACATTATTGTAATAATACGTAGTATTAAATAGAAAATGTATACATATTTCTTGTAATATACGGCTTTTCATAGAATTATCAAGTACACATTTGAAAAAAAATATCCTATATTATAAAAAACATCCTTATTACTCAACAGTGATGTACTTAAAATTTCTGCGCCGTAAATTAATTCAAAAGTCAATTTAAAATTACACAAAATCAAAAATAATATCGTAGCAAAATAAAATTTAATAGAAACTTGACTCTCTATCAATCTAAACCTATCTCTTATTTTCATGACATAATTCAACTAAATCTTCCCAATTTTATGTAATTATGTTAGAAAAAACTATTTTTGTTATGTGTAAATGTTCAATTTTACGTAGAGCGAGTCCTAATATGGGAGATTGGGTAATAAAATTATCAAAAATGGTCATTTTCAGTTTAACTTCGTTAAGGCATTCAATCTGTTCGGTCCCATTTCGTATGCAATTGTGATAATTAATTTACTAGTTTTATTATTATATTAGTTACTTATAATTAATTATTATATTAGTTACTTATATTTTTTATTAATACATAAGTAAAAAAAATACATGTGATGTTGTTTTATGCGTTGATATTTAATTCTTCCGATAAATTGGATTCCAACTTATATAAGTCACTTAATGTGATGTTGTCCAATATTTATTATTATTATTGATTATTTATTATTTATAATTATTTATTTATTAAATATTTTAACTTTATTTAAAAATACTTAATCTTATCTACTGAAGATCGACTTAGAGACAAAGTAATTTTATTTTCATCTTTATTAATTAAAAATCCTATTTTATTTCATCCGCTACCCGCTGTGTGAGCGAACACGCCTTTTAAGCTACGCCTGTGTTGTATTCTATACTATGCATACGCATTTCAACATTCTTATGCCTTTAGGTATAAAAATACCTAGTAGATATAGACATAAATTGAACTAAAACCTTCGTCAACAAAATAATACAGAATCGACTTTTAGGCCGGGCGTTTGCCTGTGAAATATCATGTTTTATAACTTTTTGGACCGCCCGCCATATTTTTAACGTCATTCTGTAGAAGTAGTACATCACATTTATGAATTAAAAAAACATTTTATAACTTTTTTTCCAAACACAAAACAAAATTGTTGCCACTCGTTTGTTCGTATGCGCTAGGTACGTTCTGTGACGAGTAACGTGTCGCGCGTAGGTGCCGTGGCGTAGCCAAGCGCTAGGATAACCAAAAGCGCCTAGGAATTTAGGATTTAAAAACTGGCGGTAAAATCCGGTTATAAGCAAAAAAAAAATTTTTTTCACCAAAGATTTTTTTATCACTTCCCTTAAATTATACTTATTATATTTTGGCGGGGGGTCGAAAAGTAACCCTGTAATAATAGGAGAACGTATGTAAAGGTGAACGCACACTTATCGCACCTGCCGCTGCGCATCGGTCGTATCAACCGCATTACCGATGACGTCATCCGAATTCGTCTTGGAAAACGACCTCCGTAGCCGAGTGGTCAGAGTCGCCATCTCTGAGGTCCCGAATTTGATTCCTGGTCGGGAAATTATGGAAAAATGCCTTTTCTAACTATATTGTCTTGGGTCTGCGTTGTTTCTGATTTCTATAACTAAAGTGCTCAGCATACTGACCCTGAGAATAAAAGGCATGCTATTATTATTCCTAGAACTTTTCAAGATTCGGATGATTTAACGCTGGCAAGTAAAATTTCCTAAAATTTCATACAAGGAATTTTAAATTTCGTTCGTTTCGTTCTACGCATTATTTTCGGATAAGTGTGCGTTCGCCTTAAGAGATATGAGTCTTAAAGTCGATATTTGCGTATTCTTTTTGTTGACGTGACTTTGACGTACAAAAAATTACTGACCTTGTATTTTGTCATACCAGAAATATAGAAAATGCACATTATTGTAATAATACGTAGTATTAAATAGAAAATGTATATTTCTTGTAATATACGGCTTTTCATAGAATTTATCAAGTACACATTTGAAAAAAAATATCATATATTATAAAAAAAACATCCTAATTACTCAATAGTGATGTACTTAAAGTTTCTGCGCCATAAATTAATTCAAAAGTCAATTTTAAATTACACAAAATCAAAAATAATATCGTAGCAAAATAAAATTTAATAGAAACTTGACTCTCTATCAATCTAAATCTATCTCTTATTTTCATGACATAATTCAACTAAATCTTCCTAATTTTATGTAATTATGTTGGAAAAAACTATTGTTTTTGTGTGTCAATGTTCAATTTTACGTAGAGCGAGTCCTAATATGGGAGATTGGGTAATAAAATGATCAAAAAAGCTCATTTTCAGATTAACTTCATTAAGGCATTCAATCAGTTCGGTCCCATTTCGTATGCAATTGTGATAATTAATTTACTAGTACTTAATTGTGTTATTATATTAGGTACTTATATTTTTTATTAATACATAAGTAAAAAAAATACATGTGATGTTGTTTTATGCGTTGATATTTAATTCTTCCGATAAATTGGATTCCAACTTATATAAGTCACTTGTAGAAGACACGGCACACGTAGAACTTAAAATATAGCATTTAGAATACAACACCTTCCTAAAGTACCTTAATAAAGTGTCGCGTCCTTTAAATAGGACTGATTGTAGGCAAGCTTTGGTTTTGGAATGCATTATTTAAAAACTCAATGAAACAGGAATTAACGCAATCATAATTTAGGTACCTACAAAATGTTACCTCTTTTGTCTGACGTTTCGATCGGGTCAGCCTGTGACCACGGTCGATGTAACCCATAGACTTAGCATTCGCTACGCTCTGTGTAACCCGATCGAAACGTCAGGCAAAAGAGGTAACATTTTGTACCTAAATTATGATTGCGTTAATTCTCGTTTCATTGAGTTTTAAAATTATGCAACGCGAAAGTTTAAAAGTAATTTTTGGAATGCATTGTTAGACAGCGTTCATACCAAACGTATTATCATAGAGAAAGAATTATGTATTATAAATAGGCATGTGATATAGAGACGGTTTACAAAACCATAGCAATATTAAGCATAATATCTGGTACTAAATGACAGTATACATATAAAAAATGAGACAAATTGCAATTGCATTACTCAATACTATTTAATACATTATTTGAACAGACATTAAATTATTAGAGAAAGTGTAACATATTTCAGGCTCATGAAATTAAACAAGTTTGCCAAATAAAGACAAGTGAACATGAGAAATATAGCAAAGTTGTTTATTTTTATATGCAATGTATGTCTGCAACCTTATCCTGCAATATAAGGTCGTAATTGACCAGTTAACTGTCTTTTATGGGCTTGATTCTGCTGCTCAAAAACAGCAACCATTTCAATAGATCGGACATCAAAGCCGCAATAAAATAACTTCCTCAAACTAAGCTGCCTGTCAGCTGCGATCAGTTTGAATGGATTAGTTTGATGTGCGATTTTAATGATGGTTTAAAAACTTGTATTTGAATAGTAGAATCGACCCCTAGAAGTAAGTTACTGATAAATTAGGGTCTAAAATAGCTAAACCTTTACGTGACAGTATAGTAATAATGCTTTTTGATTGGAAAGTAAAATGATGTTGTTTCTGCCCTAAGCATTTTTGAATCTTTGATTATAAACATGTCTAGACAGAGTGTGGTGAGACAGAGGATACAAACTTTGGCGCCAACAGTTGGCTTATATATTTTTTGACGTTTATGACACTCGAACAGGGAATCTAGACATGTATATAATCAAAGTTTTAATATATAATAGTAGATAGTTGTAGTTATTATAATGTTTAAACGTAAGAAATATATTAATTATGGAAATACACATAGGGACTTATGGTGATATTTTGATTTTAAGTTTGTTACCTTAATTTTTTTTAATGTATACTTACAATTTCCGTGGGTCATTTGCTTTCTGGTTGAATGTAAGCTCCGCCGCAATAACAGATTTTCAGCGTATACTACATCGGAATACCTATAATGCACTGCGGTCAAAAGCAACGGCGCGCTTGAGTCTGTCTTGTAAGCTTTACAAGTACGGCATTCCTTAATTTTGGAGTATAAGACACTTGATAGATCAAGCGGCTAAGGCGCACGTCCGGGGCGCTTAAGACTTAATTATTGCGCTTCATGAAACAAAATGTAACAGGCGCCCGCGGCGCGTTCAAACAGCGCCATACATTTCGTCTTACAGCCGGGACGCGCGCCCTGGAGACGTATTTTTGAAGCATTAGAAATAAATCTTGAATTCGCGCACGAATACGATTCGTGTGCGAACTCTATTTCTATTGCTCCCGATTTTGCGCATTTTTGAATCACTCGAAATAAGTGTTGCCACTAAATTGAAATTCCTGTAACTATTTAAAAAAACTGGAATGCAAAAACTTATGAGTTTAAAAACTGGCAATGAATTCTTAGAACGAAAAAAAAACGTTTTTAATCTGTGAACCATAATGTTCACTTGTCGTTGTCATACTTCCGAAATCCGAACTTTCTACTAGTAGAATCGAAATTCGAAATACAGGTCGGTAAGACCACTCGTTGCAGAATTCACGGAATGAATTTTCACAAATGGCGATTTTAGTCATTCGCATGTGAATCTTGCGATTTCGTATTCAGATTGATTAAAAAAATACTTCTTTTGGCCGCTTGCTATATCATGTCCCTAAAGCGCGGGACTTACACTACTCGTCTACGCAACGCCAGCAGTGACCCGTTTTTTTGTTTTTCATACAAAATGCGCCACTCCCGCGCCGCGTCTGTTGTGTATGTCCTACGTGTTAAGTAGGGTACTCGCCTAGCCGTGTAGCATGTAACATACTGTATCCCAGCGGGTCACTGCGAGCTTAATAAGCTCCGCACGCAGCAGGCTCTTGCCTACACGTATTTTTACAACACAAGTGCTTTCGCTACTTACCTTCAGAGCAATGTATGTGATGTTATTCAATATTTATTTATTTATTTTTATTTATTTACTCACTTGACACAGTATCAGATACGTTACATGCTACATGGATAGGTTAGTAGGTACCCTGCTTTAGATGGCAAATCATCTTAAATACTTAATTGGTATTTTATTTACACTATGTTGGAAATGTAGTACAAATACTGTGCTATCGGAAAAGTTGGAGTTGATAGTTATTTTTGTAAAATGTTCCTTAGTAAAGTATTGCTTGAAGCTTTCAAATATTGTACAAAATACTAAAGAGAACGTTTAAGTCGATATTTAGCAAAAATGTCGTTATCTTTCTTAACCAACAAGATTCACGAGACGCATTTTAATCATTTTTTCGACTTTGAAAAACCTCATAGCCTATTAAGTTCTTATTTGTAGAATAACCCATAGTCAATTAATTAGTATCTTTGGTGGCGGTCTCGTAGCTAAGCAAGGGTTGTATTCCACAAGCAATAAGCAAACGTGTTTCTAGCCAGCTCATTTAAAACCATAGATTTGACGATCTCCTTAGCCGAGAGGCGTGCACTGCGGACTTGGCGTCACTTTTCGAGGTTTGGGTCTATGTAGAAAACGAACTTTTCTCTATTGGTTTAGATCTGGGTGTTGTGGTACCGTCGTTTCTGATTTCTGTAACACAAGTGATTTAGCTACTCACTTACCTTAGGATCAGAACAAAGTATGTGATGCTGTCTAATATTTATATATTGATCAATAAATCACTATGGCACCAAACACAATGCGCCACCTATCGGGATAGGCAGTGTTTCTTTATTGGCTTTAGAAAGTTTGGACTAAAATTCAATGTTGCCTGGCGCCTAATTAATTATTTAATTATCTTTTCTCCTCGCATCGATACTATTGAATTATCGATAGACTTATCGAAAATTATTTTTATATCTATAAAAATAAATTTCGACATAAAATTTGCCAAAAGATCTAAATTTCTTAAACCACCTCGCTTTAAACATGTTTGCTTATCGCTATTGTCATAGAGATCTAATAAGCCCGTTCTGACGCTTGGAAAAAAAAACCTCATTATGTAATTTCTTACTACATAGCCCTCTACACATTCAAGTGTATAATATTACTCACTTTTTGACCCCAAAAGTTAAGTAATACATCTTTAAATTTCACTTTGTTGTTACACTACCCACCGATGCCGCGATGTTGAGCGCTGAGGCAAAGAGTGGAGATCGTTTTGTGCGTCTTAGGCTCGGTCTATACGCTGCCGGAATCTGTGAGCATCCACAAGAATCCGTTCAAAAAACGACCTTATTGCATAGACGATGGATTGGATCCGCGTTAACCCGGTCCGGTTTCCGGCTGGGTATAGACCGAGCCTAACGAAACGTCGTATCAGAGACGCGTGTCCGCGAAGCTAAAAACAACCAATTCCGGCCGGCGGTGCAGGCGCGTCGCACGACTAGCCAATCACGTAATCGTAAGATTTTGCGCATCTTTCCCCCAGCGCCCAATATCGGTGCCCATAGTTTTATCGTAAGTTAGTTAGTTGGGCTTCTTAGATCTCTGTGACTGTAGTAGGATATCGCCTTATCCTATAGAATATTACTTAATGTTTCCTATTTCAAGGTTTTTGCTTTGATTATAAACATGTCTAGATAGAGTGTGGTGCTGCAATTGTCACCAAAAGAACAGGCCAGATTTGAGTGAGTAACAACTATGGTAACTATGGTAACAATTATGGGTTGCTATGGTAACTGAGCGGGAGAAACAAACTTTGGCGCCAACAGTTGGCGTATATATTTTTTGTCGTTTTGACACTCGAACAGGGAATCTAGACATGTTTATAATCAAAGGGTTTTTGTGATCAAGTCCTATGAATGTGTATTATTATTGTCTTTTGGTTCTAAGAACTGGTTTATGATCTGATATTATTAGCAATATATTTTTATTAAGCGTTATTTTGTGTTTTATTTAAGAGGATATACCTCGCCTGTTCTATGCAACGACGTTTCTCTACTATAATAATACAAATACCCTTTTGAAATAGGTAGCATCAAAAGTCGTTTAGTATTGCTCGTGGTATAATAGAGTATTTTCTCATTTTTGGAATTGACTGTAAATATTTAGTTGGCATAGTGAGTCCCAAAAACTTTTATTTTTAAAGTTGTATTAAATCAGTAAAACCATTTCAAACTTTACATTTTGAAAAGCCCGCGCGCGCAAACAGTCTGTAGTGACGTCACAATTTTGCTAAATATCCATTATCCATTGAGATCAACAGTGCTAGAAGAGGCGTGTGAACAAATATGTCCAGCGAGACATTGCTCTTAGTGCGAGCGTAATTTTATAAAAAAATATATATTGAAAACTTTACTTTTTAAAAATCCCGCGCAAACACAGTCGATTGTCATCACCATACATACTGTTACCATGTTATTACCGTGCCGTCACAATTATTGCTAAATATCGGACTCGGACTTTACGCTGCCGGAATACGTTAGTATCCACAAGAAAATCTAGTGTTAAAATGTCAGGGGGCCTAGTGAGAGTTCCATAAAATAATCGCGTCGATTACTTTTTTTGAAGGCAATGTTAATTTGTATTAATTTTCGATCGATTTAAGTGACTAGGTTGCTTTGTGCAGCTCGCACTAGGCACCCAGTTCCAGTACAGCACGTCGACCTACCAAAAAGTCAAAAATTCTCCAATAGATTTTCAACTTTAAGCCTGACATATAGAGTTCATTTTCAAATGAGAAAATTTGACATTTTGTGGTAGGTCGACGACGAGCTGTTGTCCGTACAACTTACTCATTGACAATACAGATAGTCATGGCGCCATTGAGTTAAATGTATATTCAATGCATGGCGCGATGGCGGGCTGGGCGTTTTGGTGGTTAAGGGACTAGATTAACAAGCGCCTTGATGCGCGCCGAAGGCGCTTGTTTTAACTAGGCCCTTAAAATAATACTCATTTAAAAAATTTAACAGTAATCATTAATTTGTAACTATACTTATACACCAGTGTATTTCCGTTTCTTAAGAATTCAAACAAAAACAAATTATACAAGTTTTAAAAAGTACTCTTACACTATCTACATTAAAATTATAATAATAAAAAAGAAAGTTTATAACGGTTAGGTTAACAAAAATATTTTAAAAAATGTGCAAAGAACATTTTTACAAAAAAATATGTAGATTACACAACTAAAATGCAAATTATAAGTTTTACAAGGAGTGACAATATCTACAGTAGAACTTTGATTTCAACATAAACGTCAAAATATAGTTTTGAGCTTATATATTTCGCCCGCTCAGTGGCGCGCTTGTTACCATAGCAACCCATAATTGTTACCATAGTAACCATAGTTGTACTCGCTCAAATCTGGCCAGTTCTTTTGATGACAATTACAGCCCCACACTCTATCTAGACATGTTTATAATCAAAGCAGTAGACTTAAATATTTCTAGCTGTGGCTTAACCCGCGTTGTTTCTGAAAATAGCCTACGACTCCATAGGCATTTTCCATAGAGTTAATATACCTAGATACCTATATTGGGATTGACCAAAAGAATGAGACACTCCTTAAAACCACGTGATTAGCTGGTCATAATACAACAACTTTTTCTTCGTCAATCGTTCTACATCGAAATCAACACTTTTGTTCTAGCTACTTCATACAAACTTACTCGCATACATCAATGATAAGTATAGAGCATCTGAAAATAAAATCACGATTGCGATGTTGCTCCCATAGGAAAAGTTGTTGTATATCACCAGCTGATCACGTGGATTTAAGAAGTGTCCCATTCTTTTGTACAGCCTGTATAATTATTATACATATTTATATTAGGTATATTAATTAGTACGCCGCCCTTTCCGAACAAAGACCATTCTTCCTGGGAGCTGTTGAAGCGAGTGCCAGTCCATCCAACAAGGCCCAAAGCACATAGCTTCATCGCAGGTGATGCATTTCAAATGCACCATTTTTCTTATGCCCTTGCGAAGACAAATGTGACATCGCTTTCTCTTTGCCTTGGAGAGGTATAAAGGTGCGTGCACGATGTCCATCCTCAACCTCACAACTTCCTCGACAGGAGCAACACTTTTTCGTGGAGGATGGGCCGTCACGAGAGCTTCAGCCAAATGTTCTTCCGCCTCAGAGTCAGGGCGGCGTGCGTCCTCCTCTGGCTCTTGCTTCACCGGCTGAGATCGTGTTGACATTGTCCTAAAATATTCATTAATATTTAATATTAACGAATGTAGGGTCGGAGTGTAGCTAGGCGCATTTTTTTGTAATTAAAATAATGTTAGGCGATAGCTTGGACGGCGGTTACTTTCAAACGGAGTTAGCGGGCGCATACTTAGAAAATAATGAAATCAAAATGTCATGCGTGGCGAGGCGCGTTTAGGCACACATGGTGCGCTTGGACGCTACGCCAGTTGGAGTTATACACACGTGCGTAGTTGTAGGACATTCGATGGGCGTTAATAAGGCGAGCAAAAGTAAACTTTTACACAAAGATATCAAATAAAATGACCAATACATTTCTAGTAATATAAGTTTTAATTATTACTTACCTTTTATGTCCTCCCTCGCTGAATAATAATAACGCACAAATTCTCCTTTACGTGAGCTCGTGACGACGGCGAAAAAAGCAAATGGCAAATGGCAGGCCAGTTCAAAAACTACGATAAACAAAATGGCGAGCGTGCAACTTATTAATTTTTTTCGTTGTTCAGTACTCACTGATCAAACTCTTTTTTTTTTGTTCCTTCACGCTCCAACGCAACGCCTCCCTAACAGTATCGTTTACACTCTCGCGCGAGCCACGAGACGAGCCGCGGGCGCGAATGTAAACGTGCACTTGTAGCGTAGCTCGTCTCGCGATTTCTTTTCTCGTCGGGACTCGTGTATTGTCTCGTCGGGTTCTTGTCGGCAGCGGTATTTTGGGCATGAATCAAAGGGATACGAATATAAGAGGGGAACGGGGAATGCGAGAGCGTTGTTCACATTCGCGTTTCATTTAAATCACACGTTTGACCAGGCCGGTTGTTTTTATTGTGCTTTGTTAAATTGTATTTTGGTGCATATTGTAATGGTTTTATTTTAAAACGGAAACATAACGATCGATTGAGCTGTTTCAAAAGAATACAATAATTTTCTATTGAGATAAATCGTGTTTTTACTTTTTGGTTTAGTAAATTACGTGCGTACGTAGTAGTAAAAGCTCTACTGAAGTATGCTGCTAATAATTAATTAATGTGCTCGGTGTTTCTTTGCGAGATCAAATAAAATAGGAAAGAAATGAGGAGATCCGTGAACGAACAAAAGTCCAATAGCCCGACGGATTAGCCAGCTAAAGTGGCAACGGGCGCATAGCACGTAGAACTGACGGCCGATGGGGCAGAAAGGTTCTGGAATGAAGGCCACGTACCGGCAAGCGCAGCGTTTGACGTCCACCCACTGAATAAAATAAAAAGTCTACGAGTCTGTTTCACAATCGCTAATTTAAGTAAGTCTCGGTTAATTTAATCTGCCTGTTAATTCATACAAAATGTGTTCTTTATTTGAATTTATTTGTTGAGTAATGCTTACGTTTCAGGCACAGGCCTTAACTGACAGGGATAACGCGTAATTTAACAAGTTTTAAGAAAACGGTGAATTAAGTTTGACATAAGGATCAGAAATGTTGTAAATCTGCATAACTAAATACGAGTAGGTACTAGGAAGGTTTGAGAAGCTAACTGTAAAATTTGCCATCCGCAATTTTTGTAACTACCCTATTAATTTTGTTTATATTTGCTTTTAACAAATAAAACATTTTAATTTTGAACCTATTGCGAACAAAATGATTAATAGAGCTATTAAAAATAGCATGGTGCCGTTGGTAGAGTGTACACATTATGCCTAAAGAACGAAATCCGCGAGCAAAGCGAGCGCGAAAAAATTGAGAAAGCTACAATAAGTATTTCTCCAAAAAATGTTGCGCCTGTTGAACCATAATTTAATTTAATGAGAGATCATAAATGACGCTTAGTAATAAATTAATTATTATTTTATTTCTGTAATACAACCATTTTGGGTGAAATTTTCCCCCCCTCAAAATCTGCCGCCCTTGGCTTCAGTCTTACTCAGCATTCTAGTCAATCCTTCACTGCTTTAAATTGGCTACTTTTATAAAAAAGCGGAATTTTGGGTTAAATCGGGACGTCTCGCAACGCTAGTTTTGTGTTTTGTTTTAGTAAATCGTGCCTTTTTGAACTGCGCGGCGCGCGGGCGGTGGCGCAGGCGGCTCGATGAGTGCGGGAAGCGGAGTTGGTTATGTACGATGTTGAGCAACTGCCGGCACTGGCCGGCCGCCCCTCATCCATCTTTTACACGCACGCAGTAATATAGATAATATAGGTACAATAACAGTAGGTACCTAGGATTTATTATTCGCGATAGGAAAAAAAATCTGTAGGGATTTAACGTATAAAAAACCTTAAGAAAGCCAGTGAACTTGTTTAACTTTTATCCTATGAAATCGAGTGAGTGTTCTCTGAAATCAGCCGCCCCTAGGACGCTGCCGCCCCTAGGCCGCGGCCTACACGGCCTATTGACAAATCCAGGACTGAGTAGAGCAAAGTTAACTATACGATAAAGGATGAGTTCAAACAATATTAAATGGAATGCCTAGGTTTTGCAGTCGGAGGACTTAAGCTCGGACTTTACGTTGCCGGAATCCGTTAGCATCCGCGAGAATGCGATGGATTGAATCCGCGTTAACCCGGTCCGGTTTGCGGCTGGGTAAAGTCCAAGCCTTAAGTGATTTTTATACGTAATCGATAAATATAAACTTCTTAGTAAACACAGTCAAAAGTTATCGAGGAAAACTCGCACTGACACTAGTGTCAGTAACTCACGTGCTGTCACTTGTTTTTGCTACGATAAAATCAACTTAATTTAGCGATAATTAAAAAAGGAGGTGTTTTTAGATCAATTTCAGTCGTATTCACTCATCATTTCAAAATGCAACAAGCAATAACATTTTATTCCAACGATTGGCTAATCACGTTCATGAGCGTCGCGAGCTTGTGTTTGAAGTTGAACAGCACTGTTGAACAGTTGAGTTGAACACTGTCAATTGTCAAATTGTAACCGTCGCTGAACACCTGCCTCCGGTTTTTTGTTTACTTTGTAAAAGCTAAAATTGTGAATGAAAATTTGAGTTTTACCTTGAATAATGAATTAAAAAGTGTTGATTACTTTGTGCTGAAACTATTATCTCCAATGCTTGGAAGGGCAATATTGAAGGTTCAAGGTAAACATGTTTTGTCTAAGTTGTTTATTTTGTGTAACTGTTGCGTTGTTTTTTCATAATTAAATTGTAATTCCTGTTTAATGGGTAGAATAAAATATCTGTATACAATCCTAACTTATCAAAGTATTTGCTGAAAATGTTAAAATATCGTAAACAGAGTGAGTATATTTTAATTCAATAGATGAACAATTTAGTAAATTGTTCGTCTAACGAATGTAAATATACTTTGTTTACGATATTTTTCAATTTACCAAAGTAGGTATATTTAATATCTCTAAAAGTCTGCTTACTCAACAACAATTTTCTGGTTAGCTCAGGATATTTTTTCTTTTCGAAAAGTCATAAAAAGCTGCATTGGTCAAAAATATGTAAAAATAATTACAAAAAAATATTTTCTTTTTAGAAAACTATGAGCTCCATTGACAACAACCTTTTTGAAGTAAAACCAAGTTCAAAAAGCAAAAGGAAGATCACTACTCCATGCCCTAATGCTTATCTAAATCCAGCGTTAGATCTGCTAGTCAACGAAGATCCTATGTGCAACACCGCCATGGAAATAGTTCCGATCAAAAAACGTAAACGCACCAGAAGCTGTGACATCGCTGCATTTGAAAATACTGGACTAGATCTGGGCATCAGTAAGGTTGCAGTTAACGAATTTCTAGTGAGAGAGCTTGAGAATGTCCGTAAAAACTTAAAATCCATAGACAGTCCAATCATCGCAAAAGAAGTTATTGCTGTGGTTCCGGAAACAGAACCAATCTATGCAAATTTAACAGATCTGTCTATTCCACAAACTACTTGCCAAGATGAATCCATCATAGAAATGAATCCAGCACCTTGTATGGAGTTATCAGGTTTCCATCCAGATGTTAGTGAAATTGAAATGGATTCTGGTATATCAGTTTTAGAACAAAAGTCTTTGACTGCAACAAATACTCTCCGCCAGCTTAATAATAATGAAACTGATGTATCCATAAATGCCACAAATATCCAAGCAGAGGTCAGAAATCAAATTATTATTAACAACAATAGCCACATAAACCTAAGTTTCATAGACAGGCTTGCTTTAGATTCTCCCAACTTATCAAATCAATCATTATACCTGGATGATGATCTAAATGAAAGCAATATAATGGAAGTTAAAACAATAACTATAATCACCAAAAAGAAACGCATAGTAAACAAAAAGAAAAACACAAATCCATTTTTAGATCCCAATTTAAATGAGCTTTGTAATGATGATTCGGAAAATCCATGCAATGAAACTCAGAATCCATTCTTAACCGTTGATTCTACAAAACCAGAGCTTGAATACAATGATGAAGTCTTGAACCGAGCGGCCGAAATCCCAGAACAACAGGGAAGCAATTTGATGCCACGCAGATTATTCTCTGGTGACACTAACAGTACTATTTCAACTGTGAATGAATCTTTGAATACGGATCAACATGAATACGAGAATATTGATGGATACAGATCCGAAAGCCCAATTTATGAAAATGTCAATGGCGAATACAATGATGTTGCTTATAACAAGCAGAGCAAAATCTTAGGCCATGATGTCTCAAGATTTAATGCGGTTGATATCATGAATTTAAATAAACATTCTGAAGCAAACAATTCTAACGAATCAAATGATAGTAAGAGAGATTTAAAACATCAGTTGTTTAAAGTTGGAAATAAATTATCAAAGAAAGTATTCAAAACTTTAAAGAAAACTTTTAAACATGAAAAAGTTGAACACAACGCAACTCTAAACCCTTATGAAGTACCACGGAAAGCACCGAAACAGAAAACTGCCCCAAAAGAATTTGGTATTGAAAACCCTGCTCTAAACCTTAACAATTCAGATGAAATTGAGATAGAAGAGTTGGAAGATGACGAAGAACACCATTATGAAACGGTAAAAACACTTAGGAACACACAACTTAATATGAATGTTACTCCGTTAAAAGAAAGAGATGAAAACGCAGATTTTTCACAAAGTAGACTTAATACTCCTGGTAAGAAGGTCCGTTTTGACTCAACGTTAAATCAGGAGAAGGTTATAACTGGAAACAGTTTTGATTGTACCATTCAAAGCCCGGGGTTTGATGTTAAAATTGATAAATACCATGATGAGTTAGAAAACTGCATTAATGAGAGGAAATTTTTGCAACAAAATATGTAAAAAGTTTTTGCATTAAGGCCTTAACACCACCCAAGTGCCTAAAATCTCGAATATTAAAACCAAATAGTCAGAAAACCTGTTACTTGAATCTAAAAACTGAAAACACGATATGCTAGAACATGATTTAATCAACATCTTGTATTGAATAACTGTGATTTTTCGTCAAGTCCCTTGGATTAAAACATACACAAAAAAGTGTCTATTTTTTCATAAATTGCAAATGTTTGTTTAAACGGCACAAGCTATTTCGTTCGTTTTATTTGAAAATTCTCTATAATGGCATTAAATTCATAAAAAACATGTTTTTCCGATATTTAGAGGTCGCGCGAAATTGTATGGGCGCAACGCGTCAAGGTCATTCAAGCGTGTTAAGGCTTTAAATCATAATCCAAAGGAGGTCCAAAGTATGATATTTTATAATCCTTTTTTACACATTTTTTGTACTCTTTTTTTTTACACATTTTTAGTTTTAAGTATTAATTAATATAATTGTAAGAATAAATGTATTTGAAGGCTTGTTTGTACCTGTAGTTATAATATAATTTATTTGCATAATTTATTATTAAATCTAGTTTAATAGAAGACTTAACTTATTAATTATGAAATAAGGTCTTGCCAAATAAAGTTTATTTGTAGTATATTAGCGCTTTTTATTTTTGTATTTTATTACAAGTGCCTATTTAAATTCCAGAAGTTACTTAAGCCACTGATCATAGCAATATCAATGTTATAAATTTAGAGAAAGAAAATAATTTAGGTTCAGAAAACTTCAGAAAAGTTAAGAATTAAATAAATAATTATGTTTTGGTCATTTTATATTACGTAGTTTTTTAAATACATCGCATACTCACTTTACCAGTTGTTACCAGTTCAAGAAAATCAATATAAGTAGCAATAATTACTAGCGCATTTTTTATCACACAGGACATGATGCTAGGTGTAGCTTCAGTTTTGTAATTTAATGTTTTTAGCGAGCGGTTGCCCTGCCGCGCTCGCCGCTCTAAAGCCACTGGTTAGAATAAGGCGGAGCTGGCTGAGCAATTTTATCTAACTGCGGCGGAATGCTGCTGAGTGAATTAGATTCCCGGGCGCAAGCTGTAGGCTGGACATCCACCAGAGCTGTGGGAGGAACGAATAATGTGTACAAACGAGCGGTGCGAGGATATGTAAGCGGACTCTTTTCGAACAAAATCAATTGACGGATTGGTGGGTGCATATTTTCAAATTTTCGCACACATTCCTAGCAACACATCCCTCGCTCGCATTTCTCGCTTGTTTTTTATGAACGAAAACCTCGCTCCACCAGAGCTGCGCTAAGCGAAGCTAGGTAAATGAAGTAATTATATTGGTGCTTACATTAACACATTCCTCGCTACGCAGCTTAGCACAGCTCTGGTGAATGCTCAGCCTTAGTGACTGCTCTTACGTCGCTCCGCTTCGCACCGCGCTACTAGCTCAGCTTAGCCCTGCACTCTATGCAACGTGTCAGGAATGGCGCGCGACTGCTACAATAAACTGCACCAATATCTCTAGTGCCATGCTTTTGTACCCATAATTAACGTCAGGGTCCCTGCTGAAAATCAGCGTCGTGATATATCCCTGGCTGTCACGACAAATGCTGAGCGAGGGCATATTTGACACATTTTTTTTAAATCTTAATTATGCATTTCTTTTGTATTCTATGTATAATGTGTTTGTAAAATAAATATTTTTCAATTTCTATTTCAGTGTTGAGCGCTAGGCCAAAGAGTGGGGATCGCTTTGCGCATCTTACAAGATGATCATCGTCTGAGGTGCGTGCGCGCGGAGTTAACAACCAATCCCGGCCGGCGGTGCGGGCGGGTCGCACTACTAGCCAATCACGTAATCGTAATAATCTTTCGCTTAGCGCTCAACATTGGTGCCGCTATTTGTACCTGTGGCAGAGGGCCTAGTGTGAGTGCACTGAGCGTGATCAAAATTATCGCGTCACTTAGGTACTTCGATAGTAAAGTCAATATTAATTTGATTACTTTTCGATCGATTTAAGTGACTCTGTTGTTTTGACGGCCTCCGTAGCCGAGAGGCGAGCACGCCGGACTATATGGCGTCGCCATCTCGGAGGTTCCGGGTTCGATCCCCGGTCGGGTCAATGTAGAAAACGAACTTTTCTATATTGTCTCGAGTCTGGGTGTTGTGGTACCGTCGTTGTTTCTGATATCTATAACACAAGTGCTTTAGCTACTTACCATAGGATCAGAGCAATGTATGTGATGTTGTCCAATATTTATTTATTTATTGTGGAACTTAATATACTCCTTAGTGAATACTGATTGATGCAGTAAATAATATACCTACACTGATGTAAATAACATAAATTCTGTTTATTGGGAAGATCATCTTTGCTCTTGCATTATTGGTACCTAATTAACAGCAGTCTTTCAACACAGATATGTTAGTTACTTATGACCACATTGAAATCCATTTAAAAGATGGTGATTGCATCTATTTAAAATCGTTTCGATAGTTTGACTCCATTTGACATTCAGGCAGACGAAAATATTTTTATTTGTTTCAATGAATGGCTAATAAAAATCGATGCACGCAATAAAGAATATTGATTCCTGGTACTACTGATCATAAAACGCATTTCTCAATAAATATCGTTGGTATTTATACATTCTGTACTTACGTTATTTTTAGTACTAAGTATCTTAGTTTAAAAAAGTATACAATATATTTAATATGTATTGGACTCTTCGAAACGGATTGAATGAGCCCAAATAAGTACGAAGATTTTACTAGTATAAAAGAGTTCCACTATCCCACCTAGTGGTGGCTCCATTATCAGATCACGCGAATGGTATCAAATTAGTACATACCGAGTCAGTTAAGTAACTGTTAGAAAATAAATAATATATAATAATAATAATAATAAATATTGGACAACATCACATACATTGATCTGATCCTATGGTATAGCTAAAGCACTTGTGTTATAGAAATCAGAAATAACGACGGTACCACAACACCCAGACCCGAGCCAATATAGAAAAGTTCGTTTTCTACATTGACCCGACCGGGGATCGAACCCGAACCTCAGAGATGGCGGCGCCATTTAAAGTCCGGCGTGGTCGCCTCTCGGCTACGGAGGTCGCACGAAAATACCTAAAACTAATAAAAGTGTGTTAAAAAAAAGGACTCGTGTTCTAGTGGTTCCGTACAGACTTTGTAATTCATTATCCGATGCTTATGTTTGAATTTGAATGAATGAAGGAATTTATTTTTAATTTTATTTTAAAGTTTATACTTACATTATTTTGATTAATAGCATGTAAGTTTGCTATTGCATTCTTTTTTTTATCGGGTTAGATTCTCGGTTCAGGGCAAAGAAGCGATTTTTGGATTGTCTTGGGCCAGGGTATGTTGACTTTGCAATTGCAGCGTAGAGCGATAAAGCAGCAAAGTCTTTGGCAATGGGTTGACTCGAATACGAGCTCAACGGCTTGGATAGGAGAGACCTATCCAGCAGTGGACTGACGAGGGTTGATTATGATGATAATGGATGTGCTCCAAGTGCTATTGGCAAAATAATAATTAATTATCTGGTAGCTACCTACAGACAACAGCTCGTCGACCTACCACAAATCGTGAAATTTTCTCGATTGAAAATGATCTCTACGTGTCAGGCTTAAAGTTGAAAATTTATTGTAGAACTGTTAACTTTATGGGTAGGTCGACGTGCTGTTGACTATACCTACCTCGTAACGCAAATATTTTAATTATTTACTTTTGAGATCATGACGTTCGGTGTGGTCTGGTGCATTTCATGTTTATGGCCGAACTAAATATAACAGAAATAAATAGCCAGCTAAAATGAAGTGTATCTTACTTTGTGGATTAGCTCGTTTATGTCTACCTAGTCTGCCTTCGGACCCAGCCATTGTGTTGTACTAAGTTAAGGTCGATTTATACTAAGCGCAGACAAGCATTAATCTAGTCTAGAAGTAAGCATAGCAGATTTACTCTCCGTAGGTAATATGCATATTTCTATTCACACAAAAAAGATAAGAACTCGCGGGCATTCTACGCAACACGCGTGACAGTGCGTCAATTTAAAAGTTAACGCTTTTACTGGTATTACATACTTGTAAGTTTGAACTTTTTTAAAGTGTATTTTAATTTTAACTCAAGGGGATAGAGTTATAAATATGCAGCTATTTGACCCACAATGGCAAGAGGGGCTTGCTATGTTATTTATATGGTTCGCTGCGTTTTGACTGCGCTAGTATAAATCGACCCTTATGTAGTTGCTTCCTATGCTTCCTACGTCTTTGTCCCTGGTTGGAGAGCCGTGAAGTTGTGATTAAATTGGACCGACCTCACTGCACTTAATATATTTATCTATAAAAGGCTGAAGATAAATAAAAAGTTGTAAACAAAGAACTTCATTTTGTGTAGGTTTCACTTTCACCCATTTAATACGATAGAGAAATGCATATTACCTATTTACAAAAACAAAAGTAACAACTACCTAGAGGCCGAGAGGCGAGCACGCCAGACTGTGGCCATCTCTGAGGTTCCGGGTTCGATTCCCGAATGGGTCAATGTAGAAAACGAACTTTCCTATATTGCCTCCGGTCTGGGTGTTGTGGTACCGTCGTTGTTTCTGATTTCTAAAACATAAGTGCTTAAGCTACTTACCTTTAGATCAGAGCAATGTACATAAACAAGGTGTTGTGCAATATTAAAAAAAAAAACCCACAACGAGTGGCTTTATGGCGTTTGCACCTAGCGGCTTCCCGTGACCTTGGCTGGGTCGACAGTCCACTCCACCGCACCGGTAGAAGGCCTGTCCACAGTGCCCACGCTACATCTTTTAGTCCACCAATAGATTATCTTTCTTGCTCAACGGTTGTCAGCTTGCGAGCGATGTGGCCTGCCCATTGCAACTTTAGCATTGCAACTCGAAGACATATCGGTGACTTTGGTCACGGTTTGGTTTACAATTGATTTAAATATTGTACGAAACATCACATAAATTACTATGTTCCTAAGGTAAATAGCTTAATCACTTGTGTTACAGACATCAGAAACAACGATGGTAGGTACCACAACACCTAGAGAAATGTATGTGATGCTGTCCAATATTTATTTATTTAGTTTATATACTTAGAAGCGTTTTTTTTCTACATTGAACCTACCAGGAAGACCTCAAAACCGTTTCCCTATCAATAACGGAGATCGTCAAATTCGATCAAACAGTAGTTTACTTCTTAAATATTGTTTTTGCATTGGCAATGCTCTAAAACGGCTTTCCAATCACGATTATCTGTAAACGTGGGTGTATATCACAAACGGTATTATGATCTGCCCTTCAGCCTTGGCTGCAATAGGTAACTGCATTTATTGGATAATCGCTTGCACGTGGTCGCTATATCTGTCGAGCTGATGGGCTAATGGAGCTTGATGATCCTGTTTATGCAGTTCAGAGGGTTTTCAATATGGCCTAACCATGAAAACAAAGTTATGAGTAACTGGTCAAAAAAGGAAAGCGGCTTAAAAGCCTAATACAACCCGTCAAGCCATAGGTATATGAGCGAGCGAGCAATACGAGACAAAGAGGTTTTTTTTTTATTGTTATGCGGCCACTTCTTTGAGCTGCCTGCGTCTGTATTTCCGAGTGCATATAACCTGAGCCTCTCTTTAAGACCAGAGTGAATAGGCATCTTCTGGGCAAGATCGCTCCATCGTAGATCCCATCTATGCTCTAGAGCAAGATTGGGGTCAAAAGTAATCCCATCTCAAAAAAAAAAAAGCTGGACAGATTTAAGGAAGCTTTTTTTGACACATTAAATAAGTGACACTTGACACCAATATCGTGATAAGAGCTTTCGCGTGTGAGTTTGTGGCTACGTAGGTATACATAACATACCTACGGGTTTATTAGGATTATTTGTGGGATTATTGTAAACATTTTGCAATATCTGAGATTTAGTATCAAAAATATGAGTTACCTACGGGTCTTAGAATAGTTTGTTACGGGATTGCTACCATATACCTACCTTATTTTTGAGTTCCCGATATTTCGGCACTGTTGCAAGCGCCATGATCACGGAGTAACATGGTAGCAATCCCGTAACAAACTATTCTAATGTTAGTGACCATGAATACCTACGGGTCATTGGAAGAAGAAAGTTCATGTTTCTATGGAAAATTGTTCGACGATAAGGCATCAATATCATGATTTTATTTTACTTGTGTCACCAGGTGATTTTGTCAGAGAGGAAAAATCGTTTTCTGAACTTAAACGAACTGAGAAACAAACCCGGGACTCTTTGCGTTCAAGTTTGTTGTAGGTAAAATAACACTGCTTACGAACTGGCTAGCGTTATAATAATAAATAAATAAATCGTCACCATTATCAGTGTAGCCGTAGTCCTTAATAAATTTTAAAAAAAAATTGTGCATTTTTGTCGAACATAGATTACATATAAATTCTCCAAGTTCGTAATAAAGAAAACGCTGTCCGCGTGGTCGAGTATTGGTCACAGAATTGTTTATTTGACATCAACACGAGTAGAAGAGACAAGTCATTTTAAATTATTACTAAGTAAACTTAGCGACACGGGTTCTAAAAGGATTTTCATTTATTGATTTAGCTGAAATTGAGACACTTTGTGGCACATTAAAGCTTATTATAAATATTTGGCACACACAGTTTGCATTGTACATAGAAATTATACGGACGGTGACCATACTACGAAATCATTAGAGGATACTTTTTAAGTGGAATAAATAAGGCACAGGCTACAGAGAACAAACTAAAAAGCATACATAAGAATAGAATAAGCAACAACAATCTGTGCTCCGATTACAACAGGGACGTACGGTGCATACCTATAGGCAATTAGGCAGTGCCTACCTGGTAGACGAAAAGACGAAAAACCTACTGTCAGGTTTTTAAAAATGTGTGTCATTGATAAAAACCACCACTGATTTTAATTAATAAAACACTAAGTAGCTTTGTGTAACTCGAAATGAAACTAATGACCACTGATTACAATACATCGATGCAGTTGCAGTTCCAACCGGCCGATCTGGAAGTCACTGGGGGAGGCCTATGTTCAGTGGACGTCTTGTGTGTGGCTGAAATGGTGATGATGATGCAATTGATACCTGACAGAAATAATGCGTGTTTATTGAAATTGTTTACGTCCATTAAATTGCTCAAATTAAATGGTACCTACACATATATCTTGGTTTATTGATGAATAACACGTCCAGTCCCAATAAATGCGTTAAACTGCGTCACCCTGACTTGTTATTTGAACAGTTGATTGCGACGGAAGATAACAACCTCGCAAACACAGTTAATGAGTTCATTGTTTGTCTGTGCGTTATCGTCTTATGCCCTTTGAAGGGACAATACACTGTTTGATTTACCCTCGGTTAAAGCAGACATATAACTGTATCATGTAATTAGACCACGGAATGAACGGCAGTTTCAAATAATTGAAATTACTGTGGTTGAACACATCGAGCGCCAATGGAGTCACTGATGACCACCCAAACAACATATTTTTAAGTGTCTTTAGTTTTTTGTGGCAGTCAAAGGCTAAAAATCGTCAACGCCGATCCCGCACAATACAGATTTAAAAAAAAAAACTTAACTTATATTTTTTAAATGACCACCCTTACCACCTCTATTTAATATTAAAAACTTACTTCAAAATTAAACTAAAAAGTTAAAAATAATTGACTAAAACGTACCTCTGGCCGGCTCAGAACATTCATACAACATGCGAAAGAACACATTTTAATTCTCAAAATGGCTGGCACCGACTCCAAAAAGAACTGATAAGGTACCTATGTTTTAATCATCATCATCATCATCTCAGCCTATTGCAGTCCACTGCTGGACGTAGGCCTCCCCCAAAGAGCGCCAAAGAGCACGATGTTTTAATAGTCAATATTATTTTTCGCTTTAGTTTAATTTTGAAGTCAGTTTTTAGTTCTTTATTAAACTTATTTATTTCATAATTTCACGAAACGATACCATTAAGAATCTATTATTATAGAAGTCGTTAATTAAAAAGATTAATTATTCACAGAAGCGGGGTCCAGTAAGAAACCCTGCTATTCTGGTTACGTAACCATAGGATAAGGTCTTGCGTTCAATACCAAGTCATTTTGGGAAAGGAACTTTTAATTTTTTTTAGCTACTGGGTGGGCTGGTTGAGCCCCCAGTAAATAAAAATTGAGTAGGTATCTGGTACCTCTTAAGCTCTAATTCTGCTCAACACATTGCGAAATAAGTCGACAGACAAATTGCAGTATTTTCTTTTAACTTCTATTCGTTAAGGAGTTATGTGGATTTCATCATCAGCTCAGCAACATGAGATGATGATAACCAGACCTAAATATCAGCATTGAGTCAGAAAATATATAAAAATAATTTTGTGTGCCTAGAAAAATTGAGGGTTGCCCTCGATTTCCCAAAGATCCCATCATCAGATTCTGATTTAGTGAAAATGGAACCACCTCGGGAGAATAATCTTTCAAACAAAAAAAGAAATTTTGAAACCTGGCCATAATTGACTGAGTCAATACAACATAAATAATTGCGTAACAAACATAAAAAAACAACAACATTCAGATGAATTGAGAACCTCCTCCTTCTTTTGTAGTCGGTTGAAAAATTAATCTTCAAAATCTGCTCTCAAATTTTTGACGAAATATAATTGCGTAATATAGAAAAAAAAAACATTCGAATTGAAATCCATTCATTCATACTCTCCATTGAAGAGTTTTCAATTCAATAATTACATTCATGCTACATTTAAAGTTTTACAATAGTAGGTAGTGTTATTTATCTATTAAAATACAACGTCATATTATAACATTTAAGATGACCTTTTTCAATGACAAATCTTATAAATAGTACATTAAAAGAGCGCTACGAAAGGCATATGCTCCCACGCTACGAAAAGCTACGGCGTAACTACGAGACAAAAATAATGCGATGTAACTTAGGGAAGAGCTACTACGAAAATGTTTCGTTCAGGGCCATAACCATGAACTCTTAAAACAATCTCAAAGTTGTCAAATCTGTCAATTTTGGTACGTCATTTCATACAAAATTTGACAGAAATGATAATGTTTGACAGATTTGTGATTGTTTTAACAGTTCATGGTTAGGGCCCAGGAAATTAAAATGCTATCAACTTGCGTCATCCCCGTGATAAAATAAGAACAACTCAAATTATCCGTGTAAAATACACGATTGTTTTCAATAGCTCATAAATTCTCAATGGTTGGACACAAAAAGATGGTAATTTTAATTGATTAGGTTTATACGTCTGAGCGATCAAAACATTTACGTAGTAGACCTTTTGATACGAATTTTTGACGACTCGTTGCGTCGTAGTAAATATGTAAATAATTTGGCTATTTTCGGTGTTTCGCTTACAGAAATAGTTTGCGTCGCAAAATGTATTGTTAAACTTTTCGATTATGAGCATTAGTTTGCATGATTTAATACGTGAATGCTTTTATTATACGTGAAACCTGTAACCGCTGTTACTTAGAGGTAACTTTTAAACGACCTTTTAGTCGTAAAGTAGAATTACTTGAGAAGCATAGGTACCAATGCTGTATGTTTCTTCTTAGCGAAAACCAATAAGGTTTTATTGGTTAATTTATTTCTGCAAATAGGTTTAAACTAAGCGCTTTTGCAAGTCCCAATTTCGTTTTTAACCTACCACTGTTTTGTCATAGTTATAATAATGAGTACTGTTTTGTGCAGAAATAGGTACTCTTAAGGGTTCCGTTTTTCTTTACAACCCTAAAAATGGAGCCAATAATATCGGCAAGGCACTAATATCATAGTACAGGGCCCCGAGCACAGTATATACATATTGCAGCATTATGCTGCGGAACTCTTTTGAAGTTAACTTTTTATTTATTTTTTTCCTGGCCACCTATAATAATTTTCTTTTTAATTAACATTTTGAATGGGCATGTCTGTCATGTAAAGAATGTCTGTCCTAAAGAGAAAATGGACAGTTGTGTGGTTGGCTCGATGCATAATATATCGTAAAGTTCATTACTGTATCAACAAAGGACCCGGTCTACGGGTTCTCCCCCCTACCTGCCGAAGCGCTAGCTTTAATAAGCACCAAATTGACCTGCTACGAGTAGGTGCTAGTTTCAGCACGTACTTGTTTATATCACCTTGTTGCGTTGAAAAGGAACGATCCTGCGCTAGCAACGACTTCTGCGAGGAAAAGAGACGATTCTGCGATAGCAACGACTATTTAATCCGACTGCAAAGGATAAGGGCGACTATCCGGCGCCGGCACCTTCGTTATTGTTTTTTTACTTTTCGATAAGCCCGTTCATTGTAATTTTTTTATATAAATTATTCTGTTAACCGGTTTGGAATTTCATACCTCTAAATTCTGTGTAGTTTAATTAGTTGTAAAATAAATAAGTTTTCTTTTGCGTTTTCAATCAAAATTCCCCACGCAAGCCACACAACACAGAATATTTATTTTTTTTGTTCCAATTTTAATTTTACTTTAATTATATTTTTTCAGTATCATTTTCTTTTGTTATTTCATTTTCGTATGTGTTTGGTGTGGCCTTAATCGGTCGCACCAAACGTAGCATTGGCGCCCGAACAAAAGTTAAATTTTTTTGGTGTGTGTGTTGTGCTCTTGTCGAGCAAATTTGTATTTAGTTACTTTGATATTTTCTGTAAACTTGCGCTATAACTTTAGGCTTCTCATTTTCACATATATTTCATTAACTCTACTCTCTACCAATTCAGTACACTGTACAGATCGTTACTCAATACATTTTTACATACAGTAACACTTCACGATCTGCCCACTGGTGGATTTCACGTGGATGGGACATAGTTCGGGAGTTTCGTAAAACTCTTCGGAGTCTTCCGTGTCTGTGTTCTTCCATTGACTCAGTGTGTGTGCTTCGGGAGAATATCCTGCCACATCACACAAACCGAGCAGGTAATTGATTCATGGTGTACTTTCCTAGGGTCTTTGAGACCGCTGAACTAGAGGTACCCAGTCTCATGAGCCGAAGACTTTACATTTGATTACGATTACATACCTCCATTGCATTACTCCATTTTTATCAATTATTATTTTTTTTGTTTTGTTAGTTCTTTTCCTCGGCGTCTTTGCGGGTTTTTCTTTTTTACCTAAAGCCTAGTGCACACATCATTGTTGCAGATTAGCATTAATTTTATTATTATTTTCCATTTACCTCACTAATTTAATATTATATGGCAATCTATTGACAACTTCCAGAATGATTGACCCTGGTTCTTTTGAATCCCCACGTTGCGAAAACCCATTTTTATCTAGACCTCCCCCAATACCTCCTAGGTCATGGCAGATTCCACCAACTTGTAGTATTCCCTCCCCAATCCGCTCTGATACTGTTAATGCCAACTTTTATAAAAAGCACGTAAATTTATCTAAGTGGAATCTGACATATTCTGGCCAAGGTTGTGTCAGGGAATTTTTTATTTGTGTTGAAGAGAGGAAATTAGCTGATGATATTCCTGATGAGTATCTGGTTGTTCGATTTCATGAGCTTCTTTCTGATAATGCTTTAAAATATTTTAGGACAGTTAGACAGCCAGGTCTTACTTTTCAACTCCTTAGGGATCTTTTTTTTAAGACTTTTGGTCCGATAGACTTTGATTTTGTGACTGAGCAGACTATTAGGAGCCTTAAACAAAATTTTGATCAACCTATCCGTGATTTTATAATACAAGTCACATATCTCAATAGTAAGCTTTCTACTCCTATTTCTGATTCGAACCTTTTACAAATTATTATTCATAATATGCATGCAAAATTTTTCCCTTGCCTTTCGGTACATATATTCTCCTCTTTAGCCACCCTTATTCAGATAGCTTCTCACTTTGAGGAATTTTTACCCTCTGCTTCTTGCCCTACATCAATATCCGATAACAGTCAGTCCCCCGTCCTTACGTGTTTGAAATGTAGTGGAACCGGCCATTATTATAGCGACTGCTCAATTGTACCCGGTCCAGTTTGTTTTAAGTGCCACAATCCTGGTTATATCACCAGAAATTGTCCTAAATGTAACCCAAGAAATTGCCAAAACCACCTACGGTACGATTTTCGTCGTACAGTGTCACCGGTGATTACGACAGACACTTTAGACAATCGCCCGTTTATCGAAATTAATTTAAAGGGTGAACCTGTTAAAGCTCTTCTCGATTCTGGTGCTCAAATGTCTTTAGTTAGTGATGCCTTAAGTCAACAACTTGGTGTTTCAATTGATTCTAATTCCTTAGTTCCTTCTGTCATTTCAGCTAATAATTCTCCTATTGATATTTTGGGTTCTGTTGTCATTCCTGTTATGTTCAATGGTGATACTGTTGATCATAGTTTTTTGATTGCCCGTAATATGTCTTCTCCTGTGATCTTGGGAATGGAATTTTGGAATAAATTCGGTTTGACTTCTATTTTTAGCCAAGCTTTTAACAAACATGTTAACGGAAATATATTCCTGTCCTCTTCTGTTCCTCAACCTCTTTCTCAAAACATTTGTGAAGTCCGGTATATCCATCCGCGGAATGTTTTGACTCCTAAACAGGAACTCCAACTTCAAAAAGTGATTGGTGAATTTGATGATATTTCATCAGAAAAGATTGGTCTCGGGAAAACCACCTGGCTTTCCCATAAAATCAATACCATCGGTTCACCTATTCGACAGAGGTACTATCCCCTTTCTCCAGCTAAGTTAAAAGTTCTCAATGAAGAGATTGACTCAATGTTGGAATTAGGTGTCATTCGTCCATCTCGTTCTCCATGGGCTAGTCCAGTTGTGATGGTCACAAAGAAAGATGGTACAGTTCGTTTTTGTGTCGACAGTAGAAAACTAAATAGTGTCACTGTTAGGGACTCCTATCCTCTTCCTCGTATTTCTGATATACTGGATAACCTTAGAGGTGCCAAGTATATGACATCCCTCGATCTCCGGAGTGCTTTCTGGCAGATTCCTTTAGCAGATAAGGAAAGCTGCGAGAAAACAGCTTTTATCGTTCCTCAACGTGGTTTGTTCGAATTTGTAAGGATGCCGTTTGGTTTAACAAATGCCGCTTCTGAGATGCAACGACTGACCGATATAATCGTCAATTTTGAATTTACCTCCACCAGTGATGACTGTGTCTTCGGGTACGTTGACGATCTGATCCTCGTTTCCCGTGATTTCAGCAGTCATTTAGCCCTGCTTCGCAAGGTTCGTGATCGTTTGTTACAGGCTGGCTTGTCTATCAACATCAAGAAGTGTGAATTTTGCAAAGGGGAACTTAAGTATTTGGGTTATATCGTAAATGAAAAGGGTCTTCAAACTGATCCAGGTAAGCTGGACACAATAAGGGATTATCCGGTTCCCATGACGGCTAAGGCTCTACGTGGTTTTATTGGTATGTGTTCTTTTTATAGACGCTTTGTTAAGGATTTTTCTTCTATAATTGCCCCACTTACCGCCTTAATTGGTCCTAAGAAGGGTAATGATCCGATTGTCTGGAATGAATCATCCGATAGTGCTTTTAAAAAACTTAAGGATGCATTAATTAATACTCCTGTTATTGGCTGTCCTGATTTTTCTAAACCGTTTATTTTACAATGTGATGCTTCATCTGTTGGCCTAGGTGCCGTTCTCTCTCAAAAGTTCGAGGATGGTGAGCATCCTATTGCCTTTTATTCTCGCTTATTTTCTAAAGTCGAACGTAATTACAGCACAACGGAGCGTGAACTTTTAGCCGTTCTTGATTCCATTAAAAACTTTCGGTGTTATTTGGATGGAATGCAATTTACAGTTATAACTGATCATATGGCCCTTAAATGGCTCCTCACGTTGAACAATCCTTCTGGTCGTTTAGCTCGTTGGGCGACTGTTATCTCGCAATATTCTTTCGATATTGTTCATCGCAAAGGATCTCAGCTGGTTGTTCCAGATGCTTTGTCTAGAGTCCATATTAACCCTGTCTCCTACGATCAAGGTCCTGATCAAACTGATGATCGCTGGTACAAGAAAATATTTTTGGGTACCCGTGATTCCCCACAAATGTTCCCAGCGTACGCTATTCAGAATGGCGTACTTATGAGGCGTATGCCTGTCGATAGTCGATAGATGTTTGGAACCCATTCTACAATAAATACAGTGACCAAATTGAATCTTTACAACGTAAATATCTACTTAATCTAAATTACAGATCTGTAAGGGCACGGTCATCATATCGTTCCCTTTTAGTTAAATACTCAATTTCGACCCTCAAACAACGTAGATTGTATCTTGACCAATCGATTCTTTTTAAAATTTGTCGTAACGGATTTGACTGCAACATGCTTATAAACCAAATTTACCTGCGCATACCTAGCCGCTCCCGGCGTATTCGTGATGCTTATACTCGTTGTCTATTTGCTCCTAAGCCATGTCGAACCAACGCTGGTAAACGAGCTCCTTTACAGCGATTAATGAATGCATATAATAAATACTTCACTAAAATTGATTTATTTGTCTTGTCACCAACGCAATTTAAAAAGTGTATCTTTCATACCTTAGTGAATATTGGTTAACTGATTTTTCGTTTCTCATTAATTTTAATATGTAAAGACAAGGTTTGTTTGCTATGTTTGCTTGTACTTAATAACTACTTATTGTTCTAATATTATTTTGAGAATAATGGTGCTGGTTGCGTAATTATATAAGTTTTTCTAATATTAATGTAGTAGTATTAAGCATTATTGCGAAATTGTTTGTTATTCCAAACAAAAATAAAATAAAATAAATAAAATAGTCCCTTGTCTGCTGATCCTTGGCGTATTGTTCTTCCCAAGGAGAAGGTTGATGAAATAATATGGGAGGTTCATAATGAATTTCCCTCGATTCACCCGGGAGTTACTAAGACCTACCTAAAAATCAAAGAGCGCTATTATTGGTCAAATATGTTTCGCGACGTCTCTGAAACATTAAGCAGGTGTGATTTATGTAAGGCTTATAAAATTGCTAATACCCGACCTCGAGGGCAAATGTGTTATCCTAAGGATGTTACTCAACCTATTCAAATTATATCTATGGATGTTATTGGGCCTCTACCCTTGGCCTATTACGGTTTCAAGTACATTTTGTCTATGGTCGATGTATTTTCTAAATATGTTTGGCTTGTTCCTTTAAAAAAGATTGATGCCGTTTCCGTTGCTAAAGCATTGTGCTACGTTTGGTGCGACCGATTAAGGCCCCACCAAACACATACGAAAATGAAATAAAAGAAAATGAACTTGAAAAAATATAATTAAAATAAAATTAAAATTGGAACAAAAAAAATAAATATTCTGTGTTGTGTGGCTTGCGTGGGGAATTTTGATTGAGAACGCAAAAGAAAACTTATTTATTTTACAACTAATTAAACTACACAGAATTTAGAGGTATAAAATTCCAAACCGGTTTACAGAATAATTTATATAAAAAATTTACAATGAACGGGCTTATCGAAAAGTAAAAAAACAATAACGAAGGTGCCGGCGCCGGATAGTCGCCCTTATCCTTTGCAGTCGGATTAAATAGTCGTTGCTATCGTAGAATCGTCTCTTTTCCTCGCAGAAGTCGTTGCTAGCGCAGGGTCGTTCCTTTTCAACGCAACAGGGTGATATAAACAAGTACGTGCTGGAACTAGCACCTACTCGTAGCAGGTAAATTTGGTGCTTAATAAAGCTAGCGCTTCGGCAGGTAGGGGGGAGAACCCGTAGACCGGGTCCTTTGTTGATACTATAACAAAGAACACTCCTACTTAATACTAAGGAAAATAAAGATTACAAATATGAACATCTTGAGAGCTTTTACATTATGGCAATATGAATTACAATTTGATGGTAGACTATGGATAAAAAAATAAACTAAAAACTGCACAAGCAAAGTCACGGGAAATTACTAGTTCTTAGATAAATTAGCTCTGATAATATAAGACGGATCGCTCACACGATCAGTAGTTGAGCGACACGCCATACAATTTTATTACATTAAATGAGTTTACGAAACTTACCAGTAATGAACTTTACGATATATTATGCGTCGAGCCAACCACACAACTGTCCATTTTCTCTTTAGGACAGACATTCTTTACATGACAGACATGCCCATTCAAAATGTTAATTAAAAAGAAAATTATTAAAGGTGGCCAGGAAAAAATAAATAAAAAGTTTAACTTCAAAAGAGTTCCGCAGCATAATGCTGCAGCACACCCTTTCCAACAAAAAAGAAAAAAAAAAAAATTAAGTTAACATTAATAGGTTGACAACCCTATGACAAAAGTTGGCAACCCTAACAAATAAGTAAGCAACCATAATGCGGTTTAGAAAGCTGACAGCATACGAACAAGATTAATAAACTAAGAAATATTTTACTAAACGAAAAAAAATAAAGAAAGCAATAATAAGGAAATACTACTTAAGAATGTCCTTAATATGGTATTGTCCGGTATGAGATGAGTCCAGGTCTTTTAAAAAGTACGTAGTTCTAGAGATAACCCTAATAACTTGGCATTTGACAAACCGAGGTGCAAACTTGTTAGTGAAAAAATCAGCACCTGAAGATCTAGAAAAATTTCGCCTCCATACAGTGTCACCGACGTTCAAAACTAAATCACGTCGGTTTCTATTGTAAGCACGAGAGCTTCTTAAAAACGAAATCGCCAGGTTATCGGAAACTTTAGCGTAAATTTCAGCAAGGGAAGAAAGATTAGAGGCATGCTGAGTCCGACTCTCGGCCAAATTAGAGCTCTGAGTCTGACTATTAACACTATGAGAAGGAAAAGACACCTCCCTACCAAATACGAGAAAGTTAGGAGTGAAACCAGTAGCGAGATTTATGCAAGAATTTAAGTATAGTTTGACCTTGGGTAATAACTTTGCCCAATTCCTGTGATTATCCTCGACAAGAATACTTAAACAAGTAACAATTGCAAACAATTAGCAGTGGGCAATTTAATTTTATTTTAATTATATTTTTTCAAGTTCATTTTCTTTTGTTATTTCATTTTCGTATGTGTTTGGTGTGGCCTTAATCGGTCGCACCAAACGTAGCATTGGCGACTCCTTGAATCCGACCACTCGTGGGCCGTTTGCAACTCGTGGCATACTTTCAGCCAAATAGAGTCTAAATATCTCTATTTGGCTGAAAGTATGCCACGAGTTGCAAACGGCCCACGAGTGGTCGGATTCAAGGAGTCGCCAATGCTACGTTTGGTGTGGCCTTAATCGGTCGCACCAAACGTAGCATTGGCGACTCCTTGAATCCGACCACTCGTGGGCCGTTTGCAACTCGTGGCATACTTTCAGCCAAATAGAGATATTTAGACTCTATTTGGCTGAAAGTATGCCACGAGTTGCAAACGGCCCACGAGTGGTCGGATTCAAGGAGTCGCCAATGCTACGTTTGGTGCGACCGATTAAGGCCACACCAAACACATACGAAAATGAAATAACAAAAGAAAATGAACTTGAAAAAATATAATTAAAATAAAATTAAAATTGGAACAAAAAAATAAATAATCTGTGTTGTGTGGCTTGCGTGGGGAATTTTGATTGAGAACGCAAAAGAAAACTTATTTATTTTACAACTAATTAAACTACACAGAATTTAGAGGTATGAAATTCCAAACCGGTTAACAGAATAATTTATATAAAAAATTTACAATGAACGGGCTTATCGAAAAGTAAAAAAAAACAATAACGAAGGTGCCGGCGCCAGATAGTCGCCCTTATCCTTTGCAGTCGGATTAAATAGTCGTTGCTATCGCAGAATCGTCTCTTTTCCTTGCAGAAGTCGTTGCTAGCGCAGGATCGTTCCTTTTCAACGCAACAAGGTGATATAAACAAGTACGTGCCGGAACTAGCACCTACTCGTAGCAGGTCAATTTGGTGCTTATTAAAGCTAGCGCTTCGGCAGGTAGGGGGGAGAACCCGTAGACCGGGTCCTTTGTTGATACTATAACAAAGAACACTCCTACTTAATACTAAGGAAAACAAAGATTACAAATATGAACATCTTGAGAGCTTTTACATTATGGCAATATGAATTACAATTTGATGGTAGACTATGGATAAAAAAATAAACTAAAAACTGCACAAGCAAAGTCACGGGAAATTACTAGTTCTTAGATAAATTAGCTCTGATAATATAAGACGGATCGCTCACACGATCAGTAGTTGAGCGACACGCCATACAATTTTATTACATTAAATGAGTTTACGAAACTTACCAGTAATGAACTTTACGATATAATATGCATCGAGCCAACCACACAACTGTCCATTTTCTCTTTAGGACAGACATTCTTTACATGACAGACATGCCCATTCAAAATGTTAATTAAAAAGAAAATTATTATAGGTGGCCAGGAAAAAAATAAATAAAAAGTTTAACTTCAAAAGAGTTCCGCAGCATAATGCTGCAGCTTTTTTTTTTTTTTTTTTTTTTTTTTTTTTTTTTTTTTTTTTTTTTTTTTTTTTTTTAAGCCATTTAAGGGCAATATATAATATATATATTATATATATATTATATATTGCCCTTAAATGGCTCCTCACGTTGAACAATCCTTCTGGTCGTTTAGCTCGTTGGGCGACTGTTATCTCGCAATATTCTTTCGATATTGTTCATCGCAAAGGATCTCAGCTGGTTGTTCCAGATGCTTTGTCTAGAGTCCATATTAACCCTGTCTCCTACGATCAAGGTCCTGATCAAACTGATGATCGCTGGTACAAGAAAATATTTTTGGGTACCCGTGATTCCCCACAAATGTTCCCAGCGTACGCTATTCAGAATGGCGTACTTATGAGGCGTATGCCTGTCGATAGTCCCTTGTCTGCTGATCCTTGGCGTATTGTTCTTCCCAAGGAGAAGGTTGATGAAATAATATGGGAGGTTCATAATGACTTTCCCTCGATTCACCCGGGAGTTACTAAGACCTACCTAAAAATCAAAGAGCGCTATTATTGGCCGAATATGTTTCGCGACGTCACTGAAACATTAAGCAGGTGTGATTTATGTAAGGCTTATAAAATTGCTAATACCCGACCTCGAGGGCAAATGTGTTATCCTAAGGATGTTACTCAACCTATTCAAATTATATCTATAGATGTTATTGGGCCTCTACCCTTGGCCTATTACGGTTTCAAGTACATTTTGTCTATGGTCGATGTATTTTCTAAATATGTTTGGCTGGTTCCTTTAAAAAAAATTGATGCCGTTTCCGTTGCTAAAGCATTGGAAGTAGAGATATTTTATAGATTTGGTATTCCTCACTCAATTCTCTGTGATAATGCTACTGTTTTTCGCAGTAGTCAATTCAACCGCTTTTTGTCTTCATTTAGGATTGAGCCATTTTATACCCCGTATTATACTCCTCAAGCTAACACAGTTGAGAGATATAATCAGACAATTGTTACTTGTTTAAGTATTCTTGTCGAGGATAATCACAGGAATTGGGCAAAGTTATTACCCAAGGTCAAACTATACTTAAATTCTTGCGTAAATCTCGCTACTGGTTTCACTCCTAACTTTCTCGTATTTGGTAGGGAGGTGTCTTTTCCTTCTCATAGTGTTAATAGTCAGACTCAGAGCTCTAATTTGGCCGAGAGTCGGACTCAGCATGCCTCTAATCTTTCTTCCCTTGCTGAAATTTACGCTAAAGTTTCCGATAACCTGGCGATTTCGTTTTTAAGAAGCTCTCGTGCTTACAATAGAAACCGACGTGATTTAGTTTTGAACGTCGGTGACACTGTATGGAGGCGAAATTTTTCTAGATCTTCAGGTGCTGATTTTTTCACTAACAAGTTTGCACCTCGGTTTGTCAAATGCCAAGTTATTAGGGTTATCTCTAGAACTACGTACTTTTTAAAAGACCTGGACTCATCTCATACCGGACAATACCATATTAAGGACATTCTTAAGTAGTATTTCCTTATTATTGCTTTCTTTATTTTTTTTCGTTTAGTCTTGATTAATCTTGTTCGTATGCTGTCAGCTTTCTAAACCGCATTATGGTTGCTTACTTATTTGTTAGGGTTGCCAACTTTTGTCATAGGGTTGTCAACCTATTAATGTTAACTTATTTTTTTTCTTTTTCTTTTTTGTTGGAAAGGGTGTGCTGCAGCATTATGCTGCGGAACTCTTTTGAAGTTAAACTTTTTATTTATTTTTTTCCTGGCCACCTATAATAATTTTCTTTTTAATTAACATTTTGAATGGGCATGTCTGTCATGTAAAGAATGTCTGTCCTAAAGAGAAAATGGACAGTTGTGTGGTTGGCTCGATGCATATTATATCGTAAAGTTCATTACTGGTAAGTTTCGTAAACTCATTTAATGTAATAAAATTGTATGGCGTGTCGCTCAACTACTGATCGTGTGAGCGATCCGTCTTATATTATCAGAGCTTTTTTTTTTTTTTTTTTTTTTTTTTTATCGTGAGGAAATGCATTTACGCACTATCCTCCAACCGCGGGGGACGGCTGGAGGGGTGTGTGGGACTCCGGGCTCAGAAGGAGACCGCATACCCACTAAAACCTCACGGTGCCCTCCGGTGCCTTGAGTGAAATGGAGCCAAGGGTTTCGCTATTGGCCGCAGCCGCTGGCATGCTCCTTGACTCCGCTTCAGGCTGCGGCCCACTTTATGGCAGGCCGCCCAGTCTCTGGGGGGGAGAGGGAGCTGTCCCCCCCACTCTACGGCGGACGGCGCGCGGGGTCACACGCTGCGCCGTCGCGGGTCCTGGAGACACCCCCGTGTCTGTGGCCCGGGACCCATCCGGAAGGGGCAGGTGGAGGAGGTATGCCCTCCTCCGATGCCCACCGCGCCTGCGGCGGATCATCGGGGCGGAGGCAGAGGCCTCCCGCTCCCTCTCCGCCGCTTCCTTCTGCGAGATGACTGCCTCGCAGAAGGTGAGCATCGCCTGCCACGCTTCCTCGCTTGAGGCCATCCTCGCGACGATTGTCGGCAGAGAGAGGTCACCTCCCACCACCGAAACCAGGACACTACGCTCCTCGTCCCATGCAGGGCACGAGGCGAGGGTGTGCTGCACAGTGTCCTCGTCGCACCGGCGGCAGTGGTGACACTCCGCCGTCGGCTCGCGACCAATCATCGCGAGGTAGGCCCCAAAGCAGCCGTGGCCTGACAGCACCTGGGTCAGCCTGAACGTCAGGCGACCGTGCTGCCGTCGCACCCACTCGGTGAGAACCGGAGCGATTGCCCCGGTTGTGCGACGGCCAGCTGGGCTATCAGCCAGGCGCTCCCTCCATGCTGCGAGAGCGTCGTCCTCGAGGCGGAGACGCTCCGCCTCCACTTCACGCGGGGCGGGCCTTTGCCCCTGGGACCTTTGGTCACCTCGCCACTGATAGACAGCAGCAAGGACCAGGGCATCGAGATCCCAGGGCATGCTCCCTGCCAATGCAAGGGCTGCATCTGCTGACACCGTCCGGTATCCGCGGATGACGCGGATGGCGAGCTGACGCTGCGCCCTCTTGAGCAGCAAGGAGTTGCCGCGGCCACTAGACAGGGCATCGTACCACACCGGAGCCCCATACATGGCCATGGAGCGTACGACGCCCATATACAGCCGTCGGCCGGGTGACGAAGGCCCACCAAGGTTCGGCATAAGCCGACTCAGTGCGCCGGCCGTTTTAAGGAGCTTTGGCGCCACACTGGTGAAGTGGGCGCCGAAGGTCCAGCGCGCATCGAGGGTAAGGCCCAGATATTTGAGGGTCCTCCCCACCTCGATGCGCGTGCCACCCACCACGAGATGGGAACCTAGGGGTGGCGCTCGTCGGGGCATATGAAAACAGAGCGCCTCCGACTTCTCGAGCGCCACCTGAAGTCCCAGCTCCCGAATGCGCTGCACAACGGTAGCGACACCCGCCGTTGCGCGGCACGCCGCCTCACTGAAGTCCTTTCCGCGGGCCGTGACGAGGGTGTCATCAGCGTAGCATGTCACGTTGACACCCCCGATGAGTTGCCCGCGAAGGACCCAGTCGTAGCCGATGTTCCACAGGAGAGGGCCTAGAACCGACCCCTGCGGAACGCCGCACGTAGACTGCCGCTGCAGAATACCTCCACCTAAAGTGGCGCATTCCACCTGCCGATTGGCCAGGTAGTCGGCCACGACCTCCTGCAAATAGGTAGGCACCCCGTGATGAAGGAGTGCCTGCCGTATGCACGACCACGGTAGGGTGTTAAACGCGTTCGCGATGTCCAGAGACACCGCCAACAACACCCCACCGCTGTCGACCGCCCTTGTCGCAAGGTCCTTCACCCTCAGGACTGCGTCGACCGTGGACCTCTCTGCCCTAAAGCCATACTGCTTTTCAGAGAGGTCTGGCCCCACATGCTGTAAGTGCCGGACGAGGCGAACCGAGATGATTCTCTCGAGAAGCTTTCCGGCCTCGTCCAGCAGCACGATGGGGCGATACGCCGTAGGTGAATCCTGCGGTCGGCCTTCTTTTCTTAGTAGGACCAACCGTCCTCGCTTCCAGGCGGTCGGGAAGCGGCCCTGCTCAAGACAGGCGGTATAAAGACCGCGTAACCTTACGCCCAGCGCGTCCTCAGCTAGCACCCAGGCCTTGCCTGGGATGCCATCGGGGCCTGGGGCCACCGTCTTTGCCTTGAGGCGAAGCATGGCCGCCCCCAGTTCTCCCTCGGAGACTGGTTCGGGAGGCTCTACCGAGGCGATTGGGTGTGGCCTCATGGCCGGCGGATTGTGCTCCCCTCGAGACGGGAACAGGGAGGCCACCACATTTATAAGGAGTGCTGGCTCCAGGCTTTCCGTGATCGGAGGCGCCCAGGGTCGGAGCTTCCCTCTGACCGTCCGATAGGGGCGCCCCCACGGATCTTGGTTGAGAGTAGCCAGCAGCTCCTCCCTTGCCTGCGCCTTCGCTTTGGCGATGGCCAC
Organism: Anania fuscalis; assembly: GCA_950371115.1. Taxonomy (NCBI): domain Eukaryota; kingdom Metazoa; phylum Arthropoda; class Insecta; order Lepidoptera; family Crambidae; genus Anania; species Anania fuscalis. Next base: position 2,717,708 of record OX493346.1, read on the forward strand.
CTGGAGGCCTTTTTTCGCGGCCTTGTATGCCGCGAGGAGCGGGCCGTCTTGGTCCAGGTCTCTATTGCGCCGTCTTAGGTGTCGGGAGGAGGCTCTGCGTGCGGTTATGCACGCCTGACGCATTGCTTTTAACTCCTCCGACCACCAATAAACCTGACGCTTTGGAGGCAGGGGTTTGGACCGGGGCATGGCCGCATCACAGACGTGCGTCATTGCCCCTCGAAACCACTCTGCCTCCTCATCGACCCGGACTGGTCCGCTGGGGCCAGGTAGCCAGGCCTTCACCAAAGCGGCCTCCCTCAACATCTCTCGGTCAAGAGCCTTTACCCTCCATCTAGGGTATGCCGGCATTCGGCGAAGCAGGCTGGAGGGCTGGGTGTTGGTCGAGGCGGAGAGGTCAAACCTAATGTTGCGATGGTCAGACAACGACTCCGCCTCTGTAAGAACCCTCCAACCGCCCACTCGGGCTGCGATCTCCGGGGAGGCGAACGTCAAATCGACGATCGACTCCCCCTGAGGCCGCACGCACGTCGGCACGCTTCCACGGTTCAGCAGCACCAGCCCCGCTGCCGTGGCCCACTCAAGGACTAGCTCCCCGCGAGAGTTCGTGGCCCTTTCGCCCCAGGCCGTCGCCCTTGCGTTGAAATCGCCAGCGACGAGGGCAGGGAGAGGCGACTGCAGGAGGACATTGCTGAGGCTGTCGAGGGTATTCTCCACAGTGGCAGCATTTCTGCGGGGAGGGAGGTACACCCCTGCCAGCAGAATCCCCTGGTATTTGGCCACAACGAAGCCGCTCCCCCGTGACACCACCTGTAGCGGCGCTCCAGGAACCAAAATTGCTGTCAGGCCCTCCGCGTCGGCCACCCAGTTATCCCTATCTGGAGGAATCCAGTAGGGTTCTGGGACTATGGCCACGTCAATCCGCCACTCAGCCATGTGCTGCAGCAGAAGGTCCTGTGCAGCAGTGGCGTGATTGACGTTGACTTGAAGAAGTCGGAGGGCCATTACGCATGGGCAGTGTCCATTGCCGTCACGTCCCCTGTGTTACGGAGGGGACCAGGCTTTGAGGCCTTTCCTTTCTTCGGTGGTGAGCAGGATTTGCTCCCCACCTTGTGGTTGGCAGGCTTGCCCTTGTCCGCACATATAGGACAGTGGGGGGCAGCGGCTGTGCACTCTCGTGCCTGATGTCCGGGACGACCGCAGCGGTAACACAATTCGCTGCGGTCTGTCTCGCACTGGCATTGGCCCCTAACGTGGCCACCTTCCATGCACCGGTAGCAGCGTAGGGGTTTGTTCTCGAGCACCTGCACTCGGCACGAAACCCAACCCACTAGCAAACGGCCTTGAGAAAGCTTTTTGGCCGCCCCTACCGGTACTTTTACTACCACGGTGCCACTGCCGGACCACGATTGGTGAATGTGGCCAACCTTGACGTTTGCGGCCGCGCAACCTCCAGTTTTGGAGACCGCCGCTGCGACTTCCTCCTTGGTGACGGAGTCATCCAGGCCCGACAGTCGGATGTCAACTGTTTTGGTGGGCCTGGTGACCCGTACAGCGTCTGCCGGCAGGACCTCCCGCAGCTTGGCCGCAAAAGCGTCCGCCTTATCGCCGGAAGTAGCTCCGGGAATCTCTAATAGCTTCCCGCCAGTTTTCGCCTTTGAGAAGCGAAGGCCGGAGATTCCAAGCTCTTCAACATTAATCCGGGACTTTGCGTCCCGGATTGCCGACTCGTATGTCACCCCCTTCTCCTGTGCCCCCGGCAGCAGTGTAAGCACAATAGCCGATGAGCGTGGTGGGCGGAGTTTAGGGGAAGTGGTTTTAGTGGTGACCGGTTTTGCCGGTTTTGCGCCCATCTGTGGTGGTTCGGCCGGTCTTTGGGCCTTTTTGCCACGCTTGACCACCGTGGTCCAACCTTCGTTCATAGACTTGGGTGGGGGTGGGAGCGGGCAGGTCTCTCTGGGTAGGGGCGTGATGGTTGCGGCCTGACGCCTTTTCTTGCTTCTGCCTTGTCGGCCACAGGCCGGTACTGGTGCAGGAGCAAGCGTGGCGGGTTGATCTTTAACCCTCACATCCTTAGCCTTTGGTGTGCCATTGGCAGGCTTATTCGGCCCTATGGTTGTAGGTTGGGCAGAGGCACCCAAAGTTGCCACAGTTGCCATTTTGGCCGCTTTCCGCGGTTTCGACATTGCCGGGTTAGGAGCGGGAGCCTTTGCCTGGCTAGGAACAGACTGGTGGACAAGGGGCACTGCTTCCTCTAATTTTCGGCGATCCGCAGCAAGAGGAATGCGCCGCTTTTCTGGTAGCAGACGGTCGCCCAGACCGTCCACTCGCGCATTTATCATGGCACTGCATCGCGCCATGATCACCTGTTCTATCTCCCCCCGATCTGAACCTTGGGTGGTAGGGGAGATCTCCATGCAGTCTGCGCTAGGTTTGCTCGCTTTTAGTGCGGAGAACTCCTCTCGCAGATCTGCGAGCTCCTGTGACAATTTGGCGTTGGCAGCATTGAGACGACGTATCTCCTCGCTCGTTGTCCTCTCTGCTAACGCCTCTGCTGCCGCTGTGATGAGAGTGGCAGCGTCGTTGAAATTGCGCTGGAAAACGCCGCTGATGTTGCCACTCTTTCTGGCGCAGTGCAGGACTGTATCCGTGCCGGTACGCACAGCCCGCACTAACTCCTGCGCCGTTCTCTCCCTCGCAGTAAATCTTGCCAGATTCAGCGCTTTTTTCAATTTTTGAGACCAGGTTTCAGCCTCTTCCTCGGCTTCCTGGACTCGAAGTTTGCGCCGATCATCCCGCAAAAGCTCCCTTGCAGAGGTTTTAGCTGCACGCCCTCCCACAGTTGTCGGTCTCCCTCGGCGCCCGCTGCGGCCACGCCCGGTCGCGTACGCCAGTTCCTTGGCGGCCCTTGCCACCTCAGATTCGGAGTCGGATTCCCTACTGATCGACTCAGCGTGGCTCCTTTTGCCGAGTACGGACCTGGATCTACCATCAAGGGATGACACGGAGTCACTGTCCGCGATGGAAATCCGGTCGATAACGACCTTGCAGTCCCGGACCACAAATGCCGACAGATCCGCCTGTTGGGACGCGGCCGAAACCACGTCAGCGTTCCAACCGCCCATCTCGGGCAATTCAGTGTCCAATACTACACTTCCACCCCCATATATTATCAGAGCTAATTTATCTAAGAACTAGTAATTTCCCGTGACTTTGCTTGTGCAGTTTTTAGTTTATTTTTTTATCCATAGTCTACCATCAAATTGTAATTCATATTGCCATAATGTAAAAGCTCTCAAGATGTTCATATTTGTAATCTTTGTTTTCCTTAGTATTAAGTAGGAGTGTTCTTTGTTATAGTATCAACAAAGGACCCGGTCTACGGGTTCTCCCCCCTACCTGCCGAAGCGCTAGCTTTAATAAGCACCAAATTGACCTGCTACGAGTAGGTGCTAGTTCCGGCACGTACTTGTTTATATCACCTTGTTGCGTTGAAAAGGAACGATCCTGCGCTAGCAACGACTTCTGCAAGGAAAAGAGACGATTCTGCGATAGCAACGACTATTTAATCCGACTGCAAAGGATAAGGGCGACTATCTGGCGCCGGCACCTTCGTTATTGTTTTTTTTTACTTTTCGATAAGCCCGTTCATTGTAAATTTTTTATATAAATTATTCTGTTAACCGGTTTGGAATTTCATACCTCTAAATTCTGTGTAGTTTAATTAGTTGTAAAATAAATAAGTTTTCTTTTGCGTTCTCAATCAAAATTCCCCACGCAAGCCACACAACACAGATTATTTATTTTTTTGTTCCAATTTTAATTTTATTTTAATTATATTTTTTCAAGTTCATTTTCTTTTGTTATTTCATTTTCGTATGTGTTTGGTGTGGCCTTAATCGGTCGCACCAAACGTAGCACTGCCGCTGCAGCATTATGCTGCGGAACTCTTTTGAAGTTAAACTTTTTATTTATTTTTTTCCTGGCCACCTATAATAATTTTCTTTTTAATTAACATTTTGAATGGGCATGTCTGTCATGTAAAGAATGTCTGTCCTGAAGAGAAAATGGACAGTTGTGTGGTTGGCTCGATGCATAAATATATCGTAAAGTTCATTACTGGTAAGTTTCGTAAACTCATTTAATGTAATAAAATTGTATGGCGTGTCGCTCAACTACTGATCGTGTGAGCGATCCGTCTTATATTATCAGAGCTAATTTATCTAAGAACTAGTAATTTCCCGTGACTTTGCTTGTGCAGTTTTTAGTTTATTTTTTTATCCATAGTCTACCATCAAATTGTAATTCATATTGCCATAATGTAAAAGCTCTCAAGATGTTCATATTTGTAATCTTTGTTTTCCTTAGTATTAAGTAGGAGTGTTCTTTGTTATAGTATCAACAAAGGACCCGGTCTACGGGTTCTCCCCCCTACCTGCCGAAGCGCTAGCTTTATTAAGCACCAAATTTACCTGCTACGAGTAGGTGCTAGTTCCAGCACGTACTTGTTTATATCACCCTGTTGCGTTGAAAAGGAACGACCCTGCGCTAGCAACGACTTCTGCGAGGAAAAGAGACGATTCTACGATAGCAACGACTATTTAATCCGACTGCAAAGGATAAGGGCGACTATCCGGCGCCGGCACCTTCGTTATTGTTTTTTTACTTTTCGATAAGCCCGTTCATTGTAAATTTTTTATATAAATTATTCTGTAAACCGGTTTGGAATTTTATACCTCTAAATTCTGTGTAGTTTAATTAGTTGTAAAATAAATAAGTTTTCTTTTGCGTTCTCAATCAAAATTCCCCACGCAAGCCACACAACACAGAATATTTATTTTTTTTGTTCCAATTTTAATTTTATTTTAATTATATTTTTTCAAGTTCATTTTCTTTTATTTCATTTTCGTATGTGTTTGGTGGGGCCTTAATCGGTCGCACCAAACGTAGCATTGGCGCCCGAACAAAAGTTAAATTTTTTTGGTGTGTGTGTGGTGCTCATATCGAGCAAATTAGTATGTAGTTACTTTGATATATTCTGTAAACTTGCGCTATACCTTTAGGCTTCTCATTTTCACACATATTTTATTAACTCTACTCTCTACCAATTCAGTACACTGTACAGATCGTTACTCAATACATTTTTACATACAGTAACACTTCACGATCTGCCCACTGGTGGATTTTACGTGGATGGGACATAGTTCGGGAGTTTCGTAAAACTCTTCGGAGTCTTCCGTGTCTGTGTTCTTCCATTGACTCAGTGTGTGTGCTTCGGGAGAATATCCTGCCACATCACACAAACCGAGCAGGTAATTGATTCATGGTGTACTTTCCTAGGGTCTTTGAGACCGCTGAACTAGAGGTACCCAGTCTCATGAGCCGAAGACTTTACATTTGATTACGATTACATACCTCCATTGCATTACTCCATTTTTATCAATTATTATTTTTTTGTTTTGTTAGTTCTTTTTCTCGGCTTCTTTGCGGGTTTTTCTTTTTTACCTAAAGCCTAGTGCACACATCATTGTTGCAGATTAGCATTAATTTTATTATTATTTTCCATTTACCTCACTAATTTAATATTATATGGCAATCTATTGACAACTTCCAGAATGATTGACCCTGGTTCTTTTGAATCCCCACGTTGCGAAAACCCATTTTTATCTAGACCTCCTCCAATACCTCCTAGGTCATGGCAGATTCCACCAACTGGTAGTATTCCCTCCCCAATCCGTTCTGATACTGTTAATGCCAACTTTTATAAAAAGCACGTAAATTTATCTAAGTGGAATCTGAAATATTCTGGCCAAGGTTGTGTCAGGGAATTTTTTATTTGTGTTGAAGAGAGGAAATTAGCTGATGATATTCCTGATGAGTATCTGGTTGTTCGATTTCATGAGCTTCTTTCTGATAATGCTTTAAAATATTTTAGGACAGTTAGACAGCCAGGTCTTACTTTTCAACTCCTTAGGGATCTCTTTTTTAAGACTTTTGGTCCTACAGACTTTGATTTTGTGACTGAACAGACTATTAGGAGCCTTAAACAAAATTTTGATCAACCTATCCGTGATTTTATAATACAAGTCACATATCTCAATAGTAAGCTTTCTACTCCTATTTCTGATTCGAACCTTTTACAAATTATTATTCATAATATGCATGCAAAATTTTTCCCTTGCCTTTCGGTACATATATTCTCCTCTTTGGCCACCCTTATTGAGATAGCTTCTCACTTTGAGGAATTTTTACCCTCTGCTTCTTGCCCTACATCAATATCCGATAACAGTCAGTCCCCCGTCCTTACGTGTTTGAAATGTAGTGGAACCGGCCATTATTATAGCGACTGCTCAATTGTACCCGGTCCAGTTTGTTTTAAGTGCCACAATCCTGGTTATATCACCAGAAATTGTCCTAAATGTAACCCAAGAAATTGCCAAAACCACCTACGGTACGATTCTCGTCGTACAGTGTCACCGGTGATTACGACAAACTCTTTAGATAATCGCCCGTTTATCGAAATTTATTTAAAGGGTGAACCTGTTAAATCTCTTCTCGATTCTGGTGCTCAAATGTCTTTAGTTAGTGATGCCTTGAGTCAACAACTTGGTGTTTCAATTGATTCTAATTCCTTAGTTCCTTCTGTCATTTCAGCTAATAATTCTCCTATTGATATTTTGGGTTCTGTTGTTATTCCTGTTATGTTCAATGGTGATACTGTTGATCATAGTTTTTTGATTGCCCGTAATATGTCTTCTCCTGTGATTTTGGGAATGGAATTTTGGAATAAATTCGGTTTGACTTCTATTTTTAGCCAAGCTTTTAACAAACATGTTAAAGGAAATATGTTCCTGTCCTCTTCTGTTCCTCAACCTCTTTCTCAAAACATTTGTGAAGTCCGGTATATCCATCCGCGGAATGTTTTGACTCCTAAACAGGAACTCCAACTTCAAAAAGTGATTGGTGAATTTGATGATATTTCATCAGAAAAGATTGGTCTCGGGAAAACCACCTGGCTTTCCCATAAAATCAATACCATCGGTTCACCTATTCGACAGAGGTACTATCCCCTTTCTCCAGCTAAGTTAAAAGTTCTCAATGAAGAGATTGACTCAATGTTGGAATTAGGTGTCATTCGTCCATCACGTTCTCCATGGGCTAGTCCAGTTGTGATGGTCACAAAGAAAGATGGTACAGTTCGTTTTTGTGTCGACAGTAGAAAACTAAATAGTGTCACTGTTAGGGACTCCTATCCTCTTCCCCGTATTTCTGATATACTGGATAACCTTAGAGGTGCCAAGTATATGACATCCCTCGATCTCCGGAGTGCTTTCTGGCAGATTCCTTTAGCAGATAAGGAAAGCTGCGAGAAAACAGCTTTTATCGTTCCTCAACGTGGTTTGTTCGAATTTGTAAGGATGCCGTTTGGTTTAACAAATGCCGCTTCGGAGATGCAACGACTGACCGATATGATCGTCAATTTTGAATTTACCTCCACCAGTGATGACTGTGTCTTCGGGTACGTTGACGATCTGATCCTCGTTTCCCGTGATTTCAGCAGTCATTTAGCCCTGCTTCGCAAGGTTCGTGATCGTTTGTTACAGGCTGGCTTGTCTATCAACATCAAGAAGTGTGAATTTTGCAAAGGGGAACTTAAGTATTTGGGTTATATCGTTAATGAAAAGGGTCTTCAAACTGATCCAGGTAAGCTGGACACAATAAGGGATTATCCGGTTCCCATGACGGCTAAGGCTCTACGTGGTTTTATTGGTATGTGTTCTTATTATAGACGCTTTGTTAAGGATTTTTCTTCTATAATTGCCCCACTTACCGCCTTAATTGGTCCTAAGAAGGGTAATGATCCGATTGTCTGGAATGAATCATCCGATAGTGCTTTCAAAAAACTTAAGGATGCATTAATTAATACTCCTGTTATTGGCTGTCCTGATTTTTCTAAACCGTTTATTTTACAATGTGATGCTTCATCTGTTGGCCTAGGTGCCGTTCTCTCTCAAAAGTTCGAGGATGGTGAGCATCCTATTGCCTTTTATTCTCGCTTATTTTCTAAAGTCGAACGTAATTACAGCACAACGGAGCGTGAACTTTTAGCCGTTCTTGATTCCATTAAAAACTTTCGGTGTTATTTGGATGGAATGCAATTTACAGTTATAACTGATCATATGGCCCTTAAATGGCTCCTCACGTTGAACAATCCTTCTGGTCGTTTAGCTCGTTGGGCGACTGTTATCTCGCAATATTCTTTCGATATTGTTCATCGCAAAGGATCTCAGCTGGTTGTTCCAGATGCTTTGTCTAGAGTCCATATTAACCCTGTCTCCTACGATCAAGGTCTTGATCAAACTGATGATCGTTGGTACAAGAAAATATTTTTGGGTACCCGTGATTCCCCACAAATGTTCCCAGCGTACGCTATTCAGAATGGCGTACTTATGAGGCGTATGCCTGTCGATAGTCCCTTGTCTGCTGATCCTTGGCGTATTGTTCTTCCCAAGGAGAAGGTTGATGAAATAATATGGGAGGTTCATAATGACTTTCCCTCGATTCACCCGGGAGTTACTAAGACCTACCTAAAAATCAAAGAGCGCTATTATTGGTCAAATATGTTTCGCGACGTCTCTGAAACATTAAGCAGGTGTGATTTATGTAAGGCTTATAAAATTGCTAATACCCGACCTCGAGGGCAGATGTGTTATCCTAAGGATGTTACTCAACCTATTCAAATTATATCTATAGATGTTATTGGGCCTCTACCCTTGGCCTATTACGGTTTCAAGTACATTTTGTCTATGGTCGATGTATTTTCTAAATATGTTTGGCTTGTTCCTTTAAAGAAGATAGATGCCGTTTCCGTTGCTAAAGCATTGGAAGTAGAGATATTTTATAGATTTGGTATTCCTCACTCAATTCTCTGTGATAATGCTACTGTTTTTCGCAGTAGTCAATTCAACCGCTTTTTGTCTTCATTTAGGATTGAGCCATTTTATACTCCGTATTATACTCCTCAAGCTAACACAGTTGAGAGATATAATCAGACAATTGTTACTTGTTTAAGTATTCTTGTCGAGGATAATCACAGGAATTGGGCAAAGTTATTACCCAAAGTCAAACTATACTTAAATTCTTGCATAAATCTCGCTACTGGTTTCACTCCTAACTTTCTCGTTTTTGGTAGGGAGGTGTCTTTTCCTTCTCATAGTGTTAATAGTCAGACTCAGAGCTCTAATTTGGCCGAGAGTCGGACTCAGCATGCCTCTAATCTTTCTTCCCTTGCTGAAATTTACGCTAAAGTTTCCGATAACCTGGCGATTTCGTTTTTAAGAAGCTCTCGTGCTTACAATAGAAACCGCCGTGATTTAGTTTTGAACGTCGTGTGAGCGATCCGTCTTATATTATCAGAGCTAATTTATCTAAGAACTAGTAATTTCCCGTGACTTTGCTTGTGCAGTTTTTAGTTTATTTTTTTATCCATAGTCTACCATCAAATTGTAATTCATATTGCCATAATGTAAAAGCTCTCAAGATGTTCATATTTGTAATCTTTGTTTTCCTTAGTATTAAGTAGGAGTGTTCTTTGTTATAGTATCAACAAAGGACCCGGTCTACGGGTTCTCCCCCCTACCTGCCGAAGCGCTAGCTTTATTAAGCACCAAATTTACCTGCTACGAGTAGGTGCTAGTTCCAGCACGTACTTGTTTATATCACCCTGTTGCGTTGAAAAGGAACGACCCTGCGCTAGCAACGACTTCTGCGAGGAAAAGAGACGATTCTACGATAGCAACGACTATTTAATCCGACTGCAAAGGATAAGGGCGACTATCCGGCGCCGGCACCTTCGTTATTGTTTTTTTACTTTTCGATAAGCCCGTTCATTGTAAATTTTTTATATAAATTATTCTGTAAACCGGTTTGGAATTTTATACCTCTAAATTCTGTGTAGTTTAATTAGTTGTAAAATAAATAAGTTTTCTTTTGCGTTCTCAATCAAAATTCCCCACGCAAGCCACACAACACAGAATATTTATTTTTTTTGTTCCAATTTTAATTTTATTTTAATTATATTTTTTCAAGTTCATTTTCTTTTATTTCATTTTCGTATGTGTTTGGTGGGGCCTTAATCGGTCGCACCAATTTTTTTTTTTTTTTTTTTTTTTTTTTTTTTTTTTTTTGGAATTTTACACTATATTGGACAAACAATGCCACTTCACAATACACAAGACAAGACAAGACAAATCACACCCTAATAATTTTTGTGCCCGGCTCCCAATTATAGCTGACTGGCTTTTTAGAATCCACCGACTCAACTGAAGTATAATACACTATATTCGTCGACGGTTCGTAGCTGAGGAGGCTCTCTTCGGACTTTCTTCGTAAAGTGTCTTCGGACGGGTTGCTCCTTCTGTCCAAGGTCTTAAAGGTCACTTTCCCTTCTTCAGCCACGTGCCTCCGAGGGTTTATGATGCCGGCACAGCTGTGGAATTTCGAGAATTTGTCGTGGACTCGATGTTCTAGGTCCACGTGGAGACTCAGTTGGCGCCTATAGTCAAAGTTCTCGCCGCAAAAGTGGCAAGTCACAGGAGCACTATACGGAAACTTCGAAGTCACATCCGACTGCGCAGGAGACGGGCATTTGTTCTTCCTGTGAAGATTCACACAGCTCACTGTCCTTTTATCTGTTTCCGAGTTCGTACTAGTATTATCTGCCGTCGTATCTTCTTTGTACTGCTGTCTATTCTGAAGATTCGACTCAGAAAACCTGTTCTTCTTGATCTCTGATAGAATTTGATCTGGATCCGAGATTTTGTCGAAGAAGGATACGATTTTCTTCAATTTGTCTTCTGGGACGTCGCATTTTGTTAGTTCAGGCTCGGTTTGGGTTATGCTGGCTTTCCTGGTTTGTTTCGAAACGATTGGGATGTTGGAAGTGATCTTATTAATGCCGATATGCTCGTTCTCATGAAGATACTTGTCGTACTCTCTCTCGAAGCCTTCGTGGCAGTAATGGCAGATGAACTTGCGTTCGGTGAAGTGACAGAGGTTTAGGTGGTCGTTGTAGTTTATGATACCATAAAATATCATCCTACACCCCATGATTGGACACTGCCTCGGCGTCGTGTCCATCAGGCAGTTCTTCCGAACGCTCTGGACGTACGTCAAGATCATAGGACTCTTTACGTTCCTCAACGCACTCTCCGACTGTATCTTCTTCGGCCTCCGCAACTTCCGAAACCTCAACCCTCGTCTCTTTCTCTTCTCAGAGTAATGAGGAGTGATGTTATTGTCACTGGCCGCATATATATGCCCATTCTGTGGGCTTATATATATATTATATCCGTTGCTAAAGCATTGGAAGTAGAGATATTTTATAGATTTGGTATTCCTCATTCAATACTCTGTGATAATGCTACTGTTTTTCGCAGTAGTCAATTCAACCGCTTTTTGTCTTCATTTAGGATTGAGCCATTTCATACCCCGTATTATACTCCTCAAGCTAACACAGTTGAGAGATATAATCAGACAATTGTTACTTGTTTAAGTATTCTTGTCGAGGATAATCACAAGAATTTAAGTATAGTTTGACCTTGGGTAATAACTTTGCCCAATTCCTGTGATTATCCTCGACAAGAATACTTAAACAAGTAACAATTGTCTGATTATATCTCTCAACTGTGTTAGCTTGAGGAGTATAATACGGGGTATGAAATGGCTCAATCCTAAATGAAGACAAAAAGCGGTTGAATTGACTACTGCGAAAAACAGTAGCATTATCACAGAGTATTGAATGAGGAATACCAAATCTATAAAATATCTCTACTTCCAATGCTTTAGCAACGGAAACGGCATCAATTTTTTTTAAAGGAACCAGCCAAACATATTTAGAAAATACATCGACCATAGACAAAATGTACTTGAAACCGTAATAGGCCAAGGGTAGAGGCCCAATAACATCTATAGATATAATTTGAATAGGTTGAGTAACATCCTTAGGATAACACATTTGCCCTCGAGGTCGGGTATTAGCAATTTTATAAGCCTTACATAAATCACACCTGCTTAATGTTTCAGTGACGTCGCGAAACATATTCGGCCAATAATAGTGTTCTTTGATCTTTAGGTAGGTCTTAGTAACTCCCGGGTGAATCGAGGGAAAGTCATTATGAACCTCCCATATTATTTCATCAACCTTCTCCTTGGGAAGAACAATACGCCAAGGATCAGCAGACAAGGGACTATCGACAGGCATACGCCTCATAAGTACGCCATTCTGAATAGCGTACGCTGGGAACATTTGTGGGGAATCACGAGTACCCAAAAATATTTTCTTGTACCAGCGATCATCAGTTTGATCAGGACCTTGATCGAAGGAAACAGGGGAAATATGGACTCTAGACAAAGCATCTGGAACAACCAGCTGAGATCCTTTGCGATGAACAATATCGAAAGAATATTGTGAGATAACAGTCGCCCAACGAGCTAAACGACCAGAAGGATTGTTCAACGTGAGGAGCCATTTAAGGGCCATATGATCAGTTATAACTGTAAATTGCATTCCATCCAAATAACACCGAAAGTTTTTAATGGAATCAAGAACGGCTAAAAGTTCACGCTCCGTTGTACTGTAATTACGTTCGACTTTAGAAAATAAGCGAGAATAAAAGGCAATAGGATGCTCACCATCCTCGAACTTTTGAGAGAGAACGGAACCTAGGCCAACAGATGAAGCATCACATTGTAAAATGAACGGTTTAGAAAAATCAGGACAGCCAATAACAGGAGTATTAATTAAAGCATCCTTAAGTTTTTTAAAAGCACTATCGGATGATTCATTCCAGACAATCGGATCATTACCCTTCTTAGGACCAATTAAGGCGGTAAGTGGGGCAATTATAGAAGAAAAGTCCTTAACAAAGCGTCTATAGTAAGAACACATACCAATAAAACCACGTAGAGCCTTAGCCGTCATGGGAACCGGATAATCCCTTATTGTGTCCAGCTTACCTGGATCAGTTTGAAGACCCTTTTCATTTACGATATAACCCAAATACTTAAGTTCCCCTTTGCAAAATTCACACTTCTTGATGTTGATAGACAAGCCAGCCTGTAACAAACGATCACGAACCTTGCGAAGCAGGGCTAAATGACTGCTGAAATCACGGGAAACGAGGATCAGATCGTCAACGTACCCGAAGACACAGTCATCACTGGTGGAGGTAAATTCAAAATTGACGATCATATCGGTCAGTCGTTGCATCTCAGAAGCGGCATTTGTTAAACCAAACGGCATCCTTACAAATTCGAACAAACCACGTTGAGGAACGATAAAAGCTGTTTTCTCGCAGCTTTCCTTATCTGCTAAAGGAATCTGCCAGAAAGCACTCCGGAGATCGAGGGATGTCATATACTTGGCACCTCTAAGGTTATCCAGTATATCAGAAATACGAGGAAGAGGATAGGAGTCCCTAACAGTGACACTATTTAGTTTTCTACTGTCGACACAAAAACGAACTGTACCATCTTTCTTTGTGACCATCACAACTGGACTAGCCCATGGAGAACGAGATGGACGAATGACACCTAATTCCAACATTGAGTCAATCTCTTCATTGAGAACTTTTAACTTAGCTGGAGAAAGGGGATAGTACCTCTGTCGAATAGGTGAACCGATGGTATTGATTTTATGGGAAAGCCAGGTGGTTTTCCCGAGACCAATCTTTTCTGATGAAATATCATCAAATTCACCAATCACTTTTTGAAGTTGGAGTTCCTGTTTAGGAGTCAAAACATTCCGCGGATGGATATACCGGACTTCACAAACGTTTTGAGAAAGAGGTTGAGGAACAGAAGAGGACAGGAACATATTTCCTTTAACATGTTTGTTAAAAGCTTGGCTAAAAATAGAAGTCAAACCGAATTTATTCCAAAATTCCATTCCCAAGATCACAGGAGAAGACATATTACGGGCAATCAAAAAACTATGATCAACAGTATCACCATTGAACATAACAGGAATAACAACAGAACCCAAAATATCAATAGGAGAATTATTAGCTGAAATGACAGGAGGAACTAAGGAATTAGAATCAATTGAAACACCAAGTTGTTGACTTAAGGCATCACTAACTAAAGACATTTGAGCACCAGAATCAAGAAGAGCTTTAACAGGTTCACCCTTTAAATTAATTTCGATAAACGGGCGATAGTCTAAAGTGTCTGTCGTAATCACCGGTGACACTGTACGACGAGAATCGTACCGTAGGTGGTTTTGGCAATTTCTTGGGTTACATTTAGGACAATTTCTGGTGATATAACCAGGATTGTGGCACTTAAAACAAACTGGACCGGGTACAATTGAGCAGTCGCTATAATAATGGCCGGTTCCACTACATTTCAAACACGTAAGGACGGGGGACTGACTGTTATCGGATATTGATGTAGGGCAAGAAGCAGAGGTTAAAAATTCCTCAAAGTGAGAAGCTATCTCAATAAGGGTGGCTAAAGAGGAGAATATATGTACCGAAAGGCAAGGGAAAAATTTTGCATGCATGTTATGAATAATAATTTGTAAAAGGTTCGAATCAGAAATAGGAGTAGAAAGCTTACTATTGAGATATGTGACTTGTATTATAAAATCACGGATAGGTTGATCAAAATTTTGTTTAAGGCTCCTAATAGTCTGTTCAGTCACAAAATCAAAGTCTGTCGGACCAAAAGTCTTAAAAAAAAGATCCCTAAGGAGTTGAAAAGTAAGACCTGGCTGTCTAACTGTCCTAAAATATTTCAAAGCATTATCAGAAAGAAGCTCATGAAATCGAACAACCAGATACTCATCAGGAATATCATCAGCTAATTTCCTCTCTTCAACACAAATAAAAAATTCCCTGACACAACCTTGGCCAGAATATGTCAGATTCCACTTAGATAAATTTACGTGCTTTTTATAAAAGTTGGCATTAACAGTATCAGAACGAATTGGGGAGGGAATACTACAAGTAGGTGGAATCTGCCATGACCTAGGAGGTATTGGGGGAGGTCTAGATAAAAATGGGTTTTCGCAACGTGGGGATTCAAAAGAACCAGGGTCAATCATTCTGGAAGTTGTCAATAGATTGCCATATAATATTAAATTAGTGAGGTAAATGGAAAATAATAATAAAATTAATGCTAATCTGCAACAATGATGTGTGCACTAGGCTTTAGGTAAAAAGAAAAACCCGCAAAGAAGCCGAGGAAAAGAACTAACAAAACAAAAAAAAAAATAATTGATAAAAATGGAGTAATGCAATGGAGGTATGTAATCGTAATCAAATGTAAAGTCTTCGGCTCATGAGACTGGGTACCTCTAGTTCAGCGGTCTCAAAGACCCTAGGAAAGTACACCATGAATCAATTACCTGCTCGGTTTGTGTGATGTGGCAGGATATTCTCCCGAAGCACACACACTGAGTCAATGGAAGAACACAGACACGGAAGACTCTGAAGAGTTTTACGAAACTCCCGAACTACGTCCCATCCACGTGAAATCCACCAGTGGGCAGATCGTGAAGTGTTACTGTATGTAAAAATGTATTGAGTAACGATCTGTACAGTGTACTGAATTGGTAGAGAGTAGAGTTAATGAAATATATGTGAAAATGAGAAGCCTAAAGTTATAGCGCAAGTTTACAGAAAATATCAAAGTAACTAAATACAAATTTGCTCGAAAAGCCCCACCAAACACATACGAAAATGACATAACAAAATATAATGAACTTGAAAAAATATAATTAAAATAAAATTAAAATTGGAACAAAAAAAATAAATATTCTGTGTTGTGTGGCTTGCGTGGGGAATTTTGATTGAGAACGCAAAAGAAAACTTATTTATTTTACAACTAATTAAACTACACAGAATTTAGAGGTATAAAATTCCAAACCGGTTTACAGAATAATTTATATAAAAAATTTACAATGAACGGGCTTATCGAAAAGTAAAAAAACAATAACGAAGGTGCCGGCGCCGGATAGTCGCCCTTATCCTTTGCAGTCGGATTAAATAGTCGTTGCTATCGTAGAATCGTCTCTTTTCCTCGCAGAAGTCGTTGCTAGCGCAGGGTCGTTCCTTTTCAACGCAACAGGGTGATATAAACAAGTACGTGCTGGAACTAGCACCTACTCGTAGCAGGTAAATTTGGTGCTTAATAAAGCTAGCGCTTCGGCAGGTAGGGGGGAGAACCCGTAGACCGGGTCCTTTGTTGATACTATAACAAAGAACACTCCTACTTAATACTAAGGAAAATAAAGATTACAAATATGAACATCTTGAGAGCTTTTACATTATGGCAATATGAATTACAATTTGATGGTAGACTATGGATAAAAAAATAAACTAAAAACTGCACAAGCAAAGTCACGGGAAATTACTAGTTCTTAGATAAATTAGCTCTGATAATATAAGACGGATCGCTCACACGATCAGTAGTTGAGCGACACGCCATACAATTTTATTACATTAAATGAGTTTACGAAACTTACCAGTAATGAACTTTACGATATATTATGCGTCGAGCCAACCACACAACTGTCCATTTTCTCTTTAGGACAGACATTCTTTACATGACAGACATGCCCATTCAAAATGTTAATTAAAAAGAAAATTATTAAAGGTGGCCAGGAAAAAATAAATAAAAAGTTTAACTTCAAAAGAGTTCCGCAGCATAATGCTGCAATTGGAAGTAGATATATTTTATAGATTTGGTATTCCTCATTCAATTCTCTGTGATAATGCTACTGTTTTTCGCAGTAGTCAATTCAACCGCTTTTTGTCTTCATTTAGGATTGAGCCATTTTATACTCCGTATTATACTCCTCAAGCTAACACAGTTGAGAGATATAATCAGACAATTGTTACTTGTTTAAGTATTCTTGTCGAGGATAATCACAGGAATTGGGCAAAGTTATTACCCAAAGTCAAACTATACTTAAATTCTTGCATAAATCTCGCTACTGGTTTCACTCCTAACTTTCTCGTTTTTGGTAGGGAGGTGTCTTTTCCTTCTCATAGTGTTAATAGTCAGACTCAGAGCTCTAATTTGGCCGAGAGTCGGACTCAGCATGCCTCTAATCTTTCTTCCCTTGCTGAAATTTACGCTAAAGTTTCCGATAACCTGGCGATTTCGTTTTTAAGAAGCTCTCGTGCTTACAATAGAAACCGACGTGATTTAGTTTTGAACGTCGGTGACACTGTATGGAGGCGAAATTTTTCTAGATCTTCAGGTGCTGACTTTTTCACTAACAAGTTTGCACCTCGGTTTGTCAAATGCCAAGTTATTAGGGTTATCTCTAGAACTACGTATTTTTTAAAAGACCTGGACTCATCTCATACCGGACAATACCATATTAAGGACATTCTTAAGTAGTATTTCCTTATTATTGCTTTCTTTATTTATTTTTTTCGTTTAATTAAATTATTTCTTAGTTAATTAATCTTGTTCGTCTGCTGTAAGTTTTCTAAACCGCATTATGTTTGCTTGCTTATTTGTTAGGGTTGCCGACTTTTGTCATAGGGTTGTCAACCTATTAATGTTAACTTATTTTTATTTTATTTTTGTTGGAAAGGGTGTGCTGCAGCATTATGCTGCGGAACTCTTTTGAAGTTAAACTTTTTATTTATTTTTTTCCTGGCCACCTATAATAATTTTCTTTTTAATTAACATTTTGAATGGGCATGTCTGTCATGTAAAGAATGTCTGTCCTAAAGAGAAAATGGACAGTTGTGTGGTTGGCTCGATGCATAATATATCGTAAAGTTCATTACTGTATCAACAAAGGACCCGGTCTACGGGTTCTCCCCCCTACCTGCCGAAGCGCTAGCTTTAATAAGCACCAAATTGACCTGCTACGAGTAGGTGCTAGTTCCAGCACGTACTTGTTTATATTACCTTGTTGCGTTGAAAAGGAACGATCCTGCGCTAGCAACGACTTCTGCGAGGAAAAGAGACGATTCTGCGATAGCAACGACTATTTAATCCGACTGCAAAGGATAAGGGCGACTATCCGGCGCCGGCACCTTCGTTATTGTTTTTTTACTTTTCGATAAGCCCGTTCATTGTAATTTTTTTATATAAATTATTCTGTTAACCGGTTTGGAATTTCATACCTCTAAATTCTGTGTAGTTTAATTAGTTGTAAAATAAATAAGTTTTCTTTTGCGTTTTCAATCAAAATTCCCCACGCAAGCCACACAACACAGAATATTTTTTTTTTTTGTTCCAATTTTAATTTTACTTTAATTATATTTTTTCAGTATCTTTTTCTTTTGTTATTTCATTTTCGTATGTGTTTGGTGTGGCCTTAATCGGTCGCACCAAACGTAGCAATATACTGTATATCTATATGGACTGTGCCCCAAGTCTGCTAATTTAAAAGTGGCATAATTGAATATCAATTGGATCTCATTCTAATATTTTAACGCATTTGGTATTCTGCTACCAACTTAATTCTTAAATTTAAACACAGAACACCAAATGTGTAAGCCACTTTAAATTAGTAGACTTGGGGCCCAGGTCACGCGTAGGTGTCAGTGTAGGTGTGGTCACATCTGTTAAATGCTCGGTGTTGCCATTATTATTGGATTATAATCAACATACTTAATAATAATCGTACGACCGGCGAAACTGCGCAATAAAAATAAAAACCTAAAAATCGCATCCAACTAGTTGATTAAGGAATCTGAAGCCATAACCATACCATGAAAATTACACGAAAGAGTGTGATGCCGGTAGGCTCACTCCGAAATAAAAATACAGGGGATTCTGTCGCCCTCCGTAGCCGAGAGGCGAGCGCGCCGGACTGTGTATGGGCGCCGCCATATCTGATGTTCCGGGTTCGTTCGGTCGGGTCAATGTAGAAAACGAACTTTTCTGTATTGTCTCGGGTCTGGGTGTTGTGGTACCGTCGTTGTTTCTGATTTCTATAATACAAGTGCTAAAGCTACTTCCTTAGGATCAGAGCAATGTATGTGATGTTGTCCAATACTTTTAAAAAAAATATGGAGCATAATTCATTTTTTTCGTGTTGCAATTTTGGCCCTGTATGGGAAGTTTTGTACATTAATGTACAGACAGAATGTCCTGTTAAAACGATTTTCCAATCCTACCTCACTCACTCTGTAGGTATAGCACAATTAGCTTGATAATGCCCGCTGCAACATAAAAACGGGATAATAAAATATCCTAAGTGTATGTGATAAACTAGAATATTAAGTTATAGCGTTATGTGTCACGAACATCCAAACATAAAAAGTTCAGATAGGCGCATTTACTACAAAGTTGAAGATAACTTGAACGACAAGAGTGCATAGACTTAATACACACACACATCACCAGCCTTATCAGTCCACTGCTGGACACTGGCCTCTCCAAAAAGAGGATTTTGCCATAATCGCCACGCTTGGCAAGCGGGTTGGCGATCGCAGTTTGGCCAATAGTGGAAAGGAGACGCTGCTGCCCGTCTTCTTGTGGCGGTTCTGCTGTAGTCGCCTCTTACGACACCCATAGGAAGAAAAGGGGTGGTGCAATTCTTTTAACGTGCCGGCACCACACGACACGATACTTAGACACGATAGACTTAATAGCTCGCACTTAAATGTCTTGTAATTGTATTTCCTGTAATAAAATCAGGCTGACAAAGGTGACTGTGTTTGTTGCAACGTTTCGTTTCATCACCAGCCGATATGTAGTCCTGAAAGTGGTGTTAGGCCTAAGTTATGTTTTGGGACCTGTATAGCTAGCTTTATTATCCAGTGGTATAAGTGAGGGTGGTATTATACCATAGAGAAAGAATAATATAATAGTGAATAAATGACTTTGAGTTTACTAGGGTCGAGACAGACAATTTCAGGACTAATTAACAGCTTGGCCTATCATAAACTCTTACAAGGGCAATTTTTTTACCAATAATTACCTAACCTAGCAACAGTCGTTGCTATATGACAACCTCCGGCAATTTTAAAGAACTTTTACTTTACGTTTATTAACGGATTATTAAGTTGCTTAATATTGCAAACAAATTACTTGATAGTAGTGACTTCATTTATTAGATTACATATGCATGTGTGTGTTTGCATGTTTTGTAGAAAATATACTGCATCAATTTATATTGTGATAGCGAGGTGTTTATGGCATTGCCATAAAATGGCGCGGAGCCCCATCGACCCCTAATATATAGGTCGTTGGCCTGAATACAGACAGTGCTATGATAACTGTGCAGTAGGTTTAATCTGTACAAAAGGTAGTCTAGGACCTAGACTACCTTTTGTACGGGGGCTAAGGTCCTAGACTCTAGGACCTTAGTATGAGCAACAAAACACTATGCGATATGATATGATAAAGCAATCTATCGACATCCAACTCTCAAAATTTGAACTTTTATCGAAACAGCGAGCATGACCGTGTCACCGGCACGGCTTGTCTTTTCGCTGTTTTATTAAAAGTTCAAGATGGCGGCTATGTACCTATATCATATTATGAGAGTTAGGTGTCGATAAATCACTAAAATTATCATATTAGGTATATCATATCGTGTTTGCGTGAGATTCTAGTAATGTAAGAAACTCTACACCTCGTAGCGAAAGCGCAGTACTTTGTTAATTCCTTCCTAATGCATTACGCGTTATAGTGCTTATCCACCAGTCTCACCATGCGTTACTGAATGAGATGTATAATTTATAAATTATGGAATAAGTTACTGTGCGACATGTGTGCACTGTGGCAAACAGCAGATAGTGATGTAATCTACAGGCGTTTTTCACACGCGTTACTCTAAACTCACGTCTAGTTCAGTGTATGGTAAAAACACCTACCATATACAGCGTTATCTATCTAGTTACAAAATCTACTATACCACAGCACCTAGTAATCCAAAAGTAGTTTTACTTTGGGTATCTACACAGCAACAACAACAACAAAATTGTGAAGGTGTTTTTTCCGCCAAATTGTGTGTTTAGGTACTAACGTCATTCTGTGCCATTTTTCACACAACATTCTAGTTTCTAGGAAGATATTAACTAGTTCAAGTTCAAGTTCAAAAAGTTTATTTGCAGAAAACACAGTTATGAGAAGGTGACAATTTGTAAGGTAAGGTTCATGTGTTTATTCTTCTATTATTATGAGGAATAATAGAAGAATTCTTTCTTTATCGGTCGTGGCGCTGGATGACTGCT
The DNA here is from genome assembly GCA_950371115.1 of Anania fuscalis. Lineage (NCBI taxonomy): Eukaryota > Metazoa > Arthropoda > Insecta > Lepidoptera > Crambidae > Anania > Anania fuscalis. Next base: position 2,738,923 of record OX493346.1, read on the forward strand.
ATCTTATACCTATGTGATTATTAGGAATATTTCCTAAACTGTTTCTATTGGGAGAGAATGAGTAAGTTAATTTTTACGATTGCAAGCAGATGGTTATAGGGTACCATTTCAAATATTTTCGTAATTGGGATAGTGTCCGCAATTTAACAATATTTTTATTTTAATATACTTTCCGTATAACCTGAAATATTTCCATGTAGCAGGGGACGAAGCTGCTGAATTAGCAAAAAAAACTATTTGTGAAGCATTTATTCTTGGCAGCATTTTGATTTTGATAGTAACCGACATTTGTCAGCGGAAACGAAAGCTGTCAGACTCATAGCGTGTACCACCCATGCGTTGAAGTAGCACTGCTGCAACGCTCTGAAGAGTTTTCTGAATCATGTGCTGGAACCATATTTTACATTTGCTTTAGCCGTTCTAGCATTCGGTGTTAGCAAATACGCGGCCAGCAGTGTACTGACCTACAAGGCTTCAAGAATTTCATTTCCGTCGCTTGCATTGATTTAAAAAGACTGCGAAAGGAATTTATGTACTTTAAGTAAGGAGTTAGCAACGTAGCGACCGCGACGGTACAAAATACGCAGCGGTTATCTTTAAAAAAAAAAATACGTCATTCCCAAATGTAAAAAACAAACTGAATGGCGCACGTTTATGATGATATTATACGCAAAATGTACAGGTTGTCCCGCAAATCAAGGTCAACCTTGTAACGACATATTTTATACATCTTATTGAACAAATTTGGTTCTATATCTAATACTTGACATCATGTATAGAAATCTTTGATTATATACATGTCTAGATTCCCTGTTCGAGTGTCATAAACGACAAAAACCAATAAAATCTGGCCTGTTCTTTTGGTGAGAATTGCAGCACCACACTCTATCTAGACATGTTTATAATCAAAGATTAGAAATATAATGTTATTATTATTTGTGCTGTGAACCAAATAAATACTTTTTTTTCTTTCAAAAGCTGCTGGCAGCTAATGAAAAATAGCCGAGTATCTGGTGCAGTGGCATGCATAAGAAGATGTTAGGAGAGGCTCATTTCCAGCAGTGGATTGACGTGGCCTGATTAAAATTTTGGTGTTCAAAAGAAGGCTTGCTTATAAAAATATACAAAAAAAGTAAACGTAAAAGTTTTCCTGTAAAAGGGCCTGATTATTTTAAAATTTGGCCTCTTAATTTTGATGAAATTAGGATTACAGAAGGTTTCCTATCAATCTGCAACGCTAATCTAGAAGTTTAAGCCACTCTAAGCATTTTCTAAATATTAATTTTATATGAATCGGCTTCAATAATATCCGCGTATTAACATTGATTATCTGGGCTTTAAAGTTATAACCATCACAGTGGCGAGATAACGATTTTTTTTCTGCGGGAGTATCTAAACTTACTCGCCTTCATAATAATATTGGATTCAATTTTATTTTATCTGACATAAGAAACAAAACAACTCTACCAATGGTATCTTTATGCATTCAATCAGGCACTAATGTTTTCTACGTGGATAAGTTTTTAATTTACCAATGGTTGTGTTTTTTAAATTGAATTGAACTAAATTTGTAGCAAATTTCTTACTTAATGGCTAACAAACACACACGTAGTTTGCGTAACATAGAGCTATCATTTTATTATTTTCCTTTATTTCATATCAAGTTTGACTGCAAATAAGTCAATAGATGACGATATCAGAACTCGTTTATATAAGCTTTATTATTCAATAATATCTCGCGGCCGGTCAGAGACGCACGCCTGTGCATCAATATTTAAAAAAGCAAACGTCATTTTTCCCGCGGTTTTCTGTCAACGCGTTTTCCTAGACGCCATGTACGCATGCCTCATCTCGCAGTATTGAATGGACTGCAAAGACAGATTCCTGAGCGCCAGTCGGTCATATTGATTTTCAGCGCAACAGTGTGTTAATTTTGTATCGCACGACAGTCCTCTCCGTCAATACGTGTTGTGGCAGTGATTTTAATATTTACTAGAACAAAAAAATATACAAACAGTGCCTTCGGAAGTGTTTTTGTAATTTAAGGTTGTTCAAAGATCGCTGGGTAAACGCCGGTAAGTAGTAAGTAGGTCAACCCAATTGATTGATTTATTTTTTAGTCTGTGTTTTTTTTCTTGTGTCATTAATTTTCGCGGGCATAAAAACAAAGTGACAGCAAAGAGGTTTTGAATTTCGGAGGTTGAATGTCTGTTGTTTTTGTTTACGGGAAGCTAAGGGGTATCGATTTGCGTGAATCCTCGTGCCAGGTACGAATTTATTTGTTTTTCGCGGATTCATCGCACGGATTTCGGGTGCTATTGAGTTTGGCTGAAATATGTAGGTATAATAAAACGGTATGGCTCGGAAATGCGTGATATTTACGACTTTACGTAACATCTGTTCCCACTTTTCCAGTATTTACGTCGGCTCTATTGGGTTAAAAATACGAGGGTAACATAATATTTTTTTTTACTGACATCAGCTTCGATATCTAATCTGAAACGTTTTTATGTAATTTGATTACGTAGCAAAACTAAATTCAAAATACATCTTTATTCTTTTACCTATTTAAGAGACATTCTGTTACATATCTACGAGTGTGTCGAACAACATTTATTTAAATAAAATACGTAGCTACAAGTGTTTTATAATAAAAATACACAATGAAATCGCTTACCTACTAATATATTTTTTATAAACATTTGGTATGGCTTAAATAAGTTTTTTTATCGAATAATTAGTATGATTTACGTTGATTTGCCATGAAAGTTTGTCTTTGCCAATACCTAGTCTATCAGTATAGGTTTCCATACATTTAGAAGAAAAAAAAAACAGTTATGAAATTCACGTCAAATAACGTGCAAAGTGGTGGTATTCTTTAATTGGCTAGTGCTATTTTTAAATTTATTGTGATGTTTTTTTATATAAAAAGTGTTGATTTTCCTAATAAAATAAAATAATTTTTAAAAATTAAAATAATAGAGATTATTTGACTGGTGGCACGTTGGTTAGACGTTCAAAGTAACTATGAAGTAACTATTCATTCAAACTAACTATGTATGCTTTTCTGAGTGAGTGTGTAGATATAGAGACTACAGTCAGAAAAATCTGCCTAGACTTTTAAAAGATATTCTTTTAAAGTCATTTTTTCAGATTTTACTGCCTCACTGAAAAATAGACTTATTAAAATTTTCTTTTCGGACATATTATTATTATTACTTACTATTTATATTATTATTATTTCAAGTATTATTTAAGTATCTTCAATTACTTACGTAAATGATTTTATTTTTAGTTTTACTTGTTTTTATAAGTAATTGAATTTGCCATGTTTTAGTTAAACTGTTTAATTATTTAGGCATATTATGACATTGAACTCTTATCTTTGACTATTCTACATTTGATTTTATGTACGCATTGACATTTTATTTTAATGTGATTTATTAACATACCTGAACATTGGTTCGTCCTACAATGGCGCGCAATAGTATGTTCTACTTTTATTCTTTTTAAGATTATACCCAATTAGCATGGGTTTGCAATGAATAAAAAATGTAATAAAAAACTAGGTAATAATTAGACTTTTTGTAAAGCTATGTATCTATTTTTCATAACCCTTAACTAGATAGATACTATGCTTTAAATATGGATTGAGAAGCCGTTAACAATCATTATAGTCACGCGGTGCCATTGACGGGTCGATTACCATACATTTTTCAGATATTATATGGCATAACTGCCCTATGACAAGGCAAAGTGCAATTCCAACTCGGCCATCTGTGGAAATCCGTACCGAGTACTAAAATATTTAAAAATACATCCTAGAATAGAAAACGTCTGCTGGAAATTGAATATTTTCGCAGGCAATGTCTCCTTTCATAAAAGTTATAAATAAATTTTTCTCTAGAGGAAAACTTCAAACTCCTTGAAAGTCTTTCACTGGTTTAAAACTAGACACTGTAAGGAAATATAAAAAAAACTATTTTGTATTAAGAGACATACAAAAATAGGGATCGTTGAATATTAAGAAACATTTTTATGAACTACTTCTAATTTTAAGGGTTTTGTACTAAAAATTTTTGCTCGATTGCTACGAAACCCTTTTGTGTGCGAATCCGTAACGAATTTCGCGGTTTGTTTTTAATTTATAGTAGGTGCTACTAACTGCATGGTCAAGGACGACATTTTAAATAACTTACCTAGTTCTTATTTAATTTTATTGCGAGTTCAAGATTCCTTGGCTTCTCTTAAAATGTTTGAAACATATCAACTACCGACCAATACCTACATCAAGTCATCTACTGTTAGGGTAGGCCTCCTTAATCAAATACTACTGCTTCTATGAAAACCTTTACTTTTGACCATATAAAGTTTTATTTAGTAAAGTAGTTAAGAGGCCTATTACAAAATTCTGTCAGTTTTGCGGTTTCTTGATGATAACTGGTCATTCAAAAGATAAACCGAAAATCGGAGGCCGCTACGAACTACATACGAAATAACGAAAGACAAACATATTAATAAGTCATAACTGCTAAAGCGGTATAAATTTATAGGAACATGTCAAAAATAGGGATGGCTTTTTTGCTTTGTCCCAATAGGTTATGATGATTTAATAAGAAATACTTACTTGTTGATTCTTGTAGGTTTCCCTTTTTTGTAGTTCGCAGCGGCCTCCGATTTTCGATTTATCTTTTAAATTACCAGTAATTACCAAGCAACCGTAATCCTGACAAAATTTTGTAATATACCTCTTAAGTAGAAAATCCGTATTCCAAAAAAACTGATGTGTTTAAGGATGCGAAGTCACGACTAGATGTAAAAAAGCTCAAAATTTGAAGAATAAAGATTCTTCAAATTTTGAGCTACCTCAGCGAAAATATAGGTCTTATACAGGGTGTAAAAAAAGGCTTAACGAAGCCTTAAACCACGAATTCTATTAATAATATATAATAATCCTAAAACCAAGTAGAATGCAAAAAAAAAATTGCTGGGAAATGACTTTTATTTTTGGGTATAAAAAAATTAAATTTTCTAACCCGCAATGTATAGCGCGCACGCCACAGACTATGCCTGTGTGTGTAAGCGGATCATGTTTCTTTGTAAAAAAGTTTAGTATAATCAAACAGAAGTGAATTTTGTAAGAATCTTTGAAAAAAAATTGTAACTTCGACTGTCAATAACTCGGTAACCCGTCATTTCCCAGGTATAGTGTAAAAGAAAGTGATCGTAATAATACGTAGAATATGTAGTATTCGGCTTCGCTAAGCCTTTTTTTACACCCGATATACCTACCCTCTGATTAATCGAAGGTGAAAATCAAAAGACTTTTATGTATTATTTGTAAATGAGTAATACTTACGATGTTAGAGATGTGTCACTCATAAAGTTGGCTCACAAAGATAACGTCAAGCGCTTGTTGACATATGCCATCCATGGTATAGCTGAGATATACGCGGACAATGTGGTTTTATTTAAATTAGCTAACGCCATTCTATTGTTTTCGTGTAAAACTAATGACGTATATTCAGGGTCTAAGTCAATATTGGGACTTTTTGTTTGTACATTATTGTTAAAATAAGGATGGAATTCCATGAATGTTTTAACAATAATGTATTTATTTACTAGCAGTTAAGTATGTCTTACAATGATTGTGAACAAGGGACAAGACACGACAAGTCTTCTTAAATAATCTTTGTTCTTTAAATTAATTATTATTCATTCTAAGATTAAGTTTACATTTATTAATTACCTATCTAAACTTGTTTAAAATATTCGATAAAAAATACACTAGAATCAAATAAAACTTTAAATTATTTATTGTGTCTTAAGTAATATATTATCAAATAAAAGGTTTCAAGTGTCTAATTTATAAAAACAATATTAATTAATAATAAATGTCATCTGAAATTAAAACTAAAATAATGTCAAAGTACATTAAACTTAAATTATTATTTTTATCAAAAAGATACTCTTAATAACTTTATCAATTAGAATGTTCGCGTACATACCCTAAGGTATTCTAAGATTTAATTACAATTAGGTTAGTTAGTTAAAAATAGCTACCATCACACACACACACGCAACACACTCTAACTGTCATGTTCAAAGTTAACATCCTTTTGTTTTACAAGGTACCACATATTTAATGTTGCTAGGGGCATACTAGCACACCGAAACAATTAATTTAGAAAAAAAAGCTTTCTGAATTGGTCCTTACCGTAAACCAAACCCGGGACCCTTCGCGTTCAAGGGAAAACTCCACTGCGCCAATCGCGGTCGTATATAAATGCATCAGTGAAAAGTCAGAACACACAATATTATCTTGAGTTCACGAGTTTTTCCTCCACAGCACAAAGATGTTGTAATATAAAAACTTTAAAACGAATATTTGAAGACAGAATTAGACTTTACAATCATATACTCTTGAAAACAAAAATAACCTCCCATATAGACGTACTGCATTATTCATGACCTTAGAATAAATAAAACTGCGTATTCTGAATGATTGTGAATCACTGTTTACGATCGGACATTATTAGTCAAGCGCGATCTTCGATCTTGGTAATAATTTACCACCTTACCCTACAAACGAGACTTAATTTAGTAATTTTTACGTTACGCGGTCACATGCGACCTCTGAGTGTATGTATAATAAGTGAAACGACGAAACATGCTTTTAAGGATGGGTCCTAAAACGAATCAAATGAAAAGAAACTTAGAAGTTTTAGTAATTAACTTCTACTCACCTCTTGGCTCATCGTCAGCTCCATAGATGCCATCTGAATTATTTATCTCTCTCTCCATGTAACTAGTCGGTCCCTCAGAGGTTGAGGATCGTGATCCCGCCTACTTAGTAGCCTGAATGATGAGCTGTCTCCAGGCATTGCGATCCTGCGCTCGTCTGAATGCTTCGTCATCACCAGCCTATATCAGTCCACTGCTGGACACTGGCCTCTCCAAAAGGAGGATTTTGCCATAATCGCCACGCTTGGCAGGCGGGTTGGCGATCGCAGTTTGGCCAATGGTGGAGAGGAGATGCTGCTGCCCGTCTTCTTGTGGCGGTTCTGCTCTAGTCGCCTCTTACGACACCCACAGGAAGAGAAGGGGTTGTGCAATTCTTTTAACGTGCCGGCACCACACGTCAATGCTTCGTAGAACGGCATTTCCAGGGTTTTCACCAGTAGGTCCGACCAACGTATTGGTCTTCTGCCACGTGGTCTTGCCCTGTCTTTTCCCAATGAGGATAGCTCGCTCCAGTAATTATACAAACGTAATTACAAAGTTTCAAATCGAGAGAAACATTTACAAGATTTCTTTATCGGTACTTTATAATAAAAACATTCGTCGCCCGAAACAACAAAAATAAAATAAAAAACAAACGACGTACAAAAAAAGATTGATTTAATTAGTTTAATTGATATCATAGTTTAAAAAACCATACAACACAGTTTAATATGTATTGGACTCGTCAAATGAAATCGTATTGATTTGCTTAGAACACGCTTTTGATTTGCTTAGAAATACGAAGTTACAAGTAAAGTAGCCACTGTAGAGTTCCACTCTGTTTCTTACGTAGATTAAAAACTACTTCGAAGTTTTGATTACATTGTTAGTTACAAGCGTAGCTAACAAAAAGTGTTAAAAGTACTGAAAAAACTGGCCAAGTGCGAGTCGGACTCGCGCACGAAGGGTTTCGTACCATTATCTATAAAACGGCCAAAAAATCTCGTTTGTTGTATGGGATCCCCTTAAATATATATTGTATTCTGCTTTTTAGTATTTGTTGTTTTAGCGGCAACAGAAAGCCATCACCTGTGAAAATTGCAACTCTCTAACTATCACGGTTAATGAGATACAGCCTGGTGACAGACGGAGAGACAGACAGATAGACAGACGGACAGCGGAGCCTGAGGGTCCCGTTTTACGCTTTGGGTACGGAACCCTAAAAAAGACGATTTGGTCAGAAATAAAATACACGTCGTGTCATAATGTGTGCGTCGCAAATACTTAATGCGCGTCCTTTTGCCAAAATAAAAATTCAAATTGTTTTTTGCAAATTAATAAAATGAGTTTTTAAAATACTTACGTTATGCTACTTTTGGAATCGTAACAAGATGAGCATTATGCTTCTGCAAATAACGAGTCAATTACACAAAAAAAACGGTCAAGTGTAACTCGGACTCGTGCACCGTGGGTTCCGTATACAAACTTGTAGGTATGTAAATTAGATTCATCCATAACAGAAGAAAGTTATTTAAGTTTTTTAAAAAGAGTGATATAATAACAACGGTTTTCGTTCGCTCTTTTTCTTTAATTATGCCGTAGACAATGTTTTTATGCCAAATTTCATAACAGCAGATCAACTTGAAGTACTCAATAGGTTATGATTCAGTTTCGAGTACATATTATAAATTCGGCATAAATACCCGTATTTTTTTAATGGCGTTGACTTAGAAATTTGATTTCTTTACCGCTTTTAAAGGAATGAAGGCCTAAGTATTATTTATATTAAATTCATTTGGGCACAACTAGTATTAACGCGTTATTAGCATTATACTTAGTATTAAACGTTAAATTCATTTACACAACTACAACAGAAAAATCTTTTATATTAGCAAAAAATATCTTGATCATAAATCTAACATGAAAAATGCTATATTTTAAGTTAAAACATTTCATATTTTAATTGCCTATGCCTAAAATAGCATGTAACTCCGGTTTTTATTTATTAATTTTATTAGTTTGTGTAGACTATTTACATCTGAGCGGGCAGCGCCCTCATCTTATCTCAGCTGGCATTCGCAGAATACCAGTGGTCGCGACGTGCTCTCTGCCGTCACGACCTTACACTGAGTGGATAACATTTTGGTACTTGACTGTGTATAGGCAACTTGTTTTATAAGAATTATCATTATGTCTTGTACCAAATATGATATTATATTTCTGTTTGATAAAAAATTCCACTGATACCTCCACATGTTCCTCACAAAAATGGGTCTTGACAGACAGACAGATAGTGAGACACACAAAAAGATGGACGGCAAGTCGGACGACTAGTGATCATTTTATGAGTCTCTTTTCAACCTTGAGGTACGGAACCCTAAAACTGACTACAGTGCCGTCGATATCAAATAATTTATTTAGATAAAACCATTTACTCGTGACCTAGGTTGAAGAGTTTACTGACCACATGTCAGATAGCCAGATGTTTTTATCTGGCTCGAATGGGTAAGTCTTGAGTAAATAATAATATTGTTTGAACTGATATAAAACAGATGCGCTATGGAATGAAAAAATAAACTTATCTTGATATTTTGCTTGTGTGTAAAACTATAAATGGAATATACTAGCAATGCAGTCGGCTTTGCCTGCGTGGAATTACAAATATTTAATAGAGTAATAGCACAAAATACGTATAGCGGCAGCGTTTTATTTTGTAGTAGGTACATACTTAGTTATTATATAAATAGCCGATAATATCGGTAGAATAGATTCTTTTTAATACACACCAAACAAAGAAGTTACAGGGCGTTAACCACGAACTCTTAAAACAATCTCAAATCTGTCAAACATTATCATTTCTGTCAAATTTTGTATGAAATGACGTACCAAAATTGACAGATTTGACAACTTTGAGATTGTTTTAAGAGTTCGTGGTTACCCCGCAGTTGATATTTATAGAAAGATGTACAATTAAGGTGGTCTTATCGCTAAGAGCGATCGAAGGTTTTAGGTCGGAAACATTAAACCGTTTACGAAAAAAAATGATCTTTGGTCGTATATTTAAAATTGTATTGTATGAGGAGCAGAATTACAACTTAGAAGGAAATTAGCTAACAAAAATAATAAGTTTACTATTGCCCAAATAAACATCTGACCTTCCCTATTTAATATTAGATAGTGATATCGGATATATCCTGACAGATACATGCAAAACCACTTCTCTAATTAGGTCGATAAATACAGAAACCAATAATAATTATACAAAGTGTTATTTTCCCCATGAGTTTAACGAGGCCTTGGCTGGCGTAAAAAAAACTCATTTTTGCCTATGACTTATAAATAATAACTATTATTAATTTTTGTAAAGAAAATTGTCTCTTAGAGCTAAATATTTCAAAGTGCTTTTTAGGGTTCCGTACCCAAAGGGTAAAACGGGACCCTATTACTAAGGCTCCGCTGTCCGTCTGTCTGTCTGTCTGTCTGTCCGTCCGTCACCTCATCAGGCTGTATCCTCACGAACCTTGATAGTTAGACAGTTGAAATTTTCACAGATGTTGTATTCTGTTGCCGCTATAACAACAAATACAAAAAAAACAGAATAAACTAAATATTCAAGGGGGCTCCCATAAAACTAATTGGTTTTTTTTTGCTCGTTTTTGTAGAATGGTGCGGAATCCTTCTTGCGCGAATCCGACTCGCAATTGACCGGTTTTTTTTAATGAATTTTCGCTAAAATTACAGACATCGCCTTAAATAAAACTTTTTCGATGATAAATACTTACACAAAAACCTCAATAACAATCCCCTTAAGTGAACGGATGCTTCGATTTGTAGGTAAGTGTATTTTATAAATTTCGATGTTGGTCCCATTGAAATGATTAGCAACAGAATCAGCCCCTAGGAAGCTATTAGCCTAAAATAGCCCTGTTTACTTCAAGTAAACCAAGTTACGTGGGCGACCTACATTTGCTAAACTATTACGTAAAAGCATCGTTAAAGTTTAGCAAATTAATGTAGTATATATTGGACATCATCTGCGGGGTAACCATGAACTCTTAAAACAATCTCAAAGCTGTCAAATCTGTCAATTTTGGTACGTCATTACATACAAAAATTGACAGATTTGATAATGTTTGAGAGATTTGAGATTGTTTTAGGAGTTCGTGGTTACCGCCCTGCACATACATTGATCTGATCCTAAGGTAAGTAGCTAAAGCACTTGTGTTATAGAAATTTGAAACAACGACGGTACCACAACACCCAGACCCGAGACAATATAGAAAAGTTCGTTTTCTACATTGACCCGACCGGGGATCGAACCCGGAACCTCAGAGATGGCGGCGCCATTTAAAGTCCGGCGCGCTCGCCTCTCGGCTACGGAGGTCGTAGTATATCTTAAATATTTATAATGTAGAGTGGTTGAGATTTAAGATTATTTTATTTCTTTATTACTTTTTAGTCGAAACATTCTGAAGACCTTCGTAGCCGAAAGGCGAGCAAGCCGTAGGTCGTCGCCGCTATCTCTGAGGTTCCGAGTTCGATTCCCGGTCGGGTCAATGTGGAAAACAAACTTTTCTATATTGTCTCGGGTCTGGGTATTGTAGTACCGTCGTTGTTTCTGATTTCTATTAAGTACACAAGAGCTTTAGCTACTAACTCTAGGATCAGAACAATGTATGTGATGTTGTCCAATATTTATTATTATTCTTGGAGTTCATAAATCACCTCGTATACCCTGTTCCAAGAAACCCTTATTGGCACAATCTGTATACGGGACCATGTATTTGTAGTTTTGTACCAGAGCAGGCGCCCGATTAGGTACGTAGTATTTGGTTACTCTGAGCTTTTACTATTTGATTAACACCGGGTTCCTATATTGTACCACAGAGTTAGTATTATACTTGTACTATGCGTGAGTGTACATCAGCAACTGATCGTAATGGTGTCAAAATTAACGAGCCGTTATAGTCGTTCCTATAAAATTTGACGAAGTGTCATTTATAGGAACGCTTTTGAGTATGTCAAGTTGACAATAACTACCATCCGTTAGAAAACCAACCGTTTCTCGGATATAGGAACCGGGCTTTAACTCCCAATTGTGCATGTAAAAAATACATGAAAAAAAAAGGTTTTTTACTACAACCTGTTTTTAAAAATCATATTTGTTTGACCCGTATCATTTCCTTAACCACCTATCCATTGCCATGAAACTTTGGTGAGTTGTTGATTGTTGAGCCAATGTGTTAGGTTAAAAGTTAAACTTCATCATCAAACCTAGTATCAAGGTAATGCATTGCCATACAAAGTTACAAATCGATACGACAGTTAGAAGTAAGTAGGCTAAGTAAAACGACTTCCAAGATTTGATAACTCTACCTATAGGTACGTATACGTATCTACCTATATCTATGTACTAGCTGTTCCCGGTGACATCGGTCGCGTGGTCTTTAGTTTAATCTATATATCCCGCAGGAACATATACCGGAGACCTTTAATAATTTTACCGGGGTAAATGTCCCGAAAAACATTTAGGTACTGTAGATTGATACACTAATATAATAACAGTTTGCCAACTGTCTTGGAAAAGTTTGAAAGAAACGGCTTCACAGTACTTAGGGTCCTCCTTCATCATAACAACGCCTCAAAGAAATACGAAACACGTCTTCCATCTATTCTGTTAAAGAATGTTTATGCAAAATTTGAAGTATATTGGACCTAGAAATCACGTTGTCCCATACAAACTTTGCCCCCTTTTTCACCCCTTTTGGGGTAGAATTTCGGAAAATCCTTTCTTATTGGATACCTACGTCATACAAAGAACACACTCTCCAAGTTTCAGGTCTCAACGATCAGCGGCTTAAGGCTCGGTCTATACTCATCAGGAAACCGGACCGGGTTAACGCGGATTCAATCCATCGCTTAATTAAGCAATAAGGTCGTTTTTTGAACGGATTCTTGCGGATGCTTACGGATTCCGGCAGCGTAAGACCAAGCCTAAGCTGTGCGTTGATCCGTCAGTCAGTCAGTCGTCCAGGACAAAGCATTTATAATATAAGTTTAGATAGTGAGTGAGTGACCTGTGCAAGTGACACTAATCAAAGTGTTTATAACCTCCTCCACAAGTCCACACTAAGGTCGAACCAAGTACAGTCAACATCTTATTAAAGGAGGTCATTCGAGGCAGCCCGATAAATTAAAAATATTTTACTTTTTACAGCTACAACTACTGATTTACGTTGTATACCTTCCGATAAACTTTGCAACATTTGAGTCACATTATTCGAATACAAGAATTTTAATTACTGCTTAAGGCTTAATTTGTTACTTAGCTAAAAAATGTTTAATCGTTTTTTTTACAGTTAACGCTGGTAATTACTTTTAATTTCTCGCGTTGCATAATTTAAAACTCAATAAAACGGGAGTAACGTGATCATAATTTAGGTACAAAATGTTACCTCTTTTGCCTGACGTTTAACGCTGTATCTTTAAAGTGAATATCGGTCGCGGAAGTTTTGCAGATTTTCGTAGGTTATTAAGTTGTTGACAAACAACATCCATTCTCAAGCGGCAGCAGATCCCTACCAAAAACAAATTTATTTCAATTGAAGATAATTATAGTTCATTCCGTAAACATACATACGGTTGCGTCATAACAATACTTTATCCGAAGTTGCCAGCGAAAATGCCCTTTAAATTTATAGGAACAGAGGTTGTAGTGGTTTGTTGTGGACAATCTAGGGTAGGATCAATATCATGTAAATATATAATGTCTTTACTCCTCGCCTTATATGCATAAATAAGGCAGTAAGCCATTCCCACGGAAAACCTGCTTGCTGAATTACAGTAAAGATATATTCAGTAGGTCTAGTTACTGATTTGGTTGATTGTAGGTTGTGTCAATGAAAGAAATAAACTAGCAAATTGACTAGCTTCTGCCCCCCTAGCATGACCAACAAAACACGAATGAGTGATATAGTGATTTATCGACACCCAACTGTCAAAATATAAACTTTTATCGAAACAGCGAGCATGACCGTGACGTCACCGGCACGGACGGCGGCTATGTGTATCATAAATATTTTGACAGTTGGGTGTCGATAAATCGCTAATATCATACAACGTGTTTTGTTGGTCATGCTAGGGGGGCTGGGCTTACTAGGAAAGGCTCCCGAAAAGTCTACAGTCTAGATACTCGTAGTAACAAAAGGATTTTAATTCGATACCCTGCCAATTGACGTTCTCTCTGGTGCATAAACTTATCTAGGTGTTATATTTATTTTAATGGCCCAAAAAATCTCCTTTCTATACACACTGCTGTCAGCAGGTCGTCGGTTTACAGTCCAATGACGTTTTTTTGCGTATTTGAGTAACTTTTACACTTTGTATAAAGCCTTTTTGGAAAACACTTCGGTACAAATGTTAGCCCTGGTGTATGTAGGGCTAACCACAATGATCTCTCTGAATAGGAGTTTTACTTCAAACTAATTTCGTTTTTTCTCTAAAGACTTAGCTCCTGTTCTCATATTTTAAAACAACAACTGTTTATATATTATGTTGACTAAAGACTGCTTGTAGTTTTTTTTTGCTAGGGCAGTGTGACACATCTAGGGGGTGTGATTCCCCTACGTAAATGAAGGCGTTTGAATAAAGTTGAAGTACTGCTTTATTAATGTTTACTGTGGCCGAACCGGGTAGAGTGGGCTGGTGGTATTCTTAGACAATCGAACATAGATTAAAGTGGTTCATATAAAGTTGGGGTTATATTTAAAGAACTTGTTTTAAAAGACTAACGTAGGTTAGTTTTACTACTTGTTTGATTATTGATTCCTAGAGCGGTAGTTATTTATTTCAAATCAAATCAAATCAAATCAATTTATTGTGAATCACAGGTACAGAGAGGTGGCAATATAATAGAAGGTTAGAACATCTGTGTTCCGCCGCATGGGCATACAATAATAAGTGTAAGTTTTATTCAATTAAATTAAATGTCTAATTAATGTCAAAATTATTTTACGTTATTAAATAAAAATTTCAAAATACTTATGTCTTTACTAACAAATCGGGATGTCATTTAAATAGTGCGATCTGTCATAAACTCACTAATTTTATAATAGCATTTCTCTATTAGAAAGTCGTAAAGTTTTTGTTTAAAAATTGTCAGTTCATCAGTGCTCCGAATGGATTGTGGAATTTTGTTAAAAATACGAGACTTATTTAAGTTAAGAGTCTTAAATTTTTTTTGGAGATTAAGAAATAGAAATAGAAAATTGTTTTTGACTCTTATGTTATTTGAAAGTTCATAAAAAGCACTATTATCATGTTTTTTTTTCCAGATTTTTCAAGCTAATAGTTTAGCTTTTAGAGAGGGAAGCCCTACTCGAACAAATATTGTCACTTTAAAGTTTAATATTTCGTAAGCGAATCCCTAAATCGAAAAATAGTCTTAGTAACTAGTCCGAGCCCGATAGGCGATATTGGTGTCTTCGCCTAAAAGAATTCTAAAGTTTCTATTTTTTTTTCTGTAGATACATTTATACCTAAATAACTTAATTTAGCGTTTTGTGTCAGATCTTGCTATCCTTATTTTAGGAATTAATGTTTATTTGTCTTTTTTATTTAATTTGATTTAAAACTGCCAAAATTAATTAAAAGTTTAAAATTATAATTGTATTGTTCCTAATATAGCATACATAGAATACAAGCCTAGTTTGTGTCACTTTCGTCCAGTAAAAACTGACATAGAAAAAGTACCAAATAATTTTGCCAAAAAAAAATCAAATTAAAAAAGTTTACTTAATGTATCTCAGTTCATATAGATATGCTTTTTATATAATTTTGTGCCAAAGTAAGGCATGAACTTTTGAGTATTTTAAATATTTAGATAATCCAAGCTACACACGCATCAAAAAAATATATAAATTGTTACAGTTAACGTACTTCATACCACAAATGCATCAAAAATCGATTATGTTAATTTGTGTCACTTTCGACTACAATTTATTTCATTGAACACAAAAAACTGCGCTCGAAGCGGTCGCAGGCGGGTAGGAGGCGGTGACAGGCGCGGGGGGTATAAATCATATGGTACGATTTCTTCTGCGAAGCGTTTATGCGTTTCATACTCTCGCTCAATTCTCGCACACATTTGTGACGGGGCCTCCAAGGTCAATAGTCTCCAAGCGAAATCTTGGACGGACAGACAGACGGACATGACGAAACTATAAGGGTTCCTTGTCAGGACTACGGAACCCTAAAAATTTGACGTAAAAAATACTGTTAGGCGGTACAAAGTTAGCCGGGTCAGCTTGTTACTTAAAGAATAATCGTGACTTAGCTGAGTCTTTCACTCTTAAATTATTTGATATTTTAATTAAATTGATATTTTAATAGTTGAATTGAGGAACGTCACATTAGGAGTGAGTCGTACTTGCAAAATCCACTACAGGGTTCCCTTGTAGATTACGTTATTAAAACCAGCGTCAAAAATCAGACCCAATTCCCGTAATTTAAAAGTTAGTTATAATAATCCAGTGTCGATCCAGGGGGCCTAGCACGAAAGTGTATCTTTTGTTCGGTCGTATATGTGAGCTTTACAAATTAAAATGGCGAGTCGCATGTGTCAATCCTTTGATAAAATATAACCAACTCAATCTAGTCTAGTAAAAGCCCCGACTGTTTTCAATTATTCATAAATTGTCAAACCTTTGATGCAGGGAATGGATGTTTTAATCTGATCGGATAATACGACCGACCGAACGATGCGCTTTCGTATTAGGCCTCCTGTCTTGCCAACATCAACCTCTTAAACGATATTCTCTTACACTAAAATGACAATGTCAAATTGACAAATCAACCCAAAGTGACCGTATTATTACTTTTAAACTTTCGCGTTGCATAATTTAAAACTCAATGAAACGGGAATTAACCGTAGCTGCGGGAGTTCCTACATAGGCCAAACGAAACGAACCATCGCTGAAAGGCTTAAAGAGCATATAGCTGCTGTGAAAAACCGCCAAACTGCGAAATCAGCGATTGCCGAACACCTTCTTGAATCGGGCACTAATCACTGGATTGAATTTCATCAAACGCAAGTTCTTTCCACGGATCGCCACTTTTATTCAAGAGTGGTGCGTGAAGCTATTGAAATCAAAAAGTATAAAAATTTCAATCGGGAAGACGGTTACAAATTATCCGCGACATGGAATCCAGTGATTAAAAATAAACAATATCGTTTTGTTTCGCGATCGAGTTCTCACCTGAATACGGACGCGGCGGTTAGTGTGCAGAATAGGGACACAGTGAGTGTAGTGTGTGACGGTACTTGGCGTGAAAATAATATCATGAGGGTAGATGAAGAATCTGCCTCTCATACGGAGTGAAGACATCGCTGTTCCAGTCAGCCTGTGACCACGGTCGGTGTAACCCGATCGAAACGTCAGGCAAAAGAGGTAACATTTTGTACCTAAATTATGATCGCGTTAATTCCCGTTTCATTGAGTGACCGTATTATGATTTAGAGTGGAATATGGCCAAATAGTAGGTACTTCTACTAATTTAAATGTTAACTTGATTTGTGAAAATTGTCACCATGGATTTAATAGTCAAACTGGATAGAGCATTCGACAAACAGAGAAAAAAATATTTGGTTTGTGCCTATCACTAGAAACAAGAGGCCTAATATTACGAAAGCGTTTCGTTTGTTCGGTCGTATTATCCGATCAAATTAAGTATCCATTCACTTGTATCAAAGGTTTGACAATTTATGAACATTTGAAAAGGGTCGGGTTTTTTACACGGCTAGATTGAGTCATATTTTATCAAAGGATTGACACATGAGACTGGTTTTTATAATTTGTTAGGTATAAAAGTCCGAACAATTTATACAATTTCGTGCTATGCGTCCAGTATTTCAATTTGGTTGCATCAAATAAATATAGTTTACTACTAAGACCGAAAGTGTAAGTTACTTGCAAAATTTTAGAAGTACCTACTCTATCCAGTTTGACTACTAAGTCCATGATTGACACAATCATGATCATGATCATATTTCGTGCGCACGTTTTAATAGCGACGAGAATTTAGATTTTTAGTAACATCATAATCGCATCATATTAAAATCTTCGTAACCAATTAATGACAATTACGGGAATTGACCCCAGGTTTCTTAATACTTGCAAATATTTATTTTATGCGAAAGTACACCTTACTATACAAGATTTAAAGAACGAAGTCGCTTGTCTAGACCTAACTAGTTTAAAACATAGAACAGTTTATAGATTTAAGCTAGGGATTGCAGTCCGGATTATCCGTAATCCGGAATATCCGGATTACACCGTATTTTTTTAAATATTTATAGATGCTTCCGCAAACAAAAAAGTGACGATCCAATTGACGGATTGTCCCAGACAGACGTGGCCTGAGGTGGCGGCCGCGGCCGCAGCCTGTTGTATAGTATGAAAGTCTTAGCACTATTCAAATCTACGCGGCTTGCGCGCGGCCAGAGCGCGGCTAGCCGTGGCCGGGAGATCCACCCACTCCCCGCCCTGCTCGGTGTGTGCGCTCACGCGGCCTGCGGCGCGGCCAGTTGCAATTTTTTACAAGTAGCCGCGGCCAATTTATAATTTACGTCGGTGATATTGACATAATATATCTTATTTATCATGTTTAAAATTGTTTGGGTAATATTAATCTAAGTATAAACCTAGTCCTATATTTTTGGAATAAGGGAATATAAAGTTTATTTCATTATGAAACACACTCGCTATAGTTTTTTTTTGTTTGCTCCTTGTAAATATGGACAAAAAAGAAGTTTATATATTACTGTAGCCTGCGAGTGTGTTTCATAATTATTATAATATTATTTTCACGCGAAGTACCGTCACACTGTGTCCCTATTCTGCACACTAACCGCCGCGAATAGGGACACAGTTAAGAGTAATAGTCGTTCAACTTAGTCGTTCCAAAATTCCTTAGAGGAAAGCATTAAAAGTGACTTAAATCAAGTAATTGCTGAAATATGTTGTGGTAACAATGGGCAACTACGGATCCCTATACTGCTCGTGGCACGACACGCACTTGGGCGGTTTTTTTTCATTTCTTTGTTTTCCAACAAAATTCAATAAATTCGGATTTATCCGGATTAGTCACGAAACCCGTTTATGTAATCCGGATTGCAATTTGGGTTAGCTAAATTAATTCAAATTAAAAATATATGACGCTCCCCGTGAGGACATTTTCTTGGATTTTTGATTTTTAGGAAAATAATTCGATGACATGCTTGCTTTATTGCAAAATAAAAATTACACGTTTATTGAAATTTTGCCAAATAAAACAGCGGTGTAATGAATGTTGGGAACATAATACTGCGAACAAACGTTACCGCATTATTGATCAGGCGACGAACTTCTTTAATCATCATATCAGCCTGTTGCAGTTACACGTTTATTGAAATTTTGCCAAATAAAACAGCGGTGTAATGAATGTTGGGAACATAATACTGCGAACAAACGTTACCGCATTATTGATCAGGCGACGAACTTCTTTAATCATCATATCAGCCTGTTGCAGTCCACTGCTGGACATAGGCCTCCCCCAAGGAGCGCCACAGCGCACGATCTCCCGCCCTTTGCATCCAGTCGCTGCCAGCTGCCTTCTTCAGGTCATCGGACCATCTAGCCGGGGGGCGTCCTACACTACGTTTGCCTAAACGTGGTCTCCATTCGAGAACCTTCCTGCTCCACCTCTTTAATCATTGTTGTTAAAGTGTTCCGAATAAATGTTCCTTTTTTGCCAGGAAACCGTTTTTAGGGTTCCGTATCCAGAGGGTTAAACAGGACCCTATTACTAAGGCTCCGCTGTCTGTCTGTCTGTCCGTCTGTCTGTCACCAGGCTCATGAACCGTGATCGTAAGATAGTTGAAATTTTCACAGATGATGTATTTCTGTTGCCGCTACAACAACAAATACTAAAAACCAGAATAAAATAAATATTTATTGGGCTCCGATACCACGAACATGATTTTTTGCTTTTTTCTATAAATCATGGTACGGAACCCTCTTTATGCGGAGGTCAGGCGATGAAGGCTCGTCGAGGTTCGACAAATGTCAAATGTTAAACATTTTTTAACGTAAGGAAATACATTAACGCACCGTCCTCCAACTGGCGAGGAACGGCTGGAGGGGTGTGCGGGACTCCGGGCTTAAAAGGCGCCCGCCTACCCACTAAAACCTCACAGTGCTCTCCGGTGCCTTAAGTGAAATGGAGCCAAGGGTTTCGCCATTGGCCGCAGCCGCTGGATGGTTCTTGACTCGGCTTCGGCTGCGGCCCGCTTTATGGTGGGCTGGAGAGGGAGCTGTCACCTCCACTCTACTGCGAACGGCACGCAGGGTCATATGCTGCGCCGCTGTGAGTCCCGGAGGCACCCTCGTGTCTGTAGCCCGTGACCCATCTGGAAGGAGCAGGTGGAGGAGGTATGCCCTTCTCCGACACCCAACGCGCCTAAGGTGGATCATTGGGGCGGAAGCTGAGGCCTCCCGTTCCCTCTCCGCCGCTTCCTTCTGGGAGATGACTGCCTCGCAGATGGTGAGCATTGCCTGCCACGGTGTCACGCTTGAAGCCATCTTCGCGACGATCGCCGGCAGAGAGAGGTCCCCCCCCCCCCCCCCCCCACCACTGAGACCAGGACACTGTGTTCCATGTAGCAAGCTTAAGTGGCAGTGGGCTAGCCAAATTTGCCGCAGAACCCAAGGCAAGGTGGAGTCAACGGTTAGATATTATTATGTATAAGTGTCTGTATAATTTATTACACTCCCGTAAAAAATAATCAATGTATTTCAATTTTGATGGAGTATGTTCAATGTATTGTAGGACGCTCCTTACTGTCAAGCCAGAATGCCAATTAAAAATATAACCGAAATATCAGAATATTGACTTACTAGATATCCGAATTATAAATAATAGGTTGGGGAAAAAGTTTCTTCGTATTTTTTAAGAAAATTCAAAACATTTTTTAATATAGTTTATTTACATTTAACTAAAGTACCTATGTAGGTACCATTTTGTTCTATAACTTTTTGCCATCTTGTAGGTAGGGATATACTCCCAATGCTATAGAAATGTTGGGGCTTCTAATCAAAATACCGCGACAAGTGGTTTTGGCAGTCCTCTTGTGATGTTAACCTGACACTGCCTAGAGAATTCTGAAGAGAGCGAAACAGGTGGAAATCTGAAGTTGCAAGGTCAGGACTATACGGCGGATGCATTAACACCTCCCAGCCAAACTCTCCTAATTTTTGCTGAGTGGCTAAAGGTGTGTGAGGTCTAGCGTTATCATGATGAAAAACCACACCCCTTCTGTTGATTAAGCGGCCGGCGCTTTCTCTCAACTTCTTGCTTTAATCTCATCAGTTGTTCGCAGTAGAGTTCAGAATCGATGGTCCTGCCTGGTGGTAACAGCTCATAATGTATAATGCCCTTCCAATCCGACCACACACACAGCATCACCTTGTTGCGAGTTAACTCCTGTTTCGCCACAGTCTCTAGTGAAGCCTGACCGGCCTCTGACCATGACCTTTTTCGCACGTTCTTGTCGTACGTGATCCACTTTTCATCACCAGTTATCAGCTTCTTCAAAAATGGTTTGGTTGTATTACGTCATAATAAAGAATCACAAATGAGTACACGTTTCATTAGGTTTCCTTCAGTGAGCTCGTGGGGTACCCAAATATCGAGCTTTTTTGTGTACCCAGTTTTTTTTTAAATGCACCTTAACTGATTCATGGTCAATTCGCAGTTCTTCAGCTTCGTCGTAACTACTGATATGCCGATATTGCTCCACTTTTTCAAAAATAGCATCAATATTATCCGTTATAGGGCGACCAGAGCGACGTGCATCTTTGACATCAAAATTTCCGGATTGAAAACGCTTATACTGAATTAGTGCTACTCTTGCAGATACTGCACTAGGTCCATAAATATCGCAAATTTTTTTCGCGGCTTGCGTTGCATTTTTACCTTTTTTGTGGCTAAATTTTAAAATGTATCGAATTTCTTTATTAGTTATTATCTTGACAGTATTAAAAACAAATGAAAAACACACATTTCCTAATTTGAATTTGGAATTATCTCCTTAAAAATTAAAAATTTTAATGATACCAAAACCAGCCAGATACAAATAGTACAGCCAAAGAGATTTTATTAAAAGTTCATACATACTATAATGCGAAAAGACTTTTTCCCCGGATATCCGGATCGCAAGCCCTAAGTGTGCTTCCCTAATTGGCCTATCATAGAATCCGAGCAATTTATAGGTGATGTTGTCATATAATTATTTATAAAAAATCTGTTACAGCTACCACTATCTAATCCACAAAACTGTTCTGTTTTAAACTATTTAGTTCCAATCACGCGATTTTGTTCTTAAATTTGTGCACGATAAGGTCTATTTTCGCATAAAAAAAATAAATTAATTATAACCATGGTTTTTTGCGATGGTATTTAGGGTTTACGTCCAATATATGATAATATTGAACACATTAATAGTTTTCAACCTCCATTTTAGTATTTCCTATGCATCACCTTTTGTAATTTTAAGTAAATACATGTTGCAACGCAACTCGCACCGAAAACAAACAACAATACTGTCAATACCGCGTTCGCGCTAGACCGATCAGTAGAAGTGTGCGGGCGCGGGGGGCGGCGCGTCCATGCAACTCTCTTCCACGTGTGACTTTTGCGCGTAAACATACCTGTTTTTTCAAATAATAATATTTTGTTGATAAAAATGACACAAATTCTGAAAATTGTATCATTATACTATAACAAAAATAATGCCTAAAACTCTAGAAACTTGCATTTTCTTTTGGGGCTTTTTAAAAGCTTTTATATGAAAAAACATGAAAAACAACCAATATTATGGATGAATTCGACACAAAACAATTCGAGTAAAAGATACCAATGACCTTTAACTCTTAAAACTTATTTAAGTTACTACAATTTTCTTTTAGAGCTTTTTTGGCGACATTTTAGGTATTGGTTAAATAACAGTATTTTTGTGGACAGAGGTGACACAAAAGTCATATTTACATCAGTTACTACTTCATTATTAACATGAAAGTAAAATTTTGATCTATAATATTCTTTTCGTCCTTTAATAGCCGAAAAGGCAAATACCTAAATTTCTACCTAAGTAAGCACAAAAAATGACACAAATTAACGTGTTAGGTTTGGAAAATGGTCCGGAAACTGTATGCGAAAAATCACAAACTTTAGTATTCTTGAAACCTCAATAGTTAGCGGGCTCGGCCTAAACCCCAAAGACATTTTAAAGGACCTATTCATCAATACCCAACACGACGAGGAAGACGATGAAAAAAAAAACATCCCCAAACGTTGGGAGCGTTGGGAGCTAACCTAGAAAAAAATATTTTACTAAATTTTATTCTACCACTCTGTTGGCGTAATTGATATACATATGTCCACAAAACACACTTACAGCTCTCTGAGGTCAACAGTCTCAAAGCAAAACCTCGGACGGACGGACAGACAGGCAGACAGAGAGACAGACGGACGGACATGACGAAACTATTAAGGGTTCCTTGTCAGGACTAAGGAACCCTAAAAATGATTACATTTTGAGAGGTCAAAATCTGAGTTCCATGGGCTGCACTGAAGGACGTTGTTATTAAGTAATTGGTTTGTCGTAAAAATAGTTTTAATTGCTTTACTTTATATGTTGTTCTTGACATGATGATACTCGGTATTCTGTCAGTCAGGAAAAATTAATTAGTTTCTCTACAAAAAATCATAAAACGTATCATACAATAACAAAATTGACGATCCGATTGCTGAAGTAGTGCAATGATTCGCCAAACGCAAGGGTCCCGGATTTATATGGAACTTTACTAAATGTGCTCGCGTTTAGTGTAAGCATGAGCTATAATTTCTTTGTATGGTGTGCAATAAAGAGTTATATCTATGTATCTTAGGTGTTCTGGGATTGATTGGAGAAGACCTTGACTAAAAATTAAACTGTGTTGTGTACCTCTTAACATAGCACAAAGATTTAATATTCCTTAAATCGAGGCCGAAAAAATTTAGTTTAAAATGAATGTTCTTTTAATTGAACCGTGTGTGGTTTTTAACTATTTGAACTGGAAGGGTCTTCAAGTGAACAAAGTCGCGGGCAATAGCTTGTTATATTAAATTTTTAATTATTCTGAATAGAGATATTTGATTTTGTAATTTAGTTATAATATTTTGACGAGCTTGCCTTAAAGGGTCTTCATTATTCTTGTTACGAGTTTTTATGGCATCAATAATTTATTACTTGGTAAATAATTTAACACCTGGAGCGAAATGGTAATATAACTTATTCAGTGAATAATATAGGCGATACTATACGTACCTTTTTATCGATCTTTCGTTGATTTGATCTCATCTGAACGAAATATTGAACTAGCGTGTGTTGAGCTAGAGCAGTTTATTATAATAAGTGTATATAGCCCCCCATCTGCAAATTACCATATCTTTGAATCCATTATGGATGAGGCCTTAGGGAAGGTCTGTAAATCTAACAAGGAAGTAGTTGTTTGTGGAGATTTTAACGTCAATATATTAGTGAAAAATCAATATTCAGTCCGATTTCTACATCTTTTTAAGTCACATAATTTGATAAATCTTTTTAATGAACCCACAAGGGTAACTCCCACAACAGCGACTTGCTTAGACAACATTTTTTGTAATGGCAATGTAATAAATAAATCTATTATAAATTGTCTAAGTTCGGACCATAGTGGACAAAAGGCATCATTTGTGCACCATCAAGTCTCAAACATAGTACAGGCTGTTTATAGGCCAGTTACTGTAAGTAGGATAGACAGATTTAAGGAGAATATTAATAATGGTGTAGATTTACTAAGGCCTACTAATGACTATAGTGTTGATAAATTATATGAAGATCTTTTTGGCTTAATCAGAAACGAATTTGATCAGATTTTTACTCAAAAGCAATTAAAAACAAATAAGCTGAACTGTAAGTTTAATGACTGGGCAACACCTGGTATTTACAAAAGTAGAAATACTTTATATGATTTGTATGCTGCAAAAGCAAATTCTCAGAACCCACTAGTCATAGAACATGTCAAAAAGTACTCAAAAATATTTAAAATTGTATGTGCCAAAGCCAAGTCCAACCACCTTCGCAGCTTGATTTCAGGTTCTACTAATAAAGTAAAGGCCACATGGAATATTATAAATAAAGAAACATGTAAGCAAAAGTCAAGGGATCACACTTACTCTCTCAAAATTAGGGATAGGCAAATCAGCTCAGACATAGGAGTTGCAAATACTTTTGAGACATTCTTCTCAAACATAGCTACTTCTACAACTAAAGATCTTGCTTCGTCTGCTGAACTAGCTGAATCTCTTCTAAAATCAAGTGTTGACGAATGCAAGTCCCCATTAAATTTTAGATATATAAATCCCGATGGAATAATAAAAGCATTTAGAGAATTAAAACTGAAAAGCACAGAAGACCTATGGGGAATCTCTGTTAATATCATTAGTACAATTATAAATACTATAGCCCCATATCTTACAATCATTTTTAACAAATGTATTGATGATAGAGAATTCCCAACTACAATGAAATTTAGTAAAATAATTCCTTTATTTAAATCTGGTGAGAAAAGTGACCCCTCCAATTTTCGACCAATATCTATCTTACCAGTTCTTAGTAAAATATTTGAAACAATTATGTTCAATCAACTATTATCTCATTTTTTTCTGAATAAATTACTACATAATAAACAATATGGTTTCACGAAAGGTAGAAGCACAACCGATGCTGGAGTTGCACTCTTGAAACATATATTTGATGCTTGGGAGAGTAAGCAAGACGCTTTAGGTGTCTTTTGTGATCTTTCAAAAGCTTTTGATTGTGTAGATCATCAAACTTTACTTAAAAAACTGAGACATTATGGTGTATCAGAGAAGTCTTTAGATTTAATAAATTCATATCTCACAGGTAGAACGCAAAAAGTATGTATAAATAGAGCTGAGTCTTCCGGATCACCTCTAACTATGGGTGTACCGCAGGGATCGATATTAGGACCGCTGTTGTTTCTTATATATATAAATGACCTTCCTTACTTTACAAAAGATCTATGTGAGATGTTATTGTTTGCAGATGATACATCAATAATTTTCAAAATCAAAAGGGGCCAGGAATCTTTCGATGATGTCAATTATGCCCTCTCGCAAGTATTGCATTGGTTTACTACCAACAATCTTTTGCTCAATGCGAACAAAACTAAATGCATTAAATTTACAATGCCTAATGTAAGACAGGTCTCAACGCATATTATTGTAAAAGATGAACAACTAGATACGACCAATTCCTCAACGTTCTTGGGAATAACTTTAGATTCCCGTTTGCAGTGGGGTGCTCATATTGAGGCTTTATCGGGAAGACTTAGTTCAGCTGCTTATGCCGTGAGAAAGATAAGACAACTGACTGATGTTGAAACGGCAAGATTAGTGTATTTTAGTTATTTTCACAGTTTAATGTCATACGGCATACTTTTATGGGGCTCAGCTGCAGATATTGAAACCATATTTGTCCTGCAAAAGAGAGCTGTTCGGGCTATTTACAATCTTAGACCCCGAGATTCGCTAAGAGAGCTATTTAAAGAAATTAACGTACTTACAGTAGCTTCACAATATATTTTTGAAAATATTATGTATGTTCGCAAAAATCTGCACTTGTTTACTAAGAAAAATGACATACATAAGTATAATACCAGGCATAAAGATAAACTTGCCGTTCCAATGTTTAGATTGCACAAGGTAGGAAGTTCTTTCATGGGAAATTGTATTCGTTTTTTTAATAAATTACCACAATCCATTGTTGAAATGCCTGTATATGAATTCAAATTGCATGTTAAAAGGACTCTAATGAAAAAGGGCTATTACACCGTTAGTGATTATATAAATGATAAAAATGTGTGGATTTAAAACTGCTTAGCTCACAACAAATCTTGTAAAATATTTATTTATTTTTAAAAGAGGCTGACAATAGTGACCGAGTTTCTTGCGCTGCTTCTTCTCGGCACTAGCCCACAATAGTCCCGAAGCAGTGGTAGGTAAAAAAATTGGGACATGTAAAAGTGCCTTTTATGGCCAATTTACAGAAATAAATGATTTTGATTTTGATTTTTGATTTTGATTTTTTGATTTAAAACGAGGTAGGTAAATAAAACTGAAAAAATGACTACCCGTTGTTCATTAGATTTTTAACGAGTAAAAATAAAAAATAAAATTTATATGTACCTTCCTCTATTTGCAGGATAGATAGTCAGTAAAATGCAAAGATTTTTGTAACGTTGCCGCGCTATCGTAGACTTTCCTGGCATAAATTATTTTGCATTTTGTTATATGTTTTCTCGCATAAACAGTTCACCGATTCATAAAATATGACGAAGCAAAAAATTCGACATTCAGTGCTTGTCTCTCCGACCAATCGCGGCAAACATCGCCCGCATTTTATTAGACGAGCCAACTGAATCGATCGGGCCCAGCACGCTACCATAAATTACTTTTTACGCTACACAATCCGAAGAAAGCTATGCATGACTTGCCAACAGTCACTCGAGAATCGCGAACTCGGCCGATCGCCTCCTACAATACTCATCCTGCCAAACTGGCCGCGATCCCGAGGGACCCGCGGTACGATATCCCTTTACGAGCAAAAAGTGTCAGCCTCGCCGAAAGGCCCCGCTCCAAATATGCGCGAAATGTTCGCAGTGCGGACCCCAACCGCTCACGATACGCCGAAAAACAATTCATCCACCAACCCCAATCCAAAACCAAAACCCGAGCCATACCAAACACCGTTCCCGTCAAACATCAAAACCGAAAAGTACTAGAGAAAGTCCCGTGCGCCATCTCTGTTCAAACTCTTTCTATCCCAATGAAGTATGCAGACGAACTACAACGACATTCAACCTCCAAATCTGCAAAACAAAGTAAAACTAAGACGCGTAATCCTCCTAAACAGGTCAGCGACAAGAGGCTCTGCCAGACCGTCGGCGGAAAAGAGACAGAGAACAAGCTGTTGGTGCAGATCAGCGAAGCCGAACAAGTGTCCGACTTTGAAAGGATTCTTAATTCTAATGCAATACTGTGCGAGCGAGCTCACGGACACGTGTGGAGGCGTCGCCTCGCGAACGCGCCATCAGCGGCCGTCGTGCCGCGTCCGCGCTCTTCTTACTCCCTCTTCACGGTGAGCCAGACCTACCAATACCTCTTTCGTCAGCACGAGGAGTCTCTCCAACCCCTCATCGACAAATACCGCCAAGACAACTCCGAGAATAAAACAGAACTCCCTGATAGTCTTCTTGGAAAAAATTGGTACGAAAACCTTCAGGATCTCTCCGAATTCTACGAGGACGACCAAACATTAAGAAAGGAGATCGAAACCATCACTGATCGGATTGTTTTAGACGAGGTCAAAGCGGACGATAGAAGCAGAAACAAAAATTTCAACGTCAACTTGACTGATCTTATCGAGCTGCGCGTCAGTGGGGACGGTTTCTCACCTGTTCCAGGCCGCGACGAGCTCGGCCCCTCCCCTGACATCGACAAGTTAGAAGGAGACGACGAGAAGGAATGGCTCTCTCCGATTATGAACGCAAACTCCGAAGATAGCAGCCAAGACAACCCCAACGTGGATTGTCTAGCACAAAATCTAGATTCGATCAAAATCGACAACGATGCAAAAGTGCCGACGATAACATTGAGCAATTGTTGCGACGGGTGCGCCAAGAGTGATTCGCCGAGCAATTCAGACGTTGTCATTCATTTGACCGTTCCCTCTGTTAATAGTATTGATGAGGCGCGCCCGCCTATGATGTGACCTCGGTCGTTCATTGTCCGCGTAAATAATTCCAGCGATTGTGAGAACCGCCTTTGATTGACGAGATGATTGCTATAGAGGCCGAGCCGGCGATGCCGAAGGATGACAGAGTGCCGAAGTCGGAGCCAACAACTTCACAAAGAACACTGACAAGATCTAGCGCTGTCAGTCAAAAATCTGTCGAAATTATGGTCCATCCAGAGGGATCTAACAACCCGTTACATCGGTCGAAGCTAGCGCCAACTCGGTCGACGTCTACGTCAGAGACGCAGCCTTCCGGGAAGAAAATGCTTAATCTCCGTAAGACAAAGAATTCTTCTATAGAATCTACCATGAGTCTGCCTAACCAGAAGTCGTTAGAAAAGAAGCATGGCAGTTTGAGGCATCAGAAAGCTATTAGCGCTCATTCGGATATAACGCTAAGCACACAACCGACCATCCAAGATGACAGGAAGGCGTTGAGGGAAGCGCTTTATCAGGGTATCTTTCACAGGCATAGGAGGACGATATTTGCTGTGGGATCCTTCCTAAGGATGCTCCGAAGCAAAACGTCAAACTACGATTCGATAAGGTCTGACTCGGACGAGATATAGCATCCATAGAAGATTAGTGATTGTTAAATTTTTATACTGAACTGGTGCCACAGACTGAACGTGCTTTTTTAGATAGAGGAGAGATACCAAGTAAAATGTTATTAGAAATTAGGATAAGTATTTTTATTTATATTAAAATGTTCCTAATTAGTTGTGAAGTCTAGTTTTTTTGTGAACCCTGCTTGAAGGTACTTCGCAATATATTGTACTGGAAAGATGGTTATGTATTGAAGATCGGAGACTAGAGTAACATTGCTAGAACCTTGAAACTTTGTATCAAGTTACGACTTGTTATATCTACATAATTTAACAGCATTGGACGAATAACTTATCTACGAAGGGTACAAAATTGGCATAAATAAATAAAACTCCTGTGTATAAAGTACTTTGATATTTCACATTCATAAATTCAGGTGCATGTCTTAAAATTAGTCTTTGGCATGAAATGTTATGATTTAAAATTCAATGTTTTCGTTGCCTTTCTGAGATAAATAAAATAGGTTTAGACTGTTCATTTATTGAGAAAAGAGTCCTTTTAACTCATAAGTATTTAAATAAACTAAATTAAATATTGGACAACATCACATACATTGCTCTGATCCTAAAGTAAGTAGCTAAAGCACTTGTGTTATAGAAATCAGAAACAACGACGGTACCACAACACCCAGACCCGAGCCAATATAGAAAAGTTCGTTTTCTACCTTGACCCGACCGGGGATCGAACCCGGAACCTCAAAGAAGGCGGCGCCATTTACAGTCCGGCGCGCTCGCCTCTCGGCTACGGAGGTCGTCATTTATCTTTTATAGTGAGCTGTGAAAATATTTTCTATTTTCGACTTTACCTACAGCTTCAGATTCTGGGGCGGATTACAAAATCACGATTTCGGATAGATTATCATTCTAAGAAATCTCATTTTTAGGAACGAAAATAATTCGTAGCGTTGCATTGCTACGTACCTACTACGTCGTAGTCGTTTCGTAGACTTCGACACAATTTAAGAATCCAATCGTTTAAGGCAATAAATATCCTTTACAGAATCTCAATAATGCAATAATTGCTTTAATATGATTTACTGATCTCTATAGACGCACTGGGCATAGAAATATCAGGTATCTTGAAATATTAGGTCCTTAGGTACTTCGAAACCATGAAAATTCAGTTTTTGGTTGAATCCGCCATTTCAATTTGTAACGCAAGATTTTATTGGGAGTTCTTCAATTAAAATTAATTGTACTATGAAGTCATTGTCACGGTATAGTATACCTTCTCATTTATTTCATAAATCCTCAGTCGAATAGAAGAAGTGGTGCGAGAATCTGGTCACCATCACATGTGACGATTTCTGTAGCCGAGAGGTGAGCATGCCGGACTGGGCGTCGCCGCCATCTCTGAGGTTCGGCTCGATTCTAGTCGGGTCAATGTGGAAAACGATCTTTTCTATATCGTCTCGGGTCTGGGTGTTGTGGTACCATCGTTGTTTCTGATTTTTATAACATAAGTGCTTTAGCTACTTACTTTGTATGTGATGGTGTCCAATATTTATTTATTATTCATTTACATGTACGTATCGGTCAGATAGATATGACACGGAATTAACAGACTCGCGACATATTATGTTTCCTTTCCCAGGAAGCAAGAAACACTTAATCAAGTTAGTAAAATCTATTCATTCTACAGACTTTAGCGATTAGTGTGCTATAGTTTTTCGATATAGAAATAAGTCAAGGTGAAGCGACCTTAGGCCGGTCACGCAAACTCGCGATCGTATGTCAACGTCTCTTTATTATAATATCATTATGATACTTGTTTTCATTTTTTATTCATATTCTACGAGGTTAATCTGTTTTGACTGTTTTAGATTATACCCTATTTATACCACTAAAGGGTACTTCTTTCTTATCTCAAAAAAGTTAATTAATGACATTTCAGGGCGGTAACCACGAACTCTTAAAACAATCTCAAATCTGTCAAACATTATCAAATCTGTCAAATTTAGTATGTAATGACGTACCAAAATTGACAGATTTGACAGCTTTGAGATTGTTTTAAGATGTCATGGTTATCGTTATCGTTATTTGAGAACAAAATGCGAACGTCTGTAAACATTCAAGTACATTTTCAAAAGCATTTAATAAAGTAATATTGTAACTGTGGCTAGATTTTCATGAAACAAAAATTCTGAAGCTGAAGTCCAGATAGATAATTATTCATACATTCTTTTTTTAAGTTTTTATTTTTTTTCTTCTTACACTTTTAAGTCTTTTAATGTATGGAACTTGGTTCTGAAATAAATTATTTGAATTTTAAAGCACCCCAATATCTAAATCACCCTCAGTTATATTTTTTATTTTAATACGATTTACCATTTAATGTTATTTTTGAGGATATAAAAGTTTCAAGCCATGAAATAATTAAGAAATAAAGCAATGTTACTCTACTCGTCAAATTAGATTGTAAGTAAAAAACTTGCAAGATATATTTCAACTTAGTTCGGTTTAACTACTTAAGTTTTACGCTGCACTAGTAGAAAATACCTACAAAATAAAAGGAGATCACACATTCTGAGATATTAATGGGTTTTACTTGCCATTGGTGGCCATATTACAAACATGGTTTTAGGTTATTATGACCCTGAAAAGCCGAAAAAGTTTCCTAACGTATTAATGGTTAAGTCAAAAATTTGATATCATCATATTAAACATTTTTATTTAAATCTTAGGAATCCGAAAACTATGAAAGATGGAGAAACCCCAAGTATATTACAGCTTCGTCAATAAAGTAAGAAATAATTACAGCTATACTTTTACCACCAGTGAAATAAAGTAAAATTAGTTGTAGGCCGCCTCCTTTTCTATAATATAAGTAAATATATCTCAAATCGTCATTTAAAACGGGGCTTCCCTTTGAGTTGAAATTTTATTTTACACTATGGATTACATTTATTTTAGAAGTAAATAATTATTGAAATTATTAATTGATAAATCACTCGTGTCGCATACGCGAAATCAGATACAAAATAATAATTGCTTTAAATCTGTACAGGAAAGTGTTCATTTAAGGTCAGATAGGTAGTTACTGTTACTTGAGCATTGGAATTTTACCTTAAAAAGGATCTTTACGAATAAAATCAAACCTTGTATAGCCCTAGATTTACACAGACAATTAGGACAATGTAAAATATATGCCATGGTATTGATCGCCCTGTTTTCTCAGTTTGGGCTGCCCCATACACCCACAGTTTTTCTAGGCCATCAGTTTGGGCTAGGGCTTTACCACGAGCTGTTAAAACAGATTTACTCTAACCATGTTTTGTTTTTTCTAAGACTTTGACGGAAAAATAACACTGTTCATGTTAAGGAGGAATGTTTGAGGCAGACCACAAAATTTAATATTTCTTACGTTTTTCTACAAATTGCTACTTTGGTATACATTGTACACTGATTAAACTTGAATTTGCAAATATATTGAGAAAACTTTTATTAAATATTAAGCATGATGAAACAAACTAAAGTACAGCAATTGTTAAAGTTATTGTTTTACGGTGAAACAATTGTTATTTGCGTCGCGAATCACATTTTTATAAGTAAAAACATTAAATAAAGCCTTGAAAAAAAAACCCAAGACGTTTTAAATGTCGCAGGCTGCATTGAACCCTAATCTGGTAAAACTATTTATACCAATTACCAAGAGTGGATTAGTCCGCAGTTTTCTTGTAGCAGCATTTATAATGGATTAAAAAGGAAAACTGTTTTTATTTGTGTAGAATTTAACTAAGGCGCTAAATCTGAAACCAGTAAAATACTTCTTATCATGCTACCAGAAAAAAGAAATCTCTAAAAAACACTCCGCTATATATTAAAGGAGGTTATTACTTATTGGGAATATTTTTTAGTGATTTCGATTGCAACTAAAATGCCCTAACGTGGAAATGACGGTTGTCACTAACTCTGAAGTTTGTTTAGTAACAGATACCTAAGCCTTCGTTATGAATAATAATATGAGTTATTAATAAAACAATAATAATACCAAATTTTTTACGTGCAAAAGCAGCACCATTTTGGCTGTGAATGTGATGTTATTAAATAAGAATATGCTGTCAATATTACTATTTTACAAAACTATTATAAAGTTGAAATATATCTTCAAGAATCGTGATGCTTCTAATAAATAAATAGAGCTTATTATATACGTAGTCCAGATTAACCATATACTTTGGTAGTATTGTTTTATTTTGCGATAATTATTAATTGTAAATAGA
This sequence comes from Anania fuscalis, assembly GCA_950371115.1. Classification (NCBI taxonomy): domain Eukaryota; kingdom Metazoa; phylum Arthropoda; class Insecta; order Lepidoptera; family Crambidae; genus Anania; species Anania fuscalis. Next base: position 2,772,411 of record OX493346.1, read on the forward strand.
CCGGGAGGCGGGAGAACAAAACTGTTACCTTGTCGAGTTACGGAAAATTAATCGTTTTTTTTTCTTTTATGTCGTTATTAACGCAAAGGTAACTTCTTTGTTGTGCCACAACCTTGTTTATACAGTAGTGGTTCGTCGGAGCAATTGGATCGTTGGTACACATTTTTGGAACATTTTATGCACTTTTTATATATTTGTACATCCATGAACGTTTTTGTACGGTTGTATTGTTGTGAGAAGTAGAAATTATTACTGTACACTCGTTTGCAGAAATACTTACCTACTATGTAGACTTTTGTAATCATTTGTTAAGGAAAAAATTTAGACACAAATTACTTGGTGTATAAAAATCATAATAAATAAATAATAACAAAAATAACACATATAACAACTCAAATGTACTTTACTTTATGATATGTTATAAAATGTTTTAATGTTATATTGTAACTGTTACTACTTAAATTATTTTATAACTTCCTTTTATTATAGTTTTTTGCAAGCGAGTGTAAGCACGTAGTAACGATATGCAATCACTTTAAAGTTTAAGATACATAATTAGCAAAGTTTCTTTATGTGCATAATCAATGTTTTTTTTTTAAATATTTTATATTCAGTTTTTCAGCCAGAACACAGAAAAAAAACTAAAGTATAACTACGTAAGTACCTTCTGACTGACAACCTTTATAAAACCCAAGGTTTTAAGCAGGTAATATGTCAATACTATCTTAATTAATTTATCTTACTCCTCAGAAATTTATGAAACTCGATTAAGCCGAGAGAATCAGGTTCCCAAGAGTGAATATTTAAACAGAGAAATTCATCAAGATTCAGACAAGTCAGAAAATATTATTAATTATTCAACCTTGTTTTTTGTGTAAAAATATAGCTGTAAAAAACTTTTTATTCCCGAGTTGTAAATAAAAGTAGGTAATTCTGAAATGCAATTTCTAGATTACATTTTTATTTTCATGGAATAAGTATACTTCTTTTTATCTTCCTACACCATGACAATGATGATTAGATGTATCAACCTCTGAATATACCCTATTAACTACCCTGACTAAACGGACCCCACCGTTTCTGGGTTACGATTAGCAAGTTTGCATATTTTGCGTATAAATACAGTAAGTATAATGGAAAAAAAAGATAATACCACATAATGATGATACTATATATCACGACAGACAAAAATACCAAATGTATGTATGATACCAAAATATCTACATTTATGAATAGAAAATATATTTATTGTATTGTTATAATATATATGACATTTCTTAAATATATTTACATATAAATCCAATGCGCAGAACAAGGTTAAATTTTATACATAATATACACAAGACGGAACTTCGTTAGTCACAATGTTCCGAATATACTTACAACTTCAAATATTTTATTTAGGTATACTCAAAAAGTCTCGTTCCACCGGGACCTTTTTAGAGGAATCTCTTCCGGACGGATCTCTCCCCAGAGGCATTAAATAACTTCGCAAACTCCTCAGTGTTTATCGGGGCCTATGAAATTTATTCAGTTTACTATTTTTTGTAAAGGAGGATAAATCAAATACTAGGTATTTTTTGTAAGTACGGCTCAAATCCGCTATGGAAAAGGAAAAAGCCGTTATTGAACATTCAATAACAAATGACAGTTGATTACTAGCGCCTCTAGTGGCAAAAACAGCAACAAAGAGAGTTTTTGATATTTGGTCAAATTCATGAGAGCCAAAATATTAAGGAAACATTTTTTTTTTTAGAAAAACTAATTTTCCCTATCACAAACATCGTTCTAAATTATTTTATAAATGATTAACCTGTAAATATAGGCAATGGACATTAAATCAAAATAACCATTTGCTTCCTACTAACAAAAATATTAAAAAGCTATTCTTAAAATACAAACTTAGTAGGTACCTACGCAAAACCGAGGCAATCCTTTGAACCCAAGGTACAGGATATACGAGCTAGATAAGCCGCCATCTTGCCATAATTCCTGCCTTCCGTAGTATGCCTGACATTATCAGGTAAGTCGTATTCACGTTTAGTTTTTTTTTTCGCTGTCTTCTTCAAAGAACTAAGGAAAGCATTGTATCAGGTTCATTTACAAATATTTAGTCGGTATTTAACCATTTGGTCATCAAGTCTATTCGCCCATTTATAGAATTTAACGAAACATTTTTAAATGCAGATAAAAACCATCTTGCCATTTGCGCTACAAGGTGCCTAGGCTACGATACATTTTAATTAACTAAACAACAGGACAATTTGGCGAGCCATTGTTTTTTAAATAATGTTTTTAGTAATATTTTTCGAAAACCATCAGTTCCATGGAAATAAATACTATAAGGTCCACTTGCGGACCGAGGCAGAAAATGTGGTAAAATAAATGAGGTTGTGAAAAAAGAACATTTTTTTTTTGTGTGATTGCAAATCGTTACTAGCTATAAAGTACGTAAAAAATGAGCTTTGTAAATTAATAAATTGATAGATAGCTTTTTATACTAGCGACGTAAAAGTATTTGTTAATTTCTATATGTTATGTATGCAATAACTGTTAAAACGCATTAAGTTAAGCTAGTTATGTTAACCTGTAACTATTACATGTAAAATAAAAACATTAATTGAATACCATTCTAATAATCAGGGTGTTAAAATATAAAAAAATAATGTTAAAAATAAAAAAAAACTTGTTTTTTCTAAAATAATATTATTTATTATTTTGAATGTTAAAATTGTTTTGTGAAGATGATTATTTATACAAATCGGTCCATTTTCTTACTGTAAACGTCCGGTTTTTGAAATAAAATCTATATAATATGTTTTTTTTGCTACACACTGCACTTGCAAGGTTTTGTACTGTTGACGTTTTAAAATTGTAAAATATTGCAATAGATAATGAAATGATTTTACTAACGAATACATGAGTTTTTTTATAATGAAAACATGTGGCAAGGCAATTGTTTTTTTTAGATTCTAAATCAGTTATAAGTACCATAAAATGTAACTACGTTTGTTAATTTGTATTATTCTTAAGTTTAAAAATAAGTTTTGCATAGCTCGTAATATTGTTCGTTTTGAATAAATAAACATTCCAAAAGTCATTTTTGTAAAAAAAAAAATTTTTTCTGTTACAGTAAAGAAAATAAAAGACTGGAAATTATGAAATTTTGGAAATATTCAGTTCACTTCTGTATAAAAATAAATACATTATTACCGTACTGGAAAATGTGTGCTCTTTTAATCCTTGCAGTTTTATTTGTTAATTTTTGGTCGTAAATAGATTGGGTAATAACCATGAACTCAGAAAAATGAGAGATATTTTTTTTTTAATTCATTTTTGTTCGAAATTTTAATATCCATTTTTGTTCGAAATATATATGAAATGAAAAACTTAATGCTAATATGTTCTCCTAGAACCGGTCTACCTGAGTATTTATTTATGACACCAAAGCTGTCATGTTGTCCTACGTTTTATTAAAGTTCAAAAAATCGTTTATACATTTTAGATGGATATAAGTAACAAAAAAAATTTTTATTTACTTTAAACATTTTAAAATTAAGAATTATAATATGGGTCTAAACAGGAGATGGGTCTATGAATGACCTCATGCGTCCGCTTGTAGACCTTGTGGTATCCCGAATTAAAACTGAATTAGTGAAAACCTGTTTTTTATAGTAATATAAAGAGATTATGGTTAGGTAGGCCCTAGTTTATGGAAATCACCAAGGTTTACCGCACCATTTGAGAAGGCAAACGGGTTCCTATATTGTCATTAAAAAACCTTTTCACTTTAAATCGTAATATTTATAAAAGGCATTCTGATATTTTATTCAGCAGCGTCTCCTCTCCACCATTGGCCAAACTGCGATCGCCAACCCACCTGCCAAGCGTGGCGATTATGGCAAATCCTCCTTTTGGAGAGGCCTGTGTCCAGAGTGGGCTGATATAGGCTGGTGATGATTCTGATATTTAAGATATTTACTGTAGCACTTAGAGACATCTACTTACAAAAAATGTTGTTTTACATTTTTGATCGTTCAATATTTTTTTTTATTCGTATTGAATTTAGTAGGTTACTATTAAGGTTTTTTCTTAAGTTAGTATCTATCAAAGTTAAGTGACGTTTCTAAGTGCAGTAGTAAATATCATAATAAAATCAGAATGTCTTTGAAAAAATTACAAGTAGGTTCACTTGACACCTATTTGGTGAAAAAAATGTAATCAAATCCTAATACGACAATAAGGTGAAGGAGGGTTAAAATAAATTAATACTAAAGTTACTTTAAGTGACATCTCTACGAGTAATTGCAGCAGCGAGTTATTCATGTGTGACCACAGGTGAGTACCTAAATACTATCCTCAGACACATAAATAGTTATTTGTACCTAATAATAGCATCGTCTGGTCCCACAATAGGTTCATTCACTACTTAATTAGACGGTCGATAACAGCTAATTAGGAAATGTCATCTGATCCAAGGGCGGGGAGGACAAGCTGAAACCTAATACCTCTGACGGCAACAGTTGTATTACGTCAGTACCTATACCTCTAGGATTTTGGTTCTTATCTTACATCTAAAAGGTCGCAAATTCAAAACAGCTAAGCTAAGCGTTTAGCGGGCTATACAATGTTATGTGCCTGGAATAGTGTTGCCATCCGTCTGGATAAAACCGGAGAGAGTTAGGCTTTTTGGCCTCTTGTCCGGTTAAATTTGACTGCATCCGGCCCCGTCCGGCTTTTGTTAGGCTTTTTATACTATCGTTCAATTCAATCACTTCAGTCGGTAAGTAGTGAACGAGCGACCGAGATGAGATTAAAATGTTTTAATGTTTCATTCTTTTTTTTCTGCCAAAAATACCTTTATTTAGCGCCCGACTTTGAAATTTAAAATTCCGGCTAATTTATTCGATATTTTTGTCCAAAATCCTTAATTTTTCTTAATGCCCGGCTTTGGGATCAAAGTCCGGCTTTTTTGACGGGTAAGTCCGGCTTTTTTATTTTTGGAGATGGCAACGCTACCTGAGCGTATAGATCAATTCAGTCATAAGGAAGGCTTACGTCCAGCAGTGGACTGTAATAGGCTGGGATGATGATGAAGAAGGTAAGTGCTTGCTTTCCCATTAAATCATGCACAGGTGCTTAGCTTTAGCTTAGCGTAAGGGAGACAAGCTCAAAACGGTTTTTTATGCCTTTCGCATTAGTTGAACGCCAGCGCCTCCACTCTACACGCACATGTTGAAACTGATGCGTAAACGCACAAAAACGTTTACTAGTTTTGGGCTTGTTACCCCTTAATCCACCCCGTCAACATTTGACAAAGGAGACTAGGCAACTACACTACAACTACACTATACTACTACGAGAGCACAAAATGAAATGACAAATGAGAGGAATGAAAGTCAGCCTGTGACCACGGTCGGCGTAACCCGATCGAAACGTCAGGCAAAAGAGTTAAAATTTTGTACCTAAATTATGATCGCGGTAATTCCTGTTTCATTGAGTAAAATTATGCAACGCGAAAGTTTAAAATTAATTAGCAAAATGACATTTGTGCTCTCGTACCTACTAACTTCTCGTACTTTTAGCAAACCGTCTCCGCGCCGCTAAAATAAATATAATAGTATAGTTTTGTAGTTTAGCTTTGACTTCGCTGTGTAAGGGTAACTTAGATAAGATATTAGACATACGGAAGGCGACCGAGTCGTCAAAGCAGAACTTGAAGATCAATCCTTCATCCTTTAATACGGAAACTTTGTTTTTTTCATATAAGTAGGTACCTATAGTTTTTTATAAAAGTTAATGGAGGTATTCATACTTTGTCATTTTATTTTCTTAACCCCTGAAACAAAAAGCTGGCTACGCCCGTGATTGATTAATGTCATAAATTATAATTATGTAAAACACAATCGCTGCATAAGGGTGATAATGGTAACATACCGAAATTGGAGGGCAAAGACTTAAAAAAATATTTGTAAAGTAAAAAAAAAGTAAAGTATACCAATATACGTTCCACTGCAGGGCACAGGCCTTACCTCAACTATGAGGTGGTTTGGGCCATGCTCCACCACGCGGGCCCGGTGCGGATTGGTTGAGGGGTGTTGTAAGGCCAGTGACCAAACGTTACTGTCAGATGTTATCAAGCCGCCTTAAGGCCTCTGACTAGGCTTCACGACCAATATCAAGCGATATGAGCCAGGACCAACTTTTAACGAGCCTTCCGAAGCACGGAGATGCACGTGATAAATGTCACTTATAATATGGTCGGAATGGTCACCCATCCACTCACGGCCGCGGCGTTGGTTACTTAACTAAAGTAATCGATACCAAAGCGCTGCCGCCACTGAGCTACGAACACCTCATAACATATTTTTATTTATTTAAATCTTGTAAAAGATAAAAATTTCATTGTTTGTAAACATGTCGGACCCAAATGGATCGACTTTAAAAGAGTAAACAAACTCGCAATGTCATTGAGCGAGGCGCTGTATCAGAAGTACCTACAAGCAGTAGGTTTGTTGTTAAGGTATGTTTTCCTAAAATTCAAAATGAATTTCCTCATCAAAAAGAGTCATCAAAATTGGATAATGCGAAAAAAATGTGTGGTCAAAAACCAACAAATTAAAGAATGCTTGTTTTCGAAGTCGAGAAAAACTTCGACTCTACTGAGTCTGTGCCTATTTTGATGGCACTCTATTTTCTATTTTCTGTCGATAAAACCATTACGGGCTTTTACGTAATTAACGGTAAGTGTAGTAGCTATCATGGCTGGACTATCATAGATTCGATAGGCCTACAATAACTGAAATCGATTATAGGTAACAATTCAGAGATTGTCTATTTGAATAGTTGATTTCGTGTAAACTATGTTTCTGGATAAAATTGTGCCAAAATTTAAAAAAAATCCAAAGAATCATGGGATATAGGTATTATGTAAATAATTATGTTATTCCTTCCTACACAGACTGTTTTGAAGTTTTAATTCTTGATTTAGTGTGGAAGGTTTTTTCGTCTTTCCCACGTTTCCCTAGTTACCTTTATCCTGCAATTACCACAACAGCACACAATAAGCACAATTTACCTTTATCCTGAAATATGGTTAACCATTTATATACGCCATAATGTAATTCAAGTCTGTAATGGTCTCTCATGGCACTTTTACTAAGTAGGTACATATTACCTAAGTATTTTCAACGTTTCATACCAGACAGACACATAAAAAATTGTAAACTGTCACAAGCACAACTGCGGTGGAAAAAATATGTTTTACCTTGATAATGAAAATGATATGTTCTATCAACAGTTAGTGAATGGTCCTGCTATAGCACGCATGACTGAAGTCCGACCAAATCGCGATATAACTATCTAAAAGATGGTATTATCGACACAACTTAGCGAAAGAAGTAAAGTAGGTAGCCATTAACAAACCCGCTTTTATATGTTAGGACTTTTCATCATAAATTCAGTGAACTAAAACTATAATTATTATTTGACTAGAAGAAATCATTGAAGAGTTCCACTATCCATATATAAATCATTAGATCAGCTCGATGGTATGAAATTATTGTAATTATTGGGTTGTATCAGGATTACAAATATTTCATCATCATCATCATCATTTCAGCCACCGTCCATTGCTGAACATAAGCCTCCCACTTGTGTGGCTGACTTCCAGATTGTCCGGTTGCGCGCGGCCTGCATCCAGCGGCTTCCTGCAACCTTTACCAGGTCGTCTGTGTACAATCACATAGTTTCTAAATATCAATTAGAAATAGGTTCAAATCGAATCGAATCCCAAGATTTGATAACTGTAACTGACTGACAAGCGAAATAATTATTATTAAAAGCATTTTTAAAATATGCCGTTTAACAGAAATGAAACATAATAGATTAAGCTAAAGCTCTAGCTTTAGAACGCTAACCTATTCTTCTGGTCATTGACCTTTCCGAAGTAACTAAGCTTTTCTATGGCATTAAGTCATCATAGCGTTACATTTTTTATCGTTTCAACTGTATTTTTAAAAACGTCTTAAGTTCTGAAATGTATTAAAATTATAGTAACTTTTCTGATCATCAAGTTTTTTACTGAACGACTGTCAGAATCCTTTTAATTAAATTAAGAACTGACTGGTAGAGGCATCGAGTTGTTGAGATTATACCAAAAAATTGGAGTTTCTATATCAGCGTAATCAAAATATATAAGTCTGTTGAAAAATTTACTAAGTATACTAATTAAACGTAACTATTTAAAATAATTTGGGCTGCCTTGTTGTGTGTAAGTATTATTTTATTTTCCGAAAAATATTATACTAAACTAAAGAAAACACAAGAAGGAATTGGAAGGTTATTCTCGTCTATAAATAAAACGAAAACGTAACCGGCCGTCTAAATCGATGGACCTAGTAGGTAACTTATACTTAGATAGGAAAGTGTGTTTGCCAAGCTTTCTGCAAATAGTGGGCTGGATAATGTGATTTCCTGTCAAGGAAGTGTTGTGTAGACAATTGCTTCCTAACTTGTATTTCAAAGATTGCTATTTATAAGTACCTAAACTCTAAAATAGAAGTTCACGTAAAAGATATACGAGTAAGTACCTACGATCGTCAAATACTAGGAAAGTTGACGCTAATACAATTGATTTCTAAAAAGAAAATAGAGCATAATACAATAGTGAAAATATACTTAAAATGACTGTCCATTTCAAACGACTTCATTAAACAGCCATAGCAAACATAGAAGTCACTTAACTGACTCCACTCAGAGGTTGGTTGCTGCAGAGATAACCTAATAATGTAGGGTACGAGGGATGCAGCACTCAGAGACGTGCGGTGCATTAAACCTACCTAGTAGATCAAATGAGGTTGTGTGTCATTGATGAACATCACTGATTTTCATAAGTTTTTACTGCCCGAAAAAAATCGAAGCCCGCCACTATGCTAAGTACACGTGTCACGGCGCCAAACCCCAAACTATGCTATTTACACTCATGGCTTGACTCCCGTACAAAGGGAGACGTAGATACTAAGGACCTGGTTTACAATAGAATAGTTTGTTACGAGATTGCTACCATGTACCTTATTTTTGTACCGGCGCGCGCAATAAAAGACAGTGAAAGAGGGTAGACCGATATGTTTGCCCTTAACAACTTACCCGCAAGATCTTCAGTTACTCCGTGATTATGGCGCTTGCAACAGTGCCGAAATATCGGGAACTCAAAAATAAGGTACATGGTAGCAATCTCGTAATAAACTATTCTAATGTTAGTGACCATGAAAGTTTAAAACAACAAACTGGTTCAATGTACGGATAAAGTGTCAAATAGAACGTAACAGATAAAAATATGAAGAGGATGAAAGTGCTTGAATTAAAGTGTCATATAGCGCTATTTGACGGTCGTGAAACGCAAAAATAGTTATACTAAAGATAAGTAATAAATAGCCTATAGAAAACTTTTGCGTACCTTGTCTCAGGCCCAAAACAATGCAATAGGAGTTTTCAAGGTATGGTCGGGGTCCATTAATCTAATGCAATTGATATTAATAAAATAAGACGGGCCGCAGTAGGACAGAAAAGACTCAAGATGATATTTTAAGGATACCAATATCCAGCTAATTGACATGGGCGTGAAATCAAAGAACTAAATGTTAAAATAAGTGATTTTTATTTCATGTAACTTCGTCTATTCTCAAGCATTATTGGCGTTAACATAATTATATAATAATAACTACACAACAAATATATTTATTTATTTTACTCTATCAGCCAAAAATACAAAACTTTGGTTTCTAGCTTACTATGTTTCTTAAATTTACTAAAATTTCCTCTATACGGATTACTTACTTGAGTATTTATAAAGTTTTATTTCGAATAATGATGCTGAATATAAATTTTGATAATGTTAAAAGTCCAGTTATTATAATAAAGACTAGACCGTCACATTTGCAAGCATGATTTAACTAACAGTTAAAATAATAGGGAACTAGAAATAACAACACTCCGAAACTATCACATTCAATCATCCATGATGAATATTTACACGATCAGACATAATCTAGAGCTTAAGGCACACAATACAAGCCGGCTTCAAGCCTATAGGACACACTTATTTACAGATTTGGCCCCAAAATAATGATGTTTCGTAAATAAAGATATACCCTACTTCTGGCTACATCACACGAATTACATCACTACTCTCTTTAATATAATTACATGATTATATTATTATTTCTAGAGCCTCTGACAGTCTTTACGTAATATTGCTTCACAATCACAACACTGATTTGGATGTACAAATTTGGACAAGTTTCACGAAACAAGATAAAAATCGTCAAGTAATTTTATATTTTGCGTTTAACAGAGATCATTAGTAAATATTTTTATTCATTTGATAGATTTAATACATTCAACTCCACAAAATATTCGTACTCGTATCACAACATCGTCTATGTACACAAATTCATAAAGATATATTTGTAGAATAACTACATCTCTTAATTAAAATAGAGCCCGGATCACTTTTCATTCCAAACGTCACATATTTCGTTCTATAATAAATACTTAAAACACCACTTTCCTTAGTTTGCTTAGCAAATTTGTAATTACTTGTATTTGATACAATCCAGTTGCAACATCCATTCTTCGTACCGGTTTAGAAATGAAGAAAAGTATTACATTAGGGGCTCAGTTTTCGTTCCGGGTTAGCCGGTTGAGTAAAAATCACGCTTTCTTCTTTCCTTTAGGGTTGTCATCGGTGAATATCTCCTTGAAATCGTTGAGGAGGATATCGACAACATTGTTCTGTTGGATGCAGTCGATGGCGATGTTGTGGGCCTGCTCTGCGGGGGCCCAGAGCAGAGTGGGTCCGAAGACTATGGCCAGGTTCGCCGTATGCATCCTGTTTCGTTCGCTGTACTGTGTGACTCTGGAAATTGAAAAAACTAACTGTCAATAATGAAATTCAAAGTTTTTAAAAGCTTTGAAGAACATCGCCTGATTAATATACTCAAAGATATACTGTTTTTTTTTGTTATAATGGACAACATCACATACATTGCTCTGATCCTAAGGTAAGTTGTTAAAGCACTTGTGTTATAGAAATCAGAATCAACGACGGTACCACAACACCCAGACCCGAGTCAATATAGAAAAGTTCGTTTTCTACATTGACCCGACCGGGGATCGAACCCGGAACCTCAGAGATGGCGGCGCCATTTAAAGTCCAGCGTGTCGGAGGTCGTCAAATCTGTTATCGTTTGTCGTTGATAATTTAAGTATTTTAGTAATAGAAATTCAACATATTATATGGTTACATTGATATTTCGTTACCATGGCAAAAAATCTTTAGTATTCGAGCAAAAATAAAAAACCTTGACTTCCTAGCCTAAAAATTATGGATGGCTAACCACGAAGATTATAGAAAGTTGCTAAGGGATACAGTCTATTGGTTTCTACAAGAAGAAAGAACTTATATTGGTTTCAATAGTATTGAACTTACCGTAGAAGATGTTCTAATAGGTACTTTAGGGTGTCTCTGTTGCATTGAGGCAGAGCTTGGATTATATCCCGGAATTCCTTTATTTTTGCTTCCCTCGGTTTTATAGCTGGAATAAACAACAAAAAACATTATTATGTGCACGGGATTTTGTATTTTATAACCTTTATAATTAAATATTATGTTAAAGTGATAAGTTGAATAAGGCTCAAACTTTTACATGTTGTCCTTATGAATGTAAAAAACTACAATAAAATCGTGAAAAAACACTGTTTTTCCATTCATTTTGTTTGTGAAGCACTTAAGCTTTAGTATTTTTGATTATATTCTATTGGTTCTATAGTCTGAAAACGACTTGTCCCACGTTTAACATATTACAACCTTAGTCAACAATTGAACTCTTCTTTCGATCGTTAAACTTACTAATAGGTTTCACTCATCTCTCTTTAGTTATTGTAATTGATAGTTTTCTGAATTTTACATGGATGTGCCAATATTGCTTGCTACCAGGGGATCAAGAGGTTTATGATCAAGTTCATACGATATTAAAGGATGTTGACAGCGATGGATAGATGATGATTATGATAATAAGAACTAAAGACCAATTTTTTTAAGGCCTATTAAGGCTCCGAGTTTCAGAATCTATACTTACAGCAAGCAGCAAGCACCCTGTCGAAGATATTGCAGGGTATGAGTGGCTCCTTCAGCTCCCTGAAGAATAGCTTCAGCGAGCCCGTCAGCACGTGGATATCTGTGTTGTTCTCTATCACAGATAGGTTGTTCTGGTCTATCTGGAGATAAAACATCGATAAAGTTAAAAACTATTATAATTCTAGGAAATAAAAAATATATTTCCACAATTACATCCATTATCACATCAAACTAAGCAAAGCTTGTATAATGGCGACGGTGAATAGATAACGGATATACACACCTAGACCCGAATTTAAAAAAGTCTTTGTTAAAACCGAAAATCAAATAATAAATGAACGTTTGATCGATCATAGAAGTCTGATTACATTTTTGGTATTACATATTGACACGATTGACCCTTAAATAGGAATCAGACCAATAGGACTATGGCTACACATCCAATTTCCAATCCATCACATCCAAAAGCAAATTTAAAACACAAATTTCTCACCTCTAGCCGTATCTTCTGCACCTGGCTCAGATTCCCACTGGCTCGGTACAGACCATCAGTGCACATGTTCTCCTCACTGCTCTCTATCTCTTTCACACACGCGACCACGAAGTCTGGCACCCTCGGGCTGGTGGCCGGACACACCTCCTCCAGCTTGCGGCCGAAGACTGGCTCATCTGATGAAAGAGGTACAGTTTTAGACTAATATGCTTTTAGAGAAACGATATATTGAGACATCGCTTATTTAAAGAGCGAAGGTTAGGGTAGGGGTTCAAGACCTAATATATTAGGTCCTGGAGCATGAAAAATTAAGACTGACTATGGACTAGGAACTAAGGATACTACAGGGTGTATTTTTAACAAGTGTAGAAATTTAAATCTACTGCTTTACTGATGAATATCAACAACTTTTAATAAGGGACCAATAGTACAATAAAAAAAGAAAATCCTTACTAACGAAGTTCTACTCGACCATAATTTATGGAACAACAGATTTTTATTAAGTTTACTTTCATCTCATAGTTAAATTTGTGTATATTTATGAGAAGAAAACCATATTTAAATTTGTGCACTCCCAAAAATACTTTTAGTGATAGGTAGAGACACGAGAGAGAGGGAATAAACGAAAACTGAGAATGAGACCATAGACTAGGAAATTGCAATTGACCACAGACTTAAATAAAACAGTTTAATAAAAGCGGATAAACTTTTAGCAATGTTCTTACGAATAAACAGATCTTTGAACTTATTTTTTCTACTGTACTACTCAAACTCATAGCATAATACGTACTCTTTTGATAGAAAAGAAAGAAATGTGAATTAAAATCTCAACTTACGCTTACAGACGTGAGAAAAAAGAAGGTACGAGTGAACAGGGTTCTTCCAAGCAAATTCCTTGCGTCATTAACTATATACATACTTTCATAACCAACTATCTACTACACTATGGTCAGAAGAAGAGAAGTTATAAAAAAAATTGTACAAAGCGCTATGAGGCAGTACTTTTACTAAAGAACTTGAAATCCAGAAAAGAATACTTATTACATTTGGGGAGTATATAAATAAAGACGAGAGCTAAATGCAATAAAATTGTGTTTTAAAAACTCATTTTAAAATTTATATTGTTTAAAACCATGACTAAACAATAGTCGACAAAATTTAACTGATTTTCGCCATTACGTATCCAAAATGTCTATTATTTTAGCTAGAACTACATTTTTCTTATCTTTAGAATATACTTTTCTAGATTTCATGAATGAGCCCTAAATCAGTAAGTCATACATAACAAGGTAAGGAAATATACATTTAAGCGATTTTTAGTGCGTTGGAAAGTATTCTTAATATTCAGATTTACCCAACCAAAAACTTAAATTTAGAACCGTTCGATAGCGAATTGTTAACCGGAAAACCACGTGACACTAAAAGATTAATCATTTCTGACAACAGCAGGTCGAGTTTCTTACGCTGCTTTTTCTCGGAGCTAGCCCATAAAATTTTCCCGAAGCAGTGATAGGGTAAAAAAATATTGGAACGTGTAAAAGTGCTTAACTAGAGCCTCAAAAGGCTTGAATTATTTACAGAAATAAATTGATTTTATGATTGTCATGAGGTTTATCGGTTATCAAATATAGCAAAGAGATACGTTACAAATAATAAAACTAGCCCCTTAAGTATGGAGGTACATATTTTGGAGCAAGATATAATCTAATGGAAAATACAGTTAAGATATATCAGTTATATGCTTCTACACATATTATTTTACAGTCTTATACAATACAATTTAAAATATTGGCCATCATAGAGCTTTGCCTTTAATATTATTAACATTACATACACTTGTGAAAAGGTTATAAGGTTCTACAGTGAAGTTTTATAAATTGATTGTTTTTAAAATAGCAGTTCCAGAACAAAGAGCCATTTATGAATTCCATATAGATCTGAATAAACGCGGTTCCTATAATTTTAAATTCATTGTTATTGTTACAAAAATATTGATAAGTATACCTAAATTGTTTTAACATAATATTCTGTTAGCATCAATGAAAAAAATGTGAAATTGTCACACGTAAATTAGTCTTTAGTATATCAATTTTTGGACCATCTTAATTTGGAATGATAATAAACACAGAGGTAAATTATTTTCTTTGATTATATATATGCCTAGATTTTTTGTTCATAATCGTCTAAAAATATACACCAACTGTTGGCGCCAAAGTTTGTTTCGCCCGCTCAGTGGCGCGCTTGTTACCATAGCAACCCATAATTGTTACCATAGTAACCATAGTTGTTACTGACTCAAATCTGGCCTGTTCTTTTGGTGACAATTGCAGCACCACACTCTATCTAGACACGTTTATAATCAAAGATTATTTTTTATAATAACTATTTTAAACACGCAAGATAATTTTGATATTCTACTTTGTACAATACTTAAGGAACTTAATCTCGTTAATAGTTGTGTCGTTTTAAATTTTAAAAAGCATTAAAACAGAATTTTCAACAACTACAGATTACAATGTTTCTACTTCTGTCTGTAGTAATCCTGATTCAAAACCCTACATAACTTAGGCCCCTACGTAACTAAATCTACTACACGAAAATACATAAATATACAAAATAAAACCAGCCACCATGTCTAGCTAAAAAAAACTCAGGTTATTTCTCAGGTAAATAAAACTCCAAAAAAAGTTAAGAACTTTTATACATGCAAGCAAATCATTCAATTTTGATAAAACATAACAAATTAAAAAACACGTCGAAACAAAATGTCCTTGCGCGCCGATGTTACAAAATAATATTTGCATATAATTATTCGCTTATGCCAACATTGATGACAATTATTGTAACACTAACATTATTATGGCATCATTTCATGAAATTAATAGTTTGTCATGAGTAGCTTTTATTAATTTGGTTTTCCTTCATGTTTACGAGTTTATCCTATCATTGATTTAATAATATTTAAAATATTAGTTACTCAATATTTTTGTATTAGGTATATTATTGTCCTCTTAGTAAATGCAATAACATTAATCTCATAAACATTTAAATAGTTTAAATGCTTATTATTTTTATGCTTGTAAATAATTGAATAGTTTTTTTATTACTAAAATAAAATTTGTACCTAAAATATGATGAGTAATTTGTGTAAGTTTTTATTGTTAGATTTAATAGGTACGCGGTCTTTCAAGTTGGCAAAAGAAAGAGAGAGCACACTATACTAGATGCCTATAATAGTTTATATACCTTTGTTAATAAAACCCAACCAAAACTATATTAGTTGAAAGTGTGAAAAAAACTAGGAATCCAAATCATCTCAACAACAGCACTAAACTGACTAAACTAAAAGCGACTAAACTATTGCTATGTGCAAAATCAATTCGTGTAAGCATCACACACCAACATAACTAGATCGAACCTTTGTAGATCCCTTTCTTGACCAGCACCTCCATTGCAGGTCTTTTCGGGAAAAACTTCCGGAGTATACTCCGCACGTGAGATTTTTGTATTGACGCCTCCGTGGAATCACTCAGATCTTCGTTGCTGCTGCCTCCAGCTGAAAATAATAATAATAACATACAAACAGATGAAGCGACAGTTGAAGAAAGCTTAAGCGATAGAATAAAAGCTAAGACTGGAGTATTTTTGTAAAGTTATTGCCCAAACCACAGCGAGTAAGAAAGAGTTGAAGATGATTTAGTCAAGTTAGGAGCCACGTCAAAGCTTACATGATATATAGTTCAAAAACTCTTTTTTTTAGATTCAGATTAATCATTTAAGCTTCAACAGTAAATCGATTACTTAAGGATCACATTGTGTTTACAGAATGAAGAACGTTTAAGATTTTGGTTTAAGGAATGTTAAAGAATACAAATAAGGCTTTATTGATGCACCAAATTCAGTATTACTTACGTTAAACTAAGTTAATTCATTAGTAGTAACTCAACCAACTAAAATAAATTTTGAGACCATAGAAATTAGTTGTAATAACTTCGTACGAGCCAAATAGATGACAAATAACAAAATTAAGAGTGAAAGAAAGAAATGAGAACAAAGATGACACAGACTATATCCCAACCAATTTAACAACACAAGTTAAAATGATAACGGAGATCAGTAACCACGAAGGACATTCACATTAAAATATTGAACTATAAATATCCAAAACAATTTACCTTATAACATCTTCAAACACTCAATCTGAACAATATTTCTTTAGTAACAATATTTGATTGAACCAGCGATATTAAACAACCTCCAGCAGATGAAGAAACGGTTACACATCGTAAAAATGGAAGAAAACATTTGAACTCGGTCAAATTAACAATAAAACTCCACCTCACTTTTAGATAAGGGCCATATCCGATAGCTTATCGATCATGTCGAAGATAACTGTAGGTAGTCACTATACTATTCTAAGGTGTTTAAAGGTTTTCACAAGCCGGATATGTAAAGAATGACTCCAGCTAAAGAAATAAATCATTTTTAACATTTACTCTTAAGTTCGAAAGTTTAAAAACGGATGAAAATACATTGAACGTATATTAAGACCCATGTACACGACGCATCGTATCATACGATACGATACACGGTGCATTATGTTATATTTCAAATATTTGGGAAACTCGTTACAAAATATGATTTCTAATACAAAAGCAAGAGTCCTAAATATTGTACTTTTTGAATTTTAAAAAATAAATCCACGTTGGATGGTTGTATCCTCGGAAAAGTAACGGATAAAAGTTAAAATAAAAAATCACTGAAATAACATACGTTTATGTAGTTTTAAATCATCGTGTTTTGTAAGGTTGTGATGAGATCCAAACATATCCTTCAACTTAGCATAAGTCTTTTCGGTTGGGCTTTTCTTTGCTTTACTCATGACTAATTTATTATGTAAATCAAAGAAACATGTAATTGATTGCACATCAAAATTTTGAAGGTCCATTGCAGATGTTTTCACTTTTTTTTACTGCACTTGTTTTAACAAATAACTACACGTCATTTTGTTAGGTGTATCTATACGGAGATACAAAGTTGCACTGAGCTTCAATTATAGATTTAATGATTCAAATGACGCATCACTATCTGATAAAGGACCCTCGATATCGCGGCTTATAATTTAATCAACGATAAACAAGTTACAAAGAGATAAATTAGTTAATGTACGGTGTACATACAATACTTGTAAAGTAGATACTTTGTAATTTGAAAGGCTCCAGGGATAACACGTGTATTCTGACAGTAAAAACATGAAGCTAAGTTTTCAAATTTTTAGTTATTGTAGCTGAAAATAAATAGAAAATACAAAAATAGATCCGTTTTGAGACTCATTAAAATAATTAGTCAACATGATTCAACAATGATAAAAATGTATAAAATCGTCAATTAGAAAAAGATTATAGCACTAAATAACAAAAGAATAAATACAAAAAATAAGCTTACGCATATCCATATTTTGAAATGCATTCTTCGATATACACCCACATATAGCCATAATTGTAGATTTACACAAGAAATAACCAAAATTTTGGTGAAATACAATCATTAAATGAAATAACACATAAAACAATATGGTACATTAACGTAGTTCTGTAAAAACATCTCAAGTTAAACTGCGAATTTTAATACAACAGTCATCTACGCTAATTAAATGAAACTAACGCCTAAGCTGACGTCGGTACAAAGTTGAACGAGGAAAATGAGTTAAAAACTGAGGAGTTTTACCGGGAAGTCGACCATCATAGGTTGACGACAGATGAACAACATTAAACAACAAATAACAGTGACTATTTGGGAAAATATTAAAGTCATTTGAAACTTAATGTTTGTGAAACTGTTAACGACAAGAAAAACGCGAACTATTTAGTCCACTTTTTAATTAATTCCAACTAGTAACCTAAAAAGAAATACACGTTTAACAGATTTTACCTGTATAAATTAGGTATGTATTAAAAATACAAACCTGATGTTTAAAAGTGGTAACTTTCTAACTGTGTCAGTCGAAATGTTAGTATTACGATAAGAATGATACCTGCAGTCAAAGAAACTTTAAAGTAGCATGCATAACGCTAAGTTAGAATACAGCCCCAATAAAATTAAACTTAAAATACTTACTTTTCGCAATGATCTAACTCCCGTCTGCAAAGATCTGTGATCGGCCTTTGATAAAGTCGCGGTGGTCCTAAAACAGTTCCCTGGGGTATGCTAAGGATATTTGCGAGACCAACCTTTGTGTTTGTTCCTTGTGGCGTGACGGGCCGCTGGGGGAGTCCTGCCGAGGCTTTCGAGGTCCGTGTTGCTGCTCATGTATTGTGGGGAGTGAAAGTCCTCTAGCATCGGAGGACCCTGGACAGAAGAGATATACTTCAAAAACCCAATTTCAATGTTTCCAAACAATAAGATTACAGTTTTTAAGTAGTTAAATTTTAAACACTTCATAAACACCATTTCTCAATGTCAATAATTGGCGCATTTGGAACAGAGTTTTTGAGTGGGTACTCTTTTTAAAATTGATGTAATGCACTAGACAATACACATACTGTCATTTTCCCGAAATAAGAATAACATGCTTGTGTTACAAGGTACCAAGTACCAGACCATGAATAAGGCCAGGAGCATCCTTTAGCATATCCAATTGATCATCCCTATCGTGACATACATCCGCCATTTAGGCCAGTTCTCTTTCCTTTTGTATTCTGTGTGTGTCAAATAAATCTTTTTCTATTCTATTCTATTCTACATTCATATTTTTATCTTTTAAAGCAACTATCAGTGAGACGACGTTCTTAGAAGTTTAGAGTCTACAACATGCGTACGACCTAATTTATTTACTGTTCTGACAAGAGTCAACTCCTTACCAGTTTATAAATGATGTTCTGGATGTTCATAAGCCACCGCTTCGCTCCTTCTTCCGTCTCATCTTGCAGCAGGTACTGGTCGTATCCCACCGTGAGCACCATAGATCTCGTAAACCTATAACACATTAATATTTTTATCAATTTGATGAATATAATTCATGGAATTGACTATTTCCCGGACTGAACTGTTACGAAACTGGCACCGTGAAGTCAATCATGACCCTTCCAGTTATTTATGTCGTAATTGATACTGACATAAATGTGCTTAATAACAAAGATGATAAGAATAAGTTATGGACAAGTTATGAGAATAAGCGACCTCTGTAACCTTTTGTCTGTTAGAAAGAAATAGGAACAAATATAAAATGGCGCCCATCTAACGGCTGACTTCTTTTTTTTCTTTTTTTGGCCATTCTTGTCATCGGTAATATTTAGCATCTTTTTATTCCGAGTTTTAATTGGTCAAATGTGTTTTTAAATTTGACATTTTGATAACCAAAGTTACTACCATTCCTACCAAAAAAATAAGTGCTTTTAAATAAGTCATATTTTATTCAATGCTTAAGGCCTGTTGTTAATTCGCTAAATGATGCTTATTAAGATGATTAGCAGCTGTTTGTGAATAACGCTAATACAAAAGTTGACCTATTCAGACCATGAGAAGGGTACAACGTACGTAACAAACTATTCTAATGAGAAGGGTATGATTAAAAGAGTAGGAAGCGAGAGTGTACACTCTTTGATGTTAGTTGTGAGTGACCTTTTGGTGCTCATCTGTTGCGGGTTTTTCTGTATCTGGTTAAATATGCGGTATATTTAGCGTTACAGTACATAGCACCGATGTTGAGCGCTAGAACAAAGAGTGGGGATCGCTTTGCTCATCTAACGAGTCGATTATCGTATCAGAGACGCGTGTGCTCGGAGCTAACGAACAATCACAGCCGGCGGTGCAGACGTCACAGGTTATCATAATGTGTTTCTGCGCATCGCGATATTTCGCCCAGCGCTCAAAATCAGTGTCGTTAGTTGTAGTGGTGTGTAACCTCTTGGTGTGCATCTGTATGCAGGTGACGACGTGCGCGTTGCGCAGCGGCAGCACCAGCTCGGCGCGCGGCGCGGCCGGGCTGGGCGGCGTGCCCGGCGGCTTCGGCATACGCTGCACGGGGAAATATACCATAAGTACATCTAGATAGAATCGAATTTGAAATAATTCAACTGAAGCACAAATGACGTATAACGGCGCGGTGCGAAGCAACTATGCAGTCAGCCGGCGACTGCTCTTCTCAATACTTATGAGGGACAATATACGCTGACGGACACGAAGTGTCCGCACGCATGGTGTCAGCAGCGGCAGCCCACCTTACTAATATCTAATACCATGATCATTAAGGGACCCCCCCCCCCCCACACTAGGCATCTTTCAAGAGTCGACGTCGTGCCAGCGTTCAATCAGTGTTGACGCAACGCTTGCGCAGAGCAACATTTCTTAACGCTGATTGGGCATTTCCACGACGTCGACGCTCGAAATATGTCGTGTGGGGGGGGATGCCTTATATCGAGCTCATGTCGATTTAAAACGCCTGTCACTTACTGACAACTTAACGACCTACACATGATCTGATATGATCAAATTATCGTCGTAACTATCGTAACGAGAACTAACGGCCGATGGAGCAGAATAGTCAGAGAATAGAAAACACATTCCAGCAAGCGTAGTGCAGGACGTCCACCCACATGGTGAATAGATGACCTAGTGCCTAGTGGGAGTTGCATAAAACAACCAAGTCACTTAAATCGATCGAAAAGTAATACAAATTGACATTGACGTTTCGATCAAAGTAAGAGGCAATTATTTTGAAGTGTAACTCCCACTAGCGCCTCTGGTAAAGGTTGCAGGAAGCCGCTGGATGCAGACCGCTTCCAACCGGACAAGCTTCAGTCATTGGAGGAGGCCTTTATCCAGCAGTAGAAGTCCTATAGCTGTAAAGATGATGATGATTATCAACTTACAGTAGCTAGGTACGTCTTCTGGTCCTTGTAGAAGACGAGGGCAGTGGTTGTGAGGATCATGTAGCAGTCATTCCAGTTCTTCTTACTCTTCTTCCCGCTCTCGGAGAACTTGGTGCGTTTCACTGGACCTTCGAGGATTACTGTCGCCTGTAAGAGTGTAATTCATCATCAGGCCTTGAAATTTTATCATTGAAATTATTTCCTCGGTGGGATTGACAAAAACACGTAATGTAAAAATATCCTATTCACTTTCTCGGATAGAAATTAATGAATGACTTACCATATATAATAATACCTTAGTGTAAAACTATATTCTTGCAAATAAATATTTGATTTGATTTAGATTATTAAGGTATACATATGTAGGTACATTTAAAGGTAAAAAGGTGTGGTATGGTTACTATTGAGAAGAATAAATAACTTTAGTAGAATTAGGGTTCAGAATTAAGTCAAAAGAATGGAGGCACAGAATCAGACCTATTAAATTGATCTTTATCAGCTCAAAAAGCAGACGATAAATAGTAATATTTAATTTTGACTTACATCACATACCTACATTGCTCTGATCATTCATGGGGTAAGAGGCATAAACAAACATTTTATAGAAATAAGAAACAACGACGGTACTGCAACTCCCCAGCTGAGTCAATATACCTATAAAAGTTATTTTTCAATATTGACCCGACCGGATATCAAACCCGGGACTTTAGGCTCGGTCTATACCCAGCCGGAAACTGGACCGGGTTAACGCGGATTCAATCCATCGCTTAAGCAATAAGGTGGTTTTTTGAACGAATTCTTGCGGATGGTTACGGATTCCGGCAGCGTATAGGCCGAGCCTTAGAGTTGCGTACGGAGGTCGTCGAACAACATGTAAAATAATGCCGTAGACTTTTAAACTGTTTCAAGTTATTAAAAGTAAAACTGATCGTTACCTCAGCAGGTTGATGTAACAGCATCCGAGGAGCTGGCACAGGGGACCTCATCCGATGCTTGGGAGCCACCATCGATCTGGACTTCCTGCTCTTGGTGTAACCTGGCTCCCGCTCACGGATCTCCACGTCCAAGCTGTCTCCCGACGAGGACGCCGGGAGCTGAAGGTGGTTCGGTCTCCGGGCATTCGGGAAGAGGAGGTTCTCGGTAGAGTTGCCTGTAAATGAAATGGTGAGATTTTGTTGGGTTAGGTGATATTTTTAGGTATTTGTATAGGGCTACCTTCGAGGAGACGATTAGGAAAGGCCTGAAGTGGGAATTCGGGATAGTAAAAGCATGCTATAATATTTCTCGTCGGGTAGTTTGTTAGTCGCGCGTGAATCATAGTTGGGCTCGCTATCCTGGCACATTGGACGTCTCCAATGAAGGTTGTTAGAAATAAACTCCTTCAAGAATAAAGAAGGCTCAATGGAATGGAGCTGATGATTTCGGAATCACCCTAGTTTTAGTTTTATTTTAACTTTATCAGATGTCTGCTCTCAACTTAAATATCACTATCTCTATGTGGACAATGTTGTTGGTCCTACAATTACTTATATGTATAGTAATGTAGTATTTTAAATTAAGAATCATTGTAAGACTGTTTGTTGTCCTGAATAAAAAAAAAGGGGAAAGTCCTCGCAGTAAGTGTCTTTTCAAAGTAGGTCAGGTAAAATAAAAGTCATTGACTGTTGGTATTTGACCTTAATGAATGAATTGATAATGTATACAATGTATACATTATCACTTCATTCATTAGGTATTCAGTATGTATGTATACTATACATACATACTTGTCCTATTATGTTTCTAAAGATACTTTGCAAAATGAATTCCAATTAGAATGCCAACAATTGGGACCTGCCCCATGCCAAACTGCGCTAGGTTTGGCATGGGCTATTGTCGAGCAGCGGAGGACGAATATCTTTCCTGATGATCCTGACTAGAGGCGCACTCTTAGACCTGTTAGAAAAGGCCATTGGGCCAGTGACGTCGTGGCTAAAATGATTATGGTGACTTACCCAGTCTCTTATTAATCCTGACCAGAGGCGGGCTATCAGAGTTTGCTTTACTGAAGCTGCGCTCGAGGTCCGCGCGGCTCCGCTCCGAGGTAGGGCTCCAGTCCTGCAGCCGCT
Source organism: Anania fuscalis (assembly GCA_950371115.1). Lineage (NCBI taxonomy): Eukaryota > Metazoa > Arthropoda > Insecta > Lepidoptera > Crambidae > Anania > Anania fuscalis. The sequence continues at coordinate 2,796,021 of OX493346.1, forward strand.
CATACTGGCGCACTGATGACTTTACTGATGCCTCTTGAATGTTCTCCTGGAAGAGAGGTTGCTGAAAAATCAGAATGATGTAGGTATTCTTTTGGCCTTTGCATTTTTGGGTTTCGTTCCAAAAAAAGAGAGGTTGTTTAAACATCAGAATGATGTGTTATTTTGGTCTTTGCATGTGTTAGGGTTTCGTATCTAACGGCACCCTATTACTGGGGCTTAGCTGTCTGTACGTCCGTCCGTCTGTCATGTACAGGGTTATATTTTAAACCGTAATAGACACTTGATATGTTCACACAGAGTACCTATTTTATTGGCAAGGAAATACTGTCTATTAGAAAGTATACTTACTCGTAATAACATATTTACTTATGAAAAATTCATAAAATCCGAAAGCAAAGCGATTTTTCGGTGTTCTCGAAGTTATCAATGGTCCAGTAAGTAAGTTACAAATCCATACAAGCTTCTAACGTTGTTCAGTCGGAATTATGAAATAAGTAAATAAAGTAGTGTTAAAATAAAACATTGTAAATTATTTGGCGGGTTTTTTTGAAGACGTTAGCTCTATGTAAGATATCTATCGTATTTAACCGACTGTAAAGGGTAATGTAACATCATTGTTTGATGTAAAGAATGTGTATTTCACTACTTATCGTTTATTGAGGAAAACATTACATAATCCGGCTGTAATAATTACACACTACACAAAAGTACGGCTCGATTTCTACGAATATAAAATTAGCGCTAGTTTTGAAATATTCGTATAACTACGATACCACTAAGTATTGGTTGTTTGCAAAGGCATCCTTAAAGATAGAACTATCTTATACCTCATCAGTTACTTGCATTAAATTTAATCATTTTGTCAGATTTCATAATCATTATAAGATTTATTTACTTCTATTTCGGCATAATATATTTATTTTTACAAAGCTGTTTAGTTACATTAGCACATTCATATTCTGATTCAATATACACGGTGTTACTTTGCATCCTTGCCATATTCACAGAGATAAAAGTAGGAAACAATACCTATTGTTTAGATAAACTAGAGACTCCCATAAATAAAGCACACTAAGTTTTAGTAAATTTGGTTTTACAGTACACATAGGAATAAACCGATTTTGTCTCGAACGGTACGCGATCACTAATCAAGTAATACTACAAAGTCTTTTGTGCCGATGAATAAGAACAGTGATGTGCATGCGTTTCGATAATGAGTGTTATGTTTAATAGATTGTCGATAAAATAAAATACTCAAGATTAAAATAATAAATTAGTTTTTTCTTTTTTTACTGATTTGTTATCATTGTCAGTGATATAGTTACCTCTGTAAATATGGCAAGGATGCAAAGTAACACCGTGTATAATATAGAGATCACGCCTTGGCAAACGTAGTGTAGGACGCCCCCAGCTCGATAGAGGGACGACCTTAAGAAGATGGCTGGCAGTGGATGGAAGAAAAAAGCGGGAGATCGTGCTCTTTGGCGCTCTTTGGGGGAGGCTTACGTCCAGCAGTGGACTGCAATAAGTTGAATAGATAGAGATAGATAGATTCTGATATAATTATGGCGAACCAATAAGTTACTCACTCTAGTAATTTCATTAATTATAATTATAAAATAAACTATTCTTGTTGACTCAGGCTTTCATATACAGGGTGTCCCGTTAATCAAGGTCAACCTTGTAACCACATATTCCATGCATCATGGTGAACAAATTTTGTTTTATCACTTTTGTAAATTTGAATGAAAATTTATCGACTTCCCATACAAAATTAACAAATTAGTCAAATCGATTTGTAAAGACAGTAAAGAAAAACATATGCATAATTTAGAATAGAATAGAATAGAATAGAATATTATTTATTTGGCACTCAAAATTGACACAAACATGAAAATGAAAATAACATAAATTGACACAGAACTAATAATAATATTATAAATAAAAATAAATAAACGTGCCAAAAAGGACCCTCGCTCAGTATTCGCCGTGGCAACTTAAGGCTGCCACGACACTGATATTCTGCGAGGGCCTCAAACAATCAAAAATAATTAAATAAAAAAAAAAAAAATTATAATAATAATAAAATAAATAATCAACAAAATCCTAACAAACAATAACAAAGAAAAGAATATACACACGAAGTAACACAAAAAAGAAAAAAAAACATTAGACCAGAGACAATGACAACCAGCTCAGCCGATAGCTCAGCACCGATCGTGTGCGTGTGCGCATGCCTTTATAAGCGTCGGCTGGAGTGTTTGCATTGTCTCTGGTTGCACGGCCAAAGAACTTACTACTAAGTGATTATGAAATACTACTGCTCACTCTGTCCGCCATTTTCGCAACACAGGTAATTTGCGTAAAATGGTGTGATGCCACGTAATATGCACATGTTATGACTCATGTGGCATGGTTTATATTTTGAAAAAGCAACATCTTAATGTGTGTAGTGACGACGCATAAATCTCAAAGTGCAAGCAAGCAATGAATGTGCGACGCCGCCCGTCTTCAAGTGAGTACCTACTACGCTGATTCAATAGTGTAAAGTGTGCATTTACATCAATAAATTTCATTGAATGTCCCATTATTTCAATTGCAGAATATGTTTTGGTCACTACATCGATGAACCGGCTGCGAAAAACCTAGCAACGCCCTCAGCTGCCGCCCCCAAAGTGCCGGGAAGTGACGCCTATACCCGCCCACGCGACGCGCAAACTCTGCTTGTGAGTTAAAATGTAACTTTCTTCTGCTCGCTGGCGAATCAGCAGGTTATTTTTAAGTTTTTTCCTGAGCGTGATTTTCGTTTTCAGAGCGCGCATCGGCGGTGGCAAGTCATTCCAGCACTTCGAGGCGGCAAATCGAAAAGAGCCCCGAAAGGCGACTGTGCGATGGCTTGGTGTTAGAAACACGCGAGTACATGCCCGTTTACCTTGACCATCGCGATCCCGGGCCCACAGCAGCTTATCAAGTAGGTACCCTGGTTTTCGCGTTCCAATGACTCCGAATAACATGGTGGCCAGATGCAGCCGTCTGCGTGCTTCCATCTTAAGCAAGCCCCTATCACTAAGAAAAGGAGAGACATGGGACCGCGGTGGAATTGTAAAGCAATACCTAGCACAGGCATTCTGTACTCTCTGGATAAGTTGGGCTGATCGAGCCAGCAGACATGGACCATACACAGTATCGCAGTAATTGAATTTTGACAATATAAGTGACTCACAGAGGCTAATGCGGAGCTCTTCACTTAGATATTGCCTGATTCTGTAAAGCAGCCTCAGTCTGTAAAAGCAACTTCTTGCACATTCGGCTATGTGGGCCTCGAACCTTAGCCCGCTGTCAAAGACCAGTCCCAGGTTCCGTGCCTTATTCACCCTTTCAATTTGGTCCCCATTCACAGAGATAGCTATTGAAACATCATTAATCTTTCCAATAGTTTTAGGATTTCCAAAAACCATTAGTTTCGATTTTTTTGCATTGAGGGTTAGACAATTTGACATACACCAGTCAGATATCCTTTGCAGGTCACTGTTTACCCTTATAATAGCGCTGGCATGGTCAGCGGGATCAAAGGGAAGATATAGCTGCAGGTCATCCGCGTAAAGGTGGTGAGAACAGTGTGTAATGCATGATGTGATGTCAGCACTGTACAAGATGTAAAGGATAGGGCCCAGTATCGATCCCTGGGGGACTCCCCGGTTCACCTCCCTCCGGCTAGACCGCAGCTTAGAACCATTTGCTTGTTGCAGCTCCACAAGTTGTGTCCTGTGAGTAAGGTAACTGTGGAACCATCTCACAGCTCGAGCGTCAAGGCCATAATAACTAAGCTTGGACAGCAACAAAGGTATGCTTATCGAGTCGAAAGCACGAGAAAAGTCAAGTAGGAGCAGAAGAGCAACCTTTCCCTGGTCCTGGGCAGTCAACAGACCATCAACCACATCTGCCAGAGCAGTTGCTGTCCCACAGCCCCTGCGGAAGCCAGACTGAAAGTAAGGAAGCATATGATGCTTCTCCAAGTATTCCGTCAGTTGGTCACAAATTATTCTTTCCAATACCTTAGAGAGGCACGGGAGAAGGCTTATTGGGCGTAGGTCTTGCACTGTCACAGGCTCACTAGATTTTGGCAGCGGCTTTACAACTGCTATCTTCCAGTCCTCAGGGAACACACCCTCCAGTATAGAGCTATTGACTATTCTAGTAATGGCGTCCAGCGAGTGAGGTAGGGTCAGCAATAGCATGTCCAGAGACAGACCATCATTCGCCTGAGCATTGGATTTCAGGCCTTTGATGGTCCTTAGAACCAGTTCACTGCTCACCGTACCCAAAGAGAATGTCGCCTCGCTTTTGTGTCTATGGTGCTCGTAGTATGTAAGTTGTGATATTGAGACCATGCCGCTGCCAGGCACACTCAAAAAGTGTGCATTCAACAGTTCTGGATCACTGAGAGATGGGGACAATTCAGCTGAGGCTTTTTTGTTTGGCAATACTGTGCTTGTAAGCTTTCTCCATAACATTTTTGGGTTTTTAATGTTGTTATTAATATGCTTTTTGAAGAAACACGACTTCTCTCGCTCGATCGCTGCTATGACTTCGTGTCGCATCTCCCTGTAGCCTGCCTTGAGATTTGCAGCACCATGCATTTTATACTGCTTATGATACCTGTCCCTAATTCGCATCATTGTCTTAATCGTATCTGTGATCCAGGGGTGGGGGGCGTGCTTGAATTTTTGTGTCTGTACAGGTGCATGCAGATCAAAAAGGCCCCTAACACACAGTGTAAATGCTTCCACCAGGCCATTGACACCTTTAATTACTTTAAAATTATCCCACTGAATGGTATTTAAATCTTTATTAAATTGGTCCAAAATAATGTTCTTTAGAGGCCTATATGAGATCTTCTGTGGAATACACTTTTCCTTTTTAATTTTTAATTCCGTTAGCAACATAGCATGCCTTCCCAAATCAGGACAGTGTTTCACTGTCACCCGTACAGCTCTGACATCAGTACATATCACATCAATCAAGGTGCTACTATGGTCAGTGAAGTGTGTTGGTTCAGTAATTATTTGTTTTAAATTAAGACTTTGAGTAAACTGTGCGAAAGACCTGCATTTGCCACAACCACCGTTCAGGAGATCTATATTAAAATCCCCAGCCAATATAACCCCATCTGCCCCTGCAAAGGTGGCCACCGTCTCAGAAATGGAGTCAAGGAACTCGTCTACATCCAGCCATTGTGGTCTGTAGGCTGTACCTACAATCAAGTTCTGACTGTTCAGACGTACCGACATCCACATTTGTTCCACCTGTAAATGTGAATTAGGGTGCGGACACAGCTTAACATTAAGGCCTTTGCGGATGTAAAAACCGACTCCCCCACCGCGCCCCGCCCTCACGTGGTCCGGTCTTGGTGTATGCCTTAGTTTATATCCAGGTAGCCGGGGAGCTCTGCCTTCCTCCCCCGCCCTGAGCCAGGTCTCATTTATGGCCATAATGTCTGGGTCCAGTTCCTCCATTGCTACGATGAATTCCTCGTGCTTTGTACTTAAGGAGCCTGCATTGTATAGACCAACTGATAAGTTTTTCAACCCAAGGCCTGTGACCTCTGTAAGTAATATAAACACCAAAATGTTTTGAAATAAAGTGTAGTGTAAATGTGATTGAAAATAATTGCATAGCCATTTTGTGTGACCCTAGTGAAATTAATAATGAATAAATAATGTGAAATAATGATGTCAGTTATTACAGGAATACAGTAAATAGTAATATGAAAATAATATGGAATGGTAATGTCAATAAGTATTGGATTGCAGTGAATATTAATATGTAAATATTGTAAAATAGTAATGTCAATGATTATTTGATTGCAGTGGATAATAATAAAAATATATAAATATTGTGGGATGTCGGTGATGATTGGATTAAGGCAATTTCTTATATGTAAATGTTGTAAGATAATTATTCCAATGAAGCTGTATGTCAAATGATATATAATTATAATAATATGATTGTAATTGGAATCTGTGGTACTGAATAGTGATGGTAATTCTGGCAGTGTAAAGTAAACATTGTTTTGATTATATATAAATGAATTTACTAAAATATGATGTTGCTCTTTTCTTAAAAAGTACAAGCACAAGTAGGCGCACAATAACATTGAATTTGAAACGAATATAAATTCTAAATGGACGAACAATATACACGGTATTTTATATAGGTTCTTATGACTGATCGGGGCATTGTTTTTACAGATCCATGGAAGTCAGATTGTGGGAGAGGCGAAGACCCTTTCCAGATCTTCTGTCGTGCGAAACTGATAAACCTGCGCACCATCAGTCCTGCGAGCGAATATGCGTCCGCGCCTCGTCCACGAGTACCTCCACTGCAGCCGGCGACATTCCTCGCGCACCCGCTGGAAGAGCAGGCGGTTCGCGCGCGTCAGCCGCTCGTTGACGTAGACTCGCGCGCCGCCCTCGGCCGTCAGGTGGCGGCGCGCGCGGGCCGCGCGCAGCAGCTCGTCGCGCAGGTGGCGGCGCGCCAGCCGCACCACCACGCGGCGCGCGCGCGCCCCCGCGCCCTCGCCCGGCGGCGCGCCCAGCCGCTCCGCGAACACCACGTCCCGCTCCTCGAGGGGCACCCCGAGGCGGCTCGCGAGCACCATGACGCTGTGCACCGCGCTCTCGCCCTTCTCCTCGGGGAGCTGCCCGATGTCGAGGTCCGCGAGCAGCGCCTCCTGCTCGCGCTCGCCCAGCTCCAGCCGCAGCCCCGCGACGGTGCGCTGCAGCGCCGCCACCGCCTCCGAGCCCGAGCCCGGGCCCGACTCCGCCCGGCGCCGGTCCGCCTCCTCCATCCTTTGCTCGAGCGCCCCGATGCGCGCGCTCACGTCTGTCTCGATGACACCGATCCGGTCCTCGCAGCGCGTCACCCGCCCCGACAGCTCCAGCACCTCGTCCCGGAGGCATTCGATCTGGGCTCGCGTCGCCCTCAGCTCGTCCCGCATCTCCTCCCTGAATTGGCGCATCTCCATGGCGAGGGCCTGGATGTCGGTGACCTCTACGGTCACGTTATGCGCCATGTCGTCCGGGTTCTCCCGCTCGGTCTGGTCGAGAAGCGACGTGTCCAGGTCCATGGGACACGTCCTGGCGGCGAACCGACGCAGAGTGACCCCACTCGCCCGCGCCGGCGTCTCGGTGTTGTCGGTTTTAGGCTGCTTGCTGGTGCAGCCGACGCACCTCCACGCATCCCTCCACTCGTCGGTGAGCGAGTTATAAAAATGCTTCTCGGGGACCCCTGCACAATCAAGGTCGTAGCACCGGCTACACTGGCTACAGGTCAAGAACCTCCTGTCCTCAATCACTTGCTGACATCCGTTGCAACTTAACGACATTTTGGTCACAATAAACGCACGTAACAACCGACACACAAAAAGCGCTACACTGACTGATTACAGTTTTCCACCACGTAATACAATGACCTAGCCACACCTTATTATTGTTTACCAGATTTAAATTAGTTTATTTCTTATTTTAATTATTTTAAATAAACAGAGCAATGAATCGCGTGTTTACTTCGATCTACCCTCCGAAGATATACCTATTTAAAAAGTGATAGAACAAAAGTTGTTCAATATGATATATAGAATATGTGGTTACAAGGTTGACCTTGATTTACGGGACACCCTGTATGTGAGGACCAAAACTCAGCTACTGATATAGCACCATCGGTGGCCTTGTAAAGATCCTCGCGTGTGCAGGTATAGGGACACGCAGGGCATGTTAGAAGATGAACTACTCGTATTTATTATTTACTTTCGAGATTAATGATGGTGATATGAAAATTGGTATGTCAGGAAAAGTATATTTGCAAAAATATGATAACTACAAACAGACGATGTTAATAATAATTTAGAAACTTTACTTATTGTTCAGTAGGAACCTATAGTCTGGATTAATTAAATCAATTTGTAATACGGGTTTTACAAAGGTTTAGCACTACAAATGTACAGGAAAATATACAAAGTGAAGCTTATCAACAAAATGACGTGTGTTTAACAAGTAGTGTTATGCATACGAAATAAGATACAACAAGATATTTTTTCTGTCTGCCTGTGAATTATTTATATTACACATAAGATGACCTGGTGAATTTTTTACCACCTAAAGTATAAAGTTTTATACTTATTGTATAGATTTTCATAACTCATTACAGGAGGGCAACCTTATACGAGAGCAGTTCATACATTGTACTATGTTAAGGGTTTTCATAATAAATATTTCATTTCATTTCATTGAAAAAACTTATGGAGCACTCTTATGATTATCTCTCAGTAGGTACCTGCTTTTCTATCATGGACTATAGCACAGTATTTACTGTGCTATTAGCGACCTACATAGTATTTAAATCCTTTTTGACCCTATTAGCCTAGTGGCGGTGACCCTTCAACACAACGAGTCCCGGGTTTGGTTTATATACTTATTACTACTACTACTACTACTGCGGGAATCGGGTTAGGTACAAAAACAATTTATTTGTTTTCGGGCGCCATATTTATATTGGTTAATAACTTATCTACTTACTCATGAAGGCTGCTATGGACTTTAATTATTTGTTATTCAAAGTTACGTAAATAAATGACTAAGTAAATAAACATTTTAGTTGCATGTTTCCTTTTTAGGGTAACGGGAATTTATCATCAAGTCGGACAATGACATAGTTAATTGTAATTTAAACCAACAAGCTTGAAATATGGTACTTAAAGTCAAATATTAAGTTACCGGTGTTTCTCCAAAAGCTGTATTGTTTATCAATAAAAATAAATAATGTAATTTTTCATTCAAAGACATTCATTTTAATTCAAAGACATTGTACTAGAACCCTTTATTTTATTTAATCTTAGAACTTTAAGACAAAGCGCCTGATGAAATTCTCACAGCAAAATGTGTCCTAACCAGGCAGATGCATACATCAGGGCAGTAGGCACAAGGAACAATTTGTATTGTTAACTTTGTGATTGCGTGGCATGTGTCCAAATTCGATCGGGAGTCTGGCATTACACTTGTGTTTTAGTTATGATCAAAGAAGAAAATGTGTTTACAAACTTACTGATATGATAGTACACATAGTATAGATAAGTTAGTTTGTAAATAGACACGCCCAAAACCTACCTCTTTGAACCATGTCTTCCCTCGCATAAGTTTAAACATTTTATCCGTTCTGAACACTTTTAATTGCAAAAGTTATCACTTCCATTTCTTTTTACTATCACAAAATAAACTACATATTCACAGCACTGGTTGTTGTTCACTAAATCTATAATTATTACAGGGAGGTATTTAATTGAAGGAAAACAGTTGTTTTGCGGTGGCCGTGCTGCGAGCATGACGCACTGGGTACAATGGTAGGTCGCCATACATATTACAGTGATATTAGAATAGTGTTGTTTATTTGTCGATTAAATGTGACATTTCGTGTCGACAGTTTTTATGACCCCGATCGTAAGACACTTTTGATATCCTCCTTGGTAGAGTCCTTCTCGCGGTTGTTTTCTGTCAACATCCCGGTGCCCGAGTCAAAAGAAACTTATCATGCGTTGGATAAATTATCCCAAAATCGAGACTTTTATTAGTAGCCACTGAAGAGTTTCACTAACCACCTTCTCGTATGCTTATTTTACTTATACTATTTAATTTTGTGGACATCTATTGCACATTCAGTTTTATAAATCGCTAGTGGGACTCTGGCGATTATGCCAAAGGGCTAAAGAAATCTGACGAGGATGGATTATGGTCTAGCTAGACCAAGGATAGTAAAGTTGTAAAGTACTGTGGGACTAAAAATATTATATTTAATAATATAATAATAATTCATCCATATTTTTCAACTATTTAATTTTTTAAGATCATTTACCATTTATATCCATTATTTACACTGTTTTTGGTATCAGAAATGATATTAGACTTTGTCATTTACTAAGCATCATACACGATTTCTTAAGTATACATTTTTACGATGACCAAATCGTAGCAGTAACCATAGTCTTCTGTACAGTGGGCCTTTTAAAAAGCTTACTTTGTAAACATGTATTGATAAGAACGTTACAAAATGCTCATTTACGTATTAGGTGATGTATTTGCACAATACATCGAGTATCGACCTCGTACAGCAACAGACCATTGTCCTATCCCTAGAAGGCCCTTATCATTGGTCGGCCGACGATTCGATGTTAGGAAGTGAACGCCTTATCTTGTTTATTACGCATTCACTGATTGTACGATCGTTATAATGAAGCGTAGGTGGAGCCAGCCTTAAGCAATATTTTGTTAACTACACTTGTTACTTGGACAGGAAGTACATAGTTGGATGTTGGAAGCACAATTGAAGACCGCCTGGTTTAGTCGTTCGCGCTCTGGATTACAGAGCCTGGCGGTTGCAGGTTTGAATCCCGAAAAGGGTAAATGTTTGTGATGAGCATGAGCGTTTGTATCTAAGTTATAGTTGCTTACAAATATATTTAAGTATTTTAATCCCTTATTTATTCGCCATAACAGTAGCTGTGCTTATTTTTGCAGTAATAAGTTGTGCTTATTTTTTGGTTTTATGTTAATTATGTAATTTGTTTTTTAAATCGTACTTGCTCGTTAAGGGAAAACATCGTGAGGAAACCTGCATGATGCAAATACAAATAACATTATAGGTTTACGGATGTCCGAGTGCAATCGCTCTAAATGTAATTGAAGCAAACATAAACCTGATTCTTCGAGTAAATGATAATGTACAGGTTATCGGGCCTAAAATAAGGTGTCAGATTTAATAAATGATGTCTTAGAATTATTTATGATTTGTGTCCATAACCTTATTACTAACATGCCAAGAACTAGGATTATAGTCAAGCCTAGGTACCCTGATTAGGAAGGCTATACACTAAAACAGGAATTATTCACGCAACGCAGAACGCAGACTGTGACTCACGACGAAGGTTTCAGGAAGCCGCTGGATGTAAATTACAAACATCCGAAATAGCCACTGTCGTTTACAGGTGTGTCTCTTATTAATGGTCGACTGGTAGAGAATGCCTCATGGCATTTAGTTCACCTATTGTATGTTTTTTTTAATCCGTTCAATAAAGTTTAAACAAATAAATAAATACTGATAGAGAAATAAGTTTTATTAACAAAATAAGTAAAATGTGCATCGTAATTACACATAAACATCGTGCACTAAAATTATGAGTCTTAAACTATTGAAAAAAACCGGCCAAGTGCGAGTCGGACTCGGGCACGAAGGGTTACGTACCATTACTTATCTATAAAAACGGCACAAAAATCACGTTTTTTGTATGGGAGCCCCCTTAAATATTTATTGTATTCTGTTATTATTAGTATTTGTTGTTATAGCGGCAACAGAAATACATCATCTGTGAAAATGTCAACTCTCTAACTATCACGGTTCATGAGATACAGCCTGGTGACAGACGGACAGACAGACAGACAGACGGACAGCGGAGCCTTAATAATAGGGTCCCGTTTACCCTTTGGGTATGGAACCCTAAAAAGAAATAAAGAGCTTTGTTAAAATAAATTATTTATTTTGGCCAAACTATAACCCTAACACAAGCGCATATTTCTTGTTTGTTTTATTGACTCGGAACGATACTCGAACCCGGGGAACATCGCGTTCAATACGAATTACTACACCATGATTACTCCAATCAGTTCATCAATCTTAACTATCTTGGGTATGTAGCGAGGCAGAATTACTAATCAAAAAGATATGTTAATAATTTGGCAAAACATAATTATGTCGTGTGACTCAAAAGCAGATGATGAAACAAGAAAATTTATTGATTATTAATTTATTGGGACTAGGTGAAGAACCTGTAATGTCCTTAGATCCAAATCAGATGGTTCAGCACAAATTGACACATAGTTAAATTGTTGATGGATGCATCCAGAAGAATGGTCCTAAATCCACTCAATTCCCGAAGGTGGTATCGCCGTGCGTAGGTGACGTCCATAGAATAGATGGATGTCATGTCGATTTGGAGAGCCGCAGTAAAGATAATTTAATTCAACGTCTACAAAAAATATTTACTTATGATGTTTTAAGGGTTCCGAACCCAAAGGGTAAAACGGGACCCTATTACTAAGGCTCCGCTGTCCGTCTGTCTGTCATTAAATGTTTATTTTATTGTGCCACAAAGCACCGCAATACCGAATACTTTACAATTTATTGTCTAATAATTAAAAATTATAAAAGAATCGAGGTTTAAAAGAATTTTCTGATATGGATCTACTCTATACTATCTCTCTGTTTGTCTTGGGAGCGGATGGTCAAGAAACTCCTTACAAATGTTTTTCTAGGGATTAAAAAAAGCGGAAAACGCTCCCTACAAACTTACAAAGTTACGAGCTTTTTTAAAGAATTTTGCTTGATTTAGCTAGCAAAATTTTATTGGCTAGTCGGGCCTTTAACTTGAATGTATTGTGTTATTATGCGGTTTTTACTCTTGGTGTCATTTCCTTTTAAAACTTAATAATTATAGTACCTAGACTAGATCACTAAACTACTTGTACTACACTAAACTATCGTCTAGCCTTTTAGGACTGGGGTACCTATTTTGTAAATAAAAATCTAGATAAGAACAAAAAATTTTTCATTAACAATTAAGTGAAAACGTAACAATAGAAATAAGATGCCACGATAAGGCAGATAGTTTATCTGCTAAATTATTGTTTAATTTTTACATTAATTAAAACAGGTATCACATAAGGCGGTATATCATTGGATTAAAGTCTACCCTTAATAACGCAATGGTACTTAAATTATAATCTGGTATCGTTTTTTTAAATAAGACAAGTTTTAATAGATTTATTATAGAAAAAGACGAGATAACTAGGGTTTTTTGACAACATCACATACATTGTTCGTGAATCGAACCCGGGACCTCAGAGATGGCGACCCTAAGTCCGGCGTGCTCGCCTCTCGGCTATGGAGGTCGACAAATGGTTATGTGTGCAGCGGCGAAATTTTAAAGCCTTGCTATAATAATTTACCCTTTACTGAAACTTACGACAGGTTAGGTGTTAGCAGCGGCAGGATGTGCAGTTACTTAGTTATATAAAAGAGCTTAATTAAAACCTATTTGCAGAAACAAATTGTTTTTATTTACTGATATCTAACACCTTGATAATACCATAATGCCTGTCGCCCCGCATACGTATCACGCACGAAAATTACGGGCTATCTACTAAGTTAAAATTTGTTTTCTGTGCCTCCTGAATGATTATATCGCCAACCGGTTGTTAATCAGTCGCAGGCTCTCAGCCGAAACAATAAATTCATTCAATCGATACATTGATGACACCGGATGTGCGGTATTGGCGCGCGAACGACGCCATGTTGTGTTGCACTCAGGGTTGCCAGTAAATTTAAATATTTTTTTAATTTAATTTAATGGTAACTTATAATAGTTTTTAATATCGTTGCGTTGGAAGAATTTTTTACGTGTAGATATTTGCTATCATAGCACGCACGCCACAATGGCATTGTTTTTTTTTGTGTGGGATTGCATTTGTCAATAAATTAAGACACATTTTCAAATCTACATACTCAAATAATCAACAGAGTTGTTGAATACTGTTAATAAAATATTGAAAACTGTGATCTCATTCTATACGCGGGCCTAGAAAATAGTGAAGTAAGATAGAGTTTTAGAGTTGCGCGACATCTCTAAGAAGAAAAAAAATATTAAGCAAATCAATGTCATATTGTGTAATGGCATAATACCGGGCACCTTCACATATCCCAAAAATATAACTTTGAACTACCACCACATAGGGACTACAAATCGGCTGGTGATTAATAAATAAATAAATATAAATAAATATTGGACAACATCACATACATTGCTCTGATCCTAAGGTAAGTTGCTAAAGCACTTGTGTAATAGAGATCAGAAACAACGACGGTACCACAACACCCAGACCCGAGCCAATATAGAAAAGTTCGTTTTCTACATTGACCCGACCGGGGATCGAACCCGGAACCTCAGAGAGGGCGGCGCCATTTAAAGTCCGGCATGCTCGCCTCTCGGCTACGGAGGTCGTCAAATTTCGAAGAAGAATTTCGAGATTTTCGAAGAAGATTCGAAGAAGTGGCGCAAGAAACTCAGTCACCTTTGGCAGCCTTCTTACAAAAAAAACATTCACAAGACGTGAAGTAGGTAAGTGTGAGCTAGGCAAAATAACTATGTTCTTGTACTCTTGTCCTTTAAATAATCGTCTACTTTGTAACATTTTGACGGAATAAAAGGACCCTATTGTATTACGAACGGTAACAGCCCTATCAAGTAAGAGCAGCGCCTGCGCATAATTAGCCGAGTTGAATAATCGCGAACTAACGAGCCAACATGGCGGCCCCATTGACTCATGCGCCCCGGATTCTGTCACTGTTGTCTACGACTTGTGTTGTTGTCGTTACATTAAAGTTACGGAGACAGGGGATAGTTGACTATAGGGGTAGGTATAGGGTAGCGGCAACTATAAAAAATAAACTTATTTGCAAGTTAGGACATTCAACTAAGCGCGAGAAATGCAACGCCGCGTGTCCGGTGACTGAGCCAGGAGAGGAAACTGGTTTGCAGACCAAGTTGAAAAAGTGTATTATTATTTCAAATAGGTAAAGTTGTTCACGGTTAGATGAACTACAGGAAGTATTAGTCCCGATCTATGCTGGTCTATGGGATAGGAAAAATGCCGTGAAATAAACACAATTAACGCGGACGCGCCTGGTTGTGGCGTTTTATTGTTTATGTCCAGTGTTGGTAGCTCAAAAGCTGCTAATGATGAAGATAATTACCGTGTGGTGCCGGAAGTGCCGTGTGGTGCCGGCAGTGTCGTGTGGTACCGGCAAGTTAAAAGAATTGCACCACCCCTTCTCTTCCTATGGGTGTCGTAAAAGGCGACTACAGGAGAACCGCTATAAGAAGATGGGCAGCAGCGTCTCCTCTCCACCATTGGCCAAACTGCGATCGCCAACCCGCCTGCCAAGCGTTGCGATTATGGCAAAATCCTCCTTTTGGAGAGGCCTGTGTCCAGCAGTGGACTGATATAGGCTGGTGATGATGATGATGATAAAGAGTCCTCAAGATGTGGCTTGGCCTCCCTCTTGGGAGTCCGGTACTAAATGATCCGCTCTAATATCAAACAGTGGACTTCCAGAGCTGTTGATGGTAATATTTACCTCTGGAAGTCTGGATAGAAGTGCCCAAGATATCCGTTATTGATGATAATACCTCTGGATAGGAATGCCCAAGATGCGGCTTCGCCTCACACTTGAGGGTTCGATACCAGGTAATTTACGCCTATGTACTATATCCTCGTTGTAGACTCATCGTCATGTCGTAGCCTCTCAAAGGCTGTCTGATGATAATTACCTCTGCATAGGAGTGCCCAAGATGCGGCATGGCCTCCTGTTTGGGAGCCCGGTGCCAAGTGATCCACGCCTATGTCCTAGTGTCCTATCTCTCAAAGGCTGTCGATGATGATGGTATAATAATAACCTGTGGATAAGAGTCTCCAAGATGTGGGAGTCCGGTACCAGGTGATCCGCACCTATGTCAAACAGCGGATTCCCAAAGGCTGTTGATAAAAATGGTATATTTACCTCTGGATAGGTGTGCCCAAGATGCGGCTTCGCCTCACACTTGAGGGTTCGATACCAGGTAATTTACGCCTATGTCCTATATCCTTGTCGTCGTGTCGTAGCCTCTCAAAGGCTGTCTGATGATAATTACCTCTGCATAGGAGTGCCCAAGATGCGGCATGGCCACTTGTTTGGGAATCCGGTGTCAGGTGATCCACGCCTATGTCCTATCTCTCAAAGGCTGTTGATGATGATGGTATGATAATAACCTGTGGATAAAAGTCCCCATCCCCAAGATGTGGGGGTCCGGTACCAGGTGATCCGCACCTATGTCAAAAAGTGGATTACCAAAGGCTGTTGATAAAAAAAATGGTATATTTACCTCTGGATAGGAGTGCCCAAGATGCGGCTTCGCTTCCCGCTTCGGAGTCCGGTACTGCGTGATCCGCGGGATGACTAGAGGCGGCCGCTGCTCACGGGTGTACACTGCGCATTCTTCTGGTTTGATCCACTGTAACAAAGGACGGTTTCGTGAGTTATTTTTTGTTGCAGTTAAAGTTGACGGTCATGATCTGGAATATTGGGGCGGCCAGGAACTATTATTAAAATAAGATAAATATGTTATTTAATTTGTTACTAAGAGGACTCTGCGTAAAATAAATATTTGACTTTAGGGCGCAGATCCAACGATATTATACACCATAAACAAGGGGTCTCGTCGGGAAAAAATCGAAAATTGTTCTAAATCTTCTCAAAAGATGGCGTTATTGTATTATTTATTACATATTTGTGTAAATATAAAAATCATTATGCCACGTAACATTTAGTGTTTCGTGCTTTATTTATTCCTACATTTTGATATAAACATTTATTCAATGTTTCCTTCACATTTGTTATCTCATTCAATTTAAAACTGCATAGTTATTTTGACTAACAAACAGCTTATTTTCCTGTTAACATTCTCTTGGCGCTATTCAATCGGAACGCGAGTTGCCTTGAAATAATTTAAATTGTTATCAATGCGCGAGCGCACGAGATCATGCGCTGAGCGCCGACACAAATAAGATATTGCAAGTTTGAAAATTCACATGTAAAATCCAATCTGGAAGTCATTTTGGGGCCTCTGTGTTCGGCAGTGGACGTCCTCTGGCTGTAATGATGATGATGATATCTAAGTATCAATAATATAAGATCTTATAACTTTCAATAACCTATCTGTTTAAGGCCTTAACACGCTTGAATGACCTTGACGCGTCGCGCCCATACAATTTCGCGCGTTCCTCTAAAAATCGGAAAAACATGTTTTTTATGAAAGTAATCCCTTTAACGAGAATTTAAAATAAAACTCTCAATGCAAAACATGTATATTTCCAAAATCTTGATTTGTGTGAAAACAGTAATAAAATAGCTTGTGTCGTTTAAGAGAACATTTGCAATTTATGAAAAAATAGACACTTTTATGTGCATGTTTTATTTAATCCAAGGGACTTACCGGAAAATCTAAATTATTCAATTCAAGATATTTATTAAATCCTCTTCTAGCATACCGTATTTTAAATTTTTAGATTCAAGTAGCAGGTATTCTGACAATTTGATTTTCATATTCGAGATTTTAGGCACTTGCGTGGTGTTAAAGCCTTAAGAATTTACGTTAATATGCCATAAATTCCTAATTATTTGCAATGACATTTACAGTTCGTCCATACTGCAGTTATTTTTTGTAGGGCAACTTTGGCGAAAACAAAAAGTTTAAGTAGTAAAATGAGCAGTTTTCTAAATGTTGTTTTTTGTTTTAGATGAACGATAATAAAATAATAATCAAACGTTACAGTATGCGTGCGCCGCTAGGCACACTAAACTTTAATCCCAGCTATCCTTACCTAACGTTGAAAAAAAATCTTTTGAAACGTCTAATCGCTATGATCAACAAATGTCATGTTACGTCAGACAGGTCAGCATAATGATCGTAGGCGTAACGGTCATCATTACTGGATAATCCAATCATTCACTTCTACAATGATTGTGCAGTTCCGGTAAATTATAAACGGCTGAGTACAAGCGCAAGCGGGTGCTGTAGCGGAAAGAACTTGAAGATTATCAATGATGGTTCTGCTACGCTTTTAAAACTATCGGGAAGTTTTGGAACTACTCCGTATTTATTTGTGCGTGTATATTTTTTAGCATAAAAATTGTTTAGAAAAAAAGATAAAAGTTATATTGAATGTTAGTCTTTTGTGGTCGTAAATAAATAGATCTACTGTGATAATTTATTTGAGCCTGCCTACGGACATAAACCAAATAGGTATCAATAAACAGGCACCTAATCAAAACATGTAGGTAACTGTGCTATAACGCACAAGAAAACAGACAGTTGACAATTTAAAGTTAGTAATTTCATATACAATACAATTTCTTTCTTTTATTCATGAATTATTTGTAATTAACTTTAGGTATATTTATACCCTATATTTTATATTTAACGGTATTTACTGTCCTATACTTATCCGCTCACTCCTACGCTACCGCTTATCAATAGCCGATGAACATCATGGTCATTAACAGACAGTGAGATCAGTATTGACTGGTATAATGTTATTTTTAAAAACCTTACGTCAAATTGCAGGCTTGCAAAACCGTAAAGGCTTTGCGGTCAAATGTCAGCATATTTGGCGTTTGTGTGTTCGTATAAAGTCGTACTTCCCCATACTAAACGAACGGCTGATGAGCTGTTATGGGTTGAATAGGAATCAATTGTTCATTAATTTCACTTACTTACTTAACACTTTCTCAAATTATATTCAACTTAATTGTTGAAAAGAGGCTGACAATAGTGACTTGAGTTTATTACGCTTCTTCTTCTTGGTGCAAGCCCGCGATATGTCCATAAACAGTAAAAAAGTAAAAATAAAAAAAGCGGCCAAGTGTGAGTCCGATTCGCGCACGAAGGGTTCCGTCCAAAAAGCGGCAAAAAATGAAACATATTGTCTGTTGTATGGGAGCCCCTATAAATATTTATTTTATTCTGTTTTTTAGTATTCGATGTTATAGCGGAAACAGAAATACATTATCTGCGAACATTTCAACTATCTAACTATCACGGTTCATATATATGATATACAGCCTGTTGACAGACGGATGGACAGCGGAGTCTTAGTATTAGGGTCCAGTTTTACCCTTTGGGTACGGAACCCAAAAAAGGGGATGTAAACGCAGTGTAATAAATCTAAAGAAATATTTTTTCTTTGTATTATTGGAGTTTTCAAATAAAAGCAAACCTTTGCCTAAACGGAAGCTATAACTACAATTTGAAGTAACTCTACGAAAACTAAACACAAATATTTAGATGTTATAATTCTGTATTAGTTTATTACTATTTTAAATTACTTATGTTCCATAGTGAAAGTCGTTTTTTTAAGCAGTTGAATCTGCACTATAAAACACTTCTCCATACTAAACCCCAACCAAGTGACATCCTCCGATACGTACCTATACCCATACCTATACCTACTTCAAACGTCAACATTGTTTATTTTTAAGTAATGTGCTAATTCTTAAGAAATTATAACTGGCAATAATACCTATTACTTAAACTTTTAGCGCAACAGTTAAAACTAAATTATTGTAAAGGCATTTTAATTAAAATTGAGCACTCTGAGTCATGACAGTTTCTAGTGAGCTTCAAGGTGAGCAGCTTAGACTCAGACTGAATAGAGATAAGAGAAACGACAGTTTTAGTAATAGTTACGTTAGATTTGTTAGGTTTTCTATACCAATGAAGGTATTAACTTTGAGCTATTGAGTCTAAAGTTTTATTTCAACTTTTTGTAGCATCCCGTATAAGACTGTATGGCTATAATGCTTACGCTCTATCGCCTATACCATTTGATATTAAAAAAATACGACTGCATTAAAAGTAAAGGAAATTGAAAGTAAACTCAAAACACAGAACAAGATGGAAGGAATTAATTTTCAGCCTAAATTACAAAATGCATGGAAACATAATTATGTCGCACCAAGTTAAATTATGTGAATCATACCAATCTTAAAACGTTAAATTATTTAATAAGTATTTTTATTATAAGTTGATTTTTTATTGGGTTTACTTATTACAGTCAGGTTTTTTTGTGAATACGATAGTAATATTGGACAACAACACATACATGTAAAAGTTCTTTAAATGGCCTATTTGCTAAAATAAATGATTTCTTTTTGCTAAGATCCTAAGGTAAGTAGCTATAAGACTTTTGTTTTAGAAATATAATATAGTAAGAATAAATAAATTCTGTCCACAATCACACCAATTATCTAGCCCAAAATTAAGCAAAGCTTGTATTATGGCGACTAGAATAACGGATAAATATACTTAAAAACATTTATAAACATCCATGACTTAGGTACAAATGCTCGCGTTTATCACACAAACATTTGCCCCTTGCGGGATTCGAACCCGGAACCGCCAGGGTAATGCGGAGCGCGAACCACTACACCAGCGCGGCCGTCCGGCTTGCAGTAATGTTATTAATACCAGACTAAGTTTAATCAACGGATTAATTTCTCAGGTCCAGGACTCAGTCATCGTCCCAGGATGTGGCTCGTCTCTGGTTACACAGCCACCCGTTGTGGCGCATCCGTCTGTTGCCAACAGGATATCAGGGAATGCGAGACTCGACTGTACTTGTGATGTGCAAATTAAGTTATTCTGTTACATTTTGCTACAAATGGTTCTCTAATAGTACATTATGATACAAGTGTGCTACGTTGGTCATTATACACGAGGCATTATTATAAGCGCGAGCCGCAGGCGAGCGCGGTAAGGAAGCCGAGTGTGATAATAATCAATGCCCACGAGTTGCATACGACGTTTTTCAACACAATTGCGAGGAAAAAACAAACTAAAGTCTAAAATACCTTCTCCGAATATGACTTGGCGTTTTTGCAGTTTTTCTATGTATTTTGGCGGCAACAGGCTATCACTCGCGTTTCGTGCCTCGATAAGTATTTCCGACGGGGTTGAATAACATTTTACTCGTCTTTACTATTTAAAGTAGACATTTTTGATAGTAATTAACCACACAGCAACAACTTTACCAAATATTAAAAATGGCACGTAAGTTTTGTTTTTTTCGCGCGCCGCAATTTTGATGCGCGCGCAGGTTCAATAATGGCACAGGAAAAACTGGCTGTTCAGCCGAGTAGCAGCAATTTAAAAAATAGAATAAACTATAAATTATTGTTTCTAAAAATGATAGTTAAGTTAATTTGTGTTTATTAATATACAATTTGATAAAATGAAATATTTATTTGTTATCTTTACCCTAAAATAATGTAGTATTGGTAAAATATTCAATGTTCTTAGACACAAAATTTTGCTGGATTTTTAAAAAAAAAGTTTACATTACCGCACTAGTCCGATAATATTATTACAGCACAAGTGCGTAATATGATGAGTTATGAAACTAAAAACGGTGTTATAAGAGTCAATTTACGAGCAACTGTGTTGAAAAGTATATTTTATGCCTCATTATTCTTTATTATTAATAAAGGTTAGTGAAAAGTTATGGATATGGTCGTATGTAGAGATATAGACTCATGGCTCATTAGTTAAAAATAAGACAATAAATAAATAAATAAAAAATTTTGGACAGCATTACATACATTGCTCTGATCCTAAGAAGTTGCTAAAGCACTTGTGTTATAGAAATCAGAAACAACGACGGTACCACAACACCCAGACCCGAGCCAATATAGAAAAGTTCGTTTTCTACATTGACCCGACCGGGGATCGAACCCGGAACCTCAGATATGGCGGCGCCATTTTAAGTCCGGCGTGCTCGCCTCTCGGCTACGGAGGTCGTCAATGTCAAACAATAACAATAATCTCGAAGTAAATAGTTGCCATTTTAGCTGGGGAGGTACTTATTAACTTTATTTAATATCACTTTATATTTACATATTTATACAATTGTTAATTTTTGTTTTTAGCAATTCTATGCAAGGTTAAATTGAAGATAAATAACACTATAGGACGTGGGTTCGAGTCCCACCTGAGGTCGATGATTTTTTTCAAGTGTTATTTATCTTCAATTTAACCTTGCATGGAATTGCTAAAAACAAAAATTTACAATGTTTAAGCATTTCTGATCTTAACCAATAGTCAAATATTTGTAAAAATATTTCTATAGGGTGTTGACGGTAGTATACTACTCAGCTATACATATAGCTACAACATTGATCAAAGATACGCTGGCTTCGACAGCGAGAAAAAACACTTGAGGAATTTCATCTTGTCACGTGACGTCCTCGGTAGCTTAGTGGTCAAAGCACTCGCCCGGTATGCGATGGGACGTGGGTTCGAGTCCCACCTGAGGTCGTGATTTTTTTTCAAGTGTTATTTATCTTCAATATTTATACAAAATTAATTTATAATTATTATACAAAAGTTACTTAAATCTGAAAAAAATACAAAAAAAATGATATTAGACATCAGATGTTGTGCATTTCACATTTTACAAAACACCCAGACCGAAAAATAAGTATCGTTCGTTTTCTACATAGACTCGACTAGGAATTAAAAAAAAAACATTTACTTCTGCAAATTGGCCATTAGAGGTTGCTAAGTCCTCATGATGAGTATATTTGATTTTTTTGATCGTCATGCAGCATGCTATTCATTGGAAGTACCTTTATTAATAGGAATGAGATGGTTTTTATGGTTCCGTATCGAAAGGGTAAAACGGGACCCTATTACTAAGGCTCCGCTGTCCGTCTGTCTGTCCGTCTGTCACCAGGCTGTATCTCATGAACCGTGATAGCTATTTATAGTTTTTATAGAAAATGGTACGGAACCCTTCGTGTGCGAGTCCGACTCGCACTTGGACGATTTTTATTAACTTTATTTAATTATCTCATGTAGATCACTATCCCTACGTAGACCGGGCTAGGAATAACAAAAATAACATTTATTTCTGCAAATTGGTCAATAACGGCACTTTTACACGCGCGAATTGAACGAGCGAGCGACGCTAAGTCTTCATCATGAGTATAGGTATTATGATGATTAAATAATTATGAAAATGTAATTATTTTGCTTACAACTTCCGCTTAGTTACGCCGGCATAGGAACCCCAATTACACCACCTGTAACCCACAATCTGAGGACAATCACAGGCACATGCAAAGAGCACCGCCCTCCCTCCCTCAAATTGCATGCGAAACAGACGAATGCAAAAGTTAAAGTTTTAAACGTCACTCGTAGTAAAGTCGCGTCGCGCGTCGAGGTTTTTATGTCGGTGTTGGGTACTAACTTTTGCATTCGTCTGTTTCGCATGCAATTTGAGGGAGGGAGGGCGGTGCTCTTTGCATGTGCCTGTGATTGTCCTCAGATTGTGGGTTACAGGTGGTGTAATTGAGGTTCCTATGCCGGCGTAACTAAGCGGAAGTTGTAAGCAAAATAATTACATTTTCATAATTATTTAGTTATGGATTTCCGCAAAGTAACGCCTGATTCTATCAATGTTATGATGATTATTATATGTATGTTTGAATTTTTTGATCGTCATACCGCAGGCTATCCATTGAAAGTACCTTTAATAGGAATGAGATGGAACTATAATCTCGTGTAACTATCACTCGTCGTAACTGATCTATGTGTTACCATTAGTCAGCAAGCACTTAACTGTTACTTTTTAATGAGTCGCTGTTTACTATTGCTAAGTCATCAATTAAATGTAGTAGGAGTTACCAAACAAAAGATAAATCTGCGGTCAAACCACATCCTGGCCTATTCTGTTCGTATAAAATTTTATTTATCTGTAATTTACGCCACTAT
This sequence comes from Anania fuscalis, assembly GCA_950371115.1. Taxonomy (NCBI): domain Eukaryota; kingdom Metazoa; phylum Arthropoda; class Insecta; order Lepidoptera; family Crambidae; genus Anania; species Anania fuscalis. The sequence goes on from OX493346.1 coordinate 2,819,491, forward strand.
TCTACGTCAGCTAGGTATTTGGTTGATTCACAATAAATGAAATCATCAATGCAAGACTCATTGGTTAATCTTGAAGGATTTAACTTTGTTGGACCAATTTAAAGACTTATTAATAATTTATTATAAATGCTTGTAGGTACTCTTTACATAAACACTTGACCCTTGCGGAATACGAAGCCACTACCGTTTGGTTTTTAGGGTTCCGTACCCAAAGGGTAAAACGGGACCCTATTACTAAGGCTCCGCTGTCCGTCTGTTTGTCTGTCTGTCTGTCCGTCTGTCCGTCTGTCACCAGGCTGTATCTCATGAACCGTGATAAGTAGTTAGAGAGTTGAAATTTTCACAGATGATGTATTTCTGATGCCGCTATAACAACAAATACTGAAAAACAGAATAAAATAAATATTTAACGGATCTCCCATACAAAAAACGTGATTTTTTTGCCGTCTTTATAGATAATGGTACGGAACCCTTCGTGCGCGAGTCCGACTCGCACTTGGCCGGTTTTTAATTGTTCTTTAGTAGGCTAGTCGCGAAGAACAGTGATAAAGCATGCGTAACTAGCTTATTTTTAATGACAAATATGAAGCATATTATTGCCTGACACATAAAAAATACTGTCTTTCATAGAGAAGAAGCCTAGAATAGAGCAAAACCATTTAGCGGCTGAATTATACAAATCTATCGTACCTATATGCCTTGCGCAAAACTCTACTAGCTGATCTTATCCAACTTACGAACTCACGAAATCAATCTACTTATTTTATTATCCTTTACTATCCCACCACTGAGCCTAGTGGTATAATATCCTACATACAAAATGTAAAATATAAATGAAAAAAAAAAACATTAGAAAATGGTCATCAATAGACGTGAAGTAAGAGTTGGAAATAAGTTGAATTTAAAAAAAATATATGTACCTACTTATTTAAAGTCAAAATAGCAAAAATTTTATTTATAAAATATTAAAAACCAACAGAAACAATTTGTAACTTACTAACACACTAGCACTAGTGTGTGTTTGTGTGTTGTTTGCTTAGAAAACCAATAGACAGTATATTCGTCACACTGCCCGAAAAACTCATGAATGACCATTCAGTGTGACGTCACCATGAATGGGAGGCTCAGAACCGGTCAGATAACTCACCTTGACCCACTGCATGGTGGCCAAACATGGTGATTGTATCACCGCACCTTACTCGCTTCTGTTCCGCGAAAGCAGGTGGTGATGAACGAGGATGGGTTCATTGTAATTTTTAAGATCACGAGACTCAAACTCCAAATCTTAAAAAATGGGTTAAATAAGAATTTGTGGTATTGGCGCTATTCTAAAACTGTACTCAGGTTTTTAGTTGTCCAAGTCACATGTGTAAAACATACAGACATAAAGGAATGATTTAAAAACGTATTATCTTATGAAAGATTACTTTTAGAAAAAATACTTAGCAAATGTTGTCGTCCTAAGTAAACTCAAACTCAAAATCTTTATTTCGTGTCACATGGGTATACAGTTGACAATAGTAGGGTTTAAGTAGGTACATGTGACGCCCTGCAAGGGCGGTGCAACGATTAAATATTATATGTTAAATTATTATAAGTATTCTTATGAATATTACATTTCTAATAATTTCTAATTTATTTCGGATGAAATAATGTCCCTATCGCTTTATATTTTAAGTGCCCGTTAGGCAGAAATTCAGTGTTCTATCGTGGACGAGCTTATAAATTTAATATAAATAATGAAGTATGTGGAGAAAAAAGAGTTTCATACTAATGCAGATGATACTGTATGCTATATTAGGTATTTGTCCCCAACTGTACTATTTACATAATTCCGATAAAGCGACATTTTATATTGAGATAAGTATTGTTTACGATTGTAGAGGTGAAATATTGCATAATAATGTAATCAAGTACCCAGCATTGAGAGTTCCTGCATCATACATAATAATTATCACTGATATATCTTCATAATATCTGACTGAGACATAATATTGAAAGAGACAGCTTGTGGAATATATATTTGGAATACTTCTAAAGACGCGAAAGGGTTAACAAAACTAAAAGAAAAGAGTTTTGGTAAAACGTAAAATTTATCAGCAGTAAAATATGTTATTAAGATACCAAAATAAGTTATTGGCCTAAAATTGAAAGTCATCAGTCATTGATAAACCTTATCCATAACGATAAAAAATATCACCAGTAGCAGATTTTATACGATTGAGTCGCTTGACATAGGTTTTACAAAGAGCAATACACTGACTGAAGTTTGGGTCAAAACCTTGTAAGCAAAAGTTGCAATTCCTTTTAGAAATCATCATCTATACCCTATTTTTACCAAGAATTAATTGAATAAGCATTTCTAGGTTTATCAGATCCTCGAATATTTTGAGCCTGCAATATTTTACGTCCACTAAGAAAGTTTATGATTGATAAAGAACAAGACAAAATACATAGTTAATCAATTTAAGAAAATATAACATTATACGTTAAATAATCATAAACATTAAAATAAATCAACCTTCTCCCATCTTAAAGCAAATTCTCCTCAACTCAAAGACAAGTCAGTCCTTAATTTATCATTACAAGTTGAATCAACTGTTGACCTCAGTGTCAACGTGAATGGGCGACTCCATTCATCGTTTCCATCTCTCTCTGGCTTGCACAACGTACTGATGAGTAAAAGAGACGGCATGCCCCCGGAAACAATGTCAATAAGATGCAATTAGCAGGCAAGGAGTTTGGATTGGTGTACGAGACTCACAATGACATTACTAATTGTGAGGAACTTCAAGTGTAAATTTAAAGACAGTTTGAAATGGAAGAACAATTTTAAGTAGATAGGTATTTGAATAGCTTACAAAGATAGTTTAAGTAATTAATAAAGACATTACTACTGCTTGGATTCTCTTTGACAATATTCTGACGACCTCCGTGGCCGAGAGGCGAGCATGCCGGACTTTGATTGGCGCCGCCATCTCTGAGGTTCCGGGTTCGATCCCCGGTCGGGTCAATGTAGAAAACGAACTTAATATAGAAAAGTCAAGTCAAGTGTCGGCAAGCGTAGTGTGGGACGCCCTCAGACTAGATGGAGTGACGATCTTCGCAAGGTTGCTGGCAGGAGCTGGATGAGAGTAGCCGTGGATCGTGCAGAGTGGCGTGCAATTGGAGAGGCCTATGTCCAGCAGTGGACTAGTGTGGGCTGATGATGATGATGATGATAGAAAAGTCTCGGGTCTGGGTGTTGTGGTACCGTCGTTGTTTCTGATTTCTATAACACAAGTGCTTTAGCAACTTACCTTAGGATCAGAGCAATGTATGTGATGTTGTCCAATATTTATATTCAGGTTGGAATTTTGCAAGAACATTTTGAGATTTTGACTAAGCGTTTGATAAAGTTTATCGTTCAGTCATATTGAATAAAACAAAACATTGATTTACTTAAAAGAACTAATTAGATATTACTTTATTAGTTACTATAACGAGTTCAAGTATATTAAACGATAAACGATTTATTAGCGTAATGTTTGTTAATTCGGTGTTATCAAGGGTCACATTTAGGTCTTATGCTTTATATTGTAGACAAAATTGTTTCCTATTTTTGTCTATTTAAAGTTTAAGTAGTTCTATCATTCTAAACTGTCTTTTAATGTCATATATAGTTTAAACTGTTTTTTCTTACGTCAATACCTAAAAACTGACATTTAACGCTTGTAATTTAAAGGAAATCTATTAATCATAATTATCTTTAGGAAAAGATTTATGTTTATGTTCCGCTTTCCTTAAAAAATCGGTCGGAGGTTATCTCAAAGTTGTTAATCATTGAACAACGTTTAAACTCCAAATTAGTGCCCATTAAAATATTTTTATTCTTGTTTTTAATTTATTGTTAATGATAAAAACTCTATTCATTCTCCCTATTACAAAATATTTTGTATAACTTTTTGCTACTACTTTACATTTTAGATTTTACTAGTTTAAGCTGTCTTACTCGTAAATTATGATAAGGTTACTTTCTTTATGATACTGTGATAATTTTATTATTGTGATTTAGGTGATGTAAGTAGAATAATTACATTCATAACAGTTATATCTTCAATGTAAGTAGGTAGCATTCCCTTCCTATCGATCTAACTGAATGTAATCGATTATTAAAGGCAGAAGCACTTAACACAGACAGATCAAACAAACAATCTTGTCAAAACATTGTGTCAATGCAGAGGAAACAAGATACATTTGCCTTTCAAGTTATGCTCGATTCCGTTTGAAAAGCTTGATCTGAATCTTCATGTAGGTAGGTATTCAATTTCACCTTATTTCATTTACTTTACTTGCTTGGAGCATATTTTAATAATATTTCAATTTTATTATATTCTTATTCTCATCGCAAGGATCGAATACGATAATTGTCCGTTAAAACCGAATAAATTCAAGATAATCTAAACTTGTGTCAGCTATAATTCAAATTAAACAATAAATAAAACTATCTGTCAAAAAATTACGTATTTTTTATCGTGTCGACTATAAGATCTATGCTTGTTCTCATTCTTATTTTGATATCTTTTAGATTTAAACTTAACGAAGACTTAAAAAATATATAAAATATATTGGACAACATCGCAACATTGTTTTGATCCTAAGGTAAGTAGCTAAAGCACTTGTGTTATAGAAATCAGAAACAACGACGGTACCACAACACCCATTTAAAGTAAGTAAAGATTATTTAAATCTTATAATCATGATTATTGACTGCAAGACCAGTGTGTTTGTTATCATAGTGCATATTATTAAATATCTTAATGACTATAGCGAGTTTATTGTTAAGATCATTATGATCACGCATTTAATTACTGTTATTAATAAACGTTGGTAAGTAGGTACTACAGTGCCGTGTGGGGACGGCCGTAAAGAATACACTTAGGCGTGTCGTAAGAGGCGACTAAATCCTGTAGCACGAGACGGGGAGCAGCGTCTGCGTGCGAAATAATAAAAAACTGCGCTCACCAACCCGCCTGCCAAGCGTAGCGAGTATGGCAAAAACCCCCCGATGACAGAAGTCACTGGGGCCTAATGTTCAGCAGTGGACGTCCTGTGGCTGAAATGATGATGAAGTACTTCTTATAGCACTTGTGTAGTTTACAACATCAGCAAAAATAAATTAATCATCATATTGTTCATTTAGAAGAAGTTCTAAAAGATTTTAAGTTCTTTTTAAGGCCTATCTTAGTCACTAAACTAAGCTATTGATGCCTAGACTTTTTTATTTTGAAAAAAAAAAAGTTTCAGGATAACAGCGCCTATATTATACATCTTTCTTTTTACAACAACTGTAGCTTCTTTGTATGATGTAACTTCTATAAAGAGTATCTAAGTATTTATTTTAAATAGACCCAACCGGGAACCGAACCCATTACGCCAATTGGATCAGTTAATGAACAGCTTAACTTCTCAAACAAATCAAAACCAATAATCACGACTACGCATCCTTAGTAAAAACTAAACGGATTTAAAAATAACCTATATCATTCTCTCATCGCCGGATATCCTTACGATATCTGCTTATTTTTAATGCCAACCGATAATACAGTTTGGGACATAAAAACCATCTTTCAGCTATAGCTTGAATGAGCCATGAATAGACATAAAACCATCTTTCAGTTATAGAGCTTAGCTTCTTCCAGTTTATCAGTTAAAGAGCTCGAATGAGCCATGAACAGACAGAATAGATACTCTTTATTTCACACCACTCAAAACAAACAGTCCAATGAAAAAAATACATTAAGAATAGTACAATTTAGGCGGAATTAGCTAGAAGCGGTCTCTTCCAGACAACTTTCAAGCAGAAGACGGTTCAAAACTTGAAAGGAGAAAGCGGTAAAGAGTCTATAAGAAAAATAATACCTACGAAAAAGTGCATTATCTATTTTTCTAATAATAAATTGGGATTTTGGGCTCCCTACGTAAATTCAACAGTCGTTAGGACTGCGAAATTCATATCAACGAACACTCATTGATAGCGATATTATAGACAGGGCAATATATTGAAGTTTTATTTAATTGGTAACTATAATTTAGTAGCGGATATGCGCGCGATAAGTAATGACTTGACCACAACAATTTTTTTTTAATATTGGACAACCTCACATACATTGCTCTGATCCTAAGGTAAGGTGCTAAAGCACTTGTGTTATAGAGATCAGAAACAACGAAGGTAACACAACACCCAGACCCGAGCCAATATAGAAAAGTTCGTTTTCTACATTGACCCGACCGGGGATCGAACCCGGAACATCAGAGATGGCGGCGCCATTTAAAGTCCGGCATGCTCGCCTCTCGGCTACGGAGGTCGACAATTGCACTTCTCAGCTGTGATATTAAGGCCTTAAGTGCTAGTAAGTAATTTTATGAATTGGTGTCTTTCACACTTATTCAAGCACCTAGTTATTATAAATTATATTTTATTATACCTCATCATCATCATTATATCAGCCTATTGCAGTCCACTGCTGGACGTGAGCCTACCCCCAAAGTGTTTCTAAGGTCATCCGGCCATCAAGATTGGAAGTGTCCTATAGATACTACTCCACCTTTTATCGGTTCCACGACAGATGTGGCCGCGGCCGGCCTGCTGTCACTTCAGCTTACGAAGTTGCGAACTTGTGACATATTTTGTTGTATGGTGTATTTATTTTTGTTATCTGGCGCCAAAAATGAGGTACCCGTCGCCTTACAGTTTATAATGATTCAGCGTAGATGAGTTGACGATAGAAATCGGTAGATATAGCAATTAAAGGAAAATATGTGAATCACAGATGCGTGTGTATATAACTACGCTTAATACATACATAAAACATAGCAATATAGTAAGTAATTATTTTTTTTGCATACCTATGTCAGTTGTTGGAAATTTGAACAAAGAACCTCGTGAAAAAATTATACTGTATAATAGAATAGTTTGAATAAAATTGATAAAAAAAAGTTTGCCACAAAATAGAGCATAGGTAAGATTGGTGTATAATAACTACATTGTCATTTTAAATACATATTATAAAATAATACCACACTATTTTTTTTTTTACAATGCAATGTATGCTCTTTACATACTACTCAAGAATCACGAATGAAAAAAATCTCAACCATAACGGTTATTAGGTACCAACGTAGCGTTACTATCGTTACCGTTACCGCGTTTATTAACGTTTTGTTAGCGTGTATTACTCGTTACTACATATCTATGATTCACGGCTGTTTACGGTTTCGACTACGAGAGAGCAATAACCCACGCAACTGACAGGCACTACTACTGGTAGAGGGCGCCACAGGGTATGGGAATTAAATTAGAAAATTGATTTGTAATTCTATGAATGTTGAATAAAATTAATAAAAATGTACATCGAGTTAGTAATTAAAATATAAACTATGTACAAGTTATTAAGTAGTTACTTAATTAGGTATTGGTTCATTAAAATTGTAGTAATAAATAACAGTGAAAACAGTGGCATAAGGAATTTAATTGGCAGTTCTATAAATATTTAAAAAATGATATAAATGTAAAGTAAAAAAGTTATTAAACATAATACTCGTAGTTTGGTAATTGATAGAGTAATAAATAGGAGATTGTAGTGATAACAATGAAAACACACACTTATTGTTAATAACATCCACAGTGATGAATGGTATTAAACATATTAAAGCCACCATAAATACAGAATTAACAAATATTTTAAAAGAAAATGCATTCACAAAATGAGTATTAAACCCATGTTGTTCATAATGTCCCATGAATGTATGTCTTTTTTTCCAATTTATTCATTTACTTTAGGAAAATGGACAGTAGTTATGATAAACCAAAAAAACTAGCGCAATAAAAAAAATATTATTTTAAAATTTTCGAGTAACCTTAGTAGGCGGAATTGAAATGTTTGCGTTTGAAAATCTCACTATAAACTCGTTCGAGATCTCTCTTCGAGTTCAGTTGGTACCGCCACAATTTATTTGTCTTGCGAGGCAGGAAGCCACCGTTTTTACCGGCCGTGCACCAAGGAACGCATGACGTATTATTGTTTTGATTACATCGTAGGTTCCCAAACTTTTATGGAGTCATATCAGATAAATAGTAAGAAATAAATAATAAAAATTGGACAACATCACTGGACTGGGTGCTGTGGTACCGTCGTTGTTTCTGATTTCTATAACACAAGTGCTTTAGCTACTTAACTTAGGACCAGAGCAATGTATGTGACGTGGTCTACTATTTATTTATTTAAAAAAAAAAATCTATGTTTAAAGATTGTTTTTTTTGAAATCACCGAACCCACGCTCATCGTACCTGCCTACCGAGCGAGTGCTTTTCCAACTAAGCTACCGAGACGGTCGATTGTTTTTAAATATTAGGTACTAATATCATCTTTATTGTATGTTTTTTAGGTTAAGTAGGTATGTAGGCAAGTTATTATTTACTAATAATTGTATTTTAACATACCTAAATGTAATTTTACAAATATCCTTATAATCATTTTAAGGTTATACAAATTTTGTGATTTTCCTTCCCTTAACATGTTTTTTGTAGATCTTAATAACAAAAAACTATTTTTTAAATAACAATGGAAAAAGAGTAAGTTTGAGAAACAGTGCTTCAAATAAAGCTAGATAAAATAAACTGGGTCTAGTCATGTCAGTGTATTTATTACTAATGCTTTCTGATGACATTATTTTATTGTTTCGTCTGTAAACAATGTGATTCACAAAACCATAGTAATCTTTGGCCTGAGCAAGGGGAAGTAAATAATAAGCATTAATATGTAGGGCAAATGAATAATCATGTCCGTTTGTTACAAACTCACAACAAACATTTAAAACATTGACATTTTCAAGGAACTCTTAAATTCGCGTCAAATAATACCTCCTTTTGAGGGGTCCCTACGTCAAAAGGAAAAAAAACCCTTCAAGAATCACTTCGTTATCTGCCTGCTAGAAATGCGTAGAGGCATAAGTTGATATTTATATCGTCTGCAATTCGTTGAAAATAGGTTGTGTACGGTTATTATCCACACATTTAAATAACTGACGAACTAGACTAATTGGTAGATAAATGAAAGTCACTGTTAAGAACTCTTTCTCCTCCAATAGGTGTCGTAAGAGGCGACTACAGCAGAACCGTCACAAGAAGACGGGCAGCGTCTCCTCTCCACCATTGGCCAAACTGCGATCGCTAACCCGCCTGCCAAGCGTGGTGATTATGGCAAAATCCTCCTTTTGAGGAGCCCTGTGTCCAGCAGTGGACTGATATAGGCTGGTGATGATAATGATGATGACTGTTAAGAAAGATTTTAATTATTTTCACTTTAACTACTACGCTGTAATGGTCAAATGGTAATGGTACCTATGAATACGCGCGATATGTTTGGTGATTCGTCGAGTACTGGTGAAAATAATTGAATCATACAAAATGCAATATTGGGTCTATGCGTGAAAAGACGGCGCCGGCGATTTCGTATTGTACGTAAGCCGTACAGGTTGAATGAGATTTTTTTTGTAAGTTTTGTTAGCCGTTGACTATATGTACTTAACATAATGTGTATTCATAATTATTTTCGTCAGGTTATTTACGCCGATCGTTTTATTAAACAATCGAAAACGAATTACAAACAAAATAATGATAAAAACAAATTAAATAATGATAAAGTCACTTTATCCTCGGAAAATCTTTGTTGGGTGAATTTTCTGAGTACGGCAGTAAGTTAACTAAATCCTATTATATAAAACAAATGTTACAACACTTATAACTCAAGAACAGCTGGACCAATTTTCATGGTTTATATTTGTTGGATTTTTCTCCGCCCTTAATAGCAGAAAAAATAATAAAAACATAGGAAAATATGACGAAAAAAATATTTACTGCGGTACGAAGTTCGCGAGGTCAGATAATATTTTTATAAATGTGTTTTCTTTTACCTCATTAAACAAGCATCTGTTTTTGCATAATAAAAACAAAAGAAATCGAAATGAAGTGACATAATGCGTGATGTTCGTTTGTTTTTCCATGATATTTTCCAGCCATTGTTCACTGTATCAGGTATCGGTGTCTGTTTGTCTGTGTTGACCTACCAGGCAGAACTGTTTTTACCAGATTGTATATATCAAATGGCTAATGAAGTAATGAGATAGTATGTATTGTGTTTCTTCGAATGTAATTATTATTGTTCAACTTTTACCCTTTTAAAAACTTGAATATATTACGGTGAATAGTAAAATCATAAAAGACCAAATCGCACTATGTCATAAGCATAAGGATTTGTGAAGATAGTATTCTTATATAAAAATCATCTTTAAAATAGTTAATGCATTGATAACGGCTATATCTCTCTGACTGTGCATGTTTTGTGGCAAAATTCATAGCAATTTGTTTTGCGATATTTACTTTGTCTATACTGTACTGTGTTTGTAAAGCAATTGATAAATACAGTTGATAATATCCTTACTTTCTACGGGTATATAAGTTAGGTTTAATCATTTTTTTTTTCTAAAACGTATTTAGCTAATAATAACATATGGCCAAACATACAACCTTGCACAACGCCTAAAGTCCTAAACCACCACAAAAGCTGAACCATCTCGGATTTCAAATACCTTCCTTAGGAAGTGACCACACGGTAGAAGTTTCATTCATTAATAGCCCAATAAAACACTTGGCCCAGATTTTTGAGCAAGAAACTGCTGGGTCCATAATAGATGGTAACTTCGAACTTCTTGATTTACGAGCTAATAAAAGGCCTTGTGTAAATTTAAAAACTACTGAAATTTTATGTTGCATGAATAGGTTCATGAAATGGGAGGTAAGGAGCGCTAAAAATAATCGTCTGATTACTTATATGTACTTGTGAGGATAGATGTACTGATTATAAATCTTTTTCTATTCTGTGGAGTGAATTTGAAATCATATAAAATGTATTTATCAAAGTGCGTCCCAATCACGTAACAAGCTTTGACAAAAAGCATAGGAAATATGTAGTGAAATTACTTAAATAATTATAGTAAAATTTATTAATAATTATTAAACTATATATTATATAATACGTTATGATAAAAACACCGGAGGTCTATTACAATCATATTCTGTTAATAAGTAACTATACCCTTAAATGCACAAATAAAAACCAGCCAAGTGCGAGTCAGACTCGCACACGAAGGGTTCCGTACCAATATTTGTTGTTATAGCGGCAACAGAAATACCTGTCATCTGTTAAATTTCAACTCTCTAACTATCACGGTTCATGAGATACAGCCTGGTGACAGACGGACAGACATATAGACAGGCAGACGGCCAGCGGAGCCTTAGTAATAGGGTTCCGTTTTACCCTTTGGGTACGGAACCCTAAAACCAATTACAACATACGATTTGGTGACATGCAAAAGTATGCTTAGTAAAAAGGTATTTGTGACTCAACTAACATACAAAATAACCATCTGGAATTGAAATAGGAAACCCGCAATCCAACAAAAATATCAAAACATTCAAACCAGCACACTACTCATAACTCAAAGCAAAGTTAGACATGCAAACTTATTAGCATATCATTATTATAGCTAATGCAATGTTTATTTTTCAATTTTAGTCACACATTGTACGATATCGTCATCAGAGTAAGTAAACAGCTAAATTACGTCTAAAGTCTATAGCACTAATGGTCAAAGTGCTGGGTGACGATAAGACTTAATTATGCAGGCATGTCACGGACTACCTAGGCAGTACTGCGTCTCAAACCATATAGGTACCTAAGAGTACTGTTAGAGTCTTTGCACACTATACTTTTTCCGCTGACAGACAGAGGCATTGACAAGCGACTTGCATAGAGCCTAGTCACACTAATGAGTCGCTCATCACATATAATGCCAGACATAAACTGATTGTTATTTTAGAAGTAGTAGATAATTAAAACGGCAAATGAATAGTAAATCAAGTTTAGAACTCTAAAATACATAATATAACGTGTACAAAATCTTATGCATTATTCTGAAATATCCGATTTAAAATGCCTAAATACTATTGTTTACATTACCGGATTGGTAAGAATAAAGTCAGTTAATTAACAAAAAATAATGGACTCTTATTTTATCAACCGAAATATTACTTAAAAAGTTACGAAGATAAAGCGCGTCGTAGTCCGGGAGAGGGGGGGGGGGGGGCTCGTGAAGTTACTTATAAGTAAAAATTTGATAAATCCTCCTGATAGACGAAGAAAACAACGGTTAGTCATCATCCCTATTACCTAGTAATTTCTAATGATAGTAATTTGTCATGTTCCTCAGTTTACTTGTGGTGACTGTTTAAGGAGTTTGAGCCAGACTGTGAAAATGGCACTTATTTTGGCAGACTGCTGTTCTAGCAGCAATGGATGTTCATCCAGCGTACCTATACCCTTAGAACACGACAGACAAGGCGACTATCCGTCTGTCTGACTGCGTACGTGACTGCCACTTTGTGTTTATAAGTCGCTGGAGACTTCTATGTAAGGCGATGCAAATGTACGGAACCCAATAATGGATTGCAATGAGGATTAATACGAGTACGAATGTCTAAGTATGTATTAATATGTCAGAAGGATCGAGAATAATGAGAATTGTTTCCTTGCTGTCATTTTTCGAGTTTTAGAGTAACTTTCCGCGTATTATGCGGTGGTAACTTAGTTTTGCCATTGCCAGACAATGGCACTTCTCCTGTCATGCCCTGCGTGTCCCTACACCTGCACACGCGAGGATCTTTACAAGGCCACCGATAGCGCTATATCGGTGGCTGAGTTTTGGTTTTGATCCTCAGATATATAAAAGCCTGAGTGAGTCGACACGCAAAGAAGAACAACTTAGGTTTAAACACATATGCGGAATTAAAATCTACCAATAACCGATAATTATCCCGTTAAAAACTTTCTAATTTGTCTCAAAACAAACTGTTTCGCAGAAAGGAAACAGACGTTCCTCGGTCAAAAACAAAACAAAAATGGCTGCTTCTTGTAATCGACAATCAGTTGCCATCTACACGTGCCGCGCAAATGTCAGACACGAGTTGTGTATAATAATATGTTTATGCTGATCTTGCTGATACGTTTATTTAGAACATATCTGGCAAAAAAATGAAATCGTTCTTTATTTTTCCCTTTATATAGCGCTTTTGGACTCCGACTGGAACTAAATCCTAGATACAGGTCATACAAGGAGTCATTTAGATCAATTGCCATTAGATCTACGTGACCCTCGGACAGTAATCATTATTTGTATTTACTTGACAAATTGAATTTACTTACCTACACATCTTTACTATAATTGAAAATAGCTGACAAGACCAAAATCTAAGAGAATCCAAAGGCAAATATTTCTTGCCTATTGGTAAAATTATCTGTGGTTTTGAAGATCCAAATATAAATAATTTTACCGACTGCCTTCACTGCGCGAATAGTGCCAGTCACTTATTACGTAAGAAGAAATGTGTGCCAGTTTTTTACAACCCTCAAAAAAATTGCATCGGCCGACTCCCTCCCACCCTCTATTCGTGTTGTTAGTTTATTACGAGAGAAAATTATAGTCCATGTGCTAATTTTAACAGTACATGGACGAAGTATTCGCCGTAGAGTATGTCTTCGGTTTCTTCCCCTTTATTTTGTAATTCATAATAACTATCCCCACACATGCCCTTGCATTTGTATACGAAATTCAAGTAGTTTAATCGAAACAATATTTTTGTAATAAAAGTAAAGAGCTGTTTTAATCTTCCGCTTATAAACTACAATATGTCACGGCCTAAGAGCAGATGGCTCTCAGCGACCTAGATGCAAGATAAGTGGTGTCAATGCGCCTGCGGACTCAACTGAGCCCAACCTTATTTCGCTATTTATTGCTCGATTAAAAATAGGATCAAATCGATAGTTTCTAATATCTCGATTAAGCTTTGAGCGGTAAGACAGCCTGGATTTTGCTAATCATAATGTACTTTTCCTAATTGTTTATTTTGTGTAGTGTGCAAAAAAGAGTACCTAGGTGTATCTTATCTATATTTTAACAAAGCAGGCTTAAGTCACACTATGCACACATGCATGTTTATTTATTTATGCATGTTATTCAAGATACAGTTAAACGACAAGAATTAACTAGTTACTTTTATTCAAGACTAAACTGAAGTTTGCAACAAGAATAACACTCGTGTAAATCTAGCCCAAACCCGAAGCTTTTAATTATAACCATTGTAGAGTTCCACTGTCGCCTTCCTGGCACCATGATCAGATTAATTGACGGTATCACTGTATTGAATTATTATTTGTCATCCAAATGTCCAACACTTGCAACGTTTAAATCAATATGATTTTTAGAAGTGTTAAAAACTATTTCTAAGATTTGATTACATATTAAAGTTGGCTGTTAGTTGTGAGTGAAACTAATAAGTGTGTTCAAAATATTTTTATTTAAATAAATAAATAAAAGACGTAACGGCAATATGCTAACCACAGACAATATTACACGGTACATGATCAATTTATTTATATCGACAAGAATATACGATTTTCTTTAAGAATAATCGATCGGAAACGTCACCGCGTTTCCGATCGATTGGACAAGAAGACAGGAAATAATATGCTTCACAGTCGTTGCTATCAACATAATTATTAATAATGTGATTTACAAAACAAAAGAACAGAAACAATAATACCGGATTAATGTCTTTCCCATACCAAACCATACGTCACAAGTTCACAAATGTCAGCTGACCAACGTAATTAAATTATTAGTCAACAATAACAAAAGAAAGCAAAAAACCCCAAACAACAATTTGGGGATTTTTCATGATGTTTTCTGAATGATTAAAGAAGTTATTAGTCATTTTGGTAGTCAAAACTAATTGGAAATTAGCATGTTTATTTTTTTTTATGTTCAATCAAAGACCAACATTCAACTTGACACTGGCTAGTCTGGCTCAGCCACATGAAAAAAAAAGACGAACACAAATTCTTTCTTTCAAATATCAAATGGCGTTTGGCGATTAATCACACATTGGCGGAATCGCCAGTGTTCGCATACTTTTTTTGTTTACATGAATTTTTTTTTTGTTTAGCACAAGCTACAATTAGCCCATCCAACCATGACTTTAGTTGTTTTCTATCTAATCACCATTGTAAATTACCTCGGGTTGATGGTCTGTAGCCTTATAATCGGCTGTGTGGTGATTTGTAATGACTGAAAGGCAACGCACTCAACACATTTTTTTTTTCATTAGAATGATTTACGGCTTTATCTTGATTAACAGTGTATCATCGTAATAGGTAGATCATGATTTTGTGAGGAAAGATGAATTTTTTTGGCGATTTCTAAGCGAAGATTAAAGTGTAGGTATAACAGCAGTACGCAAGCAACTTTTAAGGACAACATTTTATACAGTAACCCTGTATAATGTTAAAAGAATGCGGTAAAAATCTGCAAACTGCCACATTCTTGTTATTTTAAAAATGTTAAACAAAAGATGTTCCATTTTATATTTTATGTTTTTTTTTATTAATTACAATCTCATCTTGGCAATGGAATATCGTGTTAAGCCTTAGTTTTTTTTGCGTGCACGCGC
This sequence comes from Anania fuscalis, assembly GCA_950371115.1. Classification (NCBI taxonomy): domain Eukaryota; kingdom Metazoa; phylum Arthropoda; class Insecta; order Lepidoptera; family Crambidae; genus Anania; species Anania fuscalis. Next base: position 2,835,095 of record OX493346.1, read on the forward strand.
GGCCTTTACTTTCCAGGAAGGATGGAATGGATTTGTCTTGTCACTGGCCACTTGACAGTACCACTGCATTTTCTTTATTGAGGTACCTTTTAACGCGCGACAAATCAAATATAGGCGCATTTAGTCTGAATCAGCATTTCATTAGTATATATTGTTCAATGAACACGAATTGTGATGTATTGTTGTATCAAGCTATGTCAATAAAGAAATTTTAAAATCAAATTAATCAAATAACTACTGGCCATTTAGACGTCATTTGTTTTTTTGTTCTCGGCTACTCAAATACTTTTTGCCCATTACAGTGTAAATAGTTTGTAACAAATGTTTTTCTACTTTTTCACGCACAAAGAGATTACCTAAAATTGGCTCAAGCAACATTGGTAGCATGCAATCATGCGAGCCGTTGCGGCCACGTTGGCCAACACGCAAGTAAATTTCTACACTACCCTAGATTAACTTGGATTAGCATTGTTGTAATGGTTTGCAAATTTTTAGGGCATTTTAAGGATATGGTTTGCAAAGAGCTCTATGAACTCTATCTGCCATTAAAGCATCTTGTTACAGAGATAAACTCCGAATTTGCTCTCCTCTGACCATAGAATCAAAGGGAGTAGATATTCGTTGCAAAATTGCTGACATTTTGTAATACCTAGATAGCACAAAATACTGGATAGTTACTATGGCACATTAAGACATCATTACACAAAAAACGTAAAACTGTAAGTTACTAAAAGTACCTTTTATGACAAACATACCTACGAAAGCTTTGTCCCAAAAATATGACTAGATTTAAGTTTTATTGACGCACTTTACTACACATTTACATCTAAAATTGCATGAAATAAAAAAAAATACAACAAAATTGCCTTGGCAATCGAGTAATTCTTAACCGAATAATTCACATTTTGTTGACCAAGTACACCACTAAGAATTTTCATATAAAAATCCTACGAACCAAATGACGTCATAAATACTTTATTACAAGTCGACAATACCTAGAATTACGCAGTTTATGTTTTATTTGCATTAACTGTTGATTCGAAACGAAGCGATAACAGGATTAAAGTAACCTTATTGTCGGACTATTATCTAAACTACACATTGTGTAGTTAAGTCTATTTTCAGGCCGGTGTTTAGATTTTAATACCACAGGATAAATTAACTGCGCGTTGCGTTACAGTTTTTATGATTAAAAAAAAATATCCAAGCTGCTATGAATGTGAAGACTTAAGGATAAATTCCTTTGCTGTAGCCGAGTGTAACGAAAAAAAAGAAGTTAGCAGGCTTGCCAACTGTCCGGTGATTACTGTCACTTGAGTTAACTTCATTTTTACAGGCCTATTTGGTCGCCAATACAATAAGAAAAAATACCGGCTGCATCTTTACCATCTCAATGACCAAAGCCTTTGTTAATTATGATTTTATAAATATTACTCACAATGTATTTACATTTCAATAGTTATTGGGAAAAGCCATAAAATTTTCATAATTCGTCCATGATTAAGAATAAAACATTCTTTCTACTCGACAGAGAAAATTAAATTACTTCTTGTAAAAAAATCAAATAATACTATATAATTATAACATTAGGCATTTCACAATCTACCTCGAATATGATCGAGGTTATAATACTCGTGTATCAGTTTTTTGACATTTTTCAGAAGATATCGCTCAGATGCTAGAGACAAAGGAAAACATAAGTATTGTATGCACTATGCACTAAATGTGTAGGTACGAATATTTCCTGCACTTTTCATAGCAATCACTACAATCGATAAAAAATATGGTCAAACAACTGAAGCATTAAAGTCCGTAATTAATTTCAATTACTTAATTACTACTTTTGCGAGCAGTAAACTATTCACGCGTTAACTTAATCGGTTCTAGAAAGCGATAGTTAATCTGATTTACCGCTTAATCTGACGAAAATATTAAACGTAGAGATTATTATCTAATTATAATTATGTTTACGTATTAAAGAATTATTAATTAGAATACTATTAACATTTCCCTGTATTCTAATCAATGTAAAGATTTTAAAACACAGTTAAGAAATATTTTAAAATTAATTTCTTGTATTAGATACAGCACGATAGAAAAGTTATGTAAATTCAAATTAAGTTATCCTGTCTGTAAACATTATTGTATTTATCAACAGTTGACATAATAAATCAATACAAAAATAAAATTACTTTACAGGTACAAAACATTAAGTTAATAATTAAGTTAAAGATACAGTGCCGTGAATATTTGTAATACTTCTGATATTGTTTAAGGTAGACTTTTGATATGAGGATAATTATAAACGGGTTAATAATTATTATCCAAAAATAACATAGAACAACGATAACAATATTAGTCAAAAAGCATGTTACAGGAAATCAAAACGACTAACAGAAAATAATTGTTAAAACCAAAGGTTTTACACACCGCATATCAATTTATTGATCTTAGCAAACGCTTGACAAAGCCAAAATCAAACCTCATTTAAAGGGTTTTCTACAATGATAATCTCATTACCAAAGCAAATTACTGTATTTTGCATTACCCGTTTACCGAGGTCATTTAACATGTTTCTTGAAATAAAATATTCTAACGAACCCAAAACACTTCTTCCAAACTATTACCTATTACTCATTAATTGATCTGTCCACGCACAATATTAATTAATATTAAATGACGCATAAGATTTTATTGTTATTGTGCGTTCGTTTGTCTGAACACAAATAGAGCTACAGAACAACGCCAACAGGAAACCTTATGCTAAACTGAAATGAGTGACATCACCGTATCCTCCTTAACGAGAAGGAGCATGCAAATTAATTCGCCATATTAAATGCCAACATACGCATATGAACTGTCAAACGAGAATTAAATTGGCGCGAAAAGTTTCGCAACTTTTATCTGTGGTCAACTTATTTTTTTTTGTTTTCAGGGTATTTGAAATAAGGTTCAAAAGAATATTTAGTCGCAATTATGACAGAGTTCGAAAGTTTTGTAAGAACATTGTGTTCATATGAAACCTAAGCATTTCGTTTAAGGAAAATCATAACAATAATAAACAAACTAACCTCGTCTTCCTCGTCGTCGTTGTAATAAGGGTCTAACAGCATATTCTTCCAGAATATGACGTCAGACGTGACCGCGTACGCATCGTGGTCCCTCATATTCGCGTACAAAGGGCTTTCCCTGCCCGCTCCATCCGAACTAGCACTCATAGAAACACTCTCAACCTCAATACTGCCTCCGCAAGAGCACCCTTCGTCCGTGTAACTGTATCCATACTCGATTTCTTCGTAAATGTTTTCGTCGGTAATCGCATCGCGGACCGGCTCATAGCCGTCGTCGAGCGGCTTGTGGCGCGTCATAGCGACTGGCTGTGTCTCAGTGTCACACCTGCCCGGGTCTCCCACCTCTTGCAACGCGTACACGGGGTACTTATTAGGCAACAACTCGCCAGCGGTATGGAACGACAATCGCGAAATAGTCGCGTGGTGCTGTGATAACACCCTCCGTAGAATCTCATCGGAATTGTGGAAGCCACTTGATTGATACCATATCGCTGCGTAAGCATCTTTACCATCATTCTCGGCATCTGTACTACATTCTTTGTAACTCCAACACGTGCTTGTTGAATCACTATCAGAAACAAGCTCAGTTTTCACTTCTACATTGTCGTAAATGGATGAGGAACTGGATGGAGACTTTAAACGACCTCTTCTAGGAGGCACCGGAGGAACTTTATTAGACACTTCCACTTTCGCTGCAATAGGAGTACTGGTTACAAATGACACATCAGATAGAGTCGATTCACCATCACTGCAATCGGATTCTTTCACTACTTCCGTTTTCACAACACTGTTTTCTTTAACGTCACTCATACTTTCAAGGCACTCGTCGAATATGTTTAGAATGCTCAGAGATACTTCTTTTTCTTCTGGGGCTAAGTTTTTTTGGTATTCGTCTAGCTTGAAGATTTCCTTGCCCAGCTGCGAGAGGATTTCGTCAAAAGCGCTGTCAGGGGATGTACTAGTCTTGTCTGAATCTTCGGATTCTGGCGAGGGAGATCTGACGCTGATCAGTGGATCGTACTCCTCCGTGTAGTCTCTAATAGCGCCCAGCCACGCGATCACAGGCTGAGCGGAACGGTCCTCGCGCAGTGTAGCCGCCACGGCGGTCGGAATCCAACTTGTCACTTCACACATTATGCCCTTCTCGCTCAAAACACGATAACCGGTGTGTGATTCATGGATTCCGCGAAGGAACCGAGTTTGTTGATGCGACCATCGTAAGCCGCACCGATCTAAAACTCATTAGAGCACTGCGCCCGCTCTCTGTTCCATATCAGCGACATTTGCACTCGGCCGCGATTGCTTATCAGAGCTTCTTAATAAAACTCGAGCACATCTCCGTATTCCGTAAACTTTTTGCTTAGAATAAAAAAAAAAACTATTTTTATTGACTCGGAAATACTGGCCGGAAAAGAGAAATTAAAATTCGAATTCCGAATTCCCGCACCCGATTGACGAGTGTTCGCGCGCTTTTCCTCCGATTTTAAAAATGGAGGAACGTCCGCCCGCGGGCCGTCCACAACGATAGTGTTGCGCCGAGCAATTAATTCGATGCGTTCCTCCGGAGTCTGTGCGATGCGAGTTTGTGACCGATATTCGACGTTATTTCTGTGGCGGAGCGCGCGTGGCGTAACCGAACTAAAAGCAATGGCAACGCACAGTGCATTAGATAAATGAGCAGATCGGGCGCATGAGCGAATTAGGTCGCGTCCACATCGCGTCCGAGGCGCCAGGTCTTTAATAATATTTGTTTTATCTGAGCCGCCTTTATCCATAGCTTTCATCCATGACAGGGTTTCACAACATTAATATTGGATACTCAGATTTGACGTACTTGTATTGACGTCCTTGAGGTCTATAATAATTTCTGTGATTAACTAATTGGTATTTAACTAACTTTTAAAACGTTTAGGTAGCTTTGGTAGCGCCATGCAATGATAAAAAGTATGTAGGTACCTACGTCACACTCTCCATTGATAAGCATTCGCAAAGTCACGTGACAAAGCGAAGGTCATCGTCCCACAACCACAACAGAACCGGTTTAACATGTGATTTAAAAAAAGAGTCAAAAGGTTTTCTTACCTAGGTACTTAATCGGATATGAAATTAAAACGCTTTATTTTTCAGTCGTAAGGCACGTTAAGGTCGTTTATAAAATGGAATGGAAGAAAAGGGAATGAATGACCCTTGCATTATTTTTGTCTGTGTTGCATTATAAAGGATTTTAATGTTTTTAATAAAAAACAAACTTACCTAATGTGCTATTATGAGACAAAGTTAGCAGTGTGTAGAGTTGAGCTCTAACAAGACCGGTGTCATTTGCCTGGACGGACCCAATATTAGTTGATAACAAAAAGATAGCAACAACAAACTATTGTATAATATATATGTACATCTTGGACTTGGAACTTACTTCAAATTATTTGAACTTCGCGATAAGGTATTTGAGGTAAACGGTCGAAGAAAAACTATTCCTTTGTCAGTGGTAATACTGTCTTGTTTACTTGTTATTGTTAAACCGTGGAAATCTGTTATTAGCTGTATATTTTAAGACACTAAGTTTATTTAAACATAATTGTACCGCCGTTGATTTCCTAAATAAATTTTAAAAAAACATGAAGTGAAGAAAAAAAAAAATTTTAAGTAAATGGTCAGAAGGAATATCGAATTTTGTAAATTATACCTACAGTGGATATTGGTTGATAAAACTTGAACTCATTATCTTTTTGATTGCTTGAGTTTCTTTTATTCTGTTTCAATAATACATTTGGCAAAGTTTTATATTATCATGGCGAAACAAGGTTAAATATTAGCCTAAATGTTTATTTAAAAAAAAAATGTTAATAGATAAAAAATGTGTCAATTCAGATTTAAGCTAAACCTAGATTGAAAAGAAAGTTGTACAAACGATGTTTTTTTACAATAGAATTGTTATTTCATGTTAGTTTTTAGTTAATTTCGTAACAAAAATCTAGTTAGTGCTCGTATAGTCGTTAATTTGACTGCGCCATAAAGGCAGCACTATTTTTAAAAAGTATCTAATGTGGTGTGCAAGCAATGAACGAAAACGCAAACTGCCTAACTGTCCATTCATAAAGGAATTTTATTTTCACTGTAACTGAATTGTAAACTCTACAGCTATTTGTTAGAGTTTAAAATTGCTTAGCAAATAACGAATAGTGGTGCATTTGGCTCTGGTCAATGGGCTCTGTTCTAAGCTTTTCGCATGTGCATTTCGTTAATGAAGTAGAGTAGCGCTAAATATAGTTTGTACTTACAGTATATAGTTTCCGTTACATGATTACATCAGTTTGAATGGCATTAATTTTCATATTTATATTAATTTGTTGCGTCTTAAGTGTACACTGTGTGAGACTATACTCATGGACCAATAAAATAAAAAACCGAAAGATCCATAGAGAATAAATCCTAACAGGTTACCGGTTCTGAATCATTATTATAACGATGGTTTTACCTGATATAAAATGTGCCTACTCAGATACAGGAAAAAAGTTATGAACAGATAAATTGAAACATATGACCTCCACTCATAAAATTGAAATCTGATCAAATAATGTTTGTAACCAACCGGCCAATATGCGTCACTGGGGGAGGGCCTATGTTCAGCAGTGGACGTCCTGTGGCTGAAATGATGATGATGATGATGAACTTTTGTATTAGAGATTGCCATTTTTTTTTTTGTAAATTGTGATTTTCACAAGACCTTTGAAGGCATAAAGATGACGAAGGATTTTAGGCAGAAACTAAGTCACACAGCTATTGTCGGCCGTACATAATCTATCTAATTCAATGATCTATACAATTAAGTACATTTTATAGCTGCACAGTGACGAACAGAGAGACAGACGGCCAGTCACCCAATTCAGGCAATTTACAGCGAGCAATGAACACTAATTACACGAATGTGGCTCAATTATTAATGTCGAGGCAGCCATGTGCGGCTGTTAGCTTTGCACTCAAAAAACAAGCGAGGTTTTTTATTATGGCGGTTCGATATCAAAATTAATATGAAAACCACAGAATAACTTTATTTAAACATAGGGAGTGCATAAAAATGTGTTTAATACAAACCGGCCAAGTGCGAGTCTGACTCGCGCACGGCAAAAAAAATATGTTTGTTGTATGGGAGCCCCCATAAATATTTATTGTTTTCTATTTTTAAGTACCTATTTGTTGTTTTAGCGGCAACAGAAATACATCATCTGTGAATTTCAACTCTCTAACTATCACGGTTCATGAGATACAGCCTTGTGACAGACGGACAGACAGACAGACAGACGGACAGCGGAGCGGAGGTACGGAACCCTAAAAAGCTGTTGTATTTGAGCAGTCAAATCGACCCTAAGAAGGAATTTCTTAAACTAATGAATTTAAACCTTTTTGCACAGTAAACGTATTTTTAAAACGTATTAAAAACTAGTATCACGATTCACGACCTTAACAAGGAGGAGCTCAAGTATTCAACTATAAATAAGTGGATCATTACTTTGTTAAATGTAAAAAAAAAACACTTTGTTATTTTTTTGTCCAAGCCTACGTTACCAGTTTCCCACAAACCCTAGTATCACTTAAGTTTCCTAGCTTTCTAGACCATTTCACTACTTTCATCAATCAATTAAAAGCCAATCAAATGAGATAATTAATTGTAGCCCTTGTTTGCAGACTGGAAAGCGACCTGACCATGTTGTTGACAGCTTGTTTAAACGCTATACTTGATAGAGTTGCTTACCCACTGCGAAATGGAATTAGCGTGGAAGTAAGTGAAACGAAGTTATAAGTCTTGCTGGGCTTGCACCCACAAAAAGCAAATAAATTCGTGATTTTTACTGTAACACATAAGTCAGCGGTGGTTCATCCATTTGTGGTTGATAAAGAGAGCGAATAGAAAAAAAATGATGAGTAACTTTTGCAGAAAACATTTTCTTACATATACAGGGTGTACAAAAAGGCTTAACGAAGCCTTAAACCACGAATTCTATACATAAAACCAAGTAGAATGCAAAAAAATAATTGCTGGGAAATGACTTCTATTTTGGGGTATAAAAAAAAAACTTATTTCTAACCCGCAATGTATAGCGCGCACGCCACAGACTATGCCTGTGTGTGTAAGCGGATCATGTTTCTTTGTAAAAAAGTTTAGTATTATCAAACAGAAGTCAATTTTGTAAAAATCTTTGAAAAAAAATTGAAACTTTGACTGTCAATAAATCGGTAACCCGTCATTTCCCAGGTATAGTGTATAAGAAAAAAATGATCGTAATAATACGTAGAATATGTAGTAATCGGCTTCGTTAAGCCTTTTTTTAAACCCGATAGATACGAATTATAAACGTATATTGTATTGTTTCCACATCACACCAATAGGCTAGCCCCAAACTAAGCAAATCTTGTACTATGATGACTAGATAACGGATAAACATACAAAAATACGTTTTTAACAGCCATGACTTAGGTACAAATGCTCGTGCTCATCCCACAAACATTTGTCCCTTGCGGGGTTCGAAGAAATTCCTAGCGTATTGTATACTATTCTTGCAAATACTTACGCATTCTAATCGCAGGGCTAGCATGCGCAACACGATAAAATTTTATCGTGACATTTTATCGACTTTTGACGTAAATATGTAGTTTTTTCTTCGACGATAATAAAGAAAAAAACAAAATATCTTGGCAATGCCGTGTTATAACGTAAAAATAACTGGCTACGAAGAACGGGAGACCCTTAAAATATTAAGTAAAAGAATTCGAGATATCTGTGATCCGTTGGGTTAGGGAAAACGACAATATTATCGTCGAAGACAAAATTTGTCTTATCTATCGATAAAATAACCGATGCGCGCATGCTAGCCCTGCTGGTCTTATAGTAAATGTCTCGGAGATGCCTTAGTCCTGACTCACAAAACTCGATGACTGCCTATAAAGCTATAAAAAGTTTTAAAAGCAAATTATTGTCGTAATGACCGACCCGCATGTGTGTTTTAATCGAAATCGACTGGATTAGATACAGACGATAGCATCAGATGATGATAGCATCAGAGATACTACGGAGGGACATCCTGTAGCAAATGCTAATATTGATACTGGCAGGCATTGATATATTTATGTTTTATTATCTTAATGCTGGCAGGATGACTCAAATAGATGAAAAATCATAACGTTTGGCCGATACACTTTACCGCAGATTTGGGTCGCGGCGAGCCAATGAGGCCGATTGGGTTAAACAAATTATGCTTAGTGTTTTTTTTTTAACCTATATCATCCCACTGCTGGGCAAAGGTCTCCCCCAAACTCCTCCACCTATCTCTATCCATGGCCAACGACTCCCAATCCTTAGCAAAACTAACCAAATCGTCACACCAGCGCTTTCTGGGTCTGCCCTTGCGGCGAAATATCAGGTATAAATAGGGGAGCACACATATAAATACTCTTTATTGCACACTACAAAAACACAGTACAGAGAAAAATACATTTAGATGGTAGAATTTAGGCGGTCTTAACTAATAGAAGCATAGACTTAGGATTCGCTACGCTTAAATAGAAGCGATCTTTTCCAAATAACCTTCAGGTAGAGGTTTTTATTAATAATTTGAAACCTAAATGAAGTTTCCGCCTACGACTCTTTTGTATAATTTTATAGAGCTTCTTAGCTCTATAAAATTATACTTCTTTAGATATTAATGTTACTAAAACCGGATCGGAACTGGATTTTGACTATGTACTTTTAAATTAGGGGAATTATGCCTCTGATCGCTCGTAGCTTTGAAAGGCTAACTAAAACATGTCCGTAACACATAGGGTGCGTGCACTACGCATCAAATGAATTAACGCATGTAATAATATTTTCCTCTTCTCCTTGTAAATGTACAGATTATCCGTACACAATGTATTTCAACTACAATAAACTGTAATCTTTGATTGATTGTAAAAAAAATATTAACCTAAACAGCGCGCGCCAAAAATCCTCCCTCTCTTTTGTCTTCCCAAAGAGTATACAATCAGCTACTTATTTTAAGCATCAATAATTTTATGCCATGTCATTAAAACCAAAACCATTAAAACCAATTTATTTTTGCAAATAGGCTTAAACTAAGCACTGTTACACGTCCGATTGTTATTTTTGTCCTACCACTGCTTCGGGACAAGTTTGGGCTAATGCCGAGAAGAAGCAGCGCAAGAAACTCGGTCACTATTGTCAGCCTCTTTTAAAAAGTTTTAAATATACATAACAAAATATTTAATTACAAGATAAATGCACCTGTGCGAGCAAGGCAGTATTTATATCCAAACATTTTTATCATTTAAATAATCTATAACAGTATAATACCCTTTTTTCATGAGAATCTTTTTTACATGAGCTTTAAATTTAAACATGGGCAGTTCAGCAATAGATGCTGGTAATTTATTAAAAAAGCGAATACATTTCCTCATGAACGAATTACCTACTCTCATTGCAATGGGATACGCGTATGCGCGCACGTTCCACTGTTTGCAATGTAATGGAACTGTATGAGACACGGTTGTTTGCGTGATGTGGTTACGTGGCTACGGTGCGGTGGCTGAGCCGTAAAAATAATTATTTTATCAATTTTGTTGTAATGGCGCTGTGATTTTTTAAATTCGCTTGCTAAGAGTCTGACTTGCAACAGTAGGAGATTAATTAATCTCTTCTATCATGGCAATTGGCAAGGTAATGTCTGAAGCATATAATATCTTTTTAGTGGATTAGTAAAGAGAGTTCATTTGTCGACGAGCAGAGAAGATATTGAATTTGTAATATCCTAAAACCTTTTAGGTGGACTTGCGCACCACCGAATTAGTTTAGTACGAGATTAAGTCATCTATCTGTCTCTGTCATTGTCATACAAATTAACAGCTAGAGAATGATTGATTCGGTGGAGGGTAGTCGAACGAAAAGCATGGTGTATCTGTTCTATTCTATTCAACGCGAATCGAGTATCAATTGACTTGTCTCGTAGACAACTTGCTTTGGACCTGATGGCGTCTTGGATTGGAATGGAACCTGCTTATACGAGAAGAGTAGCCTCCACGGAATCCTGGAAAAGCAATATAACACTAAACATCCGTGATTTATTGTAATCTATATCAAAACTAAACTCGACACTGGCAGAAATAAACCTCATACGTTGAGATTGCCATAAAAAAAAAATGATTTTTCGGGATTAAATTCGCTAATCCTGAGACGCGCAAGGGGCCTTAGGGGTTCGAGTCTAGAAAACAGAAAAAAAATACTTAAAACTGTTACTAATCTTTTTCTGTACGCTCCATATTTTATAGCTTGTATTTCATATACTAATATACAACTATCAATTTAGTGCATAATGCCCCACGCATTAATAATATCAGTTCGATAACTCGTAAACGTTTTATTAGTTCGCCTCTACACTGCGGCGTCAATAAAAAATATACATAGACCATTCAGTTAAAAATACTTTCAATATCTTTACATTACCATAAAACTCACATTAGATAGTATGTAGCCATTGGTTAATTGAGTGGTTTACTAATGTGAGAGTAAGTATCAACAAAATGTATTATGTAGGTATGTTTTAGTTGAATACATTTTTTCCCGTGATTAAAGAACAATTTGCTACACACTGTACAGAACAATTTGCTACCGCGAAGCGACGTAATTTACGAACATAGCAGGTTATAATAAAATGTGTGTTTATTTAATAAATAGGTAGGTACTTATTGTAAATTACACAAAAAGATAAAAAGTCGATTACTTACAACATTCTATACGTTAGATTTTTTGTTTAAAAATGTTTATAAATATATTTTTTGCTTTTAAATAAAAGTATAAATATTGGACAATATCACATGACATTGCCCTGATGCCCCTGATCCCAAGGTACATACTTGCTAGTCGTAGCTAAAGCACTTGTGTTATAGAAATCAGAACCAACGACGGTACCACAACACCGAAACCCGATAAACAATAATATAGAAATATTCATTTTCTCGGCTACGTAGATACAAATTTTGGAAAATGTGACTTTTAAAACACTTTTGATGAGTGATTTTAAATACCTACCATAAGTGGGCAGTAAAGTACACGAAATGTTTTGCTTCAAAATTCCTTTCAAAAGTCAATATTATTATTACCTTATTATAATGAGATAGTACCGATGAGTCAGTCATAATATACATAAAACATTTTAAGATATGATACGCCGACGTGTCTAAACATGTCTTATGTTTAAGGGAAGTAAATAATGCAAGTTCCCAGAGTAAATAATATAATACTTTAGACGGGTTATTCAATTAAACTTTTTCGGTTCGGGTCGGGTCAATGTGGAAAAACGAACTTTTCTATATTGTCTCGTGTCTGGGTGTTGTGGTACTGTCGTTGTTTCTGATTTCTATAACACAAGTGCTATAGCTACTTAGCTTAGGATCAAAGCAATGTATGTGATGTTGTACAGTATTTATTGATTTAATCTTTGTAAGTTGTTAATTGTATGTTTAAAACTATTTCTTATTGTTTGACGTGTATATGATCCCAATGTATCTGTCAAGCCTGTCTGGCACACTAAAGAAAATAAAATGCAATTGTTATCATTAAAATACATAACTATAGGCTATCTCTACAAATGTCCAAGAAACCATGTTTCATGCTCTAAATGTACTAGGTATGTAACCAGATAAATACTAGTGATGAATTTCTCTCGTCACAGTTCCCCGCAAACCTAGTATTATCAAGCATTGCACGCACAATCCTCTCCCTGCCTTGCTTATCAGACCGCGTAGACTAGTGACGCGGCAAGGCAAACTCATATGTTAGCGCATACATAAACCGCCTGCCTACTGCTATGAAAGACTATGCGTCGGTCGAATATTAATACATAAACCGATAGTTACTTAAATGTAAGACTCACTAATTCGCTGTCGTTGTCAAATTTAATCCATTTTTAAATGCTCCTTTATTTCGCGCTGTGCTACTTTACATATTGTGTTATATTATTGTGTACGGTGTTTTTATTTATATTTATTGATATTTAAAAACTTTACACACTATAAAAACATCATTCAGTAATTACTACCAGTATAAATATACATTGTTAAAAAGGGGTTACTCACCGTTCGTCTAAAACGAGTTATCCGAATTTAGATCCTATTGCCTTCGCATAAGGAGCTTTTATGACAGCTTTTATTACGGCTTTCATATCGTTATTTAGACCCGTATGACTGTCAAAATGATACATCATCTAATCAATCCATTGTGGAGGTGAAATTGTTAATATTTATTAGCAGATGACACGTGGATATGAAATTAAGTTATAAATTAATAAACACCCTATATATTTGTTGGATTTGGGGTTGCATAAATTAAGCAAATTATTTTCTCTAGAACATTAAGAGTAAAAGAATAAAGGTTCAAACACTTTTGCAACACTGCACTGAGCTGAGCGACTGAGCTCTATGGCCCGACGACCTCAGGCATATTCGTATTTTCGTAATATTTATTATAATAATATTTCGTAATATTTCGTATATTATAATATTTCGTAAAAAAGTGGGAGATCGTGCTCTTTGGCGCTCTTTGGTCCTCCAAAGTAGTAGTAGACTGCAATAGGCTGACTTGATGAGCGACTGAGCAGAACTGTATACATACGCGTAACCCTTGCCGCGTCCGTTATATTAAGTATGTCGCTATGCATACAACAAATGATGTAAGTATTGCATACCAATTTATATGCCGCGCTGTGCAGTGCAGAGATAGTGCTCCTACCCAGGAGCCATAGCACGAAAGTGTATCTTTTGTTAGGTCGTAAAAACCTAACAAATTAAAATGGCCAGTCTCATGTGTCAATCCTTTTGATAAAATATGACTAACTCAATCTAGCCGTGTAATAAACCCGACCTTTTTCAATTGTTCATAAATTGTGTGTTATCAATAACTTTGATACGGAAGAATGGATGTTTTAATTTGATCGGATAATACGACCGACCGAACGATGCGCTTTCGTATTTTGCCCCTATCTTTAGGGTTTAACCATACCCGACAGCCTTTACCATTAGAACTGCTCTTCAACACTTACCTGAAACAAAATAAGAATAAATTAATAAACTTATAATCGATACTTAAAATAGGTGAAAATTATAAAAAAAATATTTTACAAATTAATCTGACGTATTGTTAACTATAACCATGGAGTATGTTTTATACTGCTATAGCTAAACGAAGTCATTAATGCAACCTTCACCGTTAAATAAAAAATAAACAAAAAAAATAATCAATTTTTCCTAGATTTTAAAGATTTATTTGTCTTTTCAATCTTATTAACGAACTACAAATACCTGGGCGGTAACCACGAACTCTTAAAACAATCCCAAATCTGTCAAACATTATCATTTCTGTCCATTTCGTTTCGTATCCAAAATTGACAGATTTGACAACTTTGAGATTGTTTTAACAGTTCATGGTTAGGGCCCTGGGCTATTTGGTAGACCACCCATAACTCTATCAGTTGTGAACACCTATACACCTATCTACCACATCCTTATTCATCAAACTATTTACTAACATAGTAATTTTAATTAGAACCAATGTAAACTATGAAACCACCTGCTTGTTATGAAGTTGCGGTTTTAGCGATTTTAAAACTTAAATATGCGTGTTAATAACATCATATTGCTTTTTCATTTGTCTGTACAAAAGTTCTTAACAAAGTTACGCTATGTTATTATCTACTTATATTTTTAATAATATTATGTTACCCTTAAAAACATATTAGACCTTTTGAAAGCAAAATTCTGAATAAAACTTATTGCTGAGGTAACCTGCGTCCTGCAAAGTAGGAGTCTATACATATTTTGCATTTTACAATTTAAAACTTTACTTAATTAAGTAGGTTAGTAAAATAAATAAAATATATCTTTATTACTTAACTATAGGTTAACGGCCAAGCACACTGTGAAAGGACCTGAATTTTAATAGATATAATTCCTTCATGGTTCTTCTTACATTATTTATTTCACTGACTCTACTTTCGGAACCTTTACTGCCATCTAGCGGAATACTCAACAACTACATCATTCTAATTTGACGAACAGCATGCTTTACAGCTGTGATGCACTCAGAACCGAATGACGTAGTAGTGTAACATTGCTGCGCTAGAGGGCGGGACGTGTTTTATACTAATTTAGTGATAACTTTTTGAATGAATAAGTTAGAGAAAAGTCCAATGTTCCCTATTATTTTGTGAATAAAAAGTGTTTATTTATACTTCTTTTTTTTGCATACTAGTTGGCAGGAAGCTACGAAATTTAATGCCAGCCTTTTACTTTCACTGATGAGGGCTATCGTTTTTGTGCTCCTAGTGAGCGCCACTAGCCTCTCCTTCCTAATATTTTTTTTAAGCAAATTAAAAAAAAAACACTTTCCGATGTCACACTCTAAATTTAAAAAAGATAAATAATCTCGCATTTAGGGATTTGACATTGAAACGACTCCACCTATACAAGCGCCTCTATCGGCGAATTCAAAAGCGTTAACCCTTAAAAGTATGAGATACCTACTGACACTTGTCAGAGCGGTCGTGGATTGGATGGACCCAAGTATTATTTGATCAGTGGATGGACCGACCAAAGTATTACCAGTGTGGATTTTCTAACATACGTACCACTGAAACCAAAGATGATGCCTGCTAAAACACTACCAAACTAGCACTTAATAATAAAACTATTTTTTTTCAAATAAATAATTACAAGAAACAAGATGAATGTTGTTTAGCAGTTAACTTATTTGCCCACTCCTTGAGGTGATTTTTCACTGCAAATTCTAATATAGGTATATTTTGTAGTAAGTAGGATACGCTATTTAGTAAAAAGTTTTTTTTTATCTGTTCAAATTTGGCGAAAAAAATGCGATACAACAATCATTTGGAGTCGTTGGGTTGGGATTCATGCAGTATTTAAAGATTTTGTCACGGATCCTACTACTTATTAGAACTTATGCAAAATATCTCAACAATGTCACAGATTTGTTTCCTTACAAACATAAAAAATATCATCGCAAAACGGGCAACTTGGTAATGAATAATCACAAAAAAATATAATATTTTTTAAGATGCCGACGAATTGAGAATTATTTTTAAGTCGGTTATTAACAATTTTGAGATTTATTTAGTTCTTAAAATAACTCATCCGTTAAAAACGTTGAATTCATACAAGTAAGTAATGGATAAGTATATATTTAAGTACATACTTATCCTTCATACTTCGCCGATTTTAAAATGAAAGAAAATGGCCACAACCAAGCATAGCGAGTTTAGTTATCAGTTCACCATAACGTTCGGAATTAATTCAATTACATACTAATAACATACATATTGTGTAATCACTTCATAGAACACTGCGTTTGCGCAGTCATACACCGTAGCAAATACCTTCAGTGTAAATCAAACCTTAATATAAGGGAATAAGGTGTATTTTCGGTTAACAAATGTGTACGATGCCTCTAGACTGTCTTTGACCTATCAAGGTCGACTATTTAGGACACCACGTAGGCTTGAGGCCAATAGAAAGTATATTATTGATGAGCTTAAGTTTCCTAGTCTATACGTCATAAATACTTACTTTAAAAGTTTTAAATATTTACACGTTTTACTTTTTAAATAAATAAATAAATATTGGACAACATCACATACATTAGGGGACGTAAAGGGGCAACCCTGGCTGTCAGTCGCAGCTCAAACAGCTGTTGTAATTTTAATTCTTAATTATTGATAATTTGTGTAAAATAAACCTATATTAGGCCTAAATAGCAAAAACAAAGCATAACTCATAATTTGTGCTAGTGTAAATAAACCTAATTACAAAAAAGTGACATAAAATCGGACAAAATTTTCGTACCGGTTTTGACATCCAAATTCAAAAGGAGTTCAATTCAACGGATTACCTAAAACCAGGGGAGTACTGTTTTCAACATTATTTTAATCATAATAGGAAAGTGTTATAATAAGTGTGTTTGCAATCTAGACTTTAAAATTACCATTACAATTAAGTTAGGTTATATCAATAGTTGTAACTTGCGTAGCTTTGGTACCTACTTGATGATAATTAGCAACTATTTACCTACAGCATTACTGATATCACAACATTTAACACTGTACAAACCTCACGAAAGTGAGACTCGTCACAATTCATTGCATTCGGCCTAGTTGTGCCTCTCTTTACTTGACATATAGTGGAAGTAAAGTTGATGAAAACAACCTTTTGCCGCAGACATTCTTCTTCTAACACTTAACAATACATTCAAATAACTAACAGTGGGAAATGTTGATGGTTATTTCAAGTAATTTAGTGTAAATTAGCTTAATAAATTATCTTTTTATATTCGTTAAAAATACCCTCAAGGAAAAAGTTAATAAAAGAAAATTGTATAGTAAATCTGTATTTCTTTAAAAATCAATCATTTTAATTTAAAGACTTATTCTTTATATATTTTAAACTAAAATCAACCACATAAAATAAATAAATTCAGCATATAAGTACCTATTACTGTCACTCAGTCAAATCAAAACATCGGCTATACACTTCTTTCTAAATAATTCCAGGTGAGGCCATATAAATCCAGCAAAATGACCACCAAGAGTGGAACTATGACCCGGAAAATGGCTTCGCTGAATACTGAGCTCAAACTCAAAAATGCACTTGAGGATTTGAAACAGAGTAGGGAAAGCTGTGACCAACTTGTTAGGGAAAGAGAGGAGAGTGAAGAAGAGATTAAAATTACTATAAATAAAAACTCCCAACTCAAAAAAGAATTAGTTGAATTGCATGCCCAACTCCAAGAAGTCACCGAGCACCGTGATGACTTACTAAATACCATCAACACCTTCAACCAGTGCAGCAATATTTTCGAACAGACACTATTGCGCAACAATGAATTGGAGACTGAACTTCGAGATGTCAACAGGACTTTATTGCATTTCGAAGAAGAAAAAAAACAACAAGTGTTCTCGCAGACCTTGAACCTCTATGAGGAGTTGATTGGAAGCCCGGGTGGGCATGCAGTAGTTTCCGATTTAGAATTAAGTAAAAGTAGTCAATTTGATACTAAACATAATATAAAGTTAACTAGTAAAAATAGGCTAAAGAAATATTTAAAATTAAATAAATTTATCACAAAAACTAAAAAATTAATTAAAAAACAGAAATGTTTTTATAATAATATTAAGTTGAGGAAAGAACGTGCAGAGTTAGTAGACAGTCTAGAGATCTATCATAATAAACTGTATGAAAGCAGATCTAAATACAATGTTGACATTGAACGAATGCAGGCGGACATCTCGCAGTTACATGAGTCTTTAAAATCTATAACATGCAAATATGTTTCTGCCCAGGAACAAATAAATGAGCATATCTTGGCCGCAAATAAACTTTTAGAAATAGGAAATCCCAAAACAGATTTCTTATCACTACCAAATATAAATGTAACACAGGTGACAGATAACACCATCCCAGGGGCCAATCTGTTGAATGTTGACCGGCAACCTTCAATGTCAACACCACAATATAGTAATACCAAGATAAATGTAATTATGTTTTCAGATAGGTTAGGAGTTGGTTATGGTCCTCTACTAAGTAAGAAATTAAGTTGTAATGTTGTTAATAACTGTATGCCAGGTGCATCACTTGATATAATAATTAATCGTATACAAAATAGTAAATTAAACTCTGACTCTATCCTTGTTATAATGCTAGGAAATAGTCAAAACCTTAATAAGACAAAAATCATTCAAAGTTACTCAATTTTGTCCGGCTTAAATGTAAGGAAAATAATATTTTGTGCCCTACCTTTTTGTAAAAATCAAATAGCGCAAGAAAATGACAGTATTCACTCATTGAATACATTAATTTATAATATGACTCAACGTCATAACGACAAATTTGTGTTTTTTGACACAAATAAATTTATTAATAATAGCTTTCAATTGACTGGCAGCTCTTTACACCTGCCTTATAAACTAAAAAAACGAGTAGCTACTTTGTTAGCATATAATATTAACTGTATTGATTTAAAATACAAAAATGAAACTATTTACTGTGACAAACATATTAGTAGCAGTACTAATTTAAATATTATTCCTGTGACAATCTCAAATAATTTAAACTAAGAGAGCAGACAAAAGCTAAGCCTACCTTTAATATTGTGCACCAAAATATGCAAGGCTTGGCTGGCAAAGAGTTAGAATTAGCCTTATTCTTACAAGATTTAAATGTACATGTACTATGTTTAACAGAGCATTGGATTAATCAATATGAGTTAATGATAAACATTGAAAATTATAAAATCGGCAGTTCGTTCACAAGGAAGTCCACTACTAGGGGGGGGTCACTTATACTATTAAATAGTGAGTTAAACTTTAAAGAGCGTAAAGATATAGTGTCACTTTCGATTGAACGAACTATTGAACTAGCATGTGTTGAGCTAGAGCAGTATATAATATTAAGCGTGTACAGCCCCCCATCAGCCAATTACCAGCTTTTTGAATCCAATATGGAAGAGGCTTTGAAAAAAGTCTGTAGTTCTAGTAAGAAAATAGTTGTGTGTGGAGATTTTAATGTCAATATATTAGTAAATTCACCGAATTCAACTCGTTTTCTTAATCTTTTTAAATCGTTTAATTTAATTAACTTATTTAATGAACCGACAAGAGTGACTCCCACAACAGCTACTTGCTTAGATAATATTTTTTGCAATAGCAATGTAATAGATAAATCAGTTATAAATTATTTAAGGTCTGACCATAGTGGCCAGAGGGCGTCGTTTGAGCACCATCATGTCCGAGAAATTATAGATGCTGTCTGCAGGCCAATAACCGTAAATAGAATAGACCGATTTAAAGAGAAAATGTGTAACGGTATAGATTTACTAAAATCTAGCAGTAGCCATAGTGTTGATCTGTTATATGAGGATCTTTTTGGCTTGATTAAAAATGAATTTGATAAAATTTTCACACAAAAAAAAATAAAAGCAAATAAAGTCAGGTGTAAGTTTAATGAATGGGCTACACCTGGTATTTACAAAAGTAGAAGAACATTATATGACTTGTATAGTCTAAAAGCAAACACTCAGAACCCACAGATCATAGATCATGTTAGAAATTACTCTAAAATATTTAAAAAAGTATGTGCCACTGCAAAATCAAATCATCTTCGAAATATTATTTTGGGTTCTGATAATAAAGCAAAGGCCACATGGAACATAATAAATAAAGAAACATGTAGGCGTAAACAGAATGATCACTCTTACTCTCTTAAAATTGGGGATAAACTAATTAACTCACATGCAGAAGTTGCAAATGCTTTCGAGGAATTCTTTTCGAATATAGCTCCCTCTACAACTAAAGAACTGGCTTCTTCTGCTGAACTAGCTGAATCCCTTCTCAAGTCGGGTGTTGATGAGTGCAAAACTCCATTTAATTTTAGACATATTAATCCTAATATACTAATAAAAACTTTCAAGGAATTGAACATGAA
Organism: Anania fuscalis; assembly: GCA_950371115.1. Lineage (NCBI taxonomy): Eukaryota > Metazoa > Arthropoda > Insecta > Lepidoptera > Crambidae > Anania > Anania fuscalis. The sequence continues at coordinate 2,855,698 of OX493346.1, forward strand.
AAAAACTGAAGACTTATGGGGGATCTCAGTCAATATTATCAATACAATTATAAATACGATAGCCCCTTATCTTACAATTCTTTTTAATAAATGTATTGATGATAAACAGTTTCCTACTTTGATGAAATTTAGTAAGATAATTCCTTTATATAAATCAGGCGAGAAAAATGATCCTTCAAATTTTCGACCAATTTCAATTTTACCGGTACTTAGTAAAGTTTTTGAAAAAGTAATTTTCAATCAACTTTTATCACACTTTGTCCTTAATAAATTGTTACATAGCAAACAATATGGCTTCACGAAAGGTAGAAGCACTACAGATGCTGGAGTTGCACTCTTGAAACACGTGTTTGATGCTTGGGAAAGTAGGCAGGACGCTTTGGGAGTTTTTTGTGATCTTTCTAAGGCTTTTGATTGTGTGGACCATCAAACTTTACTGAAAAAACTTAGACACTATGGTGTTTCATGCGATGCCTCAGATTTAGTAAACTCTTATCTCACAGGCAGAACACAAAAAGTTTGTATCAATGGAGCTGAGTCTTCTGGGTCGCCTCTTACTATGGGTGTGCCGCAGGGATCGATATTAGGGCCTCTGCTCTTTCTAATTTACATAAATGACCTTCCATCTTTTACGAAAGACCTCTGTGAGACAGTGCTATTTGCAGATGATACTTCATTGATTTTTAAAATCAAGAGAGGTAAAGACTCATTTGACGATGTAAATAATGCACTTTCGGAAGTATTGCATTGGTTCACCACCAATAATCTTATGCTCAATGCAAATAAAACAAAGTGCATCAAATTCACAATGCCCAACGTAAAACTTGTCTCAACACATATTACTGTAAAAGATGAACAACTTAATACATCTAGTTCCACTACATTTTTAGGAATCACTTTAGATTCCCGTTTGCAATGGGGTGCGCATATCGAGACTCTGTCGGGAAGACTTAGCTCTGCTGCTTATGCCGTGAGAAAGATAAGACAACTGACTAATGTTGAAACGGCAAGATTGGTGTATTTTAGCTATTTTCATAGTATAATGTCATATGGAATATTGTTATGGGGCTCAGCAGCAGATATTGAATCTATATTTGTACTGCAGAAGAGAGCTGTACGGGCAATTTACGGCCTTGGACCCCGAGACTCCTTAAAAGAACTGTTTAAAGAAATTAATATACTTACAGTAGCATCCCAATTTATTTATGAAAATATAATGTACATCCGCAAAAACCTGTCCTTATTCCTTAAGAAAAGTGACATTCATAATCTTAACACACGGAATAAGAATAAGCTTGCCGTTCCCAATTTCAGACTGCATAAAGTGGGTAATTCGTTTATGGGAAAATGTATTCGCTTTTTTAATAAATTACCAGCGTCTATTGTAGAACTGCCCCTGTTAAAATTTAAATCGCATATTAAAACAACTTTAATGAAAAAAGGATATTATACTGTAAATGATTATATAAACGATAAAAATATTTGGAAATAAATACTGCCCTGCTCGCACAGGTACATTTATCTTGTAATGTAAATATATACTATTTAAAAAGAGGCTGACAATAGTGACCGAGTTTCTTGCGCTACTTCTTCTCGGCGCTAGCCCAAAATTGTCCTGAAGTAGTGGTAGGGAAAAAAAATATTGGGACGTGTAAAAGCGCTTAGTTTAAGCCTATTTACAGAAATAAATTGGTTTTAATGGTTTTAATGGTTTTAATTAACAAAGGCTAGTTTTAATTCATAATTCATTTATTTGCCATAAATAGGGTTTAGTGACAGTTGATCAAGTTTGGCTTGATATACCATTTAACTAACAGCCTGTATATCGGGTGTAAAAAAGGCCTAACGAAGCCGAATACCACATATTCTAAGTATTATTACGATCATTTTTTTTTTTTACACTATACCTGGGAAATGACGGGTTACCGTGTTATTGACAGTCAAAGTTTCATTTTTTTTTTCAAAGATTTTTACGAAATTGATTTCTGTTTGATAATACTAAACTTTTTTACATAGAAACATGATAAAAATTTTCAGTACTTCTTTCATAAAAGGCCTTTAAAGGGCACAGCCGGCAATTAGAAATAAGTTATTTTTTTTGATACCCAAAAATAAAAGTCATTTCCCAGCAATTATTTGTTTTGCATTCTACTTGGTTTTTTGTATAGAATTCGTGGTTTAAGGCTTCGTTAAGCCTTTTTTTACACTCTGTATGTATGTAGGTCATTTTGACGTTTCGACTACGAATTAAACAATTTGTTTATAGAAAAGACATCAACGACGTACTAAATTATTTATAATTGATAAATTATACTTTCAAATCTTTTTTTATTATTATTTTTGTAAAATTCTAACACCCGTATTTATATAGAAGTAAATTACTGTTGCTCAGTAACAACTTAGTGAAGTCATTACTTCAGTCAAGATATTCCTATGTTGAAAATTATATTCTATAAATAATAAATATTGGACAACATCACATACATTGCTCTGATCCTAAGGTAAGTAGCTAAAGCACTTGTGTTATAGAAATCAGAAACAACGACGGTACCACAACACCCAGATCCGAGACAATATAGAAAAGTTGGTTTACTACATTGACCCGACCGGGTATCGAACCCGGAACCTCAGACATGGCGAGACGCCCTAAAGTCCGGCGTACTTGCCTCTCGGCTACGGAGGTCAATTCTATGATCTATCTAAACATGTTCTTAATACTCAAGTAAAGGAAATGGCGTCTATTACTTGTCTATTGGTAAATAACTTACACGTTACACGTAAGAAGTAAGCTTACATTATTTTTAACTGTGTAATTTTAAATTATTTTTAATAACACATTACACAACTACACGTAATCTGTAAAGCCTTAGTAAAGTTTTATTGAACATTATTTACGACATTATACAATAAACTACGCGCTTCGCCGCGTCCCACAACACCCATTATCGAAATGGTCGACTAACTCGCTTGTTCAAGTTCCAACCACATAATTATTGATGATCGTAACATGAAGCTTCAAGGCTTCATTGGCACGCTATCAAACAGCACTTTACACTACAAATATAGGTACTAACTAACGTTTAAGAAAAATATACATTTTAAAACTATAGGTAACGCAAACTTCCGTAAAAATGTTTATAAAAACGTACGACCGCTTATAAAGATATAATTTTGACAAACCTTTATTTTGATACCAAACACGTTGGGATTATCTCAGTTTTTTTTTCGAGGTTAGAATCTGAGGTTTGAATTCCGCCGTATAAAACTTTGATAAAATTTATAGCCTATGTTCCCCGGACTATTATTACAAATCTGTTGACACCTCATTCATTAAAATCGGTTCAGTAGTATAGGGGCTACGAAGGAACATACATACACAGACTGCAAAAAAAAAATTACCCTTTGGCTTTACCGTAGTCTGGTAAAAACAAATACTAATTTATTGTCAACTTGTATAAACATTATTTTATTTTCTAAACTGTTTATCAACTGGAGAACGAATCTTCTAACCCAAAGGTAAGTCGATTTATCTTTGGCGCATAGTTCAGTTTTTAGAACACAATCAAATCCCGAAATACTACGGCCAAACGTTCTTGTTACTTGTTGTAAAATTAATATGTACTATACTACTAAGAAATTCTAGGCAAAATGTAACTAAATGAACATGCCTAGATTTAGAATTAGGTCACGTTGATCTACACGTGCTGTCAGTCACTCACAATGATGGCAATTTAAAAGAAAATAGCTGTTTGATGAGCACCATGGATCGTTTTCACGGTCTGTGCCGATGTCAACAGTGTAGTTACTCGCGACCTTGAAGCGTCCTATCTGAATATATTTGTGAAAAAGTTACTGGCTAGCTATAATCGGAACTTAAACTTGCGATAAAGAGAAAAAAATAAGAGCTACACAACGTTCTTTATTCAACTGACTGCCACCTCGAATATGTAACAAAAAAAAAAACAACATACAGTCGAATCGAGAACCTCCTCCTTTTTTGAAGTTGGTTGAAAACTAAAATAAGGATTTATGGTTCTGACGAGCATAGACTTTCATGTATAATATTTTTTTCTTTAAGGAAACAAACAGCTATCATTTAGGTTACAAATAATGTAGTACTGAAGCATTACAAATTTGCAGTAGCAGATTTTACAGTATTAAGTTGACGAGATAAAAAGCGTGTTTCAAATTATAATACAAACGGACAACCAATAATACAGGCTCAAAGTTTTTGGAAGGTGCTCGTCCTTACTAGGGCACAGTGACCTTTTCAACAAGTGACTTCCAAAAAGTAAAAATTTAATTGGGAAAGTGACGTCACTCTCTGAGTGATAATCTAAAACATAATTTTGTCGCTGTCAACTTCATACAAACTGGCAGAGTTACGTATTGTTTACCGTTTTATTAAATTAGATAGTTCGGACATCAAGGTTAAGTTCTCTAATCCTGAAATATCCAAGTGGACCTTTATTATAAGATCCACTCTCAATCGATTGATCAGAAAAGTTGTTACTATACGATTCGAATTTCGATCGATTGTCGATCGACGGCAACGATCGATGGTAGAATGGATTAGTCGACGTCAGTCGTCCTTTGGATCAGTCGATCCACTTCGATCGACGTTGACCAATATCGTCGATCGACGAGCGATCGATTGGTCTGGTAACACCCTAAGCTTTCCATCACTCGTGACATTTCAACACTTGACAAAACTTTCACGTTCTATTTCAAATCAGAAGCGGGCAACATTTGGTCCGGCGCCAAACCGTCTGGCCCACATTCTAACGGCTTATTTTCATTTCTGCTCAATAGATAAACATAGGATATTGAACTTAGTACCAAAGTCCCTAAGGTCGATTTGGCGTAAGCGTCAGGAGTCGCAAACCTTGTTATCCGATAGTAAAAGCTAAAATAGATCGTAAAACAAAAAATAAAACAGATATTTTTGTGACAGATCTTTACCACATGATGTCTTTACTGTGGGAACCGGAGAAAATAAACAAGAAGGTATTTCTATATGGAATAAATTATGTACATACTGGCAGTGGCTTTTATCAGAAGCGTGAACTTCAGGATCCAGAATTCTACGTGTGCAAAATTTCATCCAAATCCATTCAGCCGTATACGATACGCGTGATTGAGTCTTAAACAAACATCTAAATATCCAAACATCTAAACCTACTCACAAACTTTCGCATTTATAATATAAGTAGGATTTTAACTGCAAATAAGTATTTGTGTTACGTAAACCGCCTAACCCCTCGTAGTGTCTTACAAAGTAATAATTAGGTACGGACAACAGCTCGTCGACCTACCACAAAATGTCAAATTCTCTCATTTGAAAATGATCTCTATATGTCAGGCTTAAAAATGAAAATCTATTGGAGACTTTTTGACTTTTTGGGTAGGTCGACGTGCTGTTGACTGTACAATAATCATTAATTATTGTTTATTTAGTGATTATAATTAAATGACAATTTCCGTGTAGGATGTAAACTATCTCTGGCGACATGTCTTTATCTCGTTCCTAAATAAATACTAATAAATCTATTAACATTGTGACTGACATTTGACACTCCGGTACTATTCTGATACGGTTACAAACTCGGTGGGAACTGGGTTGCGAGATAATTGATATACCATTCAATGTCTGAGCGGTTAGCTGACTTATTTTAGAAGGTAAGACTTTCATAGATCTGTTTAAATAGTTATGCTGGCTTGTACAGTTTTCTCTGAACAAACGTTTGTTTATTGCAAGACCTACAAATAAAGGTCTTTTACGTATTTCTGATGGGGGAAGACATAACTTTTATTATGTTTACATTTTTAACATTTCGAACGTTGAAATAAATTATTTGAGACTCTAAGACGAGGAAACTAGACCAAATATTCCTTATCACATGAATTTCGTGGTTTTTGGACACCCGTACTATGTCACAGTAGCCATTTGATGGTATTTCTCTCAATCGGTATCTCTGAAATCATATATCTCTCTAATATATAAAATTCTCGTGTCACAGTATCAACAAAACTCCACCGAAACGGCTTGAACGATTCTTCTAAAATTTTGTGTTATTTTCAGTAAGTGAGAATAGGATGTAAACTATTTTTCATAGTAGTCAACTCTGAACATACAAAAAGACTTTTGAATGAAACTAGCTGACCCAGCGAACTTTGTATCGCCTCAGTTGGGTTGGACCACTCTGTCACTGACAACTGAGGTGGTACGTCAGCGTCGGTGGGTCAACGGGTCAGCTAGATTAATTTAAAAGTCTTTTTATATGTTCAGAGTTGAATACTTAAGATTTATACACTTGATGTCGAAGCTTATGACTATCCTCACAAAATGAATCATTCACTGTTAACCTATTCTGTCCCTGAGCGTGTTGCATATTTATTGATGGAACCCAAAGCATCTAACATGACCTCAAACTAAGATTCAATTGGTCAAATTTTGACCAAAAAACTAATACACGTGCCAAAAAAGGTACAACTCATGATTTTCACGTTCTCTCTTTTCCATTCGCCCACGTCGTCCCAGAAACGGGAGCCAGAACTATATTAGGTAAAATAGCTCACAGCCGGACGCAATAAAATCTACACAGTTTTTACAAAGGAGTTGGATTCGGTGGTCTCACGCCGCATTTGGCCGTATTGACACATTTGTCACGTCCACACATCATTATCATCATAACTGGACATAGACCTCCACCAAAGAAAGAAATACAGCAAGCGGCTCAGGAGACCTACTACGAAACTAAAGGTCTACTACGAAAATGTTTCGTTCGTTCGGACGTATTAACGTAATAAATTAAAACAACCATTAACTTACGTCAATCCTAGCCATGTAATTTCGATTGTTCATAAATTTTCAAAGGTTTGACACAAGTAAGTATATAGTAATTATAATTTATTGGACAACATCACATACATTGCTCTGATCCTAAGGTAAGTAGCTAAAGCCCTTGTGTTATAGAAATCAAAAACAACAACGGTACCACAACACCCAGACCCGAGCCAATTTAGAAAAGTTCGTTTCTACATTGACCCGACCGGGGATCGAACCCGGAACCTCAGAATTATTAGGTTAATACGTCCGAACGAAAGTAACATATTATAGTAGGCCTTCTCCTTTCATAGTAGTTCGGAGTATTATCCTATCAAATTAATATCCATTCAGACCCTAGTTAGTAGCCTGTTTAAGTCTTTCCAGCAGGGCTAGCGTGAGCAACACGATAAAATTTTGTCGTGGCATTTTATCGACTTTTGACGTAAATACGTCGTTTTGCCTTCGACGATAACAAAAAAAAAGCCAAATTATCATGGCAATGCCGTGTTATAACGTAAAAAATAGTGGCTACGAAGAACGGGAGACCCTGAAAATATTAAAAAAGGGATTCGAGACGTCTGTGATCCGTTAGGTTAGGGAAAACGACAAAATTATTGTCGAAGACAAAATTTGTCTTGTCTATCGATAAAATAACCGATGCGCGCATGCTACCCCTGCTGGTGGGTCACGGCAGGTTTTTCTATGGCTGTGGACTCAACCGGGATTGTACACCGGGTACATAAATCGCAAATAGTGTCATCACTACATAGTATAAAACCAAGTCGCTTTCTCTGTCCCTATATCCTTATGTATGCTTAGATCTTTAAAACTACGCAACGGATTTTGATGCGGTTTTTTGTAAATAGATAGAGTGATTAAAGAGGAAGGTTTATATGTATAACGTAGTGTATTTAGTTTCAGCATTGCACCCGTGCGAAGCCGCGTAGCCGGGACGGGTCGCTAGTGTCTATATAATGTATCTAAGTATATATTTACTGTCCAATTCGCTATAGTAAAATCTTTTGAAGCAAGATAATTGGTATATGATTGTGGGCAATTTGTTATGATTATGTGTTTATTGTTAACCTGAGGCGTAGGTGGGAAAATTTCAAACGCCATTTCTCAAATGAACGCAAAAGGTCAAAGAGAAAGCTATCACAGTGGCCTAGTTCGCGAAGATCGGCTCGAAATGTATCGATGTAGTGTTTTGAAAGCTCTATCAAGTGCAAAATCATTGAGATCAAGAAATACGTAAAGTATGTTAAAAGGATGTCATTTTTAGGGTTCCGTAACCAAAGGGTAAAACGGGACCCTATCACCTTAGAATAAGAATTATACTACGTAAAACTATTACTAAGGCTCCGCTGTTCGTCTGTCTGTCTGTCTGTCCGTCTGTCACCAGGCTGTATCTCATGAACCGTGATAGTTAGAGAGTAGAAATTTTCACAGATGATGTATTTCTGTTGCCGCTTTAACGACAAATACTAAAAAAACAGAATATAATAAATATTTAAGAGGGCTCCCATACAACAAACGTGATTTTTGCCGTTTTTATAGATAATGGTACGGAACCCTTCGTGCGCAAGTTCGACTCGCACTTGGCTGGTAAATGACAAATACAATGCCTTGACAGTGGCGGTTCACTTTGAATGGTTAACTTCGGCTAATAATGGAAATAGACCTACATTTCAAATAGGTATTCTGTGAATTACCAGTATCAGGTGGATTAATAAGCGCAAACACGATTTATAACCGGACGCAGCATCTAACGGGACTGCGCAGGCGCCGACGAACCTGTTCCGCGCCGCATGGGTGTCACTGTGCATCGTACGTAAACATGGCCGGGGTTTAATGGCTCTGGTGTGCATTTCATTCATCACAACTAAGCACATAAATAAATATTGGACAACATCACATACATTACTCTGATCCTAAGGTAAGTAGCTAAAGCACTTGTGTTATAGAAATTAGAAACAACGACGGTGCCACAACACCCAGACCCAAGACCGACCGGGGATTGAACCCGGAACCTCAGAGATGCTCGCCTCTCGGCTATGGAGGTCGCCAATACATAGCATACATAGCATGTAGAACTGACGGCCGGTGGAGAAGAAAGGTTTTAGAGGCCAAGTAACAGCAAGCACAGCGTAGAACAAAAAAATAATAGTCATCATTATCTTTTCAGCCGGCGGACGTCCACTGCTGAACATAGGCCTCCCCCAGTGACCTCCAGATTGGCCGGTTGGAACCGGCCTGCATCCGGCGGCTTCCTGCAACCTTTACCAGGGTCCTAGCTGCTTACCGGTGCGCGGCCTCCATTATAGAACCTTTCTGCCCCATCGGCTGTCAGTTCTACGTTCGATGTGACCCGCCCACTTTCGTTCCGTTCGTTCGGCATGATTGTGCCTTAGTATTCCGAAAACATTCGCCCGATTTGCGAGGAAACTTTGCTGAGTTATTGTACAGACACAGGATAGGTTTCTGAATGGAATTGACGCCGCGAGAAAAATCGCGCGCAACAGCTAGTAAAACCGGCCAAGTGCGAGTCGGACTCGCGCATTATGGGTACCGTACCATTATCTATAAAAACCGCAAAAAAAAAAAAACATTTGTTGTATGGGAGCCTCCAAAAATATTTATTGTATTCTGTTTTTCAGTATTTGTTGTTATAGCGGCAACAGAAATACATTATCTGTGAAAATATCAAATCTCTCTAGCTATCACGGGCAGAAAGGTTCTAGAATGGAGGCTGCGCACCGGCAAATGCAGCGTAGGCCCTAGTAAAGGTTGCAGGAAGCCGCTGAATGCAGGCCGCTTCCAACCAGCCAATCTGGAAGTCACTGGGGGAGGCCTATATTCAGCAGTGGAAGTCCTGTGGCTGAAATGATGATGATGACTATTATACGAGATACAGCCCGGTGACAGACGGACAGCGAAGCCTTAGTAATAGGGTCCCGTTTTACCATTTGAGTACAGAAACCTAAAAATATAAAAAATACATCAAAAGCAAGGTCACGCTTTATCCAACGCGGCTGTTAGCGTTACACAGTTCGACACGCTCTATTTTCATTCAGCTTAGTAAAAATACGCCTTATAAAATGTTATTTTAATAAAAGTACTCAAAATGTACAATGGAAACTCTGTTTTGTTAGTTTTATTAATTCTGTTTGTAAGGCTGCCATCAGACCGACTGCAACACAGCAACTGCACGCAGTCAATAATAATCAACTGCATACAGTTGTACGTTCGACTTCGTGCAGTCATGATATCAACTACACGCGGTCGGCTGCAGTCGAGTGAAGTCAATATCAACTGTATGCAGTCGAGCCTTCAACTTCTCGCGGTCGGCTACAGTTGTGTAGTGTCGCCGCATGCTGTCCATCGCTAACCGCAGACAGTTAATGTGTATTTAGTCAAGGAGCAGGACGCACGTATGTCACGTTTAACGTCTGAAGGAGTTTAAATAAAAATGAATGGAATGAATGGAGCAGCAACATACATTCTAAAGTAGTTCTAAAATGTGCCTTCATTTTTAGGATACGGTATGAGAAAAATCTCCTTTTTTAACGCAAAATAATAGCAATGGATTAATCCGCGCTGCACGTTGCACTTTTTGAATTGGATTACACCGCTGGCGGCGGCGGCGCCGTAATAATAGAGTTGTAACGTCTGTGCTTCCATAGTGACATACACTTTTACACTGAGCTCCTGGGCTAGATGCTTGGTATCAACTGCGTAAAGTCAGATCCGACTGCAGACAACTGCATGCAGTTGAATATAGCGACTGCGTGCGGTTGCTGATGCGACTTCGTGCGGTTGTTGTGGTGCAGTCCGCACATCAATGACCTGCTATCTTCAGGTATTGTTGGGTACGCAGATGACAGTACTGTCACGGAGAAGTATCTGCCTAGTGCAGGAGCCGGTGGAGTTGAGGTTCAAAGACAGAGAGAGGCCATGGTTGAGCGTACGAGCCTGACGTTAAGTAACGTCTCCCAGTGGGGCGATGACAATCTCGTCAGCTTCAATGCCTCTAAGACGCAGGCGTGTCTTTTCTCCACAAAAAGGAGTCCTTTCACCCTTTCTCCTACTTTCCGAGGTACATCTGTTCCAGTGACCGGCACTCTACAACTTCTTGGCATGGAGTTGTCCTCTGACCTCAACTTTGGCACCACCATCGAGTCTAAGGCTCAAATTGCAGCTAGAAAGTCAAGCGGTACTTCACGCCTGGACAGCTTTTTAACTCTTTACAAAGCTCAATTCCGATCTTGCATGGAGTACTTCTGCCACCTTTGGGACGGCTCGGCGAAATACCAACTTGCTGCACTTGACTCGGTGGAACGCAAAGCCAAGAGAATAATAGGCGATAAAAAACTGGTGGCGTCCAAATTGCACAGCCTGGCTCACCGCCGCAAGGTTGCTTGCCTATCGGTCTTCTATAGATTGTACTTCGGAGAGTGTGCTCATGAGTGGCATGAGCTCATACCACCATCACCTTTCTTCCATCCAGACGCACGGAAGGCCACCATCCGTTCTTAGTTGATATACCCATAATCCGCACTAAGCGCTTCTCATCATCTTTTATAATGCGCACAGCTAAAGATTGGAATTCCCTGCCTGCGTCTGTATTTCCGAGTGCACATAACCTGACTCTCTTTAAGACCAGAGTGAATAGGCATCTTCTGGGCTAGCTCGCTCCATCGTAGATCCCATCTATGAAAAATTAGTTGTTTAATCAATTTTCCATCGCCAATATAGCCTTAAGACACAAATTATGTCAGTTCCCACTTACCAGCACCAAATGTATGACAGTCATTGTTATCAATGAGTCGCCGTTTACACAACAGGCAAGTGTCAACACTCAACACAGATACACTGATTGCTCTTTATTTGACTTCGGGTTAGTAGGTTAATCATTTGATTGGCCGATTATTCACATGTGAAAGGCAAATGAACCGAGAGTCGGTATGATTTCAGTGGAAGGGTTGAGGAAAGTCGTAAAACCTGGGATTTAACCATGATTAAAACAGTATTAAATACGTTTCGTTTATAGGGTTCCGTTGTCCTGAGAAGGAACCCTTATAGTTTCGTAATGTCTGTATGTCTGTCCGTCCGAAATTTTGCTAGGAGACTGTCGATCCTAGAGAACTGTGACTTTGTTGGTATGTATATCAATCACGCCGACAAAGTGGTCGAATACAATTTTAATATATATAGTTTTAGGTTAGCTCCCACATGTAACGTGTGGATAAATGTTTTTTTCATCGTCTACCCCATCGTGTGGGGTATCGTTAAATAGGTTTTTTAAAATTACTTAGGGGTTGCTAAGACTTTTTACGATTTAGGGATCTATTTGCGAAATATTAAACTTTAAAGTGGACTTACTAAAAGGCTTGAAAAATCTGGAAAAATATATGATAAAGTCGTTCAAAAATTCCTGAGAGGAAAACATTAAAAGTGACCTAAATGAAGTTATTGCTAAAATATATTGTACGGAACCCTATACTGCGCGTGGCATGACACGCACTTGGCCGGCTTTTAGCTTAGTATGTTGATAAGTTACTCTTTTATTTTCACCCACTTACTTACACTGCCAAAAACAAAGCATGTCCAATTCCGAAATTGCTCTCGTGTTATATATAAATAACCCTATAATAGTATCATAGCCCGAAATAAGCCTTACACAGTTATATTCTGTGAAAATGGTGGGAGCAGACATAATGTTTTAGGGCCGACGTACACGCACGTTTTAGAATCAAATTCGTATTTGAGCTTAATATGTCCTATTTAAACAAAATACACGATACATGGCCATATTATAAAAAAGATAGCATCTTTTTTACTGTAACTTACTGTTACTTATGGAACGCAATAAAAATATTGAGTATAGACTAGGTTTAAATTTAAACACAGTCTATCATTATCAATCAATCAGTCAATCTTCGACTGGGCACACCTGCTCATCGTTTCTAATTTCGTTGCAAAATCTTTCTGTCTGAGGGCAACACGACTTTGGAACTTACTTCCCCTAGACATAAAAAGGACGAGTTTATGCAATATGAAGTCAATGTTGTTGATTTTGATTTTTAACTTTTTTAGTTTTTATGGTACACATTTGAAAGTTGGTTTTTACGATTGCTTTTCACCTATATAGTCACAGGTTAACAGGATGTACACTCATAAAATCGGACCTTATATATTCTTTTTTATATATTCAAGTATTTTAATATTTACTAGAAGATTCTGAATTATTTGACCATATGGCTATTTTTTTATTTTATTTTATTTATTTATTACACTTTTTATCTGTATTATCAGTTACTTGCACCGCGCCCTTTGAAAACGTTATGCATGGCCCATGGTTGACTGGCATAGAATGCTTCTAGCATTAAGTCCAGCTTTTGTACACTATCTGTAAGTTGTACAATAAAGTTCTTCTAATAAATAATAAAATACCATTATTGGACGATACTCCAACCAATTCCTCTTTGAATTAATTCTTAGGACTCTAGTTGCAGGCAAAAGCAAATCTAAGGAAAAAATAAAATAGGTCGGCAAAGTCGTATCAGCAATATTTTTAGTATTAACCTAAAACAGTAAAATCTAAAATAAAATAAAATAAAGTAATCACCACAATGTAATATATTAAACAAAAATTTAAAAAATATATCATCAACGAGATATAAAGGCCTATCTTAATATAAAAAAGTAATGCCTTTATACGTCCATTAAAAACCATTAAAACCAATTTATTTCTGTAAATAGGCTTAAACTAAGCGCTTTTAGCCTCACATGCCTCACCTCAACTATGAGGTCTTAATATGATTAGGGTATCTTAGTATGATTGTGCTATTAGTAAAAAAGAAAAATGGTTATACTTGGTTTTTTTTTTTGGTTTTACCGGTTTCCGCTTGATTAATTCTTAGAAAGAAAGTTCGTAAATATATTTTCTGGTATTCACTTGATATAATCACTCGTCTGCAACAAGCCTTATTCTGCGGAGCTGCCGAGAGCAGGCCCATTCATCAACCCCCACCCCCACCCCCACCGCAGGGGGATGCTGCAATACCCAAGGTCACGACCGTGACTCGTTATGTAAGATATTAGCTGTGACATAGACTTTTGTTCTGTGTAAAGTTTGCGACTTTTTCCGAACTGAAAACTACATCGTCCCTGGCCAAAAATTTTTTTTAAAATCATGTGAACAGAACATTTTGGTTTAAAAAAGAAACTGGTATAAATTTACACTTAGAGCATAGAATGCACATGTCAGAAAGTTTTATACAAAATGCATCTGGCCAGTTAGTTTTTTTTTTTACTTATTTTGTAGAGAAAGAACAGTTGAGCATCGATAGTTAATTCGTGTACTTTTAAGAATTTTATTGTTTTACATTTAAAAAAAGGTTTTGACGCGATGTTATTTTGTTTTTTACACTACATTATAATCAAGATCTGTCTGTATGGCCAGTATTCATTAATAAACTAAACGGTATTGTTAGATTTTGTTTAAGGAGATTATAAAATAAACAGAAAATATATATCTTGTATTTTATCCATTCTCCGTTCATTTAAACAACAATAACCTTACAGTCGCGATATCGTTTTATTAAAATTATAGTTTTTAAAAGTTTTAACCTTGGCCTCTGCGATCGAATTGCTTCTGCACTCAAGGTTAGAAAGAGGTTTCATAAAACTCCTCATATTAAAAGTTTTGTTTTTATTTTAACTTAACGTGTCGTGTCATGCCGGCACGTTAAAAGAATTGCACCACCCCTTCTCTTCCTAGGGTGTCGTAAGAGGCGACTACAGGAGAACCGCCATAAGAAGACGGGCAGCAGCGTCTCCTCTCCACCATTGGCCAAACTGCGATCGCCATCCCGCCTGCCAAGCGTGGCGATTATGGCAAAATCCTCCTTTTGGAGAGGCCTGTGTCCAGCAGTGGACTGATATAGGCTGGTGATTAACTTAAACTCGTGTATTTATTTTAAACATAATTCACCTAGGAAAAAAGACAATATTATATGTAACTAGCTGATCCGGTTTACTTCGTACCGCCTACCCTAACAGTTTTTTTTGTCAGCTTTTCCAATCTATTTCTTATTTATTCTGCTATTCGGGGCGGAGACAAATCCAACAAATTATATAAACCATTAAAATCGGTCCAGCCGCTCTTGAGTTATGTATTGTAACAAACCGAACTTTGTATTATATATTAAGATTGACCGCATATATGTTAATGGGAGATAATAAAAACTTTGTATTTATTTAATATTAAAAAAATATACAATATAACAGATATTTTTGCCTCAACAAAGACGTTTCAGAAATATTAATAATTTTGTCCGTTATTTATTAATTAATTTAAAAAATCATTATTAACCAATAAGATGCTCCGGGAACCGCTCATCCCCCCATAAATTACTATCTCGGTCGGTCCATCAAATAACGCTGAAGTAATTAACTGGGCTGAAATTAATTATTAATAAGCTATGAACGCGAACACCGCGTTAAAAAGACAGAGACGGACTAGGGTAACAAAAGGGGGCCTGAAGTAAAAAAATTTTAGAGAAATTGTTTTGTAATTGAAATTTTGTAATATAATTATTTGAAATCGATTTTGCCTAATTTCATAAATTGTATGCCTTTCTGTAAATATCAACTGTAACTTCTTTGTTTGGTTTACCTATGTAAATTAGCCGTGGGTAGCGGAGTTAGGTATTCTGCGAGATGCCTCTGCTAAAATCCATTTGTATATACTGGTACCACGTATTTATTGTAAGTTTATTTTTTCGAAATAACAATTGTTGCGTTTTCGGGCTAAGCTAATAAGCTATTTTGTTCAGTCGTTAAAGCTTGATTAAGTGAGTAACAGACATTTGAACAGCAAAGCTTCCACATTAGTTATATTTTCACCCTAGTTTGCTTTTAAGCCTTTACTTAAGGACTACTGTCTAGCACTCTAACTCCGACCCTGGCCTTAATAACCTTGCTAACGATACTGCAGAGTCATATCATAGATATAGTATAGTATACTCTGGCATCCGGAGCCCATCCCCCAACCCTTGGCACTCTTATCTGTGTAAAGGTCAGGGGTCACACGTTTTAGAAAGGCTTGGGGAACAGGCTGTTCCGCTGTTCCGAACAGCTAAAGATAGATGAAGTATAACTAGATATAAATTCCCAATTCCGGCCCTGAGATTTTTCGATATTTCATCCTCTTTTGTGAAGCTACACTGTCGTGAATCGCCTTATTCGATAATAAAGATGTGTGGTACTTATATTTGTGTCCGTTAAAGATGAAACTGAGCTACTACAGGGTGATTAAAGACATGTACAGTCACGAGCAATGAAATGTATACACTTTGTAACTTATTCCGTTGCTTAGTTGATCTGCCCCTCTAGCATAAGCAACAAAACACGATATGATATGATAAAGCGATTTATCGCATATTTTTTGTCAAAATATGAATTTTTACCGAAAAATTGAGCATGACCACTGCTCACTGTTTCGATAAAAGTTCAAGATGGCGACTATGTTACCATATTTTAAAAGTTGGGTGTCGATAAATCGCTATATCGTATCATATCATATCGTGTTTTGTTGCTCTTGCTAGAGGCAGGTTTAAAGTCCAATGAAAATGTAAACATATTTATGCTCATAACTGTAACTCCTTGAAAGTTTTATCAGCTGCTGTAAACCACAAGTTTAATTTATAGGCCAACATCGAAATCAAGTTAGTTAATTTAGGATGCTCCATACATTTATCAAGGCTAAACATACAGACAACTATTAAATTGATCTGCTATCGAAGTATGGAATTAGTATCCTCGTGTTACGAGATACCGACAAATTTTGACAAGGCGTCTTCCAGTTCACTCAGATCTGAGCCATTTGAGAAATGACACATACAAGGAACAGAACTTATAAACGATTATTGCGAACCACAGCATATTAACAGTTTTCAACCTTGAACAACCTTGTAATATATCTGTCGTAGCCCGATCTTAAAATTAAACACTTCATGATGTGGCCGCCCATTTCATAAAATAGTTGTATTTCATAAAACGGCCAAACAAAACTGGCCATATCGTTTAAACGTCAACGTTTGATGATATGTCAATCAACGTTTGGCCATATCATTAAAATAGGTATAAATACGTTTACAAGTTACTGGAATTCGTTTAATATTAATTTTGGGCAATAGATAAATAAAACATTATAAATATTTGTATTTTTGAAGAAAGCTAATGAATAAAAAGATTTTAAAGACCTAACTAACCTCTAAATTACGTGTCTCCAAACTCCACAATAATTTGACGTTGCGCCTTTTTTTGAGTGGCTTTAATAAAAATCACCTAGTTTGATGTCCTAACGATAATTCACTGCAATTTAATCTTCTATTTATACTTATTATTCACTGTCACAATTCACAAGAACAGAATAATAATTGTCCGCCGCCATGTTGTAACACAATAACAAAGCGACATCAGCGCCTCTACCGGTGGATAATATAACTGTTTTACGATATGACCTCCAAGGTTTGGCCATTTCATGAAGTAGTCGGTCATATCGTCAAACGCTGACTGATTCATTGATCTGGCCTACCAACATCATGATGTGGCCAGCGGGTACTGTGCCGCATCATGAAAAACGACCATTTTATGAAATGGTTGGCCACATCATGAAGTGATTAATTCTAAGATCGGGCCACGACATATCTACA
This sequence comes from Anania fuscalis, assembly GCA_950371115.1. Lineage (NCBI taxonomy): Eukaryota > Metazoa > Arthropoda > Insecta > Lepidoptera > Crambidae > Anania > Anania fuscalis. Next base: position 2,873,248 of record OX493346.1, read on the forward strand.
ATTCAGGTAAATCTGATAGAAAAAATGTCGCTGCTAAATCTAGTTATCTATTAGTTACAAGAAATTATCTGAAACCTGTTTCGAGCACGCTCAGCACTCAATCCAAGGCCATCATTAAAGAGCTGTGTTTGAATAAATTATCTTCCTTCTACACTGAATAACCTAGAATAACATCTAGACATAATTTATGGATATTAACAAATGATTAGTTATGCATTAAATGTTTTTGCTATCTGAATATATTAATGCCAACGAAAGGCAGCGAGCTAGAAAATCTTTACAAAAAGGCTAAGTATACTTACCACAATTTTAAAAAACTGTTTGAGGGAGTAATTCTGAAGTATTTTTAATACTTTTAACTTAATAACGTAAGTTTATCCCACAAATAATTTAAAATTTTTGTTTTTAGCAATTACCGTGCTAGGTTTATCTAAGATTTTATAATTTTTTTATAAGTTTGTTCAAAAGTTTATTATTCTTACTTATTTTAAGAAAAATATCAATTTCTTCTTTCTCTAGGGTTGTCTGAAAGAGATCGCTTTCAGCGGTAAGACTATCTAGGTAATAAAAAGACCTACTTGTTATGGATTAAGTTCCAATAGCTTCTCAGTAGATGTAAAGTCAAAAATGGCTCGGGAATTCTAAATCGTGGAATATGAGTAAACAAACGGCTGGTGCGTTGCCCTTGTTTTCGAACATAGCTTTGACACAGTGCCGTGTGCTTAAATAAATAAATAATGGACAACATCACATACTTGGTCTGATCCTAAGGTAAGTAACGAAATCACTTGTGTTATAGAAATCAGAAACAACGACGGTACCACAATACCCAAACCCGAGACAATATAGAAAAGTTCGTTTTCTACATCACCCGACGATCGAACCCGAAACCTCAGAGATGGTGAGGTCGTCGATTTAATCAATAGATTTACTGAAAATCTATACGCCATCAGATTTTTTTGTTTTCATTATCGCTAAATAGCTCCTAAGGGCACTTATCATTAAATCAAGTATGTGTTAGATTAGGTCATGATTAATTAATGACTCATTCAGCCCATTAAGTGGGTTATCTTAGTGAAACCGGCTCAAAGATCAAGCTAGGGTCATTCTATGTAATGTATTTTGTTTCTATTTTAGTGTATTTTATAATAATAACTTATTTTAGCAAATAAACCAGTTTTATTCCCAAACTAACTATAGCATATATTTTTTAACATTTAGTAAAATACCAAATTGACTATCGCCTCGTGTAGTGGATTGCTGGTGGAATCACTCGAATTATGTGTTGGTATTAGACCAAAATTCTTGTAACTGTTTTTGTTTCACGCAGAAAATATTAAAAACCGGAACGCAAGAACTTATTGATTTTAAAAACTGGCAATGCATCGCATAGAACGGAACGAAAAAAAAAGTTTTTAATCTGTGAACCAATATATTATGTTTACTTTTCGATGTCATACTTCCGAACTTTCTACGAGTAGAATCGAAATACGAGTGGGTAAGACCACTCGTTGCAGAATTCACGGAATGAATTTTCAAAAAATATGGATTTAAGTCATTCGCATACAAATCTTGCCATTTCGTATTCGAATTGGAATTCTCATGATTCAAAAATACGTCTCTCGACTCCAAAGCGTTTTGTGTGATGATCACAAGCATTTTTACCTAAGTCATGGATGTTTAAAACGTATTCAAGTTCGCTTATCGGTTTAAACAAGCTTTGCTAAGTTTCGGGCTAGACAATTGCTGTGATTGTTGACAGAATTTCTCTATTTATTAATAATTAATTGTAGTAATTATTTTAATACCTTTTGATTTCTTACTGAAAACTATTGATCATATTTGTTGACGTAGGATTTTTTTAATTAACTATCAATAATTAGAAATAATCACTTACTTATAGGACGATTAACAAGTCATATTAATATCCAATTACTCGTGTCTCAATGACCTTGACTGTAATTATATAATCACTAAGACTAAGAAACAAGACTTAGAAGCCGGTTTCTTTAACCTTAAAGCAATTAATATACTAATCTTAATTTACTTGGCGGAGAAAAGAGCTACCCATTAAATAATTAGAGAAAACGTGAAGAAATTCGTTTGTATGAAGGGTATTTCAACCTGGGGTCTGCGGACTCCCAGCTGACCTACCCCCCTACCGGACCCCCTAAAAACGTAAAATTATGAGAGCGTTAAAATTATACACCGCAGCGTTTTTAGGGGTCCGTAGACTATATTTCTGTCGTCCAGCAGGGCTAGCATGCGCGCATCGGTTATTTTATTGATAGGCAAGACAAATTTTGTCTTCGACGATAATTTTGTCGTTTTCCCTAACTTAATGGATTACAGACGTCTCGAATCCTTTTTCTTAATATTTTCAGGGTCTCCCGTTCTTCGTAGCTACTTATTTTTACGTTATAACACGGCATTGCCATGATATTTTGGTTTTTCCTTTGTTATCGTCGAAGACAAAACGACATATTTCCGTCAAAAGTCGATAAAATGCCACGACAATTTTATCGTGTTGCGCATGCTAGCCCTGCAGGTTTGTTATCAGGGCTATAGTCGTGCATTGTTGGCTTTAATAGCGAAAACTGTTAAAGGCATACTTGTAACTACAATTTTTGTCAACATATGTTTTACAAGTTCTGTTTGTTTTCCATGAAAATAAAAAAAAATAAAGGGTTAAGAAACATAAACAGTGTCATATTCATTACCACAAAGTTGACTGGTAGATAATGCTGTATAGCATCAAGGCCGCCAATGGTACTCCCCTGTGCAATTAACCTCAAACTCTATAACTGTTAAAACAAAACAAAGTAATGCTGTTATAAGAGCTTATGGATGGTATTTAATATATATTATATATATATATAAATTTAGGGCGTAATCTACATAAGTAATACTTTTATCCATTGCAGCGGCGGCAGATATTTTTGAAACCACCTTATATCGGGTGTAAAAAAAGGCTTAACGAAGCCGAATACCACATATTCTACGTATTATTACGATATTTTTTTCTCGCTAAAACTCGAGAACGGCTGGACCGATTTGGCTAATTTTGGTCTTGAAATATTAGTGGAAGTCCAGGAAAGGTTTAAAAATATGAAACAATTGCGAGGAATATATTAAAAACGTAAATTTTATTTTTCCATACAAACTGTCAAACAGGGTGCGTAGCCGGAACGAAATTAACTTCGTTCAGCTATTGTCGTTAAAAAATATTTTACGAGACAGACATTGTAAGTCAAACTTATAGTTTTGACCTCATTGCTTGTTATCGACAATACTACAATTTCTTCAAACAAACAACGGAGGCCGTCGAAAATCAGGCATAGCGGTAACCTCGAGGCCCAGATACGGTCTAACCAAATTAGGAACCAGCTTATCACTTTCATTAGTTAGCGCAGTCATAAATAGCGCGAGATGGTAATATTAATATATATTTGGAGATGGCACGGTATGATTTATTATACAGGCTGTAAAAAAAGGCTTAACGAAGCCTTAAACCACGAATTCTATACATAAAACCGAGTAGAATGCAAAAAAAATAACTTATTTCTAACCCGCAATGTATAGCACGCTCGCCACAGACTATGCCTGTGTGTGTAAGTGGATCATGTTTCTTTGTAAAAAAGTTAAGTATTATCAAACAGAAGTCAATTTTGTAAAAATCTTTTAAAAAAATTTTTAACTTTGACTGTCAATAACTCGGTAGCCCGTCATTTCCCAAGTACCTATAGTGTAAAAGAAAAAAATATCGTAATAATACGTAGAATATGTGGTATTCGGCTTCGTTAAGCCTTTTTTTACACCCGATGTAAGGTGTTTCAAAAATATCTGCCTCCGCTGCAATGGATGAAAGTATTACTTATGTAGATTACGCCCTAAATTTTATGCCCTAGACGTCATTTTTAGGGTTCCGTACCCAAAGGGTGATACGGGACCCTATTACCATACTCTGTGCTATTACTAAGGTTCCGCTGTCTGTACTCTGTGCTATCACTAAGGTTCCGCTGTCTGTATTCCTGTCTGTCTGCCCGTCTGTCACCAGGCTGTGTATCTCATGAACCATGATTTAGACAGTTGAAATTTTAAAAGATGATGTATTTCTATTACCGCTATAACAAATTAAAAAGCAGAATCCTAGGTAAAGCTTTATTATGTATTGTTTTAATTTTTGTCTCAAAAATCTATTTATTATTTTATTAATAGGTAATAAGGAACGTTTAGGAATGTTCTTCTTATTCAAGAATAATATTATAATAATGAGACTATGTTATACCTACCTGCGATGAAAATGTGTCAGGGATTAAAAGTCTTTGTCAAATCTAATCATTCTTAGCACGTTCGTCATTTTGTGCGCCGGTAGAACAGTGATGTAGACGTTGATATAATAAAATATGTCTTAATTGGACCACTTATCTGAACAGATATACAGGGTGTAAAAAAAGGCTTAACGAAGCCTTAAACCACGACTTCTATACATAAAACCAAGTAGAATGCAAAAAAAATAATTGCTGGGAAATGACTTTAATTTTTGGGTATCAAAAAACATAACTTATTTCTAACCCGCAATGTATAGCGCGCACGCCACAGACTATGCCTGTGTGTGTAAGCGGTCGGCGGGCGAACGGGTGGCGCGAGAGCACTGCGCACGATTCATTGCCGGCTGTGCCCTTTAAAGGTCTTTTATGAAAGAAGGACTGAAAATTTTAACAAAGTTTAGTATTATCAAACAAAAGTCAATTTTGTAAAAATCTTTGAAACAATTTTTTAACTTTGACTGTCAATAACTCTGTAACCCGTCATTTCCCAGGTGTATGTAAAAGAAAAAAATGATCGTAATAATACGTAGAATATGTGGTATTCGGCTTGGTGAAGCCTTTTTTTACACCCGATATGTATTATAGCTCTGGATATAACGATATAACGAAATAATTCTAAGTACATACATTGATCCAACCCGGAACCGAATTCAGAACCTTCAACGTACAAGCTAGGCCAACCCCAACAGTATATCGAGGCCGTTAAATAAAAACGTCAAACAAAAATGGTAAAAAACAAGTAAAAACTCAATGGAACTGAATACAGCAAGTGCCAACTTTCACACGTGAAAATAAGTAAATGCAAAGTTAATTAAAAAGTGGCAAGCACGCGACGGAGAATAGAAATGGATCCGTAGCAAGGCCATCCGTTGCATCAAAAATAATAGATTACTATTGAGTCTCAACGCGTACCATAAGGTTTAGTATTAACTTAGAAATAAGTTTAGTTTGTAAATAAAACACATACCTAATTTACTTCCTAGCCTACAAGACAAGTCACAGGCCGACATGGCAGGTCAAGTATATCGAGATTGGCAAAGTGCAGTAAAAAAAACCAAATGTGATTCGGATCTGCGCATCGCGGGTTCTATAAAAATTTTAAACCCCTTTTTCCGAATTGCGCTAAAAACACTAATTTTACAGACATACAGACGAATACAAACAGATTTGGATTGGACCTAACTAAAGCCAACATCGTAGGTGAATTTTCACCTTACCATTTAATTATTCATTTCTCGGACCCTAAAAACCTTTGTGATCACCGGTGTCAGTCAGGAAAAGTACCAGCTTCCTATGTTTAATATTAATTCACTTGATAATTGTCAGTTAATTAGCAAATGTACACACGTAACATGTTGTGAAACAGCGGATTTGGAGAAATAACGGTAACGTTAAACAATAACGTAACCGTTACGACATTATTACGTGGAATTGTTAAATTTTATGTCACTGCTATACATACGAATAGTACCTTGTTAGTAAAATTAAAAAACGAAATTGTGTGATTTTATTTTTATAATACCTACTCACTGCCAGTGTTTGCTCAAAACTAAAATAAATTTGCAGAACTAAACTTGAATATTAAGTCTAATTTAATTGAGAATATAATTCATCAAGCTCAAGTAATTTAAAAAACTGTTAAATATACTTATTAGAGATATTTTAAAAAGGCGTGTATATTTTTCCAAGTGCTACGAGTTTATGTACTAAGTTTCAATTAATTTAAAAATATTGAGAGAATAGCTATGTAGATACTCTTTATTGCAAATCTCATTATACAATTTAGGTGGTTTTGTCACTAGAAGCGATCTCTCCCAGTCATGTCATGATGAAAATATCGTGCAGTTACACAAATCAACTGAACCATAAAAAAAATAACGAAACACGAGGGGTTCCCATGAGGCCTGGTAACAAAAATAAACCTTTGTGTCAGGTTTGGGCTGAATGTTATCTAATGATACTATGCGAAAGTTTATGAGCATGTTTGGATATTTAATGTTTGTGACTCAATCACGAGTTAACAGATTTTAATTGAAATTTTGCACACATATAGAATATGATCTCGATTAAAGGAAACTTTTTATCCTGTTTAAGTGTTCCTATGGGATATTTTTCTATATATAAGTTCCGATTTTATTAGTGTACATCCTGTTAACCTGTGACTATATAGGTGAAAAGCAATCGTAAAAACCAACTTTCAAATGTGTACCATTAAAACTAAAAAAGTTAATAATAAAAATACAAAATAACAAAATCGACTTCATATTGCATAAACTTGTCCTATCTTAGGTACGTTTAACCATCCGATTATTGTTTTATTCCTTCCCCTTGTACAGAGCGAGAAAAAGTTGAAGATTGGATGAGTTTATGCAATATGAAGTCGATGTTGGTATTTTGTATTTTTATTTTTTACTTTTTAAGTTTTTATGATAGACATTTGAAAGTTGGTTTTTACGCTTGCTTTTCACCTATTTTAGTCACAGGTTCACAGGATGTACACTAATAAAATCGGACCTTATATTGTTATTTATTGGAACATTTCGCATTCTATATTATACCAACCATCCTGTAGTCAAACGAAGTTGCGTGCACAGCTAGTATATTATAAAAAACTTCTATGATCTATCTTTTAATCTGTAAAGCCATATAATACGTAATCTGGACTGATATTTGAACCGGAGGCCACCTCTCACTTGATCTTTGCCGTTGCCAGTTTCGCCACAAATCCGAATTGATGCAGAATTGCAAGAGTTTGTACTGTTTTTACGTATTGTTACTGGCTTTTAAGTTTTCACTGAATAGCGCAGTATACTTCTAGTAGATGGATATTATTTGTTGCACACCACAAAAAAACAAAACATTTTTTTTTAATTTGGTACATAAAACATACATAAGTCAGTACAAAGAATAAATACATTTAGGTTGTTAAATTGGCGATCTTGTTCATTTTAAGTGAATGTTAAAAAAAACATTTTTAGTTAATACTTTTAATCTGCCACAGGTAATATAAGTACATTATTTATACTCGTAGAGGAAACTAACGTAAGTTACGATTATTGTTAAATATTATCTCTTTTATTACAATTTGAAATTCTTTATTACATCTTGGTGAATAAACGTCTACCAAACAGCACCCAAATGAATAGAATAGAATAGAATAGAATAGAATAGAATAGAATAGAATAGAATAGAATAGAATAGAATAGAATAGAAAAGAATAGAATAGAATATAATACAATAGAATAGAATAGAAAAAGATTTATTTGACAGACACAGAATACAAAAGGAAAAAAACATTTACAGGATAATAAAAAGCAATATGTGTCAAAAAGGCTCAGCATTTGTCGTGACAGTCAGGGACGTATCACGACGCTGGTTTTCAGCAGGGACCCTGACGGTCAAATGCTTTTATTCTAATGACTAGTTCAATTCCTTTGAGAACACTTTTAACACGTTCAGATAAATAGGTACCTTTATTCTATTTGGCCATAGTTTATTCTTAATTTCATGCTTATCTGTCAAGGGGATTAGGTTGTTTACAGTTTGCAACTTTCAAAATATTTACTTTAATAATAAAACTGTTTTAACATCACTAAATGTATCATTTTATAAAAATGGATTTCTATAAAATTGATACCATTTCTGAAAGGACATTTTTTTTTAATATAAATATTGGACAACATCACATACATTGCTCTGATCCTAAGGTAAGTAGCTAAAGCACTTGTGTTATAGAAATCAGAAACAACGACGGTACCACAACACCCAGACCCGAGCCAATATAGAAAAGTTCGTTTTCTACATTGACCCGACCGGGGATCGAACCCGGAACCTCAGAGATGGCGGCGCCATTTTAAGTTCGGCATGCTCGCCTCTCGACCACTGAGGTCGTCAGTCACATTTTTTTTACTGTCGTGAATGGTAACTTAATCTATTTTTAACTGCTTAGCTTATTTATTTTCAGAAACTTATTGAACACAGGGGCGTATGATATCACAAGACCCACATATTATGTTAAACAAGTAGTTCTAGACGAATTTAAAGTAATTAAACAAAACAATTTGAGAAACCAATCAGAGCGAGGAGGATTGGACAGCGAAATGAAATTTTGGACGCATTTCCGCGGTAGGTACCTACAGAACTATTTTAAAAAGGCTAATAAAAATAAGGCACCTACTAAGAGTAAAAAAAATACAAAAACTAGCGCTTAAGATGAAAAATACATATAAGGTGTAAGTGAATTAGTGTCAGATATTTTTAGGAGTAACTTAGACTATCACATGGATCACATATAAGATAAATTTAAAATTATAGAACAAACTTTAATTCACGCACCAAGTAATATGATATTATGATGAACAGTGTAATATGATTATTTGAGTGCATGAATGTGATTCTGGAGAGATTATGAATCGGCTAGCGTTGTGTGAGTACGAGTAGTCTACTGGTGGTGTTTGGGTACATGTACAGGATGATGTAGATTCTTTATTTTAAACTTTTTCTTTTTTTCGATTTTTTAAAGTTTGTTCTATAATTTTAAATTTATTTTATATGTGATCCATGTGATAGTCTAAGTTACTCCTAAAAATATCTGACACTAATTAACTTACACCTTATATAGACAGTATCTAGACTTTGTTCTTTTTAATCCATAACGGATCAAATTCCTTGTTTTTAATATAATAATTTTATGCAGTAGCCATTGAACGTATTCTAATTTGAGTTACAAATAATAAGAAGACACTTTTAATTTAGGACAAGTGGTTTTAGATGTAAGAAGTATATTTTATTTATCAAGTGTTATTTCATTTTTTATTACACCGACTACACGTCACTCAGCGTGCTATGGAAAGGTCTATGTTAGGGATCTCATTAAGGGATATGATCCGGAACGAGGTCATACGACATAAGACTAAGGTGACTGATATTGTCCAAAAATGTAGCAAGCTGAAATGGCAGTGGGCTGGCCATGTCTGTCGCAGAACCGACGAGAGGTGGAGCAGGAAGGTTCTCGAATGGAGACCACGCTTAGGCAAACGTAGTGTAGGACGCCCCCCGGCTAGATGGACCGATGACCTGAAGAAGGCAGCTGGCAGCGACTGGATGCAAAGGGCGGGAGATCGTGCGCTGTGGCGCTCATTGGGGGAGGCCTATGTCCAGCAGTAGACTGTAACAGGCTGATATGATGATTTTATTTTAAAGTATTTTAGACCAGTTCCCATCATTATAGGTCTCATGTCAAAGCGTAAGGATGCGAAATGAATATGTTGTAATGTTTGTTGTTTCCCTGTATGCAGACAACAAGCCAAATGAAGAATGGCAATAGGTATGCCAAATCGGTTCAAAGTTTGTTACAGTAAAGCTTGTATGCTTGTATGTATACAAATACACTAGTTTTTGTTGTAGTCAAAAATACCTATTAGTTTTGATTTTACAGGCATTTAAACTTACGATAAATAACAAGTCCCGTAACAGTCACGTGACCGCATGTGACGTCAATGTACAACGCTCCGCTTAGTAGCAATTCGCCAGACACCGTGCTGATGAGAGCGCGAGCGGACTGAGCGCGTGTTGTGAGATGACGTCACACCGTCACACGTTTACTTCTATAATTCGGAAACTATGTGACTTATCGAAGTAATTCTTTCACTTGTATTTTTACAAGTGTGTCTGAGCCAAACTACCTACACTATATCTATACCTAAAATACAAAAACCAGCTGGTCAAACCAAAATAAACTTGTGGCAGTTAACAAAACAATGAAACCTACGCTAACGACGCGTCGCGCGTCGGGACATATGTGTTGACGTACATTAGCCGTATTTTAAATAGTTTTCTTTGTGACGGTTGACTGATAGCAAATCAGAGTTTATGTAACAATAAACATCAGTTTTCTAATATACTGAACGACTGAAAGACAACGCGTAAGAGTAAGTACCTACACTGCGCGACTTAGCATCAGCTTTCGAAAATTAGCCTCAATCAAAAAGTCGCAAAAACGCGATGCAGAGGACCTTCTACAAAACTGTTTCGTTCGTTCCAAACTAACTTAACGTGTAACATTTTAAACTTTCTTGTTGCATTTTTTAACTAAAACACTACTTATACATCAATACCCGTGTTGTGTATACTGGATGACTTTTTTACCGTCAAGAAAATAAACGTGTGAAATAGGTAAATGATATAGGTGATGATAACATGATAATTTAAAAAAAAAGTTTAATTTTTTATTTTATTTTTATCAACTAAAAATAAAATAAAAAATTAACTTATTTATCCTCATAACCATCTAATTCTAAGTTAATTTTGACTAACTGAACATTAAACAAAGAATATTGGTAAAATAATAATAAAAATATGATACCGACCAAAACAAACGCATATTCACTGATGTATTCTATGTTTAAACATTTTTTTGGACATTCCAAAATTTATAAAATCTGTTGTATTTTATAAAAACACTCACATAATATCACATAGTTTTAGGTACAGAATACACAGTTATTTTTTCCTGACGGTAAAAAAGTCACCCAGTATATACATATATATATATATAAGTGTGTACGTACATGTACATGTAAATATACCAACATTATCTACACTCTTCCGCAATTATTATAGTATTTCAACTGCATCAGTAATAAAACTTTTATACAATCGGAAAAGCAGGAAACTTTGGTTGGTTTATTATACTCGTAAATAGCTGTACTAGTTACTGGGCGATTTTTTATCCTTTATTAATAGTAATATAACACAGCCATATAATATTGCTATGTTCACTTCCCGGATTCGAACTCGCAACCGTCAGGCTTTCTCCGGAGCGCGAACCACGACAACAGGCGGTCGTCAAAATGAATTATGCCAGTGACGTACCTCCAAGTACACCCTGTACCCTTATTCCCAAAAAATTTGCAATCAGCAATAATCGCGCAGAAATTGCCCATTAATAGTTAGTGTTAAACCTGCAGCACTGACAGTAGATTGCTTTGTTTTTGTTTTTTGCTGTCAATTAGCAATTTTAAAGCCAGAAATGGTGAATTTTCGCTATCGCATTGCTATCTGCAAGATACGGAATCAGGGTACCGGTTAAGTTAGAAAAGATAGTTCTCTGATGTCTGTTAAACAGACAGTTAAAACAGACTCTGTTTTATTTTAGCGAGAATCCTAGACTAACCAAATTTTTGACTGCTACCAAACTATTTGTTAATTACTTCCAATGTTCGATGTTATCTGGCGATATAATGAAGGCATCCACATCGGAATGTTCGCATTTCAGCCGAGGAAATCGATTGTGACAGACCGACAAATACTCTCACGTTCAAGTAACCACAGCCCAAAATGGTAAGGCATCCCCTTCAATCAGCATGCACAAAAAAAGATACTACACATTTTATTTTGCAAAATAGACGCGCATACACACAAAAATATATTATAGTACAAGTATAGTACAAGTATAAAATAAATTATTTTATTAAAAAAAAACACTAACTATAAAAATAAGACATAGCTAGACACCAAAAAACAACACATAGATGGGTATAGTTCGGAGCAATAACTTTCATATTGATTGAAATTTTAAGTTAAATGTTTGAATTGATTTATGGAATTTTTATGTTGTATTGTGAGCGCTTAATGTGTTAAGTAAAAATTAAGTAAATATTTGTAAAAAAAAAAACTATTAAATTATTCGTACTGTTTAGGTTCTAGCAAGAACATGCAATCGTTTTACGTAAGAATTAGTTGTAAACAAGCAAAAATAATTGTTGTTCTTTAATCGACGTTTCTTTGAATTATTTAGTTGCCGTTGTAAAACCACCACGAATTAAATTATTAAGAGCTTTCATAATTTCCCGTTGCACAGGAATAAAATTTAAGGTTGTTTTCCGTGGTGAAAGTAAAAGTATGTGGCTTGACATATAGTCAATTTGACTTTCTTTTGTAAATACCCTGTAGTCGTTTAGCTAGGCTGTTCTCCTTGTGCTGCGGTGTTACAGGCGACATATTTACAATACGCGGTCGGAAGCGTATACATTTACATCTCGACCACCGATGAGTTTTGCGATATGAAAATAATTACTAAGTGGACAAAAGGATAATATCTTTATTTTATGCAATATATATGTATAATGTGTATATGTATATAGGACGTAAAAGTTGGACTATAATTTTATAACATTACCTACGTGGGAAGCGACTAAATAATATTTGTGTTTTTACATTAACAATACCATATTACACAACTATATTATTAGTCTGTATGTTTATAATAATAATTAAACGTGCATTAGTTATTGAGAATTAATAGATACTACAAAATACATTTTATCATAAATTCAATTCATCGAAAATTGGTCGAAACATCTGCTATCGCATGAAGTATAATATGTATGGCGGTAAAACCCATTGAATAAAACCACAATCGTAATATGCTTCCAATAATGTATACAATTGGCCAAACTGCAATCGCCAACCCGCCTGCCAAGCGTGGCGATTATGGCAAAATCCTCCTTTTGGAGAGGCCTGTGTCCAGAAGTAGACTGATATAGGCTGGTGATGATGATTAAGATAAATGTAAACAATATTAACCATTCACTGATACCTGAAAAAAACTTCGAGTTCAAATATTTGCCTTTTTTATGAAGAAAAAAAACACCGACTTCTACAAAAAAGATGTATTAAGTAATCCTAATTAACACAGGTTTATAGATTCACTTAAATTCTAAACTAACTTTCAGTAAAATAATTAATTTAAATCTTGGATTTAAAACATTGTTGATAATCCTTCGTCTAATCCTTATGATGGAATCAGGAAGTGGATAGTAAGTAAAAATGTATTGAAGATTCACTAGCAAAATATAAGTGTGGGAAACTCACTGTAAGCATTAACGCGATCAAAATCATTTTAAAGTTAAAAATTTTACTTTTGCTCAACTTCCGTGCCGCTAGTTTGAAAAGCTAGTATTAAAGCACAGAATATATAATAGTACTAGGGTTGTATTAAGTAAATAAATTTTAAATAATAAGATCAGTATCGCTTGTCTATAATCTGTAATCTAGATCTATTAGATTTGTGTATAATCGTTAAATTTTTCGTACATTCGTTTATTATAGGTACTGTTATTGATATCGACCGGCGATCAAACATCAAAACAGGATAGCGTCTAAAATAAGCCAGCGTAAAGCCGATTGCGTAAGAACTGTGAAAATAGCAGGGGCTATGTATAATGAGATATCGGTCGCTATATATACTATCGACGCCTTATCGATAATTTAACCCTTCAACTCCCACACACAACAAAACTAAATTTGATAAAAGGGATGACGACTGGGTAAAGAAAATGAAATTCTATTTAGTCCGTCTTCGATTATGGATAATGGACTCATTTTTAGGGTTCCGTACCCAAAGGGTAAAACGGGACCCTATTACTAAGGCTCCACTGTCCGTCTGTCTGTCTGTCTGTCCGTCTGACCGTCTGTCACCAGGCTGTATCTCATGAACCGTGATAGTTAGACAGTTTAAATTTTCACACATGATGTATTTCTGTTGCCACTATAACAACAAATACTAAAAACCAGAATATAATACATAAAAGGGGGCTCCCATACAACAAACGTTTTTTTTGCTCGTTGTTATAGATAATGGTGCGGAACCCTTCGTGCGGGAGTCCGACTCGCACTTGGCCGGATTTTTAAAAATGATGTTATCAAATTTCTGACCTCACCATGGTATTTATATGCATAAGTTAACAGGCTAGTCTCGGCTTGATGCCATTTTTCTAACACCCTATGTACTTATTCCCTAACTTAATAGAATGCACAATAACGAGTTCTTTAAATGCGGTTATGGTATAAATAATTAATGACAACATGAATTAAACAAATCTTACTACACAATTGTTCTAATGTCAATGAACATTTAATAAAATCACTAGCGTTCACTTGGCAGGAAATCGCCAGAAGAGTGCAGCTTGGCTGGGCAGCATTTGGGAAATTGCGTCATATCTTCACGTCGACACTGCCGCAGTGCCTGAAAAGCCGGGTGTTTAACCAATGCGTCCTACCAGTTTTAACCTACGGAGCCGAAACGTGGAACATGACAGTCAAGTTGGCCCACCGACTACACGTCAGTCAGCGTGCTATGGAAAGGTCTATGTTGGGGATCTAATTAAGGGATAAGATCCGGAACGAGGTCATACGACATAAGACTAAGATGACTGTTATTATCCAAAAATGTAGCAAGCTGAAGTGGCAGTGGGCTGGCCATGTCTGTCGCAGAACCGACGAGAGGTGGAGCAGGAAGGTTCTCGAATGGAGACCACGCTTAGGCAAACGTGGTGTAGGACGCCCCCCGGCTAGATGGACCGATGACCCGAAGAAGGCAGCTGGCAGCGACTGGATGCAAAGGGTGGGAGATCGTGCGCTGTGGCGCTCCTTGGTCCCCCAAGGAGCGCCACACTGGCCTATGTCCAGCAGTGGACTGCAACAGGCTGATATGATGATGACTAGGGTACTCGCATGTACGTAGAATTTATAAATGTCGATTGAGTCAGTATTATAACAATATTGAAAATGGTTATAAAACAATTGTAATTTAATATTGTTTTACTACAGATTACTGTGGATATACTGTGGAATTATACACCGCGCAATTTAATTTCATGTTACTTGTTGGAATTTGATGCTTAATGCTGAAATAAACATTGTTTAATTTTAAGCAAATTGTTTTATGAACTATTTGTACCATTACACACACACAAAAACTTTATATTATAAATAATTAGTACGTATGCAATGTTTAACAAGAGAGCAAGACACATTAGCTAGCGCACACAGAGAGAACGGAAGAATTGGCCATAGACCACAGATACAACAGTGATGTATGTCAAACCAGTGATGTTCCAACATTACTTACTATGTCACCATACTGTTTCTGCGTTCGAGGTTAGTTATTATACTACAAAATACTTTATTTATTTTTCCAATTTTCGTTAACTTATTTTAAATAACACAACAGCTTATTAGATTATAGAATAAAACAAAGTCGCTTTTTTCTGTCCCTATATCTCTATGTATGCCTAAATCTTTAAAACTACGCAACGGATTTTGATGCGGTTTTTTTTTATTGATGAGGAAGGTTTATATATGTCATTGCACCCGTGCGAAGCCGGGGCGTGTCGCTATTATGATATAAAATCCCCAATTAACCATGGCCGCGTTGTCATCATTAGAATAAATATTTATAATAATACCGACAGTAAAAAAGATGGGTTAGAAATTTATGTACTAGACAAGGTCACCAACCGGCCTTGACCGAAAGTTTCTAAACTCTTTAATTTAGTGAGTCGGCATCTCTTACCTTTCGTTATACAGGGTGTACAAGAGAACAGGACACTCCTTAAAACCACGTGATCAGCTGGTCATATACAACAACTTTTCCTATGGGAGCAACATCGAAATCGATAGTTTTTTTTCAGCTTCCCGATACAAACTTACTCGCATACCTCGATGATAATGTATTGAGCATCTGAAAATAAAATCACGATTTCGATTTTGCTCCTATAGGAAAAGTTGTTGTATATGACCAGCTGATCACGTGGTTTTAAGGAGTGTCCCATTCTTTTGTACACCCTGTATACTTGAAACGACTGAGAGTAAGGCTACACCGCACCATTCGACATTTTGATGTATAATGATGTAGTTTTTTGAAGATGTTCATTTGCGTTTCTTTTGATAACCCGAATGTCATAGTGGCACGGTTACTAGCCTTCTGGGTTCGATTTCCGTTTGGGGTCATTTAGGAACTTATCTAATCTTGGCTCGAATCTAGGCGTTCTGGGAGACGCCTGTTGCAATCAATTAAAATAATGTTTAATTGTCTGGTACCTCGTAACCAGAAATGTTCTATTCCTAAATTAACCAAAACGGGAATCGAACCCTTTACGTTTGCTATTATACTACGCCAATTAGTTCATCAATTCATTTATTTACCTACGAGAGATAAAATGTTTTCTTTAACTTTAATCACATACACATAAAACTAGGTGATAATTTTGCATTATTATTATAACATAAGCTATACCATATACAATGTGATAGGGGCGGTACTTCTAACCCGTTAAGGCTTTAGTACGATATCTAATTTTATGTACAAAAAAAATATTTGGGGTTTCAAACTCCTACCCCCAATGAATAGAAGCCTTTTTTTTAAGTGTTTTTTTTTAAATAATTTTATAAATGGTCTTTTTACAAACCAAAAAAAGCTTAAACATCAAAAATTAAGTTGTCGGTCAGTTACTCTGTTTTTTTAGCTATCTTGTGGTATTTCTTTCATGTTTCTACGACACATGAAACCTTAGTTATCGTCTAAAGTAGTAAACAGACTGGAATTCATACGAAAAAAAACAAAATGGCTGCTATTCATTGAGGGTAGGAATTTGACACCCCAAACATTTTTTTTTGTCGATAAAATTAGATATCCGACTTAGCCTTAACGAGTTAGAAGTACCGCCCCTATCACATTGCATAATGTACTTAGTAGAATGTTCACATCCAATATCGTGTGAGCCTAAGCAAAATTTAAAATATTTCTGTATAAGTTTCAGCACTATAGGTCTATAAAATATAAAAATAATGTTTTCTTACATTTGTAACTGTACACGACTGTTTGATGCCAAAATAAAAAAATAAAAAAACACAAAACAACTAACTATTAAAATAAATTTTACAATTCATTTATTCGCTTACTAAATCCATAGATAGGTAATACCATAGTACGTACTGCATACTTAAACTAAATTATTAGACGTGTAACAGTCAAACAAGTCAGTTTCCCCTTAGTGTTTTTACTTTTACGCTGCTCAAACAAGTTAGCTTACGAGACAAACAGATATTTATACCCATTTTGTATATCTCTTTAACACTTCTATGAGTAAATCGGACAAGGTGAAATTATTACTAATTTACATAATTATATTACAAATTGCTTTTAACTTTTCCTAAACAGTGGGGCATACTCGCTAACCGTTTGGTTTAGTGGCTCCAAATTAGTCGACAGCGGTTGTTGGTTCGATTCTGATAGATTGTTATGAGATGATTTTAAATATGTAGTATGAATTTTAAAACGTATTAATTATTTTGTTAACTAGTGACAAATAATATAACTGAAAGAGGCCAACGTAACAAAATTGATAGGTATTTGTCTTCAATAGATTTTATGCACAATGCAAAACAGTGTATTTCCAGCTGTATTTTATTTAAGAATGTTTAAATACTTAAGTAATTTTCCCCCGAGATATCGTGGTCTTTAAAAACTTCAGAACTTGGGATACTTGAATTTGATATTTTTACAATTTCATGGGTTTTCAAAATGAGGACCCTGATTTTAAAAAAAAATAAGTTCCTCAATTTACTTCTTAAACTATCAGCTATCTGCCAGTGACAGTCCCGTCAACATCGGTCTAGCCGTTGCGGAGATTAGCCAGAACAACTTTCCTAAGATAATAATTTGTAATGTCCATATTATTTATTTCGAACTATCTGTACCCGCAACTTCGTTTGCGTGGACTATAGGATATTTATAAATAATAATAAATAAATTTCGGACAACATCACATACATTGCTCTGATCCTAAGGTAAGTTGCTAAAGCACTTGTGTCATAGAAATCAGAAACAACGACGGTACCACAACACCCAGAACCGAGCCAATATAGAAAAGTTCGTTTTCTACATTGACCCGACCGAGGATCGAACCCGGAACCTCAGAGATGGCGGCGCCATTTTAAGTCCGGCGTGCTCGCCTCTCGGCTACGGAGGTCGTCGAGGAATTTCGAGATTTCGTCGAGATATTTGGTAAGATACATAAAGCAAAACGTTCAAATAAAGAACATTATTTATAAAAAATATTCCACAGGAACATTTAACTGGGATAAAAAGTGTCCCTTACGTTAGTCCAGATCATCCACATAGTGGTCGAGTCAAAAAAATCCTAACATCCTTACAAACTTACGCATTTATAATATTAGTAGGATAAATGTTAGTAATAATTATTATAAATGTTAATATTTCAACAGTAAATACGGTATATTACGGTCTCATTTTCCAAATAAATGAAAACCATAGAAGTGTCGATTTGAATATAATAGAATCTATACACATCATGGCTGACCGCGGCGCGGTCGAAATAACGGCGCAAAAACTCAATGTACCATAAAGAATATTAAGTAAGTTTTTCTACAAATCTACATACGCCAAGAACATTTAGTATTGCATAACTGGAAATAACAACGGTATACTTCATGCATAACAGCAATAAAAACGTGTAACAGTCACAATCATAATCTATTTCTCGTTTCGTTCAAAAGATTTATTTCAAGACTAAATTAAGATGTTTCAGATGACCTATGAAGAAACTGTTATTCGCGGAATTTGCTAACACGAAACGTTATAAGGCTATTAAAAGTGTAATACCAATGTATGTAATGTATGTAGTAGCCATCTATAGCTCAGATCTAGTTACTTCCTTGATTAAATAACCACAAAGAGGTAATCCATCCTCTTTTATTAAACCCAATTTATTTGTCGCTGCAATTGCAACAGCTGTAGTAAAATTGATGGCTCATCAATTTTGGGAACCATCAATGATTGGGATAATTAATTAGACTACCTCATAATCTAGCCTGAGATTTGATCTCACATGACCCAATTCAGACTTGATTCATCTTTTCAGTCTTAAAGGACGTCCACTTAAATTAGGCCTAGCATATGCCTCCATCCGTTACTTCCAGATTGTCCGGTTGCGCGCGGCCTGCATCCAGCGGATTCCTGCAAACTTTACGAGGTCGTCTGTCCACCTTGTGGACGATTTGATTATATGCGCTTAAAATGACCTTCACGTGTTGGATCTGTATCTCCACAATAGATCTGTCCTCTTTTTCATAAAATTATAGAATATATTGAAATCATGACTAAAGATTAGCCAACCAACGTATAATGTAAAGCCATTATCATCAATTCGTAAAAAGATATTTACATTTGAATTTCCGTCTATTTATAGTTTTTGACGATTCAACTGAGGCAATAGCACAATAGGCACTATAAAAGCAAAGGATCCTGAATTCAACTGTTTTGTCAATTCTGAAACACTTTATTTAGAAATTGGTGAGTCTAATTGTACTGATTGATATCTCTGGCAAGATTCAATGGGTATCTCATTACACAAGCATATTGAACCATACTTCAAGACTAATAGATTAATTGGTAAGATATCTGGTGCTAAAATATCGAAATTTAGCAGAATTACTAGTGTAACTGTGTGATGGGCATGTAAATTGAAAAAAGTATATTACAAACACCACAATACATAATGTATTGAGTTGTTTAATACATAATGCGACCGCAAACTGCGGTTTGTATTATAGGTCGTTGCCGTTCGGTGTGTATTTGGCCGGATAAATGCGATTTATCAGAACTTCAGTTGTTCATAGTGCATTGTTATTTTAATGAGTTATATTGCTGCTAATCGCAAATAGGTTAACGTTTCATTTATAATTATGTTTTTGTAACCTTATCGCATTCATACATAACTTAGCTATTGTAATAGGTATTTTTCTCACTAACATATACCTATTTGAACTTGGGAAAAAATAATCCACAAATCAGTGACATTTCAAATAGAACACCCTGCCCTTTTCTTTCTCCATAGTCATCAACATAAAGAGACCGCTTTTGACTATTAATAGTCAGAACATCAATTGTGTATCTATCTGTAATTCCATAATTTTAAGTTGAAATTGGTGTCCAAAAGAACACCCTGTTCAGATTTTTATGTTTTTTTTTGCTACCGCTGAAATAGAAAACAATAATCCCAATATCATCTCAGAATTATACGTTCGAGTCGAAGGCTATCTTGTATAGTTTAATAAACAAGCAAACAATGATATAACTACCTACAAACGAACTACAAAGACTTATCCACCGCAGGATGATCTCGACAAGGGCAATCTACACAAATACAGTCTTCCTGTCACTCCCCTCTTCCTGTTATCATTGTCTGTCAAAACACACCCTAGCGACACACAAATAAGAACTACATTTGAATGGCTGGATGATTTTTTTATGTCACATAAATCTGTACTTGGTATATATCGCTTTGACGATTTGTTTGGT
The DNA here is from genome assembly GCA_950371115.1 of Anania fuscalis. NCBI lineage: Eukaryota > Metazoa > Arthropoda > Insecta > Lepidoptera > Crambidae > Anania > Anania fuscalis. The sequence continues at coordinate 2,893,744 of OX493346.1, forward strand.
TTAAATATAGAAATGAGACAAAGTTTTACGGGTTATGAACGCATAAAGTCTGTTGACGTACAAAAATAATATCTACGTGTAATTTTACGGTCAGTAAATTTCATAACGTAGCGGACACACACACAAGGACATAAATAAACCTGGTAAAATAAATAAATTGGTATGAAATTTGAAAAAATATAAAGTACCTACTACGATTAGGTTATACGTTCAGTATGGATGATTTTACATAGGTCTTAATAGTTTGTGTTGCAAACTTTAGAATTTTCAAAGTCAATCAATTCAACATCGACAATAGCTTAAAAACGACTTACTAGATTTGATAAGAATAGGTTTTAGTTAGTAAAAAGGGAAGCTAATGAATGTGTATATTTATATTTATTTATTACTTTAGTAGATAAGTACTTTAAACTCTCAAGTCGCAACCTTTTAAAAGCACTCACATTCTAGCACCTTTAAAGAAAGAGGTAAAACTATTTTTTACTCCAATTATTGGAGTAAAATGCCAACGAAATACCAAAACATAAAACTATGAATTCCCCTTGCTTATGAAACTAGCTAAAGCTATGTCTGTGTAGTAACAAATGAATGTGAACGTTGACAAACAATTGTTTTGCTCATAGTGCGTAATGAAAGCAATTGTAAAAAATGCAACGTTGGTTATAAAACACAAATGTAAAAATTACATTATAGCTGCAGTCTGTTCGGAGACGTAATGACTTTTTATGTAGAAACGTGTGACATTATCAAAGTTAAATTTAAATTTTACATAATAATCTCAGTATATTTTGAGCTGCAAAGAATTTCAAACTAAACGTTAAGTACCTATCTATATAATGATTTATCAAGCATAGCTACGTAATCAATGAGTGTCCGATGAAAGGAACCCAAGGTTTACACGACATTGAAACCCTACACAAGCCTATATTTTCTGTTCTGTTTTAGTAAGATTCATCGTCATCATTTCAGCCACAGGACGTCCACTGCTGAACATGGGCCTCCTCCAGTAACTTCCATATCAGCTGCTTGATACAACCTGCATCCAGCGGCTTCCAGCAACCTTTACCAGGTCGTCTGTCCACCTTGTGAATGGACGTCCCACAAGATTCATTAGAACTTTATTTCATCTCGAAGATTTCGGACTCCAAAATTTTTATAAATGCTGTGAGGTCACGCGTTTAAGGTTAACAAAAACATTAAAATTCCAATTAAATTCAAAAATGTTTTCAGTTTTGTACATTACTACTTACATCATATTATTCAAATGACTTTCACTTAAAATGTCAGATTAGTTAATTTCCAACCAGTTCAAAGTAGGTAACCTGAATATCTAAATAATTTTGCTTTCAGAACTGTGACATTTAACTTTACTCAATTCTGAACCGACTATTATCTATTCTGTGTCTGAACTATGAAACTAGGAAGTTACCTGAATACCCACATACGAATTTCAAATGCCCGATCTGCGTCATACAATATCGTCATAAAACAAAAGGTCAATGTGAAATGTGTTTTAAAATGGCTTTAGAGAAAACTTACGGGAATCGATCTAGCCATTGCGTTATATAACCATAATGAGTTTGATTTGGAGCCATATAAAATACGCAGTACAAAATTGATGGTGTCACTCAAGGGTGTACTTACGGTTCTTTGCTTTATAACATTAATTAATTAAATGGATTTACGTAATCATGTGATTCCAATGACAACAAATTGCAAACGACATGCTGTGAATATCAATATAATTAGTTAGGCTGTCTGTTGCTATCACGTCATTCAATCAATCTGGATCTGTCTTAAAATACGCGGGCACTTCTTCCCAACTTGAACAACAATAGATTTTTACAAGGGCATCCCGCAGGGTTATATACTTGGTCCCAAACTTTATATTGATGAACGTTTTAACTACATCAACAAATCAAAAACGCAATTCATCGCCGAAATTCTTCCAAACGGTTGTCCGATATAAAAGAGATTATTAATCTAAGTTTATCCATTAACTTACTACTATTACGCAAATGTTGTGTTCTATTTTACCGTCGGATAACATTGACTGGGTCAAATTGGAGATTTGTGGAGGTATTAATTACATTTCTTAGTGTTGTATTTCTAAAAAACTTAGATTTCATTTGTTAGAATCTACAACTGATGAAAATATTTTATAATTAAGAACCTATTTGATGATAATAATCCAATAATGTAGGCACTTCGCTACTGTTTAAAACTCTTTCCTGATACCAACAACCTTGAATTAATTTTTTGTAACGTTTCTACCATTATAAAATAAAAAGGCATACCTATACATTCGTTTCACGTGCCTCAAACGCGGTAGATACCTTCAAACTTGAAAATGGCAAATTGGTAATGATTGTAGCTTCACTAAATTAATGTGTTCTGACTCATGTCGGTTCGGCATGTTTTTTTTACATGTGTGAGTGGATACAGAGTTAGTGAACCGTGACTTCCCGGTTTTTCAATGAAACCGATATGGATATCTGATCGGTGAGCGCACCTGGGGTACCCGAGGATTTATTACATCCTGAGCGAATGATGGTGCCAGAATTAATGACAGATACTTTTGTTCTAGTACGAATATTCAGAACAAACAAATAATTTTATTCAGAAATTGGTAGGATAAATAAAAATAAATTGTACCATTCTAAATGTAGTTTCTCTAGTTTGATTTTGTGTGGTGTCCAAATAGTATCTACGAGTATCTATGTTTAGCAGTGGAAGTCCTATAGCTGAATTGCTGAAATGATGATGATGATGATGATCTATCCGTCTTTCTGTCTATATTACTGATACATAATTAGCAATTATCATTATTGTAAACCACACAATATCTCTTATCTATCTAGTATAGTTGCGGGTTTGATTGCCGCAAGGGGCAAATGATTGTGTGATGATGTTGATAAGCACTTTGTACCTAAGTCTGAATGTTAATAAAGTTAGTTACGAAATTTTTCCGTTACCTAGTCACCACTATATTACGAGCATAGCATTATTTAGGGCTAGGAACAATTTAGTGCAATTTGTTATCTATCATTATTTTCTAAGTTCATCAATTGAATTCGCTAAGTCATTAATTGTTCATGTTCTTTTGAATCTTGATACGATCTCATTGGTCCAGTAGTGTGATGACACGATTTAACCCCGCGGTCGGGGTTTGATTCATGGTTGGGTCAATTTAGGAGACGTCTTATATATTATTTATTCATCATTATTATTCACTGCCGAATATAGCCTCCACCAATATTTTCTAGATTGACTAGTTGGAAGCATATTTATACTTATATATTTTTAAGAAAAAAGTTGGTCAAAAGTTTGCTTTTCAATATTTTTAATTACACCACTCGAAAGTGAGTAGAATAAAGTGATACGTGCTTCGAAATCTAATATTACTTTTACTTAATTACAAAGCATAACGTAATCCGTCGGCTTAAGGAGAATCACGTCAAATACGAGTACGATTCAAAGTTTAGATTACTATCGCAATAACATTAATTATAATAGGAACAAAACTACTAGTAAACCGACGCAATTATGATCTCTAAACAAACGGAACAAGGTCTCTAATAGCGTGCATTAAATTTATCGTTCGCATTACTGCATTTACAAATTAAAAAGGCCGCAAAGAACGAAGTTTCATTCAACCTCCTATTGTTGTTCTCCTTTCACAGTCACACTGTCATTCGATTGTCAAAATTGCAGCAAAAATTATTGTGTTGAAACTTTTTGAATAAGTGAAAAATCTAACCGGTGTGAATCTGTCTTCTTCAGCGTTCAAGAGATCGCCGACTGATGATGCTTTCGCCTGTGTCGAGATGTGTCTCCTGCTGTTCAGGACGTAGGAAAGTTCGTCCAGGTAACGAAGCGTGAGATTCGCCATTGTCACAAACACAACACACCACTATGTCACACACAATGGGCCACAGAACAATGTGAGAGGCTCACGTAAACAAACTGATCGCGAGGCACGACGAACGTACGTTCTGCGCCATGACGGGTCCGTGACTGGGTGGTTGGCATGGCTGCGCTACGGCGCGAAGGTCAAAGAGTAATGTAGCGTAGAAAGTTTGTTTTGAGCGAGGTTTTTTACCTAATTTTTAATCTAGAGAGAAGTCATTTCTTTTGATATTAACAGAGTTTGAATGAACCTCTTAGACTCAACAAAAATAATAAATAAAGTGTGATCACAGCTGCTACCTGTTAAGGTAAGAAGTTATATATTTTGTTTATATTTTATTGGCCTACTCTATAGCATAATCTATCATAACGTGGTGTTATGAGTATGGAAAGGAAAGCGAATTCCATTCCTTGGGAGTACGTACTAAGATTTACAGTATGATGATGTGAACCTCTTAGTGTCTTCCTTAAAAATTGCCATAAAAACGCGTAGCTAGTAATTTTAAGTAATATTATAATAATGAGTAATTATTGGTGTTATCACAAAATACATACGACGCCATTACTAATCGCAATGATAACAAATGACATTTTCACTTGTATTATTCTACCAAAACTGGATAATACACAAATTCTTTACAACTGATAAATTTGCATGATTTGTTGTTTTTTCACCATTTATGCAATTACAATACTTAATTCCTATGTTTCTGTTTTCTATAGGTCCTAATTGTAACTCTGGTAACTACTTGTACTGTTTACCAACTAGCGATGTACGATAGAAGGTATTTACTTAAATTTATTTAAATATGTCGAATGTGGATTTTTACAAATATTGTATAAATAGCACCTTCTGCCCATTACTCTTTGCACAGTTGCATCTAGCCTAGTGCGATCCATTTCGCCCGAGACTGCGCCGGTCGCGTCTCGCGTCGTTTCCTTGGGTTACGTAAACAACTATATACTTCTCATTGTATACTTTGAAGCAGCAGAAAAGATTGTATATTTGACAACAACTCCTAGAAAAAAACCCAGAGTCGTAGCCAAAGTTAAACTCAAAAACTATATCGAAGTTCAAAAATAAAATTAAAAATGTATGGGATTGACAAATGCAATCGTGAACTCGTGTGGTAAATTGACAACGTTATCATCATTTTCCGACTCAGCGGGACCGCGTTGAAATTTATTTGCAATTAAGTATACCTACAACATAAAACAAACAATTTTATAACACTTGAATTGGAATTTGTTTAATAGCCTAATAGACCGAAAAGATTTCACAGACTGCAATACACTTTACTATGTATTTTCTTTTAAAGCATCGACACCGCTTTTGCTTTTAGTTTTACCAAGTTTGGAAAAATGGAAATATGCTAAATGTATTCTATGCAAGTATTTTGCCTTAGAAAAGTTGCTCAACAAAAATGTGCGCCAAAGGGTGCTGTGGATCACTAACAGTTACTAATCACAAAGATGAATAAAATTGCAGAAGCTATTGTAGGTTCAAAAGTGCGAAACATAAATTAGTTTGGCATCCTATGCCTAATAATTAAATAACTATATTCACCATGGAAAAATACCTACCCTACGTTCATTAATTGTACCAATGATCATGAATTACAGATTGTCATGATTACATGAACAGACACTTAAATTAAGTACTTGTCTTGTTAAATTAAAAAAATATATTTTGTTTTAACTCCTATCATTTTCTGACTTTCAGTTTACAGCCTTTTTTATCTCAAAACGTTTACAAATACAATTGTAACACTTACATTTCTCGCCCATTGCGTTTGGCAAGAGTCGTTGACAACAGCGTTCTAGTCTGCGCAAGCGCACCATTCGGTAATTGGGTTAATAGTGGACACGTCGTCACGACGACCACGGAGTACACTCGGTCGTATTAAACTTGTACTATTGTTAATTATACCTACTATAATATCAGATATCTACAATGTGATATGGGTGGTACTTCTAACCCGTCAAGGCTAAGTTCGGTATCTAATTTTATAGACAAAAAAAGCAATTTGGTGACCCCAAATTACTTACAAAAATAAAATATTTTTTTCGAAAATAATTTAATGTTTTTTTTTTCTAGCCAAAGAAACCCTAAACACCAGAAATTAAGTTTATGGTCAGTTACTCTGTTCCTAGCTATCTTGTGGTATTTCTTTCATGTTTCTACGTACGGCACATAAAACCTTTGTTATTGCCGAAAGTGTTAAAAAACCAAAATGGCCGCTATTCATAGGGGTGAGGGTTTGATCCCCCAAATTATTATTTTTATCTATAAAATTAGGTATCGCACTTAGCCTTAACGGGTTACAAGTACCGCCCATATCACATTGTATAATCTATTTGAATTTTGACAACTTTTGCTATGGGCGTGGTAATTTGCCTTTGAATGAAATGAGTGGGTATCTAGTGTTTCGATTATTGATTCAAGAACGCTACGACAACAACATAACAAACAAACATACTAAAATACGTTTAGATACATTTATGGTTTAGTTATATCACACAAACATACAGGTTGATTTTTTATCACCATCCAAACCTTCTGAGAAGACTCCCATGATACAAACGAACAACTCTTTCTATTGGACCAACTCTCTAACTGCAAAAAAATCTGCTGTTCCATACAAAATATCAATATTCATTCGACCAAAATGTATGGAACAGCTGTTTTTTATTGCAGTTAGAGAAATAGTCTAATAGAAAGAGTTGTTTGTTTGTATCACGGGAGTCTTCTCAGAAGGTTTGGATGGTGAAGAAAATCAATCTGTATAGGCCCCTCTCGAAATTCGAACTCGTAACCTCCTGGGTTTGTAGTCTATCTACAGCACGAACAACAAGAATGTATTTGAAATAACGAATGTGTCGAATAATTAAAATGAGATCCAATTGATATTCAATTGACGACCTCCTTGGCCGAGAAGCGAGCACGCTGGACTATATGGCGTCGCCATCTCTGAGGTTCCGGGTCCGATTCCCGGTCGGGTCAATGTGGAAAACGAACTTTTTTCTATATATATTGTCTCGTGTCTGGGTGCTGTGGTACCGTTGTCGTTTTTGGTTTCTATAACACAAGTGGTTAAGCTATTTACCATAGGAATGGAGCAATGTATGTGATGTTATCCAAAAAAATAGCACCTTTTAAATTAGCAGAAGTGGGGCTTGATGGTCGTGAAATCAAACTATATGAGTAGCTACGTAGGTATCGTACATTTATAGGTGCATGCATATAGTATTAATTTTCGGAGCTGTCTGTATCAACGAATACTTAATAGCCCTGCCAGAACTTTAAGTTCGATTTAAAGGGTAATTATACACAAACATCACAGTTATAGGGCTAGCGGGTGTAGTATGGATCACGAATTTGAGAAATATTACACTTGATACCTACCTCCATGACAGAGGTGTCGCAACGATATTGATTTTAAATAGTATATTCTATGAACATGTCTCAATTTCATGCAATTTGAATTATCAGTTTTTTTATAAGTACAAGGTGTAGGTGTAACTCAAAGACATGCACCCTTCCTGAAATAATACTTACAAACTCACCTCCATACCTGGATAGTTTGTGATAGATATACATATATATACTAGGTCGCATTTTATAAACTGGTAAAATTTAAAGGGCAATTATAAAAACATAAAAAAAACATTTTTGTAAAAAAAATTTTTATAGAAAATAATATAGAAGTTCTGTTAAAGTTTCACAAGTTTATAAAAAGCGACCTTTAATTTAATTATTTAACCTTTATTAACGATTTAACCTTTCAATCCCAATCGTCAGCCGGTTACCGCACGTCCTTGTTATTCAATTGTTTTCTATTTTACCCACGCGTGAGGGTTAAAATAAAAATAAATTTGTTAAATATCAATATTTATGTATTAACATATACATATCAAAAATTTTAAAAAATACCCACCAATTTTGAATAAAACAAGATTTAAGTAAAATTTGGGCATATTTCTCCTTAGGGCCGATTCTGGTGTTTATTATTACAACCATCGTATGGGTCCAAAATCATTCTCTCAAAAATTATCTCTTTCCCCAATTCCCAAACAAACCGTAACAGCTGATCGGACATAAGATTCTTTTCAATTCACACAAACTGAAAAAATAAATAATATAATTATGTATTAGATTAGCTTATGATGCAGCTTACATTCCCATAGTAACTCTCTAAGCAATTTAGTTGCTATTAAAAGACTAATTTAGCTATAAAAACATCACAAAGGGCATAAGGGCTTTAGTATTACGCAATGCAGCTGAAGCGTTGATGTCTTTTTTATTAGGGTTACGTAACAAAACCACAAAACCTTTTTACTTGAGTTTCTAATAGACTTTCTTCAATATGCAATTATCACATTTTCGCAAGATGAGCGGTTTTTCAATAGTCTGTTAATACGTCAAAAAGTTGTTTTAAATGTGATTTCTAGTAGGTGATGGGAATTAATAAATAAGGAATGAATGTTAACTCGAAATATGGAATAAAAATCCTTGTGTTACGTATGTGTGTGTCCCAGAACACCCAGACTTGACCCAATTTAGAAAAGTTCGTTTTCTGAATTGACCTACACTGGGAATCGAACACGTTACGTTTGAGATTGAAGAGAATCGCCATGCTTATACGCTAAGCAGTCGTCTGTCGGTAAACTGTATGGAATATTATGCACATATGTATTTTTCCAGCTGGCAGTGGCTGGATGAAAAAAGCGGGAGATCGTGCTCTTTGGCGTTCTTTTAGGTTTACGTCCAGCAGTGGACTGCAATAGGCTGAACAGATAGACAGATTTTTCCATTAGCTTCTATTTACCTCTATTTTTGGCGTATAGTATCTAAAGTAACTTTCAAACTTCAACTATTCCCGTTCAAAACTATAGGTATATAGTTCCCGACTGATAATTATTAAAAAAAAAATGCCTATGAAAAAATCTTTGGAGGAAGCTTAAGTCCCAGTGGACTGCAATAGGATGACATGATGATAATCTGTGAACTGTGATTAAGAACACAGCAATAGGCAAATCGAAAATAAGCTAATTAAATCGAACTAATCCATAGAAACAGCCTTTGAAATCTTGCAAATACATACAAATACACAATCAGTCTTATTCAGAGTGCATTTGCTATTCCGGGACCACTGTTTCAACGTACAAAAATCAGTGGTTTAACCTTAGTCTGGACTAGTAAATGCACTCTGAATAAGACAGATAGAGTATAGGGTAAAGGTAAAAGTAATTTGCTTCAGCCTGATATCAAAACGTTTTAGCCGCTAAAAATGAGCCTATAAAATATCGTTTCTTAGTAAATCTTTTAGTAGATTTCTTTTAAAATTGAATATCATCAGTCTCGCAACGGTACACTGATTAAATGTTTTGTTATAGGGATTACAAGGGAGCGTACAATAGCCAAACTTTCACCACGTTTCGCGGAAATAAACACGTCCAATATACTTTTATTTATTCAATGAACTGAATTCAACGCGAACTCGAAATGTTTTTAAAGATTAAAATGTGGAACGCCTAGTCACGGTAGAAAAGAAGTAGAATACATTTCTATTAATCTATTTCCATAAATTGCTAGTTTTTAGTAGGTACGCATTTTGATTCTGCTATAAAAACTTGCATTTTATATTTTTATACCTAGTGAGTGATATTATTTAGACGGGCTGTCTTTTATTAAAAGTGTGGTGTAGTGAATAACTTCAATTGGTTCTAAATGGCAAAATAATTGACATTAACTAACATAATTTTTCATCATCCTATTTTGGCTTCATCCAATCAATTAAAATGATCGAGTTTTGTCATAGGTACATTTCACGCAAAATTTGACTAATATGGTTGCTGTCTCAATATAATTTGGAAGCCCGATAAGTGTGTAGTGCGAATTTATAGATTTCTGTGAGTCATTTCGATTATATTCAGATGACATTCACTTTATGACCTGCCAGTGACCACTGTATTTGGAATCAAGAAATAAAATACAACATTGAATTAAATAGACCACCTTTACCTATAGATTTTATCGACTGAAATCGATCGCTTTTTGGGCTCCCTAGTTGGCGCCACTGGCATTTCAAATATTAAGTCAGACGACATGTTACACCTTTAAACGTCCACAGCAGACTATTTACAAACTGGTCATTGAATAGTGTTCCCCCCTCCTTCTCTAAAAGCTCAACTACTGGCTTAAAAAATCTGAATTTTTTTAATGAACTTTAAGTCAAATCGTAACGTTAAAGATAGATCTGTGGAGTAACCATGAACTCTGAAAACAATCTCAAAGCTGTCAAATCTGTCAATTTTGGTACGTCATTACATACAAAATTTGACAGATTTGATAATGTTTGACAGATTCGAGATTGTTTTAAGAGTTCGTGGTTACCGCCCAGTTAGTTTAAGAGTAATGGTCGGTCAACTTGAGTATTAAAAAAATTCTTACCTAAAAATTGCTTAGAGAAATACATTAAAAGTGACTTAAATGAAGTAATTGCTGAAGTATATTGTGGTAACGAGCGGCAACTACGGAACCCTATACTGCGGGCACGACACGCACTTGGCCTGTGTTAAATCAAGACTTCAGCGTAGGTCTCTTAAAATCAATGCGTATTATTTCTTGCGATTTTTAAATATACCTGTGTCATTTCAATAATAACTTCGTTTTGACATGGTGTTATTGTTTTTTAATTCGATTAGTTCCATTAACCGTCTCATCTTACGACTAGGAAGTGATCCAAATAGTACAATAGCAAGTTCTTTACATAGCAAACGTACAAAGACGTTCGAGACAGCGTGTAACGAGTAACGTAACAGATGTAAGCGGTTGTGAACGTATTAGTACTGTATTCCACTGCAAGCTTTGCTATATGAATATAGCTGCCTGGTGGCTACATGAGACCGCGTCACAATATAATTTCTATGTGGTTTAACCTTAAATCGCATATTAAAACATCTTTAATGAAAAAAGGATATTATACTGTAAATGATTATATAAATGATAAAAATATTTGGAAATAAATACTGCCCTGCTCGCACAGGTACATTTATCTTGTAATGTAAAATATATACTATTTAAAAAGAGGCTGACAATAGTGACCGAGTTTCTTGCGCTACTTCTTCTCGGCGCTAGCCCAAAATTGTCCCGAAGTAGTGGTAGGGAAAAAAATATTGGGACGTGTAAAAGCGCTTAGTCTAAGCCTATTTACAGAAATATATTGGTTTTAATGGTTTTTCCATTGTGTCCAGCTTTGCTAGACTGAGAGGAGAGGATATAACACGTTTTTAATAGCTTTACAGTAAGCAAGAAAATAAAGCTGCCTTTAAAAAAATATACATTGGGTCACTGGACATGTCACAAAAACTGCCGAATGTCCCAAAGAGTGACAGATTGTAATAAAAATAAAAATAATGAAAGGTTAATACTAAAACAAATCTTAGAAGTCGGTTTTAATCTACTTCTATCAATCGCAAAGATTAAAAATGTTGTAATATTGTAAGAGTGTTACATTCGGATGACAAAACAATAGTTTAATACCATCGACTAGAATATGTTGGTGTGACAAATGTAGGATCCTAACTTATTAGGTGAAATAAATAAAAAAATCATCTTAGTCTAAAAATTGAGTAAAAAATTTATTGTATTTGTTTTTTGCCATTTAAATATTAGTTTCATTAAAAGAAATGTAACCAAATCACCTAAAATTATTTAAAAAAATAGGACCATACATAGTTTTCTTTTTTTTTTACTAATATTTGATGCACATGTTTTCTCTGGAACTGGAACTACGCCCTTTTGCGTTTCCCAACAAATATGAAGTTGAACTAATTATTAAGACGATAATGATGATCTGTATCTGTTATAATAACAGTTTGTACTGTAACTCGGTTAATATTAGCTAGTATATAGTAACTAGACATGATGCTGAGATTACGCAATGACGTCATAGTTTATAATTGCATGCTCTTAAAATAGGTTAGGTGTGTTTGTTTCTTATTCTAATTGACATATAAATTTAGTTTTAGTTTAAGATCTCAGGTATAAGTACTAAATTCGCAATAAACTCATTTTATTTTGAATTTGAGGCATGCGAAATTATGGGCAATAAATAACCCATCTTTTAGTTTTAGGCTTTCGTAGCCAAAGGGTAAAACGATGACTCCGCTGTCCGTCCGTCTGTCTGTCCGTCTGTCCGTCTGTCCGTCTGTCCGTCTGTCCGTCTGTCCGTCTGTCCGTCTGTCCGTCTGTCCGTCTGTCCGTCTGTCCGTCTGTCCGTCTGTCCGTCTGTCCGTCTGTCCGTCTGTCCGTCTGTCCGTCTGTCCGTCTGTCCGTCTGTCCGTCTGTCCGTCTGTCCGTCTGTCCGTCTGTCCGTCTGTCCGTCTGTCCGTCTGTCCGTCTGTCCGTCTGTCCGTCTGTCCGTCTGTCCGTCTGTCCGTCTGTCCGTCTGTCCGTCTGTCCGTCTGTCCGTCTGTCCGTCTGTCCGTCTGTCCGTCTGTCCGTCTGTCCGTCTGTCCGTCTGTCCGTCTGTCCGTCTGTCCGTCTGTCCGTCTGTCCGTCTGTCCGTCTGTCCGTCTGTCCGTCTGTCCGTCTGTCCGTCTGTCCGTCTGTCCGTCTGTCCGTCTGTCCGTCTGTCCGTATGTCCGTCTGTCCGTCTGTCCGTCTGTCCGTCTGTCCGTCTGTCCGTCTGTCCGTCTGTCCGTCTGTCCGTCTGTCCGTCTGTCCGTCTGTCCGTCTGTCCGTCTGTCCGTCTGTCCGTCTGTCACCAGGCTGTATCTAGACTATATAAGACAGTTGAAATTTTCACAGATGATGTATTTCTGTTGCCGCTATAACAAAAAATACTAAAAAAACAGAATAAAATAAATATTTAGGAAGCTCCCATACAACAAATGTGATATTTTTGCTTGTTTTTGGTCGATATTGATAACATCAGCAACAGGTAGACGCTTGAAATATTCACAGAATATTTAGTTATACCTATATTTACATTAAAATTGAGGGGGCTCCAATGCTACAAACGTGTTTTTATTTTATTTTATTTGAACGTACATGATTTTTTTACCGTTGTCATAGATAATGGTACGGAACTCTTCGTGCGCGATTCCGACTCGCACTTGGTCGGTTTTTTTTCTTTTACCCCTTCGTCCCGATCCTGGCCGCAGTACGGTACTTTATCTTGATTCTAGATGCGTCTTGTTATTACATTTAGAGCGATCACCATCGCAATAGTGTTCGTTGTTCTTGCGCTGCTTCTTCTTGGCGCTAACCAGTGTAAGAAGCACATTGATATAATTTATAGTTTGGTAATGATAGAGCTGGCTGCAACGAGTAGAGTGCTGGGTATGAGTATTGATGGATGGAGGGGTTGCGGCAGGGGCGTGCGTGCATATAGGCAATTTAGGCAATGTCTAACCACGATTAGGCAAACGTAGTGTAGGACGCCCCCCGGCTAGATGGACCGATGACCTGAAGAAGGCAGCTGGCAGCGACTGGATGCAAAGCGCTGTGGCGCTCCTTGGGTGAGGCCTATGTCCAGCAGTGGTCTGCAACAGGCTGATATGATAAGGCAATGCCTACTAGCCCCTCTAGCACGAGCAACAAAACACCGTATGATAGGTGTCTACGACACATTCACATCGTCATCGTTCCGTTCCATCCATTCATTCGTACATACATTCATTCTTCTTCTTGCAAAATCCACACCGAACGTTAGACGGTCTAAAATATATTGTTAATTTGTTAAACCTAAAAAATATGAAAATATACTAAATTCAAGAATTCACTGGTTTGATTTAATCTTATACAAAAAGTGGCGACCGTAACATCACCTGCAATCTTCAGATTTGAAGCAGATAGCCCCTCAGATTTCCACGTGTGTCAAGGGCATGAGAAGGACATCATCACCAACCAAGATACAAGGACAGAATTCCACCCAAAGATTACGAAAGGTCGTGCGGAACGCGCCAATACCTACGTCCTTGTGAATTACCTACGACTACTGCTACGTGTATCGAGACATTTAACCTTCGTCAAGCAAACCATACTGGGAGTCTTGAGATCTATACTACGTGTGCTCCTGGGACGCAGAAGACAGCTTAGATGCACTGCCTACCTACCTAAAAGTGAGCCCGTTCCATTCTTAACTAACATACCTATACATTAATCAATTCATTCTGTGCATTTAGCGGACTTAGTTTCTCGGCATCAAGTGAAATTTCTACATAGTATTCTATTTGTGTCTAGAGTGCTTATCCCTATCTCCGTAAGAGGGCTAAATAGGATAGGCAAAGCACAAAACTATTCTAAATAATTTCACCTAACGGTTGATTGCTACATACCTTTCCGCCATTTTGCTATGCACTAATTTTATTCAATCCATTATTTTAGCCGTTTATTCACTACTGTTGAAGAATATTCACAATTTGCACCACTATTAATGCTTACTTAATTAAAATATTACGAATTTGACCCATAAATACCATAAAGATATATCTATTTCCGATTATATTCACAAAAATTACAAACCGCCGTTTTCGCATACGTGTTATCATTGTCAGTTTACTTAGGCGAACGAAATTAATTATATTCCAGTGATCCCGGTTACGCGTCATCGCTTGCGCACCTACTTCAGCTGACTACCGGCTGCAACACCTGCATCCCTCAGCGCTGCACGCAGCCTACGCGTGCCGTGTGCATCAGCTGATCAACAAAGCGAGGAGCGTATCGTTCGTAACTTATTACCTCCTTTATTACGTAATCATAAACAGCTGTTTGAGATAGCTCATCGCGAGTTTACGTATTAAATTGGCAGAACCTACTAAGCCACTATCGCTTAAAGAGCTAACTATTAAACGCGGTTCTATTAAAGGACGTGTAACTAAATTTAAAATAAGTCTCGATGTTTTAGCATCTTTAGAACGTATTTCAGAGCTAGAAGCGAGTAAACTCTCGATGAAACTGTCAAAATGTGAAGCGTTATTCATTGAATGCGACGAGGTTCAGAATCTTATAGAAATTAATAACCCAGAATGTCAAGAAAATGAGTTAGTTACAAGAGACTTGATCGAGCAAGATTTTTACCATTGCATTGCATTAGCACAAGATTTAATTAAGAAAAATACTAAGTCTGAGTGTGATGACACTAGTTCCCGAGGAAAGTCATCTTTGGCTACGTGTCATCATAATGATCACAGTTGTAACACATTAGGGTTTAAATTACCGGTGATTAAAATACCGAATTTCGATGGGACATATTTTAAGTGGTTAGAATTTAAGGAAACGTATGTATCGCTAGTTCACAATAACGATAGAATCGAAAATATTCATAAATACCACTACTTACAATCCTATCTTGAGGGAGAAGCGGCTCGAGTGATTGCTAATTTAGAAGTTAGTCATAAAAATTATATCGAGGCATGGAACCTATTATGCGAACGGTATGACAATAAACGCCAACTAATAAATAACCATTTAAAAACATTGTTTAATTTAAATTCAATTCAAGAAAGTGACAAGTCATTAAGATATGTCATCGACCATGTCACTAAGAATTTACGCGCACTTAATACACTCGGGCTGCCTACCGATAAGTGGGATGTTTTAGTTATATACATTATCGCAGGAAAATTAAATAATAGTACATATTTTAAGTGGGAAGAACATAGAAATAATTTAAGCGATATACCTACTCTTAGCGACTTCTTTAGTTTTTTGAAGTCTCGCGCTGATGTTTTGGAGACTGTCTATCGCCATAAGCAAGATGGTCAAGATAACAAACAGAAACAGTTCTTTAATAATCAAAATAAGCCTAATACTTCAAGGTCGTTAGTAACTACGTCGAATGAAGGCAACACTTCTACTTTTATACCGGAATGTTTATTTTGTAAGAATAATCATCGTCTTTTTGAGTGTCCTTCCTTTAAACTAAAATCAGTCGAAGATAGATTAAACTTTGTATCGTCTAATAAATTATGCGAAAATTGTTTGCGATCGGGACACATTGCTAAGCGTTGTCGTCTTTCAAGTACTTGTCGTCAGTGTAAGCAACGACATAATACTCTTCTGCACAAACCAGACGACACTGAAATTGTTAATTCTGCAACATTGTCTTCAATGTGTTCATCTGAAGTACTTCTATGTACTGCTAGAGTAAAGGTTACCAATCTAGCCACAAATAAGTCTATGATAGTGCGAGCTTTACTCGACAGCGGGAGTCAGTCGACTATTATCACACAAGCCGTGAAGCGGCATTAAAACCTGATTCCTCAGCCTTCAAACACTAACATAGTAGGCATTGGTAACACTAAGTTACAAATAAACACAGAACGCTGTATTCTACGCATTAATTCGGAAACTAGTTCATTTAACGTGATTGCATCATGTTTAGTTTTGCCTGAAATTACCGGCAATTTACCTAAAGTATATTTTGATATCAAGCAATTCAATCTTAGCGAATTTCAATTGGCTGATCCCTCTTTTAACGAACCATCGCCTGTAGATATCCTAATCGGTGCCGATCTATTCTGGGACATAATCAGTGCTCAGCAGCATTCGTTAGGAACCGGGAATCCTAAGCTTCAGGCTTCCAGGTTAGGATGGCTCGTCACGGGACCCTTACCTCGCTCTAATAAAAATGAAACTAATTCTACTTTATGCAACTTCGTCTCGTATGACGAAAACTTGATTAATATACAAGACGAGTTATCTAGATTTTGGGAACTTGAGACTTATCCACAGAAAAAACCCCTTAGTACCGAGGAAAAATTATGCGAACAACATTACCTTACCAATACTACTCGCACCAGCAATGGTCAATTTTGTGTAGCTTTGCCACTCCGAGACAACACAGATTGTTTAGGAGATTCCTACAATTTAGCAAAAAAGAGGTTTTTTAATTTGGAGGCTCGATTCCGACGACAGCCAGAATTAAAACTCGAATATTGTAAATTTATCAATGAGTATGAAGCATTAGGTCACCTATCTGAATATCCAGAGCCTAGACCACTAAATGCCTATTTCTTGCCCCACCATCCCGTTATAAGGGAACTCAGCGAGTCGACTAAACTACGCGTTGTCTTCGATGCGTCGGCTCGCACTACTTCTGGCCTTTCAGTCAACGATCTGCAAATGGTGGGACCAGTTGTGCAAGAACCTTTATTTAATATATTAGTTCGTTTTAGACAGCATAAATACGTTTTAACAGGGGATATCGAAAAAATGTTTCGCTCAGTGCTCCTAAAGGATGCTGATCGCGATCTACAACTTATTTTGTGGCGTGATAGTGAAGATAAGCCAATAAGGATACTACGTTTGAATACCGTTACTTACGGATTTGCTAGCGCCAGTTTTCTTACTACACGTTCTCTTTGGCAGATAGGTGAGGAGTGTGTTGATCAAAAGATTAAACTTATCATACAAAATGACCTATATTGCGATGATCTACTTACTGGTGCAAATACTGAACAGGAATTACGGCATATCCATCTCGCTGTATCTTCTGAGTTAGCTAAGGGATGTTTTAATTTACGTAAATATCGTTCAAACTTACCTGAGTTGTTTGCTGACTCCGTTGACCTGGAAAATGATAATCTCATGATTAGCAAAGCTACTAGTACACTAGGTGTAGGTTGGACGCCATCCACTGATAAACTCCATTTTCAGCACGATATTTCAGCATCTGACAATGTCACAAAGAGAAACATACTTTCCTCTACATTTAAAATTTTCGATCCTCTTGGTCTACTCTCTGTCTTCACGATAAAACCCAAAATTTTATTACAAGAAATATGGAGTCTCAAAATTGATTGGGACGAACCAGTTCCTTCAAAAATAAAAGATTCTTGGTTACGATTCTCAACTAAATCTTCATGTCTATCTTTACTGAAAATTCCGCGACGTATTTTAATTGACAATCCTGTATCCGTACAAATACATTGTTTTTCTGACGCCTCGCAACGTGCTTACGGTAGTTGTATATATTTGAGATCTGTCTCTACTAGCGGTGCAGTACAAGTTGTCCTGGTATGTGCAAAATCACGGGATGCACCTATCAAACCCACTACAATACCACGGCTCGAACTCTGCGCTGCTCTACTGGGATCTCAATTATGCTCTACAGTCATAGCTGCATTACGCTGCCCTATAGAGCGTCAGATTTATTGGACAGACTCCAAAGTTGTGTTAGGCTGGCTGAACTCTAACAAAACTAAAACCTTTGTATCTCATAGAGTAGCTGCTATAAATGAACTCACAAATCCCGCAGACTGGCGTTACGTGCCTACATCTATCAACCCAGCAGACCTAGTCTCGCGTGGCGTCGATCCAGACCAAGTAGACCTGTCTATTTGGTGGAGCGGCCCGTCGTTTCTTTTAGAATCCGAAGCTTCGTGGCCATCCGCACATATAGCCGATTCAATAGAGTTGCCAGAGCTAAAGATATACCATACTTTAGGGGGGGAGGAGGCAACTTCCATGCCAAGCTTGTCTGAAACTTTATCCAAATATTCCAATTCAACCATGCTTATAAGAGTTTTAGCTAGGGTTTTAAGATTCATCAACAATTGTAAAACACATTTTAAATCAGATAGAACACAAGGTCTACTGCAAGTTTCCGAACTAGAAAAGGCTCACAACGTTATGGTAAAATTGGCACAGCAAGATTCCTTTCCTACAGAGTTAGCATTGCTCAAAAAAGGTAAATCTTTAAATAATAAAGCCGCTTTGGTGTCTCTGAATCCATTTTTCGATGAAAGTGGTATTCTTAGGGTTGGAGGGCGCATTGATTCATCTAATTACCAGTATGATAAGCGTCATCCCATGCTGTTACATTCCAGTCATTTTTTCACGAAGATTATATTCAAACAGGAACATGTACGCTTGTTGCATGCAGGTCCTCAACATCTATTGGCTTCTATTAGGGAACGGTATTGGCCTGTAGGAGGTAGGACTCTAGCTAGACGTGTGGCACGCGAGTGCATAACCTGTCGTCGATTTAAAGCTCGCACTATGGACAACATCATGGGAAATTTGCCTACAGACCGCGTACAACCTGATTATCCCTTTTCAACAGTGGGCACCGACTTTGCTGGTCCATTTCTAATAACGGACCGCAAGGGACGTGGGTGCAAAATAACTAAGTGTTACCTCTGCATTTTTGTTTGTTTTCGGTATAAATGTGTTCACTTAGAGTTGGTTAGTGACATGTCAATGAATGCATTTTTACTGACTTTAAAAGGTTCATAGCCCGTAGAGGCAAACCAAAGATCATTTTTTGTGATAATGGTAGAAATTTTGTTGCAGCCAACAAGGAAATAAATTCTTTTCTTAAAACCTACAATGATTCTATCATTGATCATGCATCTCGTGAAGGCATTGAATTCCGCTTCTCTCCTGTTTACGCTCCTCACTTTGGTGGTATTTGGGAGGCCGGGGTCAAATCCGCGAAATTTCACTTGCATAGAGTCCTAAAAAACGTTCACTTGACGTTCGAGGAACTGAGTTCGTTATTTGCTCAGATTGAAGCGATTCTTAACAGTCGACCCCTTTGTCCTTTAAGTCCTTCACCTCAAGACCTATCTCCACTTACCCCGGGCCACTTTTTAATTGGTAGGCCATTGACGTCATTGCCATCGCCATATCTGCTTGACTACAGCACACATCGTCTTGATCGATTTCAGCGATTGGAGCAGGCTCGTCAGAGTTTCTGGAAGCGGTGGTCAATGGAGTACGTCGCAGAACTTCAGCAGCGTACTAAGTGGAAGGTGCGATGCAGAGAGCTCAAACCAGAGGACTTAGTCATAGTCAAAGATGATAGCGCTCCACCACTATGTTGGCGCCTTGGACGAATCTCAAGACTATTCCCTGGCTCTGATGGAGTACCACGAGTCGCCGACGTTACAACCCCGCAAGGCACCATTCGTAGAGCCATCAACAGACTTTGTCTACTACCCTCTCCGGACGAAGACCACGAAAAACATTCTTGAAGGCTATACTTCAAGGCGCCCCAGAATGTCTACGACACATTCACATCGTCATCGTTCCGTTCCATCCATTCATTCGTACATACATTCATTCTTCTTCTTGCAAAATCCACACCGAACGTTAGACGGTCTAAAATATATTGTTAATTTGTTAAACCTAAAAAATATGAAAATATACTAAATTCAAGAATTCACTGGTTTGATTTAATCTTATACATAGGCAATTTAGGCAATACCTACCAACCCTCTAGCACGAGCAACAAAACACGATATGCTAAAGCGATTTATCGCCTTTTTATTTTCAAAATATGATAACTTCGCCGCCATCTTGTACTTTTATTAAAACACTGAGCATATCCGTGCCGGTCACGGCTATGCTCGCTTTTTCGATAAAAGTTTCTATTTTGACAAAAAAAATGCGATAAATCGCTATATCATCATATCGTATCATATGGTGTTTTGTTGCTCATGCTAGAGTGGCTGGTAAATGAAATGAGGCAGGCAGTAGGTACTTACAATGTGTGTCATTGATGAAAACCACAGATTTTAATCAATAAAACTCCTAAGTTAGTTTCGAAAGCCTACTTCAAAATAAAACTAATCCCCGCCACTGCGTAGCGGACGACCTAAGAAGAGATGAATGGATTGTGTGAGAGCGGACCGATATGTCTGAGAAGGGAGTGAATGACTCGATAGCAAGTGACTGAATTGCATAGAAGAAGAAAACGTCCTGCACCGACCCCAGATAGCCTGGGAACAGGGGGCCTAGCGCGAAAGTGTATCTTTCGTTCGGTCGTATAAACCTTACAAATTAAAATGGCCAGTCTCATTTGTCAATCGTTTGATAAAATATGGCCAACTCAATCTAGCCGTGTAAAAAACCCGACCGTTTTCAATTGCTCATAAATTGTTAAACCTTTGATACGGGGGAATGGATGTTTTAATTTGATCGGTTAATACGACCGACCGAACGATACACTTTCGCGCTAGGCCCCAAGGGCAGGCGAATGATGATGATGAATAATAAAGCCTGCATAGTTTTAGTAAATTCAATGACTGAACGAAAGTTTAATGATCCAACAATCTGAAGACTAAACTACGTTCACAGGCTCAAAATCTACGAATAATACAATGAACGGTGATGGATAAGATAATGAAAACGAAACAATGATGCAATATAATAATAAAAGAGTCGCGTACGCGGCTAATTGCGCGCGCGCAGAGAAAGCGAACGGAAACGCGTGCGAGCGCCGGGGGACTAGGGTTGCCAATAGGCCATCAATCAATTGACATACTTTTTATGTGCT
Source organism: Anania fuscalis (assembly GCA_950371115.1). Classification (NCBI taxonomy): domain Eukaryota; kingdom Metazoa; phylum Arthropoda; class Insecta; order Lepidoptera; family Crambidae; genus Anania; species Anania fuscalis. The sequence goes on from OX493346.1 coordinate 2,914,947, forward strand.
GTCAAAACGCACCTCTGTCCTATAATTTGTAGGGCGATAGCAAGCTTTGACGTCATTGTCCACCAATCAATTGACATACTTTTTATGTGCTGTCAAAACTCACCTCTGCCCTATAATTTGTATGGCCATATCAAGCTTTGACGTCATTGTCCACCAATCAATTGACATACTATTTATGTGCTGTCAAAACGCACTTCTGCCCTATTATTTGTATGGCCATAGCAAGCTTTGACGTCATTGTCCACCAATCAATTGACATACTTTTTATGTGCTGTCAAAACGCACCTCTGCCCTATAATTTGTATGGAGATAGCAAGCTTTGACGTCATGTTTACCGAACTTAACCGCCAAATTTTTTATTGGTTTTGAAGCAAACAAAAATCAGATTAAATAAATGATAATGTACCGGGTTGTCGGGCCTAAAATAAGGTTTCAGATTTAATAAATTATGTCTTAGTATCCATGATCGTTTGAGTGGTTAGAATTATTTATAATTGGTGTCCACGACATGTTGCCATTGTTGACAAAAGGCGATCGCGCATATATGAGCACTGCAATACCCGCAACCACCGCAGTCATTGCATTTTATGGCGCATCGGTCGCATTATGCGGATGGTTTCAGGTCTTGCAGTGCTCATAGATGCGCGATCACCTAAAGACTGAAAACAAAGTGCACCTCACCAACATCCGAGGTCTGCACTCAAATCTCGACCCGGTCCACCACCACCTGGAGACCGAGAAGCCGCACTTATTCTTCTTAACGGAGACGCAGATAGCAACACCGTCGGACGTGGCATACCTCAACTACCCTGGATACACTCTCGAACATAAGTTCAAGAAATGTGCAGGGGTCTGTGTGTATGTTCGCGATGACATCTGCTGTAAGCGTCTCCGTTGCTTTGAGAAGTCTGAATTTCCTGTGCTGTGGCTTTTGGTGGACACTGGGGTAGAGAAATCTCTCTGCGCTAGTGTTTACCGTTCGCACAGTGGAGATCGGGAGACGACTCGGCTCATGGAATACCTTGCTGAGGCGGCAGACTCCGCACTTCAGCGATATCCAACAGCAGAGCTTGTTTTTCTGGGGGACTTCAACGCCCACCACAAAGTGTGGCTGTTCCCATACCAGAAAACTGGCCATGCTGGGCGAGAGGCCCGCAAGCTAGCATTGGCGCTAGATCTCACTCAGCTGGTGGAACAAGCGAATACCGGATATCGCTGATCATACACCCAATTGCCTGGACCTACTGCTGATAACTGATCCGCACAGACATTCGGTTTCAGTCTCGGCTCCACTGGGATCGTCCGACCACTGTGTAGTGAAATCCGTATCGATCTGCTCTCCTCCGGATTACACCCTTAGGGGTACGAGGAGAGTATGGCGATACGAGTCAGCAGACTGGGACGAGATGCGAGCTTTCTTTGCATCATACCCGTGGCGGCAGTTATGCTTCTCTTCGAAAGACCCCTCATGCGTCGCTGATGCGATCACAGCTGTTATCCGGCAGGGAATGGAATATTTCATTCTATTTTCCGACATCCCGCTCGGTTACAAAGCCCGACCTTGGTACAATGCGGACTGTGCTCGAGCTGAGGCTCGTAAACAGTCAGCTTACCAGGCTTGGGTAAAAGCTCGAGATCAAAAAGCGCGAGCGCGAAAGGTGCGAGCAAAGAAGAGAGCATATAATACAGCCGCCAGGTCTTGCAAAAGGGTGCTGCGAAAAGCTAGGTTCGACCATGTCAGCCGTATTGGGGCGAAACTTGCATCTTACCCACAAGGTAGTAAGCAGTTCTGGTCCCTGTCGAAATCAGTCGAATCTAACTTCTGCCTTCCTACACTACCTCCAATGCAGAAACCTGATGGGTCACTTGCCCACACCACAACAGAGAAAGCAAATTTATTTGCCGATCTGTTTGCAAGCAATTCACGTCTAGACGCTGGCTCGAAACGTCCACCCACCTTGCCTCACTGTGATTCTTTGATGCCAGAGATCACAGTGCACAACAAAGAGGTCCGTAGATCCCTTCTTGGTCTAGACGTGAACAAGGCCTGTGTTCCTGATGGCATACCAGCAAGAGTGCTGAGGTATTGTGCGCCTGAGTTGTCTCCCGTACTGACGCGACTGTACCGCCTCTCTTACGACAGAAATCGTACCAAAATCTTGGAAGCTTGCCAATGTGCAACCAGTACCCAAGAAGGGTAGCCGTGCCGACCCTAGTAACTACAGACCGATCGCCATCACTTCCATACTCGGTAATGTTATGGAAAAGGTTCTAAATTGCAAACTGCTTTCATACCTAGAAGACAATGATCTTCTCAGTGATCGTCCATATGGCTTCCGCCGGGGACGTTCAACTGGGGATCTTCTAGTGTATGTAACGCATTGCTGGGGCGAAGCCATCGAAAACCACGGCGAAGCAATCGCAGTGTCGCTGGATATTTCGAAGGCTTTCGACAGGGTTTGGCATGCGAGTCTGCTGAGCAAGCTTCCAGCGTACGGTATCCCCACTGGCTTCTGTAGCTAGGTGGCTGACTTCCTAAGTGAACGGTCGATCCGAGTAGTCATTGACGGCTGCTCCTCTGACCTCAAGGCCATTGACGCCGGAGTTCCTCAGGGGTCTGTGCTCTCTGCGACTCTTTTCCTGCTGCACATCAATGACCTGCTATCTTCAGGTATTGTTGGGTACGCAGATGACAGTACTGTCGCGGAGAAGTATCTGTCTAGTGCAGGAGCCAGTGGAGTTGAGGTCCAAAGACTGAGAGAGGCCATGGTTGAGCGTACGAGCCTGACGTTAAGTAACGTCTCCCAGTGGGGCGATGACAATCTCGTCAGCTTCAATGCCTCTAAGACGCAGGCGTGTCTTTTCTCCACAAAAAGGTGTCTTTTCACCCTTTCTCCTACTTTCCGAGGTACATCTATTCCAGTGACCGGCACTCTACAACTTCTTGGCATGGAGTTGTCCTCTGACCTCAACTTTGGCACCACCATCGAGTCTAAGGCTCAAATTGCAGCTAGAAAGTTGGGCGTCCTGAATAAAGTCAAGCGGTACTTCACGCCTGGACAGCTTTTAACTCTTTACAAAGCCCAAGTCCGATCTTGCATGGAGTACTGCTGCCACCTTTGGGACGGCTCGGCGAAATACCAACTTGCTGCAATTGACTCGGTGGAACGCAGAGCCAAGAGAATAATAGGCGATAAAAAACTGGTGGCGTCCAAGCTGCACAGCCTGGCTCACCGCCGCAAGGTTGCTTGCCTATCGGTCTTCTATAGATTGTACTTCGGAGAGTGTGCTCATGAGCTGCATGAACTCATACCACCGTCACCTTTCTTCCATCGGACATCCAGACGCACGGCCGGCTACCATCCGTTCTTAGTTGATATACCCATAACCCGCACTAAGCGCTTCTCATCATCTTTTATAATGCGCACAGCTAAGGATTGGAATTCCCTGCCTGCGTCTGTATTTCCGAGTGCATATAACCTGACTCTCTTTAAGTCCAGAGTGAATAGGCATCTTCTGGGCAAGCTCGCTCTATCGTAGATCCCATCTATGCTCTAGAGCAAGATTGGGGTTCTTGACCCCAGTGAGCCCATCTCAAAAAAAAAAAAAAAAGAGGCAGCCCTAACATAAAAGTGATGGATTAATCTTTATGGACGTGGCGGATGGACGTTTTATTACGACATGTAGCTGGATTGCCTGCCCGAAAGCGATTTACGTCTAGTGCTTACAACAGATTTTAATAATAATTTTTAAATAATTTTTATTTTCTTTAAAGACTTAAACATATCGACATAGTGGAATATGAACTAACATCAAAACAAAAGGAACATTCACATTTATAATATTAGAAAGATGCACCAAAATCACATAAAAAGCACCAGTTGTAGTTGGTACATACTTTACTAAGTATTCAATAAAATTGATGCTTTTAACTCACAAATTTATGAACTGAATTAAAAACCAAAGTATTCTTTGGTTCTGTTGAAATGTGTTTTGATTGGATAAACATTGCTAGGTTCAACAGAGTAAATTAAACTTAAACATGGTACACAAACAATTTCGAAAGAGTAGGTTTTGTAGAACGATATCATGACAAAAGAAAACTGTTTATAATTTAAAAACAATTTTGAAGAAAGACAAAATAAGCCAACCAAGATTTAGAAATGTTAATCTGGTATATTAGTGCGGTAGTGAAATAACTTATCAATCTACGTTACGGTTGTGAGCGGATGGGTGGCCATTCCGGTCTTCAATGATATTTTTTAACCATCTCCGGGTTTTCAAAAGAACGTTGAAAATTGATTCTGCTTTGTAGCCATAGATAGACCCAATGGTTGACTGGCAGAGAATGCTTCTAGCATTAAGTCCACCTTTTGTACACTATGACACTTTTTAACGACATGATCGTCTGGTCTTTTTATTACATGACTGTACCATCTTAGCCTGGGCTTTTTCGCTTTATAAGTATTTTTTTGCATAAAATTTGCGAACTATGATAAGTTACTGTAAAAACTTGCTTACATAATGGTCAGATTGATTATTCTTGACGCCCTCCCGAGCCGAGAAGTGAGCACACCGGACTTGGCGTCGCTACCTTTAAGATACGGATTCCATTCCCGGTCGGGTCAATGTAAAAAAAACTTTTCTATATTGTCTCGTGTCAGGATGTTATGGTATCTTCATTGATACTGATTTCTATAACAAAAATGATGGTGATCAGAGCAATGTATGTAATATTTTCCAATATTTATTTATTTATAAAAGACATGCCTCTCACTATTTTAAAGGTAGCACTGCAAAGATGATTAAAACGTGTATTAGGAGGAGTTCTTATATTATGGTCACCAATTTGTTTTTGCAAGGCACAAATACTATTTTTTTTTACCATTTATCAATTTTGGACATTGTGTACCGAATTTCGAAAAAATTTTCGTGTGATTACTCTGTGCCTCGAGCTAATTAAAACACATTTGCATGCTATTATCTGTAGCTGGATAAGTGAGACTAATATAACATTCTGATCTTCATATGCGGCTTATTCAATGGCATTTTTTTTATTATTGAAAGAACCACAAACATGTTTACAATAAGCTTACACTAAAACAAATATATAAAAAACTTAAATTGTAAACTCAACAACGATGGCTACATAATACATTAACACTAGCTGACCCGGCAAACGTTGTTTTGCCATATAAATATTTTTTATCACTAAGGGGTATGAAAAATAGATGTTAGCCGATTCTCAGACCTACTCAATATGCTCACAAAATTTCATGAGAATCGGTCAAGCCGTTTCGGAGGAGTACGGGAACGAACATTGTGTTGCGAGAATTTTATATAACGGGTGTAAAAAAAACTTAACCAAGCCAAATACCACATATTCTACGTATTATTACGATCATTTATTTTTTTTTACACTATACCTGGGAAATGACGGGTTACAGAGTTATTGACAGTTAAAGTTACAATTTTTTTTTCAAAGATTTTTACAAAATTTACTTCTGTTTGATAATACTAAACTTTTTTACAAAGAAACACGATAAAAATTTTCAGTGCTTCTTTCATAAAAGGTCTTTAAAGGGCACAGCCGGCAATGAATCGTGCGCAGTGCTCTCGCGCCACCCGCTCGCCCGCCAACCGCTTAAACACACAGGCATAGTCTGTGGCGTGCGCGCTATACATTGCGGGTTAGAAATAAGTTATTTTTTTTTGATACCGAAAAGTAAAAGTCATTCCCCAGCAATTATTTTTTTTGCATTCTACTTGGTTTTATGTATAGAATTCGTGGTTTAAGGCTTCGTTAAGCCTTTTTTTACACCCTGTATAAGATTAAATTCGGATTCTTATTGTACAGAACCATCAGAACTTCGTATTCTAAGATACTCTATTGGATGATTGTTGCTCATTTCGAAGCCAACAAAGACGTTGCCTTACGTAAACTGTTCTACCAATACTATTACGGAAAATAGGGTAATGCTGTGTTGCCAATAACTATTATTACTGTGCAATAATTATTATAATAACTTTTTATTACAACTATCCGGGTGTGTGGTAACGGTGAATAAACATAATTTTTAATAAATAATATAATAAATATTGTACAACATCGAATACATTGCTCTGGACGTCTACTACGAAAAACGATATACGATGTTTCGGACGAAACGAAACACGAACGATACGCAAACGATAAGCCTACTACGAAACACTATCGGATTTCATTGCTTCGATCGGATCCATAGACACATTTCGGAATGACTTCGTGAAACGAATGACTAAGATGCTATTTACCGAACTTATAGAAAAAAAACCGCAAATCATTTAAAAAAAGCAACAATAAACGTGCTTTTTTTATTTTACTGCTTAAAACGATCAATACATAAAAATTTTAAGATTCTATGATATTTATTGTGATTATTTAATATTAAAATAAAACAAATGTCTTCGTCAAACAACGAACGTCGTCGCCGATATCGGATCCGAAACGTTTCATAGTAAGCAATCCGCAAAACGATTATCGTATTGACGGATTTCGTTTTTCGTAGTAGACGTCCTGATCCTAAGGTAAGTAGCATGGCCGTGTCGAATATGCTCGCTGTTTCGATAAAAATCAAAATGGCGGTATGTATAATATACATATTATCTTATTTTGACAGTTGGGTGTCGATAAATCGCTATAATCATATCACATCGTGATTTGTGATGGTCATGCTTGGTCATGCTAAAAATCTGAATTGGGGACTGACATTCGATTGAGAGACTCCTTTGTGATAAAAAAATGTCTGGTGAATTCTATTATTTAGGATTTTACATCAGTCAGTGACATTTGAAACTTCCGTGCCTTCGCAGTGGTTTGCGACCGCAAGCCGTGTGTAGGTATGCGTTGTAAGACATTGTGAAATCAATTTTATGTTAATAAGAGTAGAATTTTAAATCGAAAAATAACCCTTTAATGCAAATTGTGTATGGTTTTCCATAACATTTATAGGGTTTAATTCCTTTAAGGAATGATAATATGTTGCACAAAAACACATTTTTAACGAGGGCTTAACCAAACATGGAAATTAGAAAAAAAAACATTCTGTTATCTTCGCCAATGCAATGTAGAGTCTAATAAGTCTACTCTTTGATAGAAAACAACATAAATTAATAATCGGTAGAGTAATTTTAACATTTTGTGGTTGGTAAGCTTAGACTACGGTCCTGTGCTAATTATGTCCAATTAATACTTGTCGTTTAAAAAACTCCATGGCGATCTTCCCTAAATACTAACTGATATTAGCTGTTCAAATATAGACTTTATAGCATTCTCAATAAGGCAGATAAATTGAGTATATAGACATCAATTTACGAATTTAAAACCAATGACAAAGCAACGGATGGGACCAATCGCGGGTTCTCAAGTTACGTATTTAAGCATTATGACTCTTATGGCTTTTAAAATAAAGTATAATTTATAACTAAGTTATAGCAATTCGGACATGCGGGTAACTACACACTTCCTATCATTAGTATTTTATACAGTTTGGTCAGATTATAGGAAATTGGTCCGTAATTTTTGCACGAACATCTTGTAACAAATTACGAAAGTAGATGTTCTTTTTTATTTAGCGTGTCAATAATGTTTAACCGACTGCTTGAATTCGCAAACTAAGTTATGTTAAAAATGCAGTAGGTAATTAATTAAAAGAATAAACTTATTTTCCTGTTTAATAAATTTCCCAGCCATGCATTAAAACTGGGAAAGTCGTAAAGGCATTATACCAAATCAAAATCATTTACCCTTGCTCGACAATCTCGCTCGACAGAGCTTTTTTGGCAACTAGATAACTGATTAAAATAAATCACGATCATCATCATTTCAGCCACAGGACGTCCACTGCCAAACATCCCCAATTGAAGATAAATAACACTTGAAAAAAATCATCGACCTCAGGTGGGACTCGAACCCACGTCCCATCGCATACCGGGCGAGTGCTTTGACCACTAAGCTACCGAGGACGTCACGTGAAGAAAAAGACACGTCAAAGCTTTGACAGCGAGAAAAAACACTTGAGGAATTTCTCTTGTCACGTGACGTCCTCGGTAGCTTAGTGGTCAAAGCACTCGCCCGGTATGCGATGGGACGTGGGTTCGAGTCCCACCTGAGGTCGATGTTTTTTTTCAAGTGTTATTTATCTTCAATTAAACCTTGCATGGAATTGCTAAAAACAAAAATTTACAATTCCCAAGTGACTTCCAGATTGGCTGGTTGGAAGCGGTCTGCATTCAGCGGCTTCCTGCAACCATTTTCTATCCGCATTATCCACCCGGACGTCCCAATAAAATAAAATAAAACATAAAATCAAGGATCCAGCTAAAAGTTTTGTGCAGACCACACGAACACTACGGATTTTAATCTTCGACCGATGACTGACGGTAATCCGGACCGCGAACCACTAGCTTGTATCTTAAGTACGTGTCGATAATTTAATTAAAGGGGTCGTAAATTAATCACGTGATGTTTTAGCAACTTTTATCTTTAACTTTAATCCTCCCTCCCCCTACGTAATGAGGTTTAAGAATAAACTTTGTTTGATGCTCGTGTATATTGATGATAAAAATGTATAAATTAAATGTTTTAGACTCGTAATTTTCTCTACAAGTTTCTTGTCTATCTAGTGAATACTGGTCAGGCTAGATGTTAACGGTACAGACTATCAGATGTAAGCAAAAAGTGCATCAACACCCAGACGCAAAAACTGTGCTAAATCGGCCGATGACCTCCCTGAGTTCATTGCAGGAAGTTGTTATTTGAATGTTACGAGTATACGAATGGTTATGTGGTAGAAGAAATGGTTGATAGCCATCTAGGTACCGCTAAATATCAGTGTATTTCAATTTAAACAAGAGAATAGTGAAGATTGATTCGAGAACCCGAATACAATGGCACACTTTTGTGTACCTATTTAATTTAGGGTCATTGACGCGTATGCTTTGAAAAAAAAACAATTGACTAACAATGGACCGGCGACACATGTGTGCGCGAGAGGACTAAATGGTACAAACCAGAAAAGTATATTTTTGAGTCCTGCAGAGGTGGGCATTTTCTGATTTTCTGCTTAGGAATACTCGGAATCTGCAAATACGAAGTGCATTTAAAAGCGCTGTCAAAGATTTTAGTTGCTATAACTGGTTGTTTGTTCTCTTGGGTTATTTTATTAGGGGTTTTAACCGATTGGCCTTTTAATTGACTCGCCTCTACCACTTGGTAGAGGCTGCCAAATAAAAACGTTGTCTGATATGTAGACATGTTTTGTTTATTGATTTGAAAGCAACGAAATCTATTGTCACAATTTAAAAAAAAATACGGCTGTTCACCTTGGATTGTTCCCTGTTTACGTAGGGGGGGGAGGGCTAACAAGATTACCTACGTGCCTTTTTAGTTACCGCAAACATAGAATACCGTTTTTATTTACCGCAAATATAACAGCATCCAAATCCACCACGGAATCTTTAATCGCTGTTAAAGTTTATATTTTATCGATCACTTAAACTTTGAATATGTCGCTAAACTGTAATAGCCCCCTAAACTGTAAGAGCCCCTTTAAATATTTATTTTATTCTGGTTTGTAGTATTTGGTGTTAAAGCAGCGACAGAAACACATATCATCTGCGAAAACTGTCTAACCATCACGGTATGAGATACTGCCTGGTGACAGACGGACAGCGGAGTCTGAGTAATTCCCGTTTTACCCTTTGGGTAAGGAACCCTAAAAACTGACTGATGTTGCGCGAAAAAGTTGTTGTATACCTATGAGCAACTGATTCTATGGTCCTAAGGAGTGTCCTATTCTTTTGTACACCGTATTGTTCTACAGCAGTGTAAGCGAGCATGCGACACTTAACACACGTGCGTCCGGGATGTGTGCCGACACACGTGTCGCCGGTAGCGAGCCGAGCAAGTAAGACTATGGCCACAATGACAGAAGGCGCGTTTAGCGGTTATCAACGCGTTTCATTAGCTCTACTCTGACTGTAATACCTAAGTATAAGGCCCGCTCTCTACCAAAGCCGATAGAAATAGACAGGAGCTGTGTTTCATACAAATAGAATAGAATAGAAATAGTGTGTCAACTCCAGTGTCTGTGTTAAAATATTGTCCACAACCACACGTGTCGCCACTGGTAGCGAACTTAGCAGCCCTACGTAATCCGTGACCACAGTGACAGGAGGCGCATTTAGCGGTTATCAACACGTTTCCTTAGTTTTACTCTAACTATAATAGAATACTTCAAACTCGGATGTTTGTGTAATCATCCTCAACAGTTTACATCAGCGCTGCCGCTAAGTACATAGTCTGTGGCCACAGTGACAGAAGACGCGATCAGCGATTGTTAACACGCTTTTATTAGCTTTACTATAATAGGTAAGTATAACACTTTAACCTTGAGGCTTTTATACTTCAACACCACCTTGCCTGGTTTCTTCGATTGATTTCGAGCTGAAGTCGGCCGTTTCGGTCGGGTCGGCTGAAGTTTGGGATTCTATGGTGGTCCACGTCCTACGAGGCCTCCGCTCAAAACCAGCGTCGTTATGGCTTTGGCTGTAACGACAAATGCTGAGCGGGAACTTTTTAGCACTCTTTTTATGTTTATTTGATTCTTTTTTGGAATTGTGGTTATGTGTGTCAAATAAATGTTTTCTATTTCTATTATTATTAGTGCTCTTTGCATTTGCTTGTGTTCCTCCCCATATCGTGGGTTACAGGTGGTGTGATTGCGGTTCCTATACCAGCAGCGTAACTAAGCGGATATTGTAAGCAAATTAATTACATTTTCATATTATTTAGCTATGAATCCGCAAAGTAACGCCTGATTCTATAAATTTTACCTATACGCTATACTTTTTACAATATGTCCTCTACCTAACCCAGTAGGTCATTTTAGTGTGGCAGCATAATCGTGACATGCATTGCAACTGCTTCAATTTGTATGACTTTCATTATGCATTGTCTAGTTTGTTTAAGTAATGAGCTTAAGTGATTATACAATGTGATAGGGCCGCACTTCTAACCCGTTAAGGCTAAGTACGATATCTAATTTTATCGACAAAAAAAATAATTTGGGGTGACAAACTCCTACCCCCAATAAATAGCAGCCATTTTGTTTTTTTTTTCGAATGAATTCCTGTCTTTTTAACACTTTAGACAATAACTAAGATTTCATATAAACTACCGGTTTTTTATTTATACCTATCCGCTATTATTATCAGTGCTCTTTGCGTTTGCTTGTGTTTGTCCTCAGATCGTGGGTTACAGGTGGTGTGATTGGGGTTTCTATACCAGCTGCGTAACTGAGGGAAATTGTAAGCAAATAATTACATTTTCATCATTATTTAATTAATGAATTTCCGCAAAGTAACGCCTGATTCTATCAATTTTACCTATCCGCTATAGTTTTAACAAAATGTCCTCTACCTAACCCAGTAGGTCATTTTAGTGTGGCAGCGTAAACGTGACATGCATTGCAATTGCTTCAATTTGTATGACTTTCATTGGGCATTGTCTATTTTGTTTACGTAATGAGCTTAAGTGATTGTATTTCATGTCGTATTAACTTATTTAATCCTCGTAAATGAACATGTGATGACGGGTAAATACGGCCAAGATACAGCCATTCTTTAATAATGCCAGTAACATATGTGTACATATCATGTCAAGGATATTTAAAGTTTTAGGGACTAACATAGGCCAAGTACTTTTGTTTGAATGGTAATTAGGGCTCGCGCAAAAAAAAACCCATAGAATTGTAAACATAATCCGATTTTACAGTTTTTGAATTAATATAGACCACGAGAAAGTCAAAGGAATCAGGACGTCTACTACGAAAAACGAAATCCGTCAATACGATAATCGTTTTGCGGATTGCTTACTATGAAACGTTTCGGATCCGCTATCGGCGACGACGTTCGTTGTTTGACGAAGACATTTGTTTTATTTTAACATTAAATAATCACAATAAATATCATAGAATCTTAAAAATTTGAGTATTGATCGTTTTAAGAAGTAAAATAAAAAAACACGTTTATTGTTGCTTTTTTTAAATGATTTCCGGTTTTTTTTCTATAAGTTCGGTAAATAGCAACTTAGTCATTCGTTTCACGAAGTCATTCCGAAATGTGTCTATGGATCCGATCGAAGCATTGAAATCCGATAGTGTTTCGTAGTAGGCTTATCGTTTGCGTATCGTTCGTGTTTCGTTTCGTCCGAAACATCGTATATCGTTTTTCGTAGTAGACGTCCTGGCTCTTAAGATACATTGATTGTTTTTCACATTATTCGAAGTACTTAAAATGCTAAAATTTTGTTTTTATTTTTTGTTCGGTGACTCTCTCTCTCTCTACCTTAATGGTTTCTACAGAAATCCAGCGTCATGGCAAGATGGCAACCTTTGCCATGGCAAATAGGAGTGGCAACCATTTTGGTATCATATCACAGATTTGGTCTTTAATTCCTGATTTTATGTTGCTGCTATTATTTCTGATATGAGCCAAATAAATACTTTTTCTTTCTTTCTTTTTCTTTCTATACAAAAGACTAAATTGACGAATCAAAATGCAGCCTTAACTACTGTACCTAGAAACTCGAAATGTTTAGGGAACTCAACCCTCGGAAGAAAAACGGGACCCTAAGTACTAAGGCTCCGATGTCCATCTGTCTGTCTGTCTATCTGTCCGTCTGTCACCAGGCTGTATCTCACAACAAACGTGATTTTTTTCCTCGTTTTTATGGATAATGGTGCGGAACCCTTTGTGCACGAGTCCGACTCGCACTTGGCCGGTTTTTACGAAACTGTATAGCACAGTTACATATTTACTGAATTACGTCAGGCAGACTTCTAAGCGCTTTTTCCGTTCCATAGTCTCGGTACGCTATGACCATTTTAATAACCATGATCGTGATGCGACAACCGCGGTCCGGTTATTATATAAGGTGCGATTTTATTAGTGTACACCCTGTTAACCTGTGACTATATAGGTGAAAAGCAATCGTAAAAACCAATTTTCAAATGTGTACCATAAAAACTAAAAAAGTTAAAAATCAACAACATTGACTTCATATTGCATAAACTCGTCTTATCTTTGCTACGTTTAACCATCTGATTATCCGTCTTATTCCTTCCCCTTGTACAGAGCGAGAAAGAGTTGAAGATAGGACGAGTTTATGCAATATGAAGTCGACGTTGTTATTTTGTAATTTATTTTTAACTTTTTTAGTTTTTATGATAGACATTTGAAAGTTGGTTTTTATGATTGCTTTTCACCTATATAGTCACAGGTTAACAGGATGCACACTAATAAAATCGGACCTTATATTTAGAACAATTTCTATCAGACCTTCCTAACCCATTTTGGACCATGGTTACACATCCAGTGTTATCTCAAATCCTCAATAAGCTGATAATTAACCTCATGACGTTTTCCCTCACCGCCTAGCAAAAAGTATATATCCTGACTGGCAATATACAGCCCAAAATGCGAAATAAACCATTTAAAAAAATACCCAAAACCATTTAAAAAATTAAAAGAAATGTAGGTGTTCTTCATTTGTAATTCCACCCACCTAACCCACTGGCGCGACTGCGGTTTATCGAAACCTTGCTAATCCGTTTAATACGGCTTCTCTGTGTATTACAAATTGCTGTTAAAAATAGCTATTTATAGACATATTAAAACTACGCAACGGTTTTTTTAAATAGATAGAGTGATTCAATAGGAAGGTTTATATGTATAAAACATGCATAATATAGTAGAGAAACACTGATAGCAACACCCGTGCAAAGCCGGGTCGGGTCACTAGTATATTATATAGCCATTTCCAGAATAGTATTGTACTTGAACAAGTATACAACGCAGAATTTGCCAAAATATGAAAAGAATTCTGGGCCCTAACATGAGTCAAGTGCCGGGAGCTTGACCGACTTTTTACGTTTGAGCGAATCTGCCAATTATAGTAATTATTGTTTTTGGTAGAGTTGTTTAGTTACATGAGAGCATTATTAAAAAATATTAACCATTTTAGCTGACCATGTCCACCGATTTCATGCCCTATCTAGGTTTCCAATATTCTGTATTATTATTCTCTTTATTTATTAAAAGAAACACTAAAATATCGCGTAACTAGACACAACGTAATCCAATTAGGAACCTCGTCTGTTTTTGGAGTCCATTAAAAATCTTCTTACATCTTCAAATTAAAGCGTGTATCGTTTTGAGTGACTAATATTATATTGACATTGCATAACATACACAGTACAACACACATCTAAATATAGTCGAATAAAGAACCTCACTCTTTTTTTAATTCGGTTAAAAGAGACTATTTGACTCATTCGGAGATATGATCTATCAGCTAAGGCACTGTCCAAAGTCCAAACCTTAAAACTAAGGGATTGTCGGTGTTTTATTATTGCTAATATAGCATTTGTCACTACAGCTCATAACATTGACAATCATTTGTGGCCTTTTGTCTTATTGGAGCTATCGTCAGGGACTGTCCAAACCTTAAAAACAAGGGATTACCACTAAAATTAAGTGTTTATCAGTGTAAGGGACAGTTTAAAGTCCAAACCTTAAAACTAAGGGATTGCCAATGTGTTATTTTCAATGTGTTATTTCTTTCTGTAAATATCAACTGTAACTTCTTTGTTTGGTGTGCAATAAAGAGTATCTATCTATCTATCTTAAGAGCATCGATAATTTTTGTCTTTTGTCTTATATTTTTACTTATTATTGTGTGAATTTCCTTGATTTTTAAGATGCTTCTCTCCATTGCTTTTTGAGTTGTCTGTATTTTTGATGTACTTAACCATGCTCTAAAATTAAATTGGCGATGGGCTGGCCACATATCACGCTACACAGACAAAAGATGGTCAATCGCTACAACAAAATGGAAAGGACCACCGGGAAAAAGGTGTGTCGGCCGGCCTAAAAGACGATGGGCTGATGACTTAGTCCAAATTGCTGGGACAAAGTGGATGACTTTGAGCAAAGACAGAGCGTCATGGATGGAACTGGAGGAGGCCTTTACCTAAAGGGTTCAAATCTCAGAAGCAGACTAAACTAACCATACTAAAACAACTCCTAGTATTTTATTAAGCAACTTACAACTTCTGAAATGTAACTTTAAAGAGATTTGAAATAAATGGCTAAATTAAATTATTATTATTATATATCTATCTATTCAGCTTATATTGCATTTGTCGCCAAAGGCCATAGCTCGTGACACTGGCTATCACGTATTACCGCATCGTGGCCGGCCGACGTGACCGGGCGTCACGCCTCCTGACCACCCTCGCTTTCTCCGCCATAGGACAGGTCGGGATCGGGAACCTATTGTGCCATTGTGTTAGGTAATCAATACTAATCGAACCTACACTTAGATACTACATAATGAGTACCTAGTAAGTGAGCAATTGGCGATAGGAAGGTAGGTTCGGAGTACTATAGCTTGTGAGCAAATTGGCCTTAAGTAGATAGTAGGTACGCTAGAGACTCTTTCAAATACGATGTTTTCAGCATGAATGGCATATAGCATTGAAGAAGAAAAACATATACGAAGAGTTAGTGTGTGGTGCCAAACAGCGAGTGTTTACGAACAGTCGACACGCAAATAAAAATTGTATAATGACGAACCATACAATATTATAAATTTTTGTTTTTAGCAATTCCATGCAAGGTTTTAATTGAAGATAAATAACACTAATTGTAGTGTTAACTGTAGTGTTATTTATATTCAATTAAAACCTTGCATGGAATTGCTAAAAACAAAAATTTACAATGTTTAAGCATTTCTGATCTTAACCAATAGTCAAATATTTGTAAAAATATTTCTATAGGGTGTTGACGGTAGTATACTACTCAGCTATACATATAGCTACAACATTGATCAGAATACGCTGGCTTCGACAGCGAGAAAGAACACTTGAGAAATTTCATCTTGTCACGTGACGTCCTCGGTAGCTTAGTTGGTAAAGCACTCGCCCGGCTTGCGATGGGACGTGGGTTCGAGTCCCACCTGAGGTCGATGATTGTTTTTCAAGTGTTATTTATCTTCTTTTCATACAATATTATTTATGCCGACGACATTTCCACACCCACAATATTTTTAAACGATCTATCCAACGACACCCTATACCATGCGCCAATGAGAAAAAAAACGAAATCTGCATAATAATATCTAGCTGTGCGTGTTACATAAAAAAAAAAATTCAAGGCTTTATTCTATTACGTACTTTGCCGCTTCATTACTATGCGAAATTATGACTCTCCATTAGGTACTAAAACCGGCCAGGTGCGAGTCGGACTCGCGCACGAAGGGTTCCGTACCATTATCTATGAAAACGGCAAAAAAAAAACACGTTTGTTGTATGGGAGCCCCCTTAAATATTTATTGTACACTGTATTTTAGTATTTTTTGGTGTAGCGGCAACATTTTAATATTTGGTACTTAATTATTAATTAAAAATACTACACATTTCCGCAAACCAGACCAAGCCCAAAGACACATTTCATGTTATTAAAACATTTACGCCGACTTTACGTCCGTCCGCAACGTTTCGATCGCAATCTGACACGCGAGGATGCGCGTTTTGACGCGAACAATTTGCATGCCACTTGCGATTTAATATGCATGTCATTGGTGGTTAGGGCCCGCTTATACTTACTCGGCGAGTTTCGCAATAGTCACAGTAAATGAAGTCAATTCTACCCAGTGTTTCTGAGCTTTTTAGGGTTGCTCAGGAGCCAGATACTGGCTGAGTTTATATAGACATAGATAGACGGTCAATTTAATTATTTAAAAAGTAGCTCTAACAGTTAGTATCAATGAAATTCATATTATGGCAGCTGGATTTTCTAAAAACAACGCTATGATTGCGTGATGTATCAAAGGCAGCGCGCGAACCACACGTTCCTTCCCGCGCTTTTTCAATAGTAATAAACTAGCTGTCAAAGTATTGTTTATTATCTCCAATAAGTTATTTATAAAATATTACTTATGCGCGCTGAGTTTTGATACACCACACATTGCTATTCATTAGACTGAATGTTCTCAATAAGACCAAATTTTGTTGATTATGAACCTCGTTTCGTCAAATCTCTTTTTTAGGGTTCCGTACCCAAAGGGTAAAACAGGACCCTATTACTATAAGGCTCCGCTGTCCGTCTGTCTGTCCGTCTGTCATGGTATCTCATCAACCGTGATAGCTAGAGACTTGAAATTTTCACAGATGATGTATTTATGTTGCCGCTATAACAACAACAAATACTAAAAAACAGGATACAATAAATATTTAAGGGGGCTCCTATACAAAAAACGTGATTTTTTTTGCCGTTTTTATAGAAAATGGTATGGAACCCTTCGGGCGCGAGTCCGACTCGCTCTTGGCCGGTTTTTTGAGTTTTAACTCTACAAAACCGAAACATTAAAGCTTTTAAGTTTTTAAAGTGGTTTGAAGTTTATACAAACCCCAGTATCTACCTACATGATGTGAATTATTTTTAAATAACACATTACTATCTATAAAATGTGGTGCGGTCTTGCGGCTAAGTGTATGTGGGCCTTAACACTATCTCAAAGGGGAAAAGCGCACATTATTTAACGCTCTACTACATCGGTAGAAATATGTTGCGTTCAAACGATAAAGCTAAATGACATCAGAGTCTGACTGATATCACTGCATAGTGCATACTAGTCGGGGAAATTATTAATTTAAATTATTTCGACGACCTCCATAGCCGAGAGGCGAGCACGCCGGACTTTAAATGGTGTCGCCATCTCTGAGGTTCCGGGTTTGATCCCCTGGCGGGTCAATGTAGAAAACCAACTTTTCTATATTGGTTTGGGTCTGGGTGTTGTGGTACCGTCGTTGTTTCTGATTTCTATAACACAAGTGCTTTCGCTACTTACCTTAGGATCAGAGCAATGTATGTGATGTTGTCCAATATTTATTTACTTATTTATTTATTTCCTACGTGGAAACCTCAATTTTTGGGCCGTTTTATATCGTTTGTCATAAAGGAAACTCCTATTTTTTTATTTAAACAAGCTCCTAGGTCTTTAGCCATTAATCTATTTTATACTTATTTTTACTAAATGGCTATTATTTTATTTATTTTTGAAAATTGTTTTCCGCTTAATGTCGTATGGGAAGTTATTAGTAAATTAATATGGACGAGAAAAGAAGAAATAGTGGTTTAGTACGATATAATACCTCTATTCGTACTTGACTTGAAACGCACCATTTAAATTTATAATCTACATGAAAACTGGAACGTAGGTTATTTAAAACTCTGTTACATAAACTCATTTTTTACAAGTTAAGACTAAGCTAAGTGATAAATGTTTTAGTACGCCAACTCAAGTGTATTGAAATAATAATTGTCTTCTAGACTCCATAAATGATTTTTTGTTGTTGAGTAATTTAATAAATATTTTAGTACGTATAAGTTAAGTGTCATTGAGGTATAATAATGTACTAGCGTACTAGAGAACACATCTCAAACTAAATGTTTCAGCCAAGCATTGTAGTCCAGTGGACTACAAAGTTTGGACGGGGAACAATAGGTAAAGGAGCAGTTTTGACAACTTCAATTATTGACACTGACTGAAGCTTTGTAGTCCACTGGACTACAATGCTTGGCTGAATCATTTAGTTCGAGATGTGTTCTCTGGTACGCTAGTACATTATACCTCAATGTTAAGTGTATGTGTATCAACAGAATTTTTTCCTGAACTCAAAAGCTGAATTGACGGTGATGGAGTTTCTAGGTTAGTAATAATTAGCGTCCATCGATCACTTTCGTCGTTCTTTTACATCTAACCGCCTTTCTATGCCGTATTGTTTTAGTAGGGTTGCTTCTTATGAGTATAAGATTTATGAGATACATCCACACCCCTTCCTCTAAATCAATCTAGATTTTAGTAGGAGACCTATTTTAATGTTTTGAAATTACCCATTTTACTTACAACACGGAGAGTTGTAACTTCATACCTTGATACCTTAAAACGTCATTCCTTGATATTTTGCGTTAAGTATCTTATAAATAACTTATTTATCAAGTAATCTTAACATTAAAGTTATTAAAACTTAAACTGTATTCAACCCTATCTATTCGCGCATATTAATAGTACCAACGCACAATAACGATCTTCCACTGATACAGACAGCAAAAAGGAATAAGAAACCTTTTTTTTTTCTAAATACTACTACACGTATTTATACGATATTTTCCCTTTTTTTCCCCGAGCAATTTGTATAATATTTTTTCCTATAGGTAATCTTACATGCTACAAACATCTGACAATTGAATATAGAGATCTTAAATCCTAAACTTCCCATAAAATATGTTAAGTATTGTATATTTTTATAAGTAGTAGAAAATGCTTGAGTAAACGAACTAAAATATAAAAAAAAATTAGTTTTAAGCATGTAGTCATTTCCACCACATAAACACATCTAACCACCGAGGATTTTTTGCAGACCATACACCAATCATCTGGCCATTGTTACACTTTCGCCTTCGTCCCATCTCGCCGTGACTCAACTATGGCGGAGGCGAAAATGGCGTAACACAGTCAGTTCTTTATCTTTATCACACGTTTACGGGAGTACGGTTTTAGAGTATCCATTAGAAAAGATGTTTAGCCAGAAACGTAAAAAGTCATATTCAGAAGTTTGTCTGTCTAGTTGTGTCTGTTAAAAAAAATTGTTTGAGGCGGTTAAAAAAAATGTTTTGAGTACTTTACGGGATACTATAACAAATAAATAAACTAAAAACTGTTCAGCATTAAACATAATTGCAAAATATTACGTTTTCTTGCGGTATTTTGGTATATTTCATCCTATAATCAATGCAAATCATCCTAATTCCTATCGTATAATTTATGTATTAATTAAAATAAACACTATGTCATATTATAAGCAAATAAATTATTCTGTTCTAGAATAAGTAATTAATCGTTTTAACTCCCTAGATTGATCCTTGCGATTTCATTCTCTGCAGTATACCTACTCGTAGTCAATGGCGGGCATTGGTTTAATTTGAGGTAGGCAGTAGATACTTACTATAGTGCTTAATAATAAAAATCAATGGTTTTCATCATAACACACATTTGTAAGTAACTACAGCCTACCACAATTCATTTATCAGGTAGGCACTGCCTAATTGCCTATATGCACTGCACGCCCCTGCTCGTAGTCTACTCTATTGAGAATTTAAATAACTTTTGTTTCAAAAAAACATCTCGCATTCAATTTAAAGCCAAAAAATCTAAAAATTGTCATCATTTTCTTCAATTGTGCGACTTGAATAATACCTACCTACCTAAATCTGTTTCAATCCATCTATCTATCTCCTATTTCTTCACCGACAGTTTTATCAAAACTGATCACCAACCACCAACGTACATACCTAAATGTCTCGTAATATTTATCGATAAATCTATTGCATAAGTGAAATGATGGTAATCTGAACATTTATTTATTGGACCAATCAAGGAAGAATCCATAAAAATGCCCACAAATCAATATGAAACGTAATACGTCAGTCTGTCAGCATGTCATGTAGTAATTTTTTATCGTTTACTACAAATCGTCGAGGAATAATAATATATTGGTGGTAATTGTAGGGTATTGTTTTAGTGATGTCTCAATAAATCATATCGATACAGTCACGGCATTGAAGACGGTCATTTCTGAAGTAATCTGTTACTTACTACTAAATGGAAATTCATAGAATTTTGGCCGTATGAGTGTGCTAGTTTATTAATTTTAAGGTCATTTTTGTAGAAAAATCAATTCCGGGATTCTAAGTAATACTTCCATGACCATCGTCTGTTAATGACGACCTCTGTAGCCTAGACGCCTTTTTTGAGGTTCTTGGTTTGATTCTCAGTCGGATCGATGTAAAAAACGAACTTTAAATTGTCCCGGGTCTGGGTAGTGTGACTACCTACTATTACTTACATTTTGAAACGGCCCCCTAGTGTATAACGGTACATATTTAAACGAAACAATAATTTTCTCTTGAAGTTAAATCTGTGATAATAACTCACTAACGCGCAGCGTGACCTCTATGCCTGTCTACCAGTCACATGCAATTTACACATACACACTCAGTTATCAGACTAGATATAATATCACTCCGTATACTTTCTACTAGTGATGTATAATCTATGTTATCATAGCCGGAAATTCGGATTTAGTTACGATATCCAGAAACGACTTTCTTTGACGACGACGCGCCTTTCACGAATCGGGTAAGTTATGAAAACATTTGTTTTTAAAATATCTCGAGTCAAGTGTGGTGGCATTTACTTGGAAAAAACCTTGTCCGTTACCTCTTAATTACTTATAAGGACCATTATTTGTCATTTGACAGTAAGTGTGTAGTGTGGCGCATTTTTATTTCTTTATTGAAATCCGGCAGTTAGTAAAAATATTGAAAACTTAACGTCTTTCCTTTTACTATCATATTGAAATTTTGCAACGATTCGGATTGGACTGCTGAACTGAACAATTGATAATTTCAATTTGATACCTTTATTAGTTCCTGATGAAAAAGGTGTCACAAGACAGACAGGCAAAAACAAAAAGAGCTAAACAAATTAAAAACACCGAAGAAAACAAAGATATCGAAAAAAAACGGTCAGCGTAACGATGTGACGTGTATAATGCACGTGACCAGCATGTGCTGCAGAAAACTACAGCGCTGAATGTCAACTAGAGACATTATACATAACATAAAGTATTGTAGTTATCAAACAAATCGAGAACAGTGCAATATATCGGGTGTAAAAAAAGGCTTAACGAAGCCGAACACCACATATTCTACATATTATTACGATCATTTTTTTCTTTTACACTATACCTGGGAAATGACGGGTTACCGAGTTATTGACAGTCAAAGTTACAATTTTTTTTCGAAGATTTTTTACAAAATTGACTCTTGTTTGATAATACTAAACTTTTTTAAACTTTTTGAAATATGATCCGCTTACATACACAGGCATAGTCTGTGCGTCCGTGCGCACTATACATTGCGGATTAGAAATAAGTTATTTTTTTTGATACCCAAAAATAAAAGTCATTTCCCAGCAATTATTTTTTTTGCATTCTACTCGGTTTTTTGTATAGAATTCGTGGTTTAAGGCTTCGTTAAGCCTTTTTTTACACCCTGTATACACTCCCGACCCCGAGCAATGAAACAGTTCCAGTGACATATATAGCACCAAATTACTCCTAAACGGAAAAGGCTAGCTTAATGACGCCGTCTGCAATATTGAAGTACATTTAACAGCGCATCAGAATATTACCAACTAAAAACTTTTTAATTTATGAAGCTAGGTTCTATCTCTTAGGAGATCTTAAGGTGTTTTTCGGCATTTTGTGGGTGCAACTTTTTCATTGCTCGCGAATGTACCTTATTTTTCGTACCCGAAACCATATTTGTCCCAACACTATTATCCATGCAACCACTAATTGCAGATAATATGCCGCTCTGCTATGCTCGCAATAACTGTCAGTTTTCCGCTAATTAGCCAGCTGGGGTTGTGTCAACTGTCATTGAGAATCAACCGACTGTGGACGATATGATTTTCTATTGATAACCACTACAGTTTATACCATACTGGCGTGTCCGACCGAAATTGTGTCAAGCGAAAGTCTAGTAAAGTACCTCTAGTACCTAAATAAATAAATAAATCGGTCCCAATTGGCAGAGATATCTAATAGTTGAAATAGATCCTCCTCCTTTTTTAAGACGGTTAGTAAAAGAAAAAATCTTTTTATTGCACTATTTTTATATACACCTAGATAGATTTGGACAACATCACATACTGATCCTAAAGTAAGTAGCTAAAAGACTTGTGTTATAGAAATCAGAAACAACGACGGTACCACAACACCCAGACCTGAAACAATATAGAAAAAGTTCGTTTTCTACGTTGACCCGACCGGGGATCGAACCCGGAACCTCAGAGATGGCGACGCCATATTCTCCGGAGTGCTCGCCACTTGGCTACGGAGGTCGTCATATTAAATAGTGTGCTTTGTCGGTAAGAATACGAGATGCCTAGTAGGTATAGAAAACTAGATTTTTAATATTAAATGAGTGAGATCGTATCTTATAATCCCAATTAAATCCAACTGAATAATTCAATAATTATGAAAATGTAATTTTATTTTGCTTACAACTTCGACGACGTCGTCGTCGTCGAAGCGCAGCCGAGGCGACATCTCTCCTGATGATGCCACGTGGAGTGGCGAAACGCGCGTCGAGGTTTTTTATGTCGGTGTTGGGTACTAACTTTTGCATTCGTCTGTTTCGCATACGATTTGAGGGAGGGAGGGCGGTGCTCTTTGCATGTGCCTGTGTTTGTTCTCAGATTGTGGGTTACAGGTGGTGGAATTGGGGTTCCTATGCCGGCGTAACTAAGTGGAAGTTGTAAGCAAAATAATTACATTTTCATAATTATTTAGTTATGGATTTCCGCAAAGTAACGCCTGATTCAATCAATTTTATCAACTGAATAATATTAAGTTCGGAAATCATTGCGAGAGATACATTATCTTATCGCTTTTAAACGTTGCGCAGTTTCCATTCTCACCGTTATCTGTTATTCTCAATCAAATAATATAATATTCAGATGCAATACAGTGTTGCAACGAAAAATAGCGATTGAAAAGCCGATACGTAATGATTGCAAAAACGATATTATTTAAATACATGTAGATTTAACATTTAAATAAGATTAACACAGAATCCATACTATAAAATTTAATGTAATCTGTTATGCTGGGGCTTCACCTGCGTCTAATGTCGTTAATTAGTACTCTATTTGACGTAATACGCAGGTGTGGCCGGTCTTTGTGTGCTTATTTGCTTCAATAACATTAGACGTTAGGCGATAGCTCGGACGGCGGTAACTTTTGACACATCAAAGGAATTAAGCGGGCGTTTAGTGCGTTGTTGTGGCTACACCTACTACACTAAACATGTTAAAACACGGTCACATTCAAAAAATCTTTGTGAAATAAATGTTTAAGTGCATAGTTATTAAGTTAGGATGTAGTAGACAAAATAAGAAAAGTATTGAGTTCTTGGAAGCGTTTTATTTTATTTTAAAGACACACTAACAGATCACACGCTAACTAAGTCGCTAGACGCTAGAATCAAACGTCAAATAAGTGTGGCCACGCTCTTAGCGCGTAGATTAATGCTTTAATTTAGTTAACGCTAATCATGCCTTTATTTGAACGTTAGGCGTCACGCAGGTGAAGCCCCAGCATTACGCTTTATAAAATTTTAAACGGAGATAAGTCAAATCTTAAGAAACCATATCTAAATCATCATCATCATCTTAGCCTATTGCAGTCTACTGCTGGACGTAAGCTTCCCCCAAAAGTGCCAAAGAGCACGATCTCGCGTGGATCAAATCTACATACAGAGCTATAGTTTGACGACCTCCATAGCCGAGAAGCGAGCACGCCGGACTTTCGCCATCTCTGAGGTTCCGGGTTCGATCCCCGGTTGGGTCAATGTAGAAAACGAACTTTTATATATTGGCTCGGGTCTGGATGTTGTGGTACCGTCGTTGTTTCTGATTTCTATAACAAGTGCTTTAGCTAGTTACCTTAGGATCCGAGCAATGTATGTGATGTTGTCCAATATTATATAGTGAAATCATGCAGTTTTTTTTTTATTTTTTATTTGAGATGGGCTTACTTTTGACCCCAATCTTGCAGTTTTTTAGTTATAATATATTTGAATACAGAAGCAAACAAAAAGTAACAAGATATAAATTTCCAGGAGTAATTCCTATCATGCATTGGTTTAACTAAAGATTTCTTGGTTCCTGTTTATAATGGTCCAAAAATGTTCTGGTTTTCCTGTCAAACGGCTACAGTTCTATTATAAATAATTGACAGTCGCTCCATCGTGCTTTAGGACTCGCAAATTTTTTAATGCTGGCCGCAAAAAGATGCAATGAAATTAGTTTTTTTTTACGTCCAAACGAACAAAACACTTTCGGTAGGCTTAAGTCTCAATCAAAGTACGATTTGAGCTTTCAACTACTCTCATTGAAGTATGCTTAATGTATACACCGTGAAATTTTGGTGGTTGTTTTCATACAGTAAAATGATTCTATCTTAGTAGTACATTACATTAATAAAGGTTTTTTTAAATTGAAATCACCTGAAGGCATTCAAATTCATATCGCCTGCAGCGCGTGCTGTATTACATTGTACGGGAGCTTCTTTTACTTTAAACATTTATTTTGTGCGGCAGGCAGTACCCAAATACGTCACATCTCGTTTCTCACGCTTTCGAGTTGATGATTATTTTTTTGATTAGTAGAGAAGATTTTTTTTTTATTTAAAAAAAATTATATGTCGCATGGTTCGATAGTACTACTAAAGGTAAATGTTCTGCCGCGGGAAAATAATCACTAAATGTCTCGTTGTATAGTCGTATGAGGGTACCTAAATAAGATTAATGAACGTTTAGCATCACACAACGTCATGTGACGATAAAATTGAAACAGCCTACATTCAGTGCGGAACGAAGCCTTTCACCTCCCGGCCCGTGCAATACCATACTATGTTACACATTCTACTGAGAAACCACGTCATTAGAATGAATATTTAATCATCATCATCATTTTAGCCACAGGACGTCCACTGCTGAACATAGGCCTCCCCCAGTGACTTCGTACAGCCGGTTGCGCGCGGCCTGCATCCAGCGGCCTGCAACCTTTACCAGGTCGTCTGTCCACCTTGTGGGTGGACGTCCTAGGAGATGATGATGATGAAATATTATACAGCGATAACAAGTAAGATTTAATATTTTAAATTTTTGTTTTTAGCAATTACCATGCTAAGTTTATCTAAGATTTTTTAATACTTGAAAAAAATCCACCTGAGGCGGACGGCTTTTTTTTTCAAGTATTAAAAAATCTAAGATTTAATATGTTTACCTAATTTACGAGTAGGTATAACAACTTTTCCACGGGTGTTATTTACGAAATAATAATTATTAGTAATAACACGATGATTTGCATTGGTTTTGGTGCCGCAAAAGTCACAGTGCACAAATATAACAACTTTTCTGGCATTGAAATATCAAAAGTAATATTCTTCCTGTACAAAATTAAACTGCTACGATTTTTGGGGGACTTTTTACACATTTTGATGTTCGTTCCGTCGAAAAATATTGTCCCGAAGCTGTGGTTGGTTATAAAAAAATATTGGAACGTGTAAACAGTACCTATAAGAGCTGTATTTTGGCCGATTTGCATACTTAAATATATTGGTCTGCAGAATTCAGAACTCTACAAAATTCATTATTTAGTTATCTAGCTGATTCCTGTCTTCGATAACATTGTTGTGCTGTTCTGTTTGACCCATATTTATTAATGTATACAGGGTGTATAGTACATAGGACACTCCATAAAACCACCTGACCTGATCAGGTGCTCATATAGGTAGATACATGAACTTTTTCGATAAGAACAACATCGAAATTATAAAAAAACCGGCCAAGTGCGAATCGGACTCGCGCACGAAGGGTTCCGTGTCATTATCTATAAAAACGGCAAAAAAATCATATATATCATGGGAGCCCCCTTAAATATTTATTGTATTCTATTTTTTTGTATTTGTTGTTATAGCGGCAACAAAATTACATTATCTGTGAAATTTTCAACTAGTATAATACTTTCTCTGTGCTATAACTATCACGGTTTATGAGATACAGCCTGGTGACAGACGGACAGACAGACAGACAGACAGACGGACAGCAGAGCCTTAGTAATAGGGTCCCGGAACGGAACCCTAAAAAACAAGATGCTACGTACATCCTAACGCGCTAAGTTATACCTCTATAATAACGTATGGAGCATCTGAAATAACATGATAATAAGCAGCTGATCACGTGGTTTTAAGCCTTTAAAATAAATAACTAGGCTATCTAGGCGTGATGGCGTCATGGTAGCTGCTGGCCAAAGGTGATAATCTGGTCTTAACATTTCCAAACAGAGCCTCCGAATGACCTGCGTAATAGTCCCGTTTGCACTTTGCTATGCAATTGTTGTAAGGCTAGTTACCTATTGCTTATTTTGATAAATAAGTACTCTGCAAAGTTCAGGGTAAATAATGCATAAGTTTGTGCTTTGCTTTCTTTAATTTTTTAATTGTGCCAATTAACTGTATGATACTTTCATTCATTCATTCATTCAAATACTTTGCAACTAGATACCGTGGAATGAAATTGTTTTTTTAATAGGTTTTTGTTTTATATATTGAAATTATTCGTGGCAACATGTATGACGATAGTGTACTAAAATCATTTCGTCCGATCTCGGAGTGATGCCCCTATAGCCGGGTTTAAGTCCCGGCATAGTGATAAGTTGATTTTTTTAAATTTAAATAGTTATTTCGTAAATATAATGTATTTATTTACTAGCTACAGCCCGCGACTTCGTCTGCGTAGACTTCTGATTTGAACTTAAAGAGAAATCATACATAATCCCACCCACAGATATAGAACAACGGGACAACTCTATAACCCTTGCTAGCGTCCCGAAGCAACGGTAAAAAGAATTTGGACGTCGTGTGTAAAAGTGCTTTCCTCCTCCATAGTCGGCCCCTCAGAGGTAGAGGATCGTGACCCCGCCTACTTAGTTGCCTGAATGATGAGCTGTCTCCAGGCATTTCGATCCTGCGCCCGTATGTATGCTTCGTACAACGGCATTTCCAGGGTTTTCATAATTAGGTCAGACTAACGTGATGGTCTTCTGCCAAGTGGTCTTTTGCCCTGTCTTTTCCCGATGAGGATAGCTCTCTCCAGGTTATCAGGTGGTTTCCGGGCAAGATGCCCAAAAGTGCTTTATAAATAATTGATTTTAAACTAGTCTAATATACATAAGTTAATCAATAAGATAAAAATTACAGAAATTTAATTTATTTTAATAAACTTGAAAACCGAGTGGTGAAACTTTTACTACTCAAATAAAATTAGATTTTTCGGAGCATCTAGGAGACCTTCTTCGCTGAATGTGTTATCCATTCAATACGCCATATTGTACTTCACTGCACAGTCTCTCATGATATAGATTACTAATGTAGTATTCGCATCCTGCAGCCTCAAACCACGAGAGTCCAGAGCACTATCTAGTTTTTGAACGAAGAAAAAATAATACAATATCAATTCCTGAACGTCTTCAACCAATCAGCGCCCTCGGCCGGACCTGTCATTCTCGTTTTCGTGCAGCCTAGTAAACTGCGTTTTAAAAATTTTTATTGTTAAAATTACTTAAAAAATGGGTAAAGAACCCAAGAAATCTGTAGAAAAACTGTTGACAAAGTTAAGGAAGATCAAAAATAATCTTAAAGTGAGGTCGAGATAACATTCCACCAGGAAAACACAACAGTCGCTTCGTTTACGTCGCTAACACTTCTACGCCGGTTCGCACAAGAACCAAAACATAAACAAGATTTCGTTCGAGGTTACTTTCATCGCCTGCTCATCACAGAGTAAAAGTAAACTAATTTCCAATTGTTAACCGAGGAATCTACAGGTAAGTGATTAACTATGGGATAATTATTGGCGACTTACTAAGTAGAGTAATTCCCAACTAACGACAAGCATGGCGTGCTACAAAGTTGAGTAGTTCCCTGGTTTTCTTGTCAATCCCACACGCCGGTTCGCACAAGAACCAAAACATAAACAAGATTTCGTTCGAGGTTACTTTCATCGCCTGCTCATCACAGAGTTAAAGAAATCTAATTTCCAATTGTTAACCGAGGAATCTACAGGTAAGTGATTAACCATGGGATAATTATTGGCGACTTACTAAGTAGAGTAATTCCCAACTAACGACAAGCATGGCGTGCTACAAAGTTGTGTAGTTCCCTGGTTTTCTTGTCAATCCCACACTTAATAAATATTAAGTCCTACTAATTATGCGTTCTACTGTATGGGTAGATCCTTGTTTTCCCCTTTTTTAATACAACAAAATAATACTAAGGCCTACTAAACCTGCGTTCTACTGTATGGGTAGAACCTTGTTTTCCCTTTTTTAATACAACAAAATAATATTAAGGCCTACTAAACCTGCGTTCTACTGTATGGGTAGATCCTTGTTTTCCCTTTTTTAATACAACAAAATAATATTAAGTCCTACCAAACCTGCGTTCTACTGTATGGGTAGATCCTTGTTTTTCTCTTTTTTAAATACAACAAATATT
The DNA here is from genome assembly GCA_950371115.1 of Anania fuscalis. Classification (NCBI taxonomy): domain Eukaryota; kingdom Metazoa; phylum Arthropoda; class Insecta; order Lepidoptera; family Crambidae; genus Anania; species Anania fuscalis. The sequence continues at coordinate 2,944,241 of OX493346.1, forward strand.
AAGTCCTACTAAACCTGCGTTCTACTGTATGGGTAGATCCTTGTTTCTCTTTTTTAATACAATAAACATCTTCAGTCATAACTGAAGATGTGGATTCCGATGTTCTGAAATTATTGGGCAATTTTACTGTAACCATTTATGGCCGTGAACTGTGGCCAAGCATGTAAAAACTTTTTATCTACCTATTGATGCACCAAAGCTGAACCTTGAGGCACAGGCTGTATCGAGCATAGAGGCTATAAAAGGGTGCCGTAGCTCAGCGGCGGCAGCTCCTTGGTATCGATTACATAAGTTAAGCAACCTACATCGTGGTTGTGAGTGGCTGGGTGACCATTCCGATCATATTTGTGATATTTTTATCACGAGCATCTCCGTGCTTCAAAAGAAAGTTGGCCCTGGCCAATATCAGTTGATACTGGTTGTGAAGCCTAGTCATAGGCTTGAGGCGAGGTAGTACTGTTTTCGGAGTTAAATTTTCCGTGTAATTCCAGTGTGAGTAGCAAAGATAGCATAGAGCTAATAAGTGATGCTGCTCGTTAACTATGTGTTTGCCGCTATAATGAACAACGGGCGAGACTTGATGGCAGTATAAACTTTAACAAAAAATTTCTTACAAAAATCATTTAAACTCTCAATGCCCAAGAGATATCTAAAATATTTAAATAAAACCTCTAAGTTAACCGCATGGTTTTTTATGGAACACTGCTTTATTGTAGCGATGCATATGTATGGTGACATTCACCTTATGTCACTGCCCCAAATGTGGGTCGCGACAAAAGTGCAATTCCCTGATCATTTGCAAGTGATAGAAAATATGCCTTTAGCTAAATTCTAATTATGTACATACTTTGTACAACTGCCAAGATTTTTTGTGGCCAATTACAAAATCAAAGGATACTACTAAGCAGAATCTCTCTTTATATGATCCATGTAGCTGTAAACCAACCCGATCTCATAATGCAAAGAATAATAACTTTTCTGCTGTAGAAATTTTAAGGAAATTGATGTTTTATACTGAAACCTATAACTAGATAAACTATAAATAGACTAGATAGAGGTGAAATTATTAGTTGTAAACCATGCCGAAAGACAATATTTTTTCAAATAATTACTGTTCCTAAACCTGAAGGCAAATTTATTTTAAATTTATAGAACTTGAATAAGTTCCTTGTGACAGAACATTTTAAATTAAAGTGTAAACAGTTCTAAAACTGATTACACCTAGTTGTTATTTAGCCACTAGAGATATAATAATTTTTTTTTAAGACTTTTTCTTTGCCTATTCATGCTAATCATAAAATACCTTCACATGTGAAAGTCAAAATGTATGAATTTCATGTTAATTATTTTGGCCTTTACACAGCTCCCAGTTTTCATTAAACTTATGAAACCAGTTGCTTAGTGGCTGAGATCTCAAGGTATTCCCATAACTATATTATATTAGACGATATAAAATAATAATAATTTTCATTGAAAAGAATTTTAAAACAGTGTGTATAATCTTAAATTTATTATAATACTGACCAGTCTTGATTTTCACATAAATCAGTAAAATTCAAAGGGCTGTTTTTTGATTTTGAAAATTTTCAACTGTCACTTCCAAAGGATAAAATATGTAAATCAAAACTGAAATTAGGAAATTTCTTTATATTAATTTATACAAAATAAAATCCTTTGCACATCTGCAAGATCTTCTTATCTTAGCCTGCCTAGCCGTGGAATATGGTTGGATATACACAAAAGAAAATTAGAGACAAGAGTTTTAAGTATACAACAATATATTAACATTTCCAATAGTGTTAAATAAGTTGTACTGTGGTGGTCTGAAAACATTTAAAAAAAAAAAACTAACAATAAAATCATACATTTAAAACAATTTCAAAAATGAATTTATTTTGATTCATCATTACCAGGTGGGAGGCAGTCTACAGTCAACCATCTGAATTGTAATGCTAAAAATATTAAAATGGTGACACCACAAAATATTTTTTATATTATTTACATCTTATTTAACAAGGAAGGAAGGACAAGGAATTCAGAAGAAAACATTTAGAAATTGTATAGTGACAATTATTTTAAAACATCACAGATACTTTTGGTTCACCAGAAACAAATCCATTTCTTAGTCCTAGTTCCCAGCTAAGCTAACGCTAAATGTCATTGTCAAGATATTCAATATTGGAAAGGCGATTGGGATGCATATAAGATAAATGCGTTTACAGTTCCTCGATCTCAGTATATTTTGTTTTTTCTATGTTTCTTCAATATGTTACGAAAAATTACAATAACTAAACAATCAGAAAACACAGTGGTGGTACCCTAATGGCAAGCTCAACGATGGTATTGGGTATTCAAAAATTTAATAAATACTGATTTGTTTTAAATCTTTTTAAAATTAAATTAAATCTTTTTCCAGTAACCCAACGTTCCAAAACCGTTTTAGCCTGGTTGTCGCGACACTGTTACGGTTTACGAATAGATATATTATATAAAAAAAAAAAAAAAAAGGTACGAAATAATACTGATGTCACAATCGTACAACACCGCCATACAGTATGATACGTACTTTAAACAATGGTACTAATATTGTAATCAAATTAAAATTAATTGACCCTAGAAAATTTTGAGATAAGGACACCAATCATAAATAATTCTAAAACATTATTTATTAATATGACACCTTATTTAAGGCCCGAAAACCTGGTACATAATCAAAATCATTTTTTTTTGTTTGCTTCAAAATCAATAAGAAGTCAAGCAGTTGTCCGGCTGATGACATAGCTTGCTAATCGCATTACAAATATTAGGACAAAGGTGCGTTTTGACAGCGCATAAAAAGTATATCAATTAATTGGTGGTGTCAACTAGCCTAATAGGCTAGAGAGTAAAAACAATATCACATCATCTCCTCTTTCAGATATTAGTTAAAATGCCAGATTTAATAAAGATATAAGATATGGGTTCCAGCCAACTTCTTCTAACAGTACCTTTTTCCAAGAAAGACCCCAAAAATGCTCAGCAGAAAACTTTAATGCCATAATTAAACATGACAATAACTGTTTTAAAAAAACATACTTATTACAAAGTTACATTACAAATAATTATTTGATGATTAAAAAATTACATTTTAAATAAGGGGCATTATAAATTCTATATTCACAGCTCATATTATAAGACATGCCATTTCGGCTGCAAATTATTGTGTGTGAGTTTAGCAAAATTTTATGACAAATAGAGTCATCTGATTATCTGAAAAAAAAAAATTTTTTTTGATAATGTGATTGATTGTATAACCAATTAATAAAATAATTTGTTTTTGTTAATTATTTCATAGAAATGCTCATTTTTACTGTTCCTGAAAGGATTGATTTTTAAGTCTAATTGATAATAACTGACTTAAGTATAAGGTATATTAATGAAAATGAAAACAAGATTTTCCTAACATAAATAATGATTGTAATCGTTATTATCATCTTATTATTTCACGACAACTCTAAACATCTACATTAGTAATCTATATCATGAGAGACTGTGCAGTGAAGTACAATTATTAATTAAACGAACTTACCTTAAGTGAAGTTCTATTATAATTGTACGAACTGCACAGTCTCGAAATGATATACTAACCCGCCCACCCCGTCACTTTGACATGGCCCAAACATTAGTAATCGTGAAATAATAATCAACAAAAACAAACTATTTTGATTAAACTTGTGTTAAGTACCTAACTAATTATTTCTTAATTGCTCTAAACTTAATGACAGGTCCGGCCGAGGGCGCTGATTGGTTGAAGACGTTCAGGAATTGATATTGTATTATTTTTTCTTCGTTCAAAAACTAGATAGTGCTCTGGACTCTCGTGGTTTGAGGCTGCAGGATGCGAATACTACATTAGTAATCTATATCATTTCGAGACTGTGCAGTTCGTACAATTATAATAGAACTTCACTTAAGGTAAGTTCGTTTAATTAATAATAATACCTTGTTATTAGATTAGCCATTGTAATGTGTTTTATACATGTTCTTCTAGTAATGTAGTCCCAGCACATGAGTAAAGAAACGGAACAGAGACAAAGCTTCTAAAGAGCTAGCAAAATTTATACCTATTTTGGTAGGGTTGGCACAATTGAATAAATTTAAAATATAATGTTCTTTTTTTCACATTTTTTATTAAAATAGGTTATTTTTTTATTACTTTTGGTTTTTAATAATTTGTTGTCTTTTAATCGAATGATAAATTCTAAATCTAATATAAAGTTCTTTCAAATAATCCAATGGGAAATAATTACATGGCATATGAAATGTACAATCTTGCAAACGTGCTAATGTCATTACCAATATTAACAATTTGTACATGAAGATCAAATTATTCGCGAAATTTTTGCTCAAGCAATTCAACAAATGCAATAAAATTGTCAGGAGGTATTATCACACACAGTACAATGTAAAAAACAAAAATATAAACGTATTATGTGAGAAACTCGATAACAAAAACAAAACACGCACGACATTCGAGCGTCGTGTCACGCCTGCAAGCCCTGAGATTGACCACTGGCTGATCTAGTTTGAAGCGGTTTCGGCTCATACGTGACAAGCGGCCAGTGGATACGCACACACACGCGTTGCACTTGTAGTGATGTACCTATCACAGCGCATTCGTATGAAGCTTTGTCTCTGTTCCGTTTCTTTATTCATGTGGTCCCAGTCTTAGACCTATTTCGCCACAGCGAGGCGTGGCTGCCCCATAAAGGATTGGATTGGCGGCAAATGCCACGTAGACTTATCCACCTGCAACCTTTGTTTGGCTGTATTGACAAAGATAATATAATGCACTCAGCAATTGCGTTCTTTAGTCGTTGAACTTTAAGCTAGATCTTGGAACAAAAATGTGGCACGTCTACTTATGTGTGTAACGCTAGTTTCTATATTTTTATAGACATATTACTGTTATCGATATAAGTATTGAGGTAAAGCAAAAAGTAAGTTTATTCTGTAGAACCCTAAATAATTGTAAACTTAAGCTAGATTTTTCATAAGTGAGGACTTAAGTTTCTTTGAAAGATATTTTAGAGATCTAAATCTTCGTTATTTATGTCTTCCTAAACATATTTAAGATGCAATCTCTGTTATTTACTATTTCAGTTTTGAGTAGATAACCTACAACTGAATAGTTATGGAAAACCAATATTTTAACCTAAAACTGTTTAAACACTTTACACAACACTGGTATTGTAGTAGGGTTACGTTAGAAGAAAATGCAAGAAAAAAGTTACATTTTTTTTAGTTAACAATATGTTCTAGACCCGGGCCCCCCTTTTGTCAGGCACGGATGAGTAGAGAAGTTGAGGAGAGGCATCCATCCTAGCAGTGGAATAAACTAGACCTAGTCAAAGCCAACAATCGCCAAATAGGTACCATCTCTAAGGTCCTGTTCCACATTAAGGATAAATTAAAATTCAAATATTTATTTGCTATTAAGTAGGGTACAGTACATGTGATATTATTTGAGATGGTGCATTAGCCTACTTAACTATACAATTACCTAGCATGCAAATATCATATATAGAAAACAGTTTCGAATACCTAAATGATCTTAATTCCTCAGTCAATTCAATCACAGCATCCAATTAAGTGATCAATATAATGTCAATAAGTTAACTAATCATATTTCTTATTTCAAACCATGCATCGACCACATTTATTATGGTTCTGTATGTTAATAATGATAAGTTCTGATTAAGCTATATTTGACCTATCAGAAGGATAAACACTATTTTTGCGTTTCACGACTGTCAAATAGCGCTATAAGACTCATTAATTCAAGCACTTTTATCGTCGACATATTTTTATCTTTTACTAAGTCGACCTCCGTAGCCGAGAGGCGAGCGCGCCGGACTATAAATGGCGCCGCCTTCTCTGAGGTTCCGGGTTCGATCCCCGGCCGGGTCAATGTAGAAAACGAACTTTTCTATATTGGCTCGGATCTGGGTGTTGTGGTACCGTCGTTGTTTTTGATTTCTATAACACAAGTGCTTTAGCTACTTACCTTAGGATCAGAGCAATGTATGTGATGTTGTCCAATATATTTATTATTTATTTAACTTTTTCCGTAACATTGTGAAACAAGCCCATTAAGACCATTGATAGGTATGTTTAGCACATATAAGCTGATTGCTTATTTATATTAGACGTGTTTACCTACACCACGATTTCAGTTTTATACAAAATAAAATGTTCTATTAAGTGTACCTACATAGAGGCAAGCTTTCGCGGTTATTCGCGAAATTTATTTTATAGGTTCGTGACACAAAATTCACGTCGTGATTTCGCGCGAAAGTCCCAAAAATCACACATCGAATACTCCTCTACTACATAAACCATCGAACTATCACTCGCAACATCATTGTATGTGAACGACATCACATACGGTTATCACACCACGTGTGACTATCACCATTGCACTCGAATGTACGAGCTCGTATCACACTAATTTGATAGAGATTATCACGGTCAAGTGCTCACGTTTGTGAATTTGAAGCAGTTACGATTTTAAAAAGATCTATTTTCTCGTACAATCACAGCTGAAGACTATTTAGAAGAAAGCATACCTATATGTACGCGTTTTCTATGTTAGTCCCTTAGCATTCAATATTATCATCATCGGACATTTAAGAAGATAAAAACAAAATCTTTTTAAGAACCACTTACTTTTGTATTTGAACGAACGTATTTCTTTGAAGTAAGCTTTCAATCTTCAATTTATCCAACGCAAATATATTGCTATCGAAACAAAGCGATTAGATTGTCATTTAATTGACACACTTTGTGTATTGTGCTGGAAAATATTCACAAAAATAACGAACGCCAAATAAAATGTTAAGTGATAATATCAGTCAAGAGGATTCATTTTTTTCGAAAACAAATTTCTTTGTTTTCTCTTTTCTTCTTCTCTTTTCAGAATCTTTTGATTCTGGGTAAACTGTTACTGTTATTCATAGTACATTTGCTATTCCTGGACTAAGGTTAAACCACTGCATAACAAAAATCTGTGGTTTACCTATTCCCGTACAGTACGTAGCAAATTGAATAACTTCCTCAACTTTGTTTTGTTTTTCCGTAAGAGTTTGGCGAAAAACAAAACTTCTTAAAATAGTATGTAAACGTAAGAGCTCATGGCCAACCGTAAACAGACGATAAACGCAATGAACCAAAGTGGTACCTATCAAAAATGTATCAGTTGACATTTTAAATTCTTCTCTAAATCCAACATTTACATCTATCTATACTTAAATTTATTTCACTTTACCTGTACTTTAATTATTTTATCAAATACGTTGTGATAAATCCACTCCGTTCCTTGTGAAGCAATATTTGCAATGTAACAAACAATATACTACTTACAGATTTATAAAAACTATTAACAGATAAATAACTTACTTACAGATTTTGCCTTAGTTACCCTTGAAAATATTGCTCTAAAAAGTAGCTAACGCTATGGAAGCACCATAAAAATAAATGCACTTACGTATTTCGTGGAGCTGATTCTTCTGACACGGTTGATCGGTTTCTTCTGCGCTCGCCTGTACTTATTCATTTCTGCCTTCGCGGCTGCAGTCGCCGAGTCCTCGAGCACAAACCAGTCCGTCACAGAACCCCTCCGTACTGCCCTCACTCCGCCACTCTCACGCTTCACACTCAACACTCGCGACAACTCCACCTTGAAGTCCTCACTGATCTCACTAGCCTTGTTCACATGCAACACTTTCGGAGACGGCAACGTGCTGAAAGAGGAACTCTTCCTCTTCTCAG